>CM035836.1:8446650-10977239 GCA_020510985.1 Pholidichthys leucotaenia
CTCTACTTGCACACAGTGTGGAAGATATGCAATCTCCTCCTGCGGCCACATCCAGGGAAGTTGGCTACAGTCCTGTGGATCTTAAATTTCTGAATAATATGTGCAACTGTAGTCACAGGAACATCAAGCTGCTTGGAGATGCTCTTATAGCCTTTACCTTTAACATGCCTGCCTATAATTTTCTTTCTAATCTCCTGAGACAACTCTCTCCTTTGCTTCCTCTGGTCCATGTTTGGTGTGGTACACACCATGTCACCAAACAGCACAAGTGACTACTTGTCACCCTTTAAAAAGATTGACTGACTGATTACAAGTTTGTAGACCCCTGTGATGTTAATTACAGGACATATCTTGGTTGAACATGTCCCTATTAGGGATGGGCATAATTTACCGATTAACCGATAATTGATCATTAAGAATTTCACCGAGGAAGTTCATTTTCGTCGACAAACCGTTTTTTTTTTTATAAACAATCCGAGGTTATTAGGCCTAGTGCACGGCCATCCTCAAACAATGCAATGGCAAAATTTGGGCACCAGGGGGCAACATTACACCATCGCCGTACCCCGGCGTGCCTCAGTTGATACATACGAGCTTCCGTAGGGCAATCGCCAAATCATGAAGCAGTTACGGCGAAGTGTTGCGTGGGACCATTTCAGTTTAAAAAATGACCAGGTGTACTGCAATCACTGCAATGCAGCATACAAATATACCTCATCGACAGGGTCCATGGAACACCCTTATTACGTGAAGAAACCGCCAACAGTGGTTGCACGCTGAGTAATGGCGGTCGTGAAGATTCTTTTTTTTTTTTTTTTCAGAAACTTTATTGAGAAGGTCATGAAGATTCGGTAGAAGACACACACACACACGTGTGTGTGTGTAAGTGTACATACATACATAGATGTAAATAAAGTGTACATAAATATGTTTTTAGAACTCTTTTATTCTTATAACAAGATACGTAACTCAAGATGAAAATGATTTACTGCACAGGTTAATGAGAGCTTTACTGCTCCTCAGGTGCTAGAGGCGCAGAATCATCGAGAGAAGCTGCAGGAGGTGGCGTAGTGGCTCGACGGGAAGACTATTTCGCACAAAATGGCACAAGAGAACAGCAAAAAGTTCCGCGTGGCTAGACTAAGTAACACGAGCGATAGAGCAATGAATGCGGTCTTCGTTTGTTGGGTGGCCGCTCGGCAGGGACAGAAGCTGGGTAAAACGTCTCGGCCAATCAGCTTGCGGGGTGAAACGTCTCGGCCAATCAGCTTGCGAGATTCCCGAGCGAGCCAACACGAGAACAGCGAACAGAGAGAGAGAGATTTGAGAGAGAGAGGTGGATTTGAGTTGTGCGGCTCTCCGTGCACCTGATGTTCTAATGTAGTCTACCTGCCTTGTTACGTACCTAAAAATGTTAATGATTAACCGATTATTAATCATTAATTCTCCCGACGATCGGTGAAGAAAATTTCACCGAATGCCCATCCCTAGTCCCTATGGTCACATTATTTTCAATCTTTTCTAGGGGTACCATCATTTTTGTCCAGGCCTGTTTCATGAGTTTGTTTTTTTAAGGTAATTCTGTTGAACCACAATTCAAAAGCATTGTGTGATTTTCATTGGTCAATTTTCATAGAATGTTTATTTATTACCACTTTTGTCAGACTCAAGTTCTTTCTGTGACCATTGTGAGTTTTTCTTTCAGTAACAGAGGGGTACCAACAACTGTGTGTGATCAAAGGGCAGGCATCACTCATGATTATAGGACTCACTGTGACATCATCAAAGATCAAAGGCAGGCATCACTCACAATCATAGGACTCACTATGACATCAAAGATCAAAGGCAGGCATCACTCATGCTCACTCACAATCAAAGGACATTAAAGATCAAAGGCAGGCATCACTCATGATCATAGGACTCGCTATGACCTCATCAAATATCAAACGCAGGCATCACTCACGATCATAGGACTCGCTATGACATCATCAAAGATCACAGGACTCGCTATGACACTATCAAAGATCAAAGGCAGACATCACTGAACGAGTGCTGAGGTGCTTGCTTACACCATTGCTTACACCTGCTTTCTACGAGCATGCAGAAATACTTGCTTATACTTTGTTTCTATGGGCATGCACAGGTCTGCACTAGTTACTAAGCATAGAAAATCATTTTTTCATTTTGAGTGGTTTCATAAGGACTAACTTTAGTCCTAGATTTAGTGAACAGTGAAAGACATTTGTTATCATACAAAGACTTTATTCAGAAATTTGTTTTAAACTGCATCAAAAAAGACTGATAGGATCTGTAAAGCAATCTCAACATCAGTACTTCCAATGATCCAAGATGGGATGTCTTGCCTGTCATGTTCCCTTCTTACCTTGCTTGAAAATGAATGAAGTCGATTTGTTAGATAGAAGGTGCAACAATAAAACTGTCTTGCCTTTAAACAAAGAAACTTTGAAGACTTTAACACAGTCACTGCACCAGAAAACATTCAAACCACCCGAAGGAAAAAAATGCTTTTCTTTTTATCTCTCGTATCCTGTCACTCCCAAAGTCAAGGAAACCCATTACAAAATTGCACAATCTAACCAGCTAATGATTTTTTGCACAAAAGATTTAACATTGAGGTAGCCCTCTGGGTTTTTGCACCTCTGTGGTTGAAACCACTGAACATTTATGTTTTTAGCTGTTCACTCAGCAATACTTTTTGGGTCAACATCCACAGTTGATTGTCATTAAAAATTGTCAACATCCCTTCTTTTATCTACAATGATATTGTCTATTATATGGATTCATTGGATGCTAATGTCAACGATGTTGTAAATCTTGTCGTCATTTTGGGTAAATATGTCCACTGCTGCAAAAGGAAGAACCACCACCACCTTTAATTTATTTAAGCAGGTTCAGGTTACTTTATTTGTACCCGTAGGTAGATTTGTTTTGCAGTCTGGTGACATCCATATTTACAAGCCACAAATTACATTCAACATAGACACAAACACAGGCACACATGAAATTGACTATAAACATGATAAGAATACTCAAGGCTCCATCAATCAGGGTATAAAAAGACAAAGAGATGGGAGAAAAACCAGAGGTAAGAGAGAAGGGTCATATCAAAAGTTAAAAACTAGTCAAAGAGGTTAAAAACTCAAAGGTCTAAAACCCAATAAAATATTTAGAACCCAAGCGACATCCTACAAAAATAAATAAGTATAAAATGGAGTTAATAAATAGGTACCTAAATTATGTGCAATATATTGTTACAGCTTGTTCAACTCTTTGACAGCAGCAGGAACAAAGCTGTTTTTGTAGCGCTGGGTTCTACTTTTTGGGACAGCAAACCTCCGTCTGGAGGGAAGAAGCTGAAAGTGGCAGTGCAAAAGGCGGGAGTCATCATTTAAAATGAAGGTAGCAATCCTCTGTACCTGTCTGGTGTACAGGGATGTCAGGCTCAGCTGTGACTCACCAAGCAAACCATTGGACCATCTAACTACCTGATCCAAGGATTTCCTCTGTTTCAGTTTTATCTGGCCAAACCATGACACTAAAGAAAAGGATAAAACAGATTCAATAAAAGCCCGATAAAACATTGTCATTATGGTTCGGTCAACTTGGAAGCGTGCAAGTTTTCTCAAGCAATGCAAATGTTGCTGACTCTTTTTGCACACCCTTTCACAGTTCTCTTCAAAGTTTAAATTACTATCAATAATCGTCCCAAGATATTTGTAGGCTTGTACACATTCGGTGGTCTGGCCTTTTAATACGGTGACTTTGTGCCCGGGAGTTTTCCTCCTAAAGTCAATAATCGTGTCTTTAGTTTTTGTCGTATTCAGCTGCAGGTAGGAATCCTCACACCAGTGAACAAAATCATCAACTACTGGGCCGTGGCCACTCTCACCATCCTGGAGGAGACTGACAATAACTGAGTCATCAGCATACTTTATAATGTGTCTGTTGTCATGTCTGCTCCGACACATGTTTGTGTACAGGATGAAGAGTAGTGGTGACAACACACACCCCTGAGGAGAGCCTGTAGAAGAACACTTTAGGTCAGACAATGTACGATTGACCCTTACTCTCTGTGTCCTGATGGTTAAGAAATCCAGAATCCAACCCACCAGATTATTGCTCAAATCAAATTGCTGCAGGAGCCTTTCAACTAAGATATGAGGTTGGATTGTATTAAAGGCGGAGGAAAAGTCCACAAATAAAAGCCTGGCGTGTGTCCCATTAAAATCCAGATGTTTAAAAAGCATGTTAAACAGAGTGACAGTGGCATCCTCCACTCCTCTGTGAGGCCTATAGGCAAAATGCAGAGGATCCAATGCATGTTCAGTCTGCTTTAGGACCTCACATCTGACCAGTTTTTCAAAGATTTTCATTAAAATTGAAGTCAAAGCAACTGGTCTAAAGTCGTTTACCGTTTTAGGACAGCTGGAACAGCATGATCTTGTTAAATATTTAAATTCACTCCAAAAAAATGAAAAACGCCATTAAACTTTTTTCTGTATATTTCAAAGTCCTTGTATTTTTAAACTGTCTCTTGCCTTGTAGCTTTTTGTGCTCTTTGTGGTCAATCAGATTTGTTATTAACTTTATTTTATCCTTCATTTGTTTTTGGTCATTCAATCATGGCTCCTACAATATAATATAATATAAGCCTTTATTAGTCCCACAATGGGGAAATTCCAGGATTGCAACAGCACAGGGATAGCAACACTCAGAGCAACAATCAGAAGACAAGAAAAAACAAGAGCAGCGAGTATACATATGTACATATAAATATATAAACACACATATATCTTTCACATTTTTTCTATCTTTCTGTATCTTTGTCTTGTTTTGTAAATTTCATTTTTATTTTAAAAGCAATCCTTTAATGACCGCATTCTGAGTGAATCTCCTTGTTTCAGTCGTCCCGCGATCTTTAGTCTGTTGCTGGATGATTAAATCTGGACGACCACGGCAAAACCAATTCTGGAGCGGCTATGCTAGGCTAGTTCAGTTAGCTGCTGTTAGCGCGGTTCACCGGTGTTTTCAATCCTTTTAAAGCAGAACTAGAACCTTCTGGAAACAGTGTCGTCTTACAAGCATTCCTCACGTCTGTTGGTGACACACAAAAGTCGTTTCAACTGTTTAACTCACCAAATCTCTAACCCTCACTTTGCCTTCCACGAGCCTCGCCTCCATTTTTGGTCAACGCGCAGACGCTTGAAAATGACGTCACATCCCTTTTTTAACTTTTATTTTGAGAAATGTACGAACAATATTCCTTACAGTTTTTGAAACATTGCATCAGCAGGATCGGGTGCATAAAATAACAGCATTGATTGAGAATATAATAATGGAAGAAAAAAAATTGATAGAATTTATATTTATCAATTAATAAGGGAAGTTTCTCTGCCTTATTTTTCATAATGTCAAGGGCTCTAAAAAAGGAAAGGAACTCATTATGAAAAGCAACAAATCGGGGTTTCACTTTGAAGTCTTTACATTTGTGTCTGTAAAATTTGACCAGTCATCAGAAAGTCAGTCGTGTCTGCATTGTGCAGAACAAGTTCATATATGATGTTGTGGTGATGGTGAAATAAAGGCACGGCGAACTGAGGTTTAAAAGTGGGTTTTATTCATCGCCATCACGGAGCTCACACCAGCACTGTGTAAGCATGCTGGAGCGAGCTCTCAGGCTCTCGTCAGGAGACAGGGAATGCGTGTGTTGAGAAGCAGTCAGACAGAGAGAGAGATTGAGTGATATGCAGCTCATTTCAATACCCAGCTATAGACAATGCATGCATGGCACATTAACATCACAGTAAACGGCAGGAAGGCAAGGACATTTGCATTAGAGAGTCACACAAATCAATAGCAGGATTACTGGCCGGAATTCCTCTCCACCTATTGACCATTTGCTGTGACGTCACTGTGGCTTATATTAATCATATATTCCATACCTACATATGTATAGACATATTAGAATGTTTAGTGATTACATATGTGGAATGACCTCACGCCTCAGAACAGGACAAGAGGTCTCAACTGCCAGCGAGGATCAAAGAGCAGACGGAGTCGCAGCGGTGGAGACCGGATCGATCTCCCTGACCACCCAGGGTCAGGTGGAGGAGACGGAGGACAATGGAGGGGGGATTATGTTAATGCGGGATGTCAGCTTTGATATGCAATGTCTTTTGTTGAATGTGGGTATAAGTATGAAGGTCTGACTGCGCTCGACCTCTTATTCTGCTTCTGCACCGAGATGAGATATGTTAGGGAGGTGAAGCTGATATTAAACTTTGGTTTATAAAATCATATCGCTTCTTCATTTCAAGCTCCCTACACTGGTGACCAGACGTGAGGATGGAACAGAGACGTTCTCCCGCGATTAACTCATCGGAGGCGACCCAGGCAAGCGCCGGCGCCCATGCAGACAGGGGAACGGATGGAAGACGTTCCCCCATGGCAGTATCTACAGAGAGAGCTCAACCGAGCACCATCCCCAGCTCCGCCTTGAGAGCAAAAGAAAGGCGCTCTCACCCAGCGGACACATCAGGGACGGCCCACACAAGCGCCGTCACCATCAAGCTGCCAGAATTCTGTCAAAACGACCCGAGCTCGTGGTTCCAGCAAGCTGAGGCTCAGTTTGCACTGGCGGGCATAACGGCGGACGAGATGAAATTTTACTACATCGTCGCCAAACTCGACGCCGCCCGTCAAGATGCGCGCGGAGCATAATTCGACAACCACCCCCCCCCCACGACAAATACAGAGAACTAAAGGCGACCATCATTGAGAACTTCGTCCCCTCAGCCGAGGAGAGAGCAGAGAGGATTCTGGCGATCTACGGCCACAGAGGATGCAGACCCAAGGCCCTCATGGAGGACATGCTGCAGCTTAAGGAAGAGGACAACGACAACTTCCTTTTCCAATATATCTTCCTCAGCACTCTGCCGCCACATATGAGAGGGACGCTGGTCAACATGCAATGCAACACCCAGCAGGACTTCCGCACGCTGGCCCGAGAAGCGCAGCGCCTCATCAACGCCTGTGGTGAACAGGTGGCCACAGCAGCATCTGCAGATCCCAGCGCGGAAGCCCAGAGCAGCGGAGAACCTCAGACAACGGAGCAGAGCCCGCCCACCATGGCAGCAACACGACCAAGGCGCAGCAGGTAGAACGACCTCTGCTATTTTCATCAGCGTTTCGCCGAGAGGACGTACAAATGCGTGCCCCCCTGCAATTTCAAAAACTCGGGAAACGCCAAAGCCCGGAAAACGTTGGCAGCTACGGCTCTCGGCGAGACGAATAAGCTGCTTTATGTGACTGACGGACACACCGGGAGACAGTTCCTTATCGACACCGGAGCTCAGCTGAGTTTTATCACCCCTTCCCACGCAGACCTGGCCATGGGTCGCCGGGGAAATGGAGCGATGGCAGCCAACGGCTCGATCATTGACACTTTCGGTGAGAGGAACCTGCCTCTTTGCATCCACGGCCGCAACTATAGATGGACATTTATTGTAGCGGCGGTGAGATTTAACTTGTTGGGCGCTGATTTTTTGTGTGCACATGGGTTGTTAGTCGATCTAGCAAATAGACACTTGGTTAATGCACTGTCATTTTCTTCTATCCCCTGCTCAGCTCGAGTTTCTCCACCACCCGTGCAGGCCAGCGTCACAACAGCAGGAGGTAAGTTTGACCAACTCCTCACCCAATTTCCAGCACTCACAGTTCCCAAATTTTCAGCAACAGTAGCGAAATACGGGGTTGAACACTTCATCCCCACAGCAGGCCCACCCGTGTTTGCCAAAGCTCGGCGCTTAGACGTGACCAAGCTCTCCATAGCACGGGACGAGTTTACCACCCTGGAAAAATTAGGCATTATTAGGTGCTCGAAAAGCCCCTGGGCATCGCCACTCCACATGGTCCCGAAAACCGACGGTTCTTGGAGACCTTGCGGCGATTACCGCAGATTAAACAATGCGACAGCGCATGACTGCTACCCAATTCCTCACATCCAAGATTTTTCACTACATCTGGCGGGTGCGCGCATTTTTTCTAAAATAGACCTGGTCCGCGGCTATCACCAAGTCCTCGTTCGAGCGGAAGACATTCCTAAAACGGCTGTAATAACCCCTTTCGGTCTTTTTGAATTTTTGCAGATGCCGTTCGGCCTCAAAGACGCTGCTCAAACCTTTCAGCATATGATGGACGCGGTATTACGCGACCTCCCCTTTGTGTTCGTCTACCTAGACGATATGCTGGGAGCCAACCCGTCAGAGGAAGAACACGAACAACACCTCACTACAGTTTTTCAGAGACTAGAAGAACACGGGTTAATAATCAACCCAGCCAAATGCAAATTCGGCGTGTCACAAATTGATTTTTTGGGACACAGAGTTTCACCGAAGGGGGCAGTCCCATTGCCAGACAAAGTCCGCGTGGTAAAAAATTTTCCACGACCACAAACGGTCAAATCGCTGCAAGAATTTTTGGGAATGGTGAATTTTTACAACCGTTTCCTCCCCCGCGCAGCTCAACTCATGCAGCCCCTGTATGCCGCGCTCAGAAAACAAAAGCCTTCCAACGCGGTCGAATGGACCCCGGAGCGCGAACGCGCCTTCGCGGAAGTAAAAAGTGCTCTAGCGAATGCCACATTGTTGGTTCACCCCGATCCCTCGGCCCGCATAGCGTTAACCACAGTCGCTTCAGACCTGGCCATAGGGGCAGTCGTGGAACAACATGTTGGCGGAACCTGCCAACCTTTAGCATTTTTTAGCAAATCTTTAAACCAAACAGAGCGTAAATACAGCACTTTTGACAGGGAGCTGCTAGCGCTTCATTTATCCATCCGCCACTTCCAGTTCTGATTAGAAGGGCGGCGTTTCACGGCTTTTGTAGACCACAAACTGCTCACTTTTGCGATGGCTAAAATTTCAGAACCATGGTCAGGCAGGCAACAAAGACAGCTAGCTGCAATTTCAGAGTTCACCACAGACATTCGACATGTGGCAGGCAAACTTAATGTGGTAGCAGACTGCCTCTCTCACGCTGTGACATCGCCAGAGCACGAGGAGACAGATTATACTACCTCAGCCGCAGAACTCTTCGCCAATGCGGACGCGTACGCGGCCCCAATTCACGTAGGGATAGATTACGCAGCCATGGCAGAGGAACAAAGCAGTGACGCGGACGTGCGCGCGCTCCTGTCTGGACCAACAGGGTTAAGACTGGAGAAAAGGGGTTTACGTGACGGTGTACCCCCCCTAATCTGCGACGTTTCAACCGGCCGACCTTGTCCGGTAGTCCCAGCTGCATGGCGCCGCCGCATTTTCGACTCGGTTCACTCCCTCGCGCACCCAGGGGTGCGCGCCTCGGTTAAAATGGTCGCGGAAAAGTTTGTTTGGCCGGGCCTGTGCAAAAATGTAAAGGAATGGGCAAAAACTTGCATGTCTTGTCAGCGCGCCAAAATACACAAACACACAAAAGCTCCTCTAGAGCCTTTTCGAATCCCAGCCAGAAGGTTTGACCACGTTCATGTCGACCTCGTGGGACCACTACCTTCGTCTCAGGGTTTCACACACCTGTTAACAATGATAGACCGTACTACGCGCTGGCCTGAGGCGGTCCCTTTGGCGTCAACCACAGCTGCGGAAGTCGCTCGCGTTTTTTTAACAAACTGGGTGGTACGTTTCGGCGTCCCATCGGACATCACGTCCGATAGGGGGCCTCAATTTGTCTCTGAGCTGTGGTCAGCCATGGCCAGCAGCTTAGGGGCGACAATTCACCGCACCACCGCTTATCACCCTCAGGCTAATGGGTTATGCGAGCGTTTTCACAGATCTTCAAAGGCCGCCCTCAGGGCCTCACTAATGGATACAGATTGGGTGAATAAACTTCCTTGGGTTTTATTGGGGTTGCGTTCTGCGCCTAAAGAGGATCTAGACGCCTCCCCAGCAGAATTAGTTTTTGCACAACCTCTCAGACTCCCAGGTGAGTTTTTACCAGAGAATCCAGAGCCTGGGCATCTTCCAGCCCTGAGGCCTTTAGGCAGCACCGGACCGGACACTCTCCCCGGACCGGCACATCACTCTTTTCCACGGGTTTTTGTCCCCCAAGCTTTAAAAAACACCGAGTTCGTTTTTGTTAGACATGAAGCTTTAAAATCAACCCTCCGTCCACCATACGACGGACCATTCAGAGTGCTGGAACCTGGTGATAAACATTTTGTGCTTGATTTAGGGGACAGAAAAGAAACAGTCAGCATTGACAGACTTAAACCTGCCTTCTTGTTGAGAGATGAACCTGCACGGGTGGCGAGAGCACCTCGGCAGGGTAGACCCCCCAAGAAAAAAAACTCAGCCCCCCTGCAGGGAACAAATAACCACCCTCCTCCCCAAGCTGCAGATTCCTTACTGGAGGGTCCCACCAGGGCGCCAAAGCGGACCTACAGCAGATTCGGGAAAAGATTAAAACCCAGACGGCACAGGGACTGATGCAAATTGACCAAGAGTTGTTAACTATGTTATCAGATTGTGCCGTGACAGTTTTAAGGCTGATTTGTGACATTACTATACTGTTGTGGTTACCACTGAATTCTCTACAGGAGCACGACTGCTGGAAGGATTTTTCCTTGTTTTCCCTGTCAAGAGGTTTAACAGTATAATATGTCATAGAGATTATCTTAAACTGTAAACTTAATTTGATTGTCCTTTTCTTAGTCGTTTGGGGGGGGGCTGTGGCTTATATTAATCATATATTCCATACCTACATATGTATAGACATATTAGAATGTTTAGTGATTACATATGTGGAATGACCTCACGCCTCAGAACAGGACAAGAGGTCTCAACCGCCAGCGAGGATCAAAGAGCAGACGGAGTCGCAGCGGTGGAGACCAGATCGATCTCCCTGACCACCCAGGGTCAGGTGGAGGAGACGGAGGACAATGGAGGGGGGATTATGTTAATGCGGGATGTCGGCTTTGATATGCAATGTCTTTTGTTGAGTGTGGGTATAAGTATGAAGGTCTGACTGTGCTCGACCTCTTATTCTGCTTCTGCACCGAGATGAGACATGTTAGGGAGGTGAAGCTGATATTAAACTTTGGTTTATAAAATCCTATCGCTTCTTCATTTCAAGCTCCCTACAGTCACATCCTTTTGTTTACGCCGCCATATTGGACGGCAGAAGCGAGTGGACGGTGCATTCAGCAGCTGTTCAGCGGTGTACCAGATCTCGATATATTTACCTGATTTCAACCTACATCTTTGTCTTATTTTATGTTGGCATTGGATTAGACTATGGTGTTTCACTGCTGTGCCTTTGGGTGTACAAATCGCCAGAAAAAGGGATCCAACTTGAAGTTTTACTGGTTCCCAGCTGACGAAGACAGGCGCAGGAGGTGGGTGGCAGCGCTGAAGAGGAAAGATTGGTCCCCGTCGCCTTACTCGCGGCTATGCAATCAACATTTTATATCGGGTATGTCTGATGTATCAGTGTCTGTAGATGTAATGTTATATCATTGTAAACACTGGTAAATGGGTATGTCCCTCCCTGTGTGCACCACCAAGGCCTACCATCTGTGACCTAGCACTAGACAACTGCTAGATGACAAGATAATGATCATGAATGCATGCTCCTGTTTGATGGCTGAGTTTATTTTGCAATGAATAAAAAAATTTATTAAATTTACCAAAAAAAGGAGTATTTTTACAATAATTCACATTCACTGATACAGTTAAACCTCCCACCTGTGGCTCATGTTTCATGCCTACAATGTTTTTTAACGGCCTGGGTAGCGCGCTTCAGGGTTCCGTTGGACATTACGTCCGACAGAGGCCCTCAGTTTGTCTCCGAGCTGTGGTCAGCGATGGCCAGCAGCTTAGGGGCGACAATCCATCGCACTACCGCGTATCACCCCCAGGCTAACGGTTTATGTGAGCGTTTTCACAGGTCTTTGAAGGCAGCCCTCAGAGCGTCGTTTACGGATGCAGATTGGGTAAACAAACTACCGTGGGCTTTATTGGGGTTGCGTTCTGCGCCCAAGGAGGATCTGAATGCCTCCCCAGCAGAGTTAGTTTTTGCACAACCTCTCAGGCTGCCTGGTGAGTTCTTACCAGAGCATCCAGAGCCAGGGCGCCTCCCAGCTCTGACACCACTAAGCGGCACAGAAGCGGACATGCTCCCGGGCCCCGTTCATCACACTTTTCCATGGGTTTTTGTTCCTCAGGCTTTAAAAAATGCCGAGTTCATTTTTGTTAGGCACGAGGCTTTAAGACCGACCCTCCAGCCGCCATATGATGGTCCATTTAGAGTGCTGGAAACTGGTGATAAGCACTTTGTGCTAGATTTAGGAGACAGGAAAGAGACAGTCAGCATTGACAGACTAAAGCCTGCTTTTGTGATGAACGACGAGTCTGTACGGGTGGCGAGGGCACCTCGACGTGGCAGACGCCCCAGGGAACACGTCCCGGACCCCCCGCAGGGATCAAATAACCACTCTTTTCTTCAGGCTGCAGATTCTTTGCAAGACAGCGCCGCTGGGACGGCGAGGCCTGCGTACAGCAGATTCGGAAGACGGTTGAAACCCAGACGACGTACAGACTGATGTTTGATGTGATCATGTGGCATAGGCTATGCTGTTGGTGTTATCACTGAATTTTTTTAATGCGAGCATGTTGTGTAGACTATACTGTTGGCGTTATCATTGAATTGTTAATGTGATCATGCTGTATAGACTATGCTGTTGATGTGGTCGCTGAATATTTTTTAATGTGATCAAGTTGTATAGTTATGCCATTGATGTCATCATATTTTGTGAACCCGAATATATTGTCCATTCTTCGACGTTTGGGGGGGGGGGCTGTGGCTCATGTTTCATGCCTACATATGTATAAGCACAAGGGGATGTTTAAGATTGCATATATGGACTGACCTCACGTCTTAGAGGAGGACAATAGGTCTGGACCGCCTGTGGAGAACAGCAGGGAGACGGAAACACGGCGGTAAGGACCTGAAAGGACTTTCTGACCCCCTGGGGCCAGGTGGGGGACTGAAGGACATTGAGGGGGAGTTATGGTCAATAAGGGGATTTGACAAGGATGTGTGATTTGGCTTTTGATGTTGTATGTATAAATAAGGGGGTTCTGACCGAGTTCAACCTCTTCTGTTTCTGAGAGATATGTTGGGGATGTGACTACAACATTAAAACCTGAATTATGAAACAATTCAGCTTCTTCATTTCACGCTCCCCACACCACCATTGTTTATTACTTTGTACTTCAATGTACCACATAAATAGGTCTACATGGATTAAAAGATTGATATAAACATGACAAATCGTTATATTGCTTCTCAAACTGTATAAACTATATATTCTACCTACTCCATATTCCAGGTGAGAAGAGCAGTGACCCTCTTTCCCCAGATTACATACCATCAGTCTTCACCTTCACGTCTACTCCAACGAAAGACAGAAACAACGCCAGCTTCCATCGGTACATTAAAACACAAGCAAGGAAAAAAAGACAGAGAGAGAACTTGGATCGCTCACTTGCTGCCAGTGTACTCGTAGAAATGTCTTCTGGAGTTTGTTGTGCATTGATAAATGTAAATGATTCTGTTGTGCCTTTCAATTAAACTGATTTAGCGTTTAATTTTTGGTCAAAACAGAAAGTTTGAAGACAATATGACACCATCTTGCTTCATGATCACCCAGGGTTTCAGTGGGGGGTCCGACATCTTCTGGGAGTGATGTACCTGTAGTGGATAAATATTCTTATAATTAATATGTGGGTATGATGACTTTTTATCTGGATATAAGTCTTTCTTGTATAGACTGGACAATAAAATTTGAAATATATCTAATAGTGTTGGGAGTTGTTTATCCAGTATTCTATTGATACGACAAATATTTATAAATCCTTTTACAGAATATATAGAGCTATAAAAATATTTAATTATTTTTTAATTAATTTAATTGAGATATTATATATGCTGCTAATAATAATAATTGAATATTTTATAAAATTTTAATAATTTATCACTTAATATATTCTATATAACATGACAAATCTATATAGTAGGGCCTTCACGACATAGTGGACCGTTGAAGTGATGACTGGGGATATCAGCACATTTCTCACAAGCCCAGCAACAAAATAACTATAAGCGTCCAAACTTTTGTAGGCTTTCAGAGACTCTCCAGTGCACCTAGACGGTGTGTTGACCAGGTAGTTGTAGATGTCCATATAGTGTACGTCAGGTTTGGGGCAAAAATCTATGAAACTGGTGAATTTTTCAAGCGACAAGTTGTAAGGGTCCACGCCGATAACACTGATCTTTTCCTTGTACCTGTCACAATGTTTTTTATCTAGTAGTTGCGCTACATCGGACAAAGCCGGCACATCTGACTGAGCGGACGCCATGCTGAAACGCACTCACACAGCGCCCGAGTTGCCGTCCAATGTGGCGGTATCAACAAAAATCACGTGACACGGGACGTCACTGGCAAAAGGTTAATTGATAACAGTCCATACCTCACACTGTTCTGCTAATTGCTCCAGCTGAGCGCTCTGCTTGTCCGTGGCTGTGGGGGTTACCCATAATGTCTGTGCAAGTGACGGTTACATGGCCAAAATTTCTTCAATCTGATTATGATTCAGATCAGAATTTTACTGTTTACATGGATCCTGAAAAAAGCTGATCTGATTAGGACGTGCGTTTCCATGTGTCACACGTTTGAACGGAATAAATCATTTTGACATGCACACCTCGACATTTCGACATTCCAAAAATGGTAGAAGAAGAGGCAACTTCCACGCGGCGTGGTGGTGGACTGGTTAGCACTGCGGCAGCACAGCAACTCACCCTTGGCGGGGGGGATCCTGGGTTCGATCCCAGCCCCCGACCAACAGTGATCTGTGTGGAGTTTGCATGTTCTCCCCGTGTCTGCGTGGGTTTACCCCGGGATTTCTCCGGTTTCCTCCCACATGCCAAAAACATGCAAGTTAGGTTGCTAGTTACATGCTAGTAACTAGCAACTTAACAACTAGCTAGTAACCAGCAACTTGATAACTAGCATATTAACATGCTAGTTATCAAACTGGGGATTCTAAATTGGCCTTAGGTATGACTGTGAGAGTGAATGGTTTTCTGTCTCTCTGTGTTGGCCCTGTGATGGACTGGCGATCTGTCCAGGGTCGCCCAAAGATGCTGGGATAGGCTCCAGCCCCCCGCGACCCGAAAAGGATTAAGCGGAAGAAGATGAATGAATGAATGAATGAATGAATGAAAAAAGCAACTTCCGGTGTTAGCAAGTCCTGCTTCATGTCGAAATTGACCTGTATTGTGTTATTCAGACTGTACTTTTGCTTCTGCTGGTCTCCGTAATGAAGCTACAAGTACATACTTCTGCATATGATGAACAGAGGGAGACAGCAGGACGATACAGACCAGTTTTGTTTACGTTGACATGCGGCTGGTGTACAGACATGCACAGTGAACATATTTTCTGTCCTACGTTCGGAATAAGTGTTTTCATGCGCACCATTCGGATTTACAATCGGCATAACCCATTACATGGACACAAGTAACCGGATTAAAAGCCTGATCGCAATAAAAATGTTTCATGTAAACATGGCAATCTGAATATTCTAACCCGATCAGGCTCATTCGGATCAAAATTTCATTCTGATTGAGAGGAGTGGGTTATGTCAATTGTTAATCTGAATGGTGCGCATGAAAACACTTATTCCAAACGTAGGGCAGAAAATATGTTTACTGCGCATGTCTGTGCACCAGCCGCATGTCGACGTGGCGCCGAGGAGAGTGGCAGACCCCCTCGAACAAATTCCGCAGAACACCCACAGGGACTGACAAACAGTTTTCACCCCCAAACAGCAGCCCCTCCGCATGATGGTACCAGTGTGGAAATGTGAAAATGACGAGGCAGAGTTTATCTCACGAGTCAGGTTTATTCACATCATCCAACATCAGCAAAGCAGAACGAGAAAGAACACTGAAACATCCGTCCTTTATATACCAGGACTCTGTTACATGTGGGGAGCCATCTGTTACATCTGGGGAGCCACACAATGAGAGCCAAGGACGAGCCAGTGAGTTGTGATGTTTTATTGAAGGTAAGGGTGAGGGATGAGGAAAGCACAGATGCTCATACACAGTAACTCACATGAGCAGTACAGCAACAGAGATAACAGTTGGCACCGGGCGTAGGGGTGCACAACGAGAGAGCTCACAGCGGGTAACACTCACAGGTTAAGCAGCCAGAAGAGTAGAGAGCTGGCACTGGGCAAAGGACTCCAATACACAGGACACTCATACAAGATGGTTCTCCCAAGTGACACAGTAAAGCAAGTAGCGGGCTAGCACCGGACATGGGGGTACAAAAGGCACAATTACTCCTTACGGGAAGACATTTACGAGTAATGCTGAAGATGAGGCAGGGGCTGGCACCAGACGAAGGGGCTCCAGCCTAGCAGTGCTTATGTCGCAGCCCCGAGTGATCGAGGCTGCTCCTTTTTATCCTCATTAGCAGCGCCCCAGCTGATGAGGATTAATTGGCCCCAGCCGTCCCGTAACACTGACAGCTGGGAGCCAGCTGAGACGCTGCCCAATGACAGGCAGGGATGAGAAGGGACATGGGCTGAGCGCCGAGACGGCGTCTCACCCCATGGTGACAGACTCTCCCAGTTCACAGTCACATTGCATTTCAATCACAAGTAAGAATGACATTGCATTTCAATCACAAGTAACAATGCATTTACTCTTTGATCCCATAACCTCCTTTTCATAGTCTTCGGCACCACAGGAAATCTCCCAAGGCCATCTCTTGCATACCAAAGGCGACCAAGATGGCGACCGGGATGGTCACACTTTTTCAGTGCTGAGACAAAGTTGCTGATTTTGCCATTAAAAATAACTAACCAACAGCGATCGGCGCTCGTGACGGACACGCATGGGCTGAATTTCCACCTCCGTTGGAATACCCCTTTAATCGCCTTTCACCGGCCACTGTGAGTAAACTGACTAGCGTTTCTTTGTGGTTCGCTGCTGCGCTCTACCCAAAGCATTTGCTAAGCTAACGCTAGTTAGCTTAACGCTGGCACCAGTCGTGCCGCCTAACACCGACACGAAGCGACTCAGTCCCCGGTGAGGGCTCGCCGGAGGAACTAACCGAGGCGGCAGTTGGACGTGAGCCGGATCAGAGTTCGGGGGCGGCATTGGTGGGAGACGGGGACCAGTGGAGGACCACCGGGACCCAGCCAGACAATAGCCTGAGTCGGAGCCCAGTTGCGAGGCCCAGCGGAGGAACTACCAGGCAGACGGCGGTTGGTGACGGGGCTCAGCGGAGGTACTACCCAGGCAGACGGCAGTAGGCGGCGGTGCTCAGCGGAGGATCTACCGGGGCCCCAGCGGAGCTCGGCTGCACCGGCAGTGTGCGGCGGGACTCAGTGGAGGAGCTGGACAGGAGCTCGGTTGCGGCGGCGGTGAGCAGCGGGACCAGCAGCGGAGGGGCTAGCTGAGGCCCAGCTGGATTCAAGGACAGTCGGATCATATACCGGCGACACAAGCAGAGATTGTTTTTACCATCCACAGGTCAGTAAAATGCCACCAAAGAAGGAGGAGATGGAAGAGATCAAAAAATCTCTGAACCTCTTGTCAGAAGAAGTGGCCAAAATGGTTAGCCATCAGGCCAAAATAATAGGCCTAATGGAAGATGTACGAGACTTAAAATTAACAATTCAGGAAAAAGACAAAAAAATTACGGACTTGGAGCGATGCGTCGAGGATCTTGAACACGGTTCTCTTATGGATGACCTAGTTATAAGTGGACTAGACATCAAATATCAGTCATACGCTCATGCCACAACAGGACTGAGAGGTGAGGAGGCTCCCCTGAGTGAATCAATCTCCCTAGAAAACCAGGTGCTTCAGTTCCTTGGCAGTAAAGATATAAAGGTAGAAGCAAATGCAATTTCAGCCTGTTATGCTTTACCCAGGAAAGATAATAAAACAAAGAAATCAATTGTGATGCGCTTTGTGAACAGAAGGGTAAAGAATGACATACTGAGGAAGGCCAGAAAGCTACGGGGAACAGAAGTTTACCTAAATGAACACCTAACAAGAACAAATGCTGAAATAGCACGGCAAGCACGGATGCTGAAAAGACAAAATAAGATACAGGCAACATGGACAAGAAATTGTAGAGTTTGGATCAAACTAAATGGAACACCTGAGCAAGCAAAGAGTATAATGATCAGAGATGTTACTGACTTAGATAAATACAGATGAACACTGATTAAGAAAATTAAGAGACAATGATAATCCATATTCACACACACGGTAAGAATAGTTCTTTTGACATACCATGTCAAAGTACTTAAAAAAAATAAGCAAAACAAACAAAAACTTATGACTGACTTGAGTAGACATCAATTATCCCCAGTTGGAGGAAGTCATTTGACACAGAGTGAGGATACTCAAACTCTGAAAATATGCCATTATGCTGAACATAAACTACAAGAGATGGAGAATGATATTGATCCTGATAACCACTTTTTCAACTAGAAACGCACTCGGAGAGCGCAGACTTCCGCCAAGCGCCACAGTCCCCCCCCCCCCGCCGTACAGTGTTTGTGTGTACGTTTTCAGATTCCTGTTCTGTCCATCTCCTTCATGTGCAAAGTCCCAGGCTGCGAGCGTTTTCATAGATCACTGAAAGCAGCACTCAGGGCTTCAGTGACGGATGCAAATTGTGTAGACAGGTTGCCGTGGGTTTTATTGGGTTTGCGCTCCACGGAAAAAAAGAGGATTTTGAATCTTTCCCGGCAGAGAGCTGGTTTTTGCGCAGCCCCTATGGCTGGCCGGGGAATTTCTGCCAAATAATCCGGCCGCGGACAGCTGCCCGTCTCAGTTTTTGCAGCGTAGCGCAAACACAGGCACGCTGGCGGGCCCGGGCCACCACTGTTTTGACGGATGCAAATTGGGTAGACAGGTTGGCGTGGGTTTTATTGGGTTTGCGCTCCGCGGAAAAAAAGAAGATTTGAAGCTTCGACGGCAGAGAGCTGGTTTTTGCACAGCTCCTATGGCTGGCAGGGGAATTTCTGCCAAATAATCCGGCGGCGGACAGCTGCCCGTGTCAGCTTTTGCAGCGTGGCGCAAACACTGACATAACGTTCGGCTCAGGAGACGCACACACACAGGCTCAGAGTAGTTCAAACTGTTTATTAACAACAGGGATGTTTGGGTGCGTGTCTGCGGAATGTTAATGTATTGGTGGTGGTGTCTGCTTCGGACCCAGAGGCAGGAGACCGTTCAGCCGGCAACCCTATGGGAGAAATCAGACACAGGGTGATGAGCACACACCAACACAGGAGGAGAATAGGCGAGGAAGAGAAGCTTACTTGTTAGGACAGATGACTGGCGCTTCAAGGATGGAAGCCCGGGAGACAGCCACCTGCAGGGCTCGGTGCAGCAGCGAGGAGAGACGAGGGACGGGATTGTCCGCCGCCGAGGAATCCACCTGTGCACAGGGGAGCAGACTGGAGAGATGAGGTAAGTGATTTTCTTACCGATGACGAGGATGCTGAAGAGAATGTGGTAGAAGCCCATGGAAGGGAAATGAAGTCTACGGCTTCAGACCGAAGCTCAGGGCGAGGCGGCTTATATCCCTCGCCGCTGATGACTGACAGGTGTGTGAGCAGGTGGCGCCGTTGATGAGCGGCGCGGCGTGACAGTACTCCCCCCTCTAGCAGCGCCTCCTGGCGATGGCTTATCCGGGTGCGCTCGGTGGAAGTCCGCGATGAGCGATGGGTCCAACACAAATGACGGGGGCACCCACTGTCGATGCTCGGGCCCATAGCCCTCCCAGTCCACCAAGTATTGCAACCCACGACCCCGGCGCCGGGAGTCCAGGACGGAGGAGACGGACCAGGCCGGATGGCCACCAACCATCCGGGGTGCAGGTTGCGCTGCAGGAGGAGGGCAAAGGGGGTCGGTAACTGCCAGCTTCACCTTCGACACGTGGAAAGTGGGATGGATGCGGAGGGAGGGGGGAATAGCCACGCGCACAGCCACCGGGTTGATGATCCGGGTGATGGGAAAGGGACCCATGAAGCGCTGTGCCAGCTTTCTCCTCTCGCCTTTTAGGGTGACGTCCTGGGTGGAAACGTAGACAAGTTGCCCAACTCTGTACGCCGGGGCAGGTCTTCTACGCCGGTCCGCCACGGTCCTGTTGCGCTCCGCTGTGCGTAAAAGCGCATGACGCGCGGCGGCCCAGGTGGAGCGGAACTGCCTCACGTGTGCCCTAACTGACGGGACAGTTACCTCGCTCTCCTGCGCTGGAAGCAGCGGGGGGTCGTAACCCAGGGACACCTTGAAGGGGGACATCCCCGTTGCAGAAGAGCGGGCGGTGTTGTGGGCGTACTCCACCCAGGCGAGATGGTTGCTCCATGACGTCGGCTTGGATCTTGCAACACAGCGGAGCGCAGCCTCCAGCTCCTGATTGGTCCTCTCACACTGCCCGTTAGACTGGGGGTGATGGCTGGAGGAGAGGCTCACCTTGGCTCCGATGGCGTTGCAAAAGGACCTCCAAACCTCGGATGAAAATTGGGGACCCCGGTCCGAGACCACGTCCACCGGAATCCCGTGCAGCCTGACCACGTGTTGGATGAGGAGGCCCGCCGTCTCCAGGGCAGTAGGGAGACCCCGCAGGGGGACGAAGTGTGCTGCCTTGGAGAAACGGTCCACGATGGTCAGGATGGTGTTAAAGGAGCTGGAAACGGGGAGTCCGGTGACGAAATCCAGTGCGATATGCGACCAGGGCCTGCCGGGGACGGGCAGAGGCTGGAGCAGACCCGCTGGAGGGGCATTTCCTGACTTGCTGGTGGCAAAGACTGGGCAAGCCCGGGCGTAGCGGGCTGCATCCCTCCGCAGGCCTGGCCACCAAAAAGACCGTTGGAGGAGGCTGATCATCCGGGAGGTGCCGGGATGACAGGTGAGCCGGGAGGTGTGGAGCCAGTGGATGACCTCTCCTCGGACCGCAGATGGGACGAACAGTCTTCCCTCCGGTCCGCCGCCAGGATCAGGTTCCACCTCCTGTGCCTTCCGGATCTTTGCCTCGATATCCCACGAGATGGCTCCCACGACGCACGACCTGGGCAGGATGGAGTGGGGCGTCTCCTCCGATTCCACGGGCGTGAACTGCCTAGAGAGGGCGTCAGGCAGGCCGTTCTTAGAGCCAGGCCTGAAGGTGATAGAAAATTGGAACCTGGCGAAGAACAGAGACCAGCGCGCCTGGCGGGCGTTCAGGCGCTTGGCAGATCGTAAATACTCCAAGTTCTTGTGGTCCGTAAGGACCACAAACGGCAGGTTCGCCCCCTCTAGCCAGTGGCGCCACTCCTGCAGGGCGAGCTTGATGGCCAAGAGCTGTCTGTCCCCCACATCGTAGTTCCTCTCTGCCGGGGACAAGCGCGGGGAGAAGAAGGCGCACGGTCGTTTGGCGCCATCGTCCGGTGACCGCTGGGACAGCACTGCTCCCACTCCCGTGTCCGAAGCGTCTACCTCTACGATGCACTGCAGCACGGGGTCGACCTGGCGAAGGACCCGGGAGGAGGAGAATTCCGCCTTCAGCGCCTCAAAGGCGGCAGCGACCTCTTCGGTCCACCGGAACGGGACCTTCGGGGATGTGAGGCGGGTCAGTGGTCCAACGATGGTACTGAAGTTGGGGACAAAGCGGCGGTAGAAATTGGCGAAGCCAACAAATTGCTGCACCTGCTTCCGGGATGCAGGTGTAGGCCATTCCACCACCGCCTTTACCTTCTCTGGGTCAGGGAGCACCTTATCGTGGGCGATGATGAACCCCAGGAAGGACGTACTCCTGGCGTAAAATTCACACTTTTCTGCCTTTACGTACAGACGATTCTCCAGCAGCCTTTGGAGGACCCGCCTCACGTGGACCTGGTGCTCATCCCTGGACTTGGAGAAGATGAGAATATCGTCCAGGTAGACGAACACGAAAAGGCCAATGAAGTCCCGGAGGACGTCATTAATGAGGCGCTGGAAGACTGCAGGAGCGTTGGTCAACCCGAACGGCATCACCAGGTATTCAAAGTGGCCGTTCGGGGTACGGAAGGCCGTTTTCCACTCATCTCCCTCCCGGATCCGGACGAGGTGGTAAGCGCTGCGTAGGTCCAGCTTGGTGAACCAGGTCGCCCCCTGGAGGGAGTGGAAAGCAGTGTCCATGAGAGGCAGGGTGTAACGGTCCTTCTCCGTGATATTATTGAGGGCCCGGTAGTCGATACAAGGGCGGAGGGACCCATCCTTTTTCCCCACGAAGAAGAACCCTGCCCCCACGGGTGACGATGATGGGCGGATTATCCCGGCGTTTAATGACTCCTTCAGATATGTGTTCATCGTCTCCTTCTCCGGCGCTGACAGGCTGTAGAGCCGACCAGAAGGTAACGGCGCCCCCTGGCGGAGGTTGATGGCACAGTCGTAGGGCCGATGAGGGGGAAGAGACATAGCTTTCGCTTTACTGAACACCATACCCAGGTCGTGAAACTCCGGAGGCACCAGGGACAGGTCCGGGGGTGCAGCGTCCGTCGCGGGGGGGAGGGGCGGACGGCGAGCAGGCAGCGGACTGGAGGCAGGTGCCCAGGCAAAATGTACTCCATGCCGATACCCCAGCTGATCTCCAATCCAGGACCGGATTGTGAAGGCGGAGCCAGGGATACCCCAGGATGACGGGCGACACAGAGTTGGGAAGGACGTAAAAGGTCATCTCCTCCCGGTGGTTTCCCGAGATGATGACCGGTAGGGGGACAGTTTGATGTGTCACTCTCCCAAGGGTGGCACGGGAGAGGTGGACTAGGGAGATGGGAGTGTTGAGTGCCTGGCAGCGGATGCCCAATCGGGTTGCCAGGCTTTGTGAAATGAAGCTGCCTTCTGCGCCCGAATCCACCAGTGCGTGGGTGAGGTGCCCAGTGGGGTTATGGCAGAAACGGATGGGCAGCTTCAATTGGGTGAGTGATCCTAACCGATTGACGTCCGCGAGGCTTCCAACAGTGACTCGCGGACCCCACCGACTGGCTTTCCGTGGACAACGCTCCATGGTGTGTTGGTCGCCTCCGCAATACATGCAGAGGCCCGACTCACGGCGGCGTTGTTTCTCCACAGGGGAAAGTTTAGTCCAGCCCGTCACCATCGGCTCCGACTCCTCGGGGCACGATGCTGGCGGCGCCGCCAGGGGGCGAGCTTGGAACAGGTGCGGCGAGGCTCCACGAGGGCGAGAAGAAGAAGACTTCCGCCCCGAGGAGCGCTCGCGCAGCCTGTTATCCAAACTTACCGCTAAGGACGTCAGCTCCGCTAGCGTCCCAGGGATATCCCGACCAGCCAGTTCATTTTTTTTTTTTTTTTTTTTTTTTTCTCTCGGCGCCACACGAGTAGGCTGCCTTTTGCAACAGCGGCTCGATTCCGAGTCTTTTTCCCTTCCTCTCTCTTTTGATCCGTCTTTTTTTTTCACCCCACTTATATCACGGACACACAGATCGTCCTAAATGTCTCCTGAGCCGGTGGACGGAGCCACTGTTTATAGCAGGATACGATACAGCAGAGAACAGCTGCTAGCATTCAACCGCCACCCGGTCCCATTGGAAAAACTCGACATACCGAGAGAACTGAGGCGAAAACGCCGCGGCTGCCGGGCTGGAGTAAGGCGGAGGACAAAAAATATAAGGTACAGACCCTCCCTTCCATCTGTTGTCATGGGAAATGTACGGTCGATACTGGGAAAGTTAGATGAGCTAGCGGCTATCTCCCGTTATGATAGCACATACCGGGAGTGCTCTCTCCTTTTGTTTACTGAGACGTGGCTAACTGAACTAGCAGCAGATGCTAACATTGAGCTGGAGGGTTTTCACATGATACGAGCTGACCGAACACCAGACAGTGGCAAGGCTAGGGGCGGTGGAGTGATAATGTATGTTAACAACAACTGGTGCAGACCGGGACATATCACTGTTAAACAACGACACTGCAGCAAAGACATTGAGTTGCTAGCTGTTAGCATGAGGCCTACATATCTCCCGAGAGAACACTCACACGTGATCTGCATTGTTGTTTATGCAAATCCGACGGCGAACGCTGGGACAGCACGTGACGTCATCCATTCAGTAACCAGCAGGCTGCAGACAGAACACCCAGATGCTCTTCTCCTCATCTCAGGCGATTTCAACCATGTTTCACTGTCTCCCATTCTACCCACGTTCACCCAGTATGTCACATGCCACACTAGAGACAATAAAACACTGGATTTATTCTACGCAAACACTAAGGAGGCGTACACCTCATCACAACTCCCCCCACTCGGGAGATCGGATCACAACTTGGTTCATCTCCGGCCGGTGTACAAACCCCTAGTGCACAGACAACCTCCGGCCATGCACACTGTGGAGTTATGGTCTGAGGAGACAATGGACACCCTAAAGGGCTGTTTTGAAGCCACCGCCTGGAAGCAGCTCTGCGATCCACATGGTGAGGACATCGATGGCCTCATTCACACCTTCACGGGCTACCTCAGCTTCTGTGTGGACAAATCCGTTCCCACCAAGACCATACGGCGTCACTCAAACAACAAACCCTGGATCAACCCTGAGATAAAAACACTTCTGAGAGAGAAGAAGAGGATCTTCAGGTCAGGGAACAGGGAGATGCTGAAGTCCGTACAGAGGGAGCTGAGGAGAAAGATCAGAGAAGGCAAGGACAGCTTCAGGAAGAAGATGGAGGACAAGCTGCAACAGAGCGACATCAGCGGGGTCTGGAGAAACCTCAAAACCATCTCGGGGCTCCAGAATACCTCCCCCCAGGCCACAGGGGGCAGGGAGTGGGCGAACAACCTGAATCTGTTTTTCAATAGATTTGACCAACCGCCCTCCCCCCTGACTGCACAACAACCACTGCTGCCTCTAAAGAAATCAAGTCCTGCTGCCCACTCCCCACTCCACCAACACCCCCCCACTCCCAACACACAGCCCCCCATCCTGACCCTGACCAGGACCCAGGTGAGGACGGAGCTGAGGAAGATCAAGGCGAGGAAGGCGCCGGGACCGGACGGCATCAGCGCAAAGCTCCTCAAGTCCTGTGCAGACCAGCTGTGTGGGATTGTGACGTATATCTTCAACATGAGCCTGAAACTGGGGAGGGTACCACAGCTGTGGAAAACATCTTGTGTGGTACCTGTACCAAAAACTTCCCACCCCAAAGACCTGAACAGCTACAGACCGGTGGCCTTGACGTCCCACTTGATGAAGACCCTGGAGAGACTGCTCCTTGCTCACCTCCGCCCCCTGGTGGAACCAGCGATGGATCCACTCCAGTTCGCCTACCAGCATGGCATTGGGGTGGAGGATGCGGTGATCTTCCTCCTTCACCGTTCTCTGTCCCACCTGGAGAAGCCCGGGAATATGGTGAGGATCATGTTCTTTGACTTCTCCAGTGCTTTCAACACCATCCAACCGATGATCCTGAAGGACAAGCTGCTGCGCGCAGGGGTGGACCAGCACCTGTCATCATGGATCCTGGACTACCTGACGAACCGGCCTCAGTTTGTGAGAACCCGGGACTGTGTGTCCGACACGATCATCAGTAGCACGGGGGCCCCCCAGGGAACGGTGCTGGCTCCCTTCCTGTTCACTCTTTATACTTCTCACACAACACAACACACTGCCATCTACAGAAGTTCTCTGATGACTCTGCGATCGTTGGCCTCATCTCCAATGGAGATGAAGCTGAGTACAGAGGGCTTATCCAGGACTTCGTGGACTGGTGCCATCGGAACTGCCTCCAGATCAACGCGAGGAAAACTAAGGAGCTGGTGGTGGACTGCCGCAGGCATGGGCAGCCCCTCACAGTACCAGTAAATATACAGGGAACAGACATCGAGATGGTGACATCCTATAAGTACCTGGGTATTCATCTGAACAATAAACTAGACTGGTCACACAATACTGATGCACTCTACAAGAAGGGACAGCGCAGGCTGTTCCTGCTGAGGAGACTCAGGTCTTTTGGTGTACAAGGGGCGCTGCTGAAGTCATTCTATGACACGGTGGTGGCATCAGCCATCACTTTTGGAGTGGTCTGCTGGGGCAGTGGCATTACTGCAGCCGATAGGAAGAGACTGAACAAACTGATTAAGAAAGCTAGCTCTGTCCTGGGGCAGCGCCTTGATCCGATGGAGGAGATAGGAGAGAGAAGGACGGTGGCTAAACTGTCATCTCTGCTGGAGTCCGAGTTCCACCCTATGCAGGACATACTGAATGCACTGAGGAGCTCATTTAGCAGCAGACTACATCATCCCAGGTGCACAACCGAGAGGTTTCGTAGGTCCTTCCTACCAACGGCTGTCAGACTGTACAACCTAAGCAGGGCTGCTCGCAGAGATAGCAAAAAGACGTAACAAACTAATAGTTTTTTGAATGCAAAAGATGCAATAGACTTACACAATGGTCCCCTCCGGCATACAACTAGGAACATACCGGTCGCTATGGAGGGTGAGAATATGTATGGGCACATAATCATACCATGTAGGATAACTAAGTAGACGGTTATGCTGTTTCATTCCATCTAGCAACAATGCTCTGCACTGTGTGTGTTTATATATTTACATATTTATTCCATCTAGCTACAATGCTCAGCACTGGGTGTGTTTATATATTTATATATCTACATATTATTCCATCTAGCTACATTGCTCCGCACTGTGTGTGTTTATATACTTGCATATTTATTCCACCTAGCTGCAATGCTCCGTACTGTGGGTGTTTATATATTTACATATTTATTCCATCTAGCTACAATGCTCTGCACTGTGTGTTCATATATTCATATATTTATTCCATCCAGCTACAATGCTCTGCACTGTGTGTCTGTGTGTGTGTGTATATATATATATTTTATAGTAATACGTACATATGTATATTAGCTGCTCTTGCTTGCTTGTTTTTTTCTTGCCTTCTGATTGTTGCTCTGAGTGTTGCTATCCCTGTGCTGTTGCAATCCTGGAATTTCCCCGTTGTGGGACTAATAAAGGCTTATCTTATCTTATCTTATCCCTCAGATCACTATTGAGGCTGCGGAGGAACAGGCCACAGAGGGAGCGTTCCTCCCAGCCCAATTCCTCCGCCGCTACCCGGAAGTCGACCGAGTGGTCTGCTGCCGACCGGCTTCCCTGCTGGAGAGCGAGAAGCCGATCGACCTGGACCGTTTCGGTTTGAGAATGGTCAAAGACCTCCAGAAAGCGCCTCACGAATTGATCATAGGTGAGGGTGGCATAACTGGGCCTCGCCATTACGGCGTAGGTCCAAGTTAACGCACGCCCCTCCAGAAGATTCCCTATGTAACCAATTCGGCTGTGATCCGAGGGAAAATCTCCGGGCACACGGTGGAACACGGACTCACACTGCATAATGAACCCCCGCGCTCCGCCGAGCTTACCGCTAAAGCGGGCGGGGGTCGGAATCGGTGTGAGCCGAACCGGTGCCACTGGAGCCGGCTGGACGGCCGCTGGAACAGCAGGAGCCGCGCCACCCTGGCGAGTCGGGAGGAACGGCTGTTGGGGGTCCAAGCGGTTCAATCGGTTAGTTAATTCTAATAATTGATTAAGAACCACCTGTTGCTGATAAACAATCTGATCCACCCGAGCCTCGAGGATGGTAAACCGGTGTGCGAGCCCGCCGTCTGCCGAGCCGCTCTGCTGAAGCCGTACTGACATAACGTTCGGCTCAGGAGACGCACACACACAGGCTCAGAGTAGTTCAAACTGTTTATTAACAACAGGGATGTTTGGGTGCGTGTCTGCGGAATGTTAATGTGTTGGTGGTGGCGTCTGCTTCGGACCCAGAGGCAGGAGACCGTTCAGCCGGCAACCCTATGGGAGAAATCAGACACAGGGTGATGAGCACACACCAACACAGGAGGAGAATAGGCGAGGAAGAGAAGCTTACTTGTTAGGACAGATGACTGGCGCTTCAAGGATGGAAGCCCGGGAGACAGCCACCTGCAGGGCTCGGTGCAGCAGCGAGGAGAGATGAGGGACGGGATTGTCCGCCGCCGAGGAATCCACCTGTGCACAGGGGAGCAGACTGGAGAGATGAGGTAAGTGATTTTCTTACCGATGACGAGGATGCTGAAGAGAATGTAGTAGAAGCCCATGGAAGGGAAATGAAGTCTACGGCTTCAGACCGAAGCTCAGGGCGAGGCGGCTTATATCCCTCGCCGCTGATGACTGACAGGTGTGTGAGCAGGTGGCGCCGTTGATGAGCGGCGCGGCGTGACAAACACAGGCACGCTGGCGGGCCCTGCCCACCACAGTTTTCCGCGTGCTTTTGTGCCTAAAACTTTGAAGAAGGCGGAGTTTGTGTTTGTCAGACACGACGACCAGCGCCCTCTATTGCCCCTGCACACATGTTGAAAATGGCCGTATCTCACAATGTTAAAGAATCATTTTAAAAATTCCTGTATCAAGACGGTGATCCGTATCATCCCCAAAATTTAATCAGTTCTTCCTTGTACCATTTCCAACCACGCCTGAAAGTTTCATCGAAATCCGTCCAAAACTTTTTGAGTTATCTTGCTAACCAACAGACAGACAGACAGACAAACAGACAGACAAACCCCGGCAAAAACATAACCTCCTCCTGGCCTTCGGCCTGGCGGAGGTAATAATATTCATAACCATTGTGAATATTACACTGAAAAGCAATTCAAAAGTCAAGTGCAACTAGATGGTAAACTATCAATAATACACTTCAACAGCAGAAGTCTTAACAAAAACTTTCCACAGATTCAGGACTATTTAAAACAGCTAGACAGAAAATTCACAGCTATTACAGTCTCTGAAACCTGGCTTAATGAAGAGCAGGCTCCCCTGATGGCAATAGAGGGATATCAGATGTTTCATATTAACAGATCTCAAAAAAAGGGTGGTGGTGTTGCACTGTATATTGATGACCTGTATAGGTGTAAGCTTGTAAATGGAATGTCCTTTGCACTACCAGGGATCTTGGAATGTGTTACTGTTGAGATTGACCAAGATAAAACAAAAAATCTAATTATAAGTTGTATATATAGAACGCCGGGAACTTGCATTGAGACATTCAGAGATAAATTAGTCGAGCTGTACAATAATATTACTAGTAAGAAAATGGTAGCAATTTGTGGAGATTTCAATATTGATTTACTAAATCCACATCAACAAAATGTAATTACAGAGTTCATGAACTCTATGTACAGCATGAGTCTATATCCCACAATAACACATCCCAGTAGAATCACAGTTCACACTGCTACACTTATTGACAACCTGTTTGTTAATATTATTGATAAGAAAATAGAAAGTGGATTATTGATAAATGATATAAGTGACCACTTGCCAACCTTTGCACTTATCCATGGCCACACGGGGGCCAATACAGAAAAAATTTTAAAATCGTTCAGATACAAATCATCAAATGCAATCAGTTCTTTTAAAGAGGACTTGCTGAAGCAAGACTGAACAGAAGTCTATGTATCAGATGTAAATGAAGCCTATGACACATTTATAAACAGTGTAACCACTCTTTATGAAAAAATCTGTCCATTAGTAAAAAAAAAAGTTTAAACATAAATTTGCCGATAAGCCATGGTTAACCAAAGGACTACAAAAGGCGTGTAAAAAGAAAAAATTATTATATAAAGCTTTCCTAAAGAAAAGGACAAAAGAAGCAGAGCAGCGGTATAAAACATACAAAAATAAGTTAACATGTATAATAAGATGTAGTAAGAGAGACTATTACAGTAAAGAACTGGAGAAAAACAGAGACAATATTAAAAATACATGGACAATACTTAACAGTATTCTTGGAAATAAAAGCAGAAATACAAGCTACCCAACCGATTTTTCAAAAAATAATAAAACGACTCAGAGTGTGAATGCAGCTTCACCTGCAGATGAATTTAATAACTTTTTTGTTAACATTGGTCCTAATTTGGCTCGAGAAATACCCACTACGGCGCCTACAGGTGATGCAATATGCAATAACACTGCTATAAAAGACTCCATTTTCATAAAGAGCACAGATGAGAGAGAGGTCATTGAAATTGTTAAATTGTTTAAAAGTAAAACATCTATGGACTGTGATGGTATTGACATGCTCTTAGTCAAAACTATTATTGAATGCTTAGTGAAACCACTGATGTATATCTGTAACCTGTCTCTCCAAACAGGTATATTTCCCAATGCAATGAAAATAGCTAAAGTAATTCCGATATACAAGACGGGTGACAGAGGGGAATTCTCAAATTATAGACCAATTTCACTATTGCCGCAATTTTCCAAGATACCTGAAAAAATATTCTATGAGATAACTGACAACTTCATACTGAAGAATAATTTATTGTGTGGGCAGCAATATGGGTTCAGACACAAGAGGACAACTGCATTTGCTCTAATGGAATTTATAGAAAAAATATCAACTGCCATTGAAAATAAAGAGTATTCAGTTGGCGTATTCCTGGATCTTAAAAAAGCATTTGATACAGTGGATCATAATTTATTATTAAAGAAACTACAAAATTGTGATATTAGAGGGGTAGCACTGCCCTGATTAAGTAGTTACTTAAAGAATAGATATCAGTATGTATGTGTTGGTAACAAAAACTCACAGTTACTGAAGGTTACTTGTGGAGTCCCACAGGGTTCAGTTTTGGGGCCATTATTATTCAATATGTATATAAATGATATATGTAAAGTTTCAGAAAAAATGGACTTAATATTGTTTGCCGATGACACTAATCTATTATGCAGTGGAAACAATTTGGAACAACTTCTGGATACACTCGGAAAGGAATTAGAAAAGCTTAAACTGTGGTTTGATTCAAACAAATTAACGCTCAGTTTAAGTAAGACAAAATTTATAGTCTTTAACAACCATCACAACAACTCAGTATCTAAACTCAGTGTAAATGGTGTAGAGATTGAAAGGGTATCTGAAACTAAATTTCTTGGAGTAATAATTGATAATAAACTGTGTTGGAAGTCACATATTAATTATATTAAAGGTAAAATATCCAAATCAATTGCAATATTACACAGAGTGAAATATTTGCTGAATCAACCCACACTATATACCTTGTATCATTCATTAATACTCCCATACATGACATATTGTAATGAAGTATGGGGAAATACATATAAAACAAACATATATCCACTCTTTATGCTTCAAAAGAGAGCTATTAGAATAATAAAGAAAGCAGCTTACAGGGAACCAACAAACCCACTTTTTCTTAAACTAAAAGCTCTCAAGTTGAAAGATCTGGTTGACTTTAAAACTGCAATAATAATGTTTAAAGTGAAGAATCTATCACTGCCCGCAAATATCCAAAAGTTGTTCCAAATAAGGGAGAAACAATATCATTTTAGAGGAACATGTATATTTCAAAAACCTTCAGTGAGAACTACCACCAAGCAACACTGTGTTTCAGTGCAAGGAGTCAGATTATGGAACGATTTTGGACCTGAATTAAAATCATGTACAATGCTTGGACAATTTAAACAAAAACTAAAGGAAGAAATACTTCAAACATATATACAAGATGACATGTAAAATCACATAAGGATTGTCATATCCAGCCTGTGTTGTGTTGTAGCTTAGTTTTTTTTCTGTCACACTTTGTCTTAACTTCGTTTTTTTTTTTTTGAATTGTAATCGCTCTTGTCTTGTTTTTTTTTTTTTCCTTTTGAATTCTTGGATGGAATATGGGTGGGCAATATAAGCTGCGGCTTCAGCCATCACCCATTTCGGATAACTTATGTTGAATTGTATAATCAGAGGAGTTATTGTCTAATTTGACCTTGTTGGATTTTCTTTCCCCCTTTGTTATATTATTCAGTTCCTTTTAACCTGTACTATCAGAAATAAAGATTCATTCATCACGTATATCCGCCGTAGCAGCAGCTAGTGGAAAACACAGCAGGAGTGAAACAAAACTGGTCTGTATCGTCCTGCTGTCTCCCTCTGTTCATCATATGCAGAAGTTTGTACTTGTAGCTTCATTACGGAGACCAGCAGAAGCAAAAGTACAGTCTGAATAACACAATACAGGTCAATTTCGACACAAAGCGGGGCTTGCTAACACCGGAAGTTGCTTCTTCTTCTACTATTTTTGGAATGTCGAAATGTCGATGTGCGCATGTCAAAATGATTTATTCCCTTCAAACGTTTTTTTTTTCAAAACTTTATTGAGAACAAGGTGAAGGTACAGAATTATGACATAGATGGTGATAAACATGGCAGTTAACAAGTTTCCCCCCCCCCCTTTTTTTTTCCTAAATTGTGTAGTTCAGTCAACAGTCGTACAAGAGGTACGAAGGATAAAATAAAATAGTAAGAGTAGTAAATAATAATAAGATAAAGTAAATAAAAGCATAATAAAAGTAGACAAAAAGAGAAACCGGGAGGGGGGGGGGGGTCTTTTCAGTCCAGAGTGTCCAGAGCACTAGGGGTTTTCCATGAGTTTCCGATCATCAGTCAAACAGTGGAGTTTCACAGCATTCCGCTTCTTCATGTGTTTCAGTGATGAGAAAAAAAGGCAGATGTGGAAGTTGTGTTCAATGATGAGACTGAGTTCATTCCTCAGGTTCGGCTTTATTGCAGAACACAATCATCCAACATTCTCAAATAGAAAGAAGGGGCAGAATCATGTCACATCACATTCTTATACCTCCGGGGGATTAAGAACTCAAGTCACATGGTGCTTCTGCAAACATTTAATCACAATGCAAGTCTCTGAAGATTCACCATTGTCTCTTATTCTCCGATGTTCCGGGGATCCCCCCAGGGCCTCCTCTCTGAGACAAGGGTCCGACTTCACACCTCCTCGACATCTCCTGTTGGCCCCCGTTGATCCAGACTTTGTTCCTCCAGACGTGAAGCCCCAATCCACATAAGCCATACATTTGTGGGAGATATGTGGAAGTTGTGTTCAATGATGAGACTGAGTTCATTCCTCAGGTTCGGCTTTATTGCAGAACACAATCATCCAACATTCTCAAATAGAAAGAAGAGGCAGATTCATGTCACATCACATTCTTATACCTCCGGGGGATTAAGAACTCAAGTCACATGGTGCTTCTGCAAACATTTAATCACAATGCAAGTCTCTGAAGATTCACCATTGTCTCTTATTCTCCGATGTTCCAGGAAACCCCCCAGGGCCTCCTCTCTGAGACAAGGGTCCGACTTCACACCTCCTCGACATCTCCTGTCGGCCCCCGTCGATCCAGACTCTTTGTTCCTCCAGACGTGAAGCCCCAATCCACATAAGCCATACATTTGTGGGAGATATGAACTAGACATATGTGCCACATGACCCCCCCCCCCCAAACGTCTGCATGGGACAAACATACTTGTAAATGCATAACATAAAAGACATTACCACACAACCAACAATCAATCCCCCAATCTCTTAGGTCTTAACTTCCTGCCGAATCTGCTGTAAGCCGGCTTCGCTGCGTCTGCAGCGCCTCCTCGCACCTGGGGATTAGATTTGTTAGCACATCTCTGTGGGAGCTCTGGAGAATGCCTTCTCAGTGGCCTGCCACGGCGGGGGGCTATCGCCAACTGCACGTGTTCATCAGCCAGAACAAAAGCGGGCTTGAGTCTGTTTATGCAAATTAGCTCCCTTCAGCCCCCCAAAATCTAGCAAGAAATGCTTCTCATTTTTTTCCAGCACCCTGAACGGTCCATCATAAGGCGGTCTCAGCCCTGGGCGTTGTGCATCATGTCTAACAAAAACAAACACTGCGTTTTTTAAAGCCTCTGGCACAAAAATGCGTGGAAAGCTGTGATGCACTGGGCCAGGCAGCGTGTTTGATCCTGTGCCGCTCCGCAACAGCTGAGCGGGGGGACAATTTGGTGCAGGATTTTCCGGAAGAAATTCCCCTGGCAAACGGAGAGGTTGTGCGAAAACTAAAGCCTCTTTTCCACTAGCCCAGCACACCTCGGTACGGCTCGATTCACTTCAGTATGGCTCGGAATGCTTCTGTCTCCATTAGCACGGTGTTGGGCATGGGTGTTGTGCTAGGGTGGGCGGGTTTATAACAGCGAGGCGGTGCCACACTCCCATGACGTAACGCACGCGACCCAAGCAAAACATTTTTTTTCCCAAAACTTTATTGAGAAGACCCAAGCAAAACATAACACATAGCTGTACAAGGCCACTCCTCGGTCTGTGGCTTTTTTCACCGTAAACGCCAAAAGGACCGCCAGACAAGGGTACAGGCAGCGAGATGAAAACACTCTGGAATAGTTCTGCAGCTTCTGGGAGAGCCAAAGGCGTGAGGATACAAACTAGGTCGTATATGACGGTAAGCTAATAGTTGCTAATGCTAGTTTGCTATAAGTACGTCGTGCTACACTTAAATGTCTGCAAGTTATCGCTGTTAGGTACTAAAATATGTACGCTGTGTGTGTTTCAGATGGCTCTGTTGTGGGGAAATTACTGCTTCATTCGCGCTGGGCGTGCCTGTCACGGATATGATCAGCCTGTCACTGATGTCAACACAGCTTCACAAACGAGCAGTATTGAGCTTAAGAATGTCTGTAGAAACGTTTTATTTCCTGTACAACAAATTGATCTGATCTGCTTGAAAATCATGGAGAGACTGTTGAGACATCATGGACTTACCTGCTTCTGCAGCAGATTCTGAGATGGTATCATAGAAAAAAACGATCAGCTGACACAACTTGATCGCCAGGTTAATATTAGCCACAAAATATATATTCAAAAAGTAAACTTTACTGAGTTAGGTATAATAAAATATATTTGACAGTTATCATGCATTTTAGGCCAAAACAAACTTGATCTAGGATTAAAAGCAATTAAAATAATGCAGTCACAAGTTTACATGGAAACATGTACTGTAGAAATATATATTCTCTGCATCAACAATGTACTAGATATGCATTCATGTTGTATTGCACTGGGATTTGCACTGACAATAAACCTATGAAGTTTTTGCAGATGTCTCTTTTTTTATATGTGAAGGTTAACACCATGTGGCATAAATTAAATACTGAAAGATTGGAAAAGCTAAGAATAATCCAGCAGTTTGAGAAATCACTTTTGGTTTGGTGTAAGTCTGTCAACAAAATTATGAACCATAAAGCAGTTTGTGTTAAAATGTTAAATCCAATTAAACCTAATCCGGGGGCTTCCAATCATGTGTCATGTGGGGCCAAGACCCTGCAGGTTCTCTCTTCTACCCAGTCTCTTCAGCAGGTGTTATCACTGATCAGTCAGTGGAAGAAGTTCAGTGGAATCTGCTGTTGAAGACACTGGTTGGAGGTAAAGCCTGCAGGGTCTTGGCCCTCCATGGCACATGATTAGACCCCCCCCCCCCCCCCCGCAGTATCCAACTTTTACTTTCAAAATAAGTGTAAATATTTGCAAAAAGCAAACATTATTAGAAATATGTTATATTTCAATTTAATACTATCCCACTTGTACTTACAAAAACTTGTCAATATTCATAAAAAGCACACACATGAAAGGTAGCACCACAAACAGTGGGTCACAGCGGTTTTGGGCAACAGCAACACAATTGTGTATCCTTTGCCAATCTGTCTGCTGTTATTTAATGTTTAACAGTTAAGGGACGGATGATTATATACTCCAAAACTGGAGAAACTCTCTGATAAAAAAGCTGCAACAACACAAGTCACTTTTGGTTTGAATTAACTGCCAAATGATCTAGAACTAATGAGCTGAAACTTGTTTTTATTCGTATTAAATAATGAGACAGTGGCACACTGGCCAACACCAAATTGTATTATTTTTTACATCCTAGGGCATTTTGGATGTACTGAATAAAAAAAATTCATGTTTTTCACCTTCAGGTCAACGTTTAGAACAACAGTATTATTATTTTCCGTTTAGATGATGCTACACTCCTTCTAAAGTATTGTAATTCTCTGAATTTGGAATGCCGATAGAACATTCAATTTACATATACTTACTTTTTTACCTACTTTGACTTGTAAGCTTGATCAGTCTCTCCTGCTGCATTTTAAAGTCCAACTGTGCAACTTCTTATAAGTTAACATAAAAAATTTACCCAAAGTTTATAACTGGATCATGTGGTGCTAATTTTTTTTATAATATTTCAATAAAAAGAACAGAAAGCTTACAAAAACATTTGTTTTTTGGTCTAGTTAAAAATTACATTACCTTTACAATGGTTGACCCCTGACAGGATGATCAGCATCATTTTCATCAGACTAGGCAATGGAATTTCTATGCAATTATACTGTTTTATAATTCAGTGTTATAACAGACAAACCACACTTTCCAAAACAATTCCATTTTATTATATACAAAATATTAAAATAAAAAAAAACTTTGCAACACAACATGAAGGTTAATCGACATTTTATACGTGCCGACCACTGAGTGCCTCTACACCAGCTTCCCAAACTGGGTCAGGAAGGCTCGGTTGAATGAAGCCGTCTCTGCCAGCTCTGGGTCAGGAAGGCTCGGTTGAATGAAGCCGTCTCTGCCAGCTCCTGGGATACCCTCGCGTTTTCTGCAACCTCATTTAAATGTTGCAAATATTTATCATTGAATACATTTTGCGCCTGGTGGCAGGACAGATTCACATTGGAGAATCCGGGCGGGCTGGTGCGGCAGACGCGTGGGATGATTCTACAAGGAAAATGCACACAATAAAATACAGCACGAAAGTGCAAGATATACAGAAAAGACAATAGTTTTTAACAAGATTACATAAGCTTATTTCAGCGTATTGTTCACATGAATAATTAAAATAAAAGCTTGAGTCCGCAGTGTGCTGCAATAAAGCAGCGATCATCATCCACAAATGAACAGCTTTTTTATTGCATAAATAAACTGAGCGTCTTACCGAATATATTTGCGAAAAAACGCACAATAAAAAAAAAATTAAAACTCACCGTTAAAGGACTCCGATGTCGAGACCTCCCGGTATATTTTTTCTTTCCGGGTGGCTCCGTCTAACTCGCGCTGGATGTGTTCGTCTGACAATGCAGTGAGCAGACACTGCACCTCCTTATTGGTCCATGGAACACCCTTATTACGCGAAGCCATTTTTGATAGAGAATAAATGAAAATAGCACAGCAATACACTGAAAATAAACCGCCAACAGTGGTTGCGTGCTGAGTAATGGCGGTCGTGAAGATTCTTTTTTTTTTTTTTCAAAAACTTTATTGAGAAGGTCGTGAAGATTCGGCAGAAGAGGAGGAGGAGAGGGGCGGTTACAACCTGACCAATCAGCGCCGGTTACAGCCTGACCAATCAGCGGCGACCAGTCTGTTAATGTCACAACACGGCCCAGCTCAGCACTGCTGTGCCCTTCAGCGGGGCTGAGAATCGTGGCTGTTAAACCGTGTTGGGGCTTGTGGAAAAGCGTACAAAGCGTGCTGAGCCGTCCCGTGTCGCGCTAAAGCGTGCTAGTGGAAAAGGGCCTTTAGCAACTTTGAGCCTTTAGTGGAATACTGACTTGGCCGTTTTATAAAAAGCTGGACTCTTCAACACTTGAGACTTTTAACTGGAACTGAAACCCCTTAAAGACAAAGCCAAAGTAAAATTTTTAACATTTTGGATGGAATCTGGTCCGTCTCATGAGTGGTAATTGGAATATGTGAGTGCAGGTGATCGGCAGGCAGAACTTCATTAAGGAATCCAAAGATTTTTTATTCTTAAACACTCCCAGTTGTATTCAGATTGATTGTTTTCGTTCAAGTCTTAATTAAGTTGGTTGCAAATACTCTGCTTGTTTGAATTACAGTAGAGAAAAAAAGTATTTAGTCAGCCAATTGTGCAAGTTCTCCCACTTAAAAGATGAGAGAGGTCTCCAATTTTCATCATAGGTATACCTCAACTATGAGAGACAAAATGAGAAAAAAAAATCCAGAAAATCACATTGAAGGATTTTTAATGAATTAATTGGTAAATTCCTCGGTAAAATAAGTATTTGGTCAATAACAAAAGTTCATCTCAGTATTTTGTTATATACCCTTTGTTGGCAATGACAGAGGTCAAACGTTTTCTGTAAGTCTTCACAAGGTTTTCACACACTGTTGCTGGCATTTTGGTCCATTCCTCCATGCAGATCTCCTCTATAGCAGTGATGTTTTGGGGCTGTCGCTGGGCAACACAGACTTTCAACTCCCTCCAAAGATTTTCTATGGGGTTGAGATCTGGAGACTGGCTAGGCCACTCCAGGACCTTGAAATGCTTCTTACGAAGCCACTCCTTTGTTGCCCGGGCAGTGTGTTTGGGATCATTGTCATGCTGAAAGACCCAGCCACGTTTCATCTTCAATGCCCTTGCTGATGGAAGGAGGTTTTCACTCAAAATCTCACGATACATGGCCCCATTCATTCTTTCCTTTACACGGATCAGTTGTTCTGGTCCCTTTGCAGAAAAACAGCCCCAAAGTATAATGTTTTCACCCCCATGCTTCACAGTAGGTATGGTGTTCTTTCTCCTCCAAACACGACAAGTTGAGTTTTTACCAAAAAGTTCTATTTTGGTTTCATCTGACCATATGACATTCTCCCAATCCTCTTCTGGATCATCCAAATGCTCTCTAGCAAACTTCAGATGGGCCTGGACATGTACTGGCTTAAGCAGGGGGACACGTCTGGCACTGCAGGATTTGAGACCCTGGTGGCGTAGTGTGTTACTGATGTAGCCTTTGTTACTTTGGTCCCAGCTCTCTGCAGGTCATTCACTAGGTCCCCCCGTGTGGTTCTGGGATTTCTGCTCACTGTTCTCGTAATCATTTTGACCTCACGGGGTGAGATCTTGCGTGGAGCCCCAGATCGAGGGAGATTATCAGTGGTCTTGTATATCTTCCATTTTCTAATAATTGCTCATACAGTTGATTTCTTCACACCAAGCTGCTTACCTATTGCAGATTCAGTTTTCCCAGCCTGGTGCAGGTCTACAATTTTGTTTCTGGTGTCCTTTGACAGCTCTTTGTTCTTGGCCATAGTGGAGCTTATAGTCTGACTGTTTGAGGTTGTGGACAGGTGTCTTTTATACTGATAATGAGTTCAAACAGGTGCCATTAATACAGGTAACAAGTGGAGGACAGAGGAGCCTCTTAAAGAAGAAGTTACAGGTCTGTGAGAGCCAGAAGTCTTGCTTGTTTGTAGGTGACCAAATACTTATTTTACCAAGGAATTTACCAATTAATTCATTAAAAATCCTTCAATGTGAGGACTTCCGGGAAGATGGCGGAGAGGCATAACACTTAAACAGAGAGCTCTCCCTATTCGGATTAAAAATCTTTGGTAAATGGCCAACTCGACATAAAAAGGTCAATAAACCAAGGGATGAAAACACGAAGAACCCGGGCACACGGACAAAAGCAGGGTAAAACTAGAGAATCCCTCTTCAACAACACTGGAGAAATCGCTGAACACGAGGCCCAAAAAGACGAGGTGACTACAACAGAGAAAATTGAGGACGCCAACCTCGATGTTATGAACACTGGCTTCGCCAATATAAGTAAGGACATAAAAGACTTCAAGTGACAACTCCAACAGGATTTAACAGCTCTTAAGGAAGAACTGAAAAAAGAGATGAAGGAGGAAATTATGGGTCTCCGAAAAGAAATGGAGCGCAAGCTAGCAGAAACCATGGAGGAACTGCACAATCAACGGGCATGTATGGCAGAAGCACAGGCTCGAATATCAGAGTTGGACGACTGGAAGACCGAGGCAAGCGAGCTGCTGCAGACCCTGACGGCACAAACACAGAGGATGCAGGAAAAAATAACCGACCTAGAGAGCAGGTCCAGGCGGAGCAATATACGCATCTTCGGGATTCCGGAGGGCACTGAAGGCAACTCGATGACGAAATTCATAGATCAATTCTTAAAAAAAGAGCTTGAGCTGCCCAATGAAACAGACCTGCAGATCCAACGAGCACACAGAGCCTTGGCACAGAACCCGAACTCAAACTCTACACCTAGGTCAGTTGTGGTAAACTTTTTAAAATACGACGTAAAGGAAAGAATCCTGACACAAGCGTGGAAAAAAAAGATACGAGTTGGCGACAAACAGATATTCTTTGACCATGACTACCCGACAGAAATTGTGCAGCAGCGAAAGAAATATGCCAACATTAAAACTAGAAAAGCATTCGGAGAGCACAGACCTCCGCCAAGCATCACAGTTCCCCCCATACAGTGTTTGTGTATACATTTTCAGATTCCTTGACCATGAAAACATATGACTAGCAATTGGATTCACAATGATAGGATTCGTGGTTCAGTAGTTATTGACGAAAATAGCATTTTCCGTAATGGCGGTTTAGCACCACAGTTCCCCCCATACAGTGTTTGTGTGTACGCTTTCAGATTCGTTGACCATGAAAACATATGACAAGCAATTGGACTGACAATGATAGGATTAGTGGTTTAGTAGTTATTCACGAAAATGGCATTTTGCGTAATGGCGGTTTTCTTGTGGACGGTGATCCAGATCACCACCAAAATCTAATCATCTGTAGGATACCCCATTTCTGACAATCTGTGAAAATTTCATGAAAATCCGTCCATAACTTTTTGAGTTATCTTGCTAACAAACAAACAAACAGACAAGCAAACAAACAGACAGACAAACCAATGCCGATGATCACATAACCTCCTTGGCGGAGGTAAAAATGCTGAAAGAGAAAAAAAATTAGATTCCAAACGCCGCTAACGAAGATGAGAATTCATTGGGATGACGGTGTGAAAACCTACAACACGACCAGAGAGGCAGCGCGGGACATGAAGGAGCGAGGCTTTGTGGTGAGCGTACCGGAGAAAGTGGCTGGAGCAGCGGCAGCACGGAGCGCATTGAGACAGCCGGAGTGGAGGTGAGTGAGCGGCAGAGGGCGGGAGACGGACGTGGCGCACCGAGCCCAAGAAAAACTGCAAGGCTTTCAACGGAAAGCCTAGATTATAACAAAGATTAAGAAGGGCACAGAAGAAATGAAGGCCAAGAAGACAAGGTAAAAGAGAAACAAATGGCTAGGAGAGGTTAAAGTGATTTTTGTTGGACATTTCTAGACTAATGACTATTTCTTGGATAGTAACTACAGGTCTAGGGAGGGCCCCTCACTCGGTGAGGACAATCCCTCCACCCTCCAACAGGGACCAAGGGGCAGAAGAAAGGCCCAAAGTACGGAGGTCGAGATTCGTTAATGTGTTTTTGTACATATATGTGTTAGTTTTGTTGTTAAAGAGGCTAGGAGCACAAGTTAAAAAATGGAAAAACATTAATATGGTTAAAAATCTTAAGATAATGACATTAAACGTGAATGGTCTGAACTCACCTGTTAAAAGGGAAAGAATAATAAGAAAATTCAAGAAGGAAAAAGCCGAAATTATATTTATGCAAGAGACACATTTGAACAAGACAGAACATGAGAAACTAAAGAGATTTGGTTATAAGAACTCCTACTACAGTTCATTTAAGGGAGAAACTAAAAGGGGGGTTATGATACTAATTTCAAACAAAATACAATTTGAATGTGAACAAGAAATCCAGGATAAAGAAGGCAGATATGTAATAATAATGTGACGTTTGCAAGGTTCACACAAAGAAAATGGAGCAAGATGGTTGTGATGGACGGGCTTTATTTTACACACACTCTGAGCACAGGCAGGAGGGGAGGTCATTCTCCCAGACCTCCGTTTAAATCACGGTTACACACACATCTAATAAATCTTGCCTATGAAATACTGCTGGGTAATTATAACGCAGTTATAATTACACAGCAGCAGAATAGCTCAGTAATAACATTTACTACACACACAAAGTAACGTTTCAATTGTCAAAGCATGCTGGGAAACCCCTGCCCCCCTTCACATGGCCCCGACGTTACACTGCCCCCCCCCCCGGACTGGTTTCTGTCCCCAGAAAAATTAAAGTCCAATTTAGAAGTCCAATACAAACTCATCCAGGTGTCGGGGCGGTCTTCGGCACCGGCGGCCAACACGTACAGGCCCCCTAGTGTCCATCTGGGTCTCGGTCGGGGTATCGGGCAAGGACGGAAGCTCCGGTTCGTCCACCAGCGGTGCAGATGGCCGATATGGGGCGAGACGGTCACGATGAAGGACCACAACCCGGTCCCTTTTTCTAAGCCTCACCCTGTACACCACATCTGACAGTCTCTCCAGGACCACGCACGGTCCCGACCAATGGTTCGCCAGCTTCGGTGATCGTCCTCTCTTCCTCTCAGGGCAGAAAACCCAGACTCAATCTCCCGGTGCGAAGTCCCTCCCCTGGCAGCGGGAGTCGTACGCTCGCTTCTGCCGACCCCCTGCCGCTGCCAGGGCCTCTCGAGCCAGCTTGTGCACCATGTGGAGATGTTCTTTCAAACAAAAAAAATAATCCAATCCTGGTTTTCCTTCCACCTCCAGCTCAGGGGGGCAACCGAATACCAAATCCACCGGTGTGCGCAGCTCGCGTCCAAACATGAGCGCCGCAGGGGTGCACCGAGTAGATTCCTGAGCCGCCGTCCGGTACGCCCACAAAACAAAAGGCAGGTGCAGGTCCCAGTCTCGCTGTCGCTGGTCCACTAGGATAGCGAGCTGGGTGGTGAGGGTCCGGTTGAATCGTTCGACCAGGCCGTCGCTCTGTGGATGCAGCAGGGTGGTCCGGGTCTTCCGGATGCCCAGCCGCTTGCAGACCTCTCCGAAAACCTCCGCCTCGAAGTTCCGACCCTGATCGCTGTGCAGCTCCTCCGGTGCGCCGAACCAACAGAACATCTCGTCCACCAGCTTTGATGCCGTCGTCATGGCGCTTTGGTCCGGGACCGCGTACGCCTCTGGCCACTTAGTGAAATAATCCATCGCGACCAGCACGTAGCGGTTCCCCCGGTCCGTGGTCGGAAAAGGGCCCAGGATGTCCACTCCCACTCGCTCCATTGGTGCTCCCACCCGGTACTGCTGCAGGGGAGCGTGGGATCGCTGAGTTGGTCCTTTCTGAGCTGTGCACGTGTCGCAGCGGTGAACGTGGAGCTCCACGTCCTGATGACAACCGGGCCAGTAGAACCGGGCCCGAAGGCGCTGCAGCGTCTTTGTCACTCCGAAGTGGCCCGCTCCTACCGCCCCATGAACCAGCTGGAGTACTTTGGGCCGGAGTCGACGAGGAACCAGCAGCTGCCAGACGTGCCGCTGCCCAGCTGGAGTCTGCCACTGTCGATACACCACGCCCTCGTGGCAGCGGAGGTTGGCCCACTGGGAGAGTAGGGCCTTAGTCTCTGGGTCCAGCGGTGACACAACCTCCCAGGCAGGCCGCTGTCCTGCGTCCAGCCACGGCCAAACCCGCGAAATGACCGGGTCTCTGTCCTGCTCCCTCTGCAGCTGCTGCATGCCAAGGGCCTCTGTGACGTCATCGCTGGGGAGAGCTGCCTGATTATCTGAGGGGCTGTGCATCGCTGCGTGATTCCTGCTCGCAGCGGCTCGGAGAGCGGCAGCCCGTGGGACGATTTGGTCCCGATCTTCAGCCCGTTGGCAGTGACGACACTCCTCTGTCGCACAGGGGCGCCGAGACAGTGCATCAGCTTTGGCATGGAGGCGGCCTGCCCGATGCACAATCTGGAAATTATAATCCTGCAGTGCCTCCAGCCATCTTGCCAACTGTCCATCTGGTTCTTTGAAGTTTAACAACCAGGTCAGGGAAACGTGGTCCGTCCTGAGCTGGAACCTCCCCCCGTACACATACGGGCGGAAATGACGCAGTCCTTGGATGACAGCCAACAGCTCTCTGCGAGTCACACAGTAGTTCCTTTCGGCTCTGCTGAGAGTGCGGCTGAAGAAAGCGACTGCCTGCTATCCATGTTCTCCCTCCTGGGATAGCACCGCCCCGATGCCCTGGTTGCTGGCGTCCGTGTCCACGATGAAAGGGCGGTTCGGGTCAGGATACTGCAGGACGGGGGCTCTGATGAGCGCTGCACGGAGCTGGGAGAAAGCAGCAGCACAGCTGTCACTCCACTGGAACGTGCGTCCTTTCTGCGTCAGCTGATGCAGCGGGCTGGCGATGGTGGCGAAGTCTTTCACAAACCTCCTATAATAGGAGGCCAATCCAAGAAAACTTCTCAGTTCTCCAACGTTCCGCGGCACTGGTTGCCACTTTTTCTGGGTCAGTGGCGACCCCCGCTGCGCTGACGACGTGGCCCAAAAAGGTGGTCTCCCACTGGAACAGGTGGCATTTCTTAGGGTGTAACCGTAGCCCCGCCTGCTGGATGGCTCCCAGCACCTCTCAGAGATTTGACAGGGCGCTGTCAAAATCAGCTGCATGCACCAGTAGGTCATCCAGGTAAACAACGCAGCGACTCCGGGGCACGTGAGCCAGCACTCGCTCCATCAAGCATTCAAAGGTGGCCGGAGCGTTGCAGAGTCCAAACGGCATCACTTTAAACTGGTACAGTCCCTGCCCGGGCGCGCTCACCGGTATCCGTGGTGACTCAACGCTCGGTGGGTTCCCACCCCTGCGGAGCCGTCTTGCTTGTGCCCGGCAGCACACCGGGTCGAACCAAGGAGATTGTAGAGCCGGTGTCAATCAGGGCCCGGAGCGACGTCTTCCCCAAGCTGCACTGTAGATACATCCCTGGAGAGTGTCCAACTCGGCCCACGCGCGGTGCCGGCTCCTCGGGGGAAACATCTGCTGGAGTTGACCTGTCCCCGTTCACGCCACCTCGCTCTAGTTTAACGCCGGTGAGGGGCCAGTTTGTCGTGGGGTGGGTGAGGGGCAGTATCGTGCGATGTGTCCCATCTCTCCGCAGCGGAAGCACCCTTCCTCGCGCCACCGCGGCCATCTTCTCCGTGGACGCGCCGCCGTGGTCTGCCGTAATTCCTCCTCCTCTACCTCGTTCTCCATCGTAGCCTGGTAGGTTCTTCGGCTGTGTGTTGGCGCTTCAGTTGTGCAATTTATTAGCGGCTCTGCCCGCTCTGCTTCTGCCACTGCAGTCTTCCAGTCACTTGTGGCGTGGAGCCGTACGTGGTTCTGGAGCTGGGCCAGGCGTAGACCTTGGATGAAACTCCGGAGGGCGAGCTTCTCTACTGCCTCCGGTGCGAAATCTGGGTAGCTGCGCTGGGTTAACAGCCATATGTCTGCAGCATAGGCTCCTAGTTTTTCCTGATGGTTCCGGCGGCGGTGAGTCAGTTGTTCTTGGGCGTGCTCAGCGTCCGCTATTCTCCCAAATTGTCTCTGGAGCGCCCCTTGTAGTGCTGGCCAGCTGTGGTGCTCCTCGGGCCGGAGATCAGAGAGCGTGCAGAGGGCTTTCCCTTCCAAGGCCAGCGCGACCTGTACGGCGGTTTCCTCTGGCGACCAGCCGTTCAGCGCCGCGGTCAGCTCAACCTGTGTCAGGTAGTCGTCCAATGTGGCTTCGCCGTTGAAATGGGGAATCTTGGCCCGCTGTCGAACAGGTGGGGTGGTCGTCTCCTGATCGCTCGCCACTCCTGATTGCCGTGGGGTCACCAGCCCGTCCTGTCCTGAGAAGGGTGGAATGTTTGCTCTGTTCCGCCCGCTCTGTCTTGAAAAAGACAGGAGGCGGGGTGCGCTGGCCCCGTCAGGTCCGCCGCTTTGTTCGTCCCAGTGGTGCCTCGGTCTCATCGCCCATCATCAGCTGGGCAATGGCCTGCTCCAGCTGCTGGATCTCCATTCTGATCCTGGCTTCCATTTGCTCGATGCCCACTTCTGACACCAGTGTGACGTTTGCAAGGTTCACACAAAGAAAATGGAGCAAGATGGTTGTGATGGACGGGCTTTATTTTACACACACTCTGAGCACAGGCAGGAGGGGAGGTCATTCTCCCAGACCTCCGTTTAAATCACGGTTACACACACATCTAATAAATCTTGCCTATGAAATACTGCTGGGTAATTATAACGCAGTTATAATTACACAGCAGCAGAATAGCTCAGTAATAACATTTACTACACACACAAAGTAACGTTTCAATTGTCAAAGCATGCTGGGAAACCCCTGCCCCCCTTCACATGGCCCCGACGTTACAATAATAAAAGGAAGAATAGATGGTATGCAGATCACATTAGTGAACATCTATGCCCCACCAGAAAGTGACAAGGGTTTTTTTCAACAACTGTTTGATCTCATAGCAACACATAGTGAAGGAGTCCTAATTTGTGGAGGAGACTTAAATGCCGTCATGGATCATGAAGTTGACACAACAAGTGTTAAGAAGACAAAAAAACATGTATCAAAGATCATAAGAACCTCACTGGCAGAAATGGGTATGGTAGACATATGGAGGGACCTGCACCCACTCGAAAAAGACTATACACATTATTCAGCAGTCCATAAAGTACACTCTAGAATAGATTACTTCCTTATGAATGAAGGTGACAGACACAGGGTGAGAAATTGTCAGATTGGAGGGGCAGAAATATCAGATCATAATCCTATATACATGGAAATATATTTAAACAATAGAAAATGACAAACAACATGGAAACCAGTCTATGGTTGTTAGATGGGGCAATGTGAGGGCCTATCGGAGGAACCAATCGAGGCGGCAGTTGGGAGCTCGAGCGCGGCGTTGGTGAGAGACGGGGCCACCTGGACCCAGCAGGACAGTGGCCTGAGTCGGAACCCAGTTGCGAGGTCCAGCTGAGGAACTACCAGACTGACGGTGGTCGGTGACGGGGCCGAGCGGAGGTGCCACCCAGCCAAACGGCGGCGAGCGGCGGCGGTGATCGGTGAAGTTCGGCTGCGCCGGCGGTGTGCGGCATAACCGGCCAGGCAGACGGCGGCAGGCGGTGGCGAATGACGGGGGTGATCTGCGGAGCTGAGCAGCGCTACTTGGCGGAGGAGCTGTGCAGGAGCTGTTGCGGCGAGTTCAGCAGCGGCCGGGCTAGTTGAGGCCTAGCCGGATTCTCTGTTTACTTCTATCTACAGGTCAGCAAGATGCCACCAAAGAAAGAGGAAATGGAAGAAATCAAAAAAGCTCTGAGCTTTATGTCAGAAGAATTGGCCAAATTGACAGGTCAACAGGACAAAATAATAGGCCTAATAGAACAGGTACAAGCCCTAAATTTAATAATTCAAGAAAAAGACAAAAAAATTATGGACCTGGAGCAACACGGGCGTCTTTTGGAGCAACGCGTCAAGGATCTTGAACAAGGTTCTCGTATTGATGACCTAGTTATAAGTGGACTAGACATCAGATATCAGTCATACGCCCATGCCACAGTAGGTCTGAGTGGTGAAGATGCACCCATGAGGGAGTCATTGTCCTTAGAAAATCAAGTGCTTCAGTTCCTTAATGATAAAGACATTAAGGTAGAAGCCAATGCAATCTCAGCCTGTTATGCTCTACCGAAGAAAGATAACAAAACAAAGAAATCAATTGTGATGCGCTTTGTGAACAGAAGGGTAAAGAATAACATACTGAGGCAGGCCAAAAAGCTAAAGGAAACTCAAGTTTACATAAATGAACACCTGACAAAAAAAAAAAAACGCTGAATTAGCACGACAGGCACGGATGCTAAAAAAACAAGATAAGATACAAGCAACCTGGACAAGAAATTGTAGAATTTGGATTAAACTAAATGGATCACCTGAGCAAGCAAAGAGTATAATGATCAGAGATGCTACTGACTTAGATAAATACAGATGAACACTGATTAGAAAATTATGAGCCAATGATAATCCATATTCATACACACGATAAGAATAGTTCTTTTGATACACCATGCCAAAGTACTTTAATAAAAATAACCAAAACAAACAAAAACTTATGACCGACTCAAGTAGACATCAATCATCCCCAGTTGGAGGAAGTCATTTAACACAGAATGAGGAAACTCAAACTCTGAAAACATACCATTATGCTGAACATAAACCACAAGAGATGGAGAATGATATTGATCCTGATAACCACTTTTTCAACAATATTCATAACCACTGTGAATATTACACTGAAAAACAATTCAAAAGTCAAATGCAATTAGATGGTAAACTGTCAATAATACACTTCAATAGCAGAAGTCTTAACAAAAACTTTCCACAGATTCAGGACTATTTAAAACAGCTAGACAGAAAATTCACAGCTATTGCAGTCTCTGAAACTTGGCTTAACGAAGAGCAGGCTCCCCTGATGGCAATAGAGGGATATCAGATGTTTTATATTAACAGAACTCAAAAAAAGGGTGGTGGTGTTGCACTGTATATTGATGACCTGTACAGGTGTAAGCTTGTAAATGAAATGTCCTTAGCACTACCAGGGATTTTGGAATGTGTTACTGTTGAGATTGACCTAGACAAAACAAAAAATCTAATCATAAGCTGCATATATAGAACGCCGGGAACTTGCATTGAGACATTCAGAGATAAATTAGTCGAGCTGTACAATAATATTACTAGTAAGAAAATGGTAGCAATTTGTGGAGATTTCAATATTGACTTACTGAATCCTCATCAACAAAATGTAGTTACAGAGTTCATGAACTCTATGTACAGCATGAGTCTATATCCCACAATAACACATCCCAGTAGAATCACAGTTCACTCTGCTACACTTATTGACAACCTGTTTGTCAATGTTTTCGATAAGAAAATAGAAAGTGGATTATTGATAAATGATATAAGTGACCACTTGCCAACCTTTGCACTTATCCATGGCCACACGGGGCCCAACGCAGAAAAAACTTCAAAATCGTTCAGACACAAATCACCAAATGCAATCAGTTCTCTTAAGGAGGACTTGCTGAAGCAAGACTAGACAGAAGTCTATGTATCAGATGTAAATGAAGCCTATGACACATTTATAAACATTGCAACCACTCTTTATGAAAAAAACTGCCCATTAGTAATAAAAAAGCTTAAACACAAATTTGCTAATAAGCCATGGTTAACCAAAGGACTACAAAAGGCGTGTAAAAAGAAAAAATTATTATATAAAGCTTTCCTAAAGAAAAGAACAAAAGAAGCAGAGCAGCGGTATAAAACATACAAAAATAAGTTAACATATATAATAAGATGTAGTAAAAGAGACTATTACAGTAAAGAACTGGAGAAAAACAGAGACAATATTAAAAATACATGGACAATACTCAACAGTATCCCTGGAAATAAAAGCAGAAATACAAGCTACCCAACTAATATTCCAAAAAATAATAAAACGACTCAGAGTGTGAATATTGTTTCACTTGCAGATGAATTTAATAATTTTTTTGTTAACATTGGACCTAAACTGGCCCGAGAAATATCCACTACGGTGCCAACAGGTGATACAATATGCAATAACACTGCTGTAAAAGACTCCATCTTCATAAAGAACACAGACGAAAGAGAGGTCATTGAAATTGTTAAATCGTTCAAAAGTAAAACCTCTACTGACTGTGATGGTATCGACATGCTACTAGTCAAAACTGTTATCGAATGCATAGTAAAACCACTGACGTATATCTGCAACCTGTCTCTCCAATCAGGTATATTTCCCAATGCAATGAAAATAGCTAAAGTAATTCCGATATACAAGACGGGCGACAGAGGGGAACTCTCAAACTATAGACCAATTTCACTATTACCGCAATTTTCCAAGATACTTGAAAAAATATTCTATGAGAGAATTGACAACTTCATACTGAAGAATGATTTATTATGTGAGCAGCAATATGGGTTCAGACACAAGAGGACAACTGCATATGCCCTAATGGAATTTACAGAAAAAATATCAACAGCCATTGAAAATAAAGAGTATTCAGTTGGAGTATTCCTAGATCTTAAAAAAGCATTTGATACAGTAGATCATAATTTATTATTAAAGAAACTACAAAATTCTGGTATTAGAGGGGTAGCACTGTCCTGGTTAAGTAGTTACTTAAAGAATAGATATCAGTATGTATGTGTTAGCAACAAAAACTCAGAGTTGCTGAAGGTCACCTGTGGAGTCCCACGGGGTTCAGTTTTGGGACCATTATTATTCAATATGTATATAAACGATATATGTAAAGTCTCAGAAAAAATGGACTTAATATTGTTTGCCGATGACACTAATCTGCTATGCAGTGGAAACAATTTGGAACAACTTCTGGATACACTCGGGAAGGAATTAGGAAAGCTTAAACTGTGGTTTGATTCAAACAAATTAACGCTCAATTTAAGTAAGACAAAATTTATAGTCTTTAACAACCATCACAACAATCCAGTACCCAAACTCAGTGTAAATGGTGTAGAGATTGAAAGGGTATCTGAAACTAAATTCCTTGGAGTAATAATTGATAACAAACTGTGTTGGAAGTCACATATTAATTATATCAAAGGTAAAGTTTCCAAATCAATTGCAATATTACACAGAGTGAAATATTTGCTGAATCAACCTACACTATACACCTTGTATCATTCATTAATACTCCCATACATGACATATTGTAATGAAGTATGGGGAAATACATACAAAACAAACATATATCCACTCTTTATGCTTCAAAAGAGAGCTATTAGAATAATAAACAAAGCAGCTTACAGGGAACCAACAAACCCACTTTTTCTCAAACAAAAAACTCTCAAGTTGAAAGATCTGGTTGACTTTAAAACAGCAATAATAATGTTCAAAGTGAAGAATTTATCACTGCCCGCAAATATCCAAAAGTTGTTCCAAACAAGGGAGAAACGATATCACTTCAGAGGAACATGTATATTTCAAAAGCCTACAGTGAGAACAACCACCAAGCAACACTGTATTTCAGTGCAAGGTGTCAGATTATGGAACGATTATGGACCTGAATTAAAATCATGTACAACGCTTGGACAATTTAAACAAAAACTAAAGGAAGAAATACTCCAAACATATTTACAAGACGACATGTAAACTCACATAAGGATTGACATATCCAGCCTGTGTTGTGTTGTAGCTTAGTTTTTTTTTTTTTTCTCTCTCTCTGTGACATTCTGTCTTAGATTTGTCTTGAATAGTAACCGCTTAACTTAGCTTAGCTTAGTTTTCTTTTTTTTTTTTCTTTCTTTTTTTTTTTTTTCTCTCAGTCACACTTTGTCTTAGCTTTGTTCTAAATTGTAATCACTCTTGTCTTGTTTACTCTTTTTTCTTTGAATTCTTGGATGGAATATGGGTGGGCAATATAAGCTGCGGCTTCAGCCATCACCCATTTCGGATAACTCACGTGGAATTGTTTAGTAGAAGGAGTCTTTGTCTAATTTGACCTTGTTGTTATATTATACAGTTTCTTTTAACCTGTACTGTATTATCCGAAAAAAAAAATTTCATTCATTCATTCATAAAAAACTTAATGTAGGACTATTAAATGATGAGAAAATGAAAGAAAGAATAAAGGTAAACATAAATGAGTATATCGAGGAGAATGATAATGGAGAAGTGGACCCAACAATACTGTGGGATGCACTAAAAGCCGTGTTAAGAGGTAAATTAATTGTTGAATCAGGAAAAGCAAAAAAGTCTAAACTGGAATCATATGAACAAAGATGTGAGAGACTGAGGGAATTAGAACGTAAACATCAAAACACAAATGACCCCAAAATATATCAAGAAATTAAGGAAGAAAAAATAAAGATAAAAGAAATACAAATAGATGAAATTGAAAGGAAAAATAGATATTTAAAACAAAAATATTATGAAACGGGGCCAAAGGCCACAAAACTGCTGGCAAAACGGTTAAGAAAACAACAAACAGTAAATAATGTATATAAGATTAAGGACCCCATCACAAATAAATCCACAGTTACCCCAGAAAACATTTAAGAAATATTCCATAAACTCTATCAAGAACTATACTCGCAACCTGAAGAGACAAATGTTAAGAATATTAAAAAATTTCTATGCACATTGGACTTGCCATCAATAGGAAACCAACAAAATGAAAAGCTAACAGCAGAAATAACAACACAAGAGATTAAAGATGTGATTAAGTCACTAAAAAATGGTAAATCAACAGGTAATGATGGATACCCATCTGAGTTTTATAAACTGTTTATAGAAGAACTCACGACACAGCTCCTAAAGACATTTAATTGGACATTAAACAACAACAAAATACCTCCATCATGGAACAAAGCCATTATTTCAGTTATTTTAAAGCCAGGGAAAGATAGGGAACAATGCGGAAACTATAGGCCAATCTCTTTATTAAATGTGGATTATAAAATATATACTATGGCGGCACATGGGGAAAGCATAATTGTGTAACATCTTAGACAAGAACAAAGAGCAGAGGTTCCCTGGTGAGATAACAGGGAGGTGTGAAGGATGAATGCAGTGTGCCCTTTTGTGTGCTAGAAACTTCTAGAAGGGTGGTAAAGGATTAAGGAAGTGAATGCAATGTGACCTTTTGTGTGTTAGAAGCTTCTGGAGGAATGCCATAGTATTTAAGAGAAGAGTCTTTGCTGAGATGTCATTCTGTCTGTGCTTCTTGTGTGAGTTGTGTAATAAATCGTCTGAAGCCAAATCCGCCTCTTTCTTTACATGCTCCACACTGAATCAGAATCAGAATAGCTTTATTGCCAAGCATGTTTACGTAAAGATAAACATACGAGGAATTTGACTTGACATTGGGTGCGCTCGATAAGCGCTTCCCAATGTCGCGGCAGCCATGCAAGGCGCCTGTCAACAGTGGAGGGTAAAGAGGGGAATGGGGGGGGGGGATGATACAATGGGCAGAGAGAAAAAACATAGTTAATCAAAATAAAGCTCATTATGAGCAAAATTGTGATTACATAGAAAAAAAAAACCTCTAATGCACAATTAGCAGACAATACAGATCACACAATAACAAAGGAGCAAGAGAGAGACCAGTGTGTGTAGTCAGCATGTAATCAGTATGAATGCAGTGTGGATGTATCAGTTGCTGGTGCACAACAAAGGAGCGCCTCCTGGCAACGGATGGATGTTATGTTCATGTATTCTAAACACAGATAAGCATGTCTACAGAGTCTATCTCTCTTCGTGCATGCCAGATGGCAAAGTTCTGTATTAGACACATGATAACGCTGTCCTTGAAGAGTCCAGTTTGCTGAACAACAGCAATTGTTTGTTAATTGTTTGGGTTAAAGATAAGCGAAGCCAAAAACTCTCTTCTGCCTTATCTTCATCGAGGAAGAGTGTAATCTACAGGGCGCCGAATCAAGGTCTAATAGGCACAGTTCACTCAGAGCATAGAATTTTCATCTCTCATGCGATTCTGTGCTTCATAATTTCCATATACAGGCTTTAAAAACATTCCCTGGGGAGCACCAGCGACTCCAAGATGTATTCCACCTACTGAATCAGCTACCATTTGCCGCTATCAGTGCACTCCCCAACTGGTCGAATTTGTTGAAGGAGCTTTGCCGGGTCCGCATTTAGATCAGCTCTCCCAACTTCTTTAATTTCTGATACATCAGGAAACTCCAAAGCCAAAATAGAAATCCTGTGATCATAAGCCAAACAGATACATGTCTTCCGCATCTCCACTGGTGACCCAAGACGAATCATGGAACACAACGAAAGATCCCCGGAGTCAGCCTTGTTGGGAGCCCCCAGCCAAGCATGTGCTGTTGCAGTCAAGCTACCGGATTTTTGGCAGCACAATCCGCACTCCTGGTTCCACCTAGTTGAGCCGCAGTTTGCCCTCCGGGGGATATCAGCGGATGACACGAAGTTCCACTATGTGGTCGCAGCGCTCGACGCCCGCACAGCTCAGCACGTGGAGAGCCTGCTCAATCAGCCACCAACCAACGACAAGTACGGCGCGCTGAAGGCTGCACTCATCCAGCACTACACACTCTCGGATGTTGAGAGAGCAGAGAGACTCCTGACGCGGACTGGGTTAGGAGATGGGTCGGCCATTGACCTGATGGAGAAGATGCTGAGATTAAAGGGCACGGACGACGACCATTTCATTTTTACCCACTTCTTCCTCCAGAACCTTCCATCAGCGACAAGAGCGACCCTGGCCAATTCGCTGTTGCTGGCCAAGTGGGACTATCGTGCGCTGGCCCGAGACGCAAACCGGATCATCATCGCCAGCAGAGAGTTCACGACCATGGCGGCAGCGACGGAGCTCGGCGCAACAGCCGGAGGAGGCGAGGAGCCATCGACGGCAGCAGCAGAGCCACCGACGACAGCAGCTGCGGGGTCCAAGGAACGCAGGGGAGACACCCTTTGTTTCTACCACCGCCGCTTTGCAGAGAGGGCACGCAAATGTATACCACCGTGCCAGTTCAAGCGCTCGGGAAATGCCAAGACCGGGGGTCGGTAGCAACCGCGACCCTCGGGGAGGAGAACAAGCTGCTCTACTTGACGGACGCATGCTCGGAGAGGCATTTCCTCGTGGACACCGGCGCCCAGAAGAGTTTCATCCTGCCGACCTATGCTGACCGGCTGGCAGGATCTAGCGGCCCCGAGATGGCAGCAGCAAACGGCTCGGAGATTAGGACCTTTGGTGAGAGGACTCTACTCCTGTCTCTACACGGCCGTACATTTGAGTGGACTTTTGTCATAGCAGCATTGAATTTCAATATACTGAGGGCTGATTTTTTGTGTACACATGGTTTGTTGGTTGATGTCGCTAACAGACGCCTAGTTAATGCACTGTCCTTTGATTCTCTCCCCTGTATAGCTCGAGTGACCCAGCCAACAGCACAAGCCAACGTCACAGCTGCATGCGGTAAGTTCCACACACTGCTCACTCAGTTCCCAGCACTCACTGTCCCAACATTTTCGGCAGCCATCGCTAAACACGGGGTGGAGCATTTTATCACCACCACCGGTCCGCCCGTTTTTGCAAGACCTCGGCGCTTGGACGCAGCTAAACTGGCCATAATGCGCGAGGAGTTCACCAACCTGGAGAGGTTGGGCATCATCAGGTGTTCAAACAGCCCATGGGCTTCCCCGCTACACATGGTCCCTAAAGCTGAGGGTTTGTGGCGACCTTGCTGGGATTTCCACAGGTTGAACAACGCCACAGTGCATGACCGCTACCCAATTCCTCACATTCAGGATTTTTCCGTTCACCTGGCAGGAGCGCGCGTTTTTTCTAAAATAGACCTGGTCCGCGGTTACCACCAAGTCCCAGTGCGCGCTGAGGACCTACCCAAAACAGCGGTGATAACTCCGTTCAGTTTATTCGAGTTTTTGCGCATGCCATTTGGGCTTAAAGGGGCTGCACAGACGTTCCAACGCATGATGGATGCAGTGCTGCGCGATCTCCCTTTCACGTTCGTCTACCTGGATGATATCTTGGTAGCCAGCACGTCCGAAGACGAACACAAAACCCACCTCACGACGGTTTTCCGGAGGTTGGAAGAGCACGGGTTAATAATCAACCCAGCGAAATGTCAGTTCGGGGTGACGCGGATTGATTTTTTGGGGCACCGCGTCTCTCCCGAAGGAGCAGTCCCGCTGCCTGACAAAGTGTGTGCGGTAGCAGATTTTCCCCGGCCACAAACGGTCAGGGCGCTACAAGAATTTTTGGGAATGGTGAACTTTTATAACCATTTCCTTCCCCGCGCAGCGCAGCTCATGCAACCACTGTATGCCGTGCTCAAAAAACAGAAACCTGCAGATAAGAACGAATGGTCCCCGGAGCGAGAGCGGGCGTTCTCGGAAGTCAAAGCAGCCGTGGCAAACGCTGCATTGCTCGCACATCCAGACCCAACGGCCCGCATAGCGCTCACCACTGACGTGTCAGATGTGGCTATAGGGGCCGTCATGGAGCAGCGCGTAGCCGGGGCTTGGCAGCCGCTCGCCTTTTTCAGCAGAACTTTGGTGACAGTGAATGCAAATACAGCGCGTTCGACAGGGAGTTGCTGGCTCTCCATTTGGCCATTCGCCACTTCCAGTTTTGGCTGGAAGGGCGCAGTTTCACCGCGTTCGTTGACCACAAGCCACTAACATTCGCGATGGCCAAGGTTTCAGAACCGTGGTCAGGCCGGCAGCAGAGACAGCTGGCCACGATCTCAGAGTTTACTACCGATATTCAGCATGTGTCGGGTAAACTGAATGTAGCGGCAGACTGCCTCTCGCGCGCCGTGGCTGCCCCGGTCTGCGTGGGGATAGATTACACAGCCATGGCCGCGGAGCAGGTTAGTGACACGGATGTGCGTGCGCTCCAGTCTGGACCAACAGGGTTAAGGCTGGAGAGCAGGGTGCTGCAAGACGGCATGCCCCCCTAATTTGCGATGTCTCCACGGGACGCGGTCCCGGCCGCGTGGCGTCGCCGCGTGTTTGACTCGGTTCATTCTTTGGCCCACCGGGGAGTGCGCGTGTCGATCAAAATGATAGGGGAGAAATTTGTGTGGCCGAGCCTGCGTAAACAAGTGAAAGAGTGGGCGGCAGCCTGCGTGGCGTGCCAACGAGCCAAAGTACACAGACACACGAAGGCTCTCTTGGAGCCGTTTCGTATTCCGGCTAAGAGGTTCGACTACGTTCACGTGAACCTCTTGGGCCCCCTCCCGCCATCACAGGGGTGCACGCACCTCCTGACAATGGTGGACCACACCACGCGCTGGCCGGAAGTGGTTCCGCTGGCCGCAACCACAGCCGAGGAGGTGGCGCGCGCGTTTTTAACATCATGGGTGGCGCGTTTTGGAGTCCCGTCGGACATTACGTCCGACAGAGGCCCTCAATTTGTTTACGAACTCTGGTCAACAATGGCCCACAGCCTGGGTGTCACAATTCATCGCACAACTACGTACAATCCACAGGCTAATGGGTTATTCAATTCAATTCAATTCAATTCAACTTTATTTATATAGCGCCATTTCACAACAACAGTCATCTCATAGCACTATCAACTGTAGGGAGGACCCCCACAGTTGCAGAAAGACCCCAGCAATCAGGCGATCCCCTGTGAGCAAGCACTTGGCGACGGTGGAGAGGAAAAACTCCCTTTTAACAGGAAGAAACCTCCAGCAGAACCAGGCTCAGGGAGGGGCAGTCATCTGCTGCGACTGGCTGGGGGGTGAGGGGACAGAGAAGAAGAAAAGAACAGACATGTAGAGAGCAAACAGCACGATGGGGACTCAATCTATGGGAGAGAACAAACAAATGTTAATGACCAGCAAAAAAAAAAAAAATTTCATAGAGAGTGAGGAAAGGAGTGAGGCCCAGTGCATTACTGGAGGTCCCCCGGCTGACTAAACCTATTAGCAGCATAACTAAGGGAGGGTTCAGAAACACATGATCCCTCCCTAATTGTAGGCTATATCAAAAAGGTAGGTTTTAGCCCTATTCTTAAAAACAGAGATCGAGTCTGACTCCCGAATCCAGATTGGCAGCTGATTCCACAGGAGAGGAGCTTGATAACTGAAGGCTCTGCCTCCCATTGTACTTTTGGAGATTCTAGGTATTACAAGTAAACCTGCATTTTGGGAGCGTAGTGCTCTGTTAGGATGATACGGTAGTATCAGATCTTTTAAATAAAAAGGAGCCTGATTGTTTAGAGCTTTGTAAGTAAGAAGAAGGATTTTAAACTTAATTCTAAACTCTATGGGAAGCCAATGAAGGGAGGCCAGAACCGGAGAGATATGATCTCTCTTTCTAGTACCTGTTAAAACTCTTGCTGCAGCATTTTGGATCAGCTGAAGACTTTTTAAAGATGTTTTAGGACAGCCTGATAATAAAGAATTACAATAATCTAATCTCGAGCTAACAAAAGCGTGGATCAGCTTCTCAGCATCACTCTGAGACAAGATGCTCCTAATCTTGGCAATATTACGCAAATGATAGAAGGCAGTCTTAGAAACAAATTTAATATGTGAATTGAAGGACAAATCCTGATCAAAAATAACTCCAAGGTTCCTCACAGAGCTATTAAGAGAAAGAGTAACTGCATCCAAACTGAAAGTTTGATTTGGAAAGGAATTTCTAAGGTTTTTTGGACCAACAAGAATGACTTCAGTCTTATCTGAATTTAATAGCAGGAAATTACAAGTCATCCAAACTTTGATTTCCTTAAGACAGGCTTCTAACTTGGCTAATTGATTAGTATCATCTGGCTTCATTGACAGGTATAATTGTGTGTCATCTGCATAACAGTGAAAATGTATACAGTGCTTTCTAATAATGTTGCCTAATGGAAGCATATATAAACTAAAAAGAGTAGGGCCAAGCACAGATCCCTGTGGAACTCCATGACTAAGCTTTGAGCTGAGAGAAAACTCATCATTTACATGAACAAACTGGAACCTATCAGATAAATAAGATCTAAACCACTGCAACGAAGTTCCATTACGTCCAACATAGTGTTCTAATCTATCAAGTAGAATATTATGATCAATAGTATCAAAAGCTGCACTAAGATCTAAAAGGACAAGTACAGAAACTAGTCCATTATCAGATGCAATGAGGAGGTCGTTAGTGACCTTCGCTAAGGCTGTTTCAGTGCTATGATGGATTCTAAACCCAGATTGAAACTCCTCAAATAAACCATTTCCCTGCAGGTGGTCAAATAATTGCGTAGCAACAACTCTTTCTAAGATTTTTGAAATGAAAGGGAGATGAGAGATTGGTCTATAGTTAGCTAAAGCTCCTGGATCTAGCGTTGGCTTTTTGAGTAAGGGTTTAATTACAGCCGTTTTAAAAGCCTGCGGTACATGGCCTAAAGTTAATGAAGAATTGATTATATGAAGAATAAAGCTACCAATAAGTGGGAAGACTTCTTTAAATAACCTGGTAGGAATAGGGTCTAAAAGACAAGTTGAAGGTTTGGATGAGGAAACTATTTTGTCTAACTCACAAAGGTCGATTGGAGTAAACTCATCAAGACAGACATCAATAGAAGGAGTTGTAGTAGTTACAGTATTTAAGTTAACTGTGGGAAGAATCTGATTGATTTTATCTCTGATGGATGAAATTTTATTATTGAAAAAGTTCATAAAGTCCTGACTAGCAAGCTCTAAGGGGATGCTAGGATTGACAGAGTCCTGACTCTTTGTCAACCTGGCTACAGTACTGAAAAGAAACCTGGGATTATTCTTGTTCTCTTCTATTAATGCAGAGTAATAACTCGTTCTAGCTTTTCTAAGAGATTTTTTATAAATTAAAAGATGATTTCTCCAAGCTAAATAGATTTAATCTAAATTAGTAGAGTGCCATTTTCTTTCTAATTGACGAGTCTTCTGTTTTAAGCTACGAGTTTCTGTGTTGAACCAAGGAGTTAAAAATCTCTGATTACACTTTTTCTTTTTTAAGGGGGCCACCAAGTCTAGAGCCTGATGCAGAGAAGCTGAAACACTATCCACCATGTTATCAATTACAGAAGGAGCAAGCTGTCTATAGCTTATTTCCGTTGTGTTGACACATGGCATAGAGGAAACAATCTGCATAAATTTGGAAACAGCATCATCTGAGAGGCATCTACTGTGATAATATTTTTCTTTAGGAGCCAAATAGTCAGAAATAGTAAAATCAAAGGTTAACAGACAATGGTCTGACAGTACAGGGTTATGAGGAGACACTACAAGATTTTCTATTTCTATGCCATATGTCAGAACAAGGTCCAATGTATGGTGGAGGTAATGAGTAGAATTTCCTACTTTCTGAGAAAACCCAATCGAGTCTAATATTGAATTAAAAGCCACATTAAGGCAGTCACTATCTACATCCACATGTATATTAAAGTCCCCTACTATAATTATTCTATCAGATTTCAGCACTAAATCAGCTAAGAAATCAGGAAATTCGGATAAAAATTCTGAATAGGTTGATGGGGGACGATAAACTATGGCAAATAAAATTGGGTTTAACCTGGAATTGCTAAAGTGCCCAACACTGAGGACCAGGCCCTCAAAGGAATTATAACATGTTTTTTGCTTTACATTAACTAGTAATTTGGAATGGTAAATTGATGCTACTCCTCCTCCACGACCAGAACTTCTGGGATTTTGACAGTTTAAATAACCAGAGGGAGTTGATTCATTTAAACCAACATAATCCTCTTGTCCTAACCAAGTCTCTGTAAGGGAAATTAAATCAATCTGATGATCAATTAACAGATCATGGACTAACAGAGACTTGGGAGTTAGAGACCTAATATTTAATAAACCACATTTAATTTTTAAATTATGAGGAGGAACAGAGGCCAAATCATTCAATTTAGAGGCTTTATGTTTAATTTGAGTTTTACCAATATTTTGCTTTATCACTTTGGGATGCTTATACATTATATTTTTATTTACTTTGGAGGGAGCAGACAACGATTCTCTGATGGGGAAGACAGGGGCTAAGCTGAGGGGTGGCGGATGAAGAGGAGCTGCAGAGAGGCGTGTAAGACTGCGACTCTGCTTCCTGGTCCCAACTCTGAGTAGTCAGGGTCTTGGAAATTTGGATAAAAAAGATGCCAGATTGTTAGATAAATGAGAAGCACCATCCAAAGTGGGATGAATGCTGTCTCGTCTCATAAGACCAGGTTTTCCCCAAAAAGAGCTCCAATTGTCAATGTAGCCCACGTCATTTTTAGGACACCACACAGACAGCCAGCGGTTCAAGGATGACGAGCGACTAAACATGTCATCACTGGTCAGATTGGGGAGGGGCCCAGAGAATACTACAGTGGCACACATCGTTTTTGCAAAGTCACACACCGATTCTATATTAAGTTTCGTGACTTCCGACTGCCGGAGACGGATGTCATTAATGCCGGCATGAATAACAATTGTGGAATATTTACAGTTACTTTTAGCCAGCATTTTCAAATTTGACTCGATGTCGCCTGCTCTGGCCCCAGGAATGCATGTGACTATGGCCGATGGAGTCTCTAGGTTCACGTTTCTGACTACAGAGTCGCCAATGATCAGAGTTTTTTCCTCAGCGGGTGTGTCGCTGAGCGGGGAAAAACGATTAGAAACGTGAACAGGTTGGTGGTGAACCGGGGCTTTGCGACTAGGCTTCCTTCTCACCGTCACCCACCCAGTCTCCTCGCTGCTGAGGAGAGCCGGGGAACCGGTGACAGGGGGACCTAAGCTAGCTAGCTCCGCTGCAGCTAATGGGCGTCCGTCGAGATTAACTGGCGCAGACGGTGTTTCAATGCAGCGGAGCCGGGATTCCAAATCAGACAACCTCGCCTCGAGCGCCTCAAAAAGACAACATTTATTACATTTACCGTTATCACTAAAAGAGGCAGAGGTGTAGCTAAACATCTGACAGAGAGAGCACACCAGAGGAGGAGAGGAAAGAGAGCTAGTAGCCATAGCTAGTGGCTCGAGAGCTGGAGAGCAAACCACACAGGCAGACAGCAAAACAGGAAGTGACGATACGTTACCACAAGGAAGTGACGATCAACCAATTGACAATGCAAATGTTTTCATAGATCATTGAAAGCGGCTCTCAGGGCTTCACTGACGGATGCAAATTGGGTAGACAAGTTACCGTGGGTTTTATTGGGGTTACGATCTGCGCCTAAAGAGGATCTGGAAGCTTCACCGGCTGAACTCGTTTTTGCGCAACCACTTCGGCTGCCCGGGGAGTTTCTGCCAGATAATCCCACGCCGGGCAGTTCCCCGCCGCAGCTGTTGCAGCGTAACATAGACACAGGCACGCTGCCGGGCCCTGCCCACCACAATTTTCCGCGTGTTTTTGTGCCTAAAACTTTGAAAAACGCGGAGTTCCTGTTTGTCAGACACGACGCCCACCGCCCTCCATTGCGACCACCCTATGATGGACCGTTCAGAGTGCTGGAAACAGGGGATAAGCATTTTTTGCTAGATTTGGGGGGGATGATTTGGAGCTCATTTAGCAGCAGACTACATCATCCCAGGTGCACAACTGAGAGGTTTCGTAGGTCCTTCCTACCAACGGCTGTCAGACTGTACAACCTAAGCAGGGCTGCTCGCAGGGATAGCAAAAAGACGTAACAAACTAATAATTTTTTGAATGCAAAAGATGCAATAGACTTACACAATTGTCCCCTCCGGCATACAACTAGGAAAATATCGGTTGCTATGGAGGGTGAGAATATGTATGGGCACATAATCATACCATGTAGGATAACTAAGTAGACGGTTATGCTGTTTCATCCCATCTAGCAACAATGCTCTGCACTGTGTGTGTTTATATATTTACATATTTATTCCATCTAGCTACAATGCTCCGCACTGGGTGTGTTTATATTTATATATCTATATATTTATTCCATCTAGCTACAATGCTCTACACTGTGTGTTTATATATCTACATATTATTCCATCTAGCTACATTGCTCCGCACTGTGTGTGTTTATATACTTACATATTTATTCCACCTAGCTGCAATGCTCCGTACTGTGGGTGTTTATATATTTACATATTTATTCCATCTAGCTACAATGCTCCGCACTGTGTGTTTATATATTCATATATTTATTCCATCCAGCTACAATGCTCTGCACTGTGTGTCTGTGTGTGTGTATATATATATTTTATAGTAATATGTACATATGTATATTAGCTGCTCTTGCTTGCTTGTTTTTTTTTCTTGCCTTCTGATTGTTGCTCTGAGTGTTGCTATCCCTGTGCTGTTGCAATCCTGGAATTTCCCCGTTGTGGGACTAATTAAGGCTTATCTTATCTTATCTTATGAGGGAAAAGATTGGCATAGACAGACTCAAACCCGCTTTCGTGGTGGCGGACGAGCAAGTGCTGTTGGCGAGGGCCCCTCGACGTGGAAGACCCCCATGGGGAACTTCCCAGAGAAAAGATTCCCCAGAACACCCACACGGACAGTCAAAAAGTTTTCACCCCCAAACATCAATCCCCCAGCTTGACAGCGCCGCGGAGGCGGTGAATCCTGGTTACAGCAGATACGGGAGAAGACTGAAGCCCAAGCAGCATGTGGATTGATGTTTAATTGTTCTGTCACAGCATACGGACTGTTATTCTTTTGTTCTATTCAATATGCTCGAGGGGGGGGGGTATGGCGGCACATGGGGAAAGCATCATTGTGTAACATCTTAGACACTTAGACAAGAACAAAGAGCAGAGGTTCCCTGGTGAGATAACAGGGAGGTGTGAAGGATGAATGCAGTGTGACCTTTTGTGTGCTAGAAACTTCTAGAAGGGTGGTAAAGGATTAAGGAAGTGAATGCAATGTGACCTTTTGTGTGTTAGAAGCTTCTGGAGGAATGCCATAGTATTTAAGAGAACAGTCTTTGCTGAGATGTCATTCTGTCTGTGCTTCTTGTGTGAGTTGTGTAATAAATCGTCTGAAGCCAAATCCGCCTCTTTCTTTACACGCTCCACAATACAACAATTATCTGTAAACGAATAAAGACATTCTTGACGGAATTGATAGAGGATGATCAAACTGGTTTCATAGAGGGATGCCAAACACATGATAATATCAGGAAAACAATACACATAATTAATCAAATACATAAAGAAAAGAAAAGCGCAGTAATAATGAGTTTAGACGCAGAAAAAGCATTTGATAGTGTTAATTGGATGTTCCTATATAATGTGCTGGAACACTTTGGATTTAATGAAAAGTCAGTGCAATGCATAAAGACACTGTATCAAAAACCTGTGGCAAGAATCAAGATAAACGGTAGCTTAACAGACAAAGTAAATATACAAAGATCAACTAGGCAGGGATGCTGCCTATCGCCCACCTTGTTTGCTCTGTTCATAGAGCCACTGGCTCAAGCGATGCGACAAAATAAGAAATTAAAAGGTGTAACAATAAAGGGAGCGGAACACAAGATTGGGCTATTTGCAGACGATATTATAGTTTACCTTGAACAACCAGATGAATCAATAATGGAAATGATTGACTTGACAGAAAATTTTGGAAAATTATCAGGATACAAGATAAACATAACAAAAACACAAATACTGGCATTCCACTATAACCCTTTAAACCAGATAACTGATAAGATCAAACTAAACTGGAAACAAAAAGAAATAAAATACCTTGGAGTGAACATACCTAAAGATTTAAGCAAAATCTATAAAGCAAACTGATAGGTTAGAACAAGAAATAAAAAAAGATATTGATAGATGGTCAATCTTAAATATGGATCTGAATTCAAAAATTAAGACAGTCAAAGTCAGCATACAACCTAGACTGCTTTACCTCTTCCAAGCTCTACCAACAGAGATTCCTGGTGCCCAGTTCTCAAAGTGGGACAGGATGATATCGAGATTTGTTTGGGGAGGTAAAAAGCCAAGAGTGAAATATAAAACGTTCCAATTACCAAAAGAGAAAGGAGGCATGGGCCTACCGAGTCTAAAGGAATATTACTACTCAGCACAAATAAGATACAGTATATCATATGTTGGTGCGACGGAGGATACAAGGCAAAATGGAAAGAAATGGAAAAGGAAATTGAGGGACTCCCAGTACAAAGCATAATAGGAGATAAGGATGCATATAAGCAAATCAAACAAATAGACCCAATCACTAAATTTACTTTGGAACTGTGGTATAAAATAGTACAAAAATATAATATAAAGGAGGGCATAAAACTATTGAAATGGGTAGCATTTGACAGTCAGTTTGAACCGGCAAAGCAAGATAGGGGATACAAAAATCTGGTGAACAAGGGAATCACAGCATGGGGCAATATGGGGAAAAAAGATTTTGGGAGTTTTGTAAACATGAGAAGAAAATTTAAACTAGAAAAATCTGAATTCTTCAGATATCTGCAGATGAGAGATTATTATATGAGGAAGATTAGGCATAACCTCCATACAGATGTGAGCGAGATTATACAATTCATTTTAAGCTCGTATGCAGGAAATAAAATTAGAATTATTTCAAAGCTATATCAGAAACTTACGGCAAACAAACATTCAAGTAACTATATAAAGGAGAAATGGGAGAAAGAGCTAAATTTAAACATAACAGAAGAAAACTGGCAGGAAATATCGAAAACAACACACATCAACAAGTTCAAGGACATGGAGGGAATTTGGATGGAAAAACCTGAATCACTATTTCATTACACCACAGATCCAAAGAAAATATACAAATACCAAATCTATATGCTGGAGGGGCTGTGGGGCTCAAAATGCAGACCACTCACATATGTTTTGGAAATGCTGCAAAATCTCATCATTCTGGAAATCTATACATGTGACAATACAGAGAATATTAGGATATAATATACCAATGAACTGTAACTTGATGTATTTATGTGATCTTAAAAGAGACAATGTAAAACAGGCTGAGGACAGATATTTAGTTAAAATCATGCTGATTGCTTGTAAAAAAAACAATCACAAGAAAATGGCGATCAGAAGTTCTTCCTGACCAAGAGCAATGGACAGACATTGTTGAGGATATACGTTTAATGGAAAAACTAACATATCGACAAAGAATGCAAGAAGGACAATATGAAAAAAAATGGTGTAAATGGACACACTACAAAGTGCAACAATGAGACAGAAATTGAAAGAATAACCAAAGACACTGGAAAAACCAGAAGAATTAAGAGATGGAAACTAAAAACTTGATGCTCCAACATTTGTCACCCCCCCCCTTTTCTTTTTTTCTTTTTTTTTCTTCTTCTAGCTCCTTTTTTTAAATATAGAGACTGTGATCTGAATGTAATATGTATGATGAAAAATGAATAAAAATAAAAGTTACAAAAAAAAAATCCTTCAATGTGATTTTCTGGATTTTTTTTTCTCATTTTGTCTCTCATAGTTGAGGTATACCTATGATGAAAATTGGAGACCTCTCTCATCTTTTAAGTGGGAGAACTTGCACAATTGGTGGCTGACTAAATACTTTTTTGCCCCACTGTAAGAACTAAATGTGATCAAATGAAATTGTATGTTAAATGGCATATTGTATGATAGAGTGTAGTTAGAAATGTACTTTAAGTCAGTTAACATTATTCTTAAAATGATGTTTTAAAAACTCAAAACAATCAGAAAGTGGCCATAAGGACTGGAAGAGAAGCGGGGAAAAAAAATCAGCAACATTTAAAACAATGTGTCATGGGTTTAAAGTGTACCTGTGGTGGTCGTCTAAACGCATTCAACTTGAAAACATTAGGCAAAGTATTCGTTATTTGGTTAAATAATTATTTCCAGCCATATACCACCAGAGAAATATGCAAATACGACCGCAGGCATGGCCAGCCAATGAAAACTCTGCGCGCAGCCATGACACATGCGGATGTGACGTCACTTCGTTGACAATACTCCGCCTGTATGAGCGTCTAGGGTGCTTTTGTGAGTGTTTTTATTCTATTATGGCTGAATTGTCGGACTCTGAGGAAGAATTCGTCCAACATGGCTACAGGTTTGAGCCAGAAAGGTCTTCTGAGGGTGAAAGTGACGAAGTGGTCCTCACACACAATGCAATTTCATCTGAAAGGAGACGTCTGTGCTCTGTTCCGAGATTGCGCAATCACTTTTCCGCTACGATCTTCTGACAAGGTGAGCTGGGTTTGGGTATACAAAAGAAGTGTTTATCTTTGTTTTTTCGCTTATTATTGAGACATCCAAAGGCTTTACATTCCGCCATGTTGCAATATCCATATCGCATTGTATGTTTTTGTTGTTACAAGAGCGCCAAGTGTCTGCTGCTCTGTATAGCGGCGAGGGAGGAGCCGAATCATCTGCCATCTGGCAGCCGTTACAACCTCAGATCAGACGAGACAACCCGCTGAATTTAAGCATTTATTTATTTATTTTCTACTCATTTTAGTTCTGCATTTAATATGAACCCTGAGTTTGAAATAAACGTTTGAATTTGAATTTGAATATCCCGAAAGCCACTGTTCATCCGGGCACTCCAGGCTCAGCCAATATTGATCCAGATCGTGGTAGCCACGAAACTACGTCACAGGAAGCATCCTGGCAGGCCATGTAGCCGCTAATATGGCTGCTTGCATGTTTTGCTGACATAGCTGAACCAGCACATCAGCAATGGATTTATATCACATTGCTTTGAACTTGAATTTGAACTTAAACTTGAACTAGAACGTGAGACAGGGGCTCAATATAATATCTTTTTTTTCACGACCACCACAGGTACCCTTTAAGTTTCCTCTGAAGTTTGTTTCCTGAAATTGTGACTTAGATTAACCATTATAATTCATGAAGTGAAAACTCATGGCTGCTCTGTTCATTCACAGACCAGAAAATTCACACTGTTACCCTGTTAAATCAAAGGGAATCTTCGTTCTTTTGCATGTCCTTTTGTTGTTAAAATTGTGTTAACAGGCCTGAGGAGTTGTTAGTTCCTGTCCAGCAGGTCAGTTGGGGGGTGGGGGGTGGATCAGTGCTGCTGATAAAGCCACGTCACCCTTTAACGCTTTGGTTTCCATCTCAGCAGCAGCTCTGTTTGAATTGTCCTCAGAAGGGAAAATGTAAATCGACAGAGGTGTGAAGTCTGGCCCAGCTGTTCGCACTGATGTCATGGGGGGGTGATCTGTTGGGTGTCATGGGGTGTCATGTGTTTACTCTTCCTGGGTTAACTGGATTATTTCTGCTGCTGGGGATCACCTATTCCTCTTCTTCTCCTTTTCCCTGCTGATTAATGCAGATTTGCAGAATTTAACACCTCCAAACACAGCGGCTTAGTTCCTCCTCACGGCTGTCACAAAAAAAAAAATGGCCAACACACGCTAATTTATCACATCCTTTTTCATGTAAATTAGAAACATTCTTTTGTAAATGTGAGGATTTTTCTCATAAATTTGCAGGATTTTCCTGCAGTTACAGCCATTTTACTCGGAAATGTGCAGCTTCTTACTTGAAAATTTACAGCTTTTTATTATTCATAATTTTGCAGCTTTTTCCTCATGAATTTAGAACTTTTCTTACTCTTGAATTTGCAGTTTAAAAAAAAAAGCTTAAACTTGCAGCATTTGAGTGTTGCTATCCCTGTGCTGTTGCAATCCTGGAATTTCCCCGTTGTGGGACTAATAAAGGCTTATCTTATCTTATCTTATCTTATCTTATCTTATTTTACTCAAATATTAGATCTGCAGTGTTTTTAGATTGTAAACAGTTGGAAATTTGCACCTTTTTTGTCTTTTTGCTAAATTTGCAGCTTTTTACCCATAAAATTGCACTTTTTTTGGTCAGAAATTGACAGTTTTTAACTGAGACTTACACCCCCCCCCCCTTTTTTTGTCAGGTCAGGCATTGGCTTGCTTGCTAACTAACTAACTAACTAACCTGCGCTTATATAGCGCTCTTCTAGTCACAAAGACCACTCAAAGCGCTTTCACTAGTACTAACCCTCTATTCTAAGGGCCTATAGGAAACAGATATCTAGGGACAATTTAGAACAACCAATTAACCTAACATGCATGTCTTTGGATTGTGGGAGGAAACCAGAGCCCCCGGAGTAAACCCACGCAGCACAGGGAGAACATGCAAACTCCACACAGAAAGGTTCCAACCCCTGCCAGCCTGGGGATTTGAACCAGGAACCTTCTAGCTGTAAGGCAACAGTGCTAACCACTGCACCATCGTGCTGCACCATCGTGCTGCACCATCGTGCTGCACCATCGTGCTGCACCATCGTGCTGCACCACCGTGCTGCACCACCGTGCTGCACCACCGTGCTGCACCACCGTGCTGCACCACCGTGCTGCACCACCGTGCTGCACCACCGTGCTGCACCACCGTGCTGCCGGATAACCATGAAAACAGGTACTATCTGTCTCATGGGTCGGGCCGTCGGCAACTCAACCGGCATCCCCGCCCTTCCGAGGGTGTGGAGGGTGAAACAGGGCATCCTGGCAGAACTAAAAACAATATCTGTCACAGGTCTATGGTGGACCACTCCCAGTCACACAGGGTGAGACTGGATATCCTGGCAGATAACCATGTCTGTCACAAGGTCCGTGGTGGACTGTGCCAGTCGGTGGATTGTGACATGCACTACACAAAGAGCAGAGATGAACAAACCTATCATCTGGTCAGTCACTGCAACAGATATGGAGTCAGTTTGTCTTGGCTTGTCCTTGCCACTGATATTACCTTTATCTGCCAAGAATTTGCTGCTAATCCAGCAAAAGCTAGCAGTACTCAAATACTTTGCAAGCAGTTTCATGAAATGGTCAATCAGAAAGCAACTCATACCGGCTCGGACGCCGTCCGGTCTTACAAGGTCCGCACTGATCTGTTCACACTCCGACAGGCAGTGAAAAGTAAGCTCAGAGCAGGAAGACAAAAGAAGAGGTAAAAAGCAACCTTGTGTGTAGCAGAATGGAATGTACGCACTCTGTTGGACAGAACAACATCACAGCGCCCAGAAAGACAGACTGCGCTTGTGGCCCTGGAAATGAACAGGTACAATGTAGACATAGCTGCACTTAGTGAAACAAGATTGCCTGGATATGACAGCTTGGAAGACCATGGGTACATCTTCTTTTGGAGTGGGAGATCAACTCAAGAAAGGAGAGAAGCAGGAGTGGGCTTTGCAGTTAGAAAGGAGATAGAAGCAATGCTTGATGAGGAACTGGTGCCAATCAACGACAGGAAAATGACTATGAGACTCCCACTACAACGGAAGATGTATGCCACTCTCATCAGTGTATATGCCCCAACAATAACCAATACAGAGGAGGTGAAAGAAGAGTTCTACAGTGATTTACGTGAGACTATCAGGCGTGTACCAACTGATGACAGGCTAATACTCGTTGGAGATTTTAATGCCAGAGTTGGTTCGGACACCGAGAAATGGAAAGGAGTGCTAGGCAGTCATGGAGTAGGTAAGTGCAATGCTAATGGAGAACTTCTACTTGCACTACGTTCAGAGTACAACCTTGTGATAACCAACACTCTATTTAAAGTCCTCGGACGGTGACATTTTTTTATTGAACCAATAAAATGATTGTATGAAAATATTCCATTCTGGCCATTCCCGTGATTTAAAATGTGTCACCAGCCTCCATAAATGACTTTATTTGTTAATAGCCCATATTTCACTTAGTGATGCTGCAGTACCGCCATCTCTCGATAGGGGCATGCAGCAGTGACGTCAGGTCAGGGAGAAACAGGAAATGGCTGCAGGAAATGGATGATCACCTGCCTGCAGAAATGGCTGAACGACAGCAGAGTGATTCGGACAGCGATTATTTTATCGAGTATGACGACCGCAATATAAGTGATGATATTGAAACTGACGAATCTGATGATGAAGTAGTTTTGGGTGGTGCTGATGGGGTTATTCAGCCGTATTTGTTCGAGCCCGAGGGTGCGGCGTAAGACGCGGACGAAACAGCGACCGGAGCAGAACGAGAGGACGAGAGGCAAGAACGAGAGGCTTGCCGATTTATATTGGTAAAATATGCTTTGAAATTTTTTTTTTAGGCGATATGCATGGTCACACACTTAATTATCAAAATAAAACTGCCAATTTTTCCCTCGCTGCCTTACTTGGCGACTTATAAACATTAGAAACATTTAGAAACATTATCATTGGAAATAAAAGGATAATGTATGTGAGGGATGTGTACTTTACGAGTTTGTTAGGAGATGTTGTTAATCATCATCATGTTAATCCTAGTCTCAAAAGCTACATAATTCTCTTTAGAGATTGATGGATCAACATGATCCATCATGGATCATGATTACTGTGATTCATTATTGTTTTCCTATAACTTCTCTTTCTGCTCAAAATTTTTTACATGTTTTAGATATTTTCTAATCAAACTTCATAGACCAATTTATATAGCACTCCCACGAGCCATTAGTTTATTATAAGCATCTGATTATACCATTTTTTTTTTAACAGGTGCACTTGTGAGAAATGCAACATTATGCCAACATCAACTGAATCTCGGTGCTGCCAGGAGGTATTGAAGGTGAAGAAGTGAGGGTGATATTGCCTGCCTGTGCTGTGAGCCTCATCAGAGAAACATTCCCATCTGATCACTACAAGGGATTTTGCCTACCAAGATTAGATTTGTGATCAATGTTATTTAAATAAAGTTTTTTAAAATCATATATTGAGTTTATTAATGTGCATGTCAATTTTATAATTCTAATATTTCAGCATTCATCAAAGTCGGATCTCATATACATTAGAGTAATTTTTCTACCATTTTATGGTGTAAAATTCGTGTGCAGTTTTTAAAAGCACATTTCTCTAAAAATCTTAGGCTTATATTTTTTTGTCTTAGCAAAATATGTTGCTTCCCTAACAATTGAAAGCTGAACTTTCATTGCTAATTGGAAATTTATTCTACTTTTACATGTTTGATTTTGAAAATCTAGATACATGTTGCTCAACAGCATCAGCTTTGATGGGACGCTGAAATTTGGCACTCAATGTTGCTGGAACTCTGGCTTGTACAGAGTGCCACTGCTCCAGTAAGTGGGTTGGATCAACCAAGGTTTTGTCGAAAAGAGTATTCATCAGATCATCCACATATTCTGAAATAAAATTAATTTAATAAAAATTAGAAATCGAAAGCTCCTTGTAAGTGGTCGTGGAAATTCCAACGATACCGGCTGCATTTAGAACTCTGAGGACCTTGACATATGTGAAGAGAATGGCGGATGAAAGCTGTATGTTACCAGCTGGGATGTCCCTGATCATCGGCTGGCTGTGCCAGGATAGATCCTCAACACAATGTGGACAATGTTGTTTGATCACCAACAGAGAGCCTTTAGTGTGACTTGTTACCTCACATGGATGACTGCAATGAGGACAATTGCTGAATAATCAAATTCAAAAAAAAAAAAAATCCACAGTATTTGAAGGTTGAGTGACAGTGGATAACATCTGCAAAAACAGTAGATCAACATAATTTCATTCCAGAGGTGTCAAATTGGATTACATATCGTAACGTGCTGCTTGACATGGCGACATCCCACCGGGAGATTCGAACTCACGCCTCCTGCTCCGGAGTCCCGCACTCTACCTGTGTCGCCAATAGGGTCAACCCACTTGGCAAGCCAAGTAGGGTGCTCATATTGAGTTCGCTACAATATATAGAAATATAACTTGAGCAAACAGGCACAACCACCTCCCTATACAGCACTGAATATTTCATATTTGATTAGTATGAATACCCTAAAATTCTAATATTTGATAAGTTGTTAAGGCAATGAAATTCATTGCTTGTAAATAATTTTAGTAAATATTGGCAGTGAATATTTAAAAAAGAAAAATTACCCTGTTTACTTATCTTTCTGACAGCAGATCGCATCGGTAGATCACCCTTGCTTTTCACGCCACTGTCACTGACACTTGTCTGAGAGTGGGACTTTGAAATGAACGGATATATAGTTGGAACAGCCGATTTTTTTTATCAGCAATGTTTTTGCTAATTTCATTTCAAATTGCATCTTATTCTCAAAATCGCTGTCAACAAAATGTCTAATGCACATGTTGGGTGATTTTGCGACATAATTCCAATTTTTTCGCGTTTTCTGAACGAAATTCACCCATGCGGTTCTGATTTTCCCAGGCAGGTGAAATTCATAAACACTCACCGCGTGCTCCTCAGCGTGCTCCTCCTCCTACTCAGGTCGCTCCCTGACCTGACGTCACACAGTCAGTGGCCATTTTAGCCGCTGATCGCTTGGCAGACAGACAGCTCTCAAGGAAATCATACTTCTATAGCGCATTTTCACCTTATGCGACATTTGTTGACACCAAAACATGTGCGGTTCAAATTAGCTCGTCTCACACAAAAATTTAAGATATGATTTAGCGATATTGTAATTTCGTCCGGCCGACGCCTTTAAGCACAAGGACACACACAAGGAGACATGGATGCACCCAAGATCCAAGCACTGGCACTTATTAGACTACATCATAGTCAGGCAGAGAGACAGAAGGGAAGTATAGGACACCAGAGCAATGAGAGGCGCGGACTGTGGAACTGATCATGTTATGCTGAGATCTAGATTAAGGATTTGCAGACGAAAACAGCACTGCAGGACAGGTGCGAAGCCACCACGGAAGTTAAACAATAGTGCACTGAAAGGCCAAAAGAAGCAGGAAGAACTTACACAGGAAATGGATGAAAACTTGAAGGACTGGGACAGCAACAACTCAGAGAATGACACAGAAGAGAAATGGGCAACACTGGAGGATACGGTGTATCAGACTGCGAGTGATGTATTAGGCTACCCTGAAAGGAAACATCAAGATTGGTTTGATGAGCATGATGAACACCTGAAGAAACTACTAGAAGTGAGGAATACAGCTAGGGAGGAAAACCTACAGTGTAACACAAGGTCAAAGAAGAAGAAATACTCAAAGGCTCAGAGTGAGCTACAGAAGTACACCAGAGAGATGAAGTCCAACTGGTGGGATGAAAAAGCGGAGAAACTTCAAACTGCAGCAGACAGAAAGGACATGAAAACATTCTTCACAAGTTTGAGAGAAATCTACGGCCCTAAACCAAGAGGATTGATCCAACTAAAGGCTATGGATGGTGAAACGGTTTTGCAGGAGAAAGACAAGATCCTGGACAGATTTGCAGACCACTTTGACCAACTACTAAACAACCGTGGAGATCTCACTGAAGAGGCTAAAGAAGCTCTAGTGCAGCGACCAGCTGTATCAAGTTTGGATGAACCACTAAATTTTGATGAACTAATGGCAACTATCAGGACAACACAGGATGGTAAAGCTCCAGAAAGGGATGGAATTCCAGCAAAAGTGTAGAAATTTGGTGGTGTTCAGCTGACCAACTGCCTGCACAAGCTCATCCAAGAGATATGGGATGCCCAGAAAGTACCTCAAGACTGGAAGGATGCAAGTATTGTGCCTTTGTTCAAGAAAGGTGAGAGGAAGGATTGTGGAAATTACTGAGATATATCACTACTAGCCACTGTTGGTAAGATTCTCTCACGTGTACTACTTCACAGACTCAGTGAACACATCTCGCAGAATGTGCTACTGGAAACCCAGTGCGGCTTTAGAAGTGGAAGAAGCACAATGGACAGGATTTTCTGCTTGAAACAGGTTCAAGAAAAGTGTATCAAACAGAACATGCCGCTTTATGTGGTCTTCATAGACTTCAGTAAAGCCTTCGATACTGTTTTGCGACAAGGATTTTGGCAGGTACTCAAGAAATATGGTTGTACAGAGAAGTTTGTCAGCCTGATCGAGGCACTCCATACAGGTATGCAAGCAAACATGGCAATGAGTGGTTCAGTATCTAAAGACTTCTCAGTAAGCAACGGGGTGAAACAAGGGTGTGTACTGGCACCTACACTCTTCTCGCTATATCTGGCAGCCATGCTTGAGGTGGCCTTCAAAGACACTTCTGAAGGAGTATACAGTGGGGCAAAAAAGTATTTAGTCAGCCACCAATTGTGCAAGTTCTCCCACTTAAAAGATGAGAGAGGTCTCCAATTTTCATCATAGGTATACCTCAACTATGAGAGACAAAATGAGAAAAAAAAAATCCAGAAAATCACATTGAAGGATTTTTAATGAATTAATTGGTAAATTCCTCTGTAAAATAATTATTGGTCACCTACAAACAAGCAAGATTTCTGGCTCTCTCAGACCTGTAACTTCTTCTTTAAGAGGCTCCTCTGTCCTCCACTCGTTACCTGTATTAATGGCACCTGTTTGAACTCGTTATCAGTATAAAAGACACCTGTGCACAACCTCAAACAGTCAGACTCCAAACTCCTCTATGGCCAAGACCAAAGAACTGTCAAAGGACACCAGAAACAAAATTGTAGACCTGCACCAGGCTGGGAAGACTGAATCTGCAATAGGTAAGCAGCTTGGTGTGAACAAATCAACTGTGGGAGCTATTATTAGAAAATGGAAGACATACAAGACCACTGATAATCTCCCTCGATCTGGGGCTCCACGCAAGAGCTCACCCCGTAGGGTCAAAATGATCATGAGAACGGTGAGCAGAAATCCCAGAACCACACGGGGGGACCTAGTGAATGACCTGCAGAGAGCTGGGACCAAAGTAACAAAGGCTACATCAGAAACACACTACGCCGCCAGGGACTCAAATCCTGCAGTGCCAGACGTGTCCCCCTGCTTAAGCCAGTACATGTCCAGGCCCATCTGAAGTTTGCTAGAGAGCATTTGGATGATCCAGAAGAGGATTCGGAGAATGTCATATGGTCAGATGGAACCAAAATATAACTTTATGGTAAAAACTCAACTTGTCGTGTTTGGGGGAGAAACAACACCATACCTACTGTGAAGCATGGGGGTGGAAACATCATACTTTGGGGCTGTTTTTCTGCAAAGGGACCAGGATGACTGATCCGTGTAAAGGAAAGAATGAATGGGGCCATGTATCATGAGAGTTTGAGTGGAAACCTCCTTCCACCAGCAAGGGCATTGAAGATGAAACGTGACTGGGTCTTTCAGCATGACAATGATCCCAAACACACCGCCCGGGCAACGAAGGAGTGGCTTCATAAGAAGCATTTCAAGGTCCTGGAGTGGCCTAGCCAGTCTCCAGATCTCAACCCCATAGAAAATCTTTGGAGGGAGTTGAAAGTCCGTGTTGCCCAGCGACAGCCCCAAAACATCACTGCTCTAGAGGAGATCTGCATGGAGGAATGGGCCAAAATACCAGCAACAGTGTGTGAAAACCTTGTGAAAACTTACAGAAAACGTCTGACCTCTGTAATTGCCAACAAAGGGTATATAACAAAGTATTGAGATGAACTTCTGTTATTGACCAAATACTTATTTTACCAAGGAATTTACCAATTAATTCATTAAAAATCCTTCAATGTGATTTTCTGGATTTTTTTTTTTTCTTATTTTGTCTCTCATAGTTGAGGTATACCTATGATGAAAATTGGAGACCTCTCTCATCTTTTAAGTGGGAGAACTTGCACAATTGGTGGCTGACTAAACACTTTTTTACCCCACTGTACATTCAAACAAGGAAAGAAGCAGACTTTTTCAATGTGGCACAGTTTAATGCCAAGAGTTAGACATCGATAAAGATAGTAAGAGAAATGCTCTTTGCCAACGACAGTGCTCTAGTTGCACACAGCGTGGAAGATATGCAATCTTTAGTGGAGAAATTTGCAAGAGCAGCTAGCCAATTCAGCCTCCAAATCAACATCAAGAAGACAGAGTGCCTTTATCAACCACCAAAGTTCCAATTATCAACATCCCTACCAGAAGAGATCAGCATTGGTACAGAGCCACTAGTCAAGTGCAAGACCTTCAAGTACCTAGGGCGTACTGTTTCAGAGAATGCTAGGCTGGAGGATGAACTATCTCTCAGAATGAGAAGAGCGAGCGCTGTGTTTGGAAACTTGAGGGAGAGACTGTGGAACAATCGACATGTGTCTATCCGTATGAAATGCAAAGTGCACAGAGCGACAGTACTGGCTATTGTATGGTGCTGAAGCTTGGACTGTCTACAGAGTGCAGGTGAAGAAACTCCATGCATACATGATGAGACACCTTCGAGCCATAATGAACATCTCATGGAAAGACAAGATAACCAACATAGAAGTGTTGAAATGAGCTGGTCTACCATCAATGGAAGACATGCTAATACAGATGAACCTGAGGTGGCTCGGACATCTTGAGAGGATGGACCACCAGCGTCTCCCTCGGCAGTTACTCTACTCACAGTTATGCGAAGGCAAACGCAATCAGGGTAGACCAAGGCTCAGATTTAAAGACACTAAAAAGAAACTTGGAGAAGTTTGACATAGACAGGAGTTCCCGGCAGCGGAAGGCTAAGGACAGAGCTGTGTGGAGTAATCTGATCAGACCTAAATGAAACAGTCATTGTCGCCCACGACAGACTGCTATGATGATGATGATGATGATGATGATGATGTCCCAGAGAAAAATTATCTTTTTAATGTACCTTAAATGTAAACAAAAGCAGAAGAGAGATGTAAGCAGTGGAGTCATTTCTTGTGGTTTTAACCCACTGGAAAAGGGAGCAGTAATGAAAAGTCACTTAGCAAACATGTGGTGAGGCTTTATGCTGTATGCAGGGAAAGGCAAGAATGACTGAATCGCTTAGGATTGACATCACCAACTACAACAATATCCATCCATCCATGTATGGATGCTCACACGCAACCCAGTGGGAAGTAATGCCATGGCGGTAGTGACTTCTCACATCGAGTCCTGATCACCTGTTGTCCCAGCGGTGAGTAGCCCCCAACAGCTCCTACCTCTGTGGTTAAACATGAGTATTTTTTGAGCATGAAGCTTGCATGTAATGTCCGCAGTTGTTCAAATGTGTAAAATGTGTAAATTTTCTTATGCACAGAGAAAAAGTGACTGTGATTTGTTAAAGAACAGCTTCTTTTAAGCGGTGAACTTTCATTTTTCTGTGCTTTCCATTTTATTTTATCTTATTCATTTGCATGCTGTTGTGATATGCAACTATTTCATGGAAGTACAGTGCATCTGCAAAGTATTCACAGTGCTTCAATTTTTCCACATTTTGTTATGTTACAGCCTTATTCCAAAATGGATTAGATTAGTTTGCCAAGGTCTCCGCCTTTGACCGCCACCTAATCCACATATCACCGGGCCCCCATGATCCCTCCTGCAGGTGGTGAGCCCACTGGAGGCCGGACCCATGTAACTCCTTCGGGCTGAGCCCAGCTGGGTCCCATGGGTGGAAACCCAGCCACCAGACACTAGCCATCAAGCCCCTCCCCCAGGCCTGGCTCCAGGGTGGGGACCCGGTAACCCCATACCGGGCGGGGTACACTGAACCCTTGATCTAGAATTTATCATGAGAGGCTGTTGGATCTTTCTTAGTCTGGCCCTTCACCCAGGACCAGTTTGTCTTGGGTGACCCTATCAGAGGCAAATTGCCCCGGACAACATAGCTCCTGAGATCTCTGGGGCACCCCCCACCACCACCACCACCACCACCACGATAAGGTGACGATCCATGAGGGGCACCTCCAAGTCCGAGTCCATGGTCCTCAGCCGGAAAAAGGTGGATTGTCCTCTCTGGGTTGGGGACAAGCTTCTGCCCCAAGTAGAGTTGCCCAACCAGTTTACATGTGTTTTGTGGACTTGGAGAAGGCATTTGACCACGTCCCTCGTAGTTTTTTGTGGGGGGTGCTTCGGGAGTATGGGGTATCGGTCTTGTTGTTACGAGCTATTCGGTCTCTGTACGACTGTTGTGAGAGTTTGGTTCGTATTGCCAACACTCAGTCGGAGTCATTCCCAGTGAGAGTTGGACTCCGCCAGGGCTGTCCTTTGTCACCGATCCTGTCCATAATTTTTATGGACAGGATTTCTAGGCGCAGCCAGGGAACGGAAGGTGTCATACTTGGTGACCACAGAATCTCATCTCTGTTGTTTGCAGATGATGTTGTCCTGTTGGCTTCATCCAGCAATGACCTACAGCTCTTACTGGGATGGTTTGCCGCTTAGTGTGAAGTGGCTGGGATGAGAATCAGCACCTCCAAGTCCGAGTCCATGGTCCTCAGCCGGAAAAAGGTGGATTGTCCTCTCTTGGTTGGGGACAGGCTCCTGCCCCAAGTAGAGGAGTTTAAGTATCTTGGGGACTTATTCATGAGTGAGGGAAGAATGGAGCGAGAGATCGACAGACGGATCGGAGCAGCATCTGCAGTGATGCGGACGTTGTACCGGTCTGTTGTGGTGAAGAGGGAGCTTAGTTCAAAGGCAAAGCTGTCGATTTACCAGTCAATCTACGTTCCAACTCTCACCTATGGTCACAAGCTTTGGGTAATGACCGAAAGAACAAGATCGCGGATACAAGCGGCTGAAATGAGCTTTCTCCGTAGGATTGCTGGACTCACCCTCAGAGATAGGGTGAGGAGCTCAGTCATCTGGGAGTGGCTCAGAGTAGAACCGCTGCTCCTCCACATTGAAAGGAGTCAGTTGAGGTGGCATGGGCATCTGATTAGGATGCCTCCTGGACGCCTCCCACTTGAGGTGTTTCAGTCATGTCCCAGTGGGAGGAGACCCCGGGGAAGACCCAGGACTAGGTGGAGAGACTATGTCTCCCAGCTGGTCTGGGAACGCCTTGGTATCCTCTCTGAAGAGCTGGAGCAGGTGGCGGGGGAGAGGGAAGTCTCTGCTTCTCTGCTTGAACTGTTGCCTCCGCGACCCTGACCTCCGGAAAAGCGGTAGAAGATGGATGACACAATAACAAAATCGATCATCGACCTGCGACCTAGGGTGTCCTGGTGCCAGGTGCACATATGGACACCCTTATACTTGAACATGGTGTTTGTTATGGACAAACTGTGGTTAGCACAGAAGTCCAATAACTGAACACCACTCGGGTTCAGATTGGGCAGGCCGTTCCTCCCAATCACCCCCTCCAGGTTTCACTGTCATTGCCCACGTGCGCATTGAAGTCCCCCAGTAAGAAAATGGAGTCTCCAAGAGGAGCACCCTCCAGCACCCCAGCCACAGACTCCTAAAAGGGTGGGTACTCTGAAACATCATTTGGTGCTTAGGCACAAATGATGGTCAGGACCCGTTTCCCAACTCGAAGGCGCAGGGAAGCAACCCTTTCGTCCACCGGGGAAAACTCCAATATAGAGGCAGCAAGGTGGGGGGATACAAGAATACTCACCCCTGCTCGTCACCTATCGCCTGGGGCAACTCCAGAAAAGGCCAAGCTACAGCCCCTCTCCAGGAGACTGGTTCCAGAACCGGAGCTGTGTGTTGAGGTGAGGCCGACTATATCTAGCCGGTATCTCTCAACCTCATGCACCAGCTCAGGCTCCTTCCCAGCAGAGAGGTGACATTCCACGTACCAAAAGCCAGTTTAAAAAGCTTGGGATCAGTCCACCAAGGTCTCCGCCTTTGACCGCCACCTAATCCACATAGCACCGGACCCCCATGATCCCTCCTACAGGTGGTGAGCCCACTGGAGGGCGGACCCATGTAACTCCTTCAGGCTGAGCCCAGCCAGGTCCCATGGGTGGAAACCCAGCCACCAGACGCTAGCCTTCGAGCCCCTCCCCCAGGCCTGGCTCCAGGGTGAGGCCCCAGTAACCCCATACCGGGCGGGGTACACTGAATCTTTGATCTAGAATTTCTCATGAGAGTCTGTTGGATCGTTCTTACTCTGGCCCTTCACCCAGGACCAGTTTGTCTTGGGTGACCCTATCAGAGGCAAATTGCCCCGGACAACATAGCTCCTGGGATCACTGGGGCATGCAAACCCCCCCACCACGATAAGGTGACGATCCATGAGGGCGGACATGTATTTACTGTATGTAAATACTGTTACATTTAACAGTATTTTTTAAAAGTTATGACAAAAACATCAATCAGTTAAAAGCAAATGTTTTAAAAAAAATTTTTTATTGAAAATGTAAATATCGCCCCACAAAATATTACAACATTTTCATTTCACCTCTCATTACCGCTAGTATGTAACTGTATATGCACAAGACACAAAGCAATTAAAATAAAAAAATACAAAAAAACTGAAGAAACTACTAGAAACGAGGAATACAGCTAGGCAGGAAAACCTACAGTTTAACACAAGGTCGAAGGAGAAGAAATACTCAAAGGCTCAGAGTGAGCTAAAGAAGAACACAGGCCGACGATCGCAGAGTCGTCAAAGAACTTCTGAAGATGGCAGTGTGTTGTGTTGTGTGAGAAGTCCACAGTATAAAGGGTGAACAGGAAGGGAGCCAAAACCGTTCCCTGGGGGGCCCCTATGCTACCGATGATCGTGTCAGACACACAATCCTGGGTTCTCACAAACTGTGGCCAGTTAGTGAGGTAGTCCAGGATTCATGATGACAGGTGCTGGTCCACCCCTGCACACAGCAGCTTGTCCTTCAGGATCATCGGTTGGATGGTGTTGAAAGCATTAGAGAAGTCAAAGAACATGATCCTCACTGCATTCCCAGACTTCTCCAGGTGGGACAGGGAACGGTGAAGGAGGAAGATCACTGCATCCCCCCACCCCAATGCCATGCTGGTAGGCGAACTGGAGTGGATCCATTGCTGGTCCCACCAGGGGACGGAGGTGAGCAAGGAGCAGTCTCTCCAGGGTCTTCATCATGTGAGACGCCAGGGCCACTGGTCTGTAGCTGTTCAGGTCTTTGGGGTGGGAAGTCTTTGGTACATTTACCACACAAGATGTTTTCCACAACTGTAGTACCCTTCCCAGCGTCAGGCTCAGGTTGAAGATGTGCTCCACAATCCCACACAGCTGGTCTGCGCAGGACTTGAGGAGCTTCGTGCTGATGCCATCCGGTCCCGACACCTTCCTCGCCTTGATCTTCCTCAGCTCCGTCTTCACCTGAGTCTTAGTGGGGTCAGGTTAGGGGGCTGTGTGCTGGGAGTGGGGGGATGTTGGTGGGGTGGGGTGTGGGCAGCAGGTCTCGATGACTTTAGAGGCAGCAGTGGTTGGTCTGCAGTCGGGGTGGAGGGCGGTTGGTCAAACCTATTAAAAAACAGGTTCAGATTGTTCGTCCACTCCCTGCCTCCCGTGGCCTGGGGGGAGGTATTCTGGAGCCCAGAGATGGTTTTAAAGTTTCTCCAGACCCCGCCGATGTCACTCTGTTGCAGCTTGACCTCCATCTTCTTCCCGAAGCTGTCCTTGCCTTCTCTGATCTTCCTTCTCAGCTCCCTCTGTATGTGACTTCAGCATCTCCCTGTTCCCCTTCCTGAAGATCCTCTTCTTCTCTCTCAGAAGTGTTTTAATCTCAGGGTTGATCCAGGGTTTGTTGTTCGAGCAACACCGTATGGTCATGGTGGGTACGGTGTTGTCCACACAGAAGTTGATGTAGTCCATGATGGTGTGAGTGAGGCCATCGATGTCCTCACCATGTGGATCGCAGAGCTGCTCCCAGGCAGTGGTTTCAAGACAGTCCTTTAAAGTGTCCATTGCCTCCTCAGACCATATCTTCACCGTGCGCATGACCAGAGGCTGTCTGTGTACTAGGGGTTTGTACACCAGCAGGAGATGAACCAAGTTGTGATCCAATCTCCCGAGTGGGGGGAGTGGTGATGAGGTGTACGCCTCCTTTGTGTTAGCATAGAATAAGTCCAGTGTTTTATTGTCTGGGATCTGATCCAAGATGGCGCCCACAGCGGTCGACATGGTGCTTCGCTGCGCTCTTTGTTTGTTTTTGTTTGTCAATTGTGTGTCTGCTTGCACTTATACCCGTGAAGAACTTCTAAATATCAGGACTTTGACCCCCACGGACCTCCTCCCAGTTTTTCTAGCCCCTGCCGCCGATCTGGTTTATTGTTTGGCTCGGAAAGTGAGACGGCGGAAGAGAGGAAGACGAGCGGGCGCTCTCGTACGACTTCGCAGGAGAGGCTCGCGAACGGCGCTGCCTGGCATATTTCTGTCCAATACCAACTCTCTCTCTAACAAGGTGGATGAACTGAGACTGCTGATGCGTTTTAAGGACCTCGCCTCCTCAGCTGTCCTCTGCTTTACTGAGACCTGGCTCCGGGAAAATATACCGGACAGCGCGCTGCGCCTCGACGGCTTTCAGCTCTTCCGTGCTGATCGTCAAGCCCTTCTATTCCCCGCGGGAGTTTGCTTCTTTCATACTCATCGCTGTGTACGCCCCTCCCGACGCGGACACGCGCGAAGCTCAGCGCGTGCTCGCGGATCACATTCAACACACAGAGCGGAGTTTTCCAGACTCGCTGATTATTGTGGCTGGCAACTTTAATCAGTGCAATCTGAGCCACGATCTCCCCCGCTACAAACAGTTTATTAAATGCCCCACCAGAGGATTAAACACACTGGATCACTGTTACACCACAGTGAAAGACGCATATCGCGCTGTTCCTCGCGCTGCGCTGGGATTATCTGATCACGTGATGGTTCACCTCATTCCCACATACAGACAGAGATTGAAGCTCACTAAACCTGTTGTGAGCACTACGAAGATACGGACCAGTGATGCTGAGGAGAAGCTGGAAACGTGCATGGAAATATCTGACTGGGGCATGCTTAAAGGAGCCACGCATGATCTGGATGAGTACACGGACACTGTGAACTCATATATCCACTTTTGTGAAGAGAACATTCTTCCATCACGCACCAGGGTGAGTTACTCTAATGACAAACCCTGGTTCACAGCTAAGCTCAGACAGATCAGGAAGGAGAAGGAAGCAGCGCTGAAAAGTGGAGACAGGGACTGCTACAGGGAGGTTAAATACCGGTTTAACAGAGAGCTGAAGAGGGCTAAATCTCTATACTCAGAGAGACTCCAGCAGCAGTTCACTGCTAATGATTCGGCTTCCGTGTGGAGAGGACTGAGGCAAATCACCAACTATCGACCTAAGGCTCCTAAAGGTCAGGATGACAAAGCCCTTTGTCAGAGACTGTCCCAACACTATGCCCGTTTTGACACCTCGTCATCTGTGTCCAACTCCCCCCCTCCCTCCAGCTCCACAGCCTCCACATTCCCTACTTCATTTAAGGCACCCCCCCCCCTCCTCCCCCCCTCCCCTTATCATCAGTGAGCAGGATGTGCTCAAACAGTTCTCCAGACTGAACCCGCACAAGGCCCCCGGCCCAGACGGCGTGTCTCCCTCCACCCTGAGACTCTGTGCGAAACAGCTGGCTCCTGTATTCACAGACATTTTTAACACCTCCCTTAAGTTATGCCACGTGCCGTCCTGCCTCAAATCCTCCACCATCATCCCTGTCCCCAAGAAGCCACGGATCACTGGACTTAATGACTACAGACCTGTAGCGCTCACCTCTGTAGTCATGAAGTCCTTTGAGCGCCTGGTCCTGTCCCACCTCAAGTCCATCACCACCCCTCTCCTGGACCCGCTGCAGTTTGCCTACCGAGCCAACAGGTCTGTAGACGATGCAGTCAACCTGGCCCTCCACTCCATCCTGCAGCACCTGGACTCCCCGGGAACCTACGCCAGGATCCTGTTTGTGGACTTCAGCTCCGCATTCAACACCATCCGCCCCGCTCTGCTCCGGGACAAGCTGTCCCTGCTCAACGTGCCTGACTCCCTCCGCAGGTGGATCATCGACTTCCTGACGGACCGGAGGCAGCATGTGCGGCTGGGAAAGACTGTCTCAGACTATACTAGCATCAGCACCGGATCACCCCAGGGCTGTGTACTTTCCCCCCTACTCTTCTCCCTTTACACCAACTCCTGCACCTCCAGCCACCAGTCTGTCAAGTTGATCAAGTTTGCGGACGACACCACCCTCATCGGGCTCATCTCCAACGGCGACGAGTCCGCCTACAGGAGAGAGGTGGCCCAGCTGGCGTCCTGGTGCGACAATAACAACCTGCAGCTGAACGCTCTGAAGACAGTGGAGATGATTGTAGACTTCAGGAAAGTCACAACCCCTCTGCCCCCCCTCACCCTCTCAGGCTCTCCCATCACCACTGCTGATTCCTTCCGCTTCCTAGGCACTACCATCACCAGGGACCTCAAATGGGAGCTGACCATCAGCTCACTCATCAAAAAAGCCCAGCAGAGGATGTTCTTCCTGCGGCAGCTGAGGAAGCTCAAGCTACCCACCAAGATGTTAGTGCAGTTCTACACAGCCATCATCGAGTCCATCCTCACCACCTCCATAACCGTGTGGTACGCAGGAGCCACTGCCAGGGACAGACTAAGGCTGCAGCGCGTCGTGCGCACTGCTGAGAAGGTGATCGGCTGCAAGCTCCCATCTCTCCAGGATCTGTACATCTCCAGGACCCGGAGGCGTGCTGGCCGGATCATAGCCGATCCCTCACACCCTGGTCACGTACTGTTTGCCCCCCTCCCCTCTGGTAGAAGACTTCGGTCCATCCAGACTAAAACCTCCCGTCACATGAACAGCTTCTTCCCCTCTGCCATTAGACTGCTGAACACTAAGTGACTCTCGTGCACCATGTACAGCAGCTCAACCAGACTCATGTTAATCATCACTGTTTTCTTCCTGCATTACCGACTGCACTATATAGTTCTCCACAGTATCTGCTGCTGGCTAATATATATTTTAACTGTTGACCAGTATCACTTAATCTTATCCTACACTTTATTACATGTATAGTTTATTTCTCTTATCTTATCATGTTTAATGTTGCAGCATTGTACCGAGACAAATTCCTAGTTTGTGTACTACATGAACAATGGCAATAAACCTGATTCTGATTCTGATTCTGATTCTGATTCTGATTCTGATTCTGGTCTCTCGTGTGGCATGTGACATACTGGGTGAACATGGGTAGAATGGGGGAGAGTGAAATATGGTTGAAATCACCTGAGATGAGTAGAAGAGTATCTGGGTGTTCTGTTAGCAGCCTGCCAGTTACTGAGTGGATTGCATCACGCGCCGTCCCCGCGTTCGCCGTCGGATTTGCATAAATAACAATGCAGATCACGTGTGAGTATTCCCTCTGGAGATAGGTAGGCCGCATGCTAACAGCTAGCAACTCAATGTCTTTGTTGCAGTGTTGTTGTTTAACCGTGATACGTCCCGGTCTGCACCAGCTGTTATTGACATACATTATCACTCCTCCGCCCCTTGCCTTCCCACTGTCTGGTGTCCGGTCTGCCCGTATTGTATGGAAACCCTCCAGTTCAATGTTAGCATCTGTTGCTAGTTTTGTTAGCCACGTCTCTGTAAACAACATCAAGCTTATCTCTCTTAAGACGCTCTGGTAACGAGCTACAGCCGCTAGCTCATCTGTCAAATTGAGTCGCGATCGAACGCTCCTCATAATAACGGATGGAAGGACAGGTCTGTACCTTATATTTCTCGCAAGCTGTCTTGCTCCAGCATGGCATCCACGTCGTTTCTGTCTTTTTTCACCCGGTACGTCGAAGTCTTGCGCTCGCATCTTGGTCTGGTTAAGTGCTAACAGCTGGTCTCTGCTGTAACATATCCTGCTAAAAACAGTGGCTTCGTCTGCCGGCTCAGGAGACATTTGGGCGATCTGGTGTCCGTCCGATGTATAAGGTGTCACTAGATCAGAAAGATTAGCAAGAGAAGCCAGATAGTAAGTAGAAATAGAAAGAAATTGATCTGCTGTTGCAAAAAGGCAGCCTACTCTTGTGGCGCCGGAAGTCACATATCACTTGCCACTAATATTGCCACTAATCTTGGCAATATTGCGCAGATGATAGAAGGCAGTCTTAGAATCAAATTTAATATGTGAATTAAAGGACAGATCTTGATCAAACATAACTCCAAGGTTCCTCACAGAACTATTCAGAGTGAGAGTGGCAGCATCCAAATAAAGAGTATGATTTGGAAAGGAATATCTAAGGTTTTTTGGACCAACAAGAATGACTTCAATCTTTTCTGAGTTTAATAGCAGAAAATTACAAGTCATCCAGGCTTTGATTTCCTTAAGACAGGCATCTAATTTGGCTAATTGATTACAATCATCGGCCTTCATTGACAGGTATAGTTGTGTGTCGTCTGCATAACAATGAAAATGTATACAGTGCTTTCTAATGATATTGCCTAACGGAAGCATATATAAACTAAAAAGAGTAGGGCCTAACACAGATCCCTGTGGAACTCCGTGACTGAGCTTAGAGTTGGAAGAAAATTCATCATTGATGTGAACAATCTGAAGTCTATCGGAGAAATAAGATCTAAAACACTGCAGCGGAGTTCCATTTAGTCCGACATAGTGTTCTAATCTATCAAGTAGAATGTCATGATCGATAGTGGCATGCACACACATGTGTAGTAACAGGAAATATGCTTCCTCTCATAATTTCAGCATAACATACAGCTGACGGAAATGGCTGATGGCCCTGCACCATGATTGGCTGATCCAAAAATGTGGTGCATTTTCACTGTGTCTATTTATATATATTTCCTGCCATTAAAAATGACTCAATACAGCTGACAGAAGGAAAACAATAGCATACTGCGGCCCAGCTGAACACCGGTCGGTTTCCCGTCCTGCTCACACGCAACCCAGTGGGAAGTAATGCCGTGGCGGTAGCGACTTCTCACATCGAGTCCTGATCACCTGTTGTCCCAGCGGTGAGTAGACCCCAAAAGCCCCTACCTCTGTGGTTAAACATGAGTATTTTTTTGAGCAATAAGATTGCATTTGATGTCCGCAGTTGTGCAAATGTGTAAGTAATTGTGTAAATTTTCTTACGCACAGAGAAAAAGTGACCGTGATTTGTTAAAGAACAGCTTCTTTGAAGCGGTGAAGTTTCATTTATCTGTGCTTTCAATTTTATTTTATCTTATTCATTTACATGGTGTTGTGATATGCAATTATTTCATGGAAGTACAGTGCATCCGGAAAGTATTCACAGTGCTTCACTTTTTCCACATTTTGTTATGTTACATCCTTGTTCCAAAATGGATTATTTTTTTCCCCTCAAGATTCTACCCACAATAGCCCATAATGATAATGTGAAAAATGGTTTTTGACACGTTTGCAAATTTATTAAAAAAAACAAACAAACCTAAGAAGTCATATGTTCATAAGTATTGACAGCCTTTTTAATGAAGCTCAAAACTGAGCTCAGGTGCATCCTGTTTCCACAGATCATCCTTGAGATGTTTCTACAGCTTCATTGGAGTCCACCTGTGGTAAATTCAGTTGATTGGATGTGATCTGGAAAGGCACACACCTGCCCATATAAGGTCCCACAGTTAACAGTGCATGTCAGAGCACAAACCAAGCATGAAATCAAAGGAATTGTCTGTAGACCTCCGAGACAGGATTATCTCGAGGCACAAATCTGGGGAAGGGTACAGAAAAATTTCTGCTGCTTTGAAGGTCCCAGTGAGCACAGTGGACTCCATCATCCATAAATGGAAGAAGTTCAGAACCACCAAGACTCTTCCTAGAGCTGGCCGGCCATCTAAACTGAGCAATCAGGGGAGAAGGGCTTCAGTCAATTCTTATTGTGGTGCTAGAGGTGAAATTCTTGGACCGGCGCAAGAAGGAAGAAAGCAAAAGCATTTGCCAAGAATGTTTTCATTTATCAGTAACATTACAATGTTATTACATATAGTAATTACACATAGTAATATTATGAGCTAGCTAGCACTCAACCGCCACCCGGTGCTAACGGAGAAACTCGACATACCGGTTACTCGGGATACTCTCTCGGTTACTGGCGGATAGCAACTGAAAGGTGCATACATCTGATCTGAATATATTCTTGAACAAAATCTTGACTACTCTTGACCACTAGGGGGTTATGGCACAATTTGGTGCCTGTGACAGTTAAGAGGTTTTAATCCTGTGTTATTTACAAAAGAGAAAAAAACCCTTTTCATAATTCTAAGTGCTTCTCCATCTCCACCTGTTTCCACAATCCCAGTTACATCTTATTCTCTACCGGCCTCTCAAATTTCATTTTTCATTCTCTCTCTTTCAATTCCATACTTGTGACAGTGTAATAAGATGTGCTCAACATTTTCTTTTACTCCACATTTTCTACGTTTCACTTTCGCTTTCCCCATAATGAATAAAGTTCCGTTTAAACCTGTGTGATCCAGTGTGAGTCTTGCTATAATGATTTCTTCCCTTCTGTTTGTTCTTTTATAATTCTTTATTGCAATAGATTTTTGTATTTTGTAATACAATCTACCATTATGATCTTCATCCCATCTTTTTTGCCGTAGCGCAATTCTTTTTTTCTTGATTACTGTTTTCCCTTGAAAACTATGACTGGCGCCTAGTGGCTGCCCCGGCCTTGGATACGCTCTGCAGAGCGTGCCCAAATGCCAAGTCACGTTTCGTTACCTTGTATTCATACATGTGTAATGACAATAAAGTTGAATCTCATCATCTCATCTCATCTCAACTGAAGCGAAAACGACACGGGTGCCGGGCTGGAGTTTAGGCGGCGTGCAAGAAATATAAGACAGAATAATAAAGAGCGATGGCAAGAACCAAGCAGACCGCCTGTAAATCTACTGGAGGAAAAAGCCCCCAGGAAGCAGCTGGCCACCAAGGCTGCTCGGAAAAGCGCTCCGGCCACCGGCGGAGTGAAGAAACCTCACCCTTACAGGCCTGGTACCGTGGCTCTGAGAGAGATCCGTCGCTACCAGAAATCCACGGAGCTGCTCATCCCTAAGCTGCCCTTCCAGCGCCTGGTGAGGGAGATCGCTCAGGACTTCAAGACCGACCTGCGCTTCCAGAACTCCGCCGTCATGGCTCTGCAGGAGGCCAGCGAGGCCTACCTGGTGGGTCTCCTCGAGGACACCAATCTGTGCGCCATCCACGCCAAGAGGGTCACCATCATGCCCAAAGACATCCAGCTGGCCCGCCGCATCCGCGGAGAGAGAGCTTAGACTTTCTGCTGCACATCCACCAACCACAATGCTCCGCACTGTGTGTCTATATACAGTATATATATATTTATATTAATATGTACATATGTATACTAGCTGCTCTTGTTTTTTCTTGCCTTCTGATTGTTGCTCTGAGTGTTGCTATCCCTGTGCTGTTGCAATCCTGGAATTTCCCCATTGTGGGACTAATAAAGGCTTATCTTATCTTATCTTATCTTACAATATTACAATGTGTCTTCAATGAAGAAAGGTTGTTATTGTTGAATATACAGTATATGTGCTGAGTTATTGTTGAATATACAGTATATTCTGAGTACGATTATTATTGATATCATTAGTACTAGAGTATTACAACAGTATTATAGTATGATTGTTGTTTAGGATGGAATTATTTAAAGTATTACATAGGACAGGTTTAATTATTATTATTGTTATTGTAACTACTATATGGCTACCTATCATTGTTGTATTATTTCTATTGCATAATTTAATTATAAGATGTGTGATATATTATGATATTGAATAATGAATATAATTATGGGATGGCTAATGACTTGAATTATATAATTTATTGGGAATGGAGAAGGGGTGAGTCTATATAAGTGTTGGCTTCTTTCCACTCTTATTGGCCAAGGCAATTTTTTTTGTTGTGTTTATTACGTTTTTTTTTTTTTTAATGCCGTCGGAGGCAGGGCCGCCGTACCAGCAGCAACTCTCTCGTGTCTTTGTGTTTCTATCTGTTTATACCTATATATAGAATCAGAATCAACTTTAGTGTGTCTCTTATTAACCAGGGCTCTATAGGAATACTCGGACTAAGACTAGCCAACTTTTTTCTCTATTTTATCCAGTCTTTTCTCTAGTTTTCGTTGCTTTTTTCTCTTCCTTGGACAATGGAGATCAACAGAGGTGGGGGCGGACGGATTGTTTACACACGCGAACAGCTGATTGTGCTGAGGAGGCCGGCGCCTGGAGCGCTGCAGCCGGCAGTGAAGCCCCTCATCCCGGATGAGCTGAAGAGGAGATGTCGCGGGCGAAGGGCTGGAACGAAGGTGAGGAGGAGGAGGAGGAAGCATAAGCCGACTGTACCAATGGTCATCACCGGGAATGTGCGATCGCTGGGAAATAAAACAGACGAGCTTACAGCGCTGGTCAGGACACAAAAGGAGTATCGTGAGTGTAGTTTCATGTGTTTTACAGAGACGTGGTTACACTCACAGATCCCAGATGTAAATGTAGCGATACCTAACTTCAGGACTATACGGGGGGACAGAGACGTGAAAAACAGCATGAAAAAGAGAGGAGGAGGAGTGGCACTTCTTGCCAATGAACGATGGTGTCATCCTGAACACATTTATGTGAAGGAAAAGTGCTGCAGCCCGGACATTGAACTGCTGGCTGTCAGTATGAGACCTTATTATATGCCGCGTGAAATGAAGTGCGCTTTAATTGTTATCGTCTACGTCCCTCCGTCAGCTGACGCAGCGGTGGCCTGTGACATCATCAGCTCCACTGGGGCCACATTACTGGAGAAGCACCCGGATGCATTCATGGCCATCACAGGTGATTTTAACCATGTCTCAGTGGGAAAAACACTACCAAACTTTCACCAGTTTGTTGACTGTCCCACCAGAGAGAACAAAACACTGGATTTACTGTATGCCATTGTCAGTGATGCATATAGTGCCACAGCTCTACCCCCCATTGGTAAATCAGATCACTGCATGGTCATGTTAACACCCAAGTACATCCCCCTTGTGCAAAGGCAGTCTGCTTATACACGGACTGTGAGGAGGTGGACACAGGAGGCTGCTGATGCACTGCAGGACTGCTTCGAGACGACAGACTGGAGCGTACTCTGTGAACCACATGGGGTGGACATAGACAATATGACCGACTGCATCACAGAATACATTAGATTCTGTGAAAACATGCCCATGCCAGCTTAGACTGTACGCTGCTTCTCCAACAACAGACCATGAGTCACCAGTGACCTGAAAGCACTTCTGAACAGAAAGAAGAGAGCTTTTAGGGCTGGAGACAAGGAGAAGCTGAGGGGAGTGCAGCGTGAGCTGAGAGAGATGCTGAGGAGGTGCAAGGACAATTATAGGAGGAAGTTGGAAGAGAAACTCAGGCAAAATAACACTAAAGATGTGTGGGACGGAATGAAACAAATAATTGGGTACAAGGGGAAAGTCAGGCAGCCATCTGGGAGCCAGGAGAGAGCTGAGGAACTGAATCTGTTTTTTAATAGGTTCAACTCACAGTCTGTCACCCCAGCAACACAACCAGACCCCCACGCACCCCTCCCCACCCACCTTCCTGTGCAGAACCTCTCTCCATCTTCCCCCTCCTCCTCCTCAGGGGGCACCAGGACCCTCCCTCACTTCACGGTGACTACAGATCAGGTGGAGAAACAGCTGGAGAGACTCCGTCAGCGGAAGGCTTCGGGCCCTGACGGTATCACCACAAGGACCCTGAGGACCTGTGCCAACCAACTAGCTCCGGTACTGAAACACCTGTACAACCTGAGCCTGAGTCTGGAGAGAGTATCGGTGTTGTGGAAGACATCCTGCCTGGTTCCTGTCCCCAAGAAGTCATCTCCATCGGATCTGAATGACTACCAACCAGTTGCCCTCACATCTCATGTGATGAAGGTCCTGGAGAGACTGGTCTTAGCCCACCTGAGGCCGCAGGTGAAGACATGGCTGGACCCTCTGCAGTTTGCATATCAGCCCCATTTAGGAGTTGAAGATGCTGTAATCTACCTGCTGCAACGAGCCCATCTGCACCTGGATGGTGGAGGAGATACTGTGAGAATCACTTTTTTTGATTTCTCCAGTGCCTTTAACACCATCCAGCCACTGCTGCTGGGTGAGAAGCTGCGGGTGATGGGGGTTGACAGCTCTGTGATCTCCTGGATTACTGACTACCTGACAGGCAGACCACAGTTTGTCAGGCTGGGCAGTGTCTTGTCTGGAGTAGTGGCTAGTGATACGGGAGCACCACAGGGGACTGTGCTTTCTCCTTTTCTTTTTACCTGATACACCGCTGACTTTCAGTACAACACTGAGTCATGCCACCTGCAAAAAATCTCTGATGACTCAGCTGTTGTGGGGTGTATAAGAGGAGGAGAGGAGGGGGAGTGCAGGGCACTGGTAGACAGATTTGTGGAGTGGACGGAGCAGAATCACCTGAGGTTGAATGTCAGCAAGACCAGAGAGATGGTGATTGACTTCAGGAAGAGGAAGGCTCCTTCTCAGCCACTGCAGATTAGGGGGGAGGATGTGGGAGTGGTTGAGGACTACAAATATCTGGGTGTTAGGATCAGCAGCAGGTTGGACTGGAGATCCGACACCGCTGCTGCGCACAAGAAGGGGATGAGCAGACTCTACTTCCTGAGAAAGCTGAGATCCTTCAACGTGTGCAGCAGGATGCTGGAGCTTTTCTACCAGACTGTTGTCGCCAGCGCCATCTTCTTTGCTGCTGTCTGTTGGGGTGGCAGTATCAGGGCCAGAGATGCCAACAGACTTGACAAGATTATCAAGAGGGCTGGCTCTGTAACTGGTCTCAGACCGGAGACCTTTGAGAAAGTGGTGAAGAGGAGAACTCTCAATAAACTGCGATCCATCATGGACAATCCTGATCACCCCCTCCACCACACACTAGAAAGACAGCGAAGCACTTTCTCCAGAAGACTACTACAGATTCGCTGTCGAACAGCCAGGTACAGGAAATCTTTCCTGCCACATGCAATTTCACTGTACAATAACTCACTATGATGCTGTATTCTGGCATAGCTATGCTGCCACACTGCATCTTACAGACTAACTGGTACATCACTTTTCACTCTGCTCCTGATAGTCCTTCTTGTGCAATGGGATGATTCATGTGTTTATATGGGTCATCATATATTAAGCTATGATGTATATAGGTTTTATAGTCGTGTTAGTTTTTACTTTCCACAGGTAATCCCTTTGGCTGTCATGTGTGTGTTTCTGTTGTTTGGTTGTCAACTGTCATGTTGCTGTTACACTGTAATTTCCCATTTTGGGATCAATAAAGTACATCTATCTATCTATCTTTCTATCTACCTCCACCAAGGAGGTAATGTTTTTACCGCGGTTTGTTTGTCTGTCTGTTACCAACATAACTCAAACAGTTATGAACGGATTTTGACAAAATTTTCAGGAAAGGTGTGTAATGGCATGGGGAACAGATTACATTTTGGTGATGATCTGAGAGTGCACACCTCCACCAAAGGCTTTGTTTGTATTTGTGCAGCAGGATTACACAAAAACTACTGGCTGGATTTGGATGAAATTTTCACCAGAGGTGGTTCTTGGGCTAGAGATGAACCCATTACATTTTGGTGATGATCTGAGAATGCATACCTCAGCCAAGGCTCTTCTCACAGTGTGTCAGCCACAATATTCCAAAACTAATGGACAGACTTTGATGCAATTTTCACCACAAGAGGATCTAGGCCTACACACAAACTCATTACATTTTGGAGGTGATCCATGAGAGACTGAAGGAGCCTTGGCAGAGGTATGCGCTCTCTGAGTGCTTTTCTAGTTTATTTTTTGGTTTTGAGTCCTTGTTTTTAATTTTTTTGTCTTGATGTTCAAATCAGTCAATCAATCAAACCTGATGGTCACTCTGTCAGGGCTCCAGCGTTCCTCTGTGGAGACGAGAACCTTCCAGAAGGACAACCATCTCTGCAGCAATCCACCAATCAGGCCTGTATGGTAGAGTGGCTAGACGGAAGCCACTCCTTAGTAAAAGGCACATGGCAGTCCATCTGGTGTTTGCCAAAAGGCACCTGGAGGACTCTCAGGCCATGAGAAACTAAATTCTTTGGTCTGATGAGACAAAGATTGAACTTTTTGGTGTGAATACCAGGCATCATGTTTGGAGGAAACCAGGCACTACTGATAACCACGCCAAAGGGGGCAGCAGCTTTTGTCAGGTCAGGCATTGGCTTGCTTGCTACTGGATAACCATGAAAACCGGTACTACCTGTCTCATGGGTCGGGCCGTCGGCGACTGAACCGGCATCCCTGCCTTTCCGAGGGTGTGGCGGGTGAAACAGGGCATCCTGGCAGAACTAAAAACAATATCTGCCACAGGTCTGTGGTGGACCACTCCCAGTTACACAGGGTAAGACTGGACATCCTGGCAGATAAACACATCTGTCGCAAGGTATGTGGTGGACTGTGCCAGTCGGTGCATTGTGGCATGCATTACACAAAGAGCAGAGATAAACAAACCTATCATCTGGTCAGTCACTGCAACAGATACTGGAGGCAGTTTGTCTTGGCTTGTCTTTGCCACTGATAATACCTTTATCTGCCAAGAATGTGCTTCTAGTCCAGCAAAAGCTAGCACTACTCAAATACTTTGCAAGCAGTTTCATAAAATGGTCAATCAGAAAGCAACTTAAACTGGCTCGGACATCTCCCGGGCTTACAAGGTCCGTGCTGATCTGTTCACAATCCAACAGGCAGTCAAAAGTAAGCTCAGAGCAGGAAGAAAAAGAAGAGGAGAACAGCAACCTTGTGTGTAGCAGAATGGATTGTATGCACTCTATTAGACAGAACAACATCACAGCGCCCAGAAAGACAGACCGCGCTTGTGGCCCTGGAAATGAACAGGTACAATGTAGACATAGCTACACTTAGTGAAACAAGATTACCTGGATATGACAGCTTGGAAGACCATGGGTACATCTTCTTTTGGAGTGGGAGATCAACTCAAGAAAGGAGAGAAGCAGGAGTGGGCTTTGCAGTTAGAAAGGAGATAGAAACAATGCTTGATGAGGAACTGATGCCAATCAACGACAGGATAATGACTATGAGACTCCCACTACAGCGGAAGATGTATGCCACACTCATCAGTGTATATGTCCTAACAGTGACAAACACAGAGGAGGTGAAGGAAGAGTTCTACAGTGATTTACGTGAGACTATCAGGCGTGTACCGACTGATGACAGGCTGATACTCATTTTAATGCCAGAGTTGGTTTGGACACTGAGAAATGGAAAGGAGTGCTGGGCAGTCATGGAGTAGGCAAGTGCAATGCTAATGGAGAACTTCTACTTGCACTATGTTCAGAGTACAATCTTGTGATAACCAACACTATTTAAGCACAAGGACACACACAAGAAGACATGGATGCATCCAAGATCCAAGCACTGGCACTTATTAGACTACATCATAGTCAAGCAGAGAGACAGAAGGGATGTATTGGACACCAGAGCAATGAGAGGCACAGACTGTGGTACTGATCATGTTCTGCTGAGGTCTAGATTAAGGATTTGCAGATGAAAACAGCACTGCAGGACGGGTGCGAAGCCACTACGGAAGCTAAACAATAGTGCACTGAAAGGCCAAAAGAAGCAGGAACAACTTACACAGGAAATGGCTAAAAACTTGAAAGACTGGGACAGAAACAACTCAGAGAATGACATAGAAGAGAAATGGGCAACACTGAAGGATGCAGTGTATCAGACTGCGAGTGATGTATGAGGCCACCCTGAGAGGAAACATCAAGATTGGCTTGATGAGAATGATGAACACCTGAAGAAACTACTAGAAGCGAGGAATACAGCTAGGCAGGAAAACCTACAGTGTAACACAAGGTCATCGAAGAAGAAGAAGAAATACTCAAAGGCTCAGCGTGAGCTACAGAAGTACACCAGAGAGCTGAAGTCCAACTGGTGGGATGAAAAAGCGGAGGAACTTCAAACTGCAGCAGACAGAAAGGACATGAGAGAAATCTACAGCCCTAAACCAAGAGGATTGATCCAACTAAAAGCTATGGATGGTGAAATGGTTTTGCAGGAGAAAGACAAGATCCTGGACAGATTTGCAGACCACTTTGACCAACTACTAAACAACCCTGGAGATCTCACTGAAGAGGCTAAAGAAGCTCTAGTGCAGCGACCAGCTGTATCAAGTCTGGATGAACCACTAAATTTTGATGAACTAATGGCAGCTATCAGGACAACACAGGATGGTAAAGCTCCAGGAAGGGATGGAATTCCAGCAGAAGTGTGGAAATTTGGTGGTGTTCAGCTGACCAACTGCCTGCACAAGTTCATCCAAGAGATATGGGATGCCCAGAAAGTACCTGAAGACTGGAAGGATGCAAGTATTGTGCCTTTGTTCAAGAAAGGTGACAGGAAAGATTGTGGAAATTACCGAGGTATATCACAGCTATCCACTGTTGGAAAGATTCTCTCACGTGTACTACTTAACAGACTCAATGAACACATCTCGCAGAATGTACTACCGGAAACCCAGTGCGGCTTTAGAAGTGGAAGAAGCACAATGAACATGATTTTCTGCTTGAAACAGGTTCAAGAAAAGTGTATTGAACAGAACATGCTGCTTTATGTAGTCTTCATAGACTTCAGTAAAGCCTTCGATACTGTTTTGCGACAAGGATTTTGGTAGGTACTCAAGAAATATGGTTGTACAGAGAAGTTTGTCAGCCTGATCGAGGCACTCCATACAGGTATGCAAGCAAACGTGGCAATGAGTGGTTCAGTATCTAAAGACTTTTCAGTAAGCAATGGGGTGAAACAAGAGTGTGTGCTGGCACCTACACTCTTCTTGCTGTATCTGGCAGCCATGCTTGAGGTGGCCTTTAAAGACACTTCAGAAGGAGTATACATTCAAACAAGGAAAGAAGCAGACTTTTTCAATGTGGCACAATTTAAAGCCAAGAGTAAGACATCGATAAAGGTAGTAAGAGAAATGCTCTTTGCCGACGACAGTGCTCTAGTTGCACACAGTGTGGAAGATATGCAATCTTTAGTGGAGAAATTTGCAAGAGCAGCTAGCCAATTCAGCCTCCAAATCATCATCAAGAAGACAGAGTGCCTTTATCAACCACCAAAGTTCCAGTTATCAACATCACTACCAGAAGAGATCAGCATTGGTACAGAGCCATTAGTCAAGTGCAAGACTTTCAAGTATCTAGGGAGTACTGTTTCAGAGAATGCTAGGCTGGAGGATCATCTATCTCTCAGAATGGGAAGAGCGAGTGCTGTGTTTGGAAACTTGAGGGAGAGACTGTGGAACAATCGACATGTGTCTATCTGTGTGAAATGCAAAGTGTACAGAGCGACAGTACTGGCTACTCTATTGTATGGTGCTGAAACTTGGACTGTCTACAGAGTGCAGGTGAAGAAACTCCACATGTACATGATGAGACACCTTTGAGCCATCATGAACATCTCATGGAAAGACAAGATAACCAACATAGAAGTGTCGAAATAATCTGGTCTACCATCAATGGAGGACATGCTAATACAGATGAACCTGAGGTGGCTCGGACATGTTGAGAGGATAGACCACCAGCGTCTCCCTCGGCAGTTACTCTACTCACAGTTATGTGAGGGCAGTTGCAACCAGGGTAGACCAAGGCTCAGATTTAAAGACACTGTAAAAAGAAACTTGAAGAAGTTGGACATAGACAGGAGTTCCTGGTAGTGGAAGGCTAAGGACAGAGCTGTGTGGAGGAATCTGATCAGACCTAAATGAAACAGTCATTGTCGCCCATGACAGACTGCTATGATGATGATGATCGGGGTGGAAGCATCATGCTGTGGGCATGTTTTTCAGCAGCGTGAACTGTGAGACTAATCAGGATAGAGAGAAAGATGAATGCAGTAATGTACAGAGAAATCCTGGATGAAAACCTGCTCCAGAGCACTCTTGACCTCAGACTGGGGTGACGGTTCATCTTTCAGCAGGACAATGACACTAAGTACACAACCAAAATACCAAAGGAGTGGCTTCAACTCTGTGAATGTCCTTGAATGGCCCAGCCAGAGCCAAGACTTGAATCCAATTGAACATCTCTAAAGAGATCTTTAAATGACTGTGCACCGACACTTCCTTCCAACCTGATGAGCTTGAGAGGTGCTGCAATGAGGAATGGATGAAACTGCCCAAAGATACGTCAGTGTCCAGGCTTGTGACATCATATTCAAATGACTTGAGGCTGTGATAGCTGCCAAACGTGCATCAACAAAGTACTGAGCAAAGGCTGTGAATACTTATGCGCATGTGATTTCTTAGTTTTTTATTTTTAATAAATCTGAAAAAGTCTTTAAAAACGTTTTTCACATTGTCATTATGGGGTATTGTGTGTAGAATTTTGAGGAAAAACTGAATTTAATCCATTGTGGAGTAAGGCTGTAACATATCAAAATGTGGAAAAAGTGAAGCGCTGTGAAGACTTTACGGATGCACTGTAGATCCTCTAAATATGCGTTTTCAATGGGCTGGTCCAGGGGTGTCAAGCATTTGGCTTGTGTGCCAAAAACAGCCCACAAGGGAGTCCAAAATTTTCTGTGAATTTACAGCTCTATTTCTAGTAAATTTCTGACTTTCTACTGATTACAATAGTTTGTGTAAATCGGAGACATTTTTTCTCTGTAAGATGAGACTTTTTCCTCATCAGTTTTCATCTTCTTGTTTTTTGTGATGAGAACAAGGGGCCCTTGATCTTGCTGTGTGTGCAAGAGGATTTAAGTGTGCATTTAAAGGTGACATGAAAGTTACTTTTCCAAGTAACTAGTTACTTTAACCATGCAGTAACTCAAAAGTAACTCAGTTACTTTTGAAAAGTAGTAACTAGTAACTAACTAGTTACTGTTTTTGGTCACGTGCCCAACACTGGTTATGACCAGGATGTCGTATATTTTATTTCAAAAGGGAAACAAATGTTTATGCTACTAACGTGCTCAATGAGTTTTATGCACTTTGAGATATGCCTGAGTAACATGTGACCAAAATGGTTATTTACAGAACTTTTTCCATTCTATTTATTTAATTGTTGTTCAACAGGAAAAAATATTTCTGCTACTTCAAGTTCTGCTCAACCCCAGCACTGTCGTGTTTTTATGCACTTTTGATGTGCCTTTGTCATGTGCCAAGTGCACATTTAAAACCAAGACAATGAATAACAAGTGTATTTTTCATCATATTGATCTTTGTTGGTGTCATGGCTGCCAATCAGCTGCGCCTGTGCACACACCTGTCTCCCATCCTGGTCTGGCTATTTATTCCACGAGGCCCTGAGATCAGCGTGGAGTCGTCTGTCTCCTTCCATGAGATCTGAACTCGCCAACTCAACACTGAGCTTCCAAGCCTCGTCTTCTCTCCTGTCTCACTCCTCGTTGATGGACTCCTCTTCACCCAGCAGTCAAGTAAACCACCATCCATTCCTTTCACCCTTCTCATTCCCTTGTGCACAGGCGGAGATCCTTGGCGGCGGACTCCTCCTGGTCTGTTCACCTGCTCTCATCATCGTCTATGGGGCAGCTGACACTGTCCTCCTGGCTGTGGCCACTGAGCTAACCTGAGCTTCTCTCCTACACCACTAACAGTAAGGGCTGAACTTTCTGGTGCTCTCCCTGCCTGGATTGTCTCTAATTCTCCCTCTGTTTGTCTATAGGGTTTTCCAGGTTGTACGGTGCTCTGCTGCCCCAGCTGACTCATTATCGCACTACACACAATTACAGCCAAGCATACACACATCCACACACCCACACTATTATCAATAAAAGGTTAATTGTTTACTCCTGAGTTGTGTCTGCTTTTTGGGTCAGAAACCATGTCAGTTGGTTTGAAAATATTCATATTAAACAGATCACTGAACATGTGCGGCCCAGTTACAGTGGGGTAAAAAAGTATTTAGTCAGCCAACGATTGTGCGGGTTCTCCCACTTAAAAGATGAAAGAGATCTCCAATTTTCATCATAGGTATACCTCAACTATGAAAGACAAAATAAGAAAAAAAAATCCAGAAAATCACACTGAAGGATTTTTAATGAATTAATTGGTAAATTCCTCGGTAAAATAAGTATTTGGTCAATAACAAAAGTTCATCTCAATACTTTGTTATATACCCTTTGTTGGCAATGACAGAGGTCAAACGTTTTCTGTAAGTCTTCACAAGGTTTTCACACACTGTTGCTGGTATTTTGGCCCATTCCTCCATGCAGATCTCCTCTAGAGCAGTGATGTTTTGGGGCTGTCGCTGGGCAACACAGACTTTCAACTCTCTCCAAAGATTTTCTATGGGGTTGAGATCTGGAGACTGGCTAGGCCACTCCAGGACCTTGAAATGCTTCTTACGAAGCCACTCCTTCGTTGCCCGGGCGGTGTGTTTGGGATCATTGTCATGCTGCAAGACCCAGCCACATTTCATCTTCAATGCCCTTGCTGGTGGAAGGAAATTTTCACTCAAAATCTCACGATACATGGCCCCATTCATTCTTTCCTTTACACGGATCAGTCGTCCTGGTCCCTTTGCAGAAAAACAGCCCCAAAGTATGATGTTTCCACCCCCATGCTTCACAGTAGGTATGGTGTTCTTTCTCCTCCAAACACGACAAGTTGAGTTTTTACCATAAAGTTCTATTTTGGTTTCATCTGACCATATGACATTCTCCCAATCCTCTTCTGGATCATCCAAATGCTCTCTAGCAAACTTCAGACGGGCCTGGACATGTACTGGCTTAAGCAGGGGGACACGATTTGAGTCCCTGGCGGCGTAGTGTGTTTCTGATGTAGCCTTTGTTACTTTGGTCCCAGCTCTCTCCAGGTCATTCAGGAGGTCCCCCCATGTGGTTCTGGGATTTTTGCTCACCATTCTCATGATAATTTTGACCCCACGGAGTGAGATCTTGCGTGGAGCCCCATATCGAGGGAGATTATCAGTGGTCTTGTATGTCTTCCATTTTCTAATAATTGCTCCAACAGTTGATTTCTTCACACCAACCTGCTTACCTATTGCAGATTCAGTCTTCCCAGCCTGGTGCAGGTCTACAATTTTGTTTCTGGTGTCCTTTGATAGCTCTTTGGTCTTGGCCATAGTGGAGTTTGGAATCTGACTGTTTGAGGTTGTGGACAGGTGTCTTTTATACTGATAACGAGTTCAAACAGGTGCCATTAATACAGGTAACGAGTGGAGGACAGAGGAGCCTCTTGAAGAAGAAGTTACAGGTCTGTGAGAGCCAAAAATCTTGCTTGTTTGTAGGTGACCAAATACTTATTTTCCACCATAATTTGCAAATAAATTCTTTAAAAATCAGACAATGTGATTTTCTGATTTTTTTTTTCTCATTTTGTCTCTCATAGTTGAGGTATACCTATGATGAAAATTGGAGACCTCGCTCATCTTTTAGGTGGGAGAACTTGCACAAGTGGTGGCTGACTAAATACTTTTTTGCCCCACTGTACATGTCTTGATTTCCAGTTGTGGCCCAACTGATTTTGTAATAGAATAGCCCTGGCATAGACCTTACTAGGGAGGCTGAGGAGTTTCATCCCCCTAAAGTGGGAGCACACCCTCCGGTCCTCTGTCTTGAAGAGAGGAACCACCACTTTAGTTTGCAATGCCAAATGCACTGTCTCCGACCTCCACGCAATGTTGCAGAGGTGTGTGAACCATGACAGCCCTACAACATCCAGGGCCTTAAGGTAATCAGGGTCAATCTCGTCCACCCTGGAGGCCGGGCCACCAAAGAGTTTTTAAACCACTTTGGCGACCTCAGCCCCTGTGACGGACGAGTCGTCCCCCTAGTCCACAAGCCCTGCTTCCTCTGTGAAAGGCGTCAGTGGGATTGAGGAGATCCTCAAAGTAGTCCTTCCACCACCCAATGATATTCCCAGTCGAAGTCAGCAGCACCCCATCCAGCTTCTTCTTCCGACATTCAGAGAGAGCAGACGCTTTTCTCCCTCCTCTCCCTCCTAATCCTACTCCCTTCTGATCCCAGCTTGCAATGTTGCGTTTTTGTCTGTGTTTTTGTCGCTCTTCTTCTGGCTGAATCTTAATCCAAACGGAAATTATGGATCTGGAAAGCGGCTTAAATGTGATTGACACCACATTAAAAGAAGATCGGGTTAGGGGGAACCCAAGGGGGGAGACTCATGGACATTGGGAACTCATGTGTCTGTGTGATTCGACTGGAGATGCAGAAGACATCTATTGGCTATGATCACAGGACTTCTACTTTGGCTTTGGAGTTTCCTGATGTATCAGACATTGAGGAAGGTGGGAGAGCTGTTCAAAATGCGGACCCAGGCAAAGCTCCTTCATCAAATTCGACCAGTTGGGGAGGGCACGAATAGCGGCATGGTGAACTGAATGGTAACTGATTCAGATGGTGGAATACATCTTGAGTCGCTAGTGCTCTCCAGGGAATGTTTTTAAGCCTGTATATGGAAATTATGAAGCACAGAATCGCATGAGAGAGGAAAATTCTATGCTCTGAGTGCCCTGTGCAGATTTGACCTTGTTTTTGGTGCCCTGTTTACATTCCTCCTCGATGAAGATAAGGTAGAAGAGGTGGCAGGCTTCTCTTAATCCAAACAATCGACAAACAATTGCTGTTGTTCAGCAGACTGAGCTCTTCAAGGACAGTGTTATCATGTGTCTTACAGAACTCTGCCATCTGCATGCGCGAGGAGAGATAGACTCTGGACATGCTTATCTGTGTAGAACACATGATTATAACATCCATCCGTTGCCAGGGGGTGCCCTCTGCTGTTCACTAGCAACTGACACATCCCCACTGCATCATACTGATCATATGCTGACTGCACACACTGGCTCTCTCGCTGCTTTGTTATTGTGTGATCTATATTGTCTGCTAATTGTGCATTAGAGAGTTTTTTTTCTATGTAATCACAATTTTGGTCATAAAATGAGCTTTATTTTGATTAACAATGCTTTTTTCTCTCTGCCCATTGTGTCACTCCCCCCCCCATTCCCTTCTTTACCCTCTATGACTGGCGCCTTCATGGCTGCCGCGGCTTTGGGATGCGCTTATAGAGCGCCCCCAATGTCAAGTCAAATTTCAGTTCTCCTGTATGTCTTGCACGTATGGTAGTATTGACAATAAAACCTTTGAATCTTGAATCTTGAATCCACACCATACACAGTGTGGACAGGGAGCTGCCTCCCCTTCCTGAGCCGTTGGACAGTTTGCCAGAATCTCTTCGAGGCTGACCGAAAATCTTGTTCCATGGCCTCACCGAACTGACTCCAACACCTGCGTTTCTGCTTCAGCAACCACCCGAGCTGCACTTCGTTTGGCCTGCCGATACACCTAAGCTGCTTCGGGAGTCCCACAAGCCAACCAAGCTCGACAGGACTCCATCTTCAGCTTAAAGGTCTGATGACACGATTTTGACTTCAACTAATTTTTAAAAAATAATTTCAATATGACAAAAAAGGTTGGTCTGTGCAGTTCTAAGTCAATCAGTCTTTTTTTCACGCGAATATCTGACATTTTTATGAGCGCCACATCACAAATTGTGTCAGTGGCTGTAAAATCCAACGACCATGTTGTAACGTCAGTGACAGAACACAGCAGTTGGCTGCCCATTGTACATGCAGGATGGAAACGGTTGAAAACATCGATGATGGTTCCAACACATGTAGTCTAGAATTGGTGTGTATTTTCCAGTCTTCAGATGATTATAGTTCTGAAGAATGGGATGATAATGAAGAATCTGGGGGCGTCAGACCTTATAGGTTTGAGCCGTGCCAAACGGGCATCGTGCCCAGCGAGTCACTCAGAGAGTGACGGTGGAGAGGCAAACATGCCCGCTGCAGCAGCAGCAGTGACAAACACACAGCAGGGGAACACCAAGTGGTATGCTTTTGTTATAGATATTGCAACAAATTATTTGTTCATAAACATAATTTATTTCACCCGATTTTTCAATAAAATCCTAGTAGTGTATTTATAATAAAACTGAAACATCTGATACTTTCAATGCCCCCCCCCCGGTAAACAAAAGATACTATTTTTTTGTATTTTTGCAGGTGCCAGTGTGGTCTGTGATCATGACAACAGAGGAGGAGAGGATTTGCTGTCAGCAGCAAGACAAGGTGAAGCAGAAAATTCCAGACGGTGCTATAAAGTGTATCACTGGTCATCACAACTTGCCCGCGGTGTGTCTGAATGAAGATGTGCTGGAAGTGGCCTCCTTCACCTATAAACATTATGTGAATGTGGATTATGGGAACAACTGGAAGCGCTATACAGCTTACAGACAGTTCATCCGATGGTGCCTGTGTCGTTCACAAGATCAGAGACCTTTTCACGACAAGACGGACAATATGTTGGTTTTACTTATATGCTGAATAACTACCTTTATGTTTTCAGGATATTGTTTTTCATTCAGTAAATGTTTATCTGACCACAACTGTTGTCAATTATTCCAAGAAAATGAAATGACTAAATATTTTTAGTGTGATCTTTGAAAATCTCATAACTGTTGTCATCATTTGAAGGTTGCATGCAATCCTGGGTATTTGAACAAGAATTTTTTTTTATTTTCCAAATATAATTTTTTAGTAAATTACAGCATACTTGTGGCTATAAACTATCATTTTTTTTTTTATTTAAGTTTTTGTAAAGGGTATACAGGTCATTACAGCATTGCATTGTTTACATTTTCATCACATGTTCCCTTATTTTTTGCTATTTGACAACATTGGTAGGATAGTTATTACAACAACCCCCCCCCTTTTTTTTTAAAGTGAAAGAAAAAGTGAAGTTAGGGAGAATTAAATAAAAAACAAACAAACAAACGAATAAACAAACAGAACAGCAAAAAACAAACAGAAAATTAAGTAATTAAAAGTAAGAGCAACTGAGTAGCATTGGAACAAAGAGCGGGACCATTATTGAAATGGTATTTGTCAAAGATTAGATCTAATGGAAGACACATATGCGATCCAGGGTTGCCAAAAGTTTATGAACCCATCCATGTCCTGTCTCAGTGCGAATGTCAACTTTTCCATCGAGTAAATGTCTTGAATCATGTTAATCCAATCTTCAGGTGTAGGACAGTCCTTCAGCATCCATTTTTTAGTTAGGGCTTTTTTACTTGCCAATATTAAAACATTGAATAAGTATTTATCTCCTCGTCTTTCCAGTGAGTCCGGTAATAAACCCAAATACAAAGTTACAAAAGAAAAGGGAACTGTTATTTTGAATATTTTCCCCAATATTGTCTGTACGTTGGACCAATATTGGTGGATAACTGGGCATGACCAAAACACATGAAAATGATTTGCAGTCTTTTCACCACACAAGCGCCAACAGTTCAAGCCCTTATGGGTAAATTTGTTTTGTGCAGGTGTTCTGAAAAATCTTACCAAGTTTTTCCATCCAAATTCTCTCCACTGCAGGGATGAGGTACTTTTCCATTGCTGTTTATTTAGCTTTTCCCACATTTCCAATTGTAAAGTGAAATTCCCCTCTTTTTCCCATCTCTCTTTTATATACGATGTGTTGTCTCCTTTTAAGTCTTGAAGACCTTGGTATATTTTAGAAATGTATCTGATCCCTGGGATCCCTTTATATGCCATTAAGAAGACCTTCAGAACACCTGACTGGTCCCTTTCCAAATCCTCCTTTTTAAGTATATTGTTTATGTGGTGTCTAAGCTGAAGGAACCTGTAAAGGTCTTGATTTATTAGACCTTGTTTTTTCAAATCTTCAAAACTTCTTAAAGTTTGCCCCTTAAAAAAATCGTAATATTTTATCAGCCCTTTCTCTTTCCACTCTTTAAATCTAGTGTCCGTTTTATTGGGGGTAAAGTCTTGATCATAGGCAATCCATTGCAGAAGTCGATAGGGCTCTTTAGCTTGATTCTCTCTGACTATCTTAAACCAAATTTTTAGCGGGGTCTCTATCCACGGGTTAGTGTTATTCAGGAGTTTAGTTAAGGCATTGTTCCCTATTATCGCCTGTAGGGGGATGTCACTTGTTATTTGGCATTCCATCTCCTTCCATTGTGCAGTGTAGACTGGGTTACATATCTCTACTAAAGTTTTAATTTGTGCAGCTATAAAATAGTCCCTGATATTTGGCAGTGCGAGCCCACCTTTGTCTTTGTTTAGCTGTAAGGTTCTATATCTGATTCTAGGTCTCTTGCCCTGCCATATGAATCTTGAGATCCTTCTGTCCAGTTCCTGCCATGTTTTTTTGGGAGGTTCTACCGGTATTGTTTGGAAAAGGTATAGAAGACGTGGAAGTATATTCATTTTGATTGCTTCAATTCTTTGTGCGGTACCTAAGAATGGTATCATATTCCATCTTGCTAGGTCAGATTTTATTTTTGTCACCAGTGGATCATAGTTTAGTGTTACAATTTTGTCGAGTTGTTTCGGGATATTGACCCCCAGATATTTCATAGATTCCAACTCCCAGTTAGTTTTGAGTTCATTTAGTGAAAAATGATTTGGGTCATAGTTGAATGTTAAAACTTGGGTTTTATGCATGTTTAATTTGTACCCTGATAAATCTCCATAGTCTGAAAAAACTGAGATTAGTTCTGGTAGAGAAGTGTCTGGCTGCCCTAGGTATATTAAAATGTCATCAGCAAAGAGTGCTATTTTATGTTCTTTCTGACCAAGTGTAATACCTTGAATTTCTTGATTTTGTCTTATCCATTGGCTCAGAGGTTCTATGAAGATTGCAAAGAGCAGTGGAGACAGGGGGCAGCCTTGACGACATCCTCTTTCCAGCTCAAAAGATGATGATAAATTACCGTTAATCCTTATTTTAGCTGTTGGTTTTTTATATAATGCCTGTATAGTTCTAATGAAGTTGTTATGAAAATTGAAACTGGATAAGATTCTATATAGAAAAGACCAGTCAACCGAATCGAATGCTTTTTCCGCATCTAATCCCAATATGACTGCATTTAAGTTTTATTTTTTTATATGATGAATTATGTGTAAAGTGCGTCGAATGTTGTCTTGTGTCTGTCTTTGTCTTATAAAACCTGTTTGGTCTAAGTGAATTAAGTCTGTCAGTATGTTTTCTAACCTTTTGGCAAGGATGGTGGTAAAAAGCTTATAGTCCTGATTTAATACACTGATTGGTCTGTAGTTGGAGCATTCTAGTTTATCCTTTTCAGGTTTAGGTATAACTGCAATGACCCCTTCTCTCCAGGAGGGGGGGATTTCCCCTGTGTGGAGGACGTAGTTAAATGTTTTCAGGAGGAGAGGAGATAGTTGCTGTTTAAAGGTTTTGTACCATTCTGCTGTATAGCCATCTGCTCCTGGGGATTTGTTAGCTTTAAGTTTCATAATTGCTTTTTCCAATTCTTTAGGTTGTATTTCTGACAGTAGGGTTTTATTTTGTGATTCCGTAAGTTGGGAAAGGTTTAATGTGTTTAGGAATGTCTCGGATGCGTTTTTATGTTTTTTGTGGGAGTATAAGTTCTTGTAGTAATTCTCGAAGCTTTTAAGAATATCCTGAATTCTGTATTTTATTTCCTTTGATACTGGGTCTCTGATTTTGTAGATTGCTCTTTCCGTTTGTTGTTTCCTCAATTTATAGGCTAGTAATTTTGCCGATTTACTGCCTGCTTCATAGTGTTTTTGTTTCAGAAATGTAAGTTTCTTCTGGATTTCTATTGTGTAGATCTCATTTATTTGATTTTTAATTTCATTGATCTTGAGCGAGCCATTAGAATGAGTGTTATCTTTGTGTTCTTTTTCTAGGTTCTTGAGCTCTGACTCTAGTGTGATTAGTTTTTCTTGTCTCAGTTTCTTTTGGGTTGCCAGTTTTGCAATAATTTTTCCCCTTATTACAGCTTTGCACGCATCCCACAGTATTAAAGGGGATACTTCTCCATTATCGTTTTCTTCCAAATATCTGAGAATATCTGATTCCAATTCATCTTTCAGTGGCCCTTTCAGGACACTTGAATTCAACCTCCAGGAAAATGTATTATTTGTGTATTTTTGGATGTTTAAATCCATATAGATCGGACTGTGGTCGGAGAGATCCATCAGTCCTATTTTACATGTTTTTACTCTTCCAATGTCTCTATTAAACATAAAAAAGTAATCAATCCTTGAGTAAGATGAATGTGGCGTTGAATAAAAAGTATAATCTTTTACATTGGGGTTGAATTCCCTCCATACGTCACAGATTCCCATTTCTTTTAGTAGCATCCGAGTATTCCTATTTTGGGTGTTATTTTGATGTGAAGAATTACCTGTTGCATCCCAGTATGGATTCAGTCTTAGACTGAAGTCTCCACCACATATCACTAAACCTTGGGCTTTAGTTATCATTAGGTCGAATACATTTTTATAAAATTTCCATTTTGCCCCTGGTGGTGCATATACATTCAGCAGGGTGATATCTTCTCCCTCTAGCCGCCCAGTTACCAAACTGTACCTCCCTTCTTTATCTTTGTGTTCTGATTTTTTTTCAAATGTAATTTTGGTTGATATCAATGTCGCTACTCCTCTCCTCCTCCCTGATTTATATGAAGATGAAGAGATCATTTTAAACCCTTGTCTACTGAGTTTAGTGTGTTCCACGTCTGTTAGGTGGGTTTCTTGTAAAAATACTATTTCTGCTTTGTCTTTTTTCATTTTGCGTAGAATCTTGGATCTTTTAACTGGATTCAGGATCCCTTTTACATTATATGAGGCTATTTTGGTTACACCCTGTTTCTCCATTGTATTTTCTTATTTAGTATAACAGTGTGGTGGCCCTCTTTTTTGCTACTCAGAAACTGAAAGAACATTAAGAACATAAAAAACATTAAGTACATAATGTACGAAACTTTAAAACAAAAAACTGTCAAAAAAACTTCCTGAGCTGGGGTCTCTTTAAAGATCCTGTAAGAGCCCTGATGGAGTATGGGCTCTGAGGGAAATTCCTCAAACTCTGTTACGTGTTGAGGGCCCTCTCTTACCCCTGTAAGTTGTCCCATGTTTTTAACGTGAATTTCAGATCCCAATCCGAATTTGTAATGATTTTTTTTTTTTTTTATGCCTATACCCTATGAGCTTGTGTGCACCCTCCCACCCCCATCACAGCAAACATTCACTCTAATACAGTATTTGTTAGTGTGGGGAGAACATGTGGGTCATTGTTACATTTCTATTTTAACATGATTTTTTTTTCCCCCCCTTTAAATTAAGAAGACATTTGTTTCTAATGCTAAAACTGCTCCATGAAATGTTTTACCACATGCTGATTCTGCATCTCCTTTAATGTTTGTTACCTTGTAGGAGGGGGGGGTGGAAGTGCAGAGTGACTGAAAAGAGAGAAAAAAACAAAAAGGTCGCTATTCCTTCCTGGAGCTGGAAAGCTTATCTTTGTAGCTCTGGGGCTGGGTTTCCCGCTGCTGGCCCGTGGATTTTGAAGGTCTCTGAGTGGACCACGTGTGAGCTCTGATTTTCTCGCTCAGATCCGCTGCGGGTTTAAACACCGTTACCGGGAGCCCTCTTCTTGCCATGTCCGTTGTTGCTTCTTCCGCTGAATTGTAGAGACATGACTCTTCCCCGTAAAAGACCCTTAGCTTCGCCGGAAATGGCGTCTGAAAGCGTAGATTCTTTTTCCGTAAAACCTTTTTGGCGTCGTTATATTCCCGTCGCTTTTTAAGAACTTCAGGGGCGTAATCGTGTTCCACGAAGACTTTTCTTTCTTGATGCATAAATCCTTTCTTCTGCCAAGCCCGTCTTACAACTTCTTGTTTTATTTTGAAGTCGGAGAATCTTACCAACACTGAACGTGGGGGCGCTTCCGGGGCTGGCTTTGCGGCTAATGTGCGATGTGCCTTTTCTATCTTCAAATCGGTGGATTGTGGAATATCCAACTTCTCTCTCAATAAGGATTCCACGCATTCTGCCACTGTGTTGAAACCATCTTCAGCTCCTTCTTTCAGACCGTGAATTCTGATGTTGTCTCGTCTTTGTCTTCCTTCTTGGTCGGCTAGCTTAGCCTCCAGCCTTGACTGTTTTCTGTGTAAATCCAGCACAGAATCTTCAAGCACTTTTATTCTGTCTTCAGCTTCCAAGATTCGGTTTTCGGCCTGGTCCATTCTGCTGTTCGCCTTTTTTAGATCCTCTCTGAATTCAAGAAATTCGGCCCGAAATCGTCGTAATTCGTCAAATAGCGATTTCAAGCTAATCCTTTTGTTAGCTAGGCCCAGGCACTCGTCTTCTGAACGGAGGTCTTCTGGTTCAGATTCTGTGGTCGCTGTGCGTCCCGATCTGGAGAATGTCAGTTTCCTCTGCTTTTGGTTAGGCATGGTGTTATTGTCTTTTGAATTTAAATCTTCCAAAAATCCGCTAGGTCTGATTTTGAGGAGGTTTTCCTTGGATTGAGTCTGGGAGTTTCACCGTTAGGTTGCTATCACCATGGCGTCCAGACCGGAAGTCTCGGTAATTTAATTTTTAACAACACAACGAAATGTAATGTCTTGGTAGTTTTTTTTTTTTTTTTATTATTTTAAACAAATTTGAAATGCTGAATCCATTTCTCTTGAACGGGTACATTTTTATGTTATAAGCAGTTGTACAGGTGTGCTTCAACTTGTAGACACTGATAAAGGTAAGTACGTGTAAGTTGAATGTTGCATCACCAGTCAAAATTTAATAAATTAAGAAAGAATCTCGCAAAAATTTGGCACTAATAACAGTAGACAAATCGGACAAGGATACACAACTGTGTTTTTGTTGCACACAACTGTTGTTACCAACAAGTGCAAAATTTATATTCCCTTTTCCCAAAAATTAAAAATCAGTTTGTAAGTAAAAGTGGGAGACCTTGACTTCCGGTTATGGCTGCCACGTAAGAAGGACACGTATCACTCTGCTCTGCTCCTAGAGAAAAAAAATTGGCAAATAACTGTCTCATTTGGGACAGAACGTATCCCAGCGTTTGGGCGAGGATATGTCGGTGAAGCCTAAGCCTGGAAAATCAGGTAGAGGAAAAAGCGAGCCGCCGAAACAATCCAAATTAACGGACTTTCACGTCCGTGACGCAGCAGATAAAGCTCCAGATATGGCAGAGGAAGCTAGCAGCGGTGCGGTAACTGCGGGCAATGGCACAGGTGCAGTGCTAGCTGCCATTAGTTCAATGAGAGCAGACTTTTCCGCTAAATTTTATGGGATTATGGCAGCGTTGGAAGGAATGAGAAAAGAATTGGGTGACTGTGTAGAACGAATGGCGCAGGTGGAGCTTCGTGTTTCCAGTGCTGAGGATGACGTCACCGGCCTTCAATTAAAGGTGCGCACTTTGGAAAAAAAAAATAAATGTCGGGAAGATAATGTCCTGGATTTGGAGTCCCGGTCGAGACGGAACAACTTGAGGCTGGTGGGTCTACCGGAGGGAACCGAAGGTCGGGACCCATGTTCCTTTTAGGAAAAGTGGATTCCGGAGGCGCTGGGCAACGCGGAGCTGCAATCATCAGTTGTTCTAGAAAGGGCACACCGAATCGGCCCACCGAGAGATAAGGGACCACCGAGGACGCTTATTATGAAGTTCCTCAGCAACAGAGACAGGATGAAGATCTCCAACGCTGCACGAGCCAAAGGAGAGATTAAACACCAGGACCAGCAGGTCAGAATCAGAATCAGAATCAGAAAAAGATTTATTGCCAAGTACATTAAGAGATCACTGATAACATACGAGAGAATTTGACTTGACACAGTAATGAACCTGCATTTCCGTGCCGCGGCGCATCTGCAACGCGCCTATCAGCAGGAGGGTACAGGTCGCATAAAGATGATACAATAGGAAGGAGCAAAAAAATCATTGATTCAAAATACTGGTTACATACTTAATCAATATTAAGAGTTCAAGGAAAAAAAAAGCTCATGCACATATATTCGCTACACAGAATTCACAGGACACAAGAGAGCAGTGTTATCTTTATTCAGTTCATGGATCAATGTGTGTGCGGTGTTGAGCAGTGTTGATGATAATAAGAAAGACCCAAGGACCCTTGGCAGAAGATGTTTTGTCTGTCTGGCGCCAGTCTTATCTGGCGCTGCAGCTGGCTGTCCAAGGCCTTGTGCTCATGATTTTGAAAAAACACAGTCTGCAGACAGCCAGGAGGAGTTTTCATGGGGAATAATAATGCCAAATAGGACTGATCACAGAGAAGACTTGTATTTCTTCTGTAGATTCAGTACATTAATCCTTCATTGCGCAGCTTTGAATTCGTCGTGGAAAGACCTGAGCGAACCCATGATGTAATCCACCTTACGAGACAGTTCTCCAGTAGTCGCTATCAGGGTCTTCTCCAGTTTTTCAATTTGTTGGATGCACCTCGCCTGGCCAGCATTTTGATAGGTTGAATCCATCTTCAGCAATTTGCGGTAAACCAAGACAATTCCCGTCCCAATCAGAATTATCCCAATCACCAAGATTACGAAGATAAACAAATCTTCAATATCTTCGATAGAGAGATTAGAGAGACACAGCATTTTCCAATTACCTGTGTCACATAAATAGCCCACTGGAGCCGTTCCAGCGGGGCAGACAGCTTCCCCCGGAGCACTTTTCCTTGTTGAAAAAATAGTGTCAATTGTGTTCAAAGCCCAGCTTATTAACTCCATAATTTCTTTTCGGCGGTCGCAGTTGGACACAGACAGACAACAGCAAGCTGGGATCCAGTAGTTAGGAGGGGAGGAAAAAGTCAGAGCAGGAGAGAAGAAAAAAGCGTCTACTCTCTTGGGAGGGCGGAAGTGAAGGTGCGGAAGGTGCGGTTCTACCCAGATTTGGCCACAGGAATCCAACAATTGAGGAAGCAGTTTGATCCCGTACGTAAAGAGCTGCGCAACCTTGGGATTTGTCATGGTGTAATTCATCCTGCGAGACTGTTGACCACGTATGGGGGCAGAACACACATCTTCAAGACCCCAGAGGAGGCGCAGGAGTTCATCAAGAAGATCCAAGAAGAGACTGGTGGGAGCTAAGCATGAACAAAATATAAGGTAGAATATTTAAGCATTTGCACAGGCATCTGACTGATTTGAAGCAAATAGCAAGTTTACAAAATATAGATTGTATTATATATTAAAAAAAAACAACTCTATGATGTACAAAGTTTCTAAAAATTTTGGAGTTAAGTTGGAAAACTACAGAAGAGAGTTAATGTTATGTCATTAAAAGCAGTAGAGTTAGGGTGATTGGGAGGATGAAAAAGGAGTGGCTTTGGCTGATCCTCGTGGGTGTGGAGCGGTCGATGGCTATATCGGGAGACGGAATTTTTCTTTTGATTTTGGGGGGGATCACCACAAATGTGGGAAGGGGGAATTTGTTTGTGTGTAGTTTGTAGGATGAATGTTCAACCACTCATGTTTTTGCTTCTCTGTATGAACATGTTTACACTGCAAGGTAATCCCAAACTCCCTATTGATCATAAACCAAAGCGTTAATCTTAATTTAACTTCATGGAATTGCAGAGGTCTACAAAATTTAAAAAAACTGAAACAAGTTATGAATAAAATGAAATACATGGGTTCAAAAATTGTGTTTTTACAAGAAACTCATCTAATAGAGGAAGATGTAAAAAGAATTAGGAGTAGATGGCAAGGAAGTGTTTTCACCTCATCATTTTCATCCCGAGCCAGGGGAGTTATGACTCTCATACATAAATCAGTTCCATTTCAAGTGAAAAATGTAATTGGAGACAAATTTGGAAGATATTTAATCATTCAAGGATCTTTGCTATTAGAAAATATAAATTTGGTGAACTTATATGGTCCCAATATAGATGATCAAAAGTTCTTTGCTAATTTATTTTAATATTTATTTATTTGGGCTGCACGGTGGCGCAGTGGTTTAGCACTGTGGGAGCACAGTTTTACCCTCGGCCGGGGGATCGCGGGGATCATGAGATCGTGGGTTCGATCCCAGCCCCCGACCAACAGTGAGCTGTGTGGAGTTTGCATGTTCTCCCCGTGTTGCGCGGGTTTACTCCGGGATTTCTCCGGTTTCCTCCCGCATACCAAAAACATGTAGGTTTAGGGCGCTCGCGCACGCAGCAACCAGCAGCCGGTGGCTTGTCACCAGACTGCAAACCAAGTCTACCTACGGGTACAAATAAGTAACAAAAAAAAAAAAAAAATATTATTAGTTATACAGGTTCAAAATCTAAGAAGACTCGAGAGGAGAGAGTCCAATTGGAACATAAAATAAAAATTCTTCAAGAAAAAGTGTATGCAGGAAGTGATCCAAGGTTGGAGAACGAATTACTGATTTTGAGAGCTGAATATGACAAAAAAATCAGCAAATAGAGCTGCCTCGAGTCTTCTAAGATTGAAACAATCTTTTTATGAACAAGGTGAAAAATCAGGAAAATTATTGGCATGGCAGATTAAACAATTAGAATTTAAAACACCAATTACCAGTATTATAAGTAACGGACAGGTAGTTATAGATCCTTTAGAAATTAATAGAGCCTTTAGAGATTACTATGAAAAATTATATGATACCAAAAATGAATCTGACTTAACAAAACTAAATGGGTTTTTGAATGGACTATCTATACCGTGTATTCCAAATGAAAACAGGGAGATACTGGAGTCTAAAATTAGTCAAGAAGAAGTTGGGCTAGCCATTGATAATATGAAATCAGGAAAAAGTGCAGGACCAGATGGTCTTCCAGTTGACCTTTATAAAAAAAATTTAAGAATAAATTAATAAAACCTTTTTTGGAAATGGTTTTAGAAGCATTTCAAAATAGTAATTTACCATCATACATGAATAATGCCTTAATTATACTGTTGCCAAAACCAGGTAAACCCTCTAATAAATGTGAAAATATGAGACCAATAAGCCTATTAAATGCCGACCTTAAGATAATCTGTAAAATTTTAGCAAGACGAATACAAGAAATTTTACCAAATATTATTAATCGAGATCAGAATGGCTTTATAAAGGGAAGACAAGGCTTCCATAATGTAAGAAGACTATTTAATATTATTTATTCTAATAAAGAAGCACCGGATACAGCTCTCCTATCATTGGACGCCGAAAAGGCCTTTGATAGAGTCGAATGGCCCTTTCTTTTTGAAGTCTTACAAATAATACAATAATTTCATAAAATGGGTTCAGATAATATCCAATAATGCTACAGCAGAAATCCTAACAAATAGCAATATTTCAAAATCAATAAAAATCAATAGAGGATGTCGACAAGGCTGTCCACTTTCACCTTTACTGTTTACTATGGCAATTGAACCTTTAGCGATGGCGATACGTTTACATTCACAAATATATGGAATTAAAGTTGGACCAACAGAACATAAAATCTCCCTGTATGCCGATGACATAATTTTGTTTATGTCGAATCTTAAAAAATCAATTCCGACCTTGTTGAATTTAATAAAGAATTTTGGGGAAATATCAGGATATAAAATAAATAAAACTAAATCTTCAATATTAATGTTAAACGAGACCCAGAGAAATTACCCAGCCCCTGAGGTAAATCAATTCAATGTTGTAAATCAGTTTAAATATTTAGGAATCCAAATTGTGCCTAAGCTAGAATCAGTCGCTAGTGTCAACTATGAAGCCTTAATGACAGACATTAATGAGTTACTTCAGAGATGGATGTCACTACCAATGTCGATGATCGGGAGAATCAATATACTTAAAAGTAATATCTTACCCAAAATACTTTATTTATTTCAATACATTCCCTTACCACCACCTTTAGATTTATTCTCAAGAATTAAAAAAAAGTTAGTGGAATTTATATGGAACAACAGGAGGGCTAGATTACGTCTGTCTTTATTATATTTACCATTTGATCGTGGAGGTCTGAAATGTCCAAACTTTATGTTGTATTATTGGTCGGCACAACTGAGGTCTATGACATATTATTTTTCATCAAATGATCTCCCTCACTGGACTGAAATGGAATCATACAATTTACCTTTACCTCTTCCCATATTCATATACTCAGATTCGGCAAAAAAATTACAAAAACAAGTTAAAAATCCATTTGTAAAGCATATGATCAAAATATGGTGTGAAACTAAAAACTATTTAAAAGAACCACACTTATTGTCACAATTTAGCCCAATATGGGGTAATCAATATTTTAAACCAGGGAGAGCGGATGCTGTATTTAAAGTATGGAATTTAAAAGGGATTCAAAAGATTCAAGATTTATATCTGTCATGTGCAGATAACATAATGTCTTTTGAAGAGCTGAGGATCAAATTTAATCTTAATAGAACACATTTTTTTAAAATATCTTCAACTTAGGAACTTTATTCGATCAAATCAAAATAAAGCTCTCATTCGACCTATTTACTCATCCTTGGAAAAAATGTTGATGAAAGATAGTAAAAGAAAGGGTATTATTTCAGAGTTTTATAACTCATTGACACTATCCTCAAGTGAAAACTCACGGAAAAGATTAAACTACTGGAAAGAAGATCTGCAAACTGAAATTTCAGAGGAACAATGGGAATTGGCTTGTACAGAAGCTCAAACCAAATCAATAAATGTACGTCTTAAATTGATACATTTTAAATGGTTAATGCGGATGTATGTTACACCGGTGGAGTTAAATAGATATAACAAAAACATACCAGATACGTGCACAAAATGCATGGAAAGTAAAGGAAACCTATTTCATTGTGTATGGGAATGTAGAATAATTAGAATGTTTTGGGAAGAGGTGAGGGTAACAATTGAAAAAATAATTTCAAAATAAAATCATATTGAATCCTAAACTGTTTTTGTTGGGTCTGTACCCAGAAAAGCATAACTTTAATAAAAATGAAAGAACATTCATAGACCTCAGTTTGCTTAATGCCAAAAAAATGTATTGCACTACTGTGGAAAAAGACTCATAGACCAGATGTGACTCAGTGGTTAAGACAGATGTTAACAAACCTTCCATTAGAAAGAATAGCATACATATTGAAATCAAAGGAAATTGTGTTTGAGAATATATGGAGACCTTTTATTGATTATGTAAAAAATTTAAACATAACTTTTGAAGAAGAAGGTGAATGATGTGTGTGGACCTTGTAAATTCCAAACTGGTGAATATAATATGTATACTTATGTAATGGATTGCCTAGACTAAACAGAGGAGCATTGTTGAAGACTTGATTTTGTTGGTGGTTGTTGGTGTTTTTAGTGCAATTTTTTTTTTGTAGTACTTTAGTGTTAGTGTTTGATTGTTTGTGTCATGTTTGTTAAAAAAAAAAAGGTTCAATAAAGATATTGTGGAAAAAAAAGTGGGAGACCTTTACATGGGAAAATATGACATGTATCAGCACATGATTTATAGTTCAATTTGCATTTCCACCTAAGCAAAATTGGCTTGTTGAGCTGGATTTTTGTGAAGATGGCCTGTGCGGTGTTTCTGCATGTAATTACATACCTGTCAAGTGATACGGTTTCGCCGTATTTTAATACGGGGAAAATGCAATTTTAGCAAATACGGGCATATTGCCATTTCTGTACGCCAAAGAGAAAAATATACGGGGAAAAAAATGATTGAGAGTGTGGGGAGGAACACGTCGTGTGTGTGACCCCCACAGCGTACGGGCGGGCAGAGCGCTCAGCGTGAGCAATTATCACAACAGAATCAGAATCAGATTTATTGCCATTGTTCATGTAGTACACAAACTAGGAATTTGTCTCGGTGCAATGCTGCAACATTAAACATGATAAAATAAAAGAAATAAAAAACTATACATGCAATAAAGTGTAGAATAAGAATAAGTAATACTAGTCAAAGCAGTTTTTAAATATATTAGCGAGCAGCAGATATTGTGGAGTACCACATAGTGCAGTCGGTAATGCAAAAGAAAACAGTGATGATTGACATGAGTCTGGTTGAGCTGCTGTACACAGTGCACGAGAGTCAATAAGTCACTTAGTGTTCAGCAGTCTGATGGCAGAGGGGAAGAAGCTGTTCATGTGACGGGAGGTTTTAGTCTGAATGGACCGAAGTCTTCTACCTGAGTGGAGGGGGGCAAACAGTACGTGACCAGGGCGTGAAGGATCGGCTATGATCCGGCCAGCATGCCTCCGGGTCCTGGAGATGTACAGGTCCTGGAGAGATGGGAGCTTGCAGCCAATCACCTTCTCAGCAGCGCGCATGACGCGCTGCAGCCTTAGTCTGTCCCTGGCAGTGGCTCCTGCGTACCACACGGTTATGGAGGTGGTGAAGATGGACTCGATGATGGCTGTGTAGAACTGCACTAACATCTTGGTGGGTAGCTTGAACTTCTTCAGCTGCCGCAGGAAGAACATCCTCTGCTGGGCCTTTTTGATGAGGGAGCTGATGGTCGGCTCCCACTTGAGGTCCCTGGTGATGGTGGTGCCTAGGAAGCGGAAGGAGTCTGCAGTGGTGATGAGAGAGCCTGTGAGGGTGAGGGGGGGGGGGGGCAGAGGGGTTGTGACTTTCCTGAAGTCCACAATCATCTCCACTGTCTTCAGAGCGTTCAGCTGCAGGTTGTTGTGGCTGCACCAGGACGCCAGCTGGGCCACCTCTCTCCTGTAGGTGGACTCGTCGCCGTTGGAGATGAGCCCGATGAGGGTGGTGTCGTCCGCAAACTTGATCAGCTTGACAGACTGGTGGCTGGAGGTGCAGGAGTTGGTATAAAGGGAGAAGTGTAGGGGGGAAAGTACACAGCCCTGGGGTGATCCGGTGCTGATGCTAACTGAGTCTGAGACAGTCTTTCCCAGCCGCACATGCTGCCTACAGTCCGTCAGGAAGTCGGTGATCCACCTGCAGAGGGAGTCAGGCACGTTGAGCAGGGACAGCTTGTCCTGGAGCAGAGCGGGGCGGATGGTGTTGAATGCAGAACTGAAGTCCACAAACAGGATCCTGGCGTAGGTTCCCGGGGAGTCCAGGTGCTGCAGGATGGAGTGGAGGGCCAGGTTGACAGACCTGTTGGCTCGGTAGGCAAACTGCAGTGGGTCCAGGAGGGGAGTGGTGATGGACTTGAGGTGGGGCAGGACCAGGCGCTCAAAGGACTTCATGACTACAGAGGTGAGCGCTACAGGTCTGTAGTCGTTAAGTCCAGTGATCTGTGGCTTCTTGGGGACAGGGATGATGGTGGAGGATTTGAGGCAGGTCGGCACGTGGCATAGCTTAAGGGAGGTGTTAAAAATGTCTGTGAAGACAGGAGTCAGCTCTTTCGCACAGTGTCTCAGGGTGGAGGGAGACACGCCGTCCGGACCGGGGGCTTTACGTGGGTTCAGTCTGGAGAACTGTCTGTGCACGTCCTGCTCACTGATGACAAGGGCGGGGGGGGGGAGGAGGGGGGGCGCCTTTGATGAAGTAGGGACCGTGGAGACAGTGGAGCTGGGGGGAGGGGGGGAGTTGGACACAGCTGACAAGGTGTCAAAACGGGCATAGTGTTGGGACAGTCTTTGACAAAGGGTTTTGTCATCCTGACCCTTAGAAGCCTGAGGCCGATAGTTGGTGATTTGCCTCAGTCCTCTCCACACAGAAGCAGAGTCGTTAGCCGTGAACTGCTGCTGGAGTCTCTCAGAATACACAGATTTAGCTCTCCTCAGCTCTCTGTTAAACCGATATTTAACCTCCCTGTAGCAGTCCCTGTCTCCACTTTTCAACGCTGCTTCCTTCTCTTTCCTGATCTGTCTGAGCTTAGCTGTGAACCAGGGCTTGTCATTTGAGTACCTCACCCTGGTGCGCGATTGAAGAATGCTCTCCTCACAAAAGTGGATATATGAGTTTACAGTGTCTGTGTACTCATCCAGATCATGCGTGGCTCCTTTAAACATGCCCCAGTCAGTTATTTCCATGCACGTGTTCAGCTTCTCCTCAGCTTCACTGGTCCATTTCTTCGTAGTGCTCACAACAGGTTTAGTGAGTTTCAGTCTCTGTCTGTATGTGGGAATGAGGTGGACTATCACGTGATCAGATAGTCCGAGCGCAGCACGGGGAACAGCGCGATACGCGTCCTTCACTGTAGTGTAACAGTGATCCAGCATGTTCTTTCCTCTGGTGGGGCATTTAATAAACTGTTCGTATCGGGGGAGATCGTGGCTCAGATTGCTCTGGTTAAAGTCGCCAACCACAATAACCAGAGAGTCCGGGAAAGTCCGCTCCGTATGTTGAATGTGATCTGCGAGCGCGCGCTGAGCCTCGCGCGCGTCCGTGTCGGGCGGGACGTAAACAGTGGCCAGGATGAATGAAGCAAACTCCCACAGGGAATAAAATGGCTTGCAGTTAATAAAAAGATATTCCAGGGCGGGAGAACAGTGTTGGGAAATTACCGTTACATCAGAGCACCAGCTGCTGTTAATGTAAAAGCAGACTCCTCCTCCTGAGGACTTACCGGAGAGCTCTGTGTCACGATCAGCACGAAACAGCTGAAAACCCTCGAGGAGCAGCGCGCTGTCCGGTGTATTTTCCCTGAGCCAGGTCTCAGTAAAACAGAGGGCAGATGAGGAATAGAGGTCTTTTAAACGCATCAGCAGTCTCAGTTCATCTACCTTGTTAGAGAGAGAATTGACATTGGAGAGAAATATGCCAGGCAAAGCTATGCGCTTGCCTCTCCTGCGAAGCCTTACGAGAGCGCCCGCTCGCCTTCCTCTCTTTCGCCGTCTCACTTTTTGAGCTACACAGTGAACCAGATCAGCGGCAGGAGCTAAAAAAACTGGGAGTAGGTCCGTGGGAATGAAAGTCCTGATATTTAGAAGCTCTTCACAGGTGTAAGAGCAGGCAGACACACAATTGACAAACAAAAACAAACAAAGAAGGGCGCAGCGAGGCACCATGGCGGCCACTGTGGGCGCCATCTTGGATCAAAAAAAAAACAATGACAAATGACAAAAAACAATGAGAAGTGTGGACTCATCATTAGGCTGATGGCTTTGCACCTTCTTAACAGATAAGCGTTATGAACAACAGGACAGGTAGATGGACCATGCACAACATTTTATTTACAAAAAACATTTTTGAAATATGTATGCACATAAATGTGGACAAAATAGACAAGTATTGCATCACAGCATCTTGTATTATATTGTAACGTGCAGCTTGATATGGCGACGTCCCACCGGCAGGTTTGAACTCATGCCTCCCGCTCCGGAGTCCCGCACTCTACCTGTGTCGCCAATAGGGTCAACCCACTTGGCAAGCTAAGTAGGGTGCTTATATTGAGTTCACTACAATATCACCACCCTGCTCCTCTGCTCTCTGTGCCGCTGCCACCACTGGTTCATCTACTGCATCATCCAATGTAGTGTCAAACGTCTCTCCATGACTCTCACACAGATTGTGCAGAGCACAACAAGTCAGCACCATAGATTTAACCAGTTTCATGTCACAGTCATTCCTCTCTCCTTCCTTCTCTCCTCATCATCAGCCCTTTTGTTTGTTGTGGAGGATTCGGTCGCGTGTTTCACGTCACGAGGGTGTGGCGCCGCCTGCTGTTCAACAAATCCCACCCACAGCAGGTGTGCCAGCAGTAGTTGAAAAGCAACTGAGGTTGAACCGAACCGAAGTGAGTAGAGTCGGGTTTTCAATCGGGGCTGGGCTAGTGGAAAAGCGCTTTTAGTCTTAATCACCATGCCAGCAAGATGTGCCGCACGCCTTTTTATATCCCTTCCGGTTCACATATTTTACCACTTCCTGAATCTACCTGCTATCTCATGTGATCATACTGCCACCTTGTGGTAACACCTATCAGTACATCCCCTTTCCTGAGCAGGTTAGTGTAAATTGGTAATTCTAACACATATACAGCATTTCAAGATTGCAACTGAATAAACCTTCTTACTAACATTCAAGATGTCTTAATGCAGTACACAGAAAACTTTTCCCTTTTTTTCACAAATACAATGCATACTGATAACCAAACAAAACAAGAAAACCACAACTATTCCATTTGTAACAAATAACATGTAACTGTCAACTCTTTTTTTTTTAAACAACTTCAACAGTTCACTGTTCTATGAGTCTCTGAGGTGGCTTGCTGTTTCTGGTGGATCGTCCCAGAGCTGGAGTGACAACATCTGGGGAAGATGAAGGAGGCTCAGTGTGCTGCAAATCTAGTGTCACATTCACATCCTTTCCAGACTCAGTTTCCTGAGGTTGCCCTTCAGTGTCCTCCAGAATCTTCAAAAGACTCTTCCTGTTTCTTCTGAACACTTGTCCATCCTCTGTTCTCACCGTACAGGATCTGGGACCCACCTCACTGAGAACTGTTGCCTTTCTGGTCCAAGTATTAGGATCCTCAATTCTCACAATGTCTCTTTCACAAAGAGGTTCCAGTCTCCTTGCTGATCTGTCATAGTTCATTTTCTGTTTGAATTTCAGTTTCTTTCTCTTGTTAGTCAGTTCTCTGTTGTTGTCCTTGTCTTTCTCTGTGATAATGTGTGGTAAAGTGGTGCGCAGCCTACGACGCATTAGCAGCTCTGCTGGTGATGCACCACACTCTAGTGCTGCTGACCTATAACTTAGCAAAGCAAGATACGGGTCAGTATTGCTATCTCTTGCTTTTTTCAAAAGTCTTTTTACAATTTGGACTCCTTTTTCAGCTTGTCCATTAGCCTGTGGATACAGTGGGCTAGAAGTAGTGTGATGAAATCCATACTGCTTGGCAAACTCCCTGAATTCTACACAGTTGTACTGGGGGCCATTGTCACTCACCACACACTGTGGGATTCCATGTCTAGAAAAGAAGCTTTTTATGTGTGTGATGACAGACTGTGCTGATGTACTAGTGAACTGGGCTACCTCAGGGTAGTTTGAATAATAGTCTATGACTAAGACATAGTCCTTGCCATGCAAACGGAAGAGATCAGTGCCCACTTTTTGCCATGGTGCAGTTGGTTGCTCTGCAATCAGCATTGGCTCTTTTGTCTGTTTGTAGTGGTGTGTGAGACATGTGTTACATTTCCCTATCATGTTCTCGATATCCATATTGATACCTGGCCAATAAACTGTTTCTCTGGCTCTCCTTTTGCATTTTTCTATTCCAAGATGCCCTTCATGGATACGATGCAGCATGTCCTGGCGCATAGACTGAGGAATAACAATCCTGTTCTGTTTCAGCACAAGGCCATTTTTGCCACACTCAGATCTGCTCTCACTGAGTAGTACTGTGAGCAGCTTCCCTTTGCCCAACCTCCATGAATCTGCTGGACAACCTTTTGCAGCACAGGGTCCTTTGCCGTTTCCTGTGCAATTTGCTCTAGCATCACATCTGATGCAGGGAGTGAAGCTGTCACCATGTTGACATGAGTTTCCACATCATCTGTTGTGGAGACTGGGGCATGCTTAAAGGAGCCACGCATGATCTGGATGAGTACACGGACACTGTGAACTCATATATCCACTTTTGTGAAGAGAACATTCTTCCATCACGCACCAGGGTGAGTTACTCTAATGACAAACCCTGGTTCACAGCTAAGCTCAGACAGATCATGAAGGAGAAGGAAGCAGCGCTGAAAAGTGGAGACAGGGACTGCTACAGGGAGGTTAAATACCGGTTTAACAGAGAGCTGAAGAGGGCTAAATCTCTATACTCAGAGAGACTCCAGCAGCAGTTCACTGCTAATGATTCGGCTTCCGTGTGGAGAGGACTGAGGCAAATCACCAACTATCGACCTAAGGCTCCTAAAGGTCAGGATGACAAAGCCCTTTGTCAGAGACTGTCCCAACACTATGCCCGTTTTGACACCTCGTCATCTGTGTCCAACTCCCCCCCTCCCTCCAGCTCCACAGCCTCCACATTCCCTACTTCATTTAAGGCACCCCCCCCCCTCCTCCCCTTATCATCAGTGAGCAGGATGTGCTCAAACAGTTCTCCAGACTGAACCCGCGCAAGGCCCCCGGCCCAGACGGCGTGTCTCCCTCCACCCTGAGACTCTGTGCGAAACAGCTAGCTCCTGTATTCACAGACATTTTTAACACCTCCCTTAAGTTATGCCACGTGCCGTCCTGCCTCAAATCCTCCACCATCATCCCTGTCCCCAAGAAGCCACGGATCACTGGACTTAATGACTACAGACCTGTAGCGCTCACCTCTGTAGTCATGAAGTCCTTTGAGCGCCTGGTCCTGTCCCACCTCAAGTCCATCACCACCCCTCTCCTGGACCCGCTGCAGTTTGCCTACCGAGCCAACAGGTCTGTAGACGATGCAGTCAACCTGGCCCTCCACTTCATCCTGCAGCACCTGGACTCCCCGGGAACCTACGCCAGGATCCTGTTTGTGGACTTCAGCTCCGCATTCAACACCATCCGCCCCGCTCTGCTCCGGGACAAGCTGTGCCTGCTCAACGTGCCTGACTCCCTCTGCAGGTGGATCATCGACTTCCTGACGGACCGGAGGCAGCATGTGCGGCTGGGAAAGACTGTCTCAGACTATACTAGCATCAGCACCGGATCACCCCAGGGCTGTGTACTTTCCCCCCTACTCTTCTCCCTTTACACCAACTCCTGCACCTCCAGCCACCAGTCCTGTCAAGTTGATCAAGTTTGCGGACGACACCACCCTCATCGGGCTCATCTCCAACGGCGACGAGTCCGCCTACAGGAGAGAGGTGGCCCAGCTGGCGTCCTGGTGCAGCAATAACAACCTGCAGCTGAACGCTCTGAAGACAGTGGAGATGATTGTAGACTTCAGGAAAGTCACTACTCCTCTGCCCCCCCTCACCCTCTCAGGCTCTCCCATCACCACTGCTGATTCCTTCCGCTTCCTAGGCACTACCATCACCAGGGACCTCAAATGGGAGCTGACCATCAGCTCACTCATCAAAAAAGCCCAGCAGAGGATGTTCTTCCTGCGGCAGCTGAGGAAGCTCAAGCTACCCACCAAGATGTTAGTGCAGTTCTACACAGCCATCATCGAGTCCATCCTCACCACCTCCATAACCGTGTGGTACGCAGGAGCCACTGCCAGGGACAGACTAAGGCTGCAGCGCGTCGTGCGCACTGCTGAGAAGGTGATCGGCTGCAAGCTCCCATCTCTCCAGGATCTGTACGTCTCGCTGGCCGGATCATAGCCGATCCCTCACACCCTGGTCACGTACTGTTTGCCCCCCTCCCCTCTGGTAGAAGACTTCGGTCCATCCAGACTAAAACCTCCCATCACATGAACAGCTTCTTCCCCTCTGCATTAGACTGCTGAACACTAAGTGACTTATTGACTCTCGTGCACCATGTACAGCAGCTCAACCAGACTCATGTCAATCATCACTGTTTTCTTCCTGCATTACCGACTGCACTATATAGTTCTCCACAGTATCTGCTGCTGGCTAATATATATTTTAACTGTTGACCAGTATCACTTAATCTTATCCTACACTTTATTACATGTATAGTTTATTTCTCTTATCTTATCATGTTTAATGTTGCAGCATTGTACCGAGACAAATTCCTAGTTTGTGTACTACATGAACAATGGCAATAAACCTGATTCTGATTCTGATTCTGATTCTGAGATGGACTCTGTGCAGCTGCTTGATACAGGTGCCCATGACAAAGCATCCGCTAGCACTATATATTTGCCTGGCGTGTAGATTAGCTCAAAGTCATATCGCTGGAGTTTCATCATCATGTGCTGTATTCTCGGAGACATGTCATTGAGGTTTTTCTTTACAATTGACACCAGTGGTTTGTGATCAGTCTCTGCAGTAAAGGTTGGCAAACCATAGGCATAACTGTGAAACTTACTACACCTGAACACTAAACCTAGAGTCTCTTTTTCAATTTGGGCATAGCGTTTTTCCGTCTCTGTCATTGATCTTGACACGTATGCTACTGGCTGCCATTTATCCCCTGTAGCTTGAAGCAGAACAGCTCCCAAACCACCCTTTGAGGCATCAGTGGAGATCTTTGTTGGTTTTGAGGGGTCAAAGAATGTGAGGACAGGCTCTGTGGTTAGAATTTCCTTTAGCTTATTCCATTCTTTTTCATGTCGTTTTGACCACTCAAATTCCTTGTTATGTTGGAGCAACTCTCTGAGGCATGCTGTTTTGGAAGAAAGATGAGGAATGAATTTTCCAAGGAAGTTAATCATTCCCATGACTCTCAGGACTCCTTTTTTATCAGTGGGAGTAGGCATGTCCAGTATAGCCTCCACTTTTGACTGATCAGGCTCAACCCCTTCACCTGAAAGTTTGTCTCCCAAAAAGGTAATTTCTGTGACACCAAACTGACATTTTTTTCCTGTTCAGTATTAGTCCACTGTCCTGAACCCTGTTAAGGAGTTTTTTTAGTCTTTCATCATGTTGCTGGCCGTGTCGCTCCCCAGACCACCAAATCATCAGTGTACACTCTTGTGCCCTCTAGACCCTCAATTATGGCCTCCATAGCCCTGTGGAAAATCTCTGGAGCTGAGATAATACCAAACGGAAGCCTCAGAAAACAGTACTGCTCAAATGGTGTGTTGAAGGTGCAGTACCTGCTACTTTCTGGATCCAGCTTCAGCTGCCAAAATCTCTGCGAGGCATCCAGCTTGCTAAAATATTTAGCACCTGCCATTTCACTGGTTATCTCATCTCGTGTTGGGACTGGGTAGTGTTCTCTTTTAATATTCTCATTCAAATCCTTAGGATCAAGACAAACTCGTAACTCTCCATTCTGTTTCTTGGTACATGTGATGGAATTCACCCAATCAGTGGGCTCCTCCACTCGCTCAATAACACCCAGTTGGGTCATTCTGTCCAGCTCTTTTTTCAAGCCAGCTCTAAGTGCTGCTGGCACTCTCCGTGGGGCGTGCACTACAGGCTTGGCATCACTCTTGAGCTGAATCTTGTAGGTGTATTTTAATGTTCCATGTCCTTTGAAGACAGAGGGGAACTGTTTTACAATGTGTGCAGCTCCTTCATATTGCACGTGTTGTATTTCTTGGCTATGATTGTCCATCTTTATGTTTTCACTGTTTATCTGGTAGATCCTTTTAACCAAACCTAGGTCCTCTGATGCTTTGTCCCCGAGGAGTGATTCATGTCCATTAGGTCAGGGGTGTCCAAACTATGGCCCGCGGGCCAAGTGCGGCCCGCAGTCCATTTTTAATTGGCCCGCAAGAATTTTTTTAAATAGAATAGAATATGGCCCACACTTCAACTTTTGCCTGAGTGTATTGCACTTCTTAGTTTTAACACCAGGGGGAGCTACTGTTGATCAAGGCAGTTGCTCCACCAAAAAGGACAATCACAGAATAAATTTACCCCAAGTTACTCAACATGGCAGAACCAAAGAAGCGAAAGGTAGAAAGTGAGTGCAGAAAATTTCAGACATGGTGGGAGAGTGAATATTTCTTCAGAGTTCAAGGGGAAGTGTGTCTGTTTGATCTGCACTGAAACTGTGGCAGTTATGAAAGAGTATAATGTACGACGTCATTATGAAACTAAACATCAGGCCTGACTTCCGGTTATAGCTGCCACGTAGGACGGACGTGTCTCGCTCTGCTCTGCTCCTGGAAAAAAAAAATCGGCAAATAACTCTCTCATTTGGGACAGAACGTATCCCAGCATTTGGGCGAGGATATGTCGGCGAAGCCTAAGGCTGGAAAACCAGGAAAAGGAAAAAGCGAGCCGCCGAAACAGTCCAAATTAACGGACTTTCAGGTCTGTGACGCAGCAAACAAAACTCCATATATGGCGGAGGAGGCTGGCAACGCTGCGATTTCTGCGGGGAATGGCGCAGATGCGCTGATGGCAGCCATGAGTTCAATGAGAGCGGACTTTTCCTCTAGATTTGATGGGATTATGACAGCGTTGGAAGGAATAAGAAAGGAATTGGGTGACTGTGTAGAACGAACGGCGCAGATGGAGCTCCGTCTCGCTAGTGCTGAAGATGACGTCACCCGTCTTCAATTAAAGGTGCGCACTTTGGAAAAAAAAAATAAATCTCTGGAAGATATATTTTGGATTTGGAATCTCGGTCGAGACAGAATAATTTGAGGCTGGTGGGTCTTCCAGAGGAATCAGAAGGTCGGGACGTATGTTTCCTTTCTGGAAAAGTGGATTCCGGAGGTGCTGGCAGCAGCGAGGAGTTGCAATCAGCAGTGGTTCTGGAAAAAGCACATCGTATTGGCCCACGGAGAGATAAGGGACCGCCGAGGACCTTAATTATGAAGTTTCTTAGCAACAGAGACAGGATGAAGATCTTCAACGCTGCACGTGCTAAAGGAGAGATTAAACACCAGGACCAGCAGGTGCGGTTTCTACCCAGATTTGGCCACAGGAATCCAGCAATTGAGGAAGCAGTTTGATCCCGTACGTAAGGAGCTGCGCAACCTTGGGATTCGTCATGGTGTAATCTATCCTGCGAGACTGCTGACCACGTATGAGGGCAGAACCCACATCTTCAAGACCCCAGAGGAGGCGCAGGAGTTCATCAAGAAGATCAAAGAAGAAGAAGAGACTGGTGGGAGCTAAGCATGAACAAAATATAAGGTAGAATAATTAAGCATTGCACAGGCATCTGACTGACTTGAAGTAAATAGTAAGTTTACAAAATATAGATTGTATTATATATTAAAAAACAAACAAAAAACAAACAAACCAAACAAACAAAAAAAAACTAAGATGTACAAAGTTGTTAAAAATTTTGGAGTTAAGTTGGAAAACTACAGAGGAGAGTTAATGTTACGTCATTAAAAGCAGTAGAGTTAGGGTGATTGGGAGGATGAAGAAGGAGTGGCTTAGGCTGTTCCCGTGGGTGTGGAACGGTCGATGGCTATATCGGGAGACAGAATTTTTCTTTTGATTTTGGGGGGTTTGCCACAAGTGTGGGAAGGGGAAATTGTTTGTGTGTAGTTTGTAGGATGAATGTTCAACCACTCATGTTTTTGCTTCTCTGTATGAGCATGTTTACACTGCAAGGTAATCCCAAACTCTCTATTGATCATGGACCAAAGTGTTAATCTTAATTTAACTTCATGGAATTGCAGAGGTCTACAAATTTAAAAAAACTTAAACAAGTTATGAATAAAATAAAGGACATGGGTTCAAGAATTGTGTTTTTACAAGAAAACTCATCTGATAGAGGAGGATGTTAAAAGAATAGGAGTAGATGGCAGGGAAGTGTATTCACCTCTTCATTTTCCATCCCGAGCCAGGGGAGTTATGACTCTCATACATAAACAGTTCCTTTTCAAGTGAAAAATGTAATTGGAGACAAATTTGGAAGATATGTAATCATTCAAGGTTCTTTGCTATTAGAAAATATAAATCTTGTGAACTTATATGGTCCCAATATAGATGATCAGAAGTTCTTTGCTAATTTATTTCTCATCTTATCATCACTTACAGGGCAACATATAATAGCAGGGGATTTTAATTGTACATTGAATCCAGGTGTGGATAGATCAACAGGACTGGATTGTACGCACATTGGATGTAGGATGACTATTAATCATTTATGAAAGAATTGAGATTGTTAGATATATGGAGAGAAATGAAAACCACAAGTTAAAGCCTATTCTTGTTATTCCAGTACCTACAAGACATTCTCACGTATTGATTATTTTTTGATTTCCACAGAATTAAGGTCCAAGATTCAAAACTGCTTTTATGATAACATCGTGATCTCTGATCATGCACCCTGTTGTCTAATATATGTAGATAAAAAATTGACAAAGGAATCAGGTAGATGGCAATTTCAGCATAAATGGCTTCAGGATGAGGAATTTGTCAAGTATATAGAAAAACAGATAGACGAGTTCTTTGACATCAATACTACACAAACATCAGCATGTGTAAAGTGGGAGGCTTTCAAAGCTTTTATTAGGGGACATATTATTAGTTATACAGGATCAAAATCTAAGAAGACTCAAGAGGAGAGAGCTAAATTGGAACATAAAATAAAAAATCTTCAGGAAAAAGTGTATGCAGGAAGTGACCCAAGGTTGGAGAATGAATTACTGATTTTGAGAGCTGAATACGACAAAAAATCAGCGAATAGAGCTGCCTCGAGTCTTCTAAGATTGAAACAATCTTTTATGAACAAGGTGAAAAATCAGGAAAATTATTAGCATGGCAGATTAAACAATTGGAAATTAAAACACCAATTACCAGTATTATAAGTAATGGACAGGTAGTTATAGATCCTTTAGAAATTAATAGAGCCTTTAGAGATTACTATGAAAAATTATATGATACCAAAAATGAACCTGATTTAACAAAACTAAATGGGTTTTTGAACGAACTATCTATACCGTGTATTCCAAATGAAAACAGGGAGATATTGGAGTCTAAAATTAGTCAAGAAGAAGTTGGGCTAGCCATTGATAATATGAAATCAGGAAAAAGTGCAGGACCAGATGGTCTTCCAGTTGACCTTTATAAAAATTTAAGAATAAATTAATAAAACCTTTTTTGGAAATGGTTTTAGAAGCATTTCAAAATAATAATTTACCATCATACATAAATAATGCCTTAATTATACTGCTGCCAAAACCAGGTAAGCCCTCTAATAAATGTGAAAATATGAGACCAATAAGCCTATTAAACGCCGACCTTAAGATAATCTGTAAAATTTTAGCAAGACGAATACAAGAAATTTTACCAAATATTATTAATCGAGATCAGAATGGCTTTATAAAGGTAGACAAGGCTTCCAATAATGTAAGAAGACTATTTAATATTATTTATTTTAATAAAGAAGCACTGGATACAGCTCTCCTATCATTGGACGCCGAAAAGGCCTTTGATAGAGTTGAATGGCCCTTTCTTTTTGAAGTCCTACAAAGGTTTGGACTTGGAAATAATTTCATAAAATGGGTTCAAATAATATACAATAATTGCTACAGCAGAAATCCTAACAAATAACAATATTTCAAAACCAATAAAAATCAATAGAGGATGTCGACAAGGCTGTCCACTTTCACCTTTACTGTTTACTATGGCAATTGAACCTTTAGCGATAGCGATACGTTTACATTCACAAATATATGGAATTAAAGTTGGACCAACAGAACATAAAATCTCCCTGTACGCCGATGATATAATTTTGTTTATGTCGAATCTAAAAAAATCAATTCCAACCTTGTTGAATTTAATAAAGAATTTTGGGGAAATATCAGGATATAAAATAAATAAAACTAAATCTTCAATATTAATGCTAAATGAGACCCAGAGAAATTACCCAGCCCCTGAGGTAAATCAATTCAATGTTGTAAATCAGTTTAAATATTTAGGAATCCAAATTATGCCTAAGCTAGAATCAGTCGCCAGTGTCAACTATGAAGCCTTAATGTCAGATATCAGTGAGTTAACTCAGAGATGGATGTCACTACCAATGTCGATGATCGGGAGAATCAATATACTTAAAAGTAATATTTTACCTAAAATACTTTATTTATTTCAATACATTCCCTTATCACCACCTTTAGATCTATTCTCAAGAATAAAAAAAAAGTTAGTGGAATTTATATGGAACAACAGGAGGGCTAGATTACGTTTGTCTTTATTATATTTACCATTTGATCGTGGAGGTCTGAAATGTCCAAATTTTATGTTGTATTATTGGTCGGCACAACTGAGGTCTATGACATATTATTTTTCATCAAATGATCTCCCTCACTGGACTGAAATGGAATCATACAATTTACCTTTACCTCTTCCCATATTCATATACTCAGATTCGGCAAAAAAATTACAAAAACAAGTTAAAAATCCATTTGTAAAGCATATGATCAAAATATGGTGTGAAGCTAAAAACTATTTAAAAGAACCACAGTTATTGTCACAATTTAGTCCAATATGGGGTAATCAATATTTTAAACCAGGGAGAGCGGACGCTGTATTTAAAGTATGGAATTTAAAAGGGATACAAAAGATTCAGGATTTATATTTGCCATGTGCAGACAACATAATGTCTTTTGAAGAGCTGAGGATCAAATTTAATCTCAATAGAACACATTTTTTTAAATATCTTCAACTTAGAAACTTTATTCGATCAAATCAAAATAAAGCTCTCACTCGACCTATTTATTCATCCTTGGAAAAAATGATGATGAAAGATAGTAAAAGAAAGGGTATTATTTCAGAGTTTTATAACTCATTGACACTATCTTCAAGTGAAAATTCACTGAAAAGATTAAACTACTGGAAAGAAGATCTGCAAATTGAAATTTCAGAGGAACAATGGGAATTGGCTTGTACAGAAGCTCAAACCAAATCAATAAATGCACGCCTTAAATTGATACATTTCAAATGGTTAATGCGGATGTATGTTACACCGGAGGAGTTAAATAGATATAACAAAAATATACCAGATACATGCACAAAATGCATGGAAAGTAAAGGAACCCTATTTCATTGTTTATGGGAATGTAGATTAATAAGAATGTTTTGGGAAGAGGTGAGGGTAACAATTGAAAAAATAATCTCAAAACAAATCATATTGAATCCTAAACTGTTTTTGTTGGGTCTGTACCCAGAAAAGCATAATTTTAATAAAAGTGAAAGAACATTCATAGACCTCAGTTTGCTTAATGCCAAAAAATGTATTGCACTATTATGGAAAAAGACTCATAGACCAGATGTGACTCAGTGGTTAAGACAGATGTTAACAAACCTTCCATTAGAAAGAATAACATATATACTAAAATCAAAGGAAATTGTGTTTGAGAATATATGGAGACCTTTTATTGATTATGTAAAAAATTTAAACATAACTCTTGAAGAAGAAGGTGAATGACGTGTGTGGACCTTGTAAATTCCAAACTGGTGAACATAATATGTATACTTATGTATTGGATTGTCTAGACTAAACAGAGGAGCATTGTTGAAGACTTGATTTTGTTGGTGGTTGTTGGTGTTTTTAGTGCATTTTTTTTTTTTTGTAGTACTTTAGTGTTAGTGTTTGATTGTTTGTATCATGTTTGTTAAAAAAAAAAAAAAGGTTCAATAAAGATATTGTGGAAAAAAAAACATCAGGCCTATGCGTCCTACACTGGTGCTGAGCGAGAGCAGAAAGTAAAGCAAATGGTAGCTATCCTGCAGGGTCAGCAACAGTATTTTTTTCGTGCTCAAAAAGTCCAGGAAAAGGCTACAGTAGCCAGCTATGAGGTCGCCCAACTCATCGCAAGACATGGCAAGCCTTTTTCAGATGGAGGCTTGACAAAACACTGCCTCGTTAAAGTCGCCCAAATAATGTGCCCGGAAAAAGTGCAGGACTTCAACAACGTCAGCATGTCCAGAAATACAGTTGCGCGACGCACTGAAGACTTGTCAGCCATCCTTCGGTCCAAAGCGCAGCATCACTGCTGCCACTGAGTGCGAAGCCGTTCCCATTTTAGGTGAGTAAAAATATATTCCACAGTACCCGTGTGTTAATAAGCATGCATGTGCAGGTACACATGCGACAAATATCAATAATGCGCATCAATTCTGTTGCTACCCTGCTTTTGCGCACCACTTTCTTATATGCGTTTTTCTTGTTAACTCACAGAGTACACACCGCTGTGCACAGCGCACACACTGCGCACGCAAAGTCAGCTGATCTCATCTGATGCAGATTTACTCCTTGATCAAGTGACATTTGTCCGGATTTTTTGCACGAGTGGCGTCGGATCAGCACCGCGGCTGGATGGACCGATTTACATACTCAGCGCAGCTGATACTCACCAGAATAATTTACTAAAATTATATGCACTCCTGTTATTAAGTCCAGTTCAGTCTGTTAATGTTGATAACCATTTCAAACGAACGTTAATAGGTGTGTTGCTAAGCCCAATTGTTTTTTCTCTGTACTGTAAGTCTTCTGTCTAAGAAGAAATCTGAGGCTGCTGTTCTGAGAATGAGCTTCCAAAGCTTTTTCTGAATAAATCAGTAAAGATCCATTTATGGAAAGCTGTGATGAAGGCAGTTTTGTCTTTAATTATATTCAACAATATAACATATTTGTCCACTTTTAATTGATTTTTCTAACTTTAATACACTAAAGTTAAGGCTATATACATAATTTCTAGTAAGTGGCCCAGCCCCTTCTATATTTTTATGTATGTGGCCCTCAGTGAAAAAAGTTTGGACACCCCTGCATTAGGTACAATGACAAACAACAGGCTGTGCTGCTTGCCTTTCACTTTCACAGTAACTTTACATCCTCCTAATGTCTCAATTGGCTGACCATTGTATGCAGTCAGTGTTGCGGTCTTGCTGGTGATTATTTTAGGCTTTATTTTCAGAGCATTGACATCATTCTCATTTATTAGGTTAGCTTTAGCTGCTGTGTCAATCCTGAATGGTACAATTGTCCCATTTACCCACAGTGGTGCAATCCACTTATCGCTTTTGACTGCACTCACTGTCTGACCAGTGCCTCCAGTCTGCGTGAGTTGTGCGTGGTCATCATTGTTACTGCATGACACCATCTTGATGAAAAATGTTTCACTTAGATCATCACTGTCATCCATTTCTGCCACTGTGTGCACTTGTCCTTTTTTAATGTCTCTAGTGCGACACATTTTTGCATAATGGCTTTTTCCTTTGCGCTTTGCGCAGGTTTTTCCCATAAGCAGGACATTGTCTCTGTTTGTGTTTTTCACAGCATCTCTTACAGGAATAGACCTCTTTTTCATTGCTTTTAATTCTGCCCCACTGTTTTCCTTTCACGGACAAAGCATGGACTTTCTCTTCACCTTGGCTCACTGCTCCCAAAGCAGGCTCATTAAAAGTCATTACAAGTTGGCGTGCTAGCTCACTGGCTTGACATATTTTTATGGCACTTTCCAACGTGAGCTCTGTTTCTCTCAGTAGTTTCTCTCGGAGCTTCTTATCTTTTGTTCCAAACACTATCTGATCCCTTATCATAGAGTCTCTGAGATCACCAAAATTGCAAGACTGAGCTTTTAATTTAAGGTCTGTCAGAAAGTTATCAAATGTTTCTTCTTGGTGCTGCGTACGTGAGCGGAAGACATACCTTTCATAAGTTTCATTTTTCTTTGACAGACAGTGCTCATCAAACTTTTTAAGGACTTCTTCAAACTTGTCTTTGTCCTCTAGCTGAGCAAACACAAAAGTATTGAAGACTTCTATGGCTTCTTTGCCGGCAACAGTTAGCAGCATGGCCATTTTTCTCTCATCTGCCCGTCTATCCACTCCGACAGCCGAAAGATACAGCAGAAATTGCTGCTTGAAAGCCTTCCAATTTGCATTGACGCGTGTCCGCGTCGGGAGGGGCGTACACAGCGATCATTATAAAAGAAGCAAACTCCCGCGGGGAATAGAAGGGCTTGCAATTGATAACAAGAAATTCCAAGGCAGGAGAACAGTGTTTGGAAATTACCGTTACATCAGAGCACCAGCTGCAGTTGATGTAGAAGCAGACTCCGCCTCCTGTGGTCTTGCCGGAAAGCTCTGTGTCACGATCAGCACGGAAGAGCTGAAAGCCGTCGAGGCGCAGCGCGCTGTCCGGTATATTTTCCCGGAGCCAGGTCTCAGTAAAGCAGAGGACAGCTGAGGAGGTGAGGTCCTTAAAACGCATCAGCAGTCTCAGTTCATCTACCTTGTTAGAGAGAGAGTTGGTATTGGACAGAAATATGCCAGGCAGCGCCATTCGCGAGCCTCTCCTGCAAAGCCGCACGAGAGCGCCCGCTCGTCTACCTCTCTTTCGCCGTCTCACTTTCCGAGCCAAACAATAAACCAGATCGGCGGCAGGGGCTAGAAAAACTGGGAGGAGGTCCGTGGGGGTGAAAGTCCTGATATTTAGAAGCTCTGGTCTTGATGAGGTCTTGATGAGGTCTTGACTACAACACTAGAAAAGGATAACGAAATGATCCGTGAGGAGGTAATCCACATTCTGTCAGAACTTGCACCGCAGTGGGCAACGACCATGGGCACTATTGTTGATAATGTCCACCGCCTGGGAAAACGTGAAAATGGAAAAAAATGCCAGGTTATTCTCCAGTTTGTTATGAGATACCACTATGAAGAAATTTGGAGGCTGACCAAAAACTCCAAATTCTGCAGAGTAGCCGGGATCCGATTCAAGCGAGATTTCTGTAAAGCCGACAGGGATGCCCGCGCAGCAGCATGGCCACAGATGGAGCAAGCCCGTGCAGCTGGGAAAAACATCTGGTACAAAGGCCATGTGGGATACATCGACGGTAGAAGAGTCAGCATCTAAGGGTCGGGTTCACAACTATGGCTGAACAAGCACTTTGACTCTTTGATGTTCTGTACATGTTGATAAGCTACTTCAATGTTTACTTTATAGGGAGTCATTTCATAGTCCCCTTTTGAAGTACGCTGTGTTCCTGGCAGCTGTCATTTGGAAATGTTTACATGCTACTTTTACTCAGGTTCCTGCATCTTTTTTTTTGAAGGGTAGATTTATAAGGTAGCTCTTTTTCAATGCTATTTTGATAATTTGCATTACATATTTTCGATAATTTTATAGATTAGGTTCTTGGATTCTGTCATAAAGGGGAAAAAGGAGGAAGGGAAAGGGGGAAGAAAAGGGGGGAAAAGAGAAGAGAAGGGGAAGGAAAAAAGAGGAAGAAAAAGGAAAAAAGGGAAAAATGCGGCGGCATGAAATAAAGCGGCATCCCCTCTCCAGCCCAAGTGTGTGCAGGCTGGATGGGGATCCTCTGGCTCTCAGAGAAGACACAGAGTGCGTGTCTGCAGCAGAGGTTGAAGTGTGAGTGAGAGGACGTGTTACAGAACCTGTGCAGTATTTATACCCAACTCAAACAATACATCAAAGACATTCACAGCAGTCAATCTGGGCATTTGCATATCAGAGGTACAGACAGGATGCATGAACACAATGCATGGGTGGCGCATTAACCTCACAGCAGTAAAATGCATAAATGGCTGATTAGATCACAGCATGCAGCGGAAAAACCCAGGAGTGCGAGCTGACTGTCTCTGTGTTGTGGGGGTTGAATTCAAACCGCTACAAAAAGGGGAAAAATAAAGTTATGAGTTTAAACATATATTTAGCAATTTAATCAGGGGCTTTCTTCAGTGTACTTGGTCCAAAGTAACAACCTAAACCGTTTATCTACTTGTTATTTTTATTTTATTATTATTTTAATTTTTTCCTTATTCTCTTTCATCCTTTATGTCTTTTATTACAACCTTTTCTTTTGCATCACTTAATGCTAGAGGTTTACGAGACTCTATAAAAAGAAAGGCTACATTTCTATTCCTTAAAAATGAAAAAGCACATTGTTATCTTATTCAGGAGACTCACAGCAACGATACAGATGAAAAAATGTGGACAAACCAATGGGGAGAAAAAATATACTATTGTCATGGCACAAATAGGTCAGCAGGGGTCGCCATACTCCTAAATAACTTTCCTGGGAAAGTAGTTGCAACCAAAAAAGATGACACAGGACACTGGATTATTTGCGTTTTTGAAATACACAAACAATTCTTGATTCTTGTTAACATTTATGAATTTATTAACCGCAACCAGAACAAACAATTAATTACAGACGTGACTAACATATTGAAGGAATTATCTCAAATATACTGTATATCAGTCCTGTTTTTGTGTTGGGTGGCGACTACAATATGGTTATGGATGAATGGCTTGATAGGCAACCCTCAAGATTTTCTAATCATCAGTATAATACCACTTTACTAGATTTCTGTAACACGTTTCAGCTTAGTGACATATGGCGTGCGCTAAATCCAGATACTCAAACCTTTACTTGGTTTAAACCTGATGGCACCATTAAATCACGATTAGACTACTGGCTTATTTCTGAATTCCAACCTGATATAGACATAAATACCTCAATTTCTGCAGCTCCGCTTACAGATCATTGTATGATCAAGTTAACCATAACTCCCACTAGTGCAGTCAGAAGAAATAAAGGCTACTGGAAATTTAGCTCAAATCTTCTAAAACACGACCCATTCTGTCAGGATGTTAAAAGGACAATTGACAGTATAACCAAAGATACATTATTGTCAACTTACAGGGAGAAATGGGAATTTCTTAAGTATAAAATCCGTCAGATTTCCATTTCATACAGCAAAGTCATAAGCCGAGCCAATAAACAAAAAGGAATGGATATTGTAAAAGAGATCCATTTAATATGCAACAAACATTCCTTATGTGAAGAGGACAAACAAAAACTGATTTTATTGCACTCTTCCCTAGATAACATCTATATTAATAAAGCCAAAGGAGCATATATTAGGTCGAGAGCGAAATGGATAGAGGAGGGAGAGAGAAGCTCAGCATACTTCTGTAGGCTTGAGAAAAGAAGACAAGAACGAAATGCCATTAAGTCTCTTATAATTGATGGTAAAGAATGTACTGATTCTGTGAGGATCTGTAAAGAAATATTTAAATTTTACAGTGAATTATACTCCTCCTCTTACTCACACCCTAATGCAGAGGGTTTCTTTGAGTCCATTTCAGGACAGATACCGAAAATTGATGAATATTTTAGAAAATCATGTGACGCAGAGATCCAAATGGAGGAAGTTGAAAAAGCTTTAAAATCCTTAGCTCTAGACAAATCACCTGGCTCAGACGGCTTGACAGCAAATTTTTACAGGCACTTCTGGATTAACCTAAAAGATTTATTTTTTAATATGTTAAAGGAAATCCGTGCTACATCAGTTTTACCAAATACTATGAAACAAGGAGTCATCACACTAATTCCCAAACCTGGCAAGGACCCAAAATTGATTGATAATCTCAGACCAATTACTTTACTTAATAATGATTACAAAATTTTAACACATATTTATGCCAACAGACTCAAAACTGGCATCACTGATATTATCTCAGAGACACAATCAGGTTTTATTAAAGGGCGCTCAATACACAACAATATATGCCTTGTATTGGACTTACTTGACTATAAGGACCTAATTGACGAGGGGTTTATTTTATTTTTGTATTTTTTTAAAGCTTTTGATATGATTGAACACAAATTTATGTTTAGGACCTTAGAGCTTTTTGGTTTTGGGGAGCACTTTTTAGACTTTATAAAACTAATTTATACGGATACCAACAGCTCAGTTCTATGACCACATGGTTCCTCCCCTAGATTTTCAATAGGCAAAGGAATAAAACAAGGCTGTCCGGTTTAGCCTCTGTTGTTCATTGCAGCAGCTGAAATGCTCTCAATTTTTATAAAAAACTCTGACTTTGATAAATTAACAGTATTTGGAAAACAGCTAACAATCAACCAACTGGCTGACAACACAGCCATATTCATGCACAACTCTGATCAAGTCCCTAAAATTCTCAATTATATAGATGTTTTCTCTAAAGTCTCTGGGCTTAAACTGAATCTAGGTAAATGTGAATTATTACCTATTCATGATTGCAGTCTATCAGCCATTCATACCATTCCCGTCAAACAAACAGTGAAATATTTGGGCATGCATATCACTAAAGATGTTGATCAATTAGTCAAGCTCAATATATGGAATTGCTTGGAGAAATCAAAAACTTATCTCAACTCCTGGTCTCAAAGAGATATTTCCATTATAGGAAGAACATTTCTGACAAAAATGGAATGCATCTCCTGATTTATTTATCCAGCCTATTCATTGCCAACACCCAAAGATGCCGTTAAAGCCATCAATCAAACCATTTTCAATTATATCTGGAAAGGGAAAACACATTATATTAAAAAAGGTACCATGATTCAAGAATATGAGAAAGGTGGTGTTAAAGCAATAGACTTTGAATGCATTAATGGCACCATCAAAATTAACTGGCTGAGACAATTTATTAAACAACCCAAACATTTCTGGTTTCATATTCCCAATGAAATTTTTGCTAAATTTGGGGGCGTTGAATTCCTGCTCAGATGTGACTATGACCCAAAAAAGCTCCCCTATAAACTCTCCTCATTTCATCAACAGGTCTTACTATATTGGAGATTGATCTATAAACATAATTTTAGCCCTTATATGACCCCTCTGTGGAATTGTAGATATGTACTATATAAACACAAATCAATATTCCTACAACACTGGCAAAATAAGGGCATTTGGTCTGTACTACACTTATTAGACGGCACAGGGAGCATTTTAACTTTTGAAAATTTCTGTGCTAAATATAACATAAATGATAAACGACAATATAACCAAGTAATGGAGGCAATACCTCAGACAATTATACTAATGGCCTCAACTCTAAATAGATTTGGCTCTTGCCCGAATCTCCCTTTGCTTTTGGTAAATGGTTCCCGCCTAGATGACTCAAAATTAAACAATTTAGCGATTAGGAAAATATTTAATAAAGAAATCTTCTCAGTAACAGTTTCTAGAGCTGCTATTCTTAATTTTTTCTCCAAAAAAGAAGCTCAAATTCTAAGATCTAAATTCTTTAAATTTCCTATTTCACCAAAAGCAAAAGAGATCCATTACAAAGTTTTAACTGGAATTTATCCTTCTGCTGAGTTTCTAAGTAAACGTTTTGGCTTTGAGAACAATAACTGTTCCTTTTGTAATGAACATATAGAAAGTCCAGATCACATTTTCTTTTACTGTATGTACACTAATGCGTTTTGGGATGATTTTCATCACTGATTATCTAAACATGTACCAACACCTGTTTTTAACTGTCAGAATATTTTGTATGGCTTTATTATTAAGAACTCATTGCATGATATGTCTATTAACACCCTCGTAATCTTGGGAAAATTTTATGTACACAGAAATAGATTTTTAAAATGCAAGCCAAATTTTAATGTATTTCATAAAGAACTCTGTGTGGCACATATGTTTGGTTCATATTTCCCACAAGAGTGTGGCACATATGTCTGGTTCATATCTCCCACAAATGTATGGCTTATGTGGATTGGGGCTTCACGTCTGGAGGAACAAAGAGTCTGGATCGACGGGGGCCGACAGGAGATGTCGAGGAGGTGTGAAGTCGGACCCTTGTCTCAGAGAGGAGGCCCTGGGGGGATCCCCGGAACATCGGAGAATAAGAGACAATGGTGAATCTTCAGAGACTTGCATTGTGATTAAATGTTTGCAGAAGCACCATGTGACTTGAGCTCTTAATCCCCCGGAGGTATAAGAATGTGATGTGACATGATTCTGCCTCTTCTTTCTATTTGAGAATGTTGGATGATTGTGTTCTGCAATAAAGCCGAACCTGAGGAATGAACTCAGTCTCATCATTGAACACAACTTCCACACTGGTGACCCACGACAAAGAATGAGCAGGGAGAATTCTCCCGAGCGGAGCTTGTCAGAGGCCAGCCTGATGGCTGCCTCCACGCTCCGGCTGCCTGATTTCTGGCAGCACAGCCCGTGCTCCTGGTTTAGCGTGGTCGAGGCGCAGTTCAACCTCCGGAGAATCTCAAAGGATGAAACGAGGTTCTACCATGTGGTAGCGAAGCTGGACAGTCACACAGTCCAGAGGGTGGAAGACCTGGTTAACCACCCACCGGACACCGACAAGTACAGCGCATTGAAGGAGGCGCTGATCAGCCATTTCACCCCCTCGGTGCAACAGCGAGCAGAGGGGCTCCTAGCGTTGACGGAGTCGGAGAACGACAGACCGGTGGACCTGATGGTGAAGATGCTGAGACTGAAAGACTCCGAGGATGGCGAATTTATTTTCGCCCACCTTTTCCTCCGGACTCTGCCACCAGCAGTGAGAGTGACCCTGGCAGACTCACCCCGATTGGCCAAGCGGGACTACCATGGGCTCAGCAAGGAGGCGCAGCGACTCGTCGACGCCCACAAACGGAATGCGGTTTCGGCCGCGGCAGCTGAGCAGAGGACGGCGCCCGGAGATGGTTTGGAGCCAGTGGTGGTGGCGCCAGACGAACCGACTACGGCGGCGACAGGCGGCAGGCGACGCGGTAGTCAGCACCAAGCGACACGGAGCGGACGATGCAGTCAGCACCAAGCGACATGGAGCGGGCGACGTCCGGCGTTTCTACCACCGCCGTTTTGCGGAGAGGGCACACAGATGTCTCCCACCGTGCCGATTCAAGCATCAGGAAAACGCCAAGACCGGGGGCCGGTAGCAGCTGCGTCCCTCGGAGAAGAAAACAAGCTGCTTTACCTGACAGATGCACACTCAGGGAAACAATTCCTCGTGGACACAGGCTCCCAGCTGAGTTTCGTCACGCCTACCCACGCGGAACGGCTGATGCCGTCTAAAGCTCCCTGGGTGTCAGTATCAGCAGCGAATGGCTCAGCGATCAAGACATTCAGTGAGAGGACCATGCTTCTGTCCTTACAGGGCCGTTCATTTGAGTGGACCTTTATTGTAGCGGCAGTCAGTTTTAACATGTTAGGGGCTGATTTTTTGTGCTCACATGGTTTATTGGTTGATCTTGCTAATAGACGTCTGGTTAATGCACTGTCTTTTCATTCTATCCCCTGCACAGCTCGGGTGACCCCGCCGACTGCACACGCCAATGTCACAGCTGCGGGTGGTAAGTTTCATGCTCTGCTCACTCACTTTCCAGCACTCACAGTCCCAAAGTTTTCGGCGACAGTGGCCAAACACGGGGTGGAGCATTTTATCACCACCACTGGGCCGCCCGTTTTTGCAAAAGCCCGGCGCTTGGACTCAGCTAAACTGGCAATAGCGCGCGAGGAATTTGCCAACCTGGAAAAATTGGGCATAATTAGACGCTCAAACAGCCCCTGGGCTTCACCGTTACACATGGTCCCAAAGGCTGATGGCTCGTGGCGACCTTGTGGCGATTTCCGCAGGTTGAACAACGTCTCGGCACACGACCGCTACCCGATTCCGCACATCCAGGATTTTTCAGTTCATTTGGCGGGGGCGCGCATTTTTTCTAAAATAGACTTGGTGCGCGGCTACCATCAAGTCCCCGTGCGCGCGCAGGATATTCCCAAAACCGCGGTAATAACTCCGTTTGGGCTTTTTGAGTTTTTGCGCATGCCGTTTGAGTTAAAGGGCGCCGCGCAAACTTTCCAACGCATGATGGATGCAGTTTTACGCGACCTGCCTTTCGTGTTCGTCTATTTAGACAACATATTGGTAGCCAGCACGTCTGAAGACGAACACGAAACCCACCTCACAGCGGTTTTTCGGAGACTGGCAGAGAACGGGTTGATAATTAACCCAGCGAAGTGCCAGTTCGGGGTGGCGCAAATCGATTTTTTGGGGCATCGCGTTTCGCCAGAAGGAGCGGTTCCCCTGCCTGAGAAAGTGCGCGCGATAACAGATTTTCCCCGACCCCAAACGATAAAAGCACTGCAGGAGTTTCTAGGAATGGTTAATTTTTACAACCGGTTTCTTCCAAGCGCTGCGCGGCTCATGCAGCCACTGTACACGGCACTAAAAAAACAAAAACCCACGAATAAGGTTGAATGGTCTCCGGAGCGGGAGCGCGCTTTCTCCCAGGTCAAATCAGCCCTTGCAAGCGCCATTTTGTTAGCGCACCCGGTTCCAACAGCCCGTTTGGCACTCACCACCGACGCTTCTGATCTAGCAGTGGGGGCAGTCATTGAACAGTGTGTGGCAGGGACCTGGCAGCCGCTCGCGTTCTTTAGCAAATCCTTGCACGTTAACGAGCGTAAATACAGCGCGTTTGACAGGGAGCTTTTAGCCCTACACTTGGCCATCCGCGATTTCCAGTTCTGGCTGGAAGGGAGTCGTTTCACTGCTTTCGTGGACCACAAACCGTTAACGTTTGCGATGGCCAAGATCTCAGAACCTTGGTCAGGCCGATAGCAAAGACAACTAGCCACAATATCGGAGTTCACCACCGATATCCAGCATGTCGCAGGTAAACACAATGTAGTGGCAGACTGTCTCTCACGTGCTGTGGCAACGCCAGGCCACGTGGGGGCAGACTCGGTGGCTGTGGGCCAGGGCAGTGACGCGGGAGCGCGCGCAGCCCCGGTCCACGTAGGTTTGGATTATGCAGACATGGCTGCGGAGCAGGTTGGTGACGCGGATGTGCGCGCGCTCCAGTCTGGACCAACAGGGTTAAGGCTGGAGCACAGGGTGCAGCAAATAGGTATGCCCCCCTTAAGTTGTGATGTCTCCACGGGACGGCGTCCCGTGGTTCCAGCTGCGTGGCGCCGCCGCGTTTTTGACTCAGTCCATTCGCTGGCGCACCCAGGGGTGCGCGCATCGATCAAGATGGTGGGGGAGAAATTTGTCTCGCCGGGGTTGCGCAAACAAGTCAAGGAATGGGCAGCAGCTTGTGTAGCGTGCCAGAGGGCTAAGATACACAAGCACACGAGGGCCCCTTTGGAGCCTTTTCACATCCCGGCTAAGCGTTTCGATCATGTGCATGTTGATCTGGTGGGCCCGCAGACAAAGAGTCTGGATCGACGGGGGCCGACAGGAGATGTCGAGGAGGTGTGAAGTTGGACCCTTGTCTCAGAGAGGAGGCCCTGGGGGGGTTCCCGGAACATCGGAGAATAAGAGACAATGGTGAATCTTCAGAGACTTGCATTGTGATTAAATGTTTGCAGAAGCACCATGTGACTTGAGTTCTTAATCCCCCGGAGGTATAAGAGTGTGATGTGACATGATTCTGCCTCTTCTTTCTATTTGAGAATGTTGGATGATTGTGTTCTGCAATAAAGCCGAACCTGAGGAATGAACTCAGTCTCATCATTGAACACAACTTCCACATCTGCCTTTTTTTCTCATCACTGAAACACATGAAGAAGCGGAATGCTGTGAAACTCCACTGTTTGGTTGATGATCGGAAACTCATGGAAAACCCCTAGAACTCTGGACACTCTGGACTGAAAAGAACCCCCCCCCCCCCCCCGGTTTTTCTTTTTGTCTACTTTTATTATGCTTTTATTTACTTTATCTTGTTATTATTTACTACTCTTACTATTTTATTTTATCCTTCGTACCTCTTGTACGAATGTTGACTGAACTACACAATTTAGGAAAAAAAAAAGGGGGGGGAACTTGTTAACTGCCATGTTTATCACCATCTATGTCATAATTCTGTACCTTCACCTTGTTCTCAATAAAGTTTAGAAAAAAAAAAACGTTTGAAGGGAATAAATCATTTTGACATGCGCACATCGACATTTCGACATTCCAAAAATAGTAGAAGAAGCAACTTCCGGTGTTAGCAAGCCCCGCTTTGTGTCGAAATTGACCTGTATTGTGTTATTCAGACTGTACTTTTGCTTCTGCTGGTCTCCGTAATGAAGCTACAAGTACAAACTTCTGCATATGATGAACAGAGGGAGACAGCAGGACGATACAGACCAGTTTTGTTTCACTCCTGCTGTGTTTTCCACTAGCTGCTGCTACGGCGGATATACGTGATGAATGAATCTTTATTTCTGATAGTACAGGTTAAAAGGAACTGAATAATATAACAAAGGGGGAAAGAAAATCCAACAAGGTCAAATTAGACAATAACTCCTCTGATTATACAATTCAACATAAGTTATCCGAAATGGGTGATGGCTGAAGCCGCAGCTTATATTGCCCACCCATATTCCATCCAAGAATTCAAAAGGAAAAAAAAAAAACAAGACAAGAGCGATTACAATTCAAAAAAAAAAAAAAAAAAACGAAGTTAAGACAAAGTGTGACAGAAAAAAAACTAAGCTACAACACAACACAGGCTGGATATGACAATCCTTATGTGATTTTACATGTCATCTTGTATATATGTTTGGAGTATTTCTTCCTTTAGTTTTTGTTTAAATTGTCCAAGCATTGTACATGATTTTAATTCAGGTCCAAAATCGTTCCATAATCTGACTCCTTGCACTGAAACACAGTGTTTCTTGGTGGTAGTTCTCACTGAAGGTTTTTGAAATATACATGTTTTAGTTTAAGAAAAAGTGGGTTTGTTGGTTCTCTGTAAGCTGCTTTGTTTATTATTCTAATAGCTCTCTTTTGAAGCATAAAGAGTGGATATATGTTTGTTTTATATGTATTTCTCCATACTTCATTACAATATGTCATGTATGGGAGTATTAATGAATGATGCAAGGTATATAGTGTGGGTTGAATCAGCAAATATTTCACTCTGTGTAATATTGCAATTGATTTGGATATTTTACCTTTAATATAATTAATATATGACTTCCAACACAGTTTATTATCAATTATTACTCCAAGAAATTTAGTTTCAGATACCCTTTCAATCTCTACACCATTTACACTGAGTTTAGATACTGAGTTGTTGTGATGGTTGTTAAAGACTATAAATTTTGTCTTACTTAAACTGAGCGTTAATTTGTTTGAATCAAACCACAGTTTAAGCTTTCCTAATTCCTTTCCGAGTGTATCCAGAAGTTGTTCCAAATTGTTTCCACTGCATAATAGATTAGTGTCATCGGCAAACAATATTAAGTCCATTTTTTCTGAGACTTTACATATATCATTTATATACATATTGAATAATAATGGCCCCAAAACTGAACCCTGTGGGACTCCACAAGTAACCTTCAGTAACTGTGAGTTTTTGTTACCAACACATACATACTGATATCTATTCTTTAAGTAACTACTTAATCAGGACAGTGCTACCCCCCTAATATCACAATTTTGTAGTTTCTTTAATAATAAATTATGATCCACTGTATCAAATGCTTTTTTAAGATCCAGGAATACGCCAACTGAATACTCTTTATTTTCAATGGCAGTTGATATTTTTTCTATAAATTCCATTAGAGCAAATGCAGTTGTCCTCTTGTGTCTGAACCCATATTGCTGCCCACACAATAAATTATTCTTCAGTATGAAGTTGTCAGTTATCTCATAGAATATTTTTTCAGGTATCTTGGAAAATTGCGGCAATAGTGAAATTGGTCTATAATTTGAGAATTCCCCTCTGTCACCCGTCTTGTATATCGGAATTACTTTAGCTATTTTCATTGCATTGGGAAATATACCTGTTTGGAGAGACAGGTTACAGATATACGTCAATGGTTTTACTAGGCATTCAATAATAGTTTTGACTAAGAGCATGTCAATACCATCACAGTCCGTAGATGTTTTACTTTTAAACAATTTAACAATTTCAATGACCTCTCTCTCGTCTGTGCTCTTTATGAAAATGGAGTCTTTTACAGCAGTGTTATTGCATGTTGCATCACCTGTAGGCGCCGTAGTGGGTATTTCTCGAGCCAAATTAGGACCAATGTTAACAAAAAAGTTATTAAATTCATCTGCAGGTGAAGCTGCATTCACACTCTGAGTCGTTTTATTATTTTTTGAAAAATCGGTTGGGTTGCTTGTATTTCTGCTTTTATTTCCAAGAATACTGTTAAGTATTGTCCATGTATTTTTAATATTGTCTCTGTTTTTCTCCAGTTCTTTACTGTAATAGTCTCTCTTACTACATCTTGTTATACATGTTAACTTATTTTTGTATGTTTTATACTGCTGCTCTGCTTCTTTTGTCCTTTTCTTTAGGAAAGCTTTATAACAATTTTTTCTTTTTACACGCCTTTTGTAGTCCTTTGGTTAACCATGGCTTATCAGCAAATTTATGTTTAAGCTTTTTTTTTTTACTAATGGACAGATTTTTTCATAAAGAGTGGTTACCATGTTTATAAATGTGTCATAGGCTTCATTTACATCTGATACATAGACTTCTGTTCAGTCTTGCTTCAGCAAGTCCTCTTTAAAAGAACTGATTGCATTTGATGATTTGTATCTGAACGATTTTAAAAAATTTTCTGTATTGGCCCCCGTGTGGCCATAGATAAGTGCAAAGGTTAGCAAGTGGTCACTTATATCATTTATCAATAATCCACTTTCTATTTTCTTATCAATAATATTAACAAACAGGTTGTCAATAAGTGTAGCAGTGTGAACTGTGATTCTACTGGGATGTGTTATTGTGGGATATAGACTCATGCTGTACATAGAGTTCATGAACTCTGTAATTACATTTTGTTGATGTGGATTCAGTAAATCAATATTGAAATCTCCACAAATTGCTACCATCTTCTTACTAGTAATACTATTGTACAGCTCGACTTATTTATCTCTGAATGTCTCAATGCAAGTTCCCGGCGTTCTATATATACAACTTATAATTAGATTTTTTGTTTTATCTTGGTCAATCTCAACAGTAACACATTCCAAGATCCCTAGTAGTGCAAAGGACATTCCATTTACAAGCTTACACCTATACAGGTCATCAATATACAGTGCAGCACCACCACCCTTTTTTTGAGATCTGTTAATATGAAACATCTGATATCCCTCTATTGCCATCAGGGGAGCCTGCTCTTCATTAAGCCAGGTTTCAGAGACTGCAATAGCTGTGAATTTTCTGTCTAGCTGTTTTAAATAGTCCTGAATCTGTGGAAAGTTTTTGTTAAGACTTCTGCTGTTGAAGTGTATTATTGATAGTTTACCATCTAGTTGCACTTGACTTTTGAATTGCTTTTCAGTGTAATATTCACAATGGTTATGAATATTATTACCTCCGCCAGGCCGAAGGCCAGGAGGAGGTTATGTTTTTGCCGGGGTTTGTCTGTCTGTTTGTCTGTCTGTCTGTCTGTCTGTTGGTTAGCAAGATAACTCAAAAAGTTTTGGACGGATTTCGATGAAACTTTCAGGCGTGGTTGGAAATGGTACAAGGAAGAACTGATTAAATTTTGGGGATGATACGGATCACCGTCTTGATACAGGAATTTTTAAAATGATTCTTTAACATTGTGAGATACGGCCATTTTCAACATGTGTGCAAGGGCAATAGAGGGCACTGGTCGTCGTGTCTGACGAACACAAACTCCGCCTTCTTCAAAGTTTTAGGCACAAAAGCACGCGGAAAACTGTGGTGGGCAGGGCCCGCCAGCGTGCCTGTGTTTGCGCCACGCTGCAAAAGCTGACACGGGCAGCTGTCCGCCGCCGGATTATTTGGCAGAAATTTCCCGGCCAGCCATAGGGGCTGCGCAAAAACCAGCTCTCTGCCGGGGAAGATTCAAAATCCTCTTTTTTTCCGCGGAGCGCAAACCCAATAAAACCCACAGCAACCTGTCTACACAATTTGCATCCGTCACTGAAGCCCTGAGTGCTGCTTTCAGTGATCTATGAAAACACTCGCAGCCTGGGACTTTGCACATGAAGGAGATGGACAGAACAGCAACACTTCAGTTTATTACCTCCGCCAAGGAGGTAATGCTTTTACTACTGAACCACTAATCCTATCATTGTGAATCCAATTGCTAGTCATATGTTTTCATGGTCAAGGAATCTGAAAACGTACACACAAACACTGTATGGGGGGGGGACTGTGGCGCTTGGTGGAGGTCTGCGCTCTCTGAGTGCTTTTCTAGTTGAAAAAGTGGTTATCAGGATCAATATCATTCTCCATCTCTTGTAGTTTATGTTCAGCATAATGGCATATTTTCAGAGTTTGAGTATCCTCACTCTGTGTCAAATGACTTCCTCCAGCTGGGGATAATTGATGTCTACTCAAGTCAGTCATAAGTTTTTGTTTGTTTTGCTTATTTTTTTTTTAAGTACTTTGACATGGTATATCAAAAGAACTATTCTTACCGTGTGTGTGAATATGGATTATCATTGTCTCTTAATTTTCTTAATCAGTGTTCATCTGTATTTATCTAAGTCAGTAACATCTCTGATCATTATACTCTTTGCTTGCTCAGGTGTTCCATTTAGTTTGATCCAAACTCTACAATTTCTTGTCCATGTTGCCTGTATCTTATTTTGTCTTTTCAGCATCCGTGCTTGCCGTGCTATTACAGCATTTGTTCTTGTTAGGTGTTCATTTAGGTAAACTTCTGTTCCCCGTAGCTTTCTGGCCTTCCTCAGTATGTCATTCTTTACCCTTCTGTTCACAAAGCGCATCACAATTGATTTCTTTGTTTTATTATCTTTCCTGGGTAAAGCATAACAGGCTGAAATTGCATTTGCTTCTACCTTTATATCTTTACTGCCAAGGAACTGAAGCACCTGGTTTTCTAGGGAGACTGATTCACTCAGGGGAGCCTCCTCACCTCTCAGTCCTGTTGTGGCATGAGCGTATGACTGATATTTGATGTCTAGTCCACTTATAACTAGGTCATCCATAAGAGAACCTTGTTCAAGATCCTCGACGCGTCGCTCCAAGTCCGTAATTTTTTTGTCTTTTTCCTGAATTGTTAATTTTAAGTCTCGTACATCTTCCATTAGGCCTATTATTTTGGCCTGATGGCTAACCATTTTGGCCACTTCTTCTGACAAGGAGTTCAGAGATTTTTTTGATCTCTTCCATCTCCTCCTTCTTTGGTGGCATTTTACTGACCTGTGGATGGTAAAAGCAATCTCTGCTTGTGTCGCCGGTATCCGATCCGACTGTCCTTGAATCCAGCTGGGCCTCAGCTAGCCCCTCCGCTGCTGGTCCCGCTGCTCACCGCCGCCGCAACCGAGCTCCTGTCCAGCTCCTCCACTGAGTCCCGCCGCACACCGCCGGTGCAGCCGAGCTCCGCTGGGGCCCCGGTAGATCCTCCGCTGAGCACCGCTGCCTACTGCCGTCTGCCTGGGTAGTACCTCCGCTGAGCCCCGTAACCAACCGCCGTCTGCCTGGTAGTTCCTCCGCTGGGCCTCGCAACTGGGCTCCGACTCAGGCTATTGTCTGGCTGGGTCCCGGTGGTCCTCCACTGGTCCCTGTCTCCCACCAATGCCTCCCCTGAACTCCGATCCGGCTCACGTCCAACTGCCGCCTCGGTTAGTTCCTCCGGCGAGCCCTCACCGTGGACTGAGTCGCTTCGTGTCGGTGTTAGGCGGCACGACTGGTGCCAGCGTTAAGCTAACTAGTGTTAGCTTAGCAAATGCTTTGGGTAGAGCGCAGCAGCGAACCACAAAGAAACGCTAGTCAGTTTACTCACAGTGGCCGGTGAAAGGCGTTTAAAGGGGTATTCCAACGGAGGTGGAAATTCAGCCCATGCGTGTCCGTCACGAGCGCCGATCGCTGTTGGTTAGTTATTTTTAATGGCAAAATCAGCAACTTTGTCTCAGCACTGAAAAAGTGTGACCATCCCGGTCGCCATCTTGGTCGCCTTTGGTATGCAAGAGATGGCCTTGGGAGATTTCCTGTGGTGCCGAAGACTATGAAAAGGAGGTTATGGGATCAAAGAGTAAATGCATTGTTACTTGTGATTGAAATGCAATGTCATTGTTACTTGTGATTGAAATGCAATGTGACTGTGAACTGGGAGAGTCTGTCACCATGGGGTGAGACGCCGTCTCGGCGCTCAGCCCATGTCCCTTCTCATCCCTGCCTGTCATTGGGCAGCGTCTCAGCTGGCTCCCAGCTGTCAGTGTTACGGGACGGCTGGGGCCAATTAATCCTCATCAGCTGGGGCACTGCTAATGAGGATAAAAAGGAGCAGCCTCGATCACTCGGGGCTGCGACATAAGCACTGCTAGGCTGGAGCCCCTTCGTCTGGTGCCAGCCCCTGCCTCATCTTCAGCATTACTCGTAAGTGTCTTCCCGTAAGGAGTAATTGTGCCTTTTGTACCCCCATGTCCGGTGCTAGCCCGCTACTTGCCTTACTGTGTCACTTGGGAGAACCATCTTGTATGAGTGTCCTGTGTATTGGAGTCCTTTGCCCAGTGCCAGCTCTCTACTCTTCTGGCTGCTTAACCCGTGAGTGTTACCCGCTGTGAGCTCTCTCGTTGTGCACCCCTACGCCCGGTGCCAACTGTTATCTCTGTTGCTGTACTGCTCATGTGAGTTACTGTGTATGAGCATCTGTGCTTTCCTCATCCCTCACCCTTACCTTCAATAAAACATCACAACTCACTGGCTTGTCCTTGGCTCTCATTGTGTGGCTCCCCAGAGCCACATGTAACAGTATGTCGCAGCCAGAACAAGTTGCCGGCGGCCGTGAGTTGTTTGGACTTGTACCTTCCTATCCGGGTGTCAGCGCCCTTAGCATGCCGTCTCCCAGGAGTACCTTCCGATGCCAGGGCGACGAGCTGAGGTCCATCCCGGGGGCAGTCGACAGGACGCTCTTCACCCTGCACAACGCCTCCAACTCGAGACACTGGCATCCGGGCCATGCTGAGGATCTCCTGGACAGTCTCCCTCGCTCTTCATTCCAGCTCGAGGTCAGTGCCAGGATAGACGCCATGGTTACACAGCGAGAGAAGCTCCGCGGGTTGGATGGAGATCCTGGCAGGAAGCCGGAGTGGATGACGTTGCCCCCCGCTTCGGGATCCCGTTCCTGCTTCTATTCCAGCCCGGGAGTTCGCGCCACCCAGAGGGCTTCCCCCGTTCTGCACTACGTCACTCGGGATTCCCCCCAAGGAGCCGCAGCTGACAGCAGTTATGTCCGGAACCGAGCGGCTGTCGCGAGCTCCGCTGTGCTTTCATTCACCATCTTCAGGCATGTGGCGGCGGCAGTGAGATTGGTGGAGAGGTCTCCAGGGCTACGAAGCGTTCCCGTGTTCAACGCCTTCCTCGCCTCGATCTCTGATCAGGAGCGGCGATTCCTGGGTTCCCGACTCGCTTAGTCTCCTGGGAATAGCCGTCATCACATCGCCAAGTCACCTCAGCATGAACCCCGTCCGGATCCAGTTCTGGGCTGCCGCCAGGACCTCTCCTCCCACGCAGCTGTCACCTTTTCGCCTCGTCAGTGTGGAGATTTCACAGCCTCGTTCCCTGAGCCTCATTCCCCCGTTGTCATCCCAGGGCATTCGGGCTGGCTCACCCCGGCTGTCACCCCCTCCTCCTCGACGCGTTTCCTGACTGCTGTGTGTGCCTGGAATCCCGGCCTGGTGAGCCCTCTCCTGGAGACAACGCGAGCGGTCCCCAGACGATTTCCCAGGGGGTCCTCCGTTATCGACTGGCGGGGAGAGGAAGAAGCAATGTTTACCGCAGCAGGCTCCACCCAACCTCCAGGAGGCAGGCAAGTCCCAGTTTATTTACATCAGTTTAATGATTTGCTCTGTCACACTCCTGGAGGTGGAGTTCGGGGTCCGCAGCTCCCTGAACTCCCACCACCTGCTGTAACCTGTGCCTTTAATCCTGCATCCTCTGTGTCTCCCTCCGCCGAGCGGTCCCCGGCTCTGGGTCAACGTCGTGGGACGAGGAGAGGGCCTGCGGTTCCGCAGCTACGTTGTGGACGGAGGAGGAGGACCGACTGCTACGTGGAATCTGCGCCGATGACCAAGCGTCCCCGGGTCTCCACGGAGGTGCGGCTCGGTCCAGCGGGACGAGGTTCTCCTACCATCACGCCGTGTGGACCGTCGGCATGGTTACCAACGCCAGAGGAACCTCAAGCTGCACTGACCATCGTGCCGGCTGCGGGGCCCGACGCAGCCGAGTGGGAGCCTGACAACGACCTCCTGACGACGGATCCTGGATCTTCGCAGTCCTGGACGGCGTCAGAACCCGAGATCAGGCGAGTGCTCTCTTTCCCTCTTTCTCTTCATTTCTCTGAGCACTTTAGCCTATCTCTAGGGGAGATGAGTCGGGTGCAGCAGCTCGCTGCGTCTGAGCTCGTCTCGCCGGGTTCTGGCGCAGCCGGTGACCCTGATCCCGGTTCTGTTTTCTCTCCTGAGCCTGTTTCCAGGGTCGCCGGCAAGGAATTGCCGTCTCTCGTGGTGCTGGAGGCTCCAGGCTCAACGTTGGAGGTCGGTTCTGGTGCGGTGCCGACCCAGTCGGGGTCCGTCGTGGGTGCTGCCCCAGCGGTGTCCAACGTGGGTTTGCCCAAGACCCAATCGGGGTCCGACGTGGGTGCTGCTCCAGCAGTGTTCGACGTGGGTTCGTCTAAGGCCCAATCGGGGCCCGACGCGGGTGCTACATCAGCGTTGTCCAGGTCCGGTGAGGAGGTGGCTGTTTCCCTGCGGCCTGACGCTCGACTACCTCATCATCGGCTCTCCCCTGAGCCTTTTCCACCGGGGTCCGCGCTGACCCTTCGCCTGTCTCTACGGTCCTGGTGGTTGAGTGATGCGGGTCGGCGGCTCGACCTGCGAGACTTCCGGTTCGGCGATCTGGTCCAACCCCCCGACGAACTGTGTTGCTTCTGGGTGCCTGGTACGGCTACCGGTGGACTGGTTTCTTGGGACTTGGGTCTGGAGTTGGCCACTCGAACATTTCCTCTTCCCCGGCTCTCCAGCTGGACAATGGGCAGGGAGTCCACCAGAACAATCCCGGCCGTTTTGGACTCTGCCTGCAGTCTCCTCGGGTGTCGCTTACCTTTTTATTATTATTGAGGTCACTCGGGTGTAGCTTTTTGTCCTTAGGGGAATATATATTTTTTTAGTGCTGTGTATTGTGTTTTTCCCTTATTAACCATACTCAGCATTCTTTCTCATGGTTACCCTGTTCCTACCCTGTCACCGTTATTTCCCTAGGTGACCCTTTTTGTATATAGCGCTGTGTATTATGTTTTTCTGGCTATCCGTACTCAGCGTTTTCATTATCCTTGTCGTAGTCTTAGCCTTGTCGGTGCATCATGAAGTAATGTGTTTGGCCCCCTTTTTCAACCGTACTTTGTGATCACCTTATCCTTCCCTGTTATCTTCGTGGGGGGCTTTCCCTAGTCCCGACTTAAACTTTCATTGTGTGTAATTGTATGGAGTAGTGTGTTCTGTTTTTCACTTAACCGTACTCTGTAGTTGCCCTTTTGTTTCTCTCACCTCCGCTCCTTTAGGTTATCCTATATACATTGAGCGCTGCGTATTTTGCTTCCTTTATTATCTGTACCCAGCATTTTTCATCACTCTAGTTCTGTCTTAGTTTGGTCTGTGCATTATGGAGTAGTATGTTTGTTCTTTTTTGTCCATACTCTGTAATTGCTTTATTCTTTCCTGTCACCTTTTTGGTGGGTTTTTGTCTCTTTTTCTTTGCCTCATTCTACACGTCATTTGTGTGTTTTGAGCAGTGGGCTTTATCTGTAGCCATCCTTAGTATTTTCCCCCATCTGTGCCTGTTTTTTTTTTTTTTTGCGCGATATAGAGTATTGTATTCGTTTTTTTTTTTTTCTCTCTGCCCTGTTACTCTATATTGGTCCATCGGTTTTTTTGTCTTTCCCTCTGCTTCTCTCCCTCCGGTCCTGCCTCCCCTCCGCCCACCCTAGTTGGGGGTGGGGGGTGGGCTGGGGGCCCACCCCCCAGGCTCTGGGGGCTGGGGCTCCCCAGCCCCCAGACATGTGGCTCTGGGGGCTGGGGCTCCCCAGAGCCACATGTAACAGAGTCCTGGTATATAAAGGACGGATGTTTCAGTGTTCTTTCTCGTTCTGCTTTGCTGATGTTGGATGATGTGAATAAACCTGACTCGTGAGATAAACTCTGCTTAGTCATTTTCACATTTCCACACTGGTACCATCATGCGGAGGGGCTGCTGTTTGGGGGTGAAAACTGTTTGTCAGTCCCTGTGGGTGTTCTGCGGAATTTGTTCGAAGGGGTCTGCCGCTCTCCTCGGCGCCACGTCGACGTGCGGCTGGTGTACAGACATGCGCAGTAAACATATTTTCTGCCCTACGTTTGGAATAAGTGTTTTCATGCGCACCATTCAGATTAACAATCGACATAACCCACCCCTCTCAATCAGAATGAAATTTTGATCCGAATGAGCCTGATCGGGTTAGAATATTCAGATTGCCATGTTTACATGAAACATTTTTATTGCGATCAGGCTTTTAATCCGGTTACTTGTGTCCATGTAATGGGTTATGCCGATTGTAAATCCGAATGGTGCGCATGAAAACACTTATTCCGAACGTAGGGCAGAAAATATGTTCACTGCGCATGTCTGTACACCAGCCGCATGTCAACGTGACGTATTTCCGCCTTAGCAGCAGCTAGTGGAAAACATAGCAGGAGTAAAACAAAACTGGTCTGTATCGTCCTGCTGTCTCCTTCTGTTCGTCATATGCAGAAGTATGTACTTGTAGCTTCATTACGGAGACCAGCAGAAGCAAAAGTACAGTCTGAATAACACAATACAGGTCAATTTCGACATGAAGCAGGACTTGCTAACACTGGAATTTGCTTCTTTCATTCATTCATTCATTCATTCATCTTCTTCCGCTTAATCCTTTTCGGGTCGCGGGGGGCTGGAGCCTATCCCAGCATCTTTGGGCGACCCTGGACAGATCGCCAGTCCATCACAGGGCCAACACAGAGAGACAGACAACCATTCACTCTCACAGTCATACCTAAGGCCAATTTAGAATCCCCAGTTTGATAACTAGCATGTTAATATGCTAGTTATCAAGTTGCTGGTTACTAGCTAGTTGTTAAGTTGCTAGTTACTATCATGTAACTAGCAACCTAACTTGCATGTTTTTGGCATGTGGGAGGAAACCGGAGAAATCCCGGGGTAAACCCACGCAGACACGGGGAGAACATGCAAACTCCACACAGATCACTGTTGGTCGGGGGCTGGGATCGAACCCAGGATCCCCCCGGCCAAGGGTGAGTTGCTGTGCTGCCGCAGTGCTAACCAGTCCACCACCGCGCCGCGTGGAAGTTGCTTCTTCTTCTACCATTTTTGGAATGTCGAAATGTCGAGGTGTGCATGTCAAAATGATTTATTCCGTTCAAACGTGTGACACATGGAAACGCACGTCCTAATCAGATCAGCTTTTTTCAGGATCCATGTAAACAGTAAAATTCTGATCTGAATCATAATCAGATTGAAGAAATTTTGGCCATGTAACCGTCACTTGCACAGACATTATGGGTAACCCCCACAGCCACGGACAAGCAGAGCGCTCAGCTGGAGCAATTAGCAGAACAGTGTGAGGTATGGACTGTTATCAATTAACCTTTTGCCAGTGACGTCCCGCGTCACGTGATTTTTGTTGATACCGCCACATTGGACGGCAACTCGGGCGCTGTGTGAGTGCGTTTCAGCATGGCGTCCGCTCAGTCAGATGTGCCGGCTTTGTCCGATGTAGCGCAACTACTAGATAAAAAACATTGTGACAGGTACAAGGAAAAGATCAGTGTTATCGGCGTGGACCCTTACAACTTGTCGCTTGAAAAATTCACCAGTTTCATAGATTTTTGCCCCAAACCTGACGTACACTATATGGACATCTACAACTACCTGGTCAACACACCGTCTAGGTGCACTGGAGAGTCTCTGAAAGCCTACACAAATTTGGACGCTTATAGTTATTTTGTTGCTGGGCTTGTGAAAAATGTGCTGATATCCCCAGTCATCACTTCAACGGTCCACTATGTCGTGAAGGCCCTACTGTATAGATTTGTCATGTTATATAGAATCTATTAAGTGATAAATTATTAAAATTTTATAAAATATTCAATTATTATTATTAGCAGCATATATCATATCTCAATTAAATTAATTAAAAAATAATTAAATATTTTTATAGATCTGAAGTGGCATGATAAAATAAAGGCAGCGATGGAGTTTTTAGTTGGTTTATTGAATCATACCGCCTTCATCGGAACACCTCCCCAGCCCTCGTGCTGCGGGCTGAGGTGATGTCCTCAGGCTCTCAGAGAGGAGACACAAAGTGCGTGTCTGCAGCAGTTGAAGGAGTCAGTGAATGAGAGGCAGATTTACAGAACAGTGCAGCATATATACCCAACTCAGACAATACATCAAAGACATTCACAGCAGTCGATCTGGGCATTTGCATATCAGAGGTACAGACAGGATGCATGAACACAATGCATGGATGACACTTTAACCTCACAGCTGTAAACTCAGCATGCAGCGGAAAAAACCCAGGAGTAACGAGCTGACTGTCTCTGTGTGTTGTGGGGGGGTTGAATCAACCCGCTACACCGCTCCCCCCAGAGGGCACGGCAGGGGGCCGAGACCTCGATGTTGCAGCTTGGGCAGCGAGCAGGGAAAAGCTCTGTGCAGGTGGAGGGGGAAGGGGAAGGGGGTAGTACGTGCTGACCAGGCGCGGTGAAATCGTTCGGGTCGCGCCAAAAATTGTTTGCTGCTCCGCGATGTCGAGGGGCTGTCCCGTTGAACTTGTGGAGATCACCAGAAGAAAAATTAGTCTCTGACTCCTCTCGTGGCCATGAAGAAAAACAGGAGCGGCGAGGTTGCGTAAACAAACGCAGAGGAACTTGGCGTGTTGACTTTAGGTGCGTGCGCAGCCTTAAAGCCCTCGGGAAAAGCAGACGGCTGAATCCTTTGTGCGCCATGGCTGAAACCATCAGTGAATCCTGTGAGCGCGCTGCACGCGTGCTTGCTTCAGGTGAGTGTGCAGCCCTGAAGGTTCTGCGTGCAGCTGCGCAGGACGATGGCGGTCTCTGGAGCCATTCTTGTTCCGTGCATGTTGCGCCGTCCTCGTCACCCCCGGTGCATGTGCCGGGGCTCCTTGTGTGGGTGGGCCCGCTGGAGAGGAAACCAGGGTCGGAAACTTGGTGGAGATCGGCGCAGTCGGCGCCGAAAAACATCTATGATGAGCCGTGGCTGCAGATTAGTCATGGTGCTTTGGAGTGTTGAGGGGAGATAGACGATCTTTGTCCCTCAGGCTGTCCCGCATGGACGCCCCGATCGCGGTGAGGGTCGCGTCATGACGTTTACTGCCATTTACCCGGTCTTGGGCGATGTCCGGAGAGTAACTCGCCTGCCGTGGGCTCTGCGCTGAGGCCTCCCTGAAGCCGCAGGGAGGGCAGATCAGTCAGGCTGCTGCGTTTGCTCGTCGGCGGAGCATCACTGCCCGGTGCTGCGTTCGCCGGCAGCTCGTTTTCTTCAGCGTCGGGTCGCCAGCGTGGCTGTCCAGACCAGAAAGTTGCGTTGCACAAAGCGTGTGCATGTTCGGGGTAACCAGTGAAGCGGCATGATAAAATAAAGGCAGCGATGGAGTTTTTAGTTGGTTTATTGAATCATACCGCCTTCATCGGAACACCTCCCCAGCCCTCGTGCTGCGGGCTGAGGTGATGTCCTCAGGCTCTCAGAGAGGAGACACAAAGTGCGTGTCTGCAGCAGTTGAAGGAGTTAGTGAATGAGAGGCAGATTTACAGAACAGTGCAGCATATATACCCAACTCAGACAATACATCAAAGACATTCACAGCAGTCGATCTGGGCATTTGCATATCAGAGGTACAGACAGGATGCATGAACACAATGCATGGATGACACTTTAACCTCACAGCTGTAAACTCAGCATGCAGCGGAAAAAACCCAGGAGTAACGAGCTGACTATCTCTGTGTGTTGTGGGGGGGTTGAATCAACCCGCTACAGATCTATATATTCTGTAAAAGGATTTATAAATATTTGTCGTATCAATAGAATACTGGATAAACAACTCCCAACACTTTTAGATATATTTCAAATTTTATTGTCCAGTCTATACAAGAAAGACTTATATCCAGATAAAAAGTCATCATTCCCAACAAATGATCAAAGGACCCACCAGGATAACCAAACAATCCAGAACACTTATTGACATGGTATTTACTAATAAACCAGAACGAATAACCAGAACCTATAATCTTGTAACTGGTCTCTCAGATCATAACATGGTTCTTGCTGTCAGGAAACTTACTAAAAAGCGACTACAGTATTTTGGGGGAGTCGATATTGACAAATCAAATTTTATTATTCCCAAATCAAAAAATGAGGAGTTTGAACATTACTTAGAGAATCAAAATTGGGAGCAGCTCATGTCAACATGTGAAGTAGATGATTGTTGTAATTTTATAACTGCAACAATCACAAAGTCTATAGAAAAATTTTCAAAGCAAATTAAAAGTAGACAACAGAAGATTAGCCTACCATGGTTAAATAATGAAATAAGAAAACTTATGAAGAGGCGAGACTATGCATTGAAAACATCACTAACCTCCAAACTACAAAATGATCACCTTGTGTACAAAAGTTTAAGAAATAAAGTGGTACATGAGCTGCGAAAATCAAAAATATCTTATTACAATAAACTGATAGATCATGCAAAGAGTAACAACAGTTCCCTATGGAGGCATTTAAATAACTTAACTAATAAAAAAAATGATCAGAAGGGGGTAAAGGAACTTAGAATCAATGGCAAGACCGTCAGTGACAAGGCTACTTTGGCAAATGAATTTAATTCATACTTTGTGGGCTCTGTGGAAGACTTAACAAAAATTTTTGTGCTGCCAAATGTGCTCAACAACACAAATTCCATACTTCCAACAGATACTTTTCACATCGATGAGGTAAATGAGAAGTTAATTGCTGGTATTGTTAAAACACTGTCAAACTCAAAAACTAATGATATCTACAATATGAGCACCTCCTTTCTCAAAATGCACAGCAAAATATTAATCAAACCACTGACTCATCTCATTAATCTCTCCATTAGGTCTAGTACATTTCCATCTGGCTGGAAAAAAGCTGTCGTCATACCAGTTCATAAATCAGGCAGTAAAGACGATATATGCAATTACCGCCCAATCTCTGTTTTACCAGTCCTATCTAAGGTTCTTGAAAAAGTTGTAGCTACACAGCTGATAGACTACTTACAAGACAGTCAACTTCTTCATCCACATCAATTTGGTTTTAGACCAGGATACTCAACAGAAACAGCAAATTGTTGCCTTATTGAAAACGTCAAACAGTCCTTGGACAGGGGTAATGTGGTAGGAGCTGTTTTTCTAGATCTCAAAAAGGCTTTCGATACTGTAAACCACAGTTTGCTTTTATCCAAAATGGTATCTTTTAACTTCTCCCCAAATACATTAGAATGGTTTGCATCTTATCTCCAGAATAGAGAACAGTGTGTAAAAGTTCACCAGGATAAATCCTCATTTTTAAACAACCGCATGGGTATCCCACAAGGGTCCATTCTTGGTCCTTTACTTTTCAGCATTTTTATTAATGACTTGCCGTTACACTGCTCAGCTGCAACATGCCAACTTTATGCAGATGATGCAGTTATTTACACAGCTGCCAAGACTCCAGCACAGGCTGCAGATGTACTGTCTACAAGTATGGTTGATGTCCATGTAACGGCAGCAGCTGTGTTTGTTTGATCCATGTGAGAAACATGGCAATTCTTGTGACTGTTGTAATTTCCCCGCTATATATGTCAACAGTGACATCCTTTCTAGTATTTGACCTTTGGTTGTACAGCAATGCCTCCCAAAGATTTGTTTTGGCAGGTATATACACTCACCGGCCACTTTATTAGGTACACCTGTCCAACTGCTCGTTAACACTTAATTTCTAATCAGCCAATCACATGGCGGCAACTCAGTGCATTTAGGCATGTAGACATGGTCAAGACAATCTCCTGCAGTTCAAACCGAGCATCAGTATGGGGAAGAAAGGTGATTTGAGTGACTTTGAACGTGGCATGGTTGTTGGTGCCAGAAGGGCTGGTCTGAGTATTTCAGAAACTGCTGATCTACTGGGATTTTCACGCACAACCATCTCTAGGGTTTACAGAGAATGGTCCGAAAAAGAAAAAATATCCAGTGAGCGGCAGTTCTGTGGGCGGAAATGCCTTGTTGATGCCAGAGGTCAGAGGAGAATGGCCAGACTGGTTCGAGCTGATAGAAAGGCAACAGTGACTCAAATAACCACCCGTTACAACCAAGGTAGGCAGAAGAGCATCTCTGAACGCACAGTACGTCGAACTTTGAGGCAGATGGGCTACAGCAGCAGAAGACCACGCCGGGTGCCACTCCTTTCAGCTAAGAACAGGAAACTGAGGCTACAATTTGCACAAGCTCATCGAAATTGGACAATTAGAAGATTGGAAAAACGTTGCCTGTCTGATGAGTCTCGATTTCTGCTGCGACATTTCGGATGGTAGGGTCAGAATTTGGCGTTCAACAACATGAAAGCTGGATCCATCCTGCCTTGTATCAATGGGTTCAGGCTTGGTGGTGGTGGTGTAATGGTGTGGGGAATATTTTCTTGGCACTCTTTGGGCCCCTTGGTACCAATTGACATCGTTGCAACGCTACAACAAGAGCCTAACTGAGGATTGTTGCTGACCATGTCCATTCCCTTTATTACCTCAATGTACCCAACTTTTCTGCCAACACTTCTGATGGCTACTTTCAGCGGGATAATTCGCCCATGTCATAAAGCTGGAATCATCTCAGACCTGGTTTTCTTGAACATGACAATGAGTTCACTTGTACCTCAAATGGCCTCCACAGGTCACCAGAGTACGTCAATCCAATAGAGCATCTTTGGGATGTGGTGGAACGGGAGATTCGCATCATGGATGTGCAGCCGACAAATCTGCGCCAACTGTGTGATGCCATCATGTCAATATGGACCAAACTCTCTGAGGAATGCTTCCAGCACCTTGTTGAATCTATGCCACGAAGAATTGTTTACTTTGTGTCTGGGGGAGCCCCCAACATGGAAATGACCTTTGACCTCTGAGGAATCCCTTGTGAATTCCCTACCTTTTTTTTTTTTTTTTATTCCCTCCATATTTTCTTTTAAAAACCTAGGTTTGGAAATTTGTCCTTTGAGATTTAAAAATTATTGAAATAATTTGTCATCAAAAATACATGAGGTATAAGATTATTCACAACAGGAAGTAGACGATTTTGAGACTTCCTGCCCAGCAGAATAGGACAATGGACAGATTCAGCATGGCTGGTTAAGAACAAAATCCAAGCCATCCAGCGGTTTACCTCAGCCCAGGTAGGGTGAAACTGTCATAATGATGAAATAATCCCTCATAGCCAATTATCTACCCGATATTTTGTGGATTGTTTGAGAGATGATGATATTTTTGAAGTTTGTTGAAGTGTGACTAGACCATGTGACTGTCAGTAATAATCCATGCCTATGTAACTTTTCACCTAGTCTCCATGCATGTGCAAAAAACTGTGATAGTTGTGAAAAAGTAATTTTTGAAGCTTCATTTTGTGAATAGGGATGTATTTTTGACTTGAAGTAAATGCAGTATTATTCAGGTCGATCACTGCTGCAATCCCCGGCCTGCACGGCCTTGGTAGTTCATAGAAGTGCAAATCTGGCAATCCTTATTTACTGGATGCCTAGTTCTAGTCAATTTTATTGTTATGTTTTTGAATTGACATCTTGACTTTAAATTAGCTGAAATACCAATTTACAAGGTATTTATTCCGGGCTATTAATTGCAGACAAAATGTGAGAGCCTGCAAGGAATTTCTGCCCTCGGAAGGCTGCAACCCGGCAAAGTTGTTAGTGAAATGTTTAACTCTGTTGAAGTTTAATGATGGTTGTTTGAATATGCACATGTTCAAAGAATAGAAACTTTTTGTGTGTGTTTCTAATATGAAAATCTGATGTGCACAAACCATACAATTTTAAATGTGGATTTGATAATCTGTTGTATTTGTTTACAGTAAATGCTGCAGAATTTTTGCTGGTAGCTTTCTTGCAACAACTCAGTAAACCTAAAAAAATCTACCAATTGAGATCATAAATGTTTACATTTGTGTGTATGCAGTATGATTTAATTTCTGTAATACTAGAATTTTGTGTCCACAGCTAAAATAATGTTTCTTGTGTTTGTTATGTTTCAGTCTTTACGGTGTTTGATGCATTAAAGTCAAAAGCAAGGACATTAAAGATGTGTCAACATCAGTTATTGCACACCAAAATGCAGCTCATAATCCGGGGCCGGAACAGTAAAGACACTAGTAAAGACACTACCTCATACTCGTCTGTACCAAGTCATCGTGGACGAGCGTGGGTGTGCAAGCAAAGAACGCTGCAGATTCAAGAGGTTGGGTCGTGCCGTGTCATCGAGATCGTGATGGTGACATCCTGTCGGTACCACTCACCAGTGTGCTAGTATATGACAATTAAGTAAGAGACATTCACTTTTCTGCTACAGCCTGTAAGTGAAGGACATGTATCCAGTGATTGAACCTTGAGGACACATTTTAAGTCAAGTCAAGTCAAGTTTGTGTTTCTCAAGTGCAAAGTCAAGTTTATTAGTCACTGAATACTGTGTTTATTTTGTGCTGATGTTGAGAGAAGTGTTTGCATTATTCTGTTTTCATTGTACATGTACTGCTTGTGCACATCCTGTTGCTAGCGTATTTCAATCAGTATTTTTGAACATCAATTTAAATCAGGCTAGTAAGATCACGGGCTGAGGTAAGGGCTGGTTGAGCTTCAATTCAATGATAAGTATATTTCAAGATTCCTCAAATTTAATTCAATTTTGAATTAATCAAATCAAGTACAAGTTCAAAGTATTTAGGGAATCATATACCCCAAAGATAAGAATTCCCTAATTCAAGTATAGTTTCCATTCAGTTATTTTGAGTGGAAATTTCAAGGTAAACATAAAAAACACATTGTGTTTCAGGTTTGCATAATATTTTTTATCTCCAGGTTTTCACTCAAGAAATCTGGTTGGTGAAAATCCCAATTACTAAGCCTGGCTAGCATTGTCTGTCAGACCATCCAGATTTACTAAACATTTTTTTTTACGGTCATTAGATTGCCAAAACGACTGTCGGGTGGCATATGCTGTCACAAAGAGTTCACCAACTCACTGACACAGTTGACAGTGTATGTAATACTGCCGGCAATCGAAACTCACTTTATTCAAAGAGGTAATATAAATTACCATTTCATTTTTTGTCCCATTTCCTCACTATTTTCCATAAACACTGTACTGCAACAAAATGGCTGCAGCTGCCAAAAATGCAACTGAGCAAGAATTGGGAGAGCAGATCACAGCTGCCAAAGAGCAATTACAAGCCATAAATGCTGACTTGGCAGTTGAAACCTTGTCTGAGGAAGAGCGAGCTCAACTCAACACTGATGCAGAAACAGTACATGATGCAATAGAAACTCTTGAAATGGAGTTGGCTACAATCAGTGAACAAGAAAAGAATAATGGTGACAAGAAGCAACCAGAAGGAGAGAATGCGGTGGCTGGAATCCAAGAAAAAGAAGATGCAAGTGATCCAGAAGATGGCGCCACTGGCAAGACTAACCAGAACACTGCACAAACAAAACTCAGGCATGTCCCACTTCATGAGCTGAAGCAAAGACGAGAGACATACATGAAGAGACTGAAACAAGTCAGGCGGTTAGTGAAAGCAAAGAGAGAGGATAAGTCTGTCTCACCAGAGATTTCTGCTGAATACGACAGCCTCAATGACAAAGTTGCGACTTTAGATGCTGTCATCAGTGAAAAAGAAGAACAAGAAGCACAGGTAGACAGAGCAAACAAAAAGTTTATGCGAACATACAGTAAAGTAAAGAAGGCTGTGTTTGCTCTTTTTTATGCATACAAAGACGAGGTCTTGGACACAACTGAAGATGACTTGGAAGACCTGATTCGCCTGGACAAAGAAATGACAGCTACATATGAAGCCTGTCGAGATTTGTGCCCGCCAGACAACGAGATGCGGCGCATGGTCGACAGCGCTAAGCAAATTTGCTCAGACATGGCGAAAACCTTGAAACAAATTGGAGAGAATCCAATGATGGCAGACAAGGAGAGAAAAAGCCTTCTCAAGACTACTTGGGGAATGAATTATTCCAGGTCTCTCTTTGGAAGCAAGTTAGACTATGAGTCTGATATTTCTGCCAAGTCTAAAGTCTCCATTCAGTCAAAGGTATCTGTAAGTGCACAGATTTCAGAATCTTCAACAGGCTCTTCAACAGGATCAAGTAATGCCTCAGAAAAGGCCAGGAAGCTGGCTGAATTGAGCGCTAAGCGAAAGTGTGCAGAACTTCACGCAAAGATAAGGAAATACAAGGTGGCCTTGGAAAGTTGTCATGAACAATTAGAAATAGCAGAAGAAGAGGAAAGTCCAAAGGTCAGATGACATCTCTTGTTGCAGTGACAAGCCTAGTAAAGGTTATCTGAATCCAGAGGCACCTGCTTTTTCTCCTGAGGCCAGATCACCAAGAGCTGAAGATTGCGCGAGCCAAGTAGAGTCACAGTTGGCCTTCATCGCCCAAACATTCTCAGATAGCGTCAGCAAATCAAGGCTGCCTGTCCCCACACCTCCTGTGTTTGATGGTGACCCACTCAAGTTCATCAACTTTCGCAAAAGTTTTGTGACACTTGTTGAGAACAAGGGAATTCCACCATCAGACAAGCTGTATTATCTGCAGCAGTACCTTGCAGGAGAAGCCAGGGCGGCAGTAGAAGGTTGTTTTTTCGGAAGTGATGAAGCTGCCTACAACCGTGCGTGGACCACGTTGGAAGAGCGGTTCGGACACCCCTTCACCATTCAACTCTCCTTGAGAAACAAGTTGAGAAACTGGCCCAAAGTAACAGGCAAAGATAAGAAAGGTCTTCAAGATTTCAGCGATTTCCTGAGCACCCTCAAAGAAGCTATCCCCTACGTGAAAGGTCTTGAAGTTTTGAACGATTGCATCCAAATCCAGGAAACAGCAACCAAGTTACCCGAGTATTGTAACACTAGGTGGACACGGCGTGTTACAGAAGACATAGATGTTGGAAAGGGCTACCCTTCGTTTCAAGAATTTGTCGACTTCGTAGCCAGAGAAGCCAGAGTGGCTAACAACCCTATATGCGTGGTTGCTCAAAACTAAGGCAAGTTGCCAACCGCGAATAGAGGAAACGAGTCTAGGGCAAAGACAAAACGAGCACCTGGCATTACTCATGCCACCAATACCAACACCAGTGCTGAAAAAGAAACCCCTAAAAGTGGAGCCAAAAATTCTCCAGTTTGCACCTACTGCGACAAAGATCACCTCATCTACAAGTGCAATGCTTTCAAAGAGTTGCCTTATGATGACAAAATACAAAGCATTCAAAGCAAGGCCCTTTGCTTCAAATGTCTCAGACGTGGCGACACATCAAAGAAGTGTCTAATTAAAGTGTCCTGCAACACGTGCAAAGGCAAACACCAAACTCTGCTGCACTTAGACAAGAAGAAAGCAGACACAAAGCTTACAGAGTCAGAAGCCGACAAAGATGAAAACACATTTGAGACTATTTCAAACAAAACCAACCAAGATTACATGAAGAGTTATACTTCAATGATCGTACCTGTTTGGGTCAAGACAGGCCAAGCTGGCTCGCAAGAAGTATTGGTTTATGCACTGATTGATACCCAGAGCGACAGCTCCTATATCACAGAGGATCTGGCAGCCAAACTGTGCATGCCACATGAAATAACAAGAATGAAGATAACAACTATGACATCTTCATCGGTGGTCTATTGTAAGAAGTTCTCAGACATCAAACTGAGAGGATACGACTCGACTGTCGAAGTCCGAGTCAAGTCGTGCTACACAAGAGACCACATCCCTCACAACAGGGAGCACATTCCTTCAAAGGTAGCGGCAAGTATGATGCCTCATTTGGCTCGAATAGCCCCCTTCATTCCTCCTATTCAAGACTGTGAAGTGGGACTGCTTATTGGATACTCCTGCCCACAAGCACTCAGACCGGTGGAGATAGTCTCCGGAAATCCCGAAGAAGCCTTTGCTGTGAAAACAGACTTGGGATGGAGCATCATTGGAGACCCTTGTTATGAACAAGGCAACAATGGCGTATGCCATAGGATTGTCGCCAAAGAATTGATAGTGCCACCACCCTGTGAGATCCTGAAGGTTCTCGACCAAGATTTCAGCGACACCAAAGATGAAGCGAAGGAGCTAATCTGCCAGGCCACTGAAATATGCAAAAAGGGCAAAGTTAGACTCCATAAGTTCCTGTCGAACAGCATAGACGTCCTGGAATCTATACCACCTTCAGAAAGAGCCACTACCGTCTCCGAAATAAACTTGGAACTGGAACCTCTCCCGGTTGAGCGCACACTTGGAACAAGATGGGGTGTTCAAAATGACTGCTTCAGGTTCAAGATAACACTACAGGATAAACCCAACACAAGAAGAGGCATCCTCTCTAGTCATGTCAGTCTATGACCCAAATGGATTTGTTAGCCCTGTGGTGTTGCAAGGGAAAAAGATCCTGCAAGAACTGTGCAAGCAAAAGAAATCCTGGGACGAACCTGTCGAGCCTGTCATAACTGAACGGTGGGAGAGCTGGAAAGCAGATATTCAGGAACTGGAGGATCTGAAAATACCCAGATGTTTCAAGCCTGACAAGGAAGTGAAATCTTTCGAGTTGCAGCATTTCAGTGATGCCAGCACTCAAGGTTATGGGCAGTGCTCGTATGTCAGAATGTGTGACCAAGATGGAAACATAGACTGCGCCTTGCTCATGAGCAAAGCGAGAGTGGCACCATCAAAAGTTGTCTCCATTCCTCGGCTTGAATTGACAGCAGCAACAACGTCAGTGAAAATCAGCAAGTTCCTCAGAAGAGAGCTCGAGATCCAGGTCACCAAGGAATATTTTTGGACAGACAGCAAGGTCGTGCTGGGATACATCGCCAACAGTGCAAAGCGGTTTCACGTGTTTGTCAGCAACCGTGTACAGTACATTTGGGAGAACACTGAAGTGCAACAATGGCACCACGTACCGACCAAGTCGAATCCAGCCGATCTAGCTTCGAGAGGCGTGTCGGCCAAAGAACTGGGCACCTCTATGTGGCTGAAAGGCCCAGAATTTCTCTACAAAGCAGAGCTACCACTGACTTCGCCAGACGATACTCTCAACCTTGGCGACCCTGAAGTAAAAGCATAGTGTCTCGGGACATCTAGCGTTGTTCTACCAACAGGACTGTTGGATGTGCTACAAAGGATTTCGAAGTGGCAGACCATGATCAACATCTTGGGAACTATGATAAGAAGAGTGTCTTCGAAGACAAGCCGTCTACTCCAAGACAGAAAAGCACGTAATCTAGCCATCAAGTGGTTACAAACCAAAGAGTTTCCTGAAGAGATCACAACCCTGGGGAAAGGTGGAAACGTAGCAACGTCAAGCTGCTTGAAGACTCTAGATCCCATGTTGGATGAAGAAGGCCTGCTAAGGGTTGGGGGAAGAGTTCGTGAAGCAGAAGACATCACCAAGGAAGAATGTCACCCCATTATCCTTCCAAGAAAATCACATGTCACCGAAGCCATCATCAGGCATGTACATCAAAAGACTAATCATGGAGGTCGCAGCTCAACTTTGAATGAACTACGATCTCAAGGATATTACGTACAAAGGGGCTCCAAGACAGTGGCTCAAGTGATACGCAACTGTATCATGTGTCGCAAGCAAAGAAGACCAGCGGAGAGTCAGAAGATGGCTGACTTGCCACAAGAACGTACAGAAGCGCATCCTCCATTCTACAAGTCTGGAATGGATGTCTTTGGCCCGTATCTTATCAAACGCGGAAGATCAGAAATCAAGTGCTACGGACTGCTGTGCACGTGTCTGTACAGTCGTGCAATTCACCTGGAGCTTCTAGACGACCTCTCAACTGACTGTTTCATCAATGCCCTAAGATGCTTCTTGGCATTGCGAGGTGTGGTTAGAAGCATACTCTACGATCAAGGTTCCAACTTCATCGGTGCTGACAATGAACTGAAACAAGCTCTCGCCGAATTGGATCATGACAAGCTGGAGACAGTTCTAGCAAACAAGCAAGTGGCATTCAAGTTCAATGCTCCTCATGCTAGTGAGCAAGGTGGCGTATGGGAAAGACAGATCCGCACAGTGAGGAAGACGCTGAAGTCGGTGATAGACTTTGCGAACACACGACTAGACGACGCCTCCTTAAGAACACTGTTCTATGAGGCAGCATACATCGTGAACAGTCGTCCATTGTCTCCAACGTCTTTGAATGACCCACTCGCCGAACCTCCCATAACGCCAAACGCTCTACTTCATGGCAAGCTTGAGGGAGTCTTACCTCCACCAGGAGCCTTCTGCGCCCAGGACGTTTATGCACGGAAACGCTGGAGGCGTGTTCAACACCTGAGTCAGCTCTTTCGAAGTAGATGGAAACAAGAATACTTACTGAATCTCCAACATCGCCAAAAGTGGTGCAAACCACAAAGAAACCTCCAAACAGGAGACATTGTTCTCATGATGGATGAAGGGTTGGCGAGAAACCAGTGGCCACTTGGACTAGTGACGAGTGCAATGGCCGACAAAGACGGACTTGTCCAAAAAGTGAGGCTGAGAATTTCGAACGCCAGAAGTGTGGCTCGTGGGGAGAAGATTAAGCCAGTCTCCGAACTGGAAAGACCAGTGCAAAAGGTTGTGCTCTTGCTGCCGGTTAAAGATTAGGTGACATTGTGAAAATCTTTATGTTGGCATGACTTTATAGTCTTCCATCATAAAGATTTTGGTGGGAGTGTAACGGCAGCAGCTGTGTTTGTTTGATCCATGTGAGAAACATGGCAATTCTTGTGACTGTTGTAATTTCCCCGCTATATATGTCAACAGTGACATCCTTTCTAGTATTTGACCTTTGGTTGTACAGCAATGCCTCCCAAAGATTTGTTTTGGCAGGTATATATATACTCACAGCCTGGCTCTGTGTGCTAGTCAAAAGTTGTTTACTTTGTGTCTGGGGGAGCCCCCAACATGGAAATGACCTTTGACCTCTGGGGAATTCCTTGTGAATTCCCTACCTTTTTTTATTTTATTCCCTCCATATTTTCTTTTAAAAACCTAGGTTTGGAAATTTGTCCTTTGAGATTTAAAAATTATTGAAATAATTTGTCATCAAAAATACATGAGGTATAAGATTATTCACAACAGGAAGTAGACGATTTTGAGACTTCCTGCCCAGCAGAATAGGACAATGGACAGATTCAGCATGGCTGGCTAAGAACAAAATCCAAGCCATCCAGCGGTTTACCTCAGCCCAGGTAGGGTGAAACTGTCATAATGATGAAATAATCCCTCATAGCCAATTATCTACCCGATATTCTGTGGATTGTTTGAGAGATGATGATATTTTTGAAGTTTGTTGAAGTGTGACTAGACCATGTGACTGTCAGTAATAATCCATGCCTATGTAACTTTTCACCTAGTCTCCATGCATGTGCAAAAAACTGTAAGATAGCCAGATGATACTAATCAATTAGCCAAGTTAGAAGCCTGTCTTAAGGAAATCAAAGCTGGGATGACTTGTAATTTCCTGCTATTAAATTCAGATAAGACTGAAGTCATTCTTGTTGGTCCAAAAAACCTTAGAAATTCCTTTCCAAATCAAACTTTCAGTTTGGATGCAGTTACTCTTTCTCTTAATAGCTCTGTGAGGAACCTTGGAGTTATTTTTGATCAGGATTTGTCCTTCAATTCACATATTAAATTTGTTTCTAAGACTGCCTTCTATCATTTGCGTAATATTGCCAAGATTAGGAGCATCTTGTCTCAGAGTGATGCTGAGAAGCTGATCCACGCTTTTGTTAGCTCGAGATTAGATTATTGTAATTCTTTATTATCAGGCTGTCCTAAAACATCTTTAAAAAGTCTTCAGCTGATCCAAAATGCTGCAGCAAGAGTTTTAACAGGTACTAGAAAGAGAGATCATATCTCTCCGGTTCTGGCCTCCCTTCATTGGCTTCCCATAGAGTTTAGAATTAAGTTTAAAATCCTTCTTCTTACTTACAAAGCTCTAAACAATCAGGCTCCTTTTTATTTAAAAGATCTGATACTACCGCATTATCCTAACAGAGCACTACGCTCCCAAAATGCAGGTTTACTTGTAATACCTAGAATCTCCAAAAGTACAATGGGAGGCAGAGCCTTCAGTTATCAAGCTCCTCTCCTGTGGAATCAGCTGCCAATCTGGATTCGGGAGTCAGACTCGATCTCTGTTTTTAAGAATAGGGCTAAAACCTACCTTTTTGATATAGCCTACAATTAGGGAGGGATCATGTGTTTCTGAACCCTCCCTTAGTTATGCTGCTAATAGGTTTAGTCAGCCGGGGGACCTCCAGTAATGCACTGGGCCTCACTCCTTTCCTCACTCTCTATGAAATATTTTTTTTTTTTTTTGCTGGTCATTAACATTTGTTTGTTCTCTCCCATAGATTGAGTCCCCATCGTGCTGTTTGCTCTCTACATGTCTGTTCTTTTCTTCTTCTCTATCCCCTCACCCCCCAGCCAGTCGCAGCAGATGACTGCCCCTCCCTGAGCCTGGTTCTGCTGGAGGTTTCTTCCTGTTAAAAGGGAGTTTTTCCTCTCCACCGTCGCCAAGTGCTTGCTCACAGGGGATCGCCTGATTGCTGGGGTCTTTCTGCAACTGTGGGGGTCCCCCCTACAGTTGATAGTGCTATGAGATGACTGTTGTTGTGAAATGGCGCTATATAAATAAAGTTGAATTGAATTAATAGTTGTGAAAAAGTAATTTTTGAAGCTTCATTTTGTGAATAGGGATGTATTTTTGACTTGAAGTAAATGCAGTATTATTCAGGTCGATCACTGCTGCAATCCCCGGCCTGCACGGCCTTGGTAGTTCATAGAAGTGCAAATCTGGCAATCCTTATTTACTGGATGCCTAGTTCTAGTCAATTTTATTGTTATGTTTTTGAATTGACATCTTGACTTTAAATTAGCTGAAATACCAATTTACAAGGTATTTATTCCGGGCTATTAATTGCAGACAAAATGTGAGAGCCTGCAAGGAATTTCTGCCCTCGGAAGGCTGCAACCTGGCAAAGTGGTTAGTGAAATGTTTAACTCTGTTGAAGTTTAATGATGGTTGTTTGAATATGCACATGTTCAAAGAATAGAAACTTTTTGTGTGTTTCTAATATGAAAATCTGATGTGCACAAACCATACAATTTTAAATGTGGATTTGATAATCTGTTGTATTTGTTTACAGTAAATGCTGCATAATTTTTGCTGGTAGCTTTCTTGCAACAACTCAGTAAACCTAAAAAATCTACCAATTGAGATCATAAATGTTTACATTTGTGTGTATGCAGTATGATTTAATTTCTGTAATACTAGAATTTTGTGTCCACAGCTAAAATAATGTTTCTTGTGTTTGATATGTTTCAGTCTTTACGGTGTTTGATGCATTAAAGTCAAAAGCAAGGACATTAAAGATGTGTCAACATCAGTTATTGCACACCAAAATGCAGCTCATAATCCGGGGCCGGAACAGTCCAAGAGTGGCTCCTCAAGAACCATCTATTGCTGAACCTTCAGAAAACAGTCTCAATGTGCTTTTCAATCAAAAAATGTAACCTGCAACGTTTTAAAGTTAATATACATGATCATGACATCAGTTTAGCTACAGAATTCAAATACCTTGGCATTGTACTAGATCCTCAACTCAAATTTAATCTTCATATAAAGAAAATTTCAAAAACAGTAAAAAAAAATCTGAACTGCTTTAAATTAATTAGATATTACATACCTTACGAAGCAGCTGCACTGTATATGCATTCTATGGTTTTCTCTCATATATCATACTGTTTGACAGTCTGGGCTCAAGCAGCCCCTTCCACAATAAGACATATAGGTTCATTATATAATCAAACCCTAAAAATCTTGGACAAAAAGCCCATTAAGTGGCATCACTGTAATGTTTTAAAAAAATACAACCTATTGAGTTTTGAGAGCTTCATTGACCTCTGTTTTCTGAAATTAACGTTCAAATGTTTCCATAAATCAGCACCCGAGCCACTTGCTGGTTTTGTCCAAAGACAGGACAGCAGCAGAGCCACCAGGAGTTCTGTTAACAATAACTGTAAAATATTCCACCGCAGAACCACATTTGGACAAACAGCTTTCTCTATAAAGGGCAGTCACATCTGGAACACAATGCCAAATGTAATTAAAATAATAACGGACTTTAAAACATTCACTAAAAAGGTTAAAAACTGGCTGAAAAATAAACAAGAATGTACTCATGTATGAATTAATTGTCTGCAATGTGAGAGTGAATGAAGGGAAGGAATAAATGTGTTTGTTTATAGTGAGTGACGAAGGGAGGGAGGCCTGAAATAGGCAAACGTGAGTTATGTTATGTGTTAAATGTGAGTCAGGCTGTTATATTTGTGTATTTATAATATTTATAATATTTATGTTAAATGTGAGTCAGGCTGTTATATTTGTGTATTTATAATATTTATAATTGTGTATTTATAATCTTTCTGCATTGATGTATGTGGTTATTGTGTATTTTTTTTTCTCATCTTTACTTGATTCTTTTTTCTAAAGCCCATCCAGGGACAAGAGTTGCAAATTAGCTAATAGCTATACATTCTATGTGCAACACATCAGATTGATTGTCTTTGATTAATTGTCTATGTTTATTGCACTGTCCCTGTCAAATAAACTAATCTACTACTACTACTACATATTAATTTTAAGAATATTTATCCACTATAGGTACATCACTCCCAGAAGATGTCGGACCCCCCACTGAAACCCTGGGTGATCATGAAGCAAGATGGTGTCATATTGTCTTCACACTTTCTGTTTTGACCAAAAATTAAACTCCAAATCAGTTGAAAGGCACAACAGAATCATTTACATTTATCAATGCACAACAAACTCCAGAAGACATTTCTACGAGTACACTGGCAGCAAGTGAGCGATCCAAGTTCTCTCTCTCTTTTTTTCCTTGCTTGTGTTTTAATGTACCGATGGAAGCTGGCGTTGTTTCTGTCTTTCGTTGGAGTAGACGTGAAGGTGAAGACTGATGGTATGTAATCTGGGGAAAGAGGGTCACTGCTCTTCTCACCTGGAATATGGAGTAGGTAGAATATATAGTTTATACAGATTGAGAAGCAATATAACGATTTGTCATGTTTATATCAATCTTTTAATCCATGTAGACCTATTTATGTGGTACATTGAAGTACAAAGTAATAAACAATGGTGGTGTGGGGAGCGTGAAATGAAGAAGCTGAATTGTTTCATAATTCAGGTTTTAATGTTGTAGTCACATCCCCAACATATCTCTCAGAAACAGAAGAGGTTGAACTCAGTCAGAACCCCCTTATTTATACATACAACATCAAAAGCCAAATCACACATCCTTGTCAAATCCCCTTATTGACCATAACTCCCCCTCAATGTCCTTCAGTCCTCCACCTGGCCCCAGGGGGTCAGGAAGTCCTTACAGGTCCTTTCAGGTCCGTGTCTCCGTCTCCCTGCTGTTCTCCACAGGCGGTCCAGACCTATTGTCCTCCTGTAAGACATGAGGTCAGTCCACATATGCAATCTTAAACATCCCCTTGTGCTTATACATATGTAGGCATGAAACATGAGCCACAGGTGGGAGGTTTAACTGTATCGGTAAATGTGAATTATTGTAAAAATACTCCTTTTTTTGGTAAATTTAATAAATTTTTTATTCATTGCAAAATAAACTCAGCCATCAAACAGGAGCATGCATTCATGATCATTATCTTGTCATCTAGCAGTTGTCTAGTGCTAGGTCACAGATGGTAGGCCTTGGTGGTGCACACAGGGAGGGACATACCCATTTACCAGTGTTTACAATGATATAACATTACATCTATAGACACTGATACATCAGACATACCCGATATAAAATGTTGATTGCATAGCCGCGAGTAAGGCGACAGGGACCAATCTTTCCTCTTCAGCGCTGCCACCCACCTCCTGCGCCTGTCTTCGTCAGCTGGGAACCAGTAAAACTTCAAGTTGGATCCCTTTTTCTGGCGATTTGTACACCCAAAGGCACAGCAGTGAAACACCATAGTCTAATCCAATGCCAACATAAAATAAGACAAAGATGTAGGTTGAAATCAGGTAAATATATCGAGATCTGGTACACCGCTGAACAGCTGCTGAATGCGCCGTCCACTCGCTTCTGCCGTCCAATATGGCGGCGTAAACAAAAGGATGTGACGTCACAGCAAATGGTCAATAGGTGGAGAGGAATTCCGGCCAGTAATCCTGCTATTGATTTGTGTGACTCTCTAATGCAAATGTCCTTGCCTTCCTGCCGTTTACTGTGATGTTAATGTGCCATGCATGCATTGTCTATAGCTGGGTATTGAAATGAGCTGCATATCACTCAATCTCTCTCTCTGTCTGACTGCTTCTCAACACACGCATTCCCTGTCTCCTGACGAGAGCCTGAGAGCTCGCTCCAGCATGCTTACACAGTGCTGGTGTGAGCTCCGTGATGGCGATGAATAAAACCCACTTTTAAACCTCAGTTCGCCGTGCCTTTATTTCACCATCACCACAACATCATATATGAACTTGTTCTGCACAATGCAGACACGACTGACTTTCTGATGACTGGTCAAATTTTACAGACACAAATGTAAAGACTTCAAAGTGAAACCCCGATTTGTTGCTTTTCATAATGAGTTCCTTTCCTTTTTTAGAGCCCTTGACATTATGAAAAATAAGGCAAAGAAACTTCCCTTATTAATTGATAAATATAAATTCTATCAATTTTTTTCTTCTATTATTATATTCTCAATCAATGCTGTTATTTTATGCACCCGATCCTGCTGATGCAATGTTTCAAAAACTGTAAGGAATATTGTTCGTACATTTCTCAAAATAAAAGTTAAAAAAAGGATGTGACGTCATTTTCAAGCGTCTGCGCGTTGACCAAAAATGGAGGCGAGGCTCGTGGAAGGCAAAGTGAGGGTTCGAGATTTGGTGAGTTAAACAGTTGAAACGACTTTTGTGTGTCACCAACAGACGTGAGGAATGCTTGTAAGACGACACTGTTTCCAGAAGGTTCTAGTTCTGCTTTAAAAGGATTGAAAACACCGGTGAACCGCGCTAACAGCAGCGAACTGAACTAGCCTAGCATAGCCGCTCCAGAATTGGTTTTGCCGTGGTCGTCCAGATTTAATCATCCAGCAACAGACTAAAGATCGCGGGACGACTGAAACAAGGAGATTCACTCAGAATGTGGTCATTAAAGGATTGCTTTTAAAATAAAAATGAAATTTACAAAACAAGACAAAGATACAGAAAGATAGAAAAAATGTGAAAGAAATGTGTGTTTATGTATTTATATGTACATATGTACAGTATACTCGCTGCTCTTGTTTTTTCTTGTCTTCTGATTGTTGCTCTGAGTGTTGCTATCCCTGTGCTGTTGCAATCCTGGAATTTCCCCATTGTGGGACTAATAAAGGCTTATATTATATTATATTGTAGGAGCCATGATTGAATGGCCTAAAACAAATGAAGGATAAAATAAAGTTAATAACAAATCTGATTGACCACAAAGAGCACAAAAAGCTACAAGGCAAGAGACAGTTTAAAAATGCAAGGACTTTGAAATATACAGAAAAAAGTTTTCTGGCGTTTTTCATTTTTTTGGAGTGAATTTAAATATTTAACAAGATCATGCTGTTCCAGCTGTCCTAAAACGGTAAACGACTTTAGACCAGTTGCTTTGACTTCAATTTTAATGAAAATTTTTGAAAAACTGGTCAGATGTGAGGTCCTAAAGCAGACTGAGCAGGCATTGGATCCTCTGCAGTTTGCCTATAGGCCTCACAGAGGAGTGGAGGATGCCACTGTCACTCTGTTTAACATGCTTTTTAAACATCTGGATTTTAATGGGACACACGCCAGGCTTTTATTTGTGGACTTTTCCTCTGCCTTTAATACAATCCAACCTCATATTTTAGTTGAAAGGCTCCTGCAGCAATTTGATTTGAGCAATAATCTGGTGGGTTGCATTCTGGATTTCTTAACCAACAGGACACAGAGAGTAAGGGTCAATGGTACATTGTCTGACCTAAAGTGCTCTTCTACAGGCTCTCCTCAGGGGTGTGTGTTGTCACCACTACTCTTCATCCTGTACACAAACATGTGTCGGAGCAGACATGACAACAGACACATTATAAAGTATGTTGATGACTCAGTTATTGTCAGTCTTCTCCAGGATGGTGAGAGTGGCCACGGCCCAGAAGTTGATAATTTTTTAAGATAATTTTGTTCACTGGTGTGAGGATTCCTTTCTGCAGCTGAATACGACAAAAACTAAAGACATGATTATTGACTTTAGGAGGAAAACTCCCAGGCACAAAGTCACCATACTTAAAGGCCAGACCACCGAATGTGTACAATCCCACACATATCTTGGGACGATTATTGATAGTAATTTAAACGTTGAAGAGAACTGTAAAAGGGTGTGCAAAAAGGGTCAGCAACATTTGCATTGCTCGAGAAAACTTGCACGCTTCCAAGTTGACCGAACCATAATGACAATGTTTTATCGGGCTTTTATTGAATCTGTTTTATCCTTTTCTTTAGTGTCATGGTTTGGCCAGATAAAACTGAAACAGAGGAAATCCTTGGATCAGGTAGTTAGATGGTCCAATGGTTTGCTTGGTGAGCCACAGCTGAGCCTGACATCCCTGTACACCAGACAGGTACAGAGGATGGCTACCTTCATTTTAAATGATGACTCCCACCTTTTGCACTGCCACTTTCAGCTTCTTCCCTCCAGACGGAGGTTTGCTGTCCCAAAAAGTAGAACCCAGCGCTACAAAAACAGCTTTGTTCCTGCTGCTGTCAAAGAGTTGAACAAGCTGTAACAATATATTGCACATAATTTAGGTACCTATTTATTAACTCCATTTTATACTTATTTATTTTTGTAGGATGTTGCTTGGGTTCTAAATATTTTATTGGGTTTTAGACCTTTGAGTTTTTAACCTCTTTGACTAGTTTTTAACTTTTGATATGACCCTTCTCTCTTACCTCTGGTTTTTCTCCCATCTCTTTGTCTTTTTATACCCTGATTGATGGAGCCTTGAGTATTCTTATCATGTTTATAGTCAATTTCATGTGTGCCTGTGTTTGTGTCTATGTTGAATGTAATTTGTGGCTTGTAAATATGGATGTCACCAGACTGCAAAACAAATCTACCTACGGGTACAAATAAAGTAACCTGAACCTGCTTAAATAAATTAAAGGTGGTGGTGGTTCTTCCTTTTGCAGCAGTGGACATATTTACCCAAAATGACGACAAGATTTACAACATCATTGACATTAGCATCCAATGAATCCATATAATAGACAATATCATTGTAGATAAAAGAAGGGATGTTGACAATTTTTAATGACAGTCAACTGTGGATGTTGACCCAAAAAGTATTGCTGAGTGAACAGCTAAAAACATAAATGTTCAGTGGTTTCAACCACAGAGGTGCAAAAACCCAGAGGGCTACCTCAATGTTAAATCTTTTGTGCAAAAAATCATTAGCTGGTTAGATTGTGCAATTTTGTAATGGGTTTCCTTGACTTTGGGAGTGACAGGATACGAGAGATAAAAAGAAAAGCATTTTTTTCCTTCGGGTGGTTTGAATGTTTTCTGGTGCAGTGACTGTGTTAAAGTCTTCAAAGTTTCTTTGTTTAAAGGCAAGACAGTTTTATTGTTGCACCTTCTATCTAACAAATCGACTTCATTCATTTTCAAGCAAGGTAAGAAGGGAACATGACAGGCAAGACATCCCATCATGGATCATTGGAAGTACTGATGTTGGGATTGCTTTACAGATCCTATCAGTCTTTTTTGATGCAGTTTAAAACAAATTTCTGAATAAAGTCTTTGTATGATAACAAATGTCTTTCACTGTTCACTAAATCTAGGACTAAAGTTAGTCCTTATGAAACCACTCAAAATGAAAAAATGATTTTCTATGCTTAGTAACTAGTGCAGACCTGTGCATGCCCATGGAAACAAAGTATAAGCAAGTATTTCTGCATGCTCGTAGAAAGCAGGTGTAAGCAATGGTGTAAGCAAGCACCTCAGCACTCGTTCAGTGATGTCGGCCTTTGATCTTTGATAGTGTCATAGCGAGTCCTGTGATCTTTGATGATGTCATAGCGAGCCCTATGATCGTGAGTGATGCCTGCGTTTGATATCCAGGGACAAGAGTTGCAAATTAGCTAATAGCTATACACTCCATGTGCAACACATCAGATTGATTGTCATTGATTAATTGTCTATGTTTATTGCACTGTCCCTGTCAAATAAACTAATCTATCTATATTTGATGAGGTCATAGCGAGTCCTATGATCATGAGTGATGCCTGCCTTTGATCTTTAATGTCCTTTGATTGTGAGTGAGCGTGAGTGATGCCTGCCTTTGATCTTTGATGTCATAGCGAGTCCTATGATTGTGAGTGATGCCTGCCTTTGATCTTTGATGATGTCACAGTGAGTCCTATAATCATGAGTGATGCCTGCCCTTTGATCACACACAGTTGTTGGTACCCCTCTGTTAATGAAAGAAAAACTCACAATGGTCACAGAAAGAACTTGAGTCTGACAAAAGTGGTAATAAATAAACATTCTATGAAAATTGACCAATGAAAATCATACAATGCTTTTGAATTGTGGTTCAACAGAATTACCTTAAAAAAACAAACTCATGAAACAGGCCTGGACAAAAATGATGGTACCCCTAGAAAAGATTGAAAATAATGTGACCATAGGGACATGTTCAACCAAGATATGTCCTGTAATTAACATCACAGGGGTCTACAAACTTGTAATCAGTCAGTCAATCTTTTTAAAGGGTGACAAGTAGTCACTTGTGCTGTTTGGTGACATGGTGTGTACCACACCAAACATGGACCAGAGGAAGCAAAGGAGAGAGTTGTCTCAGGAGATTAGAAAGAAAATTATAGGCAGGCATGTTAAAGGTAAAGGCTATAAGAGCATCTCCAAGCAGCTTGATGTTCCTGTGACTACAGTTGCACATATTATTCAGAAATTTAAGATCCACAGGACTGTAGCCAACTTCCCTGGATGTGGCCGCAGGAGGAGATTAAGATAAGATAAGATAAGATAAGCCTTTATTAGTCCCACAACGGGGAAATTCCAGGATTGCAACAGCACAGGGATAGCAACACTCAGAGCAACAATCAGAAGGCAAGAAAAAAAAAAAAACAAGCAAGCAAGAGCAGCTAATAAACATATGTACGTATTACTATAAAATATATATATATACACACACACACAGACACACAGTGCAGAGCATTGTAGCTGGATGGAATAAATATATGAATATATGAACACACAGTGCAGAGCATTGTAGCTAGATGGAGTAAATATGTAAATATATAAACACCCACAGTACGGAGCATTGCAGCTAGGTGGAATAAATATGCAAGTATATAAACACACACAGTGCGGAGCAATGTAGCTAGATGGAATAATATGTAGATATATAAATATATAAACACCCACAGTACGGAGCATTGTAGCTAGATGGAATAAATATGCAAATATATAAACACACACAGTGCAGAGCATTGTTGCTAGATGGAATGAAACAGCATAACCGTCTACTTAGTTATCCTACATGGTATGATTATGTGCCCATACATATTCTCACCCTCCATAGCGACCGGTATGTTCCTAGTTGTATGCCGGAGAGGACCATTGTGTAAGTCTATTGCATCTTTTGCATTCAAAAAACTATTAGTTTGTTACGTCTTTTTGCTATCTCTGCGAGCAGCCCTGCTTAGGTTGTACAGTCTGACAGCCGTTGGTAGGAAGGACCTACGAAACCTCTCGGTTGTGCACCTGGGATGATGTAGTCTGCTGCTAAATGAGCTCCTCAGTGCATTCAGTATGTCCTGCATAGGGTGGAACTCGGACTCCAGCAGAGATGACAGTTTAGCCACCGTCCTTCTCTCTCCTATCTCCTCCATCGGATCAAGGCGCTGCCCCAGGACAGAGCTAGCTTTCTTAATCAGTTTGTTCAGTCTCTTCCTATCGGCTGCAGTAATGCCACTGCCCCAGCAGACCACTCCAAAAGTGATGGCTGATGCCACCACCGTGTCATAGAATGACTTCAGCAGCGCCCCTTGTACACCAAAAGACCTGAGTCTCCTCAGCAGGAACAGCCTGCGCTGTCCCTTCTTGTAGAGTGCATCAGTATTGTGTGACCAGTCTAGTTTATTGTTCAGATGAATACCCAGGTACTTATAGGATGTCACCATCTCGATGTCTGTTCCCTGTATATTTACTGGTACTGTGAGGGGCTGCCCATGCCTGCGGCAGTCCACCACCAGCTCCTTAGTTTTCCTCGCGTTGATCTGGAGGCAGTTCCGATGGCACCAGTCCACGAAGTCCTGGATAAGCCCTCTGTACTCAGCTTCATCTCCATTGGAGATGAGGCCAACGATCGCAGAGTCATCAGAGAACTTCTGTAGATGGCAGTGTGTTGTGTTGTGTGAGAAGTCCGCAGTATAAAGAGTGAACAGGAAGGGAGCCAGCACCGTTCCCTGGGGGGCCCCCGTGCTACTGATGATCGTGTCGGACACACAGTCCCGGGTTCTCACAAACTGAGGCCGGTTCGTGAGGTAGTCCAGGATCCATGATGACAGGTGCTGGTCCACCCCTGCGCGCAGCAGCTTGTCCTTCAGGATCATCGGTTGGATGGTGTTGAAAGCACTGGAGAAGTCAAAGAACATGATCCTCACCATATTCCCGGGCTTCTCCAGGTGGGACAGAGAACGGTGAAGGAGGAAGATCACCGCATCCTCCACCCCAATGCCATGCTGGTAGGCGAACTGGAGTGGATCCATCGCTGGTTCCACCAGGGGGCGGAGGTGAGCAAGGAGCAGTCTCTCCAGGGTCTTCATCAAGTGGGACGTCAAGGCCACCGGTCTGTAGCTGTTCAGGTCTTTGGGGTGGGAAGTTTTTGGTACAGGTACCACACAAGATGTTTTCCACAGCTGTGGTACCCTCCCCAGTTTCAGGCTCATGTTGAAGATATACGTCACAATCCCACACAGCTGGTCTGCACAGGACTTGAGGAGCTTTGCGCTGATGCCGTCCGGTCCCAGCGCCTTCCTCGCCTTGATCTTCCTCAGCTCCGTCCTCACCTGGGTCCTGGTCAGGGTCAGGATGGGGGGCTGTGTGTTGGGAGTGGGGGGGTGTTGGTAGAGTGGGGAGTGGGCAGCAGGACTTGATTTCTTTAGAGGCAGCAGTGGTTGTTGTGCAGTCAGGGGGGAGGGCGGTTGGTCAAATCTATTGAAAAACAGATTCAGGTTGTTCGCCCACTCCCTGCCCCCTGTGGCCTGGGGGGAGGTATTCTGGAGCCCCGAGATGGTTTTGAGGTTTCTCCAGACCCCGCTGATGTCGCTCTGTTGCAGCTTGTCCTCCATCTTCTTCCTGAAGCTGTCCTTGCCTTCTCTGATCTTTCTCCTCAGCTCCCTCTGTACGGACTTCAGCATCTCCCTGTTCCCCGACCTGAAGATCCTCTTCTTCTCTCTCAGAAGTGTTTTTATCTCAGGGTTGATCCAGGGTTTGTTGTTTGAGTGACGCCGTATGGTCTTGGTGGGAACGGATTTGTCCACACAGAAGCTGAGGTAGCCCGTGAAGGTGTGAATGAGGCCATCGATGTCCTCACCATGTGGATCGCAGAGCTGCTTCCAGGCGGTGGCTTCAAAACAGCCCTTTAGGATGTCCATTGTCTCCTCAGACCATAACTCCACAGTGTGCATGGCCGGAGGTTGTCTGTGCACTAGGGGTTTGTACACCGGCCGGAGATGAACCAAGTTGTGATCCGATCTCCCGAGTGGGGGTAGTTGTGATGAGGTGTACGCCTCCTTAGTGTTTGCGTAGAATAAATCCAGTGTTTTATTGTCTCTAGTGTGGCATGTGACATACTGGGTGAACGTGGGTAGAATGGGAGACAGTGAAACATGGTTGAAATCGCCTGAGATGAGGAGAAGAGCATCTGGGTGTTCTGTCTGCAGCCTGCTGGTTACTGAATGGATGACGTCACGTGCTGTCCCAGCGTTCGCCGTCGGATTTGCATAAACAACAATGCAGATCACGTGTGAGTGTTCTCTCGGGAGATATGTAGGCCTCATGCTAACAGCTAGCAACTCAATGTCTTTGCTGCAGTGTCGTTGTTTAACAGTGATATGTCCCGGTCTGCACCAGTTGTTGTTAACATACATGATCACTCCACCGCCCCTAGCCTTGCCACTGTCTGGTGTTCGGTCAGCTCGTATCATGTGAAAACCCTCCAGCTCAATGTTAGCATCTGCTGCTAGTTCAGTTAGCCACGTCTCAGTAAACAAAAGGAGAGAGCACTCCCGGTATGTGCTATCATAACGGGAGATAGCCGCTAGCTCATCTAACTTTCCCAGTATCGACCGTACATTTCCCATGACAACAGATGGAAGGGAGGGTCTGTACCTTATATTTTTTGTCCTCCGCCTTACTCCAGCCCGGCAGCCTCGGCGTTTTCGCCTCAGTTCACTCGGTATGTCGAGTTTTTCCAATGGGACCGGGTGGCGGTTGAATGCTAGCAGCTGTTCTCTGCTGTATCGTATCCTGCTATAGACAGTGGCTCCGTCCACCGGCTCAGGAGACATTTAGGACGATCTGTGTGTCCGTGATATAAGTGGGGTGAAAAAAAAAAAAAAAAGTGATCATTGCATATCTTCCACACTGTGTGCAAGTAGAGCACTGCAAAGAGCATTTCTCTTACTACCTTTATCAATGTCTTACTCTTGGCTTTAAACTGTGGCTGCGGGGTATAGCGAGAAGAGTGTAGGCACCAGCACACACCCTTGTTTCACCCTGTTGCTTACTGAAAAGTCTTTAAATACTGAACCACTCATTGTCACGTTTGCTTGCATACCTGTATAGAGTGCCTCGATCAGGCTGACAAACTCCTCTGTACAACCATATTTTTTGAGTACCTGCCAAAGTCCTTGTCGCGAAACAGTATCGAAGGCTTTACTGAAGTCTATGAAGACTACATAAAGCGGCATGTTCGGTTTGATACACTTTTCTTGAACCTGTTTCAAGCAGAAAATCATGTCCATTGTGCTTCTTCCACTTCTAAAGCCGCACTGGGTTTCCGGTAATACATTCCTCAAGATGTTTTCACTGAGTCTGTTAAGTAGTACACGTGAGAGAATCTTACCAACAGTGGCTAGTAGTGATATACCTCGGTAATTTCCACAAGCTTTCCTGCCACCTTTCTTGAACAAAGGCACAATACTTGCATCCTTCCAGTCTTGAGGTACTTTCTGGGCATCCCATATCTCTTGGATGAGCTTGTGCAGGCAGTTGGTCAGCTGAACACCACCAAATTTCCACACTTCTGCTGGAATTCCATCCCTTCCTGGAGCTTTACCATCCTGTGTTGTCCTGATAGCTGCCATTAGTTCATCAAAATTTGGTGGTTCATTGAGACTTGATACAGCTGGTCGCTGCACTAGAGCTTCTTTAGCCTCTTCAGTGAGATCATCAGAGTTGTTTAGTAGTTGGTCAAAGTGGTCTGCAAATCTGTCCAGGATCTTGTCTTTATCCTGCAAAACCGTTTCACCATCCATAGCCTTTAGTTGGATCAATCCTCATTGATCAATCCTCATTCAAAAAAAAAAAAAAAATGGTTTAGGGCCGTAGATTTCTCTCAAACCTGTGAAGAATGTTTTCATGTCCTTCCTGTCTGCTGCAGTTTGAAGTTTCTCCGCTTTTTCATCCCACCAGTTGGACTTCATCTCTCTGGTGTACTTCTGTAGCTCACTCTGAGCCTTTGAGTATTTCTTCTTCGACCTTGTGTTACACTGTAGGTTTTCCTGCCTAGCTGTATTCCTCGCTTCTAGTAGTTTCTTCAGGTGTTCATCATTCTCATCAAGCCAATCTTGATGTTTCCTCTCAGGGTAGCCTAATACATCACTCGCAGTCTGATACACCGTATCCTTCAGTGTTGCCCATTTCTCTTCTATGTCATTCTCTGAGTTGTTGCTGTCCCAGTCTTTCAAGTTTTCATCCATTTCCTGTGTAAGTTCTTCCTGCTTCTTTTGGCCTTTCAGTGCACTAGTGTTTAGCTTCTGTGGTGGTTTTGCACCCGTCCTGCAGTGCTGTTTTCATCTGCAAATCCTTAATCTAGGTCTCAGCATAACATGATCAGTACCACAGTCCATGCCTCTCATTGCTCTGGTGTCCATTAAATCCCTTATGTCTCTCTGCCTTACTATGATGTAGTCTAATAAGTGCCAGTGCTTGGATCTTGGGTGCATCCATGTCTTCTTGTGTGTGTCGTTGTGCTTAAATAGAGTGTTGGCTATTACAAGGTTGTACTCTGAACATAGTGCAAGTAGAAGTTCTCCATTAGCATTGCACTTGCCTACTCCATGACTGCCTAGCACTCCTTTCCATTTTTCAGTATCCAAACCAACTCTGGCATTAAAATCTCCAATGAGTATCAGCCTGTCATCAGTAGGTACACGCCTGATAGTCTCACGTAGATCACTGTAGAACTCTTCCTTCACCTCCTCTGTGTTGGCCATTGTTGGGGCATATACACTGATGAGTGTGGCATACATCTTCTGCTGTAGTGGGAGTCTAGTAGTCATTATCCTGTCATTGATTGGCACCGGTTCCTCATCAAGTATTGCTGCTATCTCCTTTCTAACTGCAAAGCCCACTCCTGCTTCTCTCCTTTCTTGAGTTGATCTCCCACTCCAAAAGAAGATGTACCCATGGTCTTCCAAGCTGTCATATCCAGGCAATCTTGTTTCACTAAGTGCGGCTATGTCTACATTGTACCTGTTCATTTTCAGGGCTGCAAGCACGGTCTGCCTTTCTGGGCGCTGTGATGTTGTTCTGTCCAACAGAGTGCATACATTCCATTCTGCTACACACAAGGCTGCAGTTTTCCTCTTCTTTTGTCTTCCTGCTCCTAGCTTACTTTTCGCTGCCTGTCAGAGTGTGAACAGATCAGCGCGGACCTTGTAAGCCCGGGCGACGTCTGAGCCGGTATGAGTTGCGTTCTGATTGACCATTTCATGAAACTGCTTGCAAAGTATTTGAGTAGTGCTAGCTTTTGCTGGACTAGCAGCACATTCTTGGCAGATAAAGGTATTATCAGTGGTAAGGACAAGCCAAGACAAACTGATTCCAGCATCTGTTGCAGTGACTGACCAGTTGATAGGTTTGTTTATCTCTGCTCTTTGTGTAGTGCATGTCACAATGCACCGACTGGCACAGTCCACCACAGACCTTGCGACAGATGTGTTTATCTGCCAAGATGTCCAATCTCACCCTGTGTAACTGGGAGTGGTCCACCACAGACCTGTGGCAGATATTGTTTGTAGTTCTGCCAGGATGCCCTGTTTCACTCTCCATGCCCTCAGAAGGGCGGGGATGCTGGTTGAGTCGCTGACGGCCCGACCCATGACACAGGTAGTACCATTTTCATGGTTATCTAGTAGCAAGCAAGCCAATGCCTGACCTGACACACACACACACACACACACACACACACACACACACACACACACACACACACACACACACACACACACACACACACAGAAAGGGGATCTAAGTCTCAGTTAAAAGCTGCCAATTTCTGACCAAAAAAAGTGGAATTTGGCATGAAGCTGCAACTTTAGCAAAATGACAAAAGAAAGTGTAAATTTCCAACTGTTTACAACCTAAAACTCTGCAGATATAAGATTTGAGTAAAATGCTGCACTTTAAGCTTTTTTAAACTGCAAATTCAAGAGTAAGAAATGTTCTAAATTCATGAGGAAAAACTGCAAAATATGAATAATGGAAAGCTGCAAATTTTCAAGTAAGAAGCTGTACATTTCTGAGTAAAATGGTTTTAACTCTGCAGGGAAATCCTGCAAATTTATGAAAAAAATCCTCACATTTACAAAAGAATGTTTCTAATTTACATGGAAAAAGGATGTGATAAATTGGCATGTGTTGGCCATTTTTTTTAAAGGACAGCGTGAGGAGGAACTAAGCGGTGATGTTCGGAGGTGTTAAATCCTGCAGATCTGCATTAATCAGCAGGGGAAAAGGGAAAAATTACCCAAAACACACAGCTAAAAAGACCCAAGAATGGCCAAGAGCGAAACATTGGACTATTCTAAAGTGGCCTTCTATGAGCCCTGATCTAAATCCTATTGAACATCTGTGGAAGGAGCTGAAACATGCCATCTGGAGAAGGCACCCTTCAAACCTGAGACAACTGGAGCAGTTTGCTCATGAAGAGTGGGCCAAAATACCTGCTGAGAGGTGCAGAAGTCTCATTGACAGTTACAGAAATCGTTTGATTGCACTGATTGCCTCAAAAGGTTCCATCCATCCATCCATCTTCTACCGCTTTTCCGGAGGTCCGGGTCGCGGAGGCAGCAGTTCAAGCAGAGAAGCCCAGACTTCCCTCTCCCCAGCCACCTGCTCCAGCTCTTGAGAGGGGATACCAAGGCATTCCCAGACCAGCTGGGAGACATAGTCTCTCCACCGAGTCCTGGGTCTGCCCCGGGGTCTCCTCCCAGTGGGATGTGCCTGAAACACCACCTGAAACACAGCCTCAAAAGGTTGTGCAACAAAATATTAAGTTAAGGGTACCATCATTTTTGTCCAGGCCTGTTTCATGAGTTTGTTTTTTAAAATAATTCTGTTGAACCACAATTCAAAAGCAGTCTGATTTTCATTGGTTAATTTTCATCAACTTTTTAGTTATTACCACTTTTGTCTGATTCAAGTTATTTCTGTGACTATTGTGGGATTTTCTTTCATTATGAGGGGTACCAACAATTTTGTCCACGTGTGAAGACATCATAGGAACATCATAGGTGGTGTTATGATCTTTTAGTGAGTCCTATGGTCGTAAAACAGACAGACACACAAAGATTTCATATAGACATCATGTAGACATCATAACAACATCATAGGCGGTCCTCTGATCTTTTTGCGAGTTCTATGGTTGTGACAGACACAGATACAGAGATTTCTTGAATTATATGATTCTTAAAATAGTGTAATTGAATGATGAAGACACAGATAGCCACACAGAGATTTCTTGAATTATATAAAATGATGATAGTAATGAACCTGTTGTTCCAATATATAGAGTAGGTGGCGGTAAACTGGTTGCCAACCGCCAATCAAATCTAAAAGTAGAACCTGTTGTTCCATAGGGAGTCGTCGTCAGCCTCCGTCGGTCTATGATGACCATGGAAGAGAATCCTAAACGTCTACTCTGCTGGAACAGCACTGCCTGTGGCTGAACAGGCCGATGCGCGAATGGCAGTCCCTGTCACACAGGTCGCACTTGTGGGTGGTCTCCGTGCTGCTGGGTCTGTGGCGGTTCTTCCTGCGGGTCCTTTTTTCATCTGCTGCAGCAGTCAGTCTCTCTTCACCCGCCTTGAGCTGTCTGGTCAGGGTGCCTCTCCATTTGGAGCGGTCCGTTGCAAGGTCCTCCCAGCGCTCTGTGTTGATCTCCAGGGTCTTCATGTCTCTCTTGCAGACGTCTCTAAAGCACAGCTGTGGGCGGCCAACGTCTCTCCTGCCAGTCGCCAGTTCTCCGTAGAGGACATCTTTGGGGATTCTGCCATCCTCCATACGATGAACGTGGCCTAGCCAGCGGAGCCTGCGCTGCCTGAATAGAGTGAACATGGAGGGAAGGCCGGCGTGGGACAGAACTTCTGTGTTGGGCACTTTGTCCTGCCAGAATATGTCCAGGATGTGGTGAATGCAGCGGAAGTGGAAGGAGTTCAGTCTCTTTTCCTGCCGGGCATATGTTGTCCACGTCTCACTCCCATAGAGCAGTGTGCTGATGACGCAGGCGTTGTCCACTGCCATCTTCGTCTTGACAGAGAGTTTGAGATTCTTCCGCACTCGTGTGGTGAGGCGAGCGAGTGTGAAGGCTGATTTTCCAATCCTCTTGTCGATCTCTGTATCAAGGGAGAGGTTGTTGCTGATCGTGGACTCCAGGTACGTGAACTGATTCACGACCTCCAGCTCGTAGTCGTCGATGGTGATGGTTGGTGGTGCTTCCGTGCCTTGCGCCAAGACGTTAGTCTTCTTCAGGCTGATGGTAAGCCCGAAGTCCGTGCATGCCTGGGAGAAGTGGTCCATCAGGGTCTGAAGCTCCTGCTGTGTGTGGGTTGCGACTGCAGTGTCGTCTGTCAACAGCATGTCTTTGATTACAAACTGATTAAGAAAGCTAGCTCTGTCCTGGGGCAACGCCTTGATCCGATGGAGGAGATAGGAGAGAGAAGGACGGTGGCTAAACTGTCATCTCTGCTGGAGTCCGAGTTCCACCCTATGCAGGACATACTGGATGCACTGAGGAGCTCATTTAGCAGCAGACTACATCATCCCAGGTGCACAACCGAGAGGTTTCGTAGGTCCTTCCTACCAACGGCTGTCAGACTGTACAACCTAAGCAGGGCTGCTCGCAGAGATAGCAAAAAGACGTAACAAACTAATAGTTTCTTTTTTTTTTTTTTTTTTTTTTTTTTTTTTTGAATGCAAAAGATGCAATAGACTTACACAATGGTCCTCTCCGGCATACAACTAGGAACATACCGGTCGCTATGGAGGGTGAGAATATGTATGGGCACATAATCATACCATGTAGGATAACTAAATAGACGGTTATGCTGTTTCATCCCACCTAGCAACAATGCTCTGCACTGTGTGTGTTTATATATTTACATATTTATTCCATCTAGCAACAATGCTCTGCACTGTGTGTGTTTATATATTTACATATTTATTCCATCTAGCTACAATGCTCTGCACTGGGTGTGTTTATATTTATATGTCTATATATTTATTCCATCTAGCTACAATGCTCCGCACTGTGTTTTTATATATCTACATATTATTCCATCTAGCTACATTGCTCCGCACTGTGTGTGTTTATATACTTGCATATTTATTCCACCTAGCTGCAATGCTCCATACTGTGGGTGTTTATATATTTACATATTTATTCCATCTAGCTACAATGCTCTGCACTGTGTGTTCATATATTTATTCCATCCAGCTACAATGCTCTGCACTGTGTGTCTGTGTGTGTGTGTGTGTGTATATATATATATTTTATAGTAATATGTACATATGTATATTAGCTGCTCTTGCTTGCTTGTTTTTTCTTGCCTTCTGATTGTTGCTCTGAGTGTTGCTATCCCTGTGCTGTTGCAATCCTGGAATTTCCCCGTTGTGGGACTAATAAAGGCTTATCTTATCTTATCTTATCTTATCTTATTAGAGCCTCGCGTACTTTGGTTCTGGCTTTCAGGCGGGCGAGGTTGAAAAGCCTGCCGTCAGATCTTGTTTGCAGGTAGATTCCCTCTGTTGCTGTGCTGAAGGCATGCCTCAGGAGCATAGCAAAGAAAATCCAAAAGAGGGTTGGCACAAGTACACAGCCCTGTTTCACTCCGCTGCGTATGTTGAATGGCTCTTAGACGTTGCGGTCGTGCTGCACTATCCCCTGCATGTTGGTGTGAAACGATTCGATGAGGCTTTGCAACTTTGGTGGGCAATCCTATCTTTGGCAGGATCTTGAAAAGGCCCTCTCTGCTGACCAGATCAAATGCTTTGGTGAGGTCGATGAAGGCGACGTACAGGGGCATGTTCTGTTCTCTGCATTTCTCCTGGAGTTGGCGGATGGATATGTAGCATAAAATGGAATTTATTAATAAATAATAAATATGATCAGGTATGAATTATTTAATTTATATTGATGTATTGGAATCTGAGCTCAAATCTCATTTCATATACATCAGAAAAGTTAATAACATTCGTAAGGGGCACCAGCTTCTATCTTTAAGAAGCAATTTGATCTTTAATTTCACTTTATACCTGTTTGATCACTCAATAAATTAATCAATAATCAGTCTCAAAAATTTTCCGTGAATTCGATACCTGGGCTTGAAACAGACTCAGAATGAAATAAATTCTCAACAACTTCTCATTTTTACAGATTTATTAAACGAAATGATTAACAGACATTGCAGTAATTTCATTAATCATAAAATCAATCTTGTAAATGATAGATTAACAATGTCAATATTTTCGGAACCAGGGTTAACTGAGAAACCAATTTCTATCAGTTTGTGTTAACAGATCATGGAAACAACGCAAATTTATGGAGAAAGTTTACTAATTATATGAAAAAGTCCTGGATTAATTTTAAGAAAATAAAAACGGAATTTTAATGAAAAGAAGTTATGTTAAGGGCTTCTTAATTTGTATCTGATTAGATATACAAATTATTACCAAACCTCAAAAGTTTAATTCAGCAGAGGAATTAAAGTTTTGCAGCTCACGTGATCCTCGGTGATGATGGCTCTGTCGTTGTCCTCAGCCCAAGATTTTGTGGATGTTAGAGGAAATGTCTGCCTGCAGATATTTCAGCATCCACAGTTCGACCTTTAAAGTCAAGCAGTCGAAGATGCTGGATTTTGGCTGTATGACCCAGAGTTGAAACTGGACTAGATGATGACGACTTTTCTTCAGCGTGTGATGAACAGCCTTGATTCCTCAGCTGCACGTGATGTGGGAGCTGCGTCTTCTCAAGAGGTCTTCGATAATAATTAAAAGATATCTAATCCCATCTCAAACTAAAAGGCTTCGGACTTTAGATAAAAATAGTAGCTTCTGGTGGGTGCTTGGTCAAGAAAAATATTATAAAATAAAGTCAAGATTAAGTTTACATTAAAATCAAACAAACGGTGGTTTTACAGAAAGTTTAACAAAGAAAAAGTGATGAATAAAAATTGGAGTTTAACTCCGATTAAGAATTGAGCTCAAAGAAATAGGAATTCCTAGGTATTTAAGAGAAAAAGAAAATACAAAGTTACATAAACAAATTACGAGTTATTTGTTCTGTGTTCAGAAAAGCGACACGTGGTCGAAGTCTTTGTTCAGACGGTCCTTTGTTCTTCCTTGCTGTGTGTAGACAATGGAGAAGATCAGAGAAAGGGGGAGCCGGAAAGAGTATCTGGAGCAAAAGAGAGAGCAGCCGAAAAAAGATCCGGGAAAGAGACTGAAGCAGGGGTCTCTCTGCTATTTATGTTCCGCGGGCTTCCGGGATCTCAGCCAATGAGAGTCCTTCGTGGGAGGCACAATGAACTTTCCATCCAATGACAAACAGTCTATTGTTTGGAGCTCTTTGGGATGAAGAGTTGTCATGCAGAGATTGGCTGTTGGAGTCACATGGTTTTGGAGGCAAAACTGTGATACATACTGGAAGTTAATATTTCCCTTTATGTATTAAACTAAGATAACTTTAGTGATTAGTATAAATTATAAGCAGTGCTTCTAAATCAACATGCAGGAATAAACATTCATTTAAACATTAACATGCATATATATAAAATCACAGATTAATGCATTTCACACATATTATTGATTTTCCACATCAAAAACATCAGAGTCCATCTGCATTTTCATAGTTCTGAAAAGAACGAAGGTTTAGAATTGAGTTTGTAATAATGTACTTTAAAGTTCACTGGTTAAATCCAGCATGTCCAGAGTTTAAGGAAATTAGCTGAGTTGTGGGTCTGTGTAGGTTTTATGGGGGCAATAAAAGTGAAGCCGGACATTGGGGACATTCCTTAGGTTGGTTTTAACAAAAGAAGGGGTATTTCAGCTGTGGCCTGGGGGAAGAAAATCCATTTCTTTGTGTTATTCCTGGATGAAACAAAATGTCTTTAAGCAGAAGAATAATTATTGCTGAGCCAAAGTGAGATGATGCTACAGATAATATCATGTCTACTGTCGATTGCTCAGCGCGGAAGCCACACTGAGACTCGGGGTAGACACGTTTGGCAAGCTTCTGTAGACGAACGAGAACAACTCGTGCGTAGACTTTGCCAACAACGCTGAGGAGGGAGATGCCCCTGTAGTTGTCGTAGTCGCTTCTCTCCCCTTTGTTTTTGTAGAGGGTGATGATCTTGGCGTCCCTCATGTCCTGTGATACGGTACCTTCCTTCCAGCACTGGCAGAGGACGTCATGCAATGGCAGCAGTAGGGCGGTCTTGCAGTGCTTGATTAGGTCGGGGGTATACCATCGTTGCCGGGTGCCTTGCTAGTGGCCAAGCTATCAATGGCCTTGCTGAGTTCGTCGATGGTTGGCTCGGCATCAAGTTTGCCCATGGATGGCAGGCAGTCGATGGCATCAAGGGCTGACGGTGTCACGGTGTTCTGTCTGGAGTAGAGGTCGGAGTAGTGTTCCACCCATCTCTCCATCTGCTTGTTCTTTTCTGTGATCATCTCCCCAGTGGAGGATTTGAGGGGGGCCGTCTTGCTCTGAGCCGGACCAAGTGCTTTCTTGATGCCATCGTACATACCACGGATGTTCCCTGTTATGGCAGCGGTTTGAATGTCTTGGCTGAGCTCAGTCCAGTACTTGTTGGCACAGCGCCGAGCAGTCTGCTGAACTTTGCTTCTCGCAGCCCTGAGAATCTGGAGATTCTTCTCGTTTGGGTACTTCTTGTACTCAGCAAGTGCTGAGCGCTTGGCTTCAATGACGGGGGTCATCTCGGTCAACTTGGCATCAAACAAGTCCTGTGACTTCGAGGTCTTCCTCCCAAAGGTAGCCAAGGCTGTGCGGTGGATAGTGTTTCGCAGCTCTTCCCACTTCTGCTTTGCAGATTCTCCTTCTTGTGGTACACCAAGTTCCTTCTCAAAGGTGGAGGCAAACCGCTCAACAAGTTCTGGTTGGGCCATCTTGCTGGTGTCAATCTGTGCCTTTCCAGGCTGTCTAGCACAATGGAATTTCTTCAGCTGCAGTTTGACCGTGCAACACACCAATGAATGGTCTGTGTCGCAATCTGCACTCTGCAACGAATGGGTGATTAGCACGTTCTTCAGCGAGGTGCGCCTGGTCAGGATCAAGTCCAGCTGGTGCCAGTGCTTTGAGCGCGGATGTCGCCAGTAAACCTTGTGTTTGGGCTTGGGCTTGAAGAACGAGTTTGTGATGCACAGATTGTGATATGTGCAGAACTCGAGCAGCCGCTGCCCGTTGTCATTCATTCTGCCCACGCCAAATGGTCCAAGACAGGAGGGCCAGGAGTCGTGGTCAGCACCCACTCTGGCATTGAAGTCTCCAAGGAGAATGAGTTGTTCGGAGTTGGGGATGATCCTGACAGTTGTTGTGAGATTCTCATAGAACTCATCTTTTGCCTCTGGTGTGGCTGTCAGTGTTGGGGCATACACACTGACGAGGGTGACTGGGCCTTGAGTGGTGTTGAGGCGGAGGGTGAGAAGTCGTGCAGAGCCATTGCTGCCCGGTTCCACCATCTTCAGCAAGGTGTTCTTCACTGCGAAGCCCACTCCGTGTTCCCTGTGTTTGTCACTGCCCTTTCCCTGCCAGTAGAACGTGTCGTCCTTCTCTCTCAGTGTGCCTGCGTCAGCCAACCGTGTTTCCTGGAGAGTGGTGATATCCACTCCCAGTCTCTTCAGCTCATTATTAATGATGGCAGTCTTCCTGGTGTCGTTGATGTCCTTGAGGTTAGCAGTGAGTCCTGTCATCATAGATCGGACGTTCCAAGTTCCCAGTTTTAGAGTTGGTCTCTTCTGTTTTTTTGTCTTGCCTGGTGCGAAGGTTCTCAGCCTGCTGTTCGGACTTCTCCTCATCCCCATGCACCCAATGAGGAAAGCAAGCTTTGGTGGGACAACACCTTATTGGCTGGGGGCTGCCCAGCTTGAGGCGGGCGGTAGCTGTCCATTGAGATCCGATGATCCCTCCCACCATCAGGAACAACCCCTGGCACCGCGCTCTACGCCAATTGAGCGGTGGCTTATAACCGGTAACTGTCATTCCCCGTGTTTTGTCTACGCCAAAGGCAAAGCTGGAGTGTCCTCTCCAGTGATCCGGTGTTCTACCTTCCAGCGTTGGGCGTTGGTAGGATTCAAGCCTGGGCAGAAAGATATGGAGGACAAGATGTTGCCCATGCAGCATGTCCCCCCTCTCCACGTCACTGATGAATCCAAAGGAACAGCAAGGCTGCTACAGTTTGGCACCAGCGTCGTCGCAGGAGCTGCCAGAACGATGTTGAGAACAACAGAGAACTGCCTTAGGGGCTCCGACTCCGGATTTTTCCTCAGGGTTGACTCCCAAAGCCTTTCCTGTGACCGGGTGTGCCGCAAGGCAGCTGAGGTTTGAAATCAGGGTTTACCTTCCCCTAGATGGGCTACCTTCCCAGGTTGATGAGCCACCATCTACCCGAAGCATTTGGTTTTAAGGCGCCAGAGATCCGCCTTCGCCCCTTCTCCTATTAGTAAAAGCAGTTCCGCCGGGCTTAGAGACTAAACCTCACGGGCAGGCTAGGAGTTGGACTTAGTTGTCAGAGGCTTTTCGAGACGCACGCCATAAGGAGCATTTTATGGGCGCTGGGAGCTTAACCCCAGTGCCGCTCCTGTCTATGACAACCTTGGAACCTCCATAGGGAGTGATGTGGGTGTTTGTTTTTTTTGGGGGGTCCAGTGCACTATATCAGGGGTATCCGACTTTCAAGCGCTCTCTCTTTTTCTGTAATTTGCAGATGTCGGTTTCATTTTTATAATATGCAAGGGAACATAAAAGAGTTTCAGACTTGCATTGCAATTTTAAAAAATAATCATTGGTTTTGCCGTTAGAATCGAAACTATTGGTTGTGTCCCCTCATTTTTCCCAGTTTTTGTGTGACATGAAAATTGCATCAATTTCAAAGTACTGTAAAGTGATCTCTGAGTAACTCTTTCTACTCATTTATGCAAGAGATAACAGAGTTGTAATGCAAATTCAAAATAAAACATTCCCATCGGATCTATGGTTTTTGTATGGCGACCCCTGCAAATTTACTCGTACGACGTAAATTTCCGTGTCCCCGAATTTACGCAGCAACATGCAAGTTATTTGGTAAAGTAACCAGAAAACAGGAAGTGCTGATGCTTTTCACTTTGCACCTTTCAAATCCCAAACCATACACGTAAAAAGGAGATCAGTCTTTGTGAAGCTCAGATGTAGAATATTTCAATAAAATCTCAAACATTTATGACACATCGAATATGGTGTCCTTAAAAAAAATTACGTCTTCGGTCTTGGTCGGCCGTGCGCAGCCCCGTCTGGCGAGGTGAGCGCCCTGGGAAAGCACTTTTATTTTCTCTACCCCGGATGTGCTCAACCCATGTGGAGAGGATTAACCGTGGTCACTTTATATTGAAGTTATCGAAGGTCCAAACTTCCGTGTCCCGCATTTACGCCTTTTGTGATTTTACGTCTTATCCAACAAACAGGGAGAATTTGAAGGTATGTATACACGTTATCACATCTTAATATGTCATGAAAATGTAGCTGTTGATGAGTTTTGATACGTGAAAAATACTGGAAGTGTTGAAGTTGTTTCGTGTAAAACGTGTGCCATTGCAAAGTGCATTGGCACACGGGGAAACAAAAGCCCGAGTGTCCCGTTTACGTCTCCATTTACAAGTAGTTGAAGTGAGCGCTCATCCTCAAGAGTTCCAGAACGCGAATGTCGTTACGAAAATAGTTAATAGTTTCATAAACCTGACACAATTGGATAGTGATTAGTCAATTTCATGTGCAGATTTGATCAATTTTAAATTTTGCCACCAATGTCACACATTGGACCCCTAATAAATAAAAACACCCATGCCTGAAGATAGAGTTGAGGTTCGATTGGACACAGCAATGATGATAGGACTACAACTCCTGACCAGATAGAGTGATGATATTGAGTGAAGTACATGGTGGTAATGCGCCTGTAAGCTGGTTGCCAACCGCCAATCAAATCTAAAGAAGTTGTTCATAGAATAGTGTTGTGTGGGGAGAAGTTAAATTAAAAAAATTAAGTTAATTTTTTTAGTTGTGGGTAAATATCATTTTGCTATAGTCCAATGCTTTTTTTGCTGAAGTTAGATAATTTAATGGGAATCTTCTGAACTTTCAAATCACATTTAAGTGGGAAGTTGAGGCCTCTAACATTGTTGAATAATTTATTTGGGATATGATACCACATGGAATTGGGCTGGGAGAGACAGTCTGTCAAGCTTTTCAATCTCAGAGATGCAATAATTGATTCAGATTTCATGGCTTTTAATCCTTTGCCATAATCTCTAACAAATTAAAATTGACGAAGGTAGTGAGTTTCCCGATAAATTTAGATATAATGGAGTTGGATGTCTCGATTATTTCGGAAGATGGGCAGTGTTTCCTCTGGGTTCAAGACCTTGGTGCAATGGCAGCATTTTTTTCTGGCAGTGGAGGGGGAGAAAACACATATGTATAAATATGTTAATTTTATACTTGTTTTTTCTTTTTTTAAATTTTGCACAGTGACTTTGCATATAATAATAATAATACATCAGATTTATATAGCGCTTTATCAGAGACACTCAAAGATGCTTTTTACACACATTACACAACACAACAAAAATCATTTTTTTGTAGGTTGTCTTTGTTTGTTCAACTTGACTGAAGACAATTTTAAGATAAGATAAGATAAGCCTTTATTAGTCCCACAATGGGGAAATTCCAGGATTGCAACAGCACAGGGATAGCAACACTCAGAGCAACAATCAGAAGGCAAGAAAAAAACAACAACAAGCAAGCAAGAGCAGCTAATATACATATGTACATATTACTATAAAATATATATATACACACAGACACACAGTGCAGAGCATTGTAGCTGGATGGAATAAATATATGAATATATGAACACACAGTGCAGAGCATTGTAGCTAGATGGAATAAATATGTAAATATATAAACACCCACAGTACGGAGCATTGCAGCTAGGTGGAATAAATATGCAAGTAATTTTGCAATTTCAGAGGTGCAATTTTGCACCTCTGAATCCGAAAATGACATCCGTTTCTTTTGATCAGGTCAGGTTTTTATGCTCAGTTGTAAGGAGTTGTACAGCAGTTGTACAGTTGTACTGTAAATTGAATAGGAGACATTGATTAAGGTAAGTACATGTAAATTGAATGTTGTGTCATCATTGTTCAAAATTCAGAGAATTTCATCAGATAAAAAAAGAATTTTGCATCATAAAAAGCAAAAATACCCTTACATGTAAGCAAAAAGGTAAAAAAAACATGTGACCATAGTTCAAAAAGTTGACCTGCTTGAGCAAAACCAATGTGATTTTTGGATTCAGCACATCAAAATTGTCCTTAATCAGTGGAAAAAAAACCAGACAATAAATTTAGTGTTGACCAGTGTTATTCATTCACTCCAGACAGCCAATGGTAGTGGCAAGCTACTACTGTAGCCACAGCTGCCCCGGGGCAGGCTGACAGAAATGTGGCTGCCAATCCGGGCCAACAGCATCTCCGGCCACCACCGAACATTTATACACATTAATACCCAGTGTTATGGACACTGGAGGCGAGGTGGGTAAAGTGTCTTGCCCAGGGACACAACAGCAGGATATTGGGGGAGAGCGGGATTCAAACCGCCACCCACCCAGTTATTGGACGACCCACTCTACCTCCTGAGCCTCTGCCGTGCATATGGAACTTTTAGTTTGAAGTATTGTACAACCAAGGGTTTGAATGTTGAAATATTGGGCTATTTGGGGACCCACCCAAATGGCTGTGTGGAGGAATCTGATCAGACCTAAATGAAACAGTCATTGTCACCCCCGACAGACTGCTATGACTGGGGTCCCACCCAGACGTCCTGTGTTTGGACTTTTTACTGGTGTTATCCTTCTCTCCTTCCTCTGCTCTCACCTCTCCTGGACCCTCTGCCTGAACACTTTCCTATCCTTGGCTCCTCTTTCCTGTCTCATCTTGCTCTCTCTGAGCTCTGTCAAATTCAGGTTCTCTCTGTCTGTGGTGGTATACAAACAGGTTAGAAAATATCAAGTGTCATGTAAATAAAAGGAGACAACCAAAAATTTCTAGTTAAGGGTGCAAAGAGCACCCACTTAAAACTTGAGTAATGACTTCACTCTTGAAGGTTTGAGGTTTTTCTCCAAAATTTATAATAATTTTCTGATAGTTTTCTACTTTTCTCTGTAAATTTATCTAAATTTGAAACCATTTCCCTCAACTTTGTAATTTCCTCTTGTAAAATTGACTTTTCTTGTACGTTTGAAACTTTATTATCAAGTTGTGGATTATTTTATGGCTTATTTTTGTCTGTTTTTTTTAAAATTACTGTTTTTAAAATAAATTTAAAACATTGTTTTTTTTTTCTTTTTCCTTATAACAATTTATATTTTTACCAAAAGTCAGTTTAGAAAGGTTGACACGCCTCTACAACATTGTGTGGAGGTCGGGGGCAGTGCCTTTGACATTGCAAACCGGGGTGGTGGTTCCTCTCTTCAAAAAAGGGGGCCGGAGGGTGTGCTCCAACTTTAGAGGGATCACACTCCTCAGCCTCCCTGGGAAGGTCTATGCCAAGGTACTGGAGAGGAGAGTCCGGCCGTTGGTCGAGCCTCAGATCCAGGAGGAGCAATGTGGTTTTCGTCCTGGCCGTGGCACATCGGACCAGCTCTTTACTCTCTTGAGAATTCTCTAGGGTTCGTGGGAGAATGTACAGCCATCAGTTCATGAAGCCCTCCAATGTGACTGAATTTAAACAATTCTGCACAGAAGAGTGGGTCAAAATTCCTCAACAGTGACGTAAAGGACTCATTGCCAGTTGTTGGCACCAATGGTGGCGCAACCAGTTATTAGGTTTAGGGGGCAGTTACTTTTTCACATAGGGCCAGGTATGTTTGGATAGCATTTTTTCCCTGAATAACTGAAATCATCATCTAAAGACTGCATTTTGTGTTTACTTAGGTTATCTTTGTCTAATATTAAAATTTGTTTGATGATCTGAAACATTTAGGTGAAATAAATATGCAAAAATATGAGAAATCAGGAAGGGGGGAAATACTTTTTCACAGCACTACACACTAGTGTATAAAACAGCTTTTGAAACTCACGAGGCAGGTCGACAGCACAAAGTGAGATTGTCAATAATTACAAATCCACAGTACATATTCTTTCCTGGATTGTCACAGTTTTCCTGTATCTTTGGTTGATATAAAAGCACAGTCCTCCTCCTTGACTTTTCCCGGTGATCTCCGAGGACCGATCCAGATGAAGTGGGCTTCCAAACCCACTTATTGTCAGGTTTTCATAGTGGTCCGATTCACTGAGCTATTATTCCGTGAAGGCAAGTAGACAAATTTCACTGATTTCAGGCTTAAACTTAGCGCATGCTTCTACAGGTACATCTCAGAAAATTAGAATATCATGAAAAAGTTCAATATTTTTTGTCACTCATTTCAGAAAGTGAAACCCATAAATTATATAGATTCATTACACAGAGAGTGATGTAGCAGGTGTTTATTTTAATTTTGATGATTTTGAAAATAAGACTATTACATAAAATTAATTAAAAAAATAGTTTTTGAAAATAAATGTTGGCCGACTGAAAAGTATGTCCATGTACCACTCAATACTTAGTCGGGGCTCCTTTTGGTTTAATTCCTGCATCAATGTGGCGTGGCATGGAGGGGATCAGCCTGTGGCACTGCTGAGGTGTTATGAAGGTCCAGGTTGCTTTGATAGTGACCTTCAGCTCATCTGCATTGTTGGGTCTGGTGTCTCTCATCTTCTTCTTGACAATCCTCCATAGATTCTTCATGGGGTTTAGGTCAGGAGAGTTTGCTGGCCAATCAAACACAGTGATGCCATGGTCATTAAACCAGGTTTTGATACTTTTGGCAGTGTGGGGTGGGGGTACCAAGTCCTGCTGAAAATTGAAATCAGCTTCTCCATAAAGCTTGTCAGCAGAGGGAAGCATGAAGTGCTCTAAAATTTCCTGGTAGACGACTGCGGTGACTTTGGTCTTGATAAAATACAGTGGACCAACACCAGCAGATGACATGGTTCCTCAAATCATCACTGACTGTGGAAACGTCACACTAAACCTCAAGCAACTTAGATTCTGTGCCTGACATATTGTTGGACCCAGGGAGCACACACACAGGCTCAAGTGCAATTTAATAATCTTTATTGTGACCAACAGAGGGTGTCTGAGTGCATGTATGTGTTGTGTAAATATGTTGATGGTGAACATGCTGCAGCCGGGGGCGAGACAGAGCGCCGTACAGCCTGGCAACCCTAAAACAGAGCCAAACCACAGATGTTAATTTCAGCCAAGTCACAATGAGCTGGATATTGACTGGGACTTACTTGCAGGTGGTCTGATGCGAGCGCAGGTTTCGGCCCAAGGCCTCCAGCCAGGAAGACGGCGTCTACGAGGCACACTCGGTGATGAGCGATGAGGTTTGGCGCGGCGAGGGGAACGTTCCGCCGCCGCGGAGAGTTGGTTCCGCCACCTGAGGGATCCACCTGTGCACAGGGGAGAGCCTTGGAGAAAAGGTAAGTAGCGGAGATGCTTACTGGTAGTAGGAGGGTCTTTCCAGATGAAGCGTTGGTCTGTGTGGAGACAGACGTGCGGGAGACGAAGGTCCGGTAGAAAGACAGACGGCTCCGTGCCGAGACTCCAGGCAGAGCAGGCTATAAAGCCCGTGAGTGATTGGCCACAGGTGTGCGCGCAGCTGAGGCAGGTGATGGACCAGAGTGGGCCATGACAGTACTCCCCCCCCCCCCCCCCCCGAGCAGCGCCTCCTGGCGCTGGCCTACCTTGGTGCGTCTAATGGAAGTCCTTGATGAGACACTTGTCCAGCATGAACAATGGACGCACCCAGGACCTCCACTCGGGGCCATACCCCTCCCAATCCACCAGTTACTGCAGGCCGCGACCCCGGCGGTGGACATCCAAGATGGAGTTGACTCTCCATGCCGGGTCGCCGTCGATCAACACTGGCGGGGGTGGAGCCCTGGGAGGGGGGCAGAGCGGGTTGGAGACGACGGGCTTGACCTGTGAAACGTGGAATGTGGGACAAACACGGAGAGGGGGGGGGAGCGCCAAACGCACAGCCACAGGATTAATCACACAGATAATCGGGAAGGGCCCAATAAAACGCTGGGCCAGCTTCCTCTTCTCAGCCTTCAGGTTAATGTGCTGGGTTGATAACCATACCTGCTGACCCACCTGATACTGAGGAGCAGGCCTCCTGCGCCGCTTTGCTGTTCTTGTGTTGAGCTCGGCCGTGCGTAAAAGGGCCCGGCGTGTGGCAGCCCAGAGCTGACGACAGCGCCTCAGGTAGGCATGGATGGAAGGCACGCCCACCTTCCCCTCCTCTCCGGGGAACAACGGGGGATCATCACCCAGCGACGGCTTGAAGGGTGACATGCCGGTAGCTGAGTCAGATTATGAGCATATTCAATCCATGGCAGATGGCTGCTCCAAGATGAAGGACTGGAGGCGATGACGCAGGGCAGAGCGGCCTCCAGCTCCTGATTGGTCTGCTCACACTGCCCATTGCTCTGGGGGTGATGACCAGAGGACAGGCTTACCGTAACCCCCAGCACATTGCAGAAACTCCTCCATACGCGCGACACAAACTGGGGACCCCGATCGGAGACGGTGTCCTTGGGGAGCCCATGAAGACGCGTGACGTGCTGCACCAATAGGTCCGCCGTCTCCCGTGCCATTGGAAGCCCATGTAAGGGGATGAAATGGGCGGCTTTAGAGAAACGGTCCACAATGGTGAAGATGGTGTCAAAACTGTTGGATGCCGGGAGACCAGTTACAAAGTCCAGAGCAATGTGGGACCACGGTCTTCCAGGAACCAGAAACGGATGGAGGAGACCTGCTGGCGGTGATGACGATGTCTTCCCAGTGGCGCACTGGGGACAGGTGCGGACATAGTTGATGACGTCATTCCGGAGGCCCGGCCACCAGAATGATCTCTGGAGCAGCTCCACCAGGCGGGTGATCTCAGGGTGGCAGGCGAGCTTGGATGAGTGGGCCCAGTGGATCATGTCACCCCGGACAGAAGATGGAACCAACAGTCTCCCTGCAGGCCCTCTGCCTGGATCCGGCTCAGCTTCCTGCGCCCTCAGGGCCTTATGCCCTGATGCCCTAGGTCCCTGATGCCCCACGAGAGGGTGCCCACGATACACGAAGCAGGGAGGATGGTGTGCTCATGCCCATCAGAGACCTCCGAGGCGAACTGCCTGGCCACGGCGTCAGGTTTGGCGTTCTTCGTCCCAGGGTGGTAGGTGATTGTGAACCTGAAGTGCCCGAAGAACAAGGACCAACGCGCCTGGCGGGCATTCAGGCGTTTAGCTGTCCTCAGGTACTCCCAAGTTTTTGTGTTCGGTCCACACCGCAAAGGGTTGTGCGGCCCCCTCCAGCCAGTGCCGCCAGTCCTCCAGCGCGAGCTAGTTCTCTGTCGCCGACATCATAATTCCTGTCCGCGGGGGACAGCTGCCGAGAGAAGAAAGTGCAGGGGCGGATCACCCCGTCTACCGGAGAGCGCTGTGACAAGACTGCCCCCACCCCCGAGTCAGAGGCATCCACCTCAACCAGACACTGGAGAGAAGGATCCACCTGCGTCAGGACCCGGGAGGATGAGAACTCGGTCTTCAGGGTTGCAAAAGCCACCGCATTCTCCTCTGTCCACCGGAACGCCACCTTGGGGGAGGTGAGACGAGTCAGGGGGAGGGCAATCGAGCTGTAGTTGGGCACGAATCGTCGGTAAAAATTGGCAAACCCCAGGAATTGTTGCAGCTGCTTCCTTGATTGGGGGGGGGGGATCCACCACTGCCTTCACCTTCTCAGGGTCCGGGATGACCTGGTTGTGTGAGATGATAAATCCTAGGAAGGAGGTCTTCTCAGTGTAGAACTCACACTTCTCTGCTTTGACAAATAATTTATTCTCCAGGAGTTGTTGAAGGACCCGCCTCACATGGACCTGATGCTCCTTCCGTGACTGGGAGAAGATCAAAATGTCATCCAGATAGACGAAGACGAAGGACCGAGGAAGTCCCGGAGAACGCCATTAATCAAACGCTGGAAGACGGCCAGAGTGTTGGTGAGCCCAAACGGCATGACGAGATATTCAAAGTGGCCGCTTGGGGTCCGGAATCTTGTCTTCCACTCGTCGCCCTCCCGGATCCGCATGAGGTGGTCAGCACTGCGGAAGTCCAGCTTCGTGAACCAGGAGGCCCCCTGGAGAGAGTCGAAAGCAGAGTCCATGAGTTGCAGTGTGTACCTGTCCTTGATTGTGATGTCGTTCAGTGCCCGGAAGTCAATACAAGGGCGAAGGGAACCATCCTTCTTTCCGACGAAGAAGCCCGCCCCCACCAGCAACGAAGAAGGCCGAATGATGCCCGAGCTGAGCTATTCCTTGATATAAGCAGCCATAGCCTCCCGCTCTGAAGCCGATAAGCTGTAAAGGCAGCTCGACAGCAGGGGGGCACCCGGGCGGAGATTAATGGCACAGTCGTACGGGCGGTGGGGGGGGAAGAGACAGTGCCTGGGACTTACTAAACACCACTCCAAGGTCATGGAACTCTGCTGGCACCCTGGACAGGTCAGGGGGAGGAGAGGGGAACTGAGGGAGAACACGCTGCAGACTGGAGGCACGCACTCAGGCAGAAGGGGCTCCAAGCAAGGACGCTCCCAGTACGCCAGTCAAAGGTTGGGTTATGGAGGCGAAGCCAGGGGTAGCCCAAGATGACGGGGGCAGCCGAGGTGGACAACACAAACAGTCGGAGGCCTTCTCCATGGTTACCTGAGATGATTGCCGAGACGGGGGCTGTCTGATGTGTCACTTTCTCCAGGGGAGCCTTTGACAGAGTGACGAGGTTTAGGGGGGTCGGCATGGCATGGCAGGGGAGCCCCAGTCGGGTTGCCAGTTTCCCTGAAATGAAGCTCTGCTCGGCCCCCGAGTCCACCAGTGCGTGTGTGAGAATTTCGGTGCGTTTATGACAGAACCTAATTGGAGGGTGACATTTTGATAAGGGATTAGGCCGAGATGAGTCCGCGAGTCCCCTTACAGCGACGCGCAGACCCCCTCTTTTGCCCGAACCGGGCAGGACTTGATCTCGTGCTGATCATCCCCACAATACATGCACAGACCCAGGTCCCTGCGGCGCTGTCTCTCAGCCAGCGGGAGTTTGGTCCGCCCCACTATCATTGCCTCAGGGTCATCAGGGGCCTCTTGCGCGGGCAATGCCAAGGACGAGGACTGAGAAGAGCGCTGGAACTGTCTGCTCGAGCAGCTGGAAGACCTCCGCTCAGCAGCTCACTCTAAGACTAATTGTTAAGGAAATTAGCTCAGTGAGACGCTCAGGTTTATCTAAGCGGGCCAGCTCATCCCGTAGACTTGGGCTCAGGCTTCTAATGAAGATGCTGCAAAGCAAGGCATCTTCCCACCCAACCTCCGCTGCCAGCACCCAGAAGTCGACAGCGTAGTCGGCCACTGACCGGCCACCCTGACGAAGGATTAATAATCGGGTGGTAAGCATGCTATCACGGTCCGAATGGTCAAAAACTTTGTGGAAACTGTGCACAAATTGGGCGTAGGTTAGTTTGGCGTAGCTGGGCTTCGCCATGATGGCGTAAGCCCATGCTAGCGCTCGCCCCTCCAACAGATTAGCCACGTAACCTATGTGGCTGTGATCGGTGGGGAAGTCCCCCGGAACTCGCTGAAACACTGTCTCACATTGGAGGATAAAGCCCCGAGCCTCCCCGAGCTTTCCGCTGAAGCGCACGGGAGTGGGGACCAGAGTGAGACGGGTTAGCGAGCCCGGGCTAGCCTGGCTAGGCGGGGAGCTAACGGGAGCTGGCCTACTGCTATGAGCCGGAGGGAAAGCCCGCTGTCCTTCCAAACGATCCAACCGGCTGTTGATGTGAACTAACTGATTTAATATGACCTGCTGTTGGTGAGTAATTTGGTCCACTTGAGCCTCTAAGATGTTAAGCTGGTGTGCGAGCCCACTGTTCGCTGGGTCACTCTGACAGAGCCATACTGGCAGAAAACTCTGCTGACCTAAACCCCATTGAGAATCTATGGAGGATTGTCAAGAGGAAGCTGAGACACCAGACCCAGCAATGCAGTTGAGCTGAAGGTCACTATCAAAGCAACCTGGACCTTCATAACACCTCAGCAGTGCCACAGGCTGATCACCTCCATACCACGCCACTTTGATACAGTAATTAATCCAAAAGGAGCCCCGACCAAGTATTGAGTGGTACATGGACATACTTTTCAGTCAGTCCACATTTGTATTAAAAAAAAACAAAACTATTTTTTAAAATAATTTTATGTAATAGTCTAATTTTTTTGAGAAACTGAATTTGGGGATTTGATAGGCTGTAAGCCATAATTGTCAAAATTAAAAAAAAATAATCACTTGAAACATATCAGTCTCTAGTGGAATGACTCTATATAATATACAGTATGGGTTTCACTTTCTGAAATGAGTGACAAAAAATATTGAACTTTTTCATGATATTCTAATTTTTTGAGATGCACCTTTAGAAGTATGGGCTAAATTTAAGCCTTTCAGTCTTATTCCTGATAGACTGTACATTTGACATCAGGATAGTTGGAAGTGGGGGTAGCTTGTGGCGGTCAACTGCCTCTTCTTCCTCTTCCGCATTGTGATCTGCCTGCGCAGCTCTCTTGGGATACTGGCTGGTATCACCATGGCTGTGGAGGTCCGAAAGGAGAGGATAAAGTCCCGACGGCGAGTGATTCTCTCCGGTGCCCAGCGTTCCTGCTCCACAGCATGAGAGGTGGAGAAGCACAGAAGTAGCATCGCTGCATAAAGTACAAAACACTCGACATGTGTTCCCATAAACTGCATCACTCGATCACTGAAGTTTTCTCACAGATGACATCATAATTCAGTAGAGCTGATGTTTAAAAACCTGATTGAAACTGGTTAAAAAAAAAAATGTTAAAAGACAAAGCCTACACTGGGTGACTGCTGGGTTGCACACGATGAAGCGCCCCTGGAAGTAGCGCACATATCTCGTCTTTGTAGTAGATTCAACTGAATATAGGTGTAAAAGTATTTGCAAATCATTTTATTTTGTTTTCAATTACATTTTAAACCATGTCCCAACTTCCTTGGAATTGAAGTGTAAAAAAATCCCATAAAATTTAGAAAAAAGTCACAAATTTATGACAAAAAACTGTTGTTCCTGATTTACCAAATGTAGGATTAAGGTCTTCATCTAATCTCAACTTAATTCTTGTAAATGTATTTTTTTTATATATTTGCAGTTTTATTTTGAAATTTTGTTTTTAATTTTGTTTTCTTTTCCCAATAAATTTACAACGATTTTTTTTCAAGTTTTCACTTTCCAAAACTAAAATCCAATGTTACACAAAGACAGAATAGTGTGGGAAAATGTCTTCATCCTCTTGATTCTTTCTTTTCTCACACAGTGAACACTGCCTGGTTCTTCTAGTTGAGAACCCATCATTCTGGTGTTGGAGCAGCAGTGACGCAGAGACCACACAACACGCTTGTCTGAACTACTTCCACCACCATGTCACCCAGGAGGAAGCAGACGTCCATCCAGGAAGGGCAGGTATGGGTACGCCTGTGGTCCGTCATCATCCACACTTATTTTGTTGCTGTGGTGCAGCAACTTCTGTTTTTGATGACTTTTTTTAGGATTACAGAAAAATGTAATGGCTGGTACAGAACAGGGGTCTGCAACCTTTGCCAACCAAAGAGCCTTTTTGCCCGTCTCCAACTAAAATAGAAGTAGCTGAGGGCCCAGGTGAGCTCATGTGCATCCTGTTTCCACTGATCATCCTTGAGATGTTTCTACAGCTTAATTGCAGTCCACCTATGGTAAATTCTTCTTCTTTTAAATTTAATTGGCGGTTGGCAACCAGCTTACAGGTGCATTACCTGCCACTGACATGATTATCATCACTCTATATCTTTGTATAAGGAGTTCTGAACAACTCACTATGTGTGAAAAAATGATCCATCCTCGGACTGTGTCCGAGGTGCGCGCTTTATGACGTTTTCCTCATAGCTTAGTGACTTTTTCGTCATAGCTTAGTTACGTTCTTCTTCTTTAATCTCCTATCTGCAGCTCATCTCATTATTCTTTTTCCTCTTTTAGACTTGATTGGCAGTTGATCCACCAGCCCATAATGTCTGTGAACTTAAAGATCCCCCACTTAACAAGTCCTCAACTGCTTCCCAGTGTAGCCCCTTAATGCCAAGATATTTTTCTGCTGCTTTCACAATGATTTTGATTTTTTCTGTTTTCTTGGAAGTCTGTGTAGTGCAGTTTATCACATCTATCTCAAATCAGACAAAATTATTTTCCTTCAAAACCAGAGTATCTTCCTTAATTCTACCTGCGGTAAATTCAGTTGATTGGACATGATTTGGAAAGACACACACCTGTCTATATAAGGTCCCACAGTTGACTCAGAGCACAAACCAAGCATGACATCAAAGGAATTGTCTGTAGACCTCCGAGACAAGATTGTCTCAAGGCACAAATCTGGGGAAGGGTACAGAAAAATTTCTGCTGCTTTGAAGGTCCCAGTGAGCACAGTGGCCTCCTCTATATATCAATATATAATTCAAGAAATCTCTGTCTGTGTGTCTGTCTGTCTGTCTGTCACGATCATAGGACTCACTAAAAGATCATAGGACCGCCTATGATGTTCCTATGATGTCTGTATGATGTTCCTATGTATAAGGTGTTCTGAACAACTCCTTATATACAACATAGTTCCACCCACCGGACAACATAGTCCGGTGGGTGGCAGTGGTGCACCTGTGGGCTGGTTGCCTACTGCCAATCAAATCTAAAAGAAGAAGAAGAATAGTTGGTGTTCGTAGGACACTTTTAAGCATACTTGCTGAATACCACACCTCATCTGAGAGTGCGTTCAGAACTCCTTTTTCAAAGATATAGAGTGATGATAATCAAGTCAGTGGCGGTAATGCACCTGTAAGCTGTCCACAGGTGGACTCCAATGAAGTTGTAGAAACATCTCAAGGATGGTCAGTGGAAACAGGATGCACCTGAGCTCAATTTTGATCTTCATGGCAAAGGCTGTCAATACTTCTGTACGTGTGATTTCTTAGTTTTTTTTTTTTTTCCACAATATCTTTATTGAACCTTTTTTTTTAACAAACATGATACAAACAATCAAACACTAACACTAAAGTACTACAAAAAAAAAAATGCACTAAAAACACCAACAACCACCAACAAAATCAAGTCTTCAACAATGCTCCTCTGTTTAGTCTAGACAATCCAATACATAAGTATACATATTATGTTCACCAGTTTGGAATTTACAAGGTCCACACACATCATTCACCTTCTTCTTCAAGAGTTATGTTTAAATTTTTTACATAATCAATAAAAGGTCTCCATATATTCTCAAACACAATTTCCTTTGATTTCAGTATATATGTTATTCTTTCTAATGGAAGGTTTGTTAACATCTGTCTTAACCACTGAGTCACATCTGGTCTATGAGTCTTTTTCCATAATAGTGCAATACATTTTTTGGCATTAAGCAAACTGAGGTCTATGAATGTTCTTTCACTTTAATTAAAATTATGCTTTTCTGGGTACAGACCCAACAAAAACAGTTTAGGATTCAGTATGATTTGTTTTGAGATTATTTTTTCAATTGTTACCCTCACCTCTTCCCAAAACATTCTTATTAATCTACATTCCCATAAACAATGAAATAGGGTTCCTTTACTTTCCATGCATTTTGTGCATATATCTGGTATATTTTTGTTATATCTATTTAACTCCTCCGGTGTAACATACATCCGCATTAACCATTTGAAATGTATCAATTTAAGGCGTACATTTATTGATTTGGTTTGAGCTTCTGTACAAGCCAATTCCATTGTTCCTCTGAAATTTCAGTTTGCAGATCTTCTTTCCAGTAGTTTAATCTTTTCAGTGAATTTTCACTTGAAGATAGTGTCAATGAGTTATAAAACTCTGAAATAATACCCTTTCTTTTACTATCTTTCATCATCATTTTTTCCAAGGATGAGTAAATAGGTCGAGTGAGAGCTTTATTTTGATTTGATCGAATAAAGTTTCTAAGTTGAAGATATTTAAAAAAATGTGTTCTATTGAGATTAAATTTGATCCTCAGCTCTTCAAAAGACATTATGTTATCTGCACATGGCAAATATAAATCCTGAATCTTTTGTATCCCTTTTAAATTCCATACTTTAAATACAGCGTCCGCTCTCCCTGGTTTAAAATATTGATTACCCCATATTGGACTAAATTGTGACAATAACTGTGGTTCTTTTAAATAGTTTTTTAGCTTCACACCATATTTTGATCATATGCTTTACAAATGGATTTTTAACTTGTTTTTGTAATTTTTTTGCCGAATCTGAGTATATGAATATGGGAAGAGGTAAAGGTAAATTGTATGATTCCATTTCAGTCCAGTGAGGGAGATCATTTGATGAAAAATAATATGTCATAGACCTCAGTTGTGCCGACCAATAATACAACATAAAATTTGGACATTTCAGACCTCCACGATCAAATGGTAAATATAATAAAGACAGACGTAATCTAGCCCTCCTGTTGTTCCATATAAATTCCACTAACTTTTTTTTTATTCTTGAGAATAGATCTAAAGGTGGTGATAAGGGAATGTATTGAAATAAATAAAGTATTTTAGGTAAAATATTACTTTTAAGTATATTGATTCTCCCGATCATCGACATTGGTAGTGACATCCATCTCTGAGTTAACTCATTGATATCTGACATTAAGGCTTCATAGTTGACACTGGCGACTGATTCTAGCTTAGGCACAATTTGGATTCCTAAATATTTAAACTGATTTACAACATTGAATTGATTTACCTCAGGGGCTGGGTAATTTCTCTGGGTCTCATTTAGCATTAATATTGAAGATTTAGTTTTATTTATTTTATATCCTGATATTTCCCCCAAATTCTTTATTAAATTCAACAAGGTTGGAATTGATTTTTTTAGATTCGACATAAACAAAATTATGTCATCGGCGTACAGGGAGATTTTATGTTCTGTTGGTCCAACTTTAATTCCATATATTTGTGAATGTAAACGTATTGCTATCGCTAAAGGTTCAATTGCCATAGTAAACAGTAAAGGTGAAAGTGGACAGCCTTGTCGACATCCTCTATTGATTTTTATTGGTTTTGAAATATTGTTATTTGTTAGGATTTCTGCTGTAGCATTATTGTATATTATTTGAACCCATTTTATGAAATTATTTCCAAGTCCAAACCTTTGTAGGACTTCAAAAAGAAAGGGCCATTCAACTCTATCAAAGGCCTTTTCGGCGTCCAGTGATAGGAGAGCTGTATCCGGTGCTTCTTTATTAAAATAAATAATATTAAATAGTCTTCTTACATTATGGAAGCCTTGTCTACCCTTTATAAAGCCATTCTGATCTCGATTAATAATATTTGGTAAAATTTCTTGTATTCGTCTTGCTAAAATTTTACAGATTATCTTAAGGTCGGCGTTTAATAATTCAATTCAACTTTATTTATATAGCGCCATTTCACAACAACAGTCATCTCATAGCACTATCAACTGTAGGGAGGACCCCCACAGTTGCAGAAAGACCAATAATGAGACCAATAAGCCTATTGGTCTCATATTTTCACATTTATTAGAGGGCTTACCTGGTTTTGGCAGCAGTATAATTAAGGCATTATTTATGTATGATGGTAAATTATTATTTTGAAATGCTTCTAAAACCATTTCCAAAAAAGGTTTTATTAATTTATTCTTAAATTTTTTATAAAGGTCAACTGGAAGACCATCTGGTCCTGCACTTTTTCCTGATTTCATATTATCAATGGCTAGCCCAACTTCTTCTTGACTAATTTTAGACTCCAATATCTCCCTGTTTTCATTTGGAATACACGGTATAGATAGTTCGTTCAAAAACCCATTTAGTTTTGTTAAATCAGGTTCATTTTTGGTATCATATAATTTTTCATAGTAATCTCTAAAGGCTCTGTTAATTTCTAAAGGATCTATAACTACCTGTCCGTTACTTATAATACTGGTAATTGGTGTTTTAATTTCTAATTGTTTAATCTGCCATGCTAATAATTTTCCTGATTTTTCACCTTGTTCATAAAAGATTGTTTCAATCTTAGAAGACTCGAGGCAGCTCTATTCGCTGATTTTTTGTCGTATTCAGCTCTCAAAATCAGTAATTCATTCTCCAACCTTGGGTCACTTCCTGCATACACTTTTTCCTGAAGACTTTTTATTTTATGTTCCAATTTAGCTCTCTCCTCTTGAGTCTTCTTAGATTTTGATCCTGTATAACTAATAATATGTCCCCTAATAAAAGCTTTGAAAGCCTCCACTTTACACATGCTGATGTTTGTGTAGTATTGATGTCAAAGAACTCGTCTATCTGTTTTTCTATATACTTGACAAATTCCTCATCCTGAAGCCATTTATGCTGAAATTGCCATCTACCTGATTCCTTTGTCAATTTTTTATCTACATATATTAGACAACAGGGTGCATGATCAGAGATCACGATGTTATCATAAAAGCAGTTTTGAATCTTGGACCTTAATTCTGTGGAAATCAAAAAATAATCAATACGTGAGAATGTCTTGTAGGTACTGGAATAACAAGAATAGGCTTTAACTTGTGGTTTCATTTCTCTCCATATATCTAACAATCTCAATTCTTTCATAAAATGATTAATAGTCATCCTACATCCAATATGCGTGCAATCCAGTCCTGTTGATCTATCTATACCTGGATTCAATGTACAATTAAAATCCCCTGCTATTATATGTTGCCCTGTAAGTGATGATAAGATAAGAAATAAATTAGCAAAGAACTTCTGATCATCTATATTGGGACCATATAAGTTCACAAGATCTATATTTTCTAATAGCAAAGAACCTTGAATGATTACATATCTTCCAAATTTGTCTCCAATTACATTTTTCACTTGAAAAGGAACTGATTTATGTATGAGAGTCATAACTCCCCTGGCCCGGGATGAGAATGATGAGGTGAAGACACTTCCTTGCCATCTACTCCTAATTCTTTTTATATCCTCCTCTATTAAATGAGTTTCTTGTAAAAACACAATTTTTGAACCCATATCTTTTATTTTATTCATAACTTGTTTAAGTTTTTTTAAATTTTGTAGACCTCTGCAATTCCATGAAGTTAAATTAAGATTAACACTTTGGTTTATGATCAATAGAGAGTTTGGGATTACCTTGCAGTGTAAACATGCTCATACAGAGAAGCAAAAACATGAGTGGTTGAACATTCATCCTACAAACTACACACAAACAAATTTCCCCTTCCCACACTTGTGGGAAACCCCCCAAAATCAAAAGAAAAATTCCGTCTCCCGATATAGCCTTCGACCGCTCCACACCCACGGGGAACAGCCTAAGCCACTCCTTCTTCATCCTCCCAATCACCCTAACTCTACTGCTTTTAATGACGTAACATTAACTCTCCTCTGTAGTTTTCCAACTTAACTCCAAAATTTTTAACAACTTTGTACATCATAGTTTTTTTTTTTGTTTTGTTTTTGTTTGTTTTTTTTAATATATAATACAATCTATATTTTGTAAACTTACTATTTACTTCAAGTCAGTCAGATGCCTGTGCAAATGCTTAATTATTTTACCTTATATTTTTTTCATGCTTAGCTCCCACCAGTCTCTTCTTCTTCTTTGATCTTCTTGATGAACTCCTGCGCCTCCTCTGGGGTCTTGAAGATGTGGGTTCTGCCCTCATACGTGGTCAGCAGTCTCGCAGGATAGATTACACCATGACGAATCCCAAGGTTGCGCAGCTCCTTACGTATGGGATCAAACTGCTTCCTCAATTGTTGGATTCCTGTGGCCAAATCTGGGTAGAACCGCACCTGCTGGTCCTGGTGTTTAATCTCTCCTTTAGCTCGTGCAGCGTTGAAGATCTTCATCCTGTCTCTGTTGCTAAGAAACTTCATAATTAAGGTCCTCGGCGGTCCCTTATCTCTCCGTGGGCCAATACGATGTGCATTTTCCAGAACCACTGTTGATTGCAACTCCTCGCTGCCCAGCACCTCCGGAATCCACTTTTCCAGAAAGGAACATACGTCCCGACCTTCTGATTCCTCTGGAAGACCCACCAGCCTCAAGTTATTCTGTCTCGACCGAGATTCCAAATCCAAAATATTATTTTCCAGAGATTTATTTTTTTTTTCCAAAGTGCGCACCTTTAATTGAAGACGGGTGACGTCATCTTCAGCACTAGCGAGACGGAGCTCCATCTGCGCCGTTCGTTCTACACAGTCACCCAATTCCTTTCTTATTCCTTCCAACGCTGTCATAATCCCATCAAATCTAGAGGAAAAGTCTGCTCTCATTGAACTCATGGCAGCCATCAGCGCATTTGCGCCTCTCCCCGCAGACATCGCACCGTTGCCAGCCTCCTCCGCCATATATGGAGTTTTATTTGCTGCGTCACAGACCTGAAAGTCCGTTAATTTGGACTGTTTCGGCGGCTCGCTTTTTCCTTTACCTGGTTTTCCAGCCTTAGGCTTCGCCGACATATCCTCGCCCAGACGCTGGGATACGTTCTGTCCCAAATGAGAGAGTTATTTGCCGATTTTTTTTCTCCAGGAGCAGAGCAGAGTGAGACACATCCGTCCTACGTGGCAGCCATAACCGGAAGTCCTAGTTTTTTATTTTTAATAAATTTGCAAAAATCCGCCCCCCAAAACTTTTCATGTCATTATGGGGTATTCTGTGTAGAATTTTGAGGAAAGAAATGAATTTAATCCCTTTTGGAATAAGGCTGTACCATAACAAAATGTGGAAAAAGTGAAGCGCTGTGAAGACTTTCTGGACTCACTGTAAATTATCACATAAACAACTGACCCAAAATCAGTTACAATAATGCACCTTTTGTTATTTAACTTATAATTTCACAAACTGCTAACAAGTGCTTTCTTGAGTGCAAAGGGTGTGTCGTGTCAAGTTAACAGCCCAGAGTGAGGAAACAAATTCAATGCATGAGGCATGTATGCATAATCTCACTGCATTTCAGTCCCTCCAGGATTTTGTTGGCTGTTTTTGTGATTGTTGTGGCCCAAAATGCCTGAATTTGTGGGAGCTTTTCTGAAAAGTTGTGACATTTGTAGATTTTTTTGCACTGAAAGTTGTGTGAGGAAGTACAGATTTTGAAGTAACTGCTTTTTCTATATGTTGACAGTGATGCTTTTCTAGGCAACATTACAAGAAAAACACAGGATTGCCAAAAATTTCCTGTTAAACAGAGATTTATGTAGAATTAAAAGCTTAGTAAAGTTGTCATAAAATGACCAACATTGTATTCTTACTGAGAACTTAAATTCATTCATTCATTCATTCATTTTCTTCCGCTTAATCCTTTTGGGGTCGCGAGGGGGCTGGAGCCTGTCCCAGCACAAAAAAAAAATAAATATAAGAATTAGTCATTACAACAGATAAATTTTATTGAATGCATGTTAGAGTATGGAGAAAATTATGGCAGCATCTTCTTGAATCTAGAATATGAAAACTAAGACCCCTGAAAAACTTGAGGTCTTCTTCTGTGCTGAAATCCACAACAAAGCAGGGGTGGCTCCTCCACGGACAACCTCACCCTTCAGAACATCTCAGTGCAGGATGGACCTTGGTGTGGAAACCCAGTCTTCACACATCTTAAGGGGAGATGAAAAGGAGACTATATTTCAAAGTAAAATTAATCATATGTTGAAATCCCCACACCACAGTAGGGTTTAATAATTTAGTTTCTTGTATTTTTTTCTTGTTGATATTATAACTACAAATTAACTTTCAATTTTTGAAAAGGGTTTCAATTCATTTCCTGGGAAGAGTTGTTCATTTCAGTTTAGTTCTATTGAGTAAAAATGGCTCAGACTTTATTAATTCTTCCATTTTCATTTTATTGTGATTTATTATTATCTTCAAATTTTTCACTTAAGTGCTAGAAGTCCATAATGTCATAAAATATACCTTTATTCTGCTTTTATTCACAGCACTTAACCAACAGTTAACTACTGTATCCATAGTTTGTAAAAGAAAACACCATCATGCCTTGGTGGCGCAGTGGTTAGCACTGTGGCAGCTCAGCAACTCGCCCTTCGCCGGAGGATCCTGGGTTCGATCCCAGCCCCCAACCAACAGTGATCTGTGTGGAGTCTGCATGTTGTCCCTGTGTCTGCGTGGGTTTACTCCGGGATTTCTCCAGTTTACCTCCCACAGGCCAAAAACATGCAGGTTACGTTAATTGGAGACTCTAAAGTGGCCCTAGTTGTGAATGTGTGTGTGAATGGTGAAGGGATAGCGCCGTACCATGGCTGCTTCATCCATTCCATCCAGATGGATACCATGAATTTCCCTTCTGGGTATCAATAAAATACACAAAAGCAAAAATCAAATTAAAAAAAAAAATTATGACACAAATGATAAAAAAAAAAAGATATTTTACATAAAATCTCAGCAGCTCCAAGTCTCCCTTGCTGTTCACAAGCTTCAGTCAGTCTCTGTGTGTTTTCCGTTTGACGTGTTTTTCAATCATTGACTTTATGTTCCAACACAGTGCTGCACATAGTACAAAACCGTTTATCCCAACTTTATGAAAAATATTTGGAAACTGTTGAGGACAGTCTTTATGGTGACTTTTGTTGATAAACAAACACCCCCCCCCCCCCTCGCCCCCCATGATTCTTCAGCTTGTGACCAGGTCAAGTAATTAAAGTGTACCTGTGGTGGTCGTGCAAAAAAAGATATTATATTGAGCCCCTGGCTCACTTTCTAGTTCAATTTCAAGGTAAAATTCAAGTTTAAGGCAATTTGATATAAATCCATTGCTGATGTGCTTGTTCAGGTATGCCAGCAAAACATGTTCGCAGCCATATTTGCCTCTACATGGCCTTCCAGGACGCTTCCTGTGACGTGATTTCGTGGCTACCGCGATCTGGATCAGTATTGGCTGAGCCTGGAGTACCCGGATGTGCAGCGGCTTCGGGGATATTCTAATTCAAATTCAAACGTTTATTTCAAACTCAGGGTTCATATTAAATGCAGAACTGAAACAAGTAGAAAATAAATAAATAAATGCTTAAATTCGGCGGGTCCTATTATCTGATCTGAGGTCGTTAACAGCCGCAAAACGGCAGATTAATTCGGCTCTTCTGACGCTGCTATAAATAGCGGCAGACAGTGCGTTGCGTTTTATGAGGACCCAAATTCAAACGTTCATTTCAAACTCAGGGTTCATATTAAATGCAGAACTGAAACGAGTAGAAAATAAATAAATAAATGCTTAAATTCGGCGGGTCCTACTATCTGATCTGAGGTTGTTAACAGCCGCAAAACGGCAGATTAATTCGGCTCTTCTGACGCTGCTATAAATAGCGGCAGACAGTGCGTTGCGTTTTATGAGGACCCAAATTCAAACGTTTATTTCAAACTCAGGGTTCATATTAAATGCAGAACTGAAACGAGTAGAAAATAAATGCTTAAATTCGGCGGGTCCCATTATCTGATCTGAGGTCGTTAACAGCCGCAAAACGGCAGATTAATTCGGCTCTTCTGACGCTGCTATAAATAGCGGCAGACAGCGCGTTGCGTTTTATGAGGACCAAAATTCAAACGTTTATTTCAAACTCAGGGTTCATATTAAATGCTGAACTGAAACGAGTAGAAAATAAATAAATGCTTAAATTCAGCTGCTTGTCTCATTTGATCTCGTAACTGCCGCAACACGGAAGCTGATTCTACAACTATATACAGAGCAGCAGCTTGTGTACCCAAACACAGCTCACCTTGTCAGAAGATCGGAGCGGAAACAGGGCACAGACGAAATTGCGTTGTGTGTGAGGACCACTTCGTCACTTTAACCCTCAGAAGACCTTTCTGGCTCAAACCTGTAGCCATGTTGGACAAATTCTTCCTCATAGTCCGACAATTTAGCCATAATAGAATAAAAACACTCACAACAGCACCCTAGTCTCCCATACAGGCGGAGCATTGACTGTTGAGTATCAACGAAGTGACGTCACATCCGCATGTGTCATGGCTGCGCCCACAGTTTTCATTGGCTGCCCATGGCCAAGGTCCTATTTGAATAAATGTCTGGTGGTATATGGCTGGCAAAAATTATTTACCAAAATAAGAAATACTTTTTCATAATGTTTTCAAGTCAAATGCGTCTTCACGACCACCACAGGTACACTTTAATAATTTCTTCAATGTTCAGTGTTAATTTTAGCCTTTTTTCAAAAACTGAGTGATATTGCAGCGCTTCTGCCTTGGATTCACGGACTGGTTTACGCTAGCTTTATGCAGATGCTTAACGCAGGGGCTTTAGAGGGAGGAAGTGGGCTGAATCCCCCCTTGTTAAGGTATCCTTGAATTCAGAAATTAGTTGTCTCAGCCATGCGTTCATCATTTGCTTACTCTGATTCTGTGGTGACCCACCACAGTCTACAGGGACATTCATCCTCACACTCAGAAGGTCCGGAAGAAGCAGAGGACCATTCACATATGGACAGAGAGCCCCTGGGGGGACAACCAGAACAATGGACTATTGTTTATACATCCCCGGATTAAGGAGAAAACGTCCGGGCGCCAGTTGGTCGGGCTAATCATATGTATTGACTGATATGTATATCAATATGCTAATGTGCCATGCATTCTCTCTGTTTGTATAACATATAAAAGAGCTGACGATACATGCCTCAGCAGCACGACACAGCACACACAACACAGCACAGTAGACCATTGTAGCGCACAGCGCGACAAGTGCATCTCATTATGTTGGAGGAAATAAAACTCTACAACCTTCAAGCTCATCACATCTCGCCTGATTCTATTTCTCCACACTGGTGACTCTTGACAAAGAATGGAACACAAGGTGAACACCCCGGAGATGACCCAGACCGGAAGCCCCAGCATGCGTCATGGTGTGCCCCTCGCCTGATCTTTTCCCTCCACACTGGTGACCCGATGTGTCATGGTGCGCCCCTCGCCTGAACATATCCCTCCACACTGGTGACCTGACGACAGAGAATGACCGTTTGCTCCCTCTCCCCATGCTGTGGACACAGAGGACCAGAGAACGCCTGCAACCTCTTCATCCTCACCGGAGCACAGCGCTGAGACCAACATGCATCATGAACGGTGACACAAGCTAGCCGAAGGAAGCAGCCTGAACGGGGAAGGACATCGGCGTCGACTGCGTTGATTTCCGCCAAGCTCCCCGAATCTGACTCAACTCACGGCAGCCAACCTCCCGCGCACAGAAGCCCCGCACGCACACCGCAGGATTACGAGGACAGCGCAACTACCAGCTAAGTGGTCACTGCGCCATGCGTGCGCCATGCACAGAGTCGAGCCGGCTCCACAGACCGATACAGCGTCCTCCGCCACTGCACATGCCCGAGAAACACGGCCGATTGCCAGCCTCGGAACCTTCAGGGCTGCTCACGCACCTGAAGCAGACGTGCAGCCCGCACACAGAACTTCGTATGGGTCTCTCAGCCACGGCGCACAAGAGGAATTTAGCCGATTGCTGTCCCCGATGGCTTTAGGGCTGCTTCCGCACCTAAAAGCCAAACCACCAAGTCCCTCACACAGCTGCAGTTGTTTCACAGCCGCTATGCATCCTTGGGGAATTTGGACGTTTGCTTTCCCCACATCCTCGCAGGACCGAGCCGCGAGAGGAGTCAGAGACTCAATTTTTTTTCACAGCCACTCTGGATCACCGCCAGGGTGACCGGGAAAGTCCCTCACCATTGCGGATCCACACGCAATTTTTACACGGCCCAGACACCTTTGACGTCCTGGGCCGGCACTCACTTACTCCCACCCCCTCCCCCTCCTCCTCCACAGCGCTCTTCCCGCACCTCACTCCCGAAAGCCGGCCAATCGCCATCTGGTTCCATTCCGCACAACGCAAACCGGCCTCGTGCACCCATGGTCCACGGCCGTTCAACGTGCTGGAACTCGGAGCGGAGCACACTGTCCTTTCCACCCCTCCCCCGCCCCCCTCACGGACTGACAAGCCATCCGACACTCCTCTACAGCAGGACAGTTCTACCGGAGCTGGAGCCCAAACGACGGGGGGGCACAGCCCCTTCTGAGTGTTCTGGGGGGGGAGGTGCTTGTGGTGACCCACCACAATCTACAAGGACATTCATCCTTAGACTCAGAAGGTCCGGAAGAAGCAGAGGTCCATTCACATACGGACAGAGAGACCAGAACCAGACCAGAACCAGAACAATGGACTATTGTTTATACATCCCCGGATTAAGGAGAAGACGTCTGGGTGCCAGTTGGTCAAGGTAAGCACACAGATGTGGACAAAATTGTTGGTACCCCTCTGTTAATTAACCCCTTGCACTCCGGTCAATTTCCCTAAAAACGCCAAAAAATAATGTGCCCAAATTAAATCCAAAGCTGTTCTTCAACCCTTTGCAGCATCTTCATGGGGTTGGTCTCATTTAAAAGAAAACACTTTGAATTTCTAATAATCTAATTTCTAATAATCTCTCTAAGTGCTCCGGCCACTGAGTTACAGTCATCTAAACATAGTGAACTTAAAGAAAATAAATTTGGCCTGGGTGTTTTTTTGGATACAAATGCTTGCAAATAATACACAGCTTCAGATCCGGGCTGGAAAATGCAACAGAAATATAGAACCAAGTGTTATCCAGCTGAGGTCCAAATTTTATAACAATACCACAAAAAATGAATATATTACACAGCTTTTTCCTCTGGTAGTTCCCAGGGGTTTTTGAACTGTGCCAAATTGTGCCAAATGGCACAGTTTGGAAAAACGTCTGTAACTTTTGAATGCTTCAATGTAGAAGCTTCATTTTGGGCTCTAATGAAAGGTCACACTCAGGGCTTTGTCTGTGTGTGTGTGTGTGTGGGGGGGGGTTGTCCCCCCCCTTGCTTCAGAGGATGGACATCGGCCATCGCTACATGACGGATTAGCCTCATGTGGCGATGTGGCGACAGCGGCGCAGTCATCGCGGCTCCCCCACCCCCAGTCGCTACAGAAGAATAGCAGGGGGGGCGGCGTTCACGGTCTGGACGCGGCGAACGACCTGTGTACCGTGGCACACGAACTTCAGCCTTCGTGCGCCGCACAGTTGTAATTTACCGATCGGTCAAAAGTCATTTTTGATTACAATTTTCAGGGATAAAGAATAATTTAGCTTATAACCCTTACCTCTTCACAGCAGTGTCCTGGCGAACTTCTCTTCCTCATTGTCAGACGAACGCGACGCTGGTCCGCTCGTGGTTCTGGTCTCGTGACCCAATCAAAACATAATTCCATTATTACAGTTTTGTGCTTCCATGATTGCGGTTTTTGGCGAACGATTTTTCAAAACAAATAACAGTAGTAATTAGAAAAAGACTAGCGAACGCGTGTGTGTCACTCAGCCTTCGTCGTCGGCCTCCGTCGGTCTATGACCATGGAAGAAATCATAACGTCTACTCTGCTGGAACAAAAACAAAATAAGCAATGCCTGTGGCCGAACATGCTGATGCGCGAATGGCAGTCGCTGTCACACAAGTTGCACTTACAGGTGGTCTCCATGCTGCTGGGTCTGTGACGGTTCTTCCTGCGGGTCCTTTTTTTATCTGCTGCAGCAGTCTGTCTTCACCCAGCCTTAAAAAAAAAAAACAGCTCGCGAACTTCTCTGCTTCAATTGGCTCACTGCATTCACAGCCTTGGTAGGCGGGTCCTTCTTGCTAGGTTTTCAGTCATTGGTTTTTCAAGGTTTCAGAAACCCAATTCAAGGCTCTTATTAGTCGAATGAGAGGTCAATCAGATGAACTAATCTGTCAGCGACTGTATCTGCAGCTTTTATTTTCAGTGCGCGCTTGGACGCATCTCCATCATGCGTCCTAGAGCGCATGAGGGCACACAAGAGCGCCCTCGTGTGCTCTGGGACGCAGAGACTTGCCCGCCCGCGGTACAACGGAGTGCAAGAGGTTAAAGAAAAAACCACAATTGTCACAGAAATGTCTTGAATCTGACAAAAATGGTAATAAATAAAAATTCTTTGAAAATTAACCAATGAAAATCAGACAGTGCTTTTGAATTGTGGTTCAGCATAATTATTTTAAAAAACAAACTCATGAAACAGGCCTGGACAAAAATGATGGTACCCTTAACTTAATATTTTGTTGCACAACCTTTTGAGGCAATCACTGCAATCAAACGATTTCTGTAACTGTCAATGAGACTTCTGCCCCTCTCAGCAAGTATTTTGGCCCACTTCTCATCAGCAAACTGCTTCAGTTGTCTGAGGTTTGAAGGGTGCCTTCTCCAAACGGTGTGTTTCAGCTCCTTCTACAGATGTTCAATTGGATTTAGATGAGGGCTGATAGAAGGCCACTTTAGATGAAGAGTACAGAGATGAAGCTGAGTACAGAGGACCTATCCAGGACTTCGTGGACTGGTGCCATCGGAACTGCCTCCACATCAACGCGAGGAAAATGCGAGGAAAACTGAGGAGCTGGTGGTGGACTGCCACAGGCAAGGACAACCCCTCACAGCACCAGTAAACATCCAGTGAACAGACATTGAGATGGTGACATCCTACAAGTACCTGGGTGTTCATCTGAACAATAAATTAGACTGGTCACACAACACCGACGCACTCTACAAGAAGGGACAGCGCAGGCTGTTTCTACTGATGAGGCTCAGGTCTTTTGGTGTACAAGGGGTGCTCTTGAAGACATTCTACGACACGGTGGTGGCATCAGCCATCACTTTTGGAGTGGCCTGCTGGGGCAACAGCATTACAGCAGTCGATGGGAAGAGACTGAAAAAACTAATCAAGAAAGCTAGCTCTCTCCTAGGGGATTGGGGAGAGAACAATGGCGGCTAAACTGTCATCTCTGCTGGAGTCCGAGTCCCACCCCATGCAGGACATACTGAACGCATTGAGGAGCTCATTTAGCAGTAGACTACATCATAGGTCCTTCCTACCTACACTAGGACAATATCAGTCGCTATGGAGAGTGACAATATGTATGGGTACATATTCATACCATGTAGGGTAACTAAATCGACGGTTATTCTGTTTATTCCATCTAGCTACAATGCTCCGCACTGTGTGTGTATATATATATATATATATATATATATATTTATGTGTACATACAGTATAATATGTATATTTACTGCTCTTATTTTCTTGTCTTCTAGATTATTGCTCTGACTGTTGCTATCCCTGTGCTGTTGCAATCATGGAATTTCCCCATTGTGGGACTAATAAAGGCTTATCTTATCTTATCTTATCTTTAGAATAGTCCGATGTTTCGCTGTTAGCCATTCTTGGGTGTTTTTAACTGTGTGTTTTGGGTCATTATCCTGTTGCAAGACCCATGACCTGCGACTGAGATGAAGCTGTCTGACACTGGGCAGCACATTTTTCTCTAGAATACCTTGATAGTCTTGAGATTTCATTGTACCCTGCACAGATTCAAGACACCCTGTGCCAGATGCAGCAAAGCAGCCCCAGAACATAACAGAACTTACTCCATATTTCACAGTAGGGACAGTGTTCTTTTCTTGGTATGCTTCATTTTTGCGTCTGTGAACATAGAGCTGATGTGCCTTGCCAAAAAGTTCCAGTTTTGTCTTGTCTGTCCATAGGACATTCTCCCAGAAGCTTTGTGACTTGTCAAAATGCAGTTTGGCAAATTCCAGTCTGGCTTTTTTATGATTTGTTTTCAACAGTGGTGTCCTCCTTGGTCGTCTCCCATGGAGTCCACTTTGGCTCAAACAACTACAGATGATGCGATCTGACACTGATGTACCTTGACCTTGGAGTTCACCTTGAATGTGTTTCGAGGTTGTTCTGGGCTCTTTTGTTACCATTCGCATTATCTGTCTCTTCCTGTGGCCACGTCCAGGGAGGTTGGCTACATTCCTGTGGATCTTTAAATTTCTGAATAATATATGCAACTGTAGTCACAGGAACATCAAGCTACTTGGAGATGGTCTTATAGCCTTTACCTTGAACATACTTGTCTATAATTTTACTTCAATCACTTCCGGTTGTGGCGTGTAAGGTGAGGATGCACGGGTAAAGGCTCCCAGTTCGTTTCTTGCTTTAAAACTCAGTTTAGGCTAGCGTTTTTAGTTGTTGCTTTGTCACTGCCACTGGAGAATAAAAACGGTTCGCCTGCTCGTGCGAAAAAAGAGAGAAATTGCCAGTCTCATAACTTAATATTGTAGTGGGTGGTGAAGCAATTCATCAGTCCCCTCACACTCCGGGAGAACAAAGGGATTTCTCCCACATTTTTTTTTTTTTTCCTACAATCACAATCAACGTACATCGTCCGGGATCATGGGTCCCAAGAAAGCTCGGCAGACTGAGGAGGAGGACGATATTAAAAGATCGCTCGACTTCTTGGCTGAAGAGATTTCTGCTGTTAAGCAGCAGCAACAAAACATCCTGGGCCTGCTGGAGTCGGTGAAAGCGCTGCGGATCCAGAACGCCGAGAAGGACAAGAGGCTAGCGTATCTGGAGAGCAGAGTGTCGGACCTGGAGCAGAACACTTGGGTGAACGACGTGATCATCACAGGGCTCTACATTTAACCTCAATCGTACACTCAGGCGGTGGCCGCGGACAGCGGAGGGAGGCTCGACGCGCTGGAAGACGAATCGACTGAGCAACAAGTGGCGGCCTTCCTGCAGTCCAAAGGAATCCAGCTGGACTGTGACACCACTGAGGCCTGCTACCCTCTGCCCAGGAAAAACAGCGACAAACCGGCTGTGATCATGAGGTTTGTGAATAGAAAACACAAGACTGCGCTTCTAAAACAAGGTAGGAAACTGAAAGGAACAAACATTTACATAAACAAGCACCTTACAAAAGAAAACGCAGAAATAGCCAGAAAAGCAAGATACCCGAGAAAGCAGAAAAAGATTCAAAACACCTGGACATCAAACTGTAAAATATACATCAAATTAAATGGATCACCTAAAGAAGCCAAGGTCATTAACATCTGTAATATTATGGAACTGGACAAATATCAATGAATATTATGAACTGGAGTCGACAGCAACAAGAGACAAACTGTAGGACACTGAAGGGATATACTCATCTGCAACAAGACATTTAATAACATGAAACAAAAGATCAACAAACAGGAACTGAAAGTTTTTGAATATACGGATCACAACCCACAGGACGTAGAATATAACATAGACCCTGATAATAATTTATTTAGCTCCATCAATAATAACTGTAGTTACTACACGGATGAACAGTTTAACACAATGGTCACATCTGATTTCAATATTTTTATGATCCACTTCAGCAGCTGAAGTCTCTATGCCAACTTTAATAACATTAAAGATTACTTACATAAGTTTAAAGAGCCATTCAATATTGTGGCAATATCAGAGACGTGGCTCAGTGAAGAGAAGGGAGTGAATTTTACATTGGATGGCTATGAATTAAATTATATAAATAGAAAAGTGAAAAAAGGAGGAGGAGTTGCAATTTATGTTGACAAGAGCTTGGTTGGTTCAAGGATGGTTCAAGGTTGTTGAAAATCTATCAGTAACTGTGGATGATTTATTTGAATGTATTAAAATAGAAATCTGTCTGGACAATGTGAAGAATATAGTAGTGAGCTTTGTATATAGAACACCTCGATCAAACATTGACTTATTTAAGGACTGGATGGAAAAAATGTATGCAAAACTAACTCATAACTCATGTTCATCTGTGGGGATTTCAATGTAGATCTGATGAATTCAAAACAACATAGTTTGACAGAAGAATTTATCAACACAATGTACAGTATGGGCTTACATCCAACAATTACCGGACCTAGCAGAATCACGTCACACAGTGCCACACTAATAGATGCCATATTCACAAACATTATGGAAAAAAATATCAGGAGTGGGCTTTATTGAATGATATCAGTGACCACCTGCCAATTTTTGATGTCTATCAATGTGATTATAGGAAGAAAAAGTATACCAAAAATATTAAATAGACAGTGGGGAAAAAAGTATTTAGTCAGCCACCAAATGTGCAAGTTCTCCCACTTAAAAGATGAGAGAGGTCTCCAATTTTCATCATCGGTATACCTCAACTATGAGAGACAAAATGAGAAAAAAAAATCCAGAAAATCACATTGAAGGATTTTTAATGAATTAATTGGTAATTTCCTTAGTAAAATAAGTATTTGGTCACCTACAAACAAGCAAGATTTCTGACTTTCACAGACCTGTAACTACTTCTTTAAGAGGCTCCTCTGTCCTCCACTCGCTACCTGTATTAATGGCACCTGTTTGAACTCATTATCAGTATAAAAGACACCTGTCCACAACCTCAAACAGTCAGACTCCAAACTCCCCTATGGCCAAGACCAAAGAGCGGTCAAAGGACACCAGAAACAAAATTGTAGACCTGCACCAGGCTGGGAAGACTGAATTTGCGATAGGTAAGCAGCTTGGTGTGAAGAAATCAACTGTGGGAGCAATTAATAGAAAATGGAAGACATACAAGACCACTGACAATCTCCCTTGATCTGGGGCTCGACGTAAGATCTCACCCCGTGATGTCAAAATGATCACGAGAACGGTGAGCAAAAATCCCAGAACCACACAGGGGGACCTAGTGAATGACCTGCAGAGAGCTGGGACCAAAGTAACAAAGGCTACATCAGTAACACACATGACCCCCACCCCCCCAAACATCTAAGATGGAACAACGTAATAACAGTCTGCAAGTCATGGTAAAATTACTACACATCAGTCCACGTGTCGCTTGGGCCTCAGTCGCCTCCCATATCTGCTGTAAGCGGGCTTAACCACTTTCGCGGTGCCCTCCTGCTGGGGATCTGCTGTCTGAGGATGAGAACTGTTAGTCAATCCCTGTGGGTGTTCTGATGAATGCTCCTTAGGGGGTCTGCCGCGCCGAGGAGCCGTAGCCAATAGCACATCCTCGTCGGCCAACACAAAGGCGGGTTTGAGTCTGTTTATGCCAATCTTTTCTTTCCTGCCCCCCAAATCTAGCAAAAAATGCTTATCCCCTGTTTCCAGCACTCTAAATGGTCCATCATAAGGTGGTCGCAACGGTGGGCGATGCGCATTGTGTCTGACAAAAACAAACTCCGCATTTTTTAGAGCCTTAGGCACAAAAACGCGCGGAAAACTGTGGTGAACGGGGCCGGGAAGCATGCCTGCTTCCGCGCCACTCTGCAACCGCTGAGCCGGGAAGCATTCTGGCGCAGGATTATCTGGGAGAAATTCCCCGGGTAGCCGGAGTGGCTGCGCAAAAACTAACTCAGCTGGGGAGGCTTCTAAATCCTCTTTAGGTGCAGAACGCAACCCCAATAAAACCCATGGTAGCCTGTCCACCCAATTTGCATCCGTAAGCGATGCTCTGAGGGCCGCCTTCAGTGACCTATGGAAACGTTCGCATAACCCATTATCCTGCGGGTTGTACGCGGTAGTGCGGTGGATCGTTACCCCCAGGCTGCGGGCCATCGCTGACCAAAGCTCGGAAACAAATTGAGGACCTCTGTCGGACATAATGTCCGACGGAACTCCAAAGCGCGCTACCCATGCCGTTAAAAACGCGCGCGCCACCTCCTTGGCTGTGGTTGATGACAGTGGGACCACTTCCGGCCAGCGCGTGGTGCGGTCTACCATTGTCAGAAGGTGTGTGCACCCCTGCGACGGCGGGAGGGGGCCTACGAGGTCCACGTGAACGTGATCGAACCTCTTAGGCGGGATGTGAAACGGCTCCAAGGGAGCTCGCGTGTGCTTGTGAACCTTGGCTCGTTGGCAAGCCATGCAGGCTGCTGCCCACTCTCTAACTTGCTTGCAAAGGCTCGGCCATACAAATTTCTCTCCTACCATTTTGACCGACGCGCGCATCCCCGGGTGCGCCAGAGAATGAATCGAGTCAAAAACACGGCAGCGCCATGCGGGTGGTACCACTGGGCGCGGTTGTCCCTTGGAGACATCGCAGATTAGGGAGGGGATATCATCCTGCAGCACCCTGTTCTCCAGCCTTAACCCTGTTGGTCCAGACTGGAGCGCGTGCATATCCGCGTCGCTCACCTGATCCACGGCCATGGCTGCATAATCTATCCCTACGCGGACTGTGGCAGTGCGCACTTCCACGTCACTAGCCTGCTCCGCGGCCATGGTTGCATAATCTATCCCTACGCGGACTGGGACCGCGACGGCGCGCGAGAGACAGTCTGCCACTACATTAAGTTTACCTGCTACGTGCTGAATATCGGTAGTAAAGTCTGAGATTGCAGCCAGCTGCCTCTGCTGCCGGCCCGACCACGGTTCTGAAACCTTGGCCATCGCAAAAGTCAGCGGCTTGTGGTTCACGAACGCGGTGAAACGGCGTCCTTCCAGCCAGAACTGGAATTGGCGAATGGCCAAGTGGAGAGCTAACAACTCCCTTCAAATGCGCTGTATTTTCGCTCACTATCGCGCAACGTCCTGCTGAAAAAGGCGAGCGGCTGCCAAGCCCCGGCTACATGCTGCTCCACGACCGCCCCTATGGCCACATCTGATGCGTCAGTAGTGAGCGCTATGCGGGCCGATGGGTCTGGATGCGCTAACAACGCAGCGTTTGCCAGGGCTGTTTTGACCTCCGCGAATGCTCGCTTTTGCTTAGGAGACCATTCGATTTTGCTTGTGGGTTTTTGTTTATTTAGCGCGGCATACAATGGTTGCATGAGCTGCGCTGCACGGGGGAGGAAACGGTTATAAAAATTTACCATTCCCCAAAACTCCTGTAACGCTTTGACCGTTTGTGGCTGGGGAAAATTTGTTACTGCGCGCACTTTGTCAGACAGAGGAGCCGCTCCTTCTGGAGAGACGCGATGCCCCAAAAAATCAATCTGCGTCACCCCGAACTGACACTTCGCTGGGTTGATTATTAACCCGTGCTCTCCCAACCTCCGGAAAACTGCCGTGAGGTGGTTTTCGTGTTCGTCTTCGGATGCGCTGGCTGCCAACATGTCGTCCAGGTAGACGAACACAAAGGGGAGATCGCGCAACACCGCGTCTATCATGCGTTGCAATTTCTACGCAGCGCCTTTAAGCCCAAACGGCATGCGCAAAAACTCGAAAAGGCCGAACAGAGTTATTACCGCTGTTTTGAGTATGTCCTCAGCGCGTACTGGGACTTGATGGTACCCGTGGACCAAGTCTACCTTAGAAAAAATGCGTGCCCCCGCCAAATGAACGGAAAAATCTTCGATATGCGGGATTGGGTAGCGGTCGTGTGCTGTAGCGTTGTTCAACCTGCGGAAATCTCCGCATTGACGCCACGAGCCGTCAGCTTTAGGGACCATGTGAAGCGGGGAAGCCCATGGGCTTTTCGAACGCCTGATGATGCCCAACTTTTCCAGGTTGGCGAACTCTTCGCGCGCTATGGACAGTTTAGCTGCATCCAAGCGCCAAGCTTTTGCAAAAACGGGCAGTCCGGTGGTAGTAATAAAATGTTCCACTCCGTGTTTAGCGACAGCTGCTGAAAATGTGGGAACCGTGAGTGCTGGGAACTGAGTGAGTAGTGTGTGGAACTTACCACCTGCCGTTGCGACTTTGGCTTGTGCTGTGGGCGGGGTCACTCGGGCTGCACAGGGAATAGAATAAAAAGAAAGTGCATTAACCAGGCGCCTATTAGCAAGGTCAACCAACAAACCATGTGAGCACAGAAAATCAGCGCCTAACACATTGAAGCTCACTGCAGCTATAACAAAAGTCCACTCAAATGTACGGCCGTGTAGGGACAGAAGCAGAGTCTTCTCACCAAAGGTCTTAATTCTCAAGCTGTTTGCTGCTGACGCTCCGTGACTTCCGGGACCCGCCAGCCGGTCAGCATATGTAGGCATGATGAAACTCACTTGGGAGCCTGTGTCCACGAGGAATTGCCTCCCCTAACGCGCGTCCATCAAGTAGAGCAGCTTGTTCTCTTCCCCGAGGGCCGCGGCTGCTACCGACCCCTGGCCTTGGCGTTTCCCGAGCTCTTGAATTGGCACGGTGGTATATATTTGCGTGCCCTCTCTGCAAAGCGGCGATGGTAGAAACAGAGGTCGTCTCCTCCGCGATCCCTGGCCCTCGCCGCTGCCGTTGGGTCTGCTACCGCCTGCAAGTATTCAATGGGATTATTAGTAATCGACCTAAGAATGCTAATTATCCAGAATATTTTATTGAAAATGGCAATTTGATAAATAATATGGAGGATGTGGTCAGTGGTTTCAATAATTTTTTTGTAAAAGTTGGTCCTGAATAAGCAAAATCAATAGTAACACCAGAAACAAACAACAGTGGTTCTGTAAATAAAATAGAAGATAGAAATCCAAACACAATCTTTTTGGGTGCAGTTACTGAAAAGGAAATTTTCGAGACTGTGAGTTAATTTAAGAACAAAAAAATTAACGGACTGGAATGAAATTGACATGACAATAGTGAAAAAAGTAATTGAAGGAATTGTTAAGCCACTCACCCACATCTGTAACTTGTCATTTCAAACTGGTAAATTTCCAAACAAAATGAAAATAGCAAAAGTAATACCCCTATACAAAACAGGAGACAGTCATTGTTTCACAAATTACAGGCCAGTCTCTTTACTCTCACAATTCTCCAAAATACTTGAAAAAATCTTCACTAAGAGACTGGATGATTTCATTGAAAAACACAACCTCCTTACAGACAGCCAGTATGGTTTTAGAGCAGATAAATCTACATTTTTGGCACTGATCGAACTTATAGAAGAAATTACTAGTTGTATAGATAAAAAAAAGTTTGCTGTAGGAGTATTTATAGATTTAAAGAAAGCTTTTGACACCATTGACCACAGAATACTACTAAGGAAACTGGAAAGGTATGGGATAAGAGGGGTTGGACTGAGTTGGGTGGAAAATTATTTAAGTAACAGACAACAATTTGTACAAATTGGTGAGCACAAATCACCCTTCATGGACATCACTTGTGGTGTGCCTCAGGGGTCAGTTTTGGGACCCAAACTCTTTATTTTGTATATAAATGACATACGCCAAGTATCAAAAATTCTAAAATTTATTTTGTTTGCGGATGACACAAATATTCTTTGCACTGGTGAGAATTTGCAGCAGGTTTTATAGGTGGTCACAACTGAAATGAAAAAGTTAACGCAGTGGTTCAACAAAAATAAATTATCTCTAAATCTAAAAAAAACAAAGATTATATTGTTTGGAAATTATAAAATAAATCATGAAATAATGGTTACGATAGTTGATACCAGAATAGAAACAGTACAGGAAAATAAGTTTCTGGGGGTGACGCTAGACAATAAAATCTGCTGGAAACCTCACATCAGTCACATCCGGGCTAAGTTGGCAAAATGCATAGGGATACTGGGGAAGACAAGACACATATTGGACTATAAATCATTGTTCTTACTTTACAATTCACTGTCTCTACCTTATCTTAACTACTGTGTAGAAGTCTGTGGAAACACCTACAAGACCAACCTACAGTCAATTTGCACATTTCAAAAAAGAGCTATAAGGATAATAAATAATGTAGGATATAGAGACCATACCAATTTCTTGATTTTAAAGTCACACGTCATAAAGTTCATCGATTTAGTTAAATTTAAGACAGTATAAGTCATGTACAGGGCAGTTAATAATCAACTCCCAACTAATATACAAAAAAAAAATTAAAAAAGAGACAATGATTATAATTTGAGAGGAGACTTAAACTTTCCAAAACCCAAAATACGAACAACCAAGAAAGTATGTGCCTATCTGTCTGTGGGGTGGATTTGTGGAACAGTCTGGAGCTGGAACTGAAACGATGTACAAACAGAAATCAATTCAAAAAGAGGTATAAACATTATTTGCTGAAAGGATATACGTATGTTAGAAGGGTAGTATTTATATGTACGATTCACTGTGCTCACTCTGGGACACTATGGAATGGCGGGTGGGACAGTACTGTGTATATCTGTGTTGTTTGAGGCTGGTTTTGATGTATGGACATCAGTGTATGTTAGGATGGATGGGTGTTAATGTTGATATGTACAAAATACAGTTAATTGTTTACTTGGGGTTAGGGATGGGCATTCGGTGAAATTTTCTTCACCGATCGTCGGGAGAATTAATGATTAATAATCGGTTAATCATTAACATTTTTAGGTACGTAACAAGGCAGGTAGACTACATTAGAACATCAGGAATCAGCACGGAGAGCCCTCTCTCTGTTCTCGTGTTGGCTCGGCTCGGGAATCTCGCAAGCTGATTGGCCGAGACGTTTCACCCCGCAAGCTGATTGGCCGAGACGTTTTACCCAGCTTCTCTCCCTGCCGAGCGGCCACCCAACAAACGAAGACCGCATTCATTGCTCTATCGCTCGTGTTACTTAGTCTAGCCGCCTAGAACTTTTTGCTGTTCTCTTGTGCCATTTTGTGCGAAATAGTCTTCCCGTCGAGCTACTACGCCGCCTCCTGCAGCTTCCCTCGACGTGTGTACACCGAATCTTCATGACCTTCTCAATAAAGTTTCTGAAAAAAAAAAAAAGAATCTTCACGACCGCCATTACTCAGCGCGCAACCACTGTTGGCGGTTTCTTCTTTCTTTCTTTCTTTCTTTCTTTCTCCTTTAGTTACTTGAATGTTTGTTTGCCATAAGTTTCTGATATAGCTTTGAAATAATTGTTATTTTATTTCCTGCATATGAGCTTAAAATGAATTGTATAATCTCACTCACATCTGTTTGGAGGTTATGCCTAATCTTCTTCATATAATAGTCTCTCATCTGCAGATATCTGAAGAATTCCGATTTTTCTAGTTTAAATTTTCTTCTGATGTTTACAAAGCTCCCGAGATCTTTTTTTCCGATATTGCCCCATGCCGTGATTCCCTTGTTCACCAGATTTTTGTATCCCCCATCTTGCTTTGCCGGTTCAAATTGACTGTCAAATGCTACCCATTTCAATAGTTTTATGTCTTCCTTTATATTATACTTTTGTACTATTTTATACCACAGTTCTAAAGCAAATTTAGTGATTGGGTCTATTTGTTTGATTTCCTTATATGCATCTTTATCTTCTATTATGCTTTGTACTGGGAGTCCCTCAATTTCCTTTTCCATTTCTTTCCATTTTGCCTCATATCCTCCGTCGCACCAACATATGATAAATCTTATTTGTGCTGAGTAGTAATATTCCTTTAGACTTGGTAGGCCCATGCCTCCTTTCTCTTTTGGTAACTGGAGAGTTTTATATTTCACTCTTGGTTTTTTACCTCCCCAAACAAATCTCGATATCATTCTGCCCCACTTTGAGAACTGGGCACCTGGAATCTCTGTTGGTAGAGCCTGGAAAAGGTAAAGTAATCTAGGTTGTATGCTGATTTTGACTGTCTCAATTTTTGAATTCAGATCCATATTTAAGATTGACCATCTATCAATATCTTTTTTTATTTCTTGTTCCAACCTATCATAGTTTGCTTTATAAATTTTGCTTAGATCTTTAGGTATGCTCACTCCAAGGTATTTTATTTCTTTTTGTTTCCAGTTTAGTTTGATCTTATCAGTTATCTGGTTTGGAGGGTTATAGTGGAATGTCAGTATTTGTGTTTTTGTTATGTTTATCTTGCATCCTGATAATTTTCCAAAATTTTCTATCAAGTTCATCATTTCCATTATTGATTCATCTGGTTGTTCAAGGTAAACTATAATATCGTCTGCAAATAGCCCAATCTTGTGTTCCGCTCCCTTTATTGTTACACCTTTTAATTTCTTATTTTGTCGTATCGCTTGAGCCAGTGGCTCTATGAACAGAGCAAACAAGGTGGGCGATAGGCAGCATCCCTGCCTGGTTGATCTTTGTATATTTACTTTGTCTGTTAAGCTACCGTTTATCTTGATTCTTGCCACAGGTTTTTGATACAGTGTCTTTATGCATTGTACTGATTTTTCGTTAAATCCAAAGCGTTCCAGCACACTATATAGGAATTTCCAGTTAACCCTATCAAATGCTTTTTCTGTGTCTAAACTCATTATTACTGCGCTTTTCTTTTCTTTATGTACTTGATTAATTATATGTATTGTTCTCCTGATATTGTCATGTGTTTGGCGTCCCTCTATGAAACCAGTTTGATCATCTTCTATCAATTCCGTCAAGAATGTCTTTATTCGTTTACATATAATTGTTGTATATATTTTATAATCAACATTTAATAAAGAGATTGGCCTATAGTTTCCGCATTGTTCTCTATCTTTCCCTGGCTTTAAAATAACTGAAATAATGGCTTCGTTCCGTGATGGAGGTATTTTGTTGTTGTTCAGTGTCCAATTAAATGACTTTAGGAGTTGTGGCGTGAGTTCTTCTATAAACAGTTTATAAAATTCAGAGGGGTATCCATCACTACCTAGTGATTTACCGTTTTTAAGTGACTTAATCACATCTCTAATCTCTTGTGTTATTTCTGCTGTTAGCTTTTCATTTTGTTGATTTCCTATTGATGGCAAGTCCAATGTGCATAGAAATATTTTAATATCCTGAGTATTTGTTTCTTCAGGTTGCGAGTATAGTTCTTGATAGAAATTATGGAATATTTCTTCGACGTTTTCTGGGTTAACTGTGGTTTTATTTGTGATGGGGTCTTTAATCTTATATACATTATTCACTGTTTGTTGTTTTCTTAACCTTTTTGCCAGCAGTTTTGTGGCTTTTGGCCCCGTTTCATAATATTTTTGCTTTAGATATCTATTTTTCCTTTCAATTTCATCTATTTGTGTTTCTTTTATCTTTATTTTTTCTTCTTTAATTTCTTGGTATATTTTTGGGTCATTTGTGCTTTGATGTTTATGTTCTAATTCCCTCAGTCTCTCACATCTTTGTTCATATGCTTCCAGTTTAGACTTATTTGCTTTTCCTGTTTCAACAATTAATTTACCTCTTAACATGGCTTTTAGTGCATCCCATAGTATTGTTGGGTCCACTTCTTCATTGTCATTCTCTTGGATATACTCGTTTATGTTTACTTTTATTCTTTCTTTCATTTTCTCATCATTTAACAGTCCTACGTTAAGTTTTCATGTTGTTTGTCGTTTTCTATTGTTTAAATATATTTCCATGTATATAGGATTGTGTCTGATATTTCTGCCCCTCCAATCCGACAATTTCTCACCCTGTGTCTGTCACCTTCATTCATAAGGAAGTAATCTGTTCTGGAGTGTACTTTATGGACTGCTGAATAATGTGTATAGTCTTTTTCGAGTGGGTGCAGGTCCCTCCATTTGTTTACCATACCCATTTCTGCCAGTGAGGTTCTTATGAACTTTGTTACATGTTTTTTTGTCTTAACACTTGTTGTGTCAACTTCATGATCCATGACAGCATTTAAGTCTCCTCCACAAATTAGGACTCCTTCACTGTGTGTTGCTATGAGATCAAACAGATGTTGAAAAAAACCCTTGTCACTTTCTGGTGGGGTATAGATGTTCACTAATGTGATCTGCATACCATCTATTCTTCCCTTCCCTTTATGGGCTGCACGGTGGCGCAGTGGTTAGCACTGCGGCAGCACAGTTTACCCTTGGCCGGGGGATTGTGGGATCGTGGGTTCGATCCCAGCCCCCGACCAACAGTGATCTGTGTGGAGTTTGCATGTTCTCCCCGTGTTGTGTGGGTTTACTCCGGGATTTCTCCGGTTTCCTCCCACATGCCAAAAACATGCATGTTAGGTTAATTGGCTGTTCTAAATTGTCCCTAGATATCTGTTTCCTATAGGCCCTTAGAATAGAGGGTTAGTATTAATGAAAGCGCTTTGAGTGGTCTTTGTGACTAGAAAAGCGCTATATAAGTGCAGGTTAGTTAGTTAGTTAGTAATCCCTGCCTTCTTTATCCTGGATTTTTTTTTTTTTTTTTTTTTTTTTTTTTTTTTCTCTCGGCGCCACACGAAGTCGGCTGCCTTTTGCAACAGCGGCTCGATTCCGAGTCTTTTTCCCTTCCTCTCTCTTTTGATCCGTCTTTTTTTTTCACCCCACTTATATCACGGACACACAGATCGTCCTAAATGTCTCCTGAGCCGGTGGACGGAGCCACTGTCTATAGCAGGATACGATACAGCAGAGAACAGCTGCTAGCATTCAACCGCCACCCGGTCCCATTGGAAAAACTCGACATACCGAGTGAACTGAGGCGAAAACGCCGCGGCTGCCGGGCTGGAGTAAGGCGGAGGACAAAAAATATAAGGTACAGACCCTCCCTTCCATCTGTTGTCATGGGAAATGTACGGTCGATACTGGGAAAGTTAGATGAGCTAGCGGCTATCTCCCGTTATGATAGCACATACCGGGAGTGCTCTCTCCTTTTGTTTACTGAGACGTGGCTAACTGAACTAGCAGCAGATGCTAACATTGAGCTGGAGGGTTTTCACATGATACGAGCTGACCGAACACCAGACAGTGGCAAGGCTAGGGGCGGTGGAGTGATCATGTATGTTAACAACAACTGGTGCAGACCGGGACATATCACTGTTAAACAACGACACTGCAGCAAAGACATTGAGTTGCTAGCTGTTAGCATGAGGCCTACATATCTCCCGAGAGAACACTCACACGTGATCTGCATTGTTGTTTATGCAAATCCGACGGCGAACGCTGGGACAGCACGTGACGTCATCCATTCAGTAACCAGCAGGCTGCAGACAGAACACCCAGATGCTCTTCTCCTCATCTCAGGCGATTTCAACCATGTTTCACTGTCTCCCATTCTACCCACGTTCACCCAGTATGTCACATGCCACACTAGAGACAATAAAACACTGGATTTATTCTACGCAAACACTAAGGAGGCGTACACCTCATCACAACTACCCCCACTCGGGAGATCGGATCACAACTTGGTTCATCTCCGGCCGGTGTACAAACCCCTAGTGCACAGACAACCTCCGGCCATGCACACTGTGGAGTTATGGTCTGAGGAGACAATGGACACCCTAAAGGGCTGTTTTGAAGCCACCGCCTGGAAGCAGCTCTGCGATCCACATGGTGAGGACATCGATGGCCTCATTCACACCTTCACGGGCTACCTCAGCTTCTGTGTGGACAAATCCGTTCCCACCAAGACCATACGGCGTCACTCAAACAACAAACCCTGGATCAACCCTGAGATAAAAACACTTCTGAGAGAGAAGAAGAGGATCTTCAGGTCGGGGAACAGGGAGATGCTGAAGTCCGTACAGAGGGAGCTGAGGAGAAAGATCAGAGAAGGCAAGGACAGCTTCAGGAAGAAGATGGAGGACAAGCTGCAACAGAGCGACATCAGCGGGGTCTGGAGAAACCTCAAAACCATCTCGGGGCTCCAGAATACCTCCCCCCAGGCCACAGGGGGCAGGGAGTGGGCGAACAACCTGAATCTGTTTTTCAATAGATTTGACCAACCGCCCTCCCCCCTGACTGCACAACAACCACTGCTGCCTCTAAAGGAATCAAGTCCTGCTGCCCACTCCCCACTCTACCAACACCCCCCCACGCCCAACACACAGCCCCCCATCCTGACCCTGACCAGGACCCAGGTGAGGACGGAGCTGAGGAAGATCAAGGCGAGGAAGGCGCCGGGACCGGACGGCATCAGCGCAAAGCTCCTCAAGTCCTGTGCAGACCAGCTGTGTGGGATTGTGACGTATATCTTCAACATGAGCCTGAAACTGGGGAGGGTACCACAGCTGTGGAAAACATCTTGTGTGGTACCTGTACCAAAAACTTCCCACCCCAAAGACCTGAACAGCTACAGACCGGTGGCCTTGACGTCCCACTTGATGAAGACCCTGGAGAGACTGCTCCTTGCTCACCTCCGCCCCCTGGTGGAACCAGCGATGGATCCACTCCAGTTCGCCTACCAGCATGGCATTGGGGTGGAGGATGCGGTGATCTTCCTCCTTCACCGTTCTCTGTCCCACCTGGAGAAGCCCGGGAATATGGTGAGGATCATGTTCTTTGACTTCTCCAGTGCTTTCAACACCATCCAACCGATGATCCTGAAGGACAAGCTGCTGCGCGCAGGGGTGGACCAGCACCTGTCATCATGGATCCTGGACTACCTCACGAACCGGCCTCAGTTTGTGAGAACCCGGGACTGTGTGTCCGACACGATCATCAGTAGCACGGGGGCCCCCCAGGGAACGGTGCTGGCTCCCTTCCTGTTCACTCTTTATACTGCGGACTTCTCACACAACACAACACACTGCCATCTACAGAAGTTCTCTGATGACTCTGCGATCGTTGGCCTCATCTCCAATGGAGATGAAGCTGAGTACAGAGGGCTTATCCAGGACTTCGTGGACTGGTGCCATCGGAACTGCCTCCAGATCAACGCGAGGAAAACTAAGGAGCTGGTGGTGGACTGCCGCAGGCATGGGCAGCCCCTCACAGTACCAGTAAATATACAGGGAACAGACATCGAGATGGTGACATCCTATAAGTACCTGGGTATTCATCTGAACAATAAACTAGACTGGTCACACAATACTGATGCACTCTACAAGAAGGGACAGCGCAGGCTGTTCCTGCTGAGGAGACTCAGGTCTTTTGGTGTACAAGGGGCGCTGCTGAAGTCATTCTATGACACGGTGGTGGCATCAGCCATCACTTTTGGAGTGGTCTGCTGGGGCAGTGGCATTACTGCAGCCGATAGGAAGAGACTGAACAAACTGATTAAGAAAGCTAGCTCTGTCCTGGGGCAGCGCCTTGATCCGATGGAGGAGATAGGAGAGAGAAGGACGGTGGCTAAACTGTCATCTCTGCTGGAGTCCGAGTTCCACCCTATGCAGGACATACTGAATGCACTGAGGAGCTCATTTAGCAGCAGACTACATCATCCCAGGTGCACAACCGAGAGGTTTCGTAGGTCCTTCCTACCAACGGCTGTCAGACTGTACAACCTAAGCAGGGCTGCTCGCAGAGATAGCAAAAAGACGTAACAAACTAATAGTTTTTTGAATGCAAAAGATGCAATAGACTTACACACTGGTCCTCTCCGGCATACAACTAGGAACATACCGGTCGCTATGGAGGGTGAGAATATGTATGGGCACATAATCATACCATGTAGGATAACTAAGTAGACGGTTATGCTGTTTCATTCCATCTAGCAACAATGCTCTGCACTGTGTGTGTTTATATATTTGCATATTTATTCCATCTAGCTACAATGCTCCGTACTGTGGGTGTTTATATATTTATATATCTACATATTATTCCATCTAGCTACATTGCTCCGCACTGTGTGTGTTTATATACTTGCATATTTATTCCACCTAGCTGCAATGCTCCGTACTGTGGGTGTTTATATATTTACATATTTATTCCATCTAGCTACAATGCTCTGCACTGTGTGTTCATATATTCATATATTTATTCCATCCAGCTACAATGCTCTGCACTGTGTGTCTGTGTGTGTGTGTATATATATATATTTTATAGTAATACGTACATATGTTTATTAGCTGCTCTTGCTTGCTTGTTTTTTTTTTTTTTTTTTTTTTCTTGCCTTCTGATTGTTGCTCTGAGTGTTGCTATCCCTGTGCTGTTGCAATCCTGGAATTTCCCCGTTGTGGGACTAATAAAGGCTTATCTTATCTTATCTTATCTTATTTCTTGTTCACATTCAAATTGTATTTTATTTGAAATTAGTATCATAACCCCCCTTTTAGTTCCTCCCTTAAATGAACTGTAGTAGGAGTTCTTATAGCCAAATTTCTTCAGTTTCTCATGTTCTGTCTTGCTCAAATGTGTCTCTTGCATAAATATAATTTCGGCTTTTTCCTTCTTGAATTTTCTTATTATTCTTTCCCTTTTAACAGGTGAGTTCAGACCATTCACGTTTAGTGTCATTATCTTAAGATTTTTACCCATATTCGTGTTTTTACATTTTTTTAACTTGTGCTCCTAACCCCTTTAACATCAAAACTAACACATATTATATAAAAACACATTAACAAATCTCGACCTCCGTACTTTGGACCTTTCTTCTGCCCACTGGTCCCTGTTGGTGGATGGAGGGAATGTCCTCACAGAGTGAAGGGCCCTCCCTAGACCTATATTTACTATCCAAGTAATAGTCATTAGTCTAGAAATGTCCAACAAAAATCACTTAAACCTCTCCTAGCCGTTTGTTTCTCTTTTACCTTGTCTTCTTTGCCTTCATTTCTTCTGTGTCTTTCTTAATCTTTGTTATGATCTAGGCATTCAGTTGAAAAGTTGAAAGCCTTGCAGCTTTTCCTGGGCCCGCTGCGCCACGTCTCTCCCCCGTCTTCTGCCGCTCACTTGTCTCCACTCTGGCTGTCGTGATGCGTTCAGTGTCGCCGCTGCTCCAGCTCCTTCCTCGGGCACGCTCACCACAAAGCCTCGCTCCGTCATGTCCCGCGCTGCCTCTCTGTACGTTTTTACGCCGTCATCCCAATGAATCCTCATTTTCGTTAGCGGCGTTTGGAACCTAATTTTTTTCTCTTTCAGCATTTTTTTAATGTTGGCATATTTCTTTCGCTGCTGCACAATTTCTGCCGGGTAGTCATGGTCAAAGAATATCTGTTTGTCGCCGATTCGTATCTTTTTTTTCCACGCTTGTGTCAGGATTCTTTCCTTTATGTCATATTTCAGAAAGTTCACCACAACTGACCTGGGTGTAGAGTTTGGATTCGGGTTCTGTGCCGAGGCTCTGTGCGCTCGTTGAATCTGCAGATCCGCTTCACCGGGCAGCTCCAGCTCTTTTTTTAAGAAATGATCCATGAATTTCGTCATCGAGTTGCCTTCAATGCCCTCCGGGATCCCGAAGATGCGTATATTGCTCCGTCTGGACCTGCTCTCCAGGTCGGTTATTTTTTCCTGCTTCCTCTGTGTTTGCGTCGTCAAGATCTGCAGCCGCTCGTTTGCCTCGGTCTTCCAGTATTCCAACTCCGATATTCGGGCCTGTGCTTCTGTCATACATGCCCGTTGAGAGCGCAGCTCCTCCATGTTTTCTGTTAGTTTGCGCTCCATTTCTCTTCGGAGGCCCATAATTTCCTCCTTCATCTCTTTTTTTCATCTCTTCCTTAAGAGCCGCTAAATCCTGTTGGAGTTGCCGCTTAAAGTCTTCCAAGTCTTTTTTTTAATTCTTTACCTAAATTGGCGATGCCAGTGTTCATAGCCTCGAGTTTGGCGTCCTCCATTTTCTCTGCTGTAGTTGTCTCGTTTTCCTGGGCCTCGTGCACAGCGATTTCTCCTGCGTTGTTGAAGAGGGATTTCTCAGTTTTACCCTGCTTTTTGTCCGTGTGCCCGGCTTCTTTGTGTTTTCATCCCTTGGTTTATTGGTTCATTTATGTCGAGTTGGCCATTTACCAATGATTTTTAATCTGACTAGGGAGAGCTCTCTGTTTAAGCGTTATGTCTCTCCGCCATCTTCCCGGAAGTCCACATTGTCTGATGTTTAAAAAATTTATTTGCAAATTATGGTGGAAAATAAATATTTGGTCAATTACAAAAGTTCATCTCAATACTTTGTTATATACCTGTTGCTGGCAATGACAGAGGTCAAACGTTTTCTGTCAGTCTTCACAATGTTTTCACACACTGTTGCTGGTATTTTGGCCCATTCCTCCATGCAGATCTCCTCTAGAGCAGTGATGTTTTGGGGCTGTCGCTGGGAAACACGGACTTTCAACTCCCTCCAAAGATTTTCTATGGGGTTGAGATCTGCAGACTGGCTAAGCCACTCCAGGACCTTGAAATGCTTCTTACGAAGCCACTCCTTTGTTGCCCGGGCGGTGTGTTTAGGATCATTGTCATTCTGAAAGACCCAGTTACGTTTCATCTTCAATGCCCTTACTGATGGAAGGAGGTTTTCACTCAAAATCTCACGATACATGGCCCCATTCATTCTTTCCTTTACACGGATCAGTCGTCTTGGTCCCTTTGCAGAAAAACAGCCCCAAAGCATGATGTTTCCACCCCCATGCTTCACAGTAGGTATGGTGTTCTTTCTCCTCCAAACACAACAAGTTGAGTTTTTACCAAAAAGTTCTATTTTGGTTTCATCTGACCATATGACATTCTCCCAATCCTCTTCTGGATCATCCAAATGCTCTCTAGCAAACTTCAGACTGGCCTGGACGTGTACTGGCTTAAGCAGGGGGACACGTCTGGCACTGCAGGATTTGAGTCTCTGGCAGCGTAGTGTGTTACTGATGGTAGCCTTTGTTAGTTTGGTCCCAGCTCTCTGCAGGTCATTCACTAGGTCCCCCCGTGTGGTTCTGGGATTTTTACTCACCGTTCTCATGATAATTTTGACCCCACGGGGTGAGATCTTGCATGGAGCGCCAGATCGAGGGAGATTATCAGTGGTCTTGTATGTCTTCCATTTTCTAATAATTGCTCCCACAGTTGATTTTTTCACACCAAGCTTCTTACCTATTGCAGATTCAGCCTTCCCAGCCTGGTGCAGGTCTACAATTTTGTTTCTGGTATCCTTTGACAGCTCTTTGGTCTTGGCCATAGTGGAGTTTGGAGTCTGACTGTTTGAGGTTGTGGACAGGTGTCTTTTATACTGATAACGAGTTCAAACAGGTGCCATTAATACAGGAAACGAGTGGAGGACAGAGAAGCCTCTTAAAGTAGAAGTTACAGGTCTGTGAGAGCCAGAAATCTTGCTTGTTTGTAGGTGACCAAATACTTATTTTCCATCATAATTTGCAAATAAATTCTTTAAAAATCAGACAATGAGATTTTCTGGATTTTTTTTTTTTTTGTTCTCATTTTGTCTCTCGTAGTTGAGGTATACCTATGATGAAAATTGGAGACCTCTCTCATCTTTTAAGTGGGAGAACTTGCACAGTTGGTAGCTGACTAAATACTTTTTTGCCCCACTGTAAAAGCAAGTGCAAAGAAGTGCAGAAAATGCCTCTGACAACAATGGTGTTAGCATTATTAGAGGATATTTCACATCGCGCAGTGAGAAGAGAAAGGGTATTTAGAGACGGAAGATTTTCTAGCTCAGGATGATGACTGGCTTGTCAGCTGGTTCAGGTTTCCACGGGCAGTCTTTGTGGAACTGTGCTCAGAGCTACGGCCACTCTTGGAGCGGAACACAGTGCAGGTGCTGACAGAGGTGGCGGCGAACGCATTGTTTACACATGCGACCAGCTGATTGCGATGAGGAGGCCAGTGCCACTACCCGGAACAAAGCCCCTCAACCTGCACTACCTCAGGAGGAAACGCTATAGGAGGAGGGCTGGAACTAAAGTAAGGATGAGCAGAAGAAAGCAAAAATTGTCCGTACCAATGTTCATCACCGGGAATGTGAGGTCACTGGGAAACAAAGCAGATGAGCTCACAGCGCTGGCCAGGACGCAAAAGGAATATCGTGAGTGTAGTATCATGAGATATCATATCATTTTCCTCCAATTGGTAATTTCCTCTTGTAAAATTGACTTTTCTTGTACATTTGAGACTTTACTATAAATATATGTATTATTTTATGGCTATTTTTTGACTATTTTTTAAAATAAAACTGTTTTTTTTTTTAATAAATTTGAAACACGTGGTAAAAATTTTAAATTTTTTTTCCTTTTACATTTTAAAATTTTGGCCATAATTTTGCAGAACCAGAACATAACAATAATTTAACTGAGTGTTCACAGAAGGAGAGAAAACCCGAGGCGGCAGGGTCTGTGTGTACATCAGTGATGTTTGGTGCCGTAATTCTGCTTTTGTACACAAACACTGTTCTCCATTGGTGGAGTTTATGATCAAGTGCCGACCCTTTTTTTTTTCCACAATATCTTTATTGAACCTTTTTTTTTTTTTTTTTAACAAACATGATACAAACAATCAAACACTAACACTAAAGTACTACAAAAAAAAAAAAAATGCACTAAAAACACCAACAACCACCAGCAAAATCAAGTCTTCAACAATGCTCCTCTGTTTAGTCTAGACAATCCAATACATAAGTATACATATTATGTTCACCAGTTTGGAATTTACAAGGTCCACACACATCATTCACCTTCTTCTTCAAGAGTTATGTTTAAATTTTTTACATAATCAATAAAAGGTCTCCATATATTCTCAAACACAATTTCCTTTGATTTCAGTATATATGTTATTCTTTCTAATGGAAGGTTTGTTAACATCTGTCTTAACCACTGAGTCACATCTGGTCTATGAGTCTTTTTCCATAATAGTGCAATACATTTTTTGGCATTAAGCAAACTGAGGTCTATGAAAGTTCTTTCACTTTTATTGAAATTATGCTTTTCTGGGTACAGACCCAACAAAACCAGTTTAGGATTCAATATGATTTGTTTTGAGATTATTTTTTCAATTGTTACCCTCACCTCTTCCCAAAACATTCTTATTAATCTACATTCCCATAAACAATGAAATAGGGTTCCTTTACTTTCCATGCATTTTGTGCATGTATCTGGTATATTTTTGTTATATCTATTTAACTCCTCCGGTGTAAACATACATCCGCATTAACCATTTGAAATGTATCAATTTAAGGCGTGCATTTATTGATTTGGTTTGAGCTTCTGTACAAGCCAATTCCCATTGTTCCTCTGAAATTTCAATTTGCAGATCTTCTTTCCAGTAGTTTAATCTTTTCAGTGAATTTTCACTTGAAGATAGTGTCAATGAGTTATAAAACTCTGAAATAATACCCTTTCTTTTACTATCTTTCATCATCATTTTTTCCAAGGATGAATAAATAGGTCGAGTGAGAGCTTTATTTTGATTTGATCGAATAAAGTTTCTAAGTTGAAGATATTTAAAAAAATGTGTTCTATTGAGATTAAATTTGATCCTCAGCTCTTCAAAAGACATTATGTTGTCTGCACATGGCAAATATAAATCCTGAATCTTTTGTATCCCTTTTAAATTCCATACTTTAAATACAGCGTCCGCTCTCCCTGGTTTAAAATATTGATTACCCCATATTGGACTAAATTGTGACAATAACTGTGGTTCTTTTAAATAGTTTTTAGCTTCACACCATATTTTGATCATATGCTTTACAAATGGATTTTTAACTTGTTTTTGTAATTTTTTTGCCGAATCTGAGTATATGAATATGGGAAGAGGTAAAGGTAAATTGTATGATTCCATTTCAGTCCAGTGAGGGAGATCATTTGATGAAAAATAATATGTCATAGACCTCAGTTGTGCCGACCAATAATACAACATAAAATTTGGACATTTCAGACCTCCACGATCAAATGGTAAATATAATAAAGACAGACGTAATCTAGCCCTCCTGTTGTTCCATATAAATTCCACTAACTTTTTTTTTATTCTTGAGAATAGATCTAAAGGTGGTGATAAGGGAATGTATTGAAATAAATAAGTATTTTAGGTAAAATATTACTTTTAAGTATATTGATTCTCCCGATCATCGACATTGGTAGTGACATCCATCTCTGAGTTAACTCACTGATATCTGACATTAAGGCTTCATAGTTGACACTGGCGACTGATTCTAGCTTAGGCATAATTTGGATTCCTAAATATTAAACTGATTTACAACATTGAATTGATTTACCTCAGGGGCTGGGTAATTTCTCTGGGTCTCATTTAGCATTAATATTGAAGATTTAGTTTTATTTATTTTATATCCTGATATTTCCCCAAAATTCTTTATTAAATTCAACAAGGTTGGAATTGATTTTTTAGATTCGACATAAACAAAATTATATCATCGGCGTACAGGGAGATTTTATGTTCTGTTGGTCCAACTTTAATTCCATATATTTGTGAATGTAAACGTATCGCTATCGCTAAAGGTTCAATTGCCATAGTAAACAGTAAAGGTGAGAGTGGACAGCCTTGTCGACATCCTCTATTGATTTTTATTGGTTTTGAAATATTGTTATTTGTTAGGATTTCTGCTGTAGCATTATTGTATATTATTTGAACCCATTTTATGAAATTATTTCCAAGTCCAAACCTTTGTAGACTTCAAAAAGAAAGGGCCATTCAACTCTATCAAAGGCCTTTTCGGCGTCCAATGATAGGAGAGCTGTATCCGGTGCTTCTTTATTAAAATAGATAATATTAAATAGTCTTCTTACATTATGGAAGCCTTGTCTACCCTTTATAAAGCCATTCTGATCTCGATTAATAATATTTGGTAAAATTTCTTGTATTCGTCTTGCTAAAATTTTACAGATTATCTTAAGGTCGGCGTTTTAATAGGCTTATTGGTCTCATATTTTCACATTTATTAGAGGGCTTACCTGGTTTTGGCAGCAGTATAATTAAGGCATTATTTATGTATGATGGTAAATTATTATTTTGAAATGCTTCTAAAACCATTTCCAAAAAAGGTTTTATTAATTTATTCTTAAATTTTTTATAAAGGTCAACTGGAAGACCATCTGGTCCTGCACTTTTTTCCTGATTTCATATTATCAATGGCTAGCCCAACTTCTTCTTGACTAATTTTAGACTCCAATATCTCCCTGTTTTCATTTGGAATACACGGTATAGATAGTTCGTTCAAAAACCCATTTAGTTTTGTTAAATCAGGTTCATTTTTGGTATCATATAATTTTTCATAGTAATCTCTAAAGGCTCTATTAATTTTCTAAAGGATCTATAACTACCTGTCCCGTTACTTATAATACTGGTAATTGGTGTTTTAATTTCCAATTGTTTAATCTGCCATGCTAATAATTTCCTGATTTTTCACCTTGTTCATAAAAAGATTGTTTCAATCTTAGAAGACTCGAGGCAGCTCTATTCGATGATTTTTTGTCGTATTCAGCTCTCAAAATCAGTAATTCATTCTCCAACCTTGGGTCACTTCCTGCATACACTTTTTCCTGAAGATTTTTTATTTTATGTTCCAATTTAGCTCTCTCCTCTCGAGTCTTCTTAGATTTTGATCCTGTATAACTAATAATATGCCCCCTAATAAAAGCTTTGAAAGCCTCCACTTTACACATGCTGATGTTTGTGTAGTATTGATGTCAAAGAACTCGTCTATCTGTTTTTCTATATACTTGACAAATTCCTCATCCTGAAGCCATTTATGCTGAAATTGCCATCTACCTGATTCCTTTGTCAATTTTTTATCTACATATATTAGACAACAGGGTGCATGATCAGAGATCACGATGTTATCATAAAAGCAGTTTTGAATCTTGGACCTTAATTCTGTGGAAATCAAAAAATAATCAATACGTGAGAATGTCTTGTAGGTACTGGAATAACAAGAATAGGCTTTAACTTGTGATTTCATTTCTCTCCATATATCTAACAATCTCAATTCTTTCATAAAATGATTAATAGTCATCCTACATCCAATGTGCGTACAATCCAGTCCTGTTGATCTATCCACACCTGGATTCAATGTACAATTAAAATCCCTGCTATTATATGTTGCCCTGTAAGTGATGATAAGATGAGAAATAAATTAGCAAAGAACTTTGATCATCTATATTGGGACCATATAAGTTCACAAGATTTATATTTTCTAATAGCAAAGAACCTTGAATGATTACATATCTTCCAAATTTGTCTCCAATTACATTTTTCACTTGAAAAGGAACTGATTTATGTATGAGAGTCATAACTCCCCTGGCTCGGGATGAAAATGAAGAGGTGAATACACTTCCCTGCCATCTACTCCTAATTCTTTTAACATCCTCCTCTATCAGATGAGTTTTCTTGTAAAAACACAATTCTTGAACCCATGTCCTTTATTTTATTCATAACTTGTTTAAGTTTTTTTAAATTTTGTAGACCTCTGCAATTCCATGAAGTTAAATTAAGATTAACACTTTGGTCCATGATCAATAGAGAGTTTGGGATTACCTTGCAGTGTAAACATGCTCATACAGAGAAGCAAAAACATGAGTGGTTGAAACATTCATCCTACAAACTACACACAAACAAATTTCCCCTTCCCACACTTGTGGCAAACCCCCCAAAATCAAAAGAAAAATTCTGTCTCCCGATATAGCCATCGACCGTTCCACACCCACGGGAAACAGCCTAAGCCACTCCTTCTTCATCCTCCCAATCACCCTAACTCTACTGCTTTTAATGACGTAACATTAACTCTCCTCTGTAGTTTTCCAACTTAACTCCAAAATTTTTAACAACTTTGTACATCATAGTTTTTTTTTTTTTGTTTGTTTTGTTTTTGTTTTGTTTTTTTTTAATATATAATACAATCTATATTTTGTAAACTTACTATTTACTTCAAGTCAGTCAGATGCCTGTGCAAATGCTTAATTATTCTACCTTATATTTTGTTCATGCTTAGCTCCCACCAGTCTCTTCTTCTTCTTTGATCTTCTTGATGAACTCCTGCGCCACCTCTGGGGTCTTGAAGATGTGGGTTCTGCCCTCATACGTGGTCAGCAGTCTCGCAGGATAGATTACACCATGACGAATCCAAGGTTGCGCAGCTCCTTACGTACGGGATCAAACTGCTTCCTCAATTGCTGGATTCCTGTGGCCAAATCTGGGTAGAACCGCACCTGCTGGTCCTGGTGTTTAATCTCTCCTTTTTTAGCTCGTGCAGCGTTGAAGATCTTCATCCTGTCTCTGTTGTTAAGAAACTTCATAATTAAGGTCCTCGGCGGTCCCTTATCTCTCCGTGGGCCAATACGATGTGCTTTTTCCAGAACCACTGCTGATTGCAACTCCTCGCTGCCCAGCACCTCCGGAATCCACTTTTCCAGAAAGGAACATACGTCCCGACCTTCTGATTCCTCTGGAAGACCCACCAGCCTCAAATTATTCTGTCTCGACCGAGATTCCAAATCCAAAATATTATCTTCCAGAGATTTATTTTTTTTTTCCAAAGTGCGCACCTTTAATTGAAGACGGGTGACGTCATCTTCAGCACTAGCGAGACGGAGCTCCATCTGCGCCGTTCGTTCTACACAGTCACCCAATTCCTTTCTTATTCCTTCCAACGCTGTCATAATCCCATCAAATCTAGAGGAAAAGTCCGCTCTCATTGAACTCATGGCAGCCATCAGCGCATCTGCGCCATTCCCCGCAGAAATCGCAGCGTTGCCAGCCTCCTCCGCCATATATGGAGCCCTGTTTGCTGCGTCACAGACCTGAAAGTCCGTTAATTTGGACTGTTTCGGCGGCTCGCTTTTTCCTTTTCCTGGTTTTCCAGCCTTAGGCTTCGCCGACATATCCTCGCCCAAACGCTGGGATACGTTCTGTCCCAAATGAGAGAGTTATTTGCCGATTTTTTTTTTCTCCAGGAGCAGAGCAGAGCGAGACACGTCCGTCCTACGTGGCAGCCATAACCGGAAGTCAGTGCCGACCCTTTTACATTCCAAGAGAATTTTCATCTGTCCTACTAGTCGCTGTGTATTCCCCGCCCACTGCCATCAACGAGAGGAGTAAAGCTCTAAAAGAACTCGATCAGGCCATCAGTGAGAGACAAACGGGGAATCCAGTTGGATTCCTCATTTCAGCAGGAGACTTCAGCCATGCAGATTTAAAGGCCCTCCTACCAAATCGACACCAACATGTAGACTTTCCAACAAGAGGAGACAGTTTGCTGGACCTGGTGTACACAGCTCACAAGAAAGCATACAGAGCTTCCCCCCTTCCACACATGGGTCTCTCTGGTCATGTCACCATTTGTTAAGGCCGGTATATAAACCCAGAGTGAAAACAATCAGACCAGCAAAAAAGCAGGTACGTATGTGACCAGAGTGGGCCTCTGATGCTGTGAAAGATTGCTTCAGCACTACAGACTGGGACACTTTCAAGCACGTAGCCACTCACAATGGACACACAAACCTAGAGGAGGAGTACACTGAGGTTGTCGTAGCATACATAGCTAAATCCATTGATGATGTGACTCACTGCAAAACCATCACTGTTTGTGCCAACCAAAAGCCATGGATGACAGCAGAGGTCCACAGGCTCCTGAGGGCTCTGGACACAGTCTTCAGGGACGGTGACATTGCAGGACTAACAACAGCTAGGGCCAACCTGTCCCGTGGTATCAAGGAGGCAAAACGACAGTACAGCAAGAAACTATCTGGCCACTTCAGCAACACCAGAGATTCACATTCCCTCTGGTGTGGCATACAGACCCACACCAGCTACAAACCTCCACTTCAGACCTGTGCGAGTGACGTTACACTGCTTAACAACCTAAATGATTTCTTTGGCCACTTTGAAGCACAAAACAGCACATCAGCACAGAAGACCATTCCTCCTCCAGATGAGCAGACCATACGTCTTGATCTAGCTAGCTTGAAGAGGACCCTCTGCAGGATCAACCCACACAAGGCAGCTGGACCAGACAACAAACTAGGTCACATCCTGAAGGACTTTGCAGAGGAGCTCAAGAATGTCCTGGCCGACATCTTTAACATCTCCCTAACTCTAAGCTGTTGTCCCCACATGTTTCAAAACTGCCACCATCATATCAGTCCCAAAGAAGCCTGTCCCATTCACAGCTACAAGTGTTACCGGCCCAGAGCACTGCCCCCCATCATAATGAAGCTCTTCAAGCGGCTAGTCATGCAGAACATGAAGTCCATCCTCCCTCCCACGACCCATCTCAGTCTGCATACAGGTCAAACAGATCTACAAAAGATGCCATTGCTGCTGCTCTCCATTCAGCCCTCACCCACCTGGACTCAACAAAGTCCTACGTACGATTGCTGTTCTTGGACTTCAGCATTCAAAACAATCATCCCCCAGCACCTAATACAACAACCCAGACACTTAGGACTCAAAACCCCTCTCTGTAACTGGATGATGGACTTGGTCACTGGAGGCCACAGAATGTGTGGGTTGGCAGCAACACATCCAAGCCCATCACACTGAGCACAGGGGCCCCACAAGGGTGCGTGCTCAGCCCACTGCACTTCACTCTGCTGTCCCATGACTGTGTACCAGCCTACAACACCAACCACATCATCAAGTTTGCAGATGACACGATGGTGGTGGGCCTCATCACCAACAATGAGGAGGCCAACTACAGAAATGAGGTTAGCCAACTGGTCCAGTGGTATAAAGACAATAACCTCTTCCAGAATGTGGGAAAAACCAAGGAGATTGTGGTTGACTTCAGGAGGGGACACACTCAGCATTACCCTCTGATCATCAATGCTGTGGAGAGGGTGAGCAGCACCAAGTTCCTGGGGGTGCACATCTGAGGACCTCACCTAGTCCAACAACACCACATCACTGGCCAAGAAGGCTCAAACTCTCCTCCATTTCCTCCACAATTTGAGAGCACAAGTCCCAAGCCCCATCATGTACTCATTCTACTGGGGCGCCAGTAGCCACGGTTCCATGGGCAAAATTTCATCAATCTGATTACAATTCAGATCAGAATTTTACTGCTTACATGGATCCTGAAAAAGCTGATCTGATTAGGACGTGCGTTTCCATGTGTCACACGTTTGAACGGAATAAATCATTTTGACATGCGCACGTCGACATTTTGACATTCCGAAAATAGCAGAAAAAGAAGCAACTTCCAGTGTTAGCAAGCCCCGCTTCGTGTTGAAATTGATTTGTATTGTTATTCAGACTGTACTTTTGCTTCTGCTGGTCTCCGTAATGAAGCTACAAGTACAGTGGGGCAAAAAAGTATTTAGTCAGCCACCAATTGTGCAAGTTCTCCCACTTTAAAGATGAGAGAGGTCTCCAATTTTTCATCATAGGTATACCTCAACTATGAGAGACAAAATGAGGGAAACAAATCCAGAAAATCACATTGAAAGATTTTTAATGAATTAATTGGTAAATTCCTCAGTAAAATAAGTATTTGGTCACCTACAAACAAGCAAGATTTCTGGCTCTCACCGACCTTTAACATCTTCTTTAAGGGGCTCACTCTGTCCTCCACTCGTTACCTGTATTAATGGCACTGTTTGAAACTCGTTATCAGTATAAAGGACACCTGTCCACAACCTCAAAACAGTCAGGACTCCAAACTCCACTACGGCCAAGACAAAGAGCTGTCAAAGGACACCAGAAACAAAATTGTAGACCTGCACCCAGGCTGGGGAAGACTGAATCTGCAATAGGCAAGCAGCTTGGTGTGAAGAAATCAAACTGTGGGAGGAATTATTAGAAAATTGAAGACATACAAGACTACTGATCATCCCCCTCGACTCTGGCGCTCACGCAAGATCTCACCCCCGTGGGGGTCAAAATTATCACGAGAACAGTGAGCAAAAATCCAGAACCACATGGGGGGACCTAGTGAATGACTGCAGAGAGCTGGGACCAAAGTAACAAAGGCTACATCAGAAACACACTATGCCTCCAGGGACTCAAATCCTGCAGTGCCAGACGTGTCCCCCCTGCTTAAGCCAGTACTGCCCAGGCCCATCTGAAGTTTGCTCGAGAGCATTTGGATGATCCAGAAAAGGATTGGGAGAATGTCATATGGTCAGATGAAACCAAATAGAACTTTTTGGTAAAAACTCAACTTGTCGTGTTTGGAGGAGAAAGAACACCATACCTACTATGAAGCATGGGGGTGGAAACATCATGCTTTGGGGCTGTTTTTCTGCATAGGGACCAGGGACGACTGATCCGTGTAAAGGAAAGAATGAATGGGGCTATGTATCGTGAGATTTTGAGTGAAAACCTCCTTCCCCAGCACGGGCATTGAAGATGAAACCGTGGCTGGGTCTTTCAGCATGACAATGATCCCAAACACACCTCCCGGGCAACGAAGGAGTGGCTACGTAAGAAGCATTTCAAGGTCCTGGAGTGACCTAGCCAGTCTCCAGATCTCAACCTCATAGAAAATCTTTGGAGGGAGTTGAAAGTCCATGTTTCCCAGCGACAGCCCCAAACATCACTGCTCTAGAGGAGATCTGCATGGAGGAATGGCGCCAAAATACCCAGCAACAGTGTGTGAAACTTACACAGAAAACGTTTGACCTCTGTCATTGCCAACAAAGGGTATATAACAAAGTATGAGATGAACTTTTTGTTTATGACCCAATCTACTTATTTTACGAGGAATTTACCAATTAATCATTAAAAATCCCTTCAATGTGATTTTGATTTTTTTTTTTCTCATTTTGTCTTCTTAGTTGAGGTATACCTATGATGAAAATTGGAGACCTCTCTCATCTTTTAAGTGGGAGAAACTTGCACAATTAGGTGGCTGACTAGAAATACTTTTTTGCTCCACATGTAAAGACGATAAAAAACACCTCCTTTCTATTCTTTGTCTTTAATAAGAACAAAAGGCTCATAATTAAAAGACAAACATGACCCTACTTGTGTACTGTATATTGTTTATAACTCCTCTTGTAATAACTTTTAATACTTTATTTAAATTGTTTTACCCATGAAGGATGTGACGGGGGGAATGGGGAAAGCAGGGGTGGGGATGGGGAAAGAAAAGGGGAGGAACAGACTAACAGAGCTGAAACAAACAGAGACTGTTTCTTCTACTGAAGAGGTCTCAGCACAAGTGTGGTATTTTGTAGCTGTTAAAGGAGAGACATAAGTGTGTGAGCACACGTGCATGTGTATGAGAGCGCACGCAAAATAAGTGTGTGCATGTGAGTGGTTTGCCAGGAACCATATGAATAGGGTGGCAGGACTCCCCCCCCCAAAAAAACAAACAAACAAAAAAAAAAAAAAAACGAGCAAGCAGGACAATGCCACCAACCCCCACAGAGTACAAATGTCCTGAAATCAACAAGCCCCAGGACAGCCAGGCATCCACCCCAGGAGAGATGGCTCAGGGAGGCTGGGCCACCAAGCAGCCGGCGCAGTGGACCCACGCCCCCGGACTGGCCAACGCCAGCCTCCTGGCCCCAGGCACTGGGAGTCCATTGCCAATATATTCCATAGGTCGGATCCCGGTCCATGTGCCCAGGGTGAGCCCCCCCAGACAAACCTACAGCGGGCCTGCCCCCACCCCAGTGCCACCACCACATGCGCCCCCCCCCCCCCCCCGGGGAGCCCACACAGCCAGGAGGTGCTAGCCTTTCAATCCAGCACTTCCCAACCAGTGCACACACCCATTCCCACGCCCTCAAACCCTCGTGCTTTTATGTGCACGCACTTGCACTCACTCACTCTCTCCCCTACACAATCCCGCACTTGCACTCCCGGACCCACCCACTCTGTCCCACTCCTGTATCCACTCAGTCTTGCTCCCACTCACCCTCAGAGTCACCCGCACCCAGTCACGCTCACCCAGGCACGCACTCTCACTCGTACTCCGACCCACTCACATCCATTCGTGCTGTCACCCACACTCGGCGCAGGCCAGCAGTCACGCACCACCAATCTGCCCCAGAGCAGCTGTGGCCACAGCCACCATCCCCAACGCCCACCCAACGTGACTGATCAGCGGACGACCGCAACCACTCTCCCACTCCCTTACTCGCACCTATTCATTTGGCAGCTCCCAGTGATTTTGACAACATGACAGGCCCCAGGCCCTCGGCAAAAGGAGGGCAGCAGGGGTGGGGGAAGGCCCCCGTGGCCCCACAGTGCAGCAGAGGGATCCCTTCACCGACAAAAGTACAGCACACCCCCACCCCAAAACACAAAGTGTATTCAATAAGATGTACGTTCCACCCAGAGTCGGGGGGTGGGGGTGTTAAGACTTGGAGGGAGGTGGTCCAAAAGAGAGCCCCCCCCAGAAGCCAGCTCACAAACTGGCTCAGGATGCCATCCACTGCCCCCAGATCCCAACCCAAGGCGAGTGCCGCCAGACCCGAGCAGCCAGCAGGTTACACCCCAGGGCTCCCAGCAACACCGACATGATTGGAGCACCCACAGCCACTACCTCATATCTTGCACACACGAACACACACAACAACAATACTAACAATAATGCACAATGGGCCAGGCCCATACAGCGCGACACCCCTGAGCGCCCACCGCAAGCCCACCAACCACCCACCCCAGACACATACAGACAGCAGGCAAGGCCGCCCCCACCGCCACCCTGGAGCAAACACGGCCCCCACGCCAACCCCCCCCCCCCCTTTCCCCCAGTACCACACACATCCACACCAGCACCAAGGACACCGGAGACAGTGTGGCAAAGCGCCCCGCCCCGTGACACAACAGCAAGATGGGCGGGAAAGTAGGCCTCGGACTGCCAGGCCACCAGACGGCCCGCCCCACCCCCGCCACCCAATGAGGTCTCCCTGCCCACACACCCCTCCACCCTTGCACGTCCACCCACAGTTATCTGCACCCACACACATAAACACACGCACACCCACCCTCATGTGCACACACTCACCATCATACATGCCCACCTACACCCACACACACCCGCACCCCCCCCCCCACACACACACACACATCCCCACACAGACCCACACTCACGCACTCCTGCGCACACGCATGTGCACACACACTCACACATGTACACTTACACGCAGACACACACCCACACCCGCAGGCCCCGGAAAACGGGGGTCAACATCCCAGGACGCAGGCACCATCCCCCAGAGTGCCGCTAGGGCCCCCAGGGAGCTGATGACCCCATCGCAAAGTTAAAAACAAAGTTTCAAAATAAATTGTAAATTTAGAAAAAATTTACATTTACAAGAATAAAGATGAGATTAGAGGGGCAGCACGGTGGCAGAGTGGTGAGCACTGTGGCAGCACAGCAACTCAGCTTTGGCCGGGGGATCCTGGGTTCAATCCCAGCCCCCAACCAACAGTGATCTGTGTGCAGTTTGCATGTTCTCCCCGTGTCTGTGTGGGTTTACTCTGCGATTTCTCCGCTTTCCTCCCACATGCCAAAACATGCAAGTTAGGTTAATTGGCATCAACTGGGTATTCTAAATTGTCCTTAGGTATGACTGTGAGAGTGAATGGTTGTCTGTCTCTCTGTGTTGGCCCTGCAATGGACTGGCGATCTGTCCAGGATGTACCCTGCCTCTTGCCCAAAGATGCTGGGATAGGCTCCAGCCCCCCCCCGCCACACGACCCGAAAAGGATTAAGCCGAAGAAGATGGATGGATTGGATGTAAAATGAGATTAGATGATGATCATAATTAATCCTACACTTGATAAATCAGGAACTACAGTTTTTTTGTCATAAATTTGTGACTTTTTTTCTTGTATATTTTAGGGGTGTTTTTTTACACTCCAATTCTGAGGAAGTTGGGACATTGTTTAAAATGTAATTAAAAACAAAATAAAATGATTTGCAAATCCTTTTAAACCTATATTCGGTTGAATAAACTACAAAGACAAGATAATTGCGCTACTTCCAGCGAAGCTTCACCATGTGCGACCCAGCAGTCACCCAGTTTGGGGGGGGGACACACTGGGCCAGCCCGCACCACCGGTGCACACCCGACCCCAGCCAAGAGGAGGAACGCCCCCCCCCCATCCTCCCCAGCACCAGGGGCCCAGGGTCAGACCCAGCCCCACTCCACAGCCCCCCACCCCCCCGGCCAGACGCACAGCCATCCCGGGACTGGCTCTCCAGACACCGGCCCCAGTGGGTCACAGAAACCCGTCATGGTCAGGGCACAGCCAAGCGCCAAGGAGAGTGAGCCACAACCCGCCGTAGTGGCATAACTTCAAGGGTGGTGACCCGCCACACGGAAATGTTACCAGAGGAAACCCTGTGGCAGTTTTTTCCTTGTTTGTGTTCTTGTGGAGAAATGTTGTCCACATGAACACAAATGAATCTGTTCACACAGAATTAAACTCTATTTTCCTCTGTGATTTTACTTTTTCTGAATCTGTTCATGTCTTACTGAGGGTTTGGAGGATAAGCAGGAAGCTGCTGCTCTCCGTGCTCTCCAAATGCGCTGCACAGAGAGACCCAGAGGCTCTCCATGCATGTGAGTTGCTGTCAGATGTCACGCGTGGTTAACACCATAGTAAATAATTTGAAAAATACATATTTTACATTCATGAAAGTATGTGTTTCCTTTGAGAAATGTATCCAATAAACAATAATTTGAAAAATAAGATAATTAAAATGAACTTCATTAATTTCCAGGTATTTTGAGATATAACTGCAGGGAGCCACAGCGTGGGGCTGAAGGGCCACATGCGGCTCACGAGCCGCAGGTTGTCAATCCCTGCTATAGAGTAACATATCATTATCTGAGCCAGAGTAGAACAACAATGGCCCTCTTTTACTAACCTTAAAGCGTACCTGTGGTGGTCGTGAAAAAAAAGATGTTATATTGAGCCCCTGTCTCACGTTCTAGTTCAAGTTTAAGTTCAAGTTCAAAGCAATGTGATATAAATCCATTGCTGATGTGCTGGTTCAGCTATGTCAGCAAAACATGCGAGCAGCCATACTGGCAGCTACATGGCCTGCCAGGACGCTTCCTGTGACGTAGTGCCGTGGATACTGTCTGGATCAATATTGGCTGAGCCTGGAGTGCCCGGATGAGCAGTGGCTTTCAGGATATTCAAATTCAAATTCAAACGTTTATTTCAAACTCAGGGTTCATATTAAATGCAGAACTAAAACGAGTAGAAAATAAATAAATAAATGCTTAAATTCAGCGGGTCGTCTCGTCTGATCTGAGGTCGTAACGGCCGCCAGACGGCCGATGATTCGGCGCTGGGCTCTTCCCTCGCTGCTAAAACTATATACAGAGCAGCAGACACTCGGCGCTCTTGTAACAACAAAAACATATAATGCGATATGGATATCGCAACATGGCGGAATGTAAAGCCTTTGGATGTCTCAATAATAAGCGAAAAAACAAAGATAAACACTTCTTTTGTGTACCCAAACCCAGCTCACCTTGTTAGAAGATCGTAGCGGAAAAGTGATTGCGCAATCTCGGAACAGGGCAGACGTTTCCTTTCAGACGAAATTGCGTTGTGTGTGAGGACCACTTCGTCACTTTCACCCTCAGAAGACCTTTCTGGCTCAAACCTGTAGCCATGTTGGATGAATTCTTCCTCAGAGTCCGACAATTCAGCCATAATAGAATAAAAACACTCAAAAAAGCACCCTAGTCGCTCATACAGGCGGAGCATTGACTTTTCAGTGGCAACGTAGTGACGTCACATCCGCATGTGTCATGGCTGCGTGCAGAGTTTTCATTGGCTGGCCATGCCTGCGGTCGTATTTGCATATTTCTCTGGTGGTATATGGCTGGCAATAATTATTTAACCAAATAACGAATACGTTGCCTAATGTTTTCAAGTTGAATGCGTTTAGACGACCACCACAGGTCCCCTTTAAGGAACTGCTGCAGCATCAACAGGTGCTGCTAATTGTTGGGGCGCATGCGCACACAGCAACCGGCAGCTGGTGAAAAAAGTCAGTCGTCTGTGTCTCTGTTTTTACGCACTTTAATGTGTTTAAACGTAATTCTCTGTGTCGTTTTTGTCCTTAAATGTTTGTGGACTGTATAACGAAGAGCTCCCTGATTCCATCAATATGGATTTTCTCCTTATTTTTGCACTGCTGCTTCTTTTCCACCAGCTCTCTGTCTCTGAGGTAAGCACAATCACGATCATGCCGGAGAGAATACAATATTCCAGAGACATGTTACTGCATTTACCATGAATGAATGAATTTATTTATTTATTTATTTGAATGAATGAATGAATTTATTTATTTCGGATAATACAGTACAGGTTAAAAGAAACTGTATAATATAACAACAAGGTCAAATTAGACAAAGACTCCTTCTACTAAACAATTCCACGTGAGTTATCCGAAATGGGTGATGGCTGAAGCCGCAGCTTATATTGCCCACCCATATTCCATCCAAGAATTCGAAAGAAAAAAGAGTAAACAAGACAAGAGTGATTACAATTTAGAACAAAGCTAAGACAAAGTGTGACTGAGAGAAAAAAAAAAAAGAAAACTAAGCTAAGTTAAGCGGTTACTATTCAAGACAAATCTAAGACAGAATGTCACAGAGAGGAAAAAAACAAAAAACAAAAAACTAAGCTACAACACAACACAGGCTGGATATGTCAATCCTTATGTGAGTTTACATGTCGTCTTGTAAATATGTTTGGAGTATTTCTTCCTTTAGTTTTTGTTTAAATTGTCCAAGCGTTGTACATGATTTTAATTCAGGTCCATAATCGTTCCATAATCTGACTCCTTGCACTGAAATACAGTGTTGCTTGGTGGTAGTTCTCACTGTAGGCTTTTGAAATATACATGTTCCTCTGAAGTGATATCGTTTCTCCCTTGTTTGGAACAACTTTTGGATATTTGCGGGCAGTGATAAATTCTTCACTTTGAACATTATTATTGCGGTTTTAAAGTCAACCAGATCTTTCAACTTGAGAGTTTTTTGTTTAAGAAAAAGTGGGTTTGTTGGTTCCCTGTAAGCTGCTTTGTTTATTATTCTAATAGCTCTCTTTTGAAGCATAAAGAGTGGATATATGTTTGTTTTATATGTATTTCCCCATACTTCATTACAATATGTCATGTATGGGAGTATTAATGAATGATACAAGGTGTATAGTGTGGGTTGATTCAGCAAATATTTCACTCTGTGTAATATTGCAATTGATTTGGATATTTTACCTTTAATATAATTAATATGTGACTTCCAACACAGTTTGTTATCAATTATTACTCCAAGGAATTAGTTTCAGATACCCTTTCAATCTCTACACCATTTACACTGAGTTTGGGTACTGGATTGTTGTGATGGTTGTTAAAGACTATAAATTTTGTCTTACTTAAATTGAGCGTTAATTTGTTTGAATCAAACCACAGTTTAAGCTTTTCTAATTCCTTCCCGAGTGTATCCAGAAGTTGTTCCAAATTGTTTCCACTGCATAGCAGATTAGTGTCATCGGCAAACAATATTAAGTCCATTTTTTCTGAAACTTTACATATATCGTTTATATACATATTGAATAATAGTGGTCCCAAAACTGAACCCTGTGGGACTCCACAGGTGACCTTCAGCAACTCTGAGTTTTTGTTGCTAACACATACATACTGATATCTATTCTTTAAGTAACTACTTAACCAGGACAGTGCTACCCCTCTAATACCAGAATTTTGTAGTTTCTTTAATAATAAATTATGATCTACTGTATCAAATGCTTTTTTAAGATCTAGGAATACTCCAACTGAATACTCTTTATTTTCAATGGCTGTTGATATTTTTTCTGTAAATTCCATTAGGGCATATGCAGTTGTCCTCTTGTGTCTGAACCCATATTGCTGCTCACATAATAAATCATTCTTCAGTATGAAGTTGTCAATTCTCTCATAGAATATTTTTTCAAGTATCTTGGAAAATTGCGGTAATAGTGAAATTGGTCTATAGTTTGAGAGTTCCCCTCTGTCGCCCGTCTTGTTTATCGGAATTACTTTAGCTATTTTCATTGCATTGGGAAATATACCTGATTGGAGAGACAGGTTGCAGATATACGCCAGTGGTTTTACTATGCATTCGATAACAGTTTTGACTAGTAGCATGTCAATACCATCACAGTCAGTAGATGTTTTACTTTTGAACGATTTAACAATTTCAATGACCTCTCTTTCGTCTGTGTTCTTTATGAAGATGGAGTCTTTTACAGCAGTGTTATTGCATATTGTATCACCTGTAGGCACCGTAGTGGGTATTTCTCGGGCCAGTTTATTTAAACACGAATAATGCAGCGTCTGTGCCGTGACTGCCGGACTTTATTTTAAGAGACTTTCATGGACACAGCGATGAAAAGAGAGACAAGAGGAAACGCGGAAAGTGTGGAGGCGTAAAATTAAATCTGAGAAGGCGTCAGTTTAACAGCATTCCTCTTCCTTCCATGATTTTGGGGAACGTACAATCCCTGAGGAACAAACTAGATGAAATTCAAGGGAATGTACGCTACCAGAAGGACTTCAAGAACTGCTGTGTCGTGGCTTACAGCGCATGACCGGGACGCGGAGCTGTGGATTGACGGCTTTGGAGCCCCACTTCGCTCGGATCGGCAGGAAGAGGTAACGGGGAAACGTCAGGGGGGTGGCGTATGTTTATATATTAATAAACAGTACTGCACATCTGTCACGGTCAGAGAGCGCATCTGTACACCCGATGTGGAGCTTCTCACCATATCGCTACGCCCCTTTCATCTGCCCCGCGAGTTCCCCTAACTTTTCATAACGACTGTGTACATTCACCCGAGGGCAGACGCTGACTCCGCCTCCAACACCGTCTTTGATGTGGTACAGGGGCTGCAGTCAATTTCACCTGAGGCTCCGAACTTTATCCTTGGGGATTTTAACCATGTTTCTTTAAAGAAGACACTTAAAAACTTTTATCAGTATGTCTCCTGCCCAACCAGGCGAAAAAAGACATTGGACCTGTGCTATGGATCCATAGAGAGGGCCTATAAATCACTCCCCTTTCCTCCTTTAGGATCTTCAGATCACAACTGTGTACATTTGCTGCCCACATATAAAACTGCACTCAGAAGAGGCAAGGTGAAGACCAGAGACATAGACGTATGGACAGAGGATTCAGTGCACTGCCTCCAGGAATGCTTTAGCTGTACGGACTGGAAGGTTTTCACACTGACCTGCGGGGATGATTTGGACTCTTTGGTGGACGTCACATGCTCATACATGGCTTTCTGTAAAAATATGATCATTCCACGTAAATGTGTCAAAATATAAACCAACAACAAGCCATGGGTTACAAAATCAGTTAAATCCTGCTTACAGAGGAAAGCACTTGCCTTTAAACAGGGGTCTGTTTCTGAGCTACAGGTTGCCACAAAAGAGCTGAAGTCCGAAATTTTAAGAGCTAAACAGAATTATAAAACAGAATTGGAAAGCAAGATGGCAACAAAGAAACTTGGTTCAGCCTGGGCCAGTATGAAAACTATTGCAGGCCTTCAGAGCACAGAGCGCAGTAATCGTGTGTTTTTAGATGGTTTTAATTCAGACACAGAGCTGGCTAATGCCCTTAATTGTTTTTATGGTCATTTTGATTCCTCTGATTTTAGCACAGAAACCCAAGATTTGAAACAGAAACTCAAAGACAATCAGCACTTTAATATTGAGGTGCAGGATATTAAAAGGGAGTTCTGTGGTGTAAAAGTGAACAAAAGTCAGGGCCCTGATAATATATGTGGACGCTTGGTAAAGTCCTGTGCACATGAACTGAGTCCTGTATTTCATTACATTTTCAATAAGTCCTTACAGACACAACATGTGCCTAAGATCTGGAAAGATGCCGTGGTTGTTTCTGTTCCAAAATCCAGCTGTCCTAAAACGGTAAACGACTTTAGACCAGTTGCTTTGACTTCAATTTTAAGGAAAATTTTTGAAAAACTGGTCAGATCTGAGATCCTAAAGCAGATTGAACATGGACTGGATCCTTTGCAGTTTGCATATAGGCCTTACAAAGGAGTGGAGGATGCCACTGTCACTCTGTTTAACATGCTTTTTAAACATCTGGATTTCAATGGGACACACGTCAGACTTTTGTTTTTGGACTTTTCCTCTGCCTTTAATACAATCCAACCTCATATTTTAGTTGAAAGGCTCCTGCAACAATTTGATTTGAGCAATAATCTGGTGGGTTAGATTCTGGATTTCTTAACCAACAGGACACAGAGAGTAAGGGTCAGTGGTACATTGTCTGACCTAAAGTGCTCTTCTACAGGCTCTCCTCAGAGGTGTGTGTTGTCACCACTACTCTTCATCCTGTACACAAACATGTGTCGGAGCAGACATGATAACAGACACATTATAAAGTATGCTGATTATTCATTTATTGTCAGTCTCCTCCAGGATGGTGAGAGTGGCCACGGCCCAGTAGTTGATAATTTTGTTCACTGGTGTGAGGATTCCTACCTGCAGCTGAATACGACAAAAACTAAAGATATGATTATTGACTTTAGCAGGAAAACTCCCAGGCACAAAGTCACCGTACTAAAAGGCCAGACCACTGAATGTGTACAATCCTACAAATATCTTGGGACGATTATTGATAGTAATTTAAACTTTGAAGAGAACTGTGAAAGGGTGTGCAAAAAGGGTCAGCAACATTTGCATTGTTTAAGGAAACTTGCACACTTCCAAATTGACCGAATCATAATGACAATGTTTTATCGGGCTTTCATTGAATCTGTTTTATCCTTTTCTTTAGTGTCATGGTTTGGTCAGATAAAACTGAAACAGAGGAAATCCTTGGATCAGGTAGTTAGATGGTCCAGTCGTTTGCTTGGTGAGTCACAGCTGAGCCTGACATCCCTGTACACCAGACAGGTACAGAGGATTGCTACCTCCATTTTAAATGATGACTCCCACCCTTTGCACTGCCACTTTCAACTTCTTCCCTCAAGACGGAGGTTTGCTGTCCCAAAAAGTAAAACCCAGCGCTACAAAAACAGCTTTGTTCCTGCTGCTGTCAAAGAACTGAACAAGTTGTAACAATATATTGCACATAACTTAGTTACCTATTTATTAACTCCATTTTATATTTACTTATTTTCGTAGGATTTTTATTTGGGTTCTAAATCTTTTATTGGGTTTTAGACCTTTGAGTTTTTAACCTCTTTGACTAGTCTAACTTTTTAATATGACCCTTCTCTCGTATCTTTGGTTTTTCTCTCATCTCTTTGTCTTTATATCCTGATTGATGGAGCCTTGAGTATTTTTATCATGTTTATAGTCAGCTTCATGTGTGCTTGTGTTTGTGTTTGTTACAGCGGGGCAAAAAAGTATTTAGTCAGCCACCAATTGTGCAAATTCTCCCACTTAAAAGATGAGAGAGGTCTCCAATTTTCATCAAAGGTATACCTCAACTATGAGAAACAAAATAAGAGAAAAAAAAATCCAGAAAATCTCATTGTCTGATTTTTAAAGAATTTATTTGCAAATTATGGTGAAAATTAAGTATTTGGTCACCTACAAACAAGCAAGATTTCTGGCTCTCACAGACCTGTAACTTCTTCTTTAAGAGGCTTCTCTGTCCTCCACTCGTTACCTGTATTAATGGCACCTGTTTGAACTCGTTATCAGTATAAAAGACACCTGTCCACAACCTCAAACAGTCAGACTCCAAACTCCACTATGGCCAAGACCAAACAGATGTCAAAGGACATCAGAAACAAAATTGTAGACCTGCACCGGGCTGGGAAGACTGAATCTGCAATAGGTAAGCAGCTTGGTGTGAAGAAATCAACTGTGGGAGCAATTATTAGAAAATGGAAGACATACAATACCACTGATAATCTCCCTCGATCTGGGGCTTCACGCAAGATCTCACCCTGTGAGGTCAAAATGATCACGAGAACGGTGAGCAAAAATCCCAGAACCACACGGGGAGACCTAGTGAATGACCTGCAGAGAGCTGGGAGCAAAGTAACAAAGGCTACCGTCAGTAACACACTACACCGCCAGGGACTCAAATCCTGCAGTGCCAGACATGTCCCCCTGCTTAAGCCAGTACATGTCCAGGCCCGTCTGAAGTTTGCTAGAGAGCATTTGGATGATCCAGAAGAGGATTGGGAGAATGTCAGATGAAACCAAAATAGAACATTTTTGGTAAAAACTCAACTTGTTGTGTTTGGAGGAGAAAGAATGCTGAGTTGCATCCAAAGAACGCCATACCTACTGTGAAGCATGGGGGTGGAAACATCATGCTTTGGGGCTATTTTTCTGCAAAGGGACCAGGACGACTGATCCGTGTAAAGGAAAGAATGAATGGAGCCATGTATCGTGAGATTTTGAGTGAAAACCTCCTTCCATCAGCAAGGGCATTGAAGATGAAACGTGGCTGGGTCTTTCAGCATGACAATGATCCCAAACGCACCACCCGGGCAATGAAGGAGTGGCTTCGTAAGAAGCATTTCAAGGTCCTGGAGTGGTCTAGCCAGTCTGCAGATCTCAACCCCATAGAAAATCTTTGGAGGGAGTTGAAAGTCCGTGTTGCCCAGCGACAACTCCAAAACATCACTGCTCTAGAGGAGATCTGCATGGAGGCATGGGCCATAATACCCGCAACAGTGTGTAAAAACCTTGCGAAGACTTACAGAAAACATTTGACCTCTTTCATTGCCAACTAAGGGTATATAACTAAGTATTGAGATTAACTTTTGTTATTGACCAAATACTTATTTTACCAAGGAATTTACCAATTAATTCATTAAAAAACCTTCAATGTGATTTTCTGGATTTTTTTTCTCTCATTTTGTCTCTCATAGTTAAGGTATACCTATGATGAAAATTGGAGACCTCTCTCATCTTTTAAGTGAGAGAACTTGCACAATTGGTGGCTGACTAAATATTTTTTTTTCCCCACTGTAAATGTAACTGTGGTTTGTAAATATGGATGTCACCAGACTGCAAAACAAATCTACCTACAGGTACAAATAAAGGAACCTGAACCTGAACCTGATCCTAATTAGGAGACAAAGGTTTCACTGAGAGAGCAAAAGATGGATGAGACTATTTTTGGTTCATATTTTGGTTAGTATTTGACAGTCTGTTTTAATAAATAGAGAAGTTGGACACTTGAAATTTTCATGTATCAGACTGTCAGTCCATGGTAGCTGATAGTGTCCACTTGGACAGGCCAAACGGACACCACAACTATCGCAATACAAGACCAAGATCCATCTACGCCAAACACACCAGACTGGCTTACAGTTTCTACTAGAGGTTTCAATCTCCAGTGGTTTCATGATTCAATTAGCAATTCAAATGCATAACGAATCATGATGTGTCTTCATGCTTCTCTATTGCATCTTCAGCTTTTTTTCCCCATTTAATACCTTCTAAATCCTTTGCCTTATGCCTTCAATGCTATTCCTTCAATGCTATGCCTTCAGCTAATGCTGAAATGTAAAAGATTTCAGCCCTTATTTTTGTAATTTATGAAAACACTGAATTTCTGTTTGGGTCGAGTTAAAAATAAATTCTTTGCTTTACTTCATGACTACTTTTTCATCAATTAACAGAAAGCGTCTAATGTGAAGTCTTTATTTAGAAAGAGCTCAAACAGCTGCTTCTCTTCAGTCACATTGTAACGGTTTGTGAGTTTAGTGGGGTTCCAGTCTGTTCTAGTGTTTTTTACACCTGAAGTTTTTTTTTAAAAACACAAACCGCAGAAAGCACACAATATAAAATAACACAGTAGAATAAATTCAAAAATCTATATCCAATAAACCCAGTTCATCAACACAAAAGACCATGAACACACAGAAGGCAAGTGTGTTTAAAAGCAACAGTCCAGAAGTTTTTGGGTTTTTTTTTTTTTTCCTAAGCTTTATTTACTGCCAGTTGGACAGTGGACTTTAGTTGTTGAGGGAAGGGACCTGGTGGGTTTATTTTTCTAGAAGATGCGTATGGGATAACTCTGGTGCTTAGGCCTCCAGCACAGCCCATGAAAGGGAAAGCTAAACATAATGGTGCAGCCACCAGTGCCGGTGTTCTGCGAGCAGCGTGTGTCTTGTCCAGCTCATGCTTCCCACCCAGTCCAGAAAATCCAAAATGCCCCAAAACAGCTGCTTTCAAAATGAAAGGTGAATTTTTATCACTTCCCTTCACCATGATGCAGTTAACTAGCTCCTTACTGCGTGGCCAACAGTTTTCAACATTGCAGCGTAACTTTATTGTACTCTTCTGTTAACAAGCAGAGGTCTGACAAACGGCACAGGTGGTGAGATCTCGAACAATAATGTGCTGCATCTTTGCAAAGACCCACAATTCAGTGCATCTAAGAATGGAGAAAGTTCCACACCTCTAGTTTCTACCCTCAAGCAGTCAAACTGCTGACTGAACACCCTCCCTAATGGTCTCATAGGCCATGGCCCTTCGATTACATAGTAACTGCAATAACTGTCAATTGGATTTTGCATCACTACAACACTGGCATCACATTCCTCAGAAATGACCAATCTGATCAGAGAAATGTTCAAGAGTCACTAACTTGGAGTCAGAGTCATGTCCGAAGTCTCCAAAAATTTCCAATTTGCATTTGTTTCTTTATTTTAATTAATGGCGAGGGTTTTATAGCACACTCTCCAGTGGACTCACTACCTTCAGGAGGGATCCTGGGGATCATGGTGCTGTGTGAACCGGGTGGAAGTCTGGGCTACTCTGCCTGGACTGATGCCCCCGCCACCTGGGTCCCCGGATGGGTGGGGAAGGATGGATGGATGGGTTTCATAGCACAACTGAATTTTAGACTTAATTAAAAAGTATTTAAAGGAGACAAAACCAAACCCAGCCACAAGGGGTGCACAAGCCAGTGTACTCCTAGTGCTGGTCCCAAGCCCGGTGTAACAGGCCAAATTAACCCCCGCCTAGGGCTGTGCGATATGACGATATATATCAGATGACGATATAAAAATGTCTATCGTTTCATAGAATATTCTGTTGCTTATATCATATTTAAAATGCACATACCCCCATTTATTTAGTAAAGCTCCTATCTCACCACTACTTGTCAGCGCCTCGTCTCTTCCCTGCAGTGTGCAACTGCGCACAGCGGAACAGGTGTGGTGGGTGGCTAAGCTTCAGTCCCGGAGTTGCTAATGCTAACTCCAAACTACTGGTTCAGATAGCTTCTACTCCTGTTTGTCAGGGATTTGGGACCGTTTTCCATCATGCTGCGTTGGATAGTTCGCTAACTTTGTTTTAATAGGAGGTAACATTGTTAAAAAAATGCTAAACTGACAATGCTAAGTTGTGCTAATTGGAAACCGTAGCAGACAATCTTTTTTTCTTTTTTGGTTTTAATTACTCCTGAGTTTCTTAGTTTTGTCTAAAAAAAGAAAAATTATTAAAGCTGCACAAGTGTATGATGGTGGCACACACACGCAAAATAAATACATTAAAACAGGTTGGAGGAGCAAGTTTGCGGTTAATGTAATTTATTTGATTGCTAATCATTTTAATTGTGGGATCTAAATCATTGTGGGACTAATAAACCCTTTTCTTAATTAGTCAAGTAGTGATAATGAATAAAGTTAAAGTCATCACCTGTATTTTATTACATTACCTTTTGTGTCTTTGATTTTCAGATCATGACCAATCTGAAATATTTTTACTAAGAAGCAAACGGGTTAAATCAGGCCAGAATGGCATCTTTAGGCTGCAGGTCGACACTTAAATTTTCATTGAAACTAACAGATAATTTATATCTGCAGTTGGCAGCCATGGGTAATTTTCAGACTTTTTTTTGCTATTCTCCTCTGGCTCAGGAAATATTTAACTTAGTGATGTTTACTTTTTATTCATATATGATTTAGAAGAAAAACCTGAAATTTACCCCCTCATGGATCATCACCTTATTGTGGTGGGGGAGGGTTGCGTGCCCCAGTGATCCCAGGAACTATGTTGTCCGTTGCAATTTGCCTCTGATAGGGTCTCCCAAGACAAACTGGTCCTGGGTGAAGGGCCAGACTAAGAACGATCCAACAGACTCTCATGATAAATTGTATATCAAGGATTCAGTGTACCCCACTCGGTATGGAGTTACCAGGGCCCAACCCTGGAGCCAGGCCTGGGGGAGGGGCTTGAAGGCTAGCGTCTGGTGGCCAGGTTTCCACCCATGGGACCTGGCCGGGCTCAGCCCGAAGGAGTTACATGGGTCCGCCCTCCAGTGGGCTCACCACCTGCAGGAGGGATCATGGGGGTCCGGTACTATGTGAATTAGGTGGCGGTCAAAGGCGGAGACCTTGGCGGACTGATCCCAAGCTTTCTAAACTGGCTTTTGGTACGTGGAATGTCACCTCTCTGGTGGGGAAGGAGCCTGAGCTGGTGTATGAAGTTGAGAGATACCGGCTAGATATAGTCGGCCTCACCTCAACACACAGCTCCGGTTCTGGAACCAGTCTCCTGGAGAGGGGCTGGATTTTGGCCTTTTCTGGAGTTTCCCTGGGCGAGAGGCGACGAGCAGGGGTGGGTATTCTTGTATCGCCCCACCTTGCTGCCTCTATATTGGAGTTTTCCCCGGTGGACGAAAGGGTTGCTTCCCTGCGCCTTCGGGTTGGGAAACTAACTAACTAACTACTAACTAACCTGCACTTATATAGCGCTTTTCTAGTCACAAAGACCACTCAAAGCGCTTTTACATACTAACCCTCTATTCTAAGGGCCTATAGGAAACAGATATCTAGGGACAATTTAGAACAACCAATTAACCTAACATGCATGTCTTTGGATTGTGGGAGGAAACCGGAGCCCCCGGAGTAAACCCACGCAGCACAGGGAGAACATGCAAACTCCACACAGAAAAGTTCCAACCCCTGCCAACCTGGGGATTTGAACCAGGAACCTTCTAGCTGTAAGGCAACAGTGCTAACCACTGTTACTGTTGTGAAACGGGTCCTGACCATCATTTAGGCCTATGCACCAAATGATGTTTCAGAGTACCCACCCTTTTTGGAGTCTCTGACTGGGGTGCTGGAGGGTGCTCCTCTTGGAGACTCCATTGTCCTACTGGGGGACTTAAATGCGCACGTGGGCAACCACAGTGAAACCTGGAGGGGGGTGATTTGGAGGAACGGCCTGCCCGATCTGAACCCGAGTGGTGTTCAGTTATTGGACTTCTCTGTTAACCACAGTCTGTCCATAACGAGCACCATGTTCAAGCATAAGGGTGTCCATATGTGCGTCTGGCACCAGGACACCCTAGGTCACAGGTCGATGATCGATTTTGTTATCGTGTCATCAGACCTGCGACCGTATGTCTTGGACACCCGAGTAAAGAGAGGTGCAGAGCTGTCAACTGATCACCACCTGGTGGTGAGTTGGATCCAATGGCAGGGGAGGAAGCCATTCAGACCTGGTAGACCCAAACGTATAGTGAGGGTGTGCTGGGAGCGTGTGGCTGAGGCCCTGTCCAGGAGGTCTTCAACTCCCACCTCCGGAAGAACTTCAACCACATTCCGAGGGAGTCTGGAGACATGGAGTCTGAATGGGCCATGTTTTCCACCTCTGTTGTTGAAGCGGCGGTTCAGAGCTGCGGCCGCAAGGTGGTTGGTGCATCTCGTGGTGGCAACCGCCGAACCAAGTGGTGGACACCAGTGGTGAGGGGGGCCATTAAGCTGAAGAAGGAGTTCTATCAAGCTTGGTTGGCTTGTGGGACTCCCGAAGGAGCTGAGGTGTACTGGCAGGCCAACCGGAGTGCAGTCGGGTGGTTGCTGAAGCAAAAACCCGGGTATGAAAGGAGTTCGGTGAAGCCATGGAACAAGACTTTCGGTCGGCCTCAAAGAGATTCTGGCAAACTGTTCGGCGGCTCAGGAGGGGAAAGCAGCTCCCCGTCCACACTGTGTATGGTGCGGATGGGACACTGTTGACTTCGACTGGGGATATCGTCAGGCGGTGGAAGGAATACTTCGAGGATCTCCTCAATCCCACTGATACGCCTTCCACAGAGGAAGCAGGGTTTGGGGACGAGGGGCATGACTCGCCTATCACAGGGGCTGAGGTCGCCAAGGTGGTTAAAAATCTCCTTGGTGGCCGGGCCCCGGGGGTGGACGAGATTTGCCCTGAGTACCTCAAGGCCCTGGATGTTGTAGGGCTGTCATGGTTGACACATCTCTGCAACATTGCGTGGAGGTCGGGGGCAGTGCCTTTGGCATGGCAAACCGGGGTGGTGGTTCTTCTCTTCAGAAAAGGGGACCGGATGGTGTGCTCCAACTTTAGAGGATCAGACTCCTCAGCCTCCCTGGGAAGGTCTATGCCAAGGTACTGGAGAGGAGAGTCCGGCCGTTGGTCGAACCTCGGATTCAGGAGGAGCAATGTGGTTTTCGTCCTGGCCATGGCACACTGGACCAGCTCTTTACCCTCTCGAGAATTCTTGAGGGTTCGTGGGAGTTTGCCCAACCAGTTTACATGTGTTTTGTGGACTTGGAGAAGGCATTTGACCGCGTCCCTCGTGGATTTTTGTGGGGGGTGCTTCGGGAGTATGGGGTATCGGGCTTGTTGTTACGAGCTATTCGGTCTCTGTACGACCGTTGTGAGAGTTTGGTTCGTATTGCCAACACTCGGTCAGAGTCATTCCCAGTGAGAGTTGGACTCCGCCAGGGCTGCCCTTTGTCACCGATCCTGTTCATAATTTTTATGGACAGGATTTCTAGGCGCAGCCAGGGAATGGAGGGTGTCATGCTTGGTGACCACAGGATTTCATCTCTGTTGCTTGCAGATGATGGTGTCCTGTTGGCTTCATCCAGCAATGACCTACAGCTCTTGCTGGGACAGTTTTCCGCTGAGTGTGAATCGGCTGGGATGAGAATCAGCACCTCCAAGTCCGAGTCCATGGTCCTCAGCCGGAAAAAGGTGGATTGTCCTCTCTTGGTTGGGGACAGGCTCCTGCCCCAAGTGGAGGAGTTTAAGTATCTTGGGGTCTTGTTCACGAGTGAGGGGAAAATGGAGCGAGAGATCGACAGATGGATTGGAGCAGCATCTGTAATGATGCGGACGTTGTACCAGTCTGTTGTGGTGAAGAGGGAGCTGAGTTCTAAAGCAAAGCTGTTGATTTACCAGTCAGTCTGCGTTCCTACTCTCACCTATGGTCACGAGCTTTGGGTAATGACCGAAAGAACGAGATCGCGGATACAAGCGGCTGAAATGAGCTTTCTCCACAGGATTTCTGGACTCACCCTCAGAGATAGGGTGAGGAGCTCAGTCATCCGGGAGAGGCTCAGAGTAGAACCGCTGCTCCTCCACATTGAAAGGAGTCAGTTGAGGTGGTATGGGCATCTGATTAGGATGCCTCCTTTACACCTCCCACTTGAGGTGTTTCAGGCACGTCCCACTGGGAGGAGACCCCGGGGCAGACCCAGGACTCACTGGAGAGACTATGTCTCCCAGCTGGTCTGGGAATGCCTTGGTATCCTCTCTGAAGAGCTGGAACAGGTGGCGGGGAAGAGGGAAATCTGGGCTTCTCTGCTTGATCTGCTCCCTCCACGACCTGGACCTCCGGAAAAGCGGTAGAAGATGGGTGGAGATGGACCTGAAATTTATGAGAATCAAGTCTCAAATGCACGTTACAAAACTATTTTATAACATTGCAAAATTATGAGAGGAAAATGGTACATGTAAAAAAAAAAAAAAGATGGTCCTTTTTATATGATTATCTAAACTGTAGAATTTACAGGAAATGTATATTGCGATATATATTGTTATCATGATATCAGAAGACTTGTATTGTGATATGAATTTTTTTGCCATATCGCACAGCCCTACCCCAACCCAGATTTAACCTGGGTATACTCTGATAAACTGGCTAGGTGAAACTATGGAAAGGAAACTAGGATAAACAGGCTTGGCCAAACTATACCCCAGGGTGTTAGAGCCGAGGCCAGGTACAGTCTGGCCTATACCCCTCCAGGCCAGAATGTACCCCTCTTGTGTAAAGAGGTTTTGATTGTATTTACACATTGTATTTACAACACAACACTTAAGATAAGATAAGCCTTTATTAGTCCCACAACGGGGAAATTCCAGGATTGCAACAGCACAGGGATAGCAACACTCAGAGCAACAATCAGAAGGCAAGAAAAAAAAACAAGCAAGCAAGAGCAGCTAATATACATATGTACATATTACTATAAAATATATATATACACACACACAGACACACAGTGCAGAGCATTGTAGCTGGATGGAATAAATATATGAATATGTAAACACACAGTGCGGAGCATTGTAGCTAGATGGAATAAATATATAGATATAAAAACATAAACACACCCAGTGCGGAGCATTGTAGCTAGATGGAATAAATATGTAAATATATAAACACACACAGTGCAGAGCATTGTTGCTAGATGGGATGAAACAGCACAACCGTCTACTTAGTTATCCTACATGGTATGATTATGTGCCCATACATATGACGGCGTTACGTTCCCTTAACATCCTAAAAGTGCGTTCAGACCAAACACATATGGGCGTCGCAAATCGATACAAAGTGAATGGAAAGAGGTGAGTACACGCAAAATTGCGCATTCGCACATTAACGCCCGAGGTAATATGCTAGCTTTGAGATTCTGCCATCCCCGGAGTAAAAGTATAACTATTGCAGGGTAAACTAGTTTGAAAATGAGACTCACTCACCTGGAGACAGGAGGACTGGGAGCTCTTCAGCTGAATCAGGATTTTGGAGTTATTCACCCACGGTTTCCTGCCACGGATCTACTAGTAAGCTAGCAACGGAAAAACTCATCATCTTATAAGGTTTTGGAGACAGGGACAACTTTTTCAGGTGAGCCCTCCATCCGATAATGTAAACCTAAAGCATGATGTTATTTTGGGGATTTCAACAGTAGGCTGAACACTGCTGTAGAAGTTATAAGGGCAACTTTGCCTGTCTGCATCTCACTGAGACTCTGAATTCATGTTTATTCATGCCTTTACCTTGAGTTATAACTTAATCATGCCACCCGAAAAATTTTTCCTTTCGTGTTTGGTGTGATCGCATCTTAAGTCCTATCATGGCGGCTGAACACACACACAGACTGGCAGGCAGGCTCTGCATGCGCTTCTCTAAAATCTCCTTTTAAACCTCCTCAATCTGTATCTTTTAGACCTACTTTTTTCACAAAACAGATTCAACTACCACCAGGACACTGGATAGTTGGTGCTGTTCCAACTGTGTTACTGTTAACTGTCTGCTTACTTTGACTATCAATGCGGCTTCCATTGAGAACCACAATGCTACATCACCCACCAACAGCATCTGCAATGCTCTACATTTCTGGTCAATGGCCGTGCCGAGTGCTTCCTTTGAAACGGGTACAAGTAAGCCCTTGAAGGACAGTTTTGGGGTCAGTCTACCTGGCAGCTGTGATATTATTAGTGGGAGATGTGGAGGTAAACCCAGGCCCACAACGTTTGGACAATGGAAACCCGGTTGGGCCAGCACAGCCAGCCCAACAACCGCTGCTTAACTGGTCAACCTGGTCACCACAGCTAGCCAAGGAAAAGCAAATAAACTGGAAAAACTGGATATTGCAACCAGAACGACAATTTGAGCAAATTTGGCCAACTGGCCACTGCAGCCAGCACAGCAGTTAAAGTGGCTAACTTGGCAACCACAGTTAAATTGTTGACAATTGATTCCGTTTGCAGCCGTTTCAGCAGACCCACACATACAGCACGACGTCCAGCGATCAGGGGTTGGCACCGACCCAAGCACCCGGGATGTTGGTGCTCCAGTAGCTGGGATGGGCCTGCCAGGTGGAATTGGGATGAGGAATCATGGCCCAATGGTGAGGTGACGGTGCCAGCCTGGTCCCCCTGGGCGCCGGTACTGCGGTGGCTTTTCCAGCGGGGGATGTCCATTGGAGCCCAACGGATGTATGTATGTAGTGGTGGCTCTTTCAGCACTGGTTGTTTTACCAGGCCAAGCTGTATCAGTGATTTGGGGCTGAGCGGCTGGCTGTTGAGGTCGTCCCGGCCTCTCTGGACATTGATGCAGCAGTGGCCCATCCAGAGGAGGCTGACGTCGGTCAGTTCTCCAAACACACTGATGATATCAACGTAGGAAAAGTCTCCCCAGACGCTGGTGTGATGACGGCCCATCTGAAGGGGAATGGCATCAGTGGAGTCGCCCAGGATACTGATGACATTGACACAGGAAAAATTATTGCAATAAGACTCAAACTGCATTAGCCTGGTAAGACTGTTACAGAATAGGATGCGTTTAGGAGAAAAACTGTGGCTTGAAAACAACAAGCTACTGAAATGTTTGAAACTGTAAATCATGCCAAGGTATTGTGGGATCCGACTAAAAACCTAAAGGCTTTTTTGGAGGTCATCTCAATATTACGTGCATTGTCTCTTAAACAAACAAATACAATAACTATTGATAAATTCAGATCTTTACTACCTGTGCCTCTCAGAAACCTGGATAACCCCAACAACACTTCCAGCTGTTTTAAATGTACCAGGGTACAGTACATACAGACAAAACAGAAAAGATGGCAGGGGAGGAGGGGTCGTGATTTATGTAAAGGATGGTTATCAGTGTACAAAACTTGCATTGCTGAAAATACGCTGGAATGTGTTTGAGTTAAAGTTGTACTATCACCAGAAATGTCTTTTGCTTTGATTGAGATCTATTGACTTCCATCCTCTAAGGATACATTCTTTAATTGTCTAGCAAATGTACTGAAACAGTTTGGCAACAAAGAGTTAGTGTCTGACACGATTTAGGAACTATGGATCAATATTCAGTATGAATTTATCTTCAGTCGTCCATATAGTTGGTTCTTTTGACTTAGAACGCTAAATAAGTGGAAAAATAATTCCAAGTGAATTCAAATTTAGCGCCGTGTTGCACTAACGCAATCTCCTGAGACTCGCCTCATTTCTGGATATGACGTCATGAGGTGAAGTTCATTTCGGCTGATCCGTGTGCTGTCAATGTAAACAAGCTGTTTAGCTTCTATGTCAGCAAAGAAATGTCGAAACATTGCATGGTGGCTGGGTGTTGTAATTGCTCCAGTGAACGCACAAGCCTGTTCTCATTCCCAAAAGATCCAGATCTTCTTAAAAAATGGGCGAAGCAAGTACAGAGAACAAGGGACAAATGGCAACCAACACCATCTTCTGTACTCTGTAGCGATCATTTCACTGCAGACAGTTTTGAGGAGGTGCCGGCTGTACAGGAATCTTTAGGCTTGAAAGTTCATTACAAACGGGTTCTAAAACCGACTGCCATACCTATGGTTTTTAAACAAAAACCCACAGCTCAAGACAATATCAACATATCAAAACAGCGCAGAGAAGCAAGTGTGAAACTCGCCCGGAAAAGAGTTTGTGTAATTGATTTTTTTTTCCACAAATGGCAATCATGATTTTATTGTATTTTTTCCGCCAAAAGTAAAATCCTCCCTGATGAATTTTGAAGCCGAGTGTTGACTTTACTCCAAATGGAACAACTTTGTGTTAAAAAACGTGATATTACTTTTTCAGTTTTCATTTTTATAAATCTCATTGCCTTCCGAAACTGAATATCTGAGCTTTTTTTTTTTTTTTTAATTTCCCCGACCACCCCATCAGGGAAATTTAAAAAAAAAAAAAAAAAATTAAGCCAAAATTTCTGTAAACCAAACGATTAAATAACGATCACCTTATGTGGGGGGAAAAAAAAATCAATTACACAAATTTTTCTGGGCAAATTTTGACACTGTTGCTTCTCTGCGCTGTTTTGGTACAGGCAATCACCCGTATCAAAACAGCGCAGAGATATGGATGATTGTTGCACAGAGATACACAACCATATGTGCAGGAATGTTGTTGGACCGCTGCAATCCATTCCATCCCACGCCTCTTTTTTTAGCTCAGAGATCCATTCTCCACTTTTCTTCCAAGTCAGGAAGTTAAAAAAAGCGTACGTTACCAGTCTTTTTCCATGTCAGTCTCGAGAGCCGTTGTTGTATTTGATAACGCAGCAAACCTTCCCTATTCTAACATTGCGTGGTGCTCGGAGGAATAATGTGATTGAAAGGACCGCATTGGAAATAAATGTTTTTCTTTCTTTTGCCATCCTGGATTTTGTCGACGTCGTATATGTATATTTACATTTCCTGTGTTTGAATAACACATTCAGTGTCATTTTAATAAGGCTGCGTGTTCACAGGGAAAGTAAAAATGCTCTTTATCTGTTTTCCTCAGCACTTTTCATCCGCTTATTAAAAAAACACAGCCCGGTATCCTGGCAGCCTCTTGACCTGTCACTCAAAGTGTGGTGGGGATTTCAGATTTGTGACCCATGCTGACAAAATGAGTCACCTTGAGGACATTTTCAAAACTGATGTAACGTTATTTCCATATTCTGTATTGAAAGACCTTCAAAATGATATTTAATATGTAAGAAGTGCGCAAAAACGGAGGTTGAAAACTCGTGTTCGACCAGTCGGGAGTTAGGTCTCCACTCACTGGAATAAATCACATCAAACTGGAAATAAACTAGTTGTCCCTCCAAGCTTTGGCTGTTAAATATTTATCATGGTGCACTTTTAAGCCGATTTTGAGCTGATGAGCGCTGCAGTGCTTTGAAAGTTGAACTTTTTTCAGCTTTCAGCGCCATGAGCACAGCGCTGACTGCTGAGAGCATTTTTGCGCTGAAGGCACCAAGTGCATTAAATGGTGGACTACATAGAAAATGAATAGAAAAGAGTCGCCCACAGCAGAAAAAATGCATTTGGTGGACACGCAGCCTAACCACATTCATTGCTCACAGACAAGCACAGACAGGCTTAACTTTTTTCCCACAATTCCTTGCAGTTTTTCCATCGGGTGACGTCACCCGCCCATTCTTAATGTACACACAGGAAGTTATTTAAAATATTTACTAAATTCATCAAGAAAAAGAAAATAAATTGTTGAGACAAAGGTCAGAAAATCACAAGAGAAATGGAGCTCATTTGCAATGATTAAAAAAAATTAAGGAAAACAATCAATGCAAAGATGACTGAAAATTATTGATGCAAAAATTCAAAGACGGAAAAAAAGACACCAGTTTATGACGCAAAAGTCACAAATTCAAGAAAAAATGTCAATCCATGAGCAAAAATTTTTCACAAAGTTTCAAATTTCATGAAGTTTCTGAAATTGTCTAGAATTAAAAAAAAGAATAAAAATACTCAGAAAAAATAGATAATTTGAGAACTCAACAAATTCACATAAAAAATGTCCACATTTTCAATTAAAAAAAAATCTCTAATTTAGGTGGTAGAATAGCCTGAAACTGTACACGTAAGTTGTCATTATATATTATCACTCAGATATACATAAGAGTAGTTACCCCAAAATAGTTAAGAAGTTACTGAGATGTGACTTTAGTCTGGAGTTTGAGGTTTTTCTCCTGAATTTATGGCAGTTGCATTCTAAATTTACTACATTTTCCTTGTAAATTTGAAGGACTTTTTCCCACTTAAATCAGCTTTTTCTCATAATTTGTGCTTAGTGCTAATTTAGGGCTTTTTTCTTGTACATTTGAGACTTTATGCTCATAAGTTTGTGAGGTTTTTCCTCATAAATTAAAAATCAAAATTAAAATGAGCAAAGATTTTCTGTTATAGGTGCTAATTATAGCCTATTAATAGCCTGTTTTCCAACCCCAACCTCAGGTGAAAACCGCATGTATTCTGAAACCTAAATGTTGGCAGGTATGCATGCTCTTACTGAATAAATTCAGACAGACCCAAAAACTAGGCCAAGGTCAACAATTATTATCCCCAATGAGGGCAATTTGCTCTACAGCAGCAACAGTTTCAGGAAAACAGCAAAATCTATTATGCCAGCAATATTGTTGCATGTTTTCACAATGTGTTCCAACATCTTCTTGTTCTTCAACGTAAGTAAGCCATCCAACCATCCATGAATGGATGGATGGATGAAAGTTTATGATAAAAAAAAGTTTATGATAAAAATACATGTGCTGGTGGGCCTTTGCACAAATAGCATCGATATTGTGGTCAAAAGAAAGTTCATTGTCAATTAATGTTCCCAGATATTTGTACTGATTCATCACTTCAACAGTCTGACCATGGAAACTGACAGGGTAGACAGGTGAAGGGTTTCTTTGAAAATAAGTAATCGTTTCTTTAGTTTTGGACACTTTAATGTCCAAAAAGGAAAGTTTACACCACTCAGTAAAATCATCCACCACTGGACCAGGGACAAGATCTTCATCATTAAGCAAGGACACTATTACAGAATCATCTGCAAACTTAATGATGGCTCTGCACTCATGTTGACTTCAGTAGTCATTTGTGGATAAAACAAGTAAAAGCGGTGACAGAACACATCCTTGGGGGATGCCAGTGGAAGATAAAAGAACATTGGATAAAACTCCATTGACTCTCACCTTCTGGAACCTAACAGTTAAAAAGTCAATGAGCCAACAAACTAAACCAGGATTAATGTTATAAAAACAGGTGAGTTGATCTGCTGAAATCAAGTCAATAAAAAGCAGTCATACAAAAGATTTCCCAACATCTACATGCCCCAGGACTCGGTGGAGTAGGGTGCCTATGGCATCCTCCACACCTCTGCCTGCTCTAGAACCAAATTGGAGGGGATCCAACTTCCCTCAATTTCACACAAAATCTCATTCTTGACTATTTTTTCAAAGACCTTCATAACAAGTGAAGTTAAGGCTACAGGCTGAAAGTCATTAAGAGATTTTAGGGTTCTAATTTTGGGCACAGGTACAATAACAGAGTCTTTCCAAAAATGGGGGACTCTATGAAGCTGAAGAGATTTTGTGAAAATAAAAGAAAAAATTTCAGCCAAAGGCTGTTCATTTTGTTGCAGAATATTCCAACTGAGGCTGATGTCATACATCATTATTAGTCCATGAGCCAGACTGAATATGACTATCAAATTAGTGAACAGATCCAACCTTGATTTTTGTTTAGTATGATGCCTGAAGTATATGAAAACTGGCCTTGGACGTTTCAGCTCGGTAGCTTTGTGCCCCAACAGCAGCCATTTTGAAGAATGGCCAACGTTTTCGAGCTCACACGACATGTACTTGGAAATTTGCCCATACCTTCTAAACGGATCAACCAATCTTAATGGGATTGGTCTTAATTTACTCAGAATCAAATTCCACAGACATTCATGTATAATTGATACAATTGTTATGCTACACTACCTTTCAAAATTTAATGTTTTAGGTAAGAAAAATGCGTTTTTAACACTATTTTTGATAGGAAGTTTGCTGTAAAACAGTAAATGGTCATCAAATGATTAATTTTGTTCATGAAATATCTAGAAGGATTCATTCAGCATCAATAAACAATTAGCAATGATGTTATTGCCACTAGTATGACTTAGGGAAACACAGAAGTCATTTAAGACCTAGAGCACTCATATCCGCTGTATCCTGAAATTGCATTCAGGCCTTACTCAACGTCATCATCGGAGTCACTTCCATCCTTGTCGGGAACTATTTCCATCTCATCCTCCTCTCTCATATTGTCACAGTCCTGCAATTTACAGGCTGGCGTGCAAGGTAACCCATTGTCAGTACATGGACAACTGCCAACTTTGCACACTCTGACACATTTGCATGACATTAGTGAAAGTACTATGTCAGGTGCAGGTGCTCCTGTTATCCATTCAATGCCAATTTGCCCATCCCTTTCAACTTCCCATCCATGCCCATCTGCAGCTTCTGGAATCATGGGCGAGTTTTCAAGGCATCGTCTCCAAATGGCCGCCTGGTAGTTTGCCCTTTTGGTGTGCTGATGGAGAGCATCCTTACAAGGAGGCAATTGTCCTGAAGACACATCACCATTTCTGGACCGGAATATTTCATATCTCAGGTCATTCACGGTTGTACTCTTTGCACTGCATGAATACATGCTGCAGGCAAATCTTTCCAGGGTTGAAAATAGCTCTTCTGCAACATTCCACTCTTCCCCAAGACGAGAGAATCCTTCACGAAATGTGTCGTTTGAACGAATCAAGTTAACTGCCTTGATCTTTCCTTGGCCAGAGAAAGCGCTTACAGAATCACAGCCAGTCCAAGCTTGAACACCCAACAAAGCAGTGCACGCATCCCTACCTATGATAGTTGCCAATCTGGAAATATCAATGATTCTGATTTTGTTCTTCTTTCCTCGTCTCAAGAGTAAGTGTCCAACTATCTGAGTGCTGAAGGCTAGAAGCATCACAAGCATGTCCGTATCTTCCGAAATAACTATCACATGTCTATGTGTGCCTGTTGCATGCCTTGCGTGGAGAGCCAGTCTTGTATCCGCTTCCTCGTGTGAGCATGTCAGCTCAGGAACCTCTCTGACAGCGTCCTTCGTAATTCCAAAGCACTTTGCTGCAACACTAACGATTAATGTCACTTCACCAAGGCTTTTTCTCACCTTCTCCTCCTTCCAGTTTTCCGCTAGAAACCTTGTCAACCTGTTCTTGCTCTCCGTGTTCCCAAGAAGGCGCTTCCAATTCTTGATCCGGTGTCCCGACTTCATATCGTGGAAGAGCAAGCTGTCTTTGGCCCCTCGGCTATCCCTTTCAGCGTTCTTTATTGATCGCTCAGTGTAAACATCGAATACTACGTCAACCCGTTGACTTTTGGTTTTGGAGGCCAACTCTGGTCTTTCATCTCGTTTCTGACTTGCTCGCGCAAAATGAGAGGTGTTTGATTTATCATCTGTTCACATTTTTCCCCGTAACACAGCTCTGCCAAGTCACTTTTAAGGTCTAGGTAATCACAGGCAATCGTGTCCGTAGTTAGCGTGTTAGGACGAATGTAAACCCTGCGCTTATGCGTAAAAAAGTGCAAGGTCTCGCCGAATTCTGATTTGAGATTTCGGCTGAGGTTGTTCTTTGTTGATTCACTAATTTCAACACCCTTTTCACTTAAGAGAGACTCCAGTTTTGAAATTAGGTCTGAAAGCGGAATGATGCGTGGTTTCGAAAACAGATCACTACGGATGTATCTGTACAAGTCAACCCTCGCTGCGTCAACTTCAGTTTGTTCATTGATTTTGTCCACAACTGGCTGTTCCTTCACGTATGCTTTGTAGCAAGAGGCATGGTAATGGGCCTCAGCCGCCACGATATCTCTTGAGGTAACTGACAAAATCCTTACATCTGATTTTTTAGTTGCAGCATCTCGTATTCGTGTATCAGCACGCAAATCCAGCGCTTGAATCAGTCTTTCACGTGTTTTCGAACCCTTTGTGTATTTTGACTGTTTTTCACAGAATATACAATTCTTGTCATATACACGTGATGATGTATCGGATGTCCTCTGGCGTTTCGATTGCCTTGGTTGTTCATCCTTCTGCTCATCTGTGGCAGGATTAGGATCAGTCAGTTTCGCAAGAGTTTTCTTATGCGTGAAGTCTGATCTGCAACTACTATGGTAGAGAATGTCAGGAACTTTATTGATATCATCACTGGCAAGCTTCATGATTGGTTCAAAGTGTCGAACTTTTGCTGCCTCATAGAGTGTTTTCCAAGCAGAATCAACCGTCAATTGAACAAGCTCATCAGGCAAAGCCAGCTTTCCACACAGAATGCACGGAACTTTCTCTGCTGCTCGTCTTTTCTTCTTAGGTTCAGACATGGTGATGCCGTCTCATTGACTGTACTGAAGATGGTTACACTTGTAATATAAAATGATTTGATTAGTATAACTGGAGAGAAGGACAAGTGTTTGGGTGATATGCAAGTGTTTGGGAAAAATCCTCCACGTTTGAATATGATAAATGGTTAAAACACTGTTTTGAGAATTAAAATGTAATTTTATTACAGCAATATGTTACATAATTATATAATGAGCATCTGCAGTAAGTAATTCTGAACAAAATAAGACTGATTCCATGAAGATTAGTTTACCTATGAGAAAGTTATGACCAAACATCTGACCAGATGTCATAGAGCTAAAAATATAGACGACCTTTAAATATGGCTGCCGTTGGGGCACTAAGCTACCAAACCAAAACGTCCAAGCCCTGTTTTTGGACACTTTAGAAACCAGGCTAACCAAAAATCATGATTGGATCTGTTCACTAATTTGATTGTCAAACGTCAAAATATTGGGGCTGGCTCATGGACTATATGAGTTTACCTGTAGAAAAGCTACAGCAGCCTCCCACAACTGGGATGGGGGGGACCTCTGTGTGTGTGCGTGCCAGGGCTCCGGGTCAGCGCGTGCAGGTACAGGGAAGAGAACGTGTGTGAGAGGAGGGATCGTACCATTTGCGGGGGGAGGGGTGGGGGTCATTTTCATTTTTAACAAGTTTAAACGACAAACTACTGAATATGTTTTGGATGTTATTTCAGCTTGCCAGTTTAGGAAGCCTGCAACCGCACAGTCATGTGAAAAAATTAGGACACACCATTAAATATTCAGTTTTTCATTAAAATTGTTCACATATCTATGTCTAACCTTGTTTTTATTTTTATTTGTATTTTTAAACATTTATTTTAGCCACTTTAAGTGGGAATAAATGTGGGGGTGGCCAAAAAAAAATGTGGGTGTCCTAATGTATTCCTCACAATTTTTCAGAATTACATTTTACAGAAACTTTTAAAAAGTCTTTAATTCATTTTTAATTGTTTAGTTGTATTACGTGAATCTCCCAGTATTTTTAATATTGAAGCGTTGTGAATACTTTCTGGATGCACCGTACTTCCATGAAATGGGTGCATATCACAACAGCATGTAAATCAATAAGATAAAATAAAACAGAAAGCACAGATCAGTGAAAGTTCACCACTTAGAAGAAGCTGTTGTTCAACAAGTCACAGACTTTTTCTTTGTAAGAATATTTACACAGTTACTTTCACAACTTAGACATTTGCACAACTGCGGACATTAAATGCAAGCTTCTTGCTCAAAAAATACTCATGTTTAACCACAGAGGTAGGAGCTGTTGGGCCTACTCACCGCTGGGACAACAGGTGATCAGGACTCAGTGTGAGAAGTCGCTCCTGCCACAGCATTACTTCCCACTGGGTTGCGTGTGGGCAGGACAGGAAACCAACCGGTGTTCAGCTGGGCCGTGGTATGCTGTTGTTTACCTTCTGTCAGCTGTATTGAGTAATTTTTTAGGGCAGGAAATATATATAATATACATAATAAATAGACACAGTGAAAACGCGCCACATTTTTGGATCAGCCAATCATGGTGCAGGGCCATCAGCCGTTTCCATCAGCTGTGTGGAATGCTGAAATTGAGCGGAAGCATATTTCCTGTGACAATGCATGTGTGTGCATGCCGCACATGCGTAGTAACCCAGGGTATGGCTATTCTTATAAGTATGGTGAAATGGCAGAACACCGGCAGAAGAGACTGACGTCTGCGCTACGGTAGGATCAGTTTATATTATTTGCGCTAAAAATGTCTACCCATATTAATAAAACGAGTCACGCATCTAATCAAATATCAGTAACTGTAACGCATTACTGAATTTTTAAACAGTAATTTCGTTACACAGCACGTTACTGTAAAAGTAGTGGCGTTAAAGTAACACGTTACGTTTACTCCGAACACTGGTCATAACTGACCTTGGCACATCACAAAATTCATTTAGCTGAATAAAAAATGAACTGTCAAACACTTCAGTGCACAAACCCCCCAAGAAAAGATTGATAACATTAACAAACATTGCACATCCACTACTGTGGTTTTTGTTTTAAATCACCACGTGTGAGTAGGAACCTCTTTTTATAACGACACATTCCATTACACACACATATCAGTCAACCAAAAACTTCTAGTAGAGTTAAGGATGCAAAAAGCCCCCACTTAAAAATTTAAGTAATGTCTTCAATGTTGAAGGTTTGGGGGTTTTCTCCAAACAATTTTCTTATAGTTTTCTATTTTTCTCTGTATTTATCTAAAATTGAAACCAGTTTCCTCAAATTTGTAATTTCCTCTTGTAAAATTGACTTTTCTTGTACATTTGAGACTTCATTATAAATTTGTGGATTTTTTATGCCTAATTTTTGTTTTGTTTTTTTAAATAAAATTACTGTTTTGTTTTGTTTTTTAATAAATTTGAAACAGATTGTGGTAAAATTTTGACTTTTTTCCTCATACGATATACAACTTTTGACCACAAGTTTGCAGAGCCACAACAGAACAATAATTTCACTGTGATTTCAAAGAAAAAAAATATGAATTAAACTATGTTTAATGGAATAAATTAACTTAAATGACCAATGAGGGCAGCGCAGTGGCGGAGTGGTTAGCACTGCGGCAGCACAGCAACTCACCCTTGGCTGGGGGATCCTGGGTTCGATCCCAGCCCCCGACCAACAGTGATCTGTGTGGAGTTTGTATGTTCTCCCCGTGTCTGCGTGGGTTTACTCTGGGATTTCTCCGGTTTCCTCCCACATGCCAAAAACATGCAAGTTAGGTTAATTGCCATCAAAACTGGGGATTCTAAATTGTCCTTAGGTATGACTGTGAGAGTGAATGGTTGTGTGTCTCTCAGTGTTGGCCCTGCGATGGACTGGCGATCTGTCCAGGGTGTACCCTGCCTCTCGCCCAATGATGCTGGGATAGGCTCCAGCCCCCCCGCGACCCGAAAAGGATTAAGCAGAAGAAGATGGATGGATGAATGGACCAAAGATGCAGTTATTTCTGTTATAATATTTCCATATATTTATAGTTTAGAATTTTCCTCACCACCCAGACAACAGGAAAAACCTCCCTTATTTTGAAATCCATATGTTATCACGTTGAGTTTGTCTGAAGCCTGCCGACGGATTAAAATCATTGAGTTCATGAATTTTGGTCATTTTAGCTTGCCATGTACATGATATCCATCCATCCATCGGATATTGTTGGTGAAGTCAATCCTAAGCGGTTCAGTCACTCTTGCCTTTCCCAGCATACAGTATGAAGCCTCACCACATGTTTGCTAAGCAACTTTTCATTTCTTCTCCCATTTCCAGCGGGTTAAAATCACCATAAATGCCTGCACTGCTTTCATCTCTCTTCTGCTTTTTTCCACATTTAAAGTACTTTAACAATGTCATGTTTATCTGGGACAGCAACACTAGAAAACCACTCTACCTCTTACAGTAACGGTCATGTGGGCGGGGTGCATCTGAACTCCGTGCGATGATGGTCACACGTGTTGTTCGTGTGCGCACTTGCAGACCGATTCTTCATATTTTTTTCTTCTTAAATTTACATTTCCTTGGCAGGGTCAGGGCCACTCTGAGGTTTGTTCTGGGCTGCATGTGGCCCACGGGCCGCTAATTGAATAGGCCTGGTCTATGCCAAGGTACTGGAGAGGAGAGTCCGGCCGTTGGTTGAATCTCGGATTCAGGAGGAGCAGTGTGGTTTTCGTCCTGGCCGTGGCACATCGGACCAACTCTTCACCCTCTTGAGAATCCTTGAAGGTTCGTCGGAGTTTGCCCAACCAGTTTATATGTATTTTGTGGACTTGGATAAGGCATTTGACCATGTCTTTCGTGAATTTTTATGGGGGTTGCTTCAGGAATCTGGGGTATCGGGCTTTTGTTATGAGCTATCTGGTCTCTACGACTGTTGTGACAGTTTGGTTTGTATTACCAACACTCGGTTGGACTCATTCCCAGTGAGAGTTGGACTCCGCCAGGGCTACCCTTTGCCACTGATCCTGTTAATAATTTTTATGGACAGGATTTCTTGGCGCAGCCAGGGAACAGAGGATTTCATGCTTGGTGACAACAAGATCTCATCTCTGTTGTTTGCAGATGATGATGTCCTGTTGGCTTCATTCAGCAATGACTTACAGGTCTCACTGGGACAGTTTGCCACTGAGTGTGAAGCGGCTGGGAAGAGAATCAGCACCTCCAATTCCAAATCCATGGTCCTCAGCTGAAAAAGGTGGATTGTCCTCTCTGGGTTGGGGACAAGTTCCTTCTCCAAGTATAGGGGTTTAAGTATCTCGGGGTCTTATTCACGAGTGAGGGGAGAATGGAGCGAGAGATTGACAGATGGATCCGAGCAATATTTGCAGTGATGTGTGGTGAAGAGAAAGATAAGCTCTTAGGAAGAGCTGTCAATTTACCGGTCAGTCTACGTTCCTGCCCTCACCTATGGTCATGAGCTTTGGGTAATGACCAAAAGAATGAGATTGCGGATACAAGCGGCTTAAATGAGCTTTCTTCGTGGGATTGCTGGACTCACCCTGAAAGAGAGGGTGAGGAGCTCAGTCATCCGGGAGAAGCTCAGAGTAGAACCGCTGCTCCTCCACATTGAAAGGAGCCAGTTGAGGTGGTATAGGCATCTGATCAGGATGCCTCCTGGACGAATCCCACTTGAGGTGTTTCAGGTACGTCTCACTGGCAGGAAGACCCCAGGGCAGACCCAAGACGCGCTGGAGAAATTACGTCTCCCAGCTGGTCTTGTAACGTCCTGGTATCCTCGCTGGAGCAGGTGGCGGGGGAGAAGGAAGTCTTGGCTTCTCTGCTTGCACTGCTGCCTCCGTGACCCGGACCTCTGGAAAAGTGGTACACAATGGATGGATGGATTGATTTCAGCTTGTCTAAGATGAATTAAAATTCTTTCATCACAACTTTTGTCACTCCCAATATTTAGGAGTTCCTAGTTGAAATTTAAGGGCGCTATAGCACCCCTTAAAAAGGCCTAACAGCGCCTGTGATAGCAGCAAATGCTACAGGAAATATCAGGACATACGTCTATGAACTGAATCTGAAAGAGAAAGTGGGTCATGCAGCAAGACAACAATCCTAAGCACACAAGTTGTTCTACCAAAGAATGGTTAAAGAAGAATAAAGTTAATGTTTTGGAATAGCTAAGTCAAAGTCCTGACCTTAATCCATTTGAGATGTTGTGGAAGCACCTGAAGTGAGTAGTTTATGTGAGGAAACCCACCAACTTTGGTAAATTCAGTTTATTGGGCATGATTTTGAAAGACACACACCTGTCTATATAAGGTTACTTTATTTGTACCTGTAGGTAGATTTGTTTTGCAGTCTGGTGACATCCATATTTACAAACCACAATTACATTCAACATAAACACAAACACAGGCACACATGAAGCTGACTATAAACATGATAAAAATACTCAAGGCTCCATCAATCAGGATATTGTGGTGATATTAGTTGTTGGTCTCGCACACAAAATTGGATCTTTTAATGTGAAGGTGGAGTTTTAATGTGAAGGCGGAGTTTTTCCGTTTTGGATCGAGATAAAAGGAGGAAGTGCAAAAATGTAAATAAAGTTTTTCCAGACAGACTTACGCGTATCCTGTCTGTTTTTCTGCAACTTCTACATTGGTGACCCCGACGTTTGGAGAATGTTTATTCAAGCGACCTCTTCTGATATCGCCGCCACGGCGTCTGTATCCGCTGCGGCTCCCGCACCGGCTGTTTTTGCGGCTACCATTAAATTACCGGACTTTTGGCAGCACGACCCGGAGCCCTGGTTTCAGCATGTCGAGGCTCAGTTCCATCTGCGCGGAATAACCACAGATGACACGAGGTATTTCCATGTTGTCGCAGCTTTGGATTCTGCCACTACTCGTCGTTTGATGGGACTGCTCCGGGACCCGCCTCTCGCTGACAGGTACGTCACTCTGAAGAGGGCACTTCTGCAGCTGTACCAGCTCTCTGATATAGAGCGAGCTGATCGTCTTTTGTCTATGACTGGTTTGGGGGACAGCAAACCTTCTGAACTGATGGAGAATATGTTGACACTTCTTGGTTCAGAAGACAGTTCATTTCTGTTTACCCACCTGTTTCTGCGTCAGCTTCCACCTCCAGTGCGCACTGTCCTGGCCAGCTCGCCCCTCATTTGTACTAAGGATTATCGGGGTTTGGCTGGAGAAGCGGACAGGCTTTGGCTGGCTTCTCGTCATTTGTCGGTGCATGCATTGCTGCCTGGGCAGTCTGATGGAGAAGTCTCGGTGGGTGTGGCCGCAGTATTGGATTGCTGTAAGAAAGAGAGCGGCCTGTGTTTTTATCACCGCCGTTTTGGACTGAAGGCTCGGCGCTGTATTCCACCGTGCTCTTTCCAGCCACAGGGAAACGAGAAGGCTGGTGCTCGCTAGCAGCTGCGTGCACCGGCACCAGCAATAAGCTGATTTTTATTGAGGACTGCGCTGCTGGACGTCGTTTTTTGGTGGATTCAGGAGCGCAACGGAGCATCGTTCCCCCCTCTTCGGCTGACGTCATGGGATATGAACACGGACCTCCATTGGACGCTGCTAATGGTACTCCTATTCGCACCTTTGGCACCAGGCTCATTACTGTGTGTTTTAACGGCCGTGAATTTAGTTGGGACTTTGTGGTAGCATCTGTAGCAGTCCCTATCCTTGGTGCAGACTTTTTGTGTGCCTTCAGACTGTTGGTTGATGTAGCTAACAGATGTTTGATTGATGCTGTGTCTTTTGATTCCTATCCATGTACACTGGGTGGGGCTGGTCCACTGCTTGCTAACATGCTCGCCTCAGGAGACAGGTACCAGCGTCTTCTTTCTGAGTTTCCTGCCCTCACTGTGCCTACGTTTTCTGCGGCAGTGGTTAAACATGGGGTTGAGCATTATATTACTACTGTGGGTCCACCTGTTTTTGCCCGCGCACGCCGTCTGGATGCTGCTAAGTTAGCCATCGCTAGAGATGAGTTTACCAATATGGAGCGGTTGGGTATTGTGCGCCGTTCCGACAGTCCGTGGGCTTCTCCCCGCCACATGGTCCCTAAGTCAGATGGGGGTTGGCGCCCTTGTGGAGATTTTAGGCACCTTAACAACGCTACTACCAACGACAGGTATCCAGTCCCCCATATCCAGGATTTTTCTTCACGTCTGGCGGGGACAGTCATTTTTTCTAAAGTGGATTTAGTGCGTGGTTATTATCAGGTGCCTGTCCATCCCCAGGACGTCCCCAAGACAGCGGTGATCACTCCATTTGGACTGTTTGAGTTCTTGAGGATGCCATTCGGCCTTAAGGGTGCTGCACAGACGTTTCAAAGGCTTATGGATTCTGTGTTGCGGGACATGCCTTTTCTGTTTGTATACCTGGACGATATATTGGTGGCGAGCGCTTCGGTGGAGGAACATGTGTTGCACCTTCGCCAGCTCTTTAGACGCCTCTGTGACCATGTACTGATAGTGAACCCCGTGAAGTGTCAGTTTGGGCTCTCAGAACTTGAGTTCTTGGGGCACAGGGTATCCCAGCAGGGTGCTGTACCCCTCCCGGCTAAAGTCGAAGCGGTTTTAGCTTTTCCGCGCCCCTCCTCTGTCAAGCCCCTGCAGGAGTTTTTGGGCATGGTCAATTTTTACAACCGTTTTATACCTCATGCTGCCCATATTATGCGTCCGCTGTATGAGGCCTTGAAGGGTAAGAGGGGTAATCAGGACATTGAGTGGACTCATGAGAGGTTATGTGCTTTTGACGGGGCTAAAGCTGCACTGGCTGATGCTGCCTTGTTGGCTCATCCAGATCCCACAGCCGCCATTGCTCTTACCACCGACGCATCTGATTATGCTGTCGGAGCAGTTTGTGAGCAGTGGGTGGGTAATTCCTGGGAACCTCTAGCCTTTTTTAGTAGACAGTTACGCAAGTCAGAAAGGAAGTACAGCACCTTTGACAGGGAGCAGTTGGCCCTTTTCTTGGTGACAAGGCATTTTAGGTTTCTTTTGGAGGGCCGTAAGTTCGCTGCTTTTGTGGACCATAAACCCCTCATGTTTGCCATGGCCAAGTCCACTGAACCTTTGTCAGCTCGGCAACAACGGCAGCTTTCGGCTATTTCCGAGTTCACTACAGACATTCAGCATGTGGCTGGTAAGACCAACTTGGTGGTGGACTGTCTTTCTCGTGCACCAGTTGCTGCTGTTCATTTGGGCATGGACTATGCTGAGATGGCTGTCGATCAGTTGTTGGACCCGGAGGTGCAGGTGCTTCATTCCACGGAGTCCAGTTTGCAGTTGGAGGATGTCTGCTTTCAAGATAGTGGTGCCACTCTTCTGTGTGATACTACATTGGGAAAACCACGACCTCTGGTGCCTGTGGTTTGGTGTCGTCATGTTTTTGACGCTGTTCATTCTTTGTCGCATCCTGGGGTTAAGGCTTCGGTCAAGTTGGTGAGCGCCAAGTTTGTATGGCCGGGTCTCAGAAAGGATGTGAAGACTTGGACGACAGCCTGTGTGGCGTGCCAGCGTGCTAAGGTGCAGCGCCACATAAAGGCTCCATTGGAACCTTTTTGGATTCCGGAGCGACGTTTTGATCATGTTCAGGTGGACCTAGTTGGACCTCTTCCTCCGTCTCGTGGTTTTACTCACCTCTTCACTATGGTGGACCGGACTACGCGGTGGCCGGAGGTGGTTCCCCTGACATCAACAACAGCGTCTGATGTTGCCCGGGCATTTATCTTCTCTTGGGTGTCCAGTTTTGGTGTCCCCTTGGACGTTACCTCTGATAGGGGCCCGCAATTTGCAGTTTGTCCTTGGCCAGACCTTGAGGGTTCCAGGGGAGTTTCTTCCTACCAGTCCAGGGTTAGGTCCCAGTATGGTTAAGAGGCCTAAGTGTTGAGAGGAAGCTAGGGCTTTTGTTCCTGTGGCTGCGCACCACTGCCTTCCTCAGTCTTACGTCCCTGACAGTCTTAGGTCGGCTAAATATGTTTTTGTCTGGCACGATGCCCATCATTCTCCCCTGCAAGCACCTTATGATGGCCCTTTTCGGGTGTTAGAAACAGGCCATAAGGATTTTTTGGTTGGGTTGGGGAGTGGTCAGGATCGGGTTTCAGTGGATCGTTTGAAGCCTGCTCATGTTCTTTGTGACGATGAGGTTGAGTTAGCCCGCCCGGCTCGGCGGGGGCGCCCTCCCAACCCTGTGCCTGAGGTTGTTTCTGCTCCGGTTACAGTTGTGCCCCCTAGGACTGCGCAGTGCAGTCGTCGGGGCAGAGTAATTAGGTTGCCTAAGAGGTTCTCTTGAGTTATTTTCTTTTGGATTTTTGTTCATGCTGTTTTAGTTTTTTTTTTTTTTGTCAGCATGTTTATTTATGTTGTTATTTGTGTGTTCTGGCGGGGCCTGTGTGGTGATATTAGTTGTTGGTCTCACACACAAAATTGGATCTTTTAATGTGAAGGTGGAGTTTTAATGTGAAGGCGGAGTTTTTCCGTTTTGGATGGAGATAAAAGGAGGAAATAAAGTTTTTTTCCAGACAGACTTACGTGTATCCTGTCTGTTTTTCTGCAACTTCTACAACTGTTTTTCTGCAACTTCTACAATATAAAGACAAAGAGATGAGAGAAAAACCAGAGATAAGAGAGAAAACCAGAGATAAGAGAGAAGTTTTGACCAGATGTACTGGATGGACAATTTGCTCCTCCACCTCTCAGATAACGGAGAGCTTAAAGAACTGAGTAATGTGTATATGTCACAATGATGCACGAATAGGCTCTGAAACTGTTTTTGTATCGTTCTCCACTGGCCAGTGTAATTAAATTTGCTGAAACTCTGATCCATCCTGATTTTTGACTGAAGGTTTTCAAGGATTTTTCGAAAACATACTGTACTTGGTGTCCGAACGTGGGGCTCCATATATCTCTCCTCTTCTTCCGGCATTTTTGGACCATGGAAAGCTGTGCACGGCTGTGGGGAAAGCCCTCTCCTGACCGGAACCAACGACCCGGTTTTTGTACAAGTGGAGGCACGGTCCTGAGATGCTGGGAGCTGGTGAGTGATGGAGTTAACCCACAGGTGGATCACAGTGAGTAAATTTAATTGGTAAATAGATGTGTTTAAACTTGTAAACCGAGTGTTTGATACCGCAAAGTCCACATAGGTATGTTTGGACGAGGTAGAGCTTAATGGTCCTGGTTCGAGCCCACAACGGGAATGCGCATATTAAATTAAATTAAATCACCCTTTATTGTCATTCAACCATACAACCAATCATGTACAGTAGAACGAAATTGTGCTTTATCCTATCTACAGTGTAAATCACACACACCCCATAGTAGAATCAGAAGGGCCGCTGCCATGCAAGGCGCCGCCACAGATTTCCCTCTTCCATTCCATTATTGTTGAGCACCAAGCTGGATGCAGGAAGTGCCGCTTTTATATGGTCTTCGGCATGACCCGGCCGGGATTTGAACCCCTGCCTCCCGGGTGTGGGGCGGATGCTCTACCAACTGAGCCACCACTCCGGTGGTGGATTTACACAGTGGAAATGTGTGTCCACTGTGTAAATGGACCAGATAGACGTGTGGGGTACAAATCAATGTGAGATCTTCTTAACATCATGAGTGAGCATTGACTGAGAAAATATCAATGTGAGATCTTCTTTTTATCACGAGTGAGCATTGATAAAAGGATTAACCTTAAAAATACAGGTAAATAGCTCTAAAATCACAAAGATAAACTGTAATGCCGTAATAAGACTCAAAATATCTTAAGACATAATTCAAAACAAGTCTAAAGCAAAGTAAAATAATCCTTTTGAAATATATACACGATAAAATGACCTCAAATTATAATAAAATAAATACATCAAATAAAGAACTGCAGTTTATTTGTCCGGTCGTTCACGTGCTTGTTCATGTGTGTTTTTAATGTTTTAAGGGTTACTTTGTGAGGGGAAAAAAAGAGAAAAAATGAATATTTATCTTTTGTTCTTATACAAGACAAAAATAAAATAGAAAGGAGATGTCATGAGACTCTACTGACGAAGGCTGCAGTGTACAGTTGAAACATGTTAAGAAGGTAAAGACATCTCCTTTCTATTTTTTTGTCTTTTATAAGAACAAAAGATAAATAATTTAAAGAAGACAAAATGAACCTATTTGACCAGAAAAAATGAGTCTTTTCAGAGCGGTAGAAGATGACTGACTATGAGAACCGTGGGTTTCCAGATCTGCTTATCATAAGTACAGTGGGGTAAAAAAGTATTTAGTCAGCCACCAACTGTGCAAGTTCTCCCACTTAAAAGATGAGAGAGGTCTCCAATTTTCATCATAGGTATACCTCAACTATGAAAGACAAAATGAGGAAAAAAAATCCAGAAAATCACATTGAAGGATTTTTAAAGAATTTATTTGCAAATTATGGTGGAAAATAAGTGTTTGGTCAATAACAAAAGTTCATCTCAATACTTTGTTATATACCCTTTGTTGGCAATGACAGAGGTCAAACGTTTTCTGTAAGTCTTCACAAGGTTTTCACACTCTGTTGCTGGTATTTTGGCCCATTCCTCCATGTAGATCTCCTCTAGAGCAATGATGTTTTGGGGCTGTTGCTGGCCATCACGGACTTTCAACTCCCTCCAAAGATTTTCTATGGGGTTGAGATCTGGAGACTGGCTAGGCCACTCCAGGACCTTGAAATGCTTCTTACGAAGCCACTCCTTCGTTGCCCGGGTAGTGTCTTTGGAATCATTGTCATGCTGAAAGACCCATCCACGTTTCATCTTCAGTACTGATGGAAGGAGGTTTTCACTCAAAATCTCACGATACGTGGCCCCATTCATTCTTTCCTTTACACGGATCAGTTGTCCTGGTCCCTTTGCAGAAAAACAGCCCCAAAGTATGATCTTTCCACCCCCATGATTCACAGTAGGTATGGTGTTCTTTCCTCTCCAAACACGACAAGTTGAGTTTTTACCAAAAAGTTCTATTTTGGCTTCATCTGACCATATGACATTCTCCCAATCCTCTTCTGGATCATCCAAATGCTCTCTAGCAAACTTCAGACAGGCCTGGACATATACTGGCTTAAGCAGGGGGGCACGTCTGGCACTGCAGGATTTGAGTCCCTGGCGGCTTAGTGTGTTACTGATGGTAGCCTTTGTTTTTTTTTTTTGTTTTTGTTTTTTTCCGCAATATTTTTTATTGAACCTTTTTTTTTTTAACAAACATGGCACAAACAGTCAAACACTAACACTAAAGTAATTTAAAAATAAAAAAAAAACACTAACAAAAAAAATGTACTAAAAACAACAACAACCATTAACAAAAGCAAGTCACCAACAATGCTCCTCTGTTTAGTCTAGGTAATCTGCTACATAAGAATACATAATATACATTCACCAATTTGGAATTTGCAGGGTCCACACATATTATTCACCTTTTTCTTCAGAAGTTATGTTTAATTTCTTTACATAATCAATGAAAGGTCTCCATATATTCTCAAACACATTTTCCTTTAATTTCAGTATATATGTTATTCTTTCTAGTGGAAGGTTTGTTAACGTCTGTCTTAACCACTGAGTCTCATCTGGTCTATGAGTCTTTGTCCACAGTAGTGCAATTCATTTTTTGGCATTAAGCAAACCGAGGTCTATGAATGCTCTTTCACTCTTATTAAAGTTATGTTTTTCTGGATACAGACCCAACAAAAACAGTTTAGGGTTCAATGTGAATTGTTTTGAAATTATTTTTTCAATTGTTACCCTCACCTCTTCCCAAAACATTCTGATTTTTCTACATTCCCATAAACAGTGAAATAGGGTTCCTTTACTTTCCATACATTTTGTGCATGTATCTGGTATGTTTTATATCTATTTAACCCCACTGGTGTAACATACATCTGCATTAACCATTTAAAATGTATCAATTTAAGATGTACATTTATTGATTTGGTTTGAGCTTCTGCACAAGCCATTTCCCATTGTTCCTCTGAAATTTCAGTTTGCAGGTCTTCTTTCCAGTAATTCAGTCTTTTCTGTGAGTTTAACTTGAGAATAGTGTCAATGAGTTATAAAACTCTGAACTAATACCCTTTCTCTTACTATCTTTCATCAAAATTTTTTCCAAGGATGAATAAGTAGGTCGGGTGAGAGCATTATTTTGATTTGATCGAATAAAATTTCTAAGCTGAAGATATTTAAAAAAATGTGTTCTATTAAGATTGAATTTAATCCTCAGTTCTTCAAAAGACATTATGTTATTTGAGCGTGACAAACATGGTAGTCTTTGTTACTTTGGTCCCAGCTGTCTGCAGGTCATTCACTAGGTCCTCCCTTGTGGTTCTGGGATTTTTGCTCACCGTTCTTGTGATCATTTTGACCCCACGGGGTGAGATCTTGCATGGAGCCCCAGATCGAGGGAGATTGTCAGTGGTCTTGTATGTCTTCCATTTTCTAATAATTGCTCCCACAGTTGATTTCTTCACACCGAGCTGCTTACCTATTGCAGATTCAGTCTTCCCAGCCTGGTGCAGGTCTACAATTTTGTTTCTGGTGTCCTTTGACAGTTCTTTGGTCTTGGCCATAGTGGAGTTTGGAGTCTGACTATTTGAGGTTGTGGACAGGTGTCTTTTATACTGATAACGAGTTCAAACAGGTGCCATTAATACAGGTAACGAGTGGAGGACAGAGGAGCCTCTTAAAGAAGTTGTTACAGGTCTGTGAGAGCCAGAAATCTTGCTTTTTTTGTAGGTGACCAAATACTTATTTTCCACCATAATTTGCAAATAAATTCTTTAAAAATCAGACAATGTGATTTTCTGATTTTTTTTTTTTCTCATTTTGTCTCTCATAGTTGAGGTATACCTATGATGAAAATTGGAGACCTCTCTCATCTTTTAAGTGGGAGAACTTGCACAATTGCCTTTATTAAGCCTAATAAAGGCTTATCTTATCTTATCTTAATTGGTGGCTGACTAAATACTTTTTTGCCCCACTGTAGCTTGGGATTGCTTACTAATGTGTGTGTGCTCATTTGAGCTTTCTATTTGACATTGCTACTGTGTATGTGTGTGTGTGTGTGTGTGTGTGTGTGTGTGTGAGGACTAACTTGTTTTATGCTGAAGTTGTAATAAGGTCACGCTAAACTGGGGATTTTGGTAAGATGAAATGTATAAGACCTCTCAAGATAATTTTAACAGCAATTTCTTTTTGTTGTGCAGTTTTCTGTGGGATTTTGCTTGCTTTACGATTGTTTTTACTTGTGTTAAGCAATTTAATCTTGCTTTGTTAGGAGATGTTTTTGTTTCATTTTTAACTAACATTATCTCTTGGCAGAACTTTCTTGCTTATTTTAAGTAAAATTATTTGCCAGCCAGCAGCAAAATTCATCTTTTTTTTTTTCTTTTTTTTTTGACTGCTTGGGTTGGGAGTGACTTGAAGCTTGGAACAGTATGGAATATGGGAAAAATCTCAGAGTAAGAGTGTGAGCCCTTACAGCAATTCCCATATGTAAAACTGTATGAGGCAAAAATACGGTGATAAAAGTGTCTGGCTGGGGCCTATCTGGTCTGAAATGGGTTTTCTAGATGGAGTATCATTTACAGGTACATCTCAAAAAATTAGAATATCATGAAAAAGTTAAATATTTTTTGTCACTCATTTCAGAAAGTGAAACCCATATATTATATGGATTCATTACACAGAGCGTGATATATTTCAAGTGTTTATTTTAATTTTAATGATTACAGTGGACAAACACCAGCTGATGACATGGTTCCTCAAATCATCACTGACTGTGGAAACATCACAATAAACCTCAAGTAACTTAGATTTTTTGCTTGTCCACTCTTTTTCCAGACTCTGGGACTTTTGATTTCCAAAGGAAATGCAAAATTTACTTTTATCTGAACAGAGGTCATCTGCTGGTGTTTGTCCGCTGTGTTTTATCAAGATCAACGTCAGCACAGTCATCTACCAAGAAATTTTAGGGCACTTCATTCTGCCCTCTGCTGACAAGCTTTATGGAGAAGCTGATTTCACTTTCCAGCAGGACTTGGCACCCCCCCCCCCCCACACACACACACACACACTGCCAAAAGTATCAAAACCTGGTTTAATGACCATGGCATCACTGTTTGACCAGCAAACTCTCCTGACTTATACCCCATAGAGAATCTATCGAGTATTGTCAAGAGAAAGATGAGAGACACCAGACCCAACAATGCAGACAAGCTGAAGGTCACTATCAAAGCAACCTGGATCTTCATAACACCTCAGCAGTGCCACAGGCTGATCACCTCCATGCCATGCCACATTGATACAGTAATTAATCCAAAATCTGTCCCAACAAGTATTGCGTGTGTACATTTGTTACTTATTTGTACCCGTAGGTAGACTTGGTTTGCAGTCTGGTGACAAGCCACCGGCTGCTGGTCGCTACGTGTGCGAGCGCCCTAAACCTACATGTTTTTGGTGTGCGGGAGGAAACCGGAGAAATCCCGGAGTAAACCCGCACAACACGGGGAGAACATGCAAACTCCACACAGCTCACTGTTGGTCGGGGGCTGGGATCGAACCCACGATCTCATGATCCCCGCGATCCCCCGGCCGAGGGTAAAACTGTGCTGCCACAGTGCTAAACCACTGCGCCACCGTGCAGCCTACTGCGCCACAGTACATGGACATACTTTTCAGTCGGCCAACATTTCTATTAAAAAACTTTTTTTAAAATTAATCTTTTGTAATATTCTAATTTTTTGAGAAACTGAATTTGGGGTTTTCATCGTCTGTAAGCCATAATCATCAAAATTAAAATAAATTAACATTTGAAATATGTCATGCTCTGTGTAATGAATCTATAATATATGGGTTTCATTTTCTGAAATGAGTGACAAAAAATATTGAACTTTTTGTGATATTCTAACTTTTTGAGATGTACCTGTAGTCTCCATCAATTACATTGTCTGAAAGAAAAGTTAGATGAGATAAAGCAGAAAATAATAATGTATGATAAATAAAAGAGCTCCTTCCATCTAAATAAATTATGACATTATGTACACTACCGTTCAAAAGTTTGGGGTCACCCAGACAATTATTTTGTGTTTTCCATGAAAAGTCACACTTATTTACCACCATGAGTTGTAAAATGAATAGAAAATATAGTCAAGACATTGACAAGGTTAGAAATAATGATTTGTATTTGAAATAATAATTTTTTCCTTCCAACTTTGCTTTCGTCAAAGAATCCTCCATTTGCAGCAATTACAGCATTGCAGACCTAATATGATTGCACAAGGGTTTTCTGATCATCCATTAGCCTTCTGACGCAATGAGCAAACACACTGTGCCATTAGAACACTGGAGTGATAGTTACTGGAAATGGGCCTCTATACACCTATGTAGATATTGCACCAAAAACCAGACATTTGCAGCTATAATAGTCATTTACCACATTAGCAATGTATAGAGTGTATTTCTGATTAGTTTAAAGTTATCTTCATTGAAAAAAGTGCTTTTCTTTCAAAAATAAGGAAATTTCTAAGTGACCCCAAACTTTTGAACGGTAGTGTACATGGAAAGTAAATTGGTTTCATAAGACATTGTGTGAGAATGTGTTTGTATTAAAATGTGTGGAACTTGTACACAAGAAGGTATAAAAGAATGTGTTTGTATTAAAATGTGAGAACTTGTACACAAGAAGGTATAAAAGTTCAAACAAAAGCCTATTTGCTAACTATATAGTTGAAATTTATTTTGCCAACAGTATCTGGTTTGAATCAATTAGAGGTGTTGGCTATTAAAATGCTTGTACCCCAAGCATTACAGCAAAGTTAGAAGGATTTGAAATAAATAAATATTTGAACAAAAAAAATGAAACTAGGGCCCTTTGGATGCATTTTTCTTTGAATGAATGTGTTTTCTTCTTTTGATTTTATTTTTCTCTTCTCAACATACCTTTTTGACGGTTTTGAATTTTTAGTAATAATTCTGTGGCTCACATTTTACATTTTATTTCCACTTTTATTGTTGAACTTGTGACTTTATTTAAAGTCCAAGGATACAGAAATTCATGTGGTTCTACGAATCAGAGCAGAAAGCATGTTTTGTTTTATTTTATTGACCATATTACTTAAGCAAAGAGGTTCCACACTCCACCACAAAACCGAGAAAAGCCAGAAGATCCCCACCCTGGTCCTCTAGTCGGAGACTGGGCTGCGTTTAAAGATGCTCGTGTCCTCTGACTGGAGGTACTTCAGACAGCAGAGGAAGGTTTCATTATTCCACCTCTTGTTCAGTATTACAGGTGATATGGCTATTTTTCTGCCACACAGAAGTATGATGATTGAGTCGACTGTCTTGCACATCTCGGAGGGAGAAAAATGCCTTGTGGGTAAAACTAGGTCTTTGGTGGACCACTCCCAGTTACACAGTGAGACTGGACATCCTGGCAGATAAGCACATCTGTCGTAAGGTCTTTTGCCAGTTGGTGCATCGTGACATGCACTACACAAAGAGCAAAGGTAAACAAACCTATCATCTGTTCAGTCACTGGAGTCAGTTTGTCATGGCCTGTCCTTGCCACTGGTAATACATCTATCTGCCAAGAATGTGTCGCTAGTCCAGCAAAAGCTAGCAGTACTCAAATACTTTGCAAGCAGTTTCATGAAATGGTCGTCGCCCGGGTTAACAAGGTCAGGAGTTCCTGGCAGCGGAATGCGAATTACAGAGCTGCGTGGAGGAATCTGATCAGACCTAAGTGAAACAGTCATTGTCACCCCGACAGACTGCTATGATGATGATGATGATTTTTGTTGATTTTGTTTTATTTTAGGTTCATTACGGTTCATAAAGCAAACATGAAACTCCCATCACATTATTCTGCACAAGCAGCTGAATTAGTTGCTCTATCTGAGGCTTGTAAATTAGGCCAGGGAAAAGCAACATGTTTTTTTTTTGTTTTTTTTTTTTGCACAAGGTCACACAGAACATCACGCCTCAGCATCTCTTTTGACATTAACAGAGCAACTATCACATGACATGCTTACTAACGCCCAGGAAGCATCACCACAAGCTGCAATTTACCCCTGGATTAAAAAGGGTTGGGCAGCATTTGACAAGATAATAGTATCATTTATCAAGCTATACATATAGCTTGATAAATGTCAATCTATGAATATATATGTCAATAAATGTCAATATATGAAGTAGATGATTGTTGTAATTACCTCCGCCAAGGAGGTTATGTTTTCATCGGCGTTGGTTTGTCTGTCTGTCTGTCTGTTTGTTAGCAAGATAACTCAAAAAGTTATGGACAGATTTTCATGAAATTTTCACAGATTGTCAGAAATGAGGTATCCTACAGATGATTAGATTTTGGTGGTGATCCGGATCACCGTCCAGAAGAAAACCGCCATTACGGAAAATGTGATTTTCGTGAATAACTACTGAACCACTAATCCTATCATTGTGAATCCAATTGCTAGTCATATGTTTTCATGGTCAAGGAATCTGAAAACGTACACACAAACACTGTATGGGGGGAACTGTGGCGCTTGGCGGAGGTCTGCGCTCTCCGAGTGCTTTTCTAGTTTTATAACTGCAACAATCACAAAGTCTATAGATAAATTTACAAAGCAAATTAAAAGTAGACAACAGAAGATTAACCTACCATGGTTAAATAATGAAATAAGAAAACTTATGAAGAGGCGAGACTTTGCATTGAAAACATCATTAACCTCTAAACTACAAAATGATCACCTCGTTTACAAAAGTTTAAGAAATAAAGTGGTACAAGAGCTGCGTAAATCAAAAGCATCTTATTACAATAAATTGATAGAACATGCAAAGGGTAACAACAGTTCCCTATGGAGGCACTTAACCCCTTGCACTCCGGTCAATTTTCCTAAAAACGCCAAAAAATAATGTGCCCAAAGTAAATCGAAAGCTGTTATTCAACCCTTTGCAGCATCTTCATGGGGTTGGTCTCATTTAAAAGAAAACACTTTGAATTTTTTGGCAAAACAGTCATAATCTCTCTAAGTGCTCTGGCCACTGAGTTACAGTCATCTAAACATAGTGAACTTGAAGAAAATAAATTTGGCCTGGATGTTTTTTTTTGGATACAAATGCTTGCAAATAACACACAGCTTCAGATCCGGGCTGGAAAATGCAACAGAAATGTAGAACCAAGTGTTATCCAGCTGAGGTCCAAATTTTGTAACAATACCACAAAAAATGAATATATTACACAGCTTTTTACTCAGGTAGTTCCCAGGCGTTTTTGAACTGTGCCAAATTGTGCCAAATGGCACAGTTTGGAAAAACGTCTGTAACTTTTGAATGATTCAATGTAGAAGCTTCATTTTGGGCTTTAATGAAAGGTCACACTCAGGGCTGTGTCTGTGTGTGGGGGCGGGGTTGCCCCCCCCTCGCTACAGAGGACGGCCATCGCTACATGACGGAATAGACTCATATGGTTATGTGGTGACCACTGTGCAGTCACCGCGCCCCCCCCCCCCCCCCGCTACAGAAGAGGAGCGTGAAGGGGGGCGTTCACGGTCCGGACATGGCAAATGAACCGTTTATCGCAGCGCACGCACTTCGTACTTTGTGCGCCGTACAGTTGTAATTTACCGATCGGTCAAAAGTCATTTTTTGATTACAATTTTCAGGGATAAATAATAATTTAGCTTATAACACCTTACCTCTTCACAGCAGCGTCCTGGCGAACTTCTCTTCCCCATTGTCAGACGAACGCGACCCTTGTCCGCTCGTGGATCCCGGTCAAAACATAATTCCATTATTGCGGTTTTGGCGAATGATTTACGACCTTTGTCGTCGGCCTCCGTCGGTCTATGATGACGGAAGAGAATCCTAAACGTCTATTCTGCTGGAATGAGTGCAGGTCGCACTTGTTGGTGGTCTCCGTGCTGCTGGGTCTGTAGCAGGTTCTTCCTGCGGGTCCTTTTTTTCATCTGTTGCAGCAGTAAGTCTCTCTTCACCCAGCCCGAACTTCTGTGCTTCAATTGGCTCCTGCATTCACAGCGTTGGTAGGCGGGTCCTCCTTCCTAGGTTTTCAGTCATTGGTTCTTCAAGGTTTCAGAATCCCAATTCAAGGCTCTTATTAGTCGAATGAGAGAGGTCAATCATATCCAATCTGTTCGCGGCTGTGTCTGTAGTGGGAGAACTTTTTTTTTTTTTTTCAGTGCGCGCTTGGAGGCAGCTCTGTGCGTCCTAGAGCACACGAGAGCGCCCTCATGCGCTCTAGGACGCAGAGACGTGTCCGCCCGCAGTACATGGGAGTGCAAGAGGTTAAATAACTTAACCAATAAAATAAAAAAGATCAGAAGGTGGTAAAGGGACTTAGAATTAATGGCAAGACCATCAGTGACAATGCTACATTGGCAAATAAATTTAATTCATATTTTGTGGAGTCATTGGAAGAATTAACAAAAAAACTGTGTGCTGCCAACAATACAAAATCAATACTATTAGTCTAGTGGCTAGGAGGGGTTCCCATGCACCCCCTGGAAATCAACTTTTAACCAGCATTTCTGGAATGATCGGGATAAGCTGTTAACGAAATGCCTTGTTCCCAAGCTTGCAAAATGTCCCACGTGACTTTTTTATGCTAATTTTATGTAAATTATTGCCGCCATTACCAGAAAATGCATTTTTTGTTATATCTCTTTAAATGTTTGAGAAAATTCCTTAATTATGGCTTCTACACCCATGTTATGAAGGTCAATTGTCACATTGAACCTATTTTCAGAATGCCCATATTTGTATAGAACAAGAAAATATTCAAATTAGGTCCACCATTGTGCAAAAATCTTTATTTCTCTATATCTCTACCAGTCTTGGACATAGCCTCACCAAAATGGTTTCTACCTCCCTTATTACATGGTCAAACAATATGATAACGTTATCATTGTTGTGAATACACGTGTTACTAGTATGTTATGAAATCCTGTAATTACGGCTGCCATTAAGAAAAAATAGTTTTTTTCGCCCTATTTTGGCTCCTTTTAGAGGTAAATGTTTTCTGGGAGCTTCTACCTCCCTATTAACATGGTCAAGGAACATGATAAAAAACTAATCATGTGTTCATTTCTAACAGTAATATGTAAATATTACGCATCATCATCATCCTCTTCTTCTATGTCGTCTTCTGCTTCGTCTTCAGACTCTTCTTCTTCACTGTCGTCTTCACCAGCAGTATCTAGGATATCTACGAGTGAAGTAGGTAGCGCCTCTCCATAGTACCAGACGGGTTCTAGTACTTCCTGGTCTGTTCTTAACCAACCCTGGCCCTCATCGTGTGATTTCGGCTTTTTGAAGATAGCTTGGTGAGCTCGTTTGTACAGCGCAACCCAGTAGTTTGCACGCTGGATGTGTGGCTTGAGCGCAGAGCGGCACGGAGGGAAACGTGACAGGTCGACTTTTGACTTGGTAATGAGCCTCTCACCTTCACCAACCATCTTTTGAAGCAGTTTGACACATACGGTATCAACGGACGATTCACAAGGCTACCCATACATGATACAGGTGAACTTCTCCAGCTGCGTAACCACTTCAGGGTCGACGTTCCAGTTCTCTCCAAACTGACGGAATGCCTCATGAAACCTTGGGCTCTTCTCAAGTTTTTTCAGAGGACTGACTTTTCCTTTTCCTTTAAAGGAGCTTGTACAATCTTCTCCAGTGAACACGTAGAAGCCAAGTATGGTGGAACAGTAGCTGCATCCCAAGGACTCAGCAATTTCCGAGAGATTGAGTAGCTTGCGGTGTTTGCCAGATCCTGTGTCCAAGTAGACAGTAAGGTTTATTGTATGGGCATGGTAGAGCAGAATCACGAAGATGTCCGTGTCTGGCGTGCGGACCACAGCATTCTCATAGCCAATTCTGGCGGCAAAGTGAAGGTATAGCACCACCCTTGTGTCAGTTTCTTCCTGATCACTGTATATTTCGGGGAGTTCTTGCTCTTCCACCTGAAAGCAATAAAATACAAACAAAGTTTTTTACTTAAGTAATTGCATGGGCATAAAAGTAATTGAAATGTTATCAACAGACCTCCCCGTTCGAAACGACCAGTTCATGGGCCCATCCTTCAACAATAATCACTGCTTTCTGCGTGTTTTGGAGCTTCGATGCTGCTTCTCGGCCACTCCAAACGCATAGTAGTACATTACATAATTGCTTTTTGTTCTCGTACTCGTTCTCTTGTTCTCATACTAGTAACACGTGTATTCACAACAATGGTAATGTTATCGTATTGTTTGACCATGTAATAAGGGAGGTAGAAACCATTTTGGTGAGGCTATGTCCAAGACTGGTAGAGATATAGAGAAATAAAGATTTTTGCACAATGGCGGACCTAATTTGCATATTTTCTTGTTCTATACAAATATGGGCTTTCTGGAAATAGGTTCAATGTGACAATTGACCTTCATAACATGGGTGTAGAAGCCATAATTAAGGAGTTTTCTCAAACATTTAAAGAGATATAACAAAAAATGCATTTTCTGGTAATGGCGGCAATAATTTACATAAAATTAGCATAAAAAATTCACGTAGGACATTTTGCAAGCTTGGGAACAAGGCATTTCGTTAACAGCTTATCCAGAGCATTCCAGAAATGCTGGTTAAAAGTTGATTTCTGGGTGGTGCATGGGAACCCCTCCTAGTCACTAGACTATATCAACATTTTCTTTTCACATTAATGAGGTAAATGAAGAATTAATTGCTGGCATTGTTAAAACATTGTCAAACTCTAAAACTAATGATATCTACAATATAAGCACTTCCTTTCTCAAAACGCACAGCAAAATATTAATCAAACCATTGACTCATCTCATTAATCTCTCCATTAGGTCTTGTACATTTCCATCTGGCTGGAAAAGTGCTGTCGTCATACCAGTTTTTAAATCGGGTAGTAAAGACGATATATGTAATTACCGTCCAATCTCTATTTTACCAGTCCTGTCTAAGGTTCTTGAAAAAGTTGTAGCTACACAGCTGATAGACTTTCTACAAGACGGTCAACTTCTTCATCCACACCAATTTGGTTTTAGACCAGGATACTCAACAGAAACAGCAAACTGCTGCCTTATTGAAAATGTCAAACAGTCCTTGGACAGGGGTAGTGTGGTGGGAGCTGTTTTTCTGGATCTCAAAAAGGCTTTCAACATTGTAAACCACAGCTTGCTTTTATCCAAAATGGTATCTTTTAACTTTTCTCCCAATACAATAGAATGGTTTGCATCTTATCTTCAGAACAGAGAACAGTGTGTAAAAGTTCACCAGGATAAATCCTTTTAAATAATCTTATGGGTATCCCACAAGGGTCTATTCTTGGTCCTTTACTTTTCAGCATTTTTATTAATGACCTGCCATTACACTGCTCAGCTGCAACTTGTCAACTTTATGCAGATAATGCAGTTATTTACATAGCTGCTAAGACTCCAGCACAGGCTGCAGACGTCCTGTCTTCAAGCATGGTTGATGTCCAAGAGTGGCTCATCCAGAACCATCTACTGCTGAACCTTCAGAAAACAGTTTCAATTTGCTTTTCAATCAAAAAATGTAACTTACAACATTTTAAAGTTAATATACATGATGAAGATATCAGTTCAGTTACAGAATTCAAATACCTTGGCATTGTACTAGATCCTCAACTCAAATTTAATCTTCACATAAAGAAGGTTTCTAAAACATCCATCCATCCATCCATCTTCTACCGCTTTTCCGGAGGTCCGGGTCGCGGAGGCAGCAGTTCAAGCAGAGGAGCCCAGGCTTCCCTCTCCCCAGCCACCTGCTCCAGCTCTTCAGAGGGGATACCAAGGCGTTCCCAGACTAGCTGGGAGACATAGTCTCTCCACCGAGTCCTGGGTCTGCCCCGGGGTCTCCTCCCAGTGGGACGTGCCTGAAACACCTCAAATGGGAGGCGTCCAGGAGGCATCCTAATCAGATGCCCATACCACCTCAACTGACTCCTTTCAATGTGGAGGAGCAGCGGTTCTACTCTGAGCCTCTCCCGGATGACTGAGCTCCTCACCCTATCTCTGAGGGTGAGTCCAGCAATCCTACGGAGAAAGCTCATTTCAGCCGCTTGTATCCGCGATCTCGTTCTTTCGGTCATTACCCAAAGCTCGTGACCATAGGTGAGAGTAGGAACGTAGATTGACTGGTAAATCGACAGCTTTGCCTTAGAACTAAGCTCCCTCTTCACCACAACAGACCGGTACAACGTCCGCATCACTGCAGATGCTGCTCCAATCCGTCTGTCGATCTCTCGCTCCATTTTCCCCTCACTCGTGAACAAGACCCCAAGATACTTAAACTCCTCCACTTGGGGCAGGAGCCTGTCCCCAACCCGGAGAGGACAATCCACCTTTTTCCGGCTGAGGACCATGGACTCGGACTTGGAGGTGCTGATTCTCATCCCAGCCGCTTCACACTCAGCGGCAAACCGTCCCAGCAAGAGCTGTAGGTCATTGCTGGATGAAGCCAACAGGACAACATCATCTGCAAACAACAGAGATGAGATCCTGTGGTCACCAAGCATGACACCCTCCATTCCCTGGCTGCGCCTAGAAATCCTGTCCATAAAAATTATGAACAGGACCGGTGACAAAGGGCAGCCCTGGCGGAGTCCAACTCTCACTGAGAATGACTCCGACCGAGTGTTGGCAATGCGAACTAAACTCTCACAACGGTCGTACAGAGACCGAATAGCTCGTAACAACAAGCCCGATACCCCATACTCCCGAAGCACCCCCCACAAAAATCCACGAGGGACGCGGTCAAATGCCTTCTCCAAGTCCACAAAACACATGTAAACTGGTTGGGCAAACTCCCACGAACCCTCAAGAATTCTCGAGAGGGTAAAGAGCTGGTCCGATGTGCCACGGCCAGGACGAAAACCACATTGCTCCTCCTGAATCCGAGGTTCGACCAACGGCCGGACTCTCCTCTCCAGTACCTTGGCATAGACCTTCCCAGGGAGGCTGAGGAGTGTGATCCCTCTAAAGTTGGAGCACACCCTCCGGTCCCCTTTTTTGAAGAGAGGAACCACCACCCCGGTTTGCCATGCCAAAGGCACTGCCCCCGACCTCCACGCAATGTTGCAGAGGCGTGTCAACCATGACAACCCAACAACATCCAGGGCCTTGAGGTACTCGGGGCGAATCTCGTCCACCCCCGGGGCCCGGCCACCAAGGAGATTTTTAACCACCTTGGCGACCTCAGCCCCTGTGATAGGCGAGTCATCCCCCTCGTCCCCAAACCCTGCTTCCTCTGTGGAAGGCGTATCAGTGGGATTGAGGAGATCCTCGAAGTATTCCTTCCACCGCCCGACGATATCCCCAGTTGAAGTCAACAGTGTCCCATCCGCACCATACACAGTGTGGACGGGGAGCTGCTTTCCCCTCCTGAGCCGCCGAACAGTTTGCCAGAATCTCTTTGAAGCCGACCGAAAGTCTTGTTCCATGGCCTCACCGAACTCCTCCCATACCCGGGTTTTTGCTTCAGCAACCACCCGAGCTGCACTCCGCTTGGCCTGCCGGTACACCTCAGCTGCTTCGGGAGTCCCACAAGCCAGCCAAGCTTGATAGGACTCCTTCTTCAGCTTAATGGCCCCCCTCACCACTGGTGTCCACCACTTGGTTCGGGGGTTGCCACCACGAGATGCACCGACCACCTTGCGGCCGCAGCTCTGGGCTGCCGCTTCAACAACAGAGGTGGAGAACATGGCCCATTCAGACTCCATGTCTCCAGACTCCCTCGGAATGTGGTTGAAGTTCTTCCGGAGGTGGGAGTTGAAGACCTCCCGGACAGGGGCCTCAGCCAGACGCTCCCAGCACACCCTCACTATACGTTTGGGTCTACCAGGTCTGAATGGCTTCCTCCCCTGCCATCGGATCCAACTCACCACCAGGTGGTGATCAGTTGACAGCTCTGCACCTCTCTTTACTCGGGTGTCCAAGACATACGGTCGCAGGTCTGATGATACGATAACAAAATCGATCATCGACCTGCGGCCTAGGGTGTCCTGGTGCCAGGTGCACATATGGACACCCTTATGCTTGAACATGGTGTTCGTTATAGACAGACTGTGGTTAGCACAGAAGTCCAATAACTGAACACCACTCGGGTTCAGATCGGGCAGGCCGTTCCTCCCAATCACCCCCCTCCAGGTTTCACTGTCGTTGCCCACGTGCGCATTGAAGTCCCCCAGTAGGACAATGGAGTCTCCAGGAGGAGCACCCTCCAGCACCCCAGTCACAGACTCCAAAAAGGGTGGGTACTCTGAAACATCATTTGGTGCATAGGCACAAATGATGGTCAGGACCCGTTTCCCAACCCGAAGGCGCAGGGAAGCAACCCTTTCGTCCACCGGGGAAAACTCCAATATAGAGGCAGCAAGGTGGGGCGATACAAGAATACCTACCCCTGCTCGTCGCCTCTCGCCCGGGGCAACTCCAGAAAAGGCCAAGCTCCAGCCCCTCTCCAGGAGACTGGTTCCGGAACCGGAGCTGTGTGTTGAGGTGAGGCCGACTATATCTAGCCGGTATCGCTCAATCTCGTACACCAGCTCAGGCTCCTTCCCCACCAGAGAGGTGACATTCCACGTACCAAAAGCCAGTTTAGAAAGCTTGGGATCAGTCCGCCAAGGTCTCCGCCTTTGACTGCCACCTAATCCACATAGCACCGGACTTCCATGATCCCTCCTGCAGGTGGTGAACCTACTGGAGGGCGGACCCATGTAACTCCTTCGGGCTGAGCCCGGCCGGGTCCCATGGGTGGAAACCCGGCCACCAGACGCTAGCCTTCGAGCCCCTCCCCCAGGCCTGGCTCCAGGGTGGGGCCCCGGTAACCCCATACCGGGCGGGGTACACTGAATCCTTGATATACAATTTATCATGAGAGTCTGTTGGATCGTTCTTCGTCTGGCCCTTCACCCAGGACCAGTTTGTCTTGGGAGACCCTATCAGAGGCAAATTGCCCCGGACAACATAGCTCCTGGGATCACTGGGGCACGCAAACCCCCCCACCACGATAAGGTGACGATCCATGAGGGGGGTAAAACAGTTAAAAAAAAAATTGAATTGCTTTAAATTAATTAGACATTATATACCACACCAAGCAGCCGTACTGTATATGCATTCTATGGTTTTTTCGCATATATCATACTGTCTGACAGTCTGGGCTCAAGCAGCTCCTTCTACAATAAAACATATAGGTTCATTATATAATCAAACTCTAAAAATCTTGGATAAAAAGCCCATTAGGTGGCATTATTGTTATATTCTTAAAAAATATATATAATCTACTGAGTTTTGAGAGTTTCTTTGACCTCTGTTTTCTGAAATTAATTTTCAAATATTTCCATAAATCAGCGCCAGAGCCATTTGTTAGATTCATCCAAAGACAGGACAGCAGCAGAGCCACCAGGAGTTCTGTTAACAACTGTAAAATATCCCACCGCAGAACCACATTTGGACAAACAGCTTTTTCTATAAAGGACAGTTATATCTGGAACACAATGCCAAATGAAATCAAAATAATAACAGATTTTAAAACATTTACTACAAAGGTTAAAAACTGGCTGAAAAATAAACAAGAATGTACTCATGTATGAAATGATTGTCTGCAGGGTGTGAGTGAAGAAGGGAAGGCAAATGTGTAACAGGCATTTTACTGTAACAGGCAAATGTGAATCAGGTTTTTATATTGTGTATTTATAATTTGGTTTGCATTGCTGTATGTTGATATTGTTTATACTGTTTTCATTTTGTTTTTTCCTCATCTTTTTCTCTTTTTATCTGTTTCTTTTCTCTAAAGCCCATCCAGGGACAATAGTTGCAAATTAGCTTCATGCTATACACTCTCTGTGCAACACATCAAATTTTTTTCTTGTCTGTTTATTGCACTGTCCCTGACAAATAAACAAATAAATAAATAAACAGTATGACCTAATTTACCATTTTCATTGTACTTCACAAGCTTGTAATTCTACACATTTTTTAATCAGTTTTAAGGAATCACATATTCTAATTGTGTTAACCCTCTAATTGTCCCAGTCGCTGTATGGCGACATAACCCCTAGTGGTCAAGAGTGGTAAATATTTTTTGTCAATAAAGTAGTTGAGATTTCCAAGGTTATAACTTGAAAGTTGCAAGAGATAATGGCTTACTGTCAATTAGAAAGATGTAGATTATGATCCAGAGTTTCAGATAGGAATAAATTTTCACATCTAATTTGCACAATGTCACAGCAGCTATATAAATTCCATAACTCAGTCAAAAGTGGACTTTGGACATATTTACACAAAGAATGGTTCTGTTTTTTGACTGTTGTCTCTACAGGGGTATGTTGTTATCTTTTCTTCAAAGTATTCATCTTCTTCCGCTTAATCCTTTTCGGGTCGTGGGGGGCTGGAGCCTATCCCAGCATCTTTGGGCAAGAGGCAGAGTACACCCTGGACAGATCGCCAGTCCATCGCAGGACCAACACAGAGACAGACAACCATTCACTCTCACATTCATACCTAAGGACAATTTAGAATCCCCAGTTAGATGCCAATTAACCTAAATTGCATGTTTTTTGCGTGTGGGAGGAAACCGGAGAAATCCCCGAGTAAACCCACGCAGACACAGGGAGAACATATGAACCAGAAAATCGATACAATGTAGAAAAAAGGAAAGAAAAGAAATTCATCACTTACTGTTGGTGAAGGGGAGCTCGCTGGCTGGTGTGGTCACTGCGTCTTTGTCCATCGTGATTGTTATTTTGCGTCTGTCTGTCATTTATGCTGTCTACCAAATCTACAAAGTCTTATGATTATCCCACATAAATTTCGCTTGAATCCTGTGGCTATTGTCCATGTACAAAGCTGTTTTTGTGACGGTCCAAGAGGATGCATGGCAGCGGCCATATTGGTCTTGTGAGCTCAGAGAAGGGAAAAGGAAGACGAATAATGAGGATTTATTCTTCTTGGGTGTATTCCTTGTCAGCTATGATTCCCCCAAAGTGTGCCTGCCACCTTCTGAACTGGCAGATCAGTACAAATCCTCAGTACAGCCGGGGACATCAGAGTCAGTTGGCAGGCACAGTTGCTGCACTGTGCCTCTGGGGCGCCCAACCTGTTCATGAAATGTGGCCAGTCAAAAGGTTAAGACAGTATCCTTACAAACTGACACCCAAAACAGAGAAACAGTGGCATTTTAAGTCCTACATTTAATTTCCATGTGGATGATATATGAACAGAATATACGTCTCAGGAATCTTTTTCTCCTTTGTTTTTTTCCTTTTTTTTTTTTAGAGGCGAACTTAACCATGGCAGACCAGTGCTATCTTTACTTTCTCATTGCTCCCCTCACCCCAGCATCATCACCCAGTGTCAACACTGATGTCATCACCAAATCCAGCCATCAACCCAGCACTACGGCGTACATACTTCCTGAATGAGCAGCTCTCTGTCACAGTGGACTAAGAACTCTATTACTAAGTCATTGGTGGGTGGCTGAAGACAACAACAGGCCAGTATTGCTTTGCTTGTGGCAATTGCCTGTAACCAAGAACTGCTGATTGACAAACATAACTCCACCTCTGTGTGCTTCATTTGTGGCAGTCGTCTCCAAGAACTGCAGAGTTACATAACTCCACCTCTGTAAGTGGGTCATGAACATTCTCTGCTCTATGTGTGTGTGCTGAAGATAACAGCTGAGAGCCAAAGAATGGACAAAGACAACGTTAAGACGGACATTCTTTGGATGCCGAAGAGAGGGACAAATGGACACTCTTTGCCATGGTTTACTAGCCCAACAGATTGGATTAAAAACAAAAAAAGCCTGTGGTAAAACGCACCTACACCAACAATTTTTTTTGTCCGTTCGTTTTGTTGTTTGTTTTACCTGTCAGCATGATATATTTATATGTAGGACAATAGTCAAAGTACATACACATTTGAGATATGGTTTACAGTTATGAATATACAAATGCAGTTGCACATGGTAATAAGTATTTCTTAAGTAATCACACATTTAACACTTCGAGTGTGAGATTTTGCGTGCCCCGAGTGGCAGAGTGCGGCGCTGCACCTGTCATCTATCTCTTACATGACCGGCTCCATTGAGGATTTGTACTGAGTTGCACTCATCTGACAGTTTTAGAAGGTGCAGACATGCATTGGATGACTCAATGGATGACACGTAATACACCAAAGAAGAAGAACTCCTCATTTCCTTTTCCTGTTTTTAGCATTTTTGCCAGGAAAGCTAATATGGCTGCCGTCCATTGTCATGCACAGTCACTTAGTCGGCTTTGGATGCGGAAAATAGCCGCAGGACACAAGCAAAATTTACAGTATGTGGGATAATCATAAGACTTTGTTGATGTGGTAGTGAGCGTAAATTTTTTGGTTTGATTTTGTGTACTATATTGATCCCCAGAGGGGAAATTCAGGGCATCCGCCTGGATGGATGAAGCAGCCACGGTACGGCGCTATCCCTTCAGCTTTCACATACACATTCACACCTAGAGCCACTTTAGAGGCTTCAGTTTACCTAACCTGCATGTTTTTTGGCCTGTGGGAGGGAACCAGAGAAGTCCCAGAGTAAACCCACGCAGACACAGGGAGAACATGCAAACTCCACACAGATCACTGTTGGTCGGGGGCTGAGATCGAACCCAGGATCCGCTGGCCAAGGGTTAGTTGCTGTGCTGCCACAGTGCTAACCACTGCGCCACCGCACTGCCCCAGTGACTGACAGAACGCAAAACAACGACCATGATGGATGAAAACGCAGCGACCACGGCAACATGCGAGTCCCCTTCCCCGCCGGTAAGTGAGGAATTTCTGTGTTTTTTTTAAATATTGTACTGATTTCTGTTTTATATTCTTTGAATATAAGATGATGAGGTGCCTCTGTACATAAAACAGTGTCAAAAGACTGAACCATTGTTTGTGTGAATACGTCCAAAGTCCAGTTTTGATTGAGTTATGGAATTTAAAGAGTTGCCACGGCATCGTGCATACTAGATGCATAAATTTATTCCTATCTGAAACTTTGGATCATAGTTTACATCTTTCTAATTGACAGTAAGCTATTACAGTGATCCCTCGCTACTTCGCGTTTCACCTTTCGTGCCCTCAGTGCATCGCGGATTTTTCAAAAATATTCATCGAAAATTGAGAAAAAATGGCACGAAAGTTGCCCAGGCACTAGCAGAAGGCAGGGAGACTACATTAGAACATCAGGTATCAACACGGAGAGCCCGCACAACTCAAAATCCACCTCTCTGACCACCGCTCCACTCCTCTCCGCCCACCTCTTCACCGCTTGGGAATCTCGCAAGCTGATTGGCCGAGACGTTTTACCTCGCAAGCTGATTGGCCGAGACGTTTTACCCAGCTTCTCTCCCTGCCGAGCGCCCATACCCAGCGAAGGAAGACCGCATTCATTGTTCTTTATCGCTCGTGTTGCTTAGTGGCACTTTTCGCTGTTCTCTTGTGCCTTTTTGTGCAAAATAGTGCTTGTGACGCCCTTGGTGGTGGGGGGGGGGTGACGCTACTTCGTGGTTTTTCACTTTTCGCGGTCGGTTCTGGTCCCCATTAAACGCGATAAGTGAGGGATCACTGTATCTCTTCCCACTTTAAAGTTATAGCCTTGGAAATCTGAACTATTTTATTGACAAAGTGTATTTACCACTCTTGACCACTAGGGGTTATGTCACAATTCGGCGACAGACACACTCAAAGGGTTAACATCTCTTGAGAGATCTGAAAATGGCTGTGCAAAAAACACTTCCCATCCAACCTGATGGAGCTTGAGAGGTGCTACAAAGAAGACTGGGCGGAACTGCCCAAAGATACAGTGGTGTGAAAAAGTGTTTGCGTCCTTCCTGATTTCTCATGTTTTTGTATATTTGTCACAATTAAATGTTTCAGATCATCAAACAAATGTAAATATTAGAGAAAGATAACACAAGTAAACACAGATTGCAGTTTTTAAATGAAGGTGTTTCTTATGAAGAAATAAAAATCCAAACCTTCATGACCCTGTGTGGAAAAAGTGATTGCTTCCAAAACCAAATAACTGGTTGGGCCACCCTTAACATCAACAACTGCACTCAAGTGTTTGTGATAACTGGCAGTGAGTCTTTTACAGCACTGTGGAGGAATTTTAGCCCACTCATCTTTGCAGAATTGTTGTAATTCAGCCACATCGGACAGTTTTGGAGCATGAACCCCCTTTTTAAGGTCATGCCACAGCATCTCAATCAGATTCAGGTCAGGACTTTGACGAGGCCACTCCAAAGTCTTCGTTTTGTTTTTCTTAAGCCATTCAGAGGTGGACTTGCTGGTGTATTTTTGATCATTGTCCTGCTGCAGAGATTAAGTACACTTCAGCTTCAGGTCACGAACAGATGGCTGGACATTCTCCTTCAGGATTTTTTGGCAGACAGCAGAATTCATAGTTCCATTTACCACAGCAAGTCTTCCAGGTCCTGAAGCAGCAAAAAAGCCCCAGACCCTCACACTACCACCACCATAGTTTACTGTTGTTATGATGTTCCTTTTCTGAAATGCTGTGTTACTTTTCCGCCAGATATATGGCTCTTTTCCATAGTCACAGTTCTTTTTTACTTGTTTCGATTCTCCACTACTTCTTTCTCCCTCGGTTGTTGACCCATTACAACCCTGTAAAGCCGCGTAAACTCTGTAGTGGGCGGGATTGAGGCGGCCCCATACTCTGCTGACGTCATCTCCGGCGACCGATTTCTTCACAACAAAGAAAATGGCGGATTACGAGAGGAGGATTTCCACGTTGGTTCTTCTCTGGCTTTTGAACACAATGAATGTTTTTAAGCGGAGAAGAGAGTTTTACAGGAGAAGACGACGTGCGTTGAGAGAACACACGTTGGAGCAGTACCAGAGACTCGTTGTTGCCATTGGGGAATATGAAGCAGAGAGCTTAATTACCCAGCACATCAGGCACATCAAGCACACGAGGAAAAAGTTTTTGGTAATTTAATGCTTTCTATTGTCATTTTATCGTCATGTCATTGTTGTGTACAGCATTTTGATGTCGCTAGGTTATCAGTATTAATATGTATGCTGTGTGTGTGTGTTCTAGTTGGCTGCGTTGTTGCGAAATCAGCGCTGCAGACCATGGACCTGGGCAGTAGCTCGCAGTGGTGGGAGAATATTGTCCGCAGCTTTTCAAGCACACAGTGGTTGCAGAACTTCCGGATGTCCGAGGACACTTTCACCTACTTGTGCCACAAATTGCGTCCATGCATGGAGCCTCATTCATGTGCATACATATGTCAAACGTTTGTTTTTTAAATAAAATTTGGTGCACTTTTCATCTATGTCTCCTCTGTTGTTTATAACGGTTAACTGTTAAGGGACAACTAATTAAATGCTAAAACCGTGTAATTGACCTTGGAATTATATGTGGATACTTGTTATATTTCTAATTAATTATAGCCCTATTTTACGTACAAAATAATTTAAATTACTTTGAAAAAAGCCAATTCAACTGTAGTAAAATTCTTGTTTTTGTGTATCATTTTCCCATTGATAGTTCTTTTTAAGGGTTATGTGTTCAGGGATGGGAAATTACACGCTAAAACACCGTAGAAAATGACTGCAGAAAAATGCAGCAGCTGAACAACTCCTTTTTGGTTTGATTGAATTGCCAATTGACCTTGGAATTATATGTGGAAACTTGTTACATTTCCAGTTAATCCTAGCCCACTTTTACTTACAAAATAATTTTAAAAATTTTAAAGAAAGGCAATCCAACTGTAGCACCATTTTGCATGTTAAGTGTCATTTGAGTATCTTTTTCCCATCTATTGATATTTATAAGGCATATGTGTTCAGGGATGGGTAATTACACGTCAAAACACCTTAGAAAAATGACTACAACCAACTCACTTTTGGTTTCCACTAGAAAGAATAACATACATACTGAAATCAAAGGAAATGTGTTTGAGAATATATGGAGACCTTTCATTGATTATGTAAATTAAGTAAACATAACTTCTGAAGAAGGTGAATGATATGTGTGGACCTTGCAAATTCCAAGCTGGTGAATGTATATTATGTATTCTAATGTAATAGATTACCTAAACAGAGGAACATTGTTGACTTGTTTTTGTTAATGGTTTCTGTTTTTTAACCTTTTTTTTGTCATTTTATTGTTTAGTTTTTAAATTACTTTTGTGTTAGTGTCTGACTGTGTGTGCTGTTTGTAAAAAAAAAAAAAAAAAAAAAGGTTCAAAAATATTGTGGGAAAAAAAATTGCTCTGATCTGCGTGAAAATCCTGGACTGTTGAGACATCATGGACGTACCTGCTTCAGCTGCACTGAGTCTGAGATGTTGTCATAGCAAAAAATGATCAGCTGACACAACTCGATCGCCAGGTTAATAACTATATTAGCCACAAAATGTATATTCAAAAGTAAACATTACTGAGTTCGATATAATAAGATGTATTTGACAGTTATGATGCATTTTAGGCCAAAACAAACTTGATCTAGCATTAAAAGCAATTAAAATAATGCAGTCACAAGGTTACATGGAAAATGCTTGATTTACTCGATACATATACTGTAGAAATATATATTCTCTGCATCAACAATGTACTATACATGCATTCATGTAGTATTGCACTGACAAACCTCTGAAGTTTTTGCAGATGTCTCTTTTTTATATGTGAAGGTTACCACCATGTGACATAAATGTCTTAAAAATGAGTCATTATTTTCAAGGTCACCCATTAATGGTTTGTACTATTGACTCTTTTCCCAGACAAAAGACAGAAATGTGTGGAGGTTAAATAAATGAAGTTTAAAACATATTTGGGAAATACACTTGTTACTAAAAGCCAGTGGTGGAATGTGAATGAATGAATCTTTATTTCGGATAGATTTAAAGAAAATACAATAATATAACAAAGAGGGGAAAAAAATTTAATAAGGTCGAATTAAACAATAACTCCTCTGATTACACAGTTCAACATAGGTTATCTGAAATGGGTGATGGCTGAAGCTGCAGCTTATATTGCCCACCCATATTCCATCCAAGAATTCAAAAGAAAAACCAAACAGCAGCGATTCCGATTCCAATGTGACAATAAAGTACTTCGTTGTTGTATTTAACCACAATTTTCATATAGCTGCACTGATGTAAAGTCGATTTTACAAGGGCTGGGTTGCATTTAAAATCATCTGCTTTTACTGTGGCCTCAGCAATCAGAATGAATTAATACATTCAGTGGAATGGAATCTAGTACTTTAACTGAAGGTGTGCATCACAGACTATGGAGTCGCTCAGTCAAAATATGGAGTTTTTATCAATAGAAGTTTGTCTGGAATGTAAAAGTGTCTCTTCTTGCACTGGCTTCAAGTGTGGGTGGTGTTTTGTACTTGCATTGCTAAAATATAAAAGGAAGCACTACAATGGGTCTCAAATATTTGTAATGTGTCCTGTTACTGCATGACTTTATTGATGATAGAGTATAAACTACACATATAAACTAAACTATATTGATGACTGAACAACTGCCATTCCCCAAAAGATAGTTATGAACATAACTCAAAGGATCACACAAGTGATCTGACAAATAAATACATTAACAAGTGGTTTATTTTACAGTTGATGCGCCAGTCTTTTTCAGTTATTCTGTAATTAATACTCACACAATCAAATAAATCTCAGTTCAGTCCCTTTTACATTAAGTGGAAATTGTGCTAATTTGGTTTTGACACTTACCTATAAAAGCAAAGGATTTCAGTACTTTCCACAGTGGCGACGTCCATTGTTGAGCGGCCGATTCACTCCTGCCTAGACGAACGACAGAAATGGATGGTGTTTAGTTTTTTCAAGCAAGTTCAACACTTATACAGGCACATCTCAAAAATTAGAATATCATGTAAAAGTTCAATATTTTTGTCACTCATTTCAGAAAGTGAAACCCATATATAGATTCATTACAGGGACAGTGATATATTGAAAGTGTTTATTTTAATATTGATGATTATGGCTACAGTCCATATTAACCAACACCTCATCGGCCCACATTTCTATTTAAAAACTATTTTTTAAAGTTTATGTAATATTCTAATTTTTTGCCAAATGGAATTTGGGGTTTTCAGGGGCTATAAGCCATAATCACCCAAATTAAAATAAATAAATGCTTGAAATACTGTATATCATGGTCTGTGTAATGAATGATATAATATATGGATTTCTCTTTCTGACGCTTTAGAAAATTATATGAATGACTTTATAAATCACTGGTTTGAAAAAGCCCTTTTATATTGTTGAGATTTCGGCTCCTGTGGTCTCATCAGTATCCACTATAAACAGGGAAGCTAACCCCTGGCATGTGGAAACACATTCTAGCATTAAATTGCACACAATTTAATGCAAAACAAAAACCAGGACTATAACCAGAATTGATATATTTCATCGTATTGCTCTCACAAGCAAATGTTTAGGAGAAAACAAGCGTGAATCAACAGTGGGTATTATCTAGCTACTAGCCAAAACGAGTTAGCTAAAACGAGTTAGCCAGCAAAAAACGGCATTAAATTGCACACAATTTAATGCGCAACACCAAGTGCAATACAAAACAAAAACCAGGACTATAACCAGGATTGATATATTTCATCGTTTGCTCTCACAAGTGAATATTTAGGAGAAAACAAGCGCGAATCAACAGTTGGTATTATCTAGCTACTAGCCAAAATTCGTTAGCTAAAACGAGTTAGCCAGCACAGAACGTGGCTGTATGGCTCAAAAGTGAGCTTACCACCAACAGGATAAATAAGCAAACAGATGCACAATATTACAAATCACTCACCATGGATGGTTCTCTCAACTTCGTATTCAGCTTGTCAGTAGTACGGTTCTATTCTGCGCAGTTATCTGTAGGGTCCGGATCACTCTTCTGACTGTGTATCTGCCAGCAAGCAGAGAAAACCTCGCACCTCTTCGTTGGACCACGGTGTAGATTTCCGCAAAACCTAACCTACAACGCTGTCTCTATTAATATCGTATTCACTCCGTGACCGATTGCAAATGGCGGACGTAAAGATTTCGAAAACGGGCGATTTCTTGACGTTACGCGCTGACCAATCAGCGGCTAGCAGTCGATTGACGTCAAATCACACCTCGATTTTTCTCGCTTGTCCCCTGCCCCTAAACTGGCACGAAAATCGTATCGGTTAAAGCGAGTTAGGGTACTGTGGAAAGAGCGAGAAAGTGAGTAAAGTAAAAGTAAGTAAAGCTAAGGTGATACTTGTGGAAAAGTGCCTGTAATGTAACGTAATGTAATACAGAGCATTTTCCCAAAAGTCTTGGGGATCATCAAGATGTTTTCTGGCAAAATTGAGATGAGCCTCTATGTTCTTTTTGCTCAGCAGTGGTTGATTCTTGAAACTCTGCCATACAGGCCATTTTTGCCCCGTCTCTTTCTTATGGTGGAGTCATGAACACTGACCTTAACTGAGGCAAGTGAGGCCTGCAGTTCTTTGGATGTTGTTGTGGGGTCTTTTATGACCTCTTGGATGAGTCGTTGCTGCACTCTTGGGGTAATTTTGGTCAGCAGGCCACTCCTTCACCATTTGTGGATAATGGCTCTCACTGTGGTTTGCTGGAGTCCCAAAGCTTTAGAAATGGCTTTATAACCTTTTCCAGACTGATAGATCTCATTTACTTTTTCTCATTTGCTGCTGAATTTCTTTGGATTGCAGCATGGTGTCTGAGGATCTTTTGGTCGACTTCACTTTGTCAGGCACGTCGTATTTAAGTGATTTCTTGATTGAGAACAAGTATGGCAGTTATCAGGACCTTGGTGTCACTAGAGAAATTGAACTCAATTTTCCAAAGATGTGATAAACCACAGTTATTTTTTTTTTTTGGGGGGGGGGGGCACTTTTTCACACAGGGCCATGTAAGTTTGGATTTTGTTTTACCCTTAATAATAAACACCTTCATTTAAAAACTGCTTTTTGTGTTGACTTGTGTTATCTATGTGTCATGTATGCTGCATAATGGCGCAGCACACAAATGAGTTAATATGAGCCCAACTGCAGGTGAAGTGAATGTGTTTATTAGCAGAAAGGGGGGAAAAACACAAAATACAGAAAATGTTCAATGGGAAACAGTCTGACACACAAAGTGATGGTGTCCAACCTCAGATGGCTGGAGGAGGAGCCCCACGCGCTCCCAGACAGAACTGGCCAGTGGAGAAGAAGGGTAATAAATAATAATAGGAGAAAAGACTTACAAAGGCATCAGAGCGCAGCTGGCTCTGGAAAAACAGCACCTGGCAACCCAGTGGGTAAAGGTACCAACAGCTCCAAGACATCAACATAAACTCAGCGTAGAGCAGACTTGAGTTAACTACTGACTATAGACTAGTCAAGATTGACTGACATCGCCACACTAAGTGCACCCACTGACAAACATAAATACCCAGTGAGCTAATGATAAGATAAGATAAGCCTTTATTAGTCCCACAATTGGGAAATTCCAGGATTGCAACAGCACAGGGATAGCAACACTCAGAGCAATAATTAAGAAGATACGGAAGATATAAATAAGAGCAGTGAATATACATACATACACATCAATATATAAATATATATACAAAGTGTGGAGCATTGTAGCAAGATGGAATAAACAGCATAACCGTCTACTTAGTTATCCTACATACTATGAATATGTACCCATACATATTGTCACCCTCCGTAGCGACCGATGCTGTCCTCATTGTATATACTGGAGGGGACCATTGTGTAAGTCTATTGCGTCTTTTGCATTCAATACTATTAGGTCGTCACGTTTTTTTGCTATCTCTGCGAGCAGCCCTGCTTAGGTTATACAGTCTGACTGCCGTAGGTAGGAAGGACCTGCAAAACCTCTCGGTTGTGCACCTAGGATGATGTAGTCTGCTGCTAAATGAGCTCCTCAGTGCGTTCAGTATGTCCTGCATAGGGTGGGACTCGGACTCCAGCAGAGATGACAGTTTAGCCACCATCCTTCTCTCTCCTATCTCCTCCACTGGGTCAGGGCGCTGCCCCAGGACAGAGCTAGCTTTCTTGATCAGTTTGTTCAGTCTCTTCCTATCGGCTGCTGTAATGCCACTGCCCCAGCAGACCACTCCAAAAGTGATGGCTGATGCCACCACCGTGTCATAGAATGTCTTCAGCAGCACCCCTTGTACACCAAAAGACCTGAGTCTCCTCAGTAGGAACAGCCTGCGCTGTCCCTTCTTGTAGAGTGTGTCGATATTGTGTGACCAGTCGTTTATTGTTCAGATGAACACCCAAGTACTTGTAGGATGTCACCATCTCGATGTCTGTTCCCTGTATGTTTACTAGTGCTGTGAGGGGTTGTCCTTGCCTGCGGCAGTCCACCACCAGCTTCTTAGTTTTCCTCGCGTTGATCTGGAGGCAGTTCCTATGGCACCAGTCCACAAAGTCCTGGATAAGTCCTCTGTACTCGGCTTCATCTCCGTTGGAGATGAGGCCGACAATTGCAGAGTCGTCAGAGAACTTCTGAGGATGGCAGTGTGTTGTGTTGTGTGAGAAGTCCGCAGTATAAAGGGTAAACAGGAAGGGAGCCAAAACCTACTACCGATGATCGTGTCAGACACACAGTCCTGGGTTCTCACAAACTGTGGCCGGTTAGTGAGATAGTCCAGGATCCATGATGACAGGTGCTGGTCCACCCCTGCGCACAGCAGCTTGTCCTTCAGGATCATCGATTGGATGGTGTTGAAAACACTGGAGAAGTCAAAGAACATGATCCTCACCGCATTCCCGGGCTTCTCAAGGTGGGACAGAGAACGGTGAAGGAGGAAGATCACTGCATCCTCCACCCCACAGGTGTCAAACTCATTCCATGGAGGGCCAAGACCCTGCAGGTTTTACCTCCACCCAGTGTCTTCAACAGGTGATTTCATTGAATTTCTTCCCACTGATTGCTGATCAGTGAAAACACCTGCTGAAGACACTGGGTGGAAGTAAAACATGCAGGGTCTTGGCCCTCCATGGAATGAGTTTGACACCCCTGCTCCACCCCAATGGCATGCTGGTAGGCGAACTGGAGTGGATCCATCGCTGGTCCCACCAGGGGGCGGAGGTGAGCAAGGAGCAGTCTCTCCAGGGTCTTCATCATGTGGGATGTCAGGGCCACTGGTCTGTAGCTGTTCAGGTCTTTTGGGGCGGGAGGTCTTTGGTACAGGTACCACACGAGATGTTTTCCACAACTGTGGTACCCTCCCCAGCTTCAAGCTCAGGTTAAAGATGTGCTCCACAATTCCACACAACTGATTTGCACAGGACTTGAGGAGCTTTGCGCTTATACCGTCCGGTCCTGACGCCTTCCTCGCCTTGATCTTTCTCAGCTCTGTCCTCACCTGGGTCTTAGTGAGGGTCATGTTGGGGGGCTGTGTGTTGGGAGTGGGGGGGTGTTGGTGGAGTGGGGTGTGGGCAGCAGGACTCGATGTCTTTAGAGGCAGTAGTGGTTATTGTGCAGTCGGGGGGAGGGCGGTTGGTCAAACCTATTAAAAAACAGGTTCAGATTGTTCGCCCATTCCCTGCCCCCCATGGCCTGGGAGGAGGTATACTGGAGCCCAAAGATGGTTTTAAGGTTTCTCCAGACCCCACCGATGTCGCTGTGTTGCAGCTTGTCCTCCATCTTCTTCCTGAAGCTGTCCTTGCCTTCTCTGATCTTCCTCCTCAGCTCCCTCTGTACGGACTTCAGCATCTCCCTGTTCCCCGACCTGAAGATCCTCTTCTTCTCTCTCAGAAGTGTTTTTATCTCAAGGTTGATCCAGGGTTTGTTGTTCGAGCAACACCGTATGGTCTTGGTGGGTACAGTGTTGTCCACACAGAAGCTCATGTAGTCTGTGATGGTGTGAGTGAGGCCATCGATGTCCTCACCATGTAGATCGCAGAGCTGGTCCCAGGCAGTGGTTTCAAAGCAGTCCTTTAGAGCATCCATTGCCTCCTCAGACCATAACTTCACTGTGCACATGACCGGAGGTTGTCTGTGCACTAGGGGTTTGTACACCGGCCGGAGATGACCCAAGTTGTGATCCGATCTCCCGAGTAGGGGGAGTGGTGATGAGGTGTACGCCTCCTTAGTGTTTGCGTAGAATAAGGTGATGTCAAGTGGATGCAGGAGTGTGGCTGAACAGGTGCATGAGTGACTGTGAGTCAGAATGGATGTGTGTGCATGTATGAAGGAGTGTGCTTGAGTGCATGCAGATGTGTAAATGAGTATGAAGAAAATAAGGAGGAGGACAAATAATACTAATATACAACAGGTTACAGCGTTAACTGATGGATGCTGGGCAGAGAGGAGGAGGCATGGCCATAGGCTGACAGGGAGCCAGGCTCAGACTCAATAACTGCCAGCTGCCGATAATTATAAAATAATCAGAAACTACAGCCACAATCAGGGAACGGGGGCTGACACCTCAGCCCCGTCCATGACACTTTGTCTAATATTTAAATTTGTTTGATGATCTGAAACATTTAAGTGTGACAAGCAGAAAAAAATGAGAATTGAAGAAGGGGGCAACAGTTTTTTACACCACTGTAGGTGTGCCATGCTTGTGGCATCATTTTCAAAAAGACTTGAGACTGTAATTGCTGCCAAAGATGCACCAACAAAGTTGTGAGCAAAGGCTGTGAATATTTTTGTAGATGTGAGTTCTTAATTTTTTATTTTTAATAAATTTACAAAAATCTCCAAAAGACTTTTTTCACATTGTCATAATGGAGTATTGTGTTTCGAATTTTGTGGAAAAAATTAATCCCTTTTGGGACAGCAGTGGCTCAGGAGGTCGAGCAGGTCATCCAATAACCGGATGGTTGGCGGTTCAAATCCCCCTCTCCCCAGATATCCTGCCGTTGTGTCCCTGAGCAAGACACTTTACCCCCAATTGCTCCTGGTGGGTCTGGACAGTGCCATGTTTTGCAGCTATGCCGCCATCAGTGCGTGAATGTGTGTGTGAATGGGTGGATCGCAGGATCTCTAAAGCACTTTGGTCATCCTAGATGAGAAGAAAAGTGATATATAAGTGAATGCCATTTACGATTTTACCATTTTTTGAAATAAGGCTGTAACAACAAAATGTGGAAAAAGTGTTCAGCACTGTGAAGACTTTCTGGATCCACTGTATTTAATATTGGATCATTTTCCTCAATAAATAAATGAAAAAGTAAAATATTTTTTCTCATTTAACAGGATTTTCTTTGTTTACTTTTAGGACTTGTGTGAAAATGTGATGAGGTTTTAGGTCATATTTATGCAGAAAACTCAAAAGGGTTCACAAACTTTCAATGGCAGATTTGGGGCCAAATACTTTTCAGTTACTTTGTGAAATCCTTGAAAATAATTGTAAATGTAATTGATTGCTTCTTAAAAGTAATTATGCTTTTCATATAGTTTTGGTATATTTGAACAGTGACTATTTCCATCAAACATTTAATGTTTTCAGTGTCTATCAAGGTGATACACAAGTTGGTTTCCACATCAATGAATGTGTGGAATACTTTTTTGAAATACTTTTTCACAGCCTTTTTTTGTTTTCGTCCTTGTTGTTACAGGAACATGAAAGGAAAAATAGAGAGAAACCTCAGCAGCTTCAGGAAGATGAAGATCCTCCAACTGCAGCAAACAAAGCGAAATCATACAGTGACAAGAGTAGAAAAAGAATACAGCGAAAACACCACACTAGGCAAAAACAATACTTTTGTGAAGAATGTGGGAGAGGTTTCACACGGTTGAGTCACTTAAAAACACATAAACTGATCCACACTGGAGTGAAGCAGTTTGTGTGTGGTCAGTGTGGAAGAGCCTTTACTGAAAGGGGTAGTTTAAGAAAACATGAACTCCTCCACACTGGAGTTAAGCAATTTGTGTGTGGTCAGTGTGGAAAGGCCTTTACTCTGATGAGTAACTTAAGAACACATGAACTTATCCACACTGGAGTTAAGCAGTTTGTTTGTGGTGAGTGTGGAAAGGCCTTTACTCTGATGAGTAACTTAAGAACACATGAACTTATCCACACTGGAGTTAAGCAGTTTGTGTGTGGTCAGTGTGGAAAGGCCTTTACTGAAAGGGGTAGCTTAAGGAAGCATGAACTGATCCACACTGGCGTTAAGCAGTTTCTTTGTGGTCAATGTGGAAAGGCCTTTACTCAGATGAGTAACTTAAGAACACATGAACTCATCCACACTGGAGTGAAGCAGTTCGTGTGTGGTCAGTGTGGAAAGGCCTTTATGCAGATGAGTAACTTAAGAACACATGAACTCATCCACAGTGGAGTTAAGCAGTTTGTGTGTGGTCAGTGTGGAAAGGCCTTTACTGAAAGGAGTAGCTTAAGGAGACATGAACTCATCCACACTGGCGTTAAGCAGTTTGTGTGTGGTCAGTGTGGAAAGGCCTTTACTGAAAGGGGTAGTTTAAGAAAACATGAACTCATCCACACTGGAGTTAAGCAGTTTGTGTGTGGTCAGTGTGGAAAGGCCTTTACTCTGATGGGTACCTTAAGAAGACATGAACTCATCCACACTGGAGTGAAGCAGTTTGTGTGTGGTCAGTGTGGAAAGGCCTTTACTGAAAGGGGTCACTTAAGAACACATGAACTCAACCACACTGGGGTGAAGCAGTTCGTGTGTGGTCAGTGTGGAAAGTCTTTTACTCAAAGGGGTCACTTAAGAACACATGAGCTCATCCACACTGGAGTTAAGCAATTTGTGTGTGATCAGTGTGGAAAGGCCTTTACTGAAAGGGGGAGCTTAAGGAGACATGAACTCATTCACACTGGTGTTAAGCAGTTTGTGTGTGGTCAGTGTGGAAAAGCTTTTACTGAAAGGGGGAGCTTAAGAAAACATGAACTCATTCACACTGGTCTTAAGCAGTTTGTGTGTGGTCAGTGTGGAAAGGCTTTTACTGAAAAGGGTGGCTTAAGAACACATGAACTCATCCACACTGGAGTTAAGCGGTTTGTGTGTGGTCAGTGTGGAAAGGCTTTTACTGAAAGGGGTAGCTTAAGGAAACATGAACTCATCCACACTGGAGTTAAGCAGTTTTTGTGTGGTCAGTGTGGAAAGGCCTTTATTCAACGGGGTAAATTAAGAAGACATGAACTCATCCACACTGGAGTTAAGCAGTTTGTGTGTGGTCAGTGTGGAAAGGCTTTTACTGAAAGGGGTAGCTTAAGGAAACATGAACTCATCCACACTGGAGTTAAGCAGTTTTTGTGTGGTCAGTGTGGAAAGGCTTTTACTGAAAGGGGTAGCTTAAGGAAACATGAACTCATCCACACTGGAGTTAAGCAGTTTTTGTGTGGTCAGTGTGGAAAGGCTTTTACTGAAAGGGGTAGCTTAAGGAAACATGAACTCATTCACACTGGAGTTAAGCAGTTTGTGTGTGGCCAGTGTGGAAAGGCCTTTACTTGGATGAGTAACTTAAGAACACATGAACTCATCCATACTGGAGTTAAGCAGTTTTTGTGTGGTCAGTGTGGAAAGGCTTTTACTGAAAGGGGTAGCTTAAGGAAACATGAACTCATCCACACTGGAGTTAAGTAGTTTGTGTGTGGTCAGTGTGGAAAGGCCTTTACTTGGATGAGTACCTTAAGAACACATAAATTTACCCACACGGGAGTTTAACATTTTGTACAGTGGAGCAAAAAAGTATTTAGTCAGCCACCAGTTGTGCAAGTTCTCCCACTTTAAAGATGAGAGAGGTCTCCAATTTTCATCATAGGTATACCTCAACTATGAGAGACAAAATAAGAAAAAAAAAAAATCCAGAAATCACATTGAAGGATTTATAATTAATTAATTGGTAAATTCCTCGGTAAAAAGTATTTGGTCAATAACAAAAGTTCATCTCAGTACTTTGTTATATACCCTTTGTTGGCAATGACAGAGGTCAAACGTTTTCTGTAAGTCTTCACAAGGTTTTCACACGCTGTTGCTGGTATTTTGGCCCATTCCTCCATGCAGATCTCCTCTAGAGCAGTGATGTTTTGGGGCTGTCACTGGGCAACACGGACTTTCAACTCCCTCCAAAGATTTTCTCTGGGGTTGAGATCTGGAGACTGGCTAGGCCACTCCAGGACCTTGAAATGCTTCTTATGAAGCCACTCCTTCTTTGCCCAGGCGGTGTGTTTGGGATCATTGTCATGCTGAAAGACCCAGCCATGTTTCATCTTCAATGCCCTTGCTGATGGAAGGAGGTTTTCACTCAAAATCTCACGATACATGGCCCCATTCATTCTTTCCTTTATACGGATCAGTCGTCCTGGTCCCTTTGCAGAAAAACGGCCCCAAAGCATGATGTTTCCACCCCCATGCTTCATAGTAGGTATGGTGTTCTTTCTCCTCCAAACACGACAAGTTGAGTTTTTACAATAAAGTTCTATTTTGGTTTCATCTGATCATACGACATTCTCCCAATCCTCTTCTGGATCATCCAAATGCTCTCTAGCAAACTTCAGACGGGCCAGGACATGTACCGGCTTAAGCAGGGGGCACGTCTGGCACTGCAGGATTTGAGTTGCTGGCGGCATAGTGTGTTACTGATGGTAGCCTTTGTTACTTTGGTCCCAGCTCTTTGCAGGTCATTCACTAGGCCCCCCCGTGTGGTTCTGGGATTTTTGCTCACCGTTCTCGTGATCATTTTGACCCCACGGGGTGAGCTCTTGCGTGGAGCCCCAGATCGAGGGAGATTATCAGTGGTCTTGTATGTCTTCCATTTTCTAATAATTGCTCCCACAGTTGATTTCTACACACCAAGCTGCTTACCTATTGCAGATTCAGTCTTCCCAGCCTGGTGCAGGTCTACAATTTTGTTTCTGGTGTCCTTTGACAGCTCTTTGGTCTTGGTCATAATGGAGTTTGGAGTCTGACTGTTTGAGGTTGTGGACAGGTGTCTTTTATACTGATAACGAGTTCAAACAGGTGCCATTAATACAGGTAACGAGTGGAGGACAGAGGGGCCTCTTAAAGAAGAAGTTACAGGTCTGTGAGAGCCAGAAATCTTGCTTGTTTGTAGGTGACCAAATACTTATTTTACCAAGGAATTTACCAATTAATTCATTAAAAATCCTTCAATGTGATTTTCTGGATTTTTTTTCTCCTTTTGTCTCTCATAGTTGAGGTATACCTATGATGAAAATTGGAGACCTCTCTCATCTTTTAAGTGGGAGAACTTGCACAATTGGTGGCTGTGTGGCGAAGATATTGAGCTCATATCTCCCCACAAATATGTGACTGTATGTGTATTGGTGACTCCACGTCTGGTGGGACAAAAGAGGTCTGGACCTGCAGAGATCTATAGGAGATGACGAGTAGGTGTGAGTCTTGACCTTTGTCTCCGAGAGGATGTCCCAGGAGGATTCCCGGAACACCGTAAAACAAGAGACAATAGTGAGACATGAAAGAGTGCATTGTGACTGAGACTATGTGCCATGTAGTTATATGTTTGCTTATGTAACATCTGACTGTGGGTTGTGGCCCCAGCAGAGTATAAGAACGTGGTATTCGATTGCTCAGTCTCTTTTCCTGCATAGAGATTGATAGAGCATGTGTTCACTCAATAAAGTTGACTCTGAGAAATAAACTCAGCCTCATTCTTGAACGCATTCTCTACAGCTGACTAAATACTTTTTTGCCCCACTGTATGTTAACAGTGTGAAAATGCCTTTACTCAGACAAGTACTTTAAGAAAACATGAAGTCGTCCATAGTGGAGGTAATCCATTTGTGTGTTCAATGTTTGATGGTCATTATGTGTTCCTGGCAGCGGAAGGCGAAGGACAGAGCTGCGCGGAGGAATCTGATCAGACCTAAATGAAACAGTCATTGTTGCCCCCGACAGACTGCTATGATGATGATGAAGAAAAGTAACTTGAGACAACATCACCTCCCCACAGTAAAGTTAAATAAACCTATGTGCTGAATGGGGAAAGGCTTTTACTGGAGTGAATCTCTTAAAATCACAGGGAATGATCCACAGTAGAGTTAAAAGTGAGACACCTTTCACATAGACTTTGATCTTTTGTGAGACAGGAAGCTCCTCCTGTGGTTATAGGTTCAAGTTTAGAAACCCTGAGACACAGGTCGCGCTAGACTTTATCTGTCATTTTGACAGACATGGTTGTTAAAATTCTGTTATGAGCTGCCATCTCATTTTAATGAGATCGCCTTCAGTGTAATCTGTCAGATGACAGACAGCTGTCAGATTTTTCTGCCATTGCTGATCTGTCAATGAAGGACAATTTTCATTTCGTGCAACCTCTGCCCTGAGATCAGGCTGTACTGGATTCAGATCCCTTAAATGTCTGAACCAACATTTCATTTCGAAAGCAGAGATGCTCTATGTTTTGATTGTATGTCTGACTTTTCCTTCTCTGTTGTTGTTGCTCAATCAACTCAATTCACTTCATGTATTTTCAAACCAGCTTCATTTGCGTAGTGCCAGATCACAACCAGGGTTTCTACGGGTGCTGGAAATCCCAAAAAATGCATGAATTTTAATATTGTATTTTAAGGGTTTTAAAAGTGATTGAATTTTACAAAAAGTTCTTGAAGAAACTTGAAATTGTAAGGATGTTTCTTTCTCAATAAATGTCTGTCTGAATAAATAGTTGCCTATTGTTCACTTGTTATATGGTGAAATAAAATAAACTGGAGAACCTAAAATTCCAGCTGCTCAGCCTGTGCCTCGGTTGGTTTCTGTGTGACTGTGGTCAGTCATTTTTTTTTTTTTTTGTTTTTGTTACTTATTTGTACCCGTAGGTAGATTTGGTTTGCAGTCTGGTGACAAGCCACCGGCTGCCGGTCGCTGCGTGCGCGAGCGCCCTAAACCTACATGTTTTTGGTTTTGGTTTTTGTTTCAGGTGTGACCTCACCCCTACAAAGACACACAGGTGCAGTCACTGCACCATCATGGTGTGAACAGTGGCATGGGGTGGCTACATTTGTTTGGGGATGTCAAATAAAACAAGAGTTGTGTGGGAGTTTGTGAGGTCAGTATCTGTAAAACTGTGTCATTAAACTGGATAAAATATTGAAGATGACCAAAAACTCAAAATTCCTGCAGCTTATTTCCTGATGAAGTTACAAGTCAAATCAAATATCAGTGATCTACATGTATTTTCTAATATCTAAATGATATGAATAAAATAAATAACATTGAGAAGTATTTCTTCTGCCAGAATAGAAGAAAATTGACTTTAATTGAGGGCAGCTCAGCCAATCAGAGAGCTTTACATTTTCTCCTCTTTATGATGTTTAATAAGAAAAGCAGCTAATAGCCCACTGTGTGGAAGAGTAACGACTCCCCGGCAGCATTGTTTTTCAATCTTTCTTAACAAGGAAGTGCACACATTCAGGCTTTTGTTGCCCAGGCAACAACCCATTTGCTTTGGCTGAGTGGCCCTTCTGAAGGGAAAATAAAAAACATTTAAACAAAGAACTGTTGTGCCTTGTTACATTATTATTAGTGGTGTTTGAAGATGAAAATTTTTAATCATGGTTAATGTTTTGGAATGTTGAGTTAATCATGATTACTAATGCTTTAATCGTGTTTTTCCATACAGATACAGTGTACCTTAAGTTGGTAATTTTTCAAGTTAAGTTTACTTCAATTGACCTTTTAGAGTTGGATAAAATAATCTCCTCATCCAAGCCTTTAACTTGTCTTTTAGACCCTATTCCTACCAGGTCATTTAAAATAGTCTTCCCATTTATTGGTAGCCGTATTCTTCAAATAATCAGTTCTTCTTTAACTTTAGGTCATGTACTGCAGGCTTTTAAACTTGCTGTATTTAAACCCTTACTCAAAAAGCCAACGCTCGATCCAGGAGTTTTAATAAATGACCAATCTCTATAATCAGCCTTTCATTTCAAAAATCTTCGAAAGAGTTGTTGCTATGCAATTATTTGACCACTTGCAGGGAAATGGTTTATTTCAAGAGTTTCAATCTGGGTTCAGAATTCATCATAGTACTGAAACAGCCTTAGCGAAGGTCACTAATGACCTCCTTATCGCATCTGATAATGGACTTGTTTCTGTACTTGTCCTTTTAGATCTTAGTGCAGCCTTTGATACTATTGACCATGATATTCTACTTGATAGATTAGAACACTATGTTGGACTAAATGGAACTTCGCTGCAGTGGTTTAGATCTTATTTGTCCAATAGACTTCAGTTTGTTCATATCAATAATGAGTTTTCTTCCAACTCTAAGCTCAGTCATGGGGTTCCACAGGGATCTGTGTTAGGCCTTACTCTTTTTTTTTTTTATTTCTATATGCGTCTGTTAGGCAACATCATTAGAAAGCGCTGTATATATTTTCATTGTTACGCAGATGACACACAATTATGCCTGTCAATGAAGCCGGATGATGGTAATCAATTAGCCAAGTTAGATGCCTGTCTTAAAAGGAACTCCGATTATATTGGCATGTTAGCTCTATATGCTTTATTTTTATGTTAGTAACATAACTATAATATAATTTTTTTGAAAATAATTCCCAGTTTTATATATTTTTAAAAAACTTTATTACGATGTAAATCGCCATTTTTGTTTACGTCGCAATGTATTCTGGGTAGTGACGTAGAATGGTTGCAGCCGTTTTTTCTGTCTTATACAAGCCAAGAGGCGAAGCTACTAACTACTGCCATTTGTCAGTGAAAATGCCACATTGCGCGGCTTTTGGATGTAATTTCCAATCAAAGGGAAATAAAGAGAGTGGGGTAAGCCTCCATAGCTTTCCTAAAGAGGGAAAGTTGAGGAAAAAGTGGGGCGGCAGTGGCTCAGCAGGTAGAGCAGGTCATCTAATAACCCGATGGTTGGCGGTTCGCATCACGCTGTCCCCAGATATCCTGCCGTTGTGTCCCTGGGCAAGACACTTCACCCGCATTGCCTCCAGTGCCCATAACACTGGGTATGAATGTGTAAAAATGTTTAAATTAGTGCTGTCAAAATATCGCGTTAACTCAAGCACCTTTTTAATGGCGAGATTTTTTTTAACGCGAGGTTAATGCTGTGACCGTAGTTTTTCATAAGCACAGTGTACTGGCTGTAATACCACGCACGTACACATGGTGGCGGAACGAAGGATACGATTTCAAATATCAAACAAAGAAGAACCCAACGACTAAAGCGCGCGGCACTGGCGGCACTAGTCAGCCACAGTAATGGACGCACCAGGGACACTTTTGAACGGAAAGTTTACATTTAAAATAGGAAAGGAGGGTTCGATCGATGAAACTAAAGTTATTTGCACTTATTGTCGATGTGAACTTAGCTACCATCGAAGCACATCCAGTTTAAAATACCATTTGATGGCCAAACACACCAGTGATGTAGCTTCGCCTCCTCCGCGTCAGAACCAAACAAGTTTGGATGACTTCCGACAGCGGCCCATGGATGCTGCTACTAAAATGAAGCTAACAGCTGCCATAGCTAAGTGGGTGGCTACGGCATGCAGGCCCGTTAGTATTGTGGAGGATGAAGGTCTGGCCGAGATAATTTGCATCGCATCCAACGACTGGACCTACGAAACTCCTTCCAGAGCTACTATCACACGCCGGATAGAAACGTTGTTTGAAACGGAGAAGTCCCAGTTACAACAGGCATTGGGGCAGACAGAAATAGTTGCGCTAATGGGAGATTACTGGACGTCACTTGGCAATGACAACTACCTCGGGGTCACAGCACATTATTTCACCCCACAGTGGAAACTTCAGTCCCATGCTTTGACTGTTATGAAGACAGAAGAGAGGCACTTCGCTGATAATGTTGCAGAGCACTTCATGAATGTAGCCAGAGAGTGGGGCATCGAAAAGAAAGTTGTTTCACTGACCACGGATAGTGCACGCAATATGATGGCTGCAGCCAGAGAGCTCCCCTTTGAACACCTGCCGTGCATCGCACACAGCGTGCACCGAGCAGTCACGGTTTCTCTGCACAATAGCCCATTCGACAGCGCATTGGCAAAATGCAGAAAACTTGTGGGACACTTTAAACACAGCCCAACGAATGCCCTGGAACTCGAGCGGCAGCAAATCGCACACAACCAGAAAGAAGAAGCGCTCACGCAGGAGGTAGCAACAAGATGGAATAGTACCCTTGAAATGATAAAGCGTGTCAACCGGAATATTGAACCTCTGAGAGCTGCCCTGGCCCTACACTCAACCAAAGTCACCATGCCAACAGCAACGGAGCTGGAGAAAACAAAGAAGCTCGAAGCTGCGTTGGAGCATTGCAGGTAGGCCTAATTATGTCTTGTAGCCTATATCTGATTCTTTAACAATTAAAGTAGATCTGTGTCAAGACAGAAACATTAGCACCTGTCTCACCCAACGTAAAATACCACCCTGTGGCATGTTTTAGATGGGCCATCTCTATGTGTAGACTGTTTATTTGCTTCATTTTACTCAAAGTGTAGCTCGTGATTATCTGTATATTTTTTCTGTATTTTGACATAATCAGTGACTGTTTCAATAGCTATGATTCCCTGTGTAACTTAACAACAGAGAAGGCCAGGAAGCGCCCAAGAGGCTAGGTTTTCAGCACTTTCCGCCCTAAAAACGCATTTGGTGGACACAGGCCCTAATGTCTGTCTGTCGGTATCACCTCTCTCCCTTCAACTGTGTGTGTTTGTCCCGCACAGCACTGTAAATGGGTAATGTGTGTGTGTGTGTGTGCGCGCAGGAACACATGTGATTCCTCATATCCCCTCCCATCACTGTAACTGTAGGTTATCTATCAGGTGTCCGTATGTGTGTGACAGAGTTTTGTGAAAGAGCTTTTGTATATTGTTGCAGATATGTGACAGATCTTCTGGGTGGAGAGAAGTTTGTTTCTTGCTCTGTGGTGATGCCAGCATTATGCCACCTGTCCCGAGTAATGGAAGTCACTGAGGACGACCCAGCGTACTTGATCAAGTTCAAGGAAACCTTTTCAGCGGATATGGAAGGTCGCAAAGAGAAGTTGAACATCGCGTGGCTCAGGGTTGCTACAGCACTCGACCCAAGGTAAGATATTCATTCTACATTCTTCTCAGTATTTTGTTTGTCTTAAGCACCACTTTGTTTTGTGGGTTGGTTCTCTTCAATATCCATTTTTTTCTTCTGAATCTGGAATAGAGATTAGGTCAATGCTTTGTTTTACTAGTGCCTTTGCTTGTATGGCAATAACGTTGATATTTTTTATTACTTCATTTCAAGGTTTAAGGACCTCAAGTGTCTGAGCAAACCTGACCGGGTTGTCGTGTGGGATTCCATCCGTGCCTTACTCCAGCAGCAGGAGAAGGGGAGACCAGCAGCACTGGATGACCAAAGCATGCCTGAGCCAGAGAAGAAGAAGCCAGCTCTCATGTTTGCACAAGAATCTTCCTCAGATGAAGAGGAGGACACCGTGGAACGCTGCATTGAGCGCTACAAGGCAGAACCTATGATTCGCATTGAAGACTCTCCACAGGAATGGTGGTCCACACATAAAGCGTCACACAGTGAGATGGCCTCCCTTGCATGCAAATACTTAGCAACGCCTGCCACGTCAGTACCATGTGAACGATTGTTTTCACTGTCTGGACTTGTCGTTCAGAAAAAACGATCTTCCCTGTTGTCTGAAAATGTCAATAGGCTTGTCTGTTTGAGCAACTGGCTCAAAGACAGAAAGTAGGCCTTTAGGTTGACTCACCTGTTACGTGCTAGCAGTTACATTATGTTCATGTTCAAGAGGCTGTGTTGGTAAGTTTAAAACTGCAGCAGTTGGGCTACTATACAGTCATTAGACTGTACTACTCCTCTCAGGGGACACTCTCCTCTTGTTTTCATTTTGTATTTAAGGGGCTGCTTTTGTGCCTATATATTTTTATATATATATATCAACGGCTGTCAGACTGTACAACCTAAGCAGGGCTGCTCGCAGAGATAGCAAAAAGACGTAACAAACTAATAGTTTTTTTTGAATGCAAAAGATGCAATAGACTTACACAATGGTCCTCTCCGGCATACAACTAGGAACATACCGGTCGCTATGGAGGGTGAGAATATGTATGGGCACATAATCATACCATGTAGGATAACTAAATAGACGGTTATGTTGTTTCATCCCACCTAGCAACAATGCTCTGCACTGTGTGTGTTTATATATTTATATATTTATTCCATCTAGCTACAATGCTCCGCACTGTGTTTTTATATATCTACATATTATTCCATCTAGCTACATTGCTCCGCACTGTGTGTGTTTATATACTTGCATATTTATTCCATCTAGCTACAATGCTCTGCACTGTGTGTTCATATATTCATATATTTATTCCATCCAGCTACAATGCTCTGCACTGTGTGTCTGTGTGTGTGTGTGTGTGTGTATATATATATTTTATAGTAATATGTACATATGTATATTAGCTGCTCTTGCTTGCTTGTTTTTTTTCTTGCCTTCTGATTGTTGCTCTGAGTGTTGCTATCCCTGTGCTGTTGCAATCCTGGAATTTCCCCGTTGTGGGACTAATAAAGGCTTATCTTATCTTATCTTATCTTTTTTTTATCACAGATATCAGTGGCAGGGTTACTAAACTAATGAAAAGGAAAAAAAGAAAACATTTTTTTATTTTCAGAGTAATATGTCCTGTTTTGTTTTCTCGGTCTAATACGGAAGATATGGATGCTTTGCAATGATAATAATAATAAAAAACATTTGTACAAAGCAAGCCCACTCACTTTTTGTGCTGTTAAGAGAATTACAATGGTTTTTCATGAGACAAAAATACGCAACTAAAATGTGATTAATCATGAGTTAACTATGAGATCGTGTGATTAATTATGATTAAATATTTTAATCGCTGGACAGCACTAGTTTAAATGCTCGGTGGTGGCCGGAGAGGCTGTTGGCGTGGATTGGCAGCCACATTTCCCTCACTCTGAGTGTCTGTGATCACGCGCTATAGCGCATGCCTGATAAAACTGACATATGTATTAATCACGCTGTGATAATAGCACAATATTGTTCAAAGCGCGCGCATGAGACATGTCTGTGATCACACGCTTGTGTAGACCGTTCCTGCCTTTCGTCTCCTAACCGTGGTTTTGAGACGCAGGGGAGATGCATCTTCCTCTGCGGTCAATTCCCGAGTAAACCTCACTCTTGTGGTACACAGAAGCACAGGCCGTTTTGCTGAAGCGTTGGGGCTTTATTTATGTACCGCACTGTTGTCAGCAAAAAATTCTACCTGCTCCGGTCGCCTCACTCTTTCTACTTATCCACACCAAATCACACCCACCTTTCTCTGCTGCGCAAACGCTCCCACTCACTCAAGTCCACGCACCAGACACATCCCACAACACTTGATAGAGCTGACATATGCATTAATCACGCTATGATATCGCTCAAAGCGCGCGCTTGGCTTGACATGTCGAAGATCTGGCTGGCAACAGTCAGGAAAAAAAAAAAAAAGTGGATCGACTGTGGAGCGCTGCTTATGGACGTTCAACCCGCAGTCTGAGAAAGCAACAGAGAAATTGCTTTATGTTGCTCAGAGTCCATATTTATTAGTTCAGTGCCCATCATGCTTGTAGACAATTTTTTGTGTTTGAGCATTCTATTAAGATAAGATAAGATAAGATAAGCCTTTATTAGTCCCACAACGGGGAAATTCCAGGACTGCAACAGCACAGGGATAGCAACACTCAGAGCAACAATCAGAAGGCAAGAAAAAAACAAGCAAGCAAGAGCAGCTAATATACATATGTACATATTACTATAAAATATATATATACACACACAGACACACAGTGCAGAGCATTGTAGCTGGATGGAATAAATATATGAATATATGAACACACAGTGCAGAGCACTGTAGCTAGATGGAATAAATATGTAAATATATAAACACCCACAGTACGGAGCAATGTAGCTAGATGGAATAATATGTAGATATATAAAAACACAGTGCGGAGCATTGTAGCTAGATGGAATAAATATATAGATATATAAATATAAACACACCCAGTGCTGAGCATTGTTGCTAGATGGGATGAAACAGCATAACCGTCTACTTAGTTATCCTACATGGTATGATTATGTGCCCATACATATTCTCACCCTCCATAGTGACCAGTATTTTCCTAGTTGTATGCCGGAGGGGACCATTGTGTAAGTCTATTGCATCTTTTGCATTCAAAAAACTATTAGTTTGTTACGTCTTTTTGCTATCTCTGTGAGCAGCCCTGCTTAGGTTGTACAGTCTGACAGCCGTTGGTAGGAAGGACCTGCGAAACCTCTCGGTTGTGCACCTGGGATGATGTAGTCTGCTGCTAAATGAGCTCCTCAGTGCATTCAGTATGTCCTGCATAGGGTGGAACTCGGACTCCAGCAGAGATGACAGTTTAGCCACCGTCCTTCTCTCTCCCATCTCCTCCACCGGATCAAGGCGTTGCCCCAGGACAGAGCTAGCTTTCTTAATCAGTTTGTTCAGTCTCTTCCTATCGGCTGCAGTAATGCCACTGCCCCAGCAGACCACTCCAAAAGTGATGGCTGATGCCACCACCGTGTCATAGAATGACTTCAGCAGCGCCCCCTATTGTAAGTAAATCAACAATATATAAGTTTCACTCCGCTCCGCGAGTGTCTCTCCACTTTGTGTCTCAAGCGTGCGCTCAAGGAAGCATTATTTTAAGGTGAAACTTATATATTGTTGATTTACTTACAATAGAATGCTCAAACACAAAAAATTGTCTACAAGCATGATGGGCACCGAACTAATAAACATGGACTCTGAGCAACATAAAGCAATTTCTCAGTTGCTTTCTCAGACTGCGGGTTGAACGTCCATAAGCAGTGCTCCACACTCGTTCCAGACTTCTTTTTTTTTTTTTCTGACTGTTGCCAGCCAGATCTTCGACATGTCAAGCCAAGCGAGCGCTTTGAGCGATATCATAGTGTGATTAATGCATATGCCAGCTCTATCAAGTGTTGTGGGATGTGTCTGGTGCATGTGTTTGGATGGGGCAGCTCGGTGCGTGGACTTGAGTGAGTGGGAGCATTTGCGCAGCAGAGGCGCCCCCCCCCCTCCGAAAGGTGTGTGTGATTTGGTGCGGATTAGTAAAAAGAGCGAGGCGACCGGAGCAGGTAGAATTTGTTGCTGACAACAGTGCGGTATATAAATAAAGCCCCAACGCTTCAGCAAAATGGCCTGTGCTTCTGTGTACCACAAGAGTGAGGTTTACTCGGGAACTGACCGCGGAGGAAGATACATCTCCCCTGCGTTCCAAAACCACGGTTAGGAGACGAAAGGCAGGAACGGTCAACACAAGCTTGCGATCACAGACATGTCTCATGCGCGCCCTTTGAGCGATATTGTGCTATTATCACAGTGTGATTAATACATATGTCAGTTTTATCAGGCATGCGCTATAGCGCGTGATCACAGACAGAGTGAGGGAAATGTGGCTGCCAATCCACGCCAACAGCCTCTCCGGCCACCACCGAGCATTTAAACATTTTTACACATTCATACCCAGTGTTATGGGCACTGGAGGCAATGCGGGTGAAGTGTCTTGCCCAGGGACACAACGGCAGGATATCTGGGGAGAGTGTGATGCGAACCGCCAACCATCGGGTTATTAGACTACCTGCTGAGCCGCTGCCGCCCCACTTTTTACTCAACTTTCCCTCTTTAGGAAAGCTATGGAGGCTCACCCCGCTCTCTTTATTTCCCTTTGATTGGAAATTACATCCAAAAGCCACGCAATGTGGCATTTTCACTGACAAATGGCAGTAGTTAGTAGCTTCGCTTCTTGGCTTGTATAAGACAGAAAAAACGGCTGCAACCATTCTACGTCACTACCCAGAATGCATTGCGACGTAAACAAAAATCGTAATAAAGTTTTTTAAAAATATATAAAACTGGGAATTATTTTCAAAAAAATTAAATTATAGTTAAGTTACTAACATCAAAATAAAGCATATAGAGCTAACATGCCAATATAATCAGAGTTCCTTTTAAGGAAATCAAAGCTTGGATGACTTGTAATTTTCTGCTATTAAACCCGGATATGACCAAAGTCATTCTTATTGGTCCAAAAAACCTTTGAAATACCTTTCCAAATCAAATTCTTAATTTGGATGCGGCTACTCTTTTTCTGAACAGTTCTGTGAGGAACCTTGGAGTTATTTTTGATCAAGATCTGTTTTTTTAATTCACATATTAAATTTGTTTTTAAGACTGTCGTCTATCATCTGCACAATATTGCCAAGATTAGGAGCATCTTGTGTCTGAGTGATGCTGAGAAACTGATCCATGCTTTTGCTAGCTCTAGATTAGATTTTTGTAACTTGTTATTATCAGGTTGTCCTAAAATATCTTTAAAAAGTCTTCAGCTGATCCAAAATGCTGCTTCCAGAGTTTTAACTGGTACTAGAAAGAGAGATCATATCTCTCCAGTTCTGGCCTCCCTTCATTGGCTTCCCATAGAGTTTAGAATTAAGTTTAAAATCATCCTTCTCACTTACAAAGCTCTAAACAATCAGGCCCCTTTTTATTTAAAAAGATCTGATACTACCCTATCATCCTAACAGAGCACTACACTCCCAAAATGCTGGATTACTTGTAATAAATAGAATCTCCAAAAGTACAATGGGAGGCAGAGCCTTCAGCTATCAAGCTCCCTTCTTGTGGAACCAGTTACCAATCTGGGTTTGGGAGTCAGACTCGATCTCTGTTTTTAAGAATAGGGTAAAAACCTTCCTCTTCTTTATAGCCTATGATTAGGGAGGGATCTTACGTCTCTTAACCCTCCCTTTGTTTTGCTGTTAATAGATTTAGACTGCCGGGTGACCTCCAATAATGTACTTGGCTTTACTCCTTTAATTTCTGCTCTCTTTATGTCTGTTCTTTTCATCTTCTCTATCCCCTCACCCCCCAGCCAGTCGCAGCAAATGACTGCCCCTCCTTATATCTGGTTCTGCTAGAGGTTTCTTCCTGTTAAAAGGGAGTTTTTCCTCTCCACCATCACCAAGCACTTGCTCACAGGGGATCGCCTGATTTCTGGGGTGTTTCTGCAATTGTGGGGTTTCCCCTACATTTGATAGTGCTATGAGATGACTGTTACTGTGATATGGCGCTATATAAGTAAAGTTGAATCTCAATAATATCAATGCAACACAACTCGGCATCCAACCAGCAGCCACAAATGGAGCTTGCTCTTTCTCCCATAGCAAACATCCACAGCTTTTAAGCAGATCAACACAAAGCCATGGACCTCATGTGTCACAACAGACACAATTTCCCTTTTAGCAGAAAACTTGCAAAGACAAATAACTATCTCGCCCATGATGACACCCCACCATGCTGCAAAAATGGCAGGGGAGTGAATGAACATTACGAACACAGCCTGAGAATTTTTTTTATACTGGTACTCGCCAACAGTTGGACCCGAAGCTTTAAGGATGAAAACAGGCAAAATTCTGTCTGTGTTAGCTGCTGGAGGTCGGCTATAACCTAGCATGTAGCTACTAGCTAGCTAGCCAGCATCCACAGAAGAAGAACAACCCAACATCCAAGCGAAGTATTGCAGGAGGCTGTAACAATTATCCAGGTGAGAGCTCCATCAGATAACATAAACATAAGATAAGATAAGCCTTTATTAGTCCCACAATGGGGAAATTCCAGGATTGCAACAGCACAGGGATAGCAACACTCAGAGCAACAATCAGAAGGCAAGAAAAAAAAAAAAGCAAGCAAGCAAGAGCAGCTAATATACATATGTACATATTACTATAAATATATATATACAGTATATATATATATACACACACAGACACACAGTGTAGAGCATTGTAGCTGGATGGGATAAATATATGAGTATATAAACACACAGTACAGAGCATTGCAGCTAGGTGGAAAAAATATGTAAATATATAAACACACAGTGCGGAGCAATGTAGCTAGATGGAATAATCATCGGTGGCCTCCGTCGGTCTATGATGACCATGGAAGAGAATCCTAAACGTCTACTCTGCTGGAACAGCACCGCCTGTGGCTGAACAGGCCGATGCGCGAATGACAGTCCCTGTCACACAGGTCACACTTGTGGGTGGTCTCCGTGCTGCTGGGTCTGTGACGGTTCTTCCTGCGGGTCCTTTTTTCATCTGCTGCAGCAGTCAGTCTCTCTTCACCCGCCTTGAGCTGTCTGGTCAGGGTGCCTCTCCATTTGGAGCGGTCCGTTGCAAGGTCCTCCCAGTGCTCTGTGTTGATATCCAGGGCCCTCATGTCTCTCTTGCAGACGTCTCTAAAGCGCAGCTGTGGGCGGCCAACGTCTCTCCTGCCAGTTGCCAGTTCTCCATAGAGGACGTCTTTGGGGATTCTGCCATCCTCCATACGGTGAACGTGGCCTAGCCAGCGGAGCCTGCGCTGCCTGAGTAGAGTGAACATGGAGGGAAGGCCAGCGCGGGACAGAACTTCTGTCCTCCATCTTTCTCCTGAAGCTGTCCTTGCCTTCTCTGATCTTTCTCCTCAGCTCCCTCTGTACGGACTTCAGCATCTCCCTGTTCCCCGACCTGAAGATCTTCTTCTTCTCTCTCAGAAGTGTTTTAATCTCAGGGTTGATCCAGGGTTTGTTGTTTGAGCAACACCGTATGGTCTTGGTGGGAAGGGATTTGTCCGCACAGAAGCTGAGGTAGCCCGTGAAGGTGTGAATGAGGCCATCGATGTCCTCACCATGTGGATCGCAGAGCTGCTTCCAGGCAGTGGCTTCAAAACAGCCCTTTAGAGTGTCCATTGCCTCCTCAGACCATAACATCACTGTGCGCATGGCTGGGGGTTGTCTGTGCACTAGGGGTTTGTACACCGGCCGGAGATGAACCAAGTTGTGATCCGATCTCCCGAGTTGGGGGAGTTGTGATGAGGTGTACGCCTCCTTATTGTTTGCGTTGAATAAGTCCAGTGTTTTATTGTCTCTAGTGTGGCATGTGACATACTGGGTAAATGTGGGTAGAATGGGAGACAGTGAAACATGGTTGAAATCGCCTGAGATGAGGAGAAGAGCATCTGGGTGTTCTGTCTGCAACCTGCTGGTTACTGAATGGATGACGTCACGCGCTGTCCCAGCGTTCGCCGTCGGATTTGCATAAACAACAATGCAGATCACGTGTGAGTGTTCTCTCGGGAGATATGTAGGCCGCATGCTAACAGCTAGCAACTCAATATCTTTGCTGCAGTGACGTTGTTTAACAGTGATATGTCCCGGTCTGCATCAGTTGTTGTTAACATACATTATCACTCCACCGCCCCTTGCTTTGCCACTGTCCGGTGTTCGGTCTGCCCTTATCATGTGGAAACCCTCCAGCTCAATGTTAGCATCTGCTGCTAGTTCAGTTAGCCACGTCTCAGTAAACAAAAGGAGAGAGCACTCCCGGTATGTGCTATCGTAATGGCAGATAGCCGCTAGCTCATCTACCTTTCCCAGTATAGAACATACATTCCCCATAATAACGGATGGAAAGGTGGGTCTGTACCTTATACTCCTTGTCCGCCGTCTAACACCAGCCCAACAACCACGTCGTTTTCGCCTTATTTCTCTCGGTACGTCAAGTTTTTTCGTCAGCACCGAGTGGCGATTAAGTCCAAGCAGCTGTTCCCTGCTGTATCGTCTCCTGCTGTAAACAGTGGCTCCGTCCGCCGGCTCGGGAGGCATTTTGGGGCGATCTGTGTGTCCGTGATGTATAAAGTGTGTAAAGAAAGAAAGAGAAAAACTCAGAATTGAGCCGCTGTTGCAAAAGTCAGCCGACTCGTGTGGCGCCGGAAGGGTGTAGTGTAAAGAGTGTAAACATGACAGCACTTTGGGGATTTCCATGGCTGTAATCCAGCTTGTTTGACTTCACAATGTCTGCATGGTGCGCACAGTGTCTGTGGCCAGAGTGGCTTTGGTACGGAGAGCTTCTAGGCCAAAAAGCAATCACAAAATTTGTCGCCGTTATCGGGGGCAAAGTGTTAACGGATGATTACCGCAATAACGCCAACACCACTAATACAAAGACAACATACACTACCGTTCAAAAGTTTGGGGTCACCCAGACAATTATTTTGTGTTTTCCATGAAAAGTCACACTTATTTACCACCATGAGTTGTAAAATTAATAGAAAGTATAGTCAAGACATTGACAAGGTGAGAAATAATGATTTGTATTTGAAATAATAATTTTTTCCTTCAAACTTTGCTTTCGTTAAAGAATCCTCCATTTGCAGCAATTACAGCATTGCAGACCTAACATGACTGCACAAGAGTTTTCTAATCATCCATTAGCCTTCTGACGCAATGAGCAAACACATTGTACCATCAGAACACTGGAGTGATAGTTGCTGGAAATGAGCCTCTATACACCTATGTAGATATTGCACCAAAAACCAGACATTTGCAGCTAGAATAGTCATTTACCACATTAGCAATGTATAGAGTGTATTTCTGATTAGTTTAAAGTTATCTTCATTGAAAAAAAGTGCTTTTCTTTCAAAAATAAGGAAGTTTCTAAAGCCTGTTTTCCACTAGCCCAGCACACCTCGGTACGGCTCGATTCACTTCAGTACGGCTCGGAATGCTTCTGTCTCCATTATGGCCCTTTTCCACTAGTACCCATTTGGTCTTCTTCTACACTCTACTCGGCTCTACTCGGTTCGGCTCAGTTGTGTTTCCATTACAGCTGGGTACGCCTTGGGTGGGTGGGATTTTTTTACAGCAAAGTGGCGCCACACTCCCGTGATGTAAAACACGCGACCCAAGCAAAACATAACTTTGCGGCTGTACAAGGCGACTCCTCGGTCTTCAGCTTTTTGTCACTGTAAAGGCCAAAAAGGACCGCCAGACAAGGGTACAGGCAGCGAGACGAAACACTGGAAAAGTACTGGAGCGTCTTGGAAGCCATAGAGCCAAAGATGTGAGGATATGAACTAGATCACATATGACGGTAAGCTAATGATTGCTAATGCTAGTTTGCTTTAAGTACGTTGTACTACACTGCAATGTCTGCAAGTTATCGCTATTAGGCACTAAAATATGTATGCTCTGTGTGTGTGTGTGTGTGTGTGTTTCAGATGGCTCTGTTGTGGGGAAATTACCGCTTCAAACCGTGGGTCTGGGTGTTTAACACAGCCAGTCACTGATGTCACCCCAGCTTCACAAACGATCAGTGGTTATAGAGCTTAAGCATGTCTGTCAAAACATTTAGCTTCCTGTGCAACAAATTGCTCTGATCTGTGTGAAAATCATGGACAGACTGTTGGGACGTACCTGCTCCAGCAGCATTGAGTCTGTGGTGGTATCATGGCAAAAAGCTGACACAACTTGATCGCTAGGTTGTAGTTATGGGGTTATATTAGCAACTAAATACATATTCAACAGGTAAACAGTACTGAGTTAGGTATAACAAGATATTTGACAATTATGATGTATTTTAGGCCAAAGCAAACTTGAGCTAGGATTAAAAGCAATTAAAATAATGCAGTCACAAGGTTACATGGAGAAATACTTGATTTACTAGATACATGTAGATACTGTAGAAATATATATTCTCAGCATCAACAATGTACTATACATGTATTCATGTAGTATTGCACTGACAATAAACCTTTGAAATTTTGGCAGATGTGTCTCTTTTGTTTTATATGTGAAGGTTACCACCAAGTGACATAAATACTAAAAGATTGGAAAAGCTGTCTAAGAACAATCCAGCAGTTTGAGAAATCACTTTTGGTTTGGTGTAAGTCTGCCAACAGAATTATGAACCATAAAGACATTTGTGTTAAAATGTTAAACCCTAACCCAGGGGTGTCCAATCATGTGCCATGGAGGGCCAAGACTCTGCAGGTTCTCTCTTCTACCCAGTCTCTTCAGCAGGTGTTTCCACTGATCAGCAGTCAGTGGGAAGAAATTCAGTGGAATCTGCTGTTGAAGACACTGGTTGAAGGTAAAGTCTGCAGGGTCTTTGCCCTCCATGGCACATGATTGGACACCCCTGCCCAAACCCATTATGATAATGTACAGATGCTAATGTGGCCCAGAACTCCTCCATACACTGGTACTGTCACTAAAGTGTGCAGGGTCTTCTGCACTGGCACATCCAACAATACAGTCTTCAGTAAATAAAATAATTGTTTTGGTTACTTTTTCTTAAAAATGAGCCATTATTTTCAAAGTCAGCGATAAATGGTTTGTACTGTGGACTCTTTTCCCACGGTGTCTTAACAGACAAAATAGAAAATCATGATGCAAACACATAAGTCACTAAATTGTTTATTACAATCAGCAGCAAATTCCAGATTATCCATCCATCCATCCATCTTCTTCCGCTTAATCCTTTTCAGGTCACAGGCGGGCTGGAGCCTATCCCAGCATCTTTGGGCGAGAGGCAGGGTACACCCTGGACAGATCGCCAGTCCATCGCAGGGCCAACACAGAGAGACAGTCACTCTCACAGTCATACCTAAGAACAATTTACAATCCCCAGTTTGATGCCAATTAACCTAACTTGCATGTTTTTTGGCATGTGGGAGGAAACCGGAGAAATCCTGGAGTAAACCCACGCAGACACGGGGAGAACGTGCAAACTCCACACAGATCACTGTTGGTCAGGGGCTGGGATCAAAACCAGGATCCCCCGGGAAGGGTGAGTTGCTGTGCTGCCACAGTGCTAACCACTCCAATTAAGACAGTTATTAGTACACCCCAAGGACAAAATACAACAAAGAAAAAAATGCAACTTAATATTTGAAATATCATATGGATCATGTAGCAAAACCTACATCAGAGAAACAGGAAGAGCCTTCACCACAAGGAAAAAAGAACACCAGAAGGAATGTGAGAAGGAAACACAAGGGCGGCTCTGATCACGAAAAGAAAAGGCAGAACAAGCAATATTAAAATCATCAATATCAGATCACTGCAAAAGAAATAATCACATCATGGACTGGGACAATGCAGAAATTACTGGATTGGAGAGCAACAGACACAAACGCTGGATCAAGGAGGCCATAGAAATCAGGAAGTTGGGAAAAGACAGCATGAATAAGGATGAGGAGGCATTTATGCTTTCCACACCTGGGACTACATTCTCCAGAGGACATCAGATGGTGGAAGGTGGGGCCAGCCCGGTGCATCTGACAGTTGTGCTGGACTGGTCCCCACCTAGGAAAGCCAGCTGATAAATGACACTTCGCAGCAATCAGCTAGCACTTCTGATGAAGACTGCAGTGGACAGCTGAAACATGTGAAGGTAAAAACATCTCCATTCTATCTTTGTCTTTAATAAGAAAACAAAAGGATAATGTTTGGCTCTCTGTCCTCTGGTATTAGCACCAAACGCAAGAGGAGTGAATGAGACGGTGTGTGTGCAGCTGTCAATACTGTGGGTTGTGAGCAGCGCACACCTGCAGAAATCAAAAAGAAATGGTCAGACATCAAGAGGGAAGTGAAGCGGAGGATGGCTACCCATCGCCAAAGCGTGGCCAAAACAGGAGGGGGGGCAAGGAGAGGCTGAACTCAGTCTGTCTGGGCAGAGAGTCCCCTGTCTTGTGGGTGACACTGCCCTCACAGGGGAGGTGGCACAGCATGTGGGGGATTCAGCTTTCCCTCAAGGTAAATAAACACTGATTTATAAAACTCAACTGTCCTAATTTTACAGGTGATTTAATAGCCTTTTCACAGCCCTTAAGATTAGTTGACTGTTTTCCTTTATTCAGACAGATATGAGATGTTTGATCTGACTCTGACATGTTTTCACTGACGTCTGCAGTCGTCCTCAGAAGCGTCAGCTGATTGCTGTGATTTGTGACCAGCCAGGTGAATCAGCTCAAAGGGAAACACTAATGAAAAGGGTCTTCATCAGACCCTGGAGAGACTGCTCCTTGCTCACCTCCGCCCCCTGGTGGGACCAGCGATGGATCCACTCCAGTTCGCCTACCAGCATGGCATTGGGGTGGAGGATGCGGTGATCTTCCTCCTTCACCATTCTCTGTCGCACCTTGAGAAGCCCAGGAATGCGGTGAGGATCATGTTCTTTGACTTTTCCAGTGCTTTCAACACCATCCAACCGATGATCCTGAAGGACAAGCTGCTGTGCGCAGGGGTGGACCAGCACCTCTCATCATGGATCCTGGACTACCTCACAAACCGGCCACAGTTTGTGAGAACCCGGGACTGTGTGTCCGACACGATCATCGGTAGCACGGGGCCCCCCAGGGAATGGTTTTGGCTCCCTTCCTGTTTACCCTTTATACTGCGGACTTCTCACACAACACAACACACTGCCATCTACAGAAGTTCTCTGACGACTCTGCGATCGTCGGCCTAATCTCCAACGGAGATGAAGCTGAGTACAGAGGGCTTATCCAGGACTTCGTGGACTGGTGCCATCGGAACTGCCTCCAGATCAGTGCGAGGAAAACTAAGCAGCTGGTGGTGGACTGCCACAGGCAAGGACAACCCTTCACAGCACCAGTAAATATACAGGGAACAGACATCGAGATGGTGACATCCTACAAGTACCTGGGTGTTCATCTGAACAATAAACTAGACTGGTCACACAATACTGATGCACTCTACAAGAAGGGACAGCGCAGGCTGTTCCTACTGAGGAGACTCAGGTCTTTTGGTGTACAAGGGGCGCTGCTGAAGTCATTCTATGACACGGTGGTGGCATCAGCCATCACTTTTGGAGTGGTCTGCTGGGGCGGTGGCATTACAGCAGCTGATAGGAAGAGACTGAACAAACTGATCAAGAAAGCTAGCTCTGTCCTGGGGCAGCACCTTGACCCAGTGGAGGAGATGGGAGAGAGAAGGATGGTGGCTAAACTGTCATCTCTGCTGGAGTCCGAGTTCCACCCTATGCAGGACATACTGAACGCACTGAGGAGCTCATTTAGCAGCAGACTACATCATCCTAGGTGCACAACCGAGAGGTTTTGCAGGTCCTTCCTACCAACGGCTGTCAGACTGTACAACCTAAGCAGGGCTGCTCGCAGAGATAGCAAAAAGACGTGACAACCTAATAGTTTTGAGTGCAAAAGACGCAATGGACTTACACAATGGTCCCCTCCAGTATGCAACTAGGAAAATACCGGTCGCTATGGAGGGTGAGAATATGTATGGGTACATAATCATACCATGTAGGATAACTAAGTAGACAGTTATGCTGTTTCATTCAATCTAGCTACAATGCTCCGCACTGTGTGTTTATATACTCATATATTTATTCCATCTAGCTACAATGCTCCGCACTGTGTCTATATATACACTACCGTTCAAAAGTTTGGGGTCACCCAGACAATTTTTGTGTTTTCCATGAAAAGTCACACTTTTGTTTACCACCATGAGTTGTAAAATGAATAGAAAATATAGTCAAGACATTGACAAGGTTAGAAATAATGATTTGTATTTGAAATAATTTTTTTCTTCAAACTTTGCTTTCATCAAAGAATCCTCCATTTGCAGCAATTACAGCATTGCAGACCCAACATGATTGCACAAGGGTTTTCTAATCATCCATTAGCCTTCTGACGCAATGAGCAAACACATTGTACCATTAGAACACTGGAGTGATAGATGGTGGAAATGGGCCTCTATACACCTATGTAGATATTGCACCAAAAACCAGACATTTGCAGCTAGAATAGTCATTTACCACATTAGCAATGTATAGAGTGTATTTCTGATTAGTTTAAAGTTATCTTCATTGAAAAAAAGTGCTTTCTCTTCAAAAATAAGGAAATTTCTAAGTGACCCCAAACTTTTGAACGGTAGTGTATATATATTTATATTTATATGTACATATGTATACTTGCTGCTCTTGTTTTTCTCTTGCCTTCTGATTGTTGCTCTGAGTGTTGCAATCCTGGAATTTCCCCATTGTGGGACTAATAAAGGCTTATCTTATCTTAATTTTCATTTCATGCAACCTCTTCCCTGAGATCAGGCTGTACTGGATTCAGATCCCTTAAATGTCTGAACCAACATTTCATTTAGAAAGCAGAGATGCTCCATGTTTTGATTGTATGTCTGATTTTTCCTGCTCTGTTGTTGTTGCTCACTCAACTCAGTTCACTTCATTTATTTTCAAATCAACTTCATTTGCATAGTGCCAGTTTCCTCGGGTGCTGGAAATCCTTAAAAATGCATGAATTTTAATATTGTATTTTAAGGGTTTTAAAAGTGATTGAATTTTACACAAAGTTCTTGAAAAAACTTGAAATTGTAAGGATGTTTCTTTCTCAATAAATGTCTGTGTGAATAAATAGTTGCCTATAGTAAATTCCTATATAAATTCCTGCAGCTCAGTATCCGATGACATTACAAATCAAATCAAATATCAACAATCTACATGTATTTTCTAATCTCTAAATGATATGAATAAAATAAAAACATTTTTAAGTATTTCCTCTGCCAGAATAGAAGAAAATTGACTTTAATTGAGGGCAGCTCAGCCAGTCAGGGAACTTTACATTTTCTCCTCTTTATGATGTTTAATAAAAGCAGCTAATAGCCCACTGTGTGGAAGAGTAACGGCTCCCCAGCAGCATTGTTTTTTTAATCTTTCTTTACAAGGAAGTGCACACATTCAGGCTTTTGTTGCCCGGGCAACAGCCCATTTTTTTTGTCTGGCTGAGTGGCCCTTCTGAAGGGAAAAAAAACATTTAAACAAAGAACTTGTGCCTTGTAACATTATTATTAGTGGTGTTTGAAGATGAAAATTTTTAATCATGGTTAATGTTTTGGAATGTTGAGCTAATCATGATTACTAATGCTTTAATCGTGTGTTTTTCCATACAGATACAATGTACCTTAGTAATTTTTCAAGTTTGTCATGCTGTTATGAACATGGCAGTGGACAAATATGCTTGCTGTCTTCACCTGCAGGTTTATTAAAGCTGTCAGCATATCCAGAATGACAAAAACTATCCAGGATATTCTCCAGAAAATTCTCAAAAGTAGACTGCATGTGCACACAACGGAATGCCAGGGCTCAATAATAGAAGAGAATAAGAATAATCCTAGGTTTCTTTTCAACACTGTAGTCAGGCTGACAAAGAGTCAGTCAATCTTTGCATCCCTCTAGAGCTTTTTTAGTCAGGACTTTTTCAACTATTTCAATGATAAAATTTTATCTATTAGAGATAAAATCAGTCAGATTCTTCCCACTGTAAACTTAAGTACAGCAACTACTACAACTCCTTCAAGTGATATCTGTTTGGATAAGTTTACTCCAATTGACCTTTTAGAGTTAGATAAAATCATCTCATCCAAGCCTTCAACTTGTCTTTTAGACCTTATTCCTAAAAGGTTATTTAAAATAGTCTTCCCATTTATTGGTAGGTGTATTCTTCAAATAATCAATTCTTCTTTAACTTTAGGTCATATACCGCAGGCTTTTAAAATTGCTGTATTTAAACCCTTACTCAAAAAGCCAACGCTCGATCCAGGAGTTTTAGCTAATTATCGACCAATCTCTAATCTGCCTTTCATTTAAAAAAAATCTTAGAGTTGTTGCTATGCAATTAATTGACCACTTGCAAGGAAATGGTTTATTTCAAGAGTTTCAATCTGGGTTCAGAATTCATCATAGCACTGAAACAGCCTTAGTGAAGGTCACTAATGTCCTTCTTATGGCATCTGATAATGGACTCATTTCTATACTTTTCCTTTTAGGTCTTAGTGCAGCCTTTTGATACTGTCGACCATGATATTCTACTTTATAGATTAGAACACGATGTTGGACTAAATGAAACTTTGCTGCAGTGGTTTAGATCTTATTTTCCGATAGACTTCAGTTTGTTAATATCAATAATGAGTTTTCTTCCATCTCTAAGCTCAGTCATGGAGTTCCACAGGGATCTGTGTTCGGCCCTACTCTTTTAAGTTTATATATGCTTCCGTTAGGCAACATCATTAGAAAGCACTGTATACATTTTCATTGTTACGCAGATGACACACAATTATACCCATCAATGCAGCCTGATGATGGTCATCAATTAGCCAAGTTAGAGGCTTTTCTTCAGAAAATCAAAGCTTGGATGACTTGTAATTTTCTGCTATTAAACCCACTAAGACTGAAGTCATTCTTGTTGGTCCAAAAAACCTGAGAAATACCTTTCCAAATCAAACTTAATTTGGATGCAATTACTCTTTCTCTGAATAGTTCTGTGAGGAACCTTGGAGTTATTTGTGATTAAGATTTGTTTTTTAATTCACATATTAAATTTGTTTCTAAGACTGCCTGAGCATCTTGTCTCTGAGTGATGCTTCGAAACTGGTCCACGCTTTTGTTAGCTCTAGTTTAGATTATTGTAACTTGTTATTATCAGGTTGTCCTAAAATATCTTTAAAAAGACTTCAGTTGATCCAAAATGCTGCTGCAAGAGTTTTAACAGGTACTAGAAAGAGAGATCATATCTCTCCGGTTCTGGCCTCCCTTCATTGGCTTCCCATAGAGTTTAAAATCCTTCTTCTCACTTACAAAGCTCTTAATAATCAGGCCCCCTTTGAAATAAAAGATCTGATGTTACCCTATCATCCTAACAGAGCACTACGCTCCCAAAATGCTGGATTACTTGTAATAGCTAGAATCTCCAAAAGTACAATGGGAGGCAGAGCCTTCAGTTATCAAGCTCCTTTCCTGTGGAACCAGTTACCAATCTGGGTTCAGGTTACTTTATTTGTACCCGTAGGTAGATTTGTTTTGCAGTCTGGTGACATCAATATTTACAAGCCACTAATTACATTCAACATAGACACAAACACAGGCACACATAAAGCTGACTATACACATGATAAAAATACTCAAGGCTCCATCAATCAGGGTATAAAAGGACAAAGAGATGAGGGAAAAACCAGAGGTAAGAGAGGAGGGTCATATTAAAAGTTAAAAACTAGTCAAAGAGGTTAAAAAACTCAAAGGTCTAAAACCCAATAAAATATTTAGAACCCAAGTGACATCCTACAAAAATAAGTAAATATAAAATGAAGTTAATAAATAGGTACCTAAATTATGTACAATATATTTTACAGCTTGTTCAACTCTTTGACAGCAGCAGGGACAAAGCTGTTTTTGTAGTGCTGGGTTCTACTTTTTGGGACAGCAAACCTCCGTCTTGAGGGAAGAAGTTGAAAGTGGCAGTGCAAAGGGTGGGAGTCATCATTTAAAATGGAGGTAGCCATCCTCTGTACTTGTCTGGTGTACAGGGATGTCAGGCTCAGCTGTGGCTCACCAAGCAAACCACTGGACCATCTAACTACCTGATCCAAGGATTTCCTCTGTTTCAGTTTTATCTGACCAAACCATGACACTAAAGAAAAAGATAAAACAGATTCAATAAAAGCCCGATAAAACATTGTCATTATGGTTCGGTCAACTTGGAAGCGTGCAAGTTTTCTCAAGCAATGCAAATGTTGCTGACCCTTTTTGCACACCCTTTCACAGTTCTCTTCAAAGTTTAAATTACTATCAATAATCGTCCCAAGATATTTATAGGATTGTACACATTCGGTGGTCTGGCCTTTTAGTATGGTGACTTTGTGCCTGGGATTTTTCCTCCTAAAGTCAATAATCATGTCTTTAGTTTTTGTCGTATTCAGCTGCAGGTAGGAATCCTCACACCAGTGAACAAAATCATCAACTACTGGGCAGTGGCCACTCTCACCCTCCTGGAGGAGACTGACAATAACTGAGTCATCAGCATACTTTATAATGTGTCTGTTGTCATGTCTGCTCCGACACATGTTTGTGTACAGGATGAAGAGTAGTGGTGACAACACACACCCCTGAGGAGAGTCAGTAGAAGAGCACTTTAGGTCCGACAATGTACCATTGACCCTTACTCTCTGAGTCCTGTTGGTTAAGAAATCCAGAATCCAACCCACCAGATTATTGCTCAAATCAAATTGTTGCAGGAGCCTTTCAACTAAGATGTGAGGCTGGATTGTATTAAAGGCGGAAGAAAAGTCCACAAATAAAAGCCTGGCATGTGTCCCATTAAAATCCAGATGTTTAAAAAGGATGTTAAACAGAGTGACAGTGGCATCCTCCACTCCTTTGTGTGGCCTATAGGCAAACTGCAGAGGATCCAATGCCTGCTCAGTCTGCCTTAGGACCTCACATCTGATCATTTTTCAAAAATTTTCATTAAAATTGAAGTCAAAGCAACTGGTCTAAAGTCGTTTACCATTTTAGGACAGCTGGATTTTGGAACGGGAACAACCATGGCTTCTTTCTAGATCTTAGGCACATGTTGTGTCTGTAAGGACTTATTGAAAATGTAATGAAATATAGGACTCAGTTCATGTGCACAGGACCTTACCAAGCACCCACATATATTATCAGGGCCCTGACTTTTGTTCACTTTTACAGTGCAGAACTCCTTTTTAACATCCTGCACCTCAATATTAAAGTGCTGATTGTCTTTTGAGTTTCTGTTTCAAATCTTGGATTTCTGTGCTAAAATCAAAGGAGTCAAAATGACCATAAAAACAATTAAGAGCATTAGCCAGCTCTGTGTCTGAATTAAAACCATCTAAAAACACACGATTACTGCGCTCTGCTCTGAAGGCCTGCAATAGTTTTCATACAGGCCCAGGCTGAACCAAGTTTCTTTGTTGCCATCTTGCTCTCCAACTCTGATTTATAATTCTGTTTTGCTCTTAAAATTTTGGCCTTCAGCTCCTTTGTGGCAACCTGTAGCTCAGAAACAGACCCCTGTTTAAAGACAAGTGCTTTCCTCTTTAAGCAGGATTTAACTGATTTTGTAACCCATGGCTTGTTGTTGGGATATATTTTGACACGTTTACGTGGAACAATCTTATTTTTACAGAAAGACATGTATGAGCATGTGACGTCAACCAGAGAGTCCAAATCATCCCCGCAGGCCAGTTTGAACATCTCCCAGTCTGTACAGTCAAAGCATTGCTGGAGGCTGTGCACTGAATCCTCTGTCCACACATCAATGTCTCTCGTCTCTACCTTGCCTCTTCTGAGAGCAGTTTTATATATGGGCAGCAAATGTACACAGTTGTGATCTGAGGATCCTAAAGGAGGAAGGGGGAGTGATTTATAGGCCCTCTCTATGGATCCATAGCACAGGTCCAATGTCTTTTTTCGCCTGGTTGGGCAGGAGACATACTGATAAAAGTTTTTAAGTGTCTTTGTGGGGAGCGTGAAATAAAGAAGCTGAATTGTTTCATGATTCAGGTTTTAATATTGTAGTCACATCCCCAACATATCAGGAATCTGAACTCCGAGTCTGAACTCAGTCAGAACCCCCTTATTTATACATACAACATCAAAAGCCAAATCACACATCCTTGTCAAATCCTCTTATTGATCATAACTCCCCCTTAATGTCCTTCAGTCCTCCACCTGGCCCCAGGGGGTCAGGAAGTCTTTTCAGGTCCTTACCGCCATGTCTCCGTCTCCCTGCTGTTCTTCACAGACGGTCCAGACCTATTGTCCTCCTCTAAGACGTGAGGTCAGTCCACATATGCAATCTTAAACATCCCCTTGTGCTTATACATACGTAGGCATGAATACATAAGCCACAGCCCCCCCCCCCAAACGTTGAAGAATGGACAATATATTCGGGTTCACAACATATGATGACATCAATGGCATAACTATACAACTTGATCACATTAAAAAATTCAGCGACCACATCAACAGCATAGTCTATACAGCATGATCACATTAACAATTCAGTGATAACGCCAACAGTATAGTCTACACAACATGCTCGCATTAAAAAAAATTCAGTGATAACACCAACAGCATAGCCTATACCATATGATCACATCAAACATCAGTCTGTACGTCGTCTGGGTTTCAACTGTCTTCCGAATCTGCTGTACGCAGGCCTCGCCATCCCAGCGGCACTGTCCTGCAAAGAATCTGCAGCCTGAGGAAGAGAGTGGTTATTTGATCCCTGCGGGGTTCCGGGATGTGTTCCCTGGGGGGTCTGCCACATCGAGGTGCCCTCGCCATCCGTACAGACTCGTCGTTCATCACAAAAGCAGGCTTTAATCTGTCAATACTGACTGTCTCTTTCCTGTCTCCTAAATCTAGCACAAAATGCTTATCACCAGTTTCCAGCACTCTAAATGGACCATCATATGGCGGCCGGAGGGTCGGTCTTAAAGCCTCGTGCCTAACAAAAACGAACTCGGCATTTTTTTAGAGCCTGAGGAACAAAAACCCGCGGAAAAGTGTGATGAACGGGGCCTGGAAGCATGTCCGCTTCCGTGCCGCTTAGTGGTGTCAGAGCTGGGAGGCGCCCTGGTTCTGGATGCTCTGGTAAGAATTCACCGGGCAGCCTGAGAGGTTGTGCAAAAACTAACTCTGCTGGGGAGGCATCCAGATCCTCCTTGGGCACAGAACGCAACCCCAATAAAACCCACGGTAGTTTGTTTACCCAATCTGCATCCGTAAGCGACGCTCTGAGGGCTGCCTTCAAAGACCTGTGAAAACGCTCGCATAAACCATTAGCCTGGGGGTGATACGCGGTAGTGCGATGGATTGTCACCCCTAAGCTGCTGGCCATCGCTGACCAAAGCTCGGAGGCGAACTGAGGTCCTCTGTCGGACATAATGTCCGACGGAACCCCAAAACGCGCTACCCAGGCCGTTAAAAAAACGCGAGCCACCTCTGCAGCCGTGGTTGATATTAGTGGGACCGCTTCTGGCCAACGTGTGGATCGGTCCACCATTGTCAAAAGATGTGTGAACCCCTGCGACGACGGTAGGGGGCCCACGAGGTCGACATGCACATGATCAAATCTCTTGGCTGGGATTCGGAACCGTTCTAAAGGGGCTTTCGTGTGCTTGTGAATTTTGGCCCGTTGGCAAGACATGCAGGTTCTCGCCCACTCTTTCTCGTGCTTGCGCAGGCCCGGCCAAACAAACTTTTCCGCAACCATCTTCACCGAAGCGCGCACTCCTGGGTGTGGCAGGGAGTGAACCGAGTCAAAAACGCGGCGGCGCCACGCGGCCGGGACTACCGGGCGTGGTCACCCAGTTGACATGTCGCAGATTAAGGGGGGCATACCGGTTTGCAAACACCTGCTCTCCAGCCTTAACCTTGTTGGTCCAGACTGGAGTGCGCGCACGTCCGCATCGCTACCCTGTTCCGCTGCCATGGCCGCGTAATCTATCCCTATGTGAACTGGGGCTGCGTACGCTTCCGCGCTGCTCTTGCACCCTGCGGCTGCGGTAGTATAATCTGCCTCCGTGTGTCCTGGTGATGACACGGCGCAAGAGAGGCAATCTGCCACTACGTTGAATTTACCCGCTACATGCTGAATGTCCGTAGTAAATTCTGAAATTGCGGCCAGATGCCTCTGCTGCCGGCCCGACCAAGGCTCTGAAATTTTAGACATCGCGAAAGTGAGCGGTTTATGGTCGACAAAAGCCGTGAAACGCCGACCTTCCAGCCAGAACTGGAAATGGCGAATGGCCAAATGGAGCGCTAACAGCTCTCTGTCAAACGTGCTGTATTTGCGCTCGGCTTCATTCAAGGATTTGCTGAAAAATGCCAACGGATGCCAAACTCCGTCCACGTGCTGTTCCACGACCGCCCCATGGCCAAATCTGATGTGTCCGTGGTGAGCGCTATGCCGGCCGATGGTTCGGGGTGGGCTAAAAGCGTGGCGTCAGCCAGGGCTCTTTTTACTTCTGCGAATGCGCGCTCCCGCTCCGGGGACCACACGACCGCGTTGGATGGCTTTTGTTTTCTGAGCGCGGCATATAATGGTTGCATGAACTGAGCTGCGTGGGGCAGGAAACGGTTATAAAAATTTACCATTCCCAAAAACTCCTGCAATGATTTGACCGTTTGTGGTGGGGGGAAATTTGCCACTGTGCGCACTTTATCAGGCAATGGGACTGCCCCTTCTGTGGAAACGCAGTGTCCCAAAAAGTCGATCTGCGCCACGCCGAACTGGCACTTGGCTGGATTAATTATTATCCCAACCTATTATTATCTATTATTACCAACTTATTATTATCCCTCCTATTGCCTCAATCATTAATCTTTCAATTTCATCTGGCCATTTTCCAAAGGCCTGGAAATCTGCTATTGTTACCCCTGTCTTTAAATCCGGTGACTCAACTCTTCTGCATAACTACCGACCAATAAGCATTCTTCCGGCCATTTCCAAAATTGCAGAAAAATGGGTGGCAGAACAGATTGTCCATTATTTAAACAGTAGTTCCCCCTCTCTCCATGCCATGCAGTTTGGTTTCAGATCCAAGCATTCCACTGAAATGGCTACATGCCTCTTCATTGAGAAAATAAAATCTTTTCTTGATAAGGGTGGAGTTGTAGGGGCTGTGTTTTTGGACCTCAGGAAAGCATTCGATACAGTAAATCACTCGGTTCTTCTTACCAAGCTCTTTAAATTTAACTTTTCTCACAATGCTATGAGCTGGATTGAATCATATCTGCATGATCGAACACAATCTGTATCAGTTAACAACTGCAGATCTGATTCTGTTAGGCTAACTTCTGGAGTCCCTCAGGGATCAATATTAGGCCCCCTTTTATTTAGTCTTTATATTAATGATTTGCCCACTGTTTGTTCTGAAGCTGAATGCTTAATGTATGCAGACGACACGGTTTTTTTTTGTTCATGGTCGCTCCAAAGACACTGTTGCTGCTAAACTTAGTAAAACAATGTCCTGTGTCACAACTTGGTTGCAGGAGTGCTGTCTACGGCTGTCAGACTGTACAACCTAAGCAGGGCTGCTCGCAGAGATAGCAAAAAGACGTAACAAACTAATAGTTTTTTGAATGCAAAAGATGCAATAGACTTACACAATGGTCCTCTCCGGCATACAACTAGGAACATACCGGTCGCTATGGAGGGTGAGAATATGTATGGGCACATAATCATACCATGTAGGATAACTAAGTAGTCGGTTATGCTGTTTCATCCCATCTAGCAACAATGCTCTGCACTGTGTGTGTTTATATATTTACATATTTATTCCATCTAGCTACAATGCTCAGCACTGGGTGTGTTTATATTTATATATCTATATATTTATTCCATCTAGCTACAATGCTCCGCACTGTGTTTTTATATATCTACATATTATTCCATCTAGCTACATTGCTCCGCACTGTGTGTGTTTATATACTTGCATATTTATTCCACCTAGCTGCAATGCTCCGTACTGTGGGTGTTTATATATTTACATATTTATTCCATCTAGCTACAATGCTCTGCACTGTGTTCATATATTCATATATTTATTCCATCCAGCTCCAATGCTCTGCACTGTGTGTCTGTGTGTGTGTGTGTGTATACTGTATACTGTATATCTTATAGTAATATGTACATATGTATATTAGCTGCTCTTGCTTGCTTGTTTTTTTTCTTGCCTTCTGATTGTTGCTCTGAGTGTTGCTATCCCTGTGCTGTTGCAATCCTGGAATTTCCCCGTTGTGGGACTAATAAAGGCTTATCTTATCTTATCTTATCTTACAGTTAAATGTTTCTAAAACTGTAGGCATGTATTTCACTAAAATAAATAGAGTGTCACCTGACCCTGACATACATGTTAATGGAGGAAAAATACAAATTGTTAGCCAATATAAATATCTTGGGTTAATAATAGATTCACAGCTTTCCTTTAAAGCCCATATTGCTAAATTGTGTAAAAAAATCAAGTTAAATCTTGCAAATTTTCGTGCAATTCGAAATGAAATGTCAACTGAAGCCGCAAAAATATACTTGCATTCAATGATTCTGAGTCACTTCAACTATTGCCTAACTAGCTGGTCCCAGGCGGGTTTGAGTGCAAAAAAACCATTGGAAGTTTTGTACAAACAAGCAGTTAAAGTTATGGATAAAAAACCTAGGCATTATCATCATTGTGCAATTTTTAAAAAATACAGTCTTTTAAATTGGGATAGTCTTCATACATTTGCAAATTTAAATTTGATTTATAAAGTACTGCATGATTTGGCTCCAGATCCTCTGGCAGAGTTCATCAGCCCAAGAAACAGCTCTGAGCGTGTCACTCGAGGCTCTGTCAGAGGTGACTGTTTCATTCCTCTGCGCAGGAGCACTTTCAGTAAGTCGGCCTGGTCAGTGAGGAGCGCTAGTGAGTGGAACTCAGTACCTGAGGAGGTTAAACTGCTCACAACATTCAAGGCCTTCACAAAAAAATTGAAAATGTGGCTTAGAAACACCTACAGCTGCCAACACTAAAAGATAAGTCTGCTGTGATGTTTGATGTTGTGTTTCAATGTACAGTTTGTTATGTATATATTATTTGTTACATTAGTGCCCTCTTAAATGTCTAACCATGTTTTTTTCTTGTAGATGCATTTTACTGCTTTTTTACATCTTGGCCAGGGGACTACAGATGAAAACTAGCCTTTTGGCTAATTCTGGCTTTTTTAACCATGTGTAATCATGTGTTTTATGAAATTGCATTGTCCCTTTTCAAATAAACTAAACTAAACCTCCGAAAAACTGTAGTGAGGTGTTTTTCGTGTTCCTCCTCGGACGTACTGGCGACTAAAATATCGTCGAGGTAGACGAACACGAAAGGGAGATCACGTAATACAGCGTCCATCATACGCTGGAATGTTTGTGCTGCGCCTTTAAGGCCAAACGGCATACACAAAAACTCAAAAAGCCCAAAAGGGGTTATTACGGCTGTTTTAGGGACATCCTCCGGTCGGACTGGAACTTGATGGTAGCCGCGAACCAGGTCTATTTTAGAAAAAATGCGCGCCCCCGCAAGATGCACCGAGAAATCCTGAATGTGTGGGATTGGGTAGCGGTCATGCACTGTAGCGTTGTTTAATCTGCGGTAATCGCCGCAAGGTCTCCAGGAGCCGTCAGCTTTAGGGACCATATGCAGTGGCGAAGCCCATGGGCTTTTCGAACGGCGAATAATGCCCAGCTTTTCCAGGCTGGCGAACTCCTCGCGTGCTATGGCGAGCTTGGCAGCATCCAAGCGCCGAGCTTTCGCGAACACGGGGGGGCCAGTTGTGGTGATAAAATGCTCCACCCCATGTTTCGCCACTGTTGCCGAAAATTTGGGAACTGTGAGTGCTGGAAATTGGGTGAGGAGTGTGTCAAACTTACCGCCTGCTGTGGTAACGTTGGCCTGCACGGGTGGTGGTGACACTCGAGCTGCACAAGGAATAGAGTAGAAAGATAGTGCATTTACTAATCGCCTGTTGGCAAGATCAACTAACAACCCATGTGAGCACAAGAAATCAGCACCTAACATGATGAAACTCACCGCCGCTATGATAAAAGTCCACTCATAATTGCGGCCGTGTAAGGACAGAGACAAAGTCCTTTCTCCATAGGTGTTGATGCTCGAGCCGTTTGCCGCTGTTGCCCCGTCGCCGCGGGGGCCAGCCACCCGGTCAGCGTAGGTCGGGGTGATAAAGCTCACCTGAGCTCCAGTGTCTATGAGGAAATGCCGCCCGGGGCTCTCATCAGTGATGTAGAGCAGCTTATTGGTCTCGCCGAGAGCCGAAGCTGCTAACGGATCTCGGCTTTGGAGTTTCCCGAGCTCTTGTAACTGCATGATGGCACACACCTGTGTGCCTTCTCTGCGAAACGCCGGTGATAATAGCAGAGGCCATCTCCTCCGCTGCGTCGTGGCCGCGCCGCTGCCATGGTGGGTGGGTTCGGCTCCATTGAGCAGGCTGCAGCTTCATTCCTCCAGCTCTCAAAGAGGAGACACGTGTGTGTGTCTACAGCATTACAGGAATCAGGATCAGGTAGTGAGAGAGAATGAGAGGCAGAATCACAACTTGGCACAGCATTTATACCCAACTCAAACAATAGATCAAAGGACCTTCACAGCAGTCAATCTGGGCATTTGCATATCAGAGGTACAGACAGGATGCATGAACACAATGCATGGATGACACTTTAACCTCACAGCTGTAAACGCAGCATGCAGCGGAAAAAACCCAGGAATGCGAGCTGACTGTCTCTGTGTTCTGTCTCTGTGTTGTGGGGGTTGAATCAACCCGCTACAACTGTATTGTTTTATAGGACAGTTTTTATTGTACAATGATTGAAATATTTGTAAAAATTTATCATATGCTTTATTTATATCATTTTCATCATAAACTATCTTCCAATCTTGTATTAATAATTCCTTTGTCAGTAAATACATTGATTCTTCGGTTCTTATTAAGATAAGATAAGATAAGATAAGCCTTTATTAGTCCCACAACGGGGAAATTCCAGGATTGCAACAGCACAGGGATAGCAACACTCAGAGCAACAATCAGAAGGCAAGAAAAAAACAAGCAAGCAAGAGCAGCTAATATACATATTCTTTTATATTTAATATTTTTGGTATACTTTTTCTTCCTATAATCACATTGATAGACAACAAAAATCGGCAGGTGGTCACTGATATCATTCAATAAAAGCCCACTCCTGATATTATTTTCCATAATGTTTGTGAATATGTTATCTATTAGTGTGGCACTGTGTGACGTGATTCTGCTAGGTCCGGTAATTGTTGGATGTAAGCCCATACTGTACATTGTGTTGATAAATCACAACACAATTTTTTTTTTTTTTTTTTTTTTTTTTTTTTTTTTGTTACTTATTTGTACCCGTAGGTAGACTTGGTTTGCAGTCTGGTGACAAGCCACCGGCTGCTGGTCGCTGCGTGCGCGAGCGCCCTAAACCTACATGTTTTTGGTATGCGGGAGGAAACCGGAGAAATCCCGGAGTAAACCCGCGCAACACGGGGAGAACATGCAAACTCCACACAGCTCACTGTTGGTCGGGGGCTGGGATCGAACCCACGATCTCATGATCCCCGCGATCCCCCGGCCGAGGGTAAAACTGTGCTGCCACAGTGCTAAACTCACAGTTTGTGAGAACCCGGGACTGTGTGTCCGACACGATCATCAGTAGCACGGGGGCCCCCCAGGGAACGGTGCTGGCTCCCTTCCTGTTCACTCTTTATACTGCGGACTTCTCACACAACACAACACACTGCCATCTACAGAAGTTCTCTGATGACTCTGCGATCGTTGGCCTCATCTCCAATGGAGATGAAGCTGAGTACAGAGGGCTTATCCAGGACTTCGTGGACTGGTGCCATCGGAACTGCCTCCAGATCAACGCGAGGAAAACTAAGGAGCTGGTGGTGGACTGCCGCAGGCATGGGCAGCCCCTCACAGTACCAGTAAATATACAGGGAACAGACATCGAGATGGTGACATCCTATAAGTACCTGGGTATTCATCTGAACAATAAACTAGACTGGTCACACAATACTGATGCACTCTACAAGAAGGGACAGCGCAGGCTGTTCCTGCTGAGGAGACTCAGGTCTTTTGGTGTACAAGGGGCGCTGCTGAAGTCATTCTATGACACGGTGGTGGCATCAGCCATCACTTTTGGAGTGGTCTGCTGGGGCAGTGGCATTACTGCAGCCGATAGGAAGAGACTGAACAAACTGATTAAGAAAGCTAGCTCTGTCCTGGGGCAGCGCCTTGATCCGATGGAGGAGATAGGAGAGAGAAGGACGGTGGCTAAACTGTCATCTCTGCTGGAGTCCGAGTTCCACCCTATGCAGGACATACTGAATGCACTGAGGAGCTCATTTAGCAGCAGACTACATCATCCCAGGTGCACAACCGAGAGGTTTCGTAGGTCCTTCCTACCAACGGCTGTCAGACTGTACAACCTAAGCAGGGCTGCTCGCAGAGATAGCAAAAAGACGTAACAAACTAATAGTTTTTTGAATGCAAAAGATGCAATAGACTTACACAATGGTCCTCTCCGGCATACAACTAGGAACATACCGGTCGCTATGGAGGGTGAGAATATGTATGGGCACATAATCATACCATGTAGGATAACTAAGTAGACGGTTATGCTGTTTCATTCCATCTAGCAACAATGCTCTGCACTGTGTGTGTTTATATATTTGCATATTTATTCCATCTAGCTACAATGCTCCGTACTGTGGGTGTTTATATATTTATACAGTATATCTACATATTATTCCATCTAGCTACATTGCTCCGCACTGTGTGTGTTTATATACTTGCATATTTATTCCACCTAGCTGCAATGCTCCGTACTGTGGGTGTTTATATATTTACATATTTATTCCATCTAGCTACAATGCTCTGCACTGTGTGTTCATATATTCATATATTTATTCCATCCAGCTACAATGCTCTGCACTGTGTGTCTGTGTGTGTGTGTATATATATATATATTATAGTAATACGTACATATGTTTATTAGCTGCTCTTGCTTGCTTGTTTTTTTTCTTGCCTTCTGATTGTTGCTCTGAGTGTTGCTATCCCTGTGCTGTTGCAATCCTGGAATTTCCCCGTTGTGGGACTAATAAAGGCTTATCTTATCTTATCTTATCTTATCTTAAATTCTTCTGTCAAACTATGTTGTTTTGAATTCATCAGATCTGTATTGAAATCCCCACAGATGAACATAACTTTATGAGTTAGTTTTGCATACATTTTTTCCATCCAGTCCTTAAATAAGTCAATGTTTGATCCAGGTTTTCTATATACACAGCTCACTTCTATATTCTTCACATTGTCCAGACAGATTTCTATTGTAATACATTCAAATAAATCATCCACAGTTACTGACAGATTTTCAACAACCTTGTATTTCAAGCTCTTTGACATGATTTATGACCCAAGAGACAGACACTGACACGAGTGACTACAAACAATTATCTTTTATTGTAAAAGTTAAGGTGTAGTGCCTGTATGTGTGTCTATCTGGTCATGTTTGCTGAGCACGTCTTGCGGCGACCTGGCAACCCTGGAAACACACAAGCACAATGGTTACTGCTGCACAAACAACAATAGCGGAGCATATGCAGCAGGGGCTTACTTGCAGGTCCCACAGTGTAAATTTGGCTGGCTCCTGGTGTCCGTGTGACGTAGTGCTCGAGGTGTCCGGCGTTGCGGGGGTGAGAAGGAACTCCGGGAAGGTGGAGGCTGTGCCTCATCAGCTGAGGAGGATTGTCCGCCGCCTGGGAGGTCCACCTATGCACAGGGGATAGAACTTGCAGATGATGAGTGCGGGGTTTGCTTACGTGACAGGGCTTGACTTGGAGTCAGCGCAGCTGATGATGATGATGCTGATGACGGGATAGCGGCCATCATGACAGTACTCCCCCCTCTAGAGGTGCCTCCAGGCATCTGCCCAATCCTACCTGGATGCGCCCGATGGAAATCGCGGATCAATTGCTTATCGAGGATCAACACAGGGCGTATCCAGGAGCGATGCTCAGGACCAAACCCCTCAAAGTCCACCAAATACTGAAGGCCCCGACCCCTCCTGCGGATGTCCAGGAATGCTGTCACCCCCCAGGCCGGATGGCCATCAATCATCCTTGGGGGGCCAGGAGCCGCGGGAGGCAGGCACAGCGGGTCGGCGATGTAGGGCTTGACCTGGGAGACGTGGAAAGTGGGGCAGATGCGCATGTGAGGGGGGAGAACAAGACGCACAGACACAGGGTTGACAATGCAGGCAATAACAAAAGGGCCGATGAAGCGCTTGGTCAGCTTACGCTTCTCGGCAGGCACACTGATGTTTCTCGTGGACAACCATACCTTCTGACCCACCTTGTAATCTGGAGCAGGCCTCCTGTGATGGTTGGCCACCTCAATGTTGCGTTCCGTGGTTCTCAGGAGGGCTCTGCGGGTGATGGACCAAATCTGCCGACAGCGCCTGGTGTGAGCCTGTACAGACGGAACCGCCACCTCTCTCTCCTCCTCAGGGAACACAGGAGGATCGTACCCCAATGATGCCTTAAAGGGGGACATCCCCGTGGCCGAGGACACCGTGGTGTTATGAGCGTACTTGATCCACGGGAGATACGTGCTCCAAGAAGAGGAGCAAGAAGAGATGATGCAGCGCAGCGCAGCCTCCAGCTACTGATTGGCCCGCTCACATTGGCCATTACTCTGCGGGTGGTATCCAGAGGAGAGACTGGCCATGGCCCCCAGTACCATGCAGAACGCTTTCCAAACATGAGACACGAACTGTGGCCCTCGATCCGAAACGATGTCAGCGGGGATCCCGTGAGGATGAACCACGTGAAGGACGAGAAGGTCCGCCATCTCCCGCGCTGATGGCAACCCCCGGAGAGGCATAAAGTGGGCAGCTTTAGAAAAACGATCCACAATAGTTAAAACAGTCGTGAAGTGGCCGGAGGGGGGCAAACCGGTCACGAAGTCCATGGCCACATGAGACCAGGGGCGGGAAGGGACGGGCAAGGGGTGCAGCAGGCCCGCCGGGGCCGATGATGACGTCTTCCCAGTAGCGCACTGGGCACAGGCCCGGACATAGTTGTTAACATCCTTCCGTAGCCCTGGCCACCAAAAAAATCCTCTGTAGGAGGTCAACGGTCCGACTCACACCCGGATGGCATGCTAGTTTGGATGGCACGCTAGTTTGGATGCATGACCCCACTCTATTACCTGGCCTCTGACAGAACGGGGAACAGATAGGCGACCCGGGGGCCCCCCCACCCGGATCGGGCTCCACTTCCTGTGCTCTTCTGACCTTATCGCAGATGCCCCAGGTTAACGCACCCACCACACAGGCAGACGGTAGGATAGTCTCCTCCTGTTCGTCAGAGGATGGTGCATCAAACTGCCTGGATAGGGCGTCAGGCTTACCATTCTTGCTTCCCGGTCGGTAGGTGATCGTAAAATTAAAGCGACCGAAGAAGAGTGACCAGCGGGCCTGACGTGCGTTCAACCACTTGGCAGTCCTGAGGTATTCAACGTTGCGATGGTCGGTCCAAACGACAAACGGCTGGGCAGCCCCCTCCAGCCAGTGCCTCCACTCCTCCAGAGCGAGTTTGATGGCCAGCAGCTCCCTGTCACCAATGCTGTAGTTCCTTTCAGCAGGTGTTAGGCGATGAGAGAAGTAAGCGCAGGGTCGGATCTTCCCATCCGTCGGGGAGCACTGAGAGAGAACGGCCCCCACCCCCGAATCCGAGGCGTCCACCTCCACCAGGCATTGTAGCTCCCGATCCACCTGGGTCAACACACGGGCCGAGGCGAACTCTCCCTTCAGTCTCTCAAATGCCGCAGCAGCTTCCTCACTCCAGCGAAAGGGGACCTTCGGGGATGTGAGCGCAGTCAGGGGTCTGGCGATGTTCCCAAAGTTAGGCACAAAACGCCGGTAAAAATTGGCGAAACCTAAAAACCCCTGCAGCTGTTTCCTAGATGTAGGTGTGGGCCAGTCCACCACCGCCTTGACCTTGTCCGGATCGGGAAGCACCTGGTTTCGGGCAATGATAAATCCCAGGAAGGAGGTGCGATCCGTGTGGAATTCACACTTCTCCGCCTTGACAAACAACTGATTCTCCAGGAGGCGCTGCAGGACCCACCGTACATGCACCTGGTGCTCCTCCAGTGTGCGCGAGAAGATGAGGATATCATCGAGGTACACAAAGACGAAGGAGTTCAGAAAGTCCCGGAGGACGTCATTTATTAGGCGCTGGAACACCGCCGGAGCGTTGGTTAACCCAAACGGCATCACTAAGTATTCAAAGTGACCGCTTGGGGTCCGGAAAGCCGTCTTCCATTCGTCACCTTCTCGGATGCGCACCAGATGATAGGTGTTCCGTAGATCTAACTTGGTGAACCATGATGCCCCCTGGAGGGAATCGAAGGCAGTGTTCATCAAGGGGAGAGTATATTTGTCTTTGATTGTGATATCATTGAGACCCTGGAAATCGATGCAGGGGTGCAGGGAGCCGTCCTTCTTCCCCACGAAGAAGAATCCTGCGCCTACGGCAGAGGACGAGGGGCGGATGATACCGGAAGCCAGGGACTCCTTGATATACATATCCATGGCCTCGCGTTCTGGGGCTGACAGGCTATACAGGCGGCTCGCCGGGAGAGGAGCCCCAGCCTTGAGATTGATAGCGCAGTCATACGGGCGATGGGGGGGAAGGGACAGCTCCCATGACTTACTAAACATCAGACCCAGGTCATGGTAGATGTCGGGCACCTTGGACAGGTCCGGAGGGGGCGTCGAGGGAGGAAGCATCGGTACCGAGGGGGCACACGCTGCTGACTGAAGACAGGCGCTCAGGCAGAACGAGCTCCACGCCGTGATTCTCCCAACTTGCCAGTCGAACGTGGGGTTGTGCAGCCGGAGCCAGGGGTACCCCAGGATGATGGGTGAAGAGGAGATGGGCAGGACCAGAAACCGTATTTCCTCCCTGTGATTCCCAGAGACTATTATAGACACAGGGGCCGTCTGGTGGGAAACTGATGTCAGTGATGCCTTTGATAGGGTGACAAGATGAACGGGGGGGCATAAGGGCTGACAGCTGAGGTCCATCAGGGTTGCCAGGTCTCGGAAGATGAAATTTTGCTCAGCTCCTGAGTCAACTAAGGCATGTGTGATGTGTTCCTTGTGATTGTGAAGGAGTCTAATGGGGACGTGGCAACTAGTGAGGGGTTTTTCCTGATTTTTGTCCGCGAATCCCCCTACTTTGATCCGCGGACCTCCCCTTTTGATCGGACAGTCCACTACTCCATGTGACCCACTACCACAATAGAAACACAACCCATGCTCCCTGCGGCGCTGTCTTTCAGCCGCTGTAATCCCCGATTGTCCCACAATCATATCCTCCTGCTCCGGTAGTTCCTCAGATGAAGGCAGAGCGAGGAGGGAGGGCCTAACGGAGCAAGGGCGAGGTCTGCTCGAACGGGAAGCTGTTTGCCGTTCGGCCGCTCGCTCCTTTAGCCTGCTATCTAGACTGATGGTGAGGGAGATTAGCTCCCCTAACCTGTCTGGTTTATCCCGTGCTGCTAGCTCGTCCTTTAACTCAGGGCTAAGGCTGCGGAGGAAGATTCCACAGAGTGCTGGCTCCCCCCACCCAACCTCAGCAGCTAATACCCGGAAATCAATGGAGTAATTGGCGGCAGACCTACTGCCCTGCCGAAGACCGAGCAGCCGTTCGGTTAACACCGCGCCTCGGTCCACATGATCGAATACCTCCATGAACTCTGCCACGAACTGCTGGTAAGTCAAAAGTGGATAATTTGGTTTGGCCATGATGGTATAAGCCTAATCTAAGGCTCTGCCTCCCAGCAAGTTGATAATATATCCAATTTTATTCATATCAGTGGCAAAGTCCCCCGGGACGTGGAGAAACACAGACTCGCACTGCAGCAAAAACCCTCGTGCCTCCCCGAGTTTTCCACTAAAACGAGCGGGGGTTGGCACGGGAGTTAGGCAATGTGCGGATGGTGGGTTTGTTTGGCTAGTAGCAGTAGCTGCGGGTGCAGAAGGCGTCCCGCTGGCCGGGGGAAACGCCTGGTGTCCTTCCAGGCGATCCAGCCGGCTGTTAATTAGTGTCAATTGATTTAAGATAACCGTCTGTTGATGGGAAATCATGTCAACTCATGCGCTAAGAGTGTTTAAGCGGCGCGACAGCGCGCTGTCTGTTGGGTTATTCTGACGGAGTCGTACTGACATGATTTACGACCCAAGAGACAGACGCTGACACGAGTGAATACAAACAATTATCTTTTATTGTAAAAGTGAAGGTGTAGTGCGTGTATGTGTGTCTATCTGGTCACGGGAGCTGAGCACGTCTTGTGGCGACCTGGCAACCCTGGAAACACACAAGCACAATGGTTACTGCTGTACAAACAACAATAGTGGCGCATATGCAGCAGGGGCTTACTTGCAGGTCCCACAGTGTAAATTTGGCTGGCTCCTGGTGTCCGTGTGACGTAGTGCTCGAGGCGTCCGGCGTTGCGGGGGTGAGGAGGAACTCCGGGAAGGTGGAGGCTGTGCCTCGTCAGCTGAGGAGGATTGTCCGCCGCCTGGGAGGTCCACCTGTTCACAGGGGATAGAGCTTGCAGATGATGAGTGCGGGGTTTGCTTACATGACAGGGCTTGACTTGACGTTGGCTTCTTGACTCGCGGTCGTGATCTTGGCACATTGCTCGGCAAGGAAGACAGACGACTCCGTGCTGAGGAGTCCGCACGTTGAGCTTTTAAAGCCCGCTGATTGCCACCTGCTGGAGTGAGCGCAGCTGATGATGATGATGCTGATGACGGCCTAGCGGCTATCATGACACTCTTGTCAACATAAATTGCAACTCCTCCTCCTTTTTTCACTTTTCTATTTATATAATTTAATTCATAGCCATCCATGGTAAAATCCACTCTTTTCTCTTCACTGAGCCATGTCTCTGATATTGCCACAATATTGAATGGCTCTTTAAACTGATGTAAATAATCTTTAATGTTATTAAAGTTGGCATAGAGACTTCTGCTGTTGAAGTGGATCATAGAAATATTGAAATAAGATGTGACCATTGTGTTAAACTGTTCATCCATGTAGTAACTACAGTTATTATTGATGGAGCTAAATAAATTATTATCAGGGTCTATGTTATATTCTACGTCCTGTGGGTTGTGATCTGTATATTCAAAAACTTTCAGTTCCTGTTGTTCCTGTTTGCTGATCTTTTGTTTCATGTTGTTAAATGTATTGTAGCAGATGAGTATATCCCTTCAGTGTCCTACAATTGTCTTTTGTTGCTGTGACTCCAGTTCATAACATTCATTGATATTTGTCCAGTTCCATAATATTACGGATGTTAATGACCTTGGCTTCTTCAGGTGATCCGTTTAATTTGATGTATATTTTACAGTTTGATGTCCAGGTGTTTTGAATCTTTTTCTGCTTTCTCAGGTAGCTTGCTTTTCTGGCTATTTCTGCGTTTTCTTTTGTGAGGTGCTCGTTTATGTAAATGTTTGTTCTTTTCAGTTTCCTACCTTGTTTTAACAGCGCAGTCTTGTGTTTTCTGTTGACAAACCTCATGATCACAGCCGGTTTGTCACCGTTTTTCCTGGGCAGAGGGTGGCAGGTCTCTATGGTGTTACAGTCCAGCTGGATTCCTTTGGACTCCATGAAGGCCACCACTTATTGCTCCGTGGATTTGTCTTCCAGCTCACCGAGCCTCCCTCCGCTGTCGGCGGCCACTGCTCGCGCGTATGATTGGGGTTTGATGTGGAGCCCCGTGATGATCCCATTGTTCACCCGAGTGTTCTGCTCCAGTTCCGACACTCTGCTCTCCAGATACGCCAGCCTCTTGTCCTTCTCGGCGTTCTGGATCCACAGCGCTTTCACCTCCTCAACCAGGTCCAGAATGTTTCTTTGCTGCAGCTTAACAGCAGAAATCTCTTCAGCCAAGAAGTCCAGCGCTCTTTTGATGTCGTCCACCTCCTCAGTCTGCTGAGCTTTCTTGGGACCCGTGATCCCGGCCGATGTTCGTTGATTGTGAAACCAACAAACAAAGAAACCAACAAAAAAAAAACACATGGGAGAAATCCCTTTGTTCTCCCGGAGTGTGAGGAGCCTGACTGCTTCACCAGCCACTACAATATTAAGTTAAGAGAATTGAATGATGATTATGAGAATATGGCAATTTCTCTTTTTTTGCACGAGCAGGTTTATTCTCCAGCGGTAGTGACAAAAAAAAAAAAAAAACAGCTCAAAATGCCAGCTCTAAACTGAGTTTTAAGCAAGAAACGAACTGGGAGCCTTTACCTGTGCGTCCTCACCTTACATGCCACAACCGGAAGTATCAGCCTAAGGAATTCCACCTATGTCCGGCTTTGGTTTTATTGCCCCCGTAAACATGGAGACATAGAGCCCCTCATTGCTACACCGATCCACAGCTCAATAAAATTTCCTTAAACTTTGGGACATGCTGGATTTAACCAGTGGACTTTAAAGTACATTATTACAAACTCAAATCTAAATCTTTCCTTCTTTTCAGGACTATGAAAAGCAAATGGACTCTGATGTTTTTAATGTGGAAAATCAATAATATGTGTGAAATGCATTAATCTGTGATTTTATATATATATATGCATGTTAAAAATGTTTAAATGAATGTTTATTCCTGCATGTTGATTTAGAAGCACTGCTTATAAGTTACACTAATCACCAAGGTTAGCTTAGTTATACATAAGTGTGTAGAGGAATATTCCAGTGTATTGAAATTGTGTGTCCATGTGGACCGGTATCAAATGTCACACAGCATAAGATAAGATAAGATAAGATAAGATAAGCCTTTATTAGTCCCACAACGGGGAAATTCCAGGATTGCAACAGCACAGGGATAGCAACACTCAGAGCAACAATCAGAAGGCAAGAAAAAAAACAAGCAAGCAAGAGCAGCTAATATACATATGTACATATTACTATAAAATATATATATACACACACACACACACACACAGACACACAGTGCAGAGCATTGTAGCTGGATGGAATAAATATATGAATATATGAACACACAGTGCAGAGCATTGTAGCTAGATGGAATAAATATGTAAATATATAAACACCCACAGTGCGGAGCAATGTAGCTAGATGGAATAATATGTAGATATATAAAAACACAGTGCGGAGCATTGTAGCTAGATGGAATAAATATATAGATATATAAATATAAACACACCCAGTGCTGAGCATTGTAGCTAGATGGAATAAATATATAGATATATAAATATAAACACACCCAGTGCAGAGCATTGTAGCTAGATGGAATAAATATGTAAATATATAAACACACACAGTGCAGAGCATTGTTGCTAGGTGGGATGAAACAGCATAACCGTCTATTTAGTTATCCTACATGGTATGATTATGTGCCCATACATATTCTCACCCTCCATAGCGACCGGTATGTTCCTAGGTGTATGCCGGAGAGGACCATTGTGTAAGTCTATTGCATCTTTTGCATTAAAAAAAAAACTATTAGTTTGTTACGTCTTTTTGCTATCTCTGCGAGCAGCCCTGCTTAGGTTGTACAGTCTGACAGCCGTTGGTAGGAAGGACCTACGAAACCTCTCGGTTGTGCACCTGGGATGATGTAGTCTGCTGCTAAATGAGCTCCTCAGTGCATCCAGTATGTCCTGCATAGGGTGGAACTCGGACTCCAGCAGAGATGACAGTTTAGCCACCGTCCTTCTCTCTCCTATCTCCTCCATCGGATCAAGGCGTTGCCCCAGGACAGAGCTAGCTTTCTTAATCAGTTTGTTCAGTCTCTTCCTATCGGCTGCAGTAATGCCACTGCCCCAGCAGACCACTCCAAAAGTGATGGCTGATGCCACCACCGTGTCATAGAATGTCTTCAGCAGCGCCCCTTGTACACCAAAAGACCTGAGTCTCCTCAGCAGGAACAGCCTGCGCTGTCCCTTCTTGTAGAGTGCGTCAGTATTGTGTGACCAGTCTAGTTTATTGTTCAGATGAATACCCAGGTACTTGTAGGATGTCACCATCTCGATGTCTGTTCCCTGTATATTTACTGGTGCTGTGAGGGGCTGCCCATGCCTGCGGCAGTCCACCACCAGCTCCTTAGTTTTCCTCGCGTTGATCTGGAGGCAGTTCCGATGGCACCAGTCCACAAAGTCCTGGATAAGCCCTCTGTACTCAGCTTCATCTCCGCTGGAGATGAGACCAACGATCGCAGAGTCATCAGAGAACTTCTGTAGATGGCAATGTGTTGTGTTGTGTGAGAAGTCCGCAGTATAAAGAGTGAACAGGAAGGGAGCCAGCACCGTTCCCTGGGGGGGCCCCCGTGCTACTGATGATCGTGTCGGAAACACAGTCCCGGGTTCTCACAAACTGAGGCCGGTTCGTGAGGTAGTCCAGGATCCATGATGACAGGTGCTGGTCCACCCCTGCGCGCAGCAGCTTGTCCTTCAGGATCATCGGTTGGATGGTGTTGAAAGCACTGGAGAAGTCAAAGAACATGATCCTCACCATATTCCCGGGCTTCTCCAGGTGGGACAGAGAACGGTGAAGGAGGAAGATCACCGCATCCTCCACCCCAATGCCATGCTGGTAGGCGAACTGGAGTGGATCCATCGCTGGTTCCACCAGGGGGCGGAGATGAGCAAGGAGCAGTCTCTCCAGGGTCTTCATCAAGTGGGACGTCAAGGCCACCGGTCTGAAGCTGTTCAGGTCTTTGGGGTGGGAAGTTTTTGGTACAGGTACCACACAAGATGTTTTCCACAGCTGTGGTACCCTCCCCAGTTTCAGGCTCATGTTGAAGATATACGTCACAATCCCACACAGCTGGTCTGCACAGGACTTGAGGAGCTTTGCGCTGATGCCGTCCGGTCCTGACGCCTTCCTCGCCTTGATCTTCCTCAGCTCCGTCCTCACCTGGGTCTTGGTCAGGGTCAGGATGGGGGGCTGTGTGTTGGGAGTGGGGGGGGGTGTCGGTGGAGTGGGGAGTGGGCAGCAGGACTTGATTTCTTAGTGGCAGCAGTGGTTGTTGTGCAGACAGGGGGGAGGGCGGTTGGTCAAATCTATTGAAAAACAGATTCAGGTTGTTCGCCCACTCCCTGCCCCCCGTGGCCTGGGGGGAGGTATTCTGGAGCCCCGAGATGGTTTTGAGGTTTCTCCAGACCCCGCTGATGTCGCTCTGTTGCAGCTTGTCCTCCATCTTCTTCCTGAAGCTGTCCTTGCCTTCTCTGATCTTTCTCCTCAGCTCCCTCTGTACGGACTTCAGCATCTCCCTGTTCCCCGACCTGAAGATCCTCTTCTTCTCTCTCAGAAGTGTTTTTATCTCAGGGTTGATCCAGGGTTTGTTGTTTGAGTGACGCCGTATGGTCTTGGTGGGAACGGATTTGTCCACACAGAAGCTGAGGTAGCCCGTGAAGGTGTGAATGAGGCCATCGATGTCCTCACCATGTGGATCGCAGAGCTGCTTCCAGGCAGTGGCTTCAAAACAGTCCTTTAGAGTGTCCATTGTCTCCTCAGACCATAACTCCACAGTGTGCATGGCCGGAGGTTGTCTGTGCACTAGGGGTTTGTACACCGGTCGGAGATGAACCAAGTTGTGATCCGATCTCCCAAGTGGGGGAAGTTGTGATGAGGTGTACGCCTCCTTAGTGTTTGCGTAGAACAAATCCAGTGTTTTATTGTCTCTAGTGTGGCATGTGACATACTGGGTGAAAGTGGGCAGAATGGGAGACAGTGAAACGTGGTTGAAATCGCCTGAGATGAGGAGAAGAGCATCTGGGTGTTCTGTCTGCAGCCTGCTGGTTACTGAATGGATGACGTCACGTGCTGTCCCAGCGTTCGCCGTCGGATTTGCATAAACAACAATGCAGATCACGTGTGAGTGTTCTCTCGGGAGATATGTAGGCCTCATGCTAACAGCTAGCAACTCAATGTCTTTGCTGCAGTGTCGTTGTTTAACAGTGATATGTCCCGGTCTACACCAGTTGTTGTTAACATACATTATCACTCCACCGCCCCTAGTTTTGCCACTCTCTGGTGTTCGGTCAGCTCGTATCATGTGAAAACCCTCCAGCTCAATGTTAGCATCTGCTGCTAGTTCAGTTAGCCACGTCTCAGTAAACAAAAGGAGAGAGCACTCCCGGTAAGTGCTATCATAACGGGAGATAGCCGCTAGCTCATCTAACTTTCCCAGTATCGACCGTACATTTCCCATGACAACAGATGGAAGGGAGGGTCTGTACCTTATATTTTTTGTCCTCCGCCTTACTCCAGCCCGGCAGCCGCGGCGTTTTCGCCTCAGTTCTCTCGGTATGTCGAGTTTTTCCAGTGGGACCGGGTGGCGGTTAAATGCTAGCAGCTCTTCCCTGTTGTATCGAATCCTGCTATAAACAGTGGCTCCGTCCACCGGCTCAGGAGACATTTGGGACGATCTGTGTGATTAGCATTCACTGAGTTCCAGCTTCGCCATCCCATTGGCCCCTCGCAGACGAAGCCTGTCATTGGACTAAAGTTCATCGAGCCCGCCCACGAAGAAGGCTTATCGGCTGAGGTTGCTGTCAACCCGGAAGCCCGCGAAAGCTCAACAGAACTTATAAAAGGAGGAAGACCCCCTGCTACCTCCTCATTTGTCTCTTATCTTTTACCTCTTTTGCTCTACTCTTTTTGGTTCTTCCTGTCTCTTCGACACGTCTCCGTCCATTGTCCACACACAGCGAGAGAACTTTGGGAAGAACAAAGGACTGTCTGAACAAAGACTTCTCCCACGTGTTGCTTTTCCGAGCACAGAGCAGATAACTCGTAATTTGTTTATGTAACTTTGTATTTTAATGTTTTTTTCTTTTTCTCTTAAATGCATAGGAATTCCTATTCCTTCGAGCTCAATTCTTAATCAGTTAAACTCCAATCTTTATTTATCACTTTTTTATTATTAAACTTTTTGTAAAACCACAGTTTGTTTTAATTTTAAAGGGGACCTGTGGTGGTCGTGAAAAAAAAAATATTATATTGAGCCCCTGTCTCGCGTTCCAGTTCAAGTTTAAGTTCAAGTTCAAAGCAATGTGATATAAATCCATTGCTGATGTGCTGGTTCAGCTATGTCAGCAAAACATGCGGGCAGCCATACTGGCAGCTACATGGCCTGCCAGGACGCTTCCTGTGACATAGTGTCGTGGATACTGTCTGGATCAATATTGGCTGAGCCTGGAGTGCCCGGATGAGCAGTGGCTTTCGGGATATTCAAATTCAAATTCAAACATTTATTTCAAACTCAGGGTTCATATTAAATGCAGAACTAAAACGAGTAGAAAATAAATAAATAAATAAATGCTTAAATTCAGCGGGTCGTCTCGTCTGATCTGAGGTCATAACGGCCGCCGGACGGCCGATGATTCGGCACTGGGCTCTTCCCTCGCCGCTAAAACTATATACAGAGCAGCAGACACTCGGCGCTCTTGTAACAACAAAAACATACAATGCGATATGGATATCGCAACATGGCGGAATGTAAAGCCTTTGGATGTCTCAATAATAAGCGAAAAAACAAAGATAAACACTTCTTTTGTGTACCCAAACCCAGCTCACCTTGTCAGAAGATCGTAGCAGAAAAGTGATTGCGCAATCTCGGAACAGGGCACAGACGTTTCCTTTCAGACGAAATTGCATTGTGTGTGAGGACCACTTCGTCACTTTCACCCTCAGAAGACCTTTCTGGCTCAAACCTGTAGCCATGTTGGACGAATTCTTCCTCAGAGTCCGACAATTCGGCCATAATAGAATAAAAACACTCACAAAAGCACCCTAGTCTCTCATACAGGCGGAGTATTGACTTTTCAGTGGCAACGTAGTGACGTCACATCCGCATGTGTCATGGCTGCGCGCAGAGTTTTCATTGGCTGGCCATGCCTGCGGTCGTATTTGTATATTTCTCTGGTGGTATATGGCTGGCAATAATTATTTAACCAAATAACGAATGCTTTGCCTAATGTTTTCAAGTTGAATGCATTTAGACGACCACCACAGGTCCCCTTTAATGTAAGCTTTAATCTTGACTTTATTTTTATAATATTTTTCTTGACCAATCACACACCAGAAGCTATTATTTTTAACTAAAGTCCGAAACTCTTTAATTTGAGATTGGATTAGATATCTTTAATTAATTATTACTGAAGGCCTCTGAGAAGACGCAGCTCCCACATCACGCACAGCTGAGGAATCAGCATGCTTCTGCTGAATTCCAAACATTGAGATCAAACATCCAATCTCACCCATCCGTCCGTCTCTCCATCTCATCCATCATCAAGAGAATATTTGCTGGACAAATATTCTGGGTTTTGGCCCTGATCAACACATCGGAAAGTTTCACAAGGACGACAAAAAGAACGTTGACCAAATCATCAAGGAATCACATGAGCTGCAAACTTTAATTCATCTGCTAAATTAAACTTCTGAGGTTCGGTAATAATTTGAATATCTAATCAGATGCAAATTAAGAAGCCATTAACCTAACTCTTCTTTTATCAAAATCCCGTTTTTATTCTCTTAAGATTAATCCAGAACTTTTCATATAATTAGTAAACTTTCTCCATAAATTTGCATTGTTTCCATAATCTGTTAACTCAAACTGATAGAAATTTGTTTCTCAGTTTAACCCTGGTTCCGAAAATAGTGACATTGTTAATCTATCATTTACAAGATTGATTTTATGATTAATGAAATTACTGCAATATCTGTTAACCATTTCGTTTAATAAATATGTGAAAATGAAAGAAGTTGTTGAGAATTTATTTCATTCTGAGTCTGTTTCAAGCCCAGGTATCAAATTCACGAAAAAATTTTGAGACTGATTATTAATTAATTTATTGAGTGATTAAACAGGTATAAAGTGAAATTAAAGATTAACCCCTTGCACTCTGGTCAATTTCCCTAAAAACGCCAAAAAATAATGTACCCAAAGTAAATCAAAAGCTGTTCTTCAACCCTTTGCAGCATCTTCATGGGGTTGGTCTCATTTAAAAGAAAACACTTTGAATTTTTTGGCAAAATAGTCATAATCTCTCTAAGTGCTCCGGCCACTGAGTAACAGTCATCTAAACATACTGAACTTGAAGAAAATAAATGTCACCTGGGTGTTTTTTTTGAATACAAATACTTGCAAATAACACAGCTTCAGATACTGGCTGGAAAATGCAACGGAAATGTAGAACCAAGTGTTATCCAGCTGAGGTCAAAATTTTGTAACAATACCACAAAAAATGAATATATTACACAGCTTTTTTCTTAGGTTGTTCCCAGGCGTTTTTGAACTGTGCCAAATTGTGCCAAATGGCACAGTTTGGAAAAACGTCTGTAACTTTTGAATGATTCAATATAGAAGCTTCATCTTGGGCTCTAATGAAAGGTGAAGGGCTGTGTGTATGTGTGCGTGGGGTTGTTTATTCATGAATGAATGAATGAATGAACAAACAAGCCCCCACACACAAAGAAGCATGCCATGTAGAAAATGTGTGGCTTTTTTTTACAGGAAAAAATAACCTACAGTGCACTAAAAATTATACAAAAATATCTGTAATGTAGAAGATAACAACTCCCACCCCCCCACCCCCCCGCTACAGAGGACGGACATCGCCCATCGCTACATGACGGAAAGCGGTGACGGTGCGCCGCGGTCTACTACGCACAGTTGGACTAAAATATCTGCAATATATCTGCAATCCGCTACAGAAGAGTAGTGGGGGGGGGGGCGTTCGCAACATGACAGACCCGGACCGTCCGTCATGTTGCGATAACGCACAGTTGTAATTTACCAATCGATCAAAAGTCATTTGGATTACAATTTTCAGGGATAAAGAATAATTTATCTTATAACACTTACCTGTCCACAACAGCAGTCTCGCTGGCGAACTTCTCTTCCTCATTGTCAGACGAACATGACGCTGGTCCGCTTGTTACGGACTCGTGGTTCTGGTCACGTGACCCGGTCAAACCATAATTCCATCATTGCGGTTTTGCACTTCCATGATTGCGGTTTTGGCAAACGATTTTGCAAAACAAATAAGAACAGTAATAAGAAAAAAAGACTGGTGAACGCCTGTGTGTCACCCAGCCTTACACAAAACAGCTTTCGAACTTCTGTGCTTCAATTGGCTGGCTGTATTCGCAGCCGTTGGTAGGCGGGTCCTTCTTGCTAGGTTTTCAGTCATTGGTTCTTCAAGGTTTTAGAAACCCAATTCAAGGATCTTATTAGTCGAATGAGAGGTCAATCACATCTAAACCAATCAAAGCACTCCTTTGGCTTTCTGTTCGCGGCTGTGTCTGTAGTGGAAGAAAGGAAATGCAGCTTTTTTTTTCAGTGCGCTCTAGGACGCAGCACCCTCGTGCGCCCTCGTGCACTCTAGGACGCAGAGATGTGTCCGCCTGTGGTACACTGGAGTGCAAGAGGTTAAATTGCTTTTTAGAGATAGAAGCTGGTGCCCCACGAGTGTTATTAACTTTTCTGGTGTATATGAAACGAGATTCGATCTCAGATTCCAATACATCAGGAATACCTGGAGAGCCCTGGAAATAAAACTCCAACTCTTGGACTTGAAAAATGCTGAGTCTGCTTGACCACCACCTTCCTTGGCGCTTGTGTCTGACTTCTCTACAATCTGCAGCTTCTCAGAAAAAATGCAAACTCTATCTATCTATCTATCTATCCATCTATCTATCTATCTATCTATCTATCTATCTATCTATCTATCTATCTATCTATATACACACTTCTGAAACATTGGCTACTTTTTCTCAAAAAAGTGCAACTTTTTTCTTATAAATTTCCAATTTTTTATTGGAAAAATCTGTGATTTTTCTCTTGTAAATTTTGAGTTTTCTCCTGTAAATCTGTAATGTTCATCTGGATGATTAAATTTTTATTCAATGTAATTTGACTTTTTGAAGGTTTAAATTGGCGTCTTTTATCATATCTTTCCACCTTTATTCTGGTGAATGTGGACCTAATTTACATTTATTCATGTGTAGCTGATGCTAAATTTGTCAACACCCCCCACACCCCCCTTGTTAAAAATGAATAAATCCCCTCCTGTCTGTACTGGAGTCCTGCTGATGCTGGAGCTGCACGGCCACATATTCTGAAGAACTGTTCACGTTCAAAGGAATTATTGAAGACGTAACATTTATCAGCTTCAGCTCCGTCACAATTCACTTATTATTCCTTGTCACTGAAAGAAAAACAGACACAAAGGAAATCCTGCTGCACAATGGCAGAAACCTGTTCTGGCTGCACAACAACACATTCAAACCAGTGCATCCATCCATCTTCTTCCGCTTGATCCTTTTCGGGGGGCTGGAGCCTCTCCCAGCATCTTTGGGTGAGAGGCAGAATCCACCCTGGACAGATCTCCAGTCCATGGCAGGGCCAACACAGAGAGACAGACAACCATTCACTCTCATGGTCACACCTACGGACAATTTAGAATCCCCAATTTGATGCCAATTAACCTAACTTGCATGTTTTTGGCATGTGGAAGGAAACCGGAGAAATCCTGGAGTAAAGCCATGCAGACACGGGGAGAACATGCAAACTCCACACAGATCACTGTCTGGGATGGAACCCAGGATCCCCCGGCCAAGGGGGAGTTACTGTGCTGCCGCAGTGCTAACCACTCCTCCACCAGCACTGCCCACATTCAAACCAGTGAACAAGTCTAAATCCTGACAACGGCAGCAGATGATCTGTTATTGTTAATGAGGGGATGGGGGAGCCACAGAATTAGCAGGAGGTATAAATGTAAATTAGGTACAAATTTGTCAGAATAAAGGTCCACAAATATGATAAAAGATGAAAATTTAAAAATTCAAAAAGTCATAAATTACAATTTATTTAGAGAGAATAAAAATTTAACCAGCATCCAGATGAGCCTTGAAAATTTACAAGAAGTTGAGAATTTACAAGAAAAAAAAATGCAATTTATAAGAAAAGAGATTTTTAGTTTGTTGGAGAGAGAAAAAATGATGAAAATTTACAGAGAAAAAGTCACTTTTTATGTAAGGTTGCAAATTTATGAGAAAAACATAAAAAAAAAATCAAATCTACAAGAAAAAAATTGCAAATTCATGATAGTCACTTTTTTTAAGTTGAAAATGAGGAAAAAAGTGGAAAATTTTACAGGAATAAAGTTGCAAATTTTTGACAATACAATCATAAATTTATATGAAAAAAAATGGAAATTTATTAGAAAAAAGTTGTAAATATACACAAAAAAATCAAATTTATTAGACAAAAGTCACATTTTTAAGAAAACATTGCAAATTTAATTGATAAAAAAAATTACAGGAAAAAAGATACAAATTTAGAAGAAAAAGTTGCAAATTTATGAGAAGTGGCAATTTTTTTTTAGAAAAGTAAAACAAATTTATGTGAAAATAGTTTAAAATTTACAAGAAAAAGGTTTCAAATTTCGAAGAAAAAGTTTAAAATTTCCAGGGAAAAAAGGCTGCAAATTTTCAAGAAGAGTCAAATTCATATGAAAAAGTTGCAGATTTATGAGAAGTAAGGTGCACCATTTTAAGAAAAACATCACAAATTAATGGAAAAAAGTTGCAAACCTCCATGAAACAAGTGGTGAATTTATAAGAAAAAGGTCAAAAATGTTTAAGAAAAAAAGCTGCAAATCTACAAGAAAAAGCTAAAAAATTAAGGTGTTTTTTCATTTCTGCTTATAATTGGTGTGTGGCGATGGATGGAATAAGGCACGGCGAGTTTAAAAGTGAATTTTATTCATCGCCATCACAGAACTCACTCCAGCACTGTATAAGCATGCTGGAGCGAGCTCTCAGGGTCTCATGAGCAGACAGGGAATGTGTGTAGTCAGATGAGCAGTCAGAGAGAGAGAGTGAGCAATATGGTTGACTTATATACCCAGCTACAGACAATACATTCACAGCAGTAAGCATGGACACTTGCATTTGAGAGTCACACATAACAATAGCAGGATTACTGGCTGGAATTCCTCTCTGCTCCGAAGCTGTAGGACAAAAGAGGTTACAAGACACATCTACATATTGATATCAGTCCATAGATCACACTGCTATGCTAATTGCTCCAGCTGAGCGCTCTGCTTGTCCGTGGCTGTGGGGGTCACCCACAGGTGATTCATATTAATGTTAATCAGTTATGTAACATGATCTAGAAAAGTTGATGGTGATTTTGGGGACAAACGTCTCTTTTTTCCAGGTTGGGATGAAGTAAAACAGTGTTCTAACAGGAAATGAGACCCTGTCCTTCACCATAGTTTGTCATCTTTTAGCTTTAACTTAAGTACAAAAACATTTAAATCTACAAAAACCATCACTCAGATTATCAGAGTTATATTAGAAGCACCAAATTTAAATTGATCACCCTCAGATATTTTTCTGAGTCAAAATTCTGGGGTTCTTAACTCTTAATATGAAAAACTTTACATTTGCTGTTTCTGGGAACTGGAGGGAACAGGAAAACTGGAGGGTTCCTGTTTCTGGAAACTGAACATTGCTTGATGTCTTCCGAATGTTCTGGCAACATTGAGATCCTGGGTCTTTGCTACAGCTGGCTACTTTCCACCAATTGCATTCACTTCTGTGACTGTCTTCTACAGCTTCTCTCTTCACCTGTCACTCATTATGTGATTAAAATGAAGTTCTTGATTAGGTAGAACTTCTCCACACCATTTACATTTGTACCCATTGTGAGAACGTTGGCGAAATTTTAGTGACTTTTTCCAGCCAGAGGTTTTCCCAAAAGTCTCACAACAATTTGTTTTTTCCCCCAGTGGGTGTAAATTCAGACTGGCCTGAGCAGTGAAGGCTTTGCCACATTTGTCACACCAGTATGGTTCCAAGGTTGTCATAGCCAGGAGCGGCACTGGGGTTAAGCTCCCAGTGCTCATAAAATGCTCCTTATGGCGTGCGTCTCGAAAAGCCTCTGACAACTAAGTCCAACTCCCAGCCTGCCCGTGTGGTTTAGTCTCTAAGCCCGGTGGAACTGTTTTTACTAATAGGAGGAAGGGGCGAGGGCGGATCTCTGGCGCCTTAAAACCAGATGCTTCGGGTAGATGGTGGCTCGTCAACCTGGGAAGGTAGCCCATCTAGGGGAAGGTAAACCCTGATTTCAAACCTCTGCTGCCTTGCTGCACACCCGGTCACGGGAAAGGCTTCGGGAGTCAACCCTGAGGAAAAATCCGGAGTCGGAGCCCCTAAGGCTGTTGTGCTCAACATCGTTCTGGCAGCTCCTGCGACGGCGTTGGTGCCAAACTGTAGCAGCCCTGCTGTTCCTTTGGATTCATCAGTGACGTGGAGAGGGGGGACATGCTGCATGGGCAACATCTTGTCCTCCATATCTTCCTGCCCAGTCTTGAATCCTACCAACGCCCAATGCTGGAAGGTAGTTTTTTTATGGTTTCTGTCCAGTGTGACACCATCTGTGAGTTGCCATGGTACTCAACTGTGGAAATGTGTGGAAAACATCTTGTGTGGTACCTGTACCAAAGACTTCCCACCCCAAAGATCTGAACAGCTAGAGACCAGTGGCCCTGACGTCCCACATGATGAAGACCCTGGAGAGGCTGCTCCTTGCTCACCTCCACCCCCTGGTGGGACCAGCTATGGATCCACTCCAGTTCGCCTACCAGCATGGCATTGGGTGGAGGATGCGGTGATCTTCCTCCTTCACCGTTCCTCTGTCCCACCTGGAGAAGCCCAGGAATGTGGTGAGGATCATGTTCTTTGACTTCTTCAGTGCTTTCAACACCATCCAACCAATGATCCTGAAGGACAAGCTGCTGTGCGCAGGGGTGGACCAGCACCTGTCATCATGGATCCTGGACTACCTCACAAACCGGCCACAGTTTGTGAGAACCCGGGACTGTGTGTCTGACACGATCATCGGTAGCACGTGGGCCCCCCAGGGAACAGTTTTGGCTCCCTTCCTGTTCACCCTTTATACTGCGGACTTCTCACACAACACAACACACTGCCATCTACAGAAGTTCTCTGACGACTCTGCGATCGTTGGCCTCATCTCCAATGGAGATGAAGCTGAGTACAGAGGACTTATCCGGGACTTTGTGGACTGGTGCCATCGGAACTGCCTCCAGATCAACGCGAGGAAAACTAAGGAGCTGGTGGTGGACTGCTGCAGGCAAGGACAACCCCTCACAGCACCAGTAAATATACAGGGAACAGACATCAAGATGGTGACATCCTACAAGTACCTGGGTGTTCATCTGAACAATAAACTAGACTGGTCACACAATACTGACGCATTCTACAAGAAGGGACAGCGCAGGCTGTTCCTACTGAGGAGACTCAGGTCTTTTGGTGTACAAGGGGCACTGCTGAAGACATTCTACGACATGGTGGTGGCATCAGCCATCACTTTTGGAGTGGTCTGCTGGGGCAGTGGCATTACAGCAGCCGATAGGAAGAGACTGAACAAACTGATCAAGAAAGCTAGCTCTGTCCTGGGGCAGCGCCTTGACACAGTGGAGGAGATGGAAGAGAGAAGGATTTTGGCTAAACTGTCATCTCTGCTGGAGTCCGAGTTCCACCCTATGCAGGACATACTGAATGCACTGAGAAGCTAATTTAGGAGCAGACTACATCATCCTGGTTCCAAGGTTGTCATAGCCAGGAGCGGCACTGGGGTTAAGCTCCCAGTGCTCATAAAATGCTCCTTGTGGCGTGCGTCTCGGAAAGCCTCTGACAACTAAATCCAACTCCTAGCCTGCCCGTGTGGTTTAGTCTCTAAGCCCGGTGGAACTGCTTTTACTAATAGGAGGAAGGGGCGAGGGCGGATCTCTGGCGTCTTAAAACCAGATGCTTCAGGTAGATGGTGGCTCATCAACCTGGGAAGGTAGCCCATCTAGGGGAAGGTAAACCCTGATTTCAAACCTCCGCTGCCTTGCGGCACACCCGGTCACGGAAAAGGCTTTGGGAGTCAACCCTGAGGAAAAATCCAGAGTCGGAGTCCCTAAGGCAGTTCTCTGTTGTGCTCAACATCATTCTGGCAGCTCCTGTGATGGCACTGGTGCCAAACTATAGCAGCCCTGCTGTTCCTTTGGATTCATCAGTGACGTAGAGAGGGGGGACATGCTGCATGGGCAACATCTTGTCCTCCATATCTTCCTGCCCAGGCTTGAATCCTACCAATGCCCAATGCTGGAAGGTAGAACACCGGATCACTGGAGAGGACACTCCAGCTTTGCCTTTGGCGTAGACAAAACACGGGGAATGACAGTTACCGGTTATAAGCCACCACTCAACTGGTGTAGAGGGCGGCGCCAGGGGTTGTTCTCGACGGTGGGAGGGCTCATCGGATCTCACTGGACAGCTACCGCCCGCCTCAAGCTGGGCAGCCTCCAGCCAATAAGGTGTTGTCCCGCCACAGCTTGCTTTCCTTATTGGGTGCATGGGGATGAGGAGAAGTCCGAATGGCAGGCTGAGAACCTCTGCACTAGGCAAGACAAAAAAACAAAAGAGACCAACTGTAAAACTGGGAACTTGGAACGTCCGCACTATGATGACAGGACTCGCTGCTAACCTCAAGGACATCAATGACACCAGGAAGACTGCCATCATCAATAATGAGCTGAAGAGACTGTAAGTGGATATTGCCACTCTCCAGGAAACACGGTTGGCTGACGCAGGCACACTGAGAGAGAAGGACTACACGTTCTACTGGCAGGGAAAGGGCAGTGATGAACACAGGGAACACGGAGTGGGCTTTGCAGTGAAGAACACCTTGCTGAAGATGGTGGAACCGGGCAGCAATGGCTCTGTACAACTCCTCACCCTCCGCCTGAACACCACTCAAGGCCCAGTCACCCTCGTCAGTGTGTATGCCCCAACAGTGACAGCCACACCAGAGGCAAAAGACGAGTTCTACGAGAATCTCGCAACAACTGTCAGGATCATCCCCAACTCTGAACAACTCATTCTCCTTGGAGACTTCAATGCCAGAGTGGGTGCTGACCACGACTCCTGGCCCTCCTGTCTTGGACCATTTGGCGTGGGCAGAATGAACAACAATGGACAGCGGCTGCTCGAGTTCTGTACATATCATGATCACAAACTCGTTCTTCAAGACCAAGCCCCAACACAAGGTTTCCTGGCGACATCCTCGCTCAAAGCACTGGCACCAGCTGGACTTGATCCTGACCAGGCGCACCTCACTGAAGAACGTGCTAATCACCCGTTCGTTTCAGAGTTCAGATTGCGACATAGACCATTCATTGGTGTGTTACAAGGTCAAGCTGCAGCTGAAGAAATTCCATCATGCTAGACAGCCTGGAAAGGCACGGATTGACACCAGCAAGATGGCCCAACCAGAACTTGTAGAGCAGTTTGCCTCCACCTTTGAGAAGGAGAATCTGCAAAGCAGAAGTGGGAAGAGCTGCGAAACACCATCCACCCGGCAACGACGGCATACCCTCCGACCTGATCAAGCACTGCAAGACCGCCCTACTGCTACCATTGCATGACATCCTCTGCCAGTGCTGGAAGGAAGGTGCCGTACCACAGGACATGAGGGACGCCAAGATCATCACCCTCTACAAAAACAAAGGGGAGAGAAGCGACTGCAACAACTACAGGGGCATCTCCCTCCTCAGCGTTGTTGGCAAAGTCTGCGCACAAGTTGTTCTCGTTCGTCTACAGAAGCTTGCCGAACATGTCTACCCTGAGTCTCAGTGTGGCTTCTGCGCTGAGTGATTGATGGTAGACATGATATTCTCCATCCTCCAGCTCCAGGAGAAATACAGAGAACAGAGCATGCCCCTGTCCGTCGCCTTCATCAACCTCATCAAAGCGTTCGATCTGGTCAGCAGAGAGGGTCTTTTCAAGATCCTGCCAAAGATAGGATGCCCACCAAAGTTGCAAAGCCTCATTGAATCGTTTCACACCAACATGCGGGGGATAATGCAGCACGACGGCAACGTCTCAGAGCCATTCAACATACGCAGCGGAGTGAAACAGGGCTGTGTACTTGCGTCAACCCTCTTTGGGATTTTCTTTGCTATGCTCCTGAGGCATGCCTTCAGCACAGCAACAGAGGGAATCTACCTGCACACAAGGCTTTTCAACCTCGCCCACCTGAAAGCCAGAACCAAAGTACGCGAGGCTCTAATCAGAGACATGCTGTTCGCAGACGACGCTGCAGTTGCAACCCACACATAGCAGGCGCTTCAGACCCTGATGGACCGCTTCTCCCAGGCATGCAAGGACTTCGGGCTTACCGTCAGCCTGAAGAAGACTAACGTCTTGGTGCAAGGCACGGAAGCACCACCAACCATCACCATCGATGACTACGAGCTGGAGGTTGTGAATCAGTTCACGTACCTGGGGTCCACAATCAGCAACAACCTCTCCCTTGATACAGAGATCGACAAGAGGATTGGAAAATCAGCCTTCACACTCGCTCGCCTCACCACACGAGTGTGGCAGAATCCCAAACTCTCTGTCAAGACGAAGATGGCAGTGTACAACGCCTGCGTCATCAGCACACTGCTCTATGGGAGTGAGACGTGGACAACATACGCCCGGCAGGAAAAGAGACTGAACTCCTTCCACTTGCGCTGCATTCGCCACATCCTGGACATATCCTGGCAGGACAAAGTGCCCAACACAGAAGTTCTGTCCCGTGCCAGCCTTCCCTCCATGTTCACTCTACTCAGGCAATGCAGGCTCCGCTGGCTAGGCCACGTTCACCGTATGGAGGATGGCAGAATCTCCAAAGACGTCCTCTACGGAAAACTGGCGACTGGCAGGAGAGACGTTGGCGGCCCACAGCTGCGCTTTAGAGACGTCTGCAAGAGAGACATGAAGGCCCTGGAGATCAACACAGAGCGCTGGGAGGACCTTGCAATGGACTGCTCCAAATGGAGATGCACCCTGACCAGACAGCTCAAGGCGGGTGAAGAGAGACTGACTGCTGCAGCAGATGAAAAAAGGACCCGCAGGAAGAACCACCACAGACCCAGCAGCACGGAGACCACCCACAAGTGCAACCTGTGTGACAGGGACTGCCATTCGCGCATCAGCCTGTTCAGCCACAGGCGGTGCTGTTCCAGCAGAGTATGACGTTTAGGATTCTCTTCCATGGTCATCATAGACCGACAGAGGCCGACGACTACATCATTCTAGGTGCACAACTGAGAGGTTTCGCAGGTCCTTCCTACCTACGGCTGTCAGACTGTACAACCTAAGCAGGGCTCCTCGCAGAGATAGCAAAAAGATGTGACAACCTAATAGTATTGAATGCAAAAGACGCAGTAGACTTACACAGTGGTCCCCTCCGGTATACAACTAGGAAAATACTGGTCGCTATGGAGGGTGACAATATGTATGGGTGTGGAGAGCGTGAAATGAAGAGACTGAATTTATTTCTCAATTCAGGTTTATTAAGGATCATGTATCTCCAACATCTTCTCAAACAGAAAGAGAACTTACTTCCCACATCTCCCCTCTTTTATACCCGGGACATCAGAGTACAGAATCACATTGTCATTCACTCCCCAGAGACAATACATCACCCCCCCCCCCCCCCCAGGTCCTCTCTTCTCCACCTAAACCCTGGTGGTCAGGAAGTCTTCTCAGAGCCATTTCTAAAGACACATTTCACACCCTCCTGTCATCCCCAGGAGGTCCAGACTTATTGTTCCTTCTAAGACGTGAGGTAACAGTGATATACAGATGCAGCCTAAGCATCTCAAAAGTAATATACATATGCAGCTTAAGCATCTCAAATATGTGAGCCACATAACCCCCCCCCCCCGCCAAACATCGAAGATGAAACAATACAACACAGTCTGCACATTATGGTAAAATCACAAACATCAGTCCAAGTGCTGTTTGGGTTTCAATCGTCTTCCGAACTTGCTGTAAGCGGGCTTTACCACTCCCGCGGTGCCATCCTGCTGTGAATCTGCTATCTGAGGATGAGAACTGTTAGTCAAACTCTATGGGGACTCTGGGGCTTGCTCCCTGGGAGGTCTGCCGCGTCGAGGAGCTCTCGCCAACGGCACAGCCTCGTCAGCCATCACAAAAGCAGGTTTGAGTCTGTCTACAGCAATTGTTTCCCTCCTGTCCCCTAAATCTAGCAAAAAATGCTTATCACCTGTTTCCAGCACTCTATATGGGCTGTCATAAGGTGGTCGCAGGGTTGGGCGCTGAGCCTCGTACCTGACAAAAACAAACTCGGCGTTTTTTAAAGATTTAGGTACAAAAACACGTGGAAAAGTGTGATGAACAAGGCCCGGAAGCATGTCCGCTCCCGTGTCGTTCAGTGACCACTGAGCAGGGGGACGCTCTGGCGCCGGATTATCAGGAAGAAACTCCCCTGGCAGCCAGAGTGGTTGCGCAAACACCAACTCAGCTGGGGAGGCTTTTAAGTCCTCTTTAGGTGCACAACGCAACCCTAATAAAACCCATGGTAGTCTGTTTACCCAATTTGCATCCATCAGCGACGCTCTGAGGGCTGCTTTCAATGACCTATGAAAACGCTTGCATAAACCATTAGCCTGGGGGTGGTACGCGGTAGTGCGGTGGATTGTTACCCCCAGGCTGTGGGCCATCGCTGACCAAAGCTCAGAAACAAATTGAGGCCCCCTGTCGGACGTAATATCCGACGGGACCCCAAAACGCACTACCCAAGCCGTTAAAAATGCACGGGCCACCTCTGCGGCTGTGGTTGATGCCAGTGGGACCACTTCAGGCCAACGTGTGGTGCGGTCCACCATTGTCAAAAGATGCGTGCACCCCTGCGACGAGGGTAGGGGGCCTATGAGGTTGACATGTACATGATCGAACCTCTTGGCCGGAATGTGAAATGGCTCTAAGGGGGCTTTTGTGTGTTTGTGTATTTTTGCCCGCTGGCAAGCCATGCAGGCTCTTGCCCACTCCTTAACGTGCTTGCGCAGGCTCGGCCAAAGAAACTTTTCTCCTACCACTTTTACCGATGCGTGCACCCCCGGGTGCGCCAGAGAGTGGATCGAGTCAAAAACACGGCGGCGCCACGCGGCCGGCACTACCAGACGCGGTCGTCCTGTAGAGACATCGCAGATTGGGGGGGCGAACCATCTTGCAGCTTCCTGCTCTCCAGCCTTAACCCTGTTGGTCCAGACTGGAGCGCGCACACGTCCGCGTCGCTACCTTGATCCGCAGCCATGGCTGCATAATCTATCCCCACGTGGACTGGGGCCGCGTACGCTTCCGTGCTGCTATTTTGTTCTGCGGCCGCGGTAGTATAATCTACCCCTGCGTGGACTGGAGTGGTTACGGCGCGAGAGAGGCAGTCTGCCACCACATTAAATTTACCCGCTACGTGTTGAATATCGGTAGTAAACTCTGAAATTGCAGCCAGCTGCCTCTGCTGCCGGCCCGACCATGGTTCTGCAACTTTGGCCATCGCAAAAGTGAGCGGTTTGTGGTCAACAAACGCGGTGAAACGCCGACCTTCCAGCCAGAACTGGAAGTGACGAATGGCTAAGTGGAGCGCTAACAACTCCCTGTTGAACGCGCTGTATTTTCGCTCGGCCTCGCGCAAGGTCCTGCTGAAAAAGGCCAGTGGCTGCCAAGCCCCGGCAACCTGTTGCTCCACTACCGCGCCTATGGCCACGTGTGACGCATCGGTGGTGAGCGCTATGCAGGCCGTTGGGTCTGGGTGAGCCAGCAACGCAGCTTCTGCAAGGGCTTTTTTGACCTCCGAGAATGTGCGCTCCCGCTCCGGGGACCATTCAATTGCATTTAAGGGCTTTTGCTTTTTAAGCGCAGCATATAATGGTTGCATGAGCTGTGCTGCGCGGGGGAGGAAACGGTTATAAAAATTCACCATTCCCAAAAACTCCTGTAGCGCTTTGACCATTTGTGGCTGGGGAAAATCTGCTGCTGCGCGCACTTTGTCCGGCAGCGGAACTGCTCCCTCTGGGGAGACACGGTGCCCCAAGAAATCAATCTGCGCCACCCTGAACTGGCACTTCGCTGGGTTGATTATTAACCCGTGCTCCCCCAACCTCCGGAAAACTGCCGTGAGGTGTTTTTCGTGTTCTTCTTTGGACGCGCTGGTGACCAAACTGTCGTCCAGGTAGACGAACACAAAAGGGAGATCGCGTAACACCGCATCCATCATGCGCTGGAAAGTTTGCGTGGCGCCTTTAAGCCCAAACGGCATGCGCAAAAACTCAAAAAGTCCGAACGGAGTTATTACCGCTGTTTTGGGAATGTCCTCAGCGCGTACTGGGACTTGATGATAACCGTGGACTAAGTCTATTTTAGAAAAAATGCGCGCCCCCACCAGATGAACCGAAAAATCCTGAATATGGGGGATTGGGTAGCGGTCATGCGCTGTCGCATTGTTCAACCTGCGAAAATCACCGCAAGGTCGCCACGAGCTGTCAGCCTTAGGGACCATGTGGAGCGGGGAAGCCCATGGGCTATTCGAACGTCGAATGATGCCCAACTTTTCAAGGTTGGCGAACTCCTCGCGCGCTATGGTCAGTTTAGCTGCATCCAAGCGCCGAGCTTTTGCAAAAACGAGGGGACCAGCGGTAGTGATAAAGTGCTCCACCCTGTGTTTAGCAACGGCTGCTGAAAAAGTTGGAACCGTTAGTGCTGGAAACTGAGTGAGGAATGTGTGAAACTTACCACCTGCTGTGGCGACGTTGGCTTGTGCTGTGGGCGGGGACACTCGAGCTGCACAAGGGATAGAGTAAAACGAGAGTGCATTAACCAAGCGTCTATTGGGGAGATCAACCAACAACCCGTGTGAGCACAGAAAATCAGCACCTAACATGTTGAAACTCACCGCCGCTATAATAAAAGTCCACTCATATGTGCGGCCGTGCAGGGACAGAAGTAGGGTCCTTTCTCCGAAGGTCTTAATGCTCGAGCCGTTCGCCGCTGATGCTCCGTGACTCCCGGGGCCCGCCAACCAGTCAGCGTAGGTTGGCATGATGAAACTCACTTGGGAGCCTGTGTCCACGAGGAATTGCCTCCCAGAACGCGCATTCGTCAGGTAGAGCAGCTTGTTCTGTTCACTGAGGGCCACAGCTGCTACCGACTCCCGGTCCTGGAGTTTCCTGAGCTCTGGAACTGACGTGGCAGTATACACTTGCGTGCCCTCTCTGCGAAGCGATGATGGTAAAAACAGAGGTCGTCTCCTCTGTGGTGTCGGGGCTTCGCTGCCGCCGTTGTTGGTGTATCTGCCTCCGTCACCTCTGGCCCTTTGCCGTTCCCGGTCGTCGCGCCGAGGTCTGCCGCTGCTGCGGTGGCCATGTGCCGTCCGCTGGCGTCGAGGATCCGCTGCGCCTCCTGGGCTAGCGCGCGGAAACCCCGCTGTGTCACAAACTGGGAGCCCGCCAGGGTCGCCCTCGTCTGCGACGGTAGAGTTCTCAGGAAGATGTGAGTGAAGAGGAAATCGTCGTTGTCTGAGCCTCTCAGCTTCAGCATGTCTTCCATCAGGTCAACAGGCGTGCTTTCTCCCAAGTCATGCAGAGCCAGGAGTCTCTGAGCTCTCTCCTGGGCTGAGGGAGTGAAACGCTGGATGAGGGCAGCTTTCAACCCGCTGTATTTGTCACGCTGCACTAGGCTCCGCACATGTCGAGCTGTGCGGCTGTTGAGTTTGGCAATGACGTGGTAGAACTTTGTGTCATCTGCTATTATTCCCCCGAGAGCAAACTGGGCTTCAGCCAGGAGGAACCATGAGTCTGGGTTGTCCTGCCAGAATTCTGGTAGCTTGACTGAGACTGCGCTTGCCCGGCTGGTCCCTGGCAAGTCTGGTTCGGGGGAATTGTCTCTGCTCATCATACGTCTTAGGGTCACCAGTGTGGAGAGCGTGAAATGAAGAGACTGAATTTATTTCTCAATTCAGGTTTATTAAGGATCACGTGTCTCCAACATCTTCTCAAACAGAAAGAGAACTAACTTCCCACATCTCCCCTCTTTTATACCCGGGACATCAGAGTACAGAATCACATTGTCATTCACTCCCCAGAGACAATACATCACCCCCCAGGTCCTCTCTTCTCCACCTAAACCCTGGTGGTCAGGAAGTCTTCTCAGAGCCATTTCTAAAGACACATTTCACACCCTCCTGTCATCCCCAGGAGGTCCAGACTTATTGTTCCTTCTAAGACGTGAGGTAACAGTGATATACATATGCAGCCTAAGCATCTCAAAAGTAATATACATATGCAGCTTAAGCATCTCAAATATGTGAGCCACAATGGGCACATAATCATACCATGTAGGACAACTAAGTAGACGGCTATGCTGTTTCATTCCATCTAGCATTCATTCCATCTCACGCACTGTGTGTGTTTATATATTTATATATTTATTCCATCTAGCGACAATGCTCCACACTGTGTGTTTATATATTTACATATTTATTCCATCTAGCTACAATGCTCCGCACTGTGTGTGTTTATATATTTACATATTTATTCCATCTAGCGACAATGCTCCGCACTGTGTGTGTTTATATATTTACATATTTATTCCATCCAGCTACAATGCTCCGCAATGTGTTTATACAGTATATTCATATATTTATTCCATCTAGCTACAATGCTCCGCACTGTGTGTCTATATATTTATATTTACAGTGGGGCAAAAAAGTATTTAGTCAGCCACCAATTGTGCAAGTTCTCCCACTTAAAAGATGAGAGAGGTCTCCAATTTTCATCATAGGTATACCTCAACTATGAGAGACAAAATGAGAAAAAAAATCCAGAAAATCACATTGAATGATTTTTAATGAATTAATTTGTAAATTCCTTGGTAAAATAAGTATTTGGTCAATAACAAAAGTTCATCTCACTAAGATAAGATAAGATAAGATAAGCCTTTATTAGTCCCACAACGGGGAAATTCCAGGATTGCAACAGCACAGGGATAGCAACACTCAGAGCAACAATCAGAAGGCAAGAAAAAAAAACACAAAAAAAAAACAAGCAAGCAAGAGCAGCTAGTATACGTACATATGTACATATTACTATAAAATATATATATACACACACACACACAGACACACAGTGCAGAGCATTGTAGCTAGATGGAATAAATATGTAAATATATAAACACCCACAGTATGGAGCATTGCAGCTAGGTGGAATAAATATGCAAGTATATAAACACACACAGTGCGGAGCAATGTAGCTAGATGGAATAATATGTAGATATATAAAAACACAGTGCGGAGCATTGTAGCTAGATGGAATAAATATATAGATATATAAATATAAACACACCCAGTGCTGAGCATTGTAGCTAGATGGAATAAATATATAGATATATAAATATAAACACACCCAGTGCAGAGCATTGTAGCTAGATGGAATAAATATGTAAATATATAAACACACACAGTGCAGAGCATTGTTGCTAGGTGGGATGAAACAGCATAACCGTCTATTTAGTTATCCTACATGGTATGATTATGTGCCCATACATATTCTCACCCTCCATAGCGACCGGTATGTTCCTAGTTGTATGCCGGAGAGGACCATTGTGTAAGTCTATTGCATCTTTTGCATTCAAAAAAAACTATTAGTTTGTTACGTCTTTTTGCTATCTCTGCGAGCAGCCCTGCTTAGGTTGTACAGTCTGACAGCCGTTGGTAGGAAGGACCTACGAAACCTCTCGGTTGTGCACCTGGGATGATGTAGTCTGCTGCTAAATGAGCTCCTCAGTGCATCCAGTATGTCCTGCATAGGGTGGAACTCGGACTCCAGCAGAGATGACAGTTTAGCCACCGTCCTTCTCTCTCCTATCTCCTCCATCGGATCAAGGCGTTGCCCCAGGACAGAGCTAGCTTTCTTAATCAGTTTGTTCAGTCTCTTCCTATCGGCTGCAGTAATGCCACTGCCCCAGCAGACCACTCCAAAAGTGATGGCTGATGCCACCACCGTGTCATAGAATGACTTCAGCAGCGCCCCTTGTACACCAAAAGACCTGAGTCTCCTCAGCAGGAACAGCCTGCGCTGTCCCTTCTTGTAGAGTGCGTCAGTATTGTGTGACCAGTCTAGTTTATTGTTCAGATGAATACCCAGGTACTTGTAGGATGTCACCATCTCGATGTCTGTTCCCTGTATATTTACTGGTGCTGTGAGGGGCTGCCCATGCCTGCGGCAGTCCACCACCAGCTCCTTAGTTTTCCTCGCGTTGATCTGGAGGCAGTTCCGATGGCACCAGTCCACAAAGTCCTGGATAAGCCCTCTGTACTCAGCTTCATCTCCGCTGGAGATGAGACCAACGATCGCAGAGTCATCAGAGAACTTCTGTAGATGGCAATGTGTTGTGTTGTGTGAGAAGTCCGCAGTATAAAGAGTGAACAGGAAGGGAGCCAGCACCGTTCCCTGGGGGGCCCCCGTGCTACTGATGATCGTGTCGGAAACACAGTCCCGGGTTCTCACAAACTGAGGCCGGTTCATGAGGTAGTCCAGGATCCATGATGACAGGTGCTGGTCCACCCCTGCGCGCAGCAGCTTGTCCTTCAGGATCATCGGTTGGATGGTGTTGAAAGCACTGGAGAAGTCAAAGAACATGATCCTCACCATATTCCCGGGCTTCTCCAGGTGGGACAGAGAACGGTGAAGGAGGAAGATCACCGCATCCTCCACCCCAATGCCATGCTGGTAGGCGAACTGGAGTGGATCCATCGCTGGTTCCACCAGGGGGCGGAGATGAGCAAGGAGCAGTCTCTCCAGGGTCTTCATCAAGTGGGACGTCAAGGCCACCGGTCTGAAGCTGTTCAGGTCTTTGGGGTGGGAAGTTTTTGGTACAGGTACCACACAAGATGTTTTCCACAGCTGTGGTACCCTCCCCAGTTTCAGGCTCATGTTGAAGATATACGTCACAATCCCACACAGCTGGTCTGCACAGGACTTGAGGAGCTTTGCGCTGATGCCGTCCGGTCCCGACGCCTTCCTCGCCTTGATCTTCCTCAGCTCCGTCCTCACCTGGGTCTTGGTCAGGGTCAGGATGGGGGGCTGTGTGTTGGGAGTGGGGGGGGTGTCGGTGGAGTGGGGAGTGTGTAGCAGGACTTGATTTCTTAGAGGCAGCAGTGGTTGTTGTGCAGACAGGGGGGAGGGCGGTTGGTCAAATCTATTGAAAAACAGATTCAGGTTGTTCGCCCACTCCCTGCCCCCCGTGGCCTGGGGGGAGGTATTCTGGAGCCCCGAGATGGTTTTGAGGTTTCTCCAGACCCCGCTGATGTCGCTCTGTTGCAGCTTGTCCTCCATCTTCTTCCTGAAGCTGTCCTTGCCTTCTCTGATCTTTCTCCTCAGCTCCCTCTGTACGGACTTCAGCACTACTTTGTTATATACCCTTTGTTGGCAATGACAGAGGTCAAACGTTTTCTGTAAGTCTTCACAAGGTTTTCACACACTGTTGCTGATATTTTGGCCCATTCCTCCATACAGATCTCCTCTAGAGCAGTGATGTTTTGGGGCTGTCACTGGGCAACACGGACTTTCAACTCCCTCCAAAGATTTTCTATGGGGTTGAGATCTGGAGACTGGCTAGGCCACTCCAGGACCTTGAAATGCTTCTTACGAAGCCACTCCTTCGTTGCCCGGGCGGTGTGTTTGGGATCATTGTCATGCTGAAAGATCCAGCCACGTTTCATCTTCAATGCCCTTGCTGATGGAAGGAGGTTTTCACTCAAAATCTCACGATACATGGAACCATTCATTCTTTCCTTTACACAGATCAGTCGTCCTGGTCCCTTTGCAGAAAAACAGCCCCAAAGCATGATGTTTCCACCCCCATGCTTCACAGTAGGTATGGTGATCTTTCTCCTCCAAACATGACAAGTTGAGTTTTTACCAAAAAGTTCTATTTTGGTTTCATCTGACCATATGACATTCTCCCAATCCTCTTCTGGATCATCCAAATGCTCTCTAGCAAACTTCAGACGGGCCTGGACATGGGGGACACGTCTGGCACTGCAGGATTTGAGTCCCTAGTGGAGTAGTGTGTTACTGATGTAGCCTTTGTTACTTTGGTCCCAGCTCTCTGCAGGTCATTCACTAGGTCCCCCTAGTGGTTCTGGATTTTTGCTCACCGTTCTCGTGATCATTTTGACCCCATGGGGTGAGATCTTGCGTGGAGCCCCAGATGGAGGGAGATTATCAGTGGTCTTGTATGTCTTCCATTTTCTAATAATCGCTCCCACAGTTGATTTCTTCACACCAAGCTGCTTACCTATTGCAGATTCAGTCTTCCCAGCCTGGTGCAGGTCTACAATTTTGTTTCTTGTGTCCTTTGACTGCTTTTTGGTCTTGGCCATAGTGGAGTTTGGAGTCTGACTGTTTGAGGTTGTGGACAGGTGTCTTTTATACTGATAACGAGTTCAAACAGGTGCCATTGATACAGGTAACGAGTGGAGGACAGAGGAGCCTCTTAAAGAAGAAGTTACAGGTCTGTGAGAGCCAGAAATCTTGCTTGTTTGTAGGTGATCAAATACTTATTTTACCAAGGAATTTACCAATTAATTCATTAAAAATCCTTCAATGTGATTTTCTGGATTTTTTTTCCCCCCTCATTTTGTCTCTCATAGTTGAGGTATACCTATGATGAAAATTGGAAAACTCTCTCATCTTTTAAGTGGGAGAACTTGCACAACTGGTGGCTGACTAAATACTTTTTTGCCCCACTGTATATGTACACATGTATACTCGCTGCTCTTGTTTTTTTCTTGCCTTCTGATTGTTGCTGAGTGTTGCTATCCCTGTGCTGTTGCAATCCTGGAATTTCCCCTTTGTGGGACTAATAAAGGCTTATCTTATCTTATCTCATCTTATCTTAAATGCTTTGGCATACAAATCACACTTGAAAGGCTTCACTCCAGTGTGAATGTGCATGTGGCATGCCAGGGTTCCAGACTCAGCAAAACATTTCCCACACTTCTGACAGACATATGGCTTCTCTTCTGTGTGAATTTGCAGGTGCTTTTTTAATGAGATGCAAAAAGGAAAGGTGGCCCCACACTCTTCACAACTGTAGGGTCTCTCTCCTGTGAATTTTAGAGAACTTGGAGTACTGCAGCCTTTCCCACTTTCTTTGCAGCTGTAAGGTGTCTCCCCTGGGTGCGATGTGAGATCCATTCATCCATCTATCTTCTACCGCTTTTCCAGAGGCCCGGGTCACGGAGGCAGCAGTTCAAGAAGAGAAACCCAGACTTCCCTCTCCCCAGCCACCTGCTCCAGCTCTTCATAGAGGATACCAAGGCATTTCCAGACCAGCTGGGAGACATAGTCTCTCCACCGAGACCTGGGTCTGCCCCGGGGTCTCCTCCCAGTGTGACATGCCCGAAACACCTCAAGTTGGAGGCATCCTAATCAGATGCCCATACCACCTCAACTGACTCCTTTCAATGTGGAGGAGCAGCGGTTCTACTCTCAGCCTCTCCTGGATGACTAAGCTCCTCACCCTATCTCTGAGGGTGAGTCCAGCAATCCTATAAAGAAAGCTCATTTCAGCCGCTTGTATCCGTGATCGCGTTCTGAGATGGATCTCTAAATGTTCAGATGCTGTAAACATCCTGTCACACTTCTGACAACAGTGATGCTTCTGTCCTTTTCTTCTTTTTGCTTTCTGTGGGGAAAAAAAAAAACATAGAAATATTGAGGCTTGATGACGAAATATTAAAAATGGGCTTTGAGCATAAATATGAACAGGAAGTTAAGCCACTCCTTAAGGGCACAGGAGATGCAGATCTGAGTAAAGAAATTGAAAAACAGTTCAGTAATTTTGTAGGATCTGAAATGAATCATCTCGGTTGAATTTTCTTTAAAATATTAAAATATCAGTAAGATATTTATTGCATTTGGTTTCATTTGTTTGTGATATCATGACATTCCAGAAAGCACAATTTGGTCTTTTCTTAACAAAATGAAGACTGTACCTTAACAAAGTTAGAGGGCACTGAGAGAGCACATACCTTCACCAAGGCTGTTCACCCAAAGCTCAAAATATGTTGTTTGATAGCGTGTCATCAGTTGTCTGTATCTAGATAATTATGTGTTGATTGGTGCAATATTTTTCAAATTATAAGCAAAAATGTCAAAAACAGCCCTACTGGGCAACGTGAAAGAAAGAGATAAAGTGATCCAGAATCCACAGCCTGATCCTTATCACCTTCAAAATTTAGTCACTTCGTCCTTGGCCCAAGGACTATATATGGTGAAACTGTCATTAAAATCCATCCAGAAGTTTTTGCCTAATCCTGCAGACAGCAAACAAAGCAACAGACAAACCAAGATGGATGAAAACATCACCTCCCTGGTGGAGGAAATAACAGCAGTATTTCTTTGTGAAGAGGCTGTTTAAATATTTGATTTAATATTTTAATTCTGTTTTATCTGCTTGTTTTATACGTCTCTTCTAATCAGTCCAATTTCTCTTTCTGAACATGGCACTATGGTGTTTTATACACAAGTAACCACATACTGCATTGATTCCTGTTGGAGTTGCCAGCAGGGGCTAATGGCTAACAGGCTAGAGCAGACAACTATTCCACCTGGTCCACTGAAGCAAAAGAAAAACTCATCTGAAGTGCAAACTGCAGTGCATCTGCAAAGAATTCACAGCACTTCACTTTTTCCACATTTTGTTATGTTACAGCCTTATTCCAAAATAGATTAGATTCATTTTTCCCTCACAATTCAACACACAATTCTCCATAATGACATGAAAAAGTTTTTGATGAGATTTTTAAATAATAAAAAAAAGAACTCACATGTACATAAGTATTCACAGCCTTTCCTCAGTACTTTGTTGATGCACCTTTGGAAGCAATTACAGCCTCAAGTCATTTGAATATGATGCCACCAGCTTGGCACACCTATCTTTGGATAGTTTCACCCATTCCTCTGTGCAGTACCTCTCAAGCTCCATCAGGTTGGATGGAAGTGTCGGTGCAGCCATTTTCAGATCTCTCCAGAGATGTTCAATTGGATTCAAGTCTGGGCCCTGGCTGGAAGACTCAAGGACATTCACAGAGTTGTCCTGAAGCCACTTCTTTGATATCTTGGCTGTGTGCTTAGGGTCGTTGTCCTGCTGAAAGATGAACCGTCGCCCCAGTCTGAGGTCAAGAGCGCTCTGGAGCAGGTTTTCATCCAGGATGTCTCTGTACATTGCTGCATTCATCTTTCCTTCTATCCTGACTAGTCTCCCAGTTCCTGTTGCTGAAAAACATCCCAAATGCATGATGCTGCCACCACCATGCTTCACTGTAGGGATAGTATTGGCCTGGTGATGAGTGGTGCCTGGTTTCCTCCAAACATGACGCCTTGCATTCATGCCAAAGAGTTCAATCGTTGTCTCATCAGACAAGAGAATTTTGTTTCTCATGGTCTGAGAGTCCTTCAGATGCTTTTTGACAAACCTCAGATGGGCTGCCACGAGCTTTTTACTAATGAGTGGCTTCCATTTGGGTGCACTACTTTACAGGTCTGATTGGTGGATTGCTGTAGAGATGGTTGTCCTTCTGGAAGGTTCTCCTCTCTCCACAGAAGAACACTGGAGCTCTGACAGAGTGGCCATCGGGTTCTTGGTCACCTCCCTGACTAAGGTCCTTCTCCCCCGATGGCTCAGATTAGACATCCAGAAAGGTATATGAAGAGTGTTGGTGGTTCTAAACTTCTTCCACTTATGGATGATGGAGGCCATTGTGCTCATTAGGACCTTCAAAGAAGCAGAAATTTTTCTGTACCCTTCCCCAGATTTGTGCCTTGAGACAATCCTGTCTCTGAGGTCTACAGACAATTCCTTTGACTTTATGCTTGGTTTGTGCTCTGAAATGCACTGTCAACTGTGGGACCTTATATAGACAGGTGTGTGCCTTTCCAAATCATGTTCAATCAACTGAATTTACCACAGATGGACTCCAATGAAGCTGTAGAAACATCTCAACTATGATCAGTTTAAACAGGATGAACCTGAGCTCAATTTTGAGATTCATGGCAAAGGCTGTAAATACTTATGTACATGTCATTTCTTAGTTGTTGTTTTTTTTTTTAATTTTTAATAAATTTACAAAAATCTAAAAAAAAACAAAACAACTTTTCTCAGGTTGTCATTACGGGGTATTGTGTGTAGAATTTTGAGGAAAAACTTAATTTTATCCATTTTGGAATAAGGCTGCAACATTACAAAATGTGGAAAAAGTGACGCGCTGTGAAGACTTTCCAGATTCACTGTACATCTGTATAGTCAAAGAGTTTAAATTATTTTTCCACTGGGTTAGATCAGTCAAAGTCAAACACAAACCAAGACCAGTACAAGTACGTCAGATTCATGTAGTTATTGAAAATATTAATTTAATATTATTATTTTATTTTAGGACAGTTTCTGTAAGACTCAACCTGAACATTTTCTAACTTTTTACCTGTTTCGTTCTCACAGAGAGTCTCTGAGGTCAGAGAGTCGTCATCACTGTTACTGTGACTTCCTGTTTTCAGTCGTCTCTTCTTTGGTTTGGGTTCTTCTTCTTCTTTAGTGGATCCTGAGTCTACATGCCGGCTTCCTTCCTCATCTTGGATCTCAGGTCCAGCAGAGTTGTGAGAGAGGAGCTGCTCACTGTTTGGTTCTGCTTCACTCTGCTGCTTTTCCTCACAAACAAGAGTCCCCATGAAGGGATCGGCCTCCAGCTTCACTACCAGCTCTTCTCCCTCCTGACTGATGCACAGTTCCTCCTGTTCCTCTTCAACCTGTGGAGCTTCTGGTTCCTCCTGGTCCAGGACAGAGTTCCTCTCCTGGTTCCAGAGATGCTGCTCAGTCAGAACTTTTTCCGCTTTACATTCAATTTGATGTGAGAAAGCTGGAGGAACAAAGACAAAAAAGTCAGAAAAAGAGAGTTTCACTATACAAATGAATAAGAAAAAAATGTGTCAAATTTAGGATATAAAAACAAGAGATTGCTCATTGAAGACACAACCATGACAGAAAAACAGATCCAGAGTTTTCTAAAGCCTCATTCAGACCATTAAATTGGGTTCCAGTTCCGCCGGACCGGCGGCGCCACACGAGTCGGCTGCCCGTTGCAACAGCCTTTTTTTTTTTTTTTTTATCTTCCTTCTTCTTTCTACACCTTTCACTCTATATATATATATATATATCACGGACACACAGAGCGCCCCAGGGGTCTCCCGAGTCGGCGGACGGAGCCACTGTTTGCAGCGGGAGACGTTACAGCGGGGAGGAGCTGGTGCTAGCTAGCACTCGGCTGCCGCCCGGTTCTAATGGGGAAACTCGACATAACGGGAGCTGTGGCGAAAACGACGCGGGTGCCGGGCTAGAGTTTAGGCGGCGTGCAAGAAATATAAGACAGAATAATAAAGAGCGATGGCAAGAACCAAGCAGACTGCCCGTAAAATCTACTGGAGGAAAAAGCCCCCAGGAAGCAGCTAGTAGTAGTAGTAGTAGATTAGTTTATTTGACAGGGACAGTGCAATAAACATAGACAATTAATCAAAGACAATTAATCTGATGTGTTGCACATAGAGTGTATAGCTATTAGCTAATTTGCAACTCTTGTCCCTGGATGGGCTTTAGAAAAAAGAATCAAGATAAAAAATATACACAATAATCACATACATCAATGCAGAAAAATTATAAATACACAATTATAAATATTATATTATAAATACACAAATATAACAGCCTGACTCACATTTAACATAAATATTATAAATATTATAAATACACAAATATAACAGCCTGACTCACATTTAACACATATAACATAACTCACATTTGCCTATTTCAGGCCTTCCTCCCTCCGTCACTCACTATAAACAAACACATTTATTCCTTCCCTTCATTCACTCTCACTTTGCAGACAAATAATTCATACATGAGTACATTCTTGTTTATTTTTCAGCCAGTTTTTAACATTTTTAGTGAATGTTTTAAAGTCCGTTATTATTTTAATTTCATTTGGCATTGTGTTCCAGATGTGACTGCCCTTTATAGAGAAAGCTGTTTGTCCAAATGTGGTTCTGCGGTGGAATATTTTACAGTTATTGTTAACAGAACTCCTGGTGGCTCTGCTGCTGTCCTGTCTTTGGACGAAACCAGCAAGTGGCTCGGGTGCTGATTTATGGAAACATTTGAACGTTAATTTCAGAAGACAGAGGTCAATGAAGCTCTCAAAACTCAATAGGTTGTATTTTTTTAAAACATTACAGTGATGCCACCTAATGGGCTTTTTGTCCAAGATTTTTAGGGTTTGATTATATAATGAACCTATATGTCTTATTGTGGAAGGGGCTGCTTGAGCCCAGACTGTCAAACAGTATGATATATGAGAAAAAACCATAGAATGCATATACAGTGCAGCTGCTTCGTAAGGTATGTAATATCTAATTAATTTAAAGCAGTTCAGATTTTTTTTTACTGTTTTTGAAATTTTCTTTATATGAAGATTAAATTTGAGTTGAGGATCTAGTACAATGCCAAGGTATTTGAATTCTGTAGCTAAACTGATGTCATGATCATGTATATTAACTTTAAAATGTTGCAGGTTACATTTTTTGATTGAAAAGCACATTGAGACTGTTTTCTGAAGGTTCAGCAATAGATGGTTCTTGAGGAGCCACTCTTGGACATCAACCATACTTGTAGACAGTACATCTGCAGCCTGTGCTGGAGTCTTGGCAGCTGTGTAAATAACTGCATCATCTGCATAAAGTTGGCATGTTGCAGCTGAGCAGTGTAACGGCAAGTCATTAATAAAAATGCTGAAAAGTAAAGGACCAAGAATGGACCCTTGTGGGATACCCATGCGGTTGTTTAAAAATGAGGATTTATCCTGGTGAACTTTTACACACTGTTCTCTATTCTGGAGATAAGATGCAAACCATTCTAATGTATTTGGGGAGAAGTTAAAAGATACCATTTTGAATAAAAGCAAACTGTGGTTTACAGTATCGAAAGCCTTTTTGAGATCTAGAAAAACAGCTCCTACCACATTACCCCTGTCCAAGGACTGTTTGACGTTTTCAATAAGGCAACAATTTGCTGTTTCTGTTGAGTATCCTGGTCTAAAACCAAATTGATGTGGATGAAGAAGTTGACTGTCTTGTAAGTAGTCTATCAGCTGTGTAGCTACAACTTTTTCAAGAACCTTAGACAGGACTGGTAAAATAGAGATTGGGCGGTAATTGCATATATCGTCTTTACTGCCTGATTTATGAACTGGTATGACGACAGCTTTTTTCCAGCCAGATGGAAATGTACTAGACCTAATGGAGAGATTAATGAGATGAGTCAGTGGTTTGATTAATATTTTGCTGTGCATTTTGAGAAAGGAGGTGCTCATATTGTAGATATCATTAGTTTTTGAGTTTGACAGTGTTTTAACAACGCCAGCAATTAACTTCTCATTTACCTCATCGATGTGAAAAGTATCTGTTGGAAGTATGGAATTTGTGTTGTTGAGCACATTTGGCAGCACAAAAATTTTTGTTAAGTCTTCCACAGAGCCCACAAAGTATGAATTAAATTCATTTGCCAAAGTAGCCTTGTCACTGACGGTCTTGCCATTGATTCTAAGTTCCTTTACCCCCTTCTGATCGTTTTTTTTATTAGTTAAGTTATTTAAATGCCTCCATAGGGAACTGTTGTTACCTTTTGCATGATCTATCAGTTTATTGTTATAAGATATTTTTGATTTTCGCAGCTCATGTACCACTTTATTTCTTAAACTTTTGTACACAAGGTGATCATTTTGTAGTTTGGAGGTTAATGATGTTTTCAGTGCATAGTCTCGCCTCTTCATAAGTTTTCTTATTTCATTATTTAACCATGGTAGGTTAATCTTCTGTTGTCTACTTTTAATTTGCTTTGAAAATTTTTCTATAGACTTTGTGATTGTTGCAGTTATAAAATTACAACAATCATCTACTTCACATGTTGACATGAGCTGCTCCCAATTTTGATTCTCTAAGTAATGTTCAAACTCCTCATTTTTTGATTTGGGGATAATAAAATTTTATTTGTCAATATCGACTCCCCCAAAATACTGTAGTCGCTTTTTAGTAAGTTTCCTGACAGCAAGAACCATGTTATGATCTGAGAGACCAGTTACAAGATTATAGGTTCTGGTTATTCGTTCTGGTTTATTAGTAAATACCATGTCAATAAGTGTTCTGGATTGTTTGGTTATCCTGGTGGGTCCTTTGATCATTTGTTGGTAATTAAATTTAGTCATGAGGCTTTTCAGTTTTTGTTTGTCTTTTTTATCAGACCAGTTGATATTAAAGTCACCATGAATTATTGTTTCTCTGTTCTTCTCAAGTTGTTTAACCAGATCACTTAATTCATTATAAAAGGAAGAGTTGTGTGACGGTGGGTTGTACAATACTGCAATGTTGAAATTCATTACCGGTGAGAGACATACATTAACAGCTAAACATTCAAGTGAAGTATTCAAATCAACCAGTTGACATTTATATTTCTCTTTGATGTAAATTAAAACACCTCCTCCCCTCCCTACCTGCCTGTCTTTTCTAAAACACTGGTAGCCCACAATATCGATCATATTAGTGTCTATGTTACTGTGTAGCCAGCTTTCTGAGAGACAAAGGTAGTCCAGATTTGAGTCCAACAGCAACACCGAAATCTCATCTCTTTTGGGGATTATGCTCCGTATGTTTAAATGACCGCCGAGGATCCCCTTTGGTTTAGCCTTGGTGTCCCAAAGAACTCGTGCATGATTAACAGTTTGGAAAAATAAATGTTGTTTTTGCTTTTGTACAGCTCGGTTTTGTGCTAACCCAGTGGTCTGCTGTTTAATAGTGGCAGGTCCAGGGTTAAGGTGAATATCTCCTGCCAGAAGTAGCAGAACTAACAGAACTTTAATTGTATATCCTCTGCCATATTGTGATTTTTGCTTAACAGCCATGTTTGCCTTAATTTGGAAGTTTTTGCTCAGGGCTTTTAAAGACCACATAGAGTGTAGGGTGAGATGTCCAAGCCCAAATCCATACAGATAAAACTTTTTAACTTCACCTTTGGTTGAGTTTGTCGGAAAATCCTTCTTGTTGCAGGTCCAGACACACAAAGACAAAACGAAGAGGAAGTAGAGAAGTAGAGAAGGCTTATTAGTGGTGCCCATCAGCCCACTTTTTAATCCGGTGGCAGCCATCTTCGGTCTTTCTTGGAAAGAAGGAAAAAGAAAATCTGTGGATAGTAAAATAAATTCTGCTTATATCGCCAGAATCTGATCCGATCGCCCTCGAATCCAGCTGGGCCTCAGCTAGCCAACTAGCCCCTTCCGTTGCTGGTCTCGTTGCTCATAGTCGCCGTAACTGGTCTCCCGTCCCGCTCCTCCAACCGAGTCTCGTCACACACCGCCGCTGCCACCGAGCTCCGCTGAGGTCACGGTAAGTCCTCCGCTAGGCACCGCCACCTACCGTCGTCTGCCTGGGTGAAATCTCTGCTGAGCCCCGTCAACAAATAGCCGCTTGCCTGGTAGTATCTCCGCTGGGCCTCGCAGCTGGGCTTCGATTCAGGCTGGTGTAAGGTGGAATGACTGGCGCCAGCATTAAGCTAACTAGCGTTAGCTTAGCAATCGCTTCGGGTAGTCTCGTCGCACACCGCCGCTGCAGTCACGGTAAGTCTTCCGCTGGGCACCGCCGCCTACCGCCGTCTGCCTGGGTGAAATCTCTGCTGAGCCCCGTCAACAAATAGCCGCCTGCCTGGTAGTATCTCCGCTGGGCCTCGCAGCTGGGCTTTGATTCAGGCTGGTGTTAGGTGGAATGGCTGGCGCCAGCATTAAGCTAACTAGCGTTAGCTTAGCAATCGCTTCAGGTAGGGCACATCAGTGAATCACAAGGAAGCGCTGGAATCGCTGGTCAGTTTACTCACAGTGGCCGGATAAAAGCGATCAAAGGGGTAATCCACCGGAGGTATATCCGATCGCTGTAGGTTAGTTATTTAGAGACTGGCGCCAGCATTAAGCTAACTAGTGTTAGCTTAGCAATCGCTTCAGGTAGCATTAAGCTAACTAGTGTTAGCTTAGCAATGAATGAATGAATTTATTTCGGATAGTACATTACAGGTTAAAAGAAACTGTATAATATAACAACAAGGTCAAATTAGACAAAGACTCCTTCTACTATACAATTCCACGTGAGTTATCCGAAATGGGTGATCTTCTTCTTCTTCTTCTGTTTTTTGGCGGGGGCACCCAACTTAAAGGCGCATTACCGCCATCCAACGTTGGAGTGTGGGCCAGACATTATACCCCAAGGGAGGAAAGAAAAAAAAAAAAAAAAAACCACTATATTCTATTAATTAATCCCGTATCTTTAAGGAAGACCAACAACTTTCTCACCCCATCTCCCACCATCATGCTTAGGTTAACATCACCCACCCCTAATCCTCTAATTCCCTCCACTAATCTGTCTCTCTCCTGGGTATACTTCTGGCAGTGGAAAATGACATGCTCCACACTTTCTTCCTCTCTCTCACAATAATCGCACATCCCTGTCGGGTGCCTACCTACCAGATGCAAAGTTTTATTTAGCCTAGTGTGTCCCATCCTTATCCTAGACAAAATATTCTCTTCCTTTGTGTTTCTTGTCCCCATCCTGCCCTTAACTCCGACCGCACTCTGGATAGCATGCAAATGTCACCCTGTTTCCCCTGTATCCCACCTATGCTGCCACTCCTGCCTAATACACTCTTTAATCAGCGTTTTTGCCTCAGATTTACTCAGTGAAATATCCCGCACCTCCCAGTGTCCCAGAGCCTGTTTAGCCAATTTATCTGCGACCTCATTTCCCTTAACCCCCCTGTGAGCTGGAACCCACATAAACACCACAGCCACCCCTTTGTTTCCGAGTCTATATAAAGTCTCATATAACTCATAAATCAAGTCCTGTCTGCTATCAGATGACCCTGATTTTATTGACAGCAAGGCTGCACTGGAATCCGAACAAAGGACTAAACCCTTGACCATCAGCTCCTCACTCCTCTGCAATGCAGCCACCAAAGCCAACAATTCGACTGTATATACAGACAGATGGGAAGATGTTCTTCTACTATCAGATATTTTTAAGGCAGGGATATGGAAAGCAAATCCAGTGCAGCCCGTGTCAGGGTCCTTTGATCCATCTGTGAATACTGGGGTAAGGGAATGATATATCGTACCCAACCGATCCTCTACTAAAATTGCAGCGTTTCCAAATTCTCTGCACCCTCGCATCTTTTCCAAAAAAAACAGATCAACTGATACTGGATAGAAAAACCAAGGAGGAGTGACTGGCAAAGGAACTGATGGGATATACGTTCTATCACATAACTTCATATCCCTCGCCACTCTCCCAGCGTGAAATGCAAAATTCTCCCCTTTCCCTCTTTCCCCCTCCCAACAAGGCAACAACACTCCGACTGTAGGATGTTTCTTTTGAGCGTGCCCCTGCAAATTGACCCAGTAACTCATCATCATCTGCTTACGCCTGATGTTTAATGGCATTTCCCCCATTTCCACCTGGAGGGCCGCAACAGGAGTTGTTTTAAAAGCCCCACTGCAGATCCTCAGTGCCTGGGCCTGGATGACGTCCAACTTGCTCAACGTAGTTTTAGCAGCCGATCCATATACAATACACCCATAATCCAATATAGACCTAATTAAAGCAACATAAATGTTTCTCATAGCCGTTCTGCTAGCACCCCACTCAACCCCTGTCAAACACCTCATCACATTCAGTACTTTTTTGCACCTAGCTGACATCTTCTGAATATGCTCCCTCCAAGTTAGAGTAACATCAAACCAGATGCCCAGAAACCTAAAAACTTTGACTTGTTCCAATTCCTGAGCGTACAGTGTTAACTGGGCATCCGCTACCCTTTTCCTTGTAAACACCACCACCTTTGTTTTCTCAACAGAGAATTTAAATCCCCAGGAATATGACCATCCCTCCACTGCGCTTATCGCTTCTTGTATTTTCCCTCTTATATACTTAAAATTACTCCCTCTTTTCCATAATGCCCCATCATCAGCAAATAAAGAACGGCCAATGTCATTGTTCACAACAGAAAAAACATAATTTATCATAATAGAAAAAAGGACTGGGCTTATAACACTACCCTGGGGGGTGCCATTTTCCACCAAGTACCTATCTGACATGGCTCTACCCACTCTAACTTGGATGTACCTATTAAACAAAAAATCCTTTATCCAGTTAAATGTTCTCCCAGATATTCCTAACATACTTAACTTTATCATCAGCCCCTCCTTCCACAACATGTCATACGCTTTTTCCACATCAAAGAATACCGCAATTACCGATTCTTTGTTTACCTGAGCCTTCCGTACCTCAGTCTCCAAACACACAACAGGATCCATAGTTCCCCTTCCTTTTCTAAATCCACTCTGATGTGGTGATAGAATTCCCCTACTTTCAAGATAGAAAACAATCCTATCTGTGATCATTCTCTCCATTATTTTCCCCAAATGCGACGTTAAGGCTATAGGCCTGTAACTCGCTGGGTCTGAGGGATCCTTTCCAGGTTTCCTAATAGGAACAATCACAGCTTCTTTCCATGCAGTTGGGAGCTTTCCCTTTTCCCACACTTTGTTGTAAACTTCCAATAGTTTCCTCCTTGCCAAAGTCCCTAAGTGTTTCACCATGATGTAACAGATACTATCTTTCCCAGGGGATGTTAATCCTGATTTGTTTACTGCTCTTTCTATTTCATCTAAAGTGAAAGGAGAATCCAAAGGGCTACTAAAATTACACCTTTCCTCCAAAACCCCAGGGTGTGCTAAACTCGTCTTACTTCTTCCTCTTTTACCCTCTTCAGTCAAATTACCTGAGCTATGAATTTGAGTCAGGCTCTTTGCTATCATTGCTGCCTTCTCCCCATCAGTTATTGCAATCTCTTCCCCACTTTTTAATATTGGGTACTGCCATTCCCTCCTGACTCCCCTCATAGCCTTGATCATGATCCATACATCTCCCACGGCTGTTGATCTACCTACAGTGCTACAGTATCTCTGCCAACTTTCTCTCTTGGCCCTCCGGATAGTTTTCCTGGCTTTTGCCAGTGCTCTCTTATAATTAATCAGGTTTTGCCAATTGTGAGTTCTCCTTAGGACCTTAAGCCTCTTATTCCTCTCCTCAATAGCTCTAGTGCATTCCTCTGTCCACCAAGGCACTGCTTTCTTTAATCTTTTCCCTTTACTTTTAGAAATTGACTGATTAGCTGCTTCCAGAAAAATAGTTTTAATACTTTCCTCCATGCTTTCCACGTCTTCACTAACCTCTACTAGGGGAAGGTCTCTCTCACAAATAAACTTAAATAATTTCCAATTAGCAGTGCTAAAAACCCACCTCCCTTCCCTGTGACCACTTACCCTATTCACTGAAACAAAAAGATTACAATATACCGGAAAATGATCACTTCCCACTGAAGACTCCTCCAAAACCTCCCACTCACACACACTTGCAATATTACTAGTCACCAATGTCAAATCAAGAACCGAACCACCCCCCGTATGTACATCAATTCTGGTTGCTCTACCATTATTCAAACACACTAGCTTCTTCTCTTCCAAGAGTTCCTCAATAATCTCACCATTTATGTCCGTATAATTTGCCCCCCATAACACATTATGGGCATTAAAGTCCCCACAAACTACCACCCTGCTCCCATCTATCCCCTCCATCTGGGATAACTGACTCAATGTCAGTCTCCTACAAGGATTGTACAAATTAACGACTACTAATTCTCCCTCTTTAGTCCAAATTTCAATTACCACGTATTCCAGCTCATCCCCTTTACCTACCTCTCTAAACTGAATTCCCTCCCTCACAAAAGTTGCACACCCACCTCCCATTCCCTCTTTCCTATCATTCCGAATAGACACATATCCCACTATTTTAAAATCCAGATTAGGTTTCAACCACGTCTCCTGAACACAAATGACATCTGGTTTGTCTGAAAGTTCCTCAATATATCGTTTAAATTCCTGCCCATTTGCCACCAAACTTCTTGCATTCCATTGAATCACTATAACCATCTTCACAATTCCTTTCCAGTCAATGCTTGATCCTGACTTATCTGGCTACTGAGCCCACTCCTCACCTCCTCCCAAGTTAAACCACTGAAACCAAGATGATTAGCTGCTGCCTTCACTATTATTTGAATTCTTTCAGTTTTAGACTTTACTTCCATCGTGGCATTCACAACTCCTGCTATAAAGATAACCAGTCTCTTCAAATCAACCTGAATTTCCCCATTCCGTACCAGCTCTCTTTCCCCTGCAGGCAGCCTCCCCCCAGTCCTTTGCCCATTCCCTCCTCCCTGGTCCGTCCTTTTTATTGCTTCAGCATATGAAACTTTACTTTGTACTCTAACTCGCTGAATTTCCCTCTCTCTCATCATACTTTCACAGCCTCCATAGGCCACACTATGATTCCCGCCACAGTTGCAACACTTTGGCGTTTCTTGTTTACATTCTCCGTACTGGTGGTTGCCCCCACACCTTGCACACCTTTTCCTCCACCTACAAGCGTTAGCTATGTGCCCAAACCTTTGACAATTATAGCACCGAATTGGATTAGGGACAAATTCTCTTACCCCATACCTCAAAAAGCCCAAACTTACACTTTTGGGAAGCACTTCTCCTTCAAACTCAACCACCACGCCCTCAGTGTCTCTCCTCTGTCCTTCCCGGGTGGCCTGTAGCCTACGAGCTGCCTTTACTACCCCCCCTTTTAAATTAGCTTTAATTTCTTCCATTGTTATTCCTATCGGCACCCCCCAAATTACACCCTTGTTCCACTTTGACCCATTGTCAATAATGCTTGTATTTTTTACTTTAAATCGCCCAACCTCCCTCATTTTTTCAGCTCTTTCCCTTTGCTCCTCACTCCTGCACACAATCAGTAAATTTCCGTCCCTCAGTACCTTTGCCATGCATATGTCTCCTACCTGATTTTTCAATATCGTTGTTAATTTAATTGGGCTCATTGTGGATATCCCCTTTTCGTCCTCAAACCTTACAATAATTTTTAACTCGGTTCCTTCCTGCCCTCCTCCCTCCGCACCACCACCACTTCCACTACTTCTAACCTTCTTTGCATTATTACCAGGAAAGTTGTTCTCCCTTTTCTCTTTCCCTTTCCCGCTTCCCTGCCCAGTATCCATACTATCTTCACTGTCCCACAAATCAGAATCTCCCCAGTCTGGCCCATTCACAACGTTGTTGCGCCGACCCGCCACACCTGTCTTTACTCTGCTCCTCCTTTCCATTTTCCCAAGCCCGCAGACTCCAGTCTCGTCACCCAACCTCCTTGCCAAACCACCCGACAAACTTCTTTGACTCTCTTTCGGAGATCTGACCATCCGTCAAAAAACCCGAAATGGGTGATGGCTGAAGCCGCAGCTTATATTGCCCACCCATATTCCATCCAAGAATTCAAAGGAGAAAAAAGAGAAAACAAGACAAGAGCGATTACAATTTAAAACAAGGCTAAGACAAAATATGACTGAGAGAAAAAGAAAACTGAGCTAGTCTAAGTTAAGCGGTTACTATTCAAAAACAAATCTAAGACATAGTGTCACAGAGAAAAAAGAAAAACTAAGTTATAACACAACACAGGCTGGAAATGTCAATCCTTATGTGAGTTTACATGTCGTCTTGTAAATATGTTTGGAGTATTTCTTCCTTTAGTTTTTGTTTAAATTGTCCAAGCTTTGTACATGATTTTAATTCAGGTCCAAAATCGTTCCATAATCTGACACCTTGCACTGAAATACAGTGTTGCTTGGTAGTTGTTCTCACTGTAGGCTTTTGAAATATACATGTTCCTCTGAAGTGATATCGTTTCTCCCTTGTTTGGAACAACTTTTGGATATTTGCGGGCAGTGATAGATTCTTCACTTTGAACATTATTATTGCGGTTTTAAAGTCGATTAGATCTTTCAACTTGAGAGTTTTTTGTTTAAGAAAAAGTGGGTTTGTTGGTTCCCTGTAAGCTGCTTTGTTGATTATTCTAATAGCTCTCTTTTGAAGCATAAAGAGTGGATATATGTTTGTTTTATATGTATTTCCCCATACTTCATTACAATATGTCATGTATGGGAGTATTAATGAATGGTACAAGGTGTATAGTGTGGGTTGATTCAGCAAATTTTTCACTCTGTGTAATATTGCAATTGATTTGGATACTTTACCTTTTATATAATTAATATGTGGCTTCCAACACAGTTTGTTATCAATTATTACTCCAAGGAATTTAGTTTCGGATACCCTTTCAATCTCTACACCATTTACACTGAGTTTGGGTACTGGGTAGTTGTGATGGTTGTTAAAGACTATAAATTTTGTCTTGCTTAAATTGAGCGTTAATTTGTTTGAATCAAACCACAGTTTCAGCTTTCCTAATTCCTTTCCGAGTGTATCCACAAGTTGTTCCAAGTTGTTTCCACTGCATAGCAGGTTAGTGTCATCAGCAAACAATATTAAGTCCATTTTTTCTGAAACTTTACATATATCATTTATATACATATTGAATAATAATGGTCCCAAAACTGAACCCTGTGGGACTCCACAGGTGACCTTCAGTAGCTCTGAGTTTTTGTTGTTAACACATACATACTGATATCTATTCTTTAAGTAACTTCTTAACCAGGACAGTGCTACCCCTCTGATACCACAATTTTGTAGTTTCTTTAATAATAGATTGTGATCTACTGTATCAAATGCTTTTTTAAGATCCAGGAATACTCCAACTGAATACTCTTTATTTTCAATGGCTGTTGATATTTTTTCTGTAAATTCCATTAAGGCATATGCTGTTGTCCTTTTGTGTCTGAACCCATATTGCTGCTCACACAATAAATCATTCTTCAGTATGAAGTTGTCAATTCTCTCATAGAATATTTTTTCAAGTATCTTGGAAAATTGCGGTAATAGTGAAATTGGTCTGTAGTTGGAGAGTTCCCCTCTGTCGCCTGTCTTGTAAATCGGAATTACTTTAGCTATTTTCATTGCATTGGGAAATATACCTGATTGGAGAGACAGGTTACAGATATACGTCAGTGGTTTCACTATGCATTCGATAACAGTTTTGACTAGTAGCATATCAATACCATCGCAGTCAGTAGATGTTTTACTTTTGAACGATTTAACAATTTCAATGACCTCTCTTTCGTCTGTGTTCTTTATGAAGATGGTGTCTTTTACAGCAGTGTTATTGCATATTGAATCACCTGTTGGCACCGTAGTGGGTATTTCTCGGGCCAGTTTAGGTCCAATGTTAACAAAAAAATTATTAAATTTATCTGCAGGTGAAGCTATATTCACATTCGGAGTCGATTTATTATTTTTTGGAGTGTTAGTTGGGTAGCTGGTATTTCTGCTTTTATTTCCAAGGATACTGTTGATTATTGTCCATGTATTTTTAATATTGTCTTTGTTTTTTTCCAGTTCTTTACTGTAATAGTCTCTTTTACTACATCTTATTATATATGTTAACTTATTTTTGTATGTTTTATACCGCTGCTCTGCTTCTTTTGTCCTTTTCTTTATGAAAGCTTTATATAATAAATTTTTCTTTTTACACGCCTTTTGTAGTCCTTTGGTTAGCCATGGTTTGTCAGTAAATTTGTGTTTAAGCTTTTTTTTAACTAATGGGCAGTTTTTTTCATAAAGAGTGGTTACAATGTTTATAAATGTGTCATAGGCTTCATTTACATCTGATACATAGACTTCTGTCCAGTCTTGCTTCAGCAAGTCCTCTTTAAAAGAACTGATTGCGTTTGGTGATTTGTGTCTGAACGATTTTGAGATTTTTTCTGGGTTGGGCCCCGTGTGGCCATGGATAAGTGCAAAGATTGGCAAGTGGTCGCTTATATCATTTAATCCACTTTCTATTTTCTTGTCGAGAACATTGACAAACAGGTTGTCAATAAGTGTAGCAGAGTGAACTGTGATTCTACTGGGATGTGTTATTGTGGGATATAGACTCATGCTGTACATAGAGTTCATGAACTCTGTAACTACATTTTGTTGATGTGGATTAAGTAGATCAATATTGAAATCTCCACAAATTGCTACCATTTTCTTACTAGTAATATTATTGTACAGCTCGACTAATTTATCTCTGAATGTCTCAATGCAAGTTCCCGGCGTTCTGTATATGCAGCTTATGATTAGATTTTTTCAATCGCTTCAGGAAGGCGCAGGAAGTCGCTGGAGAAAGGCGATTAAAGGGCAATCCAACGGAGGTGGCAATTCAGCCCGTGCGTGTTCACCACGAGTGCCGATCGCTGCAGGCCAGCCACTTTTAATGGCAAAATCAGTGACTTTGTCTCAGCACTGAAAAAGTGTGACCATCCCGGTCGCCATCTTGAGTCGAGCCACCAAGGCTGCTCGGAAAAGCGCTCCGGCCACCGGCGGAGTGAAGAAGCCTCACCGTTACAGGCCCGTGGCTCTGAGAGAGATCCGTTGCTACCAGAAATCCACGGAGCTGCTCATCCGTAAGCTGCCCATCCAGCGCCTGGTGAGGGAGATCGCTCAGGACTTCAAGACCGACCTGTGCTTCCTGAGCTTCGCCGTCATGGCTCTGCAGGAGGCCAGCGAGGCCTACCTGGTGGGTCTCTTCTTCGCCAAGAGGGTCACCATCATGCCCAAAGACTTCCAGCTGGCCCGCCGCATCCACGGAGAGAGAGCTTAGACTTTCTGCTGCACATTCACCAACCATAATGCTCCGCACTGTGTGTCTATATATATATATATTTATATGTTGTTCTTGTTTTTTCTTGCCTTCTGATCGGTGCTCTGAGTGTTGCTATCCCTGTGCTGTTGCAATCCTGGAATTTCCCCATTGTGGGACTAATAAAGGCTTATCTTATGTTATCTTAAAGTCCCACATACCTATTCTGTGGATTTTTATCGGGGAGCACCAGCGCATATTCAGCAGTCTGCGCTGACGATCGATCTCTTCCTCGTACTGGTTGGTGATTAGTTCAAACTCTGTTATTATTTCTTCAGCAGCAGCAGCCAGTCGCTCTCTCGCCAACTCTCTCAGACGCCCACCTGAAAACATCTTTAGGGTTTGTTTACTTCCTCCAGATGTTGTGATGTGGCTGCTGACGGTCAGAGCTAGCAGGATGAGGCTAGTTCAGTTAGCCTGAAGGCCCAATAAAAGTCCTCAGACTCGGAATGTGGACTTCGACGTGGTTCTTTATTCTCCAGCACTCAGCACAGACCATCAATGGCAGGACTCCACAGAGCTACATCAGCTATTCATCCATGAGGAGCAGAACAGAAGCCAAACCACCAACACCAACCAGCTAAACGTTCTCACCAACCTGTTCCTGCAACAATCAGAAAACAGATGCATTCTTCACTATGATCCACCAGGCAGGTATAAGAGACCATCTCCTTTCTGCTTCCTTATTCTTTAGAATACTATGAATATAATCCAATTTTAAAAAATTAAAACTTTCTAATTTTCTGTATTCATGTGAATGGAAAACAAACCACATGTTCAAAATGATGAGGTATTGACGTCAGTGTAATAATAAACTGTGTTGGAAGTCACATATTGATTTTTTTTTTTTTTTTGTTACTTATTTGTACCCGTAGGTAGACTTGGTTTGCAGTCTGGTGACAAGCCACCGGCTACTGGTCGCTGCGTGCGCGAGCGCCCTAAACCTACATGTTTTTGGTGTGCGGGAGGAAACCGGAGAAATCCCGGAGTAAACCCGCGCAACACGGGGAGAACATGCAAACTCCACACAGCTCACTGTTGGTCGGGGGCTGGGATCGAACCCACGATCTCATGATCCCCGCGGTCCCCCGGCCGAGGGTAAAACTGTGCTGCCACAGTGCTAAACCACTGCGCCACCGTGCAGCCCATTATATTAATATTATATTAATATTAATATTATATTTAATTATATTAAAGGTAAAATATCCAAATCAATTGCAATATTACACAGAGTGAAATATTTGCTGAATAATTAATTGGAAGCTATGTTGAGAATCGCTGCAGCTCCGCCTCAATTAATGTGTGTTTGTGACGGAGCTCTTCCCACAGTCATGAACTGCTGATTCTGTAAAAAAAACAAAACAAAAAAAAAACTTGATCATTTTCATAAAGCAGTGGCAGTAACTCCAACATTTCAACTACAGGACTGGTTGGAGACAGCTGCTACATTCAGCTTATTTAATCAGGACAGACTGTGTGCAGGACCCTCTGTGGCTCGGGTCTCCATGTCTAATGCTGCAGTCCGAAAAATCACGTTCACACAGCAAACCAGCAATGCACTATGCAGTAGCAGAACTTAATCGTCAGGATCACAGACTCAGAAGAAACCCACCCAGCCATTATTTTATTAAATTTGGGACACCCCCCCCCCCCACACACACACACATCTGTCACAAGCAATCTGACCAAAAGTAGGACAAATAACACACTTTATGTCCTGCAAACATGCTGCTGTCAATGAAAATACACTTAACATTGAACAATTTATTTAATATTCAATAAGTGAACAACAAGATTTTTCCACACACACAAAAGTCAACACTGCTGTTGTTGCGGTTGCTGGTTATCCTCCCTGGTAGGCTTGTCCATATTACATCATTGCAGTTATGGCGACGGCCCTAGTACTGGATATAGTCCTGTTGATGGCTCCTGCAGCACTGTGGTAACGGGATATCCAAAAATGGTTTGTTGTATTTATTATTATCATGTAAGTAAGCTGGAATGTTATAAGTTATAATAAGTAATATGGACATTATGAAGACAAATTTTGATTTTTGATTATTGATTTGATTTTGTATACTTTATTGATCCCCAGAATTTTAAGTGTATAGTTAAAATAAGTGTAATGCTCATAATAAGTGTAAAGTAGTTGATTAAATTGGTCCTTTCAGTGACGGTCAGGGTCACATGTACAAACATTTTTCTCCACACAATCAGATCATTTGTATCAACTGATCTATAAATTACAAGAATAAATCAGTTTTTTAATTCAATTCAATTCAATTCAACTTTATTTATATAGCGCCATTTCACAACAACAGTCATCTCATAGCACTATCAACTGTAGGAGGAACCCCCACAGTTGCAGAAAGACCCCAGCAATCAGGCGATCCCCTGTGAGCAAGCACTTGGCGACGGTGGAGAGGAAAAACTCCCTTTTAACAGGAAGAAACCTCCAGCAGAACCAGGCTCAGGGAGGGGCAGTCATCTGCTGCGACTGGCTGGGGGGTGAGGGGATAGAGAAGAAGAAAAGAACAGACATGTAGAGAGCAAACAGCACGATGGGGACTCAATCTATGGGAGAGAACAAACAAATGTTAATGACCAGCAAAAAAAATATTTCATTGAGAGTGGGAAAAGGAGTGAGGCCCAGTGCATTACTGGAGGTCCCCCGGCTGACTAAACCTATTAGCAGCATAACTAAGGGAGGGTTCAGAAACACATGATCCCTCCCTAATTGTAGGCTATATCAAAAAGGTAGGTTTTAGCCCTATTCTTAAAAACAGAGATCGAGTCTGACTCCCGAATCCAGATTGGCAGCTGATTCCACAGGAGAGGAGCTTGATAACTGAAGGCTCTGCCTCCCATTGTACTTTTGGAGATTCTAGGTATTACAAGTAATCCTGCATTTTGGGAGCGTAGTGCTCTGTTAGGATAATATGGTAGTATCAGATCTTTTAAATAAAAAGGAGCCTGATTGTTTAGAGCTTTCTAAGTAAGAAGAAGGATTTTAAACTTAATTCTAAACTCTATGGGAAGCCAATGAAGGGAGGCCAGAACCGGAGAGAAATGATCTCTCTTTCTAGTACCTGTTAAAACTCTTGCTGCAGCATTTTGGATCAGCTGAAGACTTTTTAAAGATGTTTTAGGACAGCCTGATAATAAAGAATTACAATAATCTAATCTCGAGCTAACAAAAGCGTGGATCAGTTTCTCAGCATCACTCTGAGACAAGATGCTCCTAATCTTGGCAATATTACGCAAATGATAGAAGGCAGTCTTAGAAACAAATTTAATATGTGAATTGAAGGACAAATCCTGATCAAAAATAACTCCAAGGTTCCTCACAGAGCTATTAAGAGAAAAAGTAACCGCATCCAAACTGAAAGTTTGATTTGGAAAGGAATTTCTAAGGTTTTTTGGACCAACAAGAATGACTTCAGTCTTATCTGAATTTAATAGCAGGAAATTACAAGTCATCCAAGCTTTGATTTCCTTAAGACAGGCTTCTAACTTGGCTAATTGATTACTATCATCTGGCTTCATTGACAGGTATAATTGTGTGTCATCAGCATAACAATGAAAATGTATACAGTGCTTTCTAATAATGTTGCCTAACAGAAGCATATATAAACTAAAAAGAGTAGGGCCTAGCACAGATCCCTGTGGAACTCCATGACTAAGCTTTGAGTTGAAAGAAAATTCATTATTTACATGAACAAACTGGAACCTATCAGATAAATAAGATCTAAACCACTGCAACGAAGTTCCATTAAGTCCAACATAGTGTTCTAATCTATCAAGTAGAATATTATGATCGATAGTATCAAAAGCTGCACTAAGGTCTAAAAGGACAAGTACAGAAACTAGTCCATTATCAGATGCAATGAGGAGGTCGTTAGTGACCTTCGCTAAGGCTGTTTCAGTACTATGATGGATTCTAAACCCAGATTGAAACTCTTCAAGTAAACCATTTCCCTGCAGGTGGTCAAATAATTGCGTAGCAACAACTCTTTCTCAGATTTTTGAAATGAAAGGGAGATTAGAGATTGGTTTATAGTTAGCTAAAGCTCCTGGATCTAGCATTGGCTTTTTGAGTAAGGGTTTAATTACAGCCGTTTTAAAAGCCTGCGGTACATGACCTAAAGTTAATGAAGAATTGATTATATGAAGAATAAAGCTACCAATAAGTGGGAAGACTTCTTTAAATTGTCACGCCTCGCCGCCCATCTGCGGCGCCAGCTGCACGCACACCTGCACCTCATCAGCGGCGAGGGATTTAAGCCGCCTCACCCTGGGCTTCGGCCTGAAGCCGTCAGTCTTCATTCGCTACTCTTGCTGGAAGGAATCTCAACCGCTCAGCAAAACATCCAAGTAAGAATCTCTTACCTAATTCTTCTCCTAGTCTGCTCTCCTGTGCACAGGTGGATTTCCCGGCGGCGGACCACTCCTCTCCGTCACCGTTCCCTCGCTGCTGCACCGGGCGCTCTAGGTCGCTGTCTTCCGGGTCTCACCCTTGCTGTGCCAGCCACCTGCCATTCCCAAGTAAGCCAGTCATCATTCTCATATCTCCTGTGTTGGTGTGGTGCCCGTTACCCTTCTCCCTTTGCTTCTCCCATAGGGTTGTCCGGCTGTACGGCCTCCTGCCTCCGTGCCCGACGCAGACGCCACCACCAACACATTCACATCCCGCAGACACACATTCATACACTCTTGTTGTTAATAAAGCTATTAGATCTACCCTGAGCCTGCGTGTGTGTCTCCTGAGCCATGCATTATGTCAGTACGGCTTCAGCAGAGCGGCTCGGCAGACGGTGGGCTCACACGCCGACTTTCCACCCTCGAGGCTCGAGTGGACCTAATAGCCCACCAGCAACAGGTGATTCTTAATCAATTATCCATCATCACTAACCGATTGGACCGCTTGGACCCCCAACAGCCGTTCCCCCCGGCTCGTCAGGGCGGCGCGGCTCCTGCTGCTCCAGCGGCCGTCCCGCCAGCTCCAGTAGCACCGGTTCGGCTCACACCCATTCCAACCCCCGTCCGCTTTAGCGGTAAGCTCGGCGGGGCACGGGGGTTTATAATGCAATGTGAGTCCGTGTTCCACCGTGTGCCCGGAGATTTTCCCTCAGACCACAGCCGAATTGGCTACATAGGGAATCTCCTGGAGGGGCGAGCGCTTACTTGGGCTTACGCCGTAATGGCGAGGCCCAGTTACGCCACCCTCACCTATGGCCAATTCGTGAGACAGTTCCTGGAAGTCTTTGATCATTCTCGTACTGAGAGCGTTCAGGTCGATCGGCTTCTCAGCCTCCAACAGGGAAGCCGGTCGGCAGCTGATTACGCGATCGACTTCCGGGTAGCGGCGGAGGAGGTTGGCTGGGATGAACGTTCATTCTGCGGCCTCTTCCTCCGCAGTCTCAATGATAGTCTGAGGGACGAACTGGCTGGGTGGGACATCCCGGAGACTTTAGCGGAGCTAACGTCCCTAGCCATCAGCCTGGATAACAGGTTGCGTGAGCGCGCCTCGGAGCGGAAGTCATCTTCTTCTCGCTCTCGTGGTGCCTCGTCGCGCCTGTCCCAAGCTCGCCCCCTGGCGTTGCCGCCACCATCGCGCCCTGAGGAGTCGGAGACGATGGTGACGGGCTGGACAAAGCTCCCCCCTGCGGAGAGACAACGCCGCTGTGAGTTTGGTCTCTGCATGTATTGCGGAGACAGCCAACACACGGTGGAACTTTGTCCACAGAAGCCAAACGGCGGGGTCCGCGAGTCACTGTAGGGGGCCTCGCAGACGTCAATCGGTTAAATCCCCTCTCCCAATTGAAGCTGCCCCGTCCGGTTTTGTCACAATCCCACTGGGCACCTCACTCACGCACTGGTGGATTCGGGCGCGGAGGGCAGCTTTATTTCACAAAGCCTGGCAACCCGATTGGGCATCCGTTGCCAAGCCCTCAAATCCCCTCTTGCCCTGGTCAACCTCTCCCATGTCTCCCTGGGGAGAGTCACACACCAGACCGTCCCGGTACCTGTGATCATCTCTGGGAACCACCGGGAGGAAAACACCTTCTACGTCCTCCCCAACTCTGTGTCGCCCGTCATCCTGGGGTACCCCTGGCTTCGCCTCCATAACCCCGTCCTGGATTGGAAGTCCGCCAGGGTATCGGCATGGAGTTCCTTCTGCATGAGCACCTGCGTGCAATCCGCTGCCTGCTCTCCGTCCTCTTCTCCATCTCCTATGGACGCTGCGCCCCCGGATCTCTCCCTGGTGCCATCAGAATTTCACGACCTGGGTATGGTTTTCAGCAAGTCCAAGGCGATGTCTCTTCCTCCACACGGGCCCTACGACTGTGCTATAAACATCCGCCAGGGGGCACCCTTACCCTCTGGGCGACTCTACAGCCTGTCGGCCCCAGAGAAGGAGGCTATGAATTCCTACCTCAAGGAATCGCTGAGTGCTGGAATTATCCGTCCCTCATCATCACCATTAGGAGCAGGATTCTTCTTCGTGGGCAAGAAGGACGGTTCCCTCCGTCCCTCCGTCCTTGTATCGACTACCGCGCCCTGAATGATATCACGGAGAAGGATCGCTACACCCTGCCACTTATGGACACCGCCTTCCACTCTGTCCAGGGGGCGACTTGGTTCACCAAGCTGGATTTACGCAGCGTATAACACCTCGTCCGGATCCGGGAGGGAGATGAGTGGAAGACAGCCTTCCGTACCCCGAACGGCCATTTCGAGTACCTGGTGATGCCGTTCGGGTTGACCAATGCTCCAGCCGTCTTTCAGCGCCTAATAAATGACGTCCTCCGGGATTTCATCGGCCTATTTGTGTTCGTCTACCTGGATGACATCCTCATCTTCTCCAAATCCAGGGACGAGCACCGGGTCCATGTGAGGCGGGTCCTCCAAAGGCTGCTGGAGAACCGGTTGTATGTGAAGGCAGAAAAATGTGAATTCTATGCTAAGACTACGTCCTTCCTCGGGTTCGTCATCTCCCATGACCAGGTGCTTCCGGACCCAGTGAAGGTGAAGGCGGTGGTGGAATGGCCTACACCTACATCAAGGAAACAGGTGCAACAATTTATTGGGTTTGCAAACTTCTACCACCGCTTCGTCCCGAATTTTGGCACCATCGTCGGCCCTCTGACCCGCCTCACGTCCCCTAAGGTCCCGTTCCGGTGGACCGAAGAGGCCGCAGCTGCCTTCCAGGCGCTGAAGGCGGAGTTCTCCTCCTCCCGGGTCCTTAGCCAAGTCGACCCGTCGCTGCAGTGCATCGTGGAAGTGGATGCTTCGGACACGGGAGTGGGGGCGGTTCTATCTCAGCGGTCGCCAGATGACGGAGTCAAACGGCCCTGCGCTTTCTTCTCTCGGCGCTTGTCCCCGGCGGAACTGAACTACGACGTGGGGGACAGAGAGCTCCTCGCCATCAAGCTCGCGCTGCAGGAGTGGCGTCACTGGCTAGAGGGGGCGGACCTGCCGTTCGTGGTCCTGACTGACCACAAGAACTTGGAATATTTGAGATCTGCCAAGCGCCTGAATGCCCGCCAGGCGCGTTGGTCCTTGTTCTTTGCCAGGTTCCGTTTTAACATCACCTTCAGGCCTGGCTCCAAGAACGGCCTGCCCGACGCCCTCTCTAGGCAATTTGCTCCTGAGGTGTCTGAGGACACGGTCCACACCATCCTGCCCAGGTCGTGCATCGTGGGAGCCGTCACTTGGGACATAGAAGATAAGATCCGGAGGGCGCAGGAAGTGGAACCTGACCCTGGCGGTGGACCGGAGGGGAGGCTTTTTGTGCCATCCACGGTTCGGGGGGAGGTCATCCACTGGCTGCACACATCTAAGCTCACCTGCCACCCTGGTTCCTCCCGGATGATCGACCTTCTTCAACGGTCCTTCTGGTGGCCGGGCCTGCGGAAGGACGCTGCCCGCTACGCCCGGGCCTGCCCTGTATGTGCCACCAGTAAGTCAGGTAATGCCCCTCCAGCGGGTTTGCTCCAGCCTCTGCCTGTCCCTGGCAGGCCCTGGTCGCATATCGCCCTGGATTTCGTCACCGGACTCCCAGTCTCTAACACCTTCGACACTGTCCTGACCATTGTAGACCGTTTCTCCAAGGCGGCGCACTTCATCCCGCTACGAGGTCTTCCATCTGCCCTGGAGACGGCGGACCTCCTAGTCCAACACGTGGTCAGGCTGCACGGGATTCCGGTGGACGTGGTCTCAGACCGGGGGCCCCAATTTTCCTCAGAGGTTTGGAGGTCCTTTTGCAAAGCCCTGGGAGCCAAAGTAAGCCTCTCCTCCGGCCATCACCCCCAAACCAACGGGCAGTGTGAGCGAACCAACCAGGAGCTGGAGGCTGAGCTCCGCTGCGTCACTGCATCCAAGCCTGCGTCCTGGAGTAACCATCTCGCCTGGGTTGAGTACGCCCACAACACCGCCCACTCTTCTGCCACAGGGATGTCTCCCTTTAAGGCGTCCCTGGGCTACGACCCCCCTCTGTTCCCAGCGCAGGAGAGCGAGGTAACTGTCCCCTCAGTTCGGGCGCACCTCAGGCAGTTCCGTTCCATCTGGGCGTCGGCGCGCAATGCGCTTTTACGCACGGCGGAGCGCAACAGATCCACGGCGGACCGGCACAGAAGACCTGCCCCAGCGTACCAGGTGGGTCAGCGTGTCTATGTGTCTACCCAGGATGTCATTTTAAAGGGTGAGAGGAGGAAGCTGGCACAGCGTTTTATGGGCCCATACCCCATCACCAGGATTATCAACCCGGTGGCTGTGCGTGTAGCTATTCCCCCCTCCCTCCGCATCCATTCCACCTTCCACGTTTCCAAGGTGAAGCCGGCAGTCTCCGATCCCCTTTGCCCTCCTCCTGCTGCGCAGCCCGCGCCCCGGATGATTGATGGCCATCCGGCCTGGCCTGTCTCCTCTATCCTGGACTCCCGGCGCCGGGGTCGCGGGTTGCAGTACTTGGTGGACTGGGAGGGTTATGGGCCTGAACATCGGCAATGGGTACCCTCGTCATTTGTGTTGGACCCGTCCCTCATTACTGAGTTCCACCGAGCGCACCCGGAGAGACCATCGCCAGGAGGCGCTGCTAGAGGGGGGAGTACTGTCACGCCTCGCCGCCCATCTGCGGCGCCAGCTGCATGCACACCTGCACCTCATCAGCGGCGAGGGATTTAAGCCGCCTCGCCCTGGGCTTCGGCCTGAAGCTGTCAGTCTTCACTCGCTACTCTTGCTGGAAGGAATCTCAACCGCTCAGCAAAACATCCAAGTAAGAATCTCTTACCTAATTCTTCTCCTAGTCTGCTCCCCTGTGCACAGGTGGATTTCCCGGCGGCGGACCACTCCTCTCCGTCACCGTTCCCTCGCTGCTGCACCGTGCGCTCCAGGTCGCTGTCTTCCGGGTCTCACCCTTGCTGTGCCAGCCACCTGCCATTCCCAAGTAAGCCAGTCATCATTCTCATATCTCCTGTGTTGGTGTGGTGCCCGTTACCCTTCTCCCTTTGCTTCTCCCATAGGGTTGTCCGGCTGTACGGCCTCCTGCCTCCGTGCCCGACGCAGACGCCACCACCAACACATTCACATCCCGCAGACACACATTCATACACTCTTGTTGTTAATAAAGCTAGTAGATCTATCCTGAGCCTGCGTGTGTGTCTCCTGAGCCGTGCATTATGTCATAAATAACCTGGTAGGAATAGGGTCTAAAAGACAAGTTGAAGGTTTGGATGAGGAAACTATTTTGTCTAACTCACAAAGGTCGATTGGAGTAAACTCATCAAGACAGACATCAATTCAATTCAATTCAATTCAACTTTATTTATATAGCGCCATTTCACAACAACAGTCATCTCATAGCACTATCAACTGTAGGGGGGAACCCCCACAGTTGCAGAAAGACCCCAGCAATCAGGTGATCCCCTGTGAGCAAGCACTTGGCGACGGTGGAGAGGAAAAACTCCCTTTTAACAGGAAGAAACCTCCAGCAGAACCAGGCTCAGGGAGGGGCAGTCATCTGCTGCGACTGGCTGGGGGGTGAGGGGACAGAGAAGATGAAAAGAACAGACATGTAGAGAGCAAACAGCACGATGGGGACTCAATCTATGGGAGAGAACAAACAAATGTTAATGACCAGCAAAAAAAAATATTTCATAGAGAGTGAGGAAAGGAGTGAGGCCCAGTGCATTACTGGAGGTCCCCCGGCTGACTAAACCTATTAGCAGCATAACTAAGGGAGGGTTCAGAAACACATGATCCCTCCCTAATTGTAGGCTATATCAAAAAGGTAGGTTTTAACCCTAATCTTAAAAACAGAGATCGAGTCTGACTCCCGAATCCAGATTGGCAGCTGATTCCACAGGAGAGGAGCTTGATAACTGAAGGCTCTGCCTCCCATTGTACTTTTGGAGATTCTAGGTATTACAAGTAGTCCTGCATTTTGGGAGCGTAGTGCTCTGTTAGGATAATACGGTAGTATCAGATCTTTTAAATAAAAAGGAGCCTGATTGTTTAGAGCTTTGTAAGTAAGAAGAAGGATTTTAAACTTAATTCTAAACTCTATGGGAAGCCAATGAAGGGAGGCCAGAACCGGAGAGATATGATCTCTCTTTCTAGTACCTGTTAAAACTCTTGCTGCAGCATTTTGGATCAGCTGAAGACTTTTTAAAGATGTTTTAGGACAACCTGATAATAAAGAATTACAATAATCTAATCTCGAGCTAACAAAAGCGTGGATCAGTTTCTCAGCATCACTCTGAGACAAGATGCTCCTAATCTTGGCAATATTACGCAAATGATAGAAGGCAGTCTTAGAAACAAATTTAATATGTGAATTGAAGGACAAATCCTGATCAAAAATAACTCCAAGGTTCCTCACAGAGCTATTAAGAGAAAGAGTAACTGCATCCAAACTGAAAGTTTGATTTGGAAAGGAATTTCTAAGGTTTTTTGGACCAACAAGAATGACTTCAGTCTTATCTGAATTTAATAGCAGGAAATTACAAGTCATCCAAGCTTTGATTTCCTTAAGACAGGCTTCTAACTTGGCTAATTGATTAGTATCATCTGGCTTCATTGACAGGTATAATTGTGTGTCATCTGCATAACAATGAAAATGTATACAGTGCTTTCTAATAATGTTGCCTAACGGAAGCATATATAAACTAAAAAGAGTAGGGCCTAGCACAGATCCCTGTGGAACTCCATGACTAAGCTTTGAGTTGAAAGAAAACTCATTATTTGCATGAACAAACTGGAACCTATCAGATAAATAAGATCTAAACCACTGCAACGAAGTTCCATTAAGTCCAACATAGTGCTCTAATCTATCAAGTAGAATATTATGATCGATAGTATCAAAAGCTGCACTAAGGTCTAAAAGGACAAGTACAGAAACTAGTCCATTATCAGATGCAATGAGGAGGTCGTTAGTGACCTTCGCTAAGGCTGTTTCAGTACTATGATGGATTCTAAACCCAGATTGAAACTCTTCAAGTAAACCATTTCCCTACAGGTGATCGAATAATTGTGTAGCAACAACTCTTTCTAAGATTTTTGAAATGAAAGGGAGATTAGAGATTGGTCTATAGTTAGCTAAAGCTCCTGGATCTAGGGTTGGCTTTTTGAGTAAGGGTTTAATTACAGCTGTTTTAAAAGCTTGCGGTACATGGCCTAAAGTTAATGAAGAATTGATTATATGAAGAATAAAGCTACCAATAAGTGGGAAGACTTCTTTAAATAACCTAGTAGGAATAGGGTCTAAAAGACAAGTTGAAGGTTTGGATGAGAAAACTATTTTGTCTAACTCACAAAGGTCGATTGGAGTAAACTCATCAAGACAGACATCAAAAGAAGGAGTTGTAGTAGTTACAGTGTTTAAGTTAACTGTGGGAAGAATCTGATTGATTTTATCTCTGATGGATGAAATTTTATTATTGAAAAAGTTCACAAAAGTCCTGACTAGTAAGTTCTAAGGGAATGCTAGGATTGACAGAGTCTTGACTCTTTGTCAACCTGGCTACAGTACTGAAAAGAAACCTGGGATTATTCTTGTTCTCTTCTATTAATGCAGAGTAATAACTTGTTCTAGCTTTTCTAAGAGATTTTTTATAAATTAAAAGATGATTTCTCCAAGCTAAATAGATTTCATCTAAATTAGTAGAGCGCCATTTTCTTTCTAATTGACGAGTCTTCTGTTTTAAGCTACGAGTTTCTGTGTTGAACCAAGGAGTTAGAAATCTCTGATTAGACTTATTCTTTTTTAAGGGGGCCACCAAGTCTAGAGCCTGATGCAGAGAAGCTGAAACACTATCCACCATGTTATCAATTACAGAAGGAGCAAGCTGTCTATAGCTTATTTCCGTTGTGTTGACACATGGCATAGAGGAAACAATCTGCATAAATTTGGAAACAGCATCATCTGAGAGGCATCTACTGTAATAATATTTTTCTTTAGGAGCCAAATAGTCAGAAATAGTAAAATCAAAGGTTAACAGACAATGGTCTGACAGTACAGGGTTATGGGGAGACACTACAAGATTTTCTATTTCTATGCCATATGTCAGAACAAGGTCCAATGTATGGTGGAGGTAATGAGTAGAATTTCCTACTTTCTGAGAAAACCCAATCGAGTCTAATATTGAATTAAATGCCACATTAAGGCAGTCACTATCTACATCCACATGTATATTAAAGTCCCCTACTATAATTATTCTATCAGATTTCAGCACTAAATCAGCTCAGAAATCAGCAAATTCGAATAAAAATTCTGAGTAGGTTGATGTTGATGTCCAAACAATCCAGAACACTTATTGACATGGTATTTACTAATAAACCAGAACGAATAACCAGAACCTATAATCTTGTAACTGGTCTCTCAGATCATAACATGGTTCTTGCTGTCAGGAAACTTACTAAAAAGCGACTACAGTATTTTGGGGGAGTCGATATTGACAAATCAAATTTTATTATCCCCAAATCAAAAAATGAGGAGTTTGAACATTACTTAGAGAATCAAAATTGGGAGCAGCTCATGTCAACATGTGAAGTAGATGATTGTTGTAATTTTATAACTGCAACAATCACAAAGTCTATAGAAAAATTTTCAAAGCAAATTAAAAGTAGACAACAGAAGATTAGCCTACCATGGTTAAATAATGAAATAAGAAAACTTATGAAGAGACGAGACTATGCACTGAAAACATCACTAACCTCCAAACTACAAAATGATCACCTTGTGTACAAAAGTTTAAGAAATAAAGTGGTACATGAGCTGCGAAAATCAAAAATATCTTATTACAATAAACTGATAGATCATGCAAAGGGTAACAACAGTTCCCTATGGAGGCATTTAAATAACTTAACTAATAAAAAAAACGATCAGAAGGGGGTAAAGGAACTTAGAATCAATGGCAAGACCGTCAGTGACAAGGCTACTTTGGCAAATGAATTTAATTCACACTTTGTGGGCTCTGTGGAAGACTTAACAAAAATTTTTGTGCTGCCAAATGTGCTCAACAACACAAATTCCATACTTCCAACAGATACTTTTCACATCAATGAGGTAAATGAGAAGTTAATTGCTGGTATTGTTAAAACACTGTCAAACTCAAAAACTAATGATATCTACAATATGAGCACCTCCTTTCTCAAAATGCACAGCAAAATATTAATCAAACCACTGACCCATCTCATTAATCTCTCCATTAGGTCTAGTACATTTCCATCTGGCTGGAAAAAAGCTGTCGTCATACCAGTTCATAAATCAGGCAGTAAAGACGATATATGCAATTACCGCCCAATCTCCATCTTACCAGTCCTATCTAAGGTTCTTGAAAAAGTTGTAGCTACACAGCTGATAGACTACTTACAAGACAGTCAACTTCTTCATCCACATCAATTTGGTTTTAGACCAGGATACTCAACAGAAACAGCAAATTGTTGCCTTATTGAAAACGTCAAACAGTCCTTGGACAGGGGTAATGTGGTAGGAGCTGTTTTTCTAGATCTCAAAAAGGCTTTCGATACTGTAAACCACAGTTTGCTTTTATCCAAAATGGTATCTTTTAACTTCTCCCCAAATACATTAGAATGGTTTGCATCTTATCTCCAGAATAGAGAACAGTGTGTAAAAGTTCACCAGGATAAATCCTCATTTTTAAACAACCGCATGGGTATCCCACAAGGGTCCATTCTTGGTCCTTTACTTTTCAGCATTTTTATTAATGACTTGCCGTTACACTGCTCAGCTGCAACATGCCAGCTTTATGCAGATGATGCAGTTATTTATACAGCTGCCAAGACTCCAGCACAGGCTGCAGATGTACTGTCTACAAGTATGGTTGATGTCCAAGAGTGGCTCCTCAAGAACCATCTATTGCTGAACCTTCAGAAAACAGTCTCAATGTGCTTTTCAATCAAAAAATGTAACCTGCAACATTTTAAAGTTAATATACATGATCATGACATCAGAATTCAAATACCTTGGCATTGTACTAGATCCTCAACTCAAATTTAATCTTCATATAAAGAAAATTTCAAAAACAGTAAAAAAAAATCTGAACTGCTTTAAATTAATTAGATATTACATACCTTACAAAGCAGCTGCACTGTATATGCATTCTATGGTTTTTTCTCATATATCATACTGTTTGACAGTCTGGGCTCAAGCAGCCCCTTCCACAATAAGACATATAGGTTCATTATATAATCAAACCCTAAAAATCTTGGACAAAAAGCCCATTAGGTGGCATCACTGTAATGTTTTAAAAAAATACAACCTATTGAGTTTTGAGAGCTTCATTGACCTCTGTCTTCTGAAATTGACGTTCAAATGTTTCCATAAATCAGCACCCGAGCCACTTGCTGGTTTCGTCCAAAGACAGGACAGCAGCAGAGCCACCAGGAGTTCTGTTAACAATAACTGTAAAATATTCCACCGCAGAACCACATTTGGACAAACAGCTTTCTCTATAAAGGGCAGTCACATCTGGAACACAATGCCAAATGAAATTAAAATAATAACGGACTTTAAAACATTCACTAAAAATGTTAAAAACTGGCTGAAAAATAAACAAGAATGTACTCATGTATGAATTAATTGTCTGCAAAGTGAGAGTGAATGAAGGGAAGGAATAAATGTGTTTGTTTATAGTGAGTGACGGAGGGAGGAAGGCCTGAAATAGGCAAATGTGAGTTATGTTATATGTGTTAAATGTGAGTCAGGCTGTTATATTTGTGTATTTATAATATTTATAATATTTATGTTAAGTGTGAGTCAGGCTGTTATATTTGTGTATTTATAATATTTATAATATTTATAATTGTGTATTTATAATTTTTCTGCATTGATGTATGTGGTTATTGTGTATATTTTTTTTTTTCCCATCTTTACTTGATTCTTTTTTCTAAAGCCCATCCAGGGACAAGAGTTGCAAATTAGCTAATAGCTATACACTCTATGTGCAACACATCAGATTGATTGTCTTTGATTAATTGTCTATGTTTATTGCACTGTCCCTGTCAAATAAACTAATCTACTACTACACTAAGGTCTAAAAGGGACAAGTACAGAAACAAGTCCATTATCAGATGGGGGACGATAAACTATGGCAAATAAAATTGGGTTTAACCTAAAATTGCTAAAGTGCCCAACACTGAGGACCAGGCCCTCAAAGGAATTATAACATGTTTTTTGCTTTACATTAACTAGTAATTTGGAATGGTAAATTGTTGCTACTCCTCCTCCATGACCAGAACTTCTGGGATTTTGACAGTTTAAATAACCAGAGGGAGTTGATTCATTTAAACCAACATAATTCTCTTGCCCTAACCAAATCTCTGTAAGGGAAATTAAATCAATCTGATGATCAATTAACAGATCATGGACTAACAGAGACTTGGGAGTTAGAGATCTAATATTTAATAAACCACATTTAATTTTTAAATTATGAGGAGGAACAGAGGCCAATTCATTCAATTTAGAGGCTTTATGTTTAATTTGAGTTTTACCAATATTTTGCTTTATCACTTTGGGATGCTTATGCATTATATTTTTATTTACTTTGGAGGGAGCAGACAATGATTCTCTGATGGGGAAGACAGGGGCTAAGCTGAGGGGTGGTGGATGAAGAGGAGCTGCAGAGAGGCGTGTAAGACTGCGACTCTGCTTCCTGGTCCCAACTCTGAGTAGTCAGGGTTTTGGAAATTTGGATAAAAAAGATACCAGCTTGTTAGATAAATGAGACGCACCATCCAAAGTGGGATGAATGCTGTCTCGTCTCATAAGACCAGGTTTTCCCCAAAAAGAGCTCCAATTGTCAATGTAGCCCACGTCATTTTTAGGACACCACACAGACAGCCAGCGGTTCAAGGATGACGAGCGGCTAAACATGTCATCACTGGTCAGATTGGGGAGGGGCCCAGAGAATACTACAGTGGCAGACATCGTTTTTGCAAAGTCACACACCGATTCTATATTAAGTTTCGTGACTTCCGACTGCCGGAGACGGATGTCATTAATGCCGGCGTGAATAACAATTGTGGAATATTTACAGTTACTTTTAGCCAGCATTTTCAAATTTGACTCGGTGTCGCCTGCTCTGGCCCCAGGAATGCATTTGACTATGGCCGCTGGAGTCTCTAGGTTCACGTTTCTGACTACAGAGTCGCCAATGATCAGAGTTTTTTCCTCAGCGGGTGTGTCGCTGAGCGGGGAAAAACGATTAGAAACGTGAACAGGTTGGTGGTGTACCGGGGCTTTGCGACTAGGCTTCCTTCCCACCGTCACCCACCCAGTCTCCTCACTGCTGAGGAGAGCCGGGGAACCGCTGACAGTGGGGCCTAAGCTAGCAAGCTCCGCTACAGCTAAGGGGCGTCCGTCGAGATTAACTGGCGCAGACGGTGTTTCAATGCAGCGGAGCCGGGATTCCAAATCAGACAACCTCACCTCGAGCGTCTCAAAAAGACAACATTTATTACATTTACCGTTATCACTAAAAGAGGCAGAGGTGTAGCTAAACATCTGACAGAGAGAGCACACCAGAGGAGGAGAGGAAAGAGAGCTAGTAGCCATAGCTAGTGGCTAGCTAGTGGCTGGAGAGCAAACCACACAGGCAGACAGCAAAACAGGAAGTGATGATACGTTACCACAAGGAAGTGACGATCCCAGAGATTCAAGATTCAAGAGACAAATGAGTTGAAAATAATTTGGGGTCATTTTACAACGGTTAAAAAGGTCACAAATTGACTTATAATGAAGTTTTGTAAACTTGTATTTATTTTGCATGTACTGTGTGTTGAATTATTTCGTGTTCTGATAAAGTTTGGCTTCACCGTATCGCCAACAAGGCCAACAACAGCTTCCAAGCAGGGAACCTCCATTCTGCCTAAAAGTCTATCAAGGAGCTTTGCCAACCCCAAAAAAACAGCAGTCGTCATCCCCCCTGCTAGCTGCCGATGGCATAAGCCTCGTCACGAACCCAACAACCAAACTCCAACGATGGAGAGATCACTAAATGAGCGTCCTCTGCAAGCCCCCTCCTCCCACCTCAGATTAGTTGCAGCAGTATGCCGATGCCGGTGGTGAAGACAACTCAATCAGCCTCACCTCACCCTCAATCAGTGAGCTGTCAGATACCGTCAAGAAGCTCCCCTCTGGGCGAGCCCCCGGCACTGAGAGAATTACAGCAGAGATGATGAAAGCCGCTCTTACCTCTGTCATCCCTCAGCTGGAACATCTGTGCCGCTTCATCTCGGCAGAAGAACGCATCCCTGGGGAGTGCAGGGATGAGATCATTCTGTCCTTCTATAAGAACAAGGGTTACCATCAGAGCACAGTCAGCTATCATCCCATCATGCTGCTGTCCATTCCTGACAAGGTAATCACCGCTGTCATCCTGAGCCACGTCCGCCCCCCTGCTCCTTGCCAAGCACTGCCGCCAGAAGGCCAGCTTCACCCCTCGCTGATCCACAGCGGACTGCATCCTTGCCTTGAATGTCCTGGCACAGCAACCAATGGAGTACCGCCAACCTCTATATGCGGCCTATGTTGACCTCAAAGCTGCCTTCGACTCCCTAGACAGGAACACCCTCTGGCAACTCCTTTGTGGCATTGGAGTCCCACCCAAGTACATCAATATTCTCCGGAATCTCTATACCAACACCATGTGGAGGGTACGCGCCGAGAGTGATATGTCAGACTCTTTTGTCACCACCTCTAGAGTCCGGCAGGGATGCGTTGCCACCCACCATCTGGATACATTCCATCAGACCTTCCTCCGTAACATCCTCAGCATCTGATGGTTCAACCACACCACAAATGATGAGGTCAATAGGAGGGCTGGCTGTCCTATCTCCATCTCTACCATTATCAGAAGAGGGAGGCTGCGTCTCCTCAGTCACGTGGCCAGGCTGGAAGATGGGACACCAGCAAAGCAGGCCCACTCCACGAGCACTAACTACTACTAACTACTAACTAACCTGCACTTATATAGCGCTTTTCTAGTCACAAAGACCACTCAAAGCGCTTTCACTAGTACTAACCCTCTATTCTAAGGGCTTATAGGAAACAGATATCTAGGGACAATTTAGAACAACCAATTAACCTAACATGCATGTCTTTGGATTGTGGGAGGAAACCGGAGCCCCCGGAGTAAACCCACGCAGCACAGGGAGAACATGCAAACTCCATACAGAAAGGTTCCAACCCCTGCCAGCCTGGGGATTCGAACCAGGAACCTTCTAGCTGTAAGGCAACAGTGCTAACCACTGCACCACCGTGCTGCCCCGAGCACTAGTCCACCCCCCCAAGGCTGGCATCACCCCAAAGGTCAGCCCAGATTGTCCTGGATGACCAAGATTGCAATGATAAGATCTCTGGCTGACCTCATCGCCCTAGCCCCGCACTGTGTAACGTTACCAGTTGAGTTGAAATAAGACAAAGATTCATCCTTTCTTGGAGAAGAGCTAAGACCCCCTTTCTTACCCTTCACCTAAAGACCACAGCTTTGAAGCCGCATTCCATTGGTAAATTGACCCTCAAATCTCCCCTCCATGCCAGGAACGGTTTGGAACCACCTATCGTAAATTTGATGGAGTACATTCACACGAGACAGTTTGACGTTTTAATAGCCATCTGAAATTTTCCAGATCTGCACTCCCTTTTCTCTCCAAACTCGAGTCCAACATTGCCCTCCAATGGATAACACAGGAATATTTCTCTCTGAAGTTAAACTATTAATTGTGAACGATGAAATAACTTATCTTTTACCCCACACACAGTATCCGCTTTTGAAGATAATGGCGGGACCCTGTGATGGACAATTACGGTTTGAAATGCTTTTATGGATACAATTTGATGTGTGTTTCTTTATTTTCAGGAAGAATTAATTTTGCATGCCTACTATAAAGAAATTATCATATTTACAAGGTAGACACATTGTTCCTTTATTAAGTAAAATATGTTAGTCACTGAAGTTTTTAAGAATTTATGCTTTAACAGGCAGCATATGTATGTTTAAGAGGATTTCATTTTTCATATCAAATTTTCTCTCCTTGTCTTATGGGTGAGGCTACATTCCAAAAACTATGACCAATCAACTTCCAAGTCTCCATGCATCTCCTTTTTAGTCAGTTTACAATCTCTGTTGAACAAAGAAACTCAGTGCAATTGGTATTTCATCTCCACAATGCAAAAGCTGCCAGAGAACTAAACATCCACCTGAGCGGACTCAAGCTTAAGCATGCCCCAAATCCAACTTATCTTGGAGTGACCCTTGATAGGACCTTATCCTTCAAGGAACATCTAAAGGGGACGGCTGCTAAGGTGAAAGTACGAAACAACCTGCTCTGCAAGCTCGCTGGTGCAAAATGGGGGGCGGCAGTCTCCACCCTGCGCACCTCAGCACTGGCCCTTTCATACTCTGTAGCAGAATATTGTGCCCCTGTCTGGTCCAGGTCATCTTACACACACCATGTAGACACCCAGCTCAACTCAACCATGAGAACTATAACTGGAACAATCCGCTCAACACCACTCCCCTGGCTCTCTGTACTGTCAAACATAGCCCCTCCACACATCCGGCGAGCAGCATTAACTCAAAGGATGCTCCAAAAAGTTAAAGATTTTCCTCACTTACCAATCCATGCAGATGTCTACACCCCACCCACTGCCCGACTTTCATCCAGATGGCCGATTTGGAAAAACCCTCCCCCAGCTGACTTTACCATCCAGACAGCTTGGCAAGAGGAATGGGAGACCAAGGAGGTCCCAAACAAACAGCTGGTGATAAACCCCAACCAACAGGTCCCGGGCACCAACCGCCCAAGGAGACAGTGGTCTGCACTCAATCGCTTCAGGACTGGACATGGCCCCTGCTTGGCCAGCCTTCACAGATGGGGCAGTAGCCCTAGCCCACTGTGCGCATGTGGAGAGGAGCAAACTATGGAACACATCATAGAGGCTTGCCCGCTCCAAAGACTGGAAGGAGGATTACACACCCTCCATACAGCAAACCAGGAGGCAACTGCTTGGCTTAAGGACTTTGCATTCGCTAAATAAATAAATAATGCAATTGGTAAAAAAGTTTGCACTAATGGGCAGATCCAACCCTGATCTTTGAATGTAGTGGGGGAAAAAAAAACTTTCCTTTGTCACAGTTGCAGTCAAGTTTCAAGTTTGGAGTTACTGCTGAAGAAGCAGTTCCTGCTCTTCCTTTTTTTTAAGCAGGCCCAGAGCTATACTCTGTGCAAACTTTATTCTTTTTCTTTAAAATTCACTTTTTCCTATTTTACTCCTTTTCTTAAATTACCGTGTTAAGAAGATTTTGTTTGATTTTAACTTAGCTTAAATCAACTTTGTCCTGACCACAACACATCGGAAGAAACAGATATATGATTTTTTTTTTTTATAATTTATTGTAACGTCTGGGCTGTATTGGGGGGGGGGGGGGAGCAAGGATTTCCCCAGCATGCTTTGCAACAGAGGACGTTATTGTGTGTGTGTATTAAATGTTATTACTGAGTTATTATACTGCTGTGTCATTATAACTGTGTTATAATGACCCAGCAGTGTTTCATAGGCAGGATTAGGGCAAGATGTATCATGTGTTGTATAACCATGATTGAAACGGAGGTCTGGGAGAATGACCCCCCCCCCCCCTCCTGTCTGTGCTCAGGATGTGTGTGAATAAAGCCTGTTCGTCACTACTATCTGCTCCTCTTCTTTGTGTGAACCTTGCCTACGTCACACTGGTGTCAGGAGTGGGATTAAAGATGGAACAGATGGAAGCCAGGATCAGAATGGAGATCCAGCAGCTGGAGCGGCTCATCGCTCAGCTGGCGACGGACGATGGGACCGAGACACCACACCCGGGAGCCGCTCACCAGGATGAACGAAGCGGCGGACCTGACGGGGCCAGCGCACCCCGCCCTCTGCCTTTTTCAAGGCAGAGCGGGCAGAGCAGAGCAAACCAGCCCCGCTTCCTGCCGGCGATTCCACGGCGATCAGGAGCAGCGATCGATCAAGAAACAACCGTTCCATCCGTCCGGCAGCGGGCCAAGATTCCCCGCTTCAACGGCGAGACCCCGTTGGATGACTACCTGATCCAGGTCGAGCTGGCCGCCGCGCTGAACGGCTGGTCATCAGAGGAAACCGCTGTGCAAGTTGCGCTGGCCTTGGAAGGGAGGGCTCTCTGCATGCTCTCTGATCTCCGGCCTGAGGAGTGCTGCAGCTGGCCAGCGCTACAAGGAGCGCTTCGGAGACGATTTGGGAGAACGGCAGATGCTAAGCACGCCCAGGAACAGCTGACCCACCGCCGCCGAAGCAGCCAGGAAAGCCTAGGAGCCTATGCGGCGGACATACGGCTGCTGACACGGCGCAGCTACCCAGATTTCGCACCGGAGATGGAAGAGAAGCTCGCCCTCCGGAACTTCATCCAAGGTCTCCGCCCAGCCCAGCTCCAGAGCCACGTACGGATCCATGCCACGAGCGACTGGGAGACTGCAGTGGCAGAAGCAGAGCAGGTGGAGCCGCTGATAAATTGCACAACCGAAGCGTTGACGCACAGACAAAGGACCTTCCAGGCCACGGCTGAGAGCGAGGAGGAGGAGGAGGAATTACGGCAGACCACGGTTCCGCGTCTACGGAGAAGATGGCCGCGGTGACGCGAGGAAGGGTGCTTCCGCTGCGGAGAGCCGGGGCACATTGCACGGTACTGCCCTGCACCCGCCCCACGACAAACTGGCCCCTCACCGGCTTTAAACTAGAGCGAGGTGGCATGGATGGGAACAGGCCACCTCCCGCAGATGTTTCCTCCGACGAGCTGGCACCACGCATGGGTCGAATTGGACACTCTCCAGGGATGTATCTAGAGTGCAGCCTGGAGAAGATGTCAATCCAGGCCCTGATTGACACCGGCTCTACAATCTCATTGGTCTGACCCGGTGTGCTGCCGGGCACGAACAAGACGGCCCCACGGGGGTGGGAACCCACCGAGCACTGCGTCACCACAGCTACCGGTGAGCACGCCAGACTGGGGTGGACAGAGAGTCCTCGTGGTGGGGGTGGCCGGTCAGAACATAAAACACCCGTTCTGGCTGGCTGACATCCAAGACCCCTGTATTATTGGACTAGACCTGCTCACAGCCTGGAACGCCAAGATCAACACCGCCAGACCGTCCCTTCAGCTGGGAGACCTGACCATCACGCTCCACAGCAGAACCCAGAGAAGGAACACGGAGGCCTGCGCGATCGAGGGACCGCCAGGACGGCCCGGACCTAGCGGGCCACCGCGAGGACCGGACACGATGACGCCACCAGCGCGTGCAGAGAAAGCACAAGCACACACAAGGACAGCAAGGGGTGGGGGGGTCAACGTGTCGGCAGAGACGCAGCAGGTGGTAGAGGAATTATTTCAGCGGAGCTGCAGCGGGCTGGACTTGGAACAGAGACGCCAGCTGCGGGAACTATTGGACTGTTATATGGGTGTCTTCGCCGCGAAGGATGAGGAATGCAGCCGGACGGGTTTGGTGCAGCATGAGATCGACACCGGTGAGACCAGGCCGATTCGACTCCGCCCACGCCGGCTGCCCTTTTCAAGGCGGCCAGCGGCAGAACAAAAAATGCGAGAAATGCTGGAGGCAGATGTTATTGAGCCCTCCAGCAGCCCCTGGGCGGCGCAGGTGGTGCTGGTCAAGAAGAAGGACGGGTCGTGGCGGTTCTGTGTGGATTACCGGCGCCTGAATGATGTCACCCGGAAGGATTCCTACCCCCTGCCCCGCATCGATGACGCGCTGGACCACATCGCCGGCTCCAGCTGGTTCAGCTCACTGGATCTACGCAGCGGCTATTGGCAGGTAGAGCTGTCACCTGAGGCCCGCCAAAAAACAGCCTTCTCCATCGGGCAGGGACTGTATCAGTTTAAAGTGATGCCTTTTGGACTTTGCAACGCCCCGGCCACCTTTGAGCGCCTGATGGAGCGAGTGCTGGCTCACGTGCCCCGGAGTCGCTGCGTTGTTTACCTGGATGACCTACTGGTGCATGCAGCTGATTTTGACAGCGCCCTGTCAAACCTCCGAGAGGTGCTGGACGCCATCCGACAGGCTGGGCTACGGTTACATCCTAGAAAATGCCACCTATTCCGGCGGGAGACCACTTTCCTGGGCCACGTCGTCAGCACACCGGGGGTCGCCACTGACCCAGGAAAAGTGGTGGCGGTGAGAGACTGGCCAGTGCCGCGGAATGTGGGAGAGCTGAGGAGTTTTCTCGGACTGACCTCCTATTATAGAAGGTTTGTGAAAAACTTCGCCACCATCGCCAGCCCGCTGCATCAGCTGACGCAGAAAGGACGCACGTTTCAGTGGAGTGACAGCTGTGCTGCTGCTTTCTCCCAGCTCCGTGCGGTGCTCATCGGAGCCCCCATCCTGCAGTATCCTGACCCGAACCGCCCTTTCATTATGGACACGGACGCCAGCAACCAGGGCATCGGGGCGGTGCTATCCCAGGAGGGAGAACACGGAGAGCAGGCAGTCACTTTTTTCAGCCGCACTCTCAGCAGAGCCGAGAGGAACTACTGTGTGACTCGCAGAGAGCTGCTGGCTGTCATCCAAGGACTGCGTCATTTCTGCCCGTATGTGTACGGGGGTAGGTTCCAGCTCAGGATGGATCACGCTTCCCTGACCTGGTTATTAAACTTCAAAGAGCCGGATGGACAGTTGGCGAGATGGCTGGAGGCACTGCAGGATTATAATTTCCAGATTGTGCATCGGGCAGGCCGCCTCCATGCCAATGCTGACGCGCTGTCTCGGCACCCCTGAGCGACAGAGGAGTGTCGTCACTGCCAACGGGCTGAAGATCAGGACCAAGCCGCCCCACAGGCTGCTGCTCTCCGGGCCGCTGTGAGCAGGAATCATGCAGCAACACGCAGCCCCTCCTCGGATGATCAGGTAGCTCCCCCCAGCGATGACGTCACAGAGGTCCTTGGCACACAGCAGCTGCAGAGCGAGCAGGATAGAGACCCGGTCATTTCTCGGGTTCGGCAGTGGCTGAACGCAGGACAGCGGCCCGCCTGGGAGGTTGTGTCACCACTGGACCCAGAGACTAAGGCCCTACACTCCCAGTGGGCCAACCTCCGCTGCCACGAGGGCGTGGTGTATCGACAGTGGCAGACTCCAGCTGGGCAGCGGCATGTCTGGCAGCTGCTGGTTCCTCGTCGACTCCGGCCCAACGTACTCCAGCTGGTTCATGGGGCGGTAGGAGCGGGCCACTTTGGAGTGACAAAGACGCTGCAGCGCCTTTGAGCCCGGTTCTACTGGCCCGGCTGTCATCAGGACGTGGAGCTCCACGTTCACCGCTGCGACACGTGCACAGCTCAGAAAGGGCCAACTCAGCGATCCTACGCTCCCCTGCAGCAGTACCGGGTGGGAGCGCCGATGGAGCGAGTGGGAGTGGACATCCTGGGCCCTTTCCCGACCACGGACCGGGGGAACCGCTACGTGCTGGTCGCGATGGATTATTTCACTAAGTGGCCAGAGGCGTACGCGGTCCCGGACCAAAGCACCGCTACGACGGCATCAAAGCTGGTGGACGAAATGTTCTGTCGGTTTGGCGCACCAGAGGAGCTGCACAGCGATCGGGGTCGGAACTTCGAGGCGGAGGTCTTCAGAGAGGTCTGCAAGCGGCTGGGCTTCCAGAAAACCTGGACCACCCCGCTGCATCCACAGAGTGACGGCCTGGTCGAACGATTCAACCGGACCCTCACCACCCAGCTCGCTATCCTAGTGGACCAGCGACAGCGAGACTGGGACCTGCACCTGCCTTTTGTTTTGTGGGCGTACCGGACGGCAGCTCAGGAATCTACTTGGTGCACCCTTGCAGCGCTCATGTTTGGACGCGAGCTGCGCACACCGGTGGATTTGGTATTCGGTCCCCCCCCCCCCCTGAGCCGGAGGTGGAGGGAAAACCCGGGTTGGATTATTTTTTTTGTTTGAAAGAACATCTCCACACGGTGCACGAACTGGCTCGGGAGGCCCTGGCAGCGGCAGGCGGTCGGCAGAAGCGAGCGTATGACTCCCGCTGCCAGGGGAGGGACTTTGCACCGGGAGATCGAGTCTGGGTTTTCTGCCCTGAGAGGAAAAGGGGACGATCACCGAAGCTGGCGAGCCATTGGTCGGGACCGTGCGTGGTTCTGCAGAGACTGTCGGATGTGGTGTACAGGGTGAGGCTTAGGAAAAGGGACCGGGTTGTGGTCCTTCATCGTGACCGTCTCGCCCCGTATCAGCCATCTGCACCGCTGGTGGACGAACCGGAGCTTTCATCCCGACTAGATACTCCGACCGAGACTCAGATGGACACTAGGGGGCCTGTACGTGTTGGTCGCCGGCATCGAAGGCTGCCCCGACACCTGGATGAGTTTGTATTGGACTTTTGACTTGGACTTTAATTTTTCTGGGGACAGAAACCAGTCCAAGAGGGGGGCAGTGTAACGTCGGGGCTGTATTTAGGGGGGGTGGGAGCAGCGATTTTCCCCAGCATGCTTTGCAACAGAGGACGTTATTGTATGTGTGTATCAAATGTTATTACTGAGTTATTATACTGCTGTGTAATTATAACTGCGTTATAATCACCCAGCAGTGTTTCATAGGCAAGATTTATTATGTGTGTGTAACCATGATTTAAACAGAAGTCTGGGAGAATGACCTCCCCTCCTGCCTGTGCTTAGAGTGTGTGTGAATAAAGCCTGTTCGTCACAACTATCTGCTCCTTTTCTTTGTGTGAACCTTGCATATGTCACAATACAATCTCATTTGATCACATTTAGTTCTTAATTCAAACAAGCAGAGTATTTGCAACCACTTAATTAAGACTTGAACAAAAACAATCAATCTGAATACAACTGGGAGCATTTAAGAATAAAAATCTTTGGATTCCTTAATGAAGTTCTGTCTGCAGATCACCTGCACTCACACATTCCAATTATGATAAGATGATAAGATGGCGTCAGCGCGCTCGGACGCAGCGGCCCCTCTTGGCATCAACGAGTGTGAGAGTTTTGAGTGTTTTGATCATCCCAGACATACATTCTGTAAAACTTACAACCGTGAGACCTTATTAAACATCAAGATACTGCACGCTGCAAGAATCGCGGCGATCGGTTGTGATTTGGACATTCTATGTCAGCATGGAATTCTGGCGGAGTCCCCGCTGGAAGCTACCCAAGAGAGGAGGAGGCGTAAGCGGAGCGAAGGCAAGAAAAAACATGGAAAAAGGGCCGGGATCCATGCTAGGCTAAAGGCTAACCCCTCCAGACCAGCGGTACCGTCGCTTCTTCTCTCTAACGTCTGCTCCCTCGAAAACAAGCTGGACGAGCTGCGTCTGCTGAGAGAAACCCGGAGAGAGTGGAGAGACTGCTGTGTGTTTGTTTTCATGGAGACATGGCTCCACGGCAACATTCCTGATGAGGCCATTCAACTGGAAGATATGGCGATGTTCTGTGCCGACAGGGAAACGGCGAGCTCTGGTAAGAGCCGGGGGGGTGGGCTATGCATCTATGTTAACAAGAACTGGTGCATCAATGCCACGTTAGTGTCTAAACACTGCTCTCCGTTGGCGGAGTTCCTTATTGTAAATTGTTGGCCACATTATTTGCCGAGGGAATTCAGCAACGTGTATGTAGCTGGTGTTTACATAGCGCCGAGCCCTAATGCTGAAGCTAATGCTAAGAAGGCACTCGGGGTACTGCACAATGCGATTAGTGAAATCCAAACTTCACACCCGGACAGTTTTGTGGTGGTTGCAGGGGATTTTAACCACAACAGCCTAAAGACTGTGCTCCCCAAGTTTAAACAATGTGTAGACTTTAAGACCAGAGGAGAGAATATGTTGGACTTAGTGTACACAAACTCAGATGCATATAAGGCGATACCCTGCCCCCATCTCGGCCGTTCTGATCACATGTCCGTGATGCTGCTGCCTGCCTACAAACCTTTATTGAAGCGCAGCAGGCCAGCAGTGAAACAAATCAGAATTTGGCCAGAGAGTGCAACCTCTGCACTGAAAGACTGTTTTCTGCACACAGACTGGGAGGTCTTCAAAATAGCAGCCTCCCAGGAAGACAAGACAGATGTGGAGGAGTATGCTGATACAGTCACCAGCTACACCGCGAAGTGCACAGAGGATTTCACTACAGTGAAGACCATCACTATGCGGGGTAATCATAAGCCCTGGATGACTGCAGAGGTGCACTCGCTGCTTACAGCCAGAGATGCAGCCTTCAGAGCGAAGGACAGGATCGCCCTTCGCTCAGCCAGGTCTGCGCTCTCAAAGGGAATTAAGGCGGCAAAGTGCGCCTATGCGGAGAAAATCCAGGGACACCTCTGTGACACTAGGAACACCAAGCAGATGTGGCAGGGAGTTCAGACACTGACGGGCTATAAGTCTAGGCAGGGGGTCGATGATGACGATGCTTCGCTTCCAGACAGGCTTAACGACTTCTTTGCACGTTTTGAAGCATCAAACTCTACAATCAGAGGGAGGGCTGGCCCACCCCCACCATCGGTCGGACCAGCTTTTACCATCAACACAGCGGACACACGGAGGACCCTAACCAGAGTCAACCCATGCAAAGCTGCAGGTCCGGACAACATTCCGGGACGTGTGCTCCGAGACTGCGCGAGCGAGTTGGTGGATGTCCTGATTGACATTTATAACATCTCCCTGAGTCAGGCCATCGTTCCCAGATGCTTCAAGACCTCTATCATTGTACCGGTGGCAAAGAAACCAGTTGTGTCCTGTTTGAATGACTATCGTCCTGTTGCACTGACACCAATTGTGATGAAGTGTTTTGAACGGCTTGTCAAACCACACATTACAGCCTGCCTGCCTGCATCACACAACCCGCTCCAGTTTGCATATCGTTCAAACCGCTCCACGGAGGATGCTATAGTCACCACCCTACACTCTGTCATCACCCACCTGGACCAGAAAGACACCTACGCCAGACTCCTGTACATTGATTTCAGTTCAGCATTCAACACCATTATTCACCAGAGACTGATGGAGAAATTAATCCTTCTCGGTCTGAACACCGCCACATGTCTCTGAATCCAAGGTCGCAGGACCTGATGGTGTGTCTCCGTCCTGCCTGAGAGTCTGCTCCAACGAGTTGGCCCCCATCTTCACCCGGATCTTTAACAGATCACTGGAGCTGCGTGAAGTGCCTTCCTGCTTCAAACGCTCCATCATCATTCCAGTTCCCAAGAAACCCTCTGTTACAGGATTAAACGACTACAGACCTGTTGCCCTGACCTCTGTGGTCATGAAATCCTTGGAGAGATTGGTGCTGAACCACCTGAAGGTCATCACAGGCCCCCTGATGGACCCACTGCAGTTTGCCTACCGGTCAAACAGGTCAGTGGATGATGCAGTGAATATGGGACTACACTACATCCTGCAACACCTCGACTCCCCAGGGACGTACGCCAGGATCCTGTTTGTCGACTTCAGCTCAGCGTTCAACACCATCATCCCAGGCATTCTTCATCAGAAACTCCTCCAGCTCAAGGTGCAAATTACTGAGAAGAACCAGCACATAGTGGACACTATACAGAACTAAATTTGTTAAACTATAAAACCTGCCATTGTCTGTAGTAAAAACATGCAAATGGTACAAAAAATCATTGAGGAACAGGATGTTCATGTTTTATTCAGCATATCAAAAACAGTAAATATTTTTTTATGTCAAAGATAGACTGTACTGAGGGAAATTCAGATTCTTAGGAAAATTGCTTATCAATAAATTGTTAATTGATCAATAAAGTGAATCAACTACTGATTTATGAATTAATCAATAACTTGCATCCCTAGTTCAAAGTGAAGTGTAAGTTATTTACCCGCGTCGAACCGATGCAGCTGTGACAGCAATGACGCACGTTCCTATTGCGTTGCCCGACATGCACCTCTCCTTCTCAGTGTTTTTGTCTTTAAAAATTCATACGGAGATAAAAACAGCCAAAACATGAGCTTAATAAAATAATGTGTGAAAGCAAGTTAAATGATACTGGCCTGTCCGGAGACAGCTGTGGTCTTCTGAAAGAATGTCCAATAAAGGATGACAGTTCCTAAAAGCACATTTTGAGATATATTTGTCCATCTGCCAGATTTCTCTTCCATTTGTTTTAACCCCTTGCACTCCAGTCAATTTCCCTAAAAACGCCAAAAATTAACCTGCCCAAATTAAATCAAAAGCTGTTCTTCAACCCTTTGCAGCATCTTCATGGGGTTGGTCTCAAAACAGTCATAATCTCTCAAAGTGCTCCGGCCACTGAGCTAAAGTCATCTAAACATAGTGAACTTGAAGAAAATAAATTTGGCCTGGGGTTTTTTTTTTGGATACAAATGCTTGCAAATAACACACAGCTTCAGATCCGGGCTGGAAAATGCAACAGAAATGTAGAACCAAGTGTTATCCAGCTGAGGTCAAAATTTTGTAACAATACCACAAAAAATGAATATATTACACAGCTTTTAACTCAGGCTGTTCCCAGGCGTTTTGGAACTGTGCCAAATTGTGCCAAATGGCACAGTTTGGAAAAACGTCTGTAAGTTTGGAATGCTTCAATGTAGAAGCTTCATTTTGGGCTCTAATGAAAGGTCACACTCAGGGCTGTGTCTGTGTGTGTGTGTGGGGGGGGGGTTGTCCCCCCACCTCGCTACAGAGGATGGACATCGGCCATCGCTACACAACGTATTAGCCTCATGTGGCGATGTGGGACAGCAGCGCAGTCACCGCAGCTACCCCCCCCCTCGCTATAGAAGAATACCGGGGGGGGGGGCGGCGTTCACGGTCTGGACGCGGCGAACAACCCCTTGTATCGCGGCGCACGAACTTCAGACTTCGTGCGCCACACAGTTGTAAATTATCGATCGGTCAAAGTCATTTTGGATTACAATTTTCAGGGATAAATAATAATATAGCTTATAACACCTTACCTCTTCACAGCAGTGTCCTGGCGAACTTCTCTTCCTCACTGTCAGACGAACGCGACGCTGGTCCGCTCGTGGTTCTGGTCTCGCGACCCGATCAAAACATAATTCCATTATTGCGGTTTTGTGCTTCCATGATTGCTGTTTTTGGCGAACGATTTTTCAAAACAAATAACAGTAGTAATTTAAAAAAGACTGGCGAAGGCGTGTGTGTCTCTCAGCCTTCGTCGTCAGCCTCCGTCGGTCTATGATGACCATGGAAGAAATCATAACGTCTACTCTGCTGGAACAAAAACAAAATAAGCAACGCCTGTGGCCGAACATGCCAATGCGCGATTGGCACTCCCTGTCACACAGGTTGCATTTGTGGATGGTCTCTGTGCTGCTGGGTCTGTGGGGTTCTTCCTGCGGGTCCTTTTTTGATCCGCTGCAGCAGTCAGTCTTCACTCAGCCTTAAAAAAAACAGCTCGCGAATGTTACATGTGGCTCTAGGGAGCCATACAATGAGAGCCGAGGGCGAGCCAGTGAGTTGAGATGTTTTATTATAAATGAGGGTTTAGGACAAGGGATAAGGAACACGGGGTAAGGAACACGGTCTTGCTGACCGAAAGCACAGCTACTCATACACAGGGTTACATTCACGAGTAGAACGGCACAGGAGTAACGAGCTGGCACTGGACATAAGGATGCCAAGGCAAAGATACTCACAGCGGGGAACACTCACAAGAATACTGTAAGCAGAGCAGGAAGGACTGACGCCGGAACGAAAGGGTTTCAGCCTGTAGTGCTTTAAGTCGCAGCCCCGAGTGATCGAGGCTGCTCCTTTTTATCCTCATTAGCAGCGCCCCATCTGATGAGGATTAATTGGCCCCAGCCGTCCCGTAATACTGACAGCTGGGAGCCAGCTGAGATGCTGTCTAATGAGAGGCAGGGATGAGGAGACATGGGCTGAGTGCTGAAATGGCGTCTCCTCCCATGGTGACAGATGCTGCCTAATGAGAGGCAGGGATGAGGGGACATGGGCTGAGCGCCGAGATGGCGTCTCATTCCATGGTGACAGAGCCCCCCCCCCCCCTCAAGGTCGGGCTCCCGAACGACCAGGAATATCCCAGCTCCCCCCCCCCACCTAGGGTGAGCGGAAGGGGGGCAGGACCGGAGGGGGAGATGCCAAGGGAAGGACAAAGAAAACCCAATGGAACAATGTAGGGTAGCAGGGCAGAGAGAGGAAAAAACCCAAATACAATACTTTACAAAACAGGGAATAATTAACCCAGGGCACAGATGGGGAGAAAACTGAGTCAGAACACTGGTTGCACACTACTCAGATAATACCAACAATGTGTAGCCCAGGGCAAGGAAAAAAAACCACCAAAAAGGTAACAGGACAAAAACGCTGAGTACGAGTGATAAATAACAAACACAATACACAACGCTAAATGGAACAGGATGAGGTGATCACAGAGCGTGGCTGATAAAGAAACCAAAACACATTACTCCATGAGACAAAAGCGGGCTAAGACCAGGACAAGAATAATAGGAATGACGTGCACCAGTAAGTAAAAAAGATAACAAAATACACGGCGCCATATGCAAAGAAGGACACCTAGGAAAATAACGGTGACAGAGTAACAGGACAACAATAAGATAAGATGCTGAGTATGGGGACCCCTTGGGAAATTGTCTGAGGATCGCTCGCGTAGTCTCCAGAAGAGAGCTCACCAGGCCGGGATTCCAGGCACACACAGCAGTCAGGAAGCACGTCGAGGAGGAGGGGGGAAAGCCGGGGTGAGCCAGCCCGAATGTCCAGGAGTGACAGCGGGGGAACGAGGCTCAGGGAACGAGGCTGTGAAAACTCCACGCTGACGAGACAAAGAGGTGACAGCTGTGTGGGGGGAACAGTCCTGGCGGCAGCCCAGAACTGGATCCGGAAGGGGGTTGTGCAGAGGTGACTTGGCGATGTGACGACGGCCTCTCCCAGGGGACGAAGCGAGGGAGGAACCCAGGAATCGCCGCTCCTGAGCAGAGACCGAGGCGAGGAAGGCGTTGAGCTTGGGAAGGCTTCGTTGCCCTGGAGTCCTCTCCATCAATCTCACTGCCGCCGCCACGTGCCAGAAGATGGTGAATGGATGCACAGCGGGAATCGCGTCAGCCGCTCGGTCCCGGACGTAACAGCTGTCAGCTGCGGCTCCATGGGGGGAATACCGAGTGACGTAGTGCAGAACGGGGGAAGCCCTCTGGGTGGCGCGAACTCCTGGGCTGGAATGGCAGCAGGAACGGGGTCCCGAAGCGGGGGGCAACGTCATCCACTTCGGCGTCTGCGAAGTGGATGGTCTGCGAGTCTGCGGGGGGAGGCGCAGATGCGCTGATGGCTGCCATGAGTTCAATGAGAGCGGACTTTTCCTCTAGATTTGATGGGATTATGACAGCGTTGGAAGGAATAAGAAAGGAATTGGGTGACTGTGTAGAACGAACGGCGCAGATGGAGCTCCGTCTCGCTAGTGCTGAAGATGACGTCACCCGTCTTCAATTAAAGGTGCGCACTTTGGAAAAAAAAAATAAATCTCTGGAAGATAATATTTTGGATTTGGAATCTCGGTCGAGACAGAATAATTTGAGGCTGGTGGGTCTTCCAGAGGAATCAGAAGGTCGGGACGTATGTTCCTTTCTGGAAAAGTGGATTCCGGAGGTGCTGGGCAGCGAGGAGTTGCAATCAGCAGTGGTTCTGGAAAAAGCACATCGTATTGGCCCACGGAGAGATAAGGGACCGCCGAGGACCTTAATTATGAAGTTTCTTAGCAACAGAGACAGGATGAAGATCTTCAACGCTGCACGTGCTAAAGGAGAGATTAAACACCAGGACCAGCAGGTGCGGTTCTACCCAGATTTGGCCACAGGAATCCAGCAATTGAGGAAGCAGTTTGATCCCGTACGTAAGGAGCTGCGCAACCTTGGGATTTGTCATGGTGTAATCTATCCTGCGAGACTGTTGACCACGTATGAGGGCAGAACCCACATCTTCAAGACCCCAGAGGAGGCGCAGGAGTTCATCAAGAAGATCAAAGAAGAAGAAGAGACTGGTGGGAGCTAAGCATGAACAAAATATAAGGTAGAATAATTAAGCATTTGCACAGGCATCTGACTGACTTGAAGTAAATAGTAAGTTTACAAAATATAGATTGTATTATATATTAAAAAAACAAAACAAAAACAAAACAAACAAAAAAAAAAAACTATGATGTACAAAGTTGTTAAAAATTTTGTAGTTAAGTTGGAAAACTACAGAGGAGAGTTAATGTTACGTCATTAAAAGCAGTAGAGTTAGGGTGATTGGGAGGATGAAGAAGGAGTGGCTTAGGCTGTTCCCCGTGGGTGTGGAACGGTCGATGGCTATATCGGGAGACAGAATTTTTCTTTTGATTTTGGGGGGTTTGCCACAAGTGTGGGAAGGGGAAATTTGTTTGTGTGTAGTTTGTAGGATGAATGTTCAACCACTCATGTTTTTGCTTCTCTGTATGAGCATGTTTACACTGCAAGGTAATCCCAAACTCTCTATTGATCATGGACCAAAGTGTTAATCTTAATTTAACTTCATGGAATTGCAGAGGTCTACAAAATTTAAAAAAACTTAAACAAGTTATGAATAAAATAAAGGACATGGGTTCAAGAATTGTGTTTTTACAAGAAACTCATCTGATAAAGGAGGATGTTAAAAGAATTAGGAGTAGATGGCAGGGAAGTGTATTCACCTCTTCATTTTCATCCCGAGCCAGGGGAGTTATGACTCTCATACATAAATCAGTTCCTTTTCAAGTGAAAAATGTAATTGGAGACAAATTTGGAAGATATGTAATCATTCAAGGTTCTTTGCTATTAGAAAATATAAATCTTGTGAACTTATATGGTCCCAATATAGATGATCAGAAGTTCTTTGCTAATTTATTTCTCATCTTATCATCACTTACAGGGCAACATATAATAGCAGGGGATTTTAATTGTACATTGAATCCAGGTGTGGATAGATCAACAGGACTGGATTGTACGCACATTGGATGTAGGATGACTATTAATCATTTTATGAAAGAATTGAGATTGTTAGATATATGGAGAGAAATGAAACCACAAGTTAAAGCCTATTCTTGTTATTCCAGTACCTACAAGACATTCTCACGTATTGATTATTTTTTGATTTCCACAGAATTAAGGTCCAAGATTCAAAACTGCTTTTATGATAACATCGTGATCTCTGATCATGCACCCTGTTGTCTAATATATGTAGATAAAAAATTGACAAAGGAATCAGGTAGATGGCAATTTCAGCATAAATGGCTTCAGGATGAGGAATTTGTCAAGTATATAGAAAAACAGATAGACGAGTTCTTTGACATCAATACTACACAAACATCAGCATGTGTAAAGTGGGAGGCTTTCAAAGCTTTTATTAGGGGACATATTATTAGTTATACAGGATCAAAATCTAAGAAGAGGAGAGAGGAGAGAGCTAAATTGGAACATAAAATAAAAAGTCTTCAGGAAAAAGTGTATGCAGGAAGTGACCCAAGGTTGGAGAATGAATTACTGATTTTGAGAGCTGAATACGACAAAAAATCAGCGAATAGAGCTGCCTCGAGTCTTCTAAGATTGAAACAATCTTTTTATGAACAAGGTGAAAAATCAGGAAAATTATTAGCATGGCAGATTAAACAATTGGAAATTAAAACACCAATTACCAGTATTATAAGTAATGGACAGGTAGTTATAGATCCTTTAGAAATTAATAGAGCCTTTAGAGATTACTATGAAAAATTATATGATACCAAAAATGAACCTGATTTAACAAAACTAAATGGGTTTTTGAACGAACTATCTATACCGTGTATACCAAATGAAAACAGGGAGATATTGGAGTCTAAAATTAGTCAAGAAGAAGTTGGGCTAGCCATTGATAATATGAAATCAGGAAAAAGTGCAGGACCAGATGGTCTTCCAGTTGACCTTTATAAAAAATTTAAGAATAAATTAATAAAACCTTTTTTGGAAATGGTTTTAGAAGCATTTCAAAATAATAATTTACCATCATACATAAATAATGCCTTAATTATACTACTGCCAAAACCAGGTAAGCCCTCTAATAAATGTGAAAATATGAGACCAATAAGCCTATTAAACGCCGACCTTAAGATAATCTGTAAAATTTTAGCAAGACGAATACAAGAAATTTTACCAAATATTATTAATCGAGATCAGAATGGCTTTATAAAGGGTAGACAAGGCTTCCATAATGTAAGAAGACTATTTAATATTATTTATTTTAATAAAGAAGCACCGGATACAGCTCTCCTATCATTGGACGCCGAAAAGGCCTTTGATAGAGTTGAATGGCCCTTTCTTTTTGAAGTCCTACAAAGGTTTGGACTTGGAAATAATTTCATAAAATGAGTTCAAATAATATACAATAATGCTACAGCAGAAATCCTAACAAATAACAATATTTCAAAACCAATAAAAATCAATAGAGGATGTTGACAAGGCTGTCCACTTTCACCTTTACTGTTTACTATGGCAATTGAACCTTTAGCGATAGCGATACGTTTACATTCACAAATATATGGAATTAAAGTTGGACCAACAGAACATAAAATCTCCCTGTACGCCGATGATATAATTTTGTTTATGTCGAATCTAAAAAAATCAATTCCAACCTTGTTGAATTTAATAAAGAATTTTGGGGAAATATCAGGATATAAAATAAATAAAACTAAATCTTCAATATTAATGCTAAATGAGACCCAGAGAAATTACCCAGCCCCTGAGGTAAATCAATTCAATGTTGTAAATCAGTTTAAATATTTAGGAATCCAAATTATGCCTAAGCTAGAATCAGTCGCCAGTGTCAACTATGAAGCCTTAATGTCAGATATCAATGAGTTAACTCAGAGATGGATGTCACTACCAATGTCGATGATCGGGAGAATCAATATACTTAAAAGTAATATTTTACCTAAAATACTTTATTTATTTCAATACATTCCCTTATCACCACCTTTAGATCTATTCTCAAGAATAAAAAAAAAGTTAGTGGAATTTATATGGAACAACAGGAGGGCTAGATTACGTTTGTCTTTATTATATTTACCATTTGATCGTGGAGGTCTGAAATGTCCAAATTTTATGTTGTATTATTGGTCGGCACAACTGAGATCTATGACATATTATTTTTCATCAAATGATCTCCCTCACTGGACTGAAATGGAATCATACAATTTACCTTTACCTCTTCCCATATTCATATACTCAGATTCGGCAAAAAAATTACAAAAACAAGTTAAAAATCCATTTGTAAAGCATATGATCAAAATATGGTGTGAAGCTAAAAACTATTTAAAAGAACCACAGTTATTGTCACAATTTAGTCCAATATGGGGTAATCAATATTTTAAACCAGGGAGAGCGGACGCTGTATTTAAAGTATGGAATTTAAAAGGGATACAAAAGATTCAGGATTTATATTTGCCATGTGCAGACAACATAATGTCTTTTGAAGAGCTGAGGATCAAATTTAATCTCAATAGAACACATTTTTTTAAATATCTTCAACTTAGAAACTTTATTCGATCAAATCAAAATAAAGCTCTCACTCGACCTATTTATTCATCCTTGGAAAAAATGATGATGAAAGATAATAAAAGAAAGGGTATTATTTCAGAGTTTTATAACTCATTGACACTATCTTCAAGTGAAAATTCACTGAAAAGATTAAACTACTGGAAAGAAGATCTGCAAATTGAAATTTCAGAGGAACAATGGGAATTGGCTTGTACAGAAGCTCAAACCAAATCAATAAATGCACGCCTTAAATTGATACATTTCAAATGGTTAATGCGGATGTATGTTACACCGGAGGAGTTAAATAGATATAACAAAAATATACCAGATACATGCACAAAATGCATGGAAAGTAAAGGAACCCTATTTCATTGTTTATGGGAATGTAGATTAATAAGAATGTTTTGGGAAGAGGTGAGGGTAACAATTGAAAAAATAATCTCAAAACAAATCATATTGAATCCTAAACTGTTTTTGTTGGGTCTGTACCCAGAAAAGCATAATTTTAATAAAAGTGAAAGAACATTCATAGACCTCAGTTTGCTTAATGCCAAAAAATGTATTGCACTATTATGGAAAAAGACTCATAGACCAGATGTGACTCAGTGGTTAAGACAGATGTTAACAAACCTTCCATTAGAAAGAATAACATATATACTGAAATCAAAGGAAATTGTGTTTGAGAATATATGGAGACCTTTTATTGATTATGTAAAAAATTTAAACATAACTCTTGAAGAAGAAGGTGAATGATGTGTGTGGACCTTGTAAATTCCAAACTGGTGAACATAATATGTATACTTATGTATTGGATTGTCTAGACTAAACAGAGGAGCATTGTTGAAGACTTGATTTTGTTGGTGGTTGTTGGTGTTTTTAGTGCATTTTTTTTTTTTGTAGTACTTTAGTGTTAGTGTTTGATTGTTTGTATCATGTTTGTTAAAAAAAAAAAAAGGGTTCAATAAAGATATTGTGGAAAAAAAAGATGGATGAAAACATCACCTCCCTGGTGGAGGAAATAACAGCAGTATTTCTTTGTGAAGAGGCTGTTTAAATATTTGATTTAATATTTTAATTCTGTTTTATCTGCCTGTTTTTTACGTCTCTTCTAATCAGTCCAATTTCTCTTTCTGAACATGGCACTATGGTGTTTTATACACAAGTAACCACATACTGCATTGATTCCTGTTGGAGTTGCCAGCAGGGGCTAATGGCTAACAGGCTAGAGCAGACAATTATTCCATCTGGTCCACTGAAGCAAAAGAAAAACTCATCTGAAGTGCAAACTGCAGTGCATCTGCAAAGAATTCACAGCACTTCACTTTTTCCACTTTTTGTTATGTTACAGCCTTATTCCAAAATAGATTAGATTCATTTTTCCCTCACAATTCTACACACAATACTCCATAATGACATGAAAAAGTTTTTTGTTGAGATTTTTAAATAAAAAAAAAAGAACTCACATGTATATAAGTATTCACAGCCTTTGCTCAGTACTTTGTTGATGCACTTTTGGCAGCAATTACAGCCTCAAGTCATTTGAATATGATGCCACCAGCTTGGCACACCTATCTTTGGGCAGTTTCACCCATTCCTCTGTGCAGCACCTCTCAAGCTCCATCAGGTTGGATGGAAGTGTCGGTGCAGCCATTTTCAGATCTCTCCAGAGATGTTCAATTGGATTCAAGTCTGGGCCCTGGCTGGAAGACTCAAGGACATTCACAGAGTTGTCCTGAAGCCACTTCTTTGATATCTTGGCTGTGTGCTTAGGGTCGTTGTCCTGCTGAAAGATGAACCGTCACCCCAGTCTGAGGTCAAGAGCGCTCTGGAGCAGGTTTTCATCCAGGATGTCTCTGTACATTGCTGCATTCATCTTTCCTTCTATCCTGACTAGTCTCCCAGTTCCTGTTGCTGAAAAACATCCCAAATGCATGATGCTGCCACCACCATGCTTCACTGCAGGGATAGTATTGGCCTGGTGATGAGTGGTGCCTGGTTTCCTCCAAACATGACGCCTGGCATTCATGCCAAAGAGTTCAATCTTCTCATCAGAAAAGACAATTTTGTTTCTCGTGGTCTGAGAGTCCTTCAGGTGCTTTTTGACAAACCCCAGATGGGCTGCCACGAGCTTTTTACTAATGAGTGGCTTCAATTTGGGTGCACTACTTTACAGGTCTGATTGGTGGATTGCTGTAGAGATGGTTGTCCTTCTGGAAGGTTCTCCTCTCTCCACAGAAGAACACTTGACCTCTCACCTCCCTGACTAAGGCCCTTCTCCCCTGATAGCTCAGATTAGACATCCAGAAAGGTATATGAAGAGTGTTGGTGGTTCTAAATTTCTTCCATTTACGGATGATGGAGTCCACTGTGCTCACTAGGACCTTCAAAGCAGCAGAAATTTTTCTGTACCCTTCCCCACAATTGTGCCTCGAGACAATCCTGCCTTGGAGGTCTACAGACAATTCCTTTGACTTCATACATGGTTTGTGCTCTGACATGCACTGTCAACTGTGGGACCTTATATAGACAGGTGCGTGCCTTTCCAGATCATGTCCAATCAACTGAATTTACCACAGATGGACTCCAATGAAGCTGTAGAAACATCTCAAGGATGATCAGTGGAAACAGGATGAACCTGAGCTCAATTTTGAGATTCATGGCAAAGGCTGTGAATACTTATGTACATGTCATTTCTTAGTTTTGTTGTTTGTTTTAAATTTTTCATAAATTTGCAAAAATGTAAAAAAAAAAAAAACTTTTCTCAGGTTGTCATTATGGGGTATTGTGTGTAGAATTTTGAGGAAAAACTTAATTTTATCTATTTTGGAATAACGCTGCAACATTACAAAATGTGGAAAAAGTGATGGGCTGTGAAGACTTTCCAGATTCACTGTACAACTGTATAGTCAAAGAGTTTAAATTATTTTTCCACTGGGTTAGATCAGTCAAAGTCAAACACAAACCAAGACCAGTACAAGTATGTCAGATTCATGTAGTTATTGAAAATATTAATTTAATATTATTATTTTATTTTAGGACAGTTTCTCAAAGACTCAACATGAACATTTTCTAACTTTTTACCTGTTTCGTTCTCACAGAGAGTCTCTGAGGTCAGAGAGTCGTCATCACTGTTACTGTGACTTTCTGTTTTCAGTCATCTCTTCTTTGGTTTGGGTTCTTCTTCTTCTTTAGTGGATCCTGAGTCGACATGCCGGCTTCCTTCCTCATCTTGGATCTCAGGTCCAGCAGAGTTGTGAGAGAGGAGCTGCTCACTGTTTGGTTCTGCTTCACTCTGCTGCTTTTCCTCACAAACAAGAGTCCCCATGAAGGGATCGGCCTCCAGCTTCACTACCAGCTCTTCTCCCTCCTGACTGATGCACAGTTCCTCCTGTTCCTCTTCAACCTGTGGAGCTTCTGGTTCCTCCTGGTCCAGGACAGAGTTCCTCTCCTGGTTCCAGAGATGCTGCTCAGTCAGAACTTTTTCCGCTTTACATTCAATTTGATGTGAGAAAGCTGGAGGAACAAAGACAAAAAAGTCAGAAAAAGAGAGTTTCACTATACAAATGAATAAGAAAAAAGTGTCAAATTTAGGATTTAAAAACAAGAGATTGCACATTTAAGACACAACCATGACTGAAAAACAGATCCAGAGTTTTCTAAAGCCTCATTCAGACCATTATATTCCCACATACCTATTCTGTGGATTTTTATCTGGGAGCACCAGCGCATATTCAGTAGTCTGCGCTGACGATCGATCTCTTCCTCGTACTGGTTGGTGATTAGTTCAAACTCTGTTATTATTTCTTCAGCAGCAGCAGCCAGTCGCTCTCTCACCAACTCTCTCAGACGCGGACCTGAAAACATCTTTGTGGTTTGTTTACTTCCTCCAGATGTTGTGATGTGGCTGCTGACGGTCAGAGCTAGCAGGATGAGGCTAGTTCAGTTAGCCTGAAGGCCCAGTAAAAGTCCTCAGACTCAGAATGTGGACTTCTACATGGTTCTTTATTCTCCAGCACTCAGCACAGACCATCAATGGCAGGACTCCACAGAGCTACATCAGCTATTCATCCATGAGGAGCAGAACAGGAGCTGAACCACCGACACCGACCAGCTAAACGTTCTCACCAACCTGTTCCTGCAACAATCAGAAAACAGATGCATTCTTCACTATGATCCACCTGGCAGGTATAAGAGACCATCTCCTTTCTGCTTCCTTATTCTTTAGAATACTATGAATATAATCCAATTTTAAAAAATTAAAACTTTCTAATTTTCTACATTCATGTGAGTGGAAAACAAACCACATGTTCAAAATGATGAGGTTCTTGACGTCAGTGTCTCTTTATTCAAGCGGTCCACAGAATCTCACATAACACAAAGTCATGGAGAGCAGCTCCCCTAACAGAGCAGCACACCAGCATTTAACCCTCAGAATGTCTCCTGATTGTCTCACACCTTTTGTCCCCTGGAGTCCAAAATGACCCCGCCTGGTTTGGTAAAAAGCTTAGAGTATAAATTGTCAATTAATTCTCTGTTAAACCTTTAGTCTGACGTCAGTCCAACCGGTTACCACAATTTTTCCCTTTGGTTTAAAACTCAGGACCAACAGTCCTTGTTTACATCAAGATCTACCCTGTTTTTGAGTTGATCCTCATGTTGTTCTGGGGTCATTCTGAGGGTTAAACACACACAGATGACATCATACTTCCTAGCAACAGAAAAGATCTCTCTTCTCTGGCATGGGAGAGAGTCTCAGTTCAAACTTCATCCCTCTATCTCCAAGCCCACCTGAGAGCTAAACTATGAAGCTCGTTCAACTTACCCAGCTTGGGTGTGCATGTATGAATCCATGTCGGCATGTGGGGAGAACACAGGGGGAAACTAGAAGACTACCCCAACCGACAGCCAAATCCAATGTCCACAAATCCCCATCACCCCACCAGGGGAGCACGGCCCCCACCCCATCGGCCCTATCCTGTAGAAACCAGCTCTGGCCCTGCCAGAGGCAACCAGCACACCACCCACCATCACGGGACGCACGGCCAAGGGAGCCCCAGCAAAGACTGAGGTGGCCAAACCCCCAGCCGGCCCGGCACTGGCAGGGCCACCCCCAGTGGGACACAGGAAGAAAGAGCCAGAGGAAAGCCCTCCAGCAGCTTTCCCCCCACAGGGAGGGACATCAGAGGACAGACCCACCAGAACACCAGCCAGCCGCTGCCCCACCACCCAGATATATTTTCAGTAGAACTTTAAAAACCAGACCATCAATGACGAAGTAGCTCATTCTGGCCTGATGACATCAGAGTGTTCTTGTGCTTGTGCACCGTGCTCTGGAAAAAAAACTGTGTGCCCTGTATGCCAACAACAGCTTGTCACTCACAGCTCAGCACTTCTGCTTTTCCTCTGGTCAGGCTTTCTACTGATTTTTTAATTGCAGTCTCTAAGTAACAAATCTTTTTTTTCTCTTTTTTTCTTTTTCAGAATGTTCAAATAAATAAAATCAATCAGTCAATCAATGTATCTTTATTTTGGATAGATTAGATTAAAAGATTAAAAGAAAACAACAGAATAATATAACAAGGGGGGAAAAAATCCAACAAGATCAAATTAAATAATAACTCCTCAGATTATACAATTCAACATAAGTTATCCGAAATGGGTGATGGCTGAAGCCGCAGATTATATTGCCCACCCATGTTCCATCTAAGAATTTGAAAAGAAAAGAAAAGTCATTACAAATCAGAACAAAGCGAAGACAAAACGTGACAAAACAAAACTAAGCAGCAGCACAACACAGACTGGATATGATAATCCTGATGTGACTTTACATGTCGTTTTGTATATATGTTTGGAGTATTTCTTCCTTTATTCATTCATTCATCTTCTTCCGCTTAATCCTTTTTGGGTTGCGGGGGGGCTGGAGCCTATCCCAGCATCTTTGGGTGAGAGGCTGGGTACACCCTGGACAGATCGCCAGTCCATGGCAGGGCCAACACAGAGAGACAGACAACCATTCACTCTCACAGTCATACCTAAGGACAATTTAGAATCCCCAGTTTTTGATGCCAATTAACCTAACTTGCATGTTTTTGGCATGTGGGAGGAAAGCGGAGAAATCCCGGAGTGAACCCACGCAGACACGGGGAGAACATGCAAACTCCACACAGATCACTGTTGGTCAGGGGCTGGGATCGAACCCAGGATCCCCGGCCAAGGGTGAGTTGCTGTGCTGCCGTAGTGCTATCCACTCTACCACCGCGCTGCCCTATTTCTTCCTTTATTTTTCGTTTAACCTCTTGCACTCCGGCATACCGCGGGTGGTTACGTCTCTGTGTACTAGTTCGCACTGGAAAAAAAAGCTGCATTTCCATTCGTCCACTACAGACACAGCCGCGAACAGAAAGCCAAAGGAGTGCTTTGATTGGTTTAGATTTGATTGACCTCTCATTCGACTAATAAGAGCCTTGAATTGGGTTTCTGAAACCTTGAAGAACCAATGACTGAAAACCTAGCAAGAAGGACCCACCTACCAACGGCTGCTAATACAGCGAGCCAATTGAAGCAGAGAAGTTTGACGATTGAAAGTGTGCGTCCCATACGTAAAATCTGTTTTGTGTAAGCAGCTGTGTGTGACGGTAGCGTTCGCCAGTGTTTTTTTCTTACTACTGTTCTTATTTGGCATTTGTCAACTGACATCCTGGGCAACTTCTACCGCTGCGTGATAGAGAGCACCCTGACCAACTGTATCACAGTCTGGTATGGGAGCTGCTCTGTCGCTGACCGTAAGGCGCTGCAGCGGGTGGTGAAAACCGCCCAAGGCATCACAGGGACTCCACTTCCAATTATAGAGGACGTCTACAGGAAAAGATGTCTGCGCCGGGCACGCAGCATTCTTAGGGACTCCAACCATCCTGCTCATGGACTGTTCCAGCTTCTCCCCTCCAGAAGACGCTTCAGAAGCCTTCGGACTAGAACAAGCAGGTTTAGGAATAGTTTCTTTCCAACAGCTGTCACGTTATTGAACTTAGTTCCCTGCTGACTCTCTTACCATCATCTCTTACCATCCTCACCTGTACATAACTGCCCATCTAACTTATTGTACATTATTTGCACATAACAGTACTCTTAACTTTCTGCACTGCTGCATATATTTGCATATATGACGTAACAAAGACGTAACAAACTAATAGTTTTTTGAATGCAAAAGATGCAATAGACTTACACAATGGTCCTCTCCGGCATACAACTAGGAACATACCGGTCGCTATGGAGGGTGAGAATATGTATGGGCACATAATCATACCATGTAGGATAACTAAGTAGACGGTTATGCTGTTTCATTCCATCTAGCAACAATGCTCTGCACTGTGTGTGTTTATATATTTGCATATTTATTCCATCTAGCTACAATGCTCCGTACTGTGGGTGTTTATATATTTATATATCTACATATTATTCCATCTAGCTACATTGCTCCGCACTGTGTGTGTTTATATACTTGCATATTTATTCCACCTAGCTGCAATGCTCCGTACTGTGGGTGTTTATATATTTACATATTTATTCCATCTAGCTACAATGCTCTGCACTGTGTGTTCATATATTCATATATTTATTCCATCCAGCTACAATGCTCTGCACTGTGTGTCTGTGTGTGTGTGTATATATATATATTTTATAGTAATACGTACATATGTTTATTAGCTGCTCTTGCTTGCTTGTTTTTTTTTTCTTGCCTTCTGATTGTTGCTCTGAGTGTTGCTATCCCTGTGCTGTTGCAATCCTGGAATTTCCCCGTTGTGGGACTAATAAAGGCTTATCTTATCTTATATTTGCTTAAATTGCACATATTGTTAATTACCGTATATACTGCACTGCTGTCCTTTGCACTTCTGATTGGATGCGAAACTGTGTTTCGTTACCTTGTATTCATACATGTGTAATGACAATAAAGTTGAATCTAATCTAATCTACTCTAATCTAATCTAATTTGTTTTGAAAAATCGTTCGCCAAAACCGCAATCATGGAAGCGCAAAACCGCAATAATGGAATCATGGTTTGACTGGGTTGTGTGACCAGAACCACGAGTCGTAACAAGCGGACCAGTGTCATGTTTGTCTGACAATGAGGAAGAGATGTTCGCCAGCGACACTGCTGTTGTGGACAGGTAAGTGTTATAAGCTAACTTATTCTTTATCCCTGAAAATTGTAATCAAAATGACTTTTGACCGATCGGTAAATTACAACTGTGCGTCATCGCCACATGATTAAGATTGACTGATTAAGAAAGCTAGCTCTGTCCTGGGGCAGCGCCTTGATCCGGTGGAGGAGATAGGAGAGAGAAGGACGGTGGCTAAACTGTCATCTCTGCTGGAGTCCGAGTTCCACCCTATGCAGGACGTACTGAATGCACTGAGGAGCTCATTTAGCAGCAGACTACATCATCCCAGGTGCACAACCGAGAGGTTTCGTAGGTCCTTCCTACCAACGGCTGTCAGACTGTACAACCTAAGCAGGGCTGCTCGCAGAGATAGCAAAAAGACGTAACAAACTAATAGTTTTTAAATGCAAAAGATGCAATAGACTTACACAATGGTCCCCTCCGGCATACAACTAGGAAAATACCGGTCGCTATGGAGGGTGAGAATATGTATGGGCACATAATCATACCATGTAGGATAACTAAGTAGAGGGTTATGCTGTTTCATCCCATCTAGCAACAATGCTCTGCACTGTGTTTGTTTATATATTTACATATTTATTCCATCTAGCTACAATGCTCAGCACTGGGTGTGTTCATATTTATATATCTATATATTTATTCCATCTAGCTACAATGCTCCGCACTGTGTTTTTATATATCTATATATTTATTCCATCTAGCTACATTGCTCCGCACTGTGTGTGTTTATATATTTACATATTTATTCCATCTAGCTACAATGCTCTGCACTGTGTGTCTATGTGTGTGTGTATATATATATTTTATAGTAATATGTACATATGTATATTAGCTGCTCTTGCTTGCTTGTTTTTTTTTCTTGCCTTCTGATTGTTGCTCTGAGTGTTGCTATCCCTGTGCTGTTGCAATCCTGGAATTTCCCCGTTGTGGGACTAATAAAGGCTTATCTTATCTTATCTTATCTTATGACGGACGAGATGAGAACGGTCGAGAACGGTCGGGACGAGAACGGTCGAGAACGGACTGGACGAGAATGCCCCCCCTCCGCTACTCCTCTGTAGCGGATTGCAGATATATTGCAGATATTTTAGTACAACTGTGCGTAGTAGACCGCGCGGCGGTCCGTCATGTGGCGATGGACGATGTCCGTCCTCTGTAGCGGGGGGTGGGGGGGTGGGTGGAGGTGGGAGTTGTTATCCTCTACATTACAGATATTTTAATATAATTTTTAGTGCACTGTAGGTTATTTTTTCTTGTAAAAAAAAAAGCCACACATTTTTTACGTGGCATGCTTCTTTGTGTGTGGGGGGCTTGTTTGTTCATTCATTCATGAATGAATGAATAAACAACCCCCCCCCCCACACACACACACACAGCCCTGAGTGTCACCTTTCATTAGAGCCCAAGATCAAGCTTCTATATTGAATCATTCAAAAGTTACAGACGTTTTTCCAAACTGTGCCATTTGGCACTATTTGGCACAGTTCAAAAACGCCTGGGAACAACCTGAGAAAAAAGTTGTGTAATATATTCATTTTTTGTGGTATTGTTACAAAATTTTCACCTCAGCTGGATAACATTTGGTTCTACATTTCTGTTGCATTTTCCAGCCTGGATCTGACAGATGTGTGTTATTTGCAAGCATTTGTATCTAAAAAAAACACCCAGGCGAAATTTATTTTTTTCAAGTTCAGTATGTTTAGATGACTGTTACTCAGTGGCAGGAGCACTTAGAGAAATTATGACTGTTTTGCCAAAAAAAATCAAAGTGTTTTCTTTTAAATGAGACCAACCCCATGAAGATGCTGCAAAGGGTTGAAGAACAGCTTTTGATTTACTTTGGGTACGTTATTTTTAGGCGTTTTTAGGGAAATTGACCAGAGTGCAAGGGGTTAAATTGTCCAAGCGTTGTACATGATTTTAATTCAGGTCCAAAAGCGTTCCACAGTCTGACTCCCTGCACTGAGACACAGTGTTGCTTGGTGGTAGTTCTCACTGAAGGTTTTTGAAATATCCATGTTCCTCTGAAATGATTTTGTTTCTCCCTTACTTGGAACAACTGAGGCCAACCGGAGATCTGCAGCACTACGGTATCGCTATGTCTAGGCAGGATTCTGACTTAGAGGCATTCAGTCATAATCCCACAGATGGGAGCTTCGCACCAGTGGACAACAATGGACAGAAAACAGATTCTAGCATTGGTAGCAGCTCTGGATGCAAAATATGACGACACGGCAAACGGGAGTCTGGGTACAGACAGTACCGGTGTCCTATGTCCTGCCCTTCCTTAATTCTGATTGGCTGCTTAGAAAGGTCTGACATTGACGAGCTCAGCTGGAGTCTGAAAAGTTGAACTTTTTTCAGCCCTGATCGCCACGGCAAAAAGCAGCCACTGCAGAGAGCGTTTCAACGCCGAGGGGCTCAGCGCTGGACTACATGGAGAATGAAGAGAAAATAGTCGCCCACAGCGGAAAGAAAACATGTTTGGTGGACACGCAGCCTTACAGGAGGCTGTTAATTACTCAAGCAGAAATAACAGGTGAGTGAGTGAGTGAGTGAGTGAGTGAGTGAGTGAGTGAGTGAGTGAGTGAGAGTGTGTGTGTGTGTGTGTGTGTGTGTGTGTCTGTGTCTGTGTCTGTGTCTGTGTGTCTGTGTGTCTGTGTGTGTGTGCCCTCACTTCAGGTCAGAGCAACAGCGCCTCAAAATGTTTCTGCACGTCCCTGGAGCGCAGTTTCTCCAAGTTTTCCATAGTTAGCATTAGCCTCTGGATGGAGCCTGCCTGCTGAGGTGGACCGTTCCCCTCCAGCTCCACCTACAGGAATATAACAGACTAGAGTGCTCACAGCCTACATTTTGATGGCAAATGTAGGTGTCATATTGGTATTGGACAGGGCTGTCACGGTGGAGGAATTTCCCCTGTGGTGACGGTGGATAGCTCAACAGCGCGGTATGCGGTATCATAGCAGATGTTTTTAGGACCCAGTGGTATCATAATTTAGACAGGGTTCATAACTTATGTGGCAAATGATGGAAGCTATGTTGAGAATCGCTGCAGCTCCACTCTCAATTTATGTGTTTGTGACGGAGTTCTTCCTACAGTCATGAACTGCTGATTATGTAAAAAAAAAAAAAAAGCTTGATCATTTTCATAAAGCAGTGGCAGTAACTCCAACATTTCAACTACAGGGTGTGTGAACTGGTTGGCGACAGCTGATACATTCAGCTTATTTAATCAGGACAGACTGTGTGCAGGACCCTCTGTGGCTCTGGTCTCCGTGTCTAATGCCGCAGTCCGAAAAATCACGTTCACACAGCAAACCAGCAATGCACTATGCAGTAGCAGAACTTAAACGTCAGGATCACAGATTCAGAAGAAACAAGCAATCTGACCTGATCTCACCAAAAGTAGGACAAATAACACACTTTATGCCCTGCAAACATGCTGCTGTCGATAAAAATACACTTAACATTTAACAATTTATTTAATATTCAATAAGTGAACAACAAGATTTTGCCACACACACAAAAAAGTCAACACTGCTGTTGATGCGGTTGCTGGTTATCCTCCGTGGTAGGCTTGTCCATAGCGCAGTATTACATCATTGCGGTTATGGCGACGGCCCTAGTACTGGATATAGTCCTGTTGATGGCTCCTGCAGCACTGTGGTAACAGGATATCCAAAAAATGGTTTGTTCTATTTATTATTATCATGTAAGTAAGCTGGAATGTTATAAGTTATAATAAGTAATGTGGACATTATGAAGACAAATTTTGATTTTGATTTTTGATTTGATTTTGTATACTTTATCGATCCCCAGAATTTTAAGTGTTTAAATGAAAAAAAGTGTAATGTTAATAAAAAGTGTAAAGTAGTTGATTAAATTGGTCCTTTCAGTGACAGTCAGGGTTACATGTACAAACATTTTTCTCCACACAATCAGATCATTTGTATCAACACCATTAGTGTAAACTTTTTACCAATTGCACCGAGTTTCTTTGTTCAGCAGAGATCGTAAACTGGCTAAAAAGGAGATGTGTGGAGACTTGGAAGCTAATTGGTCAGTTCATAGTTTTTGGAATGTAACTAACCCATAAGACAAGGAGAGAGAATTTGATATGAAAAATGAAATCCTCCTAAATATATACAGCTGTGGACAAAATTGTTGGTTCCCCTCTGTTAATGAAAGAAAAACCCACAATGGTCACAGAAATTACTTGAATCTGACAAAAGTGGTAATAAATAAAAATTCTATGAAAATTAACCAATGAAAATCAGACAATGCTTTTGAATTGTGGTTCAACAGAATTATTTTAAAAAACAAACTCATGAAACAGGCCTGGACAAAAATGATGGTACCCTTAACTTAATATTTTGTTGCACAACCTTTTGAGGCAATCACTGAAAAGATTTCTGTAACTGTCAATGAGACTTCTGCACCTCTCAGCAGGTATTTTGGCCCACTCCTCATCAGCAAACTGCTCCAGTTGTCTCAGGTTTGAAGGGTGCCTTCTCCAGACGGCATGTTTCAGCTCCTTCCACAGATGTTCAATAGGATTTAGATCAGGGCTCATAGAAGGCCACTTTAGAATAGTCCAATGTTTCGCTCTTAGCCATTCTTGGGTGTTTTTAGCTGTGTGTTTTGTAGTGATGGGAATTCCAGCTCTTTTTAGAGAACCGGCTCTTTTGGCTCGGCTCCCAAGCGGCTCTTCAGGTTGTTTTGTTGCTTTAATTTATTAATTTAATTTATTATCAACAACAATATAAAATTCTGCACAAAATGAATTGCTAATGTAAAAAAAATGTTTTTATTTGTATATGTTTATTATATAAATATGCTTTTATTTATTCACTCCACATAAAATGTAAAAAGTAAATTATAAAATACAAAAACCAACTATTTACAATTCAACTTATAGCTCTTTAAATTTTCAGCTTTTTCCTTTTAAACAAATTTAAAGTGAAACAACACAAAACACTGCAAACCACAACACAATAAAATATAAATTAAAATATGCAAAACAAAAAGAAAAAAATGAACACCCAGATCTTTAATTAAGGTAAAGGTTGGCATTTAGAAATACCAAGCGCCTCAGCTTTGAGGAGCTGATCCGGTTTCTTCTTTCAGTAATTATCTGCCCTGTTTTGGAGAAGATTCTCTCAGAGGGGACTGATGTTGCCACAATGCACCGTCTCCGTGTCATCACCTGGGTAAGTTGTGGATAAATTGAAGCCTTGGTCTCCCACCAGCTCAGTGGGTCTGCACTTCTCTGACAAAGGGGCTCATCAATGTAGGATCTCACTTCCAGTATTGCATCTGCTGAGGGATTCCTTCTGGTAGTGTCTCTACTTGCTCGTTCTTCAAAGAACCTCCAAACAGCAGATGCTTGTTGCTCCTTTTGTTCACCTTCTTCTGCCTCTTCTCCCTCTTGGTCCCCTGGCAGTGGAGTTGGTTGGCTGGATCTTGCTGCTGCTGCAGTTATTCTCTGAAGAGCTTCACCCACCGCTCTGTTGTCATTAAAGACCAGCTTCTTGAATCTTGGATCAAGAATGGTGGTTTCAGAGAGAACAGCGTTATATTCCATTCCATGGAACTTTCTGTCCATGGATGCACAGAGAGCATCCACCAACTCTTTCACTTTTCCTGTAGTTACTCTGGTTTGGTGCTCAGCTGTCACTCTCTGCAAACCGTTGCACAGGATTAACATTTTGGAGGCTGTGACATGGCTGAAAAAGAGTAAACAAGTTTCAAAATTGTGCTTTTTTAAATTCAGCAGTATATTATTATTTATGATCATGTCTAATCTGCTTTTCATACCAGTAATGCAAGAGAAGAAGAAGAAGAAGAAGAAGAAGAACTACTACTACCACTACTACTACTACTACTACTAATAATAATAATAATAATAATAATAATAATGCAATAACATTTGCACACTCACCTGTCTGCACTGATCTCCACAGTGACCTGCTCAAATGGCTCCAGAACTGTACATGCCTCCTGTAGTACCTCCCATTCCTCTTGGCTCAGAGGGTCGACCGGTGCATTGATAACTGCCAGGGTAGAGATGACTGCATCCTTGGACTCCAGAATCCGTTTTAGCATATGAAAGGTGGAGTTCCACCTTGTGATACATTCTTGTTTGAGCTTCAGCTCAGGCATGCCCATCTGTTGTTGGGTATATTTGAGCTTGTGTGTGGCTGTTGTGCTCCTGTGAAAAAATTCCACTATCACTTCACTTTGTCCACAGCTGGCTTCATCACCTTCAAAGCATCTCTTACAACCAGGTTAATTGCGTGTGCAAGACATGGGTGGTGGGTCCATTTCAGGATTTTAATTGCTTTTGTTATGTTAGCTGCATTGTCAGTAACACAGCAAACCACTTTGTTTTCCACATCCCACTCTTTTGCCACTTTGAGCAGCTCTTCTGCTAAGTTCTCAGAAGTGTGTCTGTCGCTGAACTGAAAACAATCCAGAAGACAGGACACCATTTTATAATTTTCAATAAAGTGACACGTTACTGACAAGAAGGATGTGGTGGTTTGGGATGTCCAGCTGTCAGTTGTTAGACAGACTGTTGTGGCTTTTTTAACCCTCTCTTGCAGTGATGCACGTTCTCTGTCATATAGGCCTGGGATGATTTTTTGGGAGAGTGTTTTCCTGCTTGGAATTGCATACATTGGATTGAGTGCATGAATAAACTTCTTGAATCCTTTATCATCCACAACTGAAAATGGTTGGAAATCAAGTGCAATTATTTTTGCCAGTTCTTCATCAGCTGAGTTCTGTCATGCTGGGAAAAAAAGACTTCTGCAAAAACTGTCTCACAGAGCTCTGGGTTGTAGGTTTAGGTGGTTGTGGTGGTATACTGCATGATGCTGCAGCAGAAGCAGCAGCAACAGTTGCAGTAGAGACACTGGCACTTTCATTAATGTCACACTCAACTGACTGTGTTTTATCTTCCCATTGCACTGCTGGGTGGACAGTTCTCAGGTGCCTGTGCAGGTTGTTTGTGGAGCCGGCTCTATATGATATTCTTTTCTGGCAGACTCTACACTCTGCCTTTGTATTGTCAATAAAACTGAAATGGTTCCAGATTTTGCTTCTTTTCCTGGTGTCACTCATTTTCTTTACTATACCTTTCTAATGTGTCGATGTTGTCTCTTCTTGTTTCCCCTGGCTCTCATTCTCTCTCTTCCTCCTGCTCTGTTCGTGTGCTACTGCTGCTGCGAGTGTAACTACCACCCCTCCCCCCTCAGTGCAAACACAAGGCACAAACACATGTTGACCAATCACTTGCGGCTTGAAGAGAAAAAAAGTGAGAGAAAGAGGGTGAGAGAAAGAAAAAAAAAACAAACATGGCTCCCGATAAGGAGCCGGCTCCCGTCATTCACTTCAAAGAGCCGGCTCTAAGAGCCGTTTCATTCACGACCGACACATCACTAGTGTTTTGGGTCATTATCCTGTTGCAAGACCCATGACCTGCGGCTGAGACCAAGCTGTCTGACACTGGGCAGTAAATTTCACTCAAGAATACCTTGATAGTCTTGAGATTTCATTGTACCCTGCACAGATTCAAGACACCCTGTGCCAGATGCAGCAAAGCAGCCCCACAACATAACAGAATCTCCTCCATGTTTCACAGTAGGGACAGTGTTCTTTTCTTGGTATGCTTCATTTTTGCGTCTGTGAACATAGAGCTAATGTGCCTTGCCAAAAAGTTCCAGTTTTGGCTCGTCTGTCCATAGGACATTCTCCCAGAAGCTTTGTGGCTTGTCAACATGCAGTTTGGCAAATTGCAGTCTGGCTTTTGTATGATTTGTTTTCAACAGTGGTGTCCTCCTTGGTTATCTCCCATGAAGTCCACTTTGGCTCAAACAACGACGGATGTTGCGATCTGACACTGATGTACCTTGACCTTGGAGTTCACCATGAATGTGTTTAGAGGTTGTTCTGCGCTCTTTTGTTACCATTCGTATTATCCGTCTCTTCCATTTTTCCTCCTGTGGCCACGTCCAGAGAGGTTGGCGACAGTCCCGTGGATCTTAAATTTCTGAATAATATGTGCAACTGTAGTCACAGGAACATCAAGCTGCTTGGCGATGGTCTTATAGCCTTTACCTTTAACATGCTTGTCTATAATTTTCTTTCTAATCTCCTGAGACAACTCTCTCCTTTGCTTCCTCTGGTCCATGTTTAATGTGGTCCACACCATGTCAACAAACAGCACAGTGACTACTTGTCACCCTTTAAATAGGCCGACTGACTGATTACAAGTTTGTAGACACCTGTGATGTTAATTAGAGGACACATCTTGGTTGAACATGTCCCTATGGTCACATTATTTTCAATCTTTCCTAGGGGTACCATCATTTTTGTCCAGGCCTGTTTCATGAGGTTTTTTTATTTTATTTTTTTAAAATAATTCTGTTGAACCACAATTCAAAAGCATTGTCTGATTTTCATTGGTTAATTTTCATAGAATTTTTATTTATTACCACTTTTGTCAGATTCAAGTTATTTCTGTGACCATTGTGGGTTTTTCTTTCATTAACAGTGGGGTACCAACAATTTTGTCCATGTGCCGAAGTGTCGTGAGCAGAGTGTCGAGCACTGTGTCAACATGCCCACAGTCACGTGACTGTAGCAAGCGAGGCCTCGTTATGTCTGTCACAACACGTGACTTGGGGGCCTTTGGGAAGTTTGAGAGGGAATTAGTTTTTTTTTTTGTTTGCTTTGTATTGGTTGTTCCTGCCATCCAATTTTGAATAGACCTCGGATGGCCAAATGCTCAAAAACAAAGGTACTGAGATTTTTTTCAGCTTTTTCAACTCTGATGCAGTTCTGACAGTCAGTCACCAGATGGCAGACTTTATTAGATGTTTCATAACAGTGTCGCTCATGAAGCTATTGTCAAAGTTGCTCATTGTTTCATGAGGCCTCGATTTTAACATCACTAGGGAGGAGGACCGACTTATCGGACCTTTTGCAGTTTTAGTTGGTGACCCCTGGTTTAAACTAACAGTCAATTTATATCTGTAGATGGCAGCAATGAGCAATTTTCTCATTTTCAGAAATTTTCTTACTTTTGTTTGCTATTCTCCTCTGGGTCAGTAAATATTTAACTTATTGATGTTTACTTTTTTATTCATATGATATGATTTAGAAGAAAACTTGAAATTTATAAGAATCAAGTTTCAAATGCACATTAAAAACGATTTTATAACAAAACTGCAAACTTATGAGGGAAAAAGGTGCATGTAAAAATAGAAATGGTTGTTTTTATGTGATTCGTCGGCCTCCGTCGGTCTATGATGACCATGGAAGAGAATCCTAAACGTCTATTCTGCTGGAACAGCACCGCCTGTGGCTAAACAGGCCGATGCGCGAATGGCAGTCCCTGTCACACAGGTCGCACTTGTGGGTGGTCTCCGTGCTGCTGGGTCTGTGGCGGTTCTTCCTGCGGGTCCTTTTTTCATCTGCTGCAGCAGTCAGTCTCTCTTCACCCGCCTTGAGCTGTCTGCTCAGGGTGCCTCTCCATTTGGAGCGGTCCATTGCAAGGTCCTCCCAGCGCTCTGTGTTGATCTCCAGGGCCTTCATGTCTCTCTTGCAGATGTCTCTAAAGTGCAGCTGTGGGCGGCCAACGTCTCTCCTGCCAGTCGCCAGTTCTCCATAGAGGGCGTCTTTGGGGATTCTGCCATCCTCCATATGGTGAACGTGGCCTAGCCAGCGGAGCCTGCGCTGCCTGAGCAGAGTGAACATGGAGGGAAGGCCGGCGCGGGACAGAACTTCTGTGTTGGGCACTTTGTCCTGCCAGCATATGTCCAGGATGTGGCGAATGCAGCGCAAGTGGAAGGAGTTCAGTCTCTTTTCCTGCCGGGCGTATGTTGTCCACGTCTCACTCCCATAGAGCAGAGTGCTGATGACGCAGGCATTGTACACTGCCATCTTCGTCTTGACAGAGAGTTTGGGATTCTCCCACACTCGTGTGGTGAGGCGAGTGAGTGTGAAGGCTGATTTTCCAATCCTCTTGTCGATCTCTGTATCAAAGGAGAGGTTGTTGTTGATCGTGGACCCCAGGTACGTGAACTGATTCACGACCTCCAGCTCGTAGTCGTCGATGGTGGTGGTTGGTGGTGCTTCCGTGCCTTGCGCCAAGATGTTAGTCTTCTTCAGGCTGATGGTAAGCCCGAAGTCCTTGCATGCCTGGGAGAAGCGGTCCATCAGGGTCTGAAGCTCCTGCTGTGTGTGGGTTGCGACTGCAGCGTTGTCTGCGAACAGCATGTCTCTGATTAGAGCCTCGCGTACTTTGGTTCTGGCTTTCAGGCGGGTGAGGTTGAAAAGCCTGCCGTCAGATCTTGTGTGCAGGTAGATTCCCTCTGTTGCTGTGCTGAAGGCATGCCTCGGGAGCATAGCAAAGAAAATCCCAAATAGGGTTGGCGCAAGTACACAGCCCTGTTTCACTCTGCTGTGTATGTTGAATGGCTCTGAGACGTTGCCGTCGTGCTGCACTATCCCCTCCATGTTGGTGTGAAACGATTTGATGAGGCTTTGCAACTTTGGTGGGCATCCTATCTTTGGCAGGATCTTGAAAAGGCCCTCTCTGCTGACCAAATCGAACGCTTTGGTGAGGTCAATGAAGGCAACATACAGGGGCATGTTCTGTTCTCTGCATTTCTCCTGGAGTTGGCGGTTGGAGAATATCATGTCTACCATCGATCGCTCAGCGCGGAAGCCACACTGAGACTCGGGATAGACATGTTTGGCAAGCTTCTGTAAATGAACGAGAACAACTCGTGTGTAGACTTTACCAACAACGCTGAGGAGGGAGATGCCCCTGTAGTTGTTGCAGTCGCTTCTCTCCCCTTTGTTTTTGTAGAGGGTGATGATCTTGGTGTCCCTCATGTCCTGTGGTACGGCGTCTTCCTTCCAGCACTGGCAGAGAACGTCATGCAATGGCAGCAGTAGGGCGGTCTTGCAGTGCTTGATCAGGTCAGGGGGTATGCCGTCGTTGCCGGGTGCCTTGCCATCAATGGCCTTGCTGAGTTCGTCGATGGTTGGCTCGACGTCAAGTTCATCCATGGATGGCAGGCAGTCGATGGCATCAAGGGCTGATGGTGTCACGGTGTTCTGTCTGGAGTAGAGGTTGGAGTAGTGTTCCACCCATCTCTCCATCTGCTTGTTCTTTTCTGTGATCATCTCCCCAGTGGAGGATTTGAGGGGGGCCGTCTTGCTCTGAGCCGGACCAAGTGCTTTCTTGATGCCATCGTACATACCATGGATGTTCCCTGTTATGGCAGCAGTTTGAATGTCTTGGCTGAGCTGAGTCCAGTACTCGTTGGCACAGCGCCGAGCCGTCTGCTGAACTTTGCTTCTCGCAGCCCTGAGAATCTGGAGATTCTTCTCGTTTGGGTACTTCTTGTACTCAGCAAGTGCTGAGCGCTTGGCTTCAATGATGGGGGTCATCTCAGTCAACTTGGCATCAAACCAGTCCTGTGACTTTGAGGTCTTCCTCCCAAGGGTAGCCAAGGCTGTGCGGTGGATGGTGTTTCGCAGCTCTTCCCACTTCTGCTTTGCAGATTCTCCTTCTTGTGGTACACCAAGTTCCTTCTCAAAGGTGGAGGCAAACTGCTCAACAAGTTCTGGTTGGGCCATCTTGCTGGTGTCAATCCATGCCTTTCCAGGCTGTCTAGCACGATGGAATTTCTTCAGCTGCAGCTTGACCTTGCAACACACCAATGAATGGTCTGTGTCGCAATCTGCACTCTGGAACAAACGGGTGATTAGCACGTTCTTCAGTGAGGTGCACCTGGTCAGGATGAAGTCCAGCTGGTGCCAGTGCTTTGAGCGCGGATGTTGCCAGGAAACCTTGTGTTGGGGCTTGGTCTTGAAGAACGAGTTTGTGATGCACAGATCGTGATATGTGCAGAACTCGAGCAGCTGCTGTCTTTTGTCGTTCATTCTGCCCACGCCAAATGGTCCAAGACAGGAGGGCCAGGAGTCGTGGTCAGCACCCACTCTGGCATTGAAGTCTCCAAGTAGAATGAGCTGTTCAGAGTTGGGGATGATCCTGACAGTTGTTGTGAGATTCTCGTAGAACTCGTCTTTTGCCTCTGGTGTGGCTGTCAGTGTTGGGGCATACACACTGACGAGGGTGACTGGGCCTTGAGTGGTGTTCAGGCGGAGGGTGAGGAGTCGTGCAGAGCCATTGCTGCCCGGTTCCACCATCTTCAGCAAGGTGTTCTTCACTGCGAAGCCCACTCCGTGTTCCCTGTTTTCATCACTGCCCTTTCCCTGCCAGTAGAATGTGTAGTCCTTCTCTCTCAGTGTGCCTGCGTCAGCCAACCGTGTTTCCTGGAGAGTGGCGATATCCACTTCCAGTCTCTTCAGCTCATTATTGATGATGGCAGTCTTCCTGGTGTCCTTGATGTCCTTGAGGTTAGCAGTGAGTCCTGTCATCATAGTGCGGACGTTCCAAGTTTCCAGTTTTAGAGTTGGTCTCTTTTGGGTTTTTTTTGTCTTGCCTGGTGCGAAGGTTCTCAGCCTGCCGTTCAGACATCTCCTCATCCCCATGCACCCAATGAGGAAAGCAAGCTGTGGCAGGACAACACCTTATTGGCTGGGGGCTGCCCAGCTTGAGGCGGGCGGTAGCTGTCCAGTGAGATCCGATGATCCCTCCCACCGTCGGGAACAACCCCTAGCGCCGCACTCTACGCCAATTGAGCGGTGGCTTATAACCGGTAACTGTCATTCCCCGTGTTTTGTCTATTCCAAAGGCGAAGCTGGAGTGTCCTCTCCAGTGAACCGGTGTTCTACCTTCCAGCGTTGGGCGTTGGTAGGATTCAAGCCTGGGCAGGAAGATATTGAGGACAAGATGTTGCCCATGCAGCATGTCCCCCCTCTCCACGTCACTGATGAATCCAAAGGAACAGCAGGGCTGCTACAGTTTGGCACCAGCGCCATCACAAGAGCTGCCAGAACGATGTTGAGCACAACAGAGAACTGCCTTAGGGACTCCGACTCGGGATTTTTCCTCAGGGTAATGTGCCTGTTTTATGTGATTAAACTGTAGAATTTACAGAAAATGTATATCGTGATATATATCGTGATCATTAAATTAAAATTAAATTAAATTAAATTAAATCACCCTTATTGTCATTCAACTGTACAACCAATCATGTACAGCAGAACGAGATTGTGTTTTACCTATCTACAGTGTAAATCACACACACCCCAAGTGCAAAATCAGAGGGCCGCTGCCATGCAAGGCGACGCCACAGAGTTCCCTCCTCCATTCCATTTATTGCTGAGCACCAAGCTGGACGGCAGGAAGTTCCGCTTTTATATGGTCTTTGGCATGACCCGGCCGGGATTTGAACCCCTGCCTCCCGGATGTGGGGCGGATGCTCTACCAACTGAGCCACCACTCATCTGAGCCACCACCGGTGGCTCAGTCAATATAAGTCATCTTGCATCATGATGCAAGATGACTTATATTGTGATATGAAATTTTTGTCCTATGGCACAGCCCTGGGATATATATACTGTATAGGGCTGTCACTAAAACCTCACTACTGACAAGCTGACCACACAGGTTGCCAAGCAACAATAACAGCTGCAGCTGGTTTGTCCTATGTTTTCCATGTGAATGTGCACCCCCCACACACACACATACACATAAATTTTGTTTTTCTGTAAATCTGCAGCTCTTTGACTGGCTGTTCCTGACGTTATGACCTCAGCCAGTGATGACACCGAGTGATGTTTATGTGCCTGTATTTTAAAAAAATTATGAGCTCAAAAGGTTGGCAGATTTTTTCCGACTGCTCTCCCTCCCACCAGCTGAAGCTGTTTGTGTCTGTTCATTAGTGTAGGATATTTTCCTCTGGAACACTTGAAAACAACGGACTCCATGTTGGAAACTCTGCAGAGTGGCTCTTTCTCTACCCACAACACCGGGCAGGAAGCTCCAGCGGTCACATGTGCCCCGGCTTCACGGAGCCCCATCACTATAGTGTAGGTGAGCAGTTCCAGCTATTCAATTGTACATTAATTTGAGGATATTCTCCAAACTATTAATTATTTTGTTGCCACTCTTCACCAATTAACTACAACTCTTTAATTAATTTTTAAAATGCATGCCTCTGATGGCAGGCTGCTGAAAGATGAAGTTCCTCTTCACCTAAAGCTTTCTAGCAGAAGCCTGAAGGTTTTGTGCCAACATTGACTGGCATTTGGAACTGTTCAGAATTCCCTCCACCTTGACTAAGGCCCCAGTTCCAGCTGAAGAAAAAGCCCCAAAGCATGATGCTGCCACCACTGTGTTTCACTGTAGGTATGGTATTCTTTTGGTGATGAGCAGTTTTGTGTTTGCACCAAATATACTTTTTGGAATTATGGCCACAAAGTTCAACCTTGGTTTCATCAGACCATAACACATTTTCCCACATGCATTTGGGAGATTTTAAATGAGTTCTTGCAAAATGTTGCCGGGCTTGGATGTTTATCTTTACAAGATCTTGCCACCCTCTCCCATTGCCCAGACATATGAAGAAGACGGGAGATTGTTGTCACATGTACTAAATAGCCAGTACTTGCCAGACATTCCTGCAGTTCCTTCAATGTTGCTGTCGGCCTCTTGGCAGCCTCCATTACCAGTTTCCTTCACGTCTTTTCATCAATTTTGGTGGGAGGTCCAGTTCTTGGTAATGTCACTGTTGTGCCATATTTTCTCCACTTGATGATGACTGTCTTCACTGTGTTCCATGGTATTTTTAATGCCTTGGAAATTGATGGAAAAATTCTATATTATACTGAGTTTAATTAATTTTTATGAACATGAATATGATTTTTTTTTTTATAAAGCTTAATATGTATACCTAGGAAATCCTGTTACCATAATTGGAGTTGTTGAGTAGTGGAAAAAACAGATTGAAGGATGCTGATGTGACTGTGAACGTTCAGTTCTATCACTGACTGTTCAGCTTATCACTAGTGTTTTCTGCATGAACCCAGCATATACAATCTTAGTCATGAATGAAATAATCAAGAGGCTCAGCAAACTATCAGTTGAGTCATGAATAAACTTCCAAGAAGTGACCTCACCCCGACGGCCCCTTGGATACACACGTGGACAAAATTGTTGGTACCCCTCTGTTAATGAAAGAAAAACCCACAATGGTCACAGAATCAGAATCAGAATCAGAATGAACTTCATTGCCAAGCATGTTTACACATACGAGGAATTTGACTTGACATTAGGTGCGCTCATATTAAGCGCTCACTAATGACGCGGCAGCCGACAAGGCGCCTAATACAGTGGAGGTAAAGAGGGAGAGGGGAAGGGGATGACACATTGGGCAGAGAAAAAAAACATAGTTATCAGAATAGCGCTCGAGTGAGCAAGATTATGATCACATAGAAAAAAAACCCTCAATGCACACTTAGCAGACAAGTTATCCACACATTAACAAGCAAAAGAGAGAGACCAGTGTGTGTATATCAGTCATATGATATAAGTGTGAGTGCAGTGTGAATGTATCAGTTATTGGTGCACAACAAAAATCGTCTCCTAGGCAACGGCTAGATGTTATGTCATGTATTCTAAACATAGATAAACATGTCCACAGAGTTCATCTCTCTTCATGCCAGATGGTAAAATTCCATGTTAGTCACATGATAACGCTGTCCTTGGAGAGTTCAGATTGTTGTGCAACAGCAGTTGTTTGGGTTAAGAGAAGCCAAAACTCCCTTCTGCTTTATCTCTTCTCCTGGAGGAATGAGTCTCCCAAGGACGCCAAATCAAGGCCAGATGAGCACAGTTCATTAGAGCATAAAAATTTCCTCTCTCATGCGATTCTACGCACCACACATTCACAGGCTTTAAAATCATTCCCCGGAGAGCACCCAGCGACTCCAAGATGTTACCCACCTTCTGATTCAGTTCGTCAATCAGTTCACCATTTGCCGCTATCAGTGCACTCCCCCCAGCTGGTCGAATTGTTGAAGGAGCTTCACCGGGTCCGCATTTTGACCAGCTCATCCAACTTCTTTAATTTCCAATACACCAGGAAACTCCAGAGCCAAACAGTAGAAATCCTGTGATCATAAGAAATAACTTGAATCTGACAAAAGTGGTAATAAATAAAAATTCTATGAAAATTAACCAATGAAAATCAGACAATGCTTTTGAATTGTGGTTCAACAGAATTATTTTAAAAAACAAACTCATGAAACAGGCCTGGACAAAAATGATGGTACCCTTAACTTAATATTTTGTTGCACAACCTTTTGAGGCAATCACTGCAATCAAATGGTTTCTGGAACTGTCAATGAGACTTCTGCACCTCTCAGCAGGTATTTTGGCCACTCCTCATGAGCAAACTGCTCCAGTTGTCTGAGGTTTGAAGGGTGCCTTCTCCAGACGGCATGTTTCAGCTCCGTCCACAGGTGTTCAATAGGATTTAGATCAGAGCTCATAGAAGGCCACTTTAGAATAGTCCAATGTTTCGCTCTTAGCCATTCTTGGGTGTTTTTAACTGTGAGTTTTGGATCATTATCCTGTTGTAAGACTGAGACCAAGCTGTCTGAAACTGGGCAGCACATTTCTTTCAAGAATACCTTGATGGTCTTGAGATTTCATTGTACCCTGCACAGATTCAAGACACCCTGTGCCAGATGCAGCAAAGCAGCCCCACAACATAACAGAGCCTCCTCCATGTTTCACAGTAGGGACAGTGTTCTTTTCTTGGTATGCTTCATTTTTGCGTCTGTGAACATAGAGCTGATGTGCCTTGCCAAAAAGTTACAGTTTTGTCTTGTCTGTCCATAGGACATTCTCCCAGAAGCTTTGTGGCTTGTCAACATGCAGTTTGGCAAATTCCAGTCTGGCTTTTTTATGATTTGTTTTCAACAGTGGTGTCCTCCTTGGTCGTCTCCCATGAAGTCCGCTTTGGCTCAAACAACGACGGATGGTGCAATCTGACACTGATGTACCTTGACCTTGGAGTTCACCATGAATGTGTTTAGAGGTTTTTCTGCACTCTTTTGTTACCATTCGTATTATCCGTCTCTTCTGTTTTTCATCAAGTTTCCTCCTGTGGCCACGTCCAGGGAGGTTGGCTACAGTTCCGTGGATCTTAAATTTCTGAATATGTGCAACTGTAGTCACAGGAATATCAAGCTGCTTGGAGATGGTCTTATAGCCTTTACCTTTAACATGCTTGTCTATAATTTTCTTTCTAATTTCCTGAGACAACTCTCTCCTTTGCTTCCTCTGGTCCATGTTTAGTGTGGTACACACCATGTCACCAAACAGCACAGTGACTACTTGTCACCCTTTAAATAGGCCCACTGACTGATTACAAGTTTGTAGACACCTGTGATGTTAGAGGACACAGCTTGGTTGAACATGTTCCTATGGTCGCATTATTTTAGAAGTTGGGCAGCACGGAAGTGCAGTGGTTAGCACTGTTGCCTTTCAACTAGAAGGTTCCAGGTTCGAATCCTCAGGCTGGCAGGGGTAGGAACCTTTCTGTGTGGAGTTTGCATGTTCTCCCTGTGCTGCGTGGGTTTGTTCCGGGGGCTCCGGTTTCCTCCCACAATCCAAAGACATGCATGTTAGGTTCTTCTAAATTGTCCCTAGATATCTGTCTCCTATAGGCCCTTAGAATAGAGGGTTAGTGCTAGTGAAGTGCTTTGAGTGGTCTTTGAGACTAGAAAAGCGTTATATAAGTACAGGTCCTTATCCCTTATTTTCAGTCTTTTCTAGGGGTACCATCGTTTTTGTCCAGGCCTGTTTCATGAGTTTGTTTTTTAGTAATTCTGTTACTAAATTCTTCTGTTAAGTAATTCTGTTGAACCACAATTCAAAAGCATTGTCTGATTTTCATTGGTTAATTTTCATAGAATTTTTATTTGTTACCACTTTTGTCAGATTCAAGTTATCTCTGTGACCATTGTGGGTTTTTCTTTCATTAACAGAGGGGTACACTGCAGCAGTCTGTGAAAGCTGCAGTGTACCCCTGCAAAAATCAAGCCTTATTTTTGATAAGGAATTTTTCCAACAGAAATTCTTTTGTACCCTTCTCCTGACTGAAAACTGAGCAATGAGATCCTTCTGATGCTTTGGAAGCTCTCTACGGACCATGGCTTGTGCTGTAAAATGTGACTACAAAAATGTCAGGAAAAGCCTCGTAGAACAGCTGAACTTTATTTGGGGTTAATCCATTCATCCATCCATCTTCCGCTTAATCCTTTTCGGGTCACGGGGGGGTGAATCAGAGGCACTTTAAATGGTGGCAGGTGTGTGCTGACTCCCATTTAACATGAGTTTGAATGTGATTGGTTAATTCTGAACACAGCCAGATCCCCAGTTTTAACAGGGTGTGCATATTTATGCAATCAAGTTATTTTAAGTTTTTAATTTTTTGTTTTTCCCGTTAAAAGATTTCAGTTTGTTTTTCACTTGGGTTGTACAGGTTATAGGTCACATTAATGGTGGAAAAAGTTTTGAAATGATTTATCTTGGTCACATATTTTTTACAGTGGGGCAAAAAAGTATTTAGTCAGCCACCAATTGTGCAAGTTCTCCCACTTAAAAGATGAGAGAGTTCTCCAATTTTTATCATAGGTATACCTCAACTATGAGAGACAAAATGAGGGGAAAAAAAAGCCAGAAAATCACATTGAAGGATTTTTAATGAATTAATTGGTAAATTCCTCAGTAAAATAAGTATTTGGTCAATAACAAAAGTTCATCTCAGTACTTTGTTATATACCCTTTGTTGGCAGTGACAGAGGTCAAAAGTTTTCTGTAAGTCTTCAGAAGGTTTTCATACACTGTTGCTGGTATTTTGGCCCATTCCTCCATGCAGATCTCCTCTAGAGCAGTGATGTTTTGGGGCTGTCACTGGGCGACACGGACTTTCAACTCCCTCCAAAGATTTTCTATGGGGTTGAGATCTGGAGACTGGCTAGGCCACTCCAGGACCTTGAAATGCTTCTTACGAAGCCACTCCTTCGTTGCCCGGGCGGTGTGTTTGGGATCATTGTCATGCTGAAAGACCCAGCCACGTTTCATCTTCAATGCCCTTGCTGATGGAAGGAGGTTTTCACTCAAAATCTCACGATACATGGCCCCATTCATTCTTTCCTTTACATGGATCAGTCGTCCTGGTCCCTTTGCAGAAAAACAGCCCCAAAGATTGATGTTTCTACCCCCATGCTTCACAGTAGGTATGGTGTTCTTTTTCCTCCAAACACGACAAGTTGAGTTTTTACCAAAAAGTTCTATTTTGGTTTCATCTGACCATATGACATTCTCCCAATCTTCTTCTGGATCATCCAAATGCTCTCTAGCAAATTTCAGACAGGCCTGGACATGTACTGGCTTAAGCAGGGGGACACGTCTGGCACTGCAGGATTTGAGTCCCTGGCGGCATAGTGTGTTACTGATGTAGTCTTTGTTACTTTGGTCCCAGCTCTCTGCAGGTCATTCACTAGGTCCCCCTGTGTGCTTCTGGGATTTTTGCTCACCGTTCTCGTGATCATTTTGACCCCACGGGGTGAGATCTTGCGTGGAGCCCCAGATCGAGGGAGATTATCAGTGGTCTTGTATGTCTTCCATTTTCTAATAATTGCTCCCACAGTTGATTTCTTCACACCAAGCTGCTTACCTATTGCAGCTTCAGTCTTCCCAGCATGGTGCAGGTCTACAATTTTGTTTTTGGAGTCCTTTGACAGCTCTTTGGTCTTGACCATAGTGGAGTTTGGAGTCTGACTGTTTTTAGGTTGTGGACAGGTGTCTTTTATACTGATAACGAGTTCAAACAGGTGCCATTAATACAGGTAACGAGTGGAGGACAGAGGACCCTCTCAAAGAAGAAGTTACAGGTCTGTGAGAGCCAGAAATCTTGCTTGTTTGTAGGTGACCAAATACTTATTTTACTGAGGAATTTACCAATTAATTCATTAAAAATCCTTCAGTATGATTTTCTGGATTTTTTTTTTCTCATTTTGTCTTTCATAGTTGAGGTATACCTATGATGAAAATTGGAGACCTCTCTCATCTTTTAAGTGGGAGAACTTGCACAATTGGTGGCTGACTAAATATTTTTTTACCCCACTGTACATCACAAAAACCTGGCATTTGAACAGGGGTGTGTAAACTTTTCATATCCACTGTATTTCTATACACATTTTCATGCTGTTTGTGAACTACAAACTGCAAAATATATCCAATTTCCAGTAGTGTTAAAAAGTGTTTGCCCCCTTCCTGATTTCTCATTTTTTTGTATGTCACACTTAAATGTTTCAGATCCATCCATCCACCCATCTTCTTCTGCTTAATCCTTTTCAGGTCGTGGGGGGGCTGGCGCCTATCCCAGCATCTTTGGGTGAGAGGCTGGGTCCTCCCTGTAGCAGGGAGTCCATCGCAGGGCCAACACAGAGAGACATACAACCATTCACTCTCACAGTCATACCTAAGGACAATTTAGAATCCTGAGTTGATGCCAATTAACCTAACTTGCATGTTTTTGGCATGTGGGAGGAAACTGGAGAAATCCTGGAGTAAACCCACGCAGACACGGGGAGAACATGCAAACTCCACACAGATCACTGTTTTTCGGAGGCTGGGATTCAGGATCCCCCGGCCAAGGGTGAGTTGCTGTGCTGCTGCAGTGCTAACCACTCCGCCACCGCTCTGCCGATGTTTCAAACAAATTTAAATATTAGACAAAGATAACACAAGTAAACACAAAATACAGTTTTTAAATGGTGTTTATTATGAAGGGTAAAAAAAATCCAAACCTCCATGGCCAGATGTCAAAAAGTGATTGCCCCCTAAATCTAATGACTGGTTGGGCCATTAACAGCAACAACTGCAATCAAGCGTTTGTGATAAATGGCAATGAGTCTTACAGCGCTGTGGAGGAATTTTGGCCCACTCATCTTTGCAGAATTTGGTGGAGCAGTTTAAGTGTCTTGGGGTCTTTTTCACGAGTGAGGGGAGAATGGAGTGAGAGACTGACAGACTGATCGGAGCAGCATCTGAAGTGATGCCAACATTGTACCGGTCTGTTGTGGTGAAGAGGGAGCTAAGCTCTAACTCAAAGCTGTCAATTTACCAGTCAATCTACATTCCTAACCTCACCTATGGTCATGCGCTTTGGGTTATGAAAGAAAGAATGAAATTGTGGATATAAGCGGCTGGAATGAGCTTTCTTCGTAGGATTGCTGGACTCACCCTTAGAGATAGGGTGAGGAGCCAAGTCATCCAGGAGAGACTTCGAGTAGAACCGCTGCTCCTCCACATTGAAAGGAGCCAGCTGAGGTGGTTTGAGCATCTGATAAGAATGCCTCCTGGACACCTCCCACTTGAGGTGTTACGGGCACGTCCCACTGTGAGGAGACCACGGGGTAGACCCAGGACTCGCTGGAGAGACTATAGGCCCTTTTCCACTAGCCTCACTTAGCCCTACACCGCACCACTCAGCCCGCGTTTGAGCATTTTCCATTAGCCCCAGCACCGGTTAGCAGGTGCTTTTTTAGTACCTGATCCAGGGCAGGGTCTAACCGAGCTGAGTAGGGCTGAGTATGGCTGTGATATGACTTTAAGAGACTGGTCGCGACTTTTTCTGCGGAATCTTTTTTTTTTTTTTCAAACTTTTTTGAGAACAAGGTAAAGGTACAAAATTATGACATAGATGATAAACATGGCAGTTAACAAGTTTTTTTTTCCCCCTAAATTGTGTAGTACAGTCAACAGTCGTACAAGAGGTACGAAGGATAAAATAAAATAATAAGAGTAGTAAATGATAATAAGATAAAGTAAAAAAAAACCCAAACATAATAGAGTAGACAAAGAGAGAAACGGGGGGGTTCTTTTCAGTCCAGAGTGTCCAGAGCACTAGGGGTTGTCCATGAGTTTCCGATCAACAACCAAACAGTGGAGTTTCACAGCATTCCGCTTCTTGGGCTGCACGGTGGCGCAGTGGTTAGCACTGCGGCAGCACAGTTTACCCTTGGCCGGGGGATTGTGGGGATCGTGGGATCGTGGGTTCGATCCCAGCCCCCGACCAACAGTGATCTGTGTGGAGTTTGCATGTTCTTCCCGTGTTGCGTGGGTTTACTCCGGGATTTCTCCGGTTTCCTCCCACATGCCAAAAACATGCATGTTAGGTTAATTGGCTGTTCTAAATTGTCCCTAGATATCTGTTTCCTATAGGCCCTTAGAATAGAGGGTTAGTATTAATGAAAGCGCTTTGAGTCGTCTTTGTGACTAGAAAAGCGCTATATAAGTGCAGGTTAGTTAGTTAGTTAGTTAGTTAGTTCTTCATGTGTTTCAGTGATGAGAAAAAAAGGCAGAGTTCTTTATGAAATACATTAAAATTTGACTTGCATTTTAAAAATCTATTTTTGTGTACATAAAATTTTCCCAAGATTACGAGGGTGTTAATAGACATATCTTGCAATGAGTTCTTAATAATAAAGTCATACAAAATATTCTGACAGTTAAAAACAGGGGACTTTTTCTGCTGAATCTACTCCACGACCGCCATTTGTAGTTGTTCAGCCAGTGAACACAGTATATTATATTAATATACTGTATAACATACTTATATAATAATATACTCCTAATATTATATATTAGGAGGTGCGCAATTTTCTTTCTATATTAGCCGACGATCGCATCCAGCGCGAGTTGGACGGATCTACTCGAAATGAAAAAATATACCAGCAGGTGTCCGAGCAGATGGGTTCCCAAGGGCACATCCGTACTGCCAAACAGTGTCGGGAGAAGCTGAAAAAGTTGAAAAGCGATTACCGAGCAGTGAAGGGCCACAATGCTCGAAGTGCAGCGGATCGGAAGGAGTGGAAGTGGTTTGCTGAGATGGACACGATCTATGGACATAGGCCCTCGACACGGCCACGGCCTTGGAAACCGTGGATGGTGAGTGTTGTTTTGATATTGCGCGTCTTTTCGCCACTTTATCCTTTCTGTGCCAAGCTCACTGTTTTTAAGAAATAGGAAGGTTGTTAGATTGTGAGTAATGGTTGTTACTGAGGCTTGCCTATTGTTTTGCAGCCAACTGCAGATTCACGTTTGCGTTGTGTTAAGTATTAGCGCGAACAAAACGCTGAATTACGCTTATTGTATTCCGGTTAAAAACTTGAGAGTGTCGTGTACATGTTGCACTTTGGTGTTAAGTTTTAAATTGCGTGCATTTTCTTTCTAGAATCGCAGTTCATATCACAGGGGTCCACCTCAGTGGGCATGGACACACTGGACTCTCCTGCCTCTGCCTCTGCGTCTGCGTCTGGCGGCGCGCCAGCTGGATCGACTCCCATGTCAGCCACATCACCAGCTCCATCTGGATCACGTTCAAGTGCCGGTAAGGCACAATAACCACGATTTTTTTTTGGTTGAAACAGGTCCAGCGGAAACCAGGGTCAAAAATCCATCCATCCATCCATCCATCTTCTACCGCTTAATCCTTTACAGGTCGCGGGGGGGCTGGAGCCTAACAAGTTATGTACCAAATTGATTAATGCAATTTCCTGTAGCTGCATATTAATTAATTGAAAATGTCTTTTTAAATGTACAAAAAGGTTATTCTTCGGTCTTCACTTATCGGTGTTCCACAACCATTTTTAGGTGTGGTGATTGGTGCTGTTGTAACTCCTGTTTTATAAAAACAAATAAAGCTGATGAACTGCCGTTGAAATCAACATGCTTTATTGAAATGCTTCGTGTCAGCTGACTGTATTAACCCATTCAGATTTCTGCGGCCACACTACAAGCAACTAGTTTAAACATTACCCATCCATCCATCCATATTCTTAATCTTAATCCTTTTTAGTTTTGCAGGGGGGCTGCAGCCGAAGACAGCACCCTGCGTGTTGCAAAATCTGCTCTACTGAGGGGCAGCAACATGACAGTTCAGCTTATATACAGCAATGAAGCATAATATAATAGTGACATTCCACCACAGACTTTCACCTGTGTAATTCCATAATGTATGTAGTGATCCAGCTTTAACGACCATGCCTTTCTGTCTTTCCATCTAGGCAAATCGAAAACAGACAGCTCCATTGCTGACCTTACATTAGCGATGGTCAACATGCATGACGAAGAGATGCAGCTCTTGAAACGGCAACATGACCAGTGGCAAGAACACCATCAGGAGTACATGCAGCATTTGCGACAGGTGGCCGCAGATGTGCGGGCAGATGCGCGTGAAGCCCTGGAGCAGGACGCTGTGTTACGAAGGGAAGAGCTCGCAGAGATGTCAACATTCAGCAGAGATTTCCTGACCCTATTTGGCAGGCTTGTGGACGCATTTAGCAGTCGGCGTGTCTAGCCATGTTTCCCCACGCCCAGTCTGTTTTTTTGTTTGTAAATTTTGCTTCTGGAATAAAATTGTATTGTTTGCATCAAAAGTCTGGTTTATCTGTTATGACACCGTATGAGAAAAGCCAATAATTACACATTCCATTCTCTGTTCACTCCACATGCTGCTGTTCATCAGGTCAGGTGTATAGCCTTCTAATGGTAATTTAATTTTTAACAACACAACGAAACGTAATGTCTTGGTAGGTTTTTTTTAATTTATTTTAAACAAATTTGCAATGCTGAATCCATTTCTCTTGAACGGGTACATTTTTTATGTTATAAGCAGTTGTACAGGTGTGCTTTAACTTGTACAGTAGACACTGATAAAGGTAAGTACATGTAAGTTGAATGTTGCATCACCAGTCAAAATTTAATAAATTAAGAAGGAATCGAGCAAAAATTTGGCACTAATAACAGTAGACAAATCGGACAAGGATACGCAACTGTGTTTTTGTTGCACACAACTGTTGTTACCAAAAAGTTGTGCAAAATTTATATTCCCTTTTCCCAAAAATTAAAAATCAATTTGTAAGTAAAAGTGGGAGACCTTTACATGGGAATATGACATGTATCAGCACATGATTTATAGTTCAATTTGCATTTCCACCTAAGCAAAAGTGACTTGTCGAGCTGGATTTTTGTGAAGATGGCCTGTGCGGTGTTTCTGCATGTAATTACATACCTGTCAAGTGAAATGGTTTTGCCGTATTTTAATACGGGGAAAATGCAATTTTAGCAAATACGGGCGTATTGCCATTTCTGTACGCCAAAAAGAAGAATATACGGGAAAAAAAATTATTGAGAGTGTTGAGGAACACGTCGTGTGTGTGTGATCCCCACAGCGTACGGGCGGGCAGAGTGCTCAGCGTGAGCAATTATCACAACAGTGAGAAGTGTGGACTCATCATTAGGCTGATGGCTTCACACCTTCTGTTGTCCTGCGGCTCCTGCAAATTAGCTAATAGCTATACACTCTTTGTGCAACACATCAGATTGATTGTCATTGATTGTCTATGTTTATTGCACTGTCCCTGTCAAATAAACAAATCTAATCTAATCTAATTACCCGTACCTTAACAGATAAGCGTTATGAACAACAGAGTATAGGTAGATGGAACATGCACAGCATTTTATTTACAAAAAACATTTTTGAAATATGTATGCACATAAATGTGGACGAAATAGACAAGTACTGCATCACAGCATCTCGTATATCGCCACCCTGCTCCTCTGCTCTCTGTGCCGCTGCCACCACTGGCTCATCTACTGCATCATCCAATGTAGTGTCAAACGTCTCTCCATGACTCTCACACAGATTGTGCAGAGCACAACAAGTCAGCACCATACATTTCACCAGTTACATGTCACAGTCATTCCTCTCTCCTTCCTCCTTCCTTCTCTCTTCGTCATCAGCCATTTTCTTTGTTGTGGAGGATTCGGTCGCGTGTTTGACGTCACGAGAGTGTGGCACCGCCTGCTGTTCAAGAAATCCCACTCTCCGCAGGTGTGCCAGCAGGTGTGCCAGCAGTAATGTTGAAAAGCAACCGAGGCAGAACCGAACCGAAGTGAGTAGAGTCGGGTTTTCTAATCGGGGCTAGTGGAAAAGCACCTTATGTCTCCCAGCTGGTCTGGAAAAGCCTTGGAATCCGCTCTGAAGAGCTGGAGCAGGTGGCTGGGGAGAAGGAAGTTCAATTCAGTTCAATTCAACTTTATTTATATAGCGCCATTTCACAACAACAGTCATCTCAAAGCACTTTCAACTGTAGGGGGAACCCCCACAGTTGCAGAAAGACCTCAGCAATCAGGCGATCCCCTGTGAGCAAGCGCTTGGTGATGGTGGAAAGGGAAAAACTCCGTTTTAACAGGAAGAAACCTCCAGCAGAACCAGGGTCAGGGAGGGTCAGTCATCTGCTGTGACTGGCTGGGGGGTGAGGGGACAGAGAAGATGAAAAGAAGACATGTAGAGAGCAAACAGCATGATGGGGACTCAATCAATCTATGGGAGAGAACAAACAAATGTTAATGACCAGCAAAAAAAAAAAACAAAATTCATTGAGAGTGAAGAAAGGAGTGAGGCCCACTGCATTACTGGAGGTCCCCCGGCTGTCTAAACCAATTAGCAGCATAACTAAGGGAGGGTTCAGAAAAACAAGATCCCTCCCTAATTGTAGACTATATCAAAAAGGAAGGTTTTAACCCTATTCTTAAAAACAGAGATCAAGTCTGACTCCCGAATCCAGATTGGCAGCTGATTCCACAGGAGAGGAGCTTGATAACTGAAGGCTCTGCCTCCCATTGTACTTTTAGAGATTCTGGGTATAAGTAATCCTGCATTTTGGGAGCGTAGCGCTCTATTAGGATTATACGGTAGTATCAGATCTTTTAAATAAAAAGGAGCCTGATTGTTTAGAGCTTTGTAAGTAAGAAGAAAGATTTTAAACCTAATTCTAAACTCTATGGGAAGCCAATGAAGGGAGGCCAGAACCGGAGAGATATGATCTCTCTTTCTAGTACCTGTTAAAACTCTTGCTGTTAAAACTCTTGCTGTTAAAACTCTGCCACGAATGTTCACTGCCATAACAGGGAACATTCGTGGCATGTACGATGGCATCAAGAAAGCACTTGGTCCGGCTCAGAGCAAGACGGCCCCCCTCAAATCCTCCACTGGGGTGATGATCACAGAAAAGAACAAGCAGATGGAGAGATGGGTGGAACATTACTCCGACCTCTACTCCAGAGAGAACACCGTGACACCATCAGCCCTTGATGCCATCGACTGCCTGCCATCCATGGACGAACTTGACGCTGAGCCAACCATCGATGAACTCAGCAAGGCCATTGATAGCTTGGCTGCAGGCGAGGCATCCGGCAACGACGGCATACCCCCTGATCTGATCAAGCACTGCAAGACCGCCCTACTGCTGCCATTGCATGACGTCCTCTGCCAGTGTTGGAAGGAAGGTGCCATACCACAGGACATGAGGGACGCCAAGATCATCACCCTCTACAAAAACAAAGGGGAGAGAAGCGACTGCAACAACTACAGAGGCATCCCTCCTCAGCGTTGTTGGTAAAGTCTACGCACGAGTTGTTCTCGTTCGTCTACAGAAGCTTGCCGAACGTGTCTACCCCGAGTCTCAGTGTGGCTTCCGCACTGTGCGATCAACGGTAGACATGATATTCTCCATCCGCCAACTCCAGGAGAAATGCAGAGAACAGAACATGCCCCTGTGCGTCACCTTCATCGACCTCACCAAAGCGTTCGATTTGGTCAGCAGAGAGGGCCTTTTCAAGATCCTGCCAAAGATAGGATGCCCACCAAAGTTGCAAAGCCTCATTGAATCGTTTCACACCAACATGCAGGGGATAGTGCAGCACGACGGCAACGTCTCAGAGCCATTCAACATACGCAGCGGAGTGAAACAGGGCTGTGTACTTGCGCCATCCCTCTTTGGGATTTTCTTTGCTATGCTCCTGAGGCATGCCTTCAGCACAGCAACAGAGGGAATCTACCTGCACACAAGATCTGACGGCAGGCTTTTCAACCTCACCTGCCTGAAAGCCAGAACCAAAGTACGCGAGGCTCTAATCAGAGACATGCTGTTCACAGACGACGCTGCAGTCGCCACTCACACACAGCAGGAGCTTCAGACCCTGATGGACCGCTTCTCCCAGGCATGCAAGGACTTCGGGCTTACCATCAGCCTAAAGAAGACTAACGTCTTGGCGCAAGGCACGGAAGCACCACCAACCATCACCATCGATGACTACGAGCTGGAGGTTGTGAAACAGTTCACGTACCTGGGGTCCACGATCAGCAACAACCTCTCCCTTGATACAGAGATCAACAAGAGGATTGGAAAATCAGCCTTCACACTCACTCGCCTCACCACACGAGTGTGGGAGAATCCCAAACACTCTGTCAAGACAAAGATGGCAGTGTACAACGCCTGCATCATCAGCACACTGCTCTATGGGAGTGAGACGTGGACAACATACGCCCGGCAGGAAAAGAGACTGGACTCCTTCCACTTGCTCTGCATTCGCCACATCCTGGACATATGCTGGCAGGACAAAGTGCCCAACACAGAAGTTCTGTCCTGTGCCGGCATTCCCTCCATGTTCACTCTACTCAGGCAGCACAGGCTCCGCTGGCTAGGCCACGTTCACCATATGGAGGATGGCAGAATCCCCAAAGACGTCCTCTATGGAGAACTGGCAACTGGCAGGAGAGACTATGGCCGCCCACAGCTGCGCTTTAGAGATGTCTGCAAGAGAGACATTAAGGAACTGGAGATCAACACAGAGCGCTGGGAGGACCTTGCAACAGACCGCTCCAAATGGAGAGGCACCCTGACCAGACAGCTCAAGGCGGGTGAAGAGAGACTGACTGCTGCAGCAGATGATAAAAGGACCCGCAGGAAGAACCGCCACAGACCCAGTAGCACGGAGACCACCCACAAGTGTGACCTGTGTGACAGGAACTGCCATTCGCGCTTCGGCCTGTTCAGCCACAGGCGGTGCTGTTCCAGCAGAGTAGACATTTAGGATTCTCTTCCATGGTCATCATAGACCGACGGAGGCCGATGACGACGATTGTTTAGAGCTTTGTAAGTAAGAACAAGGATTTTAAACCTAATTCTAAACTCTATGGGAAGCCAATGAAGGGAGGCCAGAACCGGAGAGATATGATCTCTCTTTTGTAGTACCTGTTAAAACTCTTGCTGCAGCATTTTGGATCAGCTGAAGACTTTTTAAAGATGTTTTAGGACAACCTGATAATAAAGAATTACAATAATCTAATTTAGAGCTAACAAAAGCATGGATCAGTTTCTCAGCATCACTCTGAGACAAGATGCTCCTAATCTTGGCAATATTATGCAAATGATAGAAGGCAGTCTTAGAAACAAATTTAATATGTGAATTGAAGGACAGATCTTGATCAAAAATAATTCCAAGGTTCCTCACAGAGCTATTAAGAGAAAGAGTAACCGCATCCAAACTGAAAGTTTGATTTGGGAAGGTATTTCTAAGGTTTTTTGGACCAACAAGAATGACTTCATTCTTCTCTGAATTTAACAGCAGGAAATTACAAGTCATCCAAGCTTTGATTTCCTTAAGACAGGCTTCTAACTTGACTAATTGATTACTATCATCTGGCTTCAATGACAGGTATAATTGTGTGTCATCTGCATAACAATGAAAATGTATACAGTGCTTTCTAATAATGTTGCCTAGTGGAAGCATATACAAACTAAAAAGAGTAGAGCCTCGCACAGATCCCTGTGGAACTCCAAGACTGAGCTTTGAGTTGAAAGAAAATTCATTATTGACATGAACAAACTGGAGCCTATCAGATAAATAAGATTTAAACCACTGCAACCAAGTTCCATTAAGTCCAACATTATGTTCTAATCTATCAAGTAGAATATTATGATCAATAGTATCAAAAGCTGCACTAAGGTCTAAAAGGACAAGTACAGAAACAAGTCCATTATCAGATGCGATGAGGAGGTCATTAATGACCTTCGCTAAGGCTGTTTCAGTACTATGATGGATTCTAATCCCAGATTGAAACTCTTCAAGTAAACCACTTCTCTGCAGGTGGTCAAATAATTGGGTAGCAACTACTCTTTCTAAGATTTTTGAGATGAAAGGGAGATTAGAGATTCGTCTATCATTAGCTAAAGCTCCTGGATCCAGCGTTGGCTTTTTGAGTAGGGGTTTAACCCCTTGTACTCTGGTCAACTTCCCTAAAAACGCCAAAAAATAACGTACCCAAAGTAAATCAAAAGCTGTTCTTCAACCCTTTGCAGCATCTTCATGGAGTCGGTCTCATTTAAAAGAAAACACTTTGAATTTTTTGGCAAAACAGTCATAATCTCTCTAAGTGCTCCTGCCACTGAGTAACAGTCATCTAAACATACTGAACTTGAAGAAAATAAATTTCGCCTGGGTGTTTTTTTTGATACAAATGCTTGCAAGTAACACACAGCTGTCAGATCCAGGCTGGAAAATGCAACAGAAATGTAGAACCAAGTGTTATCAAGCTGAGGTCAAAATTTTGTAACAATACCACAAAAAATGAATATATTACACAGCTTTTTTTCTTAGGTTGTTCCCAGGCGTTTTTGAACTGTGCCAAATTGTGCCAAATGGCACAGTTTGGAAAAACGTCTGTAACTTTTGAATGATTCAATATAGAAGCTTCATCTTGGGCTCTAATGAAAGGTGAAGGGCTGTGTGTGTGTGTGTGGGGGGGGGGTTGTTTATTCATTCATTCATGAATGAATGAACAAACAAGCCCCCACACACAAAGAAGCATGCCACATAAAAAATGTGTGGCTTTTTTTTACAAGAAAAAATAACCTACAGTGCACTAAAAATTATACTAAAATATCTGTAATGTAGAAGGTAACAACTACCACCTCCCCACCCCCACCCCCCACCCCCGCTACGGGGGGGGGGGTCTACTACACACAGTTGTACTAAAATATCCATCCATCCATCCATCTTCTACCACATTCCGAGGGAGTCTGGAGACATGGAGTCTGAATGAGCCATGTTCTCCACCTCTGTTGTTGAAGCGGCGGCCCAGAGCTCCGGCCGCAAGGTGGTCGGTGCATCTCGTGGTGGCAACCCCCGAACCAAGTGGTGGCCACCAGTGGTGAGGGGGGCCATTAAGCTGAAGAAGGAGTCCTATCAAGCTTGGTTGGCTTGTGGGACTCCCGAAGCAGCTGAGGTGTACCGGCAGGCCAAGCGGAGTGCAGCTCGGGTGGTTGCTGAAGCAAAAACTCGGGTATGGGAGGAGTTCGGTGAGGCCATGGAACAAGACTTTCAGTCGGCCTCAAAGAGATTCTGGCAAACTGTCCGGCGGCTCAGGAGGGGAAAGCAGCTCCCCGTCCACACTGTGTATGGTGCGGATGGGACATTGTTGACTTCGACTGGGGACATCGTCGGGCGGTGGAAGGAATACTTCGAGGATCTCCTCAATCCCACTGATACGCCTTCCACAGAGGAAGCAGGGTTTGGGGACGAGGGGGATGACGCGCCTATCACAGGGGCTGAGGTTGTCAAGGTGGTTAAAAATCTCCTTGGTGGCCGGGCCCCGGGGGTGGACGAGATTCGCCCTGAGTACCTGAAGGCCCTGGATGTTGTTGGGTTGTCATGGTTGACATGCCTCAGCAACATTGCGTGGAGGTCGGGGGCAGTGCCTTTGGCATAGCAAACCGGGGTGGTGGTTCCTCTCTTCAAAAAAGGGGACCGGAGGGTGTGCTCCAACTTTAGAGGGATCACACTCCTCAGTCTCCCTGGGAAGGTCTATGCCAAGGTACTGGAGAGGAGAATCTGGCCGTTGGTCGAACCTCGGATTCAGGAGGAGCAATGTGGTTTTCGTCCTGGCCGTGGCACATCGGACCAGCTCTTTACCCTCTCGAGAATTCTTGAGGGTTCGTGGGAGTTTGCCCAACCAGTTTACATGTGTTTTGTGGACTTGGAGAAGGCATTTGACCGCGTCCCTCGTGGATTTTTGTGGGGGGTGCTTCGGGAGTATGGGGTATCGGGCTTGTTGTTACGAGCTATTCGGTCTCTGTACGACCGTTGTGAGAGTTTGGTTCGTATTGCCAACACTTGGTCGGAGTCATTCCCAGTGAGAGTTGGACACCGCCAGGGCTGCCCTTTGTCACCGATCCTGTTCATAATTTTTATGGACAGGATTTCTAGGCGCAGCCAGGGAATGGAGGGTGTCATGCTTGGTGACCACAGGATCTCATCTCTGTTGTTTGCAGATGATGTTGTCCTGTTGGCTTCATCCAGCAATGACCTACAGCTCTTGCTGGGACGGTTTGCCGCTGAGTGTGAAGCGGCTGGGATGAGAATCAGCACCTCCAAGTCTGAGTCCATGGTCCTCAGCCGGAAAAAGGTGGATTGTCCTCTCCGGGTTGGGGACAGGCTCCTGCCCCAAGTGGAGGAGTTTAAGTATCTTTGGGTCTTGTTCACGAGTGAGGGGAAAATGGAGCGAGAGATCGACAGACGGATTGGAGCAGCATCTGCAGTGATGCGGATGTTGTACCGGTCTGTTGTGGTGAAGAGGGAGCTTAGTTCTAAGGCAAAGCTGTCGATTTACTAGTCAATCTACGTTCCTACTCTCACCTATGGTCACGAGCTTTGGGTAATGACCGAAAGAACGAGATCGCAGATACAAGCGGCTGAAATGAGCTTTCTCCGTAGGATTGCTGGACTCACCCTCAGAGATAGGGTGAGGAGCTCAGTCATCCGGGAGAGGCTCAGAGTAGAACCACTGCTCCTCCACATTGAAAGGAGTCAGTTGAGGTGGTATGGGCATCTGATTAGGATGCATCCTGGACGCCTCCCACTTGAGGTGTTTCAGGCACGTCCCACTGGGAGGAGACCCCGGGGCAGACCCAGGACTCGGTGGAGAGACTATGTCTCCCAGCTGGTCTGGGAACGCCTTGGTATCCCCTTTGAAGAGCTGGAGCAGGTGGCTGGGGAGAGGGAAGTCTGGGCTTCTCTGCTTGAACTGCTACCTCCGCGACCCAGACCTCCGGAAAAGCGGTAGAAAATGTACTAAAATATCTGCAATAATATCTGCAATCCGCTACAGAGGAGTAGCGGGGAGGGGGGGGGGCCTTCACGGTCCGGACGCGGGGCACGGACCGTCCGTCATGTTGCGATGACGCACAGTTGTAATTTACCGATTGGTCAAAAGTCATTTTGATTACAATTTTCAGGGATAAAGAATAATTTAGCTTATAACACTTACCTTTCCACAACAGCAGTGTCGCTGGCGAACTTCTCTTCCTCATTGTCAGACGAACATGACGCTTTTCTGCTTGTTACGGACTTGTGGTTCTGGTCACATGACCCGGTCAAACCATAATTCCATTATTGCGGTTTTGCGCTTCCATGATTGCGGTTTTGGCGAACGATTTTTCAAAACAAATAAGAACAGTAGTAACAAAAAAAGACTGGCGAATGCGTGTGTGTCACCCAGCCTTACACAAAACAGATTTTACGCACGGGACGCACGCTTTCGAACTTCTGTGCTTCAATTGGCTCACTGTATTCGCAGCCATTGGTCGGCGGGTCCTTCTTGCTAGGTTTTCAGTCATTGGTTCTTCAAGGTTTCAGAAACCCAATTCAAGGCTCTTATTAGTCGAATGAGAGGTCAATCACATCTAAACCAATCAAAGCACTCCTTTGGCTTTCTGTTCGCGGCTGTGTCTGTAGTGGAAGAACGGAAATGCAGCTTTTTTTTTCAGTGCGCCCTTGGACGCACAGTGTGTGTCCTAGAGCGCCCTCGTGTGCCCTAGGACGCAAAGACGTGACCGCCCGCGGTATCCCAGAGTACAAGAGGTTAATTACAGCCGTTTTAAAAGCCTGCGGTACATGGCCTAAAGTTGATGAAGAATTGATTATATGAAGAATAAAGCTACCAGTAAGTGGGAAGACTTCTTTAAATAACCTGGTAGGAATAGGGTCTAAAAGACAAGTTGAAGGCTTGGATGAGGAAACTATTTTGTCTAACTCTAAAAGGTCAATTGGAGTAAACTCATCAAGACAGTTATCAATTGAAGGAGTTGTGGTAGTTACTATATTTAAGTTAACGGTGGGAAGAATCTGATTAATTTTATCTCTGATGGATGAAATTTTATTATTAAAAAACTTCATAAAGTCCTGACTAGTAAGCTCTAAGGGAATGCTAGGATTGACAGAGTCCTGAGTCTTTGTCAACTTGGCTACAGTACTGAAAAGAAACCTGGGATTATTCTTGTTCTCTTCTATTAATGCAGAATAATAACTCGTTCTAGCTTTTCTAAGAGATTTTTTATAAATTAAAAGATGATTTCTCCAAGCTAAATAGATTTCATATAAATTAGTGGAGCGCCATTTTCTTTCTAATTGATGAGTCTTCTGTTTTAAGCTACGAGTTTCTGTGTTGAACCCAGGAGTTTGAAATATCTGATTAGACTTTTTCTTTTTTAAGGGGCCACCAAGTCTAGAGTCTGATGCAGAGAAGATGTAACACTATCTACCATGTTATCAATTACAGAAGGAGCAAGCTCTCTATAATTTATTTCGGTTGTGTTGACACATGGCATAGAGGAAACCATCCGCATAAATTTGGTAACAACATCATCTGAGAGGCATCTACTGTAGTAATATTTTTCTCTAGGAGCAAAATAGTCAGAAATAGTAAAATCAAAGGTTAACAGTCAATGGTCTGACAGTACAGGGTTATGAGGAGACACTACCAGATTTTCTATTTCTATGCCATATGTCAGAACAAGGTCCAACGTATGGTGGAGATAATGAGTAGAATTTCCTACCTTCTGAGAAAACCCCATCGAGTCTAATATTGAATTAAAGCCACATTAAGGCAATCACTATCTACATCTACATGTATATTAAAGTCCCCAAGTATAATTATTCTATCTGATTTCAGCACTAAATCAGCTAAGAATTCGAGAAATTCAGATAAAAATTCTGAGTAGGTTGATGGAGGACGATAAACTATGGCAAATAAAATTGGGTTTAGCCTAAAATTGCTAAAGTGCCCAGTACTGAGGACCAGGCACTCAAAAGAATTATAACATGTTTTTTGCTTTACATTAACTAGTAATTTGGAATGGTAAATTGTTGCTACTTCTCCTCCACGACCAGAACTTCTGGGATTTTGACAGTTTAAATAACCAGAGGGAGTTGATTCATTTAAACCAACATAATCCTCTTGCCCTAACCAAGTCTCTGTAAGGGATATTAAATCAATCTGATGATCAATTAACAGATCATGGACTAGCAGAGACTTGGGAGTTAGAGACCTAATATTTAATAAACCGCATTTAATTTTAAAATTATGAGGAGGAACAGAGGCCAAGTCATTCAATTTAGAGGCTTCATGTTTAATTTGAGCTTTACCAACTTTTTGTTTATTCACTTTGGGATGCTTATACATTATATTTTTATTTGCTTTGCAGACGATGATTCTCTGATGGGGAAGACAGGGGCTAAGTTGAGGGGTGACGGATGAAGAGGAGCTGCAGAGAGGCGTGTAAGACTGTGACTCTGCTTCCTGGTCCCAACTCTGAGTTGTCAAGGTTTTGGAAATTTGGATAAAAATTATGCCAGATTGTTAGATAAATGAGAAGCACCATCCAAAGTGGAATGAACGCTGTCTCGTCTCATAAGACCAGGTTTTCCCCAAAATGAGCTCCAATTGTCAATGTAGCCCACGTTGTTTGCAGGACACCACACAGACACCCAGCGGTTGAAGGATGACAAGCGGCTAAACATGTCATCACTGTTCAGATTGTGGAGGAACCCAGAGAACACTACAGAGTCTGACATTGTTTTGGCAAAGTCACACACCGATTCTACATTAAGTTTCGCGATTTGCAACTGCCAGAGACGGATGTCATTAATGCCACCGTGAATAACAATTGTGGAGTATTTACAATTACTTTTAGCCAGCATTTTCAAATTTGACTCGATGGCTAAAGAGGGTGATTAGATGACACTGAGTGCGCACACAGGTGCAAGAGGCTTGATCAACAGAAGTGAGAGCTAACGGTAGATGGAAAAAAGTGACTAATATACAATTAAAGGCAAAATCCTCGGGAGAACGAGAAGAGAGAACGAGGAGAGCTAACCACAGACAGTCAGCAACACAGGAAGTGACGATACGTTACCACAGGAAGGTCACAGCGCCAAAGTCTAGGCATCTCTGCTTGAACTGCTGTCTCCGTGACCTGGACCTCCGGAAAAGCAATAAAAGATGGATGGATGGATGAATCTTTGCAGAATTGTTGTAATTAAGCCACATTGGAGGGTTTTTGAGCATGAACCGCCTTTTTAAGGTCATGCCACAGCATCTCAATTGGATTCAGGTCAGGACATTGACGAGGCCACTCCAAAGTCTTCATTTTGTTTTTCTTAAGCATTTCAGAGGTGGACTTGCTGGTGTGTTTTAGATCATTGTCCTTCTGCAGAACCCAAACAGATGGCCAGACATTCTCCTTCAGAAATTTTTGGTAGACAGCAGAATTCATGGTTCCATTTACCACAGCAAGTCTTCCATATCCTGAAGCAGCAAAACAGCCCCAGACCATCATACTACCACCATATTTTACTGTTAGTATGATGTTCCTTTTCTGAAATGCTGTGTTACTTTTATGCCAGATGTAATGGGACACACACCTTCCAAAAAGTTCAACTTCTGTCTCGTCAATTCATCAATTACAAAAGTCAGGTCTTTTGTGACATAATGACGGACCCAGAGAACACGCACACACAGGCTCAAGTTCAATACAATAATCTTTATTGAGTTACCAGCAGGTGCGTGGATGCATGTGTGCAATATGTGAGTGTTTTGTGGGTGAACGAGCTGCAGCCGGGGGTGAAACAGAGCGCCGTACAGCCTGGCAACCCTAGAGACAGAGAGAAACACAAATGTTAGATGCTGACGTGTTATGATGGATAGAGAATTAACAGGGCTTACTTGTTGATGTTCTGAAGGTGGTGTCGGCCTGGGCCTTGGGCTTCCTGCCAGGGAGACAGCGTCTGCTGAGCGCACCCGGTGAAGCGCTGTGAAGCACGGTGTGGTGAGAGGAGTGATTCCGCCGCCGCGAGGGAGAGAACCACCGCCTAAGGGATCCACCTGTGCACAGGGGAGAGCCTGGGAGAAGAGGTAAGTTGGAGATGTTGAGCTTACATGCCAATGGAGAGTCCAACGATGATGCGCAGGCCTGAGAGGAATCAGGGCGTGCGCAGGACGAAGAGCGTAGCATAGCAGACGGCTCCGTGCCGAAACTCCAGGCAGGACGGGCTATATAGCCCGGGGCTGATTACTCCCAGGTGTGCGCACAGCTGAGACAGGTGACGGCCCAGAGTGAGTTGTAACATTTTGAGACCTCTTGGATGAGTCATCGCTGCGCTCTTGGGGTAATTTTGGTCAACTGGCCACTCCTGTGAAGGTTCACCACTGTTCCATGTTTTCACCATTTGTGGATAATGGCTCTCACTGTGGTTCGCTGGAGTCCCAAAGCTTTAGAAATGGCTTTATAACCTTTTCCAGACTGATTGATCTCAATTCCATTATTTTTCATTTGTTCCTGAATTTCTTTGGATCACAGCATGATGTCTAGCTTTTGAGGATCTTTTGGTCTACTTCACTTTGTCAGGCAGGTGCTATTTACAGTGGGGAAAAAAGTATTTAGTCAGCCACCAGTTGTGCAAGTTCTCCCACTTAAAAGATAAGAGAGGCCTCCAATTTTCATCATAGGTATACCTCAACTATGAGAGACAAAATGAGAAAAAAAAATCCAGAAAATCACATTGAAAGATTTTTAATGAATTAATTGGTAAATTCCTCGGTAAAATAAGTATTTGGTCATAACAAAAACTCATCTCAATACTTTGTTATGTACCCTTCGTTGGCAATGACAAAGATCAAATGTTTTCTGTAAGTCTTCACAAGGTTTTCACACACTGTTGCTGGTATTTTGGCCCATTCCTCCATGCAGATCTCAAATCAAATCAATCAAATCAAACTTTATTGTCATATTGCTGTACATACAACTGTAGTGCAGGCAAGATGAAATTGTGTTTCTCTCGGCATCCATATACAGTGGGGCAAAAAAGTATTTAGTCAGCCACCAATTGTGCAAGTTCTCCCACTTAAAAGATGAAAGAGGTCTCCAATTTTCATCATAGGTATACCTCAGATATGAGAGACAAAATGTGAAAAAAAAAATCCAGAAAATCATGTTGAAGGATTTTTAATGAATTAATTGGTAAATTCCTCGGTAAAATAAGTATTTGGTCACCTACAAACAAGCAAGATTTCTGACTCTCAAAGACCTGTAACAACTTCTTTAAGAGGCTCCTCTGTCCTCCACTCGTTACCTGTATTAATGGCACCTGTTTGAACTCGTTATCAGTATAAAAGACACCTGTCCACAACCTCAAACAGTCAGACTCCAAACTCCACTATGACCAAGACCAAAGAGCTGTCAAAGGACACCAGAAACAAAATTGTAGACCTGCACCAGGCTGGGAAGACTGAAGCTGCAATAGGTAAGCAGCTTGGTGTGAAGAAATCAACTGTGGGAGCAATTATTAGAAAATGGAAGACATACAAGACCACTGATAATCTCCCTCGATCTGGGGCTCCACGCAAGATCTCACCCCGTGGGGTCAAAATGATCACAAGAACGGTGAGCAAAAATCCCAGAACCACATCGGGGGACCTAGTGAATGACCTGCAGAGAGCTGGGACCAAAGTAACAAAGGCTACATCAGTAACACACTACGCCGCCAGGGACTCAAATCCTGCAGTGCCAGATGTGTTCCCCTGCTTGAGCCAGTACATGTCCAGGCCCGTCTGAAGTTTGCTAGAGAGCATTTGGATGATCCAGAAGAGGATTGGGAGAATGTCATATGGTCAGATGAAACCAAAATAGAACTTTTTGGTAAAAACTCAACTTGTCGTGTTTGGAGGAGAAAGAACACCATACCTACTGTGAAGCATGGGGGTGGAAACATCATGCTTTGGGGCTGTTTTTCTGCAAAGGGACCAGGACGACTGATCCGTGTAAAGGAAAGAATGAATGGGGCCATGTATCATGAGATTTTGAGTGAAAATCTCCTTCCATCAGCAAGGGCATTGAAGATGAAACGTGGCTGGATCTTTCAGCATGACAATGATCCCAAACACACCACCTGGGCAACGGAGGAGTGGCTTTGTAAGAAGCATTTCAAGGTCCTGGAGTGGCCTAGCCAGTCTCCAGATCTCAACCCCATAGAAAATCTTTGGAGGGAGTTGAAAGTCCGTGTTGCCCAGCGTGGCATGTGTGACCCATTCCAGTTTCTTTTTTTTTTTTTTTTACATTTTGAATTTTGCACATTCTAAATAATCTGGAATTTGCTGCTGATTGTAATAAACAATTTAGTGATTTATGTGTTTGCTTCATGATTTTCTATTTTGTCTGTTAACCCCTTGCACTCCGGGCAATTTTCCTAAAAATGCCAAAAAATAACATTCCCAAAGTAAATCGAAAGCTGTTATTCAACCCTTTGCAGCATCTTCATGGGGTTGGTCTCATTCAAAAGAAAACACTTTGAATTTTTTGGTAAAAAAAAAAACATAATCTCTCTACGTGCTCCGGCCACTGAGTTACAGTCATCTAAACATACTGAACTTGAAGAAAATAAATTTGGACACAGTGTTTTTTTGGATACAAATGCTTGCAAATAACACACAGCTGTCCGATCCGGCTGGAAAATGCAACAGAAATGTAGAACCAAGTGTTATCAAGCTGAGATCCAAATTTGGTAACAATACCACAACAAATGAATATTTTACACAGCTTTGTTCTCAGGTCGTTCCCAGGCGTTTTGGAACTGTGCCAAATTGTGCCAAATGGCACAGTTTGGAAAAACGTCTGTAACTTTTGAATAATTCAATGTAGAATCTTCATTTTGGGCTCTAATGAAAGGTCACATTCAGGGCTGTGTCTGTGTGTGTGTGGGGGGGGGTTGTCCCCCCCCCCCGCTACAAAAGACGGAGTTTGGCCCTCGCTACATGATGGATTACACTCCCTGCATGTTTTCACAGCGGCCCCCTGTGTGTGTGTGGGGGGGGGGTTGTCCCCCCACCCCTCGCTGCAGAAGACGGCCATCGCTACATGAAGGAATAGACTCATATGCTTCCCCCCGCGGACTGGGGGGCGTTCAGACCGGTCCGAACACGGCAAATGAACCGTTTATCGCGGCGCACGCACTTCGTACTTCATGCGCAGTACAGTTGTAATTTACCGATCAGTCAAAAGTCATTTTTGGATTACAGTTTTCAGGGATAAATAATAATTTAGCTTATAACACCTTACCTCTTCACAGCAGCAGAGTCCTGGCGAACTTCTCTTCCCCATTGTCAGACGAACGCGACGCTGCTCCGCTCGTGGATCCCGATCAAAACATAATTCCAATATTGCGGTTTTGGTGAATGATTTACGACCTTTGTCGTCGGCCTCCGTCGGTGTATGATGACGGAAGAGAATCCTAAACGTCTATTCCGCTGGAATGAGTGCAGGTCCCACTTGTGGGTGGTCTCCATGCTGCGGGGTGTATAGCAGATTCGTCCAGCGTCCTTTGTTTTCATCTGCTGCAGCAGTAAATCTCTCTTCACCCAGCCTGAATTTCTGTGCTTCAATTGGCTCCTGCATTCACAGTAGGCGGGTCCTCCTTCCTAGGTTTTCATTCATTGGCTCTTCAAGGTTTCAGAAACCCAATTCAAGGCTCTTATTAGTCGAATGAGAGGTCAATCAGATGAACTAATCTGTTCGCGGCTGTGTCTGCAGTTTTTTTTTTAGTGGCGCTTGGATGCCACTACATCACCATCACCACCTACATCACCACAATCTGGACTATGCGTCCGAGTGCGCACGAGGGCGCACTCCTGCACCCTCGTGCATCCTAGGACGCAGAGACTTGCCCGCCCGCGGAACAACGGAGCGCAAGTGGTTTTAAGACACCGGTGGGAAAAGAGTCAACAGTACGAACCATTTATCAGTGACTTTGAAAATAATGGCTCATTTTTAAGAAAAGTAACCAAAACAATTATTTGCTGAAGACTGTATTGTTGGATGCGCCAGTGCAGAAGACACTGCACACTTTTGTGATAGTCCCAGTATATGGAGTAGTCAGGCAGATAGGTGAAACAATTGTTCACTTCTGGATAGAAGCATGAATTTTGGCATAAATGTAGTCCAATAAGTCCTCTTTCATATAAGATTAAGACCCACTTCAAATCTTGCTTGGTACTTGCATTATTCAAGATGGCGTCCAAATATGGCCGCCAAAAAACACGTTTTTGCTTATAACTAGAAAATGTGAGCTTTTAGGGCATAATAATGTATTGTTGACTAATATAAATGTGTACATTCCGCACATTTTGAGCCCAAAATCAAGTCTGTATGACAAACGGTTCTTGAGATATAACATTTTGAAAATTGCCACAAACTGTATAATCTTAATCATATCAAAAGTTACAGAGATACAAATGCTGAACAATAGTAATTGAACATTTATGGTATGTGTTCATTCGAATCACATTCGAAGATCAATAATAGCATAATGAGAAAACTCAAGAAAGTTAAAAATACAAAACGCAGTCAGTGATATGCCAAATATTATGAAATCGAGTGTAACCTCATTACAACCCATGCATCAACAGAGTGAAGTGATCGAGAAGACCTCCGCTAACCTTCTGCCTGGTGACATGCACCACCACAATAACACAGAGAAGTGCAGCTTAAATTTGCCCTGCTGCACTTGCACAAGCCCCTACAAGCTTTCTTGCAACCACAGTGCACAAGCTCTTGACATACTTTGGAAGCTTCAGGGAGAGTGGTCCACTTTGGGACGAAGCCTTCCCTTGCTTCAGTCCATCCCCAATGTGTAGGACTTGGTAGATTTTGCACTGGATCCAGTGCTTGACCCCACACATAGACACCTTGATTAGCAGCTCTTTTTTTTTTTCCACAATATCTTTATTGAACCTTTTTTTTTTTTTAACAAACATGATACAAACAATCAAACACTAACACTAAAGTACTACAAAAAAAAAAAAATGCACTAAAAACACCAACAACCACCAACAAAATCAAATCTTCAACAATGCTCCTCTGTTTAGTCTAGACAATCCAATACATAAGTATACATATTATGTTCACCAGTTTGGAATTTACAAGGTCCACACACATCATTCACCTTCTTCTTCAAGAGTTATGTTTAAATTTTTTACATAATCAATAAAAGGTCTCCATATATTCTCAAACACAATTTCCTTTGATTTTAGTATATATGTTATTCTTTCTAATGGAAGGTTTGTTAACATCTGTCTTAACCACTGAGTCACATCTGGTCTATGAGTCTTTTTCCATAATAGTGCAATACATTTTTTGGCATTAAGCAAACTGAGGTCTATGAATGTTCTTTCACTTTTATTAAAATTATGCTTTTCTGGGTACAGACCCAGCAAAAACAGTTTAGGATTCAATATGATTTGTTTTGAGATTATTTTTTCAATTGTTACCCTCACCTCTTCCCAAAACATTCTTATTAATCTACATTCCCATAAACAATGAAATAGGGTTCCTTTACTTTCCATGCATTTTGTGCATGTATCTGGTATATTTTTGTTATATCTATTTAACTCCTCCGGTGTAACGTACATCCGCATTAACCATTTGAAATGTATCAATTTAAGGCGTGCATTTATTGATTTGGTTTGAGCTTCTGTACAAGCCAATTCCCATTGTTCCTCTGAAATTTCAATTTGCAGATCTTCTTTCCAGTAGTTTAATCTTTTCAGTGAATTTTCACTTGAAGATAGTGTCAATGAGTTATAAAACTCTGAAATAATACCCTTTCTTTTACTATCTTTCATCATCATTTTTTCCAAGGATGAATAAATAGGTCGAGTGAGAGCTTTATTTTGATTTGATCGAATAAAGTTTCTAAGTTGAAGATATTTAAAAAAATGTGTTCTATTGAGATTAAATTTGATCCTCAGCTCTTCAAAAGACATTATGTTGTCTGCACATGGCAAATATAAATCCTGAATCTTTTGTATCCCTTTTAAATTCCATACTTTAAATACAGCGTCCGCTCTCCCTGGTTTAAAATATTGATTACCCCATATTGGACTAAATTGTGACAATAACTGTGGTTCTTTTAAATAGTTTTTAGCTTCACACCATATTTTGATCATATGCTTTACAAATGGATTTTTAACTTGTTTTTGTAATTTTTTTGCCGAATCTGAGTATATGAATATGGGAAGAGGTAAAGGTAAATTGTATGATTCCATTTCAGTCCAGTGAGGGAGATCATTTGATGAAAAATAATATGTCATAGACCTCAGTTGTGCCGACCAATAATACAACATAAAATTTGGACATTTCAGACCTCCACGATCAAATGGTAAATATAATAAAGACAAACGTAATCTAGCCCTCCTGTTGTTCCATATAAATTCCACTAACTTTTTTTTTATTCTTGAGAATAGATCTAAAGGTGGTGATAAGGGAATGTATTGAAATAAATAAAGTATTTTAGGTAAAATATTACTTTTAAGTATATTGATTCTCCCGATCATCGACATTGGTAGTGACATCCATCTCTGAGTTAACTCACTGATATCTGACATTAAGGCTTCATAGTTGACACTGGCGACTGATTCTAGCTTAGGCATAATTTGGATTCCTAAATATTTAAACTGATTTACAACATTGAATTGATTTACCTCAGGGGCTGGGTAATTTCTCTGGGTCTCATTTAGCATTAATATTGAAGATTTAGTTTTATTTATTTTATATCCTGATATTTCCCCAAAATTCTTTATTAAATTCAACAAGGTTGGAATTGATTTTTTTAGATTCGACATAAACAAAATTATATCATCGGCGTACAGGGAGATTTTATGTTCTGTTGGTCCAACTTTAATTCCATATATTTGTGAATGTAAACGTATCGCTATCGCTAAAGGTTCAATTGCCATAGTAAACAGTAAAGGTGAAAGTGGACAGCCTTGTCGACATCCTCTATTGATTTTTATTGGTTTTGAAATATTGTTATTTGTTAGGATTTCTGCTGTAGCATTATTGTATATTATTTGAACCCATTTTATGAAATTATTTCCAAGTCCAAACCTTTGTAGGACTTCAAAAAGAAAGGGCCATTCAACTCTATCAAAGGCCTTTTCGGCGTCCAATGATAGGAGAGCTGTATCCGGTGCTTCTTTATTAAAATAAATAATATTAAATAGTCTTCTTACATTATGGAAGCCTTGTCTACCCTTTATAAAGCCATTCTGATCTCGATTAATAATATTTGGTAAAATTTCTTGTATTCGTCTTGCTAAAATTTTACAGATTATCTTAAGGTCGGCGTTTAATAGGCTTATTGGTCTCATATTTTCACATTTATTAGAGGGCTTACCTGGTTTTGGCAGCAGTATAATTAAGGCATTATTTATGTATGATGGTAAATTATTATTTTGAAATGCTTCTAAAACCATTTCCAAAAAAGGTTTTATTAATTTATTCTTAAATTTTTTATAAAGGTCAACTGGAAGACCATCTGGTCCTGCACTTTTTCCTGATTTCATATTATCAATGGCTAGCCCAACTTCTTCTTGACTAATTTTAGACTCCAATATCTCCCTGTTTTCATTTGGAATACACGGTATAGATAGTTCGTTCAAAAACCCATTTAGTTTTGTTAAATCAGGTTCATTTTTGGTATCATATAATTTTTCATAGTAATCTCTAAAGGCTCTATTAATTTCTAAAGGATCTATAACTACCTGTCCGTTACTTATAATACTGGTAATTGGTGTTTTAATTTCCAATTGTTTAATCTGCCATGCTAATAATTTTCCTGATTTTTCACCTTGTTCATAAAAAGATTGTTTCAATCTTAGAAGACTCGAGGCAGCTCTATTCGCTGATTTTTTGTCGTATTCAGCTCTCAAAATCAGTAATTCATTCTCCAACCTTGGGTCACTTCCTGCATACACTTTTTCCTGAAGATTTTTTATTTTATGTTCCAATTTAGCTCTCTCCTCTCGAGTCTTCTTAGATTTTGATCCTGTATAACTAATAATATGTCCCCTAATAAAAGCTTTGAAAGCCTCCCACTTTACACATGCTGATGTTTGTGTAGTATTGATGTCAAAGAACTCGTCTATCTGTTTTTCTATATACTTGACAAATTCCTCATCCTGAAGCCATTTATGCTGAAATTGCCATCTACCTGATTCCTTTGTCAATTTTTTATCTACATATATTAGACAACAGGGTGCATGATCAGAGATCACGATGTTATCATAAAAGCAGTTTTGAATCTTGGACCTTAATTCTGTGGAAATCAAAAAATAATCAATACGTGAGAATGTCTTGTAGGTACTGGAATAACAAGAATAGGCTTTAACTTGTGGTTTCATTTCTCTCCATATATCTAACAATCTCAATTCTTTCATAAAATGATTAATAGTCATCCTACATCCAATGTGCGTACAATCCAGTCCTGTTGATCTATCCACACCTGGATTCAATGTACAATTAAAATCCCCTGCTATTATATGTTGCCCTGTAAGTGATGATAAGATGAGAAATAAATTAGCAAAGAACTTCTGATCATCTATATTGGGACCATATAAGTTCACAAGATTTATATTTTCTAATAGCAAAGAACCTTGAATGATTACATATCTTCCAAATTTGTCTCCAATTACATTTTTCACTTGAAAAGGAACTGATTTATGTATGAGAGTCATAACTCCCCTGGCTCGGGATGAAAATGAAGAGGTGAATACACTTCCCTGCCATCTACTCCTAATTCTTTTAACATCCTCCTCTATCAGATGAGTTTCTTGTAAAAACACAATTCTTGAACCCATGTCCTTTATTTTATTCATAACTTGTTTAAGTTTTTTTAAATTTTGTAGACCTCTGCAATTCCATGAAGTTAAATTAAGATTAACACTTTGGTCCATGATCAATAGAGAGTTTGGGATTACCTTGCAGTGTAAACATGCTCATACAGAGAAGCAAAAACATGAGTGGTTGAACATTCATCCTACAAACTACACACAAACAAATTTCCCCTTCCCACACTTGTGGCAAACCCCCCAAAATCAAAAGAAAAATTCTGTCTCCCGATATAGCCATCGACCGTTCCACACCCACGGGGAACAGCCTAAGCCACTCCTTCTTCATCCTCCCAATCACCCTAACTCTACTGCTTTTAATGACGTAACATTAACTCTCCTCTGTAGTTTTCCAACTTAACTCCAAAATTTTTAACAACTTTGTACATCATAGTTTTTTTTTGTTTGTTTTGTTTTTGTTTTGTTTTTTTAATATATAATACAATCTATATTTTGTAAACTTACTATTTACTTCAAGTCAGTCAGATGCCTGTGCAAATGCTTAATTATTCTACCTTATATTTTGTTCATGCTTAGCTCCCACCAGTCTCTTCTTCTTCTTTGATCTTCTTGATGAACTCCTGCGCCTCCTCTGGGGTCTTGAAGATGTGGGTTCTGCCCTCATACGTGGTCAGCAGTCTCGCAGGATAGATTACACCATGACGAATCCCAAGGTTGCGCAGCTCCTTACGTACGGGATCAAACTGCTTCCTCAATTGCTGGATTCCTGTGGCCAAATCTGGGTAGAACCGCACCTGCTGGTCCTGGTGTTTAATCTCTCCTTTAGCACGTGCAGCGTTGAAGATCTTCATCCTGTCTCTGTTGCTAAGAAACTTCATAATTAAGGTCCTCGGCGGTCCCTTATCTCTCCGTGGGCCAATACGATGTGCTTTTTCCAGAACCACTGCTGATTGCAACTCCTCGCTGCCCAGCACCTCCGGAATCCACTTTTCCAGAAAGGAACATACGTCCCGACCTTCTGATTCCTCTGGAAGACCCACCAGCCTCAAATTATTCTGTCTCGACCGAGATTCCAAATCCAAAATATTATCTTCCAGAGATTTATTTTTTTTTTCCAAAGTGCGCACCTTTAATTGAAGACGGGTGACGTCATCTTCAGCACTAGCGAGACGGAGCTCCATCTGCGCCGTTCGTTCTACACAGTCACCCAATTCCTTTCTTATTCCTTCCAACGCTGTCATAATCCCATCAAATCTAGAGGAAAAGTCCGCTCTCATTGAACTCATGGCTGCCATCAGCGCATCTGCGCCATTCCCCGCAGAAATCGCAGCGTTGCCAGCCTCCTCCGCCATATATGGAGTTTTGTTTGCTGCGTCACAGACCTGAAAGTCCGTTAATTTGGACTGTTTCGGCGGCTCGCTTTTTCCTTTTCCTGGTTTTCCAGCCTTAGGCTTCGCCGACATATCCTCGCCCAAATGCTGGGATACGTTCTGTCCCAAATGAGAGAGTTATTTGCCGATTTTTTTTTTTCCAGGAGCAGAGCAGAGCGAGACACGTCCGTCCTACGTGGCAGCCATAACCGGAAGCCAGCAGCTCTTTTGATATGTTCTGTTAATGCTGCCTTTGTTGGTGGAATATTTTCAAGTGACTGCGTTCCTTGTGCAAAAAGGGTCTGACAAGCTTTGTTTACCTGATACAGTGGGCAGGTACGACTGTACATTATTACCGTGTACCGTTCAAGAACAGCTTCATCCTTTGCTGTTATAACTTCAGGAGTGAAGCTCAGTTTCCTGAATACAGGTGTCACTTCAGGAAAAACTTCCCAAGCATCAAATGCAGTCTTCTTGCCCCTGCCAGCAAACGAGGAAGTAGTGTCTGAGCCACTGAAAGCATGGAAGAAGGGAAGGGCTTTGCACTTGTCAGGACCAAGGCTACCTGCCAAGCTGTTTGCTGATATGTAGGTGAAATGTTTTCCCACACCAAACGCCAGCCACAGGTCAATGTCCAGCTGATTTACATATGTAACAGCTAGAACAACAACATCTGTGTCAACTGTCCTTATCAATACACTCCTGTGGCCTTGAGCTGCACCATGGGCAACATGCAACATAAGCCTTGTATCAGCTTCTTCATGATCAGTTGGATCAATGCCAGCAGAAGCCATGTCACTTGGTCTGTTGCTCACAACATTCACATCAGAAGTTGAAACAAACAAGACACCTTCCACCTCTAGAGAAGCCAGTTCTCTACCAAGGAATTGGAATAGCTCTGCTTTGTTATCGGTGCAGCGCAAAAAGGTCTGCCAGTTACTGGGAATAACAGTGTCAGGAAGCACCCTTCTTCGGATACCTTTGCCTCGAGACATTCTGGTTGCCTTTTTGAGGCTGCTGTCAAGATATCGGTCCCACACCACATCAACATGTTTCACATCTTTAGCCTGATCAATGATGTAAGGCAAGAAAACTCCCCTTGAATACTCTTGGAAAGTTTTTGCTTTACCAGGTGCAAGCATATTCACAACAGCTGCTCCATCAAAGACCTTCATGGTAACAGCTGGTAACAACTGATTTTGTGATACCCCAATGCACTGAAGCAAATCTGACTTCTTGCCTTGACGCAATTTGCCTAGAGCAGACAGTGAAGGAGGATGGGCATTGTTTTCATGTCTGAAAAACTCCTCTATGTTTCCATCACGGGTTTGACAGGCAATATAGAGCCGAGCAAAAAGATTGCAATCAGATTTCAAAGCAGACACCTTAGATTGACTGACATTGTTTGTCACTTCATTAGTACCAAACAGAGGTAGATTGTTTCTTGAAACTGTGCCAGTTAAAGCAACTGTACGCTTATTCAGTCTGTTATCAACAAACTCCTGATACTGAGCAATGCCTAATTCATGCGCTGATTTCACTGCATTAATAACATGGTGAGGCATTATTTCATTGGTGTCAAGTCTAACAAGGTCATTGCTTGTCTCTTTGAAGGGATTTCCCATGTCCTCTAATGAAACTACTAGGTTACAAACATTTTTTGCAAATGCAACCTGGACACTTGGAATTTGATCATGATGCTTGAGATTCATTGCCTTGGGCTTCAACAGAGATTCTTCTAGCTCACTAACAACCCTAGCAACTTCAGGGCCAGCAACCAACCACCTTCTTAAGGCAGAAGGATCCTCAGTGAGGCCTATAGCACCCTCTTGGTCTTTGATCTTGGCATTCTCTTGTTCATGACAGTGGTCCAAAGCAATCATCGAGAAAGCATGATCTGACTTTTTTACAACAAAATTTCCATCCATGAAGTTCGAGTAAACATCAGGGTGAGTCTGATGTAGGTTAAGCATATCCCGTACATGGATGGGCAGCCATCTGGCATAATGGTAGCAGTCTAAGGCGAACATCCAAGGTGTCAGTTGTCCAAGGACTTCAACGTACAAATTGAAGTTTCCTTCTCGGATGGACCTCACATACTCAAGGAGAAGCAGCTCTAGCTTCAACACAGTATCATATCAAATCATAGTTAGGCCTGAAAAAAAAAGCAATCTGGACATCCCTGTATCTCAATACTGACACTCCCACTGCTGTACCTGAAATGAACATAAGAAGTTGCATTATTGTGATTACTTGAATAAGCCATATCTCAAGAACCGTTTGTCATACAGACTTGATTTTGGGCTCAAAATGTGCGAAATGTACACATTTATATTAGTCAACAATACATTATTATGCCCTAAAAGCTCACATTTTCTAGTTATAAGCAAAAACGTGTTTTTTGGCAGCCATATTTGGACGCCATCTTGAATAATGCAAGTACCAAGCCAGATCCGAAGTGGGTCTTAATCTTATATGAAAGAGGACTTATTGGACTACATTTGTGCCAAATTTCATGCTTCTATCCAGAAGTGAACGATTCTTATGAAAATTGGCCCTTATCTGCCTGACTAGAGGAATTCTGGGCCATATTAGCATCTGGATTTCCTAATAATGGGATAGAAGAGAGAACCTGCAGGGTCTTGGCCCTCCATGGCAAATGATTGGACTCCCCTGAGTTCAGGTTTAATGGGATTTAACATTTTAACACAAACTGCTTTATGGTTCATAATTCTGTTGGCAGACTTACACTAAACCAAAAGTGATTTCTTAAACTGCTGGATTGTTCTTAGACAGCTTTTCCAATCTTTTAGTATTTACAGTATGTCACTTGGTTGCAACCTTCACACACAAAACAAAATAGAGACATCTGCAAAAGTACAAAGGTTTATTGTCAAAATTTCCAGGGCAATACTACATGAATACATGTATAGTTCACTGTTGATGCAGAGAATATATGTATATTTATACAGTATCTACAGTGGGGCAAAAAAGTATTTAGTCAGCCACCAATTGTGCAAGTTCTCCCACTTAAAAGATGAGAGAGGTCTCCAATTTTCATCATAGGTATACCTCAACTATGAGAGACAAAATGAGAAAAAAAATCCAGAAAATCACTTTGTCTGATTTTTAAAGAATTTTCTAGTTTTCTAGTAGAATTTTCAGTTTCTAACTACTTTGCGTTCGTGAAGTTGGGGTCACATCACTGTGTTGCATGTTCACTCCGACCGTTTGAAGCGATATTTTTGCCACAAGAGAGCCAGCTGAAAGACACACACAGAATACATATTTTAGTACCGAATATTGATAACTTGCCGACATTACAATGTTGTACGGCAGACTTGAAAGCAAAGTAGCATTAGCATTCATTAGCTTACCGTCATACGTAATGTAGTTGGTATCCTCATGTCTTCTCCTTTATACTGCTCTATGGTTTCCTAAACGCTCCAGTACTTTTCCAGAGTGTGTCGTATCGCCGGCTTTGCCTTCTGTTCTCCATTTTTGCCTTTATTCTGGCAAAAACAGCCAAAGAACATAGACGCCCCGTATCCTGCCAGCTTGTGTTTTGCGTAAGGTTATGCTTGTTTTACACCAGTTACGCTTGTTTTACATAGCGGGAGGGAGAGGGTTGCCCCGCCTCTCTGTAACTTTATTCCCACCCACTTCAAATGACACCCTAGTGCAGTGGAAACAAAGCGGGCCGAACTGTACCGTCCCGTACCGTACCGAACCGTACCATACTGGCCCTAGTGGAAAAGCGCCTTTTAAGTGACTCTCACCTGCGTGACATCTTATGCATCAAAACCACAGTTTTTGAGCCAGACCTGGCCGATTTACTGCAGTACAGATCTCAGTATCACCCTTCACATTAGTGCAGGAAAGTTATTTGTTTAGTGTTCTGAGGTGAATAAATTCTAAAATCTCAGTGTTGTAGAAGATGCCTTACAAACGAGACTGAGTTTATTTCTCAGGAAGCTTTATTGAAAGTCACATCTTCTATCATCAAAGTTCTCAGCATAATAAGAGAAAGAAACACGACTTTCCTCCAGCTTTTATAACCCCCAGAGATACTCAACCCCCACATAGCGTATCTCACACCTTAACCTCCACAGAAGCTCAGTAAACATATGCACCCATAGTCACACATAGCCCTCGAGACTTGCTGGCGTCTCTGCTCTCTTCTCCATCTCGGGGCTCCTGCCGGGACATTGTCTCTGACTTCCTTCTTCCCCCAGCACCCACCTCCTAGCCGAGGTCCCTGCTGGGGCATTGTTCATTTGGACGTTTGACTGTAGGCTCTGCACCGTCGAGCCACTGTATGCCTGTGGGGGAGAATGCGTACCATACAGCATGCTACATATGTGCACTAAATATGCACCATAGTGTATTGATTTTTTTTTGTGATGATCAAAACCACAGTTTTGAATATGCGCTGAGTCTTTTTAATCTGTCTATCATTTGTTCTTTTGTTTTTGAATTGACAATCAAACTGGGTCTCGTAAACCCGACAAATTAAATATTAAAATCAAATTTGGTCCGGCAGCACATTTTTCCATTTTGTATTATATAGTCTAAAATTGAAATAATGAAAAACATGACATTTTTCGTTTTTGATATCCGATTAGAAATCAAAAAGAATATTTTTGTTTTTTGATGGTCAATTGAAAAACCAAAGAACGAGCGATACAAGGATTCATGTCGCCCTGAATGTTTTGTACTTCTGAACAAGATAAGTGTTGGTGTTATTCTCCTGTTCACAGGTTTTGAATTTAGAAGTTTACAGTGAGCATTTAATAGTGAATATTATGTAATGTTTCAAATTAATATAAATATGTTTAATCTTCCCAAAAGTTTTTTTTCCCTGACAGACATTTTGTTCATTTTATGTGGTCTTCAAATATGAAAGGCAGAGTGATTTTGGTAAAAACTTGTTTAGATGTATTTGTGTTCTGTGTGAAAAAATGAAAAGTATTCCATTTGCAATAAAAAATTTCATGAAATAGTTCGTTTGCTTAATGTTAATGGTTCAAAGAATGTCAGGCTGAATGGTCGGCCCCCACGCGTTTTCACCTCACCAAATCTGTCCCTCTTTGCAAAAAAGTTTGGACACCCCTGCTATAGCGTAATGATAATCAAGTCAGTGGTGGTAATGCACCTGTTAGCTGGTTGCCAACTGCCAGTCAAATCTAAAAGAAGAAGAGTGATGACTGGATTCATACAATGATTAGACTCCATCCTTTTACTTGCACAGATATAATATATTGTAACGTTGGGGCTTTGAATGATTATGTGTTTGTGCAACCCTTATTGAAACGGGGATCTGGGAGGATGACCTCCCCTCCTGTCTGTGTTCAAGGGTGTGTTTCAATAAAGCCTGTTTCGTCACAGCCATCTGCTCCTTTCTTGCGTGAACCCCTAGTACGTCACAATATGGACTCGTTCAGACACTGACTTTCTGATGACTGGTCAACTTTTACAGACACAAATGTAAATACTTCAAAATGAAACCCCGATTTGTTGCTTTTCATAATGAGTTTCTTTACTTTTTTAGAGCCCTTGACATTATGAAAAACAAAAAGGCATTATGTTATGTACCCGTTCCTGCTGATGCAATGTTTCAACAACTGTAAGGAATATTGTTCGTACGTTTCTCAAAATAAAAGTTTTTTTTTTTTAAATGTGACGTCATTTTCAAGCGTCCGCGCGTTGACCAAAAATGGAGGCGAGGCTCGTGGGAAGGCAACGTGAGGGTTCGAGATTTGGTGAGTAAAACAGTTGAAACGACTTTTGTGTGTCACCAACAGACGTGAGGAATGCTTGTGAGACGACACTGTTTCCAGAAGGTTCTAGTTCTGCTTTTAAAGGCTTGAAAACACCGGTGAAATACCGCTAACAGCAGCTAACTGAACTAGCCTAGCATAGCCGCTCCAGAAGAATTGGTTTTGCCGTGGTCGTCCAGATTTAATCGTCCAGCAACAGACTCAAGATCGCGGGACGACTGAAACAAGGAGATTCACTCAGAATGCAGTCATTAAAGGATTGCTTTTAAAATAAAAATAAAATTTACAAAGCAAGACAAAGATACAGAAAGATAGAAAAAATGTGAAAGAAATATTGTAGGAGCCATGATGGAATGACCACAAAGAAATGAAAAATAAAATAAAGTTAATAACAAATCTGATTGAACATAATGAGCACAAAAAGCTACAAGGCAAGAGACAGTTTAAAAATGCAAGGACTTTGAAATACAAAGAAAAAGTTTTCTGGCGTTTTTGTTTAAATTTTTGATTATTTTTTTTTTTGTAGTGAATTTAAATATTTAACAAGATTGTGTTTAAATAAATTAAAGGTGGTGGTGGTTCTTTCTTTTGCAGCAGTGAACATATTTACCCAAAATGATGACAGGATTTACAACATCCTTGACATTTGCATCCAGTGAATCCATATAATAGACAATATCATTGTAGATAAAAGAAGGGATGTTTACAATGTTTAATGACAACCAACTGTGGATGTTGACCCAAAAAGTATCGCTGAGTGAACAGCTAAAAACATAAATGTTCAATGGTTTCAACCTCAGAGGTGCAAAAACACAGAGGGCTACCTCAATGTTAAAGGGCTGATGACACGATTGTGACATTTTTTAGCATGTTGTGTAAACTCAAAAGTCATTGTCGATGATCAATATATTTACAACCGCGCCTTCATAAGGGCAGCACCCCAATGACGTAATGGACAGAACGGACTCCGGTGTTGTTTACTGGAATGACCGCAACTTTGTAGCTCTCAGTTTCTCTGGTTTCTTGTTTTAATTTTACGGCTATGCCTTCACGTTATGTTGCAGGCTTAGATAAACAGCAGGCCCTGAAAGACCACATCACACGCTTCAGCTCCAACTGTCATAAGCCTCCTCATGCGCTTTTACGCAGGGGGAGCGCACCAGGAGGGGAAGGAATAATGTGTTTACGCACAGCTTTGACCTACTTTCTATGAGCGCATGCTGACATCTCGCCGGTCCGGCCACGTCCCCTCTATCACGAGCTGATCACCAGCTGATTCCCACTCCTGCTGCTCATGTTTCCCGGTCCTCGCCCAGGTGCTTCTCATCACACCATCACCAGCACTGCGTGTACTTAGTGGCCATTTGCCAGTCACGCACTGCTGGTTCATAGTATTGTCATCTGTGCTGTTTGCCAGTATTTTCAGCACTCTTACGGCGTGTTAGTCACTCCATGTTCACCGTGGTTCTCGTGCATCCTTGAAGCAATGTCGGCTCTGGGGCGCACCTTTGGCTTTGTCTCCTCTCATTCATTCTCTGGGCAATGCCGGCCCCCAAACACCATCAGTAAGTGTGTTTGTGTTTTTTTGTATGTCTTCACCTTTTTGGGAATGGTCTGTCTTTCTGTATTAAATGTGCTGTGGTGAACCCTGCACATAAATCCTTGTTATTTCATCCTCCCTCTCCGTGCTCTGCGTAAGAGCGCATGAGGAGGGAAAGGAAGAATGGATTTACACACATGTATTGAACATAAAGACTGATCCCAAAAGGTGAAGACTTCCACAAATACACAGAAATACAAACAGTAGGCGTTCAGGGCCGACATCGCCCAGCGAACGTATGGAGAGGAAACATGTTAACCACGGTTGCGCCCCAGAGCTGACATTGTTACAAGGGCACAACAGAACCACGGCTGCATGGAGTGGCTAACACATCGTGATAGTGTTGGCAATATTGGCTGGCTGACAACATGGCAGATGATGCACACAAAATGTGAACAGCTGACTGTCACTCTCTTAAGTCTGACTCGCTAGGCACGATGCCCGCTTGGCACAGCTCAAACCTATAAGTTCTGATGCCCACAGATTCTTCATTGTCATCCCATTCTTTGGAACTATAATCATCTGAAGATTGGACAACACAAACCAATTCCAGACTACATGTGCTGGAACCATTGTCGATGTTTTCTACCGCTTCTATCCTGTGTGTACAATAGGCAGCCAAGTGCTGTGTTCTGTCTGCATACCTGCCAACTACTCCGGTTTTGCCGTAATGGTTCCGGTTTTTAAGACCCCGTTCCGGGTTCCGGTTTTATTATTCAAAATTACGGTTTTTCACTAAAAAATTCAGTCAAAAATTTTAAATCGTAAAAAAAACACGGAAAACACGAAAGCAATTCCAAACACGCTGTCGCTCGGAATCGTATCTAAATTTAGAACAAAGGCAATCGGCACTGCTTCATGTAGGTGTATTGCGCATGTGCGAGAGGTCTGAGCCAATTTTCCATGTGCAATCGCGAGGCACTCAGGTAAGAGTTATATGTTTTCATCATGGAGTCTGCCGGAGAAAAATCACTAACGAGCATGAAACACAAACGAAAATTACAGTCTTTTCGTGAGGAATACAGCAAAGCATTTCCGGGAGTTATTATTTGCTCAAGAAGGGGTGAAAATTACGCAAATTGCACTTTGTGTAGACAAGACTTTTTGATTGGACATGGCGGAATCAGCGATGTGAAAGACCACGTAAAAACGAAAAAACACAAGGCCAGTGCCAGTGACGCTAGCGGCAAACTTGAAGAACATGTGCTGTGTAATTGCAAGCCTTGTCATGCTTGGTGTATCATGTAAACACATAAAATATCAGAGCGATTTTGCCGTCATTACGCACGTGTGTCATACAGTGCTAGTATACCCTGCTGATATTTCTAGTCTTCTAGTTACCTCCGCCAAGGAGGTTATGTGATCATCAGCGTTGGTTTGTCTGTTTGTCTGTTTCTTTGTTAGCAAGATAACTCAAAAAGTTATGGACGGATTTTCATGAAGTTTTCACAGATTGTCAGAAATGGGGTATCCTACAGATGATTAGATTTTGGTGGTGATCCGGATCACCGTCTGGATCCAGGAATTTTTTAAAGGATTCTTTTTTTTTTTTTAATTTAACATTGCGAGACAGGGCCATTTTCAGTATTTTATTTATGATGTTAAACACTGTATGGGGGGAACTGTGGCGCTTGGCGAAGGTCTACGCTCTCCGAGTGCTTTTCTAGTATTCATAATACATCACATCTGGCCTATTCAAAGTTCTATGCAGTGCTAAGATAGTCTTTTGAATGCAAATTTAATGAATGAATGAATCTTTATTTCGGATAGATTAAAAGTAAAGATTAAAAAGAAACAGAATAATAAAACAAAGGTGAAAAAATCCAACAAGGTCAAATTAAACAATAACTCCTCTGATTATACAGTTCAACATAAGTTATCTGAAATGGGTGATGGCTGAAGCCGCAGCTTATATTGCCCACCCATATTCCATCCAAGAATTCAAAAGAAAAACAAAACAAGAGCGGTTACAATTCAGAACAAAGCTAAGACAAAACGTGACAAAAAAAACTAAGTAACAACACAACACAGACTGGATATGACAATCCTTATGTGATTTTACATGTCATCTTGTATATATGTTTGGAGTATTTCTTCCTTTAGTTTTTGTTTAAATTGTCCAAGCGTTGTACATGATTTTAATTCAGGTCCAAAAGCGTTCCATAATCTGACTCCTTGCACTGAAACACAGTGTTGCTTGGTGGTAGTTCTCACTGAAGGTTTTTGAAATATACATGTTCCTCTGAAATGATATTGTTTCTCCCTTATTTGGAACAACTTTTGGATATTTGCGGGCAGTGACAGATTCTTAGCTTTAAACATTATTACTGCAGTTTTAAAGTCAATCTTTCAACTTGAGAGCTTTTAATTTAAGAAAAAGTGGGTTTGTTGGTTCCCTGTAAGCAGCTTTGTTTATTATTCTAATAGCTCTCTTCTGAAGCATAAAGACTGGATATATGCTTGTTTTATATGTATTTCCCCATACTTCAGTACAATATGTCATGTATGGGAGTATTAATGAATGATACAAAGTATATAATGTGGGTTGATTCAGCAAATATTTCGCTCTGTGTAGTACTGCAATTGATTTAGATATTTTACCTTTAATATAATTAATATGTGACTTCTATGTCAAATGCTAATATTTGTTTGACACTGCGGCCCCTGGACCCCGGCTAGCTACTAGGCTTTTCAGGTTTGAAAGTTGAAGAAATATGAGGTTGTTAGCTACATTCTAACTTGATTTAATGCTAATATTTGTTTGGCGTCGGGGGGCTTCGCCCCCCCTGAACCCCCCGTCAGGACTTTGTCCTGGACCTACTGGGGCCTGTGGCCCCTGGACCCCGGCTAGCTACTAGGCTTTTCAGGTTTGAAAGTTGAAGAAATATGAGGTTTAACTAGATTTAATGCTAATATTTGTTTGGCAAATATTAGCATTATTATTATTAGCATTAGCATTATTAGCATTAGCATCGGCCCCTCGACCCCGGCTAGCTACTAGGCTTTTCAGGTTTGAAAAGTTGGCAGGTATGTGTCTGTGATGTTACAACATGGCCGGGGGGGTTTCCAGCCACTGTCGCAATTGGTGACATGGCGCTCATGAAAACGTCGGCTATTTGCTTGAAAAAAAAGCCTGTTTGACTTAGAACTGCACAGACCAACCTGTTTTGTCATATTGTATTATGTGTTGAAAAATTAGAGGAAGTCAAAAACATGTCATCAGCCCTTTAAATCTTTTGTGCAAAAATCATTAGCTGGGTAGATTGTGGAATTTTGTAATGGGTTTCCTTGACTTTGGGAGTGACAGGATATGAGAGATGAAAAGAAAAGCATTTTTTCCTTCGGGTCGTTTGAATGTTTTCTGATGCAGCAACTGTGTTAAAGTCTTCAAAGTTTCTTTGTTTAAAGGCAAGACAGTTTTATTGTTGCACCTTCTAACAAATCGACTTCATTAATTTTCAAGCAAGGTAAGAAGGGGACATGACAGGCAAGACATCCCGTCCTGGATCATTGGAAGTACTGAAGTTGGGATTGCTTTACAGATCCTATCAGTTTTTTTTAATGCAGTTTAAAAGGAATTTTTTTTTTCTTCGTATGATAACAGATGTCTTTCACTGTTCACTAAATCTAGGACAAAAGTTAGTCCTTATGAAACCACTCAGCATGAAAAAATGATTTTCTATTCATAATAACTAGTACATACCTGTGCATGCCCATAGAAACCAAGTCTAAGCAAATATTTCTGCATGCCCGTAGAACACAATGGTAAAATGGTAAATGGCATTCACTTATATAGCGCTTTTATTCTCATCTCTTGATGACCAAAGTGCTTTACAGATCCTGCTATCCACCTATTCACACGCACATGCACACACTGATGGTGTAAGCAAGCATGTCAACACTCGTTCAGTGATGCCTGCCTTTGATCTTTAATAGTGTCATAGCGAGTCCTGTGATCTTTGATGACGTCATAGCGAGTCCTATGATCACACACAGACACACACACAGATTTTATTGAATCACTCTACTATGGTGTCAGTATGACGTCATATAGACATCATATAGGCATCATAGGACTTCATGTAGGCATCATAGGCTCATCATAGGTGGTCTTATAAGATAAGATAAGCCTTTATTAGTCCCACAATGGGGAAATTCCAGGATTGCAACAGCACAGGGATAGCAACACTCAGAGCAACAATCAGAAGGCAAGAAAAAAACAACAACAGCTAGTATACATATGTACATATTACTATATATATATATATATATATATATATATAGACACACAGTGCGGAGCATTGTGGTTGGTGAATGTGCAGCAGAAAGTCTAAGCTCTCCCTCCACGGGTGCGGCGGGCCAGCTGGATGTCTTTGGGCATGATGGTGACCCTCTTGGCGTGGATGGCGCACAGGTTGGTGTCCTCGAAGAGACCCACCAGGTAGGCCTCGCTGGCCTCCTGCAGAGCCATGACGGCGGAGCTCTGGAAGCGCAGGTCGGTTCTGAAGTCCTGATCGATCTCCCTCACCAGGCGCTGGAAGGGCAGCCTACGGATGAGCAGCTCCGTGGATTTCTGGTAGCGACGGATCTCTCTCAGAGCCACGGCACCGGGCCTGCAACGGCGAGGCCTCCCCACTCCGCCGGTGGCCAGAGCTCTTTTTCGAGCAGCCTTGGTGGCTAGCTGCTTCCTGGGGGGCTTTTTTCTCCAGTAGATTTACGGGTGGTCTGCTTGGTTCTTGCCATCACTCTTTATTATTCTGTCTTATATTTCTTGCACGCCGCCTAAACTCCAGCCCGGCACCCGCGTCGCTTTCGCCACAGTTCCTCGGCATGTCGAGCTTCTCCATTAGCACCGGGTGGTGGTTGGAGCTAGCTAGCCAGCTAGCTCCGTCCCCCGCTGCAAACAGCGGCTCCGTCCGCCGACTCGGGAGACCCTTGGGGCGATCTGTGTGTCTGTGATTTTCCGCTAATTCGCGGAATTCCGCTTTTGTTATCTTCCAAAAATTTTCAGACCAAGATGGCGGCGCTTGCACAACGCGAGGCTCAGCGTCTCTTCAGATTATGTGGATTAGCAGCGATATTTCTGCTCATTTCGGGTCTGTTCGTTCAGAACAGCTTCGCTTTTAACATCCTACACCTGAAATGAACTTTTGGACATTGGATTACAAAATAACGACCTTTTTATCAGCAACCTACGTTTCATCCCTGAGCTCTGGAGAACACCCGACGCTAGGTAAGCTACCCGGCCGACCGAAAGTGCTCGCAGGCGGCATAGAAACCGTAAACAAAGGCGGGGGAAGCGCGGAGGGCTAAGAGCTAAGCTAAAGCTAACACCGCTTTCTCTACCCAGCATTTTCCTCGCTCATGTATGGTCAGTGGCGAACAGAATGAATGAGCTACTGCTTCGGATCACCAACAATAAGAAACTTATGAACTGCAATATCATGATTTTCACGGAAATATGGCTACATAGTGGAGTACTTGTGTTGCGCCACGAGACGACTTTTGTTGTGATGTTGCGCATTATAAATAATGCTGAATTGAATTGAATTACTTGACGGTGCTGTTGAGCTGGCCGGACGGCACACTCTGCGGGCAGACAGAGCAGCAAGGCTTGGTGCACGAACTCTGTCACTGTTGGGAGACACTGCTCAGCTAACCTGGAGTTTCTCATGGTTAAATGTAGACCTTTATATCAATCAATCAATCAAAGACTTTACTCCAGACTCATGGTCCATCAAAAATAAAATAAATAAATAAAATAAAATAAAACAAGACAGTTGAAAACAGATAATAAGAAAAAGACTTAAAAAGACTACTGTGCCAGTGCCTTCTAAACTGTGACTGACAGCGAATAGAACTGAGCTTAATGCTAGACATGACTTGAATGATTTCATTTCTAGATACATCAAGCCGACAGATGAATTTATACATAAGATTCCTTATTACTGCATGCAGTGTATTTACACGTGATGAGACAAATAACTCGGAAGCACTGCACCATCAAGGCTTTAAAGCATCATTGTAAGCAACCTGTAATTTCTGCATACTTTGTTTCCTATAATTTATCCATAAATGAGCAGTGTATAAAGGTGTACAATAGGTTTTAAAAAGAACCAGTTTCACCTCATCTGAACAAAAAACAAACCTGCGTGCAAGAATATTTGCTTGCATGTAGATTTTGCAGCGTTGTCTGAAAATATCATCATCATCAGTCATTCTATCATTAATAAAATGTCCCAGATATTTAATTTTATCCCTGACAATTAATTCCTTGCCTGCCAATTCAAAGACAGGGAATTTCATTAACAAATCTTCTCTAGTGCGGCAAATCGGCACACAACTCTTATTTGTATTATATTTTATGTCATTTTCCTCTCCATAAGCAGTGCACACTCTTAATAACTCCTGAAGACCAGCACTACTTGGACTGAGAATAACTAGATCATCAGCATACATAAAATGATTCACTAACTTATTCCCTATTAAACACCCAGTTTTACAGGCATTCAGTTGCTTTGACAACTCATCCATATAAAGATTAAACAGGACGGGACAATATACTGCCCTGTCTGACACCACTGCTCACACCAGATGGGGGTGAATGACTCTTCCCCCATTTCACCAGCATCTTCTGATGTGCAAACCAGTAAATCAGGATACGTACTAAGTACTTGGGAACCCCCCTGTCAATCATTTTCCTAAACAATATCCTGTGATTAACACGATCAAACGACTTAGAGGCGATCAAACGCCTTATATCAGCCATAGGAGTTCACTTTTCACTTTTCTTCATCTTACCTGCTGAAGATGTTTTGGACTTTATTTAAAAAATATTTTTAACGCCACACATGTGATGGATAATGCTTGTTGGAATATTTTAGGAATGCTATCTTCTTGGAACATAAGTCAATATTATACAGTAATAAGTTACATTCAGCTGTTTGTTTTATGTCATTTAAGCACAGTTCTGGTACTTAAAAATCATAAAAACCCAGGAGCTTCGGGGGGCTTTGCCCCCCTTACCCCCCCACCGGGGCTCTGCCCCGGACCCCGCTGGGGGACTGCGTCCCCCAAACCCCCTGCTAAATTTTAAGATAATTTTCCCAACCCCAAATCACATCCCTATATTATGGAATAGATAAAATTAACTGATTTTGATTTGATCAAGTGTTAAAGCATGTGATGGATAATGCTTGTTGGAATATTTTAGGAATGCTATCTTCTTGGAACATAAGTCAATATTATACAGTAATAAGTGGTATTCAGCTGTTTGTTTTATGTCATTTAAGCACAGTTCTGGTACTTTAAAATCATAAAATAAAGAAAATATAAGACATATAACATAAACAAATAAAATATAAGAAATAAAAATTTCAGATAATTTTCAGATAATTTCGCCGACCCCAAATCACATCCCTATATATATATATATATATATATATATATATATAGATAGATAGATAGATAGAGTGAAAGGTGTAGAAAGAAGAAGGAAGATAAGAGAAGGACAGTTGCAAACGGCAGCCAACTCATGTGGCGCCGCCAGTCCAGCGGAACCGGAACCGGAAAAAAAAAAAATTATGATCTTTTAACGAGTCCTATGGTCATGACACACAGACAGACACGCAAAGATTTCATATCAACATCATGTAGACATCATAGGCGGTCCTATCATCTTTTAGCGAGTCCTATGGTTGTGACAGATTTCTTGAATTATATGATTCTGAAAAGAATATAATAGAGTGATGAAGAAGACACACAGACACAGATTTCTTGAATTATATAGAGCAGTAATCCCCAGCCATGTGCCATGGAGACCCAAGACCCTGCAGGTTTTACCTTCAACCAGAGTCTTCAACAGGTGGTTTCATTAAGTTTCTTCCCACTGAGTGGTAATCAGTGGAAACACCTGCTGAAGAAGCTGGAGAAACAGAAAACCTTCAGGGTCTTGGGCCTCCATGGAACAGGGTTGGGGACCACTGATATAGAGGAACCTGTTGTTCCAATATATAGAGTAGGTGGCGGTAAGCTGGTTGCCAACCGCCAATCAAATCTAAAAGAAGAACCTGTTGTTCCATAGGGAATGATGTCTGAAGATAGAGTTGAGGTTTGATTGGACACAGCAATGATGATAGAAGGACTACAACTCCTGACCAGATAGAGTGAAGTACATGGCGATAATGTGCCTGTAAGCTGGTTGCCAACCACCAATCAAATCTAAAAGAAGACGATGTTCATAGAATAGTGTTGTGTGGGGAGAAGTTGTCGGTAAATATCATTTTGTTATAGTCCAGTGCTTTTTTGCTGAAGTTAGATAATTTAATGAGAATCTTTTGAACTTCAAAATCCCATTTAAGTAGGAAGTTGATGCCTCTAACTTTGTCGAATAATTTATTTGGGATATGATACCACATGGAATTGGGCTGGGAGAGACAGTCTTTCAACCATTTCAATCTCAGAGATGCAATAATTGATTCAAATTCCATGGCTTTTAGTCCTCCTTTGTCAAAGTCTTTAACAAATTGAGATTGACGAAGATAATTTTTTTTTCCACAATATCTTTATTGAACCTTTTTTTTTTTTTTAACAAACATGATACAAACAATCAAACACTAACACTAAAGTACTACAAAAAAAAAAAATGCACTAAAAACACCAACAACCACCAACAAAATCAAGTCTTCAACAATGCTCCTCTGTTTAGTCTAGACAATCCAATACATAAGTATACATATTATGTTCACCAGTTTGGAATTTACAAGGTCCACACACATCATTCACCTTCTTCTTCAAGAGTTATGTTTAAATTTTTTACATAATCAATAAAAGGTCTCCATATATTCTCAAACACAATTTCCTTTGATTTCAGTATATATGTTATTCTTTCTAATGGAAGGTTTGTTAACATCTGTCTTAACCACTGAGTCACATCTGGTCTATGAGTCTTTTTCCATAATAGTGCAATACATTTTTTGGCATTAAGCAAACTGAGGTCTATGAATGTTCTTTCACTTTTATTAAAATTATGCTTTTCTGGGTACAGACCCAACAAAAACAGTTTAGGATTCAATATGATTTGTTTTGAGATTATTTTTTCAATTGTTACCCTCACCTCTTCCCAAAACATTCTTATTAATCTACATTCCCATAAACAATGAAATAGGGTTCCTTTACTTTCCATGCATTTTGTGCATGTATCTGGTATATTTTTGTTATATCTATTTAACTCCTCCGGTGTAACATACATCCGCATTAACCATTTGAAATGTATCAATTTAAGGCGTGCATTTATTGATTTGGTTTGAGCTTCTGTACAAGCCAATTCCCATTGTTCCTCTGAAATTTCAATTTGCAGATCTTCTTTCCAGTAGTTTAATCTTTTCAGTGAATTTTCACTTGAAGATAGTGTCAATGAGTTATAAAACTCTGAAATAATACCCTTTCTTTTACTATCTTTCATCATCATTTTTTCCAAGGATGAATAAATAGGTCGAGTGAGAGCTTTATTTTGATTTGATCGAATAAAGTTTCTAAGTTGAAGATATTTAAAAAAATGTGTTCTATTGAGATTAAATTTGATCCTCAGCTCTTCAAAAGACATTATGTTGTCTGCACATGGCAAATATAAATCCTGAATCTTTTGTATCCCTTTTAAATTCCATACTTTAAATACAGCGTCCGCTCTCCCTGGTTTAAAATATTGATTACCCCATATTGGACTAAATTGTGACAATAACTGTGGTTCTTTTAAATAGTTTTTAGCTTCACACCATATTTTGATCATATGCTTTACAAATAGATTTTTAACTTGTTTTTGTAATTTTTTTGCCGAATCTGAGTATATGAATATGGGAAGAGGTAAAGGTAAATTGTATGATTCCATTTCAGTCCAGTGAGGGAGATCATTTGATGAAAAATAATATGTCATAGACCTCAGTTGTGCCGACCAATAATACAACATAAAATTTGGACATTTCAGACCTCCACGATCAAATGGTAAATATAATAAAGACAAACGTAATCTAGCCCTCCTGTTGTTCCATATAAATTCCACTAACTTTTTTTTTATTCTTGAGAATAGATCTAAAGGTGGTGATAAGGGAATGTATTGAAATAAATAAAGTATTTTAGGTAAAATATTACTTTTAAGTATATTGATTCTCCCGATCATCGACATTGGTAGTGACATCCATCTCTGAGTTAACTCATTGATATCTGACATTAAGGCTTCATAGTTGACACTGGCGACTGATTCTAGCTTAGGCATAATATGGATTCCTAAATATTTAAACTGATTTACAACATTGAATTGATTTACCTCAGGGGCTGGGTAATTTCTCTGGGTCTCATTTAGCATTAATATTGAAGATTTAGTTTTATTTATTTTATATCCTGATATTTCCCCAAAATTCTTTATTAAATTCAACAAGGTTGGAATTGATTTTTTTAGATTCGACATAAACAAAATTATATCATCGGCGTACAGGGAGATTTTATGTTCTGTTGGTCCAACTTTAATTCCATATATTTGTGAATGTAAACGTATCGCTATCGCTAAAGGTTCAATTGCCATAGTAAACAGTAAAGGTGAAAGTGGACAGCCTTGTCGACATCCTCTATTGATTTTTATTGGTTTTGAAATATTGTTATTTGTTAGGATTTCTGCTGTAGCATTATTGTATATTATTTGAACCCATTTTATGAAATTATTTCCAAGTCCAAACCTTTGTAGGACTTCAAAAAGAAAGGGCCATTCAACTCTATCAAAGGCCTTTTCGGCGTCCAATGATAGGAGAGCTGTATCCGGTGCTTCTTTATTAAAATAAATAATATTAAATAGTCTTCTTACATTATGGAAGCCTTGTCTACCCTTTATAAAGCCATTCTGATCTCGATTAATAATATTTGGTAAAATTTCTTGTATTCGTCTTGCTAAAATTTTACAGATTATCTTAAGGTCGGCGTTTAATAGGCTTATTGGTCTCATATTTTCACATTTATTAGAGGGCTTACCTGGTTTTGGCAGCAGTATAATTAAGGCATTATTTATGTATGATGGTAAATTATTATTTTGAAATGCTTCTAAAACCATTTCCAAAAAAGGTTTTATTAATTTATTCTTAAATTTTTTATAAAGGTCAACTGGAAGACCATCTGGTCCTGCACTTTTTCCTGATTTCATATTATCAATGGCTAGCCCAACTTCTTCTTGACTAATTTTAGACTCCAATATCTCCCTGTTTTCATTTGGAATACACGGTATAGATAGTTCGTTCAAAAACCCATTTAGTTTTGTTAAATCAGGTTCATTTTTGGTATCATATAATTTTTCATAGTAATCTCTAAAGGCTCTATTAATTTCTAAAGGATCTATAACTACCTGTCCGTTACTTATAATACTGGTAATTGGTGTTTTAATTTCCAATTGTTTAATCTGCCATGCTAATAATTTTCCTGATTTTTCACCTTGTTCATAAAAAGATTGTTTCAATCTTAGAAGACTCGAGGCAGCTCTATTCGCTGATTTTTTGTCGTATTCAGCTCTCAAAATCAGTAATTCATTCTCCAACCTTGGGTCACTTCCTGCATACACTTTTTCCTGAAGACTTTTTATTTTATGTTCCAATTTAGCTCTCTCCTCTCGAGTCTTCTTAGATTTTGATCCTGTATAACTAATAATATGTCCCCTAATAAAAGCTTTGAAAGCCTCCCACTTTACACATGCTGATGTTTGTGTAGTATTGATGTCAAAGAACTCGTCTATCTGTTTTTCTATATACTTGACAAATTCCTCATCCTGAAGCCATTTATGCTGAAATTGCCATCTACCTGATTCCTTTGTCAATTTTTTATCTACATATATTAGACAACAGGGTGCATGATCAGAAATCACGATGTTATCATAAAAGCAGTTTTGAATCTTGGACCTTAATTCTGTGGAAATCAAAAAATAATCAATACGTGAGAATGTCTTGTAGGTACTGGAATAACAAGAATAGGCTTTAACTTGTGGTTTCATTTCTCTCCATATATCTAACAATCTCAATTCTTTCATAAAATGATTAATAGTCATCCTACATCCAATGTGCGTACAATCCAGTCCTGTTGATCTATCCACACCTGGATTCAATGTACAATTAAAATCCCCTGCTATTATATGTTGCCCTGTAAGTGATGATAAGATGAGAAATAAATTAGCAAATAACTTCTGATCATCTATATTGGGACCATATAAGTTCACAAGATTTATATTTTCTAATAGCAAAGAACCTTGAATGATTACATATCTTCCAAATTTGTCTCCAATTACATTTTTCACCTGAAAAGGAACTGATTTATGTATGAGAGTCATAACTCCCCTGGCTCGGGATGAAAATGAAGAGGTGAATACACTTCCCTGCCATCTACTCCTAATTCTTTTAACATCCTCCTCTATCAGATGAGTTTCTTGTAAAAACACAATTCTTGAACCCATGTCCTTTATTTTATTCATAACTTGTTTAAGTTTTTTTAAATTTTGTAGACCTCTGCAATTCCATGAAGTTAAATTAAGATTAACACTTTGGTCCATGATCAATAGAGAGTTTGGGATTACCTTGCAGTGTAAACATGCTCATACAGAGAAGCAAAAACATGAGTGGTTGAACATTCATCCTACAAACTACACACAAACAAATTTCCCCTTCCCACACTTGTGGCAAACCCCCCAAAATCAAAAGAAAAATTCTGTCTCCCGATATAGCCATCGACCGTTCCACACCCACGGGGAACAGCCTAAGCCACTCCTTCTTCATCCTCCCAATCACCCTAACTCTACTGCTTTTAATGACGTAACATTAACTCTCCTCTGTAGTTTTCCAACTTAACTCCAAAATTTTTAACAACTTTGTACATCATAGTTTTGTTTTGTTTTTTTGTTTGTTTTGTTTTTGTTTTGTTTTTTTAATATATAATACAATCTATATTTTGTAAACTTACTATTTACTTCAAGTCAGTCAGATGCCTGTGCAAATGCTTAATTATTCTACCTTATATTTTGTTCATGCTTAGCTCCCACCAGTCTCTTCTTCTTCTTTGATCTTCTTGATGAACTCCTGCGCCTCCTCTGGGGTCTTGAAAATGTGGGTTCTGCCCTCATACGTGGTCAGCAGTCTCGCAGGATAGATTACACCATGACGAATCCCAAGGTTGCGCAGCTCCTTACGTACGGGATCAAACTGCTTCCTCAATTGCTGGATTCCTGTGGCCAAATCTGGGTAGAACCGCACCTGCTGGTCCTGGTGTTTAATCTCTCCTTTAGCACGTGCAGCGTTGAAGATCTTCATCCTGTCTCTGTTGCTAAGAAACTTCATAATTAAGGTCCTCGGCGGTCCCTTATCTCTCCGTGGGCCAATACGATGTGCTTTTTCCAGAACCACTGCTGATTGCAACTCCTCGCTGCCCAGCACCTCCGGAATCCACTTTTCCAGAAAGGAACATACGTCCCGACCTTCTGATTCCTCTGGAAGACCCACCAGCCTCAAATTATTCTGTCTCGACCGAGATTCCAAATCCAAAATATTATCTTCCAGAGATTTATTTTTTTTTTCCAAAGTGCGCACCTTTAATTGAAGACGGGTGACGTCATCTTCAGCACTAGCGAGACGGAGCTCCATCTGCGCCGTTCGTTCTACACAGTCACCCAATTCCTTTCTTATTCCTTCCAACGCTGTCATAATCCCATCAAATCTAGAGGAAAAGTCCGCTCTCATTGAACTCATGGCAGCCATCAGCGCATCTGCGCCTCCCCCCGCAGACATCGCACCGTTGCCAGCCTCCTCCGCCATATATGGAGTTTTGTTTGCTGCGTCACAGACCTGAAAGTCCGTTAATTTGGACTGTTTCGGCGGCTCGCTTTTTCCTTTTCCTGGTTTTCCAGCCTTAGGCTTCGCCGACATATCCTCGCCCAAATGCTGGGATACGTTCTGTCCCAAATGAGAGAGTTATTTGCCGATTTTTTTTCTCCAGGAGCAGAGCAGAGCGAGACACGTCCGTCCTACGTGGCAGCCATAACCGGAAGTCCTGACGAAGATAATTAGTTTTATTTTTCCAGTTAAGCTTAAATATACCTGCCAACTACTCCGGTTTTGCCGTAATGGTTACGGTTTTCAAGACCCCATTCCGGGTTACGGCTTTATTAATCAAAATTACGGTTTTTCACTAAAAATTCAGTCAAAAATTTTAAATCGTAAAAAAAACACGAAAGCAATTCCAAACACGAGATTGCTAGGAATCGTATCTAAATTTACCTGAAGCGTTTGCTAAGCTAACACTATAGCTAACGCCATAGCTAGTCGTAGCACCTAACACCGATACTAAGAAGCGACTCCGTCCCCGGTGATTGGGGCTCGCCGGAGGAACCAACCGAGGCAACAGTTGAACGGGAGCTGGATCGGAGTTCAAGTACAGCGATGGTAGGAGACGGGGACCAGTGGAGGAGCAGCCGAGGCCCCAGCTGGATAAGAGCCGGAATCGGAGCTCAACTACAGCGGCGGTGGGCGGCGGGACTCGGTGGAGGAGCTGCTGGTACCCCAGCTGGACAGGAGCTCAATTGCAGTGGCGGTAAGCAGCGGGACTAACAGCGGAGGGGGCTAGCTGAGGCCCAGCTGGATTCGAGGTCGGTCGGATCGGATATCGGTGTCACCAGCAGAGATTGTTTTACCTATCAACAGGTCAGTAAAAATGCCACCAAAGAAGGAGGAAATGGAAGAGATCAAAAAATCTCTGAACTGAGTTCAGAGATTTTATCTTCTTGGAACATAAGTCAATATTATACAGTAATAAGTGGCATTCAGCTGTTTGTTTTATGTCATTTAAGCACAGTTCTGGTACTTAAAAATCATAAAAACCCAGAAACTTCGGGGGGCTTCACCCCCCTTGCCCCCCCCCACCGGGACTCTGCCCCAGACCCCACTGGGGGACTATGTCCCCCAGACCCCCTGCTAAATTTTCAGATAATTTCCCCAACCCCAAATCACATCCCTGGGTAAAGAATGACATATTGAGGCAGGCCAGAAAGTTACGGGGAACAGAAGTTTACCTAAAATGAACATCTAACAAAAACTAATGCTGAAATAGCACGGCAAAGCACGGATGCTGAAAAGACAAAATAAGATACAGGCAACATGGACAAGAAATTGTAGAGTTTGGATCAAATAAATAAATATAGATGAACACTGATTAAGAAAATTAAGAGACTATGGTAATCCATATCCACACACATGACAAGTCTTTTCGTGAGGAATACTCCAAAGCATTTCCAGGAATTATTATTGCAGACTGTGAGCGCATATTCAGCCATGTGAACAAGAACAAAACTGAGTTCAGGTCCAGTCTGTCACCTAAAGTTCTGGGCAACCTCATGACCAGGAAAATAATGATGACAGCTTCGGGTAACAAGTGCCACAGTGTGTTCCATTCAAAAGACCAACTGAAGAAAGCTAAGAGGTGCACCATGGAAAACAACAATGCTTGAGAGTTACCATAGAGTTTGTCCTTGATCTTTTCCATCAGCATATCTGCATTGACAATTTAAGGAAAATAGAAACATGATTGTTGAAGAAATATGAGGTTGTTAGCCACATTTTAACTTGATTTAATGCTAATATTTGTTTGCCGTCGGGGGTCTTCACCCCCCTGAACCCCCCACCAGGACTTTGTCCTGGACCTATCGGGACCTGCGGCCCCTGGACCCAGGCTAGCTACTAGGCTTTTCAGGTTTTAAGGGTTGGCAGGTACAATATAATGGAGTTGGATGTCTCGATTACTTTGGAAGATGAATGTAAAGAGTGGCATGGATACAAAAGTCTAGAGAAACCTTCAGCTTTAGACAGAAGAATTCGGCCCAGTAGAGAGGTCTGTTGTTAAGCCAGTGATTTAACAATTTCTGTACATCTCTAGTTCTGGGAACAATATTTGAATCGATTCTTTTAGTTGTATGTTTTGTAATTATAATTACCTCCACCAAGGAGCTAATGCAATTAGGGTGGTCTGCTTGTTAATATGATTACGCAAAAACTACTGGACAGATTTATATAGAGCAGGGGTTTCCAGCTTGGGGCTCCTGAAATGTTAAGGTTTCTGTGGGAAATTTTCTAATTCCACTTCTTAATTGGTCCCAAGATTTCCAAATAATTTGCTGTTGTTGTGCAAGGGTGCCTACAGAACACATGCACAACAATGACAAATTATTTGCAAATCTTTGGACCAATTAAGAAGTGAAATTAGAAAATTTCCTACAGAAACCTGAACGTTCCAGGAGCCTCAGGTTGGAGACCCCTGATAGAGAGTGATGATACGATCTTTCGACAAGGAGTGATGATATAGAGTGAAGTATGTGGCGGTAATGCACCTGTAAGCTGGTTGCCATCCGCCATCCATCCATCCATCCATCCATCTTCTACCGCTTTTCCGGAGGTCCGGGTCGCGGAGGCAGCAGTTCAAGCAGAGAAGCCCAGACTTCCCTCTCCCCAGTCACCTGCTCCAGCTCTTCAGAGGGGATACCAAGGCGTTCCCAGACTAGCTGGGAGACATAGTCTCTCCACCGAGTCCTGGGTCTGCCCCGGGGTCTCCTCCCAGTGGGACGTGCCTGAAACACCTCAAGTGGGAGACGTCCAGGAGGCATCCTAATCAGATGCCCATACCACCTCAACTGACTCCTTTCAATGTGGAGGAGCAGCGGTTCTACTCTGAGCCTCTCCCGGATGACTGAGCTCCTCACCCTATCTCTGAGGGTGAGTCCAGCAATCCTACGGAGAAAGCTCATTTCAGCCGCTTGTATCCGCGATCTCGTTCTTTCGGTCATTACCCAAAGCTCGTGACCATAGGTGAGAGTAGGAACGTAGATTGACTGGTAAATCGACAGCTTTGCCTTAGAACTAAGCTCCCTCTTCACCACAACAGACCGGTACAACGTCCGCATCACTGCAGATGCTGCTCCAATCCGTCTGTCGATCTCTCGCTCCATTTTCCCCTCACTCGTGAACAAGACCCCAAGATACTTAAACTCCTCCACTTGGGGCAGGAGCCTGTCCCCAACCCGGAGAGGACAATCCACCTTTTTCCGGCTGAGGACCATGGACTCGGACTTGGAGGTGCTGATTCTCATCCCAGCCGCTTCACATTCAGCGGCAAACCGTCCCAGCAAGAGCTGTAGGTCATTGCTGGATGAAGCCAACAGGACAACATCATCTGCAAACAACAGAGATGAGATCCTGTGGTCACCAAGCATGACACCCTCCATTCCCTGGCTGCGCCTAGAAATCCTGTCCATAAAAATTATGAACAGGACCGGTGACAAAGGGCAACCCTGGCGGAGTCCAACTCTCACTGGGAATGACTCCGACCGAGTGTTGGCAATACGAACTAAACTCTCACAACGGTCGTACAGAGACCGAATAGCTCGTAACAACAAGCCCGATACCCCATACTCCCGAAGCACCCCCCACAAAAATCCACGAGGGACGCGGTCAAATGCCTTCTCCAAGTCCACAAAACACATGTAAACTGGTTGGGCAAACTCCCACGAACCCTCAAGAATTCTCGAGAGGGTAAAGAGCTGGTCCGATGTGCCACAGCCAGGACGAAAACCACATTGCTCCTCCTGAATCCGAGGTTCGACCAACGGCCGGACTCTCCTCTCCAGTACCTTGGCATAGACCTTCCCAGGGAGGCTGAGGAGTGTGATCCCTCTAAAGTTGGAGCACACCCTCCGGTCCCCTTTTTTGAAGAGAGGAACCACCACCCCGGTTTGCCATGCCAAAGGCACTGCCCCCGACCTCCACGCAATGTTGCAGAGGCGTGTCAACCATGACAACCCAACAACATCCAGGGCCTTGAGGTACTCGGGGCAATTTGCCTCTGATAGGGTCTCCCAAGACAAACTGGTCCTGGGTGAAGGGCCAGACTAAGAACGATCCAACAGACTCTCATGATAAATTGTATATCAAGGATTCAGTGTACCTCGCCCGGTATGGGGTTACCGGGGCCCCACCCTGGAGCCAGGCCTGGGGGAGGGGCTCGAAGGCTAGCGTCTGGTGGCCAGGTTTCCACCCATGGGACCCGGCCGGGCTCAGCCCGAAGGAGTTACATGGGTCCGCCCTCCAGTAGGTTCACCACCTGCAGGAGGGATCATGGAAGTCCGGTGCTATGTGGATTAGGTGGCAGTCAAAGGCGGAGACCTTGGCGGACTGATCCCAAGCTTTCTAAACTGGCTTTTGGTACGTGGAATGTCACCTCTCTGGTGGGGAAGGAGCCTGAGCTGGTGTACGAGATTGAGCGATACCGGCTAGATATAGTCGGCCTCACCTCAACACACAGCTCCGGTTCCGGAACCAGTCTCCTGGAGAGGGGCTGGAGCTTGGCCTTTTCTGGAGTTGCCCCGGGCGAGAGGCGACGAGCAGGGGTAGGTATTCTTGTATCGCCCCACCTTGCTGCCTCTATATTGGAGTTTTCCCCGGTGGACGAAAGGGTTGCTTCCCTGCGCCTTCGGGTTGGGAAACGGGTCCTGACCATCATTTGTGCCTATGCACCAAATGATGTTTCAGAGTACCCACCCTTTTTGGAGTCTGTGACTGGGGTGCTGGAGGGTGCTCCTCCTGGAGACTCCATTGTCCTACTGGGGGACTTCAATGCGCACGTGGGCAACGACAGTGAAACCTGGAGGGGGGTGATTGGGAGGAACGGCCTGCCCGATCTGAACCCGAGTGGTGTTCAGTTATTGGACTTCTGTGCTAACCACAGTCTGTCCATAACGAACACCATGTTCAAGCATAAGGGTGTCCATATGTGCACCTGGCACCAGGACACCCTAGGCCGCAGGTCGATGATCGATTTTGTTATCGTATCATCAGACCTGCGACCGTATGTCTTGGACACCCGAGTAAAGAGAGGTGCAGAGCTGTCAACTGATCACCACCTGGTGGTGAGTTGGATCCGATGGCAGGGGAGGAAGCCATTCAGACCTGGTAGACCCAAACGTATAGTGAGGGTGTGCTGGGAGCGTCTGGCTGAGGCCCCTGTCCGGGAGGTCTTCAACTCCCACCTCCGGAAGAACTTCAACCACATTCCGAGGGAGTCTGGAGACATGGAGTCTGAATGGGCCATGTTCTCCACCTCTGTTGTTGAAGCGGCGGCCCAGAGCTGCGGCCGCAAGGTGGTCGGTGCATCTCGTGGTGGCAACCCCCGAACCAAGTGGTGGACACCAGTGGTGAGGGGGGCCATTAAGCTGAAGAAGGAGTCCTATCAAGCTTGGTTGGCTTGTGGGACTCCCGAAGCAGCTGAGGTGTACCGGCAGGCCAAGCGGAGTGCAGCTCGGGTGGTTGCTGAAGCAAAAACCCGAGTATGGGAGGAGTTCGGTGAGGCCATGGAACAAGACTTTCGGTCGGCTTCAAAGAGATTCTGGCAAACTGTTCGGCGGCTCAGGAGGGGAAAGCAGCTCCCCGTCCACACTGTGTATGGTGCGGATGGGACACTGTTGACTTCAACTGGGGATATCGTCGGGCGGTGGAAGGAATACTTCGAGGATCTCCTCAATCCCACTGCCATCCGCCAATCAAATCTAAAAGAAAAAGAAGAAGATTATGATGAAATTTTCGCCAGAGGTGCTTCTTGGCCTAGAGAGGAACCCATTACATTTTAGTCATGATCCAAGAATGCATACCTCCGCCATTATCATGAATTGGCCCTCGAGGCAAGAATTAAGACCCACATGCTGAACTGTAGTTGTGATATTTATTGAAGGGAACAAAAATTCCAAACAGTGCACAAAACACAAAAATTTCAATAGTGCACAAAATAACTAACAGGCAGAGAAGGTAACGGAGAAGGCGGGATTAATCAGGAAATTGTCTCAGAACGGGGAATGGGTTCTGATGCACAGCGACAGAAATCAGAAGCTCCAACAATGAATGACAGAAACAAGGAGCTTAAATAGGACATGGTGTCAATGAACACAACTGGATGCAGGTGTGGATCACATGAGCAGGCAAGGGGTGACAATGATTACAATAGAGATCAGCTGGGAGTAATGAGAGGGGAAGATGGGACTGACAGCTGACAGGAGCACCACCCACAACACAGCAAAAAATCTGGAAGTTCCACTGACAGCTGTAGCCCTGAGAGGGGGAGAAAAAACACAACAGAATGCAATTATGATATGATGGCAAATAAAGACAAGTACCTCAAATATGTAAATAACAAAACTATAATGACCGTAAACAGGAAAATAAATCATACTAAGAAACAATACAGAATACAGTGTTTCCTCTGGCTTAAAGACCTTGGCGCAGTGGCAACATATTTTTCCGGGGGGGGGGGGCAAGAAAGCATATGTATGAATATGTTAATTTTATACTATTTATTTCTTTTTTTAAAATTTTGCACAGTAACTTTGCATATAATAATGCGTCAGATTTATATAGCGCTTTATCATAGACACTCAAAGACACTTTTTACAGATACATTATTCATTCACTCCAGACAGACAATGGTAGTAGCAAGCTACTACTGTAGCCACAGCTGCCCTGGGGCAGGCTGATGGAAATGTAGCTGCCAATCTGGGCCAACGGCCTCTCCAGCCACCACCGAACATTTATACACAGCCATACCCAGTGTTCTGGACACTGGAGGCAAGGTGGGTAAAGTGTCTTGCCCAGGGACACAACGGGAGGATATCTGGGGAGAGCGGGATTTGAACTGCCACCCATCAGGTTTTTGGAGGACCCGCTCTAACTCCTGAGCCACTGCCGTGCAGGTGAAACTTACAATTTGAAGTATTGTACAACCAAGGCTTGAATGTTGGAATATTGGGCCATTTGGGGTTCCACCTAGATGTCCTGTATTTGAACATTTTAGTGGTGTTATCCTTCTCTCCTTCCTCTGCTCTCACCTCTCCTGGACCCTCTGCCTGAACACTTTCCTCTCTCTTCTGTCTCATCTTTCCCTTTCTGAGCTCTTTCTAATTCAGGTTCTCTCTCTGTCTATGGTGGTATACAAACAAGTTAGAAAATATCAAGTGCCATGTAAATTAAAGGAGACAACCCAACTTTCTAGTTAAGGGTACAAAGAGCACCCACTTAAAATTTGAGTAAAAGATAAGATAAGATATGTCTTTATTAGTCCCACAATGGGGAAATTCCAGGATTGCAACAACACAGGGACAGCAACACTCAGAGCAATAATTTAGAAGATAAGAAAATAAGAGCAGTGAATATACATATGTACACACACACACACACACACACACACATATATATATATATATATATATACGTATATATATACACACACACAGTGCAGAGCATTGTAGCTAGATGCAATAAACAGCATAACCGACTACTTAGTTAACCTACATAGTATGAATATTTGCCCATACATATTGTCACCCTCCGTAGTGACTGATATTGTCCTAGTTGTATACTGGAGGGGACCATTTGTGTAAGTCTGTTGCATCTTTTGCATTCAATACTATTAGGTTGCCACTTTTTTTTGCTATCTCTGCGAGCAGCCCTGCTTAGGTTAGAAAGTCTGACAGCCGTAGGTAGGAAGGACCTGCGAAACCGAATGGTCGCGCACCTAGGATGATGTTGTCTACTGCTAAATGAGCTCCTCAGTGCGTTCAGTATGTCCTGCATAGGGTGGGACTCGGACTGCAGCAGAGATGACAGTTTAGCCACCATCCTTCTCTCTCCTATCTCCTCCACTGGGTCAAGGCGTTGCCTCAGGATAGAGCTAGCTTTCTTGATCAGTTTGTTCAGTCTCTTCCTATCGGCTGCTGTAATGCCATTGCCCCAGCAGACCACTCCAAAAGTGATGGCTGTTGCCACCACCAGGGATGGCAATTTTCCGCCGATCCGCGGATTTCCGCCAATTTATTTTCAAATTGATCATTTCTGTGAATCGTCTAAATCCGTTGCGAAAATTTTAGGGGGGGTAAGGTACCTTATTGTTACCGATTTTAGCGAAAATCAACACGAGTACATAAGCGCTCGACGCTTCCCCGGAAGTCGTCTCCCGCGATAACCCGGATGTGTTGTGTTCAAGCTACTGCTATATTGCAGTAGCTTGACAGCCCTGCGATTGGACCAATCAAATGGCTCGTTGTATTCTTTTTCAAAGATTCATGGCGGCGTGTTCTCAGGGATGTGATTTTCTGCTAATTCGCCGAATTCCGCTTTATTTTATCTTCCAGGAAGATAAAGTATGTTAGCGGCTTGTGGTCCACGAACTCGGTGAAGATGCGCCCTTTCAGCCAGAACCGGAAGTGGCGTATGGCCAAGTGGAGAGCCATTAACTCTCTGTTGAACACGCTGTATTTACGCTCACTGTCGTGCAAAGACCTGCTTAAAAAAAAGGTGAGCGACTGCCAAGAACTGGCAACGCATTGCTCCACGATGGCCGCTATGCCCATGTCCGAGGCGTCGGTAATGAGCGCTGTTTTAACCTCAGAACGCCTGCTCCCGTTCAGGAGTCCAGTCGACTCTGTCCGCCGGTTTCCGTTTGAGTGCAGCGTACAAGGCTGTATGAGCTGGGCTGCGCGGGGGAGGAAAATGAGCTGCTCAAGACTCAATGGAGATTGAAACTGGTGATCTGAAATGAATGCTGAAATTATAAAAAGTAATCGTATGTTGGAATTTTATTTCTATAATGGAATAGATAAAATTAACTGATTTTGATTTGGTCAAGTGTTAAAGCATGTGATGGATAATGCTTGCTGGAATATTTACCTCCGCCAAGGAGGTTATGTTTTCATCGGCGTTGGTTTGTCTGTCTGTTTGTTAGCAAGGAAAAGTTATGGACGGATTTTCATGAAATTTTCAGGAAAGGTGTGTAATGGCACGGGGAACAGGTGATTAGATTTTGGTGATGATCTGAGAGTGCATACCTCCACCAAGGGCTTTTTTGTATTTGTGCAGCAGGATTACACAAAAACTACTGGATGGATTTGGATAAAATTTTCACCAGAGGTGGTTCTTGGGCTAGAGGGGAACCCATTATATTTTGGTGATGATCTGAGAATTCATACCTCAGCCAAGGCGCTTATCTTCTCACAGTGTTAGCAACAATACCTCCAAAACCGATGGACAGACTTTGATGCAATTTTCACCACAACTGGCTATAGGCCTACACACAAACCCATTACATTTTGGAGTTGATCCATGTCAAACGGAAGGAGCCTTGGCGGAGGTATGCGCTCTGAGTGCTTTTCTAGTTTAGGAATGCTATCTTCTTGGAACATAAGTCAATATTATACAGTAATAAGCGGCATTCAGCTGTTTGTTTTATGTCATGTAAGCACAGTTCTGGTACTTAAAGGCCTCGGACGGTGACATTTTTTTATTGAACCAATAAACTGATTGTATGAAAATATTCCATTCTGGCCATTCCCGTGATTTAAAATGTGTCACCAGCCTCCATAAATGACTTTATTTGTTAATAGCCCATATTTCACTTAGTGATGCTGCAGTACCGCCATCTCTCGATAGGGGCGGGCAGCAGTGACGTCAGGTCAGGGAGAAACAGGAAATGGCTGAACGACAGCAGAGTGATTCGGACAGCGATTATTTTATCGAGTATGACGACTGCAATATAAGTGATGATATTGAAACTGAAGAATCTGATGATGAAGTAGTTTTGGGTGGTGCTGATGGGGTTATTCAGCCGTATTTGTTCGAGCCCGAGGGTGCGGCGGAAGACGCGGACGAAACAGCGACTGGAGCAGACCACGTTGAGAACGAGAGGCTCGCCGATTTATATTGGTAAAATATGCTTTGAAATTTTTTTTTTAGGCGATCTGCATGGTCACACACTTAATTATCAAAATAAAACTGCCAATTGTTCCCTCGCTGCCTTACTTGGTGACTTATAAACATTAGAAACATTTAGAAACATTATCATTGGAAATAAAAGGATAATGTATGTGAGGGATGTGTACTTTACGAGTTTGTTAGGAGATGTTGTTAATCATCATCGTGTTAATCCTAGTCTCAAAAGCTGCATAATTCTCTTAAGAGATTGATGGATCAACATGATCCATCATGGATCATGATTATTGTGATTCATTATTGTTTTCCTATAACTTCTCTTTCTGCTCAAAATTTTTTACATGTTTTAAATATTTTCTAATCAAACTTCATAGACCAATTTATATAGCACTGCCACGAGCCATTAGTTTATTATAAGCATCTGATTATACCATTTTTTTTAACAGGTGCACTTGTGAGAAATGCAACATTATGCCAACATCAACTGAATCTCGGTGCTGCCAGGAGGTATTGAAGGTGAAGGAGAAACTAGAAGAACTGAAGGGCTGTGGATACACAGATGATAACCTACCAAGGTGTATCACTGATCACCCCGGTTTCCGTTCTGTCTGTCTTGACATCTGGGTTTTACAGACAGCTTATCTGGCCTACAGACAGCAATATGGTGATCATGACGCAAGTCAACACGAGTGAGTTTTTAAACAATATTTATTCATGTGTTTTAATTTTCCAGATCAATTATGAAGAAATCATTCAATACATTCAATAATCAATGCAAACGGAATAATCAATGCCAACCCCATATTTTTCAGGCGATACAGATTCATAGCCTACAGACAAATGGTCCGGTGGTGTTGGGGATATCTTGGTAAAGAAGTGAGGGTGATATTGCCTGCCTGTGCTGTGAGCCTCATCAGAGAAACATTCCCATCTGATCACTACAAGGGATTTTGCCTACCAAGATTTGATTTGTGATCAATGTTATTTAAATAAAGTTTTTTAAAATCATATATTGAGTTTATTAATGTGCATGTCAATTTTATAATTCTAATATTTCAGCATTCATCAAAGTCGGATCTCATATACATTAGAGTAATTTTTCTACCATTTTATGGTGTAAAATTCGTGTTCAATTTTTAAAAGCACATTTCTCTAAAAATCTTAGGCTTATATTTTTTTGTCTTAGCAAAATATGTTGCTTCCCTAACAATTGAAAGCTGAACTTTCATTGCTAATTGGAAATTTATTCTACTTTTACATGTTTGATTTTGAAAATCTAGATACATGTTGCTCAACAGCATCAGCTTTGATGGGACGCTGAAATTTGGCACTCAATGTTGCTGGAACTCTGGCTTGTACAGAGTGCCACTGCTCCAATAAGTGGGTTGGATCAACCAAGGTTTTGTCGAAAAGAGTATTCATCAGATCATCCACATATTCTGAAATAAAATTAATTTAATAAAAATTAGAAATCGAAAGCTCCTTGTAAGTGGTCGTGGAAATTCCAACGATACCGGCTGCATTTAGAACTCTGAGGACCTTGACATATGACGCCCCAGTGAAGAGAATGGCGGATGAAAGCTGTATGTTACCAGCTGGCATGTCCCTGATCATCGGCTGGCTGTGCCAGGATAGATCCTCAACACAATGTGGACAATGTTGTTTGATCACCAACAGAGAGCCTTTAGTGTGACTTGTTACCTCACATGGATGACTGCAATGAGGACAATTGCTGAATAATCAAATTCAAAAAAAAAATCCACAGTATTTGAAGGTTGAGTGACAGTGGATAACATCTGCAAAAACAGTAGATCAACATAATTTCATTCCAGAGGTGTCAAATTGGATTACATATATAGAAATATAACTTGAGCAAACAGGCACAACCACCTCCCTATACAGCACTGAATATTTCATATTTGATTAGTATGAATACCCTAAAATTCTAATATTTGATAAGTTGTTAAGGCAATGAAATTCATTGCTTGTAAATAATTTTAGTAAATATTGGCAGTGAATATTAAAAAAAGAAAACTTACCCTGTTTACTTCTCTTTCTGACAGCAGATCGCATCGGTAGATCACCCTTGCTTTTCACGCCACTGTCACTGACACTTGTCTGAGAGTGGGACTTTGAAATGAACGGATATATAGTTGGAACAGCCGATTTTTTTATCAGCAATCTTTTTGCTAATTTCATTTCAAATTGCATCTTATTCTCAAAATCGCTGTCAACGAAATGTCTGCTGCACATGTTGGGTGATTTTGCGACATAATTCCAATTTTTTCGCGTTTTCTGAACGAAATTCACCCATGCGGTTCTGATTTTCCCAGGCAGGGGAAATTCAGAAACACTCACCGCGTGCTCCTCCGGTATACCGTCGCACCCGTAGACAACACAACGCCAAACCATAATTAATTCGATCACTGAAATCCTAATCGTAATAAATACTCTATTTGTAATCCACAAGTACTCCTAGAAATATCCGTTATCGCCGAACGTAAACAACACGCAATGTCCGTCGAGTGTTTGCTGGTCGCTCCCTGACCTGACGTCACACAGTCAGTGGCCATTTTAGCCGCTGATCGCTTGGCAGACAGACAGCTCTCAAGGAAATCATACTTCAATAGCGCATTGTCACCTTATGCGACATTTGTTGACACCAAAACATGTGCGGTTCAAATTAGCTCGTCTCACACAAAAATTTAAGATATGATTTAGCGATATTGAAATTTCGTCCGGCCGACGCCTTTAAAAAACACACAAGCCCAGGAGCTTCGGGGGGCGAAGTGACAGTAAAGGTGAAAATTGGCTCAAAGTTCAATGAGGTAACAGAAACACTCGGACAGTTTCTGAAGAAACCAGAAAAGGAGATGAAGTTCAAAGTTCAGAGACTGACACAGCTTGCTGCCAAAAGGAAGAAAGTTTCACATTAGAAGTGACTTGGTGACCAGTGTAAATAGTGTAAAAAACTCTTATAGAACTGTTAAATATGTTGGACTAAAGACAGTGAGACAACATTGAAGAAAAAGTAAGTTAACGTTTCATTAAATTTAATGATTTATCTAAGTCTAGTATTTCATTTTTTAAATCATTTTTTTCAGTCTAAATTACTTCTGTTTTACTGAAAACCTTCCAGCTTCAGGGGGGCTGCGCCCCCCCGGCCCCCCCATAGGTCAATCGACCAAATTAGATTTCAGCTGAAATCAGAATTTCCTGTTGCCATCCCTGCACCACACTGCCAAGAAAAAAAACCCTTTTTTTGAAGACCAAATGCTGGCACGGTTAGTTTTGTCTGAAGGCTGCTGACGGATTAAAGTCATTGACTTCGTAAATTTCGGTCATCTTAACTTGCCAGGTACATAATTGGGAAAAACTTTGTTGTACTTTGAATTCTAACTACATCTTTATATTTATATATTTCTATGTATATATTCATTCCATCTAGCAACAATGCTCCACACTGTGTGTTTATATATTTACATATTTATTCCATCTAGCCACAGGACTATAAACTTTTTACCACTATCCTTGCCAAAAGGCTAGAAAATATACTGACAGACTTACACTACCGTTCAAAAGTTTGGGGTCACTTAGAAATTTCCTTATTTTTGAAAGAAAAGCACTGTTTTTTTCAATGAAGATAACTTTAAACTAATCAGAAATACACTCTAATATCTAATATACATTGCTAATGTGGTAAATGGCTATTCTAGCTGCAAATGTCTGGTTTTTGGTGCAATATCTACATAGGGTGTATAGAGGCCCATTTCCAGTAACTATCACTCCAGTGTTCTAATGGTACAATGTTTGCTCATTGCGTCAGAAGGCTAATGGATGATTAGGAAAACCCTTGTGCAATCATGTTAGCACAGCTGAAAAGAGTTTAGCTGGTTAGAGAAGCTATCAGAATCAGATTTATTGGCATTGTTCATGTAGTACACAAACTAGGAATTTGTCTCGGTGCAATGCTGCAACATTAAACATGATAAAATAAAATAAATAAAAAAACTATACATGCAATAAAGTGTAGAATAAGAATGAGTAATACTAGTCAAAGCAGTTTTTAAATATATTAGCGAGCAGCAGATATTGTGGAGTACCACATAGTGCAGTCGGTAATGCAAAAAGAAAACAGTGATGATTGACATGAGTCTGGTTTAGCTGCTGTACATAGTGCACGAGGGTCAATAAGTCACTTAGTGTTCAGCAGTCTGATGGCAGAGGGGAAGAAGCTGTTCATGTGACGGGAGGTTTTAGTCTGAATGGACCGAAGTCTTCTACCTGAGGGGAGGGGGGCAAACAGTACGTGACCAGGGTGTGAAGGATCGGCTATGATCCGGCCTGCACGCCTCCGGGTCCTGGAGATGTACAGGTCCTGGAGAGATGGGAGCTTGCAGCCGATCACCTTCTCAGCAGCGCGCACGACGCGCTGCAGCCTTAGTCTGTCCCTGGCAGTGGCTCCTGCGTACCACACGGTTATGGAGGTGGTGAGGATGGACTCGATGATGGCCGTGTAGAACTGCACTAACATCTTGGTGGGTAGCTTGAGCTTCCTCAGCTGCCGCAGGAAGAACATCCTCTGCTGGGCCTTTTTGATGAGGGAGCTGATGGTCGGCTCCCACTTGAGGTCCCGGGTGATGGTGGTGCCCAGGAAGCGGAAGGAATCTGCAGTGGTGATGGGAGAGCCTGTGAGGGTGAGGGGGGGCAGGGGGGTTGTGACTTTCCTGAAGTCCACAATCATCTCCACTGTCTTCATTGGAGATGATTAAGGTGAGCTAGGAAGGTCAGCTATAAAACTGACCTTCCTTTGAGCAGGTTGATTATCTGGAAAAAAATTATTATTTCAAATACAAATCATTATTTCTAACCTTGTCAATGTCTTGACTATATTTTCTATTCAATTTACAACTCATGGTGGTAAATAAGTGACTTTTCATGGAAAACACAAAATAATTGTCTGGGTGACCCCAAACTTTTAAGATAAGATAAGCCTTTATTAGTCCCACAATGGGGAAATTCCAGGATTGCAACAGCACAGGGATAGCAACACTCAGAGCAACAATCAGAAGGCACGAGAAAAAAAGAAACTAGAGCAGCAAGTATACATATGTAACATACACTCACCGGCCACTTTATTAGGTACACCTGTCCAACTGCTCGTTAACACTTAATTTCTAATCAGCCAATCACATGGCGGCAACTCAGTGCATTTAGGCATGTAGACATGGTCAAGACAATCTCCTGCAGTTCAAACCGAGCATCAGTATGGGGAAGAAAGGTGATTTGAGTGACTTTGAACGTGGCATGGTTGTTGGTGCCAGAAGGGCTGGTCTGAGTATTTCAGAAACTGCTGATCTACTGGGATTTTCACGCACAACCATCTCTAGGGTTTACAGAGAATGGTCCGAAAAAGAAAAAATATCCAGTGAGCGGCAGTTCTGTGGGCGGAAATGCCTTGTTGATGCCAGAGGTCAGAGGAGAATGGCCAGACTGGTTCGAGCTGATAGAAAGGCAACAGTGACTCAAATAACCACCCGTTACTGTCACCATGGGTTGAGATGCCGTCTCGGCACTCAGCCCATGTTTTCCCTCATCCCTGCTTCCCATTGAGCAGCGTCTCAGCTGGCCCCCAGCTGGCAGCATTATGGACGGCTGGGGCCAATTAGTCTTCATCAGCTGGGGCGCTGCCAATGAGGATAAATAGGAGCAGCCTCGATGACTCGGGGCTGCGACATAAACACATTGCTAAGCTGAAGCCCCTTCGTCTGGTGTCAGCTTATACTCCTCTTGCAGCATTCCTGTGTTTGTATCCCGCTGTGAGTATGTACGTCTTGTTACCCCCACGTCCGGTACGAGCTACTTACCTCTGCGCTGTGCAACCTGTGAGTGTACCTCTGCATGAGTATCTGTGCTCTCCTCATCCCTTCCCCTTTACCCTGAATAAAATATCACGACTCACTGGCTTGCCCCTGGCTCTGATTGCCCGGCTCCCTAGAGCCGGATATGACAGTTACAACCAAGGTAGGCAGAAGAGCATCTCTGAACGCACAGTACGTCGAACTTTGAGGCAGATGGGCTACAGCAGCAGAAGACCACGCCGGGTGCCACTCCTTTCAGCTAAGAACAGGAAACTGAGGCTACAATTTGCACAAGCTCATCGAAATTGGACAATAGAAGATTGGAAAAACGTTGCCTGGTCTGATGAGTCTCGATTTCTGCTGCGACATTCGGATGGTAGGGTCAGAATTTGGCGTCAACAACATGAAAGCATGGATCCATCCTGCCTTGTATCAATGGTTCAGGCTGGTGGTGGTGGTGTAATGGTGTGGGGAATATTTTCTTGGCACTCTTTGGGCCCCTTGGTACCAATTGAGCATCGTTGCAACGCTACAGCCTACCTGAGTATTGTTGCTGACCATGTCCATCCCTTTATGACCACAATGTACCCAACTTCTGATGGCTACTTTCAGCAGGATAATGCGCCATGTCATAAAGCTGGAATCATCTCAGACTGGTTTCTTGAACATGACAATGAGTTCACTGTACTCAAATGGCCTCCACAGTCACTAGATCTCAATCCAATAGAGCATCTTTGGGATGTGGTGGAACGGGAGATTCGCATCATGGATGTGCAGCCGACAAATTTGCGCCAACTGTGTGATGCCATCATGTCAATATGGACCAAACTCTCTGAGGAATGCTTCCAGCACCTTGTTGAATCTATGCCACGAAGAATTGAGGCAGTTCTGAAGGCAAAAGGGGGTCCAACCCGTTACTAGCATGGTGTACCTAATAAAGTGGCCGGTGAGTGTATATATACAGTGGGGCAAAAAAGTATTTAGTCAGCCACCAATTGTGCAAGTTCTCCCACTTAAAAGATGAGAGAGGTCTCCAATTTTCATCATAGGAATACCTCAACTATGAGAGACAAAATGAGAAAAAAAAAAATCCAGAAAATCACATTGAAGGATTTTTAATGAATGAATTGGTAAATTCCTCAGTAAAATAAGTATTTGGTCGCCTACAAACAAGCAAGATTTCAGGCTCTCACAGACCTGTAACAACTTCTTTGAGAGGCTCCTCTGTCCTCCACTCGTTACCCATATTAATGGCACCTGTTTGAACTCGTTATCAGTATAAAAGACACCTGTCCACAACCTCAAAGAGTCAGACTCCAAACTCCACTATGGCCAAGACCAAAGAGCTGTCAAAGGACACCAGAAACAAAATTGTAGACCTGCACCAGGCTGGGAAGACTGAATCTGCAATAGGTAAGCAGCTTGGTGTGAAGAAATCAACTGTGGGAGCAATTATTAGAAAATGGAAGACATACAAGACCACTGATAATCTCCCTCGATCTGGGGCTCCATGCAAGATCTCACCCTGTGGGGTCAAAATGATCACTAGAACAGTGAGCAAAAATCCCAGAACCACATGGTGGGACCTAGTGAATGACCTGCAGAGAGCTGGGACCAAAGTAACAAAGGCTGCATCAGAAACACACTACGCCGCCAGGGACTCAAATCCTGCAGTGCCAGACGTGTCCCCCTGCTTAAGCCAGTACATGTCCAGGCCCGTCTGAAGTTTGCTAGAGAGCATTTGGATGATCCAGAAGAGGATTGGGAGAATGTCATATGATCAGATGAAACATAAATAGAACTTTTTGGTAAAAACTCAACTTGTCGTGTTTGGAGGAGAAAGAACACCATACCTACTGTGAAGCATGGGGGTGGAAACATCATACTTTGGGGCTGTTTTTCTGCAAAGGGACCAGGACGACTGATCCGTGTAAAGGAAAGAATGAATGGGGCCATGTATCATGAGATTTTGAGTGAAAACCTCCTTCCACCAGCAAGGGCATTGAAGATGAAACGTGGCTGGGTCTTTCAGCATGACAATGATACCAAACACACCGCCCGGGCAACGAAGGAGTGGCTTCGTAAGAAGCATTTCAAGGTCCTGGAGTGGCCTAGCCAGTCTCTAGATCTCAACCCCATAGAAAATCTATGGAGGGAGTTGAAAGCCCGTGTTGCCCAGCGACAGCCCCAAAACATCACTGCTCTAGAGGAGATGTGCATGGAGGAATGGGCCAAAATACCAGCAACAGTGTGTGAAAACCTTGTGAAAACTTACAGAAAACGTTTGACCTCTGTCATTGCCAACAAAGGGTATATAACAAAGTATTGAGATGAACTTTTTTTTATTGACCAAATACTTATTTTACCGAGGAATTTACCAATTAATTCATTAAAAATCCTTCAATGTGATTTTCTGGATTTTTTTTTATTTTGTCTCTCATAGTTGAGGTATACCTATGATGAAAATTGGAGACCTCTGTCATCTTTAAAGTGGGAGAACTTGCACAATTGGTGGCTGACTAAATACTTTTTTACCCCACTGTATATATAGACAGTACGGAGCATTGTAGCTTGATGGAATAAATATATGAGTATATAAACACACAGTGCGGAGCATTGTTGCTAGATAGAATAAATATGTAGATATATAAACACACCCAGTGCGGAGCGTTGTAGCTAGATGGAATAAATATGTAAATATATAAACACACACAGTGCGGAGCATTGTTGCTAGATGGGATGAAACAGCACAACCGTCTACTTAGTTATCCTACATGGTATGATTATGTACTAGGGATGGGCATAATTAACCGATTAACCGATAATTGATCATTAAGAATTTCACCGAGGAAGTTCATTTTCGTCGACAAACCAATTTTTTTTTTTAAACAATCTGAATGTAGGTTATTAGGCCTAGTGCACGGTCGTCCTCAAACAATGCATTTAACTGTTCCACTGGCAAAATTTGGGCACCAGGGGGCAACATTACACCATCGCCATACCCTGGCGTGCCTCAGTTGATACATGCGAGCTTCCGTAGGTCAATCACCAAATTAGCTAATAGGTACTTGTGCATCCCGGCCACGTCTGTCCCATCCGAACGGGTTTTTTCAGCGGCAGGACTGACGGTGACCAGAATTCGGTCACGTCTGACGCCAGAGCATGTGAATATGCTCATCTTTTTAAACAAAAATGGGTAGCCGTCTCTGTAATAATACTGGCGTCGTGATGCTATCCTGATAATTGGATATACAAAGGCCTTGTTGCCTTGTTACAGGCTTTTCGAGATTATTATTTTTATTTAGGGTAAAAAAAACGGCTGTTCCGTTATGTTGTCAGTGTCACTGACATGAGTTCACGTTTTACTGCCAAACACTGAACAAGCGCATTTTTTTTTAACAAAAAGCAGGCCTATAATTCTGACGCCGTGATATAATGGGATAGCCTACGTAAAGGCAAATTGTTGTGTAGCTAGCTTTCTTATTTTGATATCCTTGTTTTTAAATAAAGGAAAAGAAAAAAGTAAAAGAAAGAAATATATGTTCCGTTATGTGTCCTGTATGTGTCTCCCGTTATTGTCTGGCTCGCAACTTGAAGCCTCCCTTGTTTGTGCAATGCGCATGTGTTCACGTTTTACTGCAAACTTGTCTTGTTAATAAATTCATCCTCGAAGAAAAACACTCTGTATTTTTTTTATTATTATTCTCTATACATAAGAGTACAGTGATCCCTCACTTATCGCGTCACCCATAAATAATACGTACATTCATTCTCTCACTCTCTCTCTCATATGATACGTGTGTGTGTGTGTAAGTGTACATACATACATAGATGTAAATAAAGTGTACATAAATATGTTTTTAGAACTCTTTTATTCTTATAACAAGATACGTAACTCAAGATGAAGATGATTTACTGCACAGGTTAATGAGAGCTTTGCTGCTCCTCAGGTGCTAGAGGCGCAGGATCGTCGAGGGAAGCTGCAGGAGGCGGCGTAGTGGCTCGACGGGAAGACTATTTCGCACAAAATGGCACAAGAGAACAGCAAAAAGTTCCACGCGGCGAGACTAAGCAACACGAGCGATAAAGAGCAATGAATGCGGTCTTCCTTCACTGAGTGGGCGCTCGGCAGGGAGAGAAGCTGGGTAAAACGTCTCGGCCAATCAGCTTGCGGGGTGAAACGTCTCGGCCAGTCAGCTTGCGAGATTCCCGAGCCGAGCCAGCACGAGAACAGCGAACAGAGAAAGGTGAAGCGCGAAGTAGCGAGGGATCACTGTATAGGCATCATAGGCCTAAATGTGATTGTTTTTTAATATAAAAATGTTAATGATTAACCGATTATTAATCATTAATTCTCCCGACGATCGACGAAGAAAATTTCACCGAATGCCCATCCCTATTATGTACCCATACATATTCTCACCCTCCTAGGTATTTTCCTAGTTGTATGCCGGAGGGGACCATTGTATAAGTCTATTGCGTCTTTTTCATTCAAAACTATTAGGTTGTCACGTCTTTTTGCTATCTCTGCGAGCAGCCCTGCTTAGGTTGTACAGTCTGACAGCCGTTGGTAGGAAGGACCTGCGAAACCTCTTGGTTGTGCACCTAGGATGATGTAGTCTGCTGCTAAATGAGCTCCTCAATGCATTCAGTATGTCCTGCATAGGGTGGAACTCGGACTCCAGTAGAGATGACAGTTTAGCCACCGTCCTTCTCTCTCCTATCTCCTCCACTGGGTCAAGGCGCTGCCCCAGGACAGAGCTAGCTTTCTTGATCAGTTTGTTCAGTCTCTTCCTATTGGCTGCCGTAATGCCACTGCCCCTGCAGACCACTCCAAAAGTGATGGCTGATGCCACCACCGTGAGATAGAATGTCTTCAGCAGCGCCCCTTGTACACCAAAAGACCTGAGTCTCCTCAGTAGGAACAGCCTGCGCTGTCCCTTCTTGTAGAGTGCGTCGGTATTGTGTGACCAGTCTAGTTTATTGTTCAGATGAACACCCAGGTACTTATAGGATGTCACCATCTCGATGTCTGTTCCCTGTATATTTACTGGTGCTGTGAGGGGTTGTCCTTGCCTGCGGCAGTCCACCACCAGCTCCTTAGTTTTCCTCGCGTTGATCTGGAGGCAGTTCCGATGGCACCAGTCCACGAAGCCCTGGATAAGTCCTCTGTACTCAGCTTCATCTCCGTTGGAGATGAGGCCAACGATTGCAGAGTCATCAGAGAACTTCTGTAGATAGCAGTGTGTTGTGTTGTGTGAGAAGTCCGCAGTATAAAAGGTGAATAGGAATGGAGCCGAAACCGTTCCCTGGGGGGCCCCCGTGCTACCGATGATCGTGTCGGACACACAGTCCCAGGTTCTCATAAACTGAGGCCGGTTAGTGAGGTAGTCCAGGATCCATGATGACAGGTGCTGGTTCACCCCTGCGCACAGCAGCTTGTCCTTCAGGTTCATCTGTTGGTTTGAACGGTAGTGTATATGTACATATCTATTCCATCTAGCTACAATGCTCCGCACTGTGTGTGTGCTTATATATTTACAGTACATACTTATTCCATCTAGCTACAATGCTCCGCACTGTGTGTTTATATATTTACATATCTTTTCCATCTAGCTACAATGCTGTGCCCTGTGTGTGTGTTTATATATTTACATATTTATTCTTCTTCTTCCGGCTTTCAGAGAGAGCAGACACATTTCTTCTCCTCTCCTCCTCCTCTCCTCCCTTCACTTATCCCAGCTTGCTGTGTCCTGTCTGTGTCTCGCTCTTCTTCTCGCTGATCTCGATCCAAACGGAAAATTATGGAATTGGTGAGCTGGGCTTTAAATGCAATTGACACCACTTTTTCAAACAGAAAATCGGGCCCGGGGGAGCCCAAGTATGTGAGAGACTCATGGGACAATTGGATTGAAGATGTGGATGACATCTACCTGTTTGGCTTCATGATCACAGGATTTCTGCTGTTTCGCTTTAGAGTTTTCCTGGTGTATCGGAAATTAAAGAAGTTGGAAAGAGCTAATCAAAATGCGGTCCCGGCGAAGCTCCTTCAACAACAATTCGACCAGCTGGGGAGGGCACTGATAGCGGCAAATGGCGAACTGAATAGGAAGGTGGGAAACATCTCGGAGTCGCTGGGTGCTCTCCAGGGAATGATTTTAAAGCCTGTGAATGTTAATGTGAATTGTGATGCACAGAACTGCATGAGAGATGAAAATTCTATGCTCTAAGTGAACTGTGCTCATCAGGCCTTGATTCGGCGTCCTTGGGAGAACTCATTCCTCCAGGAGAAAAGATATTGCAGAAGGGAGTTTTGGCTTCTCTCTAACCCAAACATTCTGATGTGCAGCAATCTGAACTCTCCAAGGACAGCGTCATCATGTGTCGAACATGGAATTTTACCATCTGACATGCACTGAAGAGAGATGAACTCTGTGGACATGTTATCTTTGTTTTAGAACACCATGGACATAACATCTAGCCGTTGCCTAGGAGAGGATTTTTGTTGTCCACCAGTAACTGATACTTCACACACTGCATTCACACTGATATCACATGACTGACATACACACACTGGTCTCTCTCTTGCTTTGTTAATGTGTGGATATCTGTATCTTGTCTGCTAAGTGTGCAATTAAGGCGCTTTTCCACTAGCCCCACTCAGCCCCAGTTTGCAAACCCGGCTCTACTCACTTCGGTTCGGTTCAGCCTCAGTTGCTTTTCAACTACTGCTGGCGCACCTGCTGGCACACCTGCTGTGGGTGGGATTTGTTGAACAGCAGGCGGCGCCACACCCTCGTGACGTGAAACACACGCGACTGAATCCTCCACAACAAACATGGCTGATGACGAGGAGAGAAGGAAGGAGGAATGACTGTGACATGAAACTGGTTAAATCTATGATGCTGACTTGTTGTGCTCTGCACAATCTGTGTGAGAGTCATGGAGAGACGTTTGACACTACATTGGATGATGCAGTAGATGAACCAGTGGTGGCAGCGGCACAGAGAGCAGAGGAGCAGGGTGGTGATATTGTAGTGAACTCAATATAAGCACCCTACTTGGCTTGACAAGTGGGTTGACCCTATTGGCGACACAGGTAGAGTGCAGGACTCCGGAGCGAGAGGCGTGAGTTCAAACCTGCCGGTGGGATGTCACCATGTTGAGCTGCACGTTATAATATAACATGCGATGCAATACTTGTCTATTTTGTCCACATTTATGTGCATACATATTTCAAAAATGTTTTTTGTAAATAAAATGTTGTGCATGGTCCATCTACCTGTCCTCTTGTTCATAACGCTTATCTGTTAAGAAGGTGCAAAGCCATCAGCCTAATGATGAGTCCACACTTCTCACTGTTGTGATAATTGCTCACGCTGAGCGCTCTGCCCGCCCGTACGCTGTGGGGGTCACACACGACGTGTTCCTCCCCACACTCTCAATTTTTTTTCCTGTATATTTTTCTCTTTGGCGTACAGAAATGGCAATACGCCCGTATTTGCTAAAATTGCATTTTCCCCGTATTAAAATACGGCGAAACCATATCACTTGACAGGTATGTAATTACATGCAGAAACACCGCACAGGCCATCTTCACAAAAATCCAGCTCGACAAGCCACTTTTGCTTAGGTGGAAATGCAAATTGAACTATAAATCATGTGCTGATACATGTCATATTTTCCCATGTAAAGGTCTCCCACTTTTACTTACAAATTGATTTTTAATTTTTGGGAAAAGGGAATATAAATTTTGCACTTGTTGGTAACAACAGTTGTGTGCAACAAAAACACAGTTGTGTATCCTTGTCCGATCTGTCTACTGTTATTAGTGCCAAATTTTTGCTAGATTCCTTCTTAATTTATTAAATTTGGACTGGTGATGCAACATTCAACTTACATGTACTTACCTTTATCAGTGTCTACAAGTTCAAGTACACCTGTACAACTGCTTATAACCTAAAAAAATGTACCCGTTCAAGAGAAATGGATTCCGCATTGCAAATGTTTAAAATAAAAAAAAAAACAACCTACCAAGACATTACGTTTCGTTGTGTTGTTAAAAATTAAATTACCATTAGAAGGCTATACACCTGACCTGATGAACAGCAGCATGTGGAGTGAACAGAGAATGGAATGTGTATGTAATTATTGGCTTTTCTCATACGGTGTCATAACAGATAAACCAGACTTTTGATGCAAACAATACAATTTTATTCCCGAAGCAAAATTTACAAACAAAAAAACAGACTGGGCGATGACATCTCTGCGAGCTCTTCCCTTCATAACGCAGCGTCCTGTTCCAGGGCTTCACGCGCATCTGCCCGCACATCTGCGGCCACCTGTCGCAAATGCTGCATGTACTCCTGATTCTTGCCGCTGGTCATGTTGCCGTTCCAAGAGCCGCATCTCTTCGTCATGCATGTTGACCATCGCTAATGTAAGGTCAGCGATGGGAGTTGTCTGTTTTCGTCTTGCCTAGATGGAAAGACAGAAAGGCATGGTCGTTAAAGCTGGATCACTACATATAATATGGAATTACACTGGTGAAAGTCTGTGGTGGAATGTCACTATTATATTATGCTTCATTGCTGTATATAAGCTGAACGGTCATGTTGCTGCCCCTCAGTAGAGCAGATTTTGCAACACGCAGGGTGCTGTCTTCGGCTGCAGCCCCCCTGCAAAACTAAAAAGGATTAAGATTAAGAATATGGATGGATGGATGGGTAATGTTTAAACTAGTTGCTTGTAGTGTGGCCGCAGAAATCTGAATGGGTTAATACAGTCAGCTGACGCGAAGCATTTCAATGAAGCATGTTGATTTCAACGGCAGTTCATTAGCTTTAGTTGTTTTTCTAAAACAGGAGTTACAACAGCACCAATCACCACATCTAAAAATGGTTGTGGAACACCGATAAGTGAAGACCAAAGAATAACCTTTTTGTACATTTAAAAAGACATTTTCAATTAATTAATATGCAGCTACAGGAAATTGCATTAATCAATTTGGTACATAACTTGTTAGGCTCCAGCCCCACCGCAACCTGTAAAGGATTAAGCGGTAGAAGATGGATGGATGGATGGATTTTCGACCCTGGTTTCCGCTGCTGGACCTGTTTCAACCAAAAAAAAAAATCGTGGTTATTGTGCCTTACCGGCACTTGAACGTGATCCAGATGGAGCTGGTGATGTGGAGCTGATCCAGCTGGCGCTCAGCCAGACGCAGACGCAGCGCCAGGAGAGTCCGCTGTGTCAGTCATCTCCACTGAGGTGGATCCCTGTGATATGAAATGCGATTCTAGAAAGAAAATGCACGCAATTTAAAACTTAACACCAAAGTGCAACATGTACACAACACTCTCAAGTTTTTAACCGGAATACAATAAGCGTAATTCAGCGTTTTGTTCGCGCTAATACTTAACACAGAGCAAGCGTGAATCTGCAGTTGGCTGCAAAACAATACGCAAGCCTCAGTAACAACCATTACTCACAATCTAACAACCTTCCTATTTCTTAAAAACAGTGAGCTTGGCATAGAACGGATCAAGTGGCGAACAGATGCGCAATATTAAATAAACACTCACCATCCACGGTTTCCAAGGGCCGTGACCGTGACGGTGGCCGTGACAGTGACGTGTCGAGCCCAATGTCTCTCAGCGAACCACTTCCACTCCTTCCATCCGCTGAACTTGGAGCAATGTGGTCCTTCACTGCTCGGTAATCGCTTTTCAGCTTTTTCAGCTTCTCCCAACACTGTTTGGCAGTACGGATGTGCCCTTGAGAAGCCATCTGCTCGGACACCTGCATTTCAAGTAGATCCGTCCAACTCGCGCTGGATGCGATCGTTGCCTAATATAGAAAGAAAATTGCACACCTCCTAATATATAATATTAGGAGTATATTATTATATAAGTATATTATACAGTATATTAATATAATATACCGTATTAAAGGGGCGCACTGTGTTCACTGCTGAACAATTACAAATGGCGGTCTTGGAGTAAATTCAGCAGAAAAAGTCGCTTTCATGACGTTACAACCTGACCAATCAGCGGCGACCAGTCTCTTAAAGTCATATCACAGCCATACTCAGCCCTACTCGGCCCGGTTAGACCCTGCCCTGGATCAGGTACGAAAAAAGTACCTGCTTTACCGGTGCTGGGGCTAGTAGAAAAGCGCCTAAAGCGGGCTGAGTGGTGCGGTGTAGGGCCAAGTGAGGCTAGTGGAAAAGGGCCTTTCGAGGGTTTTTTTTCTATGTGATCACAATCTTGCTCACTTGAGCTGTATTTTGATAACTATGTTTTTTCTCTCTGCCCAATGTGTCACCCCCTCCCCCTCTTTACCTCCCACTGTATGAGGTGCCTGTATGGCTGCCGCGTCATTAGGGAGCACTTAACACGAGCGCATCTTAGTGATAAGTAAAATTCCTTGTATGTGTAAGCATACTTGGCAATGAAGTTGATTCTGATTCTGATTTATTCCATCTAGCTACAATGCTCCGCACTGTGTGTTTATATATTCATATATTTATTCCATGTAGCTACAATGCTCCGCACTGTGTTTATATATCTGTATATTTATTCCATCTAGCTACAATGCTCCGCACCGTGTGTCTATATATTTATGTTTATATGTACATATGTATACTCGCTGCCCTTGTTTTTTTCTTGCCTTCTGATTGTTGCTCTGAGTGTTGCTATCCCTGTGCTGTTGCAATCCTGGAATTTCCCCAATGTGGGACTAATAAAGGCTTATCTTATCTTATCTTATCTCTTGGCGAAGCAACTCTTACTTTATTGCTCTCGTTCCCAGTGGGTTAAAGCCATGATAAACGCCAGTGTTTACATACATCTTCTGATTTTTTTTTCTTGCGTTTAAAGTACTTTAATAAACTCATGTTTCTGTCAGACAGTCAAGCCTTATTCATGTTGCATTTCCCCTCTAGTCCGCCTTGGTCCGCGTTCACTTTGGATGAGCCTGGCACGCACGCGGCACTGTACATGTACATCCATCAGTATGGATTTTGTTCTTGTTTTTGCACTGTCGTTTCTTTCTTACCGGCTCTTTGTCTTGGAGGTAAGCGCAATCGCGATCATGCCCGTAAGAACGCAGTATTCCAGAGAAATGTTACTGCATTTAAACATGGATAATGCAGCATCTGTGTTTGAGTCTGTGCCGCAACTGCTGGACTTTATTTTAAGAGATTTTCATGGACACAGTGATGAAAAGAGAGACAAGAAGAGGAACGCGGAAAGCGTGGCGGCGTAAAATTAAATCTGAGGAGGCGTCAGCTTAACCGCATTCCTCTTCCTTCCATTATTATGGGGAACGTACAATCCCTGAGAAATAAAGTGGATGAAATTCAAGGAAATGTAAGATATCAGAAGGATTTCAAGAACTGCTGTGTCATGGCTTACACAGAGACATGACTTACAGCGCATGACCAGGATGCGGACCTGTGGATTGATGACTTTGGAGCCCCACTTCGCTTGGATCGGCAGGAAGAGGTGACGGGGAAACGTCAGGGGGGCGGCGTATGTTTGTATATTAATAAACAGAACTGTACATCTATCATGGTCAGAGAGCGCAGCTGTACACCAGATGTGGAGCTTCTTTCCGTGTCACTATCTGCTCTTATCTGCCCCGCAAGTTCCCCCAACTTTTCATAACTACTGTGTACATTCACCCGAGGGCAGATGCTGCCTTCGCCTCCAGCACCGTCTTTGATGTGGTACAGCGGTTGCAGTCGATTTCCCCAGAGGCTCCAGATTTTATTTTTGGGGATTTTAACCATGTTTCTTTAAAGAAGACACTTAAAAACTTTTATCATTATGTCTCCTGCCCAACCAGGTGAAAAAAGACATTGGACCTGTGCCATAGATCCTTAGAGGCGGCCTATAAATCACTTCCCCTTCCTCCTTTAGGATCCTCAGATCACAACTGTGTACATTTGCTGTCCACATATAAAACTGCTCTCAGAAGAGACAAGGCGAAGACCAGAGACATAAACGTGTGGTCAGAGGATTCAGTGCACTGCCTCCAGGAATGCTTTAACTGTACGGACTGGGAGGTTTTCACGCTCGCCTGTGGAGAAGATTTGGACTCTTTAGTGGACGTAATATGCTCATACATGACTTTCTATAGAGACATGATCGTTCCATGTAAACGTGTCAAAATATATCCCAACAACAAGCCATGAGTTACAAAATCAGTTAAATCCTGCTTACAGAGGAAAGCACTTGCCTTTAAACAGGGGTCTGTTTCTCAGTTACATGTAGCCACAAAAGAGCTGAAGGCTGAACTTTTAAGAGCAAAACAGAATTATAAATCAGAGTTGGAAAGCAAGATGGCAACAAAGAAGCTTGGTTCAGCCTGGGCCAGTATGAAAACTATTGCAGGCCTTCAGAGCACAGAGTGCAGTAATCGTGTGTTTTTAGATGGTTTTAATTCAGACACAGAGCTGGCCAATGCTCTTAATTGTTTTTATTGCCGTTATGATTCCTTTGATTTTAGCACAGAAACCCAAGATTTGAAACAGAAATTCAAAGACAATCAGCACTTTAATATTGAGGTGCAGAATGTTAAAAGGGTGTTCTGTGCTGTAAAAGTGAACAAAAGTCAGGGCCCTGATAATATACTGTATGTGGGTGCTTGGTAAAGTCCTGTGCACATGAACCGAGTCCTGTGTTTCACTATATTTTCAATAAGTCCTTGCAGACACAACATGTGCCTAAGATCTGGAAAGATGCCATGGTTGTCCCCGTTCCAAAATCCAGCTGTCCCAAAACGGTAAATGATTTTAGACCAGTTGCTTTGACCTCAATTTTAATGAAAATTTTTGAAAAACTGGCCAGATTTGAGGTCCTAAAGCAGACTGAGCATGAATTGGATCCTTTGCAGTTTGCCTATAGGCCTCACAGAGGAGTGGAGGATGCCACTGTCACTCTGTTTAACATGCTTTGTAAACATCTGGATTTTAATGGGACACACACCAGGCTTTTATCTGTGGACTTTTCTTCCACCTTTAATACAATCCAACCTCATATCTTAGTTGAAAGGCTCCTGCAACAATTTGATTTGAGCAATAATCTGGTGGGTTGGATTGTGGATTTTTTAACCAACAGGACACAGAGAGTAAGGGTCAATGGTACATTGTCTGACCAAAAGTGTTCTTCTACTGGCTCTCCGCAGGGGTGTGTGTTGTCACCACTACTCTTCATCCTGTACACAAACATGTGTCGGAGCAGACATGACAACAGACACATTATAAAGTATGCTGATGATTCAGTTATTGTCAGTCTCCTCCAGGATGGTGAGAGTGGCCACGGCCCAGTAGTTGATGATTTTGTTCACTGGTGTGAGGATTCCTACCTGCAGCTGAATACGACATAAACTAAAGATATGATTATTGACTTTAGGAGGAAAACTCCCAGGCACAAAGTCACTGTACTAAAAGGCCAGACTATTGAATGTGTGCAATTCTACAAATATCTTGGGACGATTATTGATAGTAATTTAAACTTTGAAGAGAACTGTGAAAGGGTGTGCAAAAAGGGTCAGCAACATTTGCATTGTTTAAGGAAACTTGCACGCTTCCAAACTGACCGAACCATAATGACAATGTTTTATCGGACTTTTATTGAATCTGTTTTATCCTTTTCTTTAGTGTCATGGTTTGGTCAGACAAAACTGAAACAGAGGAAATCCTTGGATCAGGTTTTTAGATGGTCCAGTCATTTTCTTGGTGAGTCACAGCTGAGCCTGACATCCCTGTACACCAGACAGGTACAGAAGATTGCTACCTCCCTTTTAAATGATGACTCCCACCCTTTGCACTGCCACTTTAAGCTTCTTCCCTCCAGATGGAGGTTTGCTGTCCCAAAATGTAAAACCCAGCGCTACAAAAACAGCTTTGTTCCTGCCGCTGTTAGAGTTGAATAAGTTGTAACAATATATTGCACATAATTTCGTTACCTATTTATTAATTTTATTTTATATTTACTTATTTTTGTAGTTTTTTTTATTTGGGTTCTAAATATTTATTGGGTTTTAGACTTTTGAGTTTTTAACCTCTTTGACTAGTTTTTAACTTTTTTTTTAATTTAAGTTTTTGTAAAGGGTATGCATGTCATTACAGCATTGCATTGTTTACATTTTCATCACATATTCCCCCCTTTTTTTTTTACAACATTGGAAAAAAATTATTACAACACCCTTTTTTTAAGTGAAAGAAAAGAGAAATTAAAAAAGAACAAAAAACAAAACAAAAAAAGCAAAACAAAAAAACCCCAAGAAAAACAAAAGAGCATAAAAATAAGAGGATCTGAGTAGCCTTGGAACAAAGAGAGGTGCCATTATTGAAATGGTATTTGTCAAAGATTAGATCTGATGGAAGACACATATGTGTTCCAGGGTTGCCAAAAGTTCAAGAACCCATCCATGTCCTGTCTCAGTGCAAATGTCAGCTTTTCCATCAAATAAATGTCCTGAATCACGTTAATCCAATCTTCAGGTGTAGGACAGTCTTTCAACATCCATTTTTTTGTTAGAGCTTTTTTACTTGCCAATATTAAAACAGTGAATAAATATTTTTCTCCTCGTCGTTCCAGCAATTCCGATAGTAAACCCAAATACAATTCAATCGTTTATTTCAAACTCAGGGTTCATATTATGAGCAAAACTAAAACGAGTAGAAAATAGGTAAACAAATAAATAAAGTATATACAGATCAGCAGACACTCGGCGCTCTTGTAACAACAATGACATACAATAATGGGCTCAGTATAAAATGGAACGCCACCACTTCCAAATGCTGGAATGAAGTGTGAGTGACGAGTTGACAATTGCTGATATAAGATGATTGTTACATGCCAGCAACCTTCTCAAAAAACTGTAAACATTCTTACGTATCAATTCGCCAAAAGACGGAATGTTCACAGACACAAACATCTTGCTTGCACTCGACCTTCGTGGTACATCTAACAATCTTCTTAGGGAGTTATTATATGCAATGCGGATTTTGTTCCTAACAGCAACATTGCTATTAAACCATAAAGGCGAGCAGTACATTGAGGTACAGAAGGTCTTGAACAACATACATTTGACATCAGGAGAACATCTATGGAAATTTCGCAACAGTAAATTTGTTTGAGCGTACAGTTTCCTGAGATGCCTGTTACAATCAACATTGGTCTTAACAGATTCAATCCACACACCTAGGTATTTGACTTTTTCAACAAAGTTCAAGCTGTTACCGCAGAGTGGCATAACAGGATTCGACGTATTGACACCCTTTGGTTTGAAAGCCATACACATAGATTTAGTACAGATGAACAAGATGTCATTTTCTTCACCAAATTTTTCACATACTGAAAGGAGATGTTGCATCGCTGCAGTAGACAAGCTTAACAAACAGAGGTCATCAGCGTAGAAAATGTGATTTAACAGTGCACCGTTAAAGGAGCCGCCCACATTAGTATTGTTCAACAGTACACTGAGATCATCAACATAGACATTAAACAACAAAGGTGATAGTATACCACCTTGTTTAACACCGTTGGTCACATGAAATTTGGATGAGGTGACATTGCCCCATCTAACAACCATAGACTGCCTTCTGTACCAGTATAGCAGGATGCTAACAATGTAAATAGGAGTACCTCGATCGATCAGTTTTCTGAACAAACACCAGTGGTTAATCCTGTCAAAAGCTTTGCTAGCATCCAGGAATGTAGCATAGACACTAGTGGAGTGGCTTCTGAAGTAGTCAACAAATTCATGGAGTAGGTAAACAGCCTTGTCAGTTGAAAGAGCTGATTTGAAACCAAACTGATTGTCGTTTGTCCACAGATAATCCTCAATTCTGTTCAGGAATAAACCCTCTAACAGTTTAGATATAACATTTGCAATAGCTATAGGTCTGTAGTTGTTCATATCAGAAAGACTGGCACACTTGTTTTTCACTAGAGGAATAATAACAGAGTCCATCAACATATCTGGCATGTAACCATGAACAAGCATACAGTTAAAACACAATGACAACAGAATACACAAATTGAAATCAGTGTTGATGAGGCATTCACTGGTGAGACAGTCAGGGCCAGCAGATACAAAGTTACAAAGGAAAAGGGAACTGTTACTTTGAATATTTTCCCCAATATTGTCTGTACATTGGTCCAATATTGGTGGATAACTGGGCATGACCAAAATACATGAAAATGATTTGCAGTCTTTTTACCACACAAGCACCAACAATTCAACCCTTTACGAGTATATTTGTTTTGTGCTGGTGTTCTGAAAAATCTTACCAAATTTTTCCATCCAAATTCTCTCCACAGCAGGGATGAAGTTGTAACTGTTCCACTTACTTGTCTTGCCAAATTTTGTAACAGTATACCACTGTAATACAATGGGTAATTGGGGTATAATATCACTGGGTAATTGGGTAACACCCACTCACCCTACTCACTTTAGGTGTAGTACCCTTTTTGGTTAGTATTGTGTTAAGGCAATGTAGTTACCTTAACTTTACTACCTGAGCAGAGGGATAATTGGGCCAGGTCAGACCGACTCTGGGTTCGTAGGAGCCTGGGAGGTGCAACAACAGATGACACAGACACACGTATATAGAACTTAGGGCGCTCGCGCATGCAGCGACCGGCAGCCGGTGGCTTGTCACCAGACTGCAAACCAAATCTACCTACGGGTACAAATAAGTAACAAAAAAAACCAAACAAAAAAAAACAACTTGCAACTATGTATATTATTTACAAATAGGTACACATAAATATATACACATTGTGATACAATAGAAAAAAAAATCCATAAACTCCAACTTATATTTACAAAATTCACAGTCCTGTTTTGGTCCTTTCCAGGTGACTAGTGGAGTCACCTTTAGCAGTTCATAGGGTTCGGGCTTCGGCTCGCCATCCAGATCTGGAGATCCACGCTCATGCTAAGTGGTTCGTGCTTCAATGGAGTTCCCGCGCTCAACGGCGTTGGCAGCCTTTGGATCCCAATCAGTTTCAAGGGTTTTATCCAGGCAAAGGCTGCTACCAGCACGCTAGCGTCGCCTTATCACCAAGGACCGTCTCTCTCTCTGGTCTGTGCCTTTCATTGTCTGGCGTGACTGAGCCAAAAATGCAAGTCATCCCAGACCCAGGGAGAGAGCACTTAACCCATTGGCTGGCGTGACCCAGCAATGGCGCAGCCATTGGTTACAATGAATATCAACACACAATACTAGGAACTTTATCTGAATATTCTAGAAAACGTTCCTAACTATTTATGATTATATATTTATTTAAATATTCATATTTAAATCATGTATTCCCATTGTGAAATGGGTGTTTTTCTTTTCTAAAAGTGGTATCAATATTTATAATTTAATTCACGTTAAACTATCTACTCCCATTGTGAAATGAATGTCCCCCCTTCTTCTTAAAGCGGTATTGACATTCATAATTCCATCCACGTTTTTAGCACTGGGTTACAAAGTACTTTTCCATTGTTGTTTATTTAGCTTTTCCCATATTTCCAGTTGTAAAGTGAAATTCCCCTCTTTTTCCCATCTCTCTTTTATATATGATGCGTTGTCTCCTTTTAAGTCTTGAAGACCATGGTATATTTTAGAAATGTATCTGATCCCTGGGATCTCTTTATATGCCATTAAGAAAACCTTCAAAACACCTGACTGGGCCCTTTCCAAATCCTCCTTTTTAAGTATTTTGTTTATGTGGTGTCTAAGCTGAAAGAACCTGTAAAAGTCTTGATTTACTAGACCTTGTTTTTTCAAATCTTCAAAACTTCTTAAAGTTTGCCCTTTAAAAAAATCGTAATATTTTATCAGTCCGTTCTCTTTCCACTTTTTAAATCTAGTGTCTGTTTTATTAGGAGTAAAGTCCTGATCATAGGAAATCCATTGCAATAATCGATAGGGTTCTTTAGTGTGATTCTCTCTATCTTAAACCAAATTTTTAGCGGGGTCTCTATCCACGGGTAAGTGTTGTTCAAAAGTTTAGGTAAGGCATTGTTCCCTATTATCGCCTGTAGGGGAGTGTCACTTGTTTTATTTTTTGGTTTTTTTGGACTTATTTTGTACCCGTAGGTAGATTTGTTCTGCAGTCCGGCGACAAGCCACCAGCTGCCAGTCGCTGCGTGCGCAAGCGCTCCTTAACTCCCTGACCTGCATGTTTTTCGCATGTGGGAGGAAACCGGAGAAATCCCGGAGTAAACCCACGCAAACACGGGGAGAACATGCAAACTCCACACAGATCACTGTTGGCCGGGGGCAGGGATCGAACCCACGATCTCATGACCCCTGCGTTCCCCCGGCCGAGGGTAAACTGTGCTGCCGCAGTGCTAACCACTGCGCCACCGTGCAGCATTTGGCATTCCATCTCCTTCCATAGTGCAGTGTAGACTGGGTTACATATCTCTACTAAAGATTTAATTTGTGCGGCTTTAAAATAGTCCCTGATATTTGGCAGTGCGAGCCCACCTTTGTCTTTGTTTAGCTGTAGGGTTTTATATCTGATTCTAGGTCTCTTGCCCTGCCATATGAATCTTGAGATCCTTCTGTCCAGTTCTTGCCATGTTTTTTTGGGAGGTTCTACCGGTATTGTTTGGAAAAGGTATAGAAGACGTGGAAGTATATTCATTTTGACTGCTTCAATTCTTTGTGCAGTACCCAAGAATGGTATCATATTCCATCTTGCTAGATCAGACATTTTTAACACCTCCCTTAAGCTATGCCACGTGCCGACCTGCCTCAAATCCTCCACCATCATCCCTGTCCCCAAGAAGCCACGGATCACTGGACTTAACGACTACAGACCTGTAGCGCTCACCTCTGTAGTCATGAAGTCCTTTGAGCGCCTGGTCCTGCCCCACCTCAAGTCCATCACCACTCCCCTCCTGGACCCGCTGCAGTTTGCCTACCGAGCCAACAGGTCTGTAGACGACGCAGTCAACCTGGCCCTCCACTCCATCCTGCAGCACCTGGACTCCCCGGGAACCTACACCAGGATCCTGTTTGTGGACTTCAGCTCCGCATTCAACACCATCCGCCCCGCTCTGCTCCGGGACAAGCTGTCCCTGCTCAACGTGCCTGACTCCCTCTGCAGGTGGATCACCGACTTCCTGACGGACCGGAGGCAGCATGTGCGGCTGGGAAAGACTGTCTCAGACTCTGTTAGCATCAGCACGGGATCACCCCAGGGCTGTGTACTTTCCCCCCTACTCTTCTCCCTTTATACCAACTCCTGCACCTCCAGCCACCAGTCTGTCAAGCTGATCAAGTTTGTGGACGACACCACCCTCATCGGGCTCATCTCCAACGGCGACGAGTCCGCCTACAGGAGAGAGGTGGCCCAGCTGGCGTCCTGGTACAACAACAACAACCTGCAGCTGAACGCTCTGAAGACAGTGGAGATGATTGTGGACTTCAGGAAAGTCACAACCTCTCTGCCCCCCCCCTCACCCTCACAGGCTCTCCCATCACCACTGCTGATTCCTTCCGCTTCCTAGGCACCACCATCACCAGGGACCTCAAGTGGGAGCCGACCATCAGCTCCCTCATCAAAAAGGCCCAGCAGAGGATGTTCTTCCTGCGGCAGCTGAGGAAGCTCAAGCTACCCACCAAGATGTTAGTGCAGTTCTACACAGCCATCATCGAGTCCATCCTCACCACCTCCATAACCGTGTGGTACGCAGGAGCCACTGCCAGGGACAGACTAAGGCTGCAGCGCGTCGTGCGCACTGCTGAGAAGGTGATCGGCTGCAAGCTCCCATCTCTCCAGGACCTGTACATCTCCAGGACCCGGAGGCGTGCTGGCTGGATCATAGCCGATCCTTCACACCCTGGTCACGTACTGTTTGCCCCTCTCCCCTCAGGTAGAAGACTTCGGTTCATTCAGACTAAAACCTCCTGTCACATGAACAGCTTCTTCCCCTCTGCCATCAGACTGCTGAACACTAAGTGACTTATTGACTCTCGTGCACTATGTACAGCAGCTCAACCAGACTCATGTCAATCATCACTGTTTTCTTCTTGCATTACTGACTGCACTGTATGGTTCTCCACATTATCTGCTGCTCGTTAATATATTTAAACTGCTGACTAGTATTACTCATTCTTATTCTACACTTTATTGCATGTATCGTTTATTTCTTTTATTTTATCATGTTTAATGTTGCAGCATTGCACCGAGACAAATTCCTAGTTTATGTACTACATGAACAATGGCAATAAATCTGATTCTGATTCTGATCAGATTTATTTTTGCCATCAGTGGGTCATAGTTTAGTGTTATAATTTTGTTGAGTTGTTTAGGGATATTGACCCCCAGATATTTCATAGATTCCATCTCCCAGTTAGTTTTGAGTTTGCTTAGTAAATATTGATTTGGGTCATAGTTGAATGTTAAAATTTGGGTTTTATGCATGTTTAATTCGTACCCCGATAACTCTCCATACTCTGAAAAAACTGAGATTAGTTCTGGAAAAGAGGTGTCCGGCTGCCCCAGGTATATTAAAATGTCATCAGCAAAGAGTGCTATTTTATGTTCCTTCTGACCAAGTGTAATACCTTGAATTTTTTGATTCTGTCTTATCCATTGGCTCAGAGGTTCTATGAAGATTGCAAAGAGCAGTGGAGACAAGGAGCAGCCCTGACGACATCCTCTTTCCAGTTCAAAAGATGATGATAATTTACCGTTAATCCTTAATTTAGCTGTTGGTTTTTTATATAATGCCTGGATAGTTCTAATGAAGTTGTTATGAAAATTGAAACTGGATAAGATTCTATATAGGAAAGACCAGTCAACCGAATCAAATGCTTTTTCAGCATCTAATCCCAATATGGCTGCATTTAAATTACATTTTTTTATATGATGAATTATGTGTAAAGTGCGTCTGATGTTATCTTGTGTCTGTCTTTGTCTTATAAAACCTGTTTGGTCTAAATCAGGGGTCACCAACACGGTGCCCGTGGGCACCAAGTCGCCCGCAAGGACCACGAGTCGCCCACAGGCCTGTTCTAAAAATAGCACAACTCGCAAGTGAGCTGCGTCTAAGATGTAATTTTTTCTGCCGCTATTTTTTAAAATCACACTTGCATTTATATAGAGTTTAAAATGCCAATGTCTTAAAAATAAAAAAATAATATGTTTATTATACGTAAAGTTAAGGTGAACTCTGACCTAGTTCAAAGGTGAGTATTGTGCGCATGACAAATGACATAATGCGGGGCTCAGGGAACACACACACAGGCTCGGGAAGATTTAAAGCGTTTATTCAACAGTAAGTAGTGTATGAGTGCGTGAATGAAAGTGTGGATGTAATGTGGGTGAACAGCGTGCGTCAGGAGCGGAGCAGCTCGCCGTACGACCAGGTAACCCTATGGGGAGAGCAGAGCAGAGGGTTAATGACAGCCAGTTACTTCGTAGTGAAATAACCACAATGTTTGCTCACATGCAGGCGAAACGGTGGCTGGCGTTGGCGTGGCAGCTGAGCCTGGAAGACAGCGCGGCTGCGCATTCCCGACGAGCCGTTGCAAGTGAGGCGAGGAAGTGGAATTCCGCCGGCTGGAGATCCACCTGTGCACAGGGGAGAAGCTGGAGAGAAGGTAAGGGTTTGGAGATCAGCTTCCGTGCAAGATGTGCTGGTCGGTGGGAACCGGGATAGTCGCAGTTGTTGGGAGCGTTGTAGAGCAGACGACTCCAGGCCGAAGCAGAAGGCAGAGGGGTTTAAATAGCTCGTCGCTGACGAGGCGCAGGTGTGCGCGCTGCTGGCGCTGATGACTGGAGAGAGAGCGAGGTGTAACAACAAAACCTTCGCGCCTTGTGGAGAGTAAGCTAGCGGGCAGTGAAGATGTGAGCGGACTGCAGTTTCCTACCCCAAAAACATGACAAAAAAAGGACAGAAAATTTATCATTTTCAAAGTGAATGGGAGGAAGAGTTCTTTTTTACTACCGTGAAAGGAAGCTGCGTGTGTTTCATTTGTGGGGCGACTGTGGCAACGGCGAAGCGGCACAATGTGGAGCGACACTTCACTACGCGTCATGAAAGCTACAATGCTAACTACCCACCGGGAAGCATTCTATGGTTAGAGGAGGCCCGTGAGCTAAAGGCAGCTTTGGATAAGCAGCAGTCTTTTTTTATGAAGCCGGCGAAAAAATCCCGAAAAGCAACCAAGGCCTCGTTTAGAGCTACACATTTTCTGGTAAAGAAGAAAAAGGTCTTTTCAGACGGAGAACTTTTCAAAGAAGCAATGATGATAGTTGCTAAAACTGTACTCAAAGATGAGAAAAACGGAACCGACCTAATTTCCACTCTCTCCAATGTCCAACTGGGGGTATCTACGATAGCTAGACGACTGTCAGCTATGTCTGGTAACTTGGCCAATCAGCTGGACCAGGATCTGGACAAGTGCAGGTGGTTTAGCATCCAGTGCGACGAGTCTGTGGACAACAGTAGTACAGCGCAGCTGTTGGTCTTCATCCGGGTGGTGTTTGAAGATTTCTTCACAAAAGAAGAACTCCTGACACTATTGCCCCTCAAGACAACTACAAGGGGAGTTGACATTTACAACGCTCTGAAAGAGTTTTCCGTGCAGAAAAAGGTACCATTGGAGAAGCTGGTAGCGGTAACTACAGACGGGGCTCCTGCTATGACTGGCCGACATACAGGTTTCATCGCTCACTGTAAAGGTGACCCAGACTTCCCAAAATTTCTACGTTACCACTGCATCATTCACCAGCAAGCGTTATGTGCAAAAGTGATTGGCTTTGAGCATGTAATGACTCCCGTTGTGAAAATCATTAACAGCATCCGCTCCAAAGCGAAACAGCACAGGACATTCAAGGTGCTATTGGAGGAGATGTCAGCTGAATATGGTGACCTGCTGCTGCACACAGAAATCCAATGGCTCAGCAGAGGACGAGTGTTACTTCGTTTTTTGTCACTTTTGGGTGAAATCAAAGAGTTCCTGCAGTCCAAAGGGAAAGACCTTTCGCTGCTGGAGGATACAGAGTGGACACTTGACCTTGCGTTTTTAACAGACATTACTGGGAAACTAAACCACTTGAACTGTGAGCTGCAAGGCAAAGGTAAGACTGTTGCTGAAATGTTAAATGGTTTAAATGCATTTAAAGCAAAGATGAACATTTTCTGTATGCATTTACAGAAAAAAAGGTGCTGCACTTTCCCTCTCTGCAGCTGGTGCTGAAAGACAATGCTTCTGCATCTGAGACATTTGACAGAGTTGCAGAAAAGTACTGTGAAGTCATACACAGACTTCTACAAGAGTTTGATAACAGGTTTTGTGACTTGATCAGCTTGAGCCATGTGTGTCATTCATTTACAATCCTTTCATGAACATGGACACAACATGCATTGCTGAGCAACTCAGTGCAACGTTCAACTTGGATGCTGAACAGGTGGAGATTGAAATTGTAACACTGCAAAATGACCTCCACCTCAAAGCCTACCAGGCTGCACCAAACTTTTGGTGCCTTGTTGACACAGAAAAGTACAGTGGCGTGTGCACAGCAGCTATAAAGGTCACTAGCCTGTTTGGCTCAACCTATCTGTGTGAGTCTGCATTTTCTGATATGAACTTCATCAAAAACAAACACAGAACACGCCTCACTGATGCACATCTGCAAGATTCACTCAGAGTTACAGTGTCAAGTTCCACACCTGACTACGATACACTGGTAAACAACATACAATGCCAGTCTTCTCACTAAAAAGGAAACGGATACCAGATGTTGTCAGTGGCAACATGGTAGTGTCATAGAAAAGGTGAATTAAAATGTTGAAAAATTGTGTTTAATTCAAGGCTGCAAACCATCAGTTAATCACCTGGTTGAATCTGAGGATCATTTTGTTGTTGTTTGGTTCTGTGTGATGTGTAAATTGCACTGTACTATATTGCTTTCTGATACTGCAGCATATGGACAATCCTATTCAAATCAGGAGATGCACTCAAGAGTGTGAACTGTGAAACTGCTGCCCACTCTCAGTGCTGTTTAGCTTCTTCTCATGAAGGACAGTGCTGGTTATTGCTCAAGCATGATTCTTGGCGGGGACTTCCTGGAAGATGGCGTCGTGAACGGCCGTGCAGTTAAGAGCTCGTAGGCCGTAAAAGCACTAAGAAGTCACCTACAAGACAACTTGAAGAAGAGGGAGTCACCGAGCGCAACGAAAGTGATTCTGAAGACACCACAGTGGGGAAAATGGACCACGATCACACCGAGGCCCTACAGGCAGGACTAGCCAGCATTAGCAAGGATATAAAAGCACTGCAACAAAATCTGCATGAGGAATTGATATATTTTAAAGACGAAATAAAGAAGGAAGTGATACAAGAAATTACATCCCTCAGACAAGATATGGACCAGAAATTCACAGAATACAACAAAGAAGTACAGGATCAAAAGGCGAGTATAACCGAGGCCCAAAGTCGCATATCTGAGCTGGAAGAGTGGAACACGGAGGCTAATGAGATGCTGCTAAAGATGCTAAAGCAGACAAGTTACATGCAAGATAAAATGGTAGACCTTGAAGCGAGGTCTCGGAGAAATAACGTCCGCATCTTCGGCCTACCGGAAAAACCTGAGGGAAGCTCCATGAAGAACTACCTGGAGCAATTATTGAAGAGAGAGCTGGAGATCACCGGGGATTTCAGTCTGCAGATTCAACACACTCACAGAACCCCGCCGCAGGAACCGAGGACAGGTGCTCAGCCGAGGGCAATAGTGGTTCATTTTCAGACATTCGAAATCAAGGACATGGTGCTAAAAAAAGCGTGGAAGAAAATTAAAGTGGGCGATGCACGCATTCAGTTTGACCATGATTACCCTGCTGAAGTTGTACAGAAACGCAGAGCATATCGTGACATTAAGAAGACGCTAAAAGACAGGAACATACGCTTCCAAACTCCATACACGAAAATACGAATTTATTGGAGTGATGGAGTAAAGAATTACAACAACGCTGAGGAAGCTGCATGGGACATAAGAGCGAGGGGATTCCAGCTGGACATGCCGGGCGGCACGGGCGGCGGCAGCGAGGGAGAGAACTGCGGAGCGTCAGGGTGGCAACGAGTGAGAGGCGGAGAGACGAAGAGAGGCAGCGAGACAGCTGTGTCCCTGAGCCGGGATACAGCGCACCGAGTGAAGGAGAAACTGCGTGAATTTCAAAGGAAATAGCAACGAGGAAGGCGGATAACTTCAGGAGTTAAATAACGAACTACAATGGTAAGACTCGTGTGCGTAAAAGTTGGAGATGAAGAATCGAATCTCCAAAAGGGGTAAAAGAACAACGTTCTCACCCACTGAGATATAGACTCAACTCTATTCATAAAAAAACAAGGGAATATAATTTTTAAAAAAAAGGTTTTTTTCTTGAATATATAATAAGAGTTTGTAATATTGTATGGCCTTATGCCTATCCTTTTCTTTTCTTCTTAATTCATAAATAGACTGAGAGTTCATATGTAAATGTTGGACTTATTTAGACTGAGGGGGGATCCATCAGTAGAATGGTTTTCTCAGTCTAGGGATGGGCCCTTATTGAAGAAGAGGATTTCCTATCCACCTACCAACAGGGACACGGGGGGGGAAACCGAGAGACCCCCAGGTGGAAGCTACTTTTGGTTTATGTTCGTACTGTGATGTTCAAATATGTGCATAGTTCTGGTTCAAACTGCTTGGGGAAGCATATGAAAACAGGGTTTAAGTGCTATGATAAAAAATAGTCTTAAGATCATATCGCTAAATGTAAATGGTCTAAATACACCTGTAAAGAGACCAAAAGTCTTAACAAAAGTGAAGAAAGAAAAGGTGGAAATTGCATTTCTACAAGAGACTCACTTATCTCAAAAAGAACATGAAAAATTTAAAAGGTTAGGATTTAGAAACTCATTTTACAGCTCATGCAAACAGGGACATAAAAGAGGAGTCCTGATATTAATCTCAAATACAACAAAGTTTGAATTTGGAAAAGAAATCAGGGATAAAGAGGGACGATATATACTGGTGAAAGGGAAGCTGGAAAATGAACCAGTCACCCTGGTAAATGTCTACGCTCCTCCTGAAAGTGATAAACATTTTTTCAAAGTTCTCTTTGATAATATTGCAACAGAAACAGAGGGAATTCTAATTTGTGGAGGTGATTTTAACATGATTATGAATCATAGCCTGGATACAACAAGTTTAAGGAGAAACAAAAAAGCATTTGTCAAAATTTTTAAAACTGCAACTAGAAGAGATGGGTATGATTGATATTTGGAGGAGTCTTAATCCATATGAAAAAGATTATACAGTGGTACCTCTACTTACGAACGTCTCTACATACGGAATTTTCAGGTTACGACACGCCTCAACGGGAAAATATTGCCTCTTGTTACGAAAGAAATTTCAGGATACGAAAGGCAAAAAAGTACGCGCTCCTCGCAGCTCCCGTAGTTTACCGAACGTAAACATACTTGTAGCTGCTCTGCCATTGGCTATCGCCTAGCATCTTCCTGGTATCCCGTTGGCCACGAAGTGTTCAGGAAGTTCGGGCAGTTTTACGTGTGTGTACAGTACAGTATTAACTTTTATTCACTATGGGCCCCAAGAAAGTGATGGAGATAAGTGGAAAAGGAGAAAAGAAGAAGAAGAGAGTTTTTTTGTCCATACAAACAAAGCAAGAGATAATAGAAAGGTATGAAAAAGGGATGCGTTTGGTTGATCTCGCCAAAGAATATGGCCGTAATACATCTACGATCGGCACGGTATTAAAACAAAAGGAAGCCGAAGGATTGTTAAAAGCCGACAAAAGCAAACGTCCTTTTGGCAAAAGGTGACGACGACGACGATAGCAGTTAAACGGTAAATGAACATAATTTTTATTATTCTTTACTTTATTCTTTGTTTTTTTAAATTATGTACAACTCTCATTTTATGTTTATTGTGCAGTAATCTAATTGTAACATGTATTTGTTACATGTTTTGATGCGTTTTTATGATTTACAAAAAATTTATGCCCGAATTTTGGGGGGCTTGGAACGGATTACAGCATTGACATGTAAAACGCGCCTCTACTTACGGAATTTTCACGTTACGAGAATACTTCCGGAACGAATTAATTTTGTAAGTAGAGGTACCACTGTACTCACTACTCGGCTACCCACAAGGTCCACTCGAGGATAGATCACTTCTTTATAAATATAGGTGATAAGTATAGGGTAGATGAATGCAAAATAGGAGGAGCGGATATTTCAGACCATAATGCAGTATATTTAAAAATTCAGATAAATGCCCGAAAGAGACAAACATGTTGGAAACTCAATGTGGGAACACTGAACAACAAAGAATTGGTAGAGGATATAAAAATAGAAATTAAACAATATATCGAAGAAAACAATAATGGAGAAGTGGATCCAACCATACTGTGGGACGTTTTGAAGGTGGTTGTTCGAGGAAAATTAATAGCAAAAACAGCATTATTGAAAAGAGTAAGATTGGAAACCTATAAGAAATACTCAGAGAAGTTAAAGGAATATGAGAAGAAATATCAAGACACAAATGATCAGGAGACATTTCAACAAATCAAGGAAACCAAAAAGAAAATAGATGATATACTACTGAATGAAATTGAGAAAAGAAACTTATTCTTAAAGTAGAACTGAACTCACCTTTTTGCCAAAAAAGTAGAATAGCAGATTAATTCCTTATTACCTATTGTATTTTTCAACACATAAAAGAAATTTTTAGGCCGTGCGATGGCCAAGCTATAAGCCGATAAACTTTTGCCTCTGGCTGGCAGTGCCAAACAAACCGGAAGTAGTGCAGACGACGCTGCGTGACGTCACGAGTGTGACCCTTATCAAAACAACAATGGCAGATGATAGCAGTTCCAGCAGTCAAGAACACCAGAGTTTTCAGAGTGAAGAGGCATTCAGGATCGGTGACAAGACAGAGGAGGATGCAGGAGTGTCAAGTGAACAGGAAGAGAGCGAGGGAGGCATCGAACCATACAGATTAGAGCCAGAATTTTCGGGGGATTCCAGCACCGACTCAGACCGCAGCAGTGATGGGGAGGAGAGTCACTTATTGAATACAGAATGGTGAGTCTTTACTTTGGCATGTTTGGGGTGTCAGGATAAGGAAAATTAACAATAAAAAAGAAAGGGGAAAAAAAACCATCAGCATTTTTCCAACTTATTACAGTTATCCCTCACTTATTGTGTTTAATGGGGACCAGAACCGACCGCGAAAAGTGAAAAACCGCGAAGTAGCGTCACCCCCCCCCCAAGGGCGTCACAAGCACTATTTTGCACAAAAAGGCACAAAAGAACAGCGAAAAGTGCCACTAAGCAACATGAGCGATAAAGAACAATGAATGCGGTCTTCCTTCGCTGGGTATAGGCGCTCGGCAGGGAGCGAAGCTGGGTAAAACGTCTCCGCCAATCAGCTTGCGAGATAAAACGTCTCGGCCAATCAGCTTGTGAGGTAAAACGTCTCGGCCAATCAGCTTGCGAGATTCCCGAGCGGGCTGGGGAGCCGGGGAGAGCGGGCTCTCCGTGTTGATACCTGATGTTCTAATGTAGTCTCCCTGCCTTCTCATTAGAACATCAGGTATCAACACGGAGAGCCCGCACAGCTCAAAATCTACCTCTCTGACCACCGCTTCACTCCTCTCCGCCCACCTCTTCACCGCTCGGGAATCTCGCAAGCTGATTGGCCGAGACGTTTTACCCAGCGAAGGAAGACCGCATTCATTGTTCTTTATCGCTCGTGCTGCTTAGTGGCACTTTTCGCTGTTCTCTTGTGCCTTTTTGTGCAAAATAGTGTTTGTGACGCCCTTGGGGGGGGGGGGTGACGCTACTTCGCGGTTTTTCACTTTTCGCGGTCGGTTCTGGTCCCCATTAAACGCGATAAGTGAGGGATCACTGTATATCTAGAAACGCATCGCTTCCCGGTCGCTTTTCCTCCCCCTTTCTTTTCTTTCGTCGCCATGACAGCTTTCCTTGGCCACTGAACAGATCTTCCCAGGTGTTGGAAGTGTTTTGTAGTCGACTATCACGACAAAATGCACCAAAAACAACCAGTGTCGACGTGCTCGCAATGGTAAACATGAGGACTGGGTCACACTCGTGACGTCACGCGGAACTCTGGCTGCACTTCGGCGGATTTGTCTGATTTTTCAGGGCGGGAAATTCAAAATCGCGATTTTCTCCAAGATTCCGGGATTTGTGGAGGGGGTGCCAATGATAAATTATCTTTATAATTGTATGTACTATCACCCAGTGCCATTCAATGCCGTTCAGTTCAGTTCTACTTTAAGACAGAACTATTATGAAACGGGCTCGAGATCTACAAAATTATTAGCAAAACGTATAAAAAAACAACAGGCGATAAATACAATACACAAAATCAAAGACCCACTAACTAAGGAGATAACCGATGATCCAGAAAAGATAGAAAGAATATTCTACCAGTATTATAAAAAATTATATACACAAACACCTGCGGCAGAGGAAGATGAAATGAGATCTTTTTTAAATGATTTGGATTTACCGGCAATTGGCACCTTACAAAATGATAGATTAACAGCCAAAATCACATCTGTAATCCTCTCGGCGCCACACCAGTCGGCTGCCTTTTGCAACAGCGGCTCGATTCCGAGTTTTTTTTTCCCTTCCTCTCTCTTTTGATCACTTTTTTTTTTCACCCCACTTATATCACGGACACACAGATCATCCCAAATGTCTCCTGAGCCGGTGGACGGAGCCACTGTTTATAGCAGGATACGATATAACAGGGAAGAGCTGCTAGCATTTAACCGCCACCCGGTCCCACTGGAAAAACTCGACATACCGAGAGAACTGAGGCGAAAACGCCGCGGCTGCCGGGCTGGAGTAAGGCGGAGGACAAAAAATATAAGGTACAGACCCTCCCTTCCATCTGTTGTCATGGGAAATGTACGGTCGATACTGGGAAAGTTAGATGAGCTAGCGGCTATCTCCCGTTATGATAGCACTTACCGGGAGTGCTCTCTCCTTTTGTTTACTGAGACGTGGCTAACTGAACTAGCAGCAGATGCTAACATTGAGCTGGAGGGTTTTCACACGATATGAGCTGACCGAACACCAGAGAGTGGCAAAACTAGGGGCGGTGGAGTGATCATGTATGTTAACAACAACTGGTGCAGACCGGGACATATCACTGTTAAACAACGACACTGCAGCAAAGACATTGAGTTGCTAGCTGTTAGCATGAGGCCTACATATCTCCCGAGAGAACACTCACACGTGATCTGCATTGTTGTTTATGCAAATCCGACGGCGAACGCTGGGACAGCGCGTGACGTCATCCATTCAGTAACCAGCAGGCTGCAGACAGAACACCCAGATGCTCTTCTCCTCATCTCAGGCGATTTCAACCACGTTTCACTGTCTCCCATTCTGCCCACTTTCACCCAGTATGTCACATGCCACACTAGAGACAATAAAACACTGGATTTGTTCTACGCAAACACTAAGGAGGTGTACACCTCATTACAACTCCCCCCACTTGGGAGATCGGATCACAACTTGGTTCATCTCCGACCGGTGTACAAACCCCTAGTGCACAGACAACCTCCGGCCATGCACACTGTGGAGTTATGGTCTGAGGAGACAATGGACACTCTAAAGGACTGCTTTGAAGCCACTGCCTGGAAGCAGCTCTGCGATCCACATGGTGAGGACATCGATGGCCTCATTCACACCTTCACGGGCTACCTCAGCTTCTGTGTGGACAAATCCGTTCCCACCAAGACCATACGGCGTCACTCAAACAACAAACCCTGGATCAACCCTGAGATAAAAACACTTCTGAGAGAGAAGAAGAGGATCTTCAGGTCGGGGAACAGGGAGATGCTGAAGTCCGTACAGAGGGAGCTGAGGAGAAAGATCAGAGAAGGCAAGGACAGCTTCAGGAAGAAGATGGAGGACAAGCTGCAACAGAGCGACATCAGCGGGGTCTGGAGAAACCTCAAAACCATCTCGGGGCTCCAGAATACCTCCCCCCAGGCCACGGGGGGCAGGGAGTGGGCGAACAACCTGAATCTGTTTTTCAATAGATTTGACCAACCGCCCTCCCCCCTGTCTGCACAACAACCACTGCTGCCTCTAAGAAATCAAGTCCTGCTCCCCACTCCCCACTCCACCGACACCCCCCCCACTCCCAACACACAGCCCCCCATCCTGACCCTGACCAAGACCCAGGTGAGGACGGAGCTGAGGAAGATCAAGGCGAGGAAGGCGTCGGGACCGGACGGCATCAGCGCAAAGCTCCTCAAGTCCTGTGCAGACCAGCTGTGTGGGATTGTGACGTATATCTTCAACATGAGCCTGAAACTGGGGAGGGTACCACAGCTGTGGAAAACATCTTGTGTGGTACCTGTACCAAAAACTTCCCACCCCAAAGACCTGAACAGCTTCAGACCGGTGGCCTTGACGTCCCACTTGATGAAGACCCTGGAGAGACTGCTCCTTGCTCATCTCCGCCCCCTGGTGGAACCAGCGATGGATCCACTCCAGTTCGCCTACCAGCATGGCATTGGGGTGGAGGATGCGGTGATCTTCCTCCTTCACCGTTCTCTGTCCCACCTGGAGAAGCCCGGGAATATGGTGAGGATCATGTTCTTTGACTTCTCCAGTGCTTTCAACACCATCCAACCGATGATCCTGAAGGACAAGCTGCTGCGCGCAGGGGTGGACCAGCACCTGTCATCATGGATCCTGGACTACCTCACGAACCGGCCTCAGTTTGTGAGAACCCAGGACTGTGTTTCCGACACGATCATCAGTAGCACGGGGGCCCCCCAGGGAACGGTGCTGGCTCCCTTCTTGTTCACTCTTTATACTGCGGACTTCTCACACAACACAACACATTGCCATCTACAGAAGTTCTCTGATGACTCTGCGATCGTTGGTCTCATCTCCAGCGGAGATGAAGCTGAGTACAGAGGGCTTATCCAGGACTTTGTGGACTGGTGCCATCGGAACTGCCTCCAGATCAACGCGAGGAAAACTAAGGAGCTGGTGGTGGACTGCCGCAGGCATGGGCAGCCCCTCACAGCACCAGTAAATATACAGGGAACAGACATCGAGATGGTGACATCCTACAAGTACCTGGGTATTCATCTGAACAATAAACTAGACTGGTCACACAATACTGACGCACTCTACAAGAAGGGACAGCGCAGGCTGTTCCTGCTGAGGAGACTCAGGTCTTTTGGTGTACAAGGGGCGCTGCTGAAGTCATTCTATGACACGGTGGTGGCATCAGCCATCACTTTTGGAGTGGTCTGCTGGGGCAGTGGCATTACTGCAGCCGATAGGAAGAGACTGAACAAACTGATTAAGAAAGCTAGCTCTGTCCTGGGGCAACGCCTTGATCCGATGGAGGAGATAGGAGAGAGAAGGACGGTGGCTAAACTGTCATCTCTGCTGAAGTCCGAGTTCCACCCTATGCAGGACATACTGGATGCACTGAGGAGCTCATTTAGCAGCAGACTACATCATCCCAGGTGCACAACCGAGAGGTTTCGTAGGTCCTTCCTACCAACGGCTGTCAGACTGTACAACCTAAGCAGGGCTGCTCGCAGAGATAGCAAAAAGACGTAACAAACTAATAGTTTTTTTTGAATGCAAAAGATGCAATAGACTTACACAATGGTCCTCTCCGGCATACAACTAGGAACATACCGGTCGCTATGGAGGGTGAGAATATGTATGGGCACATAATCATACCATGTAGGATAACTAAATAGACGGTTATGCTGTTTCATCCCACCTAGCAACAATGCTCTGCACTGTGTGTGTTTATATATTTACATATTTATTCCATCTAGCTACAATGCTCTGCACTGGGTGTGTTTATATTTATATATCTATATATTTATTCCATCTAGCTACAATGCTCCGCACTGTGTTTTTATATATCTACATATTATTCCATCTAGCTACATTGCTCCGCACTGTGTGTGTTTATATACTTGCATATTTATTCCACCTAGCTGCAATGCTCCATACTGTGGGTGTTTATATATTTACATATTTATTCCATCTAGCTACAATGCTCTGCACTGTGTGTTCATATATTCATATATTTATTCCATCCAGCTACAATGCTCTGCACTGTGTGTCTGTGTGTGTGTGTGTGTGTATATATATATTTTATAGTAATATGTACATATGTATATTAGCTGCTCTTGCTTGCTTGTTTTTTCTTGCCTTCTGATTGTTGCTCTGAGTGTTGCTATCCCTGTGCTGTTGCAATCCTGGAATTTCCCCGTTGTGGGACTAATAAAGGCTTATCTTATCTTAAAATTACAGAAAAGGAGGTAGAAGAAGCAATAAATTCATTAAAAAATAATAAATCTCCAGGCAGTGATGGATATCCAGCAGAATGGTACAAACTGTTTAAAGAAGAACTAATTCCACTGCTCCAGACATCCTTTAATTGGACACTCTCAAAAAATAAAATCCCACCAACATGGTCAGAAGCAATAATAACAGTCATTTCCAAAGCAGATAAAGATAAGTATGAGTGCCACAACTATAGACCAATCTCAGTGTTAAACATAGATTATAAGCTGTATACAAAAATAATAGCCAAAAGATTAAACACATTTCTGGCAGAACTAATAGATGAAGATCAAACAGGATTTATAAAGGGACGTAAAACCCAGGACAATATTAGGAGAACCTTACATATCATAGAACAAGCACAAAAGAAAAAACAAAGTACTGTCTTGATGAGTATAGATGCCGAAAAGGCATTTGATTGTGTGAACTGGAGATATTTATATTTGGTGCTAGAGTGGTTAGGATTTAATGAAAAATCAATACAGGTGATTAAAATACTTAACAAAGAACCTACGGCCAGAATAAAACTAAATGGAAGCTTAACCAGTAAAATACATCTACAAAGATCCACAAGACAAGGATGCTGCCTATCACCGGCTCTCTTTGCCATATACATTGAACCACTGGCTCAAGTGGTTCAACAAAAAGAAACTTAAGGGTGTCACAATCAAAGGAGTAGAACATAAAATTGGACTTTTTGCTGATGATGTGATAATCTTCCTCGAGCAACCAGACACAACACTTCCCATAGCGATGAAGCTCCTTGAAACATATGGCCATCTATCAGGATATAAAATAAATATTTCTAAAACTCAGATACTTACAGTTAATTATACACCCTCAATAACAATTCAGAAATCTTATAAACTTAGCTGGAATATGAGGCAAATCAAATACTTGGGAGTAACACGAACAAAAGACCTCTCTGAACTATTCAATATAAATTATGAAAAAGTATATCAAGATATACAGAAAGATATAGAAAGATGGGCAACTCTACCACTGGACTTAAATTAAAAAATCGAAATAGTTAAAATGAATATACTACCCAGATTTCTCTATCTATTCCAATCACTACCAGTAAAGATCGCTCCAGACCAATTTATAAAATGGGACAAAACAATATCCAGGTTTATTTGGGGAGGTAAACGACCCAGAGTTAGATATCAAACTCTACAGCTTTCCAAAAACCTAGGTGGAATGGCATTACCAAAATTAAAGGAATATTTTTATGCTGCTCAATTAAGACCTTTGTATTGTTGGTGTAACCCAAATTTTGTAGCAAAATGGAAAGATATAGAAAAAGTAGTATCAAATATTCGGATTCAAACTCTGATTGGAGATAAAGACTGGCATAAGAAACTCAAACATGAAATGGATTCAATCAGTGAACATACATTAGGCACATGGTTTAAAATTTTAAAAAGATATAAGATTAAGGAAGACATAAAAATTCTGAATTGGGTTGGATACGATAAAAATTTTAAACCAAATCAATATGACCAAAGATTCAAAAGATGGACAGAAAAAGGAGCCACAGCTTGCTGCACTCTAGAAAAGAAAGTTGGAGAGTTATTAGAATTTAAAAGAAAAATATGAATTGGGGACCTCTGATTTTTTCAGATATCTCCAATTAAGAGACTACTACACAAAAGTAATCCGGGTAGATCCCTCCAAAAAAGTGAATGACGTGATAAAAGTTATAATTAAAGCATATAAAGAAAATGAAAAGAAATTTATATCATCAATGTATAAGGCATTAAATCTAAATAATAAGCATACAACCAAGTATATAAAAAAGAAGTGGGAGAAAGAAACTGATATAGAAATCACAGAAGATGAATGGCAAAATATATGTAAGACTCACCACTCATCCACCAGTTCGCGGATTTGGAGGGAATTTGCCTGGAAAAACTTTGTGCGTTATTTTATCACACCAAAGATGAAAAATAAACAACTCAACCAACCTCAGAAGTGTTGAAGAGAATGTGGTGAATATGATGTGGATCATACACATGTTTTTTGGAAGTGTAAGAGAATAACTGAATTTTGGGAGATAAGTGAAATGTTACAGAAGATAATAAGATACAAGATCCCTATGATGACTGGCGCCTAGCGGCTGCCCCGGCCTTGGATGCGCTCTGCAGAGCGTGCCCAAATGCCAGGTCACGTTTCGTTACCTTGTATTCATACATGTGTAATGACAATAAAGTTGAATCTCATCTCATCTCATCTATGACCTGTAAGATACTTTATCTTTGTAATCTAACAGAGGCAAGCATCTCTGGGAGTGATAGATACCTTGTCAAAATATTGTTAGTAGCGGGTAAAAAAGCCATAACAAGGAATTGGTTGAAGAAAGAACCACCTACAAAGGAACAATACTGGGCTATTATAGAAGACATCTACATAATGGAAAAACTAACACACAAATTATGACTACAAGAAGATGAATTTGACGAGAAGTGGGAAAAATGGACAATATACAAATCCCGAAATGGCAATAGATAAATGGACTTCAAAGAAATAATGTGGACTATGAGGAGGAACAAGAATTAATGTCGGACTCGAGCAGTAGATGTTATTGATTTGTTTTTTCTGTTGATGTCAGTGGGACAGGTTCCCCCTTTTTTTTTTTCCTTTTATATATGCTTTTTCTCTGTGTGTGTGTGTGTATATGATTTAAAGTTGAAAAACTAATAAAAATCTAAGTAACAAAAAAAAAAGCATGATTCTTGGCAAGAACTGTATGGATATAATTCCAGTGAAGAAGAACACACAAAAGTGTGTTTATAAAATGTAACCGATTTTGAGCAGAATTGCAGCAGATTTGTTCAGTTAAAAATGTGATAAGATTTATTTAATATGAAAGTTGATTTTTCTTAAATGTTGCATAACTTTTTCAAACATGGTTCAACATAGTTCGGGTTTAGTTTTTTATGGTTAAAAGGGACTGGTGAAAACTGGACATTTTTTTAATGAAATGTAGAAGTGATCATCTGAACAATTGCTGAGATTAATAAAAATAAAGTGTTGAATATTGATCTTATCTGTTACCCACTCTAAGTTATTGATAATTAACTATTTATTTATGTGTGTGTATTTATTTATGTCAATTTGTTATTTTAGAGGAGTGTGTCAAGCTGGTAGCCCTTCACATGACTCGGTACCCATGAAGTAGCTCTTGGTTTCAAAAAGGTTGGTGACCCCTGGTCTAAATGAATTACACTACCGTTCAAAAGTTTGGGGTCACCCAGACAATTATTTTGTGTTTTCCATGAAAAGGCACACTTATTTACCACCATGAGTTGTAAAATTAATAGAAAATATAGTCTCGACATTGACAAGGTTAGAAATAATGATTTGTATTTGAAATAATATTTTTTTCCAGATACTCAATCTGCTCAAAGGAAGGTCAGTTTTATAGCTTCTCTAACCAGCTAAACTGTTTTCAGCTGTGCTAACATGATTGCACAAGGGTTTTCTAATCATCCATTAGCCTTCTGACGCAATGAGCAAACACATTGTACCATTAGAACACTGGAGTGATAGTTGCTGGAAATGGGCTCTATACACCTTTGTAGATAGTGCACCAAAAACCAGACATTTGCAGTTAGAATAGTCATTTACCACATTAGCAATGTATATTAGATATTAGAGTGTATTTCTGATTAGTTTAAAGTTATCTTCATTGAAAAAAACAGTGCTTTTCTTTCAAAAATAAGGACATTTCTAAGTGACCCCAAACTTTTGAACGGTAGTGTAAGTCTGTCAGTATATTTTCTAGCCTTTTGGCAAGGATAGTGGTAAAAAGTTTATAGTCCTGATTTAACACACTGATTGGTCTGTAGTTGGAGCAGTCTAGTTTATCCTTTTCAGGTTTAGGTATGACTACAGTGACCCCTTCTCTCCAGGAGGGGGGGATTTCCCCTGTGTGGAGGACATAGTTAAATGTTTTCAGGAGGAGAGGAGATAGTTGCTCTTTAAAGGTTTTGTACCACTCTGCTGTATAGCCATCTGCTCCTGGGGATTTGTTAGCTTTAAGTTTCATAATTGCTTTTTCTAATTCATTCATTCATCATCTTCCTCTTAATCCTTTTCGGGTCGCGGGGGGGGCTGGAGCCTATCCCAGCATCTTTGAGCGAGAGGCAGGGTACACCCTGGACAGATCGCCAGTCCATCGCATTGCCAACACAGAGAGACAGACAACCATTCACTCTCACAGTCATACCTAAGGACAATTTAAAATCCCCAGTTTGATGCCAATTAATCTAACTTGCATGTTTTTGGCATGTGGGAGGAAACCGGAGAAATCCCGGAGTAAACCCACGCAGACACGGCGAGAACATGCAAACTCCACACAGATCACTGTTGGTCGGGGGCTGGGATCGAACCCAGGATCCCCCGGCCAAGGGTGAGTTACTGTACTGCCGCAGTGCAAACCACTCCTCCACCGTGCCGCCCCTTTTTCTAATTCTTTAGGTTGTATTTCTGACAGTAGTTTTTTATTTTGTGACTCAGTAAGTTGGGGAAGATTTAATGTACTTAGGAAGGCTTCGGATGCGTTTTTGTGTTTTTTTGCTGGAGAACAAGTTCTTGTTGTAATTCTCGAAGCTTTTAAGAATTTCCTGAATTCTAAATTTTATTTCCTTTGATACTGGGGCTCTGATTTTGTAGATTGCTCTCTCCATTTGTTGTTTCCTCAATTTATAGGCTAGTAATTTTGCCGATTTGCTAACTGTTTCATAGTATTTTTGTTTCAGAAATGTAAGTTTCTTCTGGATTCCTATTGTGTAGATCTCATTTATTTATTTTTTAATTTCCTTAATTTTGAGCGAATCATTAGAATGAGTGTTGTCTTTGTGCTCTTTTTCTAGTTTAAGTTCTGACTCTGTGATTAGTTTTTCTTGTCTCAGTTTCTTTTGGATTGCCAGTTTTGTGATAATCTTTCCCCTTATTACAGCTTTGCATGCGTCCCATAGTATTAAAGGGAATACTTCTCCATTATCATTTTCTTCCAAATATCTGAGAATATCTGATTCCAATTCATCTTTCAGTGGTCCTTTGAGCACATTTGAATTTCACCTCCAAGAAAATGTATTATTTGTGTATTTTTGGATATTTAAGTCCATATAGATCGGACTGTGGTCAGAGAGATCCATCAGTCCTATTTTACATGATTTTACTCTTCCACTGTCTCTATTAAACATAAATAAACAGTCAGTCCTTGAGTATGATGAATGTGGTGCTGAGTAAAATGTATAATCTTTTACACTGGGGTTGAATTCCCTCCACACGTCACAGATTCCCATTTCTTTTAGTAGCATCCGAGTTTTTCTACTTTGAGTGTTATTTTGATGTGGAGAATTACCTGATGCATCCCAGTATGGATTCAGTCTTAGATTGAAGTCTCCACCACATATCACTAAACCTTGGGCTTTAGTTATCATTAGGTCAAATACATTTTTATAAAATTTCCAGTTAGCCCCTGGAGGTGCATATACATTCAGCAGGGTGATATCTTCTCCCTCTAGCCGACCAAGTACCATGCTAAATCGCCCTTCTTTATCTTTGTGTTCTGAATTTTTTTCAAATATAATTTTGGTTGAGATCAATATCGCTACCCCCTCCTCCTCCCTGAATTACAGTGGGGCAAAAAAGTATTTAGTCAGCCACCAATTGTGCAAGTTCTCCCACTTAAAAGATGAGAGAGGTCTCCAATTTTCATCATAGGTATACCTCAACTATGAGAGACAAAATAAGAAAAAAAAAATCCAGAAAATCACATTGAAGGATTTTTAATGAATTAATTGGTAAATTCCTCGGTAAAATAAATATTTGGTCAATAACAAAAGTTCATCTCAATACTTTGTCATTGCCAACAACGGGTATATAACAGAGGTCAAACATTTTCTGTAAGTCTTCACAAGGTTTTCACACACTGTTGCTGGTATTTTGGCCCATTCCTCCATGCAGATCTCCTCTAGAGCAGTGATGTTTTGGGGCTGTTGCTGGGCAACACAGACTTTCAACTCCCTCCAAAGATTTTCTATGGGGTTGAGATCTGGAGACTGGCTAGGCCACTCCAGGACCTTGAAATGCTTCTTACGAAGCCACTCCTTCATTGCCCGGGCGGTGTGTTTGGGATCATTGTCATGCTGAAAAGACCCAGCCACGTTTCATCTTCAATGCCCTTGCTGGTGGAAGGAGGTTTTCACTCAAAATCTCACGATACATGGCCCCATTCATTCTTTCCTTTACACGGATCAGTCGTCCTGGTCCCTTTGCAGAAAAACAGCCCCAAAGCATGATGTTTCCACCCCCATGCTTCACAGTAGGTATGGTGTTCTTTCTCGTCCAAACACAACAAGTTGAGTTTTTACCAAAAAGTTCTACTTTGGTTTCATCTGACCATATGACATTCTCCCAATCCTCTTCTGGATCATCCAAATGCTCTCTAGCAAACTTGAGACGGGCCTGGACATGTACTGGCTTAAGCAGGGGGACACGTCTGGCACTGCAGGACTTGAGTCCCTGGCGGCGTAGTGTGTTTCTGATTGTAGCCTTTGTTACTTTGGTCCTAGCTCTCTGCAGGTCATTCACTAGGTCCCCCCATGTGGGTCTGGGATTTTTGCTCACCGTTCTCGTGATCATTTTGACCCCACGGGGTGAGATCTTGCGTGGAGCCCCAGATCGAGGGAGATTATCAGTGGTCTTGTATGTCTTCCATTTTCTAATAATTGCTCCCACAGTTGATTTCTTCACACCAAGCTGCTTACCTATTGCAGATTCAGTCTTCCCAGCCTGGTGCAGGTCTACAATTTTGTTTCTGGTGTCCTTTGACAGCTCTTTGGTCTTGGCCATAGTGGAGTTTGGAGTCTGACTGTTTGAGGTTGTGGACAGGTGTCTTTTATACTGATAACGAGTTCAAACAGGTGCCATTAATACAGGTAACGAGTGGAGGACAGAGGAGCCTCTTAAAGAAGTTGTTACAGGTCTGTGAGAGCCAGAAATCTTGCTTGTTTGTAGGTGACCAAATACTTATTTTACTGAGGAATTTACCAATTAATTCATTAAAAATCCTTCAGTGTGATTTTCTGGATTTTTTTTTCTCATTTTGTCTCTCATAGTTGAGGTATACCTATGATGAAAATTGGAGACCTCTCTCATCTTTTAAGTGGGAGAACTTGCACAATTGGTGGCTGACTAAATACTTTTTTACCCCACTGTATATGAAGATGAAGAGATCAGTTTAAACCCTTGTCTATTAAGTTTAGTATGCTCCAAGTCTGTTAGGTGGGTTTCCTGTAAAAATATTATTCCTGCTTTGTCTTTTTTCATTTTGCCTAGAATCTTGGATCTTTTAACTGGATTCAGGATCCCTTTTACATTATATGAGATTATTTTGGTTACACCCTGTTTCTCCATTGTATTGTCTTATTTAGTATAACAGTATAGTGGCCCTCTTTTATGCTACTCAGAAACTGAAAGAACATTGAGAACATTAAGAACTTAGTATATAAAACTTTAAAACAAAAAACTGTCAAAAGATCTTCCTGAGCTGAGGTCTTTTTAGTGACCTTAGAAGAGCCTTGATGGTGTATTGGCTCTGAGGGAAATTCCTCAAACTCTGTTACATGTTGAGGGCCTTCTCTTACCCCTGTAAGTTGTCCCATGTTTTTAACATGAATTTCAGATCCCAATCCGAACTTGTATAGATTTTTTTTTTTTAATGCCTATACCCTATGAAATTGTGCGCAACCTCCCACCACCGTCACAGCAAACAATCACGTTAATACAGTATTTGTTAATGTGGAGAGTTCATGTGGTTCATTGTCACATTTCTATTTTAACAAGTTTTTTTTTTTTAAAGACTTACTTGTTTCTCATATTATGACTGTTCCATGAAATGTTTTACCACTTCATACTTGCTGATTCTGCATCTAATTTAATGTTTGTTACCTTGTAGGAGGAGGGTTGGATGTGCAGATTGATTAAAAATATCGTTATTCCCTCCTGAAAGCGTCCAGTTTTTCCTTATACCCCTGGTGCTGGGTTTCCCACTGCTGGCCCCTGGATTTTGAGGATCTCTGTGTGCATCACGTTTGAGCCTTGACTCTTTCGATCGGGTCTGCTGTGGGTTTATACATCGTTACCGGGAGCCCTCTTCTCGCCATATCCCTGGTTGCTTCTTCCGCCGAGTTGTAGAGACACGTCTCTTCCCCATAAAAAACCCGCAGCTTCGCCGGAAATGGAGTTTGAAAGTGCAGTTTCTTCTCTCGTAGTACCTTTTTAGCGTCGTTGTATTCCCGACGCTTTTTAAGGACCTCCGGGGCGTAGTCGTGGTCCACAAAAACTTTTCTTTCTTGGTGCATAAATCCTTTTTTCTGCCAAGCCAGTCTCAAAACCTCTTCTTTTGTTCTGAAGTTGGAAAACTTCACCACCACTGATCGTGGGGGCACTTCCACCGACGGCCTTGAGGCTAATGAACGGTGCGCCTTTTCTATTTTCAAGTCGGTGGATTGGGGAATTTCCAACTTCTCTCTCAGTATGGATTCCACGCATGCAGCCATTGTGGTGAAGCCGTCCTCGACTCCTTTTTTCAGACCATGAATTCTTATGTTGTCTCTTCTTAGTCTTCCCTCTTGGTCGGTTAGCTTAGCCTCCAGCCTTGTCTGTCGTTTGAGTAGTTCCAGCACAGTCTCTTCCAGCCCTTTTATTCTTTTCTCTGCTTCCATGATTCGGTCCTCAGCCTGGTCCACTCTGTTGTTTGTCCTTTTTATTTCGTCTTTAATTTCACGAAATTCGGCCCAACACTCTCGGCGAAATTTTCTTAATTCTTGAAGTATCGTTTTTAAGCTAACCGTGTTGCTAGCCTCATTCTGCTCCTCTGTTTCCGAGTGGATGTCCTCCAGGTCAGATTCTCCAGCCGATGCTTGTCTTGAACTGGCAAATGTCGATCTTCTGTTTTCCTTTAGGCATAATGACTTTGTCTTTTGATTTTCACTCTTCCAAAAATCCGTTAAATCTGATTTTCAAGGTATTTTCAAGGATGGTGTCTGGGAGCTTCAGCGTTAAGCTGCTATCACCATGGTGTCCAGACCGGAAGTCAAGTGTTTGTTTATTTTAATTTTGAAAATTGGACTATTGCATAAAATTAATAAAAGAAAACAGTTTTTGAAAAGAAATGTGGACTGGCTGAAAAGTATGTGCATGTACCTCTCAATAATTGGTCGGGGCTCCTTTTGGTTTAATTCCTGTATCAATGTGGCGTGGAATGGAGGTGAGCAGCCTGTGGCCCTGCTGAGGTGTTGTGAAGGTCCAGGTTGCTTTGATAGTGACCTTCAGCTTGTCTGCATTGTTGGGTCTGGTGTCTCTCATCTTCCTCTCAACAATCCTCCATAGATTCTCTGTGGGGTTTAGGTCAGGAGAGTTTTCTGGCCAATCAAACACAGTGATGCCACGGTCATTAACCTGTTGCACTCCGGTGTACCGCGGGCGGACACGTCTCTGCGTCCTAGGGCGCACGAGGGCGCTGCGTCCTAGAGCGCACTGAAAAAAAAGCTGCATTTCCGTTCTTCCACTACAGACACAGCGGCGAACAGAAAGCCAAAGGAGTGCTTTGATTGGTTTAGATGTGATTGACCTCTCATTCGACTAATAAGAGCCTTGAATTGGGTTTCTGAAACCTTGAAGAACCAATGACTGAAAACCTAGCAAGAAGGACCCGCCTACCAACGGCTGCGAATACAGCCAGCCAATTGAAGCACAGAAGTTCGAAAGCTGTTTTGTGTAAGGCTGGGTGACACACAGGCGTTCGCCAGTCTTTTTGTCTAACTACTGTTCTTTTTTGTTTTGAAAAATCGTTCGCCAAAACCGCAATCATGGAAGCGCAAAACCGCAATAATGGAATTATGGTTTGACCGGGTCTCGTGACCAGAACCACGAGTCCGTAACAAGCGGACCAGCTTCATGTTCATCTGACAATGAGGAAGAGAAGTTCACCAGCGAGACTGCTGTTGTGGACAGGTAAGTGTTATAAGCTAAATTATTCTTTATCCCTGAAAATTGTAATCCAAATGACTTTTGACCGATCGGTAAATTACAACTGTGCGTTATCGCCGCCATGTTGCGAACGGCCCCCCCCGTCATGTTGTGAACGCTCCCCCCCCCCGCTACTCTTCTGTAGCGGATTGCAGCTATATTGCAGATATTTTAGTGCAACTGTGCGTATTAGACCTCGGCGCACCGTCACCGCTTTCCGTCATGTAGCGATGGACGATGTCCGTCCTCTGTAGTGGGGGGGTGGGAGTTGTTATCTTCTACATTACAAATATTCTAGTATAAATTTTAGTGCACTGTAGGTTATTTTTTCTTGTAAAAAAAAAAAGCCACACATTTTTTACGTGGCATGCTTCTTTGTGTGTGGGGGCTTGTTTGTTCATTCATTCATGAATGAATAAACAACCCCCCCCCCACACACACACACACAGCCCTTCACCTTTCATTAGAGCCCAAGATGAAGCTTCTATATTGAATCATTCAAAAGTTACAGACGTTTTTCCAAACTGTGCCATTTGGCACAATTTGGCACAGTTCAAAAACGCCTGGGAACAACCTAAGAAAAAAGCTGTGTAATATATTCATTTTTTGTGGTATTGTTAAAAAATTTTGACCTCAGCTGGATAACACTTGGTTCTACATTTCTGTTGCATTTTCCAGCCAGTATCTGAAGCTGTGTGTTATTTGCAAGCATTTGTATCCAAAAAAACACCCAGGCCAAATTTATTTTCTTCAAGTTCAGTATGTTTAGATGACTGTTACTCAGTGGCAGGAGCACTTAGAGAGATTATGACTGTTTTGCCAAAAAATTCAAAGTGTTTTCTTTTAAATGAGACCAGCCCCATGAAGATGCTGCAAAGGGTTGAAAAACAGCTTTTGATTTACTTTGGGTACGTTATTTTTTGGCGTTTTTAGGGAAATTGACCAGAGTGCAAGGGGTTAAACCAGGTTTGGATACTTTTGGCAGTGTAGGGGGTACCAAGTCCTGCTGAAAAATGAAATTGGCTTTTCCATAAAGCTTGTCACCAGAGGGAAGCATGAAGTGCTCTAAAATTTCCTGGTAGACGACTGCGGTGACTTTGGTCTTGATAAAGCACAGTGAACACCAGCAGATGACATGGTTCCTCAAATCATCACTGACTGGAAACTTCACACTAAACCTCAAGCAACTTAGATTCCGTGCCTCTCCACTCTTTCTCCAGACTCTGGGACTTTTATTTCCAAATGAAATGCAAAATTTACTTTTATCTGAACAGAGGTCATCTGCTGGTGTTTGTCCACTGTGTTTTATCAAGACCAAAGTCAGCGCAGTCGTCGACCAGGAAATTTTAGTGCACTTCATGCGTCCCTCTGCTGACAAGCTTTATGGAGAAGCTGATTTCATTTTCCAGCAGGACTTGCCCCCCCCCCCCCCCCACACACACACACACACACTGCCAAAAGTATCAAAACCTAGTTTCATGACCATGGCATCACTGTGTTTGATTGGCCAGCAAACTCTCCTGACCTAAACCCCATAGAGAATCTATGAATCACGCCACACTGATCCAGTAATTAATCCAAAAGGAGCCCCGACCAAGTATTGAGTGGTACATGGACGTACTTTTCAGTCGGTCCACATTTGTATTTAAAAAAAACAAAACTGTTTTTTTAAATTAATTTTATGTAATGTTTTAATTTTTTGAGAAACTGAATTTGGGGTTTTCATGGTCTGTAAGCCATAATCATCAAAATTACCTGTAGTTTGTCAGTCTTATTCCTGATGGACTGTACATTTGACATCAGAATAGTCGGAAGTGGGGGTAGCTTGTGGCGGTCAACTGCCTCTTCTTCCTCTTCCGCATTGTGATCTGCCTGCACAGGTCTCTTGGGATACTGGCTGGTATCACCATGGCTGTAGAGGTCCAAAACGAGAGAATCAACTCCCGACGGCGAGTGATTCTCTCCGGTGCCCAGTGTTCCTGCTGCACAGCATGAGAGGTGGAGAAGCACAGAAGTAGCATCGCTGCATAAAGTACAAAACACTCGACATGTGTTCCCATAAACTGCATCACTCGATCACTGAAGTTTTCTCACAGATGACATCACAATTTTAGTAGCACCGATGTTTAAAACCTGATTGAAACTGGTTTAAAAAAAAACCTTAAAAGACAAAGCATACACTGGGTGACTGCTGGGTTGCACACGGTGAAGCGCCCATGGAAGTAGCGTACGTATCTCGTCTTTGTAGTAGATTCAACTGAATATAGGTGTAAAGGGATTTGCAAATCATTTTATTTTGTTTTAACCCCTTGACGCCTGTCGTCGTGAATTCGCATCAATCCGCTTCCGCTCCAAATACAACCAAAATACCGTCCGTATTCCTCCACTACCGGTTGGAGCACTTCCAACACATACCTAGGAACCTTTTGCAAGCATTAGTTTCTCGTAGGAATGGTCAGAGACGGAGCATCATCCATTTCCTGATTGCTACGCTCGCCTCATGCTATGTCTGCATTTTCAGAAGACAATCGTGGAAAAATTGTCCAATCTCAGGTAAGTTGTACTAAAATAAAAATATGTACAGGCTTATTGTGTACTTTTATCACTACCACGAAGGAGTGGAGTACCTATGACAAATATTTTTTAAGATAGATGAGTTCGGTGTGATGCTAATTCGCTACATTCAGCCACAATGGATAACCTCCGTCGGCCACAACGGCCGCAAATAAGGTGCCGTATTTAGATGGTGTTCAACACTCACATATTTTCTTTAGAAACTGCCATTCTAAAACTCTACACCATAGTTCACGTGAACAATAAATAACATAGCATGCTGGATGTGAGAGAGGAGACCTGGAGCTGACTTCACAGCGGTAGCTTTTTCCTCATCACCCCGTTGCAAAGCAAAACTGTTGTAACAGAGCTAGGCATCTAGATTTTCATACTGCCTGCCTAAACTGCCGAACAGGACAGGGAAAAAAAAGAAACTGCCATTCTGCCTCATATCTATAATCATAACAGAAATAATGTGGTGGGATATAAATGTAATTTCTGTCCATTATTTTTCTTTATATCTGTAGATCTAAAAATGAACGCAGCATCATTTTATGGAAAGCCAGCAGGTGGACCTTGGCCCAGGGCTCCACCTGTGGACAGTGACGATAGCTGTCTCAGTGAAAGTGGGGACAGTGATGAGGAATACACTCCTGAACCAGGTGATTACAAAATCATGTTGTGCAGATTTTCAGCCTGTCTGTGATATTTATGGATATAACTCTGTATACACATTGAATAGATAAAAATGTCTGCTCTTTTCTAAAGTGATTTTGTTTTTTCTACACCAGGTGATGAAAACTGCAGCAGCAGTGATGAAGACACTGATGGGACTCATCATGCACCTCAGAGCACCAGTGCTGCAGCTGCAAGAGGGAAGCCAGATGGGAAGAAATCAAACATTTCATTCATTTCAATGACAACATGGCACCCGACAATAACGACAGGCTTTTCAAAATCAGGTTGGTTGTTGACTCGCTTCTCCCCAAATTTCAGGCTCTCCCTCAACAACAAATGTTGTGTGTTGATGAGCAAATGGTTCCTTTCCCCTTGTCCAAAAGTTCGTTCCACAAAGAAACTGAAGCAATGTACACTCTTCGCATTGAAAAAACAGTCAAACTGAGTGGGAGGAAAGAGGTGTTTCCAGCAGGTTTTTGTTCTTGTTCATTGCTTGTGTTTTGTGTTTATAATGTGTTTTTTATAGTTCATTGTAGTGGTTTGTGATAGTTTGGCAGTCATGACAGTTGAAAATACTGAAAATAACTTTGTTGCATAAATAAAAGACTCTTCATACTTGAGATGGGAACAGGTGCTTTTTTTACCATTTTTTTTTACCATAGATTCCTGTTGTCGCTAATTTGCATCATACATAAAATTATATCTATTTTATGTGCTATAGTCAAATTAACTTTCTCAACTTAATTTAGCATCTACTTGAAAGCAAAAACACAAGTGAATTTTTTTTTTTTTCATAATTGGAAATAAATTCAGGCATTAAGTTAATTACATTCTTAACAATGTCCCAACTTCCTCGTAATTGAAGTGTAAAAAATCCCATAAAATTTAGAAAAAGTCACAAATTTATGACAAAAAACTGTTGTTCCTGATTTACCAAATGTAGGATTAATTAAGATCTTAATCTAATATAGATAGATTTGTTTATTTGACAGGGACAGTGCAATAAGACATAGACAATTAATCAATGACAATCAATCTGATGTGTTGCACAAAGAGTGTATAGCTATTAGCTAATTTGCAACTCTTGTCCCTGGATGGGCTTTAGAAAGGAGAAACAAGTAAAAAGAAAAAAAGGAAAGAAAAAGATAAAAAGAATACACAATAACCATATACATCAATGCAAAAAAGATTATAAATACATTATAAATACACAATTATAAATAATATAAATATTATAAATACACAAATATAACAACCTGACACACATTTGCCTATTTCAGGCCTCCCTCCCTTCGTCACTCACAATAAACAAACACATTCATTCCTTCCCTTCATTCACTCTCACCCTGCAGACAAACATTTCATACATGGGTACATTCTTGTTTATTTTTCAGCCAGTTTTTAACCTTTTTAGTGAATGTTTTAAAGTCTGTTATTATTTTAATTTCATTTGGCATTGTGTTCCAGATGTGACTGCCCTTTATAGAGAAAGCTGTTTGTCCAAATGTGGTTCTGCGGTGGAATATTTTACAGTTATTGTTAACAGAACTCCTGGTGGCTCTGCTGCTGTCCTGTCTTTGGATGAAACCAGCAAGTGGCTCGGGTGCTGATTTATGGAAACATTTGAAAGTTAATTTCAGTAAACAGAGGTCAATGAAACTCTCAAAACTCAATAGGTTGTATTTTTTAAAAATATTACAGTGATACCACCTAATGGGCTTTTTGTCCAAGATTTTTAGGGTTTGATTATATAATGAACCTATATGTCTTATTGTGGAAGGGGCTGCTTGAGCCCAGACTGTCAAACAGTATGATATACAGTGGGGAAAAAAGTATTTAGTCAGCCACCAATTGTGCAAGTTCTCCCACTTAAAAGATGAGCGAGGTCTTCAGTTTTCATCATAGGTATACGTCAACTGTGAGAGACAAAATGAGAAAAAAAAAAAATCCAGAAAATCACATTGAAGGATTTTAATGAATTAATTGGTAAATTCCTTGGTAAAGTAAGTATTTGGTCAAAACCAAAAGTTAATTTCAGTACTTTGTTATATACCCTTTGTTGGCAATGACAGAGGTCAAACATTTTCTGTAAGTCTTCACAAGGTTTTCACACACTGTTGCTGGTATTTTGGCCCATTCCTCCATGCAGATCTCCTCTAGAGCAGTGATGTTTTGGGGCTGTCGCTGGGTAACACGGACTTTCAACTCCCTCTAAAGATTTTCTATGGGGTTGAGATCTAGAAACTGGCTAGGCCACTCCAGGACCTTGAAATGCTTCTTACGAAGCCACTCCTTCATTGCCCGGGCAGTGTGTTTGGGATCATTGTCATGCTGAAAGACCCAGCCATTTTCATCTCCAATGCCCTTGCTGATGGAAGGAGGTTTTCACTCAAAATCTCACGATACATGGCCCCATTCATTCTTTCCTTTACACGGATCACTCGTCCTGGTCTCTTTGCAGAAAAACAACCCCAAAGTATGATGTTTTCACCCCTATGCTTCACAGTAGGTATGGTGTTCTTTCTCCTCCAAACACGACAAGTTGAGTTTTTACCAAAAAGCTCTATTTTGGTTTCATCTGACCATATGACATTCTCCCAATCCTCTTCTGGATCATCCAAATGCTCTGTAGCAAACATCAGATGGGCCTGGACATGTACTGGCTTAAGCAGGGGGACACGTCTGGCACTGCAGGATTTGAATCCCTGGCGGCGTAGTGTGTTACTGATGTAGCCTTTGTTACTTTGGTCCTAGCTCTCTGCAGGTCATTCACTAGGTCCCCCCGTATGTTTCTGGGGTTTTTGCTCACCGTTCTCGTGATCATTTTGACCTCACGGGGTGAGATCTTGCGTGGAGCCCCAGATCGAGGGAGATTATCAGTGGTCTTGTATGTCTTCCATTTTCTAATAATTGCTCCCACAGTTGATTTCTTCACACCAAGCTGCTTACCTATTGCAGATTCAGTCTTCTCAGCCTGGTGCAGGTCTACAATTTTGTTTCTGGTGTCCTTTGACAGCTCTTTGGTCTTGGCCATAGTGGAGTTTGGAGTCTGACTGTTTGAGGTTGTGGACAGGTGTCTTTTATACTGATAATGAGTTCAAACAGGTGCCATTAATACAGGTAAGGAGTGGAGGACAGAGGAGCCTCTTAAAGAAGTAGTTACAGGTCTGTGAGAGCAAGAAATCTTGCTTGTTTGTAGGTGAGCAAATACTTATTTTACCAAGGAATTACCAGTTAATTAAAGTAGAACTGAACTGAACGGCATTGGACGGCACTGGGTGATAGTACATACAATTATAAAGATAATTTATCATTGGCACCCCCTCCACAAATCCCGGAATCTTGGAGAAAATCGCGATTTTGAATTTCCCGCCCTGAAAAATCAGACAAATCCGCCGAAGCGCAGCCAGAGTTCCGCGTGACGTCACAAGTGTGACCCAGTCCTCATGTCGACACTGGTTGTTTTTGGTGCATTTTGTCGTGATAGTCGACTACAAAACACTTCCAACACCTGGGAAGATCTGTTCAGTGGCCAAGGAAAGCTGTCATGGCGACGAAAGAAAAGAAAGGGGGAGGAAAAGCGACCAGGAAGCGATGCGTTTCTAGATATACAGTGATCCCTCACTTGTCGCGTTTAATGGGGACCAGAACCGACCGCGAAAAGTGAAAAACCGCGAAGTAGCACAAAAGGCACAAGAGAACAGCGAAAAGTACCACTAAGCAACACGAGCGATAAAGAAGGCGCTCTGCAGGGAGAGAAGCTGGGTAAAACGTCTCGGCCAATCAGCTTGCGAGGTGAAACGTCTCGGCCAATCAGCTTGCGAGATTCCCGAGCGGTGAAGAGGTGGGCGGAGAGGAGTGGAGCTGTGCAGGCTCTCCGTGTTGATACCTGATGTTCTAATGAGAAGGCAGGGAGACTACATTAGAACATCAGGTATCAACACGGAGAGCCCGCTCTCCCCGGCTCCCCAGCCCGCTCGGGAATCTCGCAAGCTGATTGGCCGAGACGTTTTACCTCGCAAGCTGATTGGCCGAGACGTTTTATCTCGCAAGCTGATTGGCGGAGACGTTTTACCCAGCTTCGCTCCCTGCCGAGCGCCTATACCCAGCGAAGGAAGACCGCATTAAACGCGGTAAGTGAGGGATAACTGTAATAAGTTGGAAAAATGCTGATGTTTTTTTTCCCTTTCTTTTTTATTGTTAATTTTCCTTATCCTGACACCCCAAACATGCCAAAGTAAAGACTCACCATTCTGTATTCAATAAGCGACTCTCCTCCCCATCACTGCTGCGGTCTGAGTCGGTGCTGGAATCCCCCGAAAATTCTGGCTCTAATCTGTACGGTTCGATGCCTCCCTCACTCTCTTCCTGTTCACTTGACACTCCTGCATCCTCCTCTGTCTTGTCACCGATCCTGAATGCCTCTTCACTCTGAAAACTCTGGTGTTCTTGACTGCTGGAACTGCTATCATCTGCCATTGTTGTTTTGATAAGGGTCACACTCGTGACGTCACGCAGCGTCGTCTGCACTACTTCCGGTTTGTTTGGCACTGCCAGCCAGAGGCAAAAGTTTATCGGCTTATAGCTTGACCATCGCACGGCCTAAAAATTTCTTTTATGTGTTGAAAAATACAATAGGTAATAAGGAATTAATCTGCTATTCTACTTTTTTGGCAAAAAGGTGAATTCAGTTCTACTTTAATTAAAAATCCTTCAATGTGATTTTCTGGATTTTTTTTTTTCTCATTTTGTCTCTCATAGTTGAGGTATACCTATGATGAAAATTGGAGACCTCTGTCATCTTTTAAGTGGGAGAACTTGCACAATTGGTGGCTGACTAATACTTTTTTGCCCCACTGTATGAGAAAAAACCATAGAATGCATATACAGTACAGCAGCTTCGTAAGGTATGTAATATCTAATTAATTTAAAGCAGTTCAGATTTTTTTTACTGTTTTTGAAATTTTCTTTATATGAAGATTAAATTTGAGTTGAGGATCTAGTACAATGTCAAGGTGTTTGAATTCTGTAACTAAACTGATGTCATGATCATGTATATTAACTTTAAAACGTTGCAGGTTACATTTTTTGATTGAAAAGCACATTGAAACTGTTTTCTGAAGGTTCAGCAATAGATGGTTCTGGAGGAGCCACTCTTGGACATCAACCATACTTGTAGATAGTACATCTGCAGCCTGTGCTGGAGTCTTGGCAGCTGTGTAAATAACTGCATCATCTGCATAAAGTTGGCATGTTGCAGCTGAGCAGTGTAACGGCAAGTCATTAATAAAAATGCTGAAAAGTAAAGGACCAAGAATGGACCCTTGTGGGATACCCATGCGGTTGTTTAAAAATGAGGATTTATCCTGGTGAACTTTTACACACTGTTCTCTATTCTGGAGATAAGATGCAAACCAGTCTAATGTATCTGGAGAGAAGTTAAAAGATACCATTTTGGATAAAAGCAAACTGTGGTTTACAGTATCGAAAGCCTTTTTGAGATCTAGAAAAACAGCTCCTACCACATTACCCCTGTCCAAGGACTGTTTGACATTTTCAATAAGGCAACAATTTGCTGTTTATCAATCTCAACTTAATTCTTGTAAATGTAATTTTTTTTAATATATTTGCCATTTTATTTGAAATTTTGTTTTAAACTTTGCTTTCTTTTGCCAATAAATTTACAGCCTTTTTCTTTCAAGTTTTCACCTTCCAAAATTAAAATCCAATGTTACACAAAGACAAATAGCGTGGGAAAATGTCTTCATCCTCTTGATTCTTTCTTTTGTCACACAGTGAACACTGCCTGGTTCTTCTGGTTGAGAACCCATCGTTCTGGTGTTGGAGCAGCAGTGACACAGAGATCACGCAACACGCTTGTCTGAACTTCTTCCACCACCATGTCGCCCAGGAGGAAGCAGACATCCATCCAGGAAGGGCAGGTATGGGTACGCCTGTGGTCCGTCATCATCCACACTTATTTTGTTGCTGTGGTGCAGCAACTTCTGTTTTTGATGACTTTTTTTAGGATTACAGAAAAATGTAATGGCTGGTACAGAACCGGGGTCTGCAACCTTTGCCAACCAAAAAGTCATTTTGCCCATCTCCAACTAAAATAGAAGTAGCTGAGGGCCCAGGTGAGCTCATGTGCATCCTGTTTCCACTGCTCATCCTTGAGATGTTTCTACAGCTTAATTGCAGTCCACCTGTGGTAAATTCTTCTTCTTTTAGATTTGATTGGCTGTTGGCAATCAGTCTACAGGTGCATTACCGCCACTGACTTTATTATCATGTATAAGGAGTTCTGAACAACTCCCTATGTGTGAAAAAATTATCCATCCTCGGACTGCATCTGAGGTGCGCACTTTGTGACATTTTCCTCATAGCTCCGTAACATTTTCCTCATAGCTTTGTGTCGTTCTTCTTCTTTAATCTTGTATCTGCGTCTCATCTCATTATTCTTCTTTCTCTTTTAGATTTGATTGGCAGTTGATCCACCAGCCCCATGATGCCTTTGAACTTAAAGATCCCCCACTTAACAAGTCCTCAACTGCTTCTCAGTGTAGCTCCTTAATGCCAAGATATTTTTCTGCTGCTTTCACAATAATTTTGATTTTTTCTGTTTTCTTGGAAGTCTGCACAGTGCAGTTTATCACATCTACCACAAATAAGACAAAATAATTTTCCTTCAAAACCAGATTATCTTCCTTATTTCTACCTGTGGTAAATTCAGTTGATTGGACATGATTTGGAAAGACACACACCTATCTATATAAGGTCCCACAGTTGATTCAGAGCACAAACCAAGCATGACGTCAATGGAATTGTCTGTAGACCTCTGAGACAGGATTGTCTCGAGGCACAAATCTGGGGGAGGGTACAGAAAAATTTCTGCTGCTTTGAGGGTCCCAGTGAGCACAGTGGCCTCCTCTATATATCTATATATAATTCAAGAAATCTCTGTCTGTGTGTGTGTATGTGTCTGTCTGTCTGTCACGATCACAGGACTCGCTGAAAGATCATAGGACCGCCTGTGATGTTCCTATGATGTCTGCATGATGTCCTATGATGTTCCTATGTATCAGGTGTTCTGAACAACTCCTTATATGCAGCATAGTCCCACCCACCAGACAACATAGTCCGATGAGTGGCAGTGGTGCACCTTTGGGCTGGTTGCCTACTGCCAATCAAATCTAAAAGAAGAAGAATAGTTGGTGTTAGTAGGACACTTCTAAGCAGTCTTGCTGAGTACCACACCTCACCTGAGAGTGTGTTCAGAACTCTTTATAAGAACTCCTTTTTCAAAGATATAGAGTGATGATAATCAAGTCAGTGATGGTAATGCACCTGTAAGCTGGTTGCCAACCGCCGATCAAATCTAAAAGAAGAAGAATTTACCACAGGTGGACTCCAATGAAGCTGTAGAAACATCTCTGACATAATGACGGGCTGAGGGAACACATACACAGGCTCGGGAAGATTTAAGGATTTTATTCAGACAACAGGTTGTGTTTGAGTGCGTGAGTGGAAGTGTGGATGTGGTGTGGGTGAACAGCATGCGTCAAGGGCGGAACAGCTCGCCGTGCAGCCAGGTAACCCTGAGGACAGAGCAGAGCAGAGAGTTAGCTACAGTCACACGCCCCGGGGGAAATAACCACAATGTGTTGCTCACGTGCAGGCGAGAAGGTGGTTGGCATTGGCATTGCAGCTGTAACCGTGAGGACAGCGCGGCTGCACGCTCCCGACGTGCTGGTGTGGAAGAGGCTGAGGAGAGGCGAGGAGGAGGAATTCCGCCGCCCTGGAGATCCACCTGTGCACAGGGGAGAAGCTGGAGAGAAGGTAAGATGAGGAGTGCAGCTTACGTGCTTGGAGAGCAATGCGCTGGTCGGTGCGAACTGGAACAGGCGCTGGAGATTTGGGAGCATTGTTGAGCAGATGACTCCAGGCCGAAGCAGAAGGCAGAGGGGTTTATATAGTCTGTTGCTGATGAGGCGCAGGTGTGCGCGCCGCTGGCGCTGATGACTGGTGAGAGCGAGGTGTAACAGTACTCCCCCCCCCTTCCCCCAAGTAGCACCTGCCGGCGCTGGCTTACCTGGATGCGCCCGGTGGAACTCCATGATGAGGTTCTTATCCAGCACCCAGGACGGGGGCACCCAGGATCTATGCTCAGGGCCATACCCTTCCCAATCCACCAAGAACTGGAGACCGTGGCCACGGCGGCGGGCATTCAGGATGGCCGTGACACCCCATGCCAGATCACCGTCGATCATCCTGGGGGGAGGAGGGGTCTTGGGAGGAGGACAAAGAGGGTCAGACAACACAGGTTTAATATGCGAGACGTGAAACGTCGGGCAGACCCGGGGGGGTGGGGGTGCAAACGCACAGCCACCGGATTGATTATCTTAGTGATAGAAAAAGGCCTGATGAAGCGCTGCACCAGCTTCTTCCTCTCAGCCTTCAGTTTAAATGTCCTTAGTAGACAGCCAAACACGTTAACCCACCTGATACTCCGGAGTGGCCCTCCTGTGGCGATTGGTGACACGAGAATTGCGCTCCGTTGTGCGTAAAAGGGCCTGGCGCTTCGTGGTCCAAATACACCGGCAGCGCCTCAGATGAGCCTGGACAGATGGGACCGCCACCTCACTCTCTTCCTCAGGGAACAAAGGCAGGTCATACCCCAGGGACGCCTGGAAGGGGGACATACCGATGGCTGAGGATAAGGTGGAATTATGGGCGTACTCAACCCAGGGTAGGCAGGTGCTCCAAGAGAAGGGGCTGGAAGAGGTGACGCAGCGCAGGGCTGCCTCCAACTCCTGGTTAGTACGCTCACACTGGCCGTTAGTTTGAGGATGGTGACCGGAGGACAGACTCACCGTGGCCCCCAGTGCGTTGCAGAAGGACTTCCACACCTTGGACACAAACTGAGGTCCCCGATCCGAGACGACATCTACCGGGATCCCATGCAACCTGACGACGTGTTGGATCAATAATTTGGGCGTCTCTCACGCTGAAGGGAGCCCATGGAGAGGCACAAAATGGGCCGCCTTGGAGAACCGGTCGATGATGGTCAGGATGGTGTCATACGAGTTGGACTTGGGGAGACCGGTAACGAAGTCCAGAGCCACATGGGACCAAGGCCTCCCTGCGACCGGAAGTGGACGGAGGAGACCCTCTGGAGGGGACGTGGAGGTCTTACCCGTTGCGCACTGGGGACAGGCATGGACGTAGTTGGTGACGTCACTCCAAAGGCCAGGACACCAAAATGACCGTTGGAGGAGCTCCACCAGCCGGGAGATACCAGGGTGACAAGCGAACTTGGATGTGTGAGCTCAGTGGATGACGTCGCCCCGGACTGACGATGGAACAAATAGTCTCCCGACCGGACCGCCACCAGGATCGGGTTCAGCCTCTTGTGCCTTCCGGACCTTGGCCTTAATCCCCCATGAGACGGCCCCCACGATGCACGAGGGGGGTAGGATGGTGTGTTCTCCATCCTCTGGGTCTTCAGGCTCGAACTGTCTGGAGAGCACATCCAGCTTCCCATTCTTGGACCCGGGGCGGTAAGTGATGGTGAATTTGAAGCGAGCGAAAAACAACGACCAACGCGCCTGGCGGGCATTCAGGCGCTTGGCCATCCTCAGGTACTCCAAATTCTTGTGGTCAGTCCAGACCACAAACGGCAGGGCTGCCCCCTCCAGCCAATGGCGCCATTCCTGAAGAGCTAGCTTCACCGCTAGGAGCTCCCTATCCCCGACGTCATAATTCCGTTCAGCGGGGGAGAGGCGTCGGGAGAAGAAGGCGCAGGGAGGCATCTGCCCATCCGCAGGTGAGCGCTGGGAAAGCACTGCCCCCACCCCCGTGTTGGATGCGCCCACCTCGACCAGGCACTGGAGTGCCGAGTCCACCTGGGTGAGGACCCGGGAGGAAGTGAACTTCGTCTTCAGGATCTTGAAGGCCGACGCAGCATCCTCGGTCCACTGGAACGGCACCTTAGGAGAGGTGAGGCGGGTCAGGGGAGTGGTGATGGCGCCGAACTTCGGCACGAAGTGGCGGTAGAAGTTGGTGAAGCCAAGAAACTGTTGCACCTGCTTCCTGGAAGAAGGGGTGGGCCACTCCACCACCGCTTTGACCTTGGCTGGATCAGGGAGAACTTGATTGCGAGCGATGACGAAACCCAGAAAGGAGGTCTGGTTGGTGTAAAACTCACACTTCTCCGCCTTAACGTATAGCCTGTTCTGGCCCCTGGTGCTGGGGGTGGGGCGTGCCCCCGCCCCGGGCCGGGGTCGGGTGTGTGCCGGCGGTGGGGGTTGTCCCTGGTGCATCCTTGCGTGGTGGGGTCGTGTGTTTCCTGGGGCCCTGGTGCCGCCCAGGCTCTGGTGCCCGCTTCCTGGGTTGCCCTCCCCGTTCACGAGGGTCTGTGGGTGGGGTGTGGGTGTGAGTGTAGGCTTGTGTATGAGCGGATGTGGAAGTCGGTGTGTGTTGAGTGGGCAGGTGGGGTTGTGTTTGTGTAGGTGGGTATGTGTGATGGTGGGTGGAGTTATGTGTGTGTATGGAAGCAGTTACTTGTGGGTAGATGTCTAGGGGGCGGAGGATGTGTGTATGGGTAGGAGAGCTTTGTTGGGTGACAGGGGTTGGGCAGTCCATCCAGTGGCATGGGGGCTGGCGTTTCGGGGCTTGCTTGTCCCGGCCGCCCTGCTGTTGTGTTGGGGGGTGAGGCACTTTGCCACATCGCCCCTGGCGTCATTGGCAGCGGGTGTGCGTTGGTGCTTGGGGGTGGCTGGGGGGTCATTGGTGCGGGTTTTTGGCCATGTTTCCATTGGGTTGTTTCGGGGTGGCTGTGGTTGCAGGGCGGCCTGCAGCTGTCGGTGTGTGTCTGGGGTGGGTGGTCATGGGCCTGCGTGGGCGCTCGGGTGTGTTGCCTGGGCGTGTTGGGCGCTGTGTGGGTCCGGCCCATTGTTCACTATTGTGACTGTTGTTGTCCATGTTCGTGTGTGTAAGATGAGTGGAAGTATGTTTGGCTGCCCCGTCATGTTAGTGGTGCTGGAGCGCCGGGGCGTGATGTTGGTGGGTCCTGGGCTGTTTCCACTGGCGGCCCTCGCCCTGGGTTGGGATTTGGGCAGTGGGTGGCCTCATAAACCAGTCTGCAAGCTGGCTTCTGGGGGGGGGACGGCCTTGTTTTTAGACCACCTACCTCCCAGTCTTATTTCCCGCCCTCCTCCTCCCCCTGATCTTTTTTGTTACATTTAGGGCTTTGGGGTGGGGGTGTGCCGCACTGTGTCGGTGAAGGGGATACCTTTGCCGCATGGTGGGGCTGCACTCACCTCAATTTTAATTGCATTTTAGACACTGAGGGCTTGGGGGGATGGGGGCTCTGCTGCCCATCACAGTGGCTAACGATGCTTCAATTACTATCCCCCCAATTTTAATTGCACTTTTGTTGTCCACACATTTATACACAATTATATCATATAACCGACACACACCCACCATGTTCTGTGCAGGGGGAGGAGGTGGGGGTCTTCCCCCACCCCGTTGCCCTGCTCTTGCTGGGGGCGTGGGGGCCTGGTGGGGAGCCTGGGACCTATCATGTTGTAAAAATCCCTGGATGCTACTAATATATAGATACAACCAAGGAAGTGACGGGGGGCTGAATATGAGTTTAAGTGTGAGTGAGAGGGTGATGAATGGAGGTGGTAATGGTGGGTTGGTTTTGTGCGGCGCTTTGCATGCCGGGTGGCATCTTGGGGCGCCTGCGGTGGTCTGCTGATTGTTCGCTCAGATGGGCGCCGGGGGGTGGGGGTCTGCTTCTGTGGCCTGCGCCGGTGGCCTCCCTGGTCACTGCCGGGCACTGGTGCATGTTCAGGCTCGCTGCATCTGCTTCGCAGCCGGCTTTTGAAATAAAGGTGAATGAGGAGTGAATTTAAGTGGGTACTGGAGTAAGAGAGAATGGGTCGGTCTGGGTGAGTGAGAGGGGTGTGCATGGGAACATGTGGGTGTGAAGGTATGGGGAGGGGTGTGCCTGCGAGTCGGGAGGGGCTGGATTAAGGGGGGTAGTGCCTCTCGGCAACGTGGGCTCACCTGGGCGAGGGGACTTCTTTGGACGTGGGGGTCTCTGGGGTGTGTGGTCGAGGCGCTGGGGCGGGGCCGCTGTGGGAGTACCTGGGGGGGCTCGCTCCGGGGGGCGCTGGCTGGTCTCTGTCCTAGGGGATGGGGTCGCTGGCTTCCTGGTGCCTGGGGCCCGGGGGCAGATGTTGGCCCCGCTGGGGGGTGGGGGTCGAGCGGGTCCAGGGGTGTGGGTTCACCGCGCCGGCCGCCGGGCGGCCCGCCCTCCCTTGATCATCCCTCCGGGGGTGGATGCCTGGCTTTCCTGGGGCTTGCTGACCTCGGGGCTGGGGGTTGGTGGTGCTGCCTTGCCTGCTCGGGGTCCTCGGGGGGAGGGCTGGTGCGATCGGCCCTCCGCTCGTATGTTTCCTGACAAACCACTCACATGCACACACTTATTTTGTGCGCGTTCTCATATATAGGCACACAGACATACATGTACAAGTGTCTCTCCTTTAACAGGTGCAGAAACCAGACTCGTGTTGAGACATCTCCGGTGGAAGAAGCAGTTTGTCTTTTGTTTGTTTTAGTTGTCGGGTTTTTTTTTTTGTCTGTTCCCCTCCCCTTTCTTTCCTCCCTTCACACACTTCCTTTCCCTCTTCCCCATCCTGTTGGGTCTTCCATGGGTAAAACAATTAAAATAAAATATTAAAAGTTATTACAGGAGAAGTTTACAACAATATACAGCGCAAAGTTAGGCACTGTATAGGCTCCTCTTGGCAAAGTAAATCTGTTTTGGCACAGTAGGGTGACAGATCCCTGTTCTGTTTGCCTAGCTGCCTGACAGGACAAGGGAAAAAAAAAAAAAGAAAGAAAATGGAAGACATACAAGACCACTGATAATTTCCCTCGATCTGGGGCTCCACGCAAGATCTCACCCCGTGGGGTCAAAATGATCACAAGAACGGTGAGCAAAAATCCCAGAACCACACGGGGGTGACCTAGTGAATGACTTGCAGAGAGCTGGGACCAAAGTAACAAAGGCTACCATCAGTAACACACTACGCCGCCAGGGACTCAAATCCTGCAGTGCCAGATGTGTCCCCCTGCTTAAGCCAGTACATGTCCAGGCCCGTCTGAAGTTTGCTAGAGAGCATTTGGATGATCCAGAAGAGGATTGGGAGAATGTCATGAATGAATGAATGAATCTTTATTTCGGATAGTACAGGTTAAAAGAAACTGAATAATATAACAAAGGGGGAAAGAAAATCCAACAAGGTCAAATTAGACAATAACTCCTCTGATTATACAATTCAACATAAGTTATCCGAAATGGGTGATGGCTGAAGCCGCAGCTTATATTGCCCACCCATATTGCATCCAAGAATTCAAAAGAAAAAAAAAACAAGACAAGAGCGATTACAATTCAAAAAACTAAGCTACAACAAAACACAGGCTGGATATTCAGGTTCAGGTTACTTTATTTGTACCCGTAGGTAGATTTGTTTTGCAGTTGGTGACATCCATATTTACAAGCCACAATTACATTCAACATAGACACAAACACAGGCACACATCTTACAAAATAGGTAAATATAAAATATGTACAATATAATTTTTATAGCTTGTTCAACTCTTTGACAGCAGCAGGGACAAAGCTGTTTTTGTAGCGCTGGGTTCTACTTTTTGGGACAGCAAACCTCCGTCTGGAGGGAAGAAGCTGAAAGTTGCAGTGCAAAGGGTGGGAGTCATCATTTAAAATCGAGTCGGCCATCCTCTGTACTTGTCTGGTGTACAGGGATGTCAGGCTCAGCTGTGACTCACCAAGCAAACGACTGGACCATCTGACTACCTGATCCAAGGATTTCCTCTGTTTCAGTTTTATCTGACCAAACCATGACATTAAAGAAAAGGATAAAACAGATTCAATAAAAGCCCGATAGAACATAGTCATTATGGTTCGGTCAATTTGGAAGCGTGCAAGTTTCCTCAAACAATGCAAATTTTGCTGACCCTTTTTGCACACCCTTTCACAGTTCACCTCAAAGTTCAATCCACTATCAATAATCGTCCCAAGATATTTGTACGATTGTACACATTCGGTGGTCTGGCCTTTTAGTATGGTGACTTTGTGCCTGGGAGTTTTCCTCCTAAAGTCAATAATCATATCTTTCGTTTTTGTTGTATTCAGCTGCAGGTAGGAATCCTCACACCAGTGAACAAAGTCATCAACTACTGGGCCGTGGCCACTCTCACCATCCTGGAGGAGACTGACAATGACTGAGTCATCAGCATACTTTATAATGTGTCTGTTGTCATGTCTGCTCCGACACATGTTTGTGTACAGGATGAAGAGTAGTGGTGACAACACACACCCCTGAGGAGAGCCAGTAGAAGAGCACTTTAGGTCAGACAATGTACCATTGACCCTTACTCTCTGCGTCCTGTTGGTTAAGAAATCCAGAATCCAACCCACCAGATTATTGCTTAAATCAAATTGTTGCAGGAGCCTTTCAACTAAAATGTGAGGTTGGATTGTATTAAAGGCAGAAGAAAAGTCCACAAATAAAAGCCTGGCGTGTGTCCCATTAAAATCCAGATGTTTAAAAAGCATGTTAAACAGAGTGACAGTGGCATCCTCCACTCCTCTGTGAGGCCTATAGGCAAACTGCAGAGGATCCAATGCATGTTCAGTCTGCTTTAGGACCTCACATCTGACCAGTTTTTCAAAAATTTTCATTAAAATTGAAGTCAAAGCAACTGGTCTAAAGTCATTTACCGTTTTAGGACAGCTGGATTTTGGAACGGGAACAACCACGGCATCATATGATATGACAGGATATGACAATCCTTATGTGATTTTACATGTCATCTTGTATATATGTTTGGAGTATTTCTTCCTTTAGCTTTTGTTTAAATTGTCCAAGCGTTGTACATGATTTTAATTCAGGTCCAAAAGCGTTCCATAATCTGACTCCTTGCACTGAAACACAGTGTTGCTTGGTGGTAGTTCTCACTGAAGGTTTATGAAATATACATGTTCCTCTAAAATGATATTGTTTCTCCCTTATTTGGAACAACTTTTGGATATTTGCGGGCAGTGATAGATTCTTCACTTTAAACATTATTATTGCAGTTTTAAAGTCAACCAGATCTTTCAATTTGAGAGCTTTTAATTTAAGAAAAAGTGGGTTTGTTGGTTCCCTGTAAGGTGCTTTGTTTATTATTCTAATAGCTCTCTTCTGAAGCATAAAGAGTGGATATATGTTTGTTTTATATGTATTTCCCTATACTTCATTACAATATGTCATGTATGGGAATATTAATGAATGATACAAGGTGTATAGTGTGGGTTGATTCAGCAAATATTATATGGTCATATGGTCAGATGAAACCAAAATAGAACTTTATTGTAAAAACTCAACTTGTCGTGATTGGAGGAGAAAGAACACCATACCTACTGTGAAGGATGGGGGTGGAAACATCATGCTTTGGGGCTGTTTTTTCTGCAAAGGGACCAGGACGACTGATCCGTGTAAAGGAAAGAATGAATGGGGCCATGTATCGAAAGATTTTGAGTGAAAACCTCCTTCCATCAGCAAGGGCATTGTAGATGAAACGTAGCTGGGTCTTTCAGCATGCCAATGATCCCAAACACACCGCCTGGGCAACGAAGGAGTGGCTTCGTAAGAAGCATTTCAAGGTCTTGGAGTGGCCTAACCAGTCTCCAGATCTCAACCCCATAGAAAATCTTTGGAGGGAGTTGAAAGTCTGTGTTGCCCAGCGACAGCCCCAAAACATCACTGCTCTAGAGGAGATCTGCATGGAGGAATGGGCCAAAATACCAGCAACCGTGTGTGGAAAACCTTGTGAAGACTTACAGAAAACGTTTGACCTCTGTCATTGCCAACAAAGGGTATATAACAAAGTATTGAGATGAACTTTTGTTATTGACCAAATACTTATTTTACCGAGGGATTTATCAATTAATTCATTAAAAATCCTTCAATGTGATTTTCTGGATTATTTTTTTCCCCCTCATTTTGTCTCTCATAGTTGAGGTATACCTATGATGAAAATTGGAGACCCCTCTCATCTTTTAAGTGGGAGAACTTGCACAATTGGTGGCTGACTAAATACTTTTTTGCCCCACTGTATATATAGGTTCTACTATGTTAATGATATCAGAACAATCGAAAATGATTAGTAGCAAGATAAAAATTATCTCCTTCAATGTTAATGGCCTGTTGAACGCAATTAACCGTAGCAGAATCTTAACCAAAATGAAAGAACAAGCACAGATAATATATTTACAGGAAACTCATTTGGACAATAAGGAACATGACAAATTAAAAAGAATGGGCTTTACTAATGTGTTTTTTTTTTCATCATACAAAGTGAGACGAAGGAGAGGAGTTGCTATCCTTCTTTCAGATAAATTACATTTTGAAAAAGAATTTGAGATAAGTGATAAGGAGGGCTGTTTTATTTTAGTAAGGGGAAAGATAGAGGCAAATTCAGTTACGTTACTAAATATATATGCACCTCCTAGAAGTGATTGTCACTTCTTCAGGAGAATCACTGACATAACAACCGAGACAGTAGGCCTTCTAATTTGTGGAGGAGACCTCAATGTACATCTACAGCCAAAATCTGGATACCTCTAATGGTAAAGCATCTGACAAACTGCCTTTAATTAAGAAAATTAATACACCATTTGAAGAGGGGGGTCTAATTGATATTTGGAGAGATCTGCATCCAATCAGAAGAGATTACACTTATTATTTCTCACCTCACTCACTACATACAAAAATAGACTATTTTATAACATTTGGAAAAGACAAAGAAAAATTAAATACCTGTGAAATTGGGACAATAGACTTAAGTGATCATGCTTCCATATTCTGTAGATCTTCAACTACAACCAAAAATTATAAATTGGAAGCTAAATTCAAGCCTGCTTAATGATTCACACTTTAAAGAGCAAGTAAAAAGATACTTTTTTTTATCTAGAGAATAATGATAATGGTACTGTGTCCCCTTTAATTCTATGGGATGCATTAAAGGCTGTTATAAGAGGGAAAATTATAGCAATATTCTCCTATAAGAAGAAAATGAGAAATAAACTAGAGGAACTCCAAAATAAATTAAAAGAATTATTAGAGAAAAAACATAAAATAACAGTGGATCAGGATAAATTGGAGGAAATCCAAAAAATTAGAAATGAAATTAATCATTTGACTACTAACGAAGTTAAGAAAAAATTAATGTTCCTTAAACAGAGATATTATGAAAGTGAATCAAAATCAATGAAAATTTAAGCTTGGAAACTTAAGAAGAGTAGTGCGGCGGCATGAAATAAAGCGGCGTTGGTGGAGGTTTTAAGTAGAAGTTTTATTATCATACCGCCGTCACGAGCTCCACTCCCGGCGCCGTGCATGAGCGCCGAGAGCGAGCCCACGGCTCTCAGTGAAGGAGGGAAGTGAGAGTGAGAGAGAGAGTTTGCGTTACAGAGTTGCAGCATATATACTTGACTACAACAATACATCAAGGGCATACCCCAGCAGTTAGTATGATCAAAGAGATAACAGAACAGGCATAAGACATTTGCATTTGAGAGACATATTGATCTCAGTCCCTAGGTCACAGTGAGGACAGGACGCATGAGCACAATGCATGAAAGGCAACGATTAACATCACAGAGGTGAGCCAGACGAAACGCGTCTGCCTGTAGACATTAATACACATTACACTGTTCTGTTATTTGCTCTAGCCGAGCGCTGTGTTTGACCAGTCTTTTTGTGGAGATTTACCTCAAAGCACATCTACATATGTAAGATGCTCAGAAGAAGCACAGTAAGGACAAAATGCATGAACACTTTAACTTCACGGCTGTAAACGCAGCATGCAGCGGAAAGAAACCCAGGAGTGCGAGCTGACTGTCTCTGTGTTCAGTCTGTGTGTTGTGGGGGTTTAATCAAACCGCTACAGTAGCACTGGATACAGTTCATAAAATTAAAGATCCAAATTCTAAAAAGATAAAAAGTAAATTAAATGAAATTCAGGGGGCCTTAGAAGTATTTTATAAGACTTTGTATTCTAAAACCACAACATGTAGTACTACTGACATAAACTCTTTTTTGGACTGTTTGGATTTACCAGTATTAAATGAGGAACAAAGTAAAATGATGATTGAGGATATCACAGAGAAGAAATTGCAATTGGCAATAAGTAAACCTAAACTAAACAAATTACCAGGATCAGATGGGTACACTGCAGAATGCTATAAGGAGCTTAAAGAAGAACTGATTCCGGTGATACTATCCACATTCATCTGGGTTTTAAAGAAGGCACAAATACCACCTAGTTGGAATGAAGCAATAAATTCTGCTATACCAAAAGAAAACAAGGATAAATTAGAATGTGGATCCTATAGGCCAATATCGGTTCTTAATATTGATTATAAGCTGTTCACTGCCATCATGGCTAGAAGATTCGAAAAGTCCATATCACATTTGATGCACAACGATCAGACAGGCTTTATCCGAGAGCATCAAACACAAGATAATATACGCCGAACTCTCCATATTATGAATCATATACAAAGAAGTAATATCACAGCAATCGTAATCAGTATTGATGCAGAAAAGGCCTTTGATTCTGTGGACTGGAGTTTTCTTAATCAAGTTTTATACAGATTTGGCTTACATGAAAAATTGATCAAAATAATACAGGCATTATATAATAAACCCACTGCAAGAATTAAAGTTAACGGCTGTTTGTCAAATAGTTTTAACCTAGAAAGAGGGTCTAGATAGGGTTGTGCATGTTCACCGTTATTATTTGCATTATATCTGGAACCATTTGCCCAGTATATTAGACAGAACAAAGGAATACAAGGCATCAATATAAATGGGAAGGAGCATAAATTGGCCTTCTACGCAGATGATATTTTGATCTACCTGGGGCAATCAACAGATTCCCTACCCAAACTTATGGAATCATTCAATTATTTCGGTCAATTATCAGGATACAAAATAAACATAAGTAAAACACAATTGCTTAATTGTAATTATAATCCACCAGAAGAAATTAAAAAATAATTTTCAATTTGCTTAGCAAACAGAATGCTTAAAGTACTTGGGAGTCATAATACCAAAAGACCTCTCTGAACTACTACAATGCAATTATTCACCACCACCACCCTCCAAAAAAAAAAAAAAAAAATCAAAGAGGACATCACAAGATGGAATCTAATTCCATATTTAAACTTAAATTCAAGAATTGATTAAATTAAAATGAATATACTCCCCAAATTATTATATTTATTTCAAATCTTGCCAATAGAGATAAGTGGAAAACAATTTAATGAATGGGGAAAAATGCTGTCCAGGTACATATAGCAAGGTAAGAAACCTAGAATCCAATTTAAAACTCTACAATTGTCAAAACAAAAAAGGGGGTGGGGCCTTCCTTCCCTGAGAGACTATTATTGGGCAGTACAACTTAGACCCATAATTTGCTGGTGTAATCCTTCAAATACTGCCCAGTGAAAGAGTATTGAAGAGGGAATGACCCCCACTACTATACAAGAGACAATAGCTGATGGTAACCTACAAGACATTATCAAGAACATGGAAAATCCATGGGTTAAGTGGACTCTTAAAATCTGGAAAAGAGTAGTATCAAAATATAATTTAGAAGAGAACATAATAATTTTAAAGTGGTGTACATATGACTCACATTTCACTCCAAATAAATCTGACACAAGATTTAAAGTTTGGGCAAATAGAGGGATAACAGCCATATGTAAGATAATGAAAGATGACACACTACTTAGTTCTGAAACACTTAAAGGGAAGTATAAGTTGGAATCACAAGACTTCTATCGCTACTTGCAGATGAGACACTTTGTCAATAACAGGTTAAAATGTATAGCAGAATCATGTAAACCATTGCTAAATTTATTTAAAAGGGCATATAACTCAAAGATAAAAGCTTAATTTCAGGTTTATATAAAGGTCTTATAAACCTGAAAAGGCACTCAACCCTTTATGTTAAAACAAAATGGGAAAAAGAAGGAGGAAGAGGAATGGACATTAATATGGTCAAATCAATGGAAATGCAGTAGTTCACAGAGCTGGAGGGAGTTTTGCTGGAAAAGCCTAATTAGATACTTTATCATACCTTCCCAGAAGGCTCAGTACAAAGGGAACTCCCCAACTTGTTGGAGAAAATGTGGTAGTGCAAATGCAAATCATTATCATATATTTTGGCTGGGTCATGTTATTCATAATTATTGGAAGGAAATTCATAAAGCTATACAAGAAAATTTTTGGATGTCAGTTACCTCTGGAAAGCAAAACTCAATTATTTGGGCTTGTGCCCGCAGAGTGGTCAAAGAGGGACAAATACTTATGTCTTCTACTGACTGCAAGCAGAAAGGCAATTACAAAAAAATGGCTTTCACAGGAGAGCCCATCTCTTGATATGTGGATGGACATTACAATGGACATTTATAAGATGGAGAAAATAACAGCTTGTGTCAATTACAAAAAGGATTTGTTTATGTCACAATGGGAAAAATGGACTAAATATGTAACACCACTCAGGCCGGACTTTCAATTTGCAGAATTGATATAGCAGACTTTGTTAATATACAGTATATACAAGAGTGTGTACATTAACAGTTACTCCCTATATGCAGATGTTTATGCTGACCCTCCCCCTTTTTTCTTATTTCTTTTTCATCTCTAAAAAAAAAAAAAGGGGGACATTCAAATGTAATTATCAAATGAAATGATCGCTTAACCCCTTGCACTCTGGTCAGTTTCCCTAAAAACGCCAAAAAATAATGTACCCAAAGTAAATCAAAAGCTGTTCTTCAACCCTTTGCAGCATCTTCATGGGGTTGGTCTCATTTAAAAGAAAACACTTAGAATTTTTTTGGCAAAACAGTCATAATCTCTCTAAGTGCTCCTGCCACTGAGTAACAGTCATCTAAACCAGGGGTGTCAAACTCACTCCATGGAGGGCCAAGACCCTGCAGGTTTTACCTCCACCCAGTGGCTTCAACAGGTGATTTCACTGAATTTCTTCCCACTGATTGCTGGTCAGTGAAAACACCTGCTGAAGACACTGGGTGGAAGTAAAACATACAGGGTCTTGGCCCTCCATGGAATGAGTTTGACACCCCTGATCTAAACATACTGAACTTGAAGAAAATAAAGTTTGCCTGGGTGTTTTTTTGGATACAGATGCTTGCAAATAACACACAGCTGTCAGATCCGGGCTGGAAAATGCAACAGAAATGTAGAACCAAGTGTTATCCAGCTGAGGTCAAAATTTTGTAACAATACCACAAAAAATGAATATATTACACAGCTTTTTTCTTAGGTTGTTCCCAGGCGTTTTTGAACTGTGCCAAATGACACAGTTTGGAAAAACGTCTGTAACTTTTGAATGATTCAATATAGAAGCTTCATCTTGGGCTCTAATGAAAGGTGAAGGGCTGTGTGTGTGTGGGAGGGGGGGTTGTTTATTCATTCATGAATGAATGAATGAACAAACAAGCCCCCACACACAAAGAAGCATGCCACGTAAAAAATGTGTGGCTTTTTTTTACAAGAAAAAAATAACCTACAGTGCAATAAAAATTATACTAAAATATCTGTAATTTAGAAGATAACTCCCCCCTCCCCCCTCCCCCCGCTACAGAGGACGGACATCGTCCATCGACACATGATGGACCGCGGCCATGCACCGTGGTCTGCTACGCACATTTGTACTAAAATATCTGCAATAATATCTGCAATCCGCTACAGAAGAGTAGCGGGGGGGGGGGCGTTCATGGTCTGGACGCGGCGCACGGACCCTGTCTTCATGTGTCTTCATGTTGCGATGACGCACAGTTGTAATTTACCGATCGGTCAAAAGTCATTTTGATTACAATTTTCAGGGATAAAGAATAATTTAGCTTATAACACTTACCTGTCCACAACAGCAGTGTTGCTGGCGAACTTCTCTTCCTCATTGTCAGATGAACATGACGCTGGTCCGCTTGTTACGGACTCGTGGTTCTGGTCATGCGACCCGGTCAAACCATAATTCCATTATTGCGGTTTTGCGCTTCCATGATTGCGGTTTTGGCGAACGATTTTTCCAAAACAAATAAGAACAGTAGTTAGACAAAAAGACTGGCGAACGCCTGTGTGTCACCCAGCGGCTTACACAAAACAGATTTTACGCAAGGGACGCACGCTTTCGAACTTTTGTGCTTCAATTGGCTCGCTGTATTCGCAGCCGTTGGTAGGCAGGTCCTTCTTGCTAGGTTTTCAGTCATTGGTTCTTCAAGGTTTCAGAAACCCAATTCAAGGCTCTTATTAGTCGAATGAGAGGTCAATCACATCTAAACCAATCAAAGCACTCCTTTGGCTTTCTGTTTGCGGCTGTGTCTGTAGTGGAAGAACGGAAATGCAGCTTTTTTTTTTCAGTGCACACTAGGACGCAAGCGCCCTCGTGTGCCCTAGGACGCAGAGACGTGACCGCCCGCGGTACACCGGAGTGCAAGAGGTTAAACCTACTTCCTAAAGAAAGTCAATCAAGAGAAAATTATAAAAAAAAAAGTTGCAAGAGATAATGGAATGGCTTTCTGTCAATTAGAAAGATGTACTATATGATCCAAAGTTTTAGATAGGAATAAAGTTACACATCTAATTTGCATAACGTTGCAGCAGCTATATAAATTCCATAATTCAGTCAAAAGTGGACTTTGGACATACAGTGGGGTAAAAAAGTATTTAGTCAGCCACCAATTGTGCAAGTTCTCCCACTTAAAAGATGAGAGAGGTCTCCAATTTTCATCATAGGTATACCTCAACTATGAGAGACAAAATGAGAAAAAAAAATCCAGAAAATCACATTGAAGGATTTTTAATGAATTAATTAGTAAATTCCTCGGTAAAATAAGTATTTGGTCAATAACAAGAGTTCATCTCAATACTTTGTTATATACCCTTTGTTGGCAATGACAGAGGTTAAACGTTTTCTTTAAGTCTTCACAAGGTTTTCACACACTGTTGCTGGTATTTTGTCCCATTCCTCCATGCAGATCTCCTCTAGAGCAGTGATGTTTTGGGGCTGTCGCTGGACAACACGGACTTTCAACTCCCTCCAAAGATTTTCTATTGGGTTGAGATCTGGAGACTTGCTAGGCCACTCCAGGACCTTGAAATGCTTCTTACGAAGCCACTCCTTCATTGCCCGGGCGGTGTGTTTGGGATCATTGTCATGCTGAAAGATCCAGCCACGTTTCATCTTCAATGCCCTTGCTGATGGAAGGAGGTTTTCACTCAAAATCTCATGATACATGTCCCCATTCTTTCCTTTACACCGATCAGTTGTCCTGGTCCCTTTGCAGAAAAACAGCCCCAAAGTATGATGTTTTCACCCCCATGTTTTACAGTAGGTATGGTGTTCTTTCTCCTCCAAACATGACAAGTTGAGTTTTTACCAAAAAGTTATATTATGGTTTCATCTGACCATATGACATTCTCCCAATTCTCTTCTGGATCATCCAAATGCTCTCTAGCAAACTTCAGACAGGCCAGGACATGTACTGACTTAAGCAGGGGGACACGTCTGGCACTGCAGGATTTGAGTCCCTGGCGGCGTAGTGTGTTACTGATGTAGCCTTTGTTACTTTGGTCCCAGCTCTCTGCAGGTCATTCACTAGGTCCCCCCTTGTGGTTCTGGGATTTTTGCTCACCGTTCTCGTGATCATTTTGACCTCACGGGGTGAGATCTTGCGTGGAGCCCCAGCTCGAGGGAGATTATCAGTGGTCTTGTATGTCTTCCATTTTCTAATAATTGCTCCCACAGTTGATTTCTTCACACCAAGCTGCTTACCTATTGCAGATTCAGTCTTCCCAGCCTGGTGCAGGTCTACAATTTTGTTTCTGGTGTCCTTTGACAGCTCTTTGGTCTTGGCCATAGTGGAATTTGGAGTCTGACTGTTTGAGGTTGTGGACAGGTGTCTTTTATACTGTTAATGAGTTCAAACAGGTGCCATTAATACAGGTAACAAGTGGAGGACAGAGGAGCCTTTTAAAGAAGTTACAGGTCTTTGAGAGCCAGAAATCTTGCTTGTTTGTAGGTGACCAAATACTTATTTTCCACCATAATTTGCAAATAAATTCTTTAAAAATCCTTCAATGTGATTTTCTGGATTTTTTTTTCTCATTTTGTCTCTCATAGTTGAAGTATACCTATGATGAAAATTGGAGACCTCTCTCATCTTTTAAGTGGGAGAACTTGCACAATTGGTGGCTGACTAAATACTTTTTTGCCCCACTGTATTTACACAAAGAATTGTTCTGTTTTTTGACACCGCTGTCTCTAAAGGGGTTTGTTGTTATCTTATCTTCAAAGTATATGAACCAGAAAATTAGTACAATGTAAATAAAACAAAAAAAATTTTCACTTACTATTGGTGATGGGGGGCTCGCTGGCTAATGTGGTTGTTGTGTTTTCGTCCATTGTGCGTTGTTTTGCATTCTGTCAGTCATTTATGCTCTCTACCACATCTACAAGGTCTTGTAATTATCCTACATAAATTTCGCTTGTTTCCCACGGCTATTTTCTGTGTACGAAGCCGTTTTTGTGACGGTCCATGAGGATGCATGGTGGCATTGGCCTTGTGAGCTCAGAGAAGGGATAAGGAAGAATAATAACTAGGATTTCTTCTTCTTTGGTGTATTCTGTGTCAGCAATGATTCCTCCAATGCGTGCCTGCTACCATCTGAACTGGCAGATCAGTACAAATCCTCAGTACAGCCAGGGACGTCAGAGTCAGTTTGCAGGCGCAGTTGTTGCGCTGTGCCACTGGGGGTGCTTATCTGTCCATGAGATGTGGCCAGTTAAAAGGTTAAGACAGTAACCTCACAGACTGACACCCAAAACAGGGAAACAGTGGCATTTTATTTAAGTCGTAGGTTTAATTTCCATGTGGATGATATATCAACAGAATTTACATCTCAGGGATCTTTTTCTTTTTTATTTAGAGGCGAACTGAACCATGGCAGATCAGCGCTATCTTTGTCTCATTGCTCCCCTCACCCCAGCATCATCACCGAGCGTCAACACCGACGTCATCACCAAATCCAGCCATCAACCAGCACTACAGCATGCACACTTCCTGAAGGAGCAGCTTTCTGTCACAACGGACTAAGAACTCTGATGCTAAGTCACCGGCAGGTGGCTGAAGACAACATCAGGCTGGGGTGGTGGCTAAAGACAACAGACCGGTATTGCTTTGCTCGTGGCAATTGCCTGTAACCAAGAACTGCTGATTGACAAACATAACTCCACCTCTGTGTGTTTCGTTTGTGGCAATCTCCAAGAACTGCTGAGTTACATAACCCCACCTCTGTCAGTGGGTCATGGACATTCTCTGCTCTGTGTTTGTGTGCCTTAGATAACAGCTGAGTGCCAAAGAATGGAAAAAGACAATGGTATGATGGACATTCTCTGGATGCCGAAGAGAGGGACGAATGGACACTGTTTGCCATGGTTTACTAGCCCAACAGATTGGATTAAAAACAAAAACAATCTGTGGTAAAACGCACCTGCACCAACAGTTTTTTGTCTGTTCGTTTTGTTGTTTGTTTTACCTGTCAGCATGATATATTTTTATATGTAGGATAATAGTCAAAGTACATACACATTTTGAGATATCGTTTACAGTTATGAGTGTACAAATGCTCTTGCACAGGGTAATAAGTATTTAAGTAATCACATATTTACCATCTCTGGAGAGATCTGAAAATAGGTGTGCACTGACGCTTCCCATCCAACCTGATGGAGCTTGAGAGGTGCTGCAAAGAAGACTGGGTGCAACTGCCCAAAGATGCAGTGGTGTGAAAAAGTGTTTGCCTCCTTCCTGATTCATACCTGCCAACTACTCCGGTTTTGCCGTAATGGTTCCAGTTTTCAAGACCCCATTCCGGGTTACGGCTTTATTAATCAAAATTACGGTTTTTCACTAAAAATTCAGTCAAAAATTTTAAATCGTAAAAAAAAACACGAAAGCAATTCCAAACACGAGATCGCTGGGAATCGTATCTAAATTTAGAACATAGTAGCGTCAGTAGTGTTTCTTTTCGTGGTTTGCTGCTACGCTTTACCTGAAGTGTTTGCTAAGCCAAAGCTATCGCTATTGAGGGTATTGAGGTTTCTATTCTCGCGCGAAATCCCGGAGAGGCGTGCGTACATGGCGAGATGTAAACACGATGTAAACTGCTGCAGACGTTCACATGACTGCACTTCAGCCCTGGCAAATGGACCATGGATTAGACATCTAAAGGGAGAATACATTTTATATAATGCCTAAGATTCTGAAGAACATGTGCTGTGTAATTGCAAGCCTTGTCATGCTTGATGTATCATGTAAACACATAAAATATCAGAGCGATTTGGCGTCTTTTACGCACGTGCCTGTACCTGCTGATATCTCTAGTCTTCTAGTTACCTCTGCCAAGGAGGTTATGTGATCATCAGCGTTGGTTTGTCTGTTTGTTTGTTAGCAAGATAACTCAAAAAGTTATGGACGGATTTTCATGAAATTTTCACAGATTGTCAGAAATGGGGTATCCTACAGATGATTAAAAGTGGAGACAGGGACTGCTACAGGGAGGTTAAATACCGGTTTAACAGGGAGCTGAAGAGGGCTAAATCTCTATACTCAGAGAGACTCCAGCAGCAGTTCACTGCTAATGATTCGGCTTCCGTGTGGAGAGGACTGAGGCAAATCACCAACTATCGACCTAAGGCTCCTAAAGGTCAGGATGACAAAGCCCTTTGTCAGAGACTGTCCCAACACTATGCCCATTTTGACACCTCGTCATCTGTGTCCAACTCCCCCCCTCCCTCCAGCTCCACAGCCTCCACATTCCCTACTTCATTTAAGGCACCCCCCCCTCCCCCCCCCCTCCCCTTATCATCAGTGAGCAGGATGTGCTCAAACAGTTCTCCAGACTGAACCCGCGCAAGGCCCCCGGCCCAGACGGCGTGTCTCCCTCCACCCTGAGACTCTGTGCGAAACAGCTGGCTCCTGTATTCACAGACATTTTTAACACCTCCCTTAAGTTATGCCACGTGCCATCCTGCCTCAAATCCTCCACCATCATCCCTGTCCCCAAGAAGCCACGGATCACTGGACTTAATGACTACAGACCTGTAGCGCTCACCTCTGTAGTCATGAAGTCCTTTGAGCGCCTGGTCCTGTCCCACCTCAAGTGTATCACCACCCCTCTCCTGGACCCGCTGCAGTTTGCCTACCGAGCCAACAGGTCTGTAGACGATGCAGTCAACCTGGCCCTCCACTCCATCCTGCAGCACCTGGACTCCCCGGGAACCTACGCCAGGATCCTGTTTGTGGACTTCAGCTCCGCATTCAACACCATCCGCCCCGCTCTGCTCCGGGACAAGCTGTCCCTGCTCAACGTGCCTGACTCCCTCTGCAGGTGGATCATCGACTTCCTGACGGACCGGAGGCAGCATGTGCGGCTGGGAAAGACTGTCTCAGACTATACTAGCATCAGCACCGGATCACCCCAGGGCTGTGTACTTTCCCCCCTACTCTTTTCCCTTTACACCAACTCCTGCACCTCCAGCCACCAGTCTGTCAAGTTGATCAAGTTTGCGGACGACACCACCCTCATCGGGCTCATCTCCAACGGCGACGAGTCCGCCTACAGGAGAGAGGTGGCCCAGCTGGCGTCCTGGTGCAGCAATAACAACCTGCAGCTGAACGCTCTGAAGACAGTGGAGATGATTGTAGACTTCAGGAAAGTCACTACTCCTCTGCCCCCCCTCACCCTCTCAGGCTCTCCCATCACCACTGCTGATTCCTTCCGCTTCCTAGGCACTACCATCACCAGGGACCTCAAATGGGAGCTGACCATCAGCTCACTCATCAAAAAAGCCCAGCAGAGGATGTTCTTCCTGCGGCAGCTGAGGAAGCTCAAGCTACCCACCAAGATGTTAGTGCAGTTCTACACAGCCATCATCGAGTCCATCCTCACCACCTCCATAACCGTGTGGTACGCAGGAGCCACTGCCAGGGACAGACTAAGGCTGCAGCGCGTCGTGCGCACTGCTGAGAAGGTGATCAGCTGCAAGCTCCCATCTCTCCAGGATCTGTACATCTCCAGGACCCGGAGGCGTGCTGGCCGGATCATAGCCGATCCCTCACACCCTGGTCACGTACTGTTTGCCCCCCTCCCCTCTGGTAGAAGACTTCGGTCCATCCAGACTAAAACCTCCCGTCACATGAACAGCTTCTTCCCCTCTGCCATTAGACTGCTGAACACTAAGTGACTCTCGTGCACCATGTACAGCAGCTCAACCAGACTCATGTCAATCATCACTGTTTTCTTCCTGCATTACCGACTGCACTATATAGTTCTCCACAGTATCTGCTGCTGGCTAATATATATTTTAACTGTTGACCAGTATCACTTAATCTTATCCTACACTTTATTACATGTATAGTTTATTTCTCTTATCTTATCATGTTTAATGTTGCAGCATTGTACCGAGACAAATTCCTAGTTTGTGTACTACATGAACAATGGCAATAAACCTGATTCTGATTCTGATTCTGATTCTGATTCTGATTCTGATTAGATTTTGGTGGTGATCCGGATAACCTTCTGGATCCAGGAATTTTTTAAAGGATTCTTTTTTTTTTTTTTTTTTTTTTTTAAATTTAACATTGCGAGATAGGGCCATTTTCAATATTTTATTTATGATGTTAAACACTGTATGGGGGGAACTGTGGCGCTTGGCGGAGGTCTGCGCTGTCCGAATGCTTTTCTAGTATTCATAATACATCACATCTGGCCTATTCAAAGTTCTATGCAGTGTTAAGATAGTCTTTTGAATGCAAATTTAATGAATGAATGAATCTTTATTTCGGATAGATTAAAAGTAAAGATTAAAAAGAAACAATAATATAACAAACAAAGGCGAAATCCAACAAGGTCAAATTAAACAATAACTCCTCTGATTATACAGTTCAACATAAGTTATCAGAAATGGGTGATGGCTGAAGCCGCAGCTTATATTGCCCACTCATATTCCATCCAAGAATTCAAAAGAAAAACAAAATAAGAGCGATTACAATCCAGAACAAAGCTAAGACAAAATGTGACAAAAAAACCAAAAACTAAGTAACAACACAACACAGATTGGATATGACAATCCTTATGTGATTTTACATGTCATCTTGTATATATGTTTGGAGCATTTCTTCCTTTAGTTTTTGTTTAAATTGTCCAAGCGTTGTACATGATTTTAATTCAGGTCCAAAATCGTTCCATAATCTGACTCCTTGCACTGAAACACAGTGTTGCTTGGTGGTAGTTCTCACTGAAGGTTTTTGAAATATACATGAGATTACTGTTGTTGTGAAATGGCGCTATATAAATAAAGTTGAATTGAATTGAATTGAAATGTTCCTCTGAAATGATATTGTTTATCCCCTATTTGGAACAGCTTTTGGATATTTGCGGGCAGTGATAGATTCTTAGCTTTAAACATTATAACTGCAGTTTTAAAGTCAACCAGATCTTTCAACTTGAGAGCTTTTAATTTAAGAAAAAGTGGGTTTGTTGGTTCCCTGTAAGCAGCTTTGTTTATTATTCTAATAGCTCTCTTCTGAAGCATAAAGACTGGATATATGTTTGTTTTATATGTATTTCCCCATACTTCAGTACAATATATCGTGTATGGGAGTATTAATGAATAATACAAAGTATATAATGTGGGTTGTTGATTCAGCAAATATTTCGCTCTGTGTAGTATTGCAATTGATTTAGATATTTTACCTTTAATATAATTAATATGTGACTTCTATGTCAAATGCTAATATTTGTTTGACACTGCGGCCCCTGGACCCCGGCTAGCTACTAGGCTTTTCAGGTTTGAAAGTTGAAGAAATATGAGGTTGTTAGCTACATTCTAACTTGATTTAATGCTAATATTTGTTTGGCGTCGGGGGCTTCGCCCCCCTGAACCCCCCACCAGGACCTTGTCCTGGACCTACCGGGGCCTGCGGCCCCTGGACCCTGGCTAGCTACTAGGCTTTTCAGGTGTGAAAGTTGAAGAAATATGAGGTTATTAGCTACATTTAACTAGATTAGCATTAGCATTATTAGCATTAGCATCGGCCCCTGGACGCCGGCTAGCTACTAGGCTTTTCAGGTTTGAAAAGTTGGCAGGTATGCTGATTTCTCATGTTTTTGTATGTTTGCCACACTTTTTTTTTTTTTTTTTTTTGTTACTTATTTGTACCCGTAGGTAGACTTGGTTTGCAGTCTGGTGACAAGCCACCGGCTGCTGGTCGCTGCGTGCGCGAGCGCCCTAAAACCTACATTTTTTTTTTGGTGTGCGGGAGGAAACTGGAGAAATCCCGGAGTAAACCCGCGCAACACGGGGAGAACATGCAAACTCCACACAGCTCACTGTTGGTCGGGAGCTGGGATCGAACCCACGATCTCATGATCCCCGCGGTCCCCCGGCCGAGGGTAAAACTGTGCTGCCACAGTGCTAAACCACTGCGCCACCGTGCAGCCCAACACTTAAATGTTTCAGATCAAACAAATTTAAATATTAGAGAAAGATAACACAAGTAAACACATAATGCAATTTTTAAATGAAGGTGTTTAATATTAACCCTTTGAGTGTGAGAATTTTTGTGCCCCTAGTGGCAGAGCACGGCACTGCGCCTGCCTTCTCACTCTGACGTGATTGCCTGCATTGGGAATTTGTTCTGATTGTACTGATTTGTCAGTTTCAAAAGGTGGCAGACATTGGTTGGAGGACTCAGTGGATGACAGGTAATACACCAAAGCAGAAGAACTCCTCATTTCTTTTTCCTTTGTTTGTAGCAGTTGGCACGGAAAGCTAATTTGTCCATGATTAGTCACAGCCACATTTTGTCAGCTTTGTATGCAGAAGAGACGAGGTACCTCTGTACAAAAAAAAACGGTGTGAAAAAGACTGAACCATTTTTTGTGTGAATACGTCCAAAGTCCAGTTTTGACTGACTTATGGAATTTAAAGTGGCACCACGACATTATGCAAATTAGATGCATAAATTTATTCCTATCTGAAACTTTGGATCATATTTTACTTCTTTCTAATTGACAGTAAGACCCTCCCTTCCATCTGTTGTCATGGGAAATGTACGGTCGATACTGGGAAAGTTAGATGAGCTAGCGGCTATCTCCCGTTATGATAGCACATACCGGGAGTGCTCTCTCCTTTTGTTTACTGAGACGTGGCTAACTGAACTAGCAGCAGATGCTAACATTGAGCTGGAGGGTTTTCACATGATACGAGCTGACCGAACACCAGACAGTGGCAAGGCTAGGGGCGGTGGAGTGATAATGTATGTTAACAACAACTGGTGCAGACCGGGACATATCACTGTTAAACAACGACACTGCAGCAAAGACATTGAGTTGCTAGCTGTTAGCATGAGGCCTACATATCTCCCGAGAGAACACTCACACGTGATCTGCATTGTTGTTTATGCAAATCCGACGGCGAACGCTGGGACAGCACGTGACGTCATCCATTCAGTAACCAGCAGGCTGCAGACAGAACACCCAGATGCTCTTCTCCTCATCTCAGGCGATTTCAACCATGTTTCACTGTCTCCCATTCTACCCACGTTCACCCAGTATGTCACATGCCACACTAGAGACAATAAAACACTGGATTTATTCTACGCAAACACTAAGGAGGCGTACACCTCATCACAACTCCCCCCACTCGGGAGATCGGATCACAACTTGGTTCATCTCCGGCCGGTGTACAAACCCCTAGTGCACAGACAACCTCCGGCCATGCACACTGTGGAGTTATGGTCTGAGGAGACAATGGACACCCTAAAGGGCTGTTTTGAAGCCACCGCCTGGAAGCAGCTCTGCGATCCACATGGTGAGGACATCGATGGCCTCATTCACACGTTCACGGGCTACCTCAGCTTCTGTGTGGACAAATCCGTTCCCACCAAGACCATACGGCGTCACTCAAACAACAAACCCTGGATCAACCCTGAGATAAAAACACTTCTGAGAGAGAAGAAGAGGATCTTCAGGTCAGGGAACAGGGAGATGCTGAAGTCCGTACAGAGGGAGCTGAGGAGAAAGATCAGAGAAGGCAAGGACAGCTTCAGGAAGAAGATGGAGGACAAGCTGCAACAGAGCGACATCAGCGGGGTCTGGAGAAACCTCAAAACCATCTCGGGGCTCCAGAATACCTCCCCCCAGGCCACAGGGGGCAGGGAGTGGGCGAACAACCTGAATCTGTTTTTCAATAGATTTGACCAACCGCCCTCCCCCCTGACTGCACAACAACCACTGCTGCCTCTAAAGAAATCAAGTCCTGCTGCCCACTCCCCACTCCACCAACACCCCCCCACTCCCAACACACAGCCCCCCATCCGGACCCTGACCAGGACCCAGGTGAGGACGGAGCTGAGGAAGATCAAGGCGAGGAAGGCGCCGGGACCGGACGGCATCAGCGCAAAGCTCCTCAAGTCCTGTGCAGACCAGCTGTGTGGGATTGTGACGTATATCTTCAACATGAGCCTGAAACTGGGGAGGGTACCACAGCTGTGGAAAACATCTTGTGTGGTACCTGTACCAAAAACTTCCCACCCCAAAGACCTGAACAGCTACAGACCGGTGGCCTTGACGTCCCACTTGATGAAGACCCTGGAGAGACTGCTCCTTGCTCACCTCCGCCCCCTGGTGGAACCAGCGATGGATCCACTCCAGTTCGCCTACCAGCATGGCATTGGGGTGGAGGATGCGGTGATCTTCCTCCTTCACCGTTCTCTGTCCCACCTGGAGAAGCCCGGGAATATGGTGAGGATCATGTTCTTTGACTTCTCCAGTGCTTTCAACACCATCCAACCGATGATCCTGAAGGACAAGCTGCTGCGCGCAGGGGTGGACCAGCACCTGTCATCATGGATCCTGGACTACCTCACGAACCGGCCTCAGTTTGTGAGAACCCGGGACTGTGTGTCCGACACGATCATCAGTAGCACGGGGGCCCCCCAGGGAACGGTGCTGGCTCCCTTCCTGTTCACTCTTTATACTGCGGACTTCTCACACAACACAACACACTGCCATCTACAGAAGTTCTCTGATGACTCTGCGATCGTTGGCCTCATCTCCAATGGAGATGAAGCTGAGTACAGAGGGCTTATCCAGGACTTCGTGGACTGGTGCCATCGGAACTGCCTCCAGATCAACGCGAGGAAAACTAAGGAGCTGGTGGTGGACTGCCGCAGGCATGGGCAGCCCCTCACAGTACCAGTAAATATACAGGGAACAGACATCGAGATGGTGACATCCTATAAGTACCTGGGTATTCATCTGAACAATAAACTAGACTGGTCACACAATACTGATGCACTCTACAAGAAGGGACAGCGCAGGCTGTTCCTGCTGAGGAGACTCAGGTCTTTTGGTGTACAAGGGGCGCTGCTGAAGTCATTCTATGACACGGTGGTGGCATCAGCCATCACTTTTGGAGTGGTCTGCTGGGGCAGTGGCATTACTGCAGCCGATAGGAAGAGACTGAACAAACTGATTAAGAAAGCTAGCTCTGTCCTGGGGCAGCGCCTTGATCCGATGGAGGAGATAGGAGAGAGAAGGACGGTGGCTAAACTGTCATCTCTGCTGGAGTCCGAGTTCCACCCTATGCAGGACATACTGAATGCACTGAGGAGCTCATTTAGCAGCAGACTACATCATCCCAGGTGCACAACCGAGAGGTTTCGTAGGTCCTTCCTACCAACGGCTGTCAGACTGTACAACCTAAGCAGGGCTGCTCGCAGAGATAGCAAAAAGACGTAACAAACTAATAGTTTTTTGAATGCAAAAGATGCAATAGACTTACACAATGGTCCCCTCCGGCATACAACTAGGAACTTACCGGTCGCTATGGAGGGTGAGAATATGTATGGGCACATAATCATACCATGTAGGATAACTAAGTAGACGGTTATGCTGTTTCATTCCATCTAGCAACAATGCTCTGCACTGTGTGTGTTTATATATTTACATATTTATTCCATCTAGCTACAATGCTCAGCACTGGGTGTGTTTATATATTTATATATCTACATATTATTCCATCTAGCTACATTGCTCCGCACTGTGTGTGTTTATATACTTGCATATTTATTCCACCTAGCTGCAATGCTCCGTACTGTGGGTGTTTATATATTTACATATTTATTCCATCTAGCTACAATGCTCTGCACTGTGTGTTCATATATTCATATATTTATTCCATCCAGCTACAATGCTCTGCACTGTGTGTCTGTGTGTGTGTGTATATATATATATTTTATAGTAATACGTACATATGTATATTAGCTGCTCTTGCTTGCTTGTTTTTTTCTTGCCTTCTGATTGTTGCTCTGAGTGTTGCTATCGCTGTGCTGTTGCAATCCTGGAATTTCCCCGTTGTGGGACTAATAAAGGCTTATCTTATCTTATCTTATCTTAAGCCATTATCTCTTACCACGTTCAAGTTATAGCCTTGGAAATCTGAACTATTTTATTGACAAAAAATATTTATCACTCTTGACCACTAGGGGTTATGTCGCAGTTCGGCAACATACACACTCATAGGGTTAAGAAGAAAAAAATCCAAACCTACATGACCCTATGTGGAAAAAGTGATTGCTTCCAAAACCAAATAACTGGCTAGGTCACCCTTAACAGCAACAACTGCACTCAAGTGTTTGTGATATCTGGCAGTGAGTGTTCTACAGTGCGGTGGAGGAATTTTGGTCCACTCATCTTTGCAGAATTGTTGTAATTCAGCCACATTGGATGGTTTTGGAGCATGAACCACCTTTTTAAGGTCATGCCAAAGCATTTCAATTGGATTCGGGTCAGGACTTTGACAAGGCCACTCCAAAGTGTTTGTTTTTCTTAAGCCATTCAGAGGTGGACTTGCTGGTGGGTTTTGGATCATTGTCCTGCTGCAGAATCTAAGTACACTTCAGCTTGAGGTCACGAACAGATGTCCAGACTTTCTCCTGCAGGATTTTTTGGCAGACAGCAGAATTCATTGGTCCATTTAGCACAGCAAGTATTCCAGGTCCGGAAGCAGCAAAACAGCCCCAGACCATCACATTACCACCACCATATTTTACTGTTGTTATGATGTTCCTTTTCTGAAATGCTGTGTTACTTATATGCCAGATGTAATGGGACACACACCTTCCAGAAAGTTTAACTTTTGTTTCATCAGTCCACAGAGTATTTTCCCAAAAGTCTTGGGGATCATCAAGATTTTTTCTGGCAAAATTGAGACGAGCCTCTATGTTCCTTTTGCTCAGCAGTGTTTTTCATATTGAAACTCTGCCATGCAGGCCATTTTTGCCCAATCTCTTTCCTATGGTGGACTCGTGAACGCTGACCTTAACTGAGGCAAGTGAGGCCTTCAGTTGTATGGATGTTGTTGTGGAGTCTTTTGTGACCTCTTGTATGAGTCGTCGCTACACTCTTGGGGTAATTTTGGTCAGTCGGCCATTCCTTCACCATTTGTGGATAATGACTCTCACTGTGGTTTGCTGGAGTCCCAAAGCTTTAGAACTGGCTTTATAACCTTTTCCAGACTGATAGATCTCAATTACTTTGTTTCTCATTTGTTGCTGAATTTCTTTGGATTGCAGCATAATGTCTGAGGATCTTTGGGTCTACTTCACTTTGTCAGGCAGGTCAGACAAGTATATCAGGCCTTGGTTTGGCTAGAGAAATTGAACTCAGTTTCCAAAAATGTGATAAACCACAGTTAATTTATGTTTTACTGGGTGGGGGGCACTTTTTCACACAGAGCCATGTAAGTTTGGATTTTGTTTTACCCTTAATAAACACCTTCATTTAAAAACTGCATTTTGTGTTTACTTGTGTTATCTTTGTGTCATGTATGCTGCGCCGTTACACAGCATACATGGCACAAATGAGTTAAGACAAACCCAACCGCATGTGAAGTGATTGTGTTTATTAACATACGGGGGGAAACACAAAATATAGAAAATGTTAAATGGGAAACAGTCTGACACACAAAGTGAAGGATGTCCAAGCTCAGTTGGCTGGAGGAGGAGCCCCAGGCGCTCCCAGACAGAACTGGCCAGCGGAAAAGAAGGGCAATAAATAGTGTCAAGAATCTGAAACCTCAAGAGACTGTATATTAGTTTGTTACCTCAATCAAGATTCAAGACACAGAATATTTACCTCCGCCAAGGAGGTTATGTGATCATCAGCGTTGGTTTGTCTGTCTGTCTGTCTGTTTGTTTGTTTGTTTGTTAGCAAGATAACTCAAAAAGTTATGGACAGATTTTCATGAAATTTTCACAGATTGTCAGAAATGGGGTATCCTACAGATGATTACATTTTGGTGGTGATCCGGCTCACTGTCCAGAAGAAAAACGCCATTACGGAAAATGCCATTTTCGTCAATAACTACTGAACCACTAATCCTATTATTGTGAATCCAATTGCTAGTCATATGTTTTCATGGTCAAGGAATCTGAAAATGTGATCATCGGCATTGGTTTGTTTGTCTGTCTGTTTGTTTTTTAGCAAGATAACTCAAAAAGTTATGGACGGATTTTCATGAAATTTTCACAGATTGTCAGAAATGGGGTATCCTACAGATGATTACATTTTGGTGGTGATCCGGATCACCGTCCAGAAAAAAACCGCCATTACGGAAAATGCCATTTTCGTCAATAACTACTGAACCACTAATCCTATCATTGTGAATCCAATTGCTAGTCATATGTTTTCATGGTCAAGGAATCTGAAAACGTACACACAAACACTGTATGGGGGGAACTGTGGCGCTTGGCGGAGGTCTGCGCTCTCCGAGTGCTTTTCTAGTCTTTCATGAGTTTTACTTGCCGCAAGGAGTACAGGCAATGGTTAACATTCAGCCTTGCACTGAGGCAGTCTCAGTGCTTCAGCATTTTTATACACTCTTGGTTGAACATCTGCTGTACACTCCCACACTACCCCCACAAGGTCATACTGACATTTGGACTAGAGCACAGTCAAAATATCAGGAACTTACTCCCTGTGCATTTTTACAAAGAACAAAACAAGTTGAGCAATCGTTATTTTCTTCAAACAGTCACAGAAGAACTTTTCATCATGAAGGTTAATATTTGCATGTACACAGTTTCATAACAGTGACATATACACTTTAATGAATAAAATGATAAAACTTATATACAAAATATACAAAATCTCCAACATTTCCCTCCTGTTTTTATCATTTTTTAAACCCTTTTTATATTTTTTTATTTTTAGAGATGCCTTTATTCATCAGTAACATGCAACGTCTCTCAATTTTCTACATATCCGTAATTTGCATCATATTCCAATTACACAGGAGATTAATCACAGTCATCACAGTCTTGTCTTTGATCATATTCATCCTCAATTTTTGAAACAGCTGTATATTGTCCCTTGCTTTCAAATGTCAACATAGTAGTTTGCAACATGAAGGTATGTTGTGTAATAGCTTGAGTAATCAGATCTTATGCAAGGAATAACACACATAAAAAGCATAAAGAATAAGATTAATACCACAATTAATGGGGTCAACTATTTCAAAAGTATTTGCCACCAAGTTCCACTTTGAAACCAATCCCGGGGACTCCAACCTTTATCTTCATCCAGAGCATGCTGTAAGTGTAAAATGTCATTCAAATGGCTAATAACGTGAGAAACATTGTGAGACTGATCCGGAATAGAAGTGCAGCACTCCTGGCCAACTATATGACATACTCCACCTTGTGTGGCCAATGTTAAGTCTCGAGCCATTCTATTTTGTAATATCATCATTCTTGCTAGTTTTTGTTCTTCATTTAATGCTATGAAACCTTGCTCCATTAATACAGTCAAATTTTCCATTGTCCATGCTAATGCATTTATATGATGTACGGCTAGAGCACTCCCATACATTGGAAAAATGGTACCCATAACACCTTTAAAATCACTAATTTTTTGTTTCCCAGATAGTCTTCCCACTAATTGCTGCATATTTGCTTTTGTACTTCTTTTTACCTTCGTGTGTATTTCAGTCTGTTCAGGATGATAATAATGAGAATAAGAGGTTTTCATGTGATACGTAAGATTTGATCTTATACTAACATGTGGGAACAAAATAGCCATGTAACAACTGCCACACCATCCTGGCGGAAGCAATGAGTAGACATTAGACCCACAAACCCAAACATGGTCTTCCAGGCATCCATACCCATCATCATTAGGCCAAAACACATAAGGATTATTGCTACATTGCCCAGTACAATTCTTACTGTTCAGGGTGAAATTTCCAGCAGCAGTATAAGGGATTTGTCTTGCATTTCTGCAAACAGATTTGTGAAAGCGCACTCCACAGGTTACCTCCTTTGTATCATTACATTTTGATGAAAAACCCAAATTGAAATTGTTTTTACTACAATTTTTGTGAAAACAAATCGGTGAAGTGAAGAGTGTTGGATTCACTTTCATCAAAGGCTTTCTAACTTTAAGCAAAGAAGTTCCAATTCCCGTAGTATTAAATATTCTTATCTTAGATACAGTGTAATCAGTAACAGTAACACTTTTTTAATCACTTTTTTTGATTTCTCCAGTGCCTTTAACACCATCCAGCCACTGCTGCTGGGTGAGAACCTGCGGGTGATGGGGGTTGACAGCCCTGTGATCTCCTGGATTACCGACTACGTGACAGGCAGACCACAGTTTGTCAGGCTGGGCAGTGTCTTGTCTGGAGTGGTGGCTAGCGATACGGGAGCGCCACAGGGGACTGTGCTCTCTCCTTTTCTTTTTACCTTATACACCACAGACTTTCAGTATAACACTGAGTCATGTCACCTGCAAAAATTCTCTGATGACTCAGCTGTTGTGGGGTGTATAAGAGGAGGAGAGGAGGGGGAGTACAGGGCACTGGTAGACAGATTTGTGGAGTGGACGGAGCAGAATCACCTGAGGTTGAATGTCAGCAAGACCAGGGAGATGGTGATTGACTTCAGGAAGAGGAAGGCTCCTTCTCAGCCACTGCAGATTAGGGGGAGAATGTGGGAGTGGTTGAAGACTACAAATATCTGGGTGTCAGGATCAGCAGCGGGTTGGACTGGAGATCCAACACCGATGCTGCGCACAAGAAGGGGATGAGCAGACTCTATTTCCTGAGAAAACAGATCCTTCAACGTGTGCAGCAGGATACTGGAGCTTTTCTACCAGACTGTTGTCGCCAGCGCCATCTTCTTTGCTGCGGTCTGTTGGGGTAGCAGTATCAGGGCCAGAGATACCAACAGACTTGACAAGATTATCAAGAGGGCTGGCTCTGTAATTGGTCTCAGACCGGAGACCTTTGAGACAGTGGTGGAGAGGAGAACAATAAATAAACTGCCATCCATCATGAACAATCCTCATCACCCCCTCCACCACACACTAGATAGGCAGCAAAGCACTTTCTCCAGTAGACTACTACAGCTTCGTTGTCGAACGGCCAGGTACAGGAAATCTTTCCTGCCACATGCAATTTCACTGTACAATAACTCACTATGATGTTGTATTCTGGTCATAGCTATGCTGCCACACTGCACCTTACAGACTAACTGGTACCTCACATTTCACTCTGCTCCTGATAGTCCTTCTTTGTGCAATGGGATGATTCATGTGTTTATACGGGTCATCATCATATATTAAGCTATGATGTATGTAGGTTCTATAGTCGCGTTAAGGCCCTTTTCCACTAGCACGCTATAGCGCGACACGGGACGGCTCAGCACGCTTTGTACGCTTTTCCACAAGCCCCAACACGGTTTAACAGCCGCGATTCTCAGCCCCGCTCAAGGGCAGGGTACAGCAGTGCTGAGCTGGGCCGTGTTGTGACGTTAACAGACTGGTCGCCGCTGATTGGTCAGGTCGTAACCGGCGCTGATTGGTTAGGTTGTAACCGCCCCTCTCCTCTTCCTCTTCTGCCAAATCTTCACGACCTTCTCAATAAAGTTTTTGAAAAAAAAAAAAAAAAGAATCTTCACGACCGCATTACTCAGCACGCAACCGCTGTTGGCGGTTTATTTTCAGTGTATTGCTGTGCTATTTTCATTTATTCTCTATCAAAAATGGCTTCGTGTAATAAGGGTGTTCCATGGACCAATAAGGAGGTGCAGAGTCTGCTCACTGCATTGTCAGATGAACGCATCCAGTGCGAGTTAGACGGAGCCACCCGGAATGAAAAAATATACCGGGAGGTCTCGACATCGGAGTCCTTTAATGGTGAGTTTTAATTTTTTTTATTGTGCGTTTTTTTCGCAAATATATTCGGTAAGATGCTCAGTTTATTTATGCAATAAAAAAGCTGTTCATTTGTGGATGATGATCGCTCTGCTTTATCGCAGCACACTGTGGACTCAAGCTTTTATTTTAATTATTCATGTGAACAATACGCTGAAATAAGCTTATGTAATCTTGTTAAAAACTATTGTCTTTTCTGTATATCTTGCACTTTCGTGCTGTATTTTATTGTGTGCATTTTCCTTGTAGAATCATCCCACGCGTCCGCCGCGCCACCCCGCCCGGATTCTCCAATGTGAATCTGTCCCGCCACCAGGCGCAAAATGTATTCAATGATAAATATTTGCAACATTTAAATGAGGTTGCAGAAAACGCGAGGGTATCCCAGGAGCTGGCAGAGACGGCTTCTTTCAACCGAGCCTTCCTGACCCAGAGCTGGCAGAGACGGCTTCATTCAACCGAGCCTTCCTGACCCAGTTTGGGAAGCTGGTGTAGAGGCACTCAGTGGTCGTCGTGTATAAAATGTCGATTAACCTTCATGTTGTGTTGCAAAGTTTTTTTTTTTATTTTAATATTTTGTATGTAATAAAATGGAATTGTTTTGGAAAGTGTGGTTTGTCTGTTATAACACTGAATTATAAAACAGTATAATTACATAGAAATTCCATTGCCTAGTCTGATGAAAATGATGCTGATCATCCTGTCAGGGGTCAACCATTGTAAAGGTAATGTAATTTTTAACTAGACCAAAAAACAAATGTTTTTGTAAGCTTTCTGTTCTTTTTATTGAAATATTATAAAAAATTAGCACCACATGATCCAGTTCTAAACTTTGGGTACATTTTTTATGTTAACTTATAAGAAGTTGCACAGTTGGACTTTAAAATGCAGCAGGAGAGACTGATCAAGCTTACAAGTCAAAGTAGGTAAAAAAGTAAGTATATGTAAATTGAATGTTCTATCGGCATTCCAAATTCAGAGAATTACAATACTTTAGAAGGAGTGTAGCATCATCAAAACGGAAAATACTAATACTGTTGTTCCAAACGTTGACCTGAAGGTAAAAAACATGAATTTTTTTTATTCAGTACATCCAAAATGCCCTAGGATGTAAAAAATAATACAGTTTGGTGTTGGCCAGTGTGCCACTGTCTCATTATTTAATACGAATAAAAACAAGTTTCAGCTCATTATTTCTAGGTCATTTGGCAGTTAATTCAAACCAAAAGTGACTTGTGTTGTTGCAGCTTTTTTATCAGAGAGTTTCTCCAGTTTTGGAGCATATAATCATCCGTCCCTTAACTGTTAAACATTAAATAACAGCAGACAGATTGGCAAAGGATACACAGTTGTGTTGCTGTTGCCCAAAACCGCTGTGACCCACTGCTTGTGGTGCTACCTTTCATGTGTGTGCTTTTTATGAATATTTACACGTTTTTGTAAGTACAAGTGGGATAGTATTAAATTGAAATATAACATATTTCTAATAATGTTTGCTTTTTGCAAATATTTACACTTATTTTGAAAGTAAAAGTTGGATGCTGTGGGGGGGGGGGGTCTAATCATGTGCCATGGAGGGCCAAGACCCTGCAGGCTTTACCTCCAACCAGTGTCTTCAACAGCAGATTCCACTGAACTTCTTCCACTGACTGATCAGTGATAACACCTGCTGAAGAGACTGGGTAGAAGAGAGAACCTGCAGGGTCTTGGCCCCCCATGACACATGATTGGAAGCCCCCGGATTAGGTTTAATTGGATTTAACATTTTAACACAAACTGCTTTATGGTTCATAATTCTGTTGACAGACTTACACCAAACCAAAAGTGATTTCTCAAACTGCTGGATTATTCTTAGCTTTTCCAATCTTTCAGTATTTAATTTATGCCACATGGTGGTAACCTTCACATATAAAAAAAGAGACATCTGCAAAAACTTCATAGGTTTATTGTCAGTGCAAATCCCAGTGCAATACAACATGAATGCATATCTAGTACATTGTTGATGCAGAGAATATATATTTCTACAGTACATGTTTCCATGTAAACTTGTGACTGCATTATTTTAATTGCTTTTAATCCTAGATCAAGTTTGTTTTGGCCTAAAATGCATGATAACTGTCAAATATATCTTATACCTAACTCAGTAAAGTTTACTTTTTGAATATATATTTTGTGGCTAATATTAACCTGGCGATCAAGTTGTGTCAGCTGATCGTTTTTTTCTATGATACCATCTCAGAATCTGCTGCAGAAGCAGGTAAGTCCATGATGTCTCAACAGTCTCTCCATGATTTTCAAGCAGATCAGAGCAATTTGTTGTACAGGAAATAAAACGTTTCTACAGACATTCTTAAGCTCAATACTGCTCGTTTGTGAAGCTGTGTTGACATCAGTGACAGGCTGATCACATCCGTGACAGGCACGCCCAGCGCGAATGAAGCAGTAATTTCCCCACAACAGAGCCATCTGAAACACACACAGTGTACATATTTTAGTACCTAACAGCGATAACTTGCAGACATTAAAGTGTAGCACGACGTACTTATAGCAAACTAGCATGAGCAACCATTAGCTTACCATCATATACGACCTAGTTTGTATCCTCACGCCTTTGGCTCTCCCAGAAGATGCAGAACTATTCCAGAGTGTTTTCATCTCGCTTTCTGTACCCTTGTCTGGCGGTCCTTTTTGGCGTTTACGGTGAAAAAAGCCACAGACCGAGGAGTGGCCTTGTACAGCTATGTGTTATGTTTTGCTTGGGTCTTCTCAATAAAGTTTTGGGAAAAAAATGTTTTGCTTTTGTCGCGTGCATTATGTCACGGAAGTGTGGCTCCGCCTCGCTGTTATAAACCCACCCACCCCAGCACAACACCCATGCCCAACAGAAGCATTCCGAGCCGTACTGAAGTGGATCGAGCCGTACCGAGGTGTGCTGGGCTAGTGGAAAGGAGGCTTTAGTTTCTTTTTTACTTTCCATGGGTAATCCCTTTGTCTGTTGTGTGTGTTTCTTTTGTTTGGCTGTCAACTGTCATGCTGCTGTTACACTGTAATTTCCCAGTTTGGGATCAATAAAGTACATCTATCTAACATTCAATTTATTAAGGTATCTTGTTGATAAATTCCCCACTAACCAACTTATAACATTATCACTTGAGTTAATCAGAGTAAGATGGGAATTCATAGCCACTGTCACTCCAGCAGTTTCTTCTTCACTCAGTGGAACAGGAACCATGGGTATTGCAGTCTTGTGTGAGTGGGGTAACAATGAACATGCATAACAAGAAGTGTTGATTCCCAGTCCTCTCACCGAGACCACTGTTGTCTGGTACCACAGCTTATGCGTATAATCCACGTATTGTTCATTGTCTGTACTTCGTGGGTTCATAGACCTTGAATCAAAAAGGGTCCACCACCCCACTGTCATAAAAAGTACGGAACACAGAATCATCAGTACTTTTGGTGCCATGCTTCTACCTGAGAGAGTATCTACCAACCTCTATCTTCACCAGGTTTGAGATGATCTCCCTAAATGGAGGGGGCTACTATTACCCCACACACCAAAGTGTGTATCCCCTTTGTAGCTGGACTTACACGGGGAAGCAAGTTAGTTCATTTACAGGCACCCATAGTCTTTTTACATGTGAAAGATGTATCCAAGATGGTCGTTCAGCAATACGTACTGCAGTGGTGGTGGTTAGCAGCACCTGATATGGCCCAAGCCACCTTGCTGAGTCCCAACGCTGACGGTGGTGGTTCTTTATGAAAACATAGTCTCCAGGCTTCAAGGGGTTATTCTGCCCTACCTGTGGAGCAGAGAGAGTTCTGACAGTATCAACGTATTCCTTAACTTCTCATGCCCTTTTTAAATGATTTGCTAAATCACCATATTTATTAGAGGATACCAAAGGCTTTACTTCTGGCAATAAGTATGGCCGGTGGGATGCACATTCAAAGGGTGATAATCCTGTCTTTGCGTCAGGTATGGTATTTATAGTCATTTTCACCATTTTTAAGGCTTCTGGCCATGCTTTATCTGTGTCCTTCATAACTTTTGTAAGCATTTGTTTAATAGTAGCATTTTGTCTTTCTACAAGGCCTGCACTTTGTGGGTGGTAGTCAGTATGAAATTTGATCTTACTTCCTACAGCTTGGGTTAAATCTTGAACTGTTTGTGCTGTAAAATGAGTTCCATTATCTGCATAAGTGCAGGTTAGTTAGTTAGTAATAAATCAGTTCTGGAACCCCGAAGGTGGGGAAAATGTGATTCAATAGAGTTTAACACATGAATGCAGCATTTGCTATGGATGCGGGATGAATTTCTGTCCACTTCGTAAAGGTGTCAACCACCACCAGGCAATATTGTAATTTCCCATGCTTACCCAATTCAATAAAATCCATACACCATTGACTTAAAGGCTCTTTTGGTATGGGAAATTTTCCTTGTCTTGTTCTCATTGCTCCTTGGGCATTATTTTGTAAGCAAATGATGCACTTTTGACATGTTGTTTTTACTTCTTTCAAAATATTAGGGCAGGAAAAGTGCTTTTCCAACATCCTCAGCATCCCTCCTGTTGACACATGACATGGTCCATGTGTCATTAGGGTATCCATCCATCCATCCATCTTCTTCCGCTTTAAGCCCATTTGTATAATTCAATTCAACTTTATTTATATAGTGCCATTTCACAACAACAGTCATCTCATAGCACTAACAACTGTAGGGGGAACCCCGACAGTTGCAGAAAGACCCCAGCAATCAGGTGATCCCCTGTGAGCAAGCACTTGGCGACGGTGGAGAGGAAAAACTCCCTTTTAACAGGAAGAAACCTCCAGCAGAACCAGGCTCAGGGAGGGGCAGTCATCTGCTGTGACTGGCTGGGGGGTGAGGGGACAGAGAAGATGAAAAGAACAGACATGTAGAGAGCAAACAGCATGATAGGGACTCAATCTATGGGAGAGAACAAACAGATGTTCATGACCAGCAAAAAAAAAAAAAAAAATCATTGAGAGTGAAGAAAGGAGTGAGGGCCAGTGCATTACTGGAGGTCCCCCAGCTGACTAAACCTATTAGCAGCATAACTAAGGGAGGGTTCAGAAACACATGATCCCTCCCTAATTGTAGGCTATATCAAAAAGGTAGGTTTTAGCCCTATTCTTAAAAACAGAGATCGAGTCTGACTCGCGAATCCAGATTGGCAGCTGGTTCCACAGGAGAGGAGCTTGATAACTGAAGGCTCTGCCTCCCGTTCCTCACAGAGCTATTAAGAGAAAGAGTAACCACATCCAGACTGAAAGTTGGATTTGGAAAGGTATTTCTAAGGTTTTTTGGACCAACAAGAATGACTTCAGTCTTATCTGAATTAAATAGCAGGAAATTACAAGTCATCCAAGCTTTGATTTCCTTAAGACAGGCTTCTAACTTGGCTAATTGATTACTATCATCTGGCTTCATTGACAGGTATAATTGCGTGTCATCTGCATAACAATGAAAATGTATACAGTGCTTTCTAATAATGTTACCTAACGGAAGCACATATAAACTAAAAAGAGTAGGGCCTAGCACAGATCCCTGTGGAACTCCATGACTAAGCTTTGAGTTGAAAGAAAACTCATTATTGACATGAGCAAACTGGAACCTATCAGATAAATAAGATCTAAACCACTGCAACGAAGTTCCATTAAGTCCAACATAGTGTTCTAATCTATCAAGAAGAATATTATGATCGATAGTATCAAAAGCTGCACTAAGGTCTAAAAGGACAAGTACAGAAACCAGTCCATTATCAGATGCAATGAGGAGGTCGTTAGTGACCTTCACTAAGGCTGTTTCAGTACTATGATGGATTCTAAACCCAGATTGAAACTCTTCAAGTAAACCATTTCCCAAACCATTAAGTAAACCATTTCCCAAACCATTTCTTCAAGTAAACCAATTATTTGCAGGTGGTCAAATAATTGCATAGCAACAACTCTTTCTAAGATTTTTGAAATTAAAGGGAGATTAGAGATTGGTCTATAGTTAGCTAAAGCTCCTGGATCTAGCGTTGGCTTTTTGAGTAAAGGTTTAATTATAGCTGTTTTAAAAGCCTGCGGTACATGGCCTAAAGTTAATGAAGAATTGATTATATGAAGAATAAAGCTACCAATAAGTGGGAAGACTTCTTTAAATAACCTGGTAGGAATAGGGTCTAAAAGACAAGTTGAAGGCTTGGATGAGGAAACTATTTTGTCTAACTCACAAAGGTCGATTGGAGTAAACTCATCAAGACAGACATCAATTGAAGGAGTTGTAGTAGTTACAGTATTTAAGTTAACTGTGGGAAGAATCTGATTGATTTTTATCTCTGATGGATGAAATTTTGTTATTGAAAAAGTTCATATAGTCCTGACTAGTAAGCTCTAAGGGAATGCTAGGATTGACAGAGTCCTGACTCTTTGTCAACCTGGCTACAGTGCTGAAAAGAAACCTGGGATTATTCTTGTTCTTATCTATTAATGTAGAAAAATAACTCGTTCTAGCTTTTGTAAGAGATTTTTTATAAATTAAAAGATGAGTTCTCCAAGCTAAATAGATTTCATCTAAATTAGTGGAGCGCCATTTTCTTTCTAATTGACGAGTCTTCTGTTTTAAACTACGAGTTTCTGTGTTGAACCAAGGAGTTAGAAATCTCTGATTAGACTTTTTCTTTTTTAAGGGGGCCACCAAGTCTGCGCCACCGTGCAGCCCGTGGGGCTGCACGGTGGCGCAGTGGTTTAGCACTGTGGCAGCACAGTTTACCTTCGGCCGGGGGATCGCGGGGATCATGAGATCGTGGGTTCGATCCCAGCCCCCGACCAACAGTGAGCTGTGTGGAGTTTGCATGTTCTCCCCGTGTTGCGTGGGTTTACTCCGGGATTTCTCCGGTTTCCTCCCGCATACCAAAAACATGTAGGTTTAGGGCGCTCGCGCACGCAGCGACCAGCAGCCGGTGGCTTGTCACCAGACTGCAAACCAAATCTACCTACGGGTACAAATAAGTAACAAAAAAAAAAAAAAGTCTAGAGTCTGATGCAGAGAAGCTGTAACACTATCCACCACTTTATCAATTACAGAAGGAGCAAGCTGTCTATAGCTTATTTCTGTTGTGTTGACACATGGCATAGAGGAAACAATCTGCATAAATTTGGTAACAGCATCATCTGAGAGGCATCTACTGTAGTAATATTTTTCTTTAGGAGCCAAATAGTCAGAAATAGTAAAATCAAAGGTTAACAGACAATGGTCTGACAGGTCAGGGTTATGAGGAGACACTACAAGATTTTCTATTTCTATGTCATATGTCAGAACAATGTCCAATGTATGGTAGAGGTAATGAGTAGAATTTCCTACTTTCTGAGAAAACCCAATCGAGTCTAATATTGAATTAAATGCAGCATTAAGGCAGTCACTATCTACATCCACATGTATATTAAAGTCCCCTACTATAATTATTCTATCAGATTTCAGCACTAAATCAGCTAAGAAATCAGCAAATTCGGATAAAAATTCTGAGTCGGTTGATGGGGGACGATAAACTATGGCAAATAAAACTTGGTTTAACCTAAAATTGCTAAAGTGCCCAATACTGAGGACCAGGCCCTCAAAGGAATTATAACATGATTTTTGCTTTACATTAACTAGTAATTTGGAATGGTAAATTGTTGCTACTCCTCCTCCACGACCAGAACTTCTGGGATTTTGACAGTTTAAATATCCAGAGGGAGTTGATTCATTTAAACCAACATAATTCTCTTGCCCTAACCAAGTCTCTGTAAGGGATATTAAATCAATATGTGGGTGGCAATAAATCAATAATGTGGGTGACAGAACAATTTTCCATCAGGCATGCAAAATATACAGTGGGGCAAAAAAAGTATTTAGTCAGCCACCAATTGTGCAAGTTCTCCCACTTAAAAGATGAGGTCTCCAATTTTCATCATAGGTATACCTCAATTATGAGAGACAAAATGAGAAAAAAAAATCCAGAAAATCACATTGTCTGATTTTTAAAGAATTTATTTGCAAATTATGGTGGAAAATAAGTATTTGGTCACCTACAAACAAGCAAGATTTCTGGCTCTCACAGACCTGTAACTTCTTTAAGTTACAGGTCTGTGTAACTTAACTTCTGTGTAACTTCTTTATTAATGGCACCTGTTTGAACTCGTTATCAGTACAAAAGACTCCTGCCCACAACTTCAAACAGTCACACTCCAAACTCCGCTATGGCCAAGACCAAAGAGCTTTCAAAGGACACCAGAGACAAACTTGTTGACCTGTACCAGGCTGGGACGACTGAATCTGCAATAGGTAAGCAGCTTGGTGTGAAGAAATCAACTGTGGGAGCAATTATTAGAAAATGGAAGACATACAAGACCACTGATAATCTCCCTCGATCTGGGGCTCCACGCAAGATCTCACCCCGTGGGGTCAAATTATCACGAGAACGGTGAGCAAAAATCCCAGAACCACAAGGGGGGACCTAGTGAATGACCTGCAGAGAGCTGGGACCAAAGTAACAAAGGCTACCATCAGTAACACACTACGCCATTAGGGACTCAAATCCTTCAGTGCCAGACGTGTCCCCCTGCTTAAGCCAGTACATGTCCTGGCCCGTCTGAAGTTTGCTGGAGAGCATTTGGATGATCCAGAAGAGGATTGGGAGAATATCATATGGTCAGATGAAACCAAAATAGAACTTTTGGGTAAAAACTCAACTTGTCGTGTTTGGAGGAGAAAGAACACCATACCTACTGTGAAGCATGGGGGTGGAAACATCATGCTTTGGGGCTGTTTTTCTGCAAAGGGACCAGGACGACTGATCCGTGTAAAGGAAAGAATGAATGCGGCCATGTGTCATGAGATTTTGAGTGAAAACCTTCCATCAGCAAGGGCATTGAAGATGAAACGTGGCTGGGTCTTTCAGCATGACAGTGATCCCAAACACACCGCCCGGGCAATGAAGGAGTGGCTTCGTAAGAAGCATTTCAAGGTCCTGGAGTGGCCTAGCCAGTCTCCAGATCTCAACCCCAAAGAAAATCTTTGGAAGGAGATTAAAGTCCATATTGCCCAGCGACAGCCCCAAAACATCACTGCTCTAGAGGAGATCTGCATGGAGGAATGGGCCAAAATACCAGCAACAGTGTGTGAAACCCTTGTGAAGACTTACAGAAAATGTTTGACCTCTGTCATTGCCAACAAAGGGTATATAACAAAGTACTGAGATGAACTTTTGTTATTGACCAAATACTTATTTTCCACCATAATTTGCAAATAAATCCTTTAAAAATCAGACACTGTGATTTTATGGATTTTTTTTCTCATTTTGTTTCTCATAGTTGAGGTACAGTGGGGTAAAAAAGTATTTAGTCAGCCACCAATTGTGCAAGTTTTCCCACTTAAAAGATGAGAGAGATCTCCAATTTTCATCATAGGTATACCTCAACTATGAGAGACAAAATAAATAAAAAAAAATCCAGTAAATCACATTGAAGGATTTTTAATGAATTAATTGGTAAATTCCTCGGTAAAATAAGTATTTGGTCAATAACAAAAGTTCATCTCAATACTTTGTTATATACCCTTTGTTGGCAATGACAGAGGTCAAACGTTTTCTGTAAGCTTCCACAAGGTTTTCACACACTGTTGCTGGTATTTTGGCCCATTCCTCCATGCAGATCTCTAGAGCAGTGATGTTTTGGGGCTGCCGCTGGGCAACACAGACTTTCAACTCCCTCCAAAGATTTTCTATGGGGTTGAGATCTGGAGACTGGCTAGGCCACTCCAGGACCTTGAAATGCTTCTTACGAAGCCACTCCTTTGTTGCCCAGGCGGTGTGTTTGGGATCATTGTCATGCTGAAAGACCCAGCCACGTTTCATCTTCAATGCCCTTGCTGGTGGAAGGAGGTTTTCACTCAAAATCTCACGATACATGGCCCCATTCATTCTTTCCTTTACACGGATCAATCGTCCTGGTCCCTTTACAGAAAAATAGCCCCAAAGTATGATGTTTTCACCCCCATGCTTCACAGTAGGTATGGTGTTCCTTCTCCTCCAAACACAAGTTGAGTTTTTACCAAAAAGTTCTATTTTTGTTTCATCTGACCATATGACATTCTCCCAATCCTCTTCTGGATCACCCAAATGCTCTCTAGCAAACTTCAAACGGGCCTGGACATGTACTGGCTTAAGCAGGGGGACACATCTGGCACTGCAGGATTTTAGTCCCTGGCGGCGTAGTGTGTTTCTGATGTGGCTTTTGCTACTTTGGTCCCAGCTCTCTGCAGGTCATTCACTCGGTCCCCCCATTTGGTTCTTGGATTTTTGCTCACCGTTCTCGTGATAATTTTGACCCCACGGGGTGAGATCTTGCGTGGAGCCCCAGATCGAGGGAGATTATCAGTGGTCTTGTATGTCTTCCATTTTCTAATCATTGCTCCCACAGTTGATTTCTTCACACCAAGCTTCTTACCTATTGCAGATTCAGTCTTCCCAGCCTGGTGCAGGTCTACAATTTTGTTTCTGGTTTCCTTTGACAGCTCTTTGGTCTTGGCCATAGTGGAGTTTGGAGTCTGACTGTTTGAGGTTGTGGACAGGTGTCTTTTATACTGATAACGAGTTCAAACAGGTGCCATTAATACAGGTAACGAGTGGAGGACAGAGGAGCCTCTTAAAGAAGTTACAGGTCTGTGAGAGCCAGAAATCTTGCTTGTTTGTCGGTGACCAAATACTTATTTTCCACCATAATTTGCAAATAAATTCTTTAAAAATCAGACAATGTGATTTTCTGGATTTATTTTTTTTTCTCATTTTGTCTCTCATAGTTGAGGTATACCTATGATGAAAATTGTAGACCTCTCTCATCTTTTAAGTGGGAGAATTTGTACAATTGTTGGCTGATTAAATACTTTTTTGCCCCACTGTATGCCTATGATAAAAATTGGAGACCTCTCTCATCTTTTTAAGTGGGAGAACTTGCACAATTGGTGGCTGACTACTTTTTTACCCCACTGTACCTGAATCATTTACACATGCATCAGGAGGCAGGTCCATATTATTTCAACATCATTAATAAAGCAAGCGGTTCTTAAAAGCCCCGAAGCAGCACAATGAGCAGCATTATCAGCCAAGCGATTTCCATAGCTAAATAAATCAGTGCTGCTAGTGTAGGCAGGGCAGTGAATGACTGCTACACAGTGTGGCAACAGCAAGGCATTACGTAGTTGTAATAACTGTTGTTGATGTTTAACCGGTTTTCCATTTGAAGTGACAAACCCCCTCAGGTTCCAAGTAGCAGTATGTAGGTGACATGCGTTGTAAGCATATTTGCTGTCAGTATAAATAGTTACATCCAGGTTAGTGGCCTATGTGAGTGCAGAAATTAAGGCCAATAATTCAGCCATTTGAGCTGATGCAGGCTGTGGAACGTTTTCCACAATCAGGACTTCAGTCAGTGTTGTCACAGCATAAGCAGTTAATGTTGACCCATCAGGCTTTTTTAAAGATGAGCCATCAGTAAATAGCAACAAAGAATTTGGTAGAGGGGTGGCTGCCAAGTCAGGGCAGGGCAAATATTGACGCAAAGACTGTTGAACACAGTCATGATCGAAAACACTGTCATCATTTGATATGGGCAATATAGTGGCAGGATTGAGCGTACAAGCTTAACATGTGGCTGTGATAACAAGGTTATAATAATAATAATAATGCATCAGATTTATATAGCACTTTATCATAGACACTCAAAGACGCTTTACAAGTAGATATATTATTCATTCACTCCAGACAGACAATGGTAGTGGCAAGCTACTACTGTAGCCACAGCTGCCCTGGGGCAGGCTGACGGAAACGTGGCTGCCAATCCGCGCCAACGGCCTCTCCGGCCACCACCGAACATTTATACACATTCATACCCAGTGTTATGGGCACTGGAGGCAATGCGGGTGAAGTGTCTTGCCCAGGGACACAACGGCAGGATATCTGGGGAGAGCAGGATTCGAACCGCCAACCATCGGGTTATTAGATGACCTGCTCTACCTCCTGAGCCACTGCCGCCCCAGTACACGTACACGTACACGCGTTATAGTGTACGACAACAGTCTAGCTGGTGACAACATGGAATGTTTGTCCTACTGCAAGAGCCCCTCCACGGCGTGGGGAACGTGTACAATCAAAGGATGATAGAGGACAACATCAAGCACAGAGGAAACTGCCACTGCCACTGCAGCCACTGCCTGTACACAGACAGGGAATCCTGCAGCAACAGAATCAACTTTTCGTGAATAATATGAGAGTGGTCTAGTTAGCTTGGAGAATTCATCTTTTAATTTATAAAAAATCTCTTAACAAAGATAGAACGAGTTATTATTCTGCATAAATAATTAATTTTTTTGATACCCCCTGTTTTGTTATATGGAGACACACATGCAGCAAAGTTACAGGGTATTTGCTTGATTATTTTACTGAAAGGAGGTGTGCTACCATTTTTAATTTAGATGAAAATGTGTGGGCAGCACAGCTCCTTCAAAATGAGATTTCAATAATCATGGCTTCTTTTGTGACGTCTCTTGAACTGATTTACAAATTCCATTTAAGAAAAAATAACTATCTGTGCATTTTTGATATGCTTCAGTATTGATAAATAAGATCAGTTTGTCCAGTTGAACACAGATGGGTTGAATTTGAATAAATGAATAAAGATTGCATCACACTCTTTCAGTCAACGGAAAGGTTGACATTTTGCCTAATTAGAATTTAATTTTTTTTTTTTTTTTATACAAGGAATGCCTCATTTTATACATTCCTTGGTAAATTATGGGGTGGAATGTAGTTTACCCTGACCGAGCTTGGCAACCGCCGAATCAGGAAAACACATTCCTCATTACTGTCACATTTCTGAAATATGATGTTGTCACACCATTATGTGGTGAGTAATATCAAATGTATCCTGCAGTGCAAAATCATATAAAATCATCTAACATTACCTTTGTAAAGCCAGAGTCATTTAAATCAGTATACCTTATGTCATTTACAATGTCATACAAAGTCTTACTTAGCTTCAAAAATGCTTATCAATTTAAGGATTCTTTCTCCTGTTGTCAGTCAATGTCAGTGTCAGTTATTATTTTTATTATTTTATTACATATGTCACCAAAGATTTATTAAAAAGCATGCCTAATGATTAGGCATTATTAAATGACATCATAATATTGTAATACTTGATTAATTTCATCATTGTCATGCTGGTACCATTGATTAAGATGTAAACAGTTCGACTTCCGGGAAGATGGCGGAGAGACATAACACTTAAACAAAGAGCTCTCCCTAGCCGAATTAAAAATCATCGGTAAATGGCCAACTCGACATAAACGAATCAATAAACCAAGGGATGAAAACACGAAGGAACCGGGCACAAGGACAAAAACAGGGTAAAATTGAAGAATTCCTCTCCAACAACGCAGGAAAAACCGCTGTACGCAAAGCCCAAAAAAACGAGATGTCCACAGCAGAGAAAATGGAGGACGCCAGACTCGACAACATGAACGCTGGCATCGCCAGTTTGGGTGAAGAGTTGAGAGAATTCAAGCGACAGCTACAACAGGATTTAGCGGCTCTTAAGGAGGAACTGAAAAAAGAAATTAAGGAGGAAATCATGGACCTCCGAAGAGAAATGGAGCGTAAATTAACGGAAAACATGGAGGAGCTGCGCTCCCAGCGGGCGTGTATGACAGAAGCGCAGACCCGAATTTCGGAGCTGGAAGATTGGAAAAGCGAGGCAAACGAACAACTACAGACCCTGACGACGCAAACGCAGAGGATGCAGGAGAAAATAAACGACTTGGAGAGCAGATCCCGACGAAGCAATATGCGCATCTTTGGAATTCCGGAGGGCATTGAAGGCAACTCGATGACAAAATTCATGGATCAGTTCTTAAAAAAAGAACTGGAAATACCCGGAGAAACGGATCTGCAGATTCAACGGGCGCACAGAACACCGGCACAGAACCCGAAAACAAACTCTCCACCCAGGTCAGTTGTGGTAAACTTTGTGAAATATGACATAAAGGAAAGAATCCTGACGCAAGCATGGAAAAAAAAGATACGAATCGGCGACAAACAGGTATTTTTTGACCATGACTACCCGACAGAAATCGTGCAGCAGCGGAAGAAATATGCCAATATTAAAAAAACGCTGAAAGAGAAAAAAATTAGATTCCAAACGCCGCTAACGAAAATGAGGATTCATTGGGAGGAAGGCACAAGAACCTACAACACGGCCGAAGAGGCAGCGCGGGATATGATGGAGCGGGGCCTTGAGGTGAGCGTGCCGAAGGAGACGGCTGGAGCAGCGGCGGCCCTGAACGCACCACGACAGACGGAGTGGAGACGAGTGAACGGCGGAAGAAGGGGGAGAGACGTAGAGCAGCGGGCCCAGGACAAGCTACAAGGCTTTCAACTGAAAGCCTAGATCATAACAAAGATTAAGAAAGGCACAGAAGAAATGAAGGCCAAGAAGACAAGGTAAAAGAGAAACAGACGGCTAGGAGAGGTTTAAGTGATATTTGTTGGACATTTCTAGACTTATGACTATTACTTTGATAGTAAATACAGGTCTAGGGAGGGCCCTTCACTCTGTGAAGACAAACCCCCCACCCACCAACAGGGACCAGTGGGCAGAAGAAAGGCCCAAAGTACGGAGGTCGAGTTTTTTTAATGTGTTTTTATATAAATATGTGTTATTTTTGTTGTTAAAGGGGCTAGGAGCACAAGTTAAAAAAATGGAAAAACATGAATATGGGTAAAAATCTTAAGATAATGACACTAAACGTGAATGGTCTGAACTCACCTGTTAAAAGGGAAAGAATAATAAGAAAATTCAAGAAGGAAAAAGCTGAAATTATATTTATGCAAGAGACACATTTGAGCAAGGCAGAACATGTGAAACTAAAGAGATTTGGCTATAAGAACTCCTACTACAGTTCATTTAAGGGAGGAGCAAAAAGGGGGGTTATGATACTAATCTCAAACAAAATACAATTTGAAAGTGAACAGGAAATCCAGGATAAAGAAGGCAGATATGTAATAATAAAGGGAAGAATAGATGGTATGCAGATCACATTAGTGAACATCTATGCCCCACCAGAAAGTGACAAGGGTTTTTTTCAACATCTGTTTGATCTCATAGCAACACACAGTGAAGGAGTCCTAATTTGTGGAGGAGACTTAAATGCTGTCATGGATCATGAAGTTGACACAACAAGTGTTAAGAAGACAAAAAAACATGTAACAAAGTTCATAAGAACCTCACTGGCAGAAATGGGTATGGTAGACATATGGAGGGACCTACACCCACTCGAAAAAGACTATACACATTATTCAGCAACCCATAAAGTACACTCTAGAATAGATTACTTCCTTATGAATGAAGGTGACAGACACAGGGTGAGAAATTGTTGGATTGGAGGGGCAGAAATATCAGATCATAATCCTATATACATGGAAATATATTTAAACAATAGAAAACGACAAACAACATGGAAACTTAACGTAGGACTGTTAAATGATGAGAAAATGAAAGAAAGAATAAAAATAAACATACACGAATATATCCAAGAGAATGACAATGAAGAAGTGGACCCAACAATACTATGGGACGCACTAAAAGCCGTGTTAAGGGGTAAATTAATTGTTGAAACAGGAAAAGCAAATAAGACTAAACTGGAAGCGTATGAACAAAGATGTGAGAGACTAAGGGAATTAGAACGTAAACATCAAAGCACAAATGATCCAAAAATATATCAAGAAATTAAAGAAGAAAAAACAAAGATAAAAGAAACACAAATGGATGAAATTGAAAGGAAAAATAGATATCTAAAGCAAAAATATTATGAAACGGGACCAAAAGCCACAAAACTGCTGGCAAAACGGTTAAGAAAACAACAAACAATGAATAATGTATACAAGATTAAAGACCCCACCACAAATAAAACCACAGTTAACCCAGAAAACATCGAAGAAATTTTCCATAATTTCTACCAAGAACTATACTCGCAACCTGAAGAAACAAATACTAAAGATATCAAAAAATTTCTAGACACACTGGACTTGCCATCAATAGGAAATCAACAAAATGAAAAACTAACAGCAGAAATAACAACACAAGAGATCAGAGATGTGATTAAGTCACTTAAAAACGGTAAATCACCAGGTAGTGATGGATACCCATCTGAGTTTTATAAACTGTTTATAGAAGAACTCTTGCCACAACTCCTAAAGTCATTTAATTGGACGCTGAACAACAACAAAATACCTCCAACATGGAACGAAGCAATCATTTCAGTTATTTTAAAACCAGGGAAAGATAAAGAACAATGCGGAAACTATAGACCAATCTCTTTATTAAATGTAGATTATAAAATATACACAACAATTATATGTAAACGAATAAAGACATTCTTGACGGAATTGATAGAAGATGATCAAACTGGATTCATAGAGGGACGCCAAACACATGACAATATCAGGAGAACAATACATATAATTAACCAAATACATAAAGAAAAGAAAAGCGCAGTAATAATGAGTTTAGACGCAGAAAAAGCATTTGACAGGGTTAACTGGAAATTCCTATATAGTGTACTGGAGCGCTTTGGATTTAACGAAAAATCAGTACAATGCATAAGGACGCTATATCAAGAACCTGTGGCAAGAATCAAGATAAACGGTAGCTTAACAGACAAAGTAAATATACAAAGATCAACTAGGCAGGGATGCTGCTTATCGCCCACCTTGTTTGCTCTGTTCATAGAACCATTGGCTCAAGCGATACGACAAAATAAGAAATTAAAAGGTGTAACAATAAAGGGGGCGGAACACAAGATTGGGCTATTTGCAGACGATATTATAGTTTATCTTGAACAACCAGATAAATCAATAATGGAAATGATGAACTTGATAGAAAATTTTGGAAAATTATCAGGATACAAGATAAACATAACAAAAACACAAATACTGACATTCCACTATAACCCTCTAAACCAGATAACTGATAAGATCAAACTAAACTGGAAGCAAAAAGAAATAAAATACCTTGGAGTGAACATACCTAAAGACCTAAGCAAAATATATAAAGCAAACTATGATAGGTTGGAACAAGAAATAAAAAAAGATATTGATAGATGGTCAATCTTAAATATGGATCTGAATTCAAAAATTGAGACAGTCAAAATCAGCATACAACCTAGATTACTTTACCTCTTCCAGGCTATACCAACAGAGATTCCAGATGCCCAATTCTCAAAGTGGGACAGGATGATATCGAGATTTGTTTGGGGAGGTAAAAAACCAAGAGTGAAATATAAAACCCTCCAATTACCAAAAGAGAAAGGAGGCATGGGCCTACCGAGTCTAAAGGAATATTACTACTCAGCACAAATAAGATATATCATATGTTGGTGCGACGAGGGATATGAGGCAAAATGGAAAGAAATGGAAAAGGAAATTGAGGGACTCCCAGTACAAAGCATAATAGGGGATAAAGATGCATATAAGCAAATCAAACAAATAGACCCAATCACTAAATTTACTTTAGAACTGTGGTATAAAATAGTACAAAAATATAATATAAGGGAAGACATAAAACTATTGAAATGGGTAGTATTTGACAGTCAGTTTGAACCGGCAAAACAAGATAGGGGATACAAAAATCTGGTGAACAAGGGAATCACAGCATGGGGCAATATCGGAAAAAAAGATCTCGGGAGCTTTGTAAATATCAGGAGAAAATTTAAATTAGAAAGATCGGAATTTTTCAGATATCTGCAGATGAGAGATTACTATATGAAGAAGATTAGGCATAACCTCCAAACAGATGTGAACGAGATTATACAACTTATTTTAAGCTCATATGCAGGAAATAAAATAAGAATTATTTCAAAACTATATCAGAAACTTATGACAAACAATCATACAAGTAACTATATAAAGGAGAAATGGGAGAAAGAGCTCAATTTAAACATAACAGAAGAAAGCTGGCAGGAAATATGGAAAACACAACACACATCAACAAATTCAAGGGCATGGAGGGAATTTGGATGGAAAAACCTGATTCGCTTTTTCATTACACCACAGATTCAAGGAAAATATACAAATACCCAATCTTTATGCTGGAGGGGATGTGGGGCTCAAAATGCAGACCACTCACATATGTTTTGGAAATGCTACAAAATATCATCATTTTGGAAATCTATGCATGTGACAATACAGAGGATATTAGGATATAATATACCAATGAACTGTAACCTGATGTACTTATGTGATCTTAAAAAAGACAGTGTTATACAGGCTGAGGACAGATATCTAGTTAAAATCTTGTTGATTGCATGTAAAAAAACTATCACAAAAAAATGGCGATCAGAAGTTCTTCCTGACCAAGAACAATGGACTGACATTGTTGAGGACATACGTATGATGGAAAAACTAACATATCGACGAAGAATGCAAGAAGGAATATGGGAGAAAAAATGGCGGAAATGGACACACTACAAAGTGCAACAACGAGGCAGAAATTGAAAGAATAACCAAAGACACTGAAAAAACCAGAAGAATTAAGAGATGGAAACTAAAAACTTGATGCTCCAACATTTGTCCCCCCCCCCTTTTATTTTTTATTTTTTATTATTTTTTTTTTTATTTTGTTTATTTTTTTTTATTTTTCCCTACCCTAACCCCTTTGTTTTTTAAATGTAGAATGTGATCTGAATGCATTATATATGATGAAAAATGAATAAAAATCTAAGTTACAAGATGTAAACAGTTATACTTAATATCCTATGGGCCGGTCTGTAGTCACGTCGTCACACGTCAGTCCTTTTTCATATAAAGTGCACTATTATGCTTCAGTCAAAGAAAAAGGTCAGTAATTCGTCAAAATTGCTTTAAAAAATATGGAAATAATTTATCACGTATGCAACATTAATTAAAACCCCGCAAAGTTAGATTGAAAAGATAAAAACCCCAAACTTAATAAAAATACCCATATTTAGATTAATTTTCTTTCAACTACACACACACACACACACACAGAATTATTATTATCTCCACAAGGTCGAAGCAGCTCCTTCCATTTTTTCTACACTGCCATAACACAAAACTAGTCGACTCCTTTTGCTCAAAGCTACTATTTTCAAATACCTATAATTTTAAACATTTCTCAGAAGGATAACAATTAAATAATCAACCCTTTTATGCTAAAAATTACAATAGTCTAAAACCTGCTCCTTCCACCTCCGCGGAGAACTCTCATCCCTTTTTTCCACGCTGGAGCAGATTACAGAAACTACAGAAAGACAAAACAGCCCAACTGCAGCTGCCTCTATCTAAGACTCACACACACACACTAAATAAAATAAAATAACTGTGTTTCTCATTGTTCATTTTAACGTTATCCGGTTCTGTTGCCATTTAATCTGACCGTCTTTAAATATTATAGTCTAATATCAATATCTTATAACATAGAATAAAGTTGTTATTGGGATTTTATTTACTTCCTCCTTTTTTTCTTTTTGATTTCTCTTATTTTTATTCTGTATATCTGTCGCCGCATCTAACCATAATATTGCGCATTGAACTTCTGAATTACTTTTGCCTGTTTTCTTACTGTTTTTATACTTTTGTTCGACTGTGGCTGCTAAAACGGAGCACTCGTCGACGTTCAGTGTGGGTTCAAATCCATACTGATTTTTCCAATTTGTAAAGTATTTTTCCAGATTTTTCACATTGCAGTTTTGTCTTCTGTAATTTTTTTTACAGTTCAAGTTACTCTTTTCTCCTTTTTTGTTTTCCCGTCTCCCTAGACTCCTTACAAACGTATCCTCCCATTATTATTTATTTGTTACGAATAATGAATATTTACCAGGAAAAATGTATCTTTGTTTACATTACCATTACGTCCCAGACGACCTGATATTCTATTTTGGACCCAGTCCAGGTGTTTCAACCTATTCTTGTTTTAGACCCTGTCTAGGTGTTTCAACCTTTTTCTTCTACGGACCCTGTCTAGGTTTTTAAACCTTTTTCTTCTATGGACCCCATCAAATACTTCTATTTTGGACCCTGTCCAGGTATTGCAACCTACTTTTTCCTACGGACCCCATCCGTCACTCTTAATGATATCAAAAATGTGCACTTACTTCTTACTTGACGATGGATGTCACTAGGAGATGATGGAGCCTCGGCTGTCCACCAGGTCCCTGAAGTTGGGTATTCAAATGACTGATGAAGGCAGACGGTGCATGGATTTTCACCTGGGGAAGCGTCCTCTCCAGCGACCCCTAGCTGTTATCCATCTGGCTCAAAGGACCACGTATGTCAAGAATCTGAAACCTCAAAAGACTATATATTAGTTCGTTACCTCAATAAAAATTCAAGACACAGAATATTCTTTCATGAGTTTTACTTGCCGCAAGGAGTACAGGCAATGGTTAATATTCAGCCTTGCACTGAGGCAGTCTCAGTGCTTCAGCATTTTTATACACTCTTGGTTGAACATCTGCTATACACTCCCACACTACCCCCACAAGGTCATACTGACATTTGGACTAGAGCACAGTCAAAATATCAGGAACTTACTCCCTGTGCATTTTTACAAAGAACAAAACAAGTCGAGCAATCGTTATTTTCTTCAAACAGTCAGAAGAAAATTTGCACGTACACAGTTTCATAACAGTGACATATACACTTAAATGAATAAAATGATAAAACTTATATACAAAATCTCCAACATTATGACTGACAACATTATGACTGACAACTGACAACATGCAGCTGGCTCTGGATAAACAACACTTGGCAGTCCAATGGGTAAAGGTACCAACAGCTCCAAGACATCAACATAAACTCAGCGTAGAGCAGACTTGAATTAACTACTGACTATAGACTAGTCAAGATTTACTGACATCGCCACATGAAGTGCACCCACTGACAAACATTAATACCCAGTGAGCTAATGATGTCAAGTGGATGCAGGAGTGTGGCTGAACAGCTGTGAGTGACTGAGTCAGAATGGATGTGTGTGTGTGTGCATGTATGAAGGAGTGTGCTTGAGTGCGTGCAGATGTGTAAATGAGTGTAGCGATATGTGATTTATAATTATGATCAGGTATGAAAACCCGAAAAGGATTTAGCAGAAGAAGATGGATGGATGGATGGATGAAATTATTTGATTTGTATTAATGTATCGGGACCTGAGATTTACTTCGGGTCCACACACACAGAAAAAGTTAATAAACACTCGTGGGGGCACCAGCTCACCTCTTTAGTGAGCACTTTAATCATTAATTTCACTTAATACCTCTTTAATCACTCAAATTAATAATCAGTCTCAAAATGTTAGTGAATTCAATACTGGGGTTTTGAAATCAGACTCAGATTGAAATAAATTCCCAGCAACTTCTCTCATTTTCACGTCTTTATTAAATGGAATAATGATTCCATCCATCCATCTTCTACCGCTTTTCCGGAGGTCCAGGTCGCGGAGACAGCAGTTCAAGCAGAGAAGCCCAGACTTCCCTCTCCCCAGCCACCTGCTCCAGCTCTTCAGAGAGGATACCAAGGCGTTCCCAGACCAGCTGGGAGACATAGTCTCTCCACCAAGTCCTGGGTCTGCCCCGGGGTCTCCTCCCAGTGGGACGTGCCTGAAACACTTCAAGTGGGAGGCGTCCAGGAGGCATCCTAATCAGATGTCCATACCACCTCAACTGACTCCTTTCAATGTGGAGGAGCAGTGGTTCTACTCTGAGCCTCTCCCGGATGACAGAGCTTCTCACCCTATCTCTGAGGGTGAGTCCAGCAATCCTACGGAGAAAGCTCATTTCAGCCGCTTGTATCCGCGATCTCGTTCTTTCAGTCATTACCCAAAGCTCGTGACCATAGGTGAGAGTAGGAACGTAGATTGACTGGTAAATCGACAGCTTTGCCTTAGAACTAAGCTCCCTCTTCACCACAACAGACCGGTACAACGTCCGCATCACTGCAGATGCTTCTCCAATCCGTCTGTCGACCTCTCGCTCCATTTTCCCCTCACTCGTGAACAAGACCCCAAGATACTTGAACTCCTCCACTTGGGGCAGGAGCCTGTCCCCAACCCGGAGAGGACAATCCACCTTTTTCCGGCTGAGGACCATGGACTCGGACTTGGAGGTGCTGATTCTCATCCCAGCCGCTTCACACTCAGCGGCAAACCGTCCCAGCAAGAGCTGTAGGTCATTGCTGGATGAAGCCAACAGGACATCATCATCTGCAAACAACAGAGATGAGATCCTGTGCTCACCAAGCATGACACCCTCCATTCCCTGGCTGCGCCTAGAAATCCTGTCCATAAAAATTATGAACAGGATCGGTGACAAAGGGCAGCCCTGGCGGAGTCCAACTCTCACTGGGAATGACTCCGACCGAGTGGTGGCAATACGAACCAAACTCTCACAACGGTCGTACAGAGACCGAATAGCTCGTAACAACAAGCCCGATACTCCATACTCCCGAAGCACCCCCCACAAAAATCCACGAGGGACGCGGTCAAATACCTTCTCCAAGTCCACAAAACACATGTAAACTGGTTGGGCAAACTCCCACGAACCCTCAAGAATTCTCGAGAGGGTAAAGAGCTGGTCCGATGTGCCACGGCCAGGACGAAAACCACATTGCTCCTCCTGAATCCGAGGTTCGACCAACGGCCAGACTCTCCTCTCCAGTACCTTGGCATAGACCTTCCCAGGGAGGCTGAGGAGTGTGATCCCTCTAAAGTTGGAGCACACCCTCCGGTCCCCTTTTTTGAAGAGAGGAACCACCACCCCGGTTTGCCATGCCAAAGGCACTGCCCCCAACCTCCACGCAATGTTGCAGAGGCGTGTCAACCATGACAACTCAACAACATCCAGGGCCTTGAGGTACTCAGGGCGAATCTCGTCCACCCCCGGGACTCGGCCACCAAGGAGATTTTTAACCACCTTGGCGACCTCAGCCCCTGTGATAGGCGAGTCATCCCCCTCGTCCCCAAACCCTGCTTCCTCTGTGGAAGGCATTTCAGTGGGATTGAGGAGATCCTCGAAGTATTCCTTCCACCGCCCGACGATATCCCCAGTTGAAGTCAACAGTGTCCCATCTGCACCATACACAGTGTGGACGGGGAGCTGCTTTCCCCTCCTGAGCCGCCGAACAGTTTGCCAGATTCTCTTTGAAGCCGACCGAAAGTCTTGTTCCAGGGCCTCACCGAACTCCTCCCATACCCGTGTTTTTGCTTCAGCAACCACCCGAGCTGCACTCCGCTTGGCCTGCCGGTACACCTCAGCTGCTTCGGGAGTCCCACAAGCCAACCAAGCTTGATAGGACTCCTTCTTCAGCTTAATGGCCCCCCTCACCACTGGTGTCCACCACTTGGTTCGGGGGTTGCCACCACGAGATGCACCGACCATCTTGCGGCCGCAGCTCTGGGCCGCCGCTTCAACAACAGAGGTGGAGAACATGGCCCATACAGACTCCATGTCTCCAGACTCCCTCGGAATGTGGTTGAAGTTCTTCCGGAGGTGGGAGTTGAAGACCTCCCGGACAGGGGCCTCAGCCAGACGCTCCCAGCACACTCTCACTAGACGTTTGGGTCTACCAGGTCTGAATGGCTTCCTCCACTGCCATCGGATCCAACTCACCACCAGGTGGTGATCAGTTGACAGCTCTGCACCTCTCTTTACTCGGGTGTCCAAGACATACGGTCGCAGTCCTAATGATACGATAACAAAATCGATCATCGACCTGCGACCTAGGGTGTCCTGGTGCCAGGTGCACATATGGACACCCTTATGCTTGAACATGGTGTTCGTTATGGACAGACTGTGGTTAGCACAGAAGTCCAATAACTGAACACCACTCGGGTTCAGATCGGGCAGGCCGTTCCTCCCAATCACCCTCCTCCAGGTTTCATTGTCGTTGCCCACGTGCGCATTGAAGTCCCCCAGTAGGACAATGGAGTCTCCAGGAGGAGCACCCTCCAGCACCCCAGTCACAGACTCCAAAAAGGGTGGGTACTCTGAAACATCATTTGGTGCATAGGCAAAAATGATGGTCAGGACCCGTTTCCCAACCCGAAGACGCAGGGAAGCAACCCTTTCATCCACTGGGGAAAACTCCAATATAGAGGCAGCAAGGTGGGGCGATACAAGAATACCCACCCCTGCTCGTCGCCTCTCGCCCGGGGCAACTCCAGAAAAGGCCAAGCTCCAGCCCCTCTCCAGGAGACTGGTTCCGGAACCGGAGCTGTGTGTTGAGGTGAGGCCGACTATATCTAGCCGGTATCGCTCAACCTTGTACACCAGCTCAGGCTCCTTCCCCACCAGAGAGGTGACATTCCACGTACCAAAAGCCAGTTTAGAAAGCTTGGGATCAGTCCGCCAAGGTCTCCGCCTTTGACCGCCACCTAATCCACATAGCACCGGACCCCCATGATCCCTCCTGCAGGTGGTGAACCCACTGGAGGGCGGACCCATGTAACTCCTTCGGGCTGAGCCCGGCCGGATCTCATGGGTGGAAACCCGGCCACCAGACGCTAGCCTTCAAGCCCCTCCCCCAGGCCTGGCTCCTGGGGGAGGTAGTATCATGGAATAATGATTCAAGGACATTAAAATGATTTGTATTAACCATTACATTAAACTTGTATATGATGGAGTAACAATGTGAACATTTGCAGAACCAGGGTGAAAATGTAAGCTGAATTTTGATCAGATTGAAGTTAGTGGATAATGGAAAACTAAATTCAAATTTATGGGGAAAATTAAACTAATTGTAAGGAAAATTCTGGATTACTCATAAGAAAATGAAAACAGAATTTTAATGAAAAGAAGAGTTTTATTAATTGCTCTTTAATTTTGTATCTGATCAGATACTGAATTATTCTCAAATCTCAGATGTTTTATTCAGTAGGTGAATAAAGAATGCAGCTCACGTGACCTTGCGTAGTGGAGATCCTTCTTGAAGCTTTAGATGTCGATTGGCACCAAAACCAGAATATCTTGCCAGCAGATATTCGGACAAGGTACAGCAGCTTCCAAAGTCGACAGTCACAAGATGAGATTTTGACTATTGGGCTGAGGTGCAGCGAAGATGACCACGGTATTTCGTCTTCTCTGTGGCATGTTGATTTCTTCAGTGGCGCGTGGTGGCCTTCATGGGTCAGCTGCTTCCCAAGGGAATTTGAGAATAATTGCAAAATTTTATCCCAATACGAAATTAAAAGATTCTTCCAACTTCGTGGAGATGGTCACTTAAAGGTCTTAAAGGAAAATATATAAATAAATAAAAAAAATGGAATGGTGAGTTTAAATAAAGTTTAACAGGGAAAAGGGTATAAAGAAAATAAACTTCCATGAATGAGAATTTCACTCTGAATTAGGATTTGAGCTCAGGAAAGAAAAGAATTAATTCCTAGACATTTAAAGAAGAACATTAAAATACACAGAAGTTTACACAAATGCAGTATTTCATGTCCTCTGCTCTGAGGTCATCATCATCATCATAGCAGTCTGTCGGGGGCGACAATGACTGTTTCACTTAGGTCTGATGAGATTCCTTCACACAGCTCTGTAATTCGCCTTCTGCTGCCATGAACTCCTGACCTTGTTAACCCGGGCGACGTCCGAGCCGGTATGAGTTGCTTTCTGACTGACCATTTCATGAAACTGCTTGCAAAGTATTTGAGTACTGCTAGCTTTTACTTGACTAGCGACACATTCTTGGCAGATAGAGGTAGTATCAGTGACAAGGACAGGCCAAAACAAACTGACTCCAGTATCTGTTGCAGTGACTGACCAGATGATAGGTTTGTTTATCTCTGCTCTTTGTGCAGTGCATGTCACAATGCATCGACTGGCAAAAGACCTTGCGACAGATGTGCTTATCTGCCAGGATGACCAGTCTCACCGTGTAACTGGCCGTGGTCTACCAAAGACCTGTTTTTACCCACAAGGCGTTTTTCACCCTCCGAGATGCGCAAGACAGTTGACTCCCTCATCAAACGTCTGTGTGGCAGAAAAATAGTCATATCACCCGTAATACTGAACAAGAGGTGGAATAATGCAACCTTCCTCTGCTGTCTGAAGTACCTCCAGTCAGAGGACACGAGCATCTTTAAACAGCACAGTCTCCGACTACAGGACCAGGGTGGAGGATCTTCTGGCTTTTCTCGGTTTTGTGTTGGAGTGTGGAAGCTCTGAGGTGATTGTAGAAAAAGCATGTGCGAGAAGTCTCCTTTGTTCTGTGGCAGTGAAGTGATCTGATTGTTCTCCAGTAGTCATCTGCTGTGAAGTGAAGAGAAGGAAAAGAAGAAGAAAAGAGCCCGAAAAGAGGGTGTCTCTTCTCTTTATCTGCGGAAAATTTTTTGCGGGCTTCTGGGGATTGGCAGGAGCTCAAGCCAATAGTCTTCCTTCATGGGTGGGTTTTATGAACTTTAGTCCAATGAACAGGCTTTTGTCTGTCAGGAACCAATGGAATGAAAGAGCTGGAGCCCAGCATATGTTGGGTGATGACTGGCTGATACCAGTCCTCACAGACTGACAGATTTTAATACTGAGGATTCATTAATATACTTATGTATAAAATCTAACTTACTTCAGTGACTCATGCAACTTTATAACTAGTGCTTTTAAATTAACATGCAAAAATAGACATTCATTTAAACATTTTAGCATGCACATATTTAAAATCAAGGATTAATATATTTGAAACCCGTTATTGATTGTCCACACCGAACATCAGAGTCCATTTGCTTTTCCATGGTGTCCTGAAAAAGAGGATAATCTGAGAATTGAATTTTGTAACATGAATGCAAGTCATTTCAAGAAGCTTACTGGTTAAATCCAGCATGTCCCGGAGTTGCCAGTAGAGTGCAATGTTGAGCTGTAGATATTTTTTAGTGACCATATGAGCACTCCACATAGGTCTGTTCTTTGTCCAAGTTTTATTGGCCAACAAAATGTTCAGAAGAAAGTGGATTAGGAGGAATTCCGGAGACTGGTTTAACAAAGGAATGTTAGTTCAGCTGTGGACCTGGGATGAAAGAGCAGTTCTTGACTGTCCTTTTCCTGGGTGAAACAATGTCTTTAAGCTGAAGAATAATTTTATTGATGAGCCAAAGCAAGATGATGCTACATGAGTATGAAGAAAACAAGGAGTAGAACAAATAATACTAATATACAACAGGTGACAGCATAACTGGTGGATGCCTGGTAGAGAGGAGAAGGTGTGGCCATAGGCTAACAGTAAGCCAGGCTCAGGCTCCAATAACTGCCAGCTGACAATAATGATCAGAGCCACAATCACGAAACAGGGGCTGACATCTTAGCCCCATCTGTGACACTTTATCTAATATTTAAATTTGTTTGATGATCTGAAATATTTAAGTGTGACCAACATACAAAAAAAAAATTAGAAATGAAGAAGGGGGCCAACACTTTTTCACACCACTGTAGGTGTGCCATGCTTGTGGCATCATTTTCAAAAAGACTTGAAGCTGTAATTGCTGCCAAAGATGCATCAACAAAGTTGTAAGCAAAGGCTGTGAATACTTTTGTAGATGTGAGTACTTAGTTTTTTATTTTTTATAAATTTACAAAAATCTCCAAAAAACTTTTCACATTGTCATTATGGGGTATTGTGTGTAGAATTTTGTGGGAAAAAAAATAATCCCTCTTGGAATAAGGCTGTAACAACAAAATGTGGAAGAAGTGTTGAGCGCTGTGAAGATTTTCTGGATCCACTATTTAATATTGGATCATTTTCCTCAATAAATAAATGAAAAAGTAAAATGTTTTTCATTTAACTGGATTTTCTTTATCTACTTTTACGACATGTGAAAATGCGATGAGGTTTTAGGTCATATTTATGCAGAAAATTCTGAAGGGTTCACAAACTTTCGAGCACCACTGTATATAAATAGCAGATTTGGGTCCAAATACTGATCAGTTTCTGTGTGAAATCTTGGAAAATAATTGTAAATGCAATCGATTGCTTCTGAAAAGAAATTGTACTTTTCATATAGCTTTGGTATATTTGAACGATGAATATTTCCATCAAACATTTAATGTTTTCACTGACCATCAAGTTGATACACAAGTTGGTTTCCACATCAGTGAATGTGTGGAATACTTTTTTTGAAATACGTTTTCACAGCACTGCATGTTCACAGCCTGTTTTTTTCTTTGTTCTTGTTGCTACAGGAACATGAAAGGAAAAATACAGTGAGACCTCAGCAGCTTCAGGAAGATGAAGATCCTTCAACTGCTGCAAATGAAGTGAAATCACACAATGACAAGAGTAGAACAAGAATACAGAGAAAACGCCACACTGGACATGAACAATACTTTTGTGAAGAATGTGGGAGAGGTTGCACACTGTTGGATACCTTAAAAACACACAAACTGATCCACACTGGAGTTAAGCAGTTTGAGTGTGGTCAGTGTGGAAAGGCCTTTACTGAAAGGGGTAGCTTAAGAAGACATGAACTCATCCACACTGGAGTTAAGCAGTTTGTGTGTGATCAGTGTGGAAAGGCCTTTACTCAGATGAGTCACTTCAGAACACATGAACTCATCCACACTGGAGTAAAGCAGTTTGTGTGTGGTCAGTGTGGAAAGGCCTTTACTCAAAGGGGTAGCTTAAGAACACATGAACTCATCCACACTGGAGTTAAGCAGTTTGTGTGTGATCAGTGTGGAAAGGCCTTTACCCAGATGAGTCACTTAAGAACACATGAACTCATCCACACTGGAATTAAGCAGTTTGTATGTGGTCAGTGTGGAAAGGCCTTTACTCAAAGGGGTAGCTTAAGAACACATGAACTCATCCACGCTGGAGTTAAGCAGTTTGTGTGTGGTCAGTGTGGAGAGGCCTTTACTCAGATGAGTACCTTAAGAAGACATGAACTCATCCACACTGGAGTAAAGCGGTTTGTGTGTGGTCAGTGTGGAAAGGCCTTTACTGAAAAGGGAAACCTAAGAACACATGAACTCAACCACACTGGAGTTAAGCAGTTTGTGTGTGGTCAGTGTGGAAAAGACTTTACTGAAAGGGGTAGCTTAAGGAAACATGAAGTCATCCACACTGGAGTTAAGCAGTTTGTGTGTGGTCATTGTGGAAAGGCCTTTACTCAGATGAGTACCTTAAGAACACATGAACTCATCCACACTGGAGTAAAGCAGTTTGTGTGTGGTCAGTGTGGAAAGGCTTTTACTCAAAGTGGTAGCTTAAGAAGACATGAACTCATCCACACTGGAGTAAAGGACTTTGTGTGTGGTCATTGTGGAAAGGCCTTTACTCAGATGAGTCACTTCAGAACACATGAACTCATCCACATTGGAGTAAAGCAGTTTGTGTGTGGTCAGTGTGGAAAGGCCTTTACTCTGATGAGTCACTTCAGAACACATGAACTTGTCCACACTGGAGTTAAGCAGTTTGTGTGTGGTCAGTGTGGAAAGGCCTTTACTCAAAGGGGTAGCTTAAGAACACATGAACTCATCCACACTGGAGTTAAGCAGTTTGTGTGTGGTCAGTGTGGAAAGGCCTTTACTCAGATGAGTACCTTAAGAACACATGAACTCATCCACACTGGAGTTAAGCAGTTTGTGTGTGGTCAGTGTGGAAAATTCTTTACTGAAAGGGGTAGCTTAAGAACACATGAACTCATCCACACTGGAGTTAAGCAGTTTGTGTGAGGTCAGTGTGGAAAGGCTTTTACTGAAAGGGGTAGCTTAAGAACACATGAACTCATCCACACTGGAGTTAAGCAGTTTGTTTGTGGTCAGTGTGGAAAGGCCTTTACTCGGATGAGTAACGTCAGAACACATGAAGCCATCCACACTGGAGTTTAACGTTTTGTATGTCAACAGTGTGGAAAAGCCTGTACTCAGACGAGTATTTTAAGAAAACTTTAACGCATCCATAGTGGAGGTAATCCATTTGTGTGTGTTCAATGTTTGAAGGCCTTTATGAACAAAAGTAACTTGGGATAACATCAACTTCCCATAGTAAAGTTAAATAAACCTATGTGCTAAATTTGGAAAGGCTTTTAATGGAGTGAATCTCTTAAAATCACAGGGAATGATCCACAGTAGAGTTAAAAGTGAGACACCTTTCACATAGACTTTGATCTCTTGTGAGACAGTAACTTGTATGTTGTGCTGTACATACAACATACAATTGTATGTACAGCAATATGACAATAAAGTTTGATTTGATTTGATTGATTTGATTTGAAGCTCCTCCTGTGGTTACAGGTTCAAGTTTAGAAACCCTGAGACAGGTTGCGCTAGACTTTGTCATTTTGACAGACATGGTTGTAAAAATTCTGTTATGATCTATTCTCTCATTTTAATGAGATCACCTTCAGCGTAATCTGTCAAATGACAGCTTTCAGAATTTTCTGTCATTGCTGAAAAATATCTTTCAATAAAGGACAGTTTTCATTTCATTCAACCTCTGCCCTGAGATCAGGCTGTACTGGATTCAGATTCCTTAAATGTCTGAACCAACATTTCATTTAGAAAGCAGAGATGCTCCATGTTTTGATTGTATGCCTGACTTTTCCATCTCTGTTCTTGTTGCTCAATCAACTCAGTTCACTTCATTAATTTTCAAATCAGCTTTATTTGCATCGTGGCAAATCACAACCAAGGTTTTCTCGGGTGCTGGAAATCCTTAAAAATGCATGAATTTTAATATTGTATTTTAAGGGTTTTAAAAGTGATTAAATTTTACAAAAAGTTGTTGAAAAAACTTGAAATTGTAAGGATGTTTTTTTCTCAATAAATGTGTCTGTCTGAATAAATAGTTTCCTATAGTTCACTTGTTATATGGAGAAATAAAATAAATAGGAGAACCAAAAATGCCAGCAGCTCAGCCTGTGCCTCAGTTGGCTTCTGTGTGACTGTGGTCAGTCAGTTTTCAGGTGTGACCTCACCCCCCACAAAGACTCACAGGTGTAGTCACTGCACCATCATGGCATGAACAGTGGCATGGCGTGGCTACATTTGTTTGGGGTTGCCAAATAAAACAGTTGTGTGGGAGTTTCTGAGGTCAGTATTCAGTCATTATTAGTATTAGTAATTACTAATAATTACATTATTAGTATTAGTCAGTGTTCATCTATATTTATTTAAGTCAGTGAGATCTCTTATTATTATGGCCTTTGCTTCCTCAGGTATTCCATTTAGTTTAATCCAGACTCAACAGTTTCTTGTCCATGTTGCCTATATCTTGTTTTGTCTTTCCAACATCCGTGCTTGCTGTGCTATTTCAGCATTAGTCTTTGTTAAATGTTCATTTAGGTAAACTTCTGTACCCCGTAGCTTTCTGGCCTGCCTCAGTATGCCATTTTTTACCTTTCTGTTCGCCAAGTGCATCACAATTGATTTCTTTGTTTTATTATCCTTTCTGGGTAGTGTATGGCAGGCTGAAATTGCATTTACTTCAACCTTTGTTTCTGCTTTCAAGGAACTGGTTTTCCAAGGAGACTGATTCACTTGTGAGAGCCTCGTCACTTCTCATTTCTGCTGTAGCATGAGCCAGGGATGAGAATCCTCTGCGGAATTCCGCGGATCCGATCATGTCTAGGATCATTCTCGTGAATCGTCTAAATTCGAGGAGAAATTTTTTTTTGGGGGGGTGGGGGGGTCTGTTATGAGGGGGGAGTCGTATTTTTGATCGGCTGCTAAAATCCACCGCGCAGAACGCGCTACCCAGCGAGATCAGTAATGTAATGTAACAAGGCCACTGATTGGCTGATACTTATTGAAGCAACCAGTCGGCGATTTTGTTATTCCTTTGTCATATCCAACACGTGGAGCGAAATGCAAATGGCGGACAGTTCAATCAACCGAGTTTTCCCGATTTCGTGAAAATGGTGAACCTAAAACTCACGAAAGACAACAAAGCAAGAATTTTAGAAATTGACAAAGGGATAAGGAACAAGTTTCGTTGGGAATGGCTCGAAAAAACTGTGTCAATGACTCTAAAGATCGGTAAAAATACTGAAGTTGTGGTTGAAAAAATGGCCAACTTCATAGCGAAATGCGAAGTACCAGGGAAAGCCCAGTGTGTTTATTGCAATGATTTCTTGAGTTATGGATCTCGTGGTTGTGTTGCCTTAGTTGAACACTGTTCAAAACAGAAACATCTCAAAATTGTGGCTACAAGGAGATCGAACTACTCCCTCGGTGCTGCATTCAAAACGATCGATAGACACGGTCAAATTCAGATGCCAGTCAATCAAAGTTCATCACAATCGGCCCCGATTACAGCAATTAGTGATCAGAAGACGCATTCCGAGGTAAGATTTTTTTCTCGTTATAAGTAATGTACTTGAGAATTTTCGCGTAATAAATTTGTTATTAAATAGCATGTGTAAGTTGTGACGTCATGCCTGTTTTGAAACACTAATTGCATTTGAATGCTGATAATCGATTGTTAATAGATAAATGTTATTACATATTTTCTCACAATTTGAAATGCAATCTAAGAATTTTGAATATAATTTATCGTTTTTTGTTTCACTAGGAGGAGTTACATAATGCATGTGTAAGTTTTTTTGTCATGGGTGGTGATGGGTTGCCTTTCCTAAGATATCTTTGCTTTTATTAGCAAACATAATTTCTTTATGGTCATTGCATAAAAATATTAAACATCCTTTAGGTTTTACTTACTTTCTTAGATTATCTTTAAAATATACTAATATGCAAATTTTTTATATTCCTAGTAACACTAACAAATGCACACATTAATAAATCAAAATGTTTGCAGAATGTCAGTATATTTTAATAAATGGGTGATGGAATTTTGTTAAAATTTATAATTTATTTTACTTGGTTAAATTTTTTGTCTGTTCTAGAACAATGTAAATGTAATACTGTGTCAGTTCTAAACATTAAATAGTAGTAAAATATAATTTAGTATTATTACATCAACATACCATTCAGATATCATAAATTTACACGTGATGCAGCAGCAGATTAAAAAGGTAAACTATAAATGCATTTGTACTTACTTCTAACTTTAAATATAAGACTACATTTGAGCATTCTAAAACACCAGATTTGAATTGGGTTTCTGAAACCTTGAAGAACCAATGACTGAAAACCTAGCAAGAAGGACCTGCCTATCAACGACCGCGAATACAACGAGCCAATTGAAGCAGAGAAGTTCGACGATTGAAACGCGTGCGTCCCATGCGTAAAATCTGTTTGGTCTAAGCCTCTGGGTGACACACATTGAGACCTGTGTGTAGCCAGTCTTTTTTTTTTTATTACTACTTTTCTTATTTGTTTTGAAAAATCGTTCGTCAAAACCGCAATCATGGAAGCGGAGATGGTTTGATTGGGTCGGGTGACCAGAACCACAAGTCCGTAACAAGCGGACCAGCTTCATGGTCGTCTGACAATGAGGAACAGATGTTCACCAACGACACTGCTGTTGTGGACAGGTAAGTGTTATAAGCTAAATTATTCTTTATCAGTGAAAATAGTTACAAAAATGACTTTTGACTGATCGGTAATTACAACGGTGCGTCATGGCCACATGACGGACCGTTGACGGACCGGTTTTTGTGTGCTGAGCTCCTCTGTAGCTGGGGGGGGGGGGGAGTTGTTATCCTCTACATTGCAGATATTTTAGTATAATTTTTATTGCACTGTAGGTTATTTTTTTCTGGTTAAAAAAAACAAACACATTTTTTACGTGGCATGCTTCTTTGTGTGTGGGGGGCTTGTTTGTTCATTCATGAATGAATAAACAAACCCCCCCACACACACACACACAGCCCTGAGTGTCACCTTTCATGAGAGCCCAAGATTGAAGCTTCTATGTTGAAGCATTCAAAAGTTATAGACGTTTTTCCATACTGTGCCATTTGGCACAAGTTGGCACAGTTCAAAAACGCCTGGGAACAACCTGAGAAAAAAGCTGTGTAATATATTCATTTTTTGTGGTATTGTTACAAAATTTTGACCTCAGCTTGATAACACTTGGTTCTACATTTCTGTTGCATTTTCCAGCCAGTATCTGACAGCTGTGCGTTATTTGCAAGCATTTGTATCTAAAAAAAAACACCCAGGCGAACTTCATTTTCTTCAGATTCAGTATGTTTAGATGACTGTTACTCAGTGGCAGGAGCACTTAGAGAGATTATTGTGGCTCACATATTTTGATTGCATATGTATAAGCACAGGAGTGAGATGCTTAGGACTCCATGTGTTTTGTGACCTCACGTCTGTGAAGGAACAGTACGTCTGGACCTCCTGAGGATAACAGCAGGAGGTGGAGGTGCCGTGATGAGGACTCTGAGAGGACTTCCTGACCTCCTGGGGTCAGACGGAGGACGAAGGGACTCGGGGGGAGAATTATTGTCAATGGGTGATTCTGTTCTTTGATGTCCCAGGTATAAAAGTGGGGGTTTGGGGGAGTTCGATCTCTTTGTTGCTGTTGAGAGCATGTTGGAGATGTGAGATCGCAATAAATCTGAATTGAGAAATAAATTCAGCCTTGTTATTTCACGCTCTCCACAATTATGACTGTTTTGCCAAAAAATTCAAAGTGTTTTCTTTTAAATGAGACCAACTCCATGAAGATGCTGCAAAGGGTTGAAGAACACCTTTTGATTTACTTTGGGTATGTTATTTTTAGGCGTTTATGGGGAAATTGACCAGAGTGCAAGGGGTTAATTGTTAATTTCAGCTCTCGGACTTTCTCCATTAGCCCTAATAATTTGAACTGTTGAACTGCCACTTTGGTCAGTTCTTCTGACATGAAGTTCAGAGATATTTTAATTTCTTCCATTTCCTCTTTCTTTGGTGGCATTTTTTTACTGACCTGATAATAGCAGGAAAATTTCTGCTGGTGTTGCCGGTATCTGGTCCAGCTAATCTCGGATCCGGCTGGGTCCTCAGCTAGCCCCTCCACTTACCGCGGTTGTAGTTGATGTCCTATCCCGCCGGGGCCTTGGTCAGCTCCTCCACCTACCGCTGCTGTAGTTGAGCTCCGATCCAGTTCCTCGGTCAGCTTCTCCGCCAAACCCCGCCACCCACCGCTGTTGCAGCTGAGCTCCAATCCGGCTGGGGCCTCAGTTAGCTCCTCTGCTGCCTACCACCACTGTAGTTGAGCTCCGATCTGGCTCCTGTCCAGCTGGGGTCTCGGTTAGCTCCTCTGCCGAGCCCCAATCACAAGACTCTTAAGAATCTGTGCGGGAGACTCAGCTGTCATCTACCAGGCCGATGCCAGATCGGTGAGATGAACCGGGGACAGAGTCGCTCTCCTCTGTTGTGTCGGTGTGAGCTACGACTAGCTATAGTGTAAGCTCTGAGGCTAGTTCGCGGTTAGCTCTGGGTGAAGCAGAAAACATACAATGGTAATCACTGTGGGGAGCGTGAAATAACGAAGCTGAATTGGTTCTTAATTCAGGTTTTATTCAAGCACTTCATCCCCAGCCTGCTCTCAAGAGCAAAAGAGGAAGAGCTGCATCAGACCTTCACCTTTATACCTCTCACACAAAGGGAGATTCACATATCCCTGTCAAAACCCCCTATTGACATTAACTCCCCCTCCAGTCTCTCAGTCCTCCACCTGTCTCCCAGGAGGTCGGGAAGTCCTTTCAGCCCCTTGCCGTCGTACCTCCGTCCTCTTGTTGTTAACCGCAGGTGGTCCAGACATATTGTTCCATTCAGGACGTGAAGCCAATCCACACATGCAATCTCCAGCATCCCCTTAATGCTTAAGCATATGTAGGCAAAAAATACACGGGCTACATAACCCCCTCCCCCCAAACGTCGAAGAATGGACAATATATTAAAATTAAGAGAACATGTTAATATCAACGGCACAGCCTATACCACATGACCACATCAAAAATCAGTGACAACATCAATAGGATAGTCTATACCACATGATCACATCAAACATCAAACAGTCAAATTAAGAGAACATGTTAATATCAACAGCACAGTCTATACCACATGGCCACATCAAAAATCAGTGATAACATCAAACAGTCAGTCTGCACGCCGTCTGGGCTTCAACCGTCTTCCAAATCTGCTGTAAGCAGGTCTCGGCGTCCCTGCTGTGCCATCCTGCAAAGAATCTGCTGACTGAGGAAGAGAGTGGTTATTTGATCCCTGTGGGGCCTCCGGGACGCATTCCCTGGGGGGCTGTCGCGTCGAGGTGCCCTCGCTACCCGTACAGACTCATCGTTCATCACAAAAGCAGGCTTTAGTCTGTCAATACTGACTGTCTCTTTTCTGTCTCCCAAATCTAGCACAAAATGCTTATCACCTGTCTCCAGCACCCTATATGGCCCATCATATGGCGGTCGGAGGGTTGGTCTTAGAGCCTCGTGCCTGACAAAAACGAACTCGGCATTTTTTAAAGCTTTGGGAACAAAAACGCGCGGAAAAGTGTGATGAACGGGGCCTGGGAGCATGTCCGCTCCCGTGCCGATTGGTGGTCCAAGAGCCGGGAGGCGTCCCGGTTCCGGATGCTCTGGTAGGAACTCACCGGGCAGCCTGAGCGGTTGAGCAAAAACTAACTCCGCTGGGGAGGCATTTAAATCCTCCTTAGGCGCAGAACGCAACCCTAATAAAACCCATGGTAGTTTATTTACCCAATCTGCATCCGTAAGCGACGCTCTGAGGGCTGCCTTCAAAGACCTATGAAAACGCTCGCACAAACTGTTAGCCTGAGGGTGATAAGCGGTAGTGCGGTGAATTTTCGTTCCTAAGCTGCTGGCCATCGCTGACCACAGCTCAGAGACAAATTGAGGCCTTCTGTCGGACATAATATCCGACGGGACCCCGAAACGCGCTACCCAGGCCGTCAAAAAAACGCGAGCCACCTCTGCGGCCGTGGTCGATGTCAGTGGGACCACTTCCGGCCAGCGTGTGGTTCGGTCCACCATTGTCAAAAGATGTGTGAACCCCTGCGACGACGGTAGGGGGCCCACAAGGTCGACGTGTACGTGATCGAATCTTTTGGCCGGAATGTGGAACGGTTCTAAAGGGGCTCTTGTGTGCTTATGAATTTTGGCCCGCGGACATTTTGGCCCGCTGAATTTTGGCCCTCTCTTTCACGTGCTTGCGCAGGCTCGGCCAAACAAACTTCTCCGCTACCATTTTCACAGAAGCGCACACCCCTGGGTGTGCCAGGGAGTGAACCGAGTCGAAAACGCAGCGGCGCCACGCGGCCGGAACTACCGGGCGTGGCCCCCCGGTTGACACATCGCAGATTAGGGGGGGCATACCGGTTTGCAAACACCTGCTCTCCAACCTTAACCCTGTTGGTCCAGACTGGAGCGCGCGCACGTCCGCATCTCTGCCCTGCTCTGCTGCCATGGCTGCGTAATCTATCCCCACGTGAACTGGGGCCGCGTGCGCTTCCGCACTGCTATTTTGCTTCACGGCTGCTGCAGTATAATCTGCCTCTGCGCGCGCCGGTGCTGTGGCTGTGCGAGAGAGGCAGTCTGCTACTATGTTGAGTTTACCCGCTACGTGCTGAATATCAGTGGTAAATTCCGAAATTGCGGCCAGCTGCCTCTGCTGCCGGCCCGACCACGGATCTGAAATTTTGGACATCGCGAAAGTGAGCGGCTTATGGTCAACAAAAGCGGTGAAACGCCGACCTTCCAGCCAGAACTGGAAATGGCGGATGGCCAAATGGAGCGCTAACAGCTCCCTGTCAAACGTGCTGTATTTCCACTCAGCTTCGCTCAAGGATTTGCTGAAGGAAGCTAGCGGCTGCCAAACACCGGCAATGTGCTGCTCTATAACTGCCCCTATGGCCAAATCTGATGCGTCGGTAGTTAGCGCGACGCGGGCCGATGGGTCCGGATGAGCTAGAAGCGTGGCTTCAGCCAAGGCTTTTTTTTACCTCCGTGAACGCGCGCTCCCGCTCCGGGGACCACTCGATTGTATTGGAGGGTTTTTGCTTTCTGAGCGCGGCGTATAATGGCTGCATGAGCTGCGCTGCGTGGGGTAGGAAACGGTTATAAAAATTTACTATTCCTAAAAATTCCTGCAATGATTTGACCGTTTGTGGTCGGAGAAAATCTGCTACTGCGCGCACCTTATCCGGCAGCAGAACTACCGCCCGGAGCTCGTATCTGTGATGTATAGCAGCTTATTTCTTTCGCCGAGAGCCGAAGCTGCTAACGATTCTCGGTCCTGCCGTTTCCCGTCTTCTTGAAGTTGCACAGTGGCACACACCTGTGCACCCTCTCTGCGAACCGCCGATGATAAAAGCAGAGATCCTCTCCTCCGCTGCGTCGGGGTCGCGCCTCTGCCGCTGGGCCATCACCTCTGCCGCGTCGAGGCCGCGCCGCTGCCATTGTTGGTAGGTTCGGCTCGGCTGTCTCTAGCTCGTCGCCGCTTCGGGTCGCCGCCGCGGTCGCCTGCTCGCCGCAGGAGCTGAGGAGCCTCTGCACCTCTTGGGCCAGGTCACGGAAATCCTGCTGGGTGTCACAACGCATGCTGGACAGCGTTCCTCTCATATGCGTCGGGAGGTTAGTCAGGAAGATGTACTTAAAGAGGAAATCGTCGTTGTCTGACCCCCTCAGCTGCAGCATGTCTTCCATCAGGGCGACTGGCCTGTGATCTCCTTGGTTGAGCATAGCCAGGAGCCTCCTAGCCCTCTCTTCGGCTGAGGGCGTGAAACACTTGGTGAAGGCAGCCTTCAATCTGCCGTATTTGTCTTCGGTGGGTGGCTGCTGTACCAAGCTCCGCACGCATTGAGCTGTGCGGTTGTCGAGTCTAGCGATGACGTGGTAGAACTTAGTGTCATCTGCCGTTATGCCTGCGAGCGTGAACTGTGCCTCCGCCTGGAGGAACCACGAGTCTGGGTTGTCCTGCCAGAATTCCGGCAGTTTGACGGCGATGGCGCTCGCTAGGGCAGACTCTAATGAGTCCTGATCGTGGAGAGCATTTCCAGGCATTCTCACACGTCACTGGTCACCAATGTGGGGAGCGTGAAATAACGAAGCTGAATTGGTTCTTAATTCAGGTTTTATTCAAGCACTTCATCCCCAGCCTTCTCTCAAGAACAAAAGAGGAAGAGCTGCTTCAGACCTTCACATTTATACCTCTCACACAAAGGGAGAATCACATATCCCTGTCAAAACCCCCTATTGACATTAACTCCCCCTTCAGTCTCTCAGTCCTCCACCTGTCTCCCAGGAGGTCGGGAAGTCCTTTCAGCCCCTTGCTGCCATACCTCCATCCTCTTGTTGTTAACCGCAGGTGGTCCAGACATGTTCCATTCAGGACGTGAAGCCAATCCACACATGCAATCTCCAGCATCCCCTTAATGCTTAAGCATATATAGGCAAAAAATACACGGGCTACATAACCCCTCCCCAAACGTTGAAGAATGGACAATATATTACAATCACCTGCAACTGGAGCAATGTTTGTTGTATTGCATTATTGTTGAGGATATCTGACACATTTGCAATAAGCTTCAAGCTATACAGAAGCAGTAAAAGTTTATAACTCAAATGGAGTAAGATAACATATTTATGTAGTTCAGGACAGATTAGGTCATGAAACCCCAAATAGCCACCTCCGGGCCACCAAATGTCAGTGCTTTTTATGATTTCATACGATACATATGAAATCATAAAAACAAACCCCACAGAAGAAAAGAAAAAAAATGCTATAAGCCCTTCTCAAACCCCTATTAGAAAGCAAAAAAAAATAACAAAGGATGCATGCAAACACCTGATACACACAGCGAGCACCCCCCTCCCTTCCCCGGACTATGGAACCCCCAAAATACATAAGGACAACCCACTGTGACCAATAAAAGACAGCACTGGGTCAGTCACAACTTATCAAAAGCCCTGGTTGAAATCCTCAAACCCCTCCTTGGACTATCAGAATACTACTGCAAAAACTCAAAAGAACTGGCACAAGAACTCAAAAATATGAAAATATAATCAGACAAGATCCTCATTTCACATGTCATTTCGCTATTCACAAAGACCCGTTGATGTCACGCTACACATCATGCAAGAATGCCTCAAGAATGACAGAACCCTTAAAAGATGCACAAATTTCACACTTGATAACATATCTGGATTATTACAATTTGTTGCAAAATCCACCTATTTTCAGTACAAAAAAGAGTCTAAAGACAAAAAGAAGGATTTGCAATGGGAGACCCACTGTCAGCCATCATGAGCAGCTTTGTCATAGAGGATCTGGAACATAAAGCCATCAACACAGCACCTACATAATGCAAACCCACCCTCTGGAAGAGATCCATGGACGACATATTGGAGAAAATTAAAAAAGGACACACACATGAACTCACAGACCATCTGAACAACACAGACAGCATTGGGAACATAAAATTCACGCACAAAGAGGAAGAAAATGGTGCCATAGCTTTTCTGGACATGAAAATCCACCTCAATGATGATGGCAGTATAAAAATCTCAGTCTACAGCAAACCAACCTACACGGATCAGTACCTGCTATGGACATCAGAGCACCCCCACAACACACAAACTATCAGTTGTCAGGACACGATACGAACATCATCATCACCATCATTACAAATCAAGAAGACAGACAGGATGAGGAAAACCGCATAAGACATGCACTCAGATGCTGCCAATATCCAATATGGGCCATAAATAAAGGGAAACATCAAGTCGAAAACAAACAGAAAACAAGACGCAGACCAAAAGCCAAAATCAAAAACAAGGACATCATAACCATACCATACATCTGAGGGATAACAGAACCAATCCAAAAGATCAACCAATCCATGAATATATGTGAAAATGCGTACATGCATACACGCACACACACACACACACACACACACACACACACACACACATATATATATATATATATACGTATATATGTATATATATGAGACTGGGAGTGGATATCGCCACTCTCCAGGAAACACGGTTAGCTGATGCAGGCACACTGAGAGAGAAGGACTACACATTCTACTGGCAGGGAAAGGGCAGTGACGAACACAGGGAACACGGAGTGGGCTTCGCAGTGAAGAACACTTTGCTGAAGATGGTGGAACCGGGCAGCACTGGCTCTGCACGACTCCTCACCCTCCGCCTGAACACCACTGAAGGCCCAGTCACCCTCGTCAGTGTGTATGCCCCAACACAGACAGCCACACCAGAGGCAAAAGACGAGTTCTACGAGAATCTCGCAACAACTGTCAGGATCATCCCCAACTCTGAACAACTCATTCTCCTTGGAGACTTCAATGCCAGAGTGGGTGCTGACCACGACTCCTGGCCCTCCTGTCTTGGACCTTTTGGCGTGGGCAGAATGAACGACAACGGACAGCGGCTGCTCGAGTTCTGCACATATCACGATCTGTGCATCACAAACTCGTTCTTCAAGACCAAGCCCCAACACAAGGTTTCCTGGCAACATCCGCGGTCAAAGCACTGGCACCAGCTAGACTTGATCCTGACCAGGCGCACCTGACTGAAGAACGTGCTAATCACCCATTCGTTCCAGAGTGCAGATTGCGACACAGACCATTCATTGGTGTGTTGCAAGGTCAAGCTGCAGCTGAAGAAATTCCATCGTGCTAGACAACCTGGAAAGGCACGGATTGACACCAGCAAGATGGCCCAACCAGAACTTGTTGAGCAGTTTGCCTCCACCTTTGAGAAGGAACTTGGTGTACCACAAGGAGGAGAATCTGCAAAGCAGAAGTGGGAAGAGCTGCGAAACACCATCTACCGCACAGCCTTGGCTACCTTTGGGAGGAAGACCTCGAAGTCACAGGACTGGTTTGATACCAAGTTGACCGAGATGACCCCCATCATTGAAGCCAAGCGCTCAGCACTTGCTGAGTACAAGAAGTACCCAAACGAGAAGAATCTCCAGATTCTCAGGGCTGCGAGAAGCAAAGTTCAGCAGACTGCTCGGCGCTGTGCCAACGAGTACTGGACTCAGCTCAGCCAAGACATTCAAACCGCTGCCATAACAGGGAACATCCGTGGTATGTACGATGGCATCAAGAAAGCACTTGGTCCGGCTCAGAGCAAGACGGCCCCCCTCAAATCTTCCACTGGGGAGATGATCATAGAGAAGAACAAGCAGATGGAGAGATGGGTGGAACACTACTCCGACCTCTACTCTAGACAGAACACCGTGACACCGTCAGCCCTTGATGCCATAGACTGCCTGCCATCCATGGACGAACTTGACGCCGAGCCAACCGTCGACGAACTCAGTAAGGCCATTGATAGCTTGGCCGCTGGCAAGGCACCCGGCAACGACGGCATACCCCCTGACCTGATCAAGCACTGCAAGACCGCCCTACTGCTGCCATTGCATGATGTCCTCTGCCAGTGCTGGAAGGAAGGTGCCGTACCACAGGACATGAGGGACACCAAGATCATCACCCTCTACAAAAACAAAGGGGAGAGAAGCGACTGCAACAACTACAGGGGCATTTCCCTCCTCAGCGTTGTTGGCAAAGTCTACGCACGAGTTGTTCTCGTTCGTCTACAGAAGCTTGCCGAACGTGTCTACCCCGAGTCTCAGTGTGGCTTCCGCGCTGAGCGATCGACGGTAGACATGATATTCTCCATCCGCCAACTCCAGGAGAAATGCAGAGAACAGAACATGCCCCTGTACGTCGCCTTCATCGACCTCACCAAAGTGTTCGATCTGGTCAGCAGAGAGGGCCTTTTCAAGATCCTGCCAAAGATAGGATGCCCACCAAAGTTGCAAAGCCTCATCGAATCGTTTCACACCAACATGCAGGGGATAGTGCAGCACGATGGCAACGTCTCAGAGCCATTCAACATACGCAGCGGAGTGAAACAGGTCTGTGTACTTGCACCAACCCTCTTTGGGATTTTCTTTGCTATGCTCCTGAGGCATGCCTTCAGCACAGCAACAGAGGGAATCTACCTGCACACAAGATCTGACGGCAGGCTTTTCAACCTCGCCCGCCTGAAAGCCAGAACCAAAGTACGTGAGGCTCTAATCAGAGACATGCTGTTCGCAGACGACGCTGCAGTCGCAACCCACACACAGCAGGAGCTTCAGACCCTGATGGACCGCTTCTCCCAGGCATGCAAGGACTTCGGGCTTACCATCAGCCTGAAGAAGACTAACGTCTTGGCGCAAGGCACGGAAGCACCACCAACCATCACCATTGATGACTACAAGCTGGAGGTTGTGAATCAGTTCACGTACCTGGGGTCCACGATCAGCAACAACCTCTCCCTTGATACAGAGATCAACAAGAGGATTGGAAAATCAGCCTTCACACTCGCTCGCCTCACCACACGAGTGTGGGAGAATCCCAAACTCTCTGTCAAGACGAAGATGGCAGTGTACAACGCCTGCGTCATCAGCACACTGCTCTATGGGAGTGAGACGTGGACAACATACGCCCGGCAGGAAAAGAGACTGAACTCCTTCCACTTGCGCTGCATTCGCCACATCCTGGACATATCCTGGCAGGACAAAGTGCCCAACACAGAAGTTCTGTCCCACGCCGGCCTTCCCTCCATGTTCACTCTACTCAGGCAGCGCAGGCTCCGCTGGCTAGGCCACGTTCATCGTATGGAGGATGGCAGAATCCCCAAAGATGTCCTCTATGGAGAACTGGCAACTGGCAGGAGAGACGTTGGCCGCCCACAGCTGCGCTTTAGAGACGTCTGCAAGAGAGACATGAAGGCCCTGGATATCAACACAGAGCGCTGGGAGGACCTTGCAACGGACCGCTCCAAATGGAGAGGCACCCTGACCAGACAGCTCAAGGCGGGTGAAGAGAGACTGACTGCTGCAGCAGATGAAAAAAGGACCCGCAGTAAGAACCGCCACAGACCCAGCAGCACGGAGACCACCCACAAGTGTGACCTGTGTGACAGGGACTGTCATTCGCGCATCGGCCTGTTCAGCCACAGGCGGTGCTGTTCCAGCAGAGTAGACGTTTAGGATTCTCTTCCATGGTCATCATAGACCGACGGAGGCCGACATTCGACATATATACGAATACATTCATATACATGCACCCTTTCTTTCATTAATCATTTATCACAGAGGAAACCTGTGGAGCAGCAGCAATGCAAAGCAAAATCTAACACCATGTGAATGTACATTGTAGACCCTATCGTAGACCCTAAACTATCTCATCGGCGTCTTCAGGGTCCCCATCAGTCGTGGCACAACCTCGTCATCGTCCTGGCAATAGGTGGGCAGGTGAGTCCCCTTGCTATGGAGGCGGTCCTTGGAAGAGAAGGCCACTAAAACAGATCTTTCTTTTATTTTTAATTTTTATTCTTTAAATTTTATTTATTTTATTCTTTTAATTATGGGAATACAACAACATTCACAAAAACTAAGATCAATAAACTAATAATTATGCTAATAAGGGCTCCTTGAATTATTTTTCCCCATTTGCCAAATATATTATCAAACCAACTATCTACAAGATTATCAATGTCAGATTTAGCTTTATTTAGCCTTTAGCTCTTATAAAGATTTTCATTTTTCTAAAATTTAAGCTATATTTTAAAGATATGCAACTTATGGATTTTATAACTATTTTAGTAAATTGATTAATTATGCAATTATCTAAGCTAGAGATGCAAAAGGTTTTTCTTTTTCTAAACATTAATTGTGCTATATGATAATCAATCAGGTCCCGCAATTTCAATAACTTTAATGTGTAAACAATAAATTAGTATGTTCAAAATACCCGACTTTGTGTATAACATGGACAGCCCTTTTTGTAATGTTAGCAATAAATTACGTATACTTTTATAATTATTACCCCAGGCCTCTATACAATAGGTCAAGTATGGAAGTACCAATGAGCAATACAAGATATAAAGTGATTTGTCTTAATTTTATTTATAATTGCAATATTTTTTGCAACCCCACCCTGTATCCATCCGACGCGATCTCCAACCACTTCCATCATCCAACACTACCCTGCAACAGAAATTCACCAACCATGCAACTGTCCGCTAAAATCACACATTCCACAAGTGTGTGTGGGGGAGTGCTACAACACATAACTACAATCCCCATCCACATATGAACCACTCCAACATACGATACCAACAAGCTGTTTAATGTGTCTATTATATTTTGTGTTCCAAGATAAATTTCCATCCTCATATGGTTCTCTCATTACTTCAAACATTCCAGTGTGGTAATCATTCTTTAAGGGCCTGTTATGTCTTTAAACTCATAGCATGCACTGGCAATGTTTGCATATTTTCCTCTTCCCTCCCCCTGTTGTCTGCTCCCAATGCCCAACAAATATCTCTGAGGAGCAGCCAAATGGGGCAAAGGTTGTAAATTTTTGAAAAAATGTGTCAGTTGTGTCCACTTTTTACTTTTTAATTTTCTATCTGACCCCACCACCACTTTCACATTTCCCATCCTTGTGTGCACATCTCACATCCATACAACTCAAAATCCACATCTTCCTCTTCATTAATCCATATTTCACTTACTGCAACTATCCCAAATGGGGTGTTAAATTGACCTAAAACTCCCCAACACTATCCAAGTCTGCACAGACTCCCACCACCAACATGTATAATTCCATCTAATTGCGATCTGTCCAGGGTGTACCCTGCTTTTCGCCCAGAGATGCTGGGATAGGCTCCAGTCCCCCCGCGACCTGTAAAGGATTAAGCGGAAGAAGATGGATTGATGGATGGATGGATCTTGATCATAATAAGCACACTTATTGTTAATATGATTAAAATAATTATTGTCTGGGTCAATATCTCCTGAAATGTCTTGTGGTTGCTGTTCAATATTGACAAAGGTTTCAGCTTCAATTTACCCTAATACACTTCCATTATTAAATAAGGAGAAGGAAGAAAAAAAAAAGAAGAAACACTAAAGAAAAAAAGCACACAAAAATCTCTACTCATAATCTCCTCTGCACTATTATTCGTACATCAGAACTAAGGTTTAAATTTATCTAATTCCTCCATTTCTCTAATCATTATCTTACATTTCTTTGTCCATGTTGACTGTATTTTCCCCTGTTTTCTGAGAGCCCTTTCAAAAATTTTATGAAGTGTTTATTTATGTTATCTGTCTTTTTGCATCTTTTGCATCTGATTAGAATTTTAGCCTTACAAAAAGAATAATTCATGGACTTCTGCCAATGTCCAAGTTCCTAGAGGCACTATGCACTTGATACAGTGGGACTTGTGCCAGTACCCACTTAATTTTTTGTAAAGCAATCTTAATAAATGTAAAAATCTGTATTGTCTTTATAGTAGATTCTAAATCAAGTCCCACAGTAAACATAAATTCAGCAAGTTGAACTTTCCTTAGACATTTGGAACTTTTCTCATAGATTTGCATGGTTTTCTTCCTTACCAGTTTACCTTGTTTCTTATAGACATGATATTTCCTTTACAATAATCTACAGATATTTCCTTAAATATCTGGAAATTTATTGATGTAACTTTTAACTTCTCCTATTGAATGTTGTGATTTCATTCTCATAATTTAAAATTAAATGTGGTTTATTAAATATTAGGTCTCTAACTCCTAAGTCTCTGTAAGTCCATGATCTGTTAATTGATCACCAGATTGATTTAATATCCCTTACAGAGACTTAGTTAGGGCAAGAGGATTATGTTGGCTTAAATGAATCAACTCCCTCTAGTTATTTAAACTGTCAAAATCCCAGAAGTTCTGATCGTGGAGGAGAACAATTTACCATTCTGAATTAGTTAATGTAAAGCAAAAACATGTTATAATTCTTTTGAGGGCCTGTTCCTTAGTATTGGGCACTTTAACAATTTTAGGCTAAACCCAATTTTGTTTGCCCTAGTTTATCGTCCTCCATCAACGTACTCAGAATTTTTATCCTGTAGAAGCTGGGTTAATCATCTCAGACTGGATACAGAGGGTAAACAGAGAAGGACAATAGGTATTGAGATGAGAGAGATTATGGTGAGGTAGCAGGAAGAAGGAGTGGGGGGAGAAAGGTTGAATGTGTTGTGATGCGAGATGTCATGCAGATGGAAGATGGGCGGTTGATATAAAAGGAGAGACCCTGGTGTATCAAGACATGCTTTTTCTTTGTATGACTGATGTGAGAGTGAATAAAGTCGTCTGCTGCACGAGTCTGGCTCCGTTATTTTGCGCTCTCCACACTGGTGACCCCTTGACGAATTATGGAACACAAGGCAAGAACCCTGAAGTCGGCCCGGACGGGAAGCCCCAGCAACGCGGCAAGTATCCCAGAGACTGCCCGGACGGGAACCCCCAGCAACGCGTGGGGTTTCGGTCAAGCTACCGGGCTTTTGGCTGCATGACCCGCGGTCTTGGTTCTACCACACCGAGGCTCAGTTTGCCCTCCGGGGAATAATGGCAGACGACACCAGATATTACTATGTGGTCGCAGCGCTGGATGCTCGCACGTCTCAGCAAGTAGCAAGCCTGCTCCAACAGCCTTCAGCCCACGACAAATACGGGGCGCTCAAGGCCGCGCTGACCCAGCACTACACGCTCTCAGACTGTGAGAGAGCAGATGCTCCTGAGGCGCTCCGAGTTAGGAGACAGGTCGGCGGTCGAACTGATGGAGAAGATGTTGGCGTTAATGGGCACGGACGATGGCCATTTTCTGTTTGCCCACCTTTTCCTCCAGAACCTCCCAACAGAGGCAAGAGTGGTTCTTGCTAATTCGCCGTTGCTGGCCTCGCGTGACTACCAAGCGCTTGCCCAGGAGGGAGATCGGATCATCCTCACCACCAGAGCCCTCACAGTGAACGCAGCGGCGTTGGAACCCAGCGAGACGACCAGAGGAGGCGAGGAGCCGGCGACGGTAGTGGCAGCGACGGCCAGGAAACGCCAGAGAGACACACTCTGCTTCTGCCACCGCCGCTTTGGAGAGAACGCACGCAGATGTGTGCCACCAGGCCAATTCAAGTGTTTGGGAAACGCCAAGGCCGGCAGTCAATAGCAGCTGCGACCACCGGTGAAGAGAACAAGCTGCTCTACGTGACGGACTCGCGCTCGGGGAGACGGTTCCTCGTAGACACCGGCTCCCAGAAGAGCCTCATCCTGCCATCCTACGCCGACCGGCTAGCGGGAGCTAGCGGCCCCCAACTGGTAGCAGTAAATGGCTCGGACATTAAGACTTTTCGTGAGAGAACACTGACTTTATCCCTACACAGATGTACGAGTAGACTTTTGTCATAGCGGCATTGAGTTTCCCAATCCTGGAAGCTGATTTTCTGTGTGCACATGGGTTGCTAGTTAGATGTTGCTAACAGACACCTGGTTAATGCAATGTCTTTTGATTCTCTCCCCTGTACAGCTCGAGGGGCCAGGCCAATAACACAAGCCAATGTCACAGCTCCAGGCGGTAAGTTCCACATACTGCTCACTCAGTTCCCAGCACTCACGGTCCCAACGTTTTCGGCAGCCAGCACTAAACATGGGGTGGAACACTTTATCACCAACACTGGGCCACCTGTTTTTGCACGACCTCGGCGCTTGGACGCAGCTAAACTGGCCATAGCGTGCGAGGAGTTTGCCAACTTGGAAAGGTTGGGCATCATCAGGCGCTCAAACAGCCCATGGGCATCCCCACTACATATGGTTCCTAAGGCCAAGGGATTGTGGCGACCATGCGGAGATTTTCGCAGGTTGAATAATGCCACAGCGCACGACCGCTACCCGATTCCCAATATTCAGGATTTTCCATTCACCTCGCCGGGGCACTCATTTTTTCTAACATAGACCTGGTCCGTGGTTACCACCAGGTCCCGGTGCGCGCGGAGGACATACCCAAAACAGTGGTAATAACTCCGTTTGGCTTGTTTGAGTTTTTACGCATGCCCTTTGGATTAAAAGGCGCGGCACAGACATTCTAACGCATGATGGATGCGGTGTTGCGCAATCTGCCATTCGTGTTTGTCTACCTGGATGATATCCTGGTGGCCAGTGCGTCCGAGCACGAACACGTAACCCACCTCAGGACGGTTTTCCGGAGGTTGGAGGAGCACGGGTTAATAATCAACCCGGCGAAATGCCAGTTCGGCGTGACGGGTATTGACTTTTTGGGGCACCGCATCTCACCGGAGGGAGCGATACCCTTGCCAGACAAGGTGCGCACCGTGGCGAATTTCCCCGGCCTCAGACGGTCAGGGCGCTGCAAGAGTTCCTCCCCTGCGCAGCTCAGCTCATGCAGTCATTGTACACCGCGATCAAGAAACGGAAACCGACGCACAGAGTCGAATGGACTCCGGAGCGGGAGCAAGCGTTCTCTGAGGTTAAAACAGCCCTGGCAAACGCCACACTGTTGGCGCACCCGGACCCGGCGGCCCGGATAGCGCTCACTACCGACGCCTCGAATGTGGCCATAGGGCCGTCGTAGAGCAACGAGTTGCCGGTTCTTGGCAGCCGCTCGCTTTTTTCAGCAGGGCTTTGCACGACAGTGAGCGTAAATACAGCGCGTTCGACAGAGAGTTTCTGGCTCTCCACCTGGCCAAACGCCACTTCCAGTTCTGGCTGGAAGGGTGCAGCATCACCGCGTTCGTGGACCACAAGCCGCTAACGTTTGCAATGGCCAAGGTTTCGGATTCATGGTCGGGGCGGCAGCAGAGACAGCTGGTCGCGATCTCAGAGTTTACGACCGATATTCAGCATGTGTTGAGTAAACTGAATGTGGTGGCGGACTGCCTCTCGTACAGTAGTGGCCCCGCTCTGCATAGGAATAGATTATACAGCCATGGCCGCAGAGCAGATTGGCGATGTGGACGTGGGCGCGCTCCAGTCTGGGCCAACAGGGTTAAGGCTGGACAGCAGAGTACTGCAAGACGGCAGCCCCCCTCCCCCAATCTGCAATGTCTCCACGGGACGCCCGCGCCCGGTGGTCCCAGTTGCTTGGTGCCGCCGAGTGTTTGAGTCAGTTCACGCTCTGGCGCACACAGGAGTGCACGCGTCAGTCAAAATAGTGGGAGCGAAGTTCGTTTGGCCAGGCCTGCACAAACAAGTGAAAGAGTGGGCTGCAGCCTGCGTAGCGTGCCAACGAGCCAAAGTGCACAGACACACGAAGGCTCCTTTGGAGCCGTTTTGGGTACCGGCTAAGAGGTTTGACCATGTTCACGTGGACCTCGGGGGCCCCCTCCCACCATCGGAGGGGTGCACGCACCTTCTGACAGTGGTGGACCGCACCACACACTGGCCAGAAGCAGTCCCGCTGCCGGCAACCACGTCCGCGGACGTGGCACGCACTTTTTTGACGACATGGGTGGCACGTTTTGGCATCCCGTCGGACATCACGTCCGATAGGGGCCCACAGTTTGTTTCCGACCTCTGCTCTGCGATGGCCCATAGCCTGGGTGTTGCAATTCATCGCACAAACGCGTACAAACCACAGGCCAATGGGTTATGCGAGCGTTTTCATAGGTCACTGAAAGCAGCACTCAGGGCCTCGCTGACGAATGCAAATTGGGTGGACCGGTTACCGTGGGTTTTAATGGGGTTGCGTTCCGCACCAAAAGATGATTTGGAGGCTTCCCTGGCGGAGCTTGTTTTCTCTCAGCCGCTGCGGCTCCCCGGGGAATTTTTGCCAGATAATCCCACGCCAGACAACTGTCTGTCTCAGCTTTTGCAGCATAGCGCAGATACAGGCATGCTACTGGGCCCGGCCCACCACTGTTTTCCACGCACTTTTGTGCGAAAAACTTTGAAGAACGCGGCGGTCGTGTTTGTCAGGCACAATGCCCACCGTCCCCCATTGCGCCCACCCTACGATGGCCCGTTCAGAGTGCTGGAAACAGGGGATAAACATTTTTTGTTAGACTTGGGGGGCTGTAGGGAGAAAATATGTATAGACAGACTGAAGCCCACCTTTGTGGTGGCGGATAAGGAAATGATGTTGGCTCGGGCCCCTCGGCTTGGAAGACCCCCACTGAGAACTCCCCAGGTAAACGATTTATCAGAGCAGCCACACGGGCAAGTTAAAGGTCCCCCCTCCTCGCCATGGCCCACCCGCAGACAGACACACCCCCAGGAGCCCCCCACTGGCACAGCAGCGCCGCAGAGGCGGAAAACCCCCATTGCAGCAGATACGGGAGGAGACTGAAGCCAAAAGGACATGAGGACTGAAACTCGGTCTGAGATTCGGGGGGGGGGGGGGGTGTAGAAGCTGGGTTAATCATCTCAGACAGGATGCAGAGGGTAAACAGAGAAGGACAATAGGTATTGAGATGGGAGAGATTATGGTGAGGTAGCAGGAAGAAGGAGTGGGGGGAGAAAGGTTGAATGTATTGTGATGCGAGATGTCATGCAGATGGAAGATGGGCGGTTGATATAAAAGGAGAGACCCTGGTGTATTGAGACATGCTTTTTCTTTGTATGACTGATGTGAGAGTGAATAAAGTCGCCTGCTCCATAAATCTGCCTCCGTTATTTACTCTCCATAATCCAAATTTGCTGAATACTTAGTTGATTTAGTGCTGAAATCAGATAAAATAATTATAATAGGGGACATTAATATACATGTAGAAGTAGGTAGTGATTGCCTTAATGTGGCATTTAATTCAATATTAGACTCGAGGGGGTTTTCTCAGAAAGTAAGAAATTCTACTCATTATCTCCACCATATGTTGGACCTTGTTCTCACACATGGCATAGAAATAAAAATCTGGTAGTGTCTCCTCATAACCCTGTACTGTCAGACCATTGTCTGTTAACCTTTAATTTTACGATTTCTGACTATTTGGCTCCTAAAGAAAAATATTACTACAGTAGATGCCTCTCAGATGATGTTGTTACCAAATTTATGCAGATTGTTTCCTCTATGCCATGTGTCAACACAACGGAAATAAGCTATAGACATCTTGCTCTTTCTGTAACTGATAGCATGGTAGATAGTTTTACAGCCTCTCCGCATCAGACTCCAGACTTTGTGGCCCCCTTAGAGAAAGAAAAAGTCTAATCAAAAATTTCTAACTCCTTAGTTCAACACAAAAACTCAGCTTAAAACAGAAAACTCGTCAATTAGAAAGAAAATGGCACTCCACTGAATTAGATGAAATCTATTTTGCTTGGAGAAATCATCTTTTAATTTATAATAATCTCTTAGAAAAGCTAGGGTGAGTTATTATTCTGTATTAATAGAGGAGAACAAGAATAATCCCAGGTTTCTTTTCAGCACTGTAGCCAGGTTGACAAAGAGTCAGGACTCTGTCAATCCTAGCATTCCCTTAGAGCTTACTAGTCAGGACTTTATGAACTTTTTCAATAATAAAATTTCATCTATCAGAGATAAAATCAATCAGATTCTTCCCACCGTTAGCTTAAATACAGAAACTACCACAATTCCTTCAATTGATATCTCTTAATGAATTTACTCCAATTGACCTTTTAGAGTTAGACAAAATAGTTTCCTCATCCAAGCCTTCAACTTGTCTTTTAGACCCTATTCCTACTAGGTTATTTAAAGAAGTCTTCCCACTTATTGGTAGCTTTATTCTTCATATAATCAATTCTTCAACTTTAGGCCATGTACCGCAGGCTTTTAAAAACTCCTCTGTTAATGAAAGAAAAACCCACAATAGTCACAGAAATAACTTGAATCTGACAAAAGTGGTAATAAATAAAAATTCTATGAAAATTAACCAATGAAAATCAGACAGCGCTTTTGAATTGTGGTTCAACAGAATTATTTTAAAAAACAAACTCATGAAACAGGCCTGGACAAAAATAATGGTACCCTTGTAGAGACTTGGGTGAGTCAGCAGACAGCGTCTCAGTCAGGATGCAGAGGGTAAACAGAGGAGGACAATAGTCAGGGACATCATGAGGAGTTGGCAGGAAGGAGTCGGAGGGTTTAAGGGGAATGTATTGTGATGTTAAATGTCATGCAATGTGATGTGAAATGTCATGCAGATATGAGATGAGCGGTTGGGATAAAAGGAGAAACCATGCTTGGTTGTGTCATGCTTTTTCTGTGTATGACTGATGAGAGAGTGTAATAAACTTCGTCTGTTCGTAAACCTGCCTCCTCATTTCACACACTCTTCACACTGGTGACCCTGGACGTATTATGGAACAAGAGGCAAGAACCCTGGAGTCAGCCCGGACGGGAAGCCCCAGCAACGCGGCAAGCATCCCACAGACGGCCCGGACGGGAGCCCCCAGCAACGCGTGCGCTGTTTCAGTCAAGCTACCGGACTTTTGGCAGCACAACCCGAGCTCTTGGTTCCACCACACCAAGGCTCAGTTCGCCCTCTGTGGAATAACGGCAGACAACACCAAGTTTTACTACGTGGTTGCAGCGCTGGACGCTCGCACAGCTCAGCAGGTAGCGAGCCTGCTCGACCAGCCCACAGCCCACAACAGATAAGAGGCTCTCAAGGATGCGCTGACCCGGCGCTACACGCTCTCGGACTGTGAGAGAGCAGAGAGGCTCCTGAGGCATTCCAAGTTAGGAGATGGTTCGGCTGTCGATCTGATGGAGATGTTGGCGTTAATGGGCACGGATGACGGGCATTTTCTGTTTGCCCACCTTTTTCCTCTGGAACCTTCCAACAGAGGCAAGAGCGGTTCTGGCCAATTCGCTGTTGTTCGCCGCGCGTGACTACCGTGTGCTAGCCCAGGAGGGAGATCAGATCATCCTCACTACCAGAGCGCTCACAGTCAACGCGGCGGCATCGGAACCCAGCGAGACGACCAGAGGAGGTGAGGAGCCACCGACAGCAGCGGCAGCGGGGGCCAAGGAGCGCCAGAGAGACACGCTCTGCTTCTACCACCGCTGCTTCGGAGAGAGCACACGCAGATGTGCGCCACCGTGCCAATTCAAGCACTCAGGAAACACCAAGGCCGGCAGTCGGTAGCAGCTGCGACCGCCGGCGAAGACAGCAAGCTGCTCTATGTGACAGACTCGCGCTCAGGGAGACGTTTCCTTGTAGACACTGGAGCCCAGAAGCGCATCATCCTGCTGACCTATGCCGACCGGCTGGCAGGACCCAGCGCCCCCGGGCTGGTGGCGGTAAACGGCTCGGACATTAAGACCTTTGGTGAGAGAACACTGGCTTTATCTCTACATGGCCGTACATACGAGTGAACTTTTGTCATAGCACCACTGAGTTTCCCAATCCTGGGAGCTGATTTTCTGTGTGCGCATGGTTTACTAGTTGATGTTGCTAACAGGCGCCTGGTTAATGCACTGTCCTTTGACTCTCTCCCCTGTACAGGTCGAGGGGCCGGGCCAGTAACACAAGCCAACGTCACAGCTCCAGGCGGTAAGTTCCACACACTGGTCGCTCAGTTCCCAGCACTCACGGTCCCGATGTTTTCGGTGGCCATTGCTAAACACGGGGTGGAGCATTTTATAACCACTACCGGTCCGCCTGTTTTCTAACGACCTCGGCGCTTGGACGCAGCTAAACTGGCCATAGCGCGCGAGGAGTTTGCCAACCTAGAAAGGTTGGGCATCATCAGGCGTTCGAACAGCCCATGGGCATCCCCTCTACACATGGTCCCTAAGGTTGAGGGGTCGTGGCGACCGTGCGGTGATTTCCGCAGGTTAAATAACGCCACAGCACACGACCGCTACCCGATTCCCCACATTCAGGATTTTTCCATTCACCTCGCCGGAGCACGCATTTTTTCTAAAATAGACCTGGTCCGCGGTTACCACCAGGTCCCAGTGCGCGCGGAGGACATACCCAAAACAGCGGTAATGACTCCATTCGGCTTGTTTGAGTTTCTACGCATGCCATTTGGATTAAAAGGAGCGGCACAGACGTTCCAGCGCAAGATCTCCCGTTTGTGTTCGTCTAACTGGATGATATCTTGGTAGCCAGTGCGTCCGAAGGCGAACACGTAACCCACCTCAGGATGGTTTTCCAGAGGTTAGAGGAGCATGGGTTAATAATCAACCCGGCAAAGTGCCAGTTTGGCGAGATGGGGATTGATTTTTTGGGGCACTGCATCTCACCGGAGGGAGTGATACCCTTGCCCGACAAAGTGCGCACCGTGGCGAATTTTCCCCGGCCTCAGACGGTCATGGCACTGCAAGAATTTTTGGGGATGGTTAACTTTTATAACCGGTTCCTCCCCCGCGCAGATCAACTCATGCAGCCATTGTACACCACGCTCAAGAGACGGAAACCCGCGGATTTAGTCGAATGGACTCCGGAGCGAGAGCAGACGTTCTCTGAGGTTAAAGCAGCCCTGGCAAACGCCACACTGTTGGCGCACCCAGACCGGGCGGCCCGGATAGTGCTCACTACCGATGCCTCGGACGTGGCCATAGGGGCCGTCATGGAGCAATGCGTCGCCGGTTCTTGGCAGCCGCTTGCTTTTTTCAGCAGGGTTTTGCACGACAGTGAGCGTAAATACAGCGCGTTCAACAGGGAGTTGCTGGCTCTCCACCTGGCCATATGCCGCTTCCAGTTCTGGCTTGAAGGGCGCAGCTTCACCGCGTTCGTGGACCACAAGCCACTGACGTTCGCGATGGCCAAAGTTTCGGAACCATGGTTGGGCCGGCAGCAGAGACAGCTGGCCGTGATCTCGGAGTTTACGACCGATATTCAGCATGTGTCGGGTAAACTCAATGTGGTGGCGGACTGCCTCTCGCGTGTGGTAGTGGCCCCGGTCTGCGTAGGGATAGATTATACAGCCATGGCCGCGGAGCAGATTGGCGATATGGACGTGCGCGCGCTCCAGTCTGGACCAACAGGGTTAAGGCTGGAGAGCAGAGTTCTGAAAGACAGCAAGCACCCCCTAATCTGCGACATCTCCACGGGACACCCGCGCCCGGTGGTCCTGGTCGCGTGGCACCACCGCGTGTTTGAGTCAGTTCATGCTCTGGCGCACCCAGGAGTGCGTGCGTCAGTCAAAATAGTGGGAGCGAAGTTCGTGTGGAAAGGCCTGCGCAAACAAGTGAAAGGGTGGGCTGCAGCCTGCATAGCATGCCAACGAGCCAAAGTGCACAGACACACGAAGGCTCCTTTGGAGCCGTTTAGTATACCGACTAAAAGATTCAACCATGTTCACGTGGTTCTCGTGGGCCCCCTCCCGCCATTGCAGGGGTGCACGCACCTTCTGACAGTGGTGGACCGCACCACACGCTGGCCAGAAGCAGTCCTGCTGGCGGCAACTACGTCCGCGGGCGTGGCGCGCACTTTTTTGACAACATGGGTGGCGCGTTTTGGAATCCTTATCATGTCCGATAGGGGCCCCAGTTTGTTTCTGACCTTTGGTCCACGATGGCCCACAGCCTGGGTGTTGCAATTCATCGCACAACCGTACAACCCACAGGCCAATGGGTTATGCGAGCGTTTTCATAGGTCACTGAAAGCACCGCTCAGGGCTTCGTTGACGGATGCAAATTGGGTGGACCGGTTGCCATGGGTTTTATTGGGTTGCGTTCCGCACCAAAAGAGGATTTGGAGGCTTCCCCGGCAGAACTGTTTTTTTCTCAGCCACTGCGGCTGCCCGGGGAATTTTTGCCAGATAATCCCGCGCCGGACAACTGCCCGTCTCAGCATTTGCAGCATAGTGCAGACACAGGCACGCTGCCGGGCCTGGCCCACCACTGTTTTCCACGCGCTTTTGTGCCAAAAACTTTGAAGAACGCGGAGTTTGTATTCGTCAGGCACAATGTCCACTGCCCTTCATTGTGCCCACCCTATGATGGCCCGTTCAGAGTGCTGGAAACAGGGGACAAGCATTTTTTGTTAGACTTGCGGGGTCGTCGGGACAAAATATGCATAGACAGACTTATGCCTGCCTTTGTAGTGGCGGACGAGCAAGTGCTGCTGGCTCGGGCCCCTCGGCGTGGAAGACCCCCACTGAAAACTCCCCAGGCAAACGATTCACCAGGACAGCGACACAGGCAAAGCATATTTCCCCCCCCCCCTCACCATGGCCCACCCGCAGTCAGACACGCTTCCAGCAGCCCCCCGCCGGCACAGAAACCTCCGCTACAGCAGATATGGGAGGAGACTGAAGCCCAAAAGGCGTGAGGACTGAAACTCTGTCTGGGGCGGGGGTGGGTGTAGAGACTTGGGTGAGTCAGCAGACAGCGTCTCAGTCAGGATGCAGAGGTTAAACATAGGAGGACAATAGTCAGGGACATCATGGGGAGTTGGCAAGAAGAAGGAGTCGGGGGGTTTAAGGAGAATGTATTGTGATGTTAAATGTCATGCAGTGTGATGTGAAATGTCATGCAGATGTGAGATGAGCGGTTGGGATAAAAGGAGAAATCGTGCTTGGTTGTGTCATGCTTTTTCTGTGTATGACTGATGAGAGAGTGTAATAAACTTTGTCTGTTCGTAAACCTGCTTCCTCATTTCACACACTCTCCACACCCTTAACTTAATACTTTGTTGCACAACCTTTTGAGGCAATCAGTGCAATCAAACGATTTCTGTAACTGTCAATGAGACTTCTGCATCTCTCAGCAGGTATTTTGGCCCACTCCTCATCAGCAAACTGCTCCAGTTGTCTCAGGTTTGAAGGGTGCCTTCTCCAGTCGGCATGTTTCAGCTCCTTCCACAGATGTTCAATAGGATTTAGATCAGGGCTCATAGAAGGCCACTTTAGAATAGTCCAATGTTTCGCTCTTAGCCATTCTTGGGTGTTCTTAGCTGTGTGTTTTGGGTCATTATCCTGTTGCAAGACCCATGACCTGCACTGAGACCAAGCTGTCTGACACTGGGCAGCACATTTCTCTCTAGAATACCTTGATAGTCTTGAGATTTCATTGTACCCTGCACAGATTCAAGACACCCTGTGGCAGATACAGCAAAGCAGCCTCAGAACATAACAGAATCCCCTCCATGTTTCACAGTAGGGACAGTGTTCTTTTCTTGGTATGCTTCATTTTTGCGTCTGTGAACATAGCGCTGATGTGCCTTGCCAAATAGTTCCAGTTTTGTCTTGTCTGTCTATAGGACATTCTCCCAGAAGCTTTGTGGCTTGTCAACATGCAGTTTGGCAAAATCCAGTCTGGCTTTTTTTTTTTTCAATTACATTTTTATTGGTGATCTTGGTCAGATTGTTTACATTGAGAGCAGTACTTTATTACAAAGAAAAGGTAAATAAAAAAATAATACACAAGAAAATGCCCTCGATTAATCTTCCCATAAGGTTTTTTTTTTTTTTTTTCAGTATAAAAAATAACATATAAACAAATAAACTGAACAGTGGACAAGTGGTATTAAATTTTTTTCGGTTTTGCTCTTTTCTTCCCTTCAATGGGATAGATTACTTAAAGTCTCTCCTTTGATTTCCTGTATATTGGGTCCATTTAAGCCAGTATTTATCAAATTTATCTCTTTGTAGTCGTAAAGACATGGTAATCCTTTCCATCATAAATATCTGGTATACCATATCACGTAAATCCTGAATTTTTGGTATGTCTGTTTGGAGCCATTTTCTCGTTAAGACTTTCTTTGCTGACAATAGTACAATTCTCATTAAATATTTATCTGCAAATGAGGCTATGTTAGGAATTTTCAAACCTAAGAACATGTACAGGAAGTCAAAGGGGACATGGGTAAAGAAAACCTTTTCCAGGCACTTATGTGTGTCTTTCCAAAATGGGGTAACTTTTGGGCAGGCCCAGAATACATGATAATGATTAGCCTCTTCATTTCCACATAGTCTCCAACAACCGGTACCTAAATTTTGGTGGTTTTTTTGGACTGGGGTGATAAAGAAACAAATTAAATTTTTCTATCCAAATTCCCTCCAAATAGTTGAATAAGTAGTTTTCCATTGCACTGTACATAATGATTCCCAGTCACTATCATCTATTGCTGATCCTATTTCTTTTTCCCATTTCTTCTTAATATATAGGGTATTGGTGGATTTGTTTGCTTGAAGTCCCTGATAAAATCTTGCTATAATTTTCTGAACAGTAGTAGTGCTAAAGGCCATTTGAAATATATTTAGAATTTTATTATCCTCCTTATCAGTCTTGGTCCTTATAATTTCATTATATCTATGTCTCAACTGTAGGTACCTAAAAAAGTCTTGGTTATTTAGCCCCTTTTTTGATTTAAGGGTTTGGAAGTCTGCTAGCTCCCCCTTGTGGTTAAATTGAAGTATGACGTGAGCCCCATTGACGTCCATTTTTGAAATCTTGTGTCATTACGGTTTGGTAAAAATTCTGTGTCGTAAGCGCACCATCTTAACATCATTTCAGTCTTGGTTAGTTTGTTCTCTCTACTTACGTCATTCCAAATCTTAAAAGTGAATTTTAGCCAGGGATTATCCGGGTCTTTCAAATGTGATTGCAATTTCCTGTCTGCTATCATTGCTTGTATAGGAGGGCCCTTAGTGGCTTTTTCCTCTATATCTTTCCACCTAGATTTGAACATTGGATCACATAAGCAAACCAATGGTCTTAATTGGGCAGAGTAGTAGTAGTCCCTCATACATGGCAAAGATAAGCCACCTCTGTCCTTTGGCAGTTGTAATGTACTGTATCTTATTCGAGGTTTTTCCCAAGCCATATATAGCGGGAAATCAACTTGTCCCATTCTACAAATTGTTGTTTTGACACTTCAATTGGGAGAGTTTGGAAAAGGTAAAGTAATCGGGGTAAAATGTTTATTTTTATTGATTCTATTCTATTAATTAGTCCTAAAGTTGGTATTAGACTCCATTTTCTTAAATCTGATTTTATTTTGGAATTTAATGGGCCATAATTCTTTTCAAACAACTTTCCAGTGTCTCTACTTAATATCACGCCAAGATATTTCATGGAGTCTTTGTCCCATTTAAAATCGTATTTATTTTTTAACTCCATTGAGGGTTGATAATTTAAAGTCATAATTTGTGTTTTTTCAATATTTAATTTGTAACCTGAAAGTGATCCAAACTGCTCTAATATCTCCATCAATCTAGGTAGAGATTTATTTGGTTGACCTAAATAAATTAGGACATCGTCTGCAAAAAGTGATATCTTCTGAATGTCCCCATGTATATCAATTCCCTCAATTAAATTATCTTGTCTAATGTATTGGCTAAGCGGTTCAATAAATAAAGTGAATAAAATTGGTGAAAGGGGGCAGCCCTGGCGACATGATCTTTCAAGTGAGACTGGTTTTGAAAGACTACCATTTATTTTTATTTTGGCTGTTGGTTTGTGGTAAATTGCCTGGATGGCCTTAATGATTATATGGTGAAATCCAAATTTATTCAAAACTTTGTAAAGAAATGACCATCTCACTGAGTCAAATGCTTTTTCAGCATCTAAACCCATAAGCAATGCCTCAATCTTATTTTTTTTAATATGGTGTATAACGTGGAGGGTCCTTCTAATACTGTCTTGAGTCTGCCTCTGGCGGATAAAACCAGTTTGATCATGATTAGTAAGTCTGGGTATAATATTGTCAAGTCGCTTTGCTATTATGGACGTGTATATTTTGTAGTCTAAGTTTAAGACTGATATTGGTTGATACTGGCTACAATTCAATTTATCTTTTCCCTCTTTTGGGATGACAGTGATAATCACTTCTTTCCATGAGGGAGGTGGATCCCCTCCCTTCAACACCCAGTTACACACTTCCCTCAGTCTTGGAATTAATTCCTCCCTGTAGGTCTTATACCATTCACCAGAGTAGCCGTCTGGGCCAGGGCTTTTATGTGGTTTTAGTCTTGTAATTGCATCACTGATTTCTTTATTTGTGATTTCTTTTATTAGGTTACTGTTCTCCTGTTCAGTGACACCGGGGAGATTTAGTGAACTTAAAAAGATTTCAATGTGGTCACCATTGTTTAATTTAGGCTGTGAGTAAAGGTCTTTGTAATAGGTTACAAAACTCTCCTGAATTTCTGTAATATCATCATGTGTAATCCCAGTTTTGGGATTTTTTATTCTATAAATTGTGTTATCAGCCTGTTGTTTTCTTAGTTTAAAAGCGAGCCATTTCGTTGACTTCCCTCCAGCCTCATAATAATTTTGTTTAAGATAGATAAGCTCTTTTTGCGTTTCATCAGAATATATGTTATCAATTTCTTTTTGTAATCTTTTTATTTCATATTGTTTGTCATTGTTTAAAGTAATTTTGTGTTGTCTTTGTAGTTCCTTAAGATCCATTTGTAATTTTTCGAGTTTTTCTTTTTTTTGTTTTTTTAATGAAAGAGGTGCTGGCAATAATTTTGCCTCTTATAACCGCTTTAAAAGCATCCCATAAAATGGATGGTGATACTTCCCCATTATCATTTTCCTTAAAGTATTCATCAATTTCTTCTTTTAATTTCTCTTTCATTTTTGAATCATTCAAAATATTGGAATTAAGTTTCCAAGTTATGGTTTTGCGAGTATCATTCATACAGATAGATAAATATATTGGAGAGTGATCTGACAGATCAATTGTGCCAATATCACTTGTTTTAATCTTATATCTGTCTTTATTAAATGTGAAGAAGTAATCAATTCTCGAATATGTAGAATGGGGGGCAGAAAAATGTGTATAATCGCGTCCAGAAGGGTTAAAATCTCTCCAGATATCGATAATTCCGGTTTCACTCATGATACTGTTTATTTTCTTTATTATTGATTTTTTTGTGCGGAGTCATTCTTAGAACTGTCCAGTTTTGACAACCGTACATTCATGTCCCCTCCACATATCAACATTCCTTCAGTTTCAGATACCATCATTTCGAACATCTGTTTATAAAAATTACAATTACTTCCTGGTGGTGCGTATATGTTGAGAATAGTTACTAATGAGCCATCAATTTTTCCTTTTACCAATATATATCGCCCCTCTTTATCCTTCTTGTCAGATAAATATTCAAAACAAATCTGTCGTGAAATGAGAATTGCAACACCTCTACGGTGGCCAAGTTTGTATGATGATCCATAGACATGCTTATAAAAACCTCGTTTAAGCTTTTTGAGTTCTTGGTCTAATACATGCGTTTCTTGTAGAAGGGCCACATGTATCTTTTCTTTTTTGAGTTTGGAGAGTATTTTGGAACTTTTTTGTGGGCTGATAATTCCATTTACATTAAAGGAGATGACATTGATAGTCTGATTGTTGGCTATAATTTGTTTTTCTTTTTCTCTTCCTTAATAAACATAAGTATACCACTTGTCCAAACAGTGCTGCTCTGAACTGCAGCCAAACAAAACAATAACAAACATTTGAGGAAATAAACCAGGATTTCCGTTTGTGGGGTTTAAAGAAAAACAAACCCTGTAAGACCTGATGTTGTGAGTCTTTAAGAGGGTAAGCCACTTGCGTCAGGGTGGGCCCTCTAGTGGAGCGTCCATCGTCACGCCTTTCCTCCATATTATGCCTGAACAGCCATTTCCCGGCAGCTGATTTAGATTGGCAATAAGTCTTAGGTTTCACTCATTTCTCGTGTTTAGTTATTGTATTATCTCTTAATAGAAAAACCATGTATATAAAAAAAATAAAATAATAAATAAAATAAAATAAACCACGGATAAGTCATTATTAAATCAGATTACCTGTAACTGGGTTATAAATTGAACAGCAGATTTATATTGGCGTTTTTACATGGATTCCCTTCTGTATTGTTGCAGTTTCTCCTTTATTGATGATGGTCCCGTCTGACCTGGATCCAGCGGTGTGCGTCGCTCTCCTCTTGTGCTTTGTTTAGTGGTCCACGCTGTTTTCTGAATCCGTGCCATCAGTGTCTCCGGTGGCTTGTAGACAGTTACTGGGAATTCTCTGTCAAACATGTCTTTAGTTGCATCTTCAGCGGAGTTATAAAGTTTTGTTTCGTCTGGGTAGAACACTCGGAGTTTAGCTGGAAACGGGGTCTGGAAACGTACCCCTCGTTGTTTTAGGATCTTTTTAGCCTCTGCGTATGTCTGTCTCTGCTTAAGGACGTCAGGTGCATAATCGTGATCAAGGTTAATCTGTTTGCCCTTCCACTGAAATCCCCTCATTTGCCAAGTTTTCCTGAGCACCTCTTCCTTGCTCTTGTAACTGGTAAAGCGTGCAATGATGGATCGAGGTGGTGCTCCGGCTGGGGGAACTGCTGCCAGGGCGCGGTGTGCGCGTTCAATATGCAAGTCCAGTGTCGAGGGCAGTTGGAGCTTTTCCCTCAGAAGATTTTCAACAAAATCTATCATAGTCGGAGCACCTTTCTCTTCGTTTTCAATCACACCATATATCCGTACGTTATTTCTACGAGAACGCCCCTCCTGGTCGGTGATTTGGGCCTGTAGCTTAGACTGGAGTTTCACGAGCTCTGTAATCACCTCCTCTATTGTTTCCACTCGTTCCTCCGTTTCCAAAATGCGTCCCTCCGCTGTTTCGAGTCTTGCATTAATCTTGCTGATTTCTGCTTTAACTTCATTCGACTGTTGCGTATTTTCTTTTCTGAAGTCCCTGATTTCCATCAGTATCGCCTTCAAATCAATGCTGTCGTCTTCCTCCATTTTGCTGGCACCAGCACTAGCCAAACCGACGCTGTCGTCGTTAGCTTCAGTTTCTTCGGTATCAAACTCCGTAGTTTCAGCCTGTTTCTTGGTTTTTGACTTGCCTTTTACCATTGCCCTTTTAGTTGATCGTCTTGAGCTGGTAGTTCTATAGGTTTTCGCGTTTTAAGGGCTTTTTCAATATGACCGTGCCGGGAGCAGAGGTTCTATGCTGTTGCCTTCATGGCGTGCACCGACCGTCTCCAGTCTGGCTTTTTTATGATTTGTTTTCAACAGTGGTGTCCTCCTTGGTCGTCTCCCATGAAATCCACTTTGGCTCAAACAACGACGGATGGTGTGATCTGACACTGATGTACCTTGACCTTGGAGTTCACCATGAATGTGTTTTGAGGTTTTTCTGGGCTCTTTTGTTACCATTTGTATTATCTGTCTCCTCCTGTGGCCACATCCAGGGAGGTTGGCTCAGTCCCATGGATATTAAATTTCTGAATGATATGTACAACTGTAGTCACAGGACATCAAGCTGCTTGGAGATGGTCTTATAGCCTTTACCTTTAACATGCTTGTCTATAATTTTCTTTCTAATCTCCTGAGACAACTCTCTCCTTTGCTTCCTCTGGTCCATGTTTAGTGTGGTACACACCATGTCACCAAACAGCACAGTGACTACTTGTCACCCTTTAAATAGGCCCACTGACTGATTACAAGTTTGTAGACACCTGTGATGTTAATTAGAGGACACATTTTGGTTGAATATGTCCCTATGGTCACATTATTTTCAATCTTTTCTAGGGGTACCATCATTTTTGTCCAGGCCTGTTTCATGAGTTTGTTTTTTAAAATAATTCTATTGAACCACAATTCAAAAGCATTGTCTGATTTTCATCGGTTAATTTTCATAGAATTTTTATTTATTACCACTTTTGTCAGATTCAAGTTATTTCTGTGATCATTGTGGATTTTTCTTTCATTAACAGAGGGGTACCAACAATTTTGTCCATGTGTGTACTTGATAGATTAGAACACTATGTTAGACTTAATGGAACTTCATTACAGTGGTTCAGATCTTATTTATCTGATAGGTTCTAGTTTGTTGATGTCAATAATGAATTTTCTTTAGTTTATATATATATATGCTTCCGTTAGACAACATTATTAAAAAGCACTTTATACATTTTCATTGTCATACAGATGACACAATTATACCTGTTCATGAGGCCAGATGATAGTCATCAATAAGCCAAATTGGAAGCCTGTCTTAAGGAAATCAAAGCTTGGATGACTTGTAATTTCCTGCTATTAAATTCAGATAAGACTGAAGTCATTCTTGTTTAGCCAAAAAACCTTAGAAATACCTTTCCACATCAAACTTTCAGTTTGGATGCAGTTACTCTCTTAATAGCTCTGTAAGGAACCTTTTAAATTATTTTTGATCAAGATCTGTCTTTCAATTCACATATTAATTTTGTTTCTAAGACTACCTTCTTTTCTTTGGGTAATATCACCAAGTTTAGGAACATTTGTCTCAGAGTGATGCTGAGAAACTGATCCATGCTTTTGTTAGCTCTAGATTACATTATTGCAATTCTTTATCAGGTTATCCTATAACATCTTTAAAATGTCTTCAGCTGATAAAAATGCTGCAGCAAGAATTTTAACAGGTACCAGAAGGAGAGATCATCTCTCTCCGGTTCTGGCCTCCTTTCATTGGCTTCCCATAGAGTTTAGAATTAAATTTAAAATTCTTTAAGTTTTGTAGGGTTCCCCCTACAGTTGAAAGTGCTATGAGATTACTGTTGTTGTGAAATGGCGCTATATAAATAAAGTTGAATTGAATTGAATTCATTATTGATCATCTATTGATAATTTTTATGTATTATCTATTTTTCTGAGGATTGCTAATTATTTTGCTCATTAATTTCTTTGATACCCCCTATTTTCAGAATCAGAATCAGCTTTATTGGCCAAGTATGCACAACACATACAAGGAATTTGACTTTGGCTAAAAACTTGCTCTCGTTGTTCAGGTGGAGGATTTAAATAAGGATTCAATGACAACAGAGTATGTACAGTAAATTACAGTCTGTCCACGTTTCTATAAAAGGATGCAAATATATACAGGAATATATGCAGTTATTTACTCAGACTAACCACACTTTGCAGAAATATATGAATGAATTGATGCATGGAGACGCACATGCAGCAAAGTTATAGGGTATTTACTTAATTTTTTTACTGAAAGGAAGTGTTTTACCACTTTTAATTTAAATGAAAATTTGTGGGTAGTACAGCTCCTTCAAAAAATGAGATTTCAATAATCATGGCTTCTTTTGTGACGTCTTGAACTAATTTACAAATTCCATTTAAGAAAAACAAAATAGCTATCTGTGCATTTTTGATATGCTTCAGCATTGATAAATAAGATCAGTTTGTCCAGTTGAACGCAGATAGGTTGAATTTGGATAAATGAATAAAGATTGCATCACACTCTTTCAGTCAATGGAAAGGTGGAAATTTTGCCTAATTAGAATTTGGTTTAATTTTTACAAGGAATGCCTCATTTTATACATTCCTTGGTAAATTATGGGGTGGAATGTAGTTCTCCCTGACCCAGCTTGGCCACGGCCGAGTCAGGAAAACACATTCCTCATTACTGTCACATTTCTGAAGTATGATGTTGTCACACCATTATGTGGTGAGTAACATCAAATGTATCCTGCAGTGCAAAATCATATAAAATCATATAAACATTGCATTTGTAAAGTCAGAGTCATTTAAATCGGTATACCTTATGTCATTTACAATGTCATACAAAGTCATACTTAGCTTCAAAAATGCTTATCAATTTAAGGATCCTTTCTCCTGTGGTAAGTCAATGTCTTTTATTAATTTATTACATATTGCATATGTCACCAAAGATTTATTAAATTAAAAAGTAATTGATAGGATATTTTCAGATTTCATTAATTATTTTACGTGATTTTAATGCTACATTATTCTATTTTATATTATAATTGTATCCGGTGCATATAATGAGCCAGTGTCTGATTCACTGTATTTTTCCATTGTCTCAGAGCTTGAAAAGACTGTCTGTTTTTCACAGAATGAATGAATCTTTATTTTGGATAGATTAAAAGTAAAGATTAAAAAAGAAACAGAATAATATAAAAAAAGGGGGAAAAAATCCAACAAGGTCAAATTAGACAATAACTCCTCTGATTATACAGTTCAACATAAGTTATCCGAAATGGGTGATGGCTGAAGCCGCAGCTTATACTGCCCACCCATATTCCATCCAAGATTTCAAAAGGAAAAACAAAACAAGAGCGATTACAATTCGGAACAAAGTTAAGACAAAATGTGTCAAAAAAAAGTAAGTGATCAGTCTGCCAAGGTCTCCGCCTTTGACCGCCACCTAATCCACATAGCACCGGACCCCCATGATCCCTCCTGCAGGTGGTGAGCCCACTGGAGGGCGGACCCATGTAACTCCTTCGGGCTGAGTCCGGCGGTTGGTCGAACCTCGGATTCAGGAGGAGCAATGTGGTTTTCGTCCTGGCCGTGGCACATCAGACCAGCTCTTTACCCTCTCGGGAATTCTTGAGGGTTCGTGGGAGTTTGCCCAACCAGTTTACATGTGTTTTGTGGACTTGGAGAAGGCATTTGACCGCGTCCCTCGTGGATTTTTGTGGGGGGTGCTTCGGGAGTATGGGGTATCGGGCTTGTTGTTACGAGCTATTCAGTCTCTGTACGAGGGTGATTCTTCAATTAATGACATAACGCACGGCTCAGGAGACACACACGCAGGCTCAGAGTGAATTCAATAGCTTTATTCAACAACAAGGATGAGTGGATGCGTGTCTGTGGAATGTGGATGTACTGGTGGCGGACGTCAGCGTCAGGCACGGAGGCAGGAGACCGTACAGCCAGACAACCCTGGGAAGAGAGCACAGGGAGAAGGTGACGGGCACCAAACCAGTACAACAGGTAATGAGAGGTTAGTTGGCTTACTTGGCAGGGCAGGTGGCAGGCGTGCTCAAGGGAGAGTCCGGAAGACAGAGACCTGACGATGCACCTGACAGCAGCAGCGAGGTGGTGATGCAGGGGCGGAGTCCGCCGCCGGGAAAGATCCACCTGTGCACAGGGGAAAGACTGGAACACAAGTGGAGGTATGCTTACGTGAGCGATCTTGCTGTTTGGCGAGGGGGTTCCTCTGGAGCAAGTAGCCGAAGGGAACAGACGGCTTCAGGCCGAAGCTCAGGGCTGAGCGGCTTATATGCCCCGCCGCTGACGAGGTGCAGGTGTGCGCTCAGCTGGCGCCGCTAATGAGCGGCGAGTTGTAACAGTACTCCCCCCTCTAGCAACGCCTCCTGGCGATGGTTTATTGGGGCGCTTCCGGTGAAACTCGGTGATGAGAGAGCGATCCAACACGGACGAGGAACGAACCCATTGCCTCCATTCTGGACCATAGCCCTCCCAGTCCACCAAATACTGTAGCCCGCGACCCCGGCGTCGGGAGTCCAAGATGGTCGAGACAGTCCAGGCCGGATGGCCATCAATCATCCGGGGCGCGGGCGGCGCAGCAGGAGGGGGGTAGATGGGATCAGACACCACCGGTTTCACCTTGGAGACGTGGAAGGTGGGATGGATGTGGAGGGAGGGGGGAGTAGCAACACGCACTGCCACCAGGTTGATTATCTTGGTGACGGGGTATGGACCCATGAAACGTTTAACCAACTTCCTCCTCTCACCCTTCAGGTTCACATCCTGCGTGGATATCCAGACCGGTTGGCCCACCTGGTAGGTAGGAGCAGGCCTTCTATGCTGATCCGCTGTGGCCTTATTGCGCTCCGCCGTGCGTAAAAGCGCATTGCGCGCGGCTGTCCAGATGGAGCGACACCGCCTGAGGTGAGCCTGGACCGTGGGGACTGCCGACTCGTTCTCCAGCGAGGGAAACAAAGGGGGGTCGTAACCCAGGGACACCTTGAAAGGGGACATCCCTGTGGCTGAGGAGCGAGCGGTGTTGTGAACATATTCTACCCAGGCAAGGTGTTTGCTCCATGACGCAGGCTTTGAGGCGGTGACGCAGCAGAGAGCAGCCTCCAGCTCCTGGTTGGTCCATTCACACTGCCCGTTAGATTGGGGGTGATGGCCGGAGGAGAGGCTTACTTGGGCTCCTAGTGTCTTGCAGAAACTCTGCCAGATGTCCGAGGTGAATTGGGGACCCCGGTCGGAAACCACGTCAGCTGGTATCCCATGCAGCCTGACCACGTGTTGGATGAGGAGATCTGCCGTCTCCAAGGCAGAGGGTAGCCCCCGTAATGGCACGAAATGGGCAGCCTTGGAGAAACAGTCGACAATGGTCAAGACTGTGTCGAAGTTGTTAGAGACGGGGAGACCAGTGACGAAGTCCAATGCGATGTGCGACCAGGGCCTACCAGGGACGGGCAGGGGCTGGAGCAAACCCGCAGGGGGAGAGTTGCCGGTCTTACTGGTGGCACAGACGGGGCAGGCCCGGGCGTAGCGGGCAGCGTCCTTGCGCAATCCCGGCCACCAAAAGGAGTGTTGGAGCAGGTCAATCATTCGGGAGGTCCCAGGATGGCAGGCTAGCTTGGACGTGTGAAGCCAATGGATGACCTCCCCCCGAATGGAGGACGGGACGAAGAGCCTCCCCTCCGGTCCGCCGCCCGGATCCGGTTCTGATTCCTGCGCCCTCCGGACCTTATCCTCAATCTCCCAGGTAACGGCTCCCACAATGCATGACCTGGGCAGGATGGTATGAACAGCGTCCCCCGAGTCTTCAGGGGTGAATTGCCTGGAGAGGGCGTCAGGGAGTCCGTTCTTGGAGCCCGGTCTGAATGTGATGGTGAAACGGAATCTAGCAAAAAACAGGGACCAACGGGCCTGGCGGGCGTTCAGACGCTTGGCAGTTCTTAAATATTCCAGATTTTTGTGATCCGTTAACACCACGAAGGGCAGGGCAGCCCCCTCCAGCCAGTGACGCCACTCTTGGAGCACGAGCTTGATGGCAAGAAGCTCCCTGTCCCCCACGTCGTAGTTGCGTTCCGCCGGGGACAAGCGCCGGGAGAAGAAGGCGCACGGCCGTTTGACCCCATCAGCAGGTGACCGCTGAGACAGCACCGCCCCCACCCCCGTATCCGAAGCGTTGACCTCCACGATGCACTGCAAAGAGGGATCGACCTGGCTGAGGACCCGGGAGGATGAAAACTCCGCCTTCAGCGCCTGGAAGGCCGCCACAGCCTCTTCAGTCCACTGGAACCAGGTTTTAGGGGAGGTGAGACGGGTCAGAGGGCCGACGATGGCTCCAAAGTTGGGCACAAAGCGGCGGTAGAAGTTGGCAAAGCCGACGAATTGCTGCACCTGCTTTCTAGATGTGGGAGTCGGCCAATCTACTACCGCTTTAATCTTGGCTGGGTCTGGGAGCACCTGGTCATGGGAGATGACAAACCCGAGAAATGACATCTTCTTGGCATAGAACTCGCACTTCTCCGCCTTCACGTACAACCGATTCTCCAGTAACCTCTGCAGGACCCGTCTCACATGCACCTGGTGCTCATCCCTGGACTTGGAGAAGATGAGAATGTCATCCAGGTAGACGAACACAAACAGGCCGATGAAATCCCGGAGAACGTCATTTATCAGGCGCTGAAAGACGGCTGGAGCGTTGGTTAACCCAAACGGCATGACCAGGTATTCAAAGTGACCGTTCGGGGTACGGAAGGCTGTTTTCCATTCGTCTCCCTCCCGGATCCGGACAAGGTGGTACGCGCTGCGGAGATCCAGCTTGGTAAACCAGGTCGCCCCCTGGAGGGAGTGGAAGGCAGTGTCCATCAGGGGCAGGGTGTAACGGTCCTTCTCCGTGATGTCGTTTAGGGCTCGGAAGTCGATGCACGGACGAAGCGAGCCATCCTTCTTGCCCACGAAGAAGAACCCTGCACCTAATGGCGATGATGATGGGCGAATAATACCTGCGCTGAGAGATTCCTTGAGGTATGAGTTCATAGCCTCCTTCTCCGGTGCTGACAGGCTGTAGAGTCGTCCCGAAGGGAGGGGCGCCCCCTGGCGGAGGTTTATGGCGCAGTCGTAAGGCCTGTGTGGAGGAAGGGACATTGCCTTGGACTTACTAAAGACTGCGCCCAGGTCGTGAAACTCCACGGGCACCAAGGAGAGGTCCGGGGGCGTGGCATCCTTGACCACGGGAGGAGAGGATGGCGAGCAGGCAGCGGATTGGAGGCAGGTGCTCATACAAAAGGTACTCCAGGCTGTTACCTTCCCGGTCTTCCAATCCAGGACGGGGTTATGGAGACGGAGCCATGGATAACCCAGGATCACTGGAGACACTGAAGAAGGCAAGATGTAGAATCTCCTCCCGGTGATTCCCAGAGACAATGACAGGAACGGGGTTTGTCCGGTGGGTCAGTTTCCCCAGAGATACATGGGAGAGATTGATGAGGGTGAGAGGAGTTTTGAGGGGCTGGCAACGGATGCCCAATCAGGTTGCCAGGCTTTGTGAAATAAAGCTGCCTTCCGCGCCTGAGTCCACCAGTGCATGAGTGAGATGCCCTGTGATGTTGTGGCAGAAGCGGATGGGCAGCGACAAATGAGTGAGGGGAGTTGTCCGGTTAGCGTCTGCGAGGCCCCCTACAGTGACTCGCGGACCTCCCCGTTTGGCTTCTCCGGGCATTGCTCCACCGTGTGCTGGTCGTCCCCGCAATACATGCAGAGACCCAGCTCACGTTGGCGTTGTCTCTCCGCTAGGGGGAGCTTTGCCCGGCCTGTCACCATTGGCTCCGACTCCTCGGGAACCTCTGGTGGCGGTAACGCCAGGGGGCGAGCTTGAAGCTGGCGTGACGAGGCCCCCCGAGAGCAAGAAGGCTGCTTCCGCTCTGAGGCGCGCTCGCGCAACCGGTTATCCAAGCTGATTGTGAGTGAGATTAGCTCCGCCAGTGTTTCAGGGACATCCCGACCAGCCAGTTCATCCCTCAGACCAGAGTTTAAACTGTGGAGGAAGATGCCGCAGAGGGCTCGTTCCTCCCAGCCAACCTCCTCCGCTGTAACCCGGAAGTCAATGGCATAGTCTGCGGCCGATCGGGTCCCCTGCTGCAGGCTGAGGAGACGATCGGTCAGGACACTCTCCACACGGGAGTGATCAAAGACTTCCAGAAAATGTTTAACAAACTGGCCATAGGTGAGGGAGGCATAACCGGGCCTCGCCATTACAGCATAAGCCCAGGTGAGTGCCCGACCCTCCAGGAGGTTTCCTATATAGCCAATTTGGCTATGGTCTGAGGGAAAGTCCCCGGGGACGCGCAGAAACACCGACTCACACTGCATGATAAATCCCCGCGCTCCACCGAGCTTACCGCTAAAGCGGGCGGGAGTAGGAATGGGTGTGAGTCGGGCTGGGGTACCCGGGGCTGACTGGGCGGCCGCTGAAGCAGCAGGAGCTGCACCTCCCTGACGAGCCGGGGGGAACGGCTGTCGGGGGTCCAGACGGTCTAACCGGTCAGTTATTAAAGTCAATTGATTAAGTATCACTTGCTGCTGATGAGCTATTAAATCCACCCGAGCCTCGAGGGTGGAAAATCAGCGTGCGAGCCCGCTGTCCGCCGAGCTGCTCTGCTGAAGCCGTACTGACATAACGCGCGGCTCAGGAGACACACACGCAGGCTCAGAGTGAATTCAATAGCTTTATTCAACAACAAGGATGAGTGAATGCGTGTCTGTGGAATGTGGATGTACTGGTGGCGGACGTCAGCGTCAGGCACGGAGGCAGGAGACCGTACAGCCAGACAACCCTGGGAAGAGAGCACAGGGAGAAGGTGACGGGCACCAAACCAGTACAACAGGTAATGAGAGGTTAGTTGGCTTACTTGGCAGGGCAGGTGGCAGGCGTGCTCAAGGGAGAGTCCAGAAGACAGAGACCTGACGATGAACCTGACAGCAGCAGCGAGGTGGTGATGCAGGGGCGGAGTCCGCCGCCGGGAAGGATCCACCTGTGCACAGGGGAAAGACTGGAACACAAGTGGAGGTATGCTTACGTGAGCGATCTTGCTGTTTGGCGAGGGGGTTCCTCTGGAGCAAGTAGCCGAAGGGAACAGACGGCTTCAGGCCGAAGCTCAGGGCAGAGCGGCTTATATGCCCCGCCGCTGACGAGGTGCAGGTGTGCGCTCAGCTGGCGCCGCTAATGAGCGGCGAGTTGTAACAATTAAGGGAGTTTTTCCAGGGTAGATTTTCAAGAAAAAAATATTTTTTAGAAAAAACAATGATTGCTTTTGTTTACTTTAGGTTGTAGTAGCTATGAAAAAAATAACTGTGTCTCAATGATGACATTTTAATACTTTTTCTGTGTGTTGAAAATTCAAATGTGCAAGAATTTCACTGTTTTGTGCTTGTCCCCAACCCAGACTTTTTGACTTCCCCTCTATAATAAAGCGATAAAAAGTGCTAAATTCATTAAACCTTTACTTTGCATTTCCTCATAACAGCTTAAAAAGATATTTTTCAAATTCATATATTTTATATTTGTTCAATTTACTATTTATTTATAGTTAAATATCGCTGTCCCTCATACATCTGTCATTACCATCACGCTCAATGTTTTAGAGAGCAATAAAGTTTTTACAAACAGTTACCGTACTTAAATTGTTGCATGCAAATTAGATGCTCCAGAGGAACATGTCCAGACATGAGGCACAAGCCTGATTTTTTGATGCCCACATATGTAAGTAATTTGATGTTTTATACATCCTGATCTGAGAATATGTTTATTAGGCGTCATTACCAAACAAGTTACTATTTTAGTATTTTAATTCAGTAATACAAAAATTTCACTTTATTTAGATATATTCAGTGTACATTGTATGCTAGCTAACCAATTAGCTTAGCAAGTCTAAAACTTAGCCAACATTTTCTGCAAAGAATGAAAATTGTCATTACCATCGCGTGTCATTACCATCACAAAAGTGACTGTGATGGTAATGACGATCTGTGATGGTAATGACAATTTATGTTTTTATTTCCTAATAACTAGCATATATTAGCTTAATTTACTATTTACTACTTTACTATGGTACATACACGGGCTGCACGGTGGCGCAGTGGTTAGCACTGCGGCAGCACAGTTTACCCTTGGCCGGGGGATCCTGGGATCGTGGGTTCGGTCCCAGCCCCCAACCAACAGTGATCTGTGTGGAGTTTGCATGTTCTCCCCGTGTATGCGTGGGTTTACCCCGGGATTTCTCCGGTTCCCTCCCACAGGCCAAAAACATGCAGGTTAGGTTAATTGGAGACTCTAAAGTGGCCCTAGGTGTGAATGTGTGTGTGAATGGTTAAGGGATAGAATCAGAATCAGAATCAGATTTATTGTCATTGTTCATGTAGTACATAAACTAGGAATTTGTCTCGGTGCAATGCTGCAACATTAAACATGATAAAATAAAAGAAATAAAAAACTATACATGCAATAAAGTGTAGAATAAGAATGAGTAATACTAGTCAAAGCAGTTTTTAAATATATTAGCAGATATTGTGGAGTACCACATAGTGCAATCGGTAATGCAAAAAGAAAACAGTGATGATTGACATGAGTCTGGTTGAGCTGCTGTACATAGTGCACGAGAGTCAATAAGTCACTTAGTGTTCAGCAGTCTGATGGCAGAGGGGAAGAAGCTGTTCATGTGATGGGAGGTTTTAGTCTGAATGGACCGAAGTCTTCTACCTGAGTGGAGGGGGGCAAACAGTACGTGACCAGGGTGTGAAGGATCGGCTATGACCCGGCCAGCACGCCTCCGGGTCCTGGAGATGTACAGGTCCTGGAGAGATGGGAGCTTGCAGCCGATCACCTTCTCAGCAGCGCGCACAACACGCTGCAGCCTTAGTCTGTCCCTGGCAGTGGCTCCTGCGTACCACATGGTTATGGAGGTGGTGAGGATGGACTCGATGATGGCTGTGTAGAACTGCACTAACATCTTGGTGGGTAGCTTGAGCTTCCTCAGCTGCCGCAGGAAGAACATCCTCTGCTGGGCCTTTTTAATGAGGGAGCTGATGGTCGGCTCCCACTTGAGGTCCCGGGTGATGGTGGTGCCCAGGAAGCGGAAGGAATCTGCAGTGGTGATGGGAGAGCCTGTGAGGGTGAGGGGGGGGCAGAGGGGTTGTGACTTTCCTGAAGTCCACAATCATCTCCACTGTCTTCAGAGCGTTCAGCTGCAGGTTGTTGTGGCTGCACCAGGACGCCAGCTGGGCCAACTCTCTCCTGTAGACGGACTCGTCGCCGTTGGAGATGAGCCCGATGAGGGTGGTGTCGTCCACAAACTTGATCATCTTGACAGACTGGTGGCTGGAGGTGCAGGAGTTGGTATAAAGGGAGAAGAGTAGGGGGGAAGTACACAGCCCTGGGGTGATCCGGTGCTGATGCTAACAGAGTCTGAGACAGTCTTTTCCAGCCGCACATGCTGCCTCCAGTCCGTCAGGAAGTCGGTGATCCACCTGCAGAGGGAGTCAGGCACGTTGAGCAGGGACAGCTTGTTCCGGAGCAGAGTGGGGCGGATGGTGTTGAATGCAGAGCTGAAGTCCACAAACAGAATCCTGGCGTAGGTTCCCGGGGAGTCCAGGTGCTGCAGGATGGAGTGGAGGGCCAGGTTGACTGCGTCGTCCACAGACCTGTTGGCTCGGTAGGCAAACTGCAGCGGGTCCTGGAGGGGAGTGGTGATGGACTTGAGGTGGAGCAGGACCAGGCGCTCAAAGGACTTCATGACTACAGAGGTGAATGCTACAGGTCTGTAGTCGTTAAGTCCAGTGATCCGTGGCTTCTTGGGGACAGGGATGATGGTGGAAGATATGAGGCAGGTCGGCACGTGGCATAGCTTAAGGGAGGTGTTAAAAATGTCTGTGAAGACAGGAGTCAGCTCTTTCGCACAGTGTCTCAGGGTGGAGGGAGACACGCCGTCCGGACCGGGGGCCTTGCGCAGGTTCAGTCTGGAGAACTGTCTGTGCACGTCCTGCTCACTGATGACAAGGGCAGGGGGGGAGGAGGGGGGGCCGCCTTTGATGAAGTAGGGACCGTGGAGGCAGTGGAGCTGGGGGGAGGGGGGGAGTTGGACACAGCTGACGAGGTGTCAAAACGGGCATAGTGTTGGGACAGTCTTTGACAAAGGGCTTTGTCATCCTGACCTATATAGGTCTTTTCCACTGTCCCCGCTTAGCCTCGAGTTGAGAACCGGACTGTTTTAACCCTGACTTGGTTCTCCCGCGATTGCTTTCCCACAAGCCCACCCTCCCCAGGCTGAGACTCCAGGTGTGGGTGGGATTTCTTGAACAGCAAGGCGGCGCCACACTGTCGTGACGTCAGTCACGCGACTTCATCCTCCAAAACAAAGAAAATGGCTGATTATGAGGCGAGGATTTTTATCGTTCTCGTTCTTTGGCTTTTTACAAAAATCAGTGCCATCCAATGTAACGTTTTTAGACGGCGTGCATTGAGACGACGTGCATTGAGACAAAGGTATGAGGCAGTGACCATGAGGCTCTCGGCTGCCCGATTTGAATATGAGGCCGCAACACTGAGGTTAAATGCTCAACACATGCGGGAGCGTCTGTTGGTAAGGTAACGCATGCTAATGTTTACAAATTTCATTTTATAGTCATGTTATTTTTTAGGTACAGCATTTTTAGGTCGCCTGGTCATTGTTATTAAATGCATTACGGGGTGTGTGTGTGTGTGTGTGTGTGTGTGTGTGTGTGTGTGTGTGTGTGTGTGTGTGTGTGTGTGTGTGTTTCAGTTGTTTGCTTCGTTGCGAAATAAACGCTGCAGCCCGTCGGTGTGGACAGTCGACCGTGCTTCGCAGTGGTGGGAGGATATTGTTCCCCGCTTCTCAAACACGGAGTGGTTGCAGAACTTCCGGATGTCCGAGGACACTTTTACCTACCTGTGTCACAAATTGCGCCCATGCATGGAGCGTCAAAATACAACCTTCCGCCTATGTGTGCCTGTGAGGAAGAGAGTTGCAGTTGCACTGTGGAAGCTTGCTACTGGATCAGAGTACCGCACTATTGGCCATCTTTTTGGGGTTAGCATCACAACGGTGTGCAGGTGTGTTCAGGATTTTTGTGCAGCAGCAGAGTCATTGCTGGTTCCAGAACAACTACGTTGTCCTGATGAAGCGAGGTTCAATGACATTTCTGCCTACGTGGAGAATCGGTGGGGGCTTCCATTGTGTGTTGGTGCCATCGATGGCTCCCACATACCCATCATAGCGCCACCAGAATTTCACACCGACTACTTTAATCGTAAAGGCTGGCACTCGCTGATCCTTCAAGGTGTTGTAGATGGAAAGGGTTTGTGCTGGAATGTTTTTGCTGGGCTGCCAGGGAGCATGCATGATGCTAGGGTGCTGAGACTGTCTACACTGTGGGATTTGGCCAGTCGTGGAGACCTCTTCCCACCTATCATCCGGAACATTGGTGCGGTACGTGTGGGCTAGTACCTACTCGGAGACTCTGCATATCCACTGCAAAACTGGCTGTTGAAAGCATTCCATGAGACCGGACGGCTGACTGCAGAACAGCACACGTTCAACCAGACCATCAGTCGAGTACGTGTGGTTGTGGAAAATGCTTTCAGCAGGCTAAAGGGAAGGTGGCGCTGCCTTCTGAAACGGAATGACTGTGACATGAAACTGGTTAAATCTATGGTGCTGACTTGTTGTGCTCTGCATAATCTGTGTGAGAGTCATGCAGAGACGTTTGATATTACATTGGTTGATGCAGCAGATGAACCAGTGGTGGCAGCGTCACAGGGAGCAGAGGAGCAGGGTGGCGATGTACGAGATGCTGTGATGCAGTACTTGTGTAGCAATAGGTAGAATTCTACTGTCATACAAATTGCTGTACATACATATTGAAAAATGTATTTTTTGGAAATAAAATGTTGTGTTTTATATATGTACCTGTCCTCTGTTGTTCATAACGCTTATCTCTTACAGTAGGGGTAATTACATTCAGCAAGACCGCAAAGCCCATCTTCATAAAATTCAGCTGGAGAAGCTACTTTTTGGTTATGTGGGAATAAAAATTGAACTATAAGTATTGGTTTGCTAAATGTCAGATTGCCAGGTAATGTTCTCCCACTTTTACTAAAAACTTTATTCTTAACAATTTTGAAAAGGTAATACTAATTTCTCAAAAGTTATTTTCCAAAAAAGTTGTGGTACTGTGAATAACATGCATAAACACCACACAGACCATGTTCAAAAAATGAAGCTAGAAAAGCCCAATTTGCTTAGGTGGGAATGCAAATTGTACTATGAGTTATCAGTTGATAAATTTCATATTACCATGCAATGGTCTCCCACTTGTACTTACAAAATGATTTGTAAGATTATTGAAAAGCTAATATCAATTCTCCTCAAATTATTTTCTAATAACTGTTGTGGTACTGTGAATTACAAGCAGAAACACCACACAGACCATGTTCCAAAAATGCAGCTCGACAACTCACTTTTTTCTTATGTGGGAATGCAAATTGAACTAGAAGGCATGTGTTGATAAATTTCATATTCCCATGTAATGGTCTCCCACTTGTACTTGCAAAAAGATTTTTAATTTTATTTAAAAGCTAATAAAATTTTCCTCAATTGATTTCAAACAACCTTTGTGGTGCTCTGAATCACAAGCAGAAACACCACACAGACCATGTTCCAAAAATTCTTCTAAACAAGCCACTGTGGCTTACGGGGGGAATGCAAATTGAACTAGAAGGCATGTGTTGATAAATTTCATATTCCCATGTAATGGTCTCCCACTTGTACTTGCAAAAAGATTTTTAATTTTATTTAAAAGCTAATATAAAATTTTCCTCAATTGATTTCAAACAACTTTTGTGGTGCTGTGAATTACAAGCAGAAACACCACACAGACCATGTTCCAAAAATGCAGCTTGACAACTCACTTTTTGCTTATGTGGGAATGCAAATTGAACTAGAATGCATGTGTTGATAAATTTCATATTCACATGTAATTGTCTCCCACTTTTAATTAAAAAATGAATTCTAATAATTTTTAAAAGACAATAGAAATTTTACTCAATTTCAATTAAATAACTGCTGCGGTAATGTGAATTAGAACCAGAAAAACAACACACGACCATGTTCAAATAATTTAGCTTTACAAAGACATTTTGGAATAGGTGGAAATCAAAGGCCAATTTAAATTTTGCACAACTTGTTTGTAACAAAATTTTTTAACAAAAAATACTGTTGTCTATCCTTCTCAGATGGGTCTAGTGTTATTATTGGAAATCTTACTATAGATTCCGTCTTCATTTATTAAATTTTGAATGGTGACGCAGCATTCCATTTACATGTAGTTACCTTTATCACTGTCGACTGTAGAAGTTAAAGTGCACATGGAAAAATGCTTAGAACATAAATAATCTACATGATCGAGTGAAATGTATTAAGCTGTGCAAATTTGGATATACTTTAGCAAAGCAGAATAATCAAAAACATACTAAGACTATACGTTTTGCAGTGTTAGTATAAATTAAATTAACATTACAATGCTATACACCTGACCAGATGGACAGCAGCATGTGGAGTGAGCACACAGTGTGTATGTAATTATTGTCTTTTCCCATATGGTGTCATAACAGATAAACCAGACTTTTGATGCAAACACTACAATTTTATTACAGAAGATAAATTTACAAAGAAAAAAAAATACTGGTTTTGTGGAGACATGGTTAGACACGCCTATTAATTACGTCAACAAGCCGGCCAAATTGGCTCATGAAATCACGGTGGAATGTTGCAATGTCAGCGAGCTCTTCCCTTCGTAATACAGCTTCCTGCTCCAGGGCTTCACGTGCATCTGCACGTGCATCTGCACGCGCATCTGCACGCGCATCTGCACGCGCATCTGCACGCGCATCTGCGGCCATCTGTCGCAAATGATGGAGGTATTCCTCGTGGTGTTGTTGCCGTTGTTCATGTTGCTGGTCATGTTGCCGTTCCAAGGCTGACGTAAGTTCAGCGATGGAGCTGTCTCTTTTTCTCTTCACTATATTGAAACACAGAAAGGCATGTTTGTTAAAGATGGATCAAAACATAGAATCACACATTTCAAAGCCTACTATGCTGCATTGCTGTATATAAGCTGTACTGTCTGGTAGCTGTCCCGCAGTAGAGCAGATTTTGCAACACCCAGGGTGCTGTCATCGGCAGCAGCCCCCCGGCAAACAAATTTGCCTTCCCAAATAAGCTAAAGTGGTTTTTCTAGCTGCATTTTTGGAACATGTTCTGTGCGGTTATTCTGTATTTAATTTACACTACAACTACTGTTGTAAAAAAAAAAAAGGTTTGAACGTTTATTATTAAATTTAAAATTGTCTATAGGCTGCAGCCCCCACGCAAACTAAAAAGGGTTAAGATAAAGAAGATGGATGGATGGATGAGTAAATATTGGGTAAATATTTCAATATTTTCCTGTTGTATGGTCTCATAAATCAAAATTGGTTAATACAGTCAGCTGGCGCAAAAAATTTTAATGAAGCATGTTGATTTCAACGGCAGTTAATGAGCTGGGATTTGTTTTATAAAACAGGAGTTACAACAGCACTTCAGTCACCACACATAAAATGGAACCGAGTTGTGGACCACTGATAGTTTAAGACCAAAGAATCACCCTTTTGTACATATAGAAAAACACTTTAAATTCATTATTATGCACCTATTGGAAATTGCATTAATCAATTTTGTAGCTAAATTGTTTATATTTTTCTTTTTGGAGCCTGTTGTCCGCCATACCTTTTTTAAAAAAGGGTGGTTATGGTTCCTTACCAGCAGCCGGATGTGAAACCCAAGACGATGAGGGAGCTGGTGAGGGGCCTCAGATCGGTGTCGATTCATCTGGCCCTCCGGCGGGAGACGCAGGACAGTCCGGTGTGGTTTGTCCGCTGAGGTGGACCCCCGTGAAGTCCGCTGAGGTGGAACGCTGTGATATGAGCAGTGATTCTAGAAAGAAAATGCACGCAATAAACCTCATCATTGCAACATGTACACAAAAATAAAAAAGTTTTTAACCAGAATACAATAACTTCAGCGTTTTTTTTTCGCGCGCGAATAACGATCACAAAGCAAGCGTGAATAAGGATTTGGCTGCACAACAAATGGGTAGCTAGCTAGCTATATGCTGGCTAGCAATCCTCAGTAACAACCATTAGTCTACAACCTTATGATGGATTAAAAAGATTGAGCTTACAACAGAAAGGATAAATTGGCGAAAAAAAGCGCAATATAAAAAAAAAAACAACACTCACTGTCCACGGTTTCAAATGGTGTGACCGACGCCGTGTCAAGTTTCTCCCAACACTGTTTGGCAGTACGGATGTGTCCTTATATTCCCATGTGCTCTGAGACCTGCTGGTAGATTTTTTCGTTGCGCGTAGCTCCATCTAACTCGCGCTGGATGCGATCGTCGGATAATATCATCCTTATAACGAAAATACTATATATGCCGGCTACTGTGTTTACTCGCTGCTGAACAACTTTACAAATGGCGCCTGTGGAGATTCAGCAGAGTCGTGTTTCGTGACGTTACAACCAGACCAATCAGCGGCGAGCAGTCAGTTGACGTCACTTCGCGGCCGAGTCGGGCTCTGGATAGACCCTGCCCTAGAGCAGGTACGAAAACCAGCCCCGGTTAGCGCCTGCTAACCGGTGCTGGGGCTCATGGAAAATGCACAAACACCGGGGCGCTGGTGCGGTGCTGGGGAAAGTGGGGCCCGTGGAAAAGGGCCTTTAGAAGCCTGAGGCCGATAGTTGGTGATTTGCCTCAGTCCTCTCCACACAGAAGCCGAGTCGTTAGCAGTGAACTGCTGCTGGAGTCTCTCAGAATACACAGATTTAGCTCTCTTCAGCTCTCTGTTAAACCGATATTTAACCTCCCTGTAGCAGTCCCTGTCTCCACTTTTCAACGCTGCTTCCTTCTCCCTCCTGATCTGTCTGAGCTTAGCAGTGAACCAGGGCTTATCATTAGAGTACCTCACCCTGGTGCGCGATGGAAGAATGCTCTCCTCACAAAAGTGAATATATGAGTTCACAGTGTCCGTGTATTCATCCAGATCATGTGTGGCTCCTTTAAACATGCCCCAGTCAGTTATTTCCATGCACGTGTTCAACTTCTCCCCAGCTTCACTGGTCCATTTCTTCGTAGTGCTCACAACAGGTTTAGTGAGCTTCAGTCTCTGTCTGTATGTGGGAATGAGGTGGACCATCACGTGATCAGATAGTCCGAGCGCAGCATGGGGAACAGCGCGATACGCGTCCTTCACTGTAGTGTAACAGTGATCCAGCGTGTTCTTTCCTCTGGTGGGGCATTTAATAAACTGTTTGTATCAGGGGAGATCATGGCTCAGGTTGCTCTGGTTAAAGTCGCCAACCACAATAACCAGAGAGTCTGGAAAAGTCCGCTCCGTATGTTGAATGTGATCTGCTAGCGCGCGCTGAGCCTCGCGCACGTCCGCATCAGGCGGGACGTAAACAGCGGCCAGGATGAATGAAGCAAACTCCTGCGGGGAATAAAATGGCTTGCAGTTAATGAAAAGATATTCCAGGGCGGGAGAACAGTGTTGGGAAATCACCGTTACATCAGAGCACCAGCTGCTGTTAATGTAAAAGCAGACTCCTCCTCCTGAGGACTTACCGGAGAGCTCTGTGTTACGATCAGCACGAAACAGCTGAAATCCCTTGAGGAGGAGCGCACTGTCCGGTGTCTTTTCCCTGAGCCAGGTCTCAGTAAAACAGAGGGCAGACGAGGTAGAGAGGTCCTTAAAACGCATCAGCAGTCTCAGTTCATCTACCTTGTTAGAGAGAGAATTAGCATTGGAGAGAAATATGCCAGGCAAAGCCGTGCGCGTGCCTCTCCTGCGAAGCCGCACGAGAGCGCCCGCTCGCCTTCCTCTCTTTCGCCGTCTCACTTTTTGAGCTAAACAGTGAACCAGATCGGCGGCAGGAGCTAAAAAAACTGGGAGTAGGTCCGTGGGAGTGAAAGTCCTGATATTTAGAAGCTCTTCACGGGTGTAAGAGCAGGCAGACACACAATTGACAAACAAAAACATACAAAGAAGGGCGCAGCGAAACACCATGGCTGCCACTGTGGGCGCCATCTTGGAATGGATAGCGTCATATCGTGGCTGCTTCATCCATCCAGATGGTGGATGACCCTCAATTTCCCCTCTGGGGATCAATAAAGTATACTAAATCTAAAAAAATTAAAAAATCTAAATTGAACAGTTACCAACTGTAATTTACATTATTTTTATTTGAAGATGTCAACATGGCCCCAGCTAAAGCAGATCAACGGTCAAAAAAATACAGAGACAAAATCAAGGAAGATCCTGAGAAATATCAGCAATATCTTGAAAGAGAAAAAGAGAGATACAAAAAAAGAAAAGAGACAGGAAAATTGAAAGCCATCTCACAGTTATCAAAACGGGAACAAAGACGCAGGAGATGACAGTGGAAAGTTAACCAAAGAAACAAAAGGGCAAGTGGTAAGAACAGAGAGAGGATACAAAGTTATATAGCTGGAAACACACCTCCCTTATCTCCTATAGGTCAGGAAGAACATGAGAATGAAGTGCCCATTCTTGAAGCTTCACCTGATATTTCTCACAGTTCTCATCATAAAACCCCAAATCATATGTTATGTTTTGTTGAACTGTGTAATCAGAGGAGTTATTGTCTAATTTGACCTTGTTGGATTTTCTTCCCCCTTTGTTATGTTATTCTGTTTCTTTTAATCTGTACTTTTATCTATCCAAAATAAAGGTTCATTCATTCATTCATTCATATGAGAGGACGAAAAATTGTGTCTAAGGTTGAATGAATGAATGAATCTTTTCGGATAGATTAAAAGTACAGATTAAAAGAAACTGAATAATATAACAAAGGGGGAAAGAAAATCCAACAAGGTCAAATTAGACAATAACTCCTCTGATTATACAGTTCAACATAAGTTATCCGAAATGGGTGATGGCTGAAGCCGCAGCTTATATTGCCCACCCATATTCCATCCAAGAATTCAAAAGAAAAACAAAACAAATGTTTGGTTACCAACATAAACAAATGGTTTATGTTGGTAGCACACTCTAAACTGTCAAAATAGATTTTTACAAAGTGACATTTGAATGCTGCTGATTAAAAAAAGTGTTAAAAATAAAGGCAGACACTTTAATTCTGCTATTGAGATTCTGCACATGATGAGTTTTTATATTGTTAAGTGCATTTTCTTATTGCTAGTGTGTAAAATCAATTAGTTACTTTTGTGGTTGTTGCAGTCACAGAATGTGATATATGTTTTTTTTAATGACTTAAATACTATTTTTCTTACTATACTGTATTTCTTACTAGTATTTGTATGTTATTTATGACATTGTTCCAATGATTTGTATAAGCTGGTTGATAATCACCAGCAGGTCCCTGACTGTTGTTTAACCCCTTAACGCCTGAATTTATTTCCAATTATGAAAAAAAATTTCACTTGTGTTTTTGCTTTCAAGTAGATGCTAAATTAAGTTGAGAAAGTTAATTTGACTATAGCACATAAAATAGATATAATTTTAGTTATGATTCAAATTAGCGAAAACAGGCATCTATGGTAAAAAAAAAAAAATGGTAAAAAAGCACCTGTTCCCATCTCAAGTATGAAGATTCTTTTATTTATGCAACAAAGTTATTTTCAGTATTTTCAACTCTCATGACTGCCAAACTATAACCCGAACCCAAACCCTAACCCTAACCCTAGCAATCAGGAAATGGATGGTGCTCCGTCTCTGACCGTTCTCTCGAAACTAATGCTTGCAAAATGTTCCTAGGTATGTGTTGGAAGTGCTCCAACTGGAAGTGGAGGAATACAGACAGTATTTTGGTTGCATTTGGAGCGGAAGTAGTTTGATGCGAATTCGCGACAACAGGCGTCAAGGGGTTTTAATATGGGTCACACCACTGTTGCTGTGCATGAATTAAAATGCTGCACATTTATTTCAGAGTGCTGAAAACTTTATTTTCTATTTTATCATTTTTGGATTGGCACTCATCATATGGGACATTTGAGCTGAGCATGCCAGCTCTCTTCTTTGATCCTTTTTATGTCAGAAACGAGCCAGCCGGCCAGAAGAGCAGATTATTACATAAGCAATGCTGTGTTAGTTTACCGAGTGATTAATTTTAATGGAAGGTTAAGTGTACAAAAGGTGGTGTTTTTAAAAAGTAGTATTTTCTTTGTCTTTGTTGTAAAAAAGAACAACCAAAAAAACACCAGTGTTAATTTTAATGTCATTACCAAAACATGTTGTCATTACCATCACAATACATTTTTTGATAGAAAATGTTGCTTTATTGTTAACTTGGGTTTTACCACAATCATTGTGGTAATGTTTAAAAGTCTAAATTTGCATTTTATGAAAAAATATACATTGCAATTCAAATATTCTGATTAGTACGCAATATTTCATTGTTGAGACAAGGCAATATATTAACAAGTCAGAGAGAAGATGTTGTTAAAATGTATTTTAAATTTACTTACAAATATTTAGAACATGATTCTTAAAGAGCATGTTTTGTACTTACTGGAATGATTGTAAAACCTTTGCTTGTCAAATCATTTTGTATTAAAATCAGTGTTTTGTTTTTGTGATGGTAATGACATTTTGCCGTGGCAAATTTGTAAAAAGCATCATAATATCAAAATTATCATGAAGTAATATCAAAGCTACACTCAGATTTGTGTTCCAGACCAATTTCTAAACCTTTTGAAACAGAAAAAATAGAGATTAAAGAACTTTTTTATTTCCAAATTCTAAACATCAAAAGTGCCCCTAATTGAAGAATCACCCACGACCGTTGTGAGAGTTTGGTTGTGAGAGTTTGGTTCGTATTGCCACCACTCGGTCGGAGTCATTCCCAGTGAGAGTTGGACTCCGCCAGGGCTGCCCTTTGTCACCGATCCTGTTCATAATTTTTATGGACAGGATTTCTAGGCGCAGCCAGGGAATGGAGGGTGTCATGCTTGGTGAGCACAGGATCTCATCTCTGTTGTTTGCAGATGATGTTGTCCTGTTGGCTTCATCCAGCAATGACCTACAGCTCTTGCTGGGACGGTTTGCCGCTGAGTGTGAAGCGGCTGGGATGACAATCAGCACCTCCAAGTCCGAGTCCATGGTCCTCAGCCGGAAAAAGGTGGATTGTCCTCTCCGGGTTGGGGACAGGCTCCTGCCCCAAGTGGAGGAGTTTAAGTATCTTGGGGTCTTATTCACGAGTGAGGGGAAAATGGAGTGAGAGATCGACAGACGGATTGGAGCAGCATCTGCAGTGATGCGGACGTTGTACCAGTCTGTTGTGGTGAAGAGGGAGCTTAGTTCTAAGGCAAAGCTGTCGATTTACCAGTCAATCTACGTTCCTATTCTCACCTATGGTCACGAGCTTTGGGTAATGACCGAAAGAACGAGATCACGGATACAAGCGGCTGAAATGAGCTTTCTCCGTAGGATTGCTAGACTCACCCTCAGAGATAGGGTGAGGGGCTCAGTCATCCGGGAGAGGCTCAGAGTAGAAGCGCTGCTCCTCCACATTGAAAGGAGTCAGTTGAGGTGGTATGGGCATCTGATTAGGATGCCTCCTGGACGCCTCCCACTTGAGGTGTTTCAGGCACGTCCCACTGGGAGGAGACCCCGGGGCAGACCCAGGACTCAGTGGAGAGACTATGTCTCCCAGCTGGTCTGGGAACGCCTTGGTATCCCCTCTGAAGAGCTGGAGCAGGTGGCTGGGGAGAGGGAAGTCTGGGCTTCTCTGCTTGAACTGCTGCCGCCGCGACCCGGACCTCCGGAAAAGTGGTAGAAGATGGATGGATGGATGGATGGTGTCAAAAAAAACAAAAAACAAAAACTAAGCAACAACACAACACAGACTGAATATGACAATCCTTATGTGATTTTGCATGTCATCTTGTATATATGTTTGGAGTATTTCTTCCTTTAGTTTTTGTTTAAATTGTCCAAGCGTTGTACATGATTTTAATTCAGGTCCAAAATCGTTCCATAATCTGACTCCTTGCACTGAAACACAGTGTTGCTTGGTGGTAGTTCTCACTGAAGGTTTTTGAAATATACATGTTCCTCTGAAATGATATTGTTTCTCCCTTATTTGGAACAACTTTTGGATATTTGCGGGCAGTGACAGATTCTTAGCTTTAAACTTTATTACTACAGTTTTAAAGTCAACCAGATCTTTGAGCTTGAGAGCTTTTAATTTAAGAAAAAGTGGGTTTGTTGGTTCCCTGTAAGCAGCTTTATTATTCTAATAGCTCTCTTCTGAAGCATAAAGACTGGATATATGTTTGTTTTATATGTATTTCCCCATACTTCAGTACAATATGTCATGTATGGGAGTATTAATAAATGATACAAAGTATATAGTGTGGGTTGATTCAGCAAATATTTCACTCTGTGTAGTATTGCAATTGATTTAGATATTTTACCTTTAATATAATTAATTTGTGACTTCTTTTATTATCAATTATTACTCCAAGAAATTGTGTTAAACTGTTCATCCATGTAGTAACTACAGTTATTATTGATGGAGCTAAATAAATTATTATCAGGGTCTATGTTATATTCTACATCCTGTGGGTTGTGATCCGTATATTCAAAAACTTTCAGTTCCTGTTATTCCTGTTTGTTGATGATGATGAACATGATGACTAAGAGGCCGATCGATCTTCATCTGATCACCGAGACACATGTCTCCACCTTGCTAAAGAGCGATCCATGATAAGCACTGAAAAAGAGAATGTTGTATCTGTGGTGCATCCAGACCCTCGCAACTGGGAGTCTTCAGGAGTAATGGCAGTTAGAAGCTGGAGGTAGACGGGGTATGCGTTCAACTACGGAAGTAGCGACCTGTTTTTTTACCAGATGGATGAAGGAGAAACTTTTGGCCCACTCTCCAGAAAAGCCACACTGTCGGCTGTGGACTAGAGAGTACTGTGAAACGTGATTTACCCCTATCTGAAAACAAGCGATGTACATCGCCAACAGACAGGTGATAAACAAGCCTGCTAGAAAAGACAAACAGACCCAGATGCCTGTGCGTGTGAAAGAAGAGCAACTACCGGTATTCATTACCGGAAGAGTGTTGGCTAGTAGTGTTTGGGAGACAAAGGAGTCTCTGTCTGGGAGGTGGTACATCCGAGCCACTCGTCAGCTATCAATTGGTGACGCCCCATTAGAGGATGGGTTTATCATCATATTTATTATCATTTTTGTATTTCAATTCCAAATGCAGTGTGTTCCAGACAGTGTTAAGCTTTCCTTCAATGGTGTGGGTCAAAATGGTTGATGAGAAAGGGGAAAAGCTCAACGCCCTCTTCTTTTCCAGCCATTCCGCGAGAGATGCAGTCATGGTGAAAAAACCCTAGCTTTTCCAGATGACGCCACTCCCACAACCTGACGCACCTAATCCCGCCCCTTCAAACGATTTTAAAGAAGACCGCTGACCACCCATCTAACCCCCAAACCAAAATGGAGGCAAACCCACGTGTGACTCTCCAAGGGTGTTTTGAACAAGACCCTTGGGAAAAAATATCTCTGAAAATATTGAGGGAGGATGACCACCCACCTTCACAAACACGCTCCCTGGATACCGAGGGTCCTCCTCAACCATCTTCACCCACCCTCCCTTCTGCAACGGAGTGGATCTGTTCTATGGATGCTGAAGAATACACCGCTGACCCTCCACACGGTTCTCCCTCTACAGGCCTCGATGTGGTTTTTGAGGAAGATGACCCAATACGCACAGCGGATCATCTGCCTCCTGTGTTTCTGGATATAGTAAAATTTGCGTTGATAAAAATTCTGGACGTTACCATCGGCAAACACAGAAGAAATATTTGATGGTTGTCGGATCAACCACTTGGCTCAAATAATGATTTGAACCATGATTTGAACCATCATGAACCATGATTGCTCGGTGGAGTCAGAGTGTTTCTTTCTGACCCACTTTGAAGAGATCACAAAAAGACTGCGGAACAGGCACTTCACTCCAGAGCTCCAGAGACTGACGGAATTAAACATGCATGTATCCTTGTATACAGGTGTAGTTGGAATTACAGAGGCTTTTCTTCACAAACCAAGACAAACACCACGCATCACCCCCAAGATTTCTGAGATTTCAGAAATGCTGTTTGCAGGGTTGTCTGGATGGTGAGAACTTTTGGGAGGAGGATTTTGTGGGCGATTCTGACAACGAGAAGAGTTGGGATATGGATGGTGATACAGACTCAGATATCAATTCTGATGCAGAGTCGGAAAAAAAGCTGATGTTGAAATGTAATAAAATGCTTTTTAATTAAATCCTCATGCTTTTACTTAAACTTTCTTTGTTGCACAACAAATTGGCTGCTGGGATGAAATAAAAAAGGTTCGTACATCGCAACGTGTATCGCTGTATAACTTGCTTTTAGGTAGTGTTTTTTTGTTTGTTTGTTTGTTCGTTTTTTTCCACTGGAATGCATGGAGAATGTAGATGTGTGTAAAAATGTGTTTTACAATATTGGAGTTTTTGACATGTACAGGGTCGTCACCCTGAGCATGATTGGCGGCTGTGGGTCTAATTATTACTTATTAATTCCAGCTGACGGATTGAGCTTGCTCTTCGCCAGTCCCACAGCCATGCATCCACCAGCAGTATGGATCACCACATACACACTCATGCATGTACGCACACATCCACACACGCTCATTCTCACTCGTATACTTACACACACGCACACATATACTAGTTCAATCAGTCACGCACCTGTTGCCACACGGCTGGTCTGCTTGCTGTCATTAGGGCTTTGTATAAATAGCAGGCCAGTGAGACCAGCCATGTGGCAGCTTTGCAATGTCGACGTTGGACATCTGGACTCGCTTTTGTTGGTTTTTCCCCTGGACTAGAAGTGTGTTGTCCCCACAGAGCCTTCCCGCTCCGACACCTTTGTAAGTCTTTCTTTTGTGCCTTTCCCTCCACTCCTGCCCTATTGGAGCACGTGAGGCATTCCTCTGACCAACCAAATTTGTAGCCGGGTGTTGTTCCCTTTTGATGTGACTGTATTTTGGACTTTCTCCATATTCCACCTATTGTAAATAAACATGTTACTTACTCTGCATTTCAGGGTCGCTGCCATTTCATATGTTCGCGCAATTTGCGCAGTGAACATGACAGAAAGCTGCCACCAACAGAGCCTGAGCGAGTAAGTAACGTGTTACTCTTTTTTTTTTTTTTTCCAGTAACCTGTTCGGAGCAGGATGTCCTGGTCCAGCCGTTTCCACACTCGCAGAAGTGGACGGCCAACGGGACATTCCAGTGTAGAGGAGGAATGGGCAGCCGCGTCCATCCAGGGGCTTTCTGTACATCACTGAGGACGTCTTTGGCCCCAGAGAACGGTGGGACTGCCTCATTGAGGCTCAGGATATTCTGGCAGCTCACCCAGGCCTCTGGAATTATCCCCAGTAAGCCGAATTACTGTCACCCATCTGCACGCTCAAACAGGCTTTCCCCGACCTGAAGAGGAGGGCTCTTTGGACAAAGCCCAAACCAAGATACTCTCCTTCGACGGCAACCATCTTTTCCTCTCCTCCATCCACCTTTCCAAAATGGCATCCACCAGGTCGGCAGTGTCGACATCACCCGGAATCCCGGAAGGACGATTTCGCCCCACGATCTGCTCCTGTTTTGACACCGAGCCCAATTACCTCCTCAGCGGATCATCTGTTCCGAGCAGTCCCGTCTGCAGGATCTCCTTCCACATCCGCAGCGAGGTTATCCTCCTCGGCTCATCCGCCGGTGGCAGCAGGGCGCTTGCTTTCTTCACTGGGGTTTTCCATCCCTTAGGCGAGAGGGGCTGCTCCTAAATCGTCTACTAAAGAGCCAAACACCGCCTTTCCTGGACGGACGGGTGGAGACGCCCAAACAGCAGCAGCTGCAAATCTCACCACCAATCGAGGGAACAGGCAAGTTTCTTTTCATTTGACTCGTATTAATAATGAAATGCCTTGCCTGATTCCCGATAGAGCGGCTCAGGGAAAGCAGTCCCCTGAGTTCTCCCTGCTTGCTGCTGTTAAGAATTGTTCACCAGTCCTCTCTCCTCTCCCCTTGGTGTGCCTGCCAGAACTGGAGCAGAGTCGCCGAGATCAGGAGGAGCTAGAGGTCCGGAAGGGGGATCCTCTCGCAGCTACAAGTGAACAGGTCCCAGCTTCCACTCCGGAGGAGTCACCAGCCTGGATCATGATAGCTGGGAGAAATAAGACTGCTGAGACCATCACACCTGCTGTGGAGGCCACCACAGCAGAGTCAGCACCCAAGCGGACCCTCGTGGAACCTGAACTTGAAGAGACATCACCCAGCTCGTCCAAGTCCTGGACAGCGGTAGAGCTTAAGCTAAGGCAAGTGCTCTCTTTTGTCTTTCTCCTTTCCATTATTGAGCATTTTTGCCTAGCTTTAGGTGAGCAGAGCCAGCTGCAGCCAAACACTGCACCTGAGCTCACCTCGCTGGGCTCAGCCGCTGTCGGAAACTCTGACCCCTTCTCTTTCTGAGTCCATTTTCAGAGTCGTTGGAGAGGGTCTGCTGTCGCCGGATGAGACTGTGGATAGTTGGTTGGATTTAGTTTTAGTCAGTCAATTGGACTTGAAAAATGCTGAGTCTGCTTGACCACCACCTTCCTTGGCACTTGTGTCTGACTTCTCTACAATTTGCAACTTCTCAGAAAAACTGCAAACTTTTCTCCTAAAAATTGACAAGTTTTTCTTGTATTTTTTTTCTTATAAATTAAAAAATACATACACTACCGTTCAAAAGTTTGGGGTCACTTAGAAATTTCCTTATTTTTGAAAGAAAAGCACTGTTTTTTTCAATGAAGATAACTTTAAACTAATCAGAAATACACTCTAATATCTAATATACATTGCTAATGTTGTAAATGACTATTCTAGCTGCAAATGTCTGGTTTTTGGTGCAATATCTACATAGGTGTATAGAGGCCCATTTCCAGCAACTATCACTCCACTGTTCTAATGATACAATGTGTTTGCTCATTGCGACAGAAGGCTAATGGATGAATAGAAAACCCTTGTGCAATCATGTTAGCACAGCTGAAAACAGTTTAGCTGGTTAGAGAAGCTATAAAACTGACCTTCCTTTGAGCAGGTTGAGTATCTGGAAAAAATTATTATTTCAAATACAAATCATTATTTCTAACCTTGTCAATGTCTTGACTACTGTATATTTTCTATTCATTTTACAACTCATGCTGGTAAATAAGTGTGACTTTTCATGGAAAACACAAAATAATTGTCTGGGTGACCCCAAACTTTTGAACGGTAGTGTATATGAAAAATTGGCTACTTTTTCTCAAAGTGCAACTTTTTTCCTGCATATTTCCAACTTTTTGTTAGAAAAATCTGATTTTTTTCTCTTGTAAATTTTGAGTTTTTTCCTGTAAATCTGCAATGTTCATCTGGATGATTAAATTTTATTCAGTGTAATTTGACTTTTTGAAGGCTTAAGTTGGCATCTTTTATCATATCTTTCCACCTTTATTCTGGTGAATGTGGACCTAATTTACATTTATTCATGTGTAGCTGATGCTAAATTTGTCAACACCCCCCACACCCCCCTTGTTAAAAATGAATAAATCCCCTCCTGTCTGTACTGGAGTCCTGCTGATGCTGGAGCTGCACGGCCACATATTCTGAAGAACTGTTCATTTTCAAAGGAGTTACTGAAGACGTTAGCAGATCTGAGCAGTTTGATGACTCATTCTACACCCATGAATGACAAAGATTGTCCACTGACAGCATTGAGTGGTCATCCATACGTCTTCTCTCTCTTCTCTGTGGTCATAATTACAGTAACAGTTTTTTCTTTAACATTTATCAGCTTCAGCTCCGTCACAATTCACTTGTTATTCCTTGTCACTGAAAGAAAAATGGACATAAAGGAAATCCTGCTGCACAATGGCAGAAACCTGTTCTGGCTGCACAACAACACATTCAAACCTGTGCATCCATCCATCTTCTTCCGCTTGATCCTTTTCGGGGGGCTGGAGCCTCTCCCAGCATCTTTGGGCGAGAGGCAGGGTCCACCCTGAACAGATCTCCAGTCCATGGCAGGGCCAGCACAGAGAGACAGACAACCATTCACTCTCACAGTCAAGCCTACGGGCAATTTAGAATCCCCAGTTTGATGCCAGTTAACCTAACTTGCATGTTTTTGGCACGTGGGAGGAAACCAGAGAAATCCCAGAGCAAAGCCATGCAGACACGGGGAGAACATGCAAACTCCACACAGATCACTGTTGGTCGGGGGCTGGGATGGAATCCAGGATCCCCCGGCCAAGGGGGAGTTGCAATGCTGCCGCAGTGCTAACCACTCCTCCACCGCGGCGCCCACACTCAAACCAGTGCACAAGTCTAAATCCTGACAACAGCAGCAGAGGATCTGTTATTGTTAACGAGGGGATGGGGGAGCCACAGAATTAGCAGGAGGTAAAAATGTAAATTAGGTACAAATTTGTCAGAATAAAGGTCGACAAATATGATAAAAGATGGTAATTTAAAAATTCAAAAAGTCATAAATTACAATTTAGACAGAATAAAAATTGAACCAGCACCCAGATGAGCCTTGAAAATTTACAAGAAGTGGAGAATTTACAAGAAAAAAATGCTAATTTTTGAGAAACATTCCAATTTTATAAGAAAAAAATATAAATTTCTAAGAAAAAAGATTTTTAGTTTGTTGGAGAGAGAAAAAATGATGAAAATTTACAGGGAAAAAGCCACTTTTTATGAACGGCTGCAAATTTATGAGAAAAATGTCAAATTTTTTTGCAAATCTACATGAAAAAAATTGCAAATTCATGATAGTCACATTTTTTAAGTTGAAAATGAGGAAAAAAGTTGAAAATTTTGCAGGAAAAAAATTTGCAAATTTTTTGAAAAGTCATAAATTTATATGAAAAAGATACCAATTTATCAGAAAAAAGTTGTAAATATAAACAAAACACAAATTTATTCAACAAATGTCACATTTTTAAGAAAACATTGCCAATTTAATTGATAAAAAGTTAAAAAAAAATACAGGAAAATAGATGCAAATTTACAAGTAAAAGTTGCAAATCTATGAGAAGTTGCAAATTTTTTAGAAAAGTAACAAATTTATGTGGAAAATAGTTTAAAATTTACAAGAAAAAAGTTTCAAATTTAGAAGAAAAAGTTTAAAATTTACAGGGAAAAAAGTTGCAAATTTTCAAAGAGCCAAATTCATATGAAAAAGTTGCAGATTTATAAGAAATAAGGTGCACCATTTTAAGAAAAACATTGCAAAGTAATGGAAAAAGTTGCAAATCTACATGAAACAATTCATGATTTTATAAAAAAAATCATAAATTTTTAAGAAAGCTGCAAATCTACAAGAAAAAGTTGAAAATTTAAGGTGCTCTTTGCATTTCTGCTTATAATTGGTGATTCATATTAATGTTAATCAGTTATGTAACATGATCTAGAAAGGTTGATGGTGATTTTGGGTCAATCCTCTCTTTTCCAGGTTGGGATGAAATAAAACAGTGTTCTAACAGGAAATGAGGCCATGTCCTTCACCATAGTTTGTCATCTTTTAGCTTTAACAAGTACAAAAACATTTAAATCTACAAAACCCATCACTCAATTCCTCAGAATTACATTAGAAGCACCAAATTTAAACTGATCACCCTCAGATATTTTTCTGAAGCAAAATTCTGGGGTTCTTGACTCTTAATGTGGAAAACTTTTAGATTTGCAACATTGAGATCTCGGGTCTTTGCTACAACTGGCTACTTTCCACCGATTGCTTTCATTTCCGTGACTGTCTTCTGTAGCTTCTGTCTCCACCTGTCACTCATTATGTGTTGAAAATTAAGTTCTCGATTAGGTTGAACTTCTCCACACCATTTACATTTGTACCCAGTGTGAGAACGTTGGAGAAATTTTAGTGAATTTTTCCAGGCAAAGGTTTTCCCACAAGTCTCACACAATATGCCCCCCCCCCCCAGTGTGAACACGATGATGTAAATTCAGACTAGCCTGAGCAGTGAAGGCTTTGCCACAATTGTCACACCAGTATGGTTTCTGTCCAGTGTGACATCGTCTGAGTTACCATGGCACTCAACTGCGGAAATGCTTTGTCACACAAATCACACTGGTATGGCTTCTCTCCAGTGTAAATGTACATGTCACACGCCAGGGTTCCAGACTCAGCAAAATATTTCCCACACTTCTGACAGACATATGGCTTCTTTTCTGTGTGAATTCGCAGGTACTTTTTCATTGAGATGGAAAAAGGAAAGGTAGCCCCACACTCTTCTCAGCTGTAGGGTCTCTCTCTCCTGTGTGGCCACACTGATAGAGTTTTAGAGAACTTGGAGTACTGCAGCCTTTCCCACACTCTTCGCAGTTGTAAAGTATCTCACCCGGCTGCGTTCAGAGATGCTCTCTAAATGTTCAGATGATGTAAATGTCCTGTCACACTTCTGACAACAGTGATGCTTCTGTCCTTTTCTTTTTTTGTCTGTGGGGAAAAAATAAAACATAGAAATATTGAGGCTCGATGACGAAACATTAAAAATGGACTTTGAGCATAAATATGAACAGGAAAGGGGCAGCACGGTGGCGGAGTGGTTAGCACTGCGGCAGCACAGCAACTCATCCTTGGCTGGGAGATCCTGGGTTCGATCCCAGCCCTTGACCAACAGTGATCTGTGTGGAGTTTGCATGTTCTCCCTGTGTCCGCATGGGTTTACTCCGGGATTTCTCCGGTTTCCTCCCACGTGCCAACAGCATGCAAGTTAGGTTAATTGGCATCAAACTGGGGATTCTAAATTGTCCTTAAGTATGAATGTGAGAGTGAATGGTTGTCTGTCTCTCTGTGTTGACCCTGCGATGGACTGGCGATCTGTCCAGGGTGTACCCTGCCTCTCGCCCAAAGATGCTGGGATAGGCTCCAGCCCCCCCGTGACCCGAAGAAGATGGATGGATGAACAGAAAGTTAAGCCACTGCTTAAGGGCACAGGAGATGCAGATTCAAGTAAAAAAACTGAAAAACAGTTCAGTAATTTTGTAGGATCTGAACTGAATAATCTCGGCTGAATTTGCTTTAAAATATTAAAAATATCCGTTAGATATTTGTTTCATTTGGTTTCATTTGTTTGTGATATCATGACATTCCAGAAAGCACAATTTGGTCTTTTCTTAAGAAATTAAGACTGTAGCTTAACCACTTGCGCTCTGTTGTTCCGCGGGCGGGCGAGTCTCTGCGTCCTAAGACGCACAAGGGCGCACTCGTGCGCACTCTGACGCATAGACCAGATTGTGGTGATGTAGGTGATGATGGTGATGTAGTGGCGTCCAAGCGCCACTAAAAAAAAAACCTGCAGAGACAGCCGCGAACAGATTAGTTCATCTGATTGACCTCTCATTCGACTAATAAGAGCCTTGAATTGGGTTTCTGAAACCTTGAAGAGCCAATGAATGAAAACCTAGGAAGGAGGACCCGCCTACTGCGAACGCAGGAGCCAATTGAAGCACAGAAATTCAGGCTGGGTGAAGAGAGATTTACTGCTGCAGCAGATGAAAACAAAGGACGCTGGACAAATCTACTACAGACCCCGCAGCATGGAGACCACCCACAAGTGGGACCTGCACTCATTCCAGCAGAATAGACGTTTAGGATTCTCTTCCGTCATCATAGACCGACGGAGGCCGACGACAAAGGTCGTAAATCATTCACCAAAACCGCAATAATGGAATTATGTTTTGATCGGGATCCACGAGCCGAGCAGCGTCACGTTCGTCTTACAATGGGGAAGAGAAGTTCGCCATGACTCTGCTGCTGTGAAGAGGTAAGGTGTTATAAGCTAAATTATTATTTATCCCTGAAAACTGTAATCCAAAAATGACTTTTGACCGATCGGTAAATTACAACTGTACTGCGCACGAAGTACGAAGTGCGTGCGCCGCGATAAACGGTTCATTTGCCGTGTTCGGACCGTGAAGGCCCCCCCCCCCCCGCTGCAGAAGAGGAGCGGGGGGGGCGTTCACGGTCCAAACGCCCCCGGTCCGCGGGGGGAAGCATATGAGTCTATTCCTTCATGTAGCGATGGCCGTCTTCTGCAGCGAGGGGGGGGGGACAACCCCCCCACACACACACACACACAGTAGTGAGGGGGGGGGCGCTGTGAAAACATGCAAGGAGTGTAATCCATCATGTAGCGAGGGCCGAACTCCGTCTTTTTTAGCGGGGGGGGGACAACCCCCCCCCCCACACACACACACACACAGACACAGCCCTGAGTGTGACCTTTCATTAGAGCCCAAAATGAAGATTCTACATTGAATTATTCAAAAGTTACAGATGTTTTTCCAAACTGTGCCATTTGGCACAATTTGGCACAGTTCCAAAACGCCTGGGAACTACCTGAGAACAAAGCTGTGTAAAATATTCATTTTTTGTGTTATTGTTACCAAATTTGGATCTCAGCTTGATAACACTTGGTTCTACATTTCTGTTGCATTTTCCAGCCGGATCGGACAGCTGTGTGTTATTTGCAAGCATTTGTATCCAAAAAAAACACCGTGGCCAAATTTATTTTCTTCAAGTTCAGTATGTTTAGATGACTGTAACTCAGTAGCCGGAGCACATAGAGAGATTATGTTTTTTTTGCCAAAAAATTCAAAGTGTTTTCTTTTAAATGAGACCAACCCCATGAAGATGCTGCAAAGGGTTGAATAACAGCTTTCGATTTACTTTGGGCACGTTATTTTTTGGCATTTTTAGGAAAATTGCCCGGAGTGCAAGGGGTTAACAAAACTAGAGGGCACTCAGAAAGTGCAGACCTCCACCGAGGCTGTACACCCAAAGATCAAAATATGTTTTATAGCGTGTCATCAGTTTGTCTGTATCTAGATAGTTATCTGTTGATTGGTGCAATATTTTTCAAATTCTAAGCAAAATTTCAAAAACGGCTCTATCTGACAATGTGAGAGATAAAGTGATCCAGAATCTACAGCCTGATCCGGATCACCTTCGAAATTTAGTCGGTTTGTCCTTGGCCCAAGGACTATGTATGGTGAAAATGTCATTAAAATCCATCCAGTAGTTTTTGGCTAATCCTGCAGACAGCAAACAAAGCAAAAGACAAACCAAGCTGGATGAAAACATGACCTCCTTGGTGGAGGAAATAACAGCAGTATTTCTTTGTGAAGAGACAAAGAAATACAGTGATGTCAGTGACGGCTGCATTTATCAGGCTCATAGTGATATACAGGATGTGGTCCTGAGTTTGATGCTGCTGGCAATTCCAAATCTCCAAATATTCACTTGCAATGAACAATGTAGATTCAAACTTCTTTGTCTACTTTGTCTTGGTGTGCTGTGTCAATGTCACCACCTCGTGAATCGGATGTTCAGTCTTGCCCATGCGCTTTTTTTTTTTTTTTTTTTGTTACTTATTTGTACCCGTAGGTAGACTTGGTTTGCAGTCTGGTGACAAGCCACCGGCTGCTGGTCGCTGCGTGCGCGAGCGCCCTAAACCTACATGTTTTTGGTGTGCGGGAGGAAACTGGAGAAATCCCGGAGTAAACCTGCGCAACACGGGGAGAACATGCAAACTCCACACAGCTCACTGTTGGTCGGGGGCTGGGATCGAACCCACGATCTCATGATCCCCGCGGTCCCCCGGCCGAGGGTAAAACTGTGCTGCCACAGTGCTAAACCACTGCGCCACCGTGCAGCCACTTTTCAACGCGTTCAGGTCGCGGGCAGGTGGCACGGTCACAAAATTTGGTTTGCATGCAGTCGTCCGCGGTCGAGCTTTGCGGACACTAATGGAGTGGAGACAATGACGTAAATTTCATCACACAAGGTTTCCGGTTACACGTAAGCGGACAGCAGAGGTGCAGCATGAATCCAGCTTTAACCCTCAGCCACTTAACGTGAACGCGCCTAAAGTCACCAAGTCTGCAAGGGTGGAGCCTGAGGTTCGACCAGACTCCCAGTCCTACTAAGGAGATCTGACTTGTTTTCCAACATTTAACATGTCCCTTCAGCCAAGGGCTGCTGGGAAATGGGTAGCATATTTTGTAGGGTTGTTGGAAAAAATCAATTCACATAAGAATCTAGATTTTCATTTTACCCGATGCAGAACCAATTCACAAAAATTAAGATTTATTATTATGATCATTTTCCGGTGGTACCGGGGTCCTGTCATGTGACACGTATTGCCGCTTCATGATACACAATTACACAGTGATGCTGCCGATGCAGGAGAACTACACAGAGTAGCTTACTAAGCTGGCAGCTGGATGAAACAGTCGGAATAAAGAAATAATGGAACAGCAAGAAATTCCAGACAGGTCCGTCTGCAGCTCACAGACTCCGACAACGCCCCTTCAACTAGTTCAATTCAATTCAATTCAACTTTATTTATATAGCGCCATTTCACAACAACAATCATCTCATAGCACTATCAACTGTAGGAGGAACCCCCACAGTTGCAAAAAGACCCCAGCAATCAGGCGATCCCCTGTGAGCAAGCACTTGGCGACGGTGGAGAGGAAAAACTCCCTTTTAACAGGAAGAAACCTCCAGCAGAACCAGGCTCAGGGAGGGGCAGTCATCTGCTGTGACTGGCTGGGGGCTGAGGGGACAGAGAAGAAGAAAAGAATAGACATGTAGAGAGCAAACAGCACGATGGGGACTCAATCTATGGGAGAGAACAAACAGATGTTAATGACCAGCAAAAAAAAATATTTCATTGAGAGTGAAGAAAGGAATGAGGCCCAGTGCATTACTGGAGGTCCCCCGGCTGACTAAACCTATTAGCAGCATAACTAAGGGAGGGTTCAGAAACACATGATCCCTCCCTAATTGTAGGCTATATCAAAAAGGTAGGTTTTATCCCTATTCTTAAAAACAGAGATCGAGTCTGACTCCCGAATCCAGATTGGCAGCTGGTTCCACAGGAGAGGAGCTTGATAACTGAAGGCTCTGCCTCCCATTGTACATTTGGAGATTCTAGGTATTACAAGTAATCCTGCATTTTGGGAGCGTAGTGCTCTGTTAGGATAATACGGTAGTATCAGATCTTTTAAATAAAAAGGAGCCTGATTGTTTAGAGCTTTGTAAGTAAGAAGAAGGATTTTACACTTAATTCTAAACTCTATGGGAAGCCAATGAAGGGATGCCAGAACCGGAGAGATATGATCTCTCTTTCTAGTACCTGTTAAAACTCTTGCTGCAGCATTTTGGATCAACTGAAGACTTTTTAAAGATGTTTTAGGACAGCTTGATAATAAAGAATTACAATAATCTAATCTCGAGCTAACAAAAGCGTGGATCAGTTTCTCAGCATCACTCTGAGACAAGATGCTCCTAATCTTGGCAATATTACGCAAATGATAGAAGGCAGTCTTAGAAACAAATTTAATATGTGAATTGAAGGACAGATCTTGATCAAAAATAATTCCAAGGTTCCTCACAGAACTATTAAGAGAAAGAGTAACCGCATCCAAACTGAAAGTTTGATTTGGAAAGGTATTTCTAAGGTTTTTTGGACCAACAAGAATGACTTCAGTCTTATCTGAATTTAATAGCAGGAAATTACAAGTCATCCAAGCTTTGATTTCCTTAAGACAGGCTTCTAACTTGGCTAATTGATTACTATCATCTGGCTTCATTGACAGGTATAATTGTGTGTCATCTGCATAACAATGAAAATGTATACAGTGCTTTCTAATAATGTTGCCTAACAGAAGCATATATAAACTAAAAAGAGTAGGGCCTAGCACAAATCCCTGTGGAACTCCATGACTAAGCTTTGAGTTGAAAGAAAACGCATTATTTACATGAACAAACTGGAACCTATCAGATAAATAAGATCTAAACCACTGCAACAAAGTTCCATTAAGTCCAACATAGTGTTCTAATCTATCAAGTAGAATATTATGATCGATAGTATCAAAAGCTGCACTAAGGTCTAAAAGGACAAGTACAGAAACAAGTCCATTATCAGATGCAATCAGGAGGTCATTAGTGACCTTCACTAAGGCTGTTTCAGTACTATGATGGATTCTAAATCCAGATTGAAACTCTTCAAGTAAACCATTTCCCTGCAGGTGGTCAAATAATTGCGTAGCAACAACTCTTTCTAAGATTTTTGAAATGAAAGGGAGATTAGAGATTGGTCTATAGTTAGCTAAAGCTCCTGGATCTAGCGTTGGCTTTTTGAGTAAGGGTTTAATTACAGCAGTTTTAAAAGCCTGCAGTACGTGGCGTAAAGTTAATGAAGAATTGATTATATGAAGAATAAAGCTACCAATAAGAGGGAAGACTTCTTTAGATAACCTGGTAGGAATAGGGTCTAAAAGACAAGTTGAAAGTTTGGATGAGGAAACTATTTTGTCTAACTCACAAAGGTCAATTTGAGTAAACTCATCAAGACAGACATCAATTGAAGGAGTTGTAGTAGTTACAGTATTTAAGTTAACTGTGGGAAGAATCTGATTGATTTTATCTCTGATGGATGAAATTTTATTATTGAAAAAGTTCATAAAGTCCTTACTAGTAAGCTCTAATGGAATGCTAGGATTGACAGAGTCCTGACTCTTTGTCAACCTGGCTACAGTGCTGAAAAGAAACCTGGGATTATTCTTGTTCTCTTCTATTAATGCAGAATAATAACTCGTTCTAGCTTTTCTAAGAGATTTTTTATAAATTAAAAGATGATTTCTCCAAGCTAAATAGATTTCATCTAAATTAGTGGAGCGCCATTTTCTTTCTAATTGACAAGTCTTCTGTTTTAAGCTACGAGTTTCTGTGTTGAACCAAGGAGTTAGAAATCTCTGATTAGACTTTTTCTTTTTTAAGGGGGCCACCAAGTCTAGAGTCTGATGCAGAGAAGCTGTAACACTATCCACCATGTTATCAATTACAGAAGGAGCAAGCTGTCTATAGCTTATTTCCGTTGTGTTGACACATGGCATAGAGGAAACAATATGCATAAATTTGGTAACAGCATCATCTGAGAGGCATCTACTGTAGTAATATTTTTCTTTAGGAGCCAAATAGTCAGAAATAGTAAAATCAAAGGTTAACAGACAATGGTCTGACAGTACAGGGTTATGAGGAGACACTACAAGATTTTCTATTTCTATGCCATATGTCAGAACAAGGTCCAATGTATGGTGGAGGTAATGAGTAGAATTTCCTACTTTCTGAGAAAACCCAATCAAGTCTAATATTGAATTAAATGCAACATTAAGGCAGTCACTATCTACATCCACATGTATATTAAAGTCCCCTACTATAATTATTCTATCAGATTTCAGCACTAAATCAGTTAAGAAATCAGCAAATTCGGATAAAAATTCTGAGTAGGTTGATGGGGGACGATAAACTATGGCAAATAAAATTGGGTTTAACCTAAAATTGCTCAAGTGCCCAATACTGAGGACCAGGCCCTCAAAGAAATTATAACATGTTTTTTTGCTTTACATTAACTAGTAATTTGGAATGGTAAATTGTTGCTACTCCTCTTCCACGACCAGAACTTCTGGGATTTTGACAGTTTAAATAACCAGAGGGAGTTGATTCATTTAAACCAACATAATCCTCTTGCCCTAACCAAGTCTCTGTAAGGGAAATTAAATCAGTCTGATGATCAATTAACAGATCATGGACTAACAGAGACTTGGGAGTTAGAGACCCAATATTTAATAAAACAAAATTTAATTTTTAAATTAGGAGGAGGAACAGAGGCCAAATCATTCAATTTAGAGGCTTTATGTTTAATTTGAGTTTTACCAATATTTTGCTTTATCACTTTGGGATGCTTATATATTATATTTTTATTTACTTTGGAGGGAGCAGACAATGATTCTCTGATGGTGAAGACAGGGGCTAAGTTGAGGGGTGGCGGATGAAGAGGAGCTGCAGAGAGGCATGTAAGACTGCGACTCTGCTTCCTGGTCCCAACTCTGAGTTGTCACGGTTTTGGAAATTTGGATAAAAAAGATGCCAGATTGTTAGATAAATGAGACGCACCATCCAAAGTGGGATGAATGCTGTCTCGTCTCATAAGACCAGGTTTTCCCCAAAAAGAGCTCCAATTGTCAATGTAGCCCACGTTATTTGCAGGACACCACACAGACAGCCATCGGTTGAAGGATGACGAGCGGCTAAACATGTCATCACTGGTCAGATTGGGGAGGGGCCCAGAGAACACTACAGTGGCAGACATCGTTTTTGCAAAGTCACACTGTGGCGGGTTGATTCAGCCCCCCAAAACACACAGGACAGTCAGCTCTCTTCTCTTGGTTTTTCCCGCTGCACTACTGAGATGTAATGTGCCATTCATATATTGTGATGTAATGTGCCATTCATGTATAGTGTTCATGCGTCCTGTCCTTACTGTGACCTAGAGGCTGAGATCAATATGTAGATGTGCCTTGTAACCTCTTTGTCCTACACTTGGAGCAAAGGCTAGCAAATCTGCCTATTGTTATGTAGGTCTTTCAAATGCAAATATCTCATGCCTGTTCTGCAGTCCCTTTGATCGTACCAACTGCTGTAAATCTGCTCTTTGATGTATTGTTGTAGTTGGGTATATATGCTGCAACTCTGTAACGCAAACCCTCTCAATTCCACTTTTGCAACTGCTGCTGCTGGACACAGACCTTGTGTCCTCCTTCTGCTGAGAGCCGCTTGGGCTCGCTCCCGGCGCGCATGCACGGCGCCGGGAGCGGAGCCCGTGACGGCGGTATGATATAAATAAACTCTACTTAAAACCACAGCATCGCTGCTTATATTTTTTCATGCCGCCACAACACACCGATTCTACATTAAGTTTCGTGACTTCTGACTGCCGGAGACGGATGTCATTAATGCCAGCGTGAATAACAATTGTGGAGTATTTACAGTTACTTTTAGCCAGCATTTTCAAATTTGACTCGATGTCGCCTGCTCTGGCCCCAGGAATGCATTTGACTATGGCCGCTGGAGTCTCTAGATTCACGTTTCTGACTACAGAGTCGCCAATGATCAGAGTTTTTTCCTCAGCGGGTGTGTCGCTGAGCGGGAAAAAACGATTAGAAACGTGAACAGGTTGGAGGTGTACCGGGGCTTTGTGACTAGGCTTCCTTCTCACTGTTACCCACCCAGTCTCCTCGCTGCTGAGGAGAGCCGGAGGACCGCTAACAGGGTCAGCTATGCTAGCTAGCTCCGCTGCAGCTAAGGGGCGTCTGTCAAGAGTAACTGGCGTAGACGGTGTTTCAATGCAGCGGACCCGGGATTCCAAATCAGACAACCTCACCTCGAGCGCCTCAAAAAGACAACATTTATTACATTTACCGTTATCACTAAAAGAGGCAGATGTGTAGCTAAACATCTGACAGAGAGAGCACACCAGAGGAGGAGAGGAAGGAGAGCTAGTAGCCATCGCTAGTGGCTAACCCAAAAGCTCAGGAGAGTGAGGAGAGCAAACCGCACAGACAGACAGCAAAACAGGAAGTGACGATACGTTACCACAAGGAAGTGACGATCTATCCAGCGATCTAGTTGCGCTCCCTCAGCAAGTTCCGCCCCCACGCTCTGTCCCTCCACAGAATGGCTGGCCATAGCTGACCGTGGCTGGGCAGAGCTGGGCTGATTCAGAGGTTGTAGCCTTGTAGACGGGCCACGGTGGCCACACATGTAGAAGGACCAATGGAAAAGAATCGACAAATGAGAGCTTAGTCCAGACGGTAAAAAGTTTATGGTCTACTCTTTAGATGACGTTTGTTTGTGTGACCACGCCCTACCCCGTTGCCTAGCTACCCTGACAGCCGCAGTTAAGGTTTTTTCTGACGTTTTTGACAGCGATGGAAGCAAAGCTCTTTTCATCTGATAAAAATCAAATCTTGTTATTGACTAAAAGTAGACAAAAACTATTGAACAGACTAAAATAAAACTATGAAAATAAAATCATCACAATAAATCTGGACTCAAATTAGGCGTCAAAAGTATAATGCATAAATGGTCATTTTAGTTCCATTTCTAGCTTTAATAGAAGAAAAAAAAATCGATGTTGTAATTGAGGAAATGAACAGTGGATGGAAGTTTGTTCTTGTTGGTTTGAAATGATTGCATTTCTTTGACCTTCTCATGGAGCAGCTTCAGCAGCCAAAGGACCATGAGCAGATCATCAGCCAGAGTTCCAGAAGACTCTAAAGTGGCCCCAGGTGTGAATGTGTGTGATGGTGGAAGGTTGGACGCTGCACCAGTGGCTGCCTCGTCCACTCAGGTGGAGGCCCTGGAATTCCCCACTGTGGCACTAATAAAAAGGAATCTGGATATTAAAGAAGTGGAGAAAGTTGTTTGTTCTGCTGCTGAACAACCGCACTGCAGCACTTTAACAAACTCCAGAAAATTCTGAACCGGCAAAAAAAAAAAAAAAAATGAAATCTTGTAACAGAACTTTATTTTGTTTGATAACTTTAATTTGTTTTTAAAGTCTCCAAAGAAGTTAGATACTTCAGTTTATATTTGTGCAGGTTTAATATTAATGCTGCTGATCTTCTGCATCAGTTGATTCAGTTCTGATTGAATGTGTTCATTGCATTAAGTTCCTGTATAGGTAACTGTACACTGACTGCAGTCAGGCAGCTCTACTGTTTAAATGGATGTTCACAGGATCTGTGATAGAACTGACTTTAGTTTAAATGAATAGTCTCTATTTCTAGAACGCTGGAGGGCGACCAAACCTCCACACTGTGGAAAAGCTGTTAGCAACTGATGCTGAAAAGGAACATTTTCAACATTTATTTCACTTGTGAACAATTTCATTGTTGAAACTCATGGTTTTTTTTTTTTTTTTTTTTTTAAGAAATATAAAACAGTTTCTAAGCTAAGCCTACCTTTTTATTTAACAGTATTTTATTACAAATCAGTGATGCAATTTTTAAAAAATATAACCCCTCAAAACATCAACATACTGGACTCTGATTTCAAGCTGAACTCAATATTTTTTTGCAGTGCACTGGGCTTTTTTTCTGAGATGGTGGGTTTTTGTCCTGAACTGAGAGCCAAATGTGAATCATCTTGTCAAGATTAGGAGCATCTTGTCTCAGAGTGATGCTGAGAAACTGATCCACGCTTTTGTTAGCTTTAGATTAGATTATTGTAACTCTTTATTATTAGGTTGTCCTAAAATATCTTTAAGAAGTCTTCAGTTGATCCAAAATGCTGCTGCAAGAGTTTTAACAGGTACTAGAAAGAGAGATCATATCTCTCCAGTTCTGGCCTCCCCTCATTGGCTTCCCATAGAGTTTAGAATTAAGTATAAAATCCTCCTTCTCACTTACAATGCTCTAAATAATCAGGCCCCTCTTTATTTAAAAGATCTGATACTACCCTATTATCCTAACAGAGCACTACGCTTCAAAAATGCAGGATTACTTGTAATACCAAGAATCTCCAAAAGTACAATGGGAGGTAGAGCCTTCAGTTATCAAGCTCCTCTCCTGTAGAACCAGCTGCCAATCTGGATTCAGGAGTCAGACTTGTTCTCTGTTTTTAAGAATAGGGTTAAAACCTTCCTTTTTGATATAGCCTACAATTAGGGAGGGATCATGTGTCTCTGAACCCTCCCTTAGTTATGCTGCTAATAGGTTTAGACAGCCGGGGGACCTCCAACAATGCACTGGGCTTCACTCCTTTCTTCACTCTCAATGGAATATTTTTGCTGGTCATTAACATCTGTTTGTTCTCTCCCATAGACTAAGTCCTCATCGTGCTGTTTGCTCTCTACATGTCTGTTCTTTTCCTCTTCTTCTCTATCCCCTCACCCTCCAGCCAGTCGCAGCAGATGACTGCCCCTCCCTGAGCCTGGTTCTGCTGGAGGTTTCTCTGTTAAAGGGGAGTTTTTCCTCTCCACCATCACCAAGTGCTGCTCACAGGGGATCGCTCGCCTGATTTCTGGGATCCTTCTGCAATTGTGGGGTTTCCCCTACAGTTGAAAGTGCTATGAGATGACTCTTGTTGTGAAATGGTGCTATATAAAAAAAAGTTGAATTGAATAGAAAGTCATTTAGAATCAAAAATCAATTCTAAATCAAATCGTGACCCCCAAAAAATCAAATTGGATTGTGTGACTTCTAAAGATTCAGTGCTAATATTTTCTTCTTGTTAGCAGACTGATCTATGTCAGGTCAGGAATTGGTTTGCTTGCTACCAGATAACCCCGCCCTTCCAAGAGTGTGGAGGGTGAAACTTGCCATCCTGCCAGAGCTAAATACAAAATGTCACACGTCTGTGGGGAACCACTCCGTTACACGGGGTAAGACCGGACATCCTGGCAGATAAGCACATTTGTCGCAAGGTCTGTGGTGGACTTTTGCCAGTCGGTGCATTGTGACCTGCACTACACAAGGAGCAGAGATAAACAAGCCTATCATCTGGTCAGTCACTGCAACAGATACTGTAGTCAGTTTGTCTTGGCCTGTCCTTGCCACTGATAATACCTCTATCTGCCAAGAATGTGCCGCTAGTCCAGCAAAAGCTAGCAGTACTCAAATACTTTGCAAGCAGTTTCAAGAAATGGTCAGTCAGAAAGCAACTCATACCGGCTCAGACATCGCCTGGGTTAACAAGGTCAGGAGTTCCTGGCAGTGGAAGGCGAAGGACAGAGCTGCGTGGAGGAATCTGATCAGACCTAAATAAAACAGTCATTGTCACCCCCAACAGACTGCTATGATGATGATGAAAAAACTGATGTACTCGGAGGCCCAAAAGACCCCCCCACACACACACACACTTTTTTCTTTGTCTATTTGTTTGAGCAGCTGCCCCTGAAATATCTGTGCATGTGAACGACTGATAGTGTCTTCTGGGCAGCATGGTGGTGCAGTGGTTAGCACTGTTGCCTAACAGCTAGAAGATTCCAGGTTCAAATACCCAGGCTGGCAGGTGTAGGAACCTTTCTGTGTGGAGTTTGCATGTTCTCCCAGTGCTGCGTGGGTTTCCTCCGGGTGCTCCGGTTTCCTCCCACAATCCAAAGACAGCATGTTAGGTTAATTGATTGTTCTAAATTGTCCCTAGATATCTGTCTCCTATAGGCCCTTAGGATAGAGGGTTAGTACTAGTGAAGCGCTTTGAGTGGTCTTTGAGACTAGAAAGGCACTATATACAGTGGGGCAAAAAAGTATTTAGTCAGCCACCAATTGTGCAAGTTCTCCCACTTAAAAGATGAGAGAGGTCTCCAATTTTCATCATAGGTATACCTCAACTATGAGAGACAAAATGAGAAAAAAAAAATCCAGAAAATCACATTGAAGGATTTTTAATGAATTAATTGGTAAATTCCTCAGTAAAATAAGTATTTGGTCACCTACAAACAAGCAAGATTTCTGGCTCTCACAGACCTGTAACTTCTTCTTTAAGAGGCTCCTCTGTCCTCCACTCGTTACCTGTACTAATGGCACCTGTTTGAACTCGTTATCAGTATAAAAGACACCTATCCACAACCTCAAACAGTCAGACTCCAAACTCCACTATGGCCAAGACCGAAGAGCTGTGAAACGACACCAGAAACAAAACTGTAGACCTGCACCAGGCTGGGAAGACTGAATCTGCAATAGGTAAGCAGCTTGGTGTGAAGAAATCAACTGTGGGAGCAATTATTAGAAAATGGAAGACATACAAGACCACTGATAATCTCCCTCAGTCTGGAGCTCCACGCAAGATCTCACCCCGTGGGGTCAAAATTATCAGGGGAACGGTGAGCAAAAATCCCAGAACCACATGGGGGCCGGACCTAGTGAATGACCTGCAGAGAGCTGGGACCAAAGTAACAAAGGCTACATCAGAAACACACTACGTCGCCAGGGACTCAAATCCTGCAGTGCCAGACGTGTCCCCCTGCTTAAGCCAGTACATGTCCAGGCCCATGTGACGTTTGCTAGAGAGCATTTGGATGATCCAGAAGAGGATTGGGAGAATGCCATATGGTCAGATGAAACCAAAATAGAACTTTTGGGTAAAAACTCAACTTGTCGTGTTTGGAGGAGAAAGGACACCATACCTACTGTGAAGCATGGGTGTGGAAACATCATACTTTGGGGCTGTTTTTCTGCAAAGGAACCAGGACGACTGATCCGTGTAAAGGAAAGAATGAATGGGGCCATGTATCGTGAGATTTTGAGTGAAAACCTCCTTCCACCAGCAAGGGCATTGAAGATGAAACGTGGCTGGGTCTTTCAGCATGACAATGATCCCAAACACACCACCCGGGCAACGAAGGAGTGGCTTCGTAAGAAGCATTTCAAGGTCCTGGAGTGGCCTAGCCAGTCTCCAGATCTCAACCCCATAGAAAATCTTTGGAGGGAGTTGAAAGTCTGTGTTGCCCAGCGACAGCCCCAAAACATCACTGCTCTAGAGGAGATCTGGATGGAGGAATGGGCCAAAATACCAGCAACAGTGTGTGAAAACCTTGTGAAGACTTACAGAAAACGTTTGACCTCTGTCATTGCCAACAAAGGGTATATAACAAAGTATTGAGATGAACTTTTGTTATTGACCAAATACTTATTTTACCGAGGAATTTACCAATTAATTCATTAAAAATCCTTCAGTGTGATTTTCTGGATTTTTTTTTTTCTTATTTTGTCTCTCATAGTTGAGGTACACCTATGATGAAAATTGGAGACCTCTCTCATCTTTTAAGTGGGAGAACTTGCACAATTGGTGGCTGACTAAATACTTTTTTACCCCACTGTAAGTACAGGTCCTTATCCCTTATCCTTCTGGGTTCCTCCAGCTGCTCCAGCCTTGGTTCTGTCAGCTCTGGTTTAACTTCTTCTGATGGATGGCCTCATTTTCTCCAGGACCACCTCAGCAGGGGGAGCTGAACCCACGGCGATCTCGGGTGGTGAGCCTGAACCCTCAGAGAAATCTGGCAAGAGTGGACTATCCTTAATGACCCTGGGAGAAGGCTCAGACAAAACAGGTAGAGAGACAGGGTCAGGGTCACCAGCAGCGGTGGAGCCTGGCGAGGTGAGCTCAGGTGCAGGTGATGGCTGCACCCGGCTCTCCTCACCAAGAGCCAGACAAGAAATCTCCAAAAATGATACAAGAGAAATGAAGGCGAACACTTGCCTGAGCTTGAGCTCCACCACCGTCCAGGACTCCGTCGATCCAGGCGACAATGTTTCGGTTGTGGTCTTTTGGAGGTCCAGCTATAACTCTGCTGCAGCAGCCCTTGCAGCAGGCATGGTGGTTGGTGCAGTCCTGGTCTCCTCCAGAGAGGTACCCCATGCAGGTGGTTCATCCAGCGTGGATTCTGGAGGTGGTTTTCCTGCTGGCACTGGATCCTTAGTCACTGAAGCCAGGGGACGCTCTTTTGTCGGTGCAGGCTTTGGGTCAGAGGCAGCACTCTCCCTCTGTCCATAGCATGGGTGTGGGGCTGGAACAAGGTCCTCTAGAGCTGCAGGCTCCTCCATCATCCGGCGGTTGAGTTCCGGGGCCGGTGGACACTCGGGTGCAATAGGAGGACACACAGAGAGAGAAGGTTAAGTGTATATACTGTAGCTGCAGCAGACAGTGAGGACTCAGGGAACTGCACAGCCTGAGTCTCACCTCCGGGAATCAGACAAGGTAATTCATGTTTAAATGACTGAGAATGGAAAAAATACTTGCCTGTTTTCCCGGGGTGTGATGGTTCTGCTGCAGCTGGTTTGTTGTCATCCCTCTCTGTGGCTATGGTGGGCGTGAACCCCTCTGAGGATTGTGGAAGAGCAACTCCTGCAGGCATGGAGGTGGGCAGAGCTGGGGGAGAAATGGCCAAGCCCTCAACAGCGGGAAAGGGCGCCGAGGAGAAGCGGGAGGCAGCAGCTGCGGAAAAAGTAGATGCTAGCGAGGCAGCCAGAGGGGAAATTGGCACAGAGGGCACTGCTGCAGAGGTCTTCTCCCTCGGTGAAGGAGGGGCTGCTGACAGGGAGGCGGAAATGGTCTTCCGGTGGCCTGGAGCTGGATGACGGTGTCTCAGAGTTGGCGATGCGGGAACTGGAGGAGAAGCTGGCGAACAGGGAGGGGAGAAAGATGTCTGCCATGGAGAGCGCCTCTGTGTCAGCTTCGGCTCCACTGGAGACGGCCCTATTGTCATCATGGGAAATGACCGCTGGGGTGTGGAAACAGTTCTGCATATTGGGAATATTTCCACAGGCCAGGGTGTTCCTCCAGGATTACCACCGCTCCATTCACGCTTTTCCAGGTCTTTTTGGGTCCCCGGGTGGTGAGAGCTTCAGCCACAAAACTTTGGATAAAATCAGCAGCCCACTCCTCCTCCAGGCTCGGGGACCTTGCTACCAATCTCCCTTTAATTGATGGAGGCCAGCATGCCGGGGACATGATGAGCTCACAAAAAAAAAGGTGAGTAAAAAGAAAAACACAGAATCTGCAAACTCACAGCTGCTGGGTCTCTACTGGCCGCTGTTTTCTGTCATGAATGCTCTTCGGGGCAGAGAGGCAAAACCCACGTGCTGGACTGTGAGTTTGTGCAATTTATTGAAAGAAACAACAAACGTAAAGTACAACACAGTGTTCTTAACACAAAATGCAAAAGAGAGAAAAAACACTTACAGATTTGATGCACCAGAGCAAGGCAGGGTTCTGGTGGAGACGAGGTGAATATAACCAAAGACGGCAGCAGATAAGAAAAGAAAATGCAGTCCTTAAATAGGGACAGAATAGACAACACAAGTGATGACAGGTGTGGGTTCACATGAGCGGGCAAAAAGGGAACAATGAATGGTGATTGAGATCAGCTGGAAAAGAGGAGGGAGGAGCAGTTTGACAGCTGACAGGGTGACGCCCACGCAGAGCATAAAACCGGAAATGGCACCTGACAGCCGTCAACCCAGAGAAAGAACATCACAGAACAAATATAGAGAATAAACATAATCAAATGCAGTGTCATGGTGGCCACGGGGCCCTCATCAGTCCCGGCTACGTGCACATCTGTCATCAGTTCCCGGCGGACTATAAGGGCCAGACCTGCCAGCGACTCTGTACGGAGCCGTCTGTCAGCATCACAGAGACTCGTCCCGCATTCGTAGCCACAGTCTGACGCCACGCCTGACCAAGGTCTCCACACCATGCCCACATAAGCAACCTTCGCACTTACCTTGCCAAGCTGTTCTCCCCTGTGCACAGGAGGATCCTCCAGGTGGCGGCTCAGCTCCTCCCCAGCACTGGAGTCACACCTCCGCCTCACGACGCCGAGCAGCACTCTCCCCTTTTGGCAGCCGCTTGCAGAGCAAGCAGAGGCTCAGCATCACCACCTGCAAGTAAGCAGCAATCATCACATCCCCTGCTGCGGTGCAGTAGTAATCCTTCTGCTTTGTCTCCCTAGGGTTGCCAGGCAGCAGCGAGACCTGCTCAGCTCCATCACGCATTCAGCACAGCACACAACTGTACATACACGCACTCACACATTACATTTGGGTGTAATAAAAGGTTAATTATACTTCTCGAGTCTGTCTTCTGTCCCCTGGGTCCTACCATCATGTCAGTACGGCTCCATCAAACCGACCCAGCGGACAGCACCCTAGCGCGCCATCTTAACATCCTAGATGCTCGAGTAGAGCAGTTAACCTATCAGCAGAATGTCATTCTCACCCAACTAACACAGATTAACAGCCGGTTGGATTGCCTGGAAGGACAGCAGGCGTATCCACCGGCCTCTGGGGTTCTACCGGGCCCCGCTAGCTCCCCGCCTAGCCAGGTTAGCCAGGCTCCCCAACCCGTTTCACTCCCGTGTCTACGCCCGCTCGCTTCAGTGGGAAGCTCGGGGAGGCTTGGGTTTTTTTGTTGCAATGTGAGACAGTTTTCCATCGGGTTCTGGGGGACTTTCCCACCAACCATAGCAAGATAGGGTATGTAGCTAACCTGCTAGAGGGTAGAGCGTTAGCTTGGGCCTACACGGTAATAGCTAAGCCCAGCTACACCAATTTGACTTACCGGCAATTCCTAGCGGATTTTACAGAAGTGTTTGACCACTCCGATCGGGACTCGGTGGTCACTACCCAGTTATTAAATTTTCGACAGGGCAGCAGGGCTGCTGCCGATTTTGCTGTCGACTTCCAGGCAGTGGCGGCGGAGGTCGGGTGGGAAGACGCTTCGCTATGTAGTATATTTATCCGTAGCCTAAGCCCCGAACTGAGGGATGAATTAGCCACCTGGGACAAGCCTGACCGCCTAAACGAGCTAATCTCCCTTACCATCAGTGTGGATAACAGGCTGAAGGAGCGTGCCGCCGAGTGAAGAGCCTCTAGCCGCTCGAGCGCGCAACGCCTTCGCTCCTCTCAGCCACCCCTGTTAGCCCTGCCCCCTCCGGAGGAACTTCCGGGGCAGGAGGCTATGATAATCGGGCACTCTGGGATTTCGGCCGCTGAGAGACAGCGCTGTAGAGACTTGGGGTTGTGCTTTTACTGTGGTAGTGCTTCCCATGAAGTGTCTGAATGTACGAATTGGGTAAAAAGAGGAGGTCCGTGGGTCACTGTAGGGGGACTCACGGACACAGCCCAGTCAAAGCCCCTCACCTGCTGCCTGGTTCCCATTCGCATCATTTTCAGACACCTTGAACACTCTACTCATGCACTCATTGATTCAGGGGCTGAGCAGAGTTTCATTTTAGGAGACATGGCAACCTGGTTGGGCCTCCCGTGTCAAACCCTCCGGCCCCCTGTCAAATTGATCACCCTGTCAAGAGCCCCTCTAATGGCCGTTTTGCAACAGACAGACCCTGTGTCAGTAATTGTCTCAGGAAACCATCGGAAGGATCTCCGCGTCCTGGTGCTGCCCTCCTCCACCTCTCCAGTCATCTTGGGTTATCCCTGGTTGCGGCTACATAACCCCACATTTCATTGGCAGTCTGGGAGCATCACTTCGTGGAGCCCGTTTTGCCTCAGCGCATGTCTGCAGTCGGCGGCATGCACCCCATTGGTGTCTATGACCCCACCGGTGTCGCCCCCCCCCCGACCTGTCCAAGGTACCAGAGGTATATCACGATTTGGGGGCTGCCTTCAGTAAGTCACAGGCGCTGTCCCTTCCCCCCCACCGCCCCATGACTGCGCTATCAATCTCCAGGCTGGTGCCCCGCTTCCGTCGAGCCATTTATACAGGCTGTCTGCTCCGGAACGGGAGGCGATGGACACCTATATCAAGGAATCGCTCAGCTCTGGGATCATCCGCCCGTCTTCGTCAGCGGTGGGGGCGGGATTTTTCTTTGTGGCAAAAAGGATGGCTCCCTGCGCCCATGCATTAACTTCAGGGGTCTCAATGATATCACGATAAAAGACAAGTACACGCTGCCCCTCATGAACTCGGCCTTTGACTCTCTCCAGGCGGCCTCTTGGTTCACCAAGTTGGATCTCCGGAATGCGTACCACCTCATGCGAATCAAGGAGGGCGACGAATGGAAGACGGGCTTCTGGACCCCAAGCAGCCATTTTGAATATCTGGTGATGCCGTTTGGGTTGACCAACACTCCGGCCGTCTTCCAGCGTCTCATCAACGACGTCCTCCGGGATTTCCTGGGCGCCTTTGTTTTCGTATACCTTGATGACATTCTCATCTTCTCTCGGTCCCTGGAGGAACATCGGGTACACGTGAGGTGGGTCCTTCAGCAGCTCCTGGAGAATCAGCTGTATGTCAAGGCCGACAAGTGCGAGTTCCACGTCAGGAAGACATCCTTTTTGGGGTTCGTGGTCTCGCACAATCAGGTGATCCCTGACCCAGCCAAGGTCAAGGCGGTGGTGGACTGGCCCACCCCCACCTCCAGGAAGCAACTGCAGGGATTTCTGGGGTTTGTTAACTGTTATCATCGCTTTGTGCCGAAGTTTGGGATAATTGCTCGCCCGCTGACCAGCCTCACGTCTCCCAAGACCCCCTTCTGCTGGACTGAGGAAGCTGCTGCAGCATTCAAGAAACTCAAAGAGGAGTTTGCTTCATCCCGTGTCCTGATGCAGGTGGATCCAAGTCTCGTGTCTAGTGGAGGTGGACGCTTCGGACTCCGGGGTGGGGGCAGTGCTCTCCCAACACTCTCCAGTCGACGGTGTGATTCGGCTCTGCGCCTTCTTCTCTCGCCGCCTGCAGCCCACTGAGAGGAACTACAGCATCGGTGACAGGGAATTGCTGGCAGTTAAGCTCGCCTTGGAGGAGCGGTGGCACTGGTTGGAGAGTGCTGCTCAGCCATTTGTCGTATGGACCGACCATAAAAACCTGGAATATCTGAGGACGGCAAAGCGTTTCAATTCTCGTCAGGCCCGCTGGTCCCTCTTTTTTGGTCGTTTCAATTTTTCTATCACCTACCATCCCGGGAGCAAGAATCTTAAGCCAGACGCCCCCTCCAGGCAGTTCTCAGCAGAGACATCTGAGGATCAAGAAGAGACATCCTCCCTCCGCCCTGTGTTGTGGGCGCCCTCGTGTGGGAGATCCGGGACAAGGTGATGAAGGCACAGGAGGCCGAGTCCGACCCGGGAGGTGGCCCGCCGGGGCGGTTGTTTGTTCCCACGTCAGTCCGGGGCGAGGTCATCCAGTGGGCCCATGCCTCGAAATTGGCATGTCATCCTGGGGTCTCTCGCACCGTCACACTTCTCCAAAGGGCATTCTGGTGGCCGGGACTGAGGAGGGACGTGAACAACTACATCTGGGCCTGCGCTCAGTGTGTCACCGGGAAGTCTTCCTCTTCTCCCCAGGCCAGACTGCTCCATCCCTTGCCGGTTCCTACCCGCCCGTGGTCGCACGTCGCCTTGGGCTTTGTGACAGGCCTTCCTCCATCCAACCAGTTCACCATGATCCTGACCATCATTGATCGCTTCTCCAAGGCGGCCCACTTCGTTCCCCTTCGGGGGTTGCTGACGGCACGGGAAACGGCAGACCTGCTGGTGCAGCATGTGGTCCACCTCCACGGAATTCCCACGGACGTCGTCTCGGATCGGGGCCCCCAGTTTGTGTCCCAGGTTTGGAGGGCGTTCTGTCGAGCGTTAGGATCGACGGTGAGCCTGTCATCGGGTTATCATCCCCAAAGTAATAGACAGTGCGAATGGGTGAATCAGGAGCTGGAGGCTGCCCTTCGCTGCGTCATATCGTCCAGTTCCTCTTCCTGGAGCAGCTTCTTGCCTTGGATTGAATATGCCCACAACTCCACAGTGTCCTCGGCGACTGGGATGTCTCCCTTCAGGGAATCATTGGGGTATGACCTGCTGCTGTTTCCTGAGGAAGAGAAGGAGGTGGCAGTGCATTCTGTCCAAGCCCATGTCAGGCCCTGCCGCCGGCTCTGGACCATCGCCCGCAGGGCCCTCCTCAGGTCCACCAGGACCACGGAGTGCAACATTAGGACGGCCAACCACCCCAGGAGACCGACACCTGAGTACAAGGTGGGTCAGCAGGTTTGGCTCCCCACTTGTAACATTAATGTGCCAGCTGAGAAACGCAAACTGACTAAGCGTTTCATTGGGCCTTTCCCCATTGTCCGCTTAATTAACCCTGTGTCTGTGCGCTTAGCTCTCCCCTCTTCCATGCGCATCTGTCCTACCTTTCACGTCTCCCAGGTGAAGCCTTTTGGTACCGATCCCCTCTGCCCGCCCCCTGCGGCGTCTCTCCCTCCAAGGATGATTGACGACCACCCGGCGTGGGGGGTTACTGCCATCTTGGACGTCCGCCGGCAGGGTCGGGGCTTACAATATTTGGTGGATTGGGAAGGATTCGGCCCCGAACACAGGTCCTGGATTCGCCCAACGTTGATTCTTGATAAGCAGCTTATCCGCGACTTCCATCGGGCACATCCAGGTAGGATAGGACAGGTGCCTGGAGGAACCTGTAGAGGGGGGAGTACTGTCATGGCGGCCACGGGGCCCTCATCAGTCCCGGCTGCGTGCACACCTGTCATCAATTCCCGGCGGACTATAAGGGCCAGATCTGACAGCGACTCTGCACGGAGCCGTCTGCCAGCATCGCAGAGACTCATCCCGCATTCGCAGCCACAGTCTGATGCCATGCCTGACCAAGCTGTCCACGTCACGCCACGTAAGCAACCTTCGCACTTACCTTGCCAAGCTGTTCTCCCCTGTGCACAGGTGGATCCTCCAGGCGGCGGATCAGCCCTCCCCGGCGGCGGCTCAGCTCCTCCCCAGCACCGGAGTCACTCCTCTGCCTCACGACGCCAAGCAGCACTCTCCCCTCTTGGCAGCCGCTCGCAGAGCGAGCAGAGGCTCAGCATCGCCACCTGCAAGTAAGCAGCAATCATTATCACATCCCCTGCAGTGGTGCAGTAGTAATCCTTCTGCTTTGTCTCCCTAGGGTTGCCAGGCAGCAGCGAGACCTACTCAGCTCCAGCATGCATTCAGCACAGCACACAATTGTACATACACGCACTCACACATTACACTTGGGTGAAATAAAAAGTTAATTATACTTCTTGAGTCTGTCTTCTGTCCCCTGGGTCCTACCATCATGTCATGCAGACTAATAAAAATTATGGAGGAAACGAAACATGAGAGTAACAAAACTGAAGCCTAAACAGAAATATAGTAAGCAGTACAAAAACTCAAAGGGCAAAAATACAACAAATATATATAAGTACAACGAAAAAGCCACAACACTGAGCCTGGCAGAACTTCTAGAGCTCAGCTCGTGACAGTTGCTGTGCTCTTGAGGTAATTTTGGTCAGCTGGCAACTCCTGGGAAGGTTCACCACTGTTCCACATTTTGCCATTTGTGGATAATGGCTGTCACTGTGGTTCGCTGGAGTCCCAAAGCTTTAGAAATGGCTAGAAAATTGAACTTATCTGTCCAAAGATGTGATAAAACACAGTTAAAAATCACACAAAATATGCCCTGCCATCTGGGGCTGTTTGCCCCTGCTTGTTACTTCTTCTCCTGTTTGTCACTGTTCTGTGTTATGTTGCTTATCTGTGTCTATATATAGTCTTGTAGGGAGTCATGTGCTCTGTCTATGTGCCGTCATACAGACATCATCTGGTGGGTCTTCTTCTTCGTTCAGACTACTGAAGGGTCTCCTCCTGTCTCAGACAGCTGTGTTGTTCACAGTCATGCCTGGTGCATATTGGTGGAACCTGAGGTGTTTCATGTTCACGGCATCCTTTCTGATGTGCAACATTCAATCTATTGCTCTCCATCTGGTGGGTCTTCTTTATTCAGACCACTGGTGGAGGGATAGGTGCATCGTAATTCCAGTTCATGGGCACGATCCTGAAAAAGTGGCTTTCGACCCTGTTCAGGAAGGCCCATGCATGCCTCTAGAAACCAAGAAACTGGAGCACCCGGAGAAAATGAATGCTTTGCTTGGCATTTTACACATTTGTAGTGTAGACTGGCATTCGTCAAGGTTACACATTTGCCGTCATGTATGCTTGGCAAGTTGTCCTATGATGCCTGAGTTCATAGGCCGTCCTATGGAGTCCTAGAAATGTGCTTTAAAGTCTGTTGTACCCTATGCTGGTGAAGGGTGTCCTCCTGTCTCAGACGGGTGCGATGTACTGCTGGAACCTCAGGTGTTTCATCTTCATGGCATCTTTTCTGACGTGCAGCAGTTGTCGTCATTCTATTGCTCTCCATCTGGTGGATCTTCTTCTTCTTCTTCTTCTTCTTCTTCTTCTTCTTCTTCTTCTTCTTCTTCTTCTTCTTCTTCTTCTTCTTCTTCTTCTTCGCTGAGACCACTGGTTGAGGGATAGGTGAGTCGTAATTCCAGTTCATGGATAGGATCATGAAAATAGATCAGAGCAAAAAGAGGCTTTCCGGCATGGACTCACTGTATATGACATCATAAAGAAATGAAGGCAGGCTTGATGTATATGACATCATAAAGACACATTTGTCCATGTGCCATCATAGGGGCATCGTGACTCATCCTATGATGCCTGAGTTCATGGTTTATATGACATCATAAAGACACATTTTTGTACATGTCCTATGTCATAGGACATAGGACATGTAGGACATAGGTAGGACATGTGGAATATGACATAGGACATATTCCACACTGCTGGAATATTCTACAACATTATGAATAGTCTTTGGCTGAAATTTTTTTTTATTTTCACAAAGTCACTTCAGCTTCATAGAGTCCCCCATCTTTGGAAAGACTGTTGTAGTCCTGCATTGTGTCACACACGGCTCTAGGGAGCCGCGCAATAAGAGCCAAGGGCGAGCCAGTGAGTCGTGATGTTTTATTGAAGGTAAGGGTGAGGGATGAGGGAAGCACAGATACTCAACACAATAACACTCATGAGCAGTACAGCGACAGAGAACACCGTTGGCACCGGGCGTAGGGGTACACAACAAGAGGGCTCACAGCAGGTAACACTCACGGGTTAAGCAGCCAGAAGAATAGAGAGCTGGCACTGGGCAAAGGACTCCAATACACAGGTCACTCTTACAAGGTGGTACTCCCAAGTGATACAGTAAGGCAAGTAGCGGGTTAGCACCGGACATGGGGGTACCAAGGCACAAACTCCTTACGGGAAACACTTACGAGTTGTGCTGAAGATAAGATAAGATAAGATAAGATAAGATAAGCCTTTATTAGTCCCACAACGGGGAAATTCCAGGATTGCAACAGCACAGGGATAGCAACACTCAGAGCAACAATCAGAAGGCAAGAAAAAAAACAAGCAAGCAAGAGCAGCTAATATACATATGTACATATTACTATAAAATATACAGTATATATACACACAGACACATAGTGCAGAGCATTGTAGCTGGATGGAATAAATATATGAATATATGAACACACAGTGCAGAGCATTGTAGCTAGATGGAATAAATATGTAAATATATAAACACCAGGTGTTTATATATTTAGCCCAGCCCCTGCCTACCAAGATGAGGCAGGGGCTGGCACCAGACGAAGGGGCTCCAGCCTAGCAGTGCTTATGTCGCAGCCCCGAGTCATCGAGGCTGCTCCTATTTATTCTCATTGGCAGCGCCCCAGCTGATGAGGACTAATTGGCCCCAGCCGTCCGTAATGCTGCCAGCTCGGAGCCTGCTGAGACGCTGCTCAATGGGAAGCAGGGATGAGGGAAAACATGGGCTGAGCGCTGAGATGGCATCTCAACCCATGGTGACAGAGCCTCCCCCTCAAGGTCGGGCTCCTGAACAACCAGAAACATCCCAGCCCCTCCCCCACCACCTAGGGCGGGAGGAAGGGAGGCAGGACCGGAGGGGACGAAGCAAAGGGGAACACCAACAGGCCAATGTAGGGTAACAGGGCAAAAAAAACCCAAACACAGTACTCTACATCGCACCAAAAAAAAAGAAAAAAAAACCCCCAGGGCACAGATGGGGAGAAAAACTGGGTCAGAACACCGGTTACACACTACTCAGAGAGTACCAACAATGCGTGACCCAGAGCAAGGAAAAAAAACCACTAAAAAGGTAACAGGGCAAAAACGCTGATAATGGTTAATGAGGGAAAAACACAATACACAGCGCTAATATATATACATACACACACAGTCACCAGGAGAAGTGAAGGTGACTGGGACAAACGGACAATTACAGAGCATGGTTTGAAGGAAAACAAAGCACATGACTCTATAATGAACAGACAAAATTACAAACAGGGCACAAAAAGGAAATGCTGAGTACGGGCAAAGGAAAACCCACAGCACTACGAATATAGAAATACACACAGTCACCTAAAGAAGCGAAAGTGACTGGAACGAACGGACAACTGCAGAGTATGGTCTGACAAGAAACAAAACACATAACTCGACAATGCAAGGACAAGGCTAAAAACAAGGTACAAAAAGTAAAATGCTGAGTACGAGAAATGGAAAACCCACAGCACTATGAAAACATATCCACCAACAGGACAAAATATTACACCCGAGTGACCTTAATAATGATAAAAGAAAAAGTGACACCCGAGGAATATGGCAGGCAGAGTCCAAAAATGGCCGAGATGGCTCCGGAGATCTCCCCACCCATTGTCCAGTTGGCGAACCAGGGAAAGGGAAATGTTCGGACGGCGAACTCCGGACCCAGATCCCAGGAGTCCAGTCCACCGGCAGCCGAACCAGGCCACCCAAAGGCAAACACAGACCAGCGGGGGGAACCAGATCACCGAACCAAAAGTTTTGTGGGTCGGGTCGTCGACCCGCATCACTCAACCACCAGGACCGTTGAGACGGACGAAGGGTCAGAGCGGGTCCCGGTGGAAGAGGCTCAGGGGAGAGCCGATGACGAGGGTGACGAGCGTCAGGCCGCAGGGAAACGGCCACCTCCTCACCGGACCTGGACAACACTGGGGTAGCACCCACGTCGGACCCCGATCGGGCCTTAGGTGAACCCACGTTGGACCCCGATGGGGTCTCGGGCGAACCCATGTTGGACCCCGATCGGGTCTCGGGCGAGCCCACGTTGGACACTGCACAAGAACCGACCTCCAACGTTGAACCTGGACCCTCCAGCACCACGAGGAACAGCAACTCCTCGCCGGTGACCCTGGAAGAAGGCTCAGAAGAGAAAACAGAACCGGGATCAGGATCACCGGCAGCGCCAGAACCCGGCGAGACGAGCTCAGACGCAGCGGGCGGCTGCACCCGGCTCGTCTCCCCTAGAGACAGGCTGAAGTGCTCAAAGATAAAAAGGGAGAAAAGAAAGGAGAGCACTCGCCTGATCTCGGGTTCTGACACCGTCCAGGACTGCGATGATCCAGGATCCGTCGTTAGGAGGTCGTTGTCAGGTTCCCATCCAGCCGCGTCGGGCCCCGCAGCCAGCACGATGGTCAGCGCAGCTTGAGGTTCCTCCAGCTCCAGTGACCCCGCCGACGATCCACTCGGCGGGAAGCCAGAAGAATCTCGTCCCGCTGGACCAAACCGCTCCTCCGTGGAGACCCGGGGACGCTCAGTCGTCGGCGCAGACTCCACGCAGCAGTCAGTCCCCCTCCTCCGTCCGCAACGTAGCTGCGGAACCACTGGCCCTCTCCTTATCCCACCACGTTGACCCGGAGCCGGGGATCGCTCGGCGGAGAGAGACACAGAGGATGCGGGATTAGGAATACAGGTTACAGCAGTTGGGGGGAGTTCAGGGAGCTGCGAACCCTGAACTCCTCCAGGAATGTGACAGAGCAAATCATTAAACAGATGTGACAAAACTATGACTTGCCTGCCTCCTGGAGGTTGAGTATCGCCTGCTGTGGTGGATACTGCTTCTTCCTCTCCCCGCCCGGCGATAACGGAGGACCCCCCGGGAATTCGTCTGAGGATCGCTCGCGTTGTCTCCAGCAGAGAGCTCGCCAGGCCGGAATTCCAGGCACACTCAGCAGTCAGGAAGCGCGTCGAGGAGGAGGGAGGGGGAAACAGCCGGGGTGAGCCAGCCCGAATGTCCAGGAATGACAGCGGGGGAATGAGGCTCAGGGAACGAGGCTGTGAAAACTCCACACTGACGAGGCGAAGAGGTGACAGCTGCGTGGGAGGAACGGTCCTGGCGGCGGCCCAGAACTGGATCCGGACGAGGTTCGTGCAGAGGTGACTCGGCGATGTGATGACGGCTATTCCCAGGGGACGAAGCGAGGGGGGAACCCAGGATTCGCCGCTCCAGATCGGAGATCGAGGCGAGGAAGGCGTCGAGCACGGGAAAGCTTTGTAGCCCTGGAGTCCTCTCCATCAATCTCACTGCCGCCGCCACATGCTTGAAGATGGTAACAGGACACACAGTGGAGCTCGCGACAGCCACTCGACCCCAGACATAACTGCTGTCAGCTGCGGCTCCTTGAAGGGAATCCCGAGTGACGTGGCGCAGGTCGGGGGAAGCCCTCTGGTTGGCGCGAACTCCCGGACTGGAATGGCGGCAGGAACGGGATCCCGAAGCAGGGGGCAACGTCATCCGCTTCGGCCTCCTGCCGGGATTTCCATCCAACCCGCGGAGCTTCTCTCGCTGTGTACCTGTGGCGTCTAACCTGGCACTGTCCTCGAGATGGTACACAGAATGAGGGTAACAGTCCAGGAGTTCCTCAGCACGGCCCGGATGCCAGCGTCTCGCGTTGGAGGCGTCGTGCAGGGTGAAGAGCGTCCCGTCGACAGCCTCCGAGATGGACCTCAGCTCGTCGCCCTGGCGCCGGAAGTGACTCCTGGGAAACGGCATGCTAGCAGCGCAGACACCCGGACAGAAAGGTACAATTCCACGGCGACTCACGGCCGCCGGTAACTCGTCTGGCTGCGACATACTGTCACACACGGCTCTAGGGAGCCGCGCAATAAGAGCCAAGGGCGAGCCAGTGAGTCGTGATGTTTTATTGAAGGTAAGGGTGAAGGATGAGGGAAGCACAGATACTCAACACAATAACACTCATGAGCAGTACAGCGACAGAGAACACCGTTGGCACCGGGCGTAGGGGTACACAACAAGAGGGCTCACAGCAGGTAACACTCACGGGTTAAGCAGCCAGAAGAATAGAGAGCTGGCACTGGGCAAAGGACTCCAATACACAGGTCACTCTTACAAGGTGGTACTCCCAAGTGATACAGTAAGGCAAGTAGCAGGTTAGCACCGGACATGGGGGTACCAAGGCACAAACTCCTTACGGGAAACACTTACGAGTTGTGCTGAAGATGAGGCAGGGGCTGGCACCAGACGAAGGGGCTCCAGCCTAGCAGTGCTTATGTCGCAGCCCCGAGTCATCGAGGCTGCTCCTATTTATTCTCATTGGCAGCGCCCCAGCTGATGAGGACTAATTGGCCCCAGCCGTCCGTAATGCTGCCAGCTGGGAGCCTGCTGAGACACTGCTCAATGGGAAGCAGGGATGAGGGAAAACATGGGCTGAGCGCTGAGACGGCATCTCAACCCATGGTGACACATTGTACAGCGGGTATGTTTCATGTACCTTTTCGGGTTACCATCTATTCATCTATGATGTATCCAAGTTATTCAGCAGTTTTACTTTCCATGGGTAATCCCTTTGTCTATTTGCTGTGTGTATTTCTGTTGTTTTGGTTGCCTAATGTCATGCTGCTGTTACACTGTAATTTCCCAGTTTGGGATCAATAAAGTACATCTATCCATCTATCTTTTTGTACCTGAGGCCAAAATTAGTACCCCAAAATTTCTTAATGACTTTTGGCTTGTAGCCTTAACTTCACTTGTTATGAAGGTCTCTGAAAAAATAGTTAAGAATGAGATTTTGTGTGAAATTGATGGAAAGTTGGATCCCCTCCAATTTACTTCTATGGCAGACAGAGGTGTGGAGGATGCTGTAGGCACCCTACTCCACCAAGTCCTGGGGCATGTGGATGTTGGGAAATCTTTTGTATTACTTTTCTTCTGCTTTTAATTGTATCCATCCTCATATACAGTGGGGCAAAAAAGTATTTAGTCAGCCACCAATTGTGCAAGTTCTCCCACTTAAAAGATGAGAGAGGTCTCCAATTTTCATCATAGGTATACCTCAACTATGAGAGACAAAATGAGAAAAAAAATCCAGAAAATCACATTGTCTGATTTTTAAAGAATTTATTTGCAAATTATGGTGGAAAATAAGTATTTGGTCATCTACAAACAAGCAAGATTTCTGGCTCTCACAGACCTGTAACTTCTTCTTTAAGAGGCTCCTCTGTCCTTTTTTTTTTTTTTTTTTTTTTTTTCCTTCCTGCTCTTCAGAGAGAACAGACGCCTTTCTTTGCTGCTCCCTCTTTTACCCTCCTTCCCTCCCTAACTGAGAATCCCAGCTTGCTGTCTTGTCTGCGTCGCTGTTCTTCTGGCTGAATCTTGATCCAAACGAAAAAATGGATTTGGTGAGCGGCTTTAATAAAATTAACAACATTTTATATAAATTCGGGCCAGGGGGAGCCCCTATGGAGAGACCCATGGATTGGAACGCATGTGTCTGCATAATTCGACTGTGGATGTGGAAACATCTACCTGGTTTGGCTAGGATCACAGGATTTTCTGCTGATTGGCTCTGGAGTTTTTCCTGGTGTATCAAAAAATTAACTGGAAGAGCTAATTAAAAGCGGTCCCGGCATAGCTGCTTCTCAACAATTCGACTAGACGGGGGAGTGCACTAACTATCGGCAATGATTAACATGGAAATTTCCACCTGGCATGCATTGGATATGTTTATCCATGTTCTAGAAGGGAAACATCTGGAGTCGTTTTTGGTGCCTCCAAGGAATGGATTTAAAGCCTATGTATGGAAATTATGGACACAGGATTGCATAAGATGGAAAATTTATGCTTTGTGATCTGTGTCTACCAGACCTTGAATTCGATGCCCTGTTGTCTATTTTTCCTCCTGGATTAAGACAAAACAGAAGATTGTGCTTCTCTTTCATAAACAAACTGGGACTGCATCTGAACTCTCATTGACATGTGACTGGCTCAGGAAATTTCCATCTGCCATGCCTCAAGGACATGCTTCCGAGTTTCAGACACTAAGACATAACATCTCGGCTGGGAGAGATTTTGCTGCCTCCAGTAACTGATAAACACCCACCTGCATTCAACATACACGAACACACTGATTCATAATACTGAATTACACTAATCCATTCACTGACTCTCTCTGACTTTTGGTCTTTTGTTTTTTTTGTCCACTAAATGTTTGCTAAATATGCATTGAGGGTTTTTTTGCCTGCAATCAAAATTTCACTTACCCATTAAGCGTCAATTTGATAAAACATGTTTTTTGCTCTCGCCTATTGTGTCATATCATTTCTTTTCTTTTTTTCCTTTCTTCTTTATGACTGGCGCCTAGCGGCTGCCCCGGCCTTGGATGCGCTCTGCAGAGCGTGCCCAAATGCCAAGTCACGTTTCGTTACCTTGTATTCATACATGTGTAATGACAATAAAGTTGAATCTCATCTCATCTCATCTCATCTGTCCTCCACTCGTTACCTGTATTAATGGCACCTGTTTGAACTCGTTATCAGTATAAAAGACACCTGTCCACAACCTCAAACAGTCAGACTCCAAACTCCACTATGGCCAAGACCAAAGAGCTGTCAAAGGACACCAGAAACAAAATTGTAGACCTGCACCAGACTGGGAAGACTGAATCTGCAATAGGTAAGCAGCTTGGTGTGAAGAAATCAACTGTGGGAGCAATTATTAGAAAATGGAAGACATACAAGACCACTGATAATCTCCCTCGATCTGGGGCTCCACGCAAGATCTCACCCCGTGGGGTCAAAATGATCACGAGAATGGTGAGCAAAAATCCCAGAACCACACGGGGGGACGTAGTGAATGACCTGCAGAGAGCTGGGACCAAAGAAACAAAGGCTACCATCAGTAACACACTACGCCGCCAGGGACTCAAATCCTGCAGTGCCAGATGTGTCCCCCTGCTTAAGCCAGTACATGTCCAGGCCCGTCTGAAGTTTGCTAGAGAGCATTTGGATGATCCAGAAGAGGATTGGGAGAATGTCATATGGTCAGATGAAACCAAAATAGAACTTTTTGGTAAAAACAAAACTTGTCGTGTTTGGAGGAGAAAGAATGCTGAGTTGCATCCAAAGAACACCATACCTACTGTGAAGCATGGGTGTGGAAACATCATGCTTTGGGGCTGTTTTTCTGCAAAGGGACCAAGACGAGTGATCCGTGTAAAGGAAAGAATGAATGGGGTCATGTATCGTGAGATTTTGAGTGAAAACCTCCTTCCATCAGCAAGGGCATTGAAGATGAAACGTGGCTGGGTCTTTCAGCATGACAATGATCCCAAACACACCGCCCGGGCAACGAAGGAGTGGCTTCGTAAGAAGCATTTCAAGGTCCTGGAGTGGCCTAGCCAGTCTCCAGATCTCAACCCCATAGAAAATCTTTGGAGGGAGTTGAAAGTCTGTGTTGCCCAGCGACAGCCCCAAAACATCACTGCTCTAGAGGAGATCTGCGTGGAGGAATGGGCCAAAATACCAGCAACAGTGTGTGAAAACCTTGTGAAGACTTACAGAAAACATTTGACCTCTGTCATTGCCAACAAAGGGTATATAACAAAGTATTGAGATGAACCTTTGTTATTGACTAAATACTTATTTTCCACCATAGTTTGCAAATAAATTCTTTAAAAATCAGACAATGTGACTTCCGGGAAGATGGCGGAGAGACATAACACTTAAACAAAGAGCTCTCCCTAGCCGGATTAAAAATCATCGGTAAATGGCCAACTCGACATAAACGAATCAATAAACTAAGGGATGAAAACACGAAGGAACCGGGCACAAGGACAAAAACAGGGTAAAATTGAAGAATTCCTCTCCAACAACGCAGGAAAAACCGCTGTACGCAAAGCCCAAAAAAACGAGATGTCCACAGCAGAGAAAATGGAGGACACCAGACTCGACAACATGAACGCTGGCATCGCCAGTTTGGGTGAAGAGTTGAGAGAATTCAAGCGACAGCTACAACAGGATTTAGCGGCTCTTAAGGAGGAACTGAAAAAAGAAATTAAGGAGGAAATCATGGACCTCCGAAGAGAAATGGAGCGTAAATTAACGGAAAACATGGAGGAGCTGCACTCCCAGCGGGCGTGTATGACAGAAGCGCAGACCCGAATTTCGGAACTAGAAGATTGGAAAAGCGAGGCAAACGAACAACTACAGACCCTGACGACGCAAACGCAGAGGATGCAGGAGAAATAAACGACTTGGAGAGCAGATCCCGACGAAGCAATATGCGCATCTTTGGAATTCCGGAGGGCATTGAAGGCAACTCGATGACAAAATTCATGGATCAGTTCTTAAAAAAAGAACTGGAAATACCCGGAGAAACGGATCTGCAGATTCAACGGGCGCACAGAACACCGGCACAGAACCCGAAAACAAACTCTCCACCCAGGTCAGTTGTGGTAAACTTTGTGAAATATGACATAAAGGAAAGAATCCTGACGCAAGCATGGAAAAAAAAGATACGAATCGGCGACAAACAGGTATTTTTTGACCATGACTACCCGACAGAAATCGTGCAGCAGCGGAAGAAATATGCCAATATTAAAAAAACGCTGAAAGAGAAAAAAATTAGATTCCAAACGCCGCTAACGAAAATGAGGATTCATTGGGAGGAAGGCACAAGAACCTACAACACGGCCGAAGAGGCAGCGCGGGATATGATGGAGCGGGGCCTTGAGGTGAGCGTGCCGAAGGAGACGGCTGGAGCAGCGGCGGCCCTGAACGCACCACGACAGACGGAGTGGAGACGAGTGAACGGCGGAAGAAGGGGGAGAGACGTAGAGCAGCGGGCCCAGGACAAGCTACAAGGCTTTCAACTGAAAGCCTAGATCATAACAAAGATTAAGAAAGGCACAGAAGAAATGAAGGCCAAGAAAACAAGGTAAAAGAGAAACAGACGGCTAGGAGAGGTTTAAGTGATATTTGTTGGACATTTCTAGACTTATGACTATTACTTTGATAGTAATTAGAAGTCTAGGGAGGGCCCTTCACTCTGTGAAGACAAACCCCCCACCCACCAACAGGGACCAGTGGGCAGAAGAAAGGCCCAAAGTACGGAGGTCGAGTTTTTTTAATGTGTTTTTATATAAATATGTGTTATTTTTGTTGTTAAAGGGGCTAGGAGCACAAGTTAAAAAAATGGAAAAACATGAATATGGGTAAAAATCTTAAGATAATGACATTAAACGTGAATGGTCTGAACTCACCTGTTAAAAGGGAAAGAATAATAAGAAAATTCAAGAAGGAAAAAGCTGAAATTATATTTATGCAAGAGACACATTTGAGCAAGGCAGAACATGTGAAACTAAAGAGATTTGGCTATAAGAACTCCTACTACAGTTCATTTAAGGGAGGAGCAAAAAGGGGGGTTATGATACTAATCTCAAACAAAATACAATTTGAAAGTGAACAGGAAATCCAGGATAAAGAAGGCAGGTATGTAATAATAAAGGGAAGAATAGATGGTATGCAGATCACATTAGTGAACATCTATGCCCACCAGAAAGTGACAAGGGTTTTTTTCAACATCTGTTTGATCTCATAGCAACACACAGTGAAGGAGTCCTAATTTGTGGAGGAGACTTAAATGCTGTCATGGATCATGAAGTTGACACAACAAGTGTTAAGAAGACAAAAAAACATGTAACAAAGTTCATAAGAACCTCACTGGCAGAAATGGGTATGGTAGACATATGGAGGGACCTACACCCACTCAAAAAAGACTATACACATTATTCAGCAGCCCATAAAGTACACTCTAGAATAGATTACTTCCTTATGAATGAAGGTGACAGACACAGGGTGAGAAATTGTTGGATTGGAGGGGCAGAAATATCAGATCATAATCCTATATACATGGAAATATATTTAAACAATAGAAAACGACAAACAACATGGAAACTTAACGTAGGACTGTTAAATGATGAGAAAATGAAAGAAAGAATAAAAATAAACATAAACGAATATATCCAAGAGAATGACAATGAAGAAGTGGACCCAACAATACTATGGGACGCACTAAAAGCCGTGTTAAGGGGTAAATTAATTGTTGAAACAGGAAAAGCAAATAAGACTAAACTGGAAGCGTATGAACAAAGATGTGAGAGACTGAGGGAATTAGAACGTAAACATCAAAGCACAAATGATCCAAAAATATATCAAGAAATTAAAGAAGAAAAAACAAAGATAAAAGAAACACAAATGGATGAAATTGAAAGGAAAAATAGATATCTAAAGCAAAAATATTATGAAACGGGGCCAAAAGCCACAAAACTGCTGGCAAAACGGTTAAGAAAACAACAAACAATGAATAATGTATACAAGATTAAAGACCCCACCACAAATAAAACCACAGTTAACCCAGAAAACATCGAAGAAATTTTCCATAATTTCTACCAAGAACTATACTCGCAACCTGAAGAAACAAATACTAAAGATATCAAAAAATTTCTAGACACATTGGACTTGCCATCAATAGGAAATCAACAAAATGAAAAACTAACAGCAGAAATAACAACACAAGAGATCAGAGATGTGATTAAGTCACTTAAAAACGGTAAATCACCAGGTAGTGATGGATACCCATCTGAGTTTTATTAACTGTTTATAGAAGAACTCACACCACAACTCCTAAAGTCATTTAATTGGACGCTGAACAACAACAAAATACCTCCAACATGGAACGAAGCAATCATTTCAGTTATTTTAAAACCAGGGAAAGATAAAGAACAATGCGGAAACTATAGACCAATCTCTTTATTAAATGTAGATTATAAAATATACACAACAATTATATGTAAACGAATAAAGACATTCTTGACGGAATTGATAGAAGATGATCAAACTGGATTCATAGAGGGACGCCAAACACATGACAATATCAGGAGAACAATACATATAATTAACCAAATACATAAAGAAAAGAAAAGCGCAGTAATAATGAGTTTAGACGCAGAAAAAGCATTTGACAGGGTTAACTGGAAATTCCTATATAGTGTACTGGAGCGCTTTGGATTTAACGAAAAATCAGTACAATGCATAAGGACGCTATATCAAGAACCTGTGGCAAGAATCAAGATAAACGGTAGCTTAACAGACAAAGTAAATATACAAAAGATCGACTAGGCAGGGATGCTGCTTATCGCCCACCTTGTTTGCTCTGTTCATAGAACCATTGGCTCAAGCGATACGACAAAATAAGAAATTAAAAGGTGTAACAATAAAGGGGGCGGAACACAAGATTGGGCTATTTGCAGACGATATTATAGTTTACCTTGAACAACCAGATAAATCAATAATGGAAATGATGAACTTGATAGAAAATTTTGGAAAATTATCAGGATACAAGATAAACATAACAAAAACACAAATACTGACATTCCACTATAACCCTCTAAACCAGATAACTGATAAGATCAAACTAAACTGGAAGCAAAAAGAAATAAAATACCTTGGAGTGAACATACCTAAAGACCTAAGCAAAATATATAAAGCAAACTATGATAGGTTGGAACAAGAAATAAAAAAAGATATTGATAGATGGTCAATCTTAAATATGGATCTGAATTCAAAAATTGAGACAGTCAAAATCAGCATACAACCTAGATTACTTTACCTCTTCCAGGCTATACCAACAGAGATTCCAGATGCCCAATTCTCAAAGTGGGACAGGATGATATCGAGATTTGTTTGGGGAGGTAAAAAACCAAGAGTGAAATATAAAACCCTCCAATTACCAAAAGAGAAAGGAGGCATGGGCCTACCGAGTCTAAAGGAATATTACTACTCAGCACAAATAAGACATATCATATGTTGGTGCGACGAGGGATATGAGGCAAAATGGAAAGAAATGGAAAAGGAAATTGAGGGACTCCCAGTACAAAGCATAATAGGGGATAAAGATGCATATAAGCAAATCAAACAAATAGACCCAATCACTAAATTTACTTTAGAACTGTGGTATAAAATAGTACAAAAATATAATATAAGGGAAGACATAAAACTATTGAAATGGGTAGCATTTGACAGTCAGTTTGAACCGGCAAAACAAGATAGGGGATACAAAAATCTGGTGAACAAGGGAATCACAGCATGGGGCAATATCGGAAAAAAAGATCTCGGGAGCTTTGTAAATATCAGGAGAAAATTTAAATTAGAAAGATCGGAATTTTTCAGATATCTGCAGATGAGAGATTACTATATGAAGAAGATTAGGCATAACCTCCAAACAGATGTGAACGAGATTATACAACTTATTTTAAGCTCATATGCAGGAAATAAAATAAGAATTATTTCAAAACTATATCAGAAACTTATGACAAACAATCATACAAGTAACTATATAAAGGAGAAATGGGAGAAAGAGCTCAATTTAAACATAACAGAAGAAAGCTGGCAGGAAATATGGAAAACACAACACACATCAACAAATTCAAGGGCATGGAGGGAATTTGGATGGAAAAACCTGATTCGCTTTTTCATTACACCACAGATTCAAGGAAAATATTCAAATACCCAATCTTTATGCTGAGGGGATGTGGGGCTCAAAATGCAGACCACTCACATATGTTTTGGAATGCTACAAAATACATCATTTTGGAAATCTATGCATGTGACAATACAGAGGATATAGGATATAATATACCAATGAACTGTAACCTGATGTACTTATGTGATCTTAAAAAAAGACAGTGTTATACAGCTGAGGACAGATATCTAGTTAAAATCTTGTTGATTGCATGTAAAAAAAAACTGTCATACAAAAAATGGCGATCAGAAGTTTCTTCCTGACCAAGAAACTGGACCTGACCTATTGTGGGAGGACATACGTCTGATGGAAAAACTAACATATCGACGAAGAATGCAAGAATGAATATGGGAGAAAAAAGGCTGAAATGGACACACTACAAAGTGCAACAACGAGGCAGAAATTGAAAGAATAACCAAAGACACTGAAAAAAACCAGAAGAATTAAGAGATGAAACTAAAAACTTGATGCTCCAACATTTGTCCCCCCCCCCTTTTATTTTTTTATTTTTTATTTTATTTTGTTATTTTTTTTATTTTTCGGCCTACCCTAACCCCTTTGTTTTTTAAATGTAGAATGTGATCTGAATGCATTATATATGATGAAAAATGAATAAAAATCTAAGTTACAAAAAAAATCAGACAATGTGATTTTCTGGATTTTTTTTCTTCCTCATTTTGTCTCTCATAGTTGGGTATACCTATGATGAAAATTGGAGACCTCTCTCATCTTTTAAGTGGGAGAACTTGCACAGTTGCTGGCTGACTAAATACTTTTTGCCCCCCGGTATTAGCACATCGACTCACCTGTTTTTATAACATTAATCAGGTTTAGTTTGTTTTCCTCATTGATTTTTAACGCGTTAGGTCCCAGAAGGGAGAGTCAAAGTTTTATATCCAGTGTTCCACTGACTCCCCCAAGGAGTTCTTTCACCACTTTTGTTTTATACACAAATGAGTGCCGAAGTCAGCATGAGTGCTGAGCCTTAATTAAGTTTTGCAGATATTCTGTAATAGTGTCCTTGCTTAACGATGAAGATCTTGTCCCTGGTCCAGTGGTGGATGATTTTACTGAGTGGTGTAACTTTCTTTTGGACCTTAATGTGACCAAAACTAAAGAAATGATTATTGATTTTTCAAAGAAACCCTTTCCCTGTCCACCCTGTCAGTATCAGACTGTTGATGTGGTTGATCAGGACAAATATCTGGAAACATTAATTTGACAACAAACTTTCTTTTGACCACAATGTCCGATGATATTTGTGTAAAGGCCCACCAGCGCATGTATGTTTTATCGTAAACTTCGAGTTTAATGTTGACACTTTTTATGAAATGTGTTATTTCTTGTTTATGTGTCTGTTTTAACTGTTGAGTGTGTATGCTGCCAAACTGCGACATACTGTAACCCCTAGTGGTCAAGAGTGGTAAATATTTTTTGTTCAATAAAATAGTTCAGATTTCAAGGCTATAACTTGATAGTGGAGAGATAATGGCTTACTGTCAATTATAAAGATGTAAAATATGATCCAAAGTTTCAGATAGGAATACAGTTTACACATCTAATTTGCATAATGTTGCAGCACCTCGTTAATTCCATAACTCAGTCAAAATTGGACTTTGGATGTATTTACACAAAAAATCATTCTGTCTTTTGACACTGTTTTTTGTACAGAGGTACCTCATCAAAGTGCATGAACAAGAAATGAGTACATTTAAAAAAAAACAGAGATTTCTCGCTTACTTTTGACAAAGTCAAGTGAGAAGGCAGGGTGCAGTGCCGTGTTCTGCACTAGGGGCACACAAATTCTCACACTCAAAGGGTTAACCTTCTCTTTTATTATGAGGTATACAACTGACGATGTGTCCCAGCGGTGAAGCCTTTTAACAGCCATCTCTCAAGAACTCCCCACGGACTCAGAAGTGGTGCAAACAGCAGGGATTGTAACAGCTTATCCTTTCATTGAACCCTGATTTCTGGGGTGACCCAGTGATTGCTGCGAAAGTGCAGCTGACAATCAGGGAAAGACCTGATGACAGCCTGGAGAGACTGCTGACAGGAGGGAATAGACCCCAACGGGGCCGGTGTAGGTTTGCGGCTCATTCTAGCAGGACCCATCGTTGATTAGTGTTCCTGGATCCATCCATTATTGCTACAAAGTTCAAGGAGGAAGAAACACCCCCCTATGGTCTGTGAGAGCAGGGACGCAAGATGACCGATCATGGATGGATCTTACAGTAACAGACCACGGAATGGAACTGACAACAACCAGCACCACAACTGATGAACCGTTCACACTGGCAAGACAAAGCTGCAGAGCTGTGTATGTGGCTGGTCAAAGCTAACAACAGAGAGGGGCCCTAAAATCCACCGGGGCCACCATGGCTAGGAAAATACGACGGCGAGCTCAACAAGAGGCCTCACATTGGACCAATACTTCTTCGGAAGAAGGCCAAGTCAGTCGAGTGAAGCCCAGAGGCAAGGAGAACCCCCACAGTCCTCAGGGTATCAGCACCTCAATGAGGCTCAGCTTCGCATGGTACCCTTCCTGCAGTCTCCAGCCGGGAGCCAACCATCCACAGACCTGGGCTTGATCAAGCCTGTGGTGGGTCTGCCTCGGAGGAGGTAGTTTTGCATCATACAGAGCAGCAAGGATTCCGGACATTTGATGGGAATGTCTATGACATTTTGATTTTCATTTTTTTTTTGTTTGTGTACTTTATTGATTCCCACAGAGCGGAAATGGAGTGGCATCCACCTGGATGGATGAAGCAGCCACGGTAGCAAGCGCTATCCCTTTATCATTTACACACACATTCACACCTAGGGCCCACTTTTAGAGTCTCCAATTAACCTAACCTGTATGTTTTTGGCTTGTGGGAGGAAACCGGAGAACTCCTAGAGTAAACCCACGCAGACACTGGAGAACATGCAAGACTCCACACAGATCACTGTTGGTCAGGGGCTGGGATCGAACCAGGGATCCCATGGGCCAAGGGTGAGTTGCTGTGCTGTTGGCAGTGCTAACCACTGTGCCACCGCGTCGCCCACATCATATAGTCTTCATAGGACATCAACATTTCCTATGCAGCTCATAGGCTATCAAGAAGCTGTCAAGAGTTGGCCCATGGCCAAGAAGTGTAGAGTGATGATATACAGGTACATCTCAAAAAATCAAATATCATGAAAAAGTTAAGATATTTTGTCACTCATTTCAGAAAGTGAACTCATTCTGTATATTATTATATTATACAGCTACTGAACCAGTGACCTTGGACCGTCCCACTTGATGAAGACCCTGGAGAAACTGCTCCTTGCTCACCTCCGCCCCCTGGTGGGACCAGCGATGGATCCACTCCAGTTCGCCTACCAGCATGGCATTGGGGGTGGAGGATGCGGTGATTTTCCTCCTCAACCGTTCTCTGTCCCACCTGGAGGAAGCCCAGGAATGCGGTGAGGATCATGTTCTTTGACTTCTCCAGTGGCTTGCCACACCATCCAAATCCAGAGCCGATGTGATTCCTGAAGGACAAGCTGCTGTGCGCAGGGGTGGACCAGCACCTGGTCATCATGGATCCTGGACTACCTCACAAACCGGCCTCAGTTTGTGAGAACCCGGGACTGTGTGTCCGACACGATCATTGGTACACTGGGGCCCCCCCCAGGGGAAGGGTTTTGGCTCCCTTCCTGTTCACCCTTTATACTGCAGACTTCTCACACAACACAACACACTGCCATCTACAGAAGTTCTCTGATGACTCTGCGATCGTTGGCCTCATCTCCAACGGAGATGAAGCTGAGTACAGAGGGCTTATCCAGGACTTCGTGGACTTGTGACATCGGAACTGCCTCCAGATCAACGCAAGAAAAACTAAGGAGCTGGTGGTGGAGCTGCCGCAGGCAAGGAAAACCCCTCACCGCGCCAGTAATTCCTCTCCTCTCGGCGCCACACCTTAGGCTGCCTTTGCAACAGCGGGCTCGATTCCGAGTTTTTTTTCCCTTCCTCTCTCTTTTGATCACTTTTTTTTTTTCACCTCACTTATATCACGGACACACAGATCGTCCCAAATGTCTCCTGAGCCGGGGAGGACGGAGCCACTGTTTATAGTCAGGATACGATACAACAGGGAAGAGCTGCTAGCAGTTAACCGCCACCCCGGGTCCCACTGGAAAAACTCGACATACCGAAGAATTGAGGCGAAAGCGTCAGCGGCTGCCGGGCTGGAGTAAGGCGGAGGACAAAAAATATAAGGTACAGACCCTCCCTTCCATCTGTTTGTCATGGGAAATGTACGTCGATACTGGGAAAGTTAGATGAGCTAGCGGCTATCTCCCGTTATGATAGCACTTACCGGAGGTGCTCTCTCCTTTTGTTTACTGAGACGTGGCTAACTGAACTAGGCAGCAGATGCTAACATTGAGCTGGAGGGTTTTTCACATGATACGAGCTGACCGAACACCAGAGAGTGGCAAACTAGGGGGCGGTGGAGTGATAATGTATGTTAACAACAACTGGTGCAGACCGGGACATATCACTGTTAAACAACGACACTGCAGCAAAGACATTGAGTTGCTAGTGTAACGGATGCCAACTAGTACTGTTCGAGCGTAGAACGTTTGTAAAACCTCCCTCCCAAAGCCTCATACAGTATCGGTAGCGCTGAGCTATCGGTCGGGACCTTTAGCTCAGCGCAATCGTGCTGTGTCTCCCATGCTCGAACTGTGTAGTTGACTGAGAGGGTCGCGGGTTCGTGTCCCGTGTGGGGCGAACTGCGCAGGATGATCTCTGTCACAATGGTGCCGTGAACCCGGCATGGGAGTGAGGTTTAAGGGGGAGAGTGTAACGGATGCCAACTAGTACTGTTCGGTGTAGAACGTTAGTAAACCTCCCTCCCAAAGCCTCATACAGTATCGGTAGCGCTGAGCTATCGGTCGGACCTTTAGCTCAGCGCGATCGTGCTGTGTCTCCCATGCTCGAACTGTGTAGTTGACTGAGAGGTCGCGGGTTCGTGTCCCGTGTGGGGCGAACTGCGCAGGATGATCTCTGTCACACTAGCTGTTAGCATGAGGCCTACATATCTCCCGAGAGAACACTCACACGTGATCTGCATTGTTGTTTATGCAAATCCGACGGCGAACGCTGGGACAGCGCGTGACGTCATCCATTCAGTAACCAGCAGGCTGCAGACAGAACACCCAGACGCTCTTCTCCTCACTCAGGCGATTTCAACCACGTTTCACTGTCTCCCATTCTGCCACTTTCACCCAGTATGTCACATGCCACACTAGAGACAATAAAACACCTGGATTTGTTCTATGCAACACTAAGGAGGCGTACACCTCATCACAACTCCCCCCACTTGGGAGATCGGATCACAACTTGGTTCATCTCCGACCGGTGTACAAACCCCTAGTGCACAGAACACCTCCTGCCATGCACACTGTGGAGTTATGGTCTGAGGAGACAATGGACACTCTAAAGGACTGTTTTGAAGCCACTGCTGGAAGCAGCTCTCTGCATCCACATGGTGAGGACATCGCTGGCCTCATTCACACACCTTCACGGGCTACCTCAGCTTCTGTGTGGACAAATCCGTTCCCACCAAGACCATACGGCGTCACTCAAACAACAAACCCTGGATCAACCCTGAGATAAAACACTTCTGAAGAGAAGAAGAGGATCTTCAGGTCGGGGGAACAGGGAGATGCTGAAGTCCGTACAAGGAGCTGAAGGAGAAAGATCAGAGAAGGCAAGGACAGCTTCAGGAAGAAGATGGAGGACAAGCTGCCAACAGAGTGACATCAGCGGGGTCTGGAGAAACCTCAAAACCATCTCGGGGCTCCAGAATACCTCCCCCCAGGCCACGGGGGGCAGGCGATTGGCGAACAACCTGAAATCTGTTTTTCAATAGATTTGACCACCGCCCTCCCCCCTGTCTGCACAACAACCACTGCTGCCTCTAAGAAATCAAGTCCTGCTGCCACCTCACCGACACCCCCCCACTCCAACACACAGCCCCCCATCCTGACCCTGACCAAGACCCAGGTGAAGGACGGAGCTGAGGAAGATCAAGGCGAGGAAGGCGTCGGGACCGGACGGCATCAGCGCAAAGCTCCTCAATCCAGTCAGACCAGCTGTGTGGGATTGTGACGTATATCTTCAACATGATCCTGAAACTGGGGAGGGTACCACAGCTGTGGAAAAACATCTTGTGTGGTACCTGTACCAAAAACTTCCCACCCTAAGACCTGAACAGCTACAGACCGGTGGCCTTGACGTCCCACTTGATGAAGACCCTGGAGAGACTGCTCCTTGCTCATCTCCGCCCCCTGGTGGGAACCAGCGATGGATCCACTCCAGTTCGCCTACCAGCATGGCATTGGGGTGGAGGATGCGGTGATCTTCCTCCTTCACCGTTCTCTGTCCCACCTGGAGAAGCCCGGGAATATGGTGAGGATCATGTTCTTTGACTTCTCCAGTGCTTTCAACACCATCCAACCGATGATCCTGAAGGACAAGCTGCTGCGCGCAGGGGTGGACAGCACCTGGTCATCATGGATCCTGGACTACCTCACGAACGGCCTCAGTTTGTGAGAACCCGGGACTGTGTTTCCGACACGATCATCAGTAGCACGGGGGCCCCCCCAGGGAACGGTGCTGGCTCCCTTCTGTTCACTCTTTATACTGCGGACTTCTCACACAACACAACACATTGCCATCTACAGAAGTTTCTCTGATGACTCTGCGATCGTTGGTCTCATCTCCAACGGAGATGAAGCTGAGTACAGAGGGCTTTATCCAGGACTTTGTGGACTGGTGCCAGCGGAACTGCCTCCAGATCAACGCGAGGATATACTAAGGAGCTGGTGGTTGGACTGCCGCAGGCATGGGCAAGCCCCTCACAGCACCAGTAAATATACAGGGAAACAGACATCGAGATGGTGACATCCTATAAGTACCTGGTATCATCTGAACAATAAACTAGACTGGTCACACAATACTGACACACTCTACAAGAAGGGACAGCGCAGGCTGTTCCTTGCTGAGGAGACTCAGCTCTTTTGGTGTACAAGGGGCGCTGCTGAAGTCATTCTATGACACGGTGGTGGCATCAGCCATCACTTTTGGAGTGTCTTGCTGGGACAGTGGCCTTACTACTGCAGCCGATAGGAAGAGACTGAACAAACTGATTAAGAAAGCTAGCTCTGTCCTGGGGCATCGCCTTGATCCGATGGAGGAGATAGGAGAGAGAAGGACGGTGGCCTAAACTGTCATCTCTGCTGGAGTCCGAGTTACCACCTATGCAGGACATACTGGATGCACTGAGGAGCTCATTATGCAGCAGACTACATCATCCCAGGTGCACAACGAGAGGTTTCGTAGGTCCTTCCTACCAACGGCTGTCAGACTGTACAACCTAAGCAGGGCTGTCTCGCAGAGATAGCAAAAAGACGTAACGAAAAACTAATAGTTTTTTTGAATGCAAAAGATGCAATAGACTTACCACAATGGTCTCTCCGGCATAACACTAGGAACATACCGGTCGCTATGGAGGGGCGAGAATAGGTATGGGCACATAATCATACCATGTAAGGATAACGAAATAGACGTTATGCTGTTTCATCCCACCTAGCAACAATGCTCTGCACTGTGTGTTGTTTATATATTTACATATTTATTCCATCTAGCTGACAAATGCCTCACCACTGGGTGGTGTTTATATTTATATATCTATATATTTATTCCATCTAGCTACCAATGCTCCGCACTGTGTTTTTATATATCTAACATATTATTCCATCTAGGCTACATTGCTTCCGCACTGTGTGGTGTTTATATACTTGCATATTTATTGCCACCTAGCTGCATGCCTGTGCTCCGTACTGTTGGGTGTTTATATATTTACATATTTAATTCCATCTAAGCTACAATGCTCTGCACTGTGTGTGTGTGTGTGTGTGTGTGTGTGTATATATATATTTTATAGTAATATGTACATATGTATATTAGCTGCTCTTGCTTGCTTGTTTTTTTTTCTTGCCTTCTGATTGTTGCTCTGAGTGTTGCTATCCCTGTGCTGTTGCAATCCTGGAATTTCCCCGTTGTGGGACTAATAAAGGCTTATCTTAAATATACAGGGAACAGACATCGAGATGGTGACATCCTATAAGTACCTGGGTGTTCATCTGAACAATAAACTAGACTGGTCACACAATACTGACGCACTCTACAAGAAGGGACAGCGCAGGCTGTTCCTACTGAGGAGACTCAGGTCTTTTGGTGTACAAGGGGCGCTGCTGAAGACATTCTATGACACGGTGGTGGCATCAGCCATCACTTTTGGAGTGGTCTGCTGGGGCAGCGGCATTACAGCAGCCGATAGGAAGAGACTGAACAAACTGATCAAGAAAGCTAGCTCTGTCCTGGGGAAGCGCCTTGACCCAGTGGTGGAGATAGGAGAGAGAAGGATGGTGGCTAAACTGTCATCTCTGCTGGGGTCCGAGTTCCACCCTATACAGGACATACTGAATGCACTGAGGAGCTCATTTAGCAGCAGACTACATCATCCTAGGAGCACAACCGAGAGGTTTTGCAGGTCCTTCCTACCTACGGCTGTCAGACTGTACAACCTAAGCAGGGCTGCTCGCAGAGATAGCAAAAAGACGTGACAACCTAATAGTTTTGAATGCAAAAGACGCAATAGACTTACACAATGGTCCCCTCCGGTATACAACTAGGAAAATACCAGTCACTATGGAGGGTGAGAATATGTATGGGTAATCATACCATGTAGGATAACTAAGTAGACGGTTGTGCTGTTTCATTCCATCTAGCTACAATGCTCCGCACTGTGTGTGTTTATATATTTACATTTATTCTATCTAGCTACAATGCTCTGCACTGTGTTTATATATCTACATATTATTCCATCTAACTACAATGCTCCGCACTGTGTGTGTTTATATATTTACATATTTATCCCATCTAGCTACAATGCTCCGCACTGTGTGTCTATATATATATATATATATATATATATATATATATATCTATATATAGATATATATATATATATATATATATATAATACTGTATATATACTGTATATTTATATTTATATGTACACTACTGTTCAAAAGTTTGGGGTCACCCAGACAATTATTTTGTGTTTTCATGAAAAGTCACACTTATTTACCACCATGAGTTGTAAAATGAATAGAAAATATCGTCAAGACATTGACAAGGTTAGTAATATTGGATTTGTATTTGATATAATATTTTTTCCTTCAAAAACTTTGCTTTCGTCATAGATCCTCCATTGCAGCAATTACAGCATTTGCAGACCTAACATGATTGCACAGGGTTTTCTAATCATCCATTAGCCTCTGAGCGCAATAATGCAACACAGTGTATCCATTATGAACACTGGAAGGATAAGTTGATGGAATGGGCCTCTAACACCTATGTAGATATTGCACCAAAACCAGACATTTGCAGCTAGAATAGTCATTTACCACTTAGCAATGTATAGAGTGTATTGCTGATTTGTTAAAGTTATCTTCTTGAAAAAAAGTAGCTTTTCTTTCAAAAATAAGGAAATTTCTAAGTGACCCCAAACTTTTGAACGGTAGTGTATACTTCTATGCTCTTGTTTTTTCTTGCCTTCTGATTGTTGCTCTGAGTGTTGCTATCCCTGTGCTGTTGAATCCTGGAATTTCCCCATTGTGGGACTAATAAGGCTTATCTTATCTTATATAGATTCATTACACAGACAGTGATTTATTATTTCAAGTGTTTATTTAATGTTTGATGCAAGCGGAAGAAGAAGATGGGTGGATGGATTATGGCTTACAGCCCATGAAAACCCCAAATTCAGTTTCTAAAAAAGTTAGAAATTACAAAAAATTAATTTTTAAAATAGTTTTTTTTTTATAGAAATGTTGGCTGAATGCCCCCTCATGGATCGTCACCTTATCGTGGTGGTGGTGGTGGTGTGGGGGGGGGGGGGGGGTTATGTGCCCCAGTGATCCCAGGAGCTATGTTGTCCGGGGCAATTTGTCTCTGATAGGGTCACTCAAGACAAACTGGTCCTGGGTGAAGGGCCAGACTAAGAACGATCCAACAGACTCTCATGATAAATTCTATATCAAGGATTCAGTGTACCCCGCCCGGTATGGGGTTACCGGGGCCCCACCCTGGAGCCAGGCCTGGGGGAGGGGCTCGATGGCTAGCATCTGGTGGCCGGGTTTCCACCCATGGGACCCGGCCGGGCTCAGCCCAAAGGAGTTACATGGTTCCGCCCTCCACTGGGCTCACCACCTGCAGGAGGGATCATGGGGGTCTGGTGCTATGTGGATTAGGTGGCAGTGAAAGGCGGAGACCTTGGCGGACTGATCAGTAATGATAATAATAAGCTAGATCCCAGCCCCCGACCAACAGTGATCTGTGTGGAGTTTGCATGTTCTCCCCAATGTCTGCGGTGGTTTACTCCAGGATTTCTCTGGTTTCCTCCCACATGCCAAAAACATGCAAGTTAGGTTAATTGGCATCAACTGGGATTCTAAATTGTCCTTAGGTATGACTGTGAGAGTGAATGGTTGTCTTGTCTCTCTGTGTTGGCCCTGCAATGGACTGGCGATCTGTCCAGGTGTACCCTGCCTCTTGCCCAAAGACCTGGGATAGGCTCCAGCCCCCCCCCCCCCCCCCCCGCGCGTCCCGAAAAAGGATGAACGGAAGAAGATGGATGATGATGAATAATAAGCTAGACATGATCACTTTTCAAATATGATAATTTTTGATAAATCAGAAAAAGAAAAGTTTGAAAATCAGACATGAAAATCTGAAGGTTATTCAGAACCATATCTATTAATTTGTAAAATAATTTTGAAACAAATGAGGCTATGAGCTCCCACCAGTCTGTTTGATCAAACACTATTGATGGTGTGGACTGGTGATGTTAATATTGCTGAAATGGAAATGTCCAATATGAAGCTATTTTCAACTCAGTCAAGAATGTTTCAATGAAGGATTCTGTTATGCACGATATTCGCCTGTATAACGACATGTTTGATGCCTCCGATATTTCTGCTGTTACTCCTGTTGAAGTTGCTTCCCTGATCAAAGTTCTCAAGAAAGGCAAATCAGCTGGCCCTGACTGTCCACCAGTGAATGCTCATCAATGCTGATTTCAATTGTGTATTCTGTTGTCATTGTTGTTTTAACTGTATGTTTGTTCATGTTACATGCCAGATATGTTGATGGACTCTGTTATTATTCCCTTGTGTGAAAAACAAGTGTGCCAGTCTGTCTGATATGAACAAACTACAGACCTATAGCTATTGCAAATGTTATATCTAAATTGTTAGAGGGTTTAATCTGAACAGAATTGAGGATTATCTGTGGACAAACGACAATCAGTTTGGTTTCAAGTCAGCTCTTTCAACTGACAAGGCTGTTTACCTACTCCATGAATTTGTTGACTACTTCAGAATGCCAATCCACTAGTGTCTATGCTACGTTCCTAGACGCTAGCAAAGCCTTTGACAGGAATTAACCATTGGTGTTTGTTTAGAAAACTGATCGATCGAGGTATTCCTATTTACATTGTTAGCATCCTGTTATACTGGTACAGAAGGCAGTCTACGGTTGTTAGGTGGGGCAATGTTACCTCATCCAAATTTCATGTGACCAACGGTGTTAAACAAGGTGGTATACTGTCACCCTTGTTGTTTAATGTCCATGTTGATGATCTCAGTGTACTGTTGAACAATACTAATGTGGGCGGCTCCTTTAATGGTGCACTGTTAAATCACATTTTCTATGCTGATGATCTCTGTTTGTTAAGTTTGTCTACTGCAGCGATGCAACATCTCCTTTCGGTATGTGAAAAATTTGGTGAAAAAAATGACATCTTGTTCAACTGTACTAAATCTATGTGTATGGCTTTCAAACCTAAGGGTGTCAATACTTCGAATCCTGTTATGCCACTTTGTGGTAACAGCTTGAACTTTGTTGAAAAAGTCAAATACCTAGGTGTGTGGATTGAATCTGATAAGACCAATGTTGATTGTAACAGGCAACTCAGGAAACTCTATGCTCAAACAAATTTTACTGCTGCGAAATTTCCATAGATGTTCTCCTGATGTCAAATGTATGTTGTTCTAGACCTTCTGTACCTCAATGTACTGCTCGCCTTTATGGTTTAATAGCAATGTTGCTGTTAGGAACAAAATCCGCATTGCATATAATAACTCCCTAAGAAGGTTGTTAGATATACCACGAAGGTTGAGTGCAAGTGTAACGGTTCACGTCACAAGTGTAACGGCCGTGACCGGGAACATCAATGCATACGAGTGGGCAGCATAAGGACCACGATGACACCAGACTGCTGTTTCCACAATTTATTCCCTCCTGTAGATGAAATAAAACAAACTACATCACACTCCGTCTGTACCTCGATCCCACACAGGCTACCCCAGCAAAGCAGCGCGATACTGTGTGGAAAGACTGAACTACCGGAGCCTCGGAGGTACAGGAAGAGCGGATGTGAGAAGTGTACCACCAAAATAAAACACTCAAGTAAAATAAAATTCACAGCAATATAAAGAAAAACATAACTGAGAAAAAGAAATGCTTAAGGTACATTTTCAACTCTGTTACACCCACCCCACTGAATTTTATCGAACTTGAGCCATAGCTACACAGAACTCACCACAATACACAAAATACCCGGGGTTAGTTAAAGAACACCATCTGATAGAATATCCCACACAAGGACGAAGTGGCATGAGAGCAGCGCTTATCTCTCAACCCAACCACTGGTAATGGAGTGCCTTGTACACCCCACCAAAAACCCCAACTATTAGTGTAGTAAAGGCTCTTGAATAATAAAATAAAATAAAATAACTGAACACTAGAATACAAGGTCAAGTCCACAAAAATATAGTCCACACATGTAACATTTAGTCAGTCGGGGTCTGAAACACAGACCTACAAACAGCCTTAACATTGAACTTGTCACGAATCACATCTTGCCTGGACATTGTCTGCACTAGTCTATTTACAGGTTTAATCAGGCGACCAAATCTTGACCTGATTTGAGATTGTGCATTTGGACGGTCACAATGTGCACGTGACGTCTGGTCAACAGTACAGCGAACAAAGGGAGTGTCTGTCTGTCTCTTGGAGTCAGGAACAGAAACAAGTTGACTGTCAAGTGTTTGTCCACCATGAGTATCAATAGCAGCTGTAGTCACAGGTCTAGAGTCAGAGGACATGGGATGATCTACCCCTTGAGCAACAGGTGCAACTGAAGAGTTCTGGGGGTCAGAGGACACACTTGTCACATCAGAAACGTCTACCTGTGACACAGATAGTTCAGTGAGCTGCGTGATCCACTCAGCAGTTCTCCTTTCAGAGTCAACAGGTTCTGGATCAACTAATGGTTCACGTGTTTCTCCACATGAAGATGGATCACCTGTACCAGCCTCACTCTCTCCCTCGAAGAGGTCCACAGATGTGTCTCCCTCATCACCAGTGTCTGTAGCTAAGGTTTCTGGAAGTAAGGTGGATGAACCATGGTTGGACACATCGCACACATCCACCACAGGAAGAAAATTTACCAGCATCAACAGATTCCTGTGGGCCACTTTAAGATAAGATAAGATAAGATAAGCCTTTATTAGTCCCACAATGGGGAAATTCCAGGATTGCAACAGCACAGGGATAGCAACACTCAGAGCAACAATCAGAAGGCAAGAAAAAACAAGAATATCTAGTAAACATATGTACATATTACTATAAATGTATATATATAGACACACAGTGTGGAGCATTATGGTTGGTTGGTGAATGTGCAGCAGAAAGTCTAAGCTCTCTCTCTGCGGATGCGGCGGGCCAGCTGGAAGTCTTTGGGCATGATGGTGACCCTCTTGGCGAAGAAGAGACCCACCAGGTGGGCCTCGCTGGTCTCCTGCAGAGCCATGACGGCAAAGCTCAGGAAGCGCAGGACGGTCTTGAAGTCCTGAGCGATCTCCCTCACCAGGCGCTGGACGGGCAGCTTACGGATGAGCGGCTCCGTGGATTTCTGGTAGTGACGGATCTCTCTCAGAGCCACGGGCCTGTGACGGCGAGGCCTCTTCACTCTGCCGGTGGCCGGAGTGCCTCTCCGAGCAGCCCTGGTGGCTAGCTGTCTCCTGGGGGGCTTCTTCCTCCAGTAGATTTTACGGGCGGTCTGCTTGGTTCTTGCCATCGCTCTTTATTATTCTGTCTTATATTTCTTGCACGCTGCCTAAACTCCAGCCCGGCACCCATGTCGTTTTCGCTACAGCTCCCGGTATGTCGAGTTTCCCATTAGCACCAGGCAGCGTCCAAGTGCTAGCTAGCACCAGCTCCTCCCCGCTGTAACGTCTCCCGCTGCAAACAGTGGCTCCGTCCGCCGACCCAGGAGACCCCCGGGGCGATCCGTGCGTCCGTGATATATATACAGAGTGAAAGGTGTAGAAAGAAGAAGGAAGATAAAAAAAAAAGGCTGTTGCAACGGGCAGCCGACTCGTGTGGCACCACCGGTCCGGCGGAACCGGAACCCGGTTAACCCACTTTTGTCCGTCCAGTAAGAGTGTCACAAATTCTGTATGTATGGGTCTGCGGGTTCACATCCATTTCAGTGTAAACAGTTGATTCCCACTTATCAGCAGTTTTCTTTTTGCCTCTCTCCTTTCTGTTGGCCAAAAGCACCCTGTCACCAATCTCAATCTTGGATCCTGTCACTTTCTTGTTGTAAAGATTAGCATGTCTGTGTTGCTCCTTAGCAGCACGGTCCTGAGCAACCATCATTGCTTCTTTTAGCTCACAGGTGAGAGTTGCCACATACTTGTCGTAACTGGTTACATCAGCATCGCGAAGAACAGAACGAAACATGACATCTACTGGCAAACGGGGCACACGGCCATACATGAGATAAAACGGAGGAAAGCCAGTCGTCTCATGGGCTGTACAGTTCTACATAAATGTCAAAGTCTGCAACCATCGTGGCCAGTTAGCTTTCACCTCAGGGGACAGTGCACGAATCATCCCACCCAGTGTCCTGGTAAACCGTTCGACACTCCCATTTTCCATTGGGTGGGAAGGGGTAGTGTGAGATTTCCTGACACCGGACACTTTGAGGAGTTCACTGATTAATTGACTTTCAAAATTAGGACCTTGGTCACTGTGGATTCTTTCTGGGAATCCAAAGACACAAAAGTACTTGTTCCACAGAACATTTGCCACTTGCTTAGCTGTTTGATCCTTACAAGGAAAGGCCTGAGCCATCCTGGTAAAGTGATCTGTTATGACTAGGACATCAATAGACTTGTTCCTAGAGTCTTCAGCTGACCAAAAGTCAATGCAGACCAGCTCCAGTAGTCTAGATGACAAGATGCTCTCTAAAGAGCTCGTCCCTCAGGTTCAGCTGACTTGATGAGGACACAACGCTGGTAGTGTCTGACATGGTCTCTAACATCTCTCTCAAGGGTCAGCCAGAAAAATCTCTGTCTGGATAAACTGAGGGTTCGCGACTGGGCTTGATGACCAGCATCATCATGCACGCCTTTCAACACCTCATCCTTAAGTGAGTCTGGGACAACATACTGAAGCCGTTTGGACTTGGTTCTCTGGTCTCTTGAAACTCTGTACAGAACACCATTGCTCACAGATAGCTTATCCCAGTGTTTCAGATATTTAATCACTGAAAATGATTCTTTCACCCTTTCTCTCCTTGAGGGTCTCCGATGTCTTTCAACATAAAACAGGACACGAGAAAGAGTTCCATCCTCCAACTGTTTGTCACGCAAAGCCTTTTCAGAATAGGCAGGCAACGGGTCTTGACCTGGTGGAACTAACTGGGGCAAAAACTGCAAGGCTTCAATTGCCCAGGCCCGCGGACAAGCATCCCACTCAGTGTGTGACTGCATCACAGCAGACACTTCTTCTGAATTCACAATCTGAGTGTGTACCCGGGAGGTATGAGCATTGTCACACATCGCATCCACGTGACCACTGGATGAACGAAAAACATCCTGAACAGAGGCAGTAGACACATTTTTGACTTCACTGAGGAGTTTCACATATGGCTCATTGAACAGTCTGTGACCAATATTTTCCTTGACAAAAGGCACACGGCTTAATGCATCAGCTACAATGTTCTGCCGCCCTGGAACATACTTTATGTCAAAGTCATACGCAGCCAACTTGGCTACCCAGCGTTGCTCACAACAGTCTAACTTGGGCTTTGTCAATATGTGAGTCAAAGGATTGTTGTCAGTCCAAACAGTGAATTTGTGACCCTTTAGCCAATGACTAAACTTGTCAGTGATGGACCATTTCAAAGCCAGAAATTCCAGTCGGTGCGCTGGATAGTTTTTCTGAGACTGTGTCAGTGACTTACTGGCAAAAGCAATAGGTCTGGCATGACTTTCACCTTCCTGGACTTGGGACAGAACAGCACCTATCCCATCCAGAGATGCATCAGTTGAAAGCATGAAGGGACGGTCAAAGTTAGGATGAGCCAAGACCACAGTGTTAACAAGTGCAGATTTGAGACTTTCAAAGGCATGTATGTGCTCTTGGGTCCAATCAGAAGCACAAAGCTTTCTGCAAGCCATCTTGTTTTTCTTACATCTGCCTTTAAATTTTCCACCTTTCAACAGGCTGAACAATGGCTTGGCAGTGGCAGAATATCCTGGCACAAAATGCTGATAGTAATTAACCATCCCCAAGAAGGATCTCATCAGTGTCCATAAGGTCACCACAAGTCATTTTTGCGATGTTTTCAACCTCACTAGGGTCGGTTGAAACACCATTCTCATCAATTACGTGACCAAGAAACCTCACAGATCTCCTGAGGAAAAAACACTTTTTGGGTGCCAACTTCAAGTTGTGCCTACGCAGCCTGCTGAACACTATCTCAAGGCGCTGCAATGCACTCTCCTCATCAGATGCAAAAATCAGCAGATCATCCAAATAGCACAACAAAGTCAAATAATTCTGGTCACCAAAAATGGCAGTCATCATGCGCATAAAACTAGCAGGACTATTGCATAATCCCTGGGGCAGGCGATTGTACTCATACAAGCCCATCGGAGTGGTAAAAGCAGAATGCTTCCTGTCATCCTCATGAAGCGGCATGTTGTAGAAGCCGGACGTTAAATCCACTGTGCTGAAGAGGCAGTTACCTCCCAGTGCTGCCAGACAATCTGCCTGGTGAGGGAGAGGGTGAGCGTCTTTCAGAGTCCTCTTATTCAGCCAGCGAAAATCCGTACAGATGTGGAGGTCGCCATTCTTTTTTCCACACAAGAACCAAGGGAGATGCATACTCGCTAGTCGATTTCCTGATAATGTCTTTTTCCTCCATTTCATTTAGCACCTGTCTTAATTTCTGATACTGACTAGGGGGTACACGCCTGTATGGGAGTCTGAATGGTTTATCATCAGATAAATGTATGCGGTGTACAAAGCCCTTAGCTTCTCCACAGTCTAGGTGGTGGCGTGAAAAGACATCCCCGTACTGAAGTACCAAGTCAGCCATTCTCTTTTTGCAGTCCTCTGACACTTGGCATGAATTAATGTCTATGTCACAAAGCCCCACTGACTTGAGTTTTTCTTTTACAGACTCCATACCAGCATCACATGCCATTGTAGACTGTGTGTAGCAGGTCACTGGTATACTAGACTGCTCAGCTGCGTCCATGTCTTCAAGGGCTACACATGTGTAGACGTCAGCTAGCTTTGCATTGCGCCGTAACAACACAGGCTTGTTGGACGTGTTGATGAGTTTGAGCGGGACCCACCTGTCACCCCACATAGGAGTTACAATCTTAGCTACTAAGACACCCCTAGGAGCTGAACGAGAAGATGTGGGCTCTGTCATGACTGTACTGCCTGGAGATACAACAGTGTCTTTAGGCAATTTACCCCAAACAAGGTAGGTACTCACGCCCAGGTTCAAGGTAGGTGGCTGAGTTACATATGACAGTACCAACTTTGTCAGGAATGTCATTTCCTTTCCAGGGGTTCAAACCAGTGAGCATAGACAAAAACTGCTCAGCTTCCGGTTCTGCAGTTGGGCAGGGGCTATACACTGTTTTCCAATAGGACTTGCATTGTTTTGAATGGTGTAGGATGTGCTTTATTACATTGGTACCAATAATCAACTCATCATGCTGACCACAGACAACCAGAGTGGGGACCAGCATTTTACAACCATACACCTCCATCACAATGTCAAAAGCACTCTTTGGCCTGACACGCTGTCCACCACACCCAACCAGCATCACATTCACATCAATCTGGTTCTCATTTGTTATCACTCCAGCAGTTCTCAGTTTCTTCTCTGCATCTTCGTTGATACTGCAGGCCATGGAGCCACTGTCCAGCATGCCATCAATTATCACTGTACCACCAAAAGCAACTGGTGTGTAGAAAAGGCTGGAACTATTGCCAATTATGTGAATGTTTTGATACACAACAACTACATCATCGCATGAGCTTCTCACCGATGCAAAATCGACTCAGCATCAGATGTGTCACTGCAGTGGGAGCTTGAGGTGAGACCTGCACTGCCTCCCTCCAAGTACAGGTCAGTTAGTTTTCCCTGAGACTGAGAAGGAGGCTGACAGTTGTTGTTGGGACAGGCCAGTCTGGTATGACCAGGGGAAAGACAGGTAAAACACAGTTTCTCAGACATGCAATGTGAAATGGTGGAGTGACGTGTGTCATTACAGACCTTACAAGTTGCTTCTCTGGGGCGTCTCTGACGAGGGGCATGTTTAAATCTGTTGCTCTCTATCAGGTGAGGAATTGTACACTGCTGCAACTTCTCCATCATTTCCTGAAACATATTAACCATGCGACCAAGGAGCCTCTCCTCTGACTGTTGGAGATTTTGAGCAACAACCGGCACGCTAGCACAATCTGAGCTGAGTGTATTTGGGGTAGGGTCAGAGATGGGGAATGGAGAGGGACCCTGACATGTAAACTGTCGGGTTTGAGGAAGTGAAGAGGGAATGACTGGGGTGTGGCACTGTTCTGGCATGGTCATGGCTGAAGATGGCAACCTGGGTTTGTCAGATGTTACAGTAGCTGTGTGACTCATTAGCTGTGGACCATCAGGCGCTCTGGCACCAGCTCTAACCTCTCTCTGATAATCGTCAATTCTCAACTGAACATCACGTGAGGTCCATTCATGAGGTGGTTTCCACTTCAAGGTGCAAGACAGATCAGGATCAGGACAATTTTTGACGAACATGATAGCAACCTCTTTGCTCATGTCCTCAGTCTGCTTGCCTTGTCTACACAGGCCCTCGAGAGCCAGGTCTGCTGCTTTGTTCAGCCTAATCCAGTAGTCCACTGGTTTTTCTCTGTGCCTGGGCAGGGTCGCATAAAAATCTGCGAGCGGAAGACATGAGGAGGCATCACAGAAGTAACGGAGAAGAACATCATAGACTATCTCAGGTTCCTTTTTAGCATCTAGCTCCAGGTCACTACGCAGGGCAACTTTCACAACATCTTTGGCTTTGCCCAATAAATGACTCATAATTTCTCCTGCTTGCTCACACACAGGAATCTCTCTCTTCTTGAGTTCAGTCTTAGTCAAGTCAATCCAGTCCCGAACTGAATATTTGTCAGTACCGTCACCTCTAAATGTTCATAGTTCTCTGTCTGACTTAACATGGACAGTCACATGTGGAGGGTCATATGTGGCAACATCACAATGTGCAGTTCGATCAGCAGGAGAAGTCTGGTTGTCATTGGTCATATTCACAACACCAGCAGACATTAATTTAGTAACTATAGACTCACCAATTTGAGCACCAAGCTGCCCCACCATATCTGTAAATTGTTAAATGGCACCAACATTACTGCAGGGTGTGGAAACATGAGGACCTTCACTCATGAATTCACCAACAGGAATACAACCTGGGCTCTGACCTAACCCCGTATCCCCACCACTGTTCATAAATGTCAAATGTCCCACATCTCTACTATCAGTAATATCGCTGCGCCAAACACCTCTTCCTTTCTGCAAAACCGCTGTTGTATAATTATCCATGTCTCTCTTTTTTTTTTTTGACCTACTTTACACAGTGAAATTTTCTTGCGTTGTGACTAACTCCAAAATAAAGTGGCATATATCACAGTACAGAATCACAATTACTACTACTTCAAACACCATAAATGTACTGTGGGTAACCAGTTAAAATGTATTTCAATGGTCCTGTATATGTCTGACCATATATACGTCCCAGCGTAGACCTAAGTAGATGATGCAGCATCCACGGTGACCGGCGTCGAGCTGATCTGAAGATCCAAGGGCCACTGGCATCAGTGTAACGGTTCACGTCACAAGTGTAACGGCTCCTTTTTTTGGGCACCCTTAAACGGCCGTGACCGGGAACATCAATGCATACAAGTGGGCAGCATAAGGACCACGATGACACCAGACTGCTGTTTCCACAATTTATTCCCTCCTGTAGATGAAATAAAACAAACTACATCACGCTCCGTCTGTACCATCTGTGAAAAAATTGCTTACCAATAGCTTTCTTCACCAATGTGTTCATATAGGTGTCTACTAACACCTCTCAATTAGTTCCAACCCAAATCCTTGTGGAAAATTCTGGGGAGCCAATCAAACTTGGGCACCCGGGGGGGGGGGGATGGAAAAATATTTTTTTTCCCCAGTATTAGCGTGTGAGATGTCTAACTAGGAGGTTTCTGGGGGTGCTGAATCGATTCCAACCATTAGTTTTGAGTAAAAACTACTACCTGACCATAAAATAGGCCACGCCTACTTTTTTGCACCCGCCGAAATACGTAAATATTGGTATTTTTATATGTATCTCACTGGGTTTATATAGTGAGTTTTTTAGAATGCTGAATTGAGTTCTATCATTGAATTTGAGCTATACCCACTCTAAAAACAGTGTACAAAACACTGCAACATAAGTGTGCAATGGGAAGTAGTCGTTCCCTTCTCTTACTTCCATTATGCCCCATTATAATGTCCAACAGAAATGTATCTCAATAGTAAAACCTTGGTACTTTACCCAGAGATTTTCTAAAATGCCCTAGCTACAGGCTCCCCCAGCAAAGCAGCGCGATACTGTGTGGAAAGACTGAACTACCGGAGCCTCGGAGGTACAGGAAGAGCGGATGTGAGAAGTGTACCACCAAAATAAAACACTCAAGTAAAATAAAATTCACAACAATATAAAGAAAAACATAACTGTGAAAAAGAAATGCTTAATGCTTAAGGTACATTTTCGACTCCGTTACACAAGCAAGATGTTTGTGTCCTTGAACATTCCGTCTTTTGGCGAGTTGATACGTAAGAATGTTTACAGTTTTATGAGAAGGTTGCTGGCATGTAACAATAATCTTATATCAGCAATTGTCAACTCGTCACTCACACTTCACTCCAGCATTTGGAAGTGGTGGCGTTCCATTTTATACTGAGTCCAATATTGTATGTTGTTGTTGTTACAAGAGCGCCGAGTGTCTGCTGATCTGTATATACTTTTATTTATTTATTTATTTATTTATTAGTTATTTTCTATTCGTTTTAGTTCTGCATTTAATATGAACCCTAAGTTTGAAATAAACATTTGAATTTGAATTTGAAAAAATAAATTTTTCAATGAAAATCCATAACTATTGCATAACTTTAGGAGTCTGTGAATTTGATTCACTGATCAAAGTTCTCAAGAAAGGCAAATCTGCTGGCCCTGACTGTCTCACCAGTGAATGCCTCATCAACGCTGATTTCAATTTGTGTATTCTGTTGTCATTGTGTTTTAACTGTATGCTTGTTCATGGTTACATGCCAGATATGTTGATGGACTCTGTTATTATTCCTCTAGTGAAAAACAAGTGTGCCAGTCTTTCTGATATGAACAACTACAGACCTATAGCTATTGCAAATGTTATATCTAAACTGTTAGAGGGTTTATTCCTGAACAGAATTGAGGATTATCTGTGGACAAACGACAATCAGTTTGGTTTCAAATCAGCTCTTTCAACTGACAAGGCTGTTTACCTACTCCATGAATTTGTTGACTACTTCAGAAGCCACTCCACTAGTGTCTATGCTACGTTCCTGGATGCTAGCAAAGCTTTTGACAGGATTAACCACTGGTGTTTGTTCAGAAAACTGATCGATCGAGGTACTCCTATTTACATTGTTAGCATCCTGCTATACTGGTACAGAAGGCAGTCTATGGTTGTTAGATGGGGCAATGTCACCTCATCCAAATTTCATGTGACCAACGGTGTTAAACAAGGTGGTATACTATCACCTTTGTTGTTTAATGTCTATGTTGATGATCTCAGTGTACTGTTGAACAATACTAATGTGGGCGGCTCCTTTAACGGTGCACTGTTAAATCACATTTTCTACGCTGATGACCTCTGTTTGTTAAGTTTGTCTACTGCAGCGATGCAACATCTCCTTTTGGTTTGTGAAAAATTTGGTGAAAAAAATGACATCCTGTTCAACTGTACTAAATCTATGTGTATGGCTTTCAAACCAAAGGGTGTCAATACGTCGAATCCTGTTATGCCACTCTGTGGTAATAGCTTGAACTTTGTTGAAAAAGTCAAATACCTAGGTGTGTGGATTGAATCTGATAAGACCAATGTTGATTGTAACAGGTATCTCAGGAAACTGTACGCTCAAACAAATTTACTGTTGCGAAATTTCCATAGATGTTCTCCTGATGTCAAATGTATGTTGTTCAAGACCTTCTGTACCTCAATGTACTGCTCGCCTTTATGGTTTAATAGCAATGTTGCTGTTAGGAACAAAATCCGCATTGCATATAATAACTCCCTAAGAAGGTTGTTAGATGTACCATGAAGGTCGAGTGCAAGCAAGATGTTTGTGTCTGTGAACATTCCGTCTTTTGGCGAATTGATACGTAAGAATGTTTACAGTTTTATGAGAAGGTTGCTGGCATGTAACAATCATCTTATATCAGCAATTGTCAACTCGTCACACACTTCATTCCAGCATTTGGAAGTGGTGGCGTTCCATTTTATACTGAGCCCATTATTGTATGTCATTGTTGTTACAAGAGCGCCGAGTGTCTGCTGATCTGTATATACTTTATTTATTTATTTGTTTATCTATTTTCTACTCGTTTTTGTTTTGCTCATAATATGAACCCTGAGTTTGAAATAAACGATTGAACTGAATTGAATTGAATTAAAACTGAGCTTTCAGGGTCAGTTTCCTGGACAGCCGATGTAGTTTGTTCCGCTCAGAGCGTCCAACACCAGACCTGATCTCTCCTTTTTGAAGGAGTCTTGCAGCAAATGGTAAAAAGTGAAAAATGACATTTCAAACCAAATCTACAAAATCACGTCAACCAAATCTACCGCCTTCAGCCACATCAACCTACACTGCAAAGTTTGAACTATTATTTTATAAAGTGTCGTAAACAGGAAATACGTCACACGTTGGGCATGCGTATGTGTCGAGCGTCAGACCGTGAAGTCGAAATGCGCATGCGTTGTAACCGAGCCTGTTCTGCCTCCGGATAATGTTGTGACGTGGGGATTGGCGATTTGGTGAGTAAAATAGTTGAAAAGACTTTTGTGTGTCACCAACAGATGTGAGGAATGTTTGTGAGACGACACTGATGTGACCCGGAGAAGGTTCTGGTTCTGCTTTAAAAGGACTGAAAACGACGGTGAACCGCGCTAACAGCAGCTAACTCAACTAGCCTAGCATAGCATCAGGTTCAGGTTCCTTTATTTGTGGCCGTAGGCAGATTTGTTTTGCAGTCAGATGACATCATTTTAGACACATTTACAAGCCACAGTTACATTCAACATGAACACAAACACAGGCACACAGGAAGCTGACTATAAACACGATCAAAGTACTCAAGGCTCCACCAATCAGGACAGAAGACAAAGAGAGAAGAGAAAAAACAAAGAAGAGTCATTTTAAAAAGTTAAAGACTAGTCAAAGAGGCTTAAAAACTCAAAAGTCTAAAACCAATAAAAGATTCAGTACCCAAATAAAAACCGTACAAAAATATTAATAAATAGATAAATAAATTATGTGCAATATATTGCTACATCTTGTTCAACTCTTTGACAGCAGCAAGAACAAAGCTGTTTTTGTAGCGCTGGGTTTTAGTTTTTGGGACAGCAAACCTCCATCTGGAGGGAAGAAGCTGAAAGTTGCAGTGCAAAGGGTGGGAGTCATCATTTAAAATGGAGGTAGCAATCCTCTGTACTTGTCTGGTGTACAGGGATGTCAGGCTCAGCTGTGACTCACCAAGCAAATGACTGGACCATCTAACCACCTGATCCAAGGATTTCCTCTGTTTCAGTTTTATCTGACCACACCATGACACTGTGGAGAGTGCAAGTAAACAGAGGCAGACTTATGCAGCAGACGACTTTATTCACACTCACATAAGTCATACACAGAAAAAGCATGTCTCAATACACCAGGGTCTCTCCTTATATATCCTCCACCCCTCACACATCTGCATGACATCTCGCATCACAATACATTCAACCCTTCTCCCCCCACTGCTTCCTGCTACCTCACCATAATCTGTCCCATCTCAATACCTGTTGTCCTTCTCTGTTTACCCTCTGTATCCAGTCTGAGATGATTAACCCAGCTTCTCCCCCCCCTCCCCCAGAATCTCAGACCGAGTTTCAGTCCTCACATCCTTTTGGCTTCAGTCTCCTCCTGTATCTGCTGTAATGGGGGTTTTCCGCCTCCGCAGCGCTGCTGTGCCGGTGGGGTGCTCCTGGGGGTGTGTCTGTCTGTGGGTGGGCAATGGCGAGGGGGGGGGGGGGACCTTTGACTTGCCCGTATGGCTGCTCTGATGAATTGTTTACCTGGGGAGTTCTCAGTGGGGATCTTCCACGCTGAGGGGCCCGAGCCAACATCCAGGGATGGCAATTTTCCGCCGATCTGCAGATTTCCACCGATTTATTTTCAAATTGATCATTTCTGTGAATTGTCTAAATCCGTTGAGAAAATTTTAGGGGGGGGGGGGGGGTAAGGTACCTTATTGTTACCGATTTTTAGCGAAAATCAACACGATTACAAGCGCTCGGTGCTTCCCCGGGTCAAGTCTCCTGCGATAATCCGGATGTTTTGTACTCAAGCGACTGCTGTATTGTAAACGGCCCTGCGATTGGATAGTTGCAAACGATTGGACCAGTCAAATGGCTCGTTGTATGCTTTGTCAAAAATTCATGGCGGTGTGTTCTTGTTTGAATTCTGAGCTTTCGGTATCGTTTTCAGCGGAATGATGAGATTTTTATCGAAGGATCAGGAGTCATCAGTGCTAGAAATAGACAAAAGTGTCAAAAATAAGTTCCAATGGAATTGGCTTGAGAGAAAAGTGATGGTAAAGGTGAAAATTGGCTCAAAGTTCGGCGAGGTAACAGAAACACTCGGACAATTTCTGAAGAAACCAGACGTGGCCGGAAAAGCTTTTTGTGTGTATTGTAAAGACTTGATTAACTATGGATTGCGTGGATGTGTGGTGCTGTCAGACCACGCATCAAAAGTGAAGAAACATGCCGACTACCTTAGAAGTGACTTGGTGACTAGTGTAAATAGTGTAATAAACTCTTATAGAACTGTTAAATATGTTGGACTAAAGACAGTGAGACAACATTGAAGAAAAAGTAAGTTAACTTTTCATTAAATTTAATGATTTATCTAAGTCTAGTATTTCATTTTTTTTCAGTTTAAATTACTTCTGTTTTACTGAAAACCTCTCAGCTTCAGGGGGGCTGTGCCCCCCTGGCCCCCCCATAAGTCAATCAACCAAATTAGATTTCAGCTGAAATCAGAATTTCCTGTTGCCATTCCTGAACATCACTTGCTCATCCCCCACCACAAAGGCGGGCTTAAGTCTGTCTATACATATTTTCTTCCTATGACCCCCCAAGTCTAACAAAAAATGTTTGTCCCCTGTTTCCAGCACTCTGAACGGGCCCCATTGCGCCCATCGTAGGGTGGGCGCAATGGGGAGTGGTGGGCATCACGCCTGACAAACACAAACGCTGCGTTCTTCAAAGTTTTTGGCACAAAAGCGTGTGGAAAACAGTGGTGGGCCGGGCCCGGCAGCGTGCCTGTATCTGCGCTTTGCTGCAAACGCTGAGACAAACAGTTGTCCGGTGCGGGATTATCTGGCAAAAACTCCCCGGGGAGCCGCAGTGGCTGAGAAAAAAAACATGCTCCGCTGGGGAAGCCTCCAAATCCTCTTTTGGTGCGGAACACAACCCCAATAAAACCCACGGCAACTGGTCAACCCAATTTGCATCCGTCAGCGAAGCCCTGAGCGCTGCTTTCAGTGACCTATGAAAACGCTCGCATAACCCATTGGCCTGCGGGTTGTGCGCGGTTGTGCGGTGAATTGCAACACCCAAGCTACGGGCCATCGTGGACCAGAGGTCGGAAACAAACTGTGGGCCCCTATCGGACGTGATGTCCGACGGGATTCCAAAACGCGCCACCCATGTCGTCAAAAAATCGTGCGCCACGTCTGCGGACGTGGTTGCCGCCAGCAGGACTGCTTCTGGCCAGTGTGTGGTGCGGTCCACCACTGTGAGAAGGTGCGTGCACCCCTGCGATGGCGGGAGGGGGCCCACGAGTTCCACGTAAACATTGCCGAACCTCTTAGCCGGTATACGAAATGGCTCCAAAGGGGCCTTCGTGTGTCTGTGTACTTTGGCTCGTTGGCACGCTATACAGGCTGCCGCCCATTCTTTCACTTGTTTGCGCAGGCCTGGCTACACGAACTTCCCTCCCACCATTTTGACTGACGCGCGCATTCCTGGGTGCGCCAGAGCGTGAACTGACTCAAACACTCGGCGGCGCCAAGCAACTGGGGGGGGGGGGGGGGGGGGGCTGCCGTCTTGCAGTACTCCACTCTCCAGCCTGAACCCTGTTGGTCCAGACTGGAGCGTGCACACGTCCGCATCGCCAATCTGCTCTGCGGCCATGGCTGTATAATCTATCCCTACGCAGACCGGGGCCATTACTGCGTGCGAGAGGCAGTCCGCCACCACATTCAGTTTACCCGACACATGCTGAATATTGGTCGTAAACTCGGAGATCGCACGGTGGCGGAGTGGTTAGCACTGCGGCAGCACAGCAACTCACCCTTGGCCGGGGGATCCTGTGTTCGATCCCAGCCCTCAACCAACAGTGATCTGTGTGGAGTTTGCATGTTCTCCCCGTGTCTGCGTGGGTATACTCCGGGATTTCTCCAGTTTCCTCCCACATGCCAAAAACATGTTGTCGTCGGCCTCCGTCGGACTATGATGACCATGGAAGAGAATCCTAAACATCTACTCTGCTGGAACAGCACCTCCTGTGGCTGAACAGGCCGATGCGCGACTGGCAGTCCCTGTCACACAGGTCGCACTTGTGGGTGGTCTCCGTGCTGCTGGGTCTGTGGCGGTTCTTCCTGCGGGTCCTTTTTTCATCTGCTGCAGCAGTCAATCTCTCTTCACCCGCCTTGAGCTGTCTGGTCAGGGTGCCTCTCCATTTGAAGCGGTCCGTTGCAAGGTCCTCCCAGCGCTCTGTGTTGATCTCCAGGGCCTTCATGTCTCTCTTGCAGACGTCTCTAAAGCGCAGCTGTGGGTGGCCAACGTCTCTCCTGCCAGTCGCCAGTTCTCCGTAGAGGACGTCTTTGGGGATTCTGCCATCCTCCATACGGTGAACGTGGCCTAGCAAGCGGAGCCTGCGCTGCCTGAGTAGAGTGAACATGGAGGGAAGGCTCGCGTGGTACAGAACTTCTGTGTTGGGCACTTTGTCCTGCCAGGATATGTCCAGGATGTGGCAAATGCAGCGCAAGTGGAAGGAGTTCAGTCTCTTTTCCTGCCGGGCATATGTTGTCCACATCTCACTCCCATAGAGCAGTGTGCTGATGACGCAGGCATTGTACACTGCCATCTTCGTCTTGACAGAGAGTTTGGGATTCTCCCACACTCGTGTGGTGAGGCGAGCGAGTGTGAAGGCTGATTTTCCAATCCTCTTGTCGATCTCTGTATCAAGGGAGAGGTTGTTGCTGATCGTGGACCCCATTTACGTGAACTGATTCAGGACCTCCAGCTCGTAGTCGTCGATGGTGATAGTTGGTGGTGCTTCCGTGCCTTGCGCCAAGACGTTAGTCTTCTTCAGGCTGATGGTAAGCCCGAAGTCCTTGCATACCTGGGAGAAGTGGTCCATCAGGGTCTGAAGCTCCTGCTGTGTGTGGGTTGCGACTGCAGCGTCGTCTGCGAACAGCATGTCTCTGATTAGAGCCTCGCGTACTTTGGTTCTGGCTTTCAGGCGGGCGAGGTTGAAAAGCCTCCCGTCAGATCTTGTGTGCAGGTAGATTCCCTCTGTTGCTGTGCTGAAGGCATGCCTCAGGAGCATAGCAAAGAAAATCCCAAAAAAGGTTGGCGCAAGTACACAGCCCTGTTTCACTCCGCTGCGTATGTTGAATGGCTCTGAGACGTTGCCGTCGTGCTGCACTATCCCCTGCATGTTGGTGTGAAACGATTCAATGAGGCTTTGCAACTTTGGTGGGCATCCTATCTTTGGCAGGATCTTTAAAAGGCCCTCTTTGCTGACCAGATCGAACGCTTTGGTGAGGTCGATGAAAGCGACGTACAGGGGCATGTTCTGTTCTCTGCATTTCTCCTGGAGTTGGCGGATGGAGAATATCATGTCTACCGTCGATCGCTCAGCGCGGAAGCCACACTGAGACTCGGGGTAGACACGTTTGGCAAGCTTCTGTAGACGAACGAGAACAACTCGTGCGTAGACTTTGCCAACAACGCTGAGGAGGGAGATGCCCCTGTAGTTGTTGCAGTCGCTTCTCTCCCCTTTGTTTTTGTAGAGGGTGATGATCTTGGCGTCCCTCATGTCCTGTGGTACGGCACCTTCCTTCCAGCACTGGCAGAGGACGTCATGCAATGGCAGCAGTAGGGCGGTCTTGCAGTGCTTGATCAGGTCGCGGGGTATGCCGTCGTTGCCGGGTGCCTTGCCAGCAGCCAAACTATCAATGGCCTTGCTGAGTTCGTCGATGGTTGGCTCGGCATCAAGTTCGTCCATGGATGGCAGGCAGTCGATGGCATCAAGGGCTGACGGTGTCACGGTGTTCTGTGTGGAGTAGAGGTTGGAGTAGTGCTCCACCCATCTCTCCATCTGCTTGTTCTTTTCTGTGATCATCTCCCCAGTGGAGGATTTGAGTGGGGCCGTCTTGCTCTGAGCCGGACCAAGTGCTTTCTTGATGCCATCGTACATACCACGGATGTTCCCTGTTATGGCAGCGGTTTGAATGTCTTGGCTGAGCTGAGTCCAGTACTCGTTGGCACAGCGCCGAGCAGTCTGCTGAACTTTGCTTCTCGCAGCCCTGAGAATCTGGAGATTCTTCTCGTTTGGGTACTTCTTGTACTCAGCAAGTGCTGAGCGCTTGGCTTCAATGACGGGGGTCATCTCGGTCAACTTGGCATCAAACCAGTCCTGTGACTTCGAGGTCTTCCTCCCAAAGGTAGCCAAGGCTGTGCGGTGGATGGTGTTTCGCAGCTCTTCCCACTTCTTCTTTGCAGATTCTCCTTCTTGTGGTACACCAAGTTCCTTCTCAAAGGTGGAGGCAAACTGCTCAACAAGTTCTGATTGGGCCATCTTGCTGGTGTCAATCCGTGCCTTTTCAGGCTGTCTAGCACAATGGAATTTCTTCAGCTGCAGCTTGACCTTGCAACACACCAATGAATGGTCTGTGTTGCAATCTGCACTCTGGAACGAACGGGTGATTAGCACGTTCTTCAGTGAGGTGCGCCTGGTCAGGATCAAGTCCAGCTGGTGCCAGTGCTTTGAGCGCGGATGTCGCCAGGAAACCTTGTGTTGGGGCTTGGTCTTGAAGAACGAGTTTGTGATGCACAGATCGTGATAAGTGCAGAACTCGACCAGCCGCTGTCCGTTGTCGTTCATTCTGCCCACGCCAAATGGTCCAAGACAGGAGGGCCAGGAGTCATGGTCAGCACCCACTCTGGCATTGAAGTCTCCAAGGAGAATGAGTTGTTCAGAGTTGGGGATGATCCTTACAGTTGTTGCGAGATTCTCGTAGAACTTGTCTTTTGCCTCTGGTGTGGCTGTCAGTGTTGGGGCATACACACTGACGAGGGTGACTGGGCCTTGAGTGGTGTTGAGGGTGAGGAGTCGTGCAGAGCCAATGCTGCCCGGTTCCACCATCTTCAGCAAGGTGTTCTTCCCTGCGACGCCCACTCCGTGTTCCCTGTGTTTGTCACTGCCCTTTCCCTGCCAGTAGAACGTGTAGTCCTTCTCTCTTCAGTGTGCCTGCGTCAGCCAACCGTGTTTCCTGGAGAGCGGCGATATCCACTTCCAGTCTCTTCAGCTCAGTATTGATGATGGCAGTCTTCCTGGTGTCGTTGATGTTCTTGAGGTTAGCAGCGAGTCCTGTCATCATAGTGCGAACGTTCCAAGTTCCCAGTTTTAGAGTTGGTCCCTTTTGTTTTTTTGTCTTGCCTGGTGCGAAGGTTCTCAGCCTGCTGTTCGGACTTCTCCTCATCCCCATGCACCCAATGAGGAAAGCAAGCTGTGGCGGGACAACACCTTATTGGCTGGGGGCTGTCCAGCTTGAGGCGGGCGGTAGCTGTCCAGTGAGATCCGATGATCCCTCCCCCCATCGGGAACAACCCCTGTCGTCACGCTGTACGCCAATTGAGCGGTGACTTATAACTGGTAACTGTCATTCCCCGTGTTTTGTCTACGCCAAAGGTGAAGCTGGAGTGTCCTCTCCAGTGATCCGGTGTTCTACCTTCCAGCGTTGGGCGTTGGTAGGATTCAAGCCTGGGCAGGAAGATATGGAGGACAAGATGTTGCCCATGCAGCATGTCCCCCCTCTCCACGTCACTGATGAATCCAAAGGAACAGCAGGACTGCTACAGTTTGGCACCAGCGCCGTCGCAGGAGCTGCCAGAACGATGTTGAGCACAACAGAGAACTGCCTTCGGTACTCTGACTCCGGATTTTTCCTCAGGGTTGACTCCCGAAGCCTTTCCCGTGATCGGGTGTGCCGCAAGGCAGCGGAGGTTTGAAATCAGAGTTTACCTACCCCTAGATGGGCTACCTTCCCAGGTTGACGAGCCACCATCTACCCGAAGCATCTGGTTTTAAGGCGCCAGAGATCCGCCCTCACCCCTTCTCCTATTAGTAAAAGCAGTTGCGCCGGGCTTAGAGACTAAACCACACGGGCAGGCTAGGAGTTGGACTTAGTTGTCAGAGGCTTTTCGAGACGCACGTCATAAGGAGCATTTTATGAGCACTGGGAGCTTAACCCCAGTGCTGCTCCTGGCTATGACAACCTTCGAACACATGCCAAAAACATGCTAGTTAGCTTAATTGGCACCAAACTGGGATTCTAAATTGTGCTTAGGTATGACTGTGAGAGTGAATGGTTGTCTGTCTGTCTGTGTTGGCCCTGCGATGGACTGGCGATCTGTCCAGAATGTACCCTGCATCTCACCCAAAGATGCTGGGATAGGCTCCAGCCCCCCCCCCCCCGCGACCCGAAAAGGATTAAGCGGAAGAAGATGGATGGATGGAATGCCAAGATCGCGGCCCGCTGTCTCTGCTGCTGCCCCGATCATGGTTCCAAAACCTTGACTATCACGAATGTTAGCAGCTTGTGGTCCACGAACGCGGTGAAGCTGCGCCCTTCCAGCCAGAACTGGAAGTGGCGTATGGCCAGGTGGAGAGCCAGCAACTCCCTGTCGAACGCGCTGTATTTACGCTCTCTGTCGCGCAAAGCCCTGCTGAAAAAAGCGAGCGGCTGCCAAGAACCGGCGACTCGTTGCTTCACGACAGCCCCGATGGCCACGTCCGAAGTGTCGGTAGTGAGCGCTATCCGGGCCGTCGGATCCGGGTGTGCCAACAGTGCGGCGTTTGCCAGGGCTGTTTTAACCTCCGAGAACGCCTGCTCCCGCTCCAGAGTCCATTCGACAATATCCGCCGGTTTCCGTTTCTTGAGCGCGGCGTACAATGACTGCATGAGCTGAGCTGCACGGGGGAGGAACTGGTTATAAAAGTTAACCATCCCCAAAAACTCTTGCAGCGCTCTGACCGTCTGAGGCCAGGGAAAATTTGCCACGGCGCACACTTTGTTAGGCAAGGGTATCGCTCCCTCCGGTGAGACGCAGTGCCCCAGAAAATCAATCCCCATCACGCCGAACTGGCATTTTGTCGGGTTGATTATTAACCCGTGCTCCTCCAACCTCCGGAAAACCATCCTGAGGTGGGTTACGTGTTCATCCTCGGATGCACTGGCTACCAGGATATCATCCAGGTAGACAAACACAAACGGCAGATCGCGCAACACAGCATCCATCATGTTTTGGAATGTCTGTGCCATGCCTTTTAATCCGAAGGGCATGCGTAAAAACTCAAACAAGCCAAACAGAGTTATTACCGCTGTTTTGGGTATGTCCTCTGCTCGCACCAGGACCTGGTGTTAACCACAGACCAGGTCTGTTTTTTAAAAAAAAAATGCGTGCCCCGGCAAGGTGAACAGAAGGTGAACAGAAAAATCCTGAATATGGGGAATCACGTAGCGGTCGTGCGCTGTGGCGTTATTCAACCTGCGGAAATCTCTGCACGGTCGCCACGATCCCTCGGCCTTGGGGACCATGTGTAGCGGGGATGCCCATGAGCTGTTTGAGTGCCTGATGATGCCCAACTTTTCCAAGTTGGGAAACTCCTCGCGTGCTATGGCCAGTTTAGCTGCGTCCTGGCGCCGAGGTCGTTCGAAAACAGGCTGCCCGATGGTGGTGATAAAGTGTTCCACCGCATGTTTAGTGCTGGCCACCGAAAACGTTGGGACCGTGAGTGCTGGGAACTGAGTGAGCAGTTTGTGGAACTTACTGCCTGGAGCTGTGTCGTTGGCTTGTGTTATTGGCCCGGCCCCTCGAGCTGTACAGGGGAGAGAATCAAGACATTGCATTAACCAGGCACCTGTTAGCAACATCGACTAGCAACCTGTGTGCACAGAAAATCAGCTCCTAGGATTGGGAAACTCAATGCCGCAATGAAAAAAGTCCACTCATACATACGGCTGTGTAGGGATAAAGTCAGTGTTCTCTCACCAAAAGTCTTAATGTCCGAGCCGTTTACGGCTACCAGCTGGGGGCCGCTAGGTCCCGCTAGCCGGTCAGCGTAGGACAGCAGGATGAGGCTCTTTTGGGAGCCGGTGTCTACGAGGAACCGTCTCCCCGAGCGCGAGTCCGTCACGTAGAGCAGCTTGTTCTCTTCACCAGTGGTCGCAGCCTCTTCTGACTGCCGGCCTTGGCGTTTTCCCAAACGCTTGAATTGGCACGGTGGCACGCATCTGCGTGCGTTCTCTCCAAAGCGGCGGTGGTAGAAGCAGAGCGTGTCTCTCTGGCGCTTCCTGGCCCCCCTGCCGCGACCGTCGCCGGCTCCTCGCCTTTGCTGGGTTCCGACGCTGCTGCATTCACTGTAAGGGCTCTGGTGGTGAGGATGATCCGATCTGCCTCCTGGGCTAGCACCCGGTAGTCACGCGCGGCCAGCAAGGGCGAATTGGCAAGAACCGCTCTTGTCTCTGTTGGGAGGTTCCGGAGGAAAAGGTGAACAAACAGAAAATGCCCGTCTTCTGTGCCCATCAACGCCAACATCTTCTCCATCAGTTCGAACGCCGACCCATCTCCTAACTCGGAGCGCCTCAGGAGCCTCTCTTCTCTCTCACAGTCTGAGAGTGTGTAGTGCTGGGTCAGTGCAGCCTTAAGAGCCCGGTATTTATCGTGGGTTGGAGGCTGTTGGATCAGGCTCGCTACTTGCTGAGACGTGTGAGCGTCCAGCGCTGCGACCACATAGTAATATCTGGTTTCATATACCGTTATTCCCCGGAGGGCGAACTGAGCCTCGGTGTGGTGGAACCAAGACCGTGGGTTGTGCAGCCAAAAGTCCGGTAGTTTGACCAAAACAGCGCACGCGTTTCTGGGATGCTTGCCGCGTTCTGGGGCTTCCTGTCCGGGCCGACTCCGGGGTTCTTGCCTCGTGTTCCATAATTCGTCAAGGGGTCACCAGTGTGGAGAGCGCAAATAAACAGAGACAGACTTGGGCAGCAGACGACTTTATTCACTCTCACATAAGTCATACGCAGAAAAAGCATATCTCAATACACCAGGGTCTCTCCTTTTATATCCTCCACCCCTCACACATCTGCATGACATCTCGCATCACAATACATTCAACCCTTCTCCCCCCACTGCTTCTTCCTGCTACCTCACCATAATCTCTCCCATCTCAATACCTATTGTCCTTCACTGTTTACCCTCTGCATCCAGTCTGAGATGATTAACCCAGCTTCTACAACACTAAAGAAAAGGTTAAAACAGATTCAATAAAAGCCCGATAGAACATTGTCATTATGGTTCCGTCAGTTTGGAAGTGTGCAAGTTTCCTTAAATAATGCAAATGTTGCTGACCCTTTTTGCACACCCTTTTGCAGTTCTCTTCAAAGTTTAAATTACTATCAATAATCATCCCAAGATATCTGTAAGATTGCACACATTCAGTGGTCTGGCGTTTTAGTACAGTGACTTTGTGCCTGGGAGTTTTCCTCCTAAAGTCAATAATCATATCTTTAGTTTAGCATAGCCGCTTGGAAGAATTTTTTCCCTGATCGTCCAGGTTTATGCTGCTTTCCAAATGCTCTCTCCTTCCCCATATAGTGTAAAATTGAGATGCACCTGTAGTCATTTATCTTCCATTGTTTTATGTTCTTCTTGGCTCCTTTTGCTTTTAGATTCTTTTATTTTGATGTGTTCTTTGCTCAGTTTATAAGTATGGGTTTTTAGTTCCCTTTGTTCTGTGTTCTTAGTTTTAGCTTGTATTTTATGTGTTGTAGCTCCACTGTTTCCTTAGTGGAGACCCTCATGCCAGATGCTGCCTGGCCCATCTGCAGGGATGCTGGTCTCGTGGGTTGCTCTCGCTTGGGTGGGTGGGGGCTTTATGCCCCTGCCTGCAGCTGTGGTGTGGGCCCCAGCCTGTCCTGGTTGGGGTGGCCTCTGTGGCGCGCTCTCTGGTTATGGGCTGTGTGGTCTCCCGGCGTCGGGGGGGCTCCACAGGACGGTTGCACTTTCACATGGTGCCTCGGTGCCTAGCAATGTCTCTTTTATTTTATATATGTGTAAGAGAAGTAGGGGGTGGTTGTATGTGCCTGTTTTTTTTGTGGGCATGTTTATGGGAGGGTTGGAAGGGGTGAGGATGTATTGCGTAAGTTTGAAAGTGCTATACAAATAAAGTTTGATTGATTGATTGATTTAGCCCTTGAATGACTATAAGCACCTTTGGCGTTTTCTGTGTAGAGGTCATCTAACTATGACTGTAATTGATGCAATTCAAGGTTGTTTACATCATTTAGTTGGGTTTGGTCACATATTGCATTTATTTTAGATATAATTTCTCGTGGATTTTTTTTCCTTAAGTTGGTCATTTTTTCTCTTCTTGTATGCAGATTCTTCTAACATTGTATTTTAAAGCACCACTCAAAGCGCTTTGAGTGGTCTTTGTGACTAGAAAAGCGCTATATAAGTGCAGGTTAGTTAGTTAGTTAACCATTCCCATTTGCTTGGATGGGATAAATTACAGTCTAGCGTGATTTGTTTTAACAAGAGAATTCTTTCACAAAAGGAGTTGCATTTCAGAAGATTGCTATTAAATTTCCAGTTTAAGGATTTTGAGTTTAATGTATTGTAGGGCTGCAACGATTACTCGACTAATTCTGTTACAAAAAAAATTCTCGATCCAAAATTTATGCGTCGACGTGTCATTTAATGTAGCATTTCAGGTCTATATGGCCTTCTTCTGGTGCGACCTTCTTCCGGTCACGCAACCTAAACAAAACGCAGATTTGTTTTACGGTGCCATGGCAGAGTGGCATAGTGACGGGCGGGCAAAGATGAAGAAAATTTAAAAAAAAATGACAAAAGTGTCTCAAGTCTGGAATCATTTCAAGCTCAAATTAAAAGAAAACATTGTGCAGTGTGTACAGTATCTCACAAAAGTGAGTACACCCGTAAGTGAAAATGTCCAATGCCCAAAGTGTCAATATTGTTGTGTGACCACCATTATTTTCCTGCACTCCATTAACTCTTGGGCATGGCGTTCACTAGAGCTTCGCAGGTTGCTGCTGGAATCCTCTTCCACTTCTCCATGACGACATCATGGAGCTGGTGGATGTTTGAGACCTTGCGCTCTTCCACCTTTGATCTGAGGATTCCCCACAGATGCTCAATAGGGTTTCGGTCCGGAGGCATGCTTGGCCAGTCCATCACCTTTGCCCTCAGTTTCTTTAGCAAGGCAGTGGTCATCTTGGAGGTGTGTTTGGGGTCGTTATTATGTTAGAATACTGTCCTGCGGCCCAGTTTCTGAAGGAAGGGGATCATGCAGTATGTCTTCAGGATGTCACAGTACATGTTGACATTCATGATCCCCTCAATGAACTGTAGCTCCCCAGTGCCGGCAGCACTCATGCAGCCCCAAACCATGACACTCCCACCACCATGCTTGACTGTAAGCAAGACACCCTTGTCTTTGTATTCCTCACCTGGTTGCCACCACACACATTTGACACAATCTGAACCAAATAAGTTTATTTTGGTCTCATCAGACCACAGGACATGATTCCAGTAATCCATGTCCTTAGTCTGCTTGTCATCAGCAAACTGTTTGTGGACTTTCTTGTGCATGATCTTTAAAAGGGGCTTCCTTCTGGGACGACAGCCAGCAGACCAATTTGATATAGTGTGTGGCGTATGGTCTGAGCACTTGCAGGCTGACCCTCCCACCCCTTCAACCTCTGTAGCAATGCTGGCAGCACTCATACATCTATTTTCAAAAGACAACCTCTGGATATGACGCTGGCCACGTGCACTCAACTTCTTTGGTCAACCATGGCAAGGCCTGTTCTGAGTGGAACCTGTCCTGTTAATCCACTGTATGGTCTTGGCCACTGTGCTGCAGCTCAGTTTCAGGGTGTTAAGGTAAGATAAGCCTTTATTGGTCCCACAATGGGGAAATTCCAGGATTGCAATAGCACAGGGATAGCAACACTCAGAGCAACAATCAGAAGGCAAGAGAAAAAAACAAGAGCAGCAAGTATACATATGTACATATAAATATACAGTATATAGACACAGTGTGGAGCATTGTAGCAAGATGGGATAGATATATAAATATGTTGTGGCGGATGAAATAAGAGAACCCAGGTGTGGAGGCACGGAATAAGTGCAGGCAGGACACGGCAAACTGAAGTTTAAAGGCCAAATGTCACGTAATTTTTTTTTCTAAATGACAACGAATTTAGATAAAATACACATAGCTTAAACCAAATATTCATACCGGAGACCATATCACCCACCTGTATTTACATAATTGCACAAAATACACCAGGTGAAGGCCCCACCTTGCTTGCTGGCTTGTGACAGCCAGTCCAGACCATGCCCATGTTTTTGACGTCACAAGTTGTACCCTGGCTGCCCTGCCTATCCACATTCACACTTATCAACATTGGACAATCATGACGGAAAGTGACAGCGATTGTGAACAAATTAGTTTAGTTTTGTCTTTTTTTTTGTCAGTGGTTCAGACTGTGACAGAGGCATAGAACCTTACAGGTTCGAGCCGTCCGAGACGGAATCAGATGCTTTGTCTGATGACAACAGTTCCAACGATGACCAGAGAGCAGAACCAGTGGAAAATGTCATTGAACTGGACATTAATCGCCTCCAGAATTGGGAAGCCGAAGGGGGTCTGTCGAGGGCGCCCCATAAATATTGATTTTTCGGAAGCCATTATTATTACAGTGGAGGAGAGCCGCTGCTGTCAAGAAATTGACCAGATCAATATGAAAATGGAGGCGCATACCTGTCAAGTGAGACGTTTTCGCCGTATTTTAATACCGTGAAACGCGGCTATAAGGGACGGCGGAGTAATAATGGACATTTCTCTGGGAAATGTTTTCATACCTGTCAAGTGAGACGTTTTCGCCGTATTTTAATACCGTGAAACGCGGCTATAAGGGATGGCGGAGTAATAATGGACATTTCTCTGGGAAATGTTTTCATACCTGTCAAGTGAGACGTTTTCGCCGTATTTTAATACTGTGAAACGCGGCTATAAGGGACACTTTTCTGGGAAATGTTTTAAATGTAATTCGTGTTGTTATTGTCAAATATTTTAAGGAAAATACGGGGAAAATGCAATTTTAGCAAAAACGGGCGTATTGCCATTTCTGTACGCCCAAAAGAAAAATCTACGGGAAAAAAAAATTGAGTGTGTTGAGGAGCACGTCGTGTGTGTGATCCCCCCACAGCTCAGCCTGAGCTGTTCGCACTACATTGAGAAGTGTGGACTCAATCATTAGTCTGATTGTCGGGGCGGGCAGATCGCTCAGCGGGAGCTATTCTCACTACAATGAGAAGTCATTAGGATAATGGTTTAACACTTTCAGCTGGGCTGCGGAACAGAGAGGAATCGCCTTACAAATACAGAATTCTGCTTTTTTTTTATTTTGCGCCGGACGCTGAGTTGTGTTGTTATTGTCAAATATCCATGAATCCTTAAAATATTTGACAACACGAATTACATTTAAAACATTTCCCAGAAAAGTGTCCCTTATTACTCCGCCGTCCGTTATAGCTGCGTTTTACGGTATTAAAATACGGTGAAAACGTCTCACTTGACAGGTATGAAAACATTTCCCAGAGAAATGTCCCTTATTACCCAGCTGTCCCTGATAGTCCCGTTTTAAGGTATGGGTGAAATATCCAATTTTTTCTTTCTTGTTGCTCACTTCAACCTTCCAGTCTCCATATAAACAATCAATCGAAATACCCCAAGCATCAAACTAGGGTACAATCTATTTCGTCACTTCCGCCTTCTTCCCCAGGCGATTCCAGGGGCCGTGTCAGGCCAAGCGCGGCAGTTTTAAATTAACGAATATTCTGATGTTACTGAAGCATATGCACCAAGACCCGAACGGATTGGTTCCCTTTTATATCTAGTTTCAAGACATTTAAAGTACCCCGTTACATGACATTTGGCCTTTAAAAGGGTGTTTATTTCATCCTCCATCACAAAAGCTCACCCCAGAGCTGTGGGAGCGCACTGGAGTGAGCCCTCTGTCTCTAGTCAGCAAACAGGCGATGCAAGTGGTCAAAAAGAGAGTGAGAGGGAGAGCAAGCGATATGGTTGACTTATAAACCCAGCTAGACAATGCACACATGGCACATTAGCATCACAGTAAACTGCAGGAAGGCATGGACATTTGCATTAGAGTCACACATATCAATAGCAAGATTACTGGCGCCGGGATTAGACAAAGAGAGGCTGCCTATTGATATCAGTCCATACATCTCACTGTTCTGCTAATTGGTCCAGCTGAGCGCTCTGCTTGTCCGTAGGCTGTGGGGGTCGCCCACACCACTCCCCCCCCCAGAGGGCTCAGCAGGGGGCTGAGGCCTCGATCGTCCGGCTTTGGTAGCGAGCTGCGGTGAAAGCTCTGTGCAGGCGGAGGTGGAGGGAGGGGGGGGGTGGGGGTAGCAAGTGCCAGCCCGGGATGGTGAAGTTGTCTGGGCCGTGCAAAAATTGCATGTGGATCCACGATGTTGAGGGGCTGTCCCGTTGAACGTGGCGGAGACCCACAGCGGCTGTGAGAAGAAAAATTTGTCTCTGACTCCTCTCGCGGTTCAGTACTCCGAGGACGCGTAGCAGCCATGAAGAAAAAACAGGAGCTGAAGCTGTGTGAGGGACTTGGCGTGTTGGCTTTAGGTGCGCGCGCAGCCCTAAAGCCCTTGGGGACAGCTGACTGCTGAATTCCCATTGTGCGCCGTGGCTGAGATACGCCATACAAAATCCTGTGTGCGGGCTGCGTGTGTGCTTCAGGTGTGTGAGCAGCCCTGAAGGTTCCGAGGATGGCGGTCGGCCGTGTTTCTCGGGCGTGTGCAGCGGTGGAGGACGATGGCGGTCTGTGGAGCCGGTATTGTCCCGTGCGTGGTGCGCTGTCCTCATAACCCCCTGGTGTGCGTGCGGGGGTTCGGTGCATGTCAGGTCTGCTGTCGAGGCGAGTCAGGGTCAGGGAACTTGCTGGAGATCAGCGTTGTCGGCGCCGATGGTCCTCCCTGTCTTGGCTGTTGCTGTCGTTTGCTCGTGCCGGGTCATGCGGAGGAGCGGTGAGCGGGAGTAAACGATCTTTGTCCCTCGGCCGGTCCCAGCGTGGATTTCCAGATCTCAGGCGAGGGTTGCACCGTGACGCTTCCTGCAGCTTTCCCGGTCGTGGATGATCTCCGAGGGAGTTCGCCTGGTGTCGGTTCTGTGTCGAGGTCTCCCGTGTGGTGGAAGGGAGGGCAGTCCATTTGCGTCAGGCTGTTGCGTTTGCTTGTCGTCGGAGTCACCGCCGGGGGCTGCGTTCGTTCGTTCGTCGTCAGCGTGTTCTTGTATTCGGGGTCACTAGTGTGGCGGATGAAATAAGAGAACCCAGGTGTGGAGGCACGGAATAAGTGCATGCAGGACACGGCAAACTGAAGTTTAAAAGGGTGTTTATTTCATCCTCCATCACGAGAGCTCACCCCAGCACTGTGGGAGCGCGCTGGAGCGAGCCCTCTGTCTCTAGTCAGCAAACAGGCAATGCAAGTGGTCAAAAAGAGAGTGAGAGGGAGAGCAAGCGATATGGTTGACTTATAAACCCAGCTAGACAATGCATGCATGGCACATTAGCATCACAGTAAACTGCAGGAAGGCATGGACATTTGCATTAGAGTCACACATGCACTGCACTGCACGGTGGCGCAGTGGTTAGCACCGTGGCAGCACAGTTTACCCTCGGCCGAGGGATCGCGGGGATCATGAGATCGTGGGCCAACAGTGATCTGTGTGGAGTTTGCATATTCTCCCCGTGTTTGCGTGGGTTTACTCCGGGATTTCTCCGGTTTCCTCCCACATGCCAAAAACATGCAGGTTAGGGAGTTAAGGGGCGCTTGCGCACGCAGCGACCAGCAGCTGGTGGCTTGTCACCGGACTGCAGAACAAATCTACCTACGGGTACAAAATAAGTCCAAAAAAACCCCCAAAACGTATCAGTAGCAAGATTACTGGCGCCGGGATTAGACAAAGAGAGGCTGCCTATTGGTATCAGTCCATACATCTTACTGTTCTGCTAATTGCTCCAGCTGAGTGCTCTGCTTGTCTGTAGGGTGTGGGGGTCGCCCACAATATAAACACAGTGCGGAGCAATGTAGCTGGATGGAATAAATATATGAGTATATAAACACACAGTGCGGAGTATTGTAGCTAGATGGAATAAATATGTAGATATATAAACACACAGTGCGGAGCATTGTAGCTAGATGGAATAAATATATATGAATATATAAACACACAGTGTGGAGCATTGTTGCTAGATGGAGTAAATATATAAATATATATATAAACACAGTGCGGAGCATTGTAGCTAGATGGAATAAATATGTAAATATATAAACACACAGTGCGGAGCATTGTAGCTAGATGGAATGAAACAGCACAACCGTCTACTTAGTTATCCTACATGGTATGATTATGTACCCATACATATTCTCACCCTCCATAGCGACTGGTATTTTCCTAGTTGTATACCGGAGGAGACCATTGTGTAAGTCTATTGCGTCTTTTGCATTCAAAACTATTAGGTTGTCACGTCTTTTTGCTATCTCGGCGAGCAGCCCTGCTTAGGTTGTACAGTCTGACAGCCGTAGGTAGGAAGGACCTGCGAAACCTCTCGGTTGTGCACCTAGAATGATGTAGTCTGCTGCTAAATGAGCTCCTCAGTGCATTCAGTATGTCCTGTATAGGGTGGAACTTGGACTCCAACAGAGATGACAGTTTAGCCACCATCCTTCTCTCTCCTATCTCCTCCACTGGGTCAAGGCGCTTCCCCAGGACAGAGCTAGCTTTCTTGATCAGTTTGTTCAGTCTCTTCCTATCGGCTGCTGTAATGCCACTGCCCCAGCAGACCACTCCAAAAGTGATGGCTGATGCCACCACCGTGTCATAGAATGTCTTCAGCAGCGCCCCTTGTACACCAAAAGACCTGAGTCTCCTCAGTAGGAACAGCCTGCACTGTCCCTTCTTTTAGAGTGCGTCAGTATTGTGTGACCAGTCGAGTTTATTGTTCAGATGAACACCCAGGTACTTATAGGATGTCACCATCTCAATGTCTGTTCCCTGTATATTTACTGGTGCTGTGAGGGGTTTTCCTTGCCTGCGGCAGTCCATCACCAGCTCCTTAGTTTTCCTCTCGTTGATCTGGAGGCAGTTCCGATGGTACCAGTCCACGAAGTCCTGGATAAGCCCTCTGTACTCAGCTTCATCTCCGTTGGAGATGAGGCCAACGATCGCAGAGTCATCAGAGAACTTCTGTAGATGGCAGTGTGTTGTGTTGTGTGAGAAGTCTGCAGTATAAAGGGTGAACAGGAAGGGAGCCAAAACCCTTCCCTGGGGGGCCCCCGTGCTACCGATGATCGTGTCGGACACACAGTCCCGGGTTCTCACAAACTGAGGCCGGTTTGTGAGGTAGTCCAGGATCCATGATGACAGGTGCTGGTCCACCCCTGTGCACAGCAGCTTGTCCTTCAGGATCATCAGTTGGATGGTGTTGAAAGCACTGGAGAAGTCAAAGAACATGATCCTCACCGCATTCCCGGGCTTCTCCAGGTGGGACAGAGAACGGTGAAGGAGGAAGATCACCGCATCCTCCACCCCAATGCCATGCTGGTAAGCGAACTGGAGTGGATCCATCGCTGGTCCCACCAGGGGGCGGAGGTGAACAAGGAGCAGTCTCTCCAGGGTCTTCATCATGTGGAACATCAAGGCCACTGGTCTGTAGCTGTTCAGATCTTTGGGGTGGGAAGTCTTTGGTACAGGTACCACACAAGATGCTTTCCACAGCTGTGGTGCCCTCCCCAGCTTCAGGCTGAGATTGAAGATGTACTCCACAATCCCACACAGCTGATCTGCACAGGACTTGAGGAGCTTTGCGCTGATGCCGTCCGGTCCCGACGCCTTCCTCGCCTTGATCTTCCTCAGCTCCGTCCTCACCTGGGTCTTAGTGAGGGTCAGGTTGGGGGGCTGTGTGTTGGGAGTGGGGGGGGGGTGTTGGTGGAGTGGGCAGCAGGACTCGATGTCTTTAGAGGCAGCAGTCGTTGTTGTGCAGTCGGGGGAGGGCGGTTGGTCAAACCTATTGAAAAACCGATTCAGATTTTTCGCCCACTCCCTGCCCCCTGTGGCCTGGGGGGAGGTATTCTGGAGCCCAGAGATGGTTTTAAGGTTTCTCCAGAACCCGCTGATGTCGCTCTGTTGCAGCTTGTCCTCCATCTTCTTCCTGAAGCTGTCCTTGCCTTCTTTGATCTTTCTCTTCAGCTCCCTCTGTACGGACTTCAGCATCTCCCTGTTCCCCGACCTGAAGATCCTCTTCTTCTCTCTTAGAAGTGTTTTTTATCTCAGGGTTGATCCAAGGTTTGTTGTTTGAGCAATACCGTATGGTCTTAGTGGCAACGGTGTTGTGCACACAGAAGCTGATGTAGTCCGTGATGGTGTGAGTGAGGCCATCGATGTCCTCACCTTGTGGATCGCAGAGCTGCTCCCAGGCGGTGGTTTCAAAACAGCCCTTTAGAGTGTCCATTGCCTCCTCAGACCATAACTTCACCATGCGCATGGCCGGAGGCTGTCTGTGCACTAGGGGTTTGTACACCGGCCGGAGATGAACCAAGTTGTGATCCGATCTCCTGAGTGGGGGGAGTTGTGATGAGGTGTACGCCTCCTTAGTGTTTGCATAGAATAAGTCCAGTGTTTTATTGTCTCTAGTGTGGCATATGACATACTGGGTACACGTGGGTAGAATGGGAGACAGTGAAACATGGTTGAAATCGCCTGAGATGAGGAGAAGAGCATCTGGGTGTTCTGTCTGCAGCCTGCCAGTTACTGAGTAGATGACGTCACGCGCTGGTCAGCGTTCGCCATCGGATTTGCATAAACAACAATGCAGATCATGTGTGAGTATTCCCTCGGGAGATATGTAGGCCGCATGCTAACAGCTAGCAACTCAATGTCTTTGCTGCAGTGTTGTTGTTTAACAGTGATATGTCCCGGTCTGCACCAGTTGTTGTTAACATACATTATCACTCCACCGCCCCTTGCTTTGCCACTGTCTGATGTTTGGTCTGCCCGTATCGCGTGGAAACCCTGCAGTTCAATGTTAGCATCTGCTGCTAATTCAGTCAGCCAAGTCTCTGTGAATAGAAACAGGCTACACTCCCGGTATATGCTATCGTAGCGGGAGATGGGAGAGTGGGTCTGTACCTTATATTTCTTGCCTTCCGCCTTACTCCAGCACGGCACCCACGGTGTTTTCGCCTCAGTTCTCCTGGTATGTCGAGTTTTTCCGTTAGTAGCGGGTGGCGGTTGAGTGCAAGCAGCTCTTCCCTGCTGTACCGTCTCCTGCTATAAACAGTGGCTCCGTCCACCGGCTCGGGAGACATTTGGGGCGATCTCTGTGTCTGTGATATATATGGAGTGAAAGGTGTGCCGGATCAGAGAGTTGTCACCGGATCAGAAGAGAGGGGAAGGAACAAAAAGACTCAGAATTGAGCCGCTGTTGCAAAAGGCAGCCGACTCGTGTGCCGCCGGAAGTGGGGGAAAAAAAAAATCAGTGTTGGCAATCATCTTATAGCCTAGGCCATATTTACCTCCGCCAAGGAGGTTATGTGATCATCGGCGTTGGTTTGTCTGTCTGTCTGTTTGTTAGCAAGATAACTCAAAAAGTTATGGACGGATTTTCATTATTTTCACAGATTGTCAGAAATGGGGTATCCTACAGATGATTAGATTTTGGTGGTGATCCGGATCACCGTCCACAACAAAACTGCCATTACGCAAAATGCCATTTTTGTGAATAACTACTGAACCACTAATCCTTTCATTGTCAATCCAATTGCTTGTCATATGTTTTCATGGTCAAGGAATCTGAAAACGTACACACAAACACTGTATAGGGGGAACTGTGGCGAAAACCGCCATTACGGAAAATGCGATTTTCGTGAATAACTACTGAACCACTAATCCTATCATTGTGACTCCAATTGCTAGTCATATGTTTTCATGGTCAAGGAATCTGAAAACGTACACACAAACACTGTATGGGGGGAACTGTGGCGAAAACCGCCATTATGGAAAATGTGATTTTCGTGACCACTGAACCACTAATCCTATCATTGTGAATCCAATTGCTAGTCATATGTTTTCATGGTCAAGGAATCTGAAAATGTACACACAAACACTGTATGGGGGGAACTGTGGCACTTGGCGGAGGTCTGCGCTCTCCGAGTGCTTTTCTAGTTATGTAGAGCAACAATTCTTTTTTCACATCCTCAGAGAGTTCTTTGCCATGAGGTGCCATGTTGAACTTCCAGTAACCAGTATGAGAGAGTGTGAGAGCGATGACACCAAATTTAACACACCTGCTCCCCAATCACACCTGAGGCCTTGGAACACTAACGAGTCACATGACACCGGGGAGGGAAAATGGCTAATTGGGCACAATTTGGACATTTTCACTTAGGGGTGTACTCACTTTTTTTGCCAGGGGTTTAGACATTAATGGCTGTGTGCTGAGTTATGTTGAGGAGACAGCCCATTTACACTATTACACAAGCTGTACACTGACTACTTTACATTGAATCAAAGTGTTACATCTTCAATATTGTCCCATGAAAAGATACAATCAAATATTTACAAAAATGTGAGGGGTGTACTCACTTTTGTGAGATACTGGAGATGGTGAAGCTGAGCGTCAAACTAGCATGCTACAATGTTGGATGTTACAGTGTCTTAGCAGAAAGCATCCCACATTATGCACAGCCACCGTACCTGAGTTAAGGTACATGATTGAGATTTAAAATTAAGATGAATAGGATGTAGTCAGCTATGCTAATTATGCTTATATTACCAAAGAACATATAACCACCACTGTTAGAATCGGATGCTAACGCGGATGCTAGCAGCTAGCAAAAGGAGCGCTATGGTGTAACGTACCGTTTAAAGGTCTGATGACACGATTTTGACATTTTTTAGCATGTTGTGTAAACCCAAAAGTCATTGTCGAGGATCAATATAATATTTACAACTGCGCCTGCCTAACATAGTTATCATCAAAAAACTGCAGCTGCTGACTGGACTGTGGTGCCGCCCACCGAATGGAGGAGGCTGAAATGATGTAAGCGACAGAACGGATGCCGGTGTTGTTGACTGGAATGCCAGCAGCTTTGTAGCTCACAGTTTCTCTGGTTTCTTGTTTTAGTTTTACGGCTATGCCTTCGCATTGTGTCACACATTGCATTGCGCCACACACATCGCATTGCGCCACAGTTCCCCCCATACAAACACTGTATGGGGGGAACTGTGGCGCTTGGCGGAGGTCTGCGCTCTCCAAGTGCTTTTTTAGTTATGAACATGATTTCTAGGCGCCACCAAGGAATGGAGGGAAGGGTTTCCTCTGGTAACATTTCTCGGTGGCGGGCCGCCTTGCCAGAATATTTACCGCCTCGCCAAGATGAAGATATGAATTTAAGAGAAATATATGAAGCAATGACTTTCCACAAGCGCACACATGAACAAGGCGCGAAGCCGTCATCTGCGTGGAGTTGAGAAGCGCCCCACCCATGCAAGCTTTCCATTCAGTCAGCGGGCAGTGTCTCACTAGCGGCAGCAGCATCTTCGTGAAAAAGGAGTGAAAACCGGGAAGTCAAACAGCAGAAATGGACTCTATTTGAAGAGAAACTTGGTGAAGAAGTGTGCCGTTTCTTCGTTGGTGAAAATCCTGGCGTGTCAGTGCCTTGGTGGTACCTATCGGACGGGAATGAAACTGCAAATGATGGTTGTGTGCATACGTCAACCGCTTGGCCTAGGTAGATTAAAAAAGTGAGCATGTACAGTGCCACGTGCGTGCTGGGCTCGTCCAAAGCATACGTGGACCAAGGCGGACTAGAGGGGAAATGCAGCATGAATAAGGCTTGACTGTCCAACAGAAACATGAGTTTATTAAAGTACTTGAAACTCAGAAAAAAATCAGATGTGTGTAAACACTGGCGTTTATCATGGTTTTAACCCGCTGGAAATGGGAGCAATAAAGGAAGAGTCGCTTAGCTAAGAGATAAGATAAGATAAGATAAGCCTTTATTAGTCCCACAACGGGGAAATTCCAGGATTGCAACAGCACAGGGATAGCAACACTCAGAGCAACAATCAGAAGGCAAGAAAAAAAACAAGCAAGCAAGAGCAGCTAATAAACATATGTACGTATTACTATAAAATATATATATATATACACACACACACAGACACACAGTGCAGAGCATTGTAGCTGGATGGAATAAATATATGAATATATGAACACACAGTGCAGAGCATTGTAGCTAGATGGAATAAATATGTAAATATATAAACACCCACAGTACGGAGCATTGCAGCTAGGTGGAATAAATATGCAAGTATATAAACACACAGTGCGGAGCAATGTAGCTAGATGGAATAATATGTAGATATATAAATATATAAACACCCACAGTACGGAGCATTGTAGCTAGATGGAATAAATATGCAAATATATAAACACACACAGTGCAGAGCATTGTTGCTAGATGGAATGAAACAGCATAACCGTCTACTTAGTTATCCTACATGGTATGATTATGTGCCCATACATATTCTCACCCTCCATAGCGACCGGTATGTTCCTAGTTGTATGCCGGAGAGGACCATTGTGTAAGTCTATTGCATCTTTTGCATTCAAAAAACTATTAGTTTGTTACGTCTTTTTGCTATCTCTGCGAGCAGCCCTGCTTAGGTTGTACAGTCTGACAGCCGTTGGTAGGAAGGACCTACGAAACGAGATGTGGTTAGAATTCACATGCGGCCCGCTTCATATGAAGGGAAAGGCCAGGGAAACTTCTGAATTGCTGAGGATATATTTCACCAGCCACTACAATATTAAATTATGTTCCCAATTATGTACCTGGCAAGTTAAGATGACCGAAATTCATGAAGTCAATGACTTTAATCCGTCAGCAGCCTTCAGACAAACTGAACGTGCCAGCATTTGGACTTCAAAATGAGGGAGGTTTTTCTTGGCAGTGAGGAGATTTTTAAAAAACTATAAATAAAGTCTGACAGCCGTAGGTAGGAAGGACCTGTGGAACTGCTCCCTCGAGCACTTCGGATAGCATAGCCTACCATTAAATGAGATCCTCAGTGTGTTCAGCGTGTCCCACATGGGGTGGAACTTGGACTCTAGCAGAGATGACAGGTTAGCTACCTTCTTCCTCTCTCCTATCTCCTTCACTGGGTTGAGGTGGGGTCACAGAATAGAGCTGACTTTTTTGATCAGCCTGTTCAGTCTCTATCTCTTGGCTGCCATGATGCTGCTGCTCCAGCAGATCACTCCAAATGTGATGGCTGATCCAACCACTGAATCGTAAAAGGTCTTGAGGAGTGCCCCTTGCACTCCAAAAGACCTGAGTCTTATCAGGAGGTGCAGCCTATGCTGCCCCTTCTTGTAGAGCATGTTGGTGTTGTGTGACCAGTCCAGTTTATTGTTTAGGTGAACACCCAGGTACTTGTAAGATGTCACCATCTCAGTGTCTGTTCTGTAGATGTTTACTGGTGCTGTGGGGGGTTTGTCCTCACCTTCGACAGTCCACCACCAGTTCCTTAGTTTTACTCGCATTGATCTGGAGGCCCCCTCATGGATCGTCACCTTATGGTGGGGGTGTTTGTGTGCCCTAGTGATCCCAGGAGCTATGTTGTCTGGGGCAATTTGCCTCTGATAGGGTCACCCAAGACAAACTGGTCCTAGGTGAAGGGCCAGATTAAGAACGATCCAACAGACTCTCATGATAAATTCTTGATCAAGGATTCAGTGTACCCTGGCTGGTATGGGGTTACCGGGGCCCCACCCTGGAGCCAGGCCTGGGGGAGGGGCTCGATGGCCAGCATTTGGTGGCCGGGTTTCCACCCATGGGACCCGACTGGGCTCAGCCCGAAGGAGTTACATGGGTCTGCGCTCCAGTGGGCTTACCACCTGCAGGAGGGATTATGGGGGTCTGGTGCTATGTGGCGGTCAAAGGCAGAGACCTTGGCGGACTGATCCCAAGCTTTCTAAACTGGCTTTTGGTACGTGGAATGTCACCTCTCTGGTGGGGAAGGAGCCTGAGCTGGTGTACGAGGTTGAGCGATACCGGCTAGATATAGTTGGCCTCACCTCAACACACAGCTCTGGTTCCGGAACCAGTCTCCTGGAGAGGGGCTGGAGCTTGGCCTTTTCTGGAGTTGCCCCGGGCGAGAGGTGACGAGCAGGGGTGGGTATTCTTGTATCCTCCCACCTTGCTGCCTCTATATTGGAGTTTTCCCCAGTGGATGAAAGGGTTGCTTCCCTGCGCCTTCGGGTTGGGAAATAGGTCCTGACCATCATTTGTGCCTATGCACCAAATAATGTTTCAGAGTACCCACCCTTTTTGGAGTCTTTGACTGGGGGGCTAGAGGGTGCTCCTCTTGGAGACTCCATTGCTCTACTGTGGGACTTCAATGCGCACGTGGGCAATTACAGTGAAACCTGGAGGGGGATGATTGGGAGGAACAGCCTTCCCGATCTGAACCCGAGTGGTGTTCAGTTATTGGACTTCTGTGCTAACCACAGTCTGTCCATAACGAACACCATGTTCAAGCATAAGGGTGTCCATATGTGCACCTGCCACCAGGACACGCTAGGTCGCAGGTCAATGATCGATTTTGTTATTGTGTCATCAGACCTGCAACCGTATGTCTTGGACACTCGGGTAAAGAGAGGTGCAGAGCTGTCAACTGATCATCACCTGGTGGTGAGTTGGATCCGATGGCAGGGGAGGAAGCCATTCAGACCTGGTAGACCCAAACGTATATAGAGGGTGTGCTGAGAACGTCTGGCTGAGGCCCCTGTGCGGGAGGTCTTCAACTCCCACCTCCGGAAGAACTTCAACCACATTTCGAGGGAGTCTGGAGACATGGAGTCTGAATGGGCCATGTTCTCCACCTCTATTGTTGAAGCGGCAGCCCAGAGCTGCGGCAGCAAGGTGGTCGGTGCATCTCGTGGTGGCAACCCCCGAACCAAGTGGTGGACACCAGTGGTGAGGGGGGCCATTAAGCGCGGAGGTCGGGGACAGTGCCTTTGGCATGGCAAACCGGGGTGGTGGTTCCTCTCTTCATAAAAGGGAACCGGAGGGTGTGCTCCAACTTTAGAGGGATCACACTCCTCAGCCTCCCTGGGAAGGTCTATGCCAAGGTACTGGAGAGGAGAGTCCGGCCGTTGGTTGAACCTCGGATTCAGGAGGAGCAATGTGGTTTTCGTCCTGGCCGTAGCACATTGGACCAGCTCTTTACCCTCTCGAGAATTCTCGAGGGTTCGTGAGAGTTTGCACATCCAGTTTACATGTGTTTTGTGGACTTGGAGAAGGCATTCGACCGCGTCCCTCATGGTTTTTTGTGGGGGGTGCTTCGGGAGTTTGGAGTATCAGGCTTGTTGTTACGAGCTATTCAGTCTCTGTACGACCGTTGTGAGAGTTTGGTCCGTATTGCCAACACTCGGTCGGACTCATTCCCAGTGAGAGTTGGACTCCGCCAGGGCTGCCCTTTGTCACCGATCCTGTTCATAATATTTATGGACAGGATTTTTAGGCGCAGCCAGGGAATGGAGGGTGTCATGCTTGGTGAGCACAGGATCTCATCTCTTGTTTGAAGATGATGTTGTCCTGTTGGCTTCATCCAGCAATGACCTACAGCTGTTGCTGGGACGGTTTGCCGCTGAGTGTAAAGCGGCTGGGATGAGAATCAGCACCTCCAAGTCCGAGTCCATGGTCCTCAGCCGGAAAAAGGTGAATTGTCCTCTCTGGGTTGTGGACAGGCTCCTGCCCCAAATGGAGGAGTTTAAGTTTCTTGGGGTCTTATTCACGAGTGAGGGGAAAATGGAGTGAGAGATTGACAGACGGATCGGAGCAGCATCTGCAGTGATGCGGACGTTGTACCGGTCTGTTGTGGTGAAGAGGGAGCTTAGTTCTAAGGCAAAGCTGTTGATTTACCAGTCAATCTACGCTCCTACTCTCACCTATGGTCATGAGCTTTGGGTAATGACCGAAAGAACGAGATTGCGGATACAACCGGCTGAAATGAGCTTTCTCCGTAGGATTGCTAGACTCACCCTCAGAGATAGGATGAGGAGCTCAGTCATCCGGGAGAGGCTCAGAGTAGAACCGCTGCTCCTCCACATTGAAAGGAGTCAGTTGAGGTGGTATGGGCATCTGTCTAGGATGCCTCCTGGACGCCTCCCACTTGAGGTGTTTCAGGCATGTCCCACTGGGAGGAGACCCCGGGGCAGATGCAGGACTCGGTGGAGAGGCTATGTCTCCCAGCTAGTCTGGGAACACCTTGGTATTCTCTCTGACGAGCTGGAGCAGGTGGCTGGGGAGAGGGAAGTCTGGGCTTCTCTGCTTGAACTGCTGCCTCCGCGACCCGGACCTCCAGAAAAGCGGTAGAAAATGGATGGATGGATGATCTGGAGGCAGTTCTGTAGGCACTAGTCCACAAAGTCCTGGATAAGTCCTCTGTACTCCGCATCATTCCCATCAGAGGTGAGCCAGACAATCGCAGAGTCATCAGAGAACTTCTGTAGATGGCAGTGTGGGGGTGTTGGACTAAATGCACCATTGCCTGAATGCACCAGACCGAATGCACCACCAGCCTAGTCTGAATGCACCATCTGCCTAGTCTGAATGCACCACCCCTCTGGACTGAATGCACCAGACTGAATGCACCACCTACCTAGTCTGAATGCACAACAAATCTCAAAAATTCTTTTTTTTTTTTATATTTCTTTATTCAAACATCACAATTTCAAGTAAATGGACCAAGATGGCGGCGCGTGCACAACGTGAGGCTCAGCGTCCTATCAGATTTTGGGGATTAGCAGTGTTATTTCTGCTCATTTCGGGTATGTTCGTTCAGAACAGCTCTGCTTTAACATCTTACACCCGAGATGAGTTTTCTCTTCCGCCCTCCAAAGAGAGCAGTCGCATCTTTTCTCTGCTCCCGCTCCCTGTCTCTCCCTCCCTAACTGATGGATCCCAGCTTGCTATTGTCTGTCTGCGTGTCTCTCTACTGCTGATTCATCCAACGAAAATTATGGATTTGGAAGCGGCTTAAATGTGCTATTGTCACTATTTTTCAACAAGAATCGGGCCAAGGGGGAGCCCAAGAATTGGAACCTGCGAGGAGATTCATGGACATTGGAATTCATGCGTCTGTGGAAACATTATTGGTTATGATCTCAGGACTTCTGTTTTTGTCTGTGAAGTTCCCTGATGCATCAGAAATTGAAGGAAGATAAGAGAGCTGATCAAAGCGGACCCGGCAAGCTCCTTCATCAAATTCGACCAGTTGGGGAAGGCACGAGTAGCGGCAAACAGTGAACTGAATGACAGTGATTCAGTGGAGGAATACATCTGGAGCCCTGTGCTTTCCATGGAAAAACAGTTTAAGCCTGCACATTGGAGCACTGAATCCGTAAGAGAATGGAAAGTTTTTTCTCTGAAGTCAGTGCTATTCGACCTGTTTTTCGGCACCCTCAGCACTCAGTCCTCCTGATGATCAACAGTATAATTGTTTTCATAACATTGGCCGACAGTATCTGACTCTCAAGGACAGCTGTCTGGCTCAGACTATTCCATCTGCCGTGCTCAAGGACACGTGCCTTTGCCTTAGACACTAGTCATAACATCTGCTGAGAGAGAGAGACTATTGCTGTTCTAACTGATTTGCACTACTGATTGCATCCAACACACACACAACTGACCCATTATACTGACGAAGACATATTCATTCACTGCTCTCTTTGTGTCATTGTGTGGATTCTGTTGTCTGCTAATTGTGCATTGAGAGTTTTTTTCTTGTAATCACAATATCGGTCATATATAAATGAACTTTATTTTGATAAACAATGCTTTTTTCTCTCTCCTATTGTGTCCCCCCCCCCCGCCTTCTATTCCCCTCCTGCTGACAGGCGCCTCCATGGCTCGCCGCGTCATTGGGAATGTCATCTATGACGTTTCCATTGACAAGTCAAATTCCTCGTATATTTACCTGTTTATTTACTTGTAAATGTGCTTGGCAATAAACTTATTCTGATTCTGATTCTGGACATTGGATTACAAAGCAACGATAATGATCTTTTTATCAGCAACCTACGCCTCAACCTACGTCTCATCCCTGAGCTCCAGAGAACACCCGACGCTCGGCAGGCTTCCCGGCCGACCGGAAGTGCTCGCAGGCGGCGTAAGAACCGTAAACAAAGGCGGGGTAAGCGCGGTGGGCTAAGAGCTAAGCTAAAGCTAACATCGTACCGGCTGTCTCTACCCAGTATCTTCCTTGCTAATGTACGGTCACTGGCGAGCAAAATGAGTGAACTACGGCTTCGGATCACCAACAATAAGAGACTTATGAACTGCAATATCATGATTTTTACGGAAACATGGCTTCACAGTGGAATACCCGACAATGCTATCGAGCTAGCCGGCCTACACATGCTCCGGGCAGACACCAGAGCAGCAGCTGACTCCGGTAAGAAAAGAGGTGGGGGATTGTGCATTTATATTAACAAGGCTTGGTGCACGAACTCTGTCACTGTTGAGAGACACTGCTCAGCTAACCTGGAGTTTCTCATGGTTCAATGTAGACCTTTCTATCTGCCACGCGAGTTCACTTGTACCATCATAACAGCCGCTTACATTTCTCCGGATGCTAATGCTAAGCTTGCTATGAAAGAACTGCATGCAGCTATTAGCAAACAGCAAACTGCACATCCAGAAGCAGCATTTATTGTGGCGGGTGATTTTAACCACTCTAACCTCAAGACAGTGCTTCCTAAATTCTACCAGCATGTCTCCTGTCACACAAGAGGGGACAAAACATTGGACCATGTTTACACCAATATTGTGGGAGCCTACACAGCAACTCCCCTCCCCCACCTAGGTCAGTCTGATCACTTATCTTTGTTCCTTACCCATAAGTATGTACCGCTCATCAACCGGGTGAAGCCATCAGTGAGGACCATCAAAGTGTGGCCAGAGGGGGTTGACTCTGTACTCCAGGAGAAGTTTAGGAACACAGACTGGAATATGTTCACCTCTCAGGCTACCTGTGGCTCCCACATAAACATCGACTCTTACACCCACTCAGTCCTGGACCATATCAACACCTCTATTGACAGTGTCACCACGGAAAGACAGATCACCACGTACCCAAATCAGAAGCCGTGGATGAACAGAGAAGTGCGGCTTCTGCTAAAAGCACGTAACAATGCCTTTAGATCTGGTGATGCACAGGCCTACAGTTCATCCAGTGCAGATCTGAAGAGGGGCATCAAGAAGGCCAAGCACAGCTACAAGCTGAAGGTGGAGGAACATTTTAGGGACTCTGACCCCCGACGCATGTGGCAGGGCATTCAAGCTATCTCTGATTATAAGCCCAGCAACTCCATACCTATAGCCATGACTGTGCCCTTTCTCAATGAGCTAAATGACTTCTATGCTCGTTTTGACAAAGACAATAACGAAAAGAACATCAATTTCCCACCCTCTGATGACCTCCACCACCTCACACTCACCCACACCGACGTCCGTAACGCACTGAGTCATGTCAATGTACGTAAGGCTGCTGGCCCTGACGGCATTCCTGGGCGTGTGCTGAGGGCATGCGCTGAGCAGCTGGCAGGGGTCTTCACAGACATCTTCAATCTGTCCCTGGCTCAGGCCGTGGTACCAGCGTGCTTCAAGACCACTTCAATAGTTCCCGTGCCGAAACATTCAACACCATCGTGCCTAAATGACTATCGCCCTGTGGCACTGACGCCCATAGTCATGAAGTGCTTTGAGCAACTGGTCTTGGCACAGCTCAGAAAAGGCCTGCCCCCTACACTGGACCCTCACCAGTTTGCCTACTGGAGCAACAGGAGTACAGAGGATGCGGTTTCTACAGCGCTGCACTATGTACTCTCACACCTGGATGACAAGAACACCTACGCAAGAATGCCGTTTGTTGACTTCAGCTCAGCATTCAACTCAGTTATCCCCTCCAAGTTGCTCACTAAACTTGAGGACCTGGGAATCAGTACCTCCACCTGCAACTGGATCATGGATTTTCTGACCAACAGACCCCAGCATGTTAGGTCAGGCCCCAACCGTTCTTCCGTCATCATACTCAACACTGGTGTACCACAGGGCTGTGTGCTCAGCCCATTCCTCTACCCCCTCTTCCCCTCTGCCATTAGACTGCTGAACACTAAGTGACTCTCGTGCACCATGTACAGCAGCTCAACCAGACTCATGTCAATCATCACTGTTTTCTTCCTGCATTACCGACTGCACTATATAGTTCTCCACAGTATCTGCTGCTGGCTAATATATATTTTAACTGTTGACCAGTATCACTTAATCTTATCCTACACTTTATTACATGTATAGTTTATTTCTCTTATCTTATCATGTTTAATGTTGCAGCATTGTACCGAGACAAATTCCTAGTTTGTGTACTACATGAACAATGGCAATAAACCTGATTCTGATTCTGATTCTGACTGCAGGCCTATGTATGGATCCAATTCCATCATAAAGTTCGCAGATGACACCACGGTGATTGGACTCATCAGGGACAACGACGAGTCAGATTACAGGGCAGAGGTTGAGCACTTGGCTACTTGGTGCGCTGACAATAACCTGCTCCTTAACACCAGCAAAACCAAGGAGCTCATAGTGGACTACAGGAAGGAGAGGGAAGAGACACATGACCCCATCCATATCAATGGCATAGCTGTTGAACATGTCCCCAGCTTCAAATTCCTGGGGACCCACATCTCGGAGGACCTGTCCTGGTCAGTTAACACCACCAGCCTGATCAAGAAGGCCCATCAGCGCCTCTTCTTCTTGAGGACACTGAAGAAGAACCATCTGTCAACTGACATCCTGGGCAACTTCTACCGCTGCGTGATAGAGAGCAGTCTGGTATGGGAGCTGCTCTGTCGCTGACCGTAAGGCGCTGCAACGGGTGGTGAAAACCGCCCAACGCATCACAGGGACTCCACTTCCAGTTATAGAGGACGTCTACAGGAAAAGATGTCTGCGCCGGGCACGCAGCATTCTTAGGGACTCCAACCATCCTGCTCATGGACTGTTCCAGCTTCTCCCCTCCAGAAGACGCTTTAGAAGCCTTCGGACTAGAACCAGCAGGTTTAGGAACAGTTTCTTTCCAACAGCTGTCACGTTATTGAACTTAGTTCCCTGCTGACTCTCTTACCATCATCTCTTACCATCCTCACGTGTACATAACTGCATAACTACATAACTACATCTAACTTATTGTACATTATTTGCACATAACAGTACTCTTAACTTTCTGCACTGCTGCATATAGTTGCATATATTTGCTTAAATTGCACATACTGCTAATTACCGTATATACTGCACTGCTTTCCTTTGCACTTTCTGATTGGATGCTAAACTGTGTTTCGTTACCTTGTATTCATACATGTGTAATGACAATAAAGTTGAATCTAATCTAATCTAATCTAATCTAATTCAATCATTCCAGCTATTTTAGTCTTCTGCATGATCAGTCAGGTTGCTGCACTGCTTCAGGTAGTCGGAAGTGATGATGTTGTGGTTTTCATAGGCAGTCCAGAGTTGCTTGAGCTTCTGCTGTTTTGAGTCCTGCTTCTTCCTCTGCTTAGGGTTAGCGTTAGGGGTTAGGGTTAGGGTTCGGGTTTAGGGTTAGGGCAAAGGTGTGAAGATTAAGTTAAAACCTCCTGCTTTTAGTATTAAGTTTGCATAACTGGATTTCACACCTCCTAAACTTCCATCTGTGATATAATATTAACCTATTTCATTGAAAAACTAACATAGGAAGACGTATTTGGGGTGGTGCATTCAGTCCATAGGGAGTGGTGCATTCAGACTAAGTAGTGGTGCATTCAGTCCAGGAAAGTGGTGCATTCAGTCCAGACATGTGGTGCGTTCAGACTAGGGGTTGGTGCATTCAGGCAGTGGTGCATTCAGGCAATGGTGCATTTAGTCTATAATTCCAGTGTGGTGTGTTGTGTGAAAAGTCAGTAGTGTAGAGGGTAAACAGGAAGGGAGCCAGAACTGTTCTCTGGGGAGCCCCCGTACTGCAGATGATGGTGTCAGATGATATAAGCTGCACTTGGTTCAAGCTTCCTTTCCTTTGAGCGCCTGGTCCTGTCCCACCTCAAGTCCATCACCACCCCTCTCCTGGACCCGCTGCAGTTTGCCTACCGAGCCAACAGGTCTGGAGACGATGCAGTCAACCTGGCCCTCCACTCCATCCTGCAGCACCTGGACTCCCCGGGAACCTACGCCAGGATCCTGTTTGTGGACTTCAGCTCCGCATTCAACACCATCCGCCCCGCTCTGCTCCGGGACAAGCTGTCCCTGCTCAACGTGCCTGACTCCCTCTGCAGGTGGATCATCGACTTCCTGACGGACCGGAGGCAGCATGTGCGGCTGGGAAAGACTGTCTCAGACTATACTAGCATCAGCACCGGATCACCCCAGGGCTGTGTACTTTCCCCCCTACTCTTCTCCCTTTACACCAACTCCTGCACCTCCAGCCACCAGTCTGTCAAGTTGATCAAGTTTGCGGACGACACCACCCTCATCGGGCTCATCTCCAACGGCGACGAGTCCGCCTACAGGAGAGAGGTGGCCCAGCTGGCGTCCTGGTGCAGCAATAACAACCTGCAGCTGAACGCTCTGAAGACAGTGGAGATGATTGTAGACTTCAGGAAAGTCACTACTCCTCTGCCCCCCCTCACCCTCTCAGGCTCTCCCATCACCACTGCTGATTCCTTCCGCTTCCTAGGCACTACCATCACCAGGGACCTCAAATGGGAGCTGACCATCAGCTCACTCATCAAAAAAGCCCAGCAGAGGATGTTCTTCCTGCGGCAGCTGAGGAAGCTCAAGCTACCCACCAAGATGTTAGTGCAGTTCTACACAGCCATCATCGAGTCCATCCTCACCACCTCCATAACCGTGTGGTACGCAGGAGCCACTGCCAGGGACAGACTAAGGCTGCAGCGCGTCGTGCGCACTGCTGAGAAGGTGATCGGCTGCAAGCTCCCATCTCTCCAGGATCTGTACATCTCCAGGACCCGGAGGCGTGCTGGCCGGATCATAGCCGATCCCTCACACCCTGGTCATGTACTGTTTGCCCCCCTCCCCTCTGGTAGAAGACTTCGGTCCATCCAGACTAAAACCTCCCGTCACATGAACAGCTTCTTCCCCTCTGCCATTAGACTGCTGAACACTAAGTGACTCTCGTGCACCATGTACAGCAGCTCAACCAGACTCATGTCAATCATCACTGTTTTCTTCCTGCATTACCGACTGCACTATATAGTTCCCCACAGTATCTGCTGCTGGCTAATATATATTTTAACTGTTGACCAGTATCACTTAATCTTATCCTACACTTTATTACATGTATAGTTTATTTCTCTTATCTTATCATGTTTAATGTTGCAGCATTGTACCGAGACAAATTCCTAGTTTGTGTACTACATGAACAATGGCAATAAACCTGATTCTGATTCTGATTCTGATTTTACCAGTGTTAACTTGGGGGCTAATAACTCAGGGGCTAATAAGCTACCTTTAGCACCACTTCCATATATATGACAGATAGCTAGGTGGGCCAATAATAGAGCAGTGGGCTGGTCTCAAGCAGCAGTATATAATATGAGAGTTGTGACACTCCGGTAGACTTCTGTAGAAACTGAAAGGCGGAAGTTACTTGGGTCATGAAGCTGCGAATAGTTCCAAACACTGAATCTTTCTCCATGGATCATTCATTTCATGGAGTGTCTGCTTAATAATCCTGGGTAAGGTAATGAATGGCCTTTTTTTGGTCGTTTTACCACTTCAATTCATTTCATTTCAATTCAATTCAACTTTATTTATACAGGGATGGCAATTTTCCGCCGATCCGCGGATTTCCGCCGATTTTATCATCTATGTCATAATTTTGTACCTTTACCTTGTTCTCAATAAAGTTTGAAAAAAAAAAACATACGCGCTCGGCGCTTCCCCGAAGTCTCGCGATAACCCGGATGTACTCAAGCTACTGCTGTATTGTAAACAGCCCTGCAATTGGATAGTTGCAAACGATTGGACCAATCAAATGGCTCGTATGCTTTGTCAAAAATTCATTTCGGCTTGTTCTCAGGGATGTGATTTTTCCGGTAATTCACCGAATTCCGCTTTATTTTTATATTATATGTACGTTAAGTACGTTAGCGGCTTGTGGTCCACGAACGCAGTTAAAGTGTGCCCTTTCAGCCAGAACCAGAAGTGGCGTATGCCAGGTAGAGAGCCATGTTCTGTCGAACACGCTGTATTTACGCTCACTGTCGTGCAAAGACCTGCTTAAAAAAAAGGTGAGCGGCTGCCAAGAACCGGCAACGCATTGCTCCACGACGGCCGCTATGCCCATGTCCGAGACGTGGGTAATGAGCGCTGTTTTAACCTCAGAACGCCTGCTCCCGTTCAGGAGTCCAGTCGACTCTGTCCGCCGGTTTCCGTTTGAGTGCAGCGTACAAGGCTGTATGAGCTGGGCTGCGCGGGGGAGGAAAATGAGCTGCTCAAGACTCAATGGAGATTGAAACTGGTGAGCTGAAATGAATGCTGAAATTATAAAAAGTAATGGTATGTTGGAATTTTATTTCTATTATGGAATAGATAAAATTAACTGATTTTGATTTGATCAAGTGTTAAAGCATGTGATGGATAATGCTTGTTGGAATATTTACCTCCGCCAAGGAGGTTATGTTTTCATCGGCGTTGGTTTGTCTGTCTGTCTGTCTGTTTGTTAGCAAGGAAAAGTGATGGACGGATTTTCATGAAATTTTCAGGAAAGGTGTGCAATGGCACGGGAAACAGATGATTAGATTTTGGTGATGATCTGAGAGTGCATACCTCCACCAAGGGCTTTTTTGTATTTGTGCAGCAGGATTACACAAAAACTACTGGATGGATTTGGATAAAATTTTCACCAGAGGTGGTTCTTGGGCTAGAGAGGAACCCATTATATTTTGGTGATGATCTGAGAATGCATACCTCAGCCAAGGCGCTTATCTTCTCACAGTGTGTTAGCAACAATACTCCAAACTGATGGACAGACTTTGATGCAATTTTCACCACAAGTGGCTATAGGCCTACACACAAAACCATTACATTTTGGAGTTGATCCATGTCAAACGGAAGGAGCCTTGGCGGAGGTATGCGCTCTGAGTGCTTTTCTAGTTTAGGAATGCTATCTTCTTGGAACATAAGTCAATATTATACAGTAATAAGTGGCATTCAGCTGTTTGTTTTATGTCATGTAAGCACAGTTCTGGTACTTAAAAATCATAAAAACCCAGGAGCTTCAAGGAGCGAAGTGACAGTAAAGGTGAAAATTGGCTCAAAGTTCAATGAGGTAACAGAAACACTCGGACAGTTTCTGAAGAAACCAGAAAAGGAGATGAAGTTCAAAGTTCAGAGACTGACACAGCTTGCTGCCAAAAGGAAGAAAGTTTCACATTAGAAGTGACTTGGTGACCAGTGTAAATAGTGTAAAAAACTCTAATAGAACTGTTAAATATGTTGGACTAAAGACAGTGAGACAACATTGAAGAAAAAAGTTAACTTTTCATTAAATTTAATGATTTATCTAAGTCTAGTATTTCATTTTTTTAATCGTTTTTTTCAGTCTAAATTACGTCTGTTTTACTGAAAACCTCCCAGCTTCAGGGGGGCTGCGCCCCCCCCGGCCCCCCCGTAAGTCAATCGACCAAATTAGATTTCAGCTGAAATCAGAATTTCCTGTTGCCATCCCTGTTTATATAGCGGCATTTCACAGCAGCAGTCATCTCATAGCACTTTCAACTGTAGGGGAAACCCCCACAGTTGCAGAAAGACCCCAGCAATCAGGCGATCCCCTATGAGCAAGCGCTTGGTAACGGTGGAGAGGAAAAACTCCCTTTTAACAGGAAAAACCCCCCAGCTCAACCAGGCTCAGAGAGAGGCAGTCATCTGCTGCGACTGGCTGGGGGGTGAGGGGATAGAGAAGATGAAAAGAATAGACATGTAGAGAGCAAACAGCACGATGGGGATTCAATCTATGGGAAAGAGCAAACATGTTAATGACCAGCAAAAAAAAAAATTAAAAAAAAAATCATTGAGAGTGAAGAAAGGAGTGAAGCCCAGTGCAATTAACCACTTGCACTCCGTTGTTCCGCGGGCGGGCCAGTCTCTGCGTCCTAAGACGCACGAGGGCGCACAAGAGCGCCCTCGTGCGCGCTTGGACGCATGACGCATGATGGTGGTGATGTAGGTGGTGTGGCCTCCAAGCGCCACTGAAAAAAAAATCTGCAAACACAGCCGCGAACAGATTAGTTCATCTGATTGACCTCTCATTCGACTAATAAGAGCCTTGAATTGGGTTTCTGAAACCTTGACGAACCAATGAATGAAAACCTAGGAAGGAGGACCCGCCTCCCAACGCTTTGAATGCAGTGAGCCAATTGAAGCAGAGAAGTTCGTGAGCTGTCTTTTTTTAAGGCTGGGTGAAGACTGACTGCTGGAGCGGATCAAAAAAGGACACAGGAAGAGCTCCACAGACCCAGCAGCATGGAGACCATCCACAAATGCAACCTGTGTGACAGGGAGTGCCATTCGTGGATCGGCATGTTCGGCCACAGGCGGTGCTTATTTTGTATTGGTTCCAGCAGAGTAGACGTTATGATTTCTTCCATGGTCATTATAGACCGACGGAGGCTGACGACGAAGGCTGAGTGACACACACGCCTTCGCCAGTCTTTTTTTAATTACTACTGTTATTTGTTTTGAAAAATCGTTCGCCAAAAACCGCAATCATGGAAGCACAAAACCGCAATAATGGAATTATGTTTTGATCGAGTCGCGAGACCAGAACCAGAGCGGACCAGCGTCGCGTTCGTCTGACAATGAGGAAGACAAGTTCGCCAAGACTCCGCTGTGAAGAGGTAAGGTGTTATAAGCTAAATTATTCTCTATCCCTGAAAATTGTAATCCAAAATGACTTTTGACCGATCAGTAAATTTCAGCTGTGCGGTTCACGAAGTCTGAAGTTCGTGTGCCGCGGTACAAGGGGTTGCTCGCAGTGTACAGGCTGTGAACGCCCCCCCACCCCTGCTATTCTTCTGCAGCGAGGGGGGGGGGAAAGCCGCGGTGACTGCACTGCTGTCCTACATCACCACATAAGGCTAATCCGTTGTGTAGCGATGGCTAAAGTCCATCCTCAGTAGCGAGCGGGGGGGGCACCCCCCCCCCCCCCACACACACACAGTAGCGAGGGGGGGGGAGCCGCTGTGACAGCGTTGCTGTGGAAACATGCAACGAGTGTAATCTGTCATGTAGCGAGGGCCGAACTCTGTCCTTGATAGCGGGGGCCCCACACACACACACAGACACAGCCCTGAGTGTGACCTTTCCTTTGAGCCTAAAATGAAGCTTCTACATTGAATCATTCAAAAGTTACAGACGTTTTTCCAAACTGTGCCATTTGGCACAATTTGGCACAGTTCCAAAACGCCTGGGAACAGCCTGAGAACAAAGCTGTGTAAAATATTCATTTTTTGTGGTATTGTTACCAAATTTGGATCTCAGCTGGATAACACTTGGTTCTATATTTCTGTTGCATTTTCCAGCCGGATCGGACAGCTGTGTGTTACTTACAAGCATTTGTATCCAAAAAAACAGTGTCCAAATTTTTTTTCTTCAAGTTCAGTATGTTTAGATGACTGTAACTCAGTGGCCGGAGCACGTAGAGAGATTATGTTTTTTTTGCCAAAAAATTCAAAGTGTTTTCTTTTAAATGAGACCAACCCCATGAAGATGCTGCAAAGGGTTGAATAACAGCTTTCGATTTACTTTGGGCACGTTATTTTTTGGCATTTTTAGGAAAATTGCCCGGAGTGCAAGTGGTTAATAGAGGTCCGCCGGCTGTCTAAACCTAATAGCAGTATTACTAAGGGAGGGTTCAGAAACACATGATCCCTCCCTAATTGTAGGCTATATCAAAAAGGAAGGTTTTAACCCTATTCTTCAAAGCAGAGATTGAGTCTGACTCCCGAATCCAGATTGGCAGCTGGTTCCACAAGAGAGGAGCTTGATAACTGAAGTCTCTGCCCCCATTGTACTTAGGGAGATTCTAGGCATTACAAGTAATCCAGAATTTTGGGAGCGTAGTGCTCTGTTAGGATAATAGGGTAATATCAGCTCTTTTAAATAAAAAGGGGCCTTACTGTTTAGAGCTTTAAAAGTGAGAAGAAGGATTATAAACTTAATTCTAAACTCTATTGGAAGCCAATGAAGGGAGACCAGAACTGGAGAGAAATGATCTCGCTTTCTAGTACCTGTTAAAACTCTTGCAGCAGCATTTTGGATCAACTGAAGACTTTTTAGAGATGTTTTAGGACAACCTGATAATAAACAGTTACAATAATCTATTCTAGAGCTAACAAAAGCGTGAATCAGTTTCTCAGCATCACTCTGAGACAAGATGCTCCTAATCTTGGCAATATTACGCAAATGATAGAAGGCAGTCTTTGAAATGAATTTAATTTGTGAATTGAAAAACAGATCTTGATCAAAAATAACTCCAAGGTTCCTCACAGAGCTATTCAGAGAAAGAGTAACTGCATCCAAACTAAAAGCTTGATTTGGAAAGGTATTTCTAGGTTTTTTGGACCAACAAGAATGACTTCAGTCTTATCTGAATTTATTCGCAGGAAATTACAAGTCATCCAAGCTTTGATTTCCTTAAGACAGGCTTCTAACTTGGCTAATTGATTACTATCATCTGGCTTCATTGACAGGTATAATTGTGTGTCATCTGCATAACAATGAAAATGTACTGTATACTGTGCTTCCTAATAATGTTGCCTAATGGAAGCATATATAAACTAAAAAGAATAGGGCCTAGCACAGATCCCTGTGGAACTCCATGACTGAGCTTTGAGTTGAAAGAAAACTCATTATTGACATGAACAAACTGGACCCTCTCAGATAAATGAGATCTAAACCACTGCAACGAAGTTCCATTAAGTCCAACATAGTGTTCTAATCCATCAAGTTGAATATTATGATCAATAGTATCGAAAGCTGCACTAAGGTCTAAAACAGGGGTCACCAACCTTTTTGAAACCAAGAGCTACTTCATGGGTATCGAGTCATGTGAAGGGCACCAGCTTGACACACTCCTCTAAAATAACAAATTATATATATATATATATCAATATCAATAACTCAGAGTGGGTAACAGACAAGATCAATATTCAACACTTTATTTTTATTAATCTCAGCAATTGTTCAGATGAATGATCACTTCTACATTTCATTAAAAAAAAATGTCCAGTTTTCACCAGTCCCTTTTAACCATAAAAAACTAAACCCTTTTAATTCATGAACTATGTTGAGCCATGTTTGAAAAAGTTATGCAACATTTAAGAAAAATCAACTTTCATATTAAATAAATCTTATCACATTTTTTACTGAACAAATCTGCTGCAATTCTGCTCAAAATCTGTTACATTTAATAACCACACTTTTGTGTGTTCTTCTTCACTGGAATTATATCCATACAGTTCTTGCCAAGAATCATGCTTGTGTAATAACCAGCGCTGTCCTTTCATGAGAAGAAGCTAAACAAGCACTGAGAGTGCTTATATGCACGGTGGCGCAGTGGTTAGCACCGCGGCAGCACAGTTTACCCTTGGCCTCGCGGGGATCGTGGGTTTGATCCCTGCCCCCGGCCAACAGTGATCTGTGTGGAGTTTGCATGTTCTCCCCGTGTTTGCGTGGGTTTACTCCGGGATTTCTCCGGTTTCCTCCCACATGCCAAAAACATGCAGGTTAGGGAGTTAAGGGGCGCATGCGCACGCAGCGACCGGCAGCTGGTGGCTTGTCACCGGACTGTAAAACAAATCTACCTACGAGTACAAAATAAGTCCAAAAAAAAAAAAAAAAAGTGGGCAGCAGTTTCATGACGCGTAGTGAAGTGTCGCTTCACTCCACATTGTGCCGCTTCGCCGTCGCCCCGCAAATGAAACACACGCAGCTTTACGGTAGTAAAAAGAACTCTTCCTCCGCTCACTTTGAAAATGATAAATTTTCTGTCTTTTTTTTTTGCCATGTTTTTGGGCTAGGAAACTGCACTCCACTCACCATCTTCACTGCCCGCTAGCTTATGCTCCACAAGCGCGAAGATTTTATCATGCGCACAATACTGACCTTTGAACTAGGTCAGAGTTCACCTTAACTTTACATATAATAAACATATTTTCATTTTTTTTATTTTTAAGACATTGTAATTTTAAAATCTATATAAATGCAAGTGTGATTTTTAAAAAATAGCGGCAGAAAAAATTACATCTTAGACGCAGCTCACTTGCGAGTTGTGCTATTTTTAGAACAGGCCTGCGGGCGACTCATGTGGTCCTTGCGGGCGACTTGGTGCCCGCGGGCACCGCGTTGGTGACCCCTGGTCTAAAAGGACAAATACAGAAACAAGTCCATTATCAGATGCAATCAGGAGGTCATTATTGACCTTCACTAAGGCTGTTTCAGTACTATGATGGATTCGAAACCCAGATTGAAATTCTTCAAATAAACCATTTCCCTGCAAGTGGTCAAATAATTGCATAGCATCAACTCTAAGTTTTGTGAAATGAAAGGGAGATTAGAGATTGGTCTATAGTTAGCTAAAACTCCTGGATCCAGCATTGGCTTTTTGAGTAAGGGTTTAATTACAGCAGTTTTAAAAGCCTGCGGTACATGGCCTAAAGTTAATGAAGAATTGATTATTTGAAGAATCCAGCTACCAATAAATGGGAAGACTTCTTTAGATAACCTGGTAGGAATAGGGTCTAAAAGACAAGTTGAAGGCTTGGATGAGGAAACTGTTTTGTCTAACTCTAAAAGGTCAATTGGAGTAAACTGATCCTAACAGATGTCAATTGAAGGAGTTGTTGTAGTTACTGTATTTAAGTTAACTGTGGGAAGAATCTGACTGATTTTATCTCTGATAGATGAAATTTTATTATTGAAAAAGTTCATAAAGTCCTGACTAGTAAGCTCTAAGGGAATGGTAGGATTGACAGAGTCCTGACTCTTTGTCAGCCTGGCTACAGTGCTGAAAATAAACTTGGGATTTTTCTTGTTCTTCTCTATTAATGCAGAATAATAACTCATTCTATCTTTTCTCAGAGATTTTTTTTTATAAATTAAAAGATGATTTCTCCAAGCTAAATAGATTTCATCTAAATTAGTGGAGTGCCATTTTCTTTCTAATTGACAAGTCTTCTGTTTTAAGCTACGAGTTTCCGTGTTGAACCAAGGAGTTAGAAATCTCTGATTAGACTTTTTCTTTTTTTAAGCGGCTACCATGTCTAGAGTCTGATGCAGAGAAGCTGTAACACTATCTACCATGCTATCAGTTACAGAAGGAGTAAGCTGTCTATAGCTTTTTTCCGTTGTGTTGACATATGACATAAGAGGAAATAATGTGCATAAATTTGGTAACAACATCATCTGAGAGGCATCTACTGTAGTAATATTTTTCCTTAGGAGCCAAATGGTTAGAAATAGTAAAATCAAAGGTTAACAGACAATGGTCTGACAGTTCAGGGTTATGAGGAGGCACTACCAGCTTTTCTATTTCTATGCCAGATGTCAGAACAATGTCCAACATATGGTGGAGATAATGGGTAGAATTTCCTACTTTCTGAGAAAATCCCATCAAGTCTAAAATTGAATTAAATGCCAAATTAAGGCAGTCACTATCTACATCTCCATGTATATTAAAGTCCCCTACTATAATTATTCTATCCGATTTCAGCACTAAATCAGCTAAGAATTCGGCAAATTCGGATAAAAACTCTTGAGTAGGTTGATGGGGGACGATAAACTCTGGCAAATAAAATTGGGTTTAGCCTCAAATTGCTAAAATGCCCAATACTGAGGACCAGGCCCTCAAAGGAATTATAACATATTTTTTGCTTTACATTAACTAGTAATTTGGAATGGTAAACTGTTGCTACTTCTCCTCCATGCCCAGAACTTCTGGGATTTTGACAGTTTAAATAACCAGAGGGAGTTGATTGACTCAAACCAACGTAATCCTCTTGCCCTAACCAAGTCTCTGTAAAGGATATTAAATTAACCTGATGATCAATTAACAGATCATGGACTAGCAGAGACTTGGGAGTTACAGACCTAATATTTAACAAACCACATTTAATTTTTAAATTATGAGGAGGAACAGAGGCCAAATCATTAAATTTAGAGGCTTTATGTTTAATGTGAGTTTTACCAACTTTTTATTTAACCACTTTGGGATGCTTATACATTATATTTTTATTTACTTTGGAGGGAGCAGACAGTGAGTCTCTGATGGGTAAGACAGGGGCTAAGTTGAGGCGTGGCGGATGAAGAGGAGCTGCAGAGAGGCGTGTAAGACTGCGACTCTGCTTCCTGGTCCCAACTCTGAGTTGTCAAGATTTTGGAAATTTGGATAAAATGATGCCAGATTGTTAGATAAATGAGACGCACCATCCAAAGTGGGATGGACGCCGTCTCGTCTAATAAGACCAGGTTTTCCCCAAAATGAGCTCCAATTGTCTATGTAGCCCACGTTGTTTGCAGGACACCACACAGACAGCCAGCGGTCATCTACATGTCCATTTAACATGTAGATTCTGAAGTCTGTGATTTTGTTTTATTTTCTGAACTTTTTTCTCTTTTATGTGCAGTTCAATCTCATAAACTTACAATTGTAATTACCTAGCTCATCTAGGTAGCCGGGTCAGCCCTTATTTCAAAATCTGTTGTATAGTTATTGGGTAAGGCACAGTTGTCTAAGAGACATTAGAAATGGGTGGTAGAACAGGGACAGGAAGGAGGATGGGTGGCGCACATGGACGCTGCGGCCTCTCTAGGCATCAGTCAGTGTGAGAGTTTTGAGTGTTTTAATCATTTCCAGATGTACAACTTACAACAGAGAGACCTTATTAAGCATCAAGGTAACTTACACTGCAAGAATTGCGGCGTTCGGGTGCGATTTTGGACATTCTAGGCCAGCATGGAATACTATCGGGGGTTAAGCTGGCAGCTACCCGGGAGAGGAGGAGGCTTAAGCGGCAGCAAATGCCAACAAAGGAGAGGAAAGAGGTCCAGAATTTATGCTAGGCGTAAAGGCTAACCCCTCCAGACCAGCAGTACCGTCGCTCCTACTTTCCAATGTCCGCTCCCTGACAACAAGCTGGATGAGCTTGCGTCTGCTGAGAGAAACCCGCAGAGAGTGGAGGGGACTGCTGTGTGTTTGCATTCACGGCGACATGGCTCCATGACAACATCTCTGACGCGGCCATTCCACTGGAAGGGCTGACATCGTTCCAGGTGGACAGGGAGGCCGCTAGCGCATAAGAGCCGGGGGTGGGGGGGTTTATGTATCTATATAACAAGAAACTGGTGTGTTAATGCCACGTTAGCAACTAAACACTGCTCTCCGTTTGCGGAGTTCCTTATTGTAAACTGCGGCCATTCAATCTGCTGAGGGGGAATTCACCAACGTGTTTGTAGCTGTTGTTTACATAGCTCCTAGTGCTAATGCTAAAGCTAATGCTAACGAGGCACTTGGAGTGCTGCACGATGCTATCAGTGAATTTCAAACTTCACACCCAGGACAGTTTTGTGGTGGGTGCAGGGGATTTAATCACCAGTCTAAAGACTATGCTCCCCAAGCTCAATGTATGAACTTTAAGACCAGAGGAGAGAATATATCGGACTTGGTGTTACACAAATTTCCCAAATGCTACAAGGCAACACCTCGCCCCCACCTCGGTCCTTCTGACCACCAATCCGTGATGCTGGTGCCGGCCTACAACCCCTTACTGAAGTGCAGCAAGCCAGTAGAGAAACAATTCAGGACTTGGCCAGAGTTTGCAGCCTCGGCACCTTCAGGACTGTTTTCTGCATACAGACTGGGAGATTTTCAAATTAGCAGCCTGTCAGGGAGACAGGATGATGTGGAAGAGTACGCTGAAACGGTCACCAGCTACATCGCGAAGTGCACAGAGGATGTCACTATCTTGAAGACCTTCACTGCATGGGGCAACTATAAACCCTGGATGACTGCAGAGGTGCGATCATGTCCTTCAGAGCAAAGGACATGATCGCCCTCCGCTCAGCCAGGTCTGCGCTCACAAAGGGAATTAAGATGGCGAAACGTGCCTACGTGGACAAAATCCAGGGACATTTGTGACATAGGGAACAACAAACGGATGTGGCAGGGAGTACGGGCGTTGACGGATTATAAGTCTCAGCAGGGGGTCGATGATGATGACGATGATGATGACGCTTTGTTTCCAAACAGGCTCAATCACTTCTTTGCACGTTTTGAAGCATCAAACCCAACAGTAAGAGGGAGGGCTGGCCCATCTTCACCATCTGTGGGGCCAGCTATCGCCATCAACGCAGCAGACACAGAGGACCCTAATCAGGGGTTAACCCACGTTAAACTGCAGGCCCGGACAACTTCCCGGGATGTTGTGCTCCGAGGTCTGTGCGAGTTAGTTGGCAGATGTCCTGACTGACATATATAAACATTTCCCTGAGTCAGGCCATCGTCCCTAGATGCTTTAAGACCTCTATCATAGTACCGGTGGCAAAGAAAGCGGGTCCTGTCCTGAATGACTATCGTCTGTCGCACTGACACCAATTAGGATGAAGTGTTTTGAACGGCTTGTTAAAACCACACATCACAGCCTTCTCCCTGCATCACATGACCTGCTCCGTTCGCGTATCGATCAAATCGCTCCACAGAGGACGCTATAGTCACACCCCCTGCACTCTGTCATTACCTACCTGGATCAGAAAGACATCTATGCCAGACTCCTGTACATTGATTTCAGTTCAGCATTTAAACACCATTATTCCCCACACTGCAAAAAATGACTTCTTATTAAGGAAAAACATATCTGAAATCAAGGATAGAATTCTTGTTTTTTGTCTGAGAAGAATATTTTTTCTTGTCGTGCAGTTTTCTGTAAGAAAATCTGACCTATTATAAGATTTTTTTTTTCCCTTGTTTTCAGCAGTTTAATCTGGTTCAAGTAAGAAAGTAGGTCAAATAGGTTTGTATTGTCTTCTTTTAATTATTTATCTTTTGTTCATATAAAAGACAAAAATAAAATAAAATAGAAAGGAGATGTCTTTACCTTCTTTACTTTAGTTGTCTTTAAGAAGGTAAAGACATCTCCTTTCTATTTTTATTTTTTGTCTTTTATATGAACAAAAGAATAAATTCAGATAAGAAATTTCTGCCAATGGAGCAAGAAAATTTTACTTATGAAATTTCTTAAAACAAGTATAATTTTTTTGCCGGAAATTTATACTTGTTTCAAGCAATTTGATAATTAAAATTTTTCTTGCTCCATTGGCAGAAATTTCTTACTTGAAACCAGATTAAATTGTTTTCAAACAAGGAAAAAAATCTTTAGGTCAGATTTTCTTACAGAAAAACTGCACGACAAGAAAAAAATATCTTGTAGACAAAACAAGAATTGTATCCTTGATTTCAGATATTTTTTCTTACGAAGAAGTCATTTTTTGCAGTGCAGAGACTGATGGAGACATTACCCCTTCTTGGTCTGAACACCGCCACATGTCTCTGGATCCTGGATTTCCTGACTGAGAGACCTCAGTCTGTCTGGGTTGGAAACAACATCTCCAAACTCCATCACGCTGAACACTGGATCCCCTCAAGGCTGTGTATCTAGACACGAGGGGAACCAGATTATTAAGTTTGCGGATGACAGCTCAGTGGTGGGACTTATTCAGAGGGATAAGGAATCAATGTACAGGGAAGACGTTAGAGACCTGGAGGGCTGGTGCAGGGAGAACAATCTGGTCCTCAACGTGGGCAAAACGAAGGAGATGATTATCGACTTCCAGCGGTCACGGCCTTAACAAGTCCCTCTCTGCATCAGCGGCCGTTTAGTGGAGAGAGCGGAGAGCATCAAGTTCCTTGGAGTGCAGATCTTGCAGGACCTGACCTGGAGCAAGAATACCTTGGGGATCAGGAAGCGGGCCCAGCAGAGTACTGCACTTCTTGAGGAAACTCAAACAGGCCCTCTCTCCCCATCTGCATCCTCAGGACCTTCTACAGAGGTGTGGTGGAGAGTGTTCTGACGTATCTGCATGCTACATCAGAATCAGAATCAGCTTTATTGCCAAGTATATTTACAAGTAAACATACGAGGAATTTGACTTGACATTGGACGCGCACGTTAGGCGCATCCAAAGACGCGGCAGCCATGCAAGGCGCTTGTCATGGTACTCCAGCTGCAGTATGTCAGACAAAAAAGCCCTGCAGAGGATAGTCAAGGGAGCTGAGAGGGTAATTGAAGTTTTCCCTCCCCTCTGTTCAAGAACTTTTTCAGAACCGTTGTAGGAGCAGGGCACTGAACATTGTTAAGGACCACTCTCACCCTCTGCACAAACACTTTGAACTGCTGCCATCTGGCAAACGATTCCGGAGCATCAGAGGCAAAACTACCAGACTGATCAACAGCTTCCTTCCACAAGCTGTTAGGATGCTGAACAGTTGAGCTGGAATCCTTAACACCAGGGGTGTCCAATCATGTGCCATGGAGGGCCAAGACCCTGCAGGTTTTCTTTTCTACCCAGTCTCTTCACCAGGTTGTTTTCACTTATCAGGAATCGTGGGAAGAAATTCAGTGAAATCTGCATTGAAGACACTGGTTGGAGGTTAAAGCCTGCAGGGTCTTGGCCCTCCATGGCACATGATTGGACACCCCTGCTTTACACATATTACTGCACTTTATGGACATATGTATATTATATGTATGTTATAGTTTTAGTCATTTTTTAAAGTATTTTATTTCTCTTAGCTACTTCGATTCACTTAGCCATTTTAATTGTTTTATATACAGTATTATCATTTTAACTGCAACTGTAATAAGTTAACATTATCTTGTATTATCTTGTACATTATCTTGTATCTATGATCCAAGATGGTGCCGCGGATGGCAGCCACTGGCATCTGCTCTCTGATGTTTTTGATAATTTTGTGTGTTTTTTTTGGATTTCTGCTTTTCCGTCCGAGTCACCTATTCAAGGGAGGAACTACTTTCACTCAGACTTATCTCCCAATGCAACTTCTCCGCCGGTTTTTGCTGCTGATCTGAAGTTTTTTCAGTCGATCTCAGCTGTGGGAGCAGCGGCTATTGGCGCTGGCCGGAAACGAAGGCGGCGTGGTAAACGTGCCTGTGCGCTAGTCAGGCTGAAGAAACGAGGATATCGCACGCCGCTCCCATCGATCCATCTGAGCAATGTCCGCTCTTTGGCGAACAAAATGGATGAACTGCTGCTCCTGACTCACAAAAACCTGGATTTTAGCAGATCTGGCACCCTGTGTTTCACGGAGTCCTGGCTGAGTGAACATCCCGGACAGCGCGGTGCGCTATGGACGGATTCCAACTGTTTCGCGCTGATCGCAGCCGGGAATTCTCTGTAAAGGTGGTGGAATCTGCTTCTACATAAACAAAGGTTGGTGTACTGATGTCACAGTGTTGAAGTTTTGTAGCCCTAACCTAGAGTCACTGTTCATAAACTGTAAACCTTTTATTCATCGCGAGAGTCTCCTCGTTTTATTATGGTCGGAATTTATATCCCACCTGCTGCTTGTACAACGGAGGCACTGCAGCACCTCGCTGACCAGATAGCAGATGTGGAGGAAAAACATCCAGACTCTCTGCTTATCATTCTGGGTGATTTCAATAGAGCTAATCCCACAAATGAGCTTCCTAAATACAGACAGCATATTAAATGTCCCACCAGGGACACAAATACGCTCGACCACTGTTACACAGTTTAAGAAATGCCTATCATGCCGTCCCCCGTGCAGCTCTGGGTTTTTCTGACCACTGTCTGCTCCATCTTATTCCAACATACAGACAGAAACTAAAAACTTCCAAGTCTGTTGTAAGGACTGTGAAGAAATGGACTGAGGAATCAAAGCTGGAGTTACAAGCCTGCTTTGACTGCACAGACTGGAGTGTTTTTGAAGATGCAGCCATTAACCTAAATGAACTCACGACACTGTGACATCATACATCAGTTTTTTTGAGGACATGTGTGTGCAGACCAAGACCTTCTGCACATACAACAAACAATAAACCCTGGTTCACTCCTAAACTGAAGCAGCTACATCAGACCAAGGAGGAGGCCTACAGGACTGGTGACTGGACTCTGTACAAGCGGGCCAGAAACATGCTGACGAAGGAGACCAGGCTTGCTAAGAGGAGTTACAGTGAGAAGTTACAAAAAACTTCTCAGCCAACAACCCTGCTTCTGTTTGGAGAGGCCTGCAGAATATCACCAACTACAGGAGACCATCCCCCCACCCTGTGGAAAACCTCCAGCTGGCTAACGACCTAAACAGCTTTTACTGTAGGTTTGAAAAGAACCTACAGTTCTCACCTCCCACCCACACCAAAAGGATTATCTGCTGCCCCAGGAACTCCATCCCTCCTCCACTCTGACCTCCACCAGCACTAACGATCTGTGAAGAGGAGGTGCGCCGGGTCTTTCAGAGACAAAAGATCAAGAAGTCTGCAGAACCTGATGGTGTGTCTCCGTCCTTGCCTGAGAGTCTGCTCCAACGAGTTGGCCCCCATCTTCACCTGGATCTTTAATAGATCACTGGAGCTGTGTGAAGTGCCTTCCTCCTTCAAACGCTCCATCATCATTCCAGTTCCCAAGAAATTCTCTGTTACAGGATTAAACGACTACAGACCTGTTGCCTTGACCTCTGTGGTCATGAAATCCTTGGAGAGATTGGTGCTGAACCACCTGAAGGTCGTCACAGGCCCCCTGATGGACCCACTGCAGTTTGCCTACCGGTCAAACAGGTCAGTGGATGATGCAGTGAATATGGGACTACACTACATCCTGCAACACCTCGACTCCCCAGGGACGTATGCCAGGATCCTGTTTGTCGACTTCAGCTCAGCGTTGAACACCATCATCCCAGGCATTCTTCATCAGAAACTCCTCCAGCTCAAGGTACCCCCCTCCACCTGCCAGTGGATCTCCAGCTTTCTGACTGACAGGTGGCAACAGGTGAAGCTAGGGAGATTTACATCCAGCTCCGAAAATTAGTACTGGCGCCCCCCCAAGGATGTGTCCTTTCCCCACTGCTCTTCTCCCTCTACTCCAATGACTGCACCTCAGAGGACCCTACGGTGAAGCTCCTGAAGTTTGCGGACGACACCACAGTCATCGGTTTGATCTGGGATGGTGATGAGTCTGCATACAGGCGGGAGGTGGAGCAGCTGATCCTCTGGTGCGGCCAAAACCATCTTGAACTTAATCCAGCCAAAACGGTGGAGATGACTGTGGGTTTCAGGTGACACCCTCCTTCATTCCCCCCACTCACCATCCTCAACAGCACAGTCCACTGTGGACTCCTTCAAGTTTCTGGGTACCACAATCTCCCGGAACCTGAAGTGGTCCTCCCATATAAGATAAGATAAGATAAGATAAGCCTTTATTAGTCCCACAATGGGGAAATTCCAGGATTGCAACAGCACAGGGATAGCAACACTCAGAGCAAGCAACAATCAGAAGGCAAGAAAAAACAACATCTAGTAAACATATGTCCATATGTACTATAATGTATATATATAGACACACAGTGCGGAGCATTATGGTTGGTTGGGTGAATGTGCAGCAAGAAAGTCTAAGCTCTCTCTCGCGGATGCGGCGGGCCAGCTGGAAGTCTTTGGGCATGATGGTGACCCCCTTAGCGAAGAAGAGACCACCAGGTGGGCCTCGCTGGTCTCCTGCAGAGCCATGACGGCGAAGCTCAGGAAACGCAGGACGGTCTTGAAGTCCTGAGTGATCTCCCTCACCAGGCGCTGGACGGGCAGCTTACGGATGAGCAGCTCCGTGGATTTCTGGTAGCGACGGATCTCTCTCAGAGCCACGGGCTTGTGACAGCGAGGCCTCTTCACTCTGCCGGTGGCCGGAGCGCCTCTCCGAGCAGCCCTGGTGGCTAGCTGTCTCCTGGGGGGCTTCTTCCTCCAGTAGATTTTGCGGGCGGTCTGCTTGGTTCTTGCCATCGCTCTTTATTATTCTGTCTTATATTTCTTGCACGCCGCCTAAACTCCAGCCCGGCACCCGCGTCGTTTTCGCTACAGCTCCCGGTATGTCGAGTTTCCCATTAGCACCGGGCGGCGGACCAAGTGCTAGCTAGCACTAGGCTCCTCCCCGCTGTAACGTCTCCTGCTGCAAACCGTGGCTTCGTCCCGCCGACCCGGGAGACCCCCGGGGCGATCCGTGCGTCCGTGATATATATACAGAGTGAAAGGTGTAGAAAGAAGAAGGAAGATTAAAAAAAAGGCTGTTGCAACGGGCAGCCTACTCGTGTGGCGCCACCGGTCCGGCGGAACCGGAACCGGAAAATATAGACACTGTCCGGAAAAAGGCCCAGCAGAGGTTGTTTTTTCTGCATCAGCTCAAGAAGTTTGATTTGCCTCAGGAGCTGCTGGCTGTCTTCTACACCGCCATCATCCAATCTGTCCTCTGCTTTTCCATCACTGTCTGGTTTGGATCTGCCACTAAGCAGACAAGACCAGACTGCAGCGTATCATAAGTCTGCGGAGGGATCATTGGTACCGACCTACCCTCCATTGAGAACTTATATCGGTCCATTAACCAGAAACGGGCGGGAAACATCTGTGCCTGACCCGTCACACACCGGCCACAAACTGTTTGAACTTCTGTCTTCTGGTCGTCGTTACAGATCACTGAACGTCAAAACCACCCGTCACAGGAACAGTTTCTTTCCTCAAGCCATCACTCTGATGAACTCCTAACATTCACCTAGTCCTACCTGTTGCTGTACTCATGACTTTTCATCCATTCTTACATTGCACATAGCTCTCACACTGCTTTTTACTTCATTCACATTATATCACTGAATCTGAGTTCACATTGAAATACTGTATGACTGTATATTTTTTCATATATTTCTGCAAAGTGTGTATAGTCTGAGTAAATAACTGCATATATTCCTTGTAATTTACTGTACATACTCTGTTGTCATTGAATCCTTATTTAAATCTTATTTAAATCCTCCACCTGAACAACGAGAGCAAGTTTTTAGCCAAAGTCAAATTTCTTGTATGTGTTGTGCATACTTGGCCAATAAAGCTGATTCTGATTCTGATTACTGTAATATCCAAATGTGTCTCAGCTATGTGTGAATGGCTGTCGGGGTGGGGGGTGTGAGTGTGTTTTTAAATTATGTTCTTTTTACAATACGGATGCCTAGAGAAACACAATTTCATCTTGCTTGCACTACAGTTGTATGCATAGCATCATGAAATATAGTATAATAAAGGTTGATTGATAGTACATGATGGAACATGAAATGAAAACCTTTGACAGAGCAGATTTGACTTATTATCTTGTTTATAGTATTGACGTAGCATTAGCAGTATAACAGGACTATGGTGGTGGATTTAAAAGACGGCTTACAGAAAGGAAATTGTTCTACTTTTTTACAGAGGAAAACATGAACCCATGAGAGGACTGACATGTTTACCAGCAAACCTTTCTGCAAAGAGGAAACGTGGAACAAGGTAGGAAATTACCAGATACAGTCCTTTACATCCTCCAGAGTCCTCATCATTTGTGTCAACCCTGATAATGACAATGTTATTTTTATCATCCATAAATTAGGACTATTAATATTTTAGGATTCTGCTGAAATAGTCTATACTTATTTGAACAAACTGTTGTGATATAACAGGATGATGGTGTGCATGGACGCTGCGGCCCCTCTATTCATCAGTGAGTGTGAGAGTTTTGAGTGTTTTAATCATCCCAGACATACAACTTACAACCGAGAGACCTTATTAAGCATCAAGGTCATGTAAGCTGACAGAATTGTGGCGTTCGGGTGCGATTTGAACATTCTAGGCCAGCATGGAATACTTTAGGTCGTTAGGCTGGCAGCTACCCGGGAGAGGAGAGAGCATAAGCGGCACAAACTCAAAGGTGAGGAAAGAGGTCCGGAATTTATGCTAGGCTAAAGGCTAACCCCTCCAGACCAGCAGTACCGTCGCTCCTACTTTCCAATGTCCGCTCCCTTGACAACAAGCTGGATGAGCTGCGTCTGCTGAGAGAAGCCCGCAGAGAGTGGAGGGACTGCTGTGTGTTTGCGTTCATGGAGACATGGCTCCACGACAACATCCCTGACGTGGCCGTTCAGCTGGAAGGGATGACATCGTTCCAGGCGGACAGGGAGGCCGCTAGCTCCAGTAAGCGCTGGGGGGGCTGCTATGTATCTATATTAACAAGAACTGGTATGTTAATGCCACGCTAGCAACTAAACACTGCTCTCCGTTGGCGGAGTTCCGGACAGTTTTGTGATGGGTGCAAGGGATTTTAATCACACCAGTCTAAAGACTGTGCTCCCCAAGTTCAAACAATGTGTGGACTTTCAGACCAGAGGAGAGAATATGTCGGACTTGGTGTACCCAAATTTCCCAAATGCATACAAGGCAACACCTCGCCCCCACCTCGGCCATTCTGACCACCTATCCGTGATGCTGATGCCGGCCTACAAACCCTTACTGAAGTGCAGCAGGCCAGTAGAGAAACAATTCAGGACTTGGCCAGAGGGTGCAGTCTCGGCACCTCAGGACTGTTTTCTGCTTACAGACTGGGAGGTTTTCAAAATAGCAGCCTGTCAGGGAGACAGGATTGATGTGGAGGAGTGCGCTGAAACGGTCACCAGCTACATCGCGAAGTCCACAGAGGATGTCACTATATTGAAGACCTCCACTGCACGGGGCAACTATAAACCCTGGATGACTGCAGAGGTGCGCTCGCTGCTCACAGCCAGAGATACAGCCTTCAGAGCGAAGGACAGGATCGCCCTCCGCTCAGCCAGGTCTGCGCTCGCAAAGGGAATTAAGATGGCGAAATGCACCTACACGGAGAAAATCCAGGGACATTTCTGTGACACTCCAATGATTGAAAGCGATGACACCGAGCCAAAACCTTCTCTGGGTCAGCTGATCTTTCATTTGTTGGTGGCCGAAAAAAATCTTTTTAACACTTTTACAGAAATTCTTCTTCTTCATGGTTTACACTCACTGTTGTGGACCTTCACTTGATCCAAAATGTGGCAGCTAGAGTTTTAACAGGTACTACAAAGAGAGAGCACACCTCTCCAGTTCTGGTCTTCCTTCATTGACTTCCCATAGAATCTAGAATTAAGTTTAAAATCCTTCTTCTCACTTACAAAGCTCTAAACAATCAGGCCCCTTGTTATTTAATCCCTTGCACTCTGGTCAATTTCCCAAAAAACGCCTAAAAATAACATACCCAAAGTAAATCAAAAGCTGTTCTTCAACCCCTTTGCAGCATCTTCATGGGGTTGGTCTCATTTAAAAGAAAACACTTTGAATTTTTGGCAAAACAGTCATAATCTCTCTAAGTGCTCCTGCCACTGAGTAACAGTCATCTAAACATACTGAATCTGAAGAAAACAAATTTCGCATAGGTGTTTTTTTTTTTAGATACAAATGCTTGCAAATAACACATAACTGTCAGATACTGGTTGGAAAGTGCAACAGAAATGTAGAACCAAGTGTTATCCAGCTGAGGTCAAAATTTTGTAACAATACCACAATAAATAAATATATTACACAGCTTTTTCTCAGGTTGTTCCCAGGGGTTTTTGAACTGTGCCAAATGGCACAGTTTGGAAAAATGTCTGTAACTTTTGAATGCTGAAACATAGAAGCTTGATCTTGGGCTCTAATGAAAGGTGACACTCAGGGCTGTGTGTGTGTGTGTGTGTGGGGGGGGGGGGGTTGTGTATTCATTCATGAATGAATGAATGAATGAACAAACAAGCCCCCCACACACAAAGAAACATGCCCCGTAAAAAATGTGTGGCCTTTTTTTTTTTACAAGAAAAAATAACCTACAGTGCACTAAAAATTATACTAAAATATCTGCAATGTAGCGGATAACAACCCCCCGCTACAGAGGAGCTCAGCACACAAAAAAACGGTCCGTCAAGTGGCCATGACGCACCGTTGTAATTACCGATTGGTCAAAAGTCATTTTTATTACTATTTTCATTGATAAAGAATAGCTTAGCTTATAACACTTACCTGTCCACAACAGCAGTGTCATTGGCGAACATCTGTTCCTCATTGTCAGACGAACATGAAACTGGTCCGCTTGTTACGGACTCGTGGTTGTGGTCACGCGACCCGGTCAAACCATCTCCTCCTTGACTGCGGTTTTTGTGAACGATTTTTCAAAACAAATAAGAACAGTAGTAATAAAAAAGACTGGCTAACGCTACCGTTAAACAGGTCTCAATGTGTGTCACCCAGCGGCTTATTGACAAAACAGATTTTACACACAGGACGCACGCGTTTCAGTCGTCGAACTTCTCTGCTTCAATTGGCTCGTTGTATTTGCGGTCGTTGGTAGGCAGGCCCTTCTTGCTAGGTTTTCAGTCATTGGTTCTTCAAGGTTTCAGAAACCCAATTCAAGGCTCTTAACAATCAAATCTAAACCAATCAAAACACTCCTTTGGCTTTCTGTTCGCGGCTGTGTCTGTACTGGAAGAACGGAAATGCAGCTTTTTTTTTTTCAGTGCGCACTGAGATGCACAATGCGCAGAGATGTGACCGCCTGCGATATCCTGGAGTGCAAGAGGTTAAAAGATCTGATCGTACCTTATCATCCTAACAGAGCACTACGCTCCCAAAATGCAGAATTACTGTAATATGTAGAATCTCTAAAAGTACAAAGGGAGGCAGAGCCTTCAGTTATCAGGCTCCTCTCCTTTGGAACCAGCTGCCAATCTGGATTTGGGAGTCAGACTCAATCTCTGTTTTGAAGAACTGTGCTAAAACCTTCCTCTTTGATATAGCCTATAGTTAGGATGGGATCAGGTGACCCTGAACCCTCCCTAAGTTATGCTGCTAATAGGTTTAGACAGCCGGGGGACCTCCAACAATGCACCGGGCTTCACTTCTTTCTTCACTCTCAATGAAATATTTTTGCTGGTCAATTGGCATCAAACTGGGGATTCTAAATTGTCCTTAGGTATGACTGTGAGAGTGAATGGTTGTCTGTCTCTCTGTGTTGGCCCTTTGATAGACTGGCGATCTGTCCAAGGTGTACCCTGCCTCTTGCCCAAAGATGCTGGGATAGGCTTCAGCCACTCCGCGACCCAAAAAGGATTAAGTGGAAGAAGATGAATGAATGAATGAATGAACATCTGTTTGGTTTCTCCCACAGATGGAGTCCCCGTCGTGCTGTTTTCTCTCTACATGTCTGTCCTTTTCTTCTTCTTCTCTATCCCCTCACCCCCCAGCCAGTCACAGCAGATGACTGCCCCTCCCTAGCCTGGTTCTGCTGAAGGTTTCTTCCTGCTAAAAGGGAGTTTTTCCTCTCCACTGTCTCAAAGTGCTGCTCTCAGGGGATCGCCTAATTTCTGGGGTCTTTCTGCAATTGTGAGGTTTTCCCCTGCAGTTTGAAAGTGCTATGAGATGATTGTTGTGAAATGGCGCAATATAAATAAAGTTGAAAATTGCTGTGTACGACCGCTGCCTACCTGGTTACGCAGAGTTGATATAATTTAATTTAAAAAACAGTTAAAGTAAAAAAATCAAATCAGTTTAAAAATGTACGGCAAGGAAAAAAAAGCAAAACGTGTTAAAACCAGAGGCATCAAAAGTAAATATAAAAAATGTTTGCGATTTTTTTTTTTTTTTAAATCCTAAAATTAATGAGATTTGCAGGTCTAAACCTACAAAAATAGTTTTACAATAAGAAGCAGAAGCACAATATTAAAATTGTCATCCGGCATCAAACATATAAGCACAAATTTATGTTTTACTTCTGATAAACCAGCCGTTATGAGCTCTTTACTCTGTGTAATCTGTTTACATGCTGTGGGCCATCAAACTTGCACTTTCTGATCAGGGATGATGTGCTGATCTTCTGTTCCTGATTGCTCATTTTTTTGTGTTTGTTACACTAAAATGTTTCAGATCATCAAACTAATTCAAATATTAGACAAAGATAACACAAGTAAACACAAAATGCAGTTTTTAAATGAAGGTGTTCATTATTAAGGGTGAAAAAAATTCAAACCTACATGGCCCTGTGTTTAAAAAAAAATGATTGCCCCTAAACCTAATAACTGGTTGGGCCACCCTTAGCAGCAGCAACTGCAATCAAGCATTTGCGATAACTGGCAATGAGTCTTTTACAGCGCTGTGGAGGAATTTTGGCCCAGTCATCTTTGCAGAATTGTTGTAATTCAGCCACATTGGAGGGTTTTGGAGCATGAACCGCCTTTTTAAGGTCATGCCACAGCATCTCAATCAGATTCAGGTCAGGACTTTGACTAGGCCACTCCAAAGTCTTCATTTTGTTTTTCTTAAGCCATTCAGAGGTGAACTTGCTGGTGTGTTTTGGATTATTGTCCTTCTGCAGAACCCAAGTGAGCTTCACCTTGAGGTCACAAACAGATGACCGGACATTCTCCTTCAGGATTTATTAGTAGACAGCAGAATTCGTGGTTCCATTTACCACAGCAAGTCTCCCACGTCCTGAAGCAGCAAAACAGCCCCAGACCATCACTCTACCACCACCATATTTTACTGTTGGTATGATGTTCCTTTTTTGAAATTCTGTGTTACTTTTATGCCAGATGTAATGGGACACACACCTTCCAAAAAGTTCAACTTTTGTCTCGTCAGTCCACAGAGTATTTTCCCAAAAGTCTTGAGGATCATCAACATTTTTTCTGGCAAAACTGAGACGAGCCTTTATGTTGTTTTTGCTCAGCAGTGGTTTTCGTCTTGAAACCCTGCCATGCAGCCATTTTTCACAGTCTCTTTCTTATGGTGGAGTCATGAACACTGACCTTAACTGAGGTAAGTGAGGTCTGCAGTTGTTTGGATGTTGTTGTGGGGTCTTTTGTGACCTCTTGGATGAGTCGTCGCTGCACTCTTGGCGTAATTTTGATCGGCCAGCCTCTCTTGGGAAGGTTTACCACTGTTCCATGTTTTCACCATTGGTGGATAATGGCTTTCATTGTGATTCACGAGTCCCAAAGCTTAAGAAATGGCTTTATAACCTTTTCCAGGCTGATAGATCTCCATTACTTTGCTTCTCATTTGTTCCTTAATTTCTTTGGATCGCAGCATGATGTCTAGCTTTTGAGGATATTTTGGTCTCCTTCACTTTTTCAGGCAGATCCTATTGAAGTGATTTCTTGATTGAGAACACGTGTGGCAGTAATCAGGCCAGGGTGTGGCTCGAGAAATTGATCTCAGCTTTCCAAAGATGTGATAAACCACAGTTTATTTGTTTTTACAGGGGGAGACAATCACTTTTTTCACACAGGACCATGTAAGTTTGGATTTTTTTTTTTACCCTTAATAATAAACACCATTTAAAAACTGCATTTTGTGTTTACTTGCGTTATCTTTGTCTGATATTTAAATTTGTTTGATGATCTGAAACATTTAAGTGTGATAAACATACAAAAAAATGAGAAATCAGGAAGGAGGCAAACACTTTTTCACACCACTGTACATGCCCAGTACTTAAGAGTTTTCCCTCTGTGGTCCTAGTTTTTTTTAATGAATGAATTAATTCATCACCCCAGCAGCCGGTGGCAGTACACCGTAACAGTGGGTGTTTAAACCACAAGAGAAGAAGAATTTCTGTAAAACTGTTAAAAAGACTTTTCTCGGTCACCAACAAATGTAAGGAATATTTGTCAGCTGACCTGGAGAAGGTTTTGGCTGCCTCTGCTGTCAAACAACTTTCCTTCATCACGGCTGGCTGCCCCCAGATGAAAATCCACACCAGGTCTGTGGGACTACAGTGCTCTGAATCAGGCTTTAGAAAGCTCCGAATCCGTTTGTAAATCATTGGATTATAAATGTACAAATTGGATCCTGGGTCTTTCTGACCTGTTCACCCATTAGGAATGTTCCTGTTACCAATGTTACAGACCAGTTTATTCATTCAACTTGGCTGTTTTTGCTCCTTTTTTTAAGATTCACACATGTTTAGTGGCTCCAAATGTCTCTTTCTACAGTAGAGGCTGCTCATTCCTGTAAAACTCTTGGATAGTAAGATGAGGCCATTTGGAACGTAAAACTGGTCCAGACCTCTGTCTCATCAATAATAATGATGTTGTTGTGTGTTTGTTGATGTTACAGCTGGTGAGTTCAGTGGTGGATGAGTGAGGAGCTCGTGAAGAAGAAGCATGACTTCACCAGAGGAGGTACCGGTTTAATTCTTAGATTTCTCCTCACTAAAATGATCTTGATTCTTCTTTGATTATTTTGTTTTAGGCTAGGCTAAATTAGATTGATTAAATCTCCTTTTTGGGGATTCTGTTGACCTTATTAAACTGTAATCCTGTAAAATAAATTAAGGTTAAGGTGATCTTGTCGACATTTTGATCACTGAATATGCTGTCTTCAATGTACAACAGTAAAATGCAGCTGAAAAGATCAACTGAAGTTTAGGTTTAAGTTCAGTCAAATGAGCTGTGCTCTTTTGGAAAATTTGCGAGAACTGACACGGGCCAAAAGAAGTCCCGGCCTCAGGAAAGGAACTTCAGTAAAACTGCTGAGTGGGATTTGCGATGGACTTGGTGCTGACTTGAAGGTAGCCACCTTGTTGTGCAGGAGATGTCCGCAGTGGGCTGGTCAGCGCTGCTCGTGCTGGAGTGTTTTTAGCCTTAGTCGTTGCTCACAGTGCTGTTGCTGGTTGGCTATGAGATGAGTGCAGGCCCGCGTGCTCTGAATGTTTTACTTTTCATTTCGTATGGCAGTCCTTGTGGGTTTTTTGTCATATCAAAGTCTTTCCTTCCATCTTTGTCATAAAATCCCCAAAAGACCCAACACCTGAGCGAACTTTTTGTCACATCCAACTGCTCCCTAACTTTCACACCTGGCTGCAAATCTTGCTGGACAAGATATAACTTCACTCGAGAATGGGAGCTTTTGCAACATCTGGCTGCGATTCTCAGCGACAAACGATGACTTCACCTGACTGTGTGCTTGCTTTGCACCATCTAGTGGACTGAAAACACAATTGAGACCCTTAAAGGTCTAATGACACGTTTTTGACTTCCTCTAATTTTTCAACACATCATACAAAATGACACAATAGGTTGGTCTTTGCAGTTCTAAGTCAAACAGGCTTTTTTTCACGTGAATATCCAACGTTTTCAAGAGCGCCATGTCACCAATTACATCAGTGGCTGGAAAACCCCGCTGCCATGTTGTCACGTTATCGGGAGAACACAGTGCTTGGCTGCTCATTGTACACACAGGATGGAAGCGGTTGAAAACATCGACGATGGTTCCAGCACATGTAGTCTGGAATTGGTTTGTGTTGCCAAGTCTTCAGACGATTATAGTTCAGAAGAATGGGATGATAATGAAGACTCTGGGGGCATCAGACCTTATAGGTTTGAGCCGTGCCTAGTGAGTCAGACTCTAAGAGAGTGACGGTGGAGAGGCACACATGCCCACCGCAGCAGCAGCGACAAACACACGGCAGGGGAACACCAGTGTTATTCTTTTTTAGATTAGATTAGATTCAACTTTGTCATTACATACAGTGGGGCAAAAAAGTATTTAGTCAGCCACCAATTGTGCAAGTTCTCCCACTTAAAAGATGAGAGAGGTCTCCAATTTTCATCATAGGTATACCTCAAACTATGAGAGACAAAATGAGAAAAAAAAATCCTGAAAATCACATTGAAGGATTTTTAATGAATTAATTGGTAAATTCCTCAGTAAAATAAGTATTTGGTCAATAACAAAAGTTCATCTCAATACTTTGTTATATACCCTTTGTTGGCAATGACAGAGGTCAAACGTTTTCTGTAAGTCTTCACAAGGTTTTCACACACTGTTGCTGGTATTTTGGCCCATTCCTCCATGCAGATCTCCTCTAGAGCAGTGACGTTTTGGGGCTGTCGCTGGGCAACACGGACTTTCAACTCCCTCCAAAGATTTTCTATGGGGTTGAGATCTGGAGACTGGCTAGGCCACTCCAGGACCTTGAAATGCTTCTTACGAAGCCACTCCTTTGCTGCCCGGGTGATGTGTTTGGGATCATTGTCATGCTGAAAGACCCAGCCACGTTTCACCTTCAATGCCCTTGCTGATGGAAGGAGGTTTTCACTCAAAATCTCATGATACATGGCCCCACTCATTCTTTCCTTTACACAGATCAGCCGTCCTGGTCCCTTTGCAGAAAAACAGTCCCAAAGCATGATGTTTCCACCCCCATGCTTCACAGTAGGTATGGTGTTCTTTCTCCTCCAAACACGACAAGTTGAGTTTTTACAATAAAGTTCTATTTTGGTTTCATTTGACCATATGACATTCTCCCAATCCTCTTCTGGATCATCCAAATGCTCTCTAGCAAACTTCAGACGGGCCTGGACATGTACTGGCTTAAGCAGGGGGACACGTCTGGCACTGCAGGATTTGAGTCCCTGGCGGCGTAGTGTGTTACTGATGGTAGCCTTTGTTACTTTGGTCCCAGCTCTCTGCAGGTCATTCACTAGGTCCCCCCGTGTAGTTCTGGGATTTTTGCTCACCGTTCTCGTGATCATTTTGACCTCACGGGGTGAGATCTTGCGTGGAGCCCCAGATCGAGGGAGATTATCAGTGGTCTTGTATGTCTTCCATTTTCTAATAATTGCTCCCACAGTTGATTTCTTCACACCAAGCTGCTTACCTATTGCAGATTCAGTCTTCCCAGCCTGGTGCAGGTCTACAATTTTGTTTCTGGTGTCCTTTGACAGCTCTTTGGGCTTGGCCATAGTGGAGTTTGGAGTCTGACTGTTTGAGGTTGTGGACAGGTGTCTTTTATACTGATAAAGAGTTCAAACAGGTGCCATTAATACAGGTAACGAGTGGAGGACAGAGGAGCCTCTTAAAGAAGAAGTTACAGGTCTGTGAGAGCCAGAAATCTTGCTTGTTTGTAGGTGACCAAATACTTATTTTACCAAGGAATTTACCAATTAATTCATTAAAAATCCTTCAATGTGATTTTCTGGATTTTTTTTTTCTTATTTTGTCTCTCATAGTTGAGGTATACCTATGATGAAAACTGGAGACCTCTCTCATCCTTTAAGTGGGAGAACTTGCACAATTGGTGGCTGACTAAATACTTTTTTTCCCCACTGTATGTATGAATACAAGGTAACGAAACATAGTTTAGCATCCAATCAGAAGTGCAAAGGACAGCAGTGCTGTCTTGTCTGCGTCGCTGTTCTTCTGGCTGAATCTTGATCCAAACCAAAAAATGGATTTGGTGAGCGGCTTTAATAAAATTAACAACATTTTACATAAATTCGGGCCAGGGGGAGCCCCTATGGAGAGACCCATGGATTGGAACGCATGTGTCTGCATGATTCGACTGATGATGTGGAAAACATCTATCTGGTTTGGCTTTACGATCACAGGATTTTCTGCTGATTGGCTCTGGAGCTTTCCTGGTGTATCGAAAATTTAACTGGAAGAGCTAATCAAAAGCGGTCCCGGCATAGCTGCTTCTTCAACAATTCGACCAGACGGGGGAGTGCACTAACTAACGGCAATGACTAACATGGAAATTACCATCTGGCATGGACTGTAGAGGGATGGACTCTACTGGACATGTTTACCCATGTTCTAGGAGGGAAACATCTGGAGTCGTTTTTGGTGCCTCCAAGGAATGGATTTAAAGCCTATGTATGGAAATTATGAACACAGGATTGCAAGAGATGGAAAAATTTTATGCTCTTAAGTGATCTGTGTCTATCAGACCTTGAATTCGGTGCCCTGTTGACTATTTTCCTCCTGGATTAAGACAAAACAGAAGATTGTGCTTCTCTTCATAAACATTCTGGGGCTGCATCTGAACTCTCAAGGACATGTGACTGGCTCAGGAAATTTCCATCTGCCATGCCTCAAGGACATGCTTCCGAGTTTCAGACACTAAGACATAACATCTCGGCTGGGAGAGATTTTGCTGCCTCCAGTAACTGATAAACACCCACCTGCATTCAACATACACGAACACACTGACTCATATACTGAATTACACCCATCCATTCACTGATCCTCTCTGACTTTTGGTCTTTTGGTTTTTTGTGGTTGATTGTTGCTCTGTGCTATTGAGAGATTTTTTTTCATTGTAATCATAATCTGCTTAAATATTCATAAGCTGTATTCTGATAACGAAGTTTTTTTTCTCTCCTCCCCCATTGTGTCGTTCCCTCCCCTCCCTTTCTTATCTATCTCTGTTTGATGAGGTGCCTATTATGGCTGCCGTGTCGTTGTGTCGCGCTTGCACGCGCACCAATGTCAAGTCAAATCCCTCGTGTGTTTTTTACATGCTTGGCAATAAAGTTTATTCTGATTCTGATTCTGCAGTATATACGGTAATTAACAGTATGTGCAATTTAAGCAAATATATGCAAATATATGCAGCAGTGCAGAAAGTTAAGAGTACTGTTATGTGCATATAATATACAATAAGTTAGATGGGCAGTTATGTACAGGTGAGGATGGTAAGAGATGATGGTAAGAGAGTGAGCGGGGAACTAAGTTCAATAACGTGACAGCTGTTGGAAAGAAACTGTTCCTAAACCTGCTGGTTCTAGTCCGAAGGCTTCTGAAACGCCTTCTGGAGGGGAGAAGCTGGAACAGTCCATGAGCAGGATGGTTGGAGTCCCTAAGAATGCTGCGTGCCCGGCGCAGACATCTTTTCCTGTAGACGTCCTCTATAACTGGAAGTGGAGTCCCTGTGATGCGTTGGGTGGTTTTCACCACCCGCTGCAGCACCTTACGGTCAGCAACAGAGCAGCTCCTATACCAGACTGTGACACAGTTGGTCAGGGTACACTCTATCACGCAGCGGTAGAAGTTGCCCAGGATGTCAGTTGACAGATGGTTCTTCTTCAGTGTCCTCAAGAAGAAGAGGCGCTGGTGGGCCTTCTTGATCAGGCTGGTGGTGTTAACTTTTTACAGTTTTTTTTTTTTGTTACAGATATTGCAACAAATTATTTGTTTATAAATATAATTTATTTAAACCCGATTTTTCAATAAAATCATAGCAGTGTATTCTCTGTGGCTCAGGCATCGGGTTTATTATGGATTATATTTTGAGTTCTTGTTGTTTTTGTTTTTTGCATGTGTTTTTTGTGCGTTCTGAGCCACTTTCAGGTGGGCACTGTCCCAAGATTCGCCAGTCCGAATACACGCACCCTCTCTCTTTGACAATCAGATCTTCATGGTTTGTGTGCATCATCTGCCGTGTTGTCAGCCAGCCAATGTTGCCAACACTATCGTGACGTGTTAGCTACTCCACACAGCCGTGGTTCTGTTGCATTCCTTGAAGCGATGTCGGCCCTGGGATGCAACCGTGGTCAACACGTCTCCTGTCCGTGTTTGCTGGGCGATGTTGGCCCCAAACGCCAACTGTGGGTGTTTCTGTTTATTTTTGTGGGTCTTCACCTTTTTTGGAACTGTTGTCATCATTCTTATGTTCAATACATGTGCTGTGGTGAATTCTGAGCGTAAATCCATTGATCATGACCCTCTTTGCGCTCTTACGCAGGACAGGGAGAGGGAGGATGAAATGACAAGGATTTGCATGCAGGGTTCACCACAGCACATTTAATACAGAAAGACAGACAGTTCCCTGAAAGGTGAAGACGTACAAGAAACACAGACATACTTGCTGATGGTGTTCGGGGGCCGGCATCGCCCAGTGAACGAATGAAAGGAGACGTGTTTGCCACAGGTGCACCCCAGAGCCGACAACGCTTCAAGGATGCACGAGAGCCATGCCGAACATGGAGTGACTAGCGCGTTGTGAGAGTGCTGAAAATACTGGCAGACAAACAGCACAGATGACAATACTATGGACCAGTAGTGCATGACTGGCAAACGGCCGCAAAGTACGCGCACTGCTGGTGATGGTGTGATGAGAAGCACCTGGGCGAGGACTAGGAAAGATGATCAGTGGGAGTTTGAATCAGCTGGTGATAAGGAGAGAGGGGACATGACCGGACTGGTGAGATGTCAGCATGGGATCACAGAAAGTAGGCCAAAGCTGTGTGTAAATGCATTTATCCTTCCCCTCTTTCGCTCCTCCTGCTTAAAAGCACAGAAGGAGGCTTATGACAGTTGGAGCTGAAGCATGTGATGTGGTCTTTCACGGTTTGCTGTTTATCGAAGCCTGCGACACAGCGCGAAGGCATAGCCTAAAAACTAAAACAAGAAACCAGAGAAAATGTGAGCTACAAAGCTGCTGGCATTCCAGTCAACAACACCAGTGTCCATTCTGTTGCTGATGTCATGGTGATGCCGCCCTTCATTCGGTGGGCGGCACCACAGTCCAGTCAGCGGCTGCTGTTTTTTGATGATAACTAGTTTATGCAGGTGTGGTTGTAAATATTATATTGATCATCGGCAATGACTTTTGGGTTTACACAACATCCTAAAAAATGTCAAAATCGTGTCATCAGACCCTTAAGTTGTACCTATAGTTCCTTTGGTGGAAACGATTCTAGTTTTGGTAGGCCAGTTTGTTTTTCTAACTCTGCTGTTTTAGCTTCATTTGAAGGCTCCATTATTTTTAGTGGCTCCACGCAGATTTCTTTCTTCTTTTTTTTTTTTTTTTGCCAAAATTGCTCAATTTTTTTTTCTTTCATAGAAGTTGCTGAGTACTGGACTAGAATCAGAATTATTGTTTCATGCTCCTTTTAAGAGTTTTTTTTTTTTTTTTTCCTGAAATCAAATAAAACCAAAGGATTCAAAGTCACAGTTTGAAAAGGTTTTTATAGGCCTTTTTTTTTTATTATAGAAAGATTAACTATTAGATTATAGTGCAAAAAACAGCCACAGGGGGTGTACAAGCCAGTGTACTCCTAGTGCCTGTCCCAAGCCCATGTAAATGGGGAGGGTTGTGTCAGGAAGGGCATCCAACATAAAACGTTTGCCAAATCTAACATGCAGATCATGACGAATGAGAGTTTTATACCTGATCAATCGAGGCCTGTTTTAACGACTACCACTGCTGCTGTTAATCGACAGGGTGACGGTGTAAATTGGCCTACTGTTGGTGGAAGCCGGGTTTCCTCTGGTAACATTTCCTGATGGTGGCCTGCCATGTCAGAAGATTTTTTGTGCGGCTCTATCAGGACATGTAAATTTAAGAAAAATTTATGAAGGAATGATGATCCGCAAGCGCAGGGGTCCCCAAACTTTTTCCTGTAAGGGCCACTTAACTTTTGCCTTCTCTAATGGGGGCCAGGGTCAGTTTGTAACAGAAAAAGTGTGACGATGGCAGGGGTGCCTAAACGTAAACATTTACTGTTTTCCAGAAAGCCACACATAACCAAATATTAATAACCCTTTCTTCACAGGAAAAAAAGTCAGAAAATAAATAATAACACTATTCAATGAAATAAATAACACTATTTATGAAATAAATAATAACCAAATAACCCTCTCTGGGTTCTTCACAGAAAAAAAGTCCATGGAACATTAACTTTCTGTTGTGCCGTGCACAATCTTAACAGGTAAAAGTTCAGCTTAGTTGTCAGAGCAGAATCTCTTACTTAAATGACTCATATGAGCAGTCTCTCAAAGTTCTTGTGTTTCTTCCTTATAATCCTTTTGTAGGTTCCAGCAGGCTTGTAGACACCGCTGTTGAACAGCCTTTTCTTTGCATTGAACAAAAAAATAATCATTTGTCCACTGCAGGTTAAATACCCTGCATTCTGAATCAGTTCTTCTCTTACTTAACCTTTTCGCCATTATTCCGTTTTATTTGACAGGGGTGAGTCTAGGACTTTTTTTTTTCTGGGGGGGGGGGGGGCAGATAGGGCACAGACTGCAGAAGGGTGGAATACAATGTCACGTTCTATGCGTGTATTAGTCTCGATCGCATGGCCAGACTAAAAAAAAAAAAGTCATAACGTTTACCAGTGTGGAGGCAAAAAATAGTCCACAGCACGGCAGAAGGGAGAGACGGTCCATTCACGTCAGGTCACCAGTGTGGACGAAAAAATAAGTGCAGGCGGACACAGCAAGCCGAAGTTTAAAGGTGTTTTACTCCTCCATCAGGAGGCTCACCCAGCGCTCTGGCTGCACGCTGTGAGTGAGGCCTGAGTAGTTGTCTAACAGCAAATTCTAAGTGCGATAGTGAGGCATGTACAGTCAGCTCTTTTATACAGTGATACAGAGAATGCATGGCACAGAATGCATGGCTGAGCACACGCTCAGCAGGGGAACAAGACGGCGCTTGGCCGGCTTTGGAAGCGAGGTGCGGGAAAAGCTTTGTGCAGGAGGATGTGGAGGGGGGTGGGGGTTAGCGTCTCTGGTATTGTTCAGGGGGCCTGGCCAAATGTGGAGGCGGGCCGTAGTTTGGGGACCACTGTGCAAGCGTGCACACGAACAACGCGTGTGACCGTGATCCACGCGGAGAGAAGCACCCCGCCCGCGTGTTCTAGTCACAAGCCAGGCAGAGTGTCTCACTACTAGTGTGACTGTCCAAGAGAAACACGAACATATTAAAGTACTTTAAACGCGGAAAAAAATCACAAGACGTGTGTAAACACTGGAGGCATTTATCATGGTTTTAACCCGCTGGTAACAGGAGCAAAAATGGATGAGTTGCTTAGCTAACAGGTGTGGTTAAGAGCTCGAGTTGGTTGATTTTGTTTACTTTGCGGCGGCATAAAAAATAAGCAGCGAAGTGAGGTTTTAAATAGGTTTATTATCATACCGCCGTCACAGGAACTCCGCTCCAGCCCTTGTGTGAGCAGACTGGAGCAGGTCCTCAGGCTCTCGGCAAAGAGACACAGGATGTGTGTGTCAGCAGCAGTAGTCAAAGAGTGAGAGAGAGATTTACAGAATAATGCAGCTTATATACCCAACTACAGACAATACATGAAAGGCATTCACAGCAGTAGGTATGGGCATTTGCATTTGAGAGACACACATAACAATAAGGAGATTGCAAGCCAGGATTCGCCTCTGCTCCAGAACTGCAGGACAAAAGAGGTTACAAGGCACATCTACCTATTGTCATCAGTGTATAGACACAGTAAGAACAGGAAGCATGAACACAATGCATGAATGGCACATTAACATCACAGTAGTGAACCGGAAAAAGCCAGGAGAAGCGGGCTGTCTGTAGACATTAATACACACATTGCTGTGCCTGTCCCAGTCTGTTGTGGGGGTTCCCACACGCTCCCCCCCAGAGGGCTCGGCAGGCGGCCGAGGCCTCGATAGTCCGGCTTTGTCAGCGAGCAGGGAAAGTTCTGTGCAGGTGGAGGTGGGGGGGGGGGTAGTAAATGCCGGCCGGGGACGGTGAAATCGTCTGGGCTGCGCAAAAATTGCTTGTTGGTCCGCGATGTCGAGGGGCTGTCCCGTTGAACGTGCGGAGATCCACAAGAAGAAAAATTAGTCACTGGCTCCTCTCGCGATTAAGTCCTGCAAGGATTAATAGCAGCCGTGAAAAAAAAGGAAGCGGTGAGGATTAACAGCGGCCATGAAGAAAACAGGGGCGGCTGTAATAAAAAAATAAAAGCAAAGGGACTTGGCGTGTTGACTTTAGGTGCGGGCGCAACCCTAAAGAACTCAGGAACTGCAGACTGCTGAATTCCCATTGTGCGCCATGGCTAAGACCATAAGAAGATCCAGTGAGCAAGCTGCGTGCGTGCCTCAGGTGTACGAGCAACCCTGAAGGGCCTGTGTGCAGCGGCGAAGGAGGATGGGGTCCGAAGAGCCGTATGCATCCCGTGCGTGGTGCGCCGTCCTCATAACTCCCCGGTGCGTGTGCCGGGGCTCCGTGCGTGGGTGGGCCAGCTGGGGAGGAGAACCAGGGTCAGGGAGCTTAATCATCCCTGTTCATTGTGTTGGAGCGGTGAAAGGAGGTAGACGATCTTTGTCCCTCGAGCTCGTGTAGATGCGTTGGAGCGGTGAGAGGGAGGAGACGATCTTTGTCACTCGCTCGGCCATGGTGCGTTCAGGTCCACGCGCTGCATTCTCCGTCGGCCATGGAGGTCGCCGTCGTGGAGAGAGGACAAGGTGCGTGCGCTCTCGTGTGCTGTGAGAGCGGCCGGTCCAGCGTGGATGTGCCGATCTCAGACGTGCAGATCTCACCATGAAGAACGGTCACCAGTGTAGCTGTCCAGACCAGAAGGTTGCATCGCACAAAGCGAGTGCTTTCTCGGCGTCACCAGTGCGGCGGCATAAAAAATAAGCAGCGAAGTGAGGTTTTAAATAGGTTTATTATCATACCGCCGTCACAGGAACTCCGCTCCAGCCCTTGTGTGAGCAGACTGGAGCGGGTCCTCAGGCTCTCAGCAAAGAGACACAGGATGTGTGTGTCAGCAGCAGTAGTCAAAGAGTGAGAGAGAGATTTACAGAATAATGCAGCTTATATACCCAACTACAGACAATACATGAAAGGCATTCACAGCAGTAGGTATGGGCATTTGCATTTGAGAGACACACATAACAATAAGGAGAGTGCAAGCCAGGATTCGCCTCTGCTCCAGAACTGCAGGACAAAAGAGGTTACAAGGCACATCTACATATTGTCATCAGTGTATAGACACAGTAAGGACAGGAAGCATGAACACAATGCATGAATGGCACATTAACATCACAGTAGTGAGCCGGAAAAAGCCAGGAGAAGCAGGCTGTCTGTAGACATTAATACACACATTGCTGTGCCTGTCCCAGTCTGTTGTGGGGGTTCCCACAACTTGTTATTGTTGTTTTTTCTAATTTCAGTCAAGAATTAAAAGGAGCTGTTTTTAACCTTTACCTTAATTAATATTAACTAAATTATATTCATTATTCAGTGTTTCCTCTGGCTTAAAGACCTTGGCGCGATGGCAACATATTTTTCCGGGGGGGGGGGTGTGCAGAAAACACATGACACGATTGTAACCGGAAATGTTAATTTTACATTTTTTTTAAATTATTTTTTAAAATTTTGCACAGAAATATTGCATAATGGGACTTACCATTTGAAGTATTGTACTATCAAGGGTTGAATGTTGGCATTTTAGGCCAGTTGGGGTCCCACCCAAATGTCCTGTGTTTGGACTTTTTACTGGAGTTATCTTTCTCTCCTCCCTCTGCTCTCACCTCTCCTGGACCCTCTGCCTGAACACTTTCCTCTCCTTTGCTCCTCTCTTCTGTCTCATCTTTCCCTCTCTGAGCTCTGTCTAATTCAGGTTCTCTCTCTGCCTATGGTGGTATAGAAACAAGCTTGAAAATACCAAGTGTCATGTTTTGTCCTGCAGGTTTTTTTTTTCATGGTTTACATAAATAACCAAAATGTGTATTTTTTGTATTTTTATTCTAGTGTTTCTTTTTTCCTTTGACGATGAGTAGGAAAGGGAAGGGGAAAAAACATTGTAATGTACTCATGCATTCTTAAATTATATGATCAGAGGTGGGTATAGTAGCCAGAAATTCTACTCATGTAAAAGCAGTGTTTTGAAATGAAAAATTAAAAGTAGACAACCAAAAATTTCTAGTTGAGTTAAGGTTACAAATAGCACCGACTTAAAAACTTGAGAAATGACCTCAGTCTTGAAGGTTTGAGGTTTTTCTCCAAAATTTATGACAATTTTCTTGTAGTTTTCTACTTTTCTTTGTAAATTTATTGAAATTTGTAACCATTTTCCCTAAATTTATAATTTTTTCTTGTAATATTATGACTTTTCTTGTACATTTGAGACTATTATAAATTTGTGGATTATTTTGTGGCTAATGTTTATCTTTTTTTAATCCAATCCAACTTTATTTATAAAGCTCTTTAAAAACGACAGTTGACACAACGTGCTGTACATCAACAATAAATAAAATGCAATAACAATAAAATACAGCTAATGTTCAAAACAGCACAAACAAAACAATCGTCATACAATAGAGACAATAAGAAGAAATAAAATCAATGTGTCAAACTGGGTCAAAAGCCAGAGAATAAAAATGGGTTTTAGGAGTTTTAAACGTGGACAGTGAAGAGGCCTGTCTGATGGACAAAGGCAGATTATTATAAAACTGCCCTTTTTTTTTTTCTTTTTCTTTTAACATAAATATTCAACAGAATGTGGCATTTATTTTGCTTTTTTCCTCAGACAATTTAAACTTTTGACCATAATTTTGTAGAGCCAGAACAGAACAGTAACTCTGAATTCAAAGAAATATAATTATTAAAATTATAAATCCAAATGTTGGCACATTTAGTTCGTCTGAAGGCTGCTGGCGGATTAAAGTCATTGACTTCGTGAATTCCGGTCATCTTAACTTGCCAGGTCCATAATAATGAACATAAATTATTAGTTAATATTGCAGTAGCTGGAGAAGTAAATCCTCAGCGATTCATCAGTCACTTTTGCCTTTCCCTGCAATGAAGCCTAACCAGACCTGTTAGCCAAGTGACTCCTCATTGTTGTTCCGGTTACCAGCGGGTTAAAATCACCAGAAATGCCTCCACTGCTTTTCTCTTGTACTTTTTTCTGTGTTTAAAGTACTTTAATAAGCTCATGCTTCTCTTGAACAGCAACGCTAGAGAGACACGCTCTGCCTGCAGAAACGGTCACGCGGGCGCCGGGTGGGCGGGGCGCTTCCACGCGGATGACAGTCACGCATGTTGTTCATGTGCACACTTGAGGAGCGTTTCTTTCATATTTAATTTTTCTTAAATTAATATATTATAGGCACGGCGGCATACCTCCTTAGGGAGGCCGGCCGCCACACAGAAATGTTACGAGAGGAAACCCTGGTAATGGAGTTTGATGTCTTGATTACTTTGGAAGATGTGTGTAAAGAGTGACATGGGTACAAAAGTCTAGAGAAACCTTCAGCTTCAGACAGAAGAATTTGGCCCAGTAGAGAGAGGTCTCTTGTTTAGCCAGTGATTTAAAGGTGACGGACAGTGACATTTTTTTATTGAACAAATCAAATGATTGTATGAAAATATTACATTCAGCCCATTCCCCTGATTTAATATGTGTCACCATCCTCCATAAATGACAATAAATGGTCATAGCCCATTTTTCACTCAGTGATGCTGCAGTACCGCCATCTCCCGATAGGTGCGGGCAGTCGTGACGTCAGTTCGGTTTGGCCGAGAAAATGGCTGAACAAGAGCAAAGTGATTCCGACAGCGATTACTTTCTCGACTTTGACGACCACAATATAAATGATGACATTGACAACGAAGAATCTGAAGATGAAGTAGTTTTGGGTGGTGCTGAGAGGGATATTCAGCCTTATTTGTTCGAGGCAGAGGGAGAGGAGAAAGACGCAACACGGACGGGAAAAGAACACGTTTACGATCGGCTGTAAGATATGTCTAGGTAAAAGATGCTTACAAATATTTTTCTTTGGCGACATGCATGGTCACACACTTAATTTTAAAAATAAAACTACCCATTGGTCACTCGCAGTATCTTCTCAGCCGCTGATTAGCACCTGCTGGTCTGTGCGCAGCTGGACTTTGACGATCTCAATATAAATGATTACAAATGATTACATTGACAATGAAGACGTTTTGGGTGGTGTGTGGCCTGTCAGCCTTATTTGTTCGAGGCAGAGGGAGAGGAGGAAGACGCAACACGGACGGGAAAAGAACACGTTTACGATCGGCTGTAAGATATTTCTAGGTAAAAGATGCTTACAAATATTTTTCTTTGGCGACATGCATGGTCACACACTTAATTTTAAAAATAAAACTACCCATTGGTCACTCGCTGCCTGATGACATGTCATCATCTTCTCAGCCGCTGATTAGCACCTGCTGGTCTGTGCGCAGCTGTAGCTGATGAGACAGATGAGCGGCCGTCATCGTCCACACGAGTGAGTTTATAAACAATATTTATTCATTTGATTTAATTTCCCAGATGAATTATGAAGAAACCATTCAATACATTCAATAATCAATGCAAACGGAATAATCAATGCCAACCCCATATTTTTCAGGCGATACAGATTCAGTGTTGGGGATTTTTTTGGAGAAGAACTGAGGGCGATGCCTGCCTGTGCGGCGAGCCTCATCAGAGAAACCTTCCCATCTCATCACTACAAGGGATTTTGCCTACCAAGATTAGATTTGTGAACAATGTTATTTAAATAAAGTTTTGTAAAATCATATATTGAGTTTCTTAATGTTCATGTCAATGTTATAGTTCTCATAGCTCAGCATTCATCAAAGTCACATGTCATATACATTTCAATAATTTTTCTACCATTTTATGGTATAAATTTGGATTTACATAAAAGTCATGTTCATCAGGTTCCTCTGCTTGGTCAGAAACATCAACATTGAGTGACAGTTGATAAAATCTGCAAAAAAAGTAGATCATAATTTTATCCCAGAGGTCTCAAATTGGATTACATACATAGAAATATAAATTGATCAAACAGGCACAACCACCTCCCTATACAGCACTGAATATTTCATATTTGATGAGTATGAACACCCTAATATGCAAATATTTGATAAGTTGGTAAGGCAATGCAAACCATGGCTTGGAATTCATTTAAGATGTTTAGTAAACATTTGCAGTGAATATTAAAAATAAAAAAATTACCCTGTTTCCATTAAGTGTTCTGACAGTTGATCGCAACTGTCACTGACCCCGTTCTCAGAGTCACACTTGGAAATCGAGGCATATATAGTTGGAATAGCAGTTTTCTTTATCAGCAATCTTTTGGCAAATTTCATTTCAAATTGACATGTCTGGCCCAGGAAACACGCACGCAGGCTCAGGATAGATTTAACAGCTTTATTCAACAAGCAGGTGTGTGTGAATGGATGTGCTGACGAGGGGCAGGTGTGCGCCCAGCTGACGCCGCTGAGGAGCGGCGAGTTGTGACACAAATTGCATCTTATTCTCGAAATCGCTGTCAACGAAATCTATACTGCACATTTTTGGTGTTTTACCGACATAAGTCCTTTTTTTTGCGTTTTCTGAACGAATTTCACCCAGGCCGTTCTGATATTCACAGGGACGGGACATTCAAAAACACTCACAGCATGCTCCTCTGGTATAACGTCGCACCCGTACACAACACAACGACAAACCATAATTAATTCGATTCCTGAAATCCTAATGTTAATAAATAATCTATTTGTAATCCAAAAGTATTCCGAGAAATATCCGTAATCGCCGATTTTAAAATTTAAAAAAAGTAAAAAAAAAAAGCAATGTCCGCTGACTGTGTGACACACCGAATTGACGTCACACAGTCAGCGGCCATTTTAGCTGCTGATCCTTGGCTGGGTCAGACAGCTCTCCACAACAACGTACTTCAAGAGCGCATTGTCACCTTATGCGACATACGTTGACACCAAAACATGTGGGGTTCCAATTAGCTCGTCTCAGACAACAATTTGAGATATGATTTAGCGATTTTGAGTTTTCCTCTGTCCGTCACCTTTAACAATTTTTGTACATCTCTTGTTCTGGGAGCAATATTTGAATCAATTCTTTTAGTTGTATCTTTTGTAATTATAATTTCCTCCACCAAGGAGCTAATGTAATTGGGGTGGTCTGCTTGCTAATTTGATTATGCAAAAACTTCTGGACAGATTTATATAGAGTGATGATACGATCTTTTGACGAGGAGTGATGATATACAGTGAAGTACGTGGCGGTAATGCACCCATAAGCTGGTTGCCAACCGCCAATCAAATCTAAAAGAAGAAGAAGAAGAACAAGATTTTGATGAAATTTTCACCAGAGGTGGTTCTTGGCCTAGAGAGGAACCCATTCCATTTTAGTCATGAACCAAGAATGCATACCTCTGCCAGTGTCATGAATTGCCCCTCGAGGCAGGAACCAAGATCCACATGCTGAACTGTAGTTGCAAGATTTGTTGAAGGGAACAAAAATATTTTTTTGTTTGTTTGTTTTCCCCCTTGTCCTGTCAGGCAGCTAGGCAAACAGAACAGGGATCTGTCACCCTTATTGTGCCAAAACAGATTTACTTTGCCAAGAGGAGCTTATACAGTACCTAACTGTGCACTGTATATTGTTGTAAACTCCTCCTGTAATAACTTTTAATACTTTATTTTAATTGTTTTACCCATGGAAGACTCAACAGGATGGGGAAGAGGGAAAGGAAGTGTGTGAAGGGGGAAAAGAAAAGGGAGGGGAACAGACAAAAAAAAAACAACAACAACTCAAACAAACAAAAGACAAACTGCTTCTTCCACCGGAGATGTCTCAACACGAGTCTAGTTTCTGCACCTGTTAAAGGAGAGACACTTGTGCATGTATGTCTGTGTGCATATATATGAGAACGCGCGCAAAATAAGTGTGTGCATGTGAGTGGTTTGTCAGGAAACATACAAGCGGAGGGCCGGTCGCAGCAGCTCTCCCCCCGGGAACCCCAAGCACGCAAGGCAGCGCCACCAACCCCCAGCCCCGAGGTCAGCAAGCTCCAGGAAAGCCAGGCATCCACCCCCGGAGGGACGATCAAGGGAGGGCAGGCTGCCCGGCGGCCGGTGCGGTGAGCCCACACCCCCGAACCCGGCCGACCCCCACCCCCCCCCAGTGGGGCCAACATCCGTCCCCGGGCCCCAGGCACCAGGAGGCCAGCGACCCCACCCCCCAGGACAGAGACCAGCCAGTGCCCCCCGGTGCGAGCCTCCCCAGGAACCCCCACAGCGGCCCCACCCCAGCGCCTCCGCCGCACACCCCGGGGACCCCCACATCCAAAGAAGTCCCCTCGCCCAGGGGAGCCCACGTTGCTGAGAGGCACTACCCCCCCCAATCCCGCACCTCCCGACTCGCAGGCACACCCCTCCCCATACCTTCACACCCACATGTTTCCATGCACACGCCTCTCACTCACCCAGACGACCCATTCTCTCTTACTCCAGTACCCACTCAAATTCACTCCTCATTCACCTTTATTTCAAAAGGCAGCTGCGAAGCTGATGCAGCGAGCCTGAACATGCACCAGTGCCCGGCATTGACCAGGGAGGCCACCGACGCAGGCCACAGAAGCAGACCCCCATCCCCCGGCGCCCACCTGAGCGAACAATCAGCAGACCACCCCAAGCGCCCCAAGATGCCACCCGGCATGCAAAGCGCCGCACAAAACCGACCCATCATCACCACCTCCATTCATCACCCCCTCACTCACACTTAGACTCATATTCAGCCCCCCGTCACTTCCTTGGTTGTATCTATATATTTAGTAGCACCCAGGGATTTTGACAACATGATAGGTCCCAGGCTCCCACGCCCCCAGTAAGAGCAGGGCAACAGGGGTGGGGGAAGACCCCCACCTCCTCCCCCCGCACAGAACTTGGTGGGTGTGTGTCGGTTATATGATATAATTGTGTGTAAATTTGTGGAGTACTAAAGTGCAATTAAAATTGGGGGGATAGTGATTGAAGCATCGTTAGCCACTGCGATGGGCAGCAGAGCCCCCATCCCCCCAAGCTCTCAGTGTCTAAAGTGCAATTAAAATTGAGGTGAGTGCAGCCCCACCACGCAGCAAAGGTATTCCCTTCACTGACACAGTGCGGCACACCCCCACCCCAAAGCCCTAAATGTAACAAAAAGATCATGGAGAGAGGGAAGGCGGGAAATAAGACTGGGAGGTAGGCGGTCTAAAAGCAAGGCCGTCCCCCCCAGAAGCCAGCTTGCAGACTGGTTTATGAGGCCACCCACTGCCCAAATCCCAACCCAGGGCGAGGGCCGCCAGTGGAAACAGCCCAGGACCCACCAGCATCACGCCCCAGTGCTCCAGCACCACTAACATGACGGGGCAGCCAAACATACTTCAAAACATACTTGGGATGAATGGGGCGGATCCGGAAGTTGATGCTGTGATCACGAGACGTCTAGAGACAATTGCGCAATAATCTGAACGGCGACTGCTGTCGACCAAGATTAAAACAAACTTTTCCACAGGTAGGTTTTTTTTTTGTAATTAATTAATTCATTAATTAATTGTTTGTGTCTTTCTTTTTTTCTTTTTTTTTTAACGGAGCTGGAGGAATTAGAAAGTTATATTCTACGACCGTTGCTGTGTCATGGAGCAGGCGAGTGTGTGTTCTGCCGCTGCTTCTCAGTCTAAGCGACCAAGACCCACATATTCACCAAAAATAACGCCCGAGAAATTACAGCAGGGCACCGAGGTTAGTGATATCCTTTTCTCTATTGAGAATAAACTTAACAGCATGGATGGTAGACTGGCGCTGGTTGAGCTTCTTCATAAAGAATTCCAAAATTTGTGGGAGAGCCTTGAGTTTAGTCAAGCGCAGCTCGTCTCTCGTGGGGGAAAATAACAGCCTGAAAAAATCAGTAACCACACTAACCACGCGGCGTGGCGTTGTTGAGGGAGAAAATCGGAAAATGAAGGAGACAGTTCTCAGTTTGCAGTCACACAGCATGAGAGATAACCTCGTTTTTTCTGGAATTGTTGGAAAAAATAATGAAAATCCAGAACAGCTGGTCCGAGAATTTATGTCATCACAACTAAAACTATCCCCCGAAGTCACAAACTCAATTACCTTCCACCGAGTCCACCGGATAGGGCAAAAGAATTCCTAGAATAAACGTCCCAGACCTATTGTTGCCAAATTTGAACATTTTAAGCAAAAAAGTTTGGTACAGAGGCAGGGCAAGCAGCTTAAAAACACCAATTATGGTCTAAATGATCAATTTCCACAGGAAATCTTGGAAAGGAGAAGGAAGCTTTTTCCCATTAGGAAACAAAACATCCAAGAAGGTAAACGAGCTATTGTTTCTATATAGATGGCAAGCTGTTTATTGATGAAAGTATAACTCCCTGGTTATTCTAGAGCCCTTTTTTTTGAGTTATTTTTTTATTTATTTATTTACTATTTTATATATTTCTTTTTCTTTTAGCTACAGGTGGAAAAAGAGTGGGATTGTGCGCAGGTTTCTTACTCAATTTCAGTTTAATTTGTTAACATTTGTCAAAATGTTTATTTCTTTGTTGTTGAGGTTGTTGTTTGTCTGTTGTAGTTTTTTTTTTTTTTTAAGGTTTTAGGTCATTGTTGTATGTTGTCTGCATTTTTCCACGACTTACTAACCTTCATGTCTGTTTTTTCTCATACTTCTGGTTTATAGGAAATAACTTGAAATACATGTACCCCATTTGCTGGCAAATGGCACAGAGACATCATGCGCGCACCCCCAATTATATATGCATAGGTGTATACACACAACATATACAGTATATACACATATATGCATACATTACAGACATATAATCACATAGGCACATTTAGTTAGTCTTTAGTACACAACCAGTTAGTGAAAACATGTCTGCATTTTAAGTTTGTCACGTGGAACATACGTGGAATTGGAAGCAGGGAGAAGAGGCTAAAAGTTTTTAATCGATTGAACGATCTACAGGCAGACTTTGTTTTATTGCAGGAGACACATGTCTCTAAGTCGTCTGTAGATGCGCTCACCTCCCCGGAATTCCCCCATCTAACAAAGGGGGTAGCTATACTGGTAAATAGAAGAATACACTTTGTTATGAATAACACCATAATAGATCCAGAAGGTAGATTTATAATACTAAAAATTTCAGTCCAAAATTTGGATATATGTATTGCAAGCGTTTATGGCCCAAATATTGATGACCCATCCTTTTTTTCACACTTTTTTCACTTCTCTTCTGAGCACTTGGACACCACACTTATTATAGGAGGGGACTTCAACTTGGTATTAAACCCTGCAATCGACAGGCTCAGTACATTGGGGATTTACCGAAAATCGCTGGCTACTGACACTCTCAAACAGTACATGAATGATTTTGGTCTTTGCAATGAATGGCGATCTCTTCACCCAATTCTTCAGGAATACACTTTTTTTTCATCAGTTCATAGTTCACATTCGCGTCTAGATTTCTTCTTAGCCAGTAACTCTATTGTGAGGGACATCACAGACACTGAAATATGTTCAAATCAAGCTATTAGCGATCACCATCCAGTTTCTCTTACATTAGTAAATGGGGAAGCTACAAGGGAAACTAGGAGCTGGAAATTTAATATATCACTACTGAAAGATCAAGACTTTATTAACTATTTTAATAAAGAGTGGGAATCATATCTGGAATATAATGATGTGCCAGGAATATCCCCAGGTGTTCTTAGGGAAGCAGCAAAAGTGGTCATGCGAGGTAAAATAATCTCTTATTGTTCATATAAGAATAAAAAAGAAAAAGCACTGGTACTGGTCTTAGAACAGAAGACTAAATCACTTGAGACAACCTGTGCCATTTCCCCACAGGAACAGGCACTTAACGATTTGAGAAAATTAAAGCTGGAATTAAAAGAAATTACAAACAAAAGAGCACAGTTTTTAATACAAAGACTGCGTCTTGAGAACTTTGAACACAGTAATAAATCGGGGTGATATCTTGCGAACCAGCTTAGATTGAATAAAGAAAAAACAACTATCCATTCTATCAAGGATATGACTGGAAATATTACCCATGTGCCTGAAGAAATAAATAACTCCTTCAGAAAGTTTTATGAAAATCTTTACTCATCACAGGTTAACCCATCAGACTTGGAGATAAATACATTTTTGGACAATATTAATTTACCACAATTAAAAAATGAACAGATTGCGGCTCTGGATGCACCTCTTCAGGTGTTTGAACTTCAGGAGGCACTTAAACACATTCCAAACAACAAAGCCCTGGGACCAGATGGTTTTCCAGTAGAATTTTATAAAGAATTTTGGCCTGTGATGGCACCTACTTTTTTTAAAATGGTGAACCAAATCAAAGAAGATAATGTAATTCCTCCGAATATGAATTTGGCTAGTGTTATCCTGCTCCTTAAACCTGGAAAAGAACCTACGCTTCCATCCCATCTCACTTATGAATGTCGGTCTCAAAATAATTTGCAAAGCTCTCGACAAAAGACTGGAAAGGATAATCCTGTTTATTATACACCCAGATCAAACAGGTTTTATCAAGGGTAGGCACTCGGCTGATAATACACGCAGGCTATTTAATTTAATAGACTACTGCAAGATCAATAATGTAGAAACTACAATCTTGTCCCTGGATGCAGAGAAAGCCTTTGACCGTGTTAACTGGAAATTTCTTTTTATGGTGTTAAACAAGTTTGGGTTTGGTTCATCTTTCATAAACTGGATTAAAACACTATATAGGTGTCCAGTTGCATCTGTCCCAACAAATGATCAGACTTCCTGAAGCTTTAATCTCCAGAGAGGTACTAGGCAGGGGTGTTCACTCTCTCCCTCACTTTTTACCATATTTATTGAACCATTAGCAGCAGCCATATGACAAAATGTTGATATCAGAGGTATTCAAACTGGAGAAAAGGAACATAAGGTAAGTTTTTATGCTGATGATGTATTGATTTTCCTTGAAAACTCAGAAAGATCTCTTCTTCAGACAGTGGCGCTCATTGATAAATTGTCATCATTATCAGACTACTCTATTAACTGGGTAAAATCAATAGCTTTACCCATGAATTGCAATTTCCCAAATACATCTACTATTCCAATACAATCAGGGAATGTTAAATATTTAGGAATAGATATTTCCCCCAGGCTCTCAGAGTTATTGTGACTAAATCATATCCCCCTTTTAAAAATGATACAAGACGATCTTACGCGCTGGAGGACACCACCTTTATCATTAATGGGAAGAGTTGCAACCATTAAAATGATGGTCCTTCCTATAATTAATTATTTTTTCTCAATGAACCCTACCCAACCATCAGTGGCCTGGTTTAAGTTTCTAGACTCAAATATAAGTAAATTTTTATGGAAGGATAAACCATCACGGATTAGTTTAAAAACCCTCCAAAAAGTGAAAGAGTGTGGAGGCTTAGATTTACCTAATTTTTTTAATTACTTTTTAGCCAATAGATTGCAGTTTGTTTCAAAGTGGACAAAATCAACCCCACTAGGGAACCCATGGTTAGATGCTGAACAGGCTCTCTGTGGGTCACTAAATATCTCTGACTTACCTTTTATAAGTCCCTCTATTAAACACCATGACTGTTTTAAAAGTATTAATATCAGTTCCTCTCAGATGGCTTGGTGGAAATTTTTAAAAATAACAGGGTCTTCACTTGTCCCCTGTAAACTCAAGCCCATTTGGAATAATCCTGATATCCTGCAACAAAAGAGGACATTAAAATTTTCACTATGGCAAGAGAAGGGAATAAACAACTTAGAACATCTTATTCAAGGTGGAAATTTTATCCAATTTCAGGACCTAGTGCCACAACACGAAATCAGTGATATAAAGTATTTTGAATATCAACAGCTTAAATCCATAATAAAAGCAAGATTTAATCTTAATCAGACAGATTTTAGAAGTACCAGTTAAGGTTGCAGAGTTTCTAAATCTCTGTTCCCCAAAATTGATATCGAAAATATATGGATGATTATCAAAGTTGGATGAGTCCTTATCTCTTCCAATATCAAAATGGGAGACAGACTTATCGATTAATAAGAAGGAAAGTTTCTGGACACAAATATGTTTAAACACTTTTAAGATGACTAAAAACTCTAACTTACAACTTATACAGTATAAAGTTCTACATAGAATTCATTATACAGGACAAAGGATGTTCAAAATGGGCCTGAGTCACACAAATATCTGCTCTCACTGCACTAGCAATGTCCCGGATAGCTATATGCATGCTATGTGGTCCTGTGCACCGGTTCAAAAGTTCTGGCAGAAGACATGTGAAGACCTGTCAGCATGGCTTGGGTATAGTGTCCCACCCTCACCCACACTTCGCATATTAGGTGATTTAAGGGAAATAAATATAGATGCAAGGATGTCACACATGGTTCTCACTGCCTTATGCATCGCAAAGAAAGCTATCCTCATGAATTGGAAATCAAGAAATAACTTATGCACGACTTATTATAATAACTTACTATTGGATTATATTAGCCTGGAAAGAATGTCAGCCTCCTCAAATAATCAATTGGAGGAATTCAATTCTCTCTGGTCCCCGCTTATTAATTCTACAATCTGAGGGGTGGCGGGCGGTGACTCACTCTCCTTGGCACCTCTGGTGGCTGGCTGCGCCCCGACCGCAGGTGTCCGGGGGGCCTGTTCCGGGGTGGCCGTCTGTCTGGCCCTGGTGGTGGGGTGGGCCGGGGGGTTGGGCTGTGGCCCCTGGCCGGCTGGCCTCGCCAGGGGTCTGGGTCTAGCCCTGGGCCCCTGGTGCTGGGGGGGGAGGCATCCCCCCCCGGGCCGGGGTCGGGTGTGCACCAGCGGTGGGGGTTGTCCCTGGTGCATCCTTGCGCGGTGGGGTTGTGTGTTTCCTGGGGCCCTGGTGCCGCTGCCCACATCCTGGGTTGCCCTCCCCGTTCACTGGGGTCTGCGGGTGTGTGTGTGTGTGTGAGTGTGGGCTTGTGTATGAGCGGATGTGGAAGTGGGTGTGTGTTGAGTGGGCAGGTGGGGTTGTGTGTTTGTGTAGGTGGGTATGCGTGATGGTGGGTGGAGTTGTGTGTGTGTATGGAAGCGGTTACTTGTGGGTAGATGTCTAGGGGGCGGAGGATGTGTGTGTATGGGTAGAAGAGCTTTGTTGGGTGGCAGGTGTTGGGCAGTCCATCTAGTGGCATGGGGGCTGGCGTTTCGGGGCCTGCTTGTCCCGGCCGCCCTGCTGTTGTGTTGGGGGGTGAGGCACTTTGCTACATCGTCCCTGGTGTCATTGGCAGCGGGTGTGTGTTGGTGCTTGGGGGTGGCTGGGGGGTCATTGGTGCGGGTTGATGGACGTGTTTCCATTGGGTTGTTCCGGGGTGGCTGTGGTTGCAGGGCGGCCTGCAGCGCGCCAATGTCAAGTGAAATTCCTTGTGTGTTTCTAACATGCTTGGCAATAAAGCTTTTCTGATTCTGAGCTGTCGGTGTGCATCTGGGGTGGGTGGTTGTGGGCCTGCGTGGGCGCTCGGGGGTGTCTCCTGGCGTGTTGGGCGCTGTGTGGGTCCGGCCCATTGTTCACTGTTGTGACTGCCAGAGTTCGTTAACCACCTGAACAGGAAAGGTTGTCCAGGGGGTGGCTGCCCAACAGGGACAACCAGCAACGAAGAGGAGGGAGGAGCAGAGGAACCCACGAAGACATCAGGCGGAGGAGGAGGAACCGCGACAGCCTCGAGCAGAGGAGAGGGTACCACTATGACCCCAGGCAGAGGAGAGGGGACCACGATGCCCACGGACTGGCCAACAGCACCCTCAGTGGTCCCGGACTGGGACATCGCAGCGGTGGCTCTGGGCTGGAGCTTCTCTTTACTGTTTTTGGATGTTGGAGAATGTGGTGTGAATAAAACTGATCCTGAGAAATAAACTCAGCCTCGTCTTTTCACACGTCTCCACACTGTAATATTTATTGAAAGTCTGCAAAGCTCAGCCAAAACAGGATATACTTGCATAAAAACAATTAAATCAAAATGATGAAAATTAAAAATCAAACCAAAAAACTGATTGAAAAACCTTGATTCAAAAAGTTGAAAGTTGTAAAATCAGTCATGTGATCCATCCATCCATCTTCTACCGCTTAATCCTTTCGGGTCGCGGGGGGGCTGGAGCCTATCCCAGCATCTTTGGGCGAGAGGCAGGGTACACCCTGGACAGATCGCCAGTCCATCACAGGGCCAACACAGAGAGACAGACAACCATTCATTCTCACATCCATACCTAAGGACAATTTAGAATCCCCAGTTTTGATGCCAATTAACCTAACTTGCATGTTTTTGGCATGTGGGAGGAAACCGGAGTGCCCGGAGTAAACCCACGCAGACACGGGGAGAACATGCAAACTCCACACAGAAGGGTCACCGATGGTCTGGGGGTGGGATCGAACCCACGATGGTCAAGGGTGGAATCGATCCCATGACCTTCTTGCTGTGCTGCCACTGTGCTAACCACTGCGCCACCGTGATCAAAAATCAAAAGTTTCAAAAAACATAAAAATTCAAAAATCACAATTAAATCAAAATGACTAAAATTAAAAATCAAACCAAAAAAACTGATTGAAAAACCTTGATTCAAAAAGTTTAAAGTTGTAAAATCAGTCATTTTAGATTAGATTAGATTATTGTAATTCTTTATTATCAGGCTGTCCTAAAACATCTTTAAAAAGTCTTCAGCTGATCCAAAATGCTGCAGCAAGAGTTTTAACAGGTACTAGAAAGAGAGATCATATCTCTCCGGTTCTGGCCTCCCTTCATTGGCTTCCCATAGAGTTTAGAATTAAGTTTAAAATCCTTCTTCTTACTTACAAAGCTCTAAACAATCAGGCTCCTTTTTATTTAAAAGATCTGATACTACCGTATTATCCTAACGGAGCACTACGCTCCCAAAATGCAGGATTACTTGTAATACCTAGAATCTCCAAAAGTACAATGGGAGGCAGAGCCTTCAGTTATCAAGCTCCTCTCCTGTGGAATCAGCTGCCAATCTGGATTCGGGAGTCAGACTCGATCTCTGTTTTTAAGAATAGGGCTAAAACCTACCTTTTTGATATATCCTGTGGTATATATTACTCATATATTCCATACCTACATTTGTTAGAGCATGTGGAAATGTTTGGGACAACATATACAAAGGAACTTCACACCTCTGAAAGGACAAAGGAATCTCACCGCCGTGTGAAGACCAATGAAGTCACAGGACGCGGCGGCAACAGACTTGACACCTTCACCCCCTAAGGCGAGGAGAGGTTTTCCCATCACCTCCCAAGACGAAGGGAGGAGTTAACAGGACTAATGGGGGATTAAGATAACGGGGGATTTCAGCTTGTGTTTTGCATGTCTTTGATGTGTGCCTGTATTTAACCAGCGAGCTGGGCAGAACTCTTTCTCTTTGCCTTCTGCCAAGCTCTGCACCAGATGAGACAAGATAGAAGAGTTGTTCATTAAAGACTCTGCTTTTTTAATACAAAACCGCCTCATCATTTCCAGCTCTTCTACACTGGTGACCTTGACGCGAGTATGGACCTGAGGCGTTCTTCAAGCGACTCATCCGTGGCGAATCTGACATACGCCAGCGACGACACAGACGAGGGAACAAGCAGACAGCTGTTCCCCCCGGCAGAGGGTACCGAGAGAGCTCAACCGAGCTCCAGCACCGCCGTGAGAGCCGAGGCAAGGTACTCTCACCCGGCGGACACAACAGTGATGATGTGCACGAACGCCGTCGCTGTTAAACTGCCAGATTTCTGGCGAGAAGACCCGGCCTCTTGGTTTCTTCAAGCCGAAGCCCAGTTCATACTGGCGTGCATCACGGCGGACAATACTAATTTCTACCATATCGTCTCCAAACTCGACTCCGCCACTTCGAGGTGTGTGCAGAGCTTGATCCAGCGACCACCGGCCCGGGACAAGTATGAGACACTCAAGGCGACCATCGTGGCGAATTACGTCCCGTCGGCGGACGAAAGAGCCGAAAAAATCCTGGCAGTCTACGGCCACAGAGGGGGCAATCCAAAGACCCTCATGGAGGATTTACTGCAGCTCAAGGAGGAGGACAATGATAATTTCCTCTTTCAATTTATTTTCCTCAGCACGCTACCACCACACATGAGAGGGACACTCGCCAGTATGAAGTGCAACAATCATCAGGACTTCAGCACACTGGCCAACGAGGCTTATCGGCTCGTCAACGTCTGCAGAGATCGGACACCCACAGCGGCATCCGCAGACCTCAAAACTGACGCCCCGAACCTTGGAGAGTCACAAACCACGGAGCAGACTCAACCCACGGTGACAGCGGCGCGGCCCAAGCGCAACAAACAGAATGACGTCTGTTATTATCACCACCGCTTCGCCGAGAAAGCCTGGAAATGTGTTCCCCCCTGCAAGTTTACGATGTCGGGAAACGCCAAAGCCGAGGGCCGTTAACGGCAGCGGTTCTCTGCGAGAAAAATAAGCTGTTATACGTGACTGATGGACACACAGGCAAGCAGTTCCTCATCGACACGGGAGCCCAGCTGAGTTTCGTCATGCCCTCCCACGCAGATCAAGCCATGGGCACCCGGGGCAATGGAGCAGTGGCAGCCAACGGCTCGGACATCGACACGTTCGGGGAAAAGAGCCTGCATCTCCTCATTCACGGCCGCAGCTACAGATGGACATTTGTTGTAGCGGCGGTGAGTTTTAACTTGTTAGGTGCAGATTTTCTGTGTGCACACGGGTTATTAGTTGATCTAGCAAATAGGCGCCTGGTTAATGCACTGTCTTTTGCTTCTATTCCATGCTCAGCTCGAGTCTCTCCACCACCTGTGCAGGCCAACGTCACTACGGCAGGAGGTAAGTTTGAGCAACTCCTCTCCCAATTTCCAGCACTCACAACCCCCAAATTCTCAGCCACTGTAGCCAAACACGGGGTTAAACACTTCATTCCAACAACGGGACCTCCCGTTTTTGCCAAAGCTCGCTGCTTAGACGCGGCCAAGCTCAACATAGCAAGGGACGAGTTTGCAGCTCTTGAAAAATTGGGCATTGTCCGACGCTCAAAGAGCCCTTGGGCTTCACCACTTCACATGGTTCCGAAATCCGACGGTTCTTGGAGACCGTGCGGAGATTACCGCAGATTAAACAACGCCACAGCGCATGACCGCTACCCCATCCCTCATATACAGGATTTTTCACTGCATTTAGCGGGCGCGCGCATTTTTTCAAAGATAGACTTAGTCTGCGGTTATCACCAAGTCCCAGTCCGAGCTGAAGACATTCCTAAAACAGCGGTTATAACCCCTTTCGGCCTTTTTGAATTCCTGCGAATGCCGTTTGGCCTCAAAGGCGCTGCTCAAACTTTTCAATGCATGATGGACGCAGTCTTACGCGACCTCCCCTTTGTTTTCGTCTACCTCGACGACATGCTGGTAGCCAGCTCATCAGAAGAGGAGCACGAGCAACACCTTACTACCGTTTTTCAGAGGCTAGAAGAGCACGGACTAATAATTAATCCAGCCAAATGCAAATTCGGCGTATCGCAAATTGATTTTTTGGGACATAGAGTCTCCCCGAAAGGGGCAGTCCCGCTTCCAGACAAAATTCATGCGATAGAAGGTTTTCCACGGCCCCAAACGGTCAAATCGCTACAGGAATTTTTGGGGATGGTTAATTTTTACAACCGTTTCCTCCCTCATGCAGCTCAGCTCATGCAGCCCCTGTATGATGCGCTCAAAAAAAAGAAAGTTTCCCACGCGGTTGAATGGACCCCGGAGCGCGAACACGCTTTCGCGGAAGTAAAAAACGCCCTAGCTAACGCCACAATGTTAGTCCACCCAGATCCCTCGGCCCGCATTGCTCTAACCACAGATGCTTCAGACCTGGCCATAGGGGCAGTTGTAGAACAACTTGTCAGCGGGGTCTGGCAACCTTTAGCATTCTTTAGCAAATCGCTAAACCCGACGGAACGCAAATACAGCACTTTTGACAGGGAGCTGCTGGTGCTTCATTTGTCCATCCGCCATTTCCAGTTTTGGTTAGAAGGGCGGAGTTTCACGGCTTTTGTGGACCATAAACCGCTCACTTTTGCTATGGCTAAAATTTCAGAACCTTGGTCGGGCAGACAACAAAGACAGCTAGCTGCGATTTCAGAGTTCACCACAGACATTCGACATGTAGCGGGCAAACTTAACGTAGTAGCGGACTGTCTCTCTCGCGCTGTGGCACCACCAGAGCACGAGGAGACAGATTACATTGCTTCAGCAACGGAGCTTTTCTCTAACGCAAACACATATGCAGCACCTATCCTTGAAGGGATAGATTATGCAGCCATGGCGGAAGAACAAAGCAGTGATGCGGACGTGCGCGCGCTCCTGTCTGGACCAACAGGGTTAAGGCTGGAGAAAAAAGGGTTGCGCGACGGCGTGCCCCCCCTAATATGCGATGTTTCAACCGGCCGACCTCGCCCGTTAGTACCAGCTGCTTGGCGCCGCCGTATTTTCGACGCAATTCACTCCCTAGTGCACCCAGGTGTGCGCGCCTCAGTCAAAATGGTTGCCGGAAAGTTTGTGTGGCCAGGCCTGCGTAAAAACGTAAAAGAATGGGCAAAAACTTGCATTCCTTGTCAACGCGCCAAAGTACACAGACACACAAAAGCCCCTCTGGAGCCTTTTCCCATCCCTGCTAGAAGGTTCGACCACATTCATGTCGACCTCGTGGGGCCACTGCCTTCCTCCCAAGGTTTCACACACCTGCTAACAATGATAGACCGCACCACGCGCTGGCCAGAGGCAGTCCCTCTAGCAGCAACTACAGCGGAGGAAGTCGCTCGCGTTTTTCTAACGAATTGGGTGGCACGTTTCGGCGTCCCATCAGACATCACGTCAGATAGGGGGCCTCAATTTGTCTCAGAGCTCTGGTCAGCCATGTCCAACAGTTTAGGGGCAACCATTCATCGCACCACCGCTTATCACCCTCAGGCTAATGGGTTATGCGAGCGTTTTCACAGGTCCTTAAAGGCCGCCCTCAGAGCCTCATTAACGGACACAAATTGGGTAAATAAACTCCCCTGGGTTTTATTGGGGTTGCGTGCAGCACCTAAAGAGGATTTAGACGCTTCCCCTGCAGAATTAGTCTTTGCCCAACCTATCAGACTCCCAGGTGAATTTTTACCGGAGAACCCGGAACCAGGGCACCTCCCAGTCCCAAGGTTTTTAGGCAGTAACGGACCGGACTCTCTCCACGGTCCAGCTCATCACTCCTTTCCGCAAGTTTTTGTTCCTCAATCTTTAAAAAACGCTGAGTTTGTTTTTGTTAAGCATGAAGCCCTAAAACCAACGTTACGCCCAGTATACGATGGCCCATACAGAGTGCTGGAAAATGGTGACAAACACTTTGTGCTTGATTATGGGGATAGAAATGAAACGGTCAGCATTGACAGACTCAAACCTGCTTTCTTGTTGAGAGACGAACCTGCACAGTTGGCGAGAGCACCTCGGCGAGGCAGACCCCCCAAGGAAAAAGTCTCAGCCCCCAGGCAGGGAACAAATAATCTCTCTCCTTCCCACACTGCAGATGCCTCACAACAAGGTCCCAGCAGGACGTCTAAACCAACCTACAGCAGCTTTGGGAGAAGATTGAAACCCAGACAGCACAGGGACTGATTCCAACACTCCGCAGTTTTTCGCTAATTGTGCTGCAACAGTTTAGGACTGACGTATGATTATACTATGCTGTTATGTTCTCACTGAACTCTCTTAGGAGCATGGCTGCTCGAAAGTTTCTTCTGTGGCAACAGCTGTAACACGTAGTATGTCTTAGTAATTACCCTAGACTGTGAATCTTTCTGTGTCCTTTCCTAGTTGTTTGGGGGGCCTGTGGTATATATTACTCATATATTCCATACCTACATTTGTTAGAGCATGTGGAAATGTTTGGGACAACATATACAAAGGAACTTCACACCTCTGAAAGGACAAAGGAATCTCACCGCCGTGTGAAGACCAATGAAGTCACAGGACGCGGCGGCAACAGACTTGACACCTTCACCCCCTAAGGCGAGGAGAGGTTTTCCCATCACCTCCCAAGACGAAGGGAGGAGTTAACAGGACTAATGGGGGATTAAGATAACGGGGGATTTCAGCTTGTGTTTTGCATGTCTTTGATGTGTGCCTGTATTTAACCAGCGAGCTGGGCAGAACTCTTTCTCTTTGCCTTCTGCCAAGCTCTGCACCAGATGAGACAAGATAGAAGAGTTGTTCATTAAAGACTCTGCTTTTTTAATACAAAACCACCTCATCATTTCCAGCTCTTCTACATAGCCTACAATTAGGGAGGGATCATGTGTTTCTGAACCCTCCCTTAGTTATGCTGCTAATAGGTTTAGTCAGCCGGGGGACCTCCAGTAATGCACTGGGCCTCACTCCTTTCCTCACTCTCTATGAAATATTTTTTTTTGCTGGTCTGCACCACCACTGTGGTTAGCACTGTTGCCTTACAGCTAGAAGGTTCCTGGTTCGAATCCCCAGGCTGGCAGGGGTTGGAACCTTTCTGTATGGAGTTTGCATGTTCTCCCTGTGCTGCGTGGGTTTACTCCGGGGGTTCCGGTTTCCTCCCACAATCCAAAGACATGCATGTTAGGTTAATTGGTTGTTCTAAATTGTCCCTAGATATCTGTTTCCTATAAGCCCTTAGAATAGAGGGTTAGTACTAGTGAAAGCGCTTTGAGTGGTCTTTGTGATTAGAAAAGCGCTATATAAGTGCAGGTTAGTTAGTTAGTTAGTTGGTCATTAACATCTGTTTGTTCTCTTCATGTCTGTTCTTTTCATCATCTCTATCCCCTCACCCCCCAGCCAGTCGCAGCAGATGACTGCCCCTCCCTGAGCCTGGTTCTGCTGGAGGTTTCTTCCTGTTAAAAGGGAGTTTTTCCTCTCCACTGTCGCCCAGTGCTTGCTCACAGGGGATCGCCTGATTGCTGGGGTCTTTCTGCAACTATGGGGGTTCCCCCCTACAGTTGATAGTGCTATGAGATGACTGTTGTTGTGAAATGGCGCTATATAAATAAAGTTGAATTGAATTGAATTCATTTTATCAAAAATCAAAAGTTTCAAAAAACGTAAAAGTTCAAAAATCACCAATCAGTTCAGAAAATCAAAATGTAAAATCAATTAAAAATATGCAAAATCTGAGAAAGAGTCCAAAATAAAATAACCCCCTTTGCATAATAAAACCTGGTAAAAAACATCTAATTAATTTGTGGATAAATGTCTAAAAAGCCTTGCTGGTGAGATTGGGGAAAAGGGATTATTAAGAGCTGGTCTTCTCCGTCGAGGCTTCCCTTTCACGGGGAAAAAGGGAAGAAGCAGGCGAGGCTGAATAACTGATTATCGAGGCTCCGTCTTCTGTTCTTCCATCAGCTGGGCCCGTGGTCTGCGAAGCTGTCTGCCGGGAAGAGGAAGGTGAGACGAGCCCCTGAAGCGGAGACTTCAATCCAGAGAAATCTTGTAGCCCCGGCTTCCTCTCACTCCTCTGCGGGGATGATGTTAGGCTGCAGGCTGGGAGCGCAGCCAGCTGTGGAGTCTTCACTTCCCTTTTCTACTCGCCCAAAGTGCTATTTTCTCCCTTCTTGCTGCAGAAGATTTATAACTGTTAAAAGGTGAAGAGATGAGATGGTAGTTGATTCATCTTCTTGTGACGGTCTCCCTTTCTTCAGTCTTCTGCTGTGGGATGATGGGGGTCTTGGAGTCCGCCGAAAATGAACATTTTGGGGCTTTTGGGCTTTGTTTATATACCCTCCAACACTCAGTTGTGATTGGCCCACAATCTCACCATAGGCTTTCTGGCTCCTGTGATTGGCTTAACGTTAACTTTTATATAACAATTACCTCATTCTGCACATTCCCCCCCCCCCCCCCCCCAATTTCAGTAAAGCCATGTGCCGTTCATGTCCTCAACTCATGGCCGTCTGGCTTGCTTATCTCATCATTTTCCATCACCAAAATACCTCAATTTGCTGTTCCAACCAACTTTCACTTCCTCATTTTCACATGCTTTTCCAGTCACTGTCCCCACATAAACCTTCCTTTGTGCAGTTAAAATGTACATACAATCACACAGTTTGATTACATTCATTATTTCTGTTGATTATATACATTACATACATTTCTTAATCAATGAGTATACATTTGCTTTACTGATTACACAGGATATTATATTCCATAGCATATGCTTCCAATATTGCTTTGCATTCAGTCCTATGATTCACCAGTCATGTCTGCTCCCATCTTTTCTGACCACAGGAGTGTGGGCCTTCTGATAATTTTGTGACCCTTGCTGACCTCCCTGTGATGTCTTCTGTGTTCTTGGACCACTTGAAGCAGGATTCCCCATTTTCTTTTCATAGGGGGTATATTGGTATGATTGGGAGGGTCTGTTGCTTTCAGCCTTTTTGTGGTTACTGGGGTCAAGTCGTGGGGTACTCGAACAAAGGCTAAAGAGGGTGATTAGATGACACTGAGTGCACACACAGGTGCAAGAGGCTTGATAAACAGAAGTGAGAGCTAATGGTAGATAGAAAAAAAGTGACTAAAATACAGTTAAAGGCAAAATCCTCGAGAGAATGAGGAGGAGAATATGGAGAGCAAACCACAGACAGCCAGCAACACAGGAAGTGACGATACGTTACCACAGGAAGGTCCCACACTGAATGATAAAGGGACTGCTGTTGGAGTTTTCAACCTCGACAAAGGGGAAACTGCTGCCTTAGAGGCGGGGGTATTCCTCTGGCGGTCTGGAGCTGGGTGGCGGCATCTTGGAGCCGATGGAGCAGGATTGGGCAAATTGGAGGTGGAGCAGGGCGTGTGTCACAGAGTGCGCTTCTGCGTCGGCTTCAGGCTCACTGGAGGCGGCCACCACGTCAGCCCGGGGAAAGATTGTTGGAGGATGGAGAACATGGCCAACAACTCCGCGAACTGGGAAAACCTCCACAAACCTGGGTGCGCCTTGACAATAACGGTCACCAAATTCACACTCCCAGATCTTCTTTGGGCTGTGGGGAGGTGAGAGCTTCATCTACGAATCCCTCGGCAGCCCACTGCTCCTCGACACTCGGGTTTCCTGCTGCCAATCTCACTTTGCTTGGAGGAAGTCAGTGTACTGAGGACATGATGACTCCACAGATAGGTGAGTGAGGAAAAAAACAGAAATACCACAACCTACAGCAGCTGGATCTTCAACTGGTTGGAGCCTTCTGTCATTAATTGCTCCTCAAGACAGGAATGATATGTATGTACAATTTCCCAACAATTTCTTAACACAATATGCATAGATGAGTATATAGCATACACTTGATTATATAAAATGATAATCTTTATGCAAAATATACATTTTTCCAACATTTCCCTCCTGTTTATCATTTTATCAATTTTTAATCACATACAATCATCAGTACAATGTATCTTCTCACGATTTTCTACATGGCCGTCATTTGCATCATTTTCCAAATTAAACAGTAGGATTATCACTACAGTTCCCAGCACAGTTTCTGTTTTTTTAGAGTGAACTTTCCAGCAGCAATATAAGGGATTTTTCTGCAAACAGATTTGTGAAAGCGCACTCCACAGGTTACCTCCTTTGTATCATTACATTTTGGTGAAAAACCCAAATTGAAATTGTTTTTACTACAATTTTTATGAAAAATCGGTGAAGTAAAGTGTTGGATTTACTTTCATTGGGGGCTTTTTGACTTTAAGCAAAGAAGTTCCAGTTCCCGTAGTATTAAATATTCTTATCTTACATCCAGTGTAATCAGTAACAGTAACATTCAATCTATTAAGATATCTTGTTGATAAACTCCCCACTAACCAACTTATAACATTATCACTTGAGTTAATCAGAGTAAGATGGGAATTCATAGCCGTTGTCACTCCAGCTGTTTCTTCTTCACTGAGTGGAACAGGAATCATGGGTACTGCAGTCTTGTGTGAGTGGGGAAGCAGTAAGCACACATAACAAGGGGTATTGATCCCCAGTCCTCTCACCGAGCTCACCATTGTCTGGTACCACAGATTATGCATGTAATCCACGTATTGTCCATTGTCTGTACTTCATGGGCTCCTTGGCCTTGAATCAAAAAGGGTCCACCACCCCATTATTATGAAAAGTACGGAACACAGAATCATCAATACTTTTGGTGCCATGCTTCTACCCGAGAGAGTACCCCTCCGGGCCTCATTCTTCACCAGGTTTGAGACCATCTCCCTAATGGAGGAGGCACTCTATGACCTCACACACCAAGGTGTGTATCCCTTTTGTAGCTGGACTTACTCAGGGAAGCAGGTTAGTTCACTTACAGGCACCCATAGTCTCTTTGTGTGAAAGATGAATCCAAGATGGTCGTTCAGCAATACGTACTGCAGTGGGGGTGGTCAACAGCACCTGATATGGCCCAAGCCACCTTACTGAGTCCCAGTGCTGACGATGGTGGTTCTTTTTGAAAACATAGTCTCCAGGCTTCTAGGGGTTATTCTGCCCTTCCTGTGGAGCAGAGAGAGTTCTGACAGTATCAACGTATTCCTTAACTTCACATGCCCTTTTTTAAATGATTTGCTAAAACACCATGTTTATTAGAGGATACCAAAGGCTTTACTTCTGGCAATAACTATGGCCTGTGGAATGCACATTCAAAGGGTGACAATCCTGTCTTTGCATCGGGTATGGTATTTATAGTCATTTTCACTATTTTTAAGGCTTCTGGCCATGCTTTTCCTGTGTCCTTCATGACGTTTGCAAGCATTTGTTTTACAGTAGCATTTTTTCTCTCTACAAGGCCTGCACTTTGTGGGTGGTAGGCGGTATAAAATTTGATCTTTCTTCCTACAGCTTGGGTTAAGTCTTGAACTGTTTGGGCTGTAAATGAGTTCCATTATCTGCATAAATCAGTTTTGGAACCCCCAAAGTGGAAAAAACATGATTCAATAGAGTTTCACACAAATGCAGCATTTGGTGTGGATGTGGGATGAATTTCTGTCCTCTTTTTAAAGGTGTCAGCCAACACCAGGCAATATTGTAATTTCCCATGCTTACACAATTCAATAAAATCCATACACCATTGACTAAAAGGCTCTTTTGGTATGGGAAATTTTCCTTGTCTCGTTCTCATTGCTCCTTGGGCATTATTTTGTAAACAAATGATGCACTTTTGGCATGTTGTTTTTACTTCTTTCAAAATATTAGGACAGAAAAAGTGCTTTATGGTCTCTTCACTGTTAGAAACCACAAGCTTCTAGGGACAACCTTAATTAAAAGTGAAAAGTGGACACAACTGACAATTTTTTTTTTTCTTCAATAATTTACCACCTCTGCCCCATTTGGCTGCTCCTTAGGGACAACATTTGTTGGCCATTGGGAGCAGACAAAAGAGGGAGGGAAAAGGCAAATACGCAAACATTGCCAGTGCATACTATGAGATTAAAGACTTAACGGGCTGTTAAAGAATGATTACCACACTGGATTGTTTGGAGTAATGAGAGAATCATATGATGATGGAGTTGATAGCATGGTAGATAGTGTTACAGCTTCCCTACATCAGACTCGACTTTGTGACCCCCCCTTAAAGAAAGAAAAAGTCTAATCAAAGATTTCTAACTCCTTGGTTCAACACAGAAACTCGTAGCTTAAAACAGAAAACTCGTCAATTTAGAAAATGGCGCTCCACTGATTTAGATGAAATCTATTTAGCTTGGAGTAATCATCTTTTATAAAAAAAAATATCTTAGAAAAGATAAAACAAGTTATTATTCTGCATTAATAGAAGAGAACAAAAATAATCTCAGGTTTCTTTTCAGCACTGTAGCCAGGCTGTCAGGACTCTGTCGCCTGATTGCTGGAGTCATTCTGCAAGTATGGGGGTTCCCCCTATAGTTGAAAGTGCTATGAGATGTTTGTTGTTGTGAAATAGCGCTATATAAATAAAGTTGAATTGAATTAAATTGAATTCATTATTGATCATTTATTGATAATTTTTATGTATTATCTTTTTCTGAGGATTGCTAATTATTTTGCTAATTAATTTCTTTGATACCCCCTGTTTTGATACATGGATATGCACATGCAGCAAAGTTACAGGGTATTTGCTTGATTCTTTTGCTGAAAGGAAGTGTGCTACCACTTTTAATTTAGATGAAAATTTGTGGGTAGCACAGCTCCTTCAAAATGAGATTTCAATAATCATGGCTTCTTTTGTGACATCTCGAACTAATTCACAAATTCTATTTAAGAAAAACAAAATAACTATCTGTGCATTTTTGATATGCTTCAGCATTGATAAATAAGATCAGTTTGTCCAGTTGAACACAGATGGGTTGAATTTGAATAAATGAATAAAGATTGTGTCACACTCTTTCAGTCAATGGAAAGGTGGACATTTTGCCTAATTAGAATTAAGATAAGATAAGCTTTTATTAGTCCCACAATGGGGAAATTCCAGGATTGCAACAGCACAGGGATAGCAACACTCAGAGCAACAATCAGAAGGCAAGAAAAAACAAGAACATCTAGTAAATATATGTACATATTACTATAAATAAATATATATAGACACACAGTGCGGAGCGTTATGGTTGGTGAATGTGCAGCAGAAAGTCTAAGCTCTCTCTCCGCGGATGCAGCGGGCCAGCTGGAAGTCTTTGGGTATGATGGTGACCCTCTTGGCGAAGAAGAGACCCACCAGGTGGGCCTCGCTGGTCTCCTGCAGAGCCATGACGGCGAAGCTCAGGAAGCGCAGGACGGTCTTGAAGTCCTGAGCGATCTTCCTCACCAGGCGCTGGACGGGCAGCTTACGGATGAGCAGCTCCGTTGATTTCTGGTAGCGACGGATCTCTCTCAGAGCCACGGGCCTGTGACGGCGAGGCCTCTTCACTCCGCCGGTGGCCGGAGCGCCTCTCCGAGCAGCCCTGGTGGCTAGCTGTCTCCTGGGGGGGCTTCTTCCTCCAGTAGATTTTACGGGCGGTCTGCTTGGTTCTTGCCATCGCTCTTTATTATTCTGTCTTATATTTCTTGCACTCCGCCTAAACTCCAGCCTGGCACCCGTGTCGTTTTCGCTACAGCTCCCGGTATGTCGAGTTTCCCATTAGCACCGGGCGGTGGCCGAGTGCTAGCTAGCACCAGCTCCTCCCCGCTGCAACGTCTCCCGCTGCAAACAGTGGCTCCGTCTGCCGACCCAGGAGACCCCCGGGGCGATCCGTGCGTCCGTGATATATATACAGAGTGAAAGGTGTAGAAAGAAGAAGGAAGATAAAAAAGGCTGTTGCAACGGGCAGCCGACTCGTGTGGCGCCACCGGTCCGGCGGAACCGGAACCGGTTTTTTACAAGGAATGCCTCATTTTATACATTCCTTGGTAAATTATGGGGTGGAATGTAGTTCACCCTGACCCGGCTTGGCCACCGCCAAGTCAGGAAAACGCATTCCTCATTACTGTTACATTTCTGAAATATGATGTTGTCACACCATTATGTGGTGAGTAACATCAAATGTATCCTGTAGTGCAAAATCATACAAAATCATATAAACATTACATTTGTAAAGTCAGAGTCATTTAAATCAGTATACCTTATGTCATTTACAATGTCATACAAAGTCATACTTAGCTTCAAAAAATGCTGATTTATTTAAGGATCCTTTCTCCTGTGGTCAGTCAATGTCAATGTCAGTTATTATTTTTATTATTTTATTACATAGGTCACCAAAGATTTATTAAATTAAAAGGTAATTGATACCATATTTTCAGGTTTCATTGATTATTCTATATGATTTTAATGCTTTGTGCAACTTTTTGCACATAAATTAACAGGTTTTTCTTAAAACATTTGCAACTTTTTTCATGTAAAATCGCAGTTTTTTCCACAAAAGTTTGCACGTTTTTCTGAATAAATGTGCAACATTTATCCCCATAAAGTTGCAGGTTTTTCTTGATCAATGTGCAACTTTTTACAGGTAAATTTACAGTTTTTTTCTTAATGCTATTATAATTGTGTCTGGTGCATATAATGAGCCAATGTCTGATTCACTGTATTTTTCCATTGTCTCAGAGCTTGAAAAGACTGTCTGTTTTTTAGTGTGAGATTAGGTTGAACTAGATTGTAAATAATAACGAGGGTTTCATTGTTTTATCATGCAAATGCTTGAGGTTAGGGTGACTTAGCTGACCACGTCAAGCTAAGATACCAGCAGAATGTTCAGTGCTGATTCTGTTTATTCTTATGTAGGTCAAAATGACACAGCTCACTAATCAGTCTTTTTGTGGTATGTCTGTCTTTTCAGTTCATAGATTTACCATAAATTTACCAAGGACCTTAGACCTTACCAGGCCAAAGGTCGAAATGTAAATAAGATTGCACATCATTTATTAAAAGCGTAAGTATAGTATTACTTAAAAAAGGCAACAATATACAGGGATGAGAATCCTCCGCAGATCCGCGGAATTCCTCGGATTTGATCTTGTCTAGGGTCATTCTCGTGAATCTTCTAAATTCGAGGAGAAAATTTTAGGGGGGGGGGGGTGAAGTATGTTATGAGTGGCGAGTCGTATTTTCGATCGGCTGCTAAAATCCACCACGCAGAACGCGCTTCCCAGTGAGATCATAATGTAACAAGGCCACTAATTGGTTGATACTTATTGAAGCAACCAGTTGGCGATTTTGTTAGATTTCCTTTGTCATATCCAACACGCGGAGCGAGATGCAAATGGCGGACAGTTCAATCAACCGAGTTTTCCCGATTTCGTGAAAATGGTGAACCTAAAACTCACGAAAGACAACAAAGCAAGAATTTTAGAAATCGACAAAGGGATAAGGAACAAGTTCCGTTGGGAGTGGCTCGAAAAAACTGTGTCAATGACTGTAAAGATTGGTAAAAATACCGAAGTTGTCGTTGAAAAAATGGCCGACTTCATCGCGAAATGCGAAGTACCAGGGAAAGCCCAGTGTGTTTATTGCAACAATTTCTTGAGTTATGGATCTCGTGGTTGAGTTGCCTTAGTTGAACACTGTTCAAAACAGAAACATCTCAAAATTGTGGCTACAAGGAGATCGAACTACTCGCTTGTGCTGCATTTAAAACGATCGATGGACACGGTCAAATTCAGATGCCAGTCAATCAAAGTTCATCACAATCGGCCCCGATTACAGCAATTAGTGGTCGGAAGACACATTCCGAGGTAAGATTTTTTCTCGTTATAAGTAATGTACTTGAGAATTTTTGCGTAATGAATTTGTTATGAAATAGCATGTGTAAGTTGTGACGTCATGCCTGTTTTGAAACACTAATAGCATTTGAATGCTGATTATCGATTGTTAATAGATAAATGTTATTACATATTTTCTCACAATTTGAAATGCAATCTAAGAATTTTGAATATAATTTATCATTTTTTGTTTCACTAGGAGGAGTTACATAATGCATGTGTAAGTTCTTTTGTCATGGGTGGTGATGGGTTGCCTTTCCTAAGATATCTTTGCTTTTATTAGTAAACATAATTTCTTTATGGTCATTGCATAAAAATATTAAAAATCTTTTAGGTTTTACTTACTTTCTTAGATTATCTTTCAAATATTAAAATATACTAAAATGCAACTTTTTAATATTCCTAGTAACATTAACAAATGCACACATTAATAAATCAAAATGTTTACAGAATGTCAGTATATTTTAATAAATGGGTGATGGACTTGGTGATGGAATTTTGTTAATATTTATAATTTATTTTACTTGGTTAAATTATTTTGTCTGTTCTAGAACTATGTAAATCTAATTCTGTCAGCTCTAAACATATTAAATAGTAGTAAAATATAATTTAGTATTATTACGTCAACATACCATTCAGATATCATAAATTTTCACATGTGATGCAGCAGCAGATTAAAAAGGTAAACTATAAATGCATTTGTACTTACAGTGGGGGGAAAAAAAGTATTTAGTCAGCCACCAATTGTGCAAGTTCTCCCACTTTAAAGATGAGAGAGGTCTCCAATTTTCATCATAGGTATACCTCAACTGTGAGAGACAAAATGAGAGGAAAAAAAAAAAATCCAGAAAAACACATTGAAGGATTTTTAATGAATTAATTGGTAAATTCCTAAGTAAAATAAGTATTTGGTCAATAACAAAAGTTCATCTCAATACTTTGTTATATACCCTTTGTTGGCAATGACAGAGGTCAAACATTTTCTGTAATTTTTCACAAGGTTTTCACACACTGTTGCTGGTATTTTGGCCCATTCCTCCATGCAGATCTCCTCTAGAGCAGTGATGTTTTGGGGCTGTCACTGGGCAACACGGACTTTCAACTCCCTCCAAAGATTTTCTATGGGGTTGAGATCTGGAGACTGGCTAGGCCACTCCAGGACCTTGAAATCCTTCTTACGAAGTCACTCCTTCGTTGCCCGGGTGGTGTGTTTGGGATCATTGTCATGCTGAAAAACCCAGCCACGTTTCATCTTCAATGCCCTTGCTGATGGAAGGAGGTTTTCACTCAAAATCTCACGATACATGGCCCCATTCATTCTTTCCTTTACACAGATCAGTCGTCCTGGTCCCTTTGCAGAAAAACAGCCCCAAAGTATAATGTTTTCACCCCCATGCTTCACAGTAGGTATGGTGTTCTTTCTCCTCCAAACACAACAAGTTGAGTTTTTACCAAAAAGTTCTATTTTGGTTTCATCTGACCATATGACATTCTCCCAGTCCTCTTCTGGATCATCCAAATGCTCTCTAGCAAACTTCAGACAGGCCTGGGCATGTACTGGCTTAAGCAGGGGGACACATCTGGAACTGCAGGATTTGAGTCCCTGGCGGCGTAGTGTGTTACTGATGGTAGCCTTTGTTACTTTGATCCCAGCTCTCTGCAGGTCATTCACAGTGTTTTAGACACTTCCGGTTCCTGTAGGGTGAGGACGCACAAGCTGAGGCTCCCAGGCTCCCAGTTTCGTTTCTGTTTAAAACGCAGCTAAACAGTTTAGACCTGGCGTTTTTGAGCTTTTTTGAGCTTTTCTTGCTACTACCGCTGGAGATTAAACTTGTTCGTGCCAAAAAAGGAGTAATTGCCAAAAGTAACTGGTGAAACTATCGAGCCCCCCACCCTCAGGGAGAACAAAAGACCACGAGGACCGCAGCGGAGAGAGAGGACGGTGGGAATTTACAGCGGCAGCGCACAGGACCGAATGACGCCGGAAGAGTGACCAGCTGGCAGCGACGCCGCAGTGCTGGATGAAAGGCGATAAAACAGCTAAGTAAAGGAACGTGCTCACTGTCTGTGTTTGTGTGGTGAATTTTTGTTAGCCACGGTGCGTTCACGGGAGGCTAAGTTGTGCTGCATTGTATGCTGTAGATTCCCCCTGGACAACAGAACCAAAGAGCCGCTCCTCTTCTCTCCACTTGTCACCTGCCTGCCATCTCTACTCGGGCACGGAGCATTCCCTCCTCGAGGCGTACAAGAGGGCCTTGGACGAGCCCGGACACTTCGGTGCTTAACTTCCAGGCTAAGGAGGATGTTAGCGGGAGTTCCTGGCCGGACAGTCAGTGAATGCATCACGCTGGATTTAAGACAGAAGGTTTTCCTCTTGTAGCGCAAGAAGTGACTCTGGTTGAAAGAATTATATTGCTTCTTTCCCTTATGTGCTTTTTCAGGATATTCATGCTATATATAATATTTATTGTGGGGTAGTCTCTTATTTTGAGCACTTTGGGAATGTATGTATGGTTTCTATGAGAGTGTATGACTTCAAAAAAGATGGCTGCCACCAGAGTGAGGAGTGGTCTGATGGGACACTTTCTGCCTATAAACTTATTCTTATTACTATCTTTGTGTCTCTGTAACTGCAACAAGAAGGGTTTTCCGGACAACTCAACTAAAGGTGAAGCTAAAAAGTTTTATTTATATGGATTTGGACATGGACATTTCACCCTGTACTCTATCTGGTCTGCAAAAGCACTGAGAAAAGGCTCCCAAAACAAGACAAACATGAAGGGTAAGCAAATATCACAATATGGCAGAGGCTTTACAGTTAAAGTACTATTAGCACTGCTACTTCTGGCAGGGGATATTCACCTTAACCCTGGACCTGCCACTATTAAACAGCAGACCACTGGGTTAGCACAAACATCTGAGCTGGCGAATTGGTTGTTTCTATCTACGGCCCTTCATAGCGAGTCGGGTGAGTCGAATTGCACTGAACAGACTCACATGTCTGATCCTGCTGTAAACAGCTGCGCTACGTCCAAACTTTTGGAAACAGGAGCGGTTAAACAAATTACAAATGAGGCGAGATCCGAAAACCGTGCTGTTCAAAAGCAAAAACAACATCTATTTTTCCAAACTGTTAATCATGCACGAGTTCTCTGGGACGCAAAGGCTAAACCAAAGGGGATCCTCGGCGGACATCTAAACATACGAAGCATAATCCCCAAAAGAGATGAGATTTCGGTGTTGCTGTCTGACTCAAATCTGGACTATCTTTGTCTCTCAGAAAGCTGGCTACACAGTAACATTGACACCAATATGATCGATATTATGGGCTATCAGTGTTTTAGAAAAGACAGGCAGCCAGGGAGGGGAGGAGGTGTTTTAATTTACATCAAAGAGAAATTTAAATGCCAATTGGTTGATTTGAATACTTCACTTGAATGTTTAGCAGTTAATGTATGTCTCTCACCGGTAATGAATTTCAACATCGCAGTATTGTACAACCCACCCTCACACAATTCTTCTTTTTATAATGAATTAAATGATCTGGTTAAACAACTTGAGAGGAGCAGAGAAACCATATTTTATGGTGATTTCAATATCAACTGGTCTGATAATAAGGAAAAACAGAAACTGAAAAGCCTCATGACTAAATTTAATTACAAACAAATGATCAAAGGACCCACCAGGATAACCAAACAATCGAGAACACTTATTGACATGGTATTCACTAATAAACCAGAACGAATAACCAGAACCTATAATCTTGTAACAGGTCTCTCAGATCATAACATGGTTCTTGCTGTCAGAAAACTCACTAAAAAGCGACTACAATATTTTGGAGGAGTCGATATTGACAAACCAAATTTTATTATTCCCAAATCAAAAAATGAGGAGTTTGAACATTACTTAGAGAATCAAAATTGGGAGCAGCTCATGTCAATAAACGAAGTAGATGATTGTTGTAACTTTATAACTGCAACAATTACTAAGTCCATAGAAAAATTTACAAAGCAAATTAAAAGTAGACAACAGAAGATTAACCTACCATGGTTAAATAATGAAATAAGAAAACTTATGAAGAGGCGAGACTCTGCATTGAAAACATCATTAACCTCTAAACTGCAAAATGATCACCTTGTGTACAAAAGTTTAAGAAATAAAGTGGTACAAGAGCTGCGAAAATCAAAAGTATCTTATTACAATAAACTGATAGATCATGCAAAGGGTAACAACAGTTCCCTATGGAGGCATTTAAATAACTTAACTAATAAAAAAAATGTTCAGAAGGGGGTAAAGGAACTTAGAATCAATGGCAAGACCATCGGTGACAAGGCTACATTGGCAAATGAATTTAATTCATATTTTGTGGGCTCTGTGGAAGACTTGACAAAAAACTTTGTGCTGCCAAATGTGCTCAACAACACGAATTCAATACTTCCAACAGATAATTTTCACATCGATGAGGTAAATGAGGAGTTAATTGCTGGTATTGTTAAAACACTGTTAAACTCAAAAACTAATGATATCTACAACATGAGCACCTCCTTTCTCAAAACGCACAGCAAAATATTAATCAAACCACTAACTCATCTCATTAATCTCTCCATTAGGTCTAGTACATTTCCATCTGGCTGGAAAAAAGCTGTCGTCATACCAGTTCATAAATCAGGCAGTAAAGACGATATATGCAATTACCGCCCAATCTCTATCTTACCAGTCCTGTCTAAGGTTCTTGAAAAAGTTGTAGCTACACAGCTGATAGACTACTTACAAGACAGTCAACTCCTTCATCCATATCAATTTGGTTTTAGACCAGGATACTCAACAGAAACAGCAAATTGTTGCCTTATTGAAAACGTCAAACAGTCCTTGGACAGGGGTAATGTGGTAGGAGCTGTTTTTCTAGATCTCAAAAAGGCTTTCGATACTGTAAACCACAGTTTGCTTTTATCCAAAATGGTAACTTTTAACTTCTCCCCAGATACATTAGAATGGTTTGCATCTTATCTCCAGAATAGAGAACAGTGTGTAAAAGTTCACCAGGATAAATCCTCATTTTTAAACAACCGCATGGGTATCCCACAAGGGTCCATTCTTGGTCCATTACTTTTCAGCATTTTTATTAATGACTTGCCGTTACACTGCTCAGCTGCAACATGCCAACTTTATGCAGATGATGCAGTTATTTACACAGCTGCCAAGACTCCAGCACAGGCTGCAGATGTACTGTCTACAAGTATGGTTGATGTCCAAGAGTGGCTCCTCCAGAACCATCTATTGCTAAACCTTCAGAAAACAGTCTCAATGTGCTTTTCAATCAAAAAATGTAACCTGCAACGTTTTAAAGTTAATATACATGATCATGACATCAGTTTAGCTACAGAATTCAAATACCTTGGCATTGTACTAGATCCTCAACTCAAATTTAATCTTCATATAAAGAAAATTTCAAAAACAGTAAAAAAAAAAAATCTGAACTGCTTTAAATTAATTAGATATTACATACCTTACGAAGCAGCTGTACTGTATATGCATTCTATGGTTTTTTCTCATATATCATACTGTTTGACAGTCTGGGCTCAAGCAGCCCCTTCCACAATAAGACATATAGGTTCATTATATAATCAAACCCTAAAAATCTTGGACAAAAAGCCCATTAGGTGGCATCACTGTAATGTTTTAAAAAAATACAACCTATTGAGTTTTGAGAGTTTCATTGACCTCTGTTTTCTGAAATTAACGTTCAAATGTCTCCATAAATCAGCACCCGAGCCACTTGCTGGTTTCATCCAAAGACAGGACAGCAGCAGAGCCACCAGGAGTTCTGTTAACAATAACTGTAAAATATTCCACCGCAGAACCACATTTGGACAAACAGCATTCTCTATAAAGGGCAGTCACATCTGGAACACAATGCCAAATGAAATTAAAATAATAACGGACTTTAAAACATTCACTAAAAAGGTTAAAAACTGGCTGAAAAATAAACAAGAATGTACTCATGTATGAATTGATTGTCTACAAGGTGAGAGTGAATGAAGGGAAGGAATGAATGTGTTTGTTTATAGTGAGTGACGAAGGGAGGGAGGCCTGAAATAGGCAAATGTGAGTCAGGTTGTTATATTTGTGTATTTATAATATTTGTAATATTTATAATTGTGTATTTATAGTATTTATAATATTTATAATTGTGTATTTATAGTACTTATAATATTTATAATTGTGTATTTATAATCTTTTTGCATTGATGTATGTGGTTATTGTGTATTTTCTTTATTTCTTTTCTTTTTCTTTACTTGATTCTCTTTTCTAAAGCCCATCCAGGGACAAGAGTTGCAAATTAGCTAATAGCTATACACTCCATGTGCAACACATCAGATTGATTGTCATTGATTAATTGTCTATGTTTATTTCACTGTCCCTGTCAAATAAACTAATCTATCTATCTATCTACGTCCCCCCCCGTGTGGTTCTGGGATTTTTGCTCACCGTTCTCATGATCATTTTGACCTCACCGGGTGAGATCTTGCATTGAGCCCCAGATCGAGGGAGATTATCAGTGGTCTTGTATGTCTTCCATTTTCTAATACTTGCTCCCACAGTTGATTTCTTCACACCAAGCTGCTTACCTATTGCAGATTCAGTCTTTCCAGCCTGGTGCAGGTCTACAATTTTATTTCTCGTCTCCTTTGGCAGCTCTTTGGTCTTGGCCATAGTGGAGTTTGGAGTCTGACTCTTTGAGGTTGTGGACAGGTGTGTTTTATACTGATAACGAGTTCAAACAGGTGCCATTAATACAGGTAACGAGTGGAGGACAGAGGAGCCTCTTAAAGAAGAAGTTACAGGTCTGTGAGAGCCAGAAATCTTGCTTGTTTGTAAGTGACCAAATACTTATTTTACCAAGGAATTTACCAATTAATTCATAAAAAAATCCTTCAATGTGATTTTCTGGATTTTTTTTCTCATTTTGTCTCTCATAGTTGAGGTATACCTATGATGAAAATTGGAGACCTCTCTCATCTTTTAAGTGGGAGAACTTGCACAATTGGTGGCTGACTAAATACTTTTTTGCCCCACTGTACTTCTAACTTTAAATATAAGACCACATTTGAGCATTCTAAAACACCAGATTTCGTTAGCTTCAGGGGGGCGTTGCCCCCCAGACCCCCCACCAAGACTCCGCCTCGGATCCGGCTTGGGACCCCCGGCTTAGTTTCCTCTTTTTTTCCCAAACCCCATTCTCATCCCTGAATATAACATACACATTAATTATCAATATCTTTTGAACCTCTGTGCTTTAAATCATGTGATATAGGGTGTACATAAAGCCTTCAGTGATTAGGCATTATTAAATGACATCACAATATTGTAATATTTAATTAATATCATCGTTGTCATGCTGGTACCATTGATTAAGATGTAAACAGTTATACTAAACTTAATATCTTATGGGCCGGCCTGTAGTCATGTTGTCACACGTCAGTTCTTTTTCCTATAAAGTGCACTATTATGCTTCAATCAGAAAAAAGGTCAGTAATGCGTCAAAATTGCTTTAAAAAAATGTAAATAGACTTCCGGTCTGGACGCCATGGCGACTGCAGCTTAACACTGAAGCTCTCAGACCCAATCCAAGATAACACCTTGCAAATCAAACTTAACGGATTTTTGGAGGAGTGAAAATCAAAAGACAAAATCATCATGTCTAAAGGAAAACAGAAGAAACTGAAATTCTCCAGGCCAGGACACGTATCGGCCGGAGAATCTGAACTGGAAGATCTCCGTTCAGAAGACGAGGAACTGGTGGTAGCTAACAAAAAGGTTAGCCTGAAATCACTATTTGAAGAGCTACGACGATTTCGCCGAGAGGTTACGGCCGAATTTCGGGAATTCAGAGAAGAATTGAAAAGGACAAACAGCAGAGTGGACCAGGCCGAGAACCGAATCTTGGAAACAGAGGAACGAATAAAAGTGCTCGAAGATTCTGTGCTGGACCTACGCAAAAGACAAGCATCTATAGAGGCTAAGCTAGCCAACCAAGAAGGAAGACAGAGAAGAGACAATATAAGAATTCATGGTCTGATAGAAGGAGCCGGAAACGGTTTTAACTCAATGGCAGAATGCGTGGAATCTTTACTAAGAGAGAAATTGGATATTCCACAAACCACCGACTTAAACATAGAAAAGGCACATCGTTCATTAGCCGCTAGGCCGGCGGCGGAAGCGCCCCCACGTTCGGTGTTGGTAAGATTTTCCAATTTCAAAATAAAACAAGAGGTTGTCAGACTGGCTTGGCAGAAAAAAGGATTTATGCACCAGGAGAGAAAAGTCTTCGTGGAACACGATTACGCCCCGGAGGTCCTTAAAAAGCGCAGGGAATACAATGACGCGAAAAAGGTGTTAAGAGAGAAGAAATTGCGCTTTCAGACGCCATTTCCTGCGAAGTTAAGGGTCTTCTACGGCGAAGAAACATGTCTCTATAATTCGGCGGAAGAAGCAACAGCTGACATGGCGAGAAGAGGGCTCCCGGTAACGGTATTTAAACCCGCAGCAGACCCGAGTGAGAAGATCAAAGCGCAAACATGGACAACACAAAGACCTTCAAAATCCACGGGCCAGCAGCGGGAAACCCAGCGCCAGAGCGTCGCGGATAAACTGTCCATTTTCAGGTTGGAATAGCGACCTTTTTTTTTCTTCTCTTGAATCAATCTGCACATCCAACCCCCCTCATACAAGGTAACAAACATTAAAGGAGATGCGTATTCAGCATGTGGTAAAACATTTCATGGAACAGTCATAATATTTGAAACAAATAAGTCTTTTTAATAAAAAAAAAAAAAAAAAACTTGTTAAAATAGAAATGTGACAATAATCCACATGTTCTCCTCATACTAACAAATACTGTTTTTGCATGAATGTTTGATGTGATGGGGGTGGGAGGGTGCACACAGTTTCACAGGGTATAGGCATAAAAGGGAAAAAAAAAATCATTACAAGTTCGGATTGGGTTCTGAAACTCACGTTAAAAGCATGGGACAACTTACAGGGGTAAGAGAGGGCCCTCAACACGTAACAGAGTTTGAGGAATTTCCCTCAGGGCCTTCACTCCATCAAGGCTCTTACAGGGTCTTTAAAAAGACCTCAGCTCAGGAAGTTCTTTTGACAGCTTTTTGTTTTAAAGTTTTATACACTATGTTCTTAATGTTTTTCTTGTTTTTAATGTTCTTTCAGTTTCTGAGTAGCACAAAAGAGGGCCACCACACAGTTATACTAAACAAAACAACACAATGGAGAAACAGGGTGTAACCAAAATAATTTCATATAATGTAAAAGGAATCCTGAATCCAGTTAAAAGATCCAAGATTCTAGGCAAAATGAAAAAAGACAAAGCAGGAATAATATTTTTACAAGAAACCCACCTAACACACGTGGAACACAATAAACTCAGTAGACAAGGGTTTAAAATGATCTCTTCATCTTCATATAAGTCAGGGAGGAGGAGGGGAGTAGCGACATTGATATCAACCAAAATTACATTTGAAAAAAAATCAGAACACAAAGATAAAGAAGGGAGATACAGTTTGGTAACTGGGCGGCTAGAGGGAGAAGATATCACCCTGCTGAATGTGTATGCTCCCCCAGGGGCTAACTGGAAATTTTATAAAAATGTATTTGACCTAATGATAACTAAAGCTCAAGGTTTAGTGATATGTGGTGGGGACTTCAATCTTAGACTGAATCCATACTGGGATGCTTCTGGTAATTCTCCACATCAAAATAACACCCAAAACAGGAAGACTCGGATGCTACTAAAAGAAATGGGAATCTGTGACGTGTGGAGGGAACTCAACCCCAGTATAAAAGACTATACATTTTACTCAACTCCACATTCATCTTACTCAAGGATTGACTATTTTTTTATGTTTAATAGAGACATTGGAAGAGTAGAAACATGTAAAATAGGACTGATGGATCTCTCTGACCACAATCCGATCTACATGGACTTAAATATCCAAAAATACACAAATAATACATTTTCTTGGAGGTTAAATTCAAATGTTCTGAAAGGACCATTGAAAGATGAATTGGAATCAGATATTCTCAGATATTTGGAAGAAAACGATAATGGAGAAGTATCCCCTTTAATACTGTGGGATGCATGCAAAGCTGTAATAAGAGGAAAGATTATTGCAAAACTGGCAACCCAAAAGAAACTAAGACAAGAAAAACTATCCACATTAGAGTCAGAACTTAGGAACCTAGAAAAAGAACACAAAGGCAACACTCATTCTACTGACTCGCTGAAGATTAAGGAAATTAAAAACCAAATAAATGAGATCTACACAATAGAAATCCAGAAGAAACTTACATTTTTGAAACAAAAATACTATGAAGCAGGCAGTAAATCGGCAAAATTGCTAGCCTATAAATTGAGGAAACATCAAACAGAAAGAGCAATCTACAAAATCAGAGACCCAGTATCAAAGGAAATAAAATTCAGAATTCAGGATATTCTTAAAAGCTTCGAGAATTACTATAAGAACTTATACTCCCACAAAAAACATAAAAACGCATCCGAGGCATTCCTAAACACATTAAACCTTCCCCAACTTACGGAGTCACAAAATAAAACACTACTGTCAGAAATACATCCTAAAGAATTGGAAAAAGCAATTATGAAACTTAAAGCTAACAAATCCCCAGGAGCTGATGGCTATACAGCAGAGTGGTACAAAACCTTTAAACAGCAACTATCTCCTCTCCTCCTGAAAACATTTAATTATGTCCTCCACACAGGGGAAATCCCCCCTCCTGGAGAGAAGGGGTCATTGCAGTTATACCTAAACCTGAAAAGGATAAACTAGAGTGCTCCAACTACAGACCAATCAGTGTACTAAATCAGGACTATAAGCTTTTTACCATTATCCTTGCCAAAAGGTTAGAAAATATACTGACAGACCTAATTCATTTAGACCAAACAGGTTTTATAAGACAAAGACAGACACAAGACAACATTAGACGCACTTTACACATAATTCATCATATAAAAAAATATAACTTAAATGCAGTCATATTGGGATTAGATGCTGAAAAAGCATTCGATTCGGTTGACTGGTCTTTTCTATATAGAATCTTATCCAGTTTCAATTTTCATAACAACTTCATTAGAACTATCCAGGCATTATATAAAAAACCAACAGCTAAAATAAGAATTAACGGTAATTTATCATCATCTTTTGAACTGGAAAGAGGATGTCGTCAGGGCTGCCCCCTGTCTCCACTGCTCTTTGCAATCTTCATAGAACCTCTGAGCCAATGGATAAGACAAAATCAAAAAATTCAAGGTATTACACTTGGTCAGAAGGAACATAAAATAGCACTCTTTGCTGATGACATTTTAATATACCTAGGGCAGCCGGACACTTCTTTACCAGAACTAACCTCAATTTTTTCAGAGTATGGAGATTTATCGGGGTACAAATTAAACATGCATAAAACCCAAGTTTTAACATTCAACTATGACCCAAATCATTATTCACTAAGCAAACTCAAAACTAACTGGGAGTCGGAATCTATGAAATATCTGGGGGTCAATATCCCGAAACAACTCAACAAAATTATATCACTAAACTATGATCCACTGGTGACAAAAATAAAATCTGACCTAGCAAGATGGAATATGATACCATTCTTGGGTACTGCACAAAGAATTGAAGCAGTCAAAATGAATATACTTCCACGTCTTCTATACCTTTTCCAAACAATACCGGTAGAACCTCCCAAAAAAACATGGCAGGAGCTGGACAGAAGGATCTCAAGATTCATATGGCAGGGCAAGAGACCTAGAATCAGATATAGAACCCTACAGCTAAACAAAGACAAATTGGGCTCGCGCTGCCAAATATCAGGGACTACTTTAAAGCCGCACAAATTAAAACTTTAGTAGAGATATGTAACCCAGTCTACACTGCACAATGGAAGGAGATCGAATGCCAAATAACAAGTGACATCCCCCTACAGGCGATAATAGGGAACAATGCCTTACCTAAGCTTTTGAATAACACTAACCCATGGATAGAGACCCCGCTAAAAATTTGGTTTAAGATAGTCAGAGAGAATCAAACTAAAGAGCCCTATCGACTTCTGCAATGGATTGCCTATGATCAAGACTTTACTCCTAATAAAACAGACACCAGATTTAAAAAGTGGAAGGAGAAAGGGCTGATAAAATATTACGATTTTTTTAAAGGGCAAATCTTAAGAAGTTTTGAAGATTTGAAAAAACAAGGCCTAATAAATCAAGACCTTTACAGGTTCTTCCAGCTTAGACACCACATAAACAATATACTTAAAAAGGAGGATTTGGAAAGGGCCCAGTCAGGTGTTCTGAAGGTCTTCTTAATGGCATATAAAGGGATCCCAGGGATCAGATACATTTCTAAAATATACCAAGGTCTTCAAGACTTAAAAGGAGACAACACATCTTATATAAAAGAGAGATGGGAAAAAGAGGGGAATTTCACTTTACAACTGGAAATATGGGAAAAGCTAAATAAACAGCAATGGAAAAGTACCTCATCCCTGCAGTGGAGAGAATTTGGATGGAAAAACTTGGCAAGATTTTTCAGAACACCTGCACAAAACAAATTTACCCATAAGGGATTGAACTGTTGGCGCTTGTGTGGTGAAAAGACTGCAAATCATTTTCATGTGTTTTGGTCATGCCCAGTTATCCACCAATATTGGACCAATGTACAGACAATATTGGGGAAAATGTTCAAAATAACAGTTCCCTTTTCTTTTGTAACTTTGTATTTGGGTTTACTACCGGACTCACTGGAAAGACGAGGAGAAAAATACTTATTCAGTGTTTTAATATTGGCAAGCAAAAAAGCTCTAACTAAAAAATGGATGTTGAAGGACTGTCCTACACCTGAAGATTGGATTAACGTGATCCAAGACATTTACTCGATGGAAAAGTTGACATTCGCACTGAGACAGGACATGGATGGGTTCATGAACTTTTGGCAACCCTGGATCGCATATGTGTCTTCCATTAGATCTAATCTTTGACAAATACCATTTCAATAATGGTTCCGCTCTTTGTTCCAAAGCTACTCAGATGCTCTTTTACCTTTATTTACTTACTTTTTCTTTTTGTTTGTTTTTTGCTGGTTTTTTTTTTTTTTTTTCTCTTTAATTTCACTTTTTCTTTCACTTTAAAAAAAAAGGGGGTGTTGTAAGAATTAATCTTCCAATGTTGTCAGATATCAGAAAATAAGGGAACATGTGATGAAAATGTAAACAATGCATTGCTGTAACGACCTGTATACCCTTTACAAAAACTTAAATAATAAAAAAAAAAAATGTAAATAATTTATCACATACGCAACATTAGTTAAAACCCTGCAAAACTAGATTGAAAAGATAAAACCCAAATATATATTATATAATAATATATATTTAATAATATAATAATATAATATATATATTATAAATATATTAGTTCGTTACCTCAATAAAGATTCAAGACACAGAGTATTTTATGAAAGCTTTACTTGTGCAAGGAGTGCCAGCGATGATTACATCTCACAACACACTGAGGCATCCCCCAGTGAACTTAGCTCTTTTATACTCTGTTGGTCACATAATCACAAAGAAATCTGCTGAGCACTCCCTTCCGGTCACCCACACAGTCATGACAAAAAATATGCCGACATTCTCAAAGAAGAAGAACACAGTGACTTTACAAAAAGTACATCACATAAGGGCTTAACCGCAGTTAATCACAGACAAAGTATTTCATACAAAAACAAGATTAACTTTTCCTTATTCTCAGACTTTTACAGTTTCATCCTATGAGACAGCTTCATTCTCTCACGCTAAGCACATTTTAATCTGCGCCTAAACAACACTCAGTAATCTTCTCATTATCCAAGTACAAAAAGGAAACGTGTACAGTACACTCAGCCTTATGTCATATAGAAATGATAATATGTATGTACAATTTCCCAACAATTTCTTCACACAATATGCATAGATGAGTATATGGCATACACTTGATTATATAAAATGATAATCTTTATGCAAAATATACATTTTTCCAACAGTGGTATAGAAACTGGTTAGAAGTGTCCTGTTTTGTCTTGCAGGATTTTTTTTGCCATGGTTTACATAAATGACAAAAATATGTGTATTTTTTTGTATTTTTATTCAAGTGTTTATTTTTCCACTGAGATAGTAGGGAAGGGAAAAAGCATTCATAATAGTAATGTACTCATGCATACTTAAATTATATGATCAGATGGGTATCGTAACCAGAAATTCTACTCATGTAAAAGCAGTGCTTTGAAATTAATAATTAAAAGTAGTCAACAAAAAATTTCTAGTTGAGTTAAGGGTACAAAGAGCACCCAGAACCTTAAAAACTTGAGTAATGACTTCAGTCTTGAAGGTTTGAGGTTTTTCTCAAAAATTTATAACAATTTTCTGAAAGTTTTCTACTTTTCTCTGTAAAGTTATCTAAATTTGAAACCATTTTCCTCAAATTTGTAATTTCCTCTTGTAAGAATGACTTTTCTTGTACATTTTAAACTTGGTTATAAATGTGTGGATTGTTTTATGGCTTATTTTTGGACATTCTCCTTCAGGATTTTTTGGCAGAGAGCAGAATTCATAGATCCATTTACCACAGCAAGTCTCCCAGGTCCTGAAGCAGCAAAACAGCCCCAGACCATCACACTACCACCACCATATTTTACTCTTGGCATGATGTTCCTTTTCTGAAATTCTGTGTTTCTTTAACGCCGGATGTAATGGGACACACACCTTCCAAAAAGTTCAACATTTGTCTCATCAGTCCACAGAGTACTTTCCCAAAAGTCTTGAGGATCATCAAGATGTTTTCTGGCAAAATTGAGATGAACCTCTGTGGTTTTTGCTCAGTAGTGGTTTTTGTCTTGAAACTCTGCCATGCAGGCCATTTATGCCCAGTCTCTTTCTTATGGTGGAGTGATGAACACTGACCTTAACTGAGGCAAGTAAGGCTTGCAGTTGTTGGGATGTTGTTGTGGGGTCTTTTGTGACCTGTTGGATGAGTCGTCGCTGCACTCTTTGGGTAATTTTGCTCGGCCAGCCACTCCTTCTCTATTTGTGGATAATAGCTCTCATTGTGGTTAGCTGGAGTCCCAAAACTTTAGAAATGGCTTTATAACCTTTTCCAGACTGCTAGATATCAATTACTTTGTTCCTTATTTGTTGCTGAATTTCTCTGGATTGCAGCATGGTGTCTAGCTTTTGAGGATCTTTTGGTCTCCTTCACTTTGTCAGGCAGGTCCTATTTAAGCGATTTCTTGATTGAGAATAAATATGGCAGTAATCAGGCCTTGATGTGGCTAGAGAAATTGAACTCAGTTTTCCAAAGATGTGATAAACCACAGTTAATTTTTTTTTTTTGGGGGGGGGGCACTTTTTTCCACCCAGGACCATGTAAGTTTTGATTTTTTTTTTTTTTTACTCTTAATAATAATCACCTTCATTTAAAAACTGCATTTCGTGTTTACTTTTGTTTTCTTTGTCTAATATTAAAATTTTTGATGACAAACATACAAAAAAATAAGAAATGAGGAAGGGGGCAAACACTTTTTCACACCACTGTATGTGTGCCATGCTTGTGGCATCATTTTCAGAAAGATTTGAGACTGTAATTGCTGCCAAAGATGCATCAACAAAGTTGTGAGCAAAGGTTGTGAATACTTATGTAAATGTGAGTACTTAGTTTTTTTATTTTTTATAAATTTACAAAAATCACAAAAACTTCTTTCACGTTTTCATTATGGGGTATTGTGTATAGAATTTTGAGGGGAAAAAAATCCCTTTTGGAATAAGGCTGAAACAACAAAATGTGGAAGAAGTGTTGAGCGCTTTGAAGACTTTCTGGATCCACTGCATTTAATATTGGATCATTTTCCTCAATAAATAAATGAAAAAGTAAAATTTTTCTCATTTAACTGGATTTTCTTTGTCTACTTTTAGGACTTGTGTGAAAATGTGATGAGGTTTTAGGTCATATTTATGCAGAAAATTTTAAAGGGTTTACAAACTTTCAAGCACCACTGTATATAAATAGCAGACTGGGGTCCAAATACTCATCAGTTACTTTGTGAAATCCTGGAAAGTAATTGTAAAAGCAATCGATTGCTTCTGAAAAGTAATTGTACTTTTCATAGAGTTTTAGGATATTTGAACGATGAATATTTCCATCAAACATTTAATGTTTTCAGTGTCTGTCAAGTTGATGCACAAGTTGGTTTCCACATCATTGAATGTGTGGAATACTTTTTTGAAATACTTTTTCACAGCACTGTATGTTCACAGCCTGTTTTTTTTCTCCGTCCGTGTTGCTACAGGAACATGAAAGGAAAAAAAGAGTGAAACCTCAGCAGCTTCAGGAAGATGAAGATCCTCCAACTGCAGCAACCGAAGCAAAATCACACAGTGACAAGAGTAGAAAAAAAAGAATACAGAGAAAACACCACACTAGGCATAAACAATACTTTTGTGAAGAATGTGGGAGAGGTTTCACACAGTTAGGCAGCGTAAAGGCACATAAACTAATCCACACTGGAGTTAAGCAGTTTGTGTGTGGTCAGTGTGGAAAGGCCTTTACTCTGATAAGTAACTTAAGAAGACATGAACTCATCCACACTGGATTTAAGCAGTTGGTGTGTGGTCATTGTGGAAAGGCCTTTACTAAAAGGGTTAGCTTAAGGAAACATGAACTCATCCATACTGGAGTTAAGCAGTTTGTGTGTGGTCAGTGTGGAAAGGCCTTTACTCAGATGAGTAAATTAAGAACACATGAACTCATCCACACTGGAGTTAAGCAGTTTGTGTGTGGTCAGTGTGGAAAGGCCTTTACTCAAAGGGGTAGCTTAAGAACACATGAACTCATCCACACTGGAGTTAAGCAGTTTGTATGTGGTCAGTGTGGAAAGACCTTTACTCTGATGAGTAGCTTAAGAACACATGAACTCATCCACACTGGAGTTAAGCAGTTTGTGTGTGGTCTGTGTGGAAAAGCCTTTACTCAAATGGGTAACTTAAGAACACATGAACTCATCCACACTGGAGTTAAGCAGTTTGTGTGTGGTCTGTGTGGAAAGGCCTTTACTCTGATGAGTAGCTTAAGGAAACATGAACTCGTCCACACTGGAGTTAAGCAGTTTGTGTGTGATCAGTGTGGAAAGGCGTTTACTCTGATGAGTAACTTAAGAACACATGAACTCATCCACACTGGAGTTAAGCAGTTTGTGTGTGGTCAGTGTGGAAAGGCCTTTACTCAGATGAGAAACTTAAGAACACATGAACTCATCCACACTGGAGTTAAGCAGTTTGTGTGTGATCAGTGTGGAAAGGCGTTTACTCAAAGGGGTCAGTTAAGAACACATGAACTCATCCACACTGGAGTTAAGCAGTTTGTGTGTGGTCAGTGTGGAAAGGCCTTTACTCTGATGAGTCACTTAAGAACACATGAACTCATCCACACTGGAGTTAAGCAGTTTGTGTGTGGTCAGTGTGGAAAGGCCTTTACTCATAGGTATAGCTTAAGAACACATGAACTCATCCACACTGGAATTAAGCAGTTTGTGTGTGGTCAGTGTGGAAAGGCCTTTACTGAAAGGGGTCACTTAAGAACACATGAACTCATCCACACTGGAGTGAAGCAGTTTGTGTGTGGTCAGTGTGGAAAGGCCTTTACTCGGATGAGTATCTTAAGAAGACATGAACTCATTCACACTAGAGTTTAGCGTTTTGCATATTAACTGTGGAAAAGCCTTTGCTCGAACAAGTACTTTAAGAAAACATGAAGTCATCCATAGTGGAGGTAATCCATTTATGTGTTTTCAATGTTTGAAGGCCTTTATGAAGAAAAGTAACTTGGGACAACATTAACTTCCCAGAGTAAAGTTAAATAAACATGCTCTATTTTGAAATGCTTCTACTGGAGTGAATGTCTTAAAATCACAGGGAATGATCCACAGTAGAGTTAAAAGTGAGACACCTTTCACATAGACTTTGATCTCTTGTGAGACAGGAAGCTCCTCCTGTGGTTACAGGTTCAAGTTTAGAAACCCTGAGACACAGGTCGCGCTAGACTTTATCTGTCATTTTGACAGATATGGTTGTAAAAATTCTGTTAGGATCTGTTATCTCATTTTAATTAGATCACCTTTAGTGTAATCTGTCAAACGACAGACAGCTTTCAGAATTTTCTGTCATCACTGAAAAATATCTGTCAATGAAGGACAATTTTCATTTCATGCAACCTCTGCCCTGAGATCAGGCTGTACTGGATTCAGATCCCTTAAATGTCTGAACCAACATTTCATTTAGAAAGCAGAGATGCTCCACGTTTTGATTGTATGTCTGACTTTTCCTTCTCTGTTGTTATTGCTCATTCAACTCAGTTCATTTAATTTATTTTCAAATCAGCTTCATTTGCATAGTGCCAGATCACAACCAGGGTTGCCACGGGTGCTGGAAATCCTTAAAAATGCATCAATTTTAATATTGTATTTTAACCACTTGCACTCCGGGCAATTTTCCTAAAAATGCCAAAAAATAACGTGCCCAAAGTAAATTGAAAGCTGTTATTCAACCCTTTACAGCATCTTCATGGGGTTGGTCTCATTTAAAAGAAAACACTTTGAATTTTTTGGCAAAAAAAACATAATCTCTCTACGTGCTCCGGCCACTGAGTTACAGTCATCTAAACATACTGAACTTGAAGAAAAAAAAATTGGACACAGTGTTTTTTTGGATACAAATGCTAGTAAATAACACACAGCTGTCCGATCCGGCTGGAAAATGCAACAGAAATGTAGAACCAAGTGTTATCCAGCTGAGATCCAAATTTGGTAACAATACCACAAAAAATGAATATTTTACACAGCTTTGTTCTCAGGCTGTTCCCAGGCGTTATGGAACTGTGCCAAATTGTGCCAAATGGCACAGTTTGGAAAAATGTCTGTAATTTTTGAATAATTCAATGTAGAATCTTCATTTTAGGCTCTAATGAAAGGTCACACTCAGGGCTGTGTGTGTGTGTGTGTGTGTGTGTGGGCGGGGGGTCGTTCCTCCCCCCCCCCCGCTACCAAGGACCAAATTCGGCCCTCGCTACATGACGGAATACACTCTTTTTTTTTCTTTTTTTTTTCCTTGCATGTTTTCACAGCGGCTCCCCCCCCCTCGCTACTGTGTGTGTGTGTGTGTGGGGGGGGGGAAACCGTGAACGGACCGTGAACGCCCCCCCCCCCTCGCTATAGAAGAGGGCCATCGCTACATGATGGAATAGACTGATATGCTTCCCCCCGCGGACCGGGGAGCGTTCGGACCGTGCCCCCCCCCCGCTCCTCTTCTGCAGCGGGGGGGGGGGGGGCGTTCACGGTCCGAACACGGCAAATGAACCGTTTATCGCGGCGCACGCACTTCGTACTTTGTGCGCAGTACAGTTGTAATTTACCGATCGGTCAAAAGTCATTTTTGGATTACAGTTTTCAGGGATAAATAATAATTTAGCTTATAACACCTTACCTCTTCAAAGCAGCAGAGTCGTGGCGAACAGCTCTTCCCACGCGTCAGACGAACGCGACGCTGCTCCGCTCGTGTATCCCGATCAACATAATTCCATTATTGCCGTTTTGGCGAATGATTTACGACTTTTGTCGTCGGTCTCCGTCTATTCTGCTGGAATGAGTGCAGGTCCCACTTGTGGGTGTTCTCCATGCTGCTGGGTGAGCCTGGGTCTGTAGTAGATTCGTACAGAGTCCTTCTGCAGCAGTAAATATCGCTTCACCCAGCCTGAATTTCTGTGCTTCAGTTGGCTCCTGCATTCACAGTAGGCGGGTCCACCTTCCTAGATTTTCATTCATTGGCTCCTCAAGGTTTCAGAAACCCAATTCAAGGCTCTTATTAGTCGAATGAGAGGTCAATCAGATGAACTAATCTGTTCGCGGCTGTGTTTGCAGATTTTTTTTTTTTTTTCAGTGGCGCTTGGAGGGCACACCACCTACACCATCACCATCAATATCCTTATCATGCGTCATGCGCACGAGGGCGCACGAGCGCGCTCTCGTGCGCCCTCGTGCGCCCTCGTGCGTCATAGGACGTAGAGACTTGCCCGCCCGCGGAACAACGGAGCGCAAGTGGTTAAGGGTTTTAAAAGTGATTAAATTTTACAAAAAGTTCTTCAAAAAAACTTGAAATTGTAAGGATGTTTCTTTCTCAATAAATGTCTGTCTGAATAAATAGTTACCTATAGTTCACTTGTTCTATGGAGAAATAAAATAAATTGGAGGACCTAAAATTCCAGCTGCTCAGCCTGTACCTCTGTTCGCTTCTGTGTGACTATAGTCGGTCAGTTTTCAGGTGTGACCTCACCCCCCACAAAGACACACAGGTGTAGTCACTGCACCATCATGGCGTGAACAGTGGCATGGCGTGGCTACATTTGTTTGGGGACGCCAAATAAAACAGAGTTGTGTGGGAGTTTCTGAGATCAGTATCTGTAAAACTGTTTCATTACACTGACATTAAACTGGGTAAAATACTGAAGATGACCAAAAAACTGAAAATTCCTGCAGCTCAGCACCTGATGAAGTTACAAATCAAATCAAATATCAGTGATCTACGTATATTTTCTAATATCACCTACACACGTGGACAAAATTGTTGGTACAGCTCTGTTAATGTAAGGAAAAACCCACAATGGTCACCAAAATAACTTGAATCTAACAAAAGTGGTAATAAATAAAAATTCTCTGAAAATTAACCAATGAAAATCAGACAATGCTTTTGAATTGTGGTTCAACAGAATTATTTTAAAAAATAAACTCATGAAACAGGCCTGGACAAAAATGATGGTCCCCTTAACTTAATATTTTGTTGCACAACCTTTTGAGGCAATCACTGCAGTCAAACGATTTCTCTAACTGTCAATGAGACTTCTGCACCTCTCAGCAGGTATTTTGGCCCACTCCTCATGAGCAAACTGCTCCAGTTGTCTCAGGTTTGAAGGGTGCCTTCCACAGACGGCATGTTTCAGCTCCTTCCACAGATGTTTAATAGGATTTAGATCAGGGCTCATAGAAGGCCACTTTAGAATATTCCAGTGTTTCGCTCTTAGCCATTCTTGGGTGTTTTTAGCTGTGTGTTTTGGGTCATTATCCTGTTGCAATACCCATGACCTGCAACTGAGACCAAGCTGTCTGACACTGGGCAGCACATTTCTCTCTAGAATACCTTGATAGTCTTGAGATTTGTTTGTACCCTGCACAGATTCAAGACACCCTGTGGCAGATGCAGCAAAGCAGCCCCAGAACGTCCTCCATGTTTCACAGTAGGGACAGTGTTCTTTTCTTGGTATGCTTCATTTTTGCATCTGTGAACATAGAGCTGATGTGCCTTGCCAAAAAGTTCCAGTGTTGTCTCATCTTTCCATAGGACATTCTCCCAGAAGCTTTGTGGCTTGTCCACATGCAGTTTGGCAAATTCCAGTCTGGCTTTTTTATGATTTGTTTTCAACAGTGGTGTCCTCTTTGGTCGTCTCCCATGAAGTCCACTTTGGCACAAACAACGACGGGTGGTGCGATCTGACACTGATGTACCTTGACCTTGGAGTTCACCATGAATGTGTTTAGAGGTTTTTCTGGGCTCTTTTGTTACCATTTGTATTATCTGTCTCCTCCTGCGGCCACGTCCAGGGAGGTTGGCTACAGTCTCGTGGATCTTAAATTTCTTAATATGTGCAACTGTAGTCACAGGAACATCAAGCTGCTTGGAGATGGTCTTATAGCCTTTACCTTTAACTTGACTGTCGATAATTTTCTTTCTAATCTCCTGAGACAACTCTCTCCTCTGCTTCCTCTGGTCCATGTTTAGTGTGGTACACACCATGTCACCAAACAGCACAGTGACTACTTGTCACCCTTTAAATAGGCTGACTGACTGATTACAAGTTTGTAGACACCTGTGATGTTAATTAGAGGACACATCTTGGTTGAAGATGTCCCTATGGTCACATTATTTTCAATCTTTTCTAGGGGTACCATCATTTTTGTCTCGGCCTATTTCATGTGTTTGTTTTTAAAAATAATTCTGATGAACCACAATTCAAAAGCATTGTCTGATTTTCATTGGTTAATTTTCATCAAATTTTTATTACCACTTTTGTCAGATTCAAGTTATTTCTGCGACTATTGTGGGTTTTTCCTTTCATTAACAGAGGGGTACCAACAATTTTGTCCATGGCTGTAAATGATTTGAATAAAATGAAAACATGGATAAGTATTTCCTCTTCCCAGATAGAAGAAAATTGACTTTAAGTGAGGGCAGCTCAGCCAATCAGGGAACTTTACATTTTCTCCTCTTTATGATGTTTAATAAGAAAAGCAGCTATTGGCCCACTGTGTGGAAGAGTAACGGCTACCTGGCAGTATTGTTTTTCAGTCTTTCTTAACAAGGAAGTGCACACATTCAGGCTTTTGTTGCCCAGGCAACAACCCATTTTCTTTGTCTGGCTGAGTGGCCCTTCTGAAGGGAAAATAAACATTTAAACAAAGCACTGTTGTGCCTTGTTACATTATTATTAGTGGTGTTGGACGATGCACTTTTTTAATCATGATTAATGTTTTGGAATGTTGAGTTAATCATGATTACTAATGGTTTAATCGTGTGTTTTTTTTGATTCAGATACAGTGTACCTTAAAGTGCTGATGATGCGATTTTGACATTTTTTAGCATGTTGTGTAAACCCAAAAGTCATTGTTGATGATCAATATATTTACAACCACGCCTGCATAAACTAGTTATCAAAAAACCGCAGCCGGTGACTGGACTGTGATGCCGCCCACTGATTGAAGGAGGAGGCTGAAATGACGTCAGAGACGGAACGGATGCCGGTGTTGTTGACTGGAACGCCAGCAGCTTTGTAGCTCACAGTTTCTCTGGTTTCTTGTTTTAGTTTTATGGCTAGGCCTTCGCGTTGTGTCCCAGGCTTAGATAAACAGCAAGACTACATCACACGCTTCAGCTCCAACTGTCATAAGCCTCCTTGTGCGCTTTTACACAGGAGGAATGCACGAGGAGGAGAAGGATGAATGGATTTACGCACTTCCGCCTCCCAAAGAGAGCAGACGCCTTTTTCTTCTCTTCTGCTCTGACTTATCTCCTTCCTCCTCTAACTAACTGGATCCCAGCTTGCTATCGTCTGTCTGCGTGTCTCTACTGCTGATTAGCGAACGAAATTATGGATTTAATAAGCTGGGCTTTGAATGCAATTGACACTATTTTTTCAACGAGGAAAAGTGTCCCGGGGGAGGTTGTTTGCCCCGCAGGAACGGCTGCTGCGGGCTATTTGAGGGACACAAGTAATTGGAAACTCTTGTGCCTGTCTGATCTTTACATCGAAGATGTCGAAGATTTGTATGTCTTCGTAGTAATGGTCATCGGGATCGTTCTGATTGGATCTGGGATTGTCCTGGTGTACCGTAAATTGATGATGATGGACATAGCCTATCAAAATGCTGGCCAAGCGAGGTTTAACCATCAAATTGAAAAAATGGAGAGGACTCTGACAGCGGCCAATGGAGAACTGTCTAGGAAAATGGATTACATCATGATCACGCTGAGAGCCGTCCATGAAGGATTCAACGTCCAGCAATGAAGGATTAAGTACTGAATCTGTAAGAGGATATAAAGTTTTTTCTCTGGGATCAGTACTATTCGACTAATCTGACCCCCCTCACACAAGTCCTCCAGATAATCTGCAGTTTTTTGTTTTCAAAACATTTGAGCTGCATTGACTCCACGGACAGGCAGCTGCATGGCCCAAGGACAATGCCAGCAGCTAAGACAAAACATCTCCTGCCAAAGAGACTTTGTTGTTCTTAACTGATACAAACACCTACACTCAACACTACACCCACACTGACTCAAAAACTGATGAAAAAGATCACTCACTCACTGCTCTCTTTGTGTCCTTGTGTACATTCTTGTCTGCTAACTGTGCATTGAGGGCTTTTTTTCTTGTAATCATAATATTGATCATATATGACCAGTATTCTGACAATCAATGGTTTTTTTGCTCTTTCCTATTGTGTTATCCGTTTCTTCCCTATGCATCCTGTACCCATCTGATGACAGGCGCGTTCACAGATGCTGCCGCGTCACCGGAAATGCAGGTCGTTTTCTGTGTCAAGTCAAATCCCTCGTATTTTATCTAATGTACTTGGCAATAAATCTTTTTCTGAGTTCTGAGTTCTGAGGATTCACCTCATACACAATGGTCCAGCAGTGTTTGACTGGCAAGAGCTGCCTAAGTGCAAACACTGCTGGCATGACAAATTGGATACACCTTGGCAAGGTGCAGGAAAGATAATTAACGGGGCGAAACAGCTGACTGTCAAATGGAGAGGGTGCGTGGTCAGACTGGCGAAAGTTGGACAGTGCCCACCTGAAAGTGGGTCAGAATGGCTGCCCAACAATCACCTGCCAGAGCGGCGGCTACAGGCATGGAAAAGAAAAGGAACACAGACATAAAAACAACAAGAACTCAAAAGATAATACATAATAAACCTACCTGCCTGAGCTACAGAGAACGGTCAGAACCGAGCCTACAGGATAACACGGGCTCGGTTCGTGACACCAACTGACTATATTGTATTCATTGCCACTAATTTGTGGACTTTTTCCTATTGTAATAATTTAATATTTTTGATAGTTATAGTAAGTGTGCTATACCAGTTATGAGAATTGTTTTTGTTGTGACCAAACTCTAGAAAAAATTAGGACTATCAGTTGCTTCTATTTTCTTATTATTGTTGTGCAAGTTAGGTTAATTGGCATCAAAACTGGGGATTCTAAATTGTCCTTAGGTATGACTGTTAGAGTGAATGGTTGTCTGTCTCTCTGTGTTGGCCCTACGATGGACTGGCGATCTGTTCAGGGTGTACCCTGCCTCTTGCCCAAAGATGCTGGGATAGGCTCCAGCCCCCCCGCGACCCGAAAAGGATTAAGCTGAAGAAGATGAATGAATGTTGAAAATCACATGCCAGTTGATCCAAGGCAAAAGCTGTTAATCAACAATGATAACAAAATTGCTTTTTTTATGAGACATAAATAAGATAAGCCTTTTTTAGTCCCACAACTGGGAAATTCCAGGATTGCAACAGCACAGGGATAGCAACACTCAGAGCAACAATCAGAAGGCAAGGAAAAAAGCAAGCAAGCAAGAGCAGCTAATGTACATATGTACATATTACTATAATATATGTACTGTATATATATATATACTGTATACTGTATATATATATATATATATACACACAGACACACAGTGCAGAGCATTGTAGCTAGATGGAATAAATATGTTGATATATAAACACCCACAGTACGGAGCATTGCAGCTAGGTGGAATAAATATGTAAATATACAGTGGGGCAAAAAAGTATTTAGTCAGCCACCAATTGTGCAAGTTCTCCCACTTAAAAGATGAGAAAGGTCTCCAATTTTCATCATAGGTATACCTCAACTATGAGAGACAAAATGAGAAAAAAAAAAAAATCCAGAAAATCACATTGAAGGATTTTTAATGAATTAATTGGTAAATTCCTCTGTAAAATAAGTATTTGGTCAATCCCAAAAGTTCATCTCAATACTTTGTTATATACCCTTTGTTGGCAGTGACAGAGGTCAAACGTTTTCTGTAAGTCTTCACAAGGTTTTCACACATTGTTGCTGTTATTTTGGCCCATTACTCCATGCAGATCTCCTCTAGAGCAGTGAGGTTTTGGGGCTGTCGCTGGGCAGCACGGACTTTCAACTCCCTCCAAAGATTTTCTATGCGGTTGAGATCTGGAGACTGGCTAGGCCACTCCAGGACCTTGAAATGCTTCTTACGAAGCCACTCCTTCGTTGCCTGGGCGGTGTGTTTGGGATCATTGTCATGCTGAAAGACCCAGCCACATTTCATCTTCAATGCCCTTGCTGATGGAAGGAGGTTTTCACTCAAAATCTCATGATACATGGCCCCATTCATTCTTTCCTTTACACGGATCAGTCGTCCTGGTCCCTTTGCAGAAAAACAGCCCCAAAGTATGATGTTTCCACCCCCATGCTTCACTGTAGGTATGGTCTTTCACCTCCAAACACGACAAGTTGAGTTTTCATCAAAAAGTTCTATTTTGGTTTCATCTGACCATATGACATTCTCCCAATCCTCTTCTGGACCATCCAAATGCTCTCTAGCAAACTTCAGACGGGCCTGGACATGTACTGGCTTAAGCAGGGGGACATGTCTGGCACTGCAGGATTTGAGTCCCTGGCGGCGTAGTGTGTTACTGATGGTAGCCTTTGTTACTTTGGTCCCAGCTCTCTGCAGGTCATTCACTAGGTCCCCCCGTGTGGTTCTGGGATTTTTGCTCACTGTTCTCGTGATCATTTTGACCCCACAGGGTGAGATCTTGCGTGGAGCCCCAGACTGAGGGAGATTATCAGTGGTCTTGTATGTCTTCCATTTTCTAATAATTGCTCCCACAGTTGATTTCTTCACACCAAGCTGCTTACCTATTGCAGATTCAGTCTTCCCAGCCTGGTGCAGGTCTACAATTTTGTTTCTGGTGTCCTTTGGCAGCTCTTTGGTCTTGGCCATAGTGGAGTTTGGAGTCTGACTGTTTGAGGTTGTGGACAGGTGTCTTTTATACTGATAACGAGTTCAAACAGGTGCCATTAATACAGGTAACGAGTGGAGGACAGAGGAGCCTCTTAAAGAAGAAGTTACAGGTCTGTGAGAGCCAGAAATCTTGCTTGTTTGTAGGTGACCAAATACTTATTTTACTGGGGAATTTACCAATTAATTCATTAAAAATCCTTCAATGTGATTTTCTGGATTTTTTTTTCTCATTTTGTCTCTCATAGTTGATGTATACCTATGATGAAAATTGGAGACCTCTCTCATCTTTTAAGTGGGAAAACTTGCACAATTGGTGGCTGACTAAATACTTTTTACCCCACTGTATAAACCCACACAGTGCGGAGCAATGTAGCTAGATGGAATAATATGTAGATATATAAACACACAGTGCGGAGCATTGTAGCTAGATGGAATAAATATGTAAATATATAAACACACACAGTGCAGAGCATTGTTGCTAGATAGGATGAAACAGCATAACCGTCTACTTAGTTATCCTACATGGTATGATTATGTGCCCATACATATTCTCACCCTCCATAGCGACCGGTATTTTCCTAGTTGTATGCCGGAGGGGACCATTGTGTAAGTCTATTGCGTCTTTTGCATTCAAAAAACTATTAGTTAATAATGGGGAATACATTATTTTTAGGATATTGCCATTAGTAACACAATAATTTTAATTTCTACAGGGATTTTACAGGTAATTGAACTTAAAGATGATAATTTATGGCCGTGAGTATGCTCGAATTTACTATAAACCAATTATATTTGCAAAATAAAATTAAAAAAAATCTATCTCTTGTTCAAATACCCAGGATTGCATGCAACATTCAAATAATGACAACAGTTATGAGATTTTCAAGGATCACACTAAAAATATTTAGTAATTTCATTTTCTTGGAATAATTGACCACAGTTGTGGTCAGATAAACATTTATTGAATTAAAAACAATGTCCTGAGAACATAAAGGTAGTTAGTCAGCATAAGTCAAACCGACGTATTGTCCCTCTTGTTGTGGAAAGGTCTCTGATCTTGTGAACGACTTAGGCAGGTATTGGCACTTGGACTTTCTCACCAAGGTCGTCGTAGCACCATCGGATGAACTGTCTGTAAGCTGTATAGCGCTTCCAGTTTTTCCCCATAATCCACATTCACATAATGTTTATAGGTGAAGTAGGCCACTTCCAACACATCTTCATTCAGACACACCACGGGGAAGTTGTGATGACCAGTGATACACTTTATAGCACTGTCTGGAATTTTCAGCTTCACCTTGACCTGCTGCTGACAGCAAATACTCTCCCCCTCTGTTGTCATGATCACAGACCACACTGGCACCTGCAAAAATAAAAAATAGTATCTTTTGATTTGTTTACTTGGGGGGGGCATTGAAAGTATCAGGTAGATGTTTCAGTTTTATTATAATTAGGATTTTATTGAAACATCGGGGTTAAATAAATTATGTTTATGAACACAATTTGTTGCAACATCTGTAACAAAAGCATACCACTCGATGTTCCCCTGTTCCCCTGCCATGTGTTTGTCGCTGCTGCTGCAGTGGGAATGTGTGCCTCTCCACCGTCACTCTCTGAGTCTGACTCACTTGGCACGATGCCCGCTTGGCACGGCTCAAACCTATAAGGTCTGATGCCCCCAGATTCCTCATTATCATCCCATTTGTTGGAACTATAATCATCTGAAGATTGGACAACACAAACCAATTCCACACTACATGTGTTGGAACCATCGTCGATGTTTTCTACCGCTTCCATTCTGCGTGTACAACGGGCAGCCAAGTGCTGTGTTCTGTTGCTGATGTTACAACATGGTTGTTGTGTTTTCCAGCCACTGACGCAATTTGTGATGTGGAGCTCATAAAAACATTGGGTATTGGCGTGAAAAAAAGCCTTATGTGTTGTAAAATTAGATGAAGTCAAAATCATGTCATCAAACCTTTAAGGTGAAGAAGGAGTCCTGTCGAGCTTGGTTGGCTTCTGCGACTCCCGAAGCGGCTTAGGTGTACCGGCAGGCCAAACGGAGTGCAGCTTGGGTGGTTGCTGAAGCAAAAACACGGGTGTGTGAGTCAGTTTTTTTTTTTTTTAACTTATTTGTACCCGTAGGTAGATTTGGTTTGCAGTCTGGTGACAAGCCACCAGCTGCCGGTCGCTGCGTACGCGAGCGCCCTAAACCTACATGTTTGGGTTTTTTTTGGTATGCGGGAGGAAACCGGAGAAATCCCGGAGTAAACCCACGCAACACGGGGAGAACATGCAAACTCCACACAGCTCACTGTTGGTCGGGGGCTGGGATCGAACCCACGATCTCATGATCCCCCGGCCGAGGGTAAAACTGTGCTGTCACAGTGCTAAACCACTGCGCCACCGTGCAGCCCAGTTCAGTGAGGCCATGGAACAAGATTTTCGGTTGGCCTTGAAGAGATTCTGGAAACTGTCCAGTGGCTCAGGAGAGGGAAGCAGCTCCCTGTCCACACTGTGTATGGTGTGGTTGGGGTGCTGCTGACTTCGACTGGGAATATCATCGGGTGGAGGAAGGAATACTTCGAGGATCTCCTCAATCCCACTGACACTCCTTTCACAGAGGAAGCAGGGCTTTTGCCATCAGTGTGTGAATGTGTGTGTGAATGGGTGGATAGCAGGATCTGTAAAGCGCTTTGGTCATTAAGAGATGAGAATAAAAGCGCTATACACAGTGGGGCAAAAAAGTATTTCGTCAGCCACCAATTGTGCAAGTTCTCCCACGTAAAAGATGAGAGAGGTCTCCAATTTTCATCATAGGTATACCTCAACTATGAGAGACAAAATGAGGGGGGAAAAAATCCAGAAAATCACATTGAAGGATTTTTAATGAATTAATTGGTAAATTCCTCAGTAAAATAAGTATTTGGTCACCTACAAACAAGCAAGATTTCTGGCTCTCACAGACCTGTAACTCCTTCTTTAAGAGGCTCCTCTGTCCTCCACTCGTTACCTGTATTAATGGCACCTGTTTGAACTCGTTATCAGTATAAAAGACACCTGTCCACAACCTCAAAGAGTCAGACTCCAAACTCCACTATGGCCAAGACCAAAGAGCTGCCAAAGGACACCAGAAACAAAATTGTAGACCTGCACCAGGCTGGGAAGACTGAATCTGCAATAGGTAAGCAGCTTGGTGTGAAGAAATCAACTGTGGGAGCAATTATTAGAAAATGGAAGACATACAAGACCACTGATAATCTCCCTCGATCTGGGGCTCCACGCAAGATCTCACCCCGTGGGGTCAAAATTATCATGAGAATGGTGAGCAAAAATCCCAGAACCACATGGGGGGACCTAGTGAATGACCTGCAGAGAGCTGGGACCAAAGTAACAAAGGCTACCATCAGTAACACACTGCACCGCCAGGGACTCAAATCCTGCAGTGCCAGACGTGTCCCCCTGCTTAAGCCAGTACATGTCCAGGCCCGTCTGAAGTTTGCTAGAGAGCATTTGGATGATCCAGAAGAGGACTGGGAGCATGCCATATGGTCAGATGAAACCAAAATAGAACTTTTTGGTAACAACTCAACTTGTCGTGTTTGGAGGAGAAAGAACACCATACCTACTGTGAAGCATGGGGGTGGAAACATCATACTTTGGGGCTGTTTTTCTGCAAAGGGACCAGGATGACTGATCCATGTAAAGAAAAGAATGAATGGGGCCATGTATCGTGAGATTTTGAGTGAAAACCTCCTTCCACCAGCAAGGGCATTGAAGAAGAAACGTGGCTGGGTCTTTCAGCATGACAATGATCCCAAACACACCACCCGGGCAACGAAGGAGTGGCTTCGTAAGAAGCATTTCAAGGTCCTGGAGTGGCCTAGCCAGTCTCCAGATCTCAACCCCATAGAAAATCTTTGGAGGGAGTTGAAAACTTACAGAAAACGTTTGACTAAATACTAAATGGTTGACTAAATACTTTTTTACCCAACTGTAAGTGAATTCCATTTACCATTTTTGTGGACTAGGGGGACGACTCGTCCATCACAGGGGCTGAGGTTTCCAAAGTGGTTAAAAAAGTCCTTAGTGGCCCGGCCCCCAGGCCACTAAGCAATGTGTGCAAGGGAAAACAGAGGTGTGGAAGATGTGGTGGTGAGCATAGCTATGGAGAATGTGGAAATGACAGCATAATTAAATGATGTTATTGTGGAGGGACTCACACAGCAGCATATGGAGGCTGTGTAGTGAGAAAACAGGCAGTAGAAATTCAGCAAGCAAGAGTAGAGAGGAAGTTGACATACACAGAAGCAGCAAAGGTCGTGAATCGACAGGAGAAAGATGAACGCATGGTCAATAACAAGGAAGTAAAACCACAAAACTGTCAGACTAATATCACAACAGATAAGCTTGTTCTTTTCCTAGCCTATGTCATCAACTGCTCGGAGCAGGCTAAGACTAGAACTGAGAAGATAAAGATCATTGTGAAAGCAGCAGCAAAATTCTTTAATACCAAGGATCTATGCTGGGAGAAGATACATGCAGAACTGAGTCAAGGAGAGGGAGCTGTAGAGGGGAGCCAACAGGTTAATTCATGACAACCATCCTCCAGTGGAACGCAAGGAGTCTGATTGCAAACGGGCAGGAATTTAAAGGATTTATTCAGAAACTGACAACAAAACGGATATTATTTGTGTACAGGAGACATGGCTTAAGCAATCACTAGATTTCACTATTAAGGGATATTCTGAAATGCCTAAGGATAGGAAGGATGGGGGTGGTGGGGGTTGTGTAGTTTTTGTTCGACAAGAGGTGAAGTATAGGCAACTGATCACAGTACAAGAGCTGGAAGTAACTGTCATCGAGATATGGACTAAAGAAGGCAGTATGATAATAATCAGTTTCTACAGTCCATGTAAGCAGTTAGTTAAAAGCGAGTTGGAGTCAATTCTTCAGAACTGGAGGGGGAGAGTGATCTGGTGTGGGGATTTTAATGCACATAGTACATTATGGGGAGAGCACAACGACACTAATGGAGAGGTTATAGAAGAGAAAATGGAGGACAAGGAGTTGGTGTGTTTGAATGACAATTCAGACACTAGGGTGAATTTGGCGAGGGGAACAGAATCAGCCATTGATCTCACTTTGATTTCACAAAGCTTAGCTGGCAGGTGCAGGTGGAGGGTAACAAGGGAAAGCACTATAGGAAGTGATCACTACCCAATAGTGGTTGATATTGGAATAGGAAATCCCATAGATCAAGAAGGAAGAGACAAGAGATGGGCATTTGATAAAGCAGATTGGGGAAAATTTACACTTTTAAGTGAGAGGAAATTGAAGGAAGTAAATCTAAATCAGTCAGTGGAAGAGATGAATGCAGGAATCACGACAGCTATCATTAAAGCAGCAAAGGAAGCCATCCCAAGAAGAGGTAGGGGAAAAAGGAAAAACTTCGTTCCTTGGTGGACTCCAGTGTTCTGAAGAAATCAAGAGTCAGAACAAAGCTTTTAAAGTATTAAAAAAATGTATTGAATATACAGTGGGGCAAAAAAGTACCACCAATTGTGCAAGTTCTCCCACTTAAAAAATGAGAGAGGTCTCCAATTTTCATCATAGGTATACCTCAACTATGAGAGACAAAATGAGGGGGGGAAAAATCCAGAAAATCACATTGAAGGATTTTTAATGAATTAATTGGTAAATTCCTCAGTAAAATAAGTATTTGGTCACCTACAAACAAGCAAGATTTCTGGCTCTCACAGACCTGTAACAACTTCTTTAAGAGGCTTCTCTGTCCTCCACTCGTTACCTGTATTAATGGCACCTGTTTGAACTCGTTATCAGTATAAAAGACACCTGTCCACAACCTCAAAGAGTCAGACTCCAAACTCCACTATGGCCAAGACCAAAGAGCTGTCAAAGGACACCAGAAACAAAATTGTAGACCTGCACAAGGCTGGGAAGACTGAATCTGCAATAGGTAAGCAGCTTGGTGTGAAGAAATCAACTGTGGGAGAAATTATTAGAAAATGGAAGACATACAAGACCACTGATAATCTCCCTTGATCTGGGGTTCTACGCAAGATCTCACCCCGTGGGGTCAAAATTATCACGAGAATGGTGAGCAAAAATCCCAGAACCACACGGGGGGACCTAGTGAATGACCTGCAGAGAGCTGGGACCAAAGTAACAAAGACTACCATCAGTAACACACTATGCCGCCAGGGATTCAAATCCTGCAGTGCTAGACGTGTCCCCCTGCTTAAGCCAGTACATGTCCAGACCCGTCTGAAGTTTGCTAGAGAGCATTTGGATGATCCAGAAGAGGACTGGGAGAATGTCATATGGTCAGATGAAACCAAAATAGAACTTTTTGGTAAAAACTCAACTTGTCGTGTTTGAAGGAGAAAGAATGCTGAGTTGCATCCAAAGAACACCATACCTACTGTGAAGCATGGGGGTGGAAACTTCATGCTTTGGGGCTGTTTTTCTGCAAAGGGACCAGGACGACTGATCCGTGTAAAGGAAAGAATGAATGGGGCCATGTGTCGTGAGATTTTGAGCGAAAACCTCCTTCCATCAGCAAGGGCATTGAAGATGAAACGTGGCTGGGTCTTTCAGCATGACAATGATCCCAAACACACCGCCCGGGCAATGAAGGAGTGGCTTTGTAAGAAGCATTTCAAGGTCCTGGAGTGGCCTAGCCAGTCTCCAGATCTCAACCCCATAGAAAATCTTTGGAGGGAGTTGAAAGTCCATGTTGCCCAGCGACAGCCCCAAAACATCACTGCTGTAGAGATCTGCATGGAGGAATGGGCCAAAATACCAGCAACAGTGTGTGAAAACCTTGTGAAGACTTACAGAAAACGTTTGGCCTCTGTCATTGCCAACAAAGGGTATATAACAAAGTACTGAGATGAACTTTTGTTATTGACCAAATACTTATTTTACTGAGGAATTTACCAATTAATTCATTAAAAATCCTTCAATGTGATTTTCTGGATTTTTTTTTTTTTTTTCCTCATTTTGTCTCTCATAGTTGAGGTATACAGTGGGGTAAAAAAGTATTTAGTCAGCCACCAATTGTGCAAGTTCTCCCACTTAAAAGATGAGAGAGGTCTCCAATTTTCATCATAGGTATACCTCAACTATGAGAGACAAAATAAGAAAAAAAAATCCGGAAAATCACATTGAAGGATTTTTAATGAATTAATTGGTAAATTCCTCGGTAAAATAAGTATTTGGTCAATAACATAAGTTCATCTCAATACTTTGTTATATACCCTTTGTTGGCAATGACAGAGGTCAAACGTTTTCTGTAAGTCTTCACAAGGTTTTCACACACTGTTGCTGGTATTTTGGCCCATTACTTCATGCAGATCTCCTCTAGAACAGTGATGTTTTGGGGCTGTCGCTGGGCAACACAGACTTTCAACTCCCTCCAAAGATTTTCTATGGGATTGAGATCTGGAGACTGGCTAGGCCACTCCAGGACCTTGAAATGCTTCTTACGAAGCCACTCCTTCGTTGCCCGGGCGGTGTGTTTGGGATCATTGTCCTGCTGAAAGACCCAGCCACGTTTCATCTTCAATGCCCTTGCTGGTGGAAGGAGGTTTTCACTCAAAATCTCACGATACATGGCCCCATTCATTCTTTCCTTTACACGGATCAGTCGTCCTGGTCCCTTTGCAGAAAAACAGCCCCAAAGTATGATGTTTCCACCCCCATGCTTCACAGTAGGTATGGTGTTCTTTCTCCTTCAAACACGACAAGTTGAGTTTTTACCAAAAAGTTCTATTTTCGTTTCATCTGACCATATGACATTCTCCCAATCCTCTTCTGGATCATCCAAATGCTCTCGAGCAAACTTCAGACGGGCCTGGACATGTACTGGCTCAAGCAGGGGGACACATCTGGCACTGCAGGTTTTGAGTTCCTGGCGGCGTAGTGTGTTTCTGATGTAGCCTTTGTTACTTTGGTCCCAGCTCTCTGCAGGTCATTCACTAGGTCCCCCCATGTGGTTCTGGGATTTTTGCTCAGCGTTCTCATGATCATTTTGACCCTACAGGGTGAGATCTTGCGTGGAGCCCCAGATTGAGGGAGATTATCAGTGGTCTTGTATGTCTTCCATTTTCTAATAATTGCTCCCGCAGTTGATTTCTTCACACCAAGCTGCTTACCTATTGCAGATTCAGTCTTCCCAGCCTGGTGCAGGTCTACAATTTTGTTTCTGGTGTCCTTTTACAGCTCTTTGGTCTTGGCCATAGTGGAGTTTGGAGTCTGACTGTTTGAGGTTGTGGACAGGTGTCTTTTATACTGATAATGAGTTCAAACAGGTGCCATTAATACAGGTAACGAGTGGAGGACAGAGGAGCCTCTTAAAGAAGAAGTTACAGGTCTGTGAGAGCCAGAAATCTTGCTTGTTTGTAGGTGACCAAATACTTATTTTACTGGGGAATTTACCAATTAATTCATTAAAAATCCTTCAATGTGATTTTCTGGATTTTTTTTTTTTCTCATTTTGTCTCTCATAGTTGAAGTATACCTATGATGAAAATTGGAGACCTCTCTCATCTTTTAAGTGGGAGAACTTGCACACTTGGTGGCTGACTAAATACTTTTTTGCCCCACTGTACCTATGATGAAAATTGGAGACTCTCATCTTTTAAGTGGGAGAACTTGCACAATTGGTGGCTGACTAAATACTTTTTTGCCCCACCGTAGATAACTTGATCAATTATAAATGGAAGCAGGCTAATGTACGGAGAAAAAATAAACAGACTGTGGAGATGTGTGGAAGGATGAGGCTGAGTTTATTTCTCAGATTCAGTTTTATTCACAAACACATTCTCCAACATTCAAAAGCAGTAAGAGAAATGTAACCCCCAACATCTGTCTGTTTTATACCCCCGGACATCAAAGCACAAAGTCACATTGTCTTTAAATCCCAAACACAATGCATCCCTCTCCGGGCCTTCTCGCCCCCACCTCAAATCTCGGTGGTCAGGAAATCCTTCACAGCCTTCTCTTTGCATACAAAAAGGCCAGCTCTCACATCCTCCTATAATCCCCAGGAGGTCCAGACCTTTTATTCCCCTGAGATGTGAAGCTACAATAAGCATACAGTCATATGCTTATTGTATATGACTGTCAGACTGTCAGACAGTGATATGACTGTCTGAGCTTCAGACAGAGACTGAAGCTCACGAAACCTGTTGTGTGCACTACGAAGAAATTGACCAGTGAAGCTGGGGAGAAGCTGAGCACGTGCATGGAAATAACTGACTGGGGCATGTTTAAAGGAGCCGCGCATGATCTGGATGAGTACACGGACACTGTGAACTCATATATCCACTTTTGTGAGGAGAGCATTCTTCCATCACGCACCAGGGTGAGGTACTCAAATGACAAGCCCTGGTTCACAGCTAAGCTCAGACAGATCAGGAAGGAGAAGGAAGCAGCGTTGAAAAGTGGAGACAGGGACTGCTACAGGGAGGTCAAATATCGGTTTAGGAGAGAGCTGAGGAGAGCTAAATCTGTGTATTCTGAGGGACTCCAGCAGCAGTTCACTGCTAACGACTCGGCTTCTGTATGGAGAGGACTGAGGCAAATCACCAACTATCGGCCTCAGGCTCCTAAAGGTCAGGATGACAAAGCCCTTTGTCAAAGACTGTCCCAACATTATGCCCGTTTTGACACCTCGTCAGCCGTGTCCATCTCCCCCCCTCCCCCCAGCGCCATTGCCTCCACGGTCACCACTTCATCAAAGGCGGCCCCCTCCCCCCCCCCTGCCCTTGTCATCAGTGAGCAGGACGTGCACAGACAGTTCTCCAGACTGAACCCACGCAAGGCCCCCGGTCCGGACGGCGTGTCTCCCTCCACCCTGAGACACTGTGCGAAAGAGCTGGCTCCTGTCTTCACAGATATTTTTAACACCTCCCTGAAGTTATGCCACGTGCCGACCTGCCTCAAAACCTCCACCATCATCCCTGTCCCCAAGAAGCCACGGATCTCTGGACTCAACGACTACAGACCTGTAGCGCTCACCTCTGCAGTCATGAAGTCCTTGGAACGCCTGGTCCTGCCCCACCTCAAGTCCATCACCACTCCCCTCCTGGACCCGGTGCAGTTTGCCTACCGAGCCAACAGGTCTGTGGACGACGCAGTCAACCTGGCTCTCCAATCCATCCTGCAGCACCTGGACTCCCCGGGAACCTACGCCAGGATCCTGTTTGTGAACTTCAGCTCTGCTTTCAACACCATCCGCCCCGCTCTGCTCCGGGACAAGCTGTCCCTGCTCAACGTGCCTGACTCCCTCTGCAGGTGGATCACCGACTTCCTGATGGACCGGAGGCAGCATGTGCGGCTGGGAAAGACTGTCTCAGACTCTGTTAGCATCAGCACCGGATCACCCCAGGGCTGTGTACTTTCCCCCCTACTCTTCACCCTTTATACCAACTCCTGCACCTCCAGCCACCAATCTGTCAAGCTGATCAAGTTTGCGGACGACACCACCCTCATCGGGCTCATCTCCAATGGCGACGAGTCCGCCTACAGGAGAGAGGTGGCCCAACTGGCGTCCTGGTGCAGCCACAACAACCTGCAGCTGAACGCTCTAAAGACAGTGGAAATGATTGTAGACTTCAGGAAAGTCACAACCCCTCTGCCCCCCCTCACCCTCACAGGCTCTCCCATCACCACTGCAGATTCCTTCCGCTTCCTGGGCACCACCATCACCCGGGACCTCAAGTGGGAGTCGACCATCAGCTCCCTCATCAAAAAGGCCCAGCAGAGGATGTTCTTCCTGTGGCAGCTGAGGAAGCTCAAGCTACCCACCAAGATGTTGGTGCAGTTCTACACAACCATCATCGAGTCCATCCTCACCACCTCCATAACCGTGTGGTACGCAGGAGCCACTGCCAGAGACAGACTAAGGCTGCGGCGCGTCATGCGCGCTGCTGAGAAGGTGATCAGCTGCAAGCTCCCATCCCTCCAGGACCTGTACATCTCCAGGACCCGGAGGCGTGCAGGCCGGATCATAGCCGATCCTTCACACCCTGGTCACGTACTGTTTGCCCCCCTCCACTCAGGTTGAAGACTTCGGTCCATTCAGACTAAAACCTCCCGTCACATGAACAGCTTCTTCCCCTCTGCCATCAGACTGCTGAACACTAAGTGACTTATTGACTATACACTATGTACAGCAGCTCAACCAGACTCATGTCAATCATCACTGTTTTCTTTTTGCATTACCGACTGCACTATGTGGTACTCCACAATATCTGCTGCTCGCAAATATATTTAAAAACTGCTTTGACTAGTATTACTCATTCATATTCTACATTTTATTGCATGTATAGTTTTTTATTCTATCTTTATTTTTACCATGTTTAATGTTGCAGCATTACACGGAGACAAATTCCTAGTTTGTGTACTACACGAACAATGGCAATAAATCTGATTCTGATTCTGATTCTGATATACATGTGAGCATATGAAACCACATATGTGCACCACATATAACCCCCCCCCCCCCCAAACGTCTAAGATGGAACAACATAACCACAGATTGCATGTCATAATGAAATCACTACACATCAGTCCACATGCTGTCTTGGCCGCAGTCTTCTGCCGTATCTGCTGCATGCGGGCTTAACCATCTCCGTGGCGTCCTCCTGCTGTGGAGCTGCTGTCTGGGGATTAAAACTGTTAGTCAATCTCTGTGGGTGTTCTGGGGAATGCTCTCTAGGGGGTCTGCCCCACCGAGGGGCCCTCGCCAACTGCACAGTTTCGTCAGCCATCACAAAAGCGGGTTTGAGCCTGTTTATGCCAATCATTTCTTTTCTGCCCCCCAAATCTAGCAAAAAATGCTTATCACCTGTTTCTAGCACTCTAAATGGTCCATCATAAGGCGGTCGTGGAGCTGTGCGGTGGGCATCATGTCTGACAAAAACAAACTCTGCATTTTTTAAAGCTTTAGGCACAAAAACACGCAGAAAACTGTGGTGAACGGGGCCAGGTAGCGTGCTTGGGCCCATGCTATTTTGTAACTGCTGAGCCGAGGAGAACTCTGGCGCTGGATTGTCAGGGAGAAATTTTCCGGGCAGCCGAAGTGGTTGTGCAAAAACTAGCTCTGCTGGGGAGGCATCTAAATCCTCTTTAGGTGCAGAACGCAACCCCAATAAAACCCATGGTAGTTTGTCCACCCAATTTGTATCTGTAAGCGATGCTCTGAGAGCCGCCGTCAGCGACCTGTGAAAACGTTCGCATAACCCGTTAGCCTGCGGGTGATACGCGGTCGTGCGGTGGATCGTTGCCCCCAGGCTGCGGGCCATCGCTGACCAAAGTTCGGAAACAAACTGCGGGCCTCTATCAAACGTAATATCCGACGGGACTCCAAAACGCGTTACCCATGCAGTTAAAAAAGCGCGCGCCACCTCCTCGGCTGTGGTTGAAGACAGGGGAACCACTTCGGCCAGCTCGTGGTGCGGTCAACCATTGTCAGAAGATATGTGCAGCCTTGCAAGGGCGGTAGGGGGCCTACGAGGTCCACGTGGACATGATCAAACCTTTTAGCTGGGATATGAAACGGCTCCAAGGGAGCTCTCGTGTGTCTATGAACCTTAGCCCGCTGACAAGCCATGCAGGCTGCCGCCCACTCTCTAACTTGCTTGCGCAGGCTCGGCCATACAAATTTCTCTCCTACCATTTTGACCGAAGCGCGCACTCCCGGGTGCGCCAGAGAATGGATCGAGTCAAAAACGCGGCGGCGCCACGAGGCCGGAACCACCGGAGGGGGTCGCCCGGTGGAAACATCACAGATTGGGGGGGGGGGGGCATACCGTGTTGCAGCACCCTGTTCTCCAGCCTTTACCGTGTTGGTCCAGACTGGAGCGCGCGCACGTCCACGTCGCCACCCTGCTCCGCGGCCATGGCTGCGTAATCTATCCCTACGTGGACTGGGGCTGCGCGCACTTCTGCGTCGCTACCCTGGTCCGTGGCAACAGCTGCAAAATCTACCCCTATGCGGGCTGGAGCCGCCACGGCACACGAGAGGCAGTCTGCCACTACATTAAGTTTACCCACTACATGCTGGATATCGGTAGTGAACTCCGAAATCGCGGCCAGCTGTCTCTGCTGCCGGCCCGACCAAGGTTCTGAAATCTTGACCATCGCGAAAGTCAGCGGCTTGTGGTCAACGAACGCGGTGAAACGGCGTCTCTCCAGCCAGAACTGGAAATGACGAATAGCCAAATGGAGAGCTAACAACTCCCTGTTGAATGTGCCGTATTTTCGCTCACTATCGCACAAAGTCCTGCTGAAAAACGCGAGTGGTTGCCAGGTTCCGGCCACATACTGCTCCACAACCGCCCCTATGGCCACATCTGACGTGTCAGTAGTGAGCGCCATGCGGGCCGTTGGGACTGGGTGTGCTAACAACGCAGCGTTTGCCAGGGCTGTTTTGACTTCAGAGAATGCGCGCTCCCGCTCCGGAGACCATTCGATTTTATTTGTGGGTTTTTGTTTTTTAAGCGCAGCGTACAATGGTTGCATGAGCTGCACCGCGTAGGGGAGGAAACGGTTACAAAAATTCACCATTCCCAAAAACTCCTGTAACGCTTTGACCGTTTGTGGCTGGGGAAAATTTGTCACCGCGCGCACTTTGTCAGGCAGAGGAACCGCTCCTTCAGGAGAGATGCGATGCCCCAAAAAATCAATCTGCGCCACCCCGAACTGACACTTTGCTGGGTTGATTATTAGCCCGTGCTCTGCCAACCTCCGGAAAACTGCCGTGAGGTGGTTTTCGTGTTCGTCTTCGGACGCACTGGCTACTAAAATGTCGTCCAGGTAGACGAACACAAAGGGGAGATCGCGCAACACCGCGTCCATCATGCGTTGGAAAGTCTGCGCTGCGCCTTTAAGCCCAAATGGCATGCGCAAAAACTCAAAAAGCCCGAAAGGAGTTATTACCGCTGTTTTGGGTATGTCGTCAGCGCGCACTGGGACCTGGTGATAACTGCGTACCAAGTCTATCTTAGAAAAAAATGCGCGCCCCCGCCAAATGAACTGAAAAATCCTGGATATGTGGAATTGGGTAGCGGTCGTGTGCTGTAGCATTGTTTAGCCTGCGAAAATCACCGCAAGGCTGCCACGAGCCATCAGCTTTAGGGACCATGTGCAGCGGTGAAGCCCATGGGCTCTTTGAACGTCTGATGATGCCCAATTTTTCCAGGTTGGTGAACTCCTCGCGCGCTATGGTCAGTTTAGCTGAATCCAAGCGCCGAGCTTTTGCAAAAACGGGCGGTCCGGTGGTAGTAATAAAATGCTCCACCCCGTGTTTAGCCACGGTCGCCGAAAACGTTGGAACCATGAGTGCGGGAAACTGAGTGAGGAGTGTGTGGAACTTACCACCTGCAGCTTTGATGTTGGCTTTTGCTGTTGGCGGGGCCACTCGCGCTGTACAGGGAATAGAAGAAAAAGAGAGTGCATTAACCAGGCGTCTGTTAGCAAGATCGACCAAAAAACCATGTGAGCACAAAAAATCAACACCTAACATGTTGAAATTGACTGCCGCTATGACGAAAGTCCACTCGAATGTTCGGCCATGTAGAGACAATTCAATTCAATTCAATTCAGCTTTATTTATATAGCGCCATTTCACAACAACAGTCATCTCATAGCACTATCAACTGTAGGGGGGAACCCCCACAGTGTCAGAAAGACCCCAGCAATCAGGTGATCCCCTGTGAGCAAGCACTGGGCGACGGTGGAGAGGAATAACTCCCTTTTAACAGGAAGAAACCTCCAGCAGAACCAGGCTCAGGGAGGGGCAGTCATCTGCTGCGACTGGCTGGGGGGTGAGGGGATAGAGAAGAAGAAAAGAACAGACATGTAGAGAGCAAACAGCACGATGGGGACTCAATCTATGGGGGAGAACAAACAAATGTTAATGACCAGCAAAAAAAATATTTCATAGAGAGTGAGGAAAGGAGTGAGGCCCAGTGCATTACTGGAGGTCCCCCGGCTGACTAAACCTATTAGCAGCATAACTAAGGGAGGGTTCAGAAACACATGATCCCTCCCTAATTGTAGGCTATATCAAAAAGGTAGGTTTTAGCCCTATTCTTAAAAACAGAGATCGAGTCTGACTCCCGAATCCAGATTGGCAGCTGATTCCACAGGAGAGGAGCTTGATAACTGAAGGCTCTGCCTCCCATTGTACTTTTGGAGATTCTAGGTATTACAAGTAATCCTGCATTTTGGGAGCGTAGTGCTCTGTTAGGATAATACGGTAGTATCAGATCTTTTAAATAAAAAGGAGCCTGATTGTTTAGAGCTTTGTAAGTAAGAAGAAGGATTTTAAACTTAATTCTAAACTCTATGGGAAGCCAATGAAATGAAAGCCAATGAAATGAAAGCCAGAGTCTTCTCCCTGAAGGTCTTAATCGCCAAGCTGTTTGCTGCCGACACCACGGGACCACTGGAAGGCGCCAGCCGGTCAGCGTAGGAAGGTGTGATGAAACTCAGCTGGGAGCCCGTGTCCACGAGGAAGTGCCTCCCCGAGCGCACGTCCTTCAAGTAGAGCAGCTTATTCTCCTCTCCGAGAGCCGCAGCTGCTACCGACTCCCGGTCTTGGCGTTTCCCGAGCGCTTGGAATGGCACGGTGGAATGCACTTGCGTGCCCTCTCGGCGAAGCAGCGATGGTAAAAGCAAAGGACGTCGTCTGCTCCGCGTCTCCTGGCTCCCGCCGTCGTCGGTGAGTCTGGTGTTGCAGCCTCTCGCCCCCTGCCATCTCCGGATGTTGTGCTTGGCTCCGCTGCTGCGGCCGTGACTGCACGCCGTGTATTGGCGTCGACAAGTCGCGCCTCCTGGCCCAGCTCGTGGTAGTCTCTTCGGGCCAGCAGCGGTGAATTGGCCAGGGTCACTCTCACCGCTGACGGTAGGGTCCTGAGGAAGAGGTGGGTGAAAATAAAGCCATCATCTTCGGAGTCTCTCAAACTCAGCATCTTCACCATCAGGTCTGCAGGTCTGCCACCCTCACATTCAGTCAGCGCCAGAAGCTTCTCTGCTCGCTCTTCCAGGGAGGGGGTGAAATAACAAATGAGTGCAGCTTTCAACATGCTGTACTTGTCGTTGTCTGGCGGGTGGTTGATCAGGCTCTCCACACGCTGGGCTGTGTGGTTGTCCAGCTTTGCAACCACATGGTAGAACTTTGTGGTGTCTGCCGAAATCCTCCGAAGATGGAACTGTGCCTCGACTGCGTTAAACCAGGAGCGCGGACTGTTCTGCCAGAAATCCGGTAGCTGGACTGTGGCTGCATTAGTTTGGCCGGCTTCTGATGAGTCTGGCCCAGGAGAATCATCTCCGGCCATAATATGTCTTAAGGTCACCAGTGTAGAGATGTGTGGAAGGATGAGGCTGAGTTTATTTCTCAGATTCAGTTTTATTCACAAACACATTCTCCAACATTCAAAAGCAGTAAGAGAAATGTAACCCCCAACATCTGTCCGTTTTATACCCCCGGACATCAAAGCACAAAGTCACATTGTCTTTAAATCCCAAACACAATGCATCCCTCTCCGGGCCTTCTCGCCCCCACCTCAAATCTCGGTGGTCAGGAAATTCTTCACAGCCATCTCTTTGCATACCAAAAGGCCAGATCTCACATCCTCCTATAATCCCCAGGAGGTCCAGACCTTTTGTTCCCCTGAGACTTGAAGCTACAATAAGCATACAGTCATATACATGTGAGCATATGAAAAGTAATATACATGTGAGCATATGAAACCATATATGTGCACCACAAGACCAAAAAAGAGTTTTGGAGAAAATATTGTGATTCATTGGGAAGAAGTACACCCTTAGAGAAGGTATGGGGAACAATTAAAAGGATGTTAGAATCAGAATCAGATTTATTGCCATTGTTCATGTAGTACACAAACTAGGAATTTGTCTCGGTGCAATGCTGCAACATTAAACATGGTAAAAATAAAAGATAGAATAAAAAACTATACATGCAATAAAATGTAGAATATGAATGAGTAATACTAGTCAAAGCAGTTTTTAAATATATTAGCGAGCAGCAGATATTGTGGAGTACCACATAGTGCAGTCGGTAATGCAAAAAGAAAACAGTGATGATTGACATGAGTCTGGTTGAGCTGCTGTACATAGTGCATAGTCAATAAGTCACCTAGTGACTCTTTTCCCTTCTGCCACTCTCTGCACCAGATGAGACTTGTTAGAAGAGCTGATTATGCTGATTATTGATCTTCTCTCAAGATGGCGACCGGGATGGTCACACTTTTTCAGTGCTGAGACAAAGTCACTGATTTTGCCATTAAAAGTGGCTGGCCTGCAGCGATCGGCGCTCGTGGCGAACACGCACGGGCTGAATTGCCACCTCCGTTGGATTGCCCTTTAATCGCCTTTCTCCAGCGACTTCCTGCGCCTTCCTGAAGCGATTGCTCAGCTAACACTAGTTAGCTTAATGCTACCTGAAGCGATTGCTAAGCTAACACTAGTTAGCTTAATGCTGGCGCCAGTCTCTAAATAACTACCTACAGCGATCGGATATACCTCCGGTGGATTACCCCTTTGATCGCTTTTATCCGGCCACTGTGAGTAAACTGACCAGCGATTCCAGCGCTTCCTTGTGATTCACTGATGTGCCCTACCTGAAGCGATTGCTAAGCTAACGCTAGTTAGCTTAATGCTGGTGCCAGCCATTCCACCTAACACCAGCCTGAATCAAAGCCCAGCTGCGAGGCCCAGCGGGGATACTACCAGGCAGGCGGCTATTTGTTTGACGGGGCTCAGCAGAGATTTCACCCAGGCAGACGGCGGTAGGCGGCGGTGCCCAGCGGAGGACTTACCGTGACTGCAGCGGCGGTGTGCGACGAGACTACCCGAAGCGATTGCTAAGCTAACGCTAGTTAGCTTAATGCTGGCGCCAGTCATTCCACCTTACACCAGCCTGAATCGAAGCCCAGCTGCGAGGCCCAGCGGAGATACTACCAGGCAAGCGGCTATTTGTTGACGGGGCTCAGCAGAGATTTCACCCAGGCAGACGACGGTAGGTGGCGGTGCCTAGCGGAGGATTTACCGTGACCTCAGCGGAGCTCGGTGGCAGCGGCGGTGTGTGACGAGACTCGGTTGGAGGAGCGGGACGGGAGACCAGTTACGGCGACTATGAGCAACGAGACCAGCAACGGAAGGGGCTAGTTGGCTAGCTGAGGCCCAGCTGGATTCGAGGACGATCGGATCAGATTCTGGCGATATAAGCAGAATTTATTTTACTATCCACAGATTTTCCTTTTCCTTCTTTCCAAGAAGGACTGAAGATGGCTGCCACCGGATTAAAAAGTGGGCTGATGGGCACCACTAATAAGCCTTCTCTACTTCTCTACTTCCTCTTCGTTTTGTCTTTGTGTGTCTGGACCTGCAACAAGAAGGATTTTCCGACAAACTCAACCAAAGGTGAAGTTAAAAAGTTTTATCTGTATGGATTTGGGCTTGGACATCTCACCCTACACTCTATGTGGTCTTTAAAAGCCCTGAGCAAAAACTTCCAAATTAAGGCAAACATGGCTGTTAAGCAAAAATCACAATATGGCAGAGGATATACAGTTAAAGTTCTGTTAGTTCTGCTACTTCTGGCAGGAGATATTCACCTTAACCCTGGACCTGCCACTATTAAACAGCAGACCACTGGGTTAGCACAAAACCGAGCTGTACAAAAGCAAAAACAACATTTATTTTTCCAAACTGTTAATCATGCACGAGTTCTTTGGGACACCAAGGCTAAACCAAAGGGGATCCTCGGCGGTCATTTAAACATACGGAGCATAATCCCCAAAAGAGATGAGATTTCGGTGTTGCTGTTGGACTCAAATCTGGACTACCTTTGTCTCTCAGAAAGCTGGCTACACAGTAACATAGACACTAATATGATCGATATTGTGGGCTACCAGTGTTTTAGAAAAGACAGGCAGGTAGGGAGGGGAGGAGGTGTTTTAATTTACATCAAAGAGAAATATAAATGTCAACTGGTTGATTTGAATACTTCACTTGAATGTTTAGCTGTTAATGTATGTCTCTCTCCGGTAATGAATTTCAACATTGCAGTAGTGTACAACCCACCGTCACACAACTCTTCCTTTTATAATGAATTAAGTGATCTGGTTAAACAACTTGAGAAGAACAGAGAAACAATAATTCATGGTGACTTTAATATCAACTGGTCTGATAAAAAAGACAAACAAAAACTGAAAAGCCTCATGACTAAATTTAATTACCAGCAAATCATCAAAGGACCCACCAGGATAACCAAACAATCCAGAACACTTATTGACATGGTATTTACTAATAAACCAGAACGAATAACCAGAACCTATAATCTTGTAACTGGTCTCTCAGATCATAACATGGTTCTTGCTGTCAGGAAACTTACTAAAAAGCGACTACAGTATTTTGGGGGAGTCGATATTGACAAATCAAATTTTATTATCCCCAAATCAAAAAATGAGGAGTTTGAACATTACTTAGAGAATCAAAATTGGGAGCAGCTCATGGCAACATGTGAAGTAGATGATTGTTGTAATTTTATAACTGCAACAATCACAAAGTCTATAGAAAAATTTTCAAAGCAAATTAAAAGTAGACAACAGAAGATTAGCCTACCATGGTTAAATAATGAAATAAGAAAACTTATGAAGAGGCGAGACTATGCACTGAAAACATCACTAACCTCCAAACTACAAAATGATCACCTTGTGTACAAAAGTTTAAGAAATAAAGTGGTACATGAGCTGCGAAAATCAAAAATATCTTATTACAATAAACTGATAGATCATGCAAAGGGTAACAACAGTTCCCTATGGAGGCATTTAAATAACTTAACTAATAAAAAAAACGATCAGAAGGGGGTAAAGGAACTTAGAATCAATGGCAAGACCGTCAGTGACAAGGCTACTTTGGCAAATGAATTTAATTCACACTTTGTGGGCTCTGTGGAAGACTTAACAAAAATTTTTGTGCTGCCAAATGTGCTCAACAACACAAATTCCATACTCCCAACAGGTACTTTTCACATCGATGAGGTAAATGAGAAGTTAATTGCTGGTATTGTTAAAACACTGTCAAACTCAAAAACTAGTGATATCTACAATATGAGCACCTCCTTTCTCAAAATGCACAGCAAAATATTAATCAAACCACTGACTCATCTCATTAATCTCTCCATTAGGTCTAGTACATTTCCATCTGGCTGGAAAAAAGCTGTCGTCATACCAGTTCATAAATCAGGCAGTAAAGACGATATATGCAATTACCGCCCAATCTCTATCTTACCAGTCCTATCTAAGGTTCTTGAAAAAGTTGTAGCTACACAGCTGATAGACTACTTACAAGACAGTCAACTTCTTCATCCACATCAATTTGGTTTTAGACCAGGATACTCAACAGAAACAGCAAATTGTTGCCTTATTGAAAACGTCAAACAGTCCTTGGACAGGGGTAATGTGGTAGGAGCTGTTTTTCTAGATCTCAAAAAGGCTTTCGATACTGTAAACCACAGTTTGCTTTTATCCAAAATGGTATCTTTTAACTTCTCCCCAAATACATTAGAATGGTTTGCATCTTATCTCCAGAATAGAGAACAGTGTGTAAAAGTTCACCAGGATAAATCCTCATTTTTAAACAACCGCATGGGTATCCCACAAGGGTCCATTCTTGGTCCTTTACTTTTCAGCATTTTTATTAATGACTTGCCGTTACACTGCTCAGCTGCAACATGCCAACTTTATGCAGATGATGCAGTTATTTACACAGCTGCCAAGACTCCAGCACAGGCTGCAGATGTACTGTCTACAAGTATGGTTGATGTCCAAGAGTGGCTCCTCAAGAACCATCTATTGCTGAACCTTCAGAAAACAGTCTCAATGTGCTTTTCAATCAAAAAATGTAACCTGCAACATTTTAAAGTTAATATACATGATCATGACATCAGTTTAGCTACAGAATTCAAATACCTTGGCATTGTACTAGATCCTCAACTCAAATTTAATCTTCATATAAAGAAAATTTCAAAAACAGTAAAAAAAAATCTGAACTGCTTTAAATTAATTAGATATTACATACCTTACGAAGCAGCTGCACTGTATATGCATTCTATGGTTTTTTTCTCATATATCATACTGTTTGACAGTCTGGGCTCAAGCAGCCCCCTTCCACAATAAGACATATAGGTTCATCATATAATCAAACCCTAAAAATCTTGGACAAAAAGCCCATTAGGTGGCATCACTGTAATGTTTTAAAAAAATACAACCTATTGAGTTTTGAGAGCTTCATTGACCTCTGTCTTCTGAAATTAACGTTCAAATGTTTCCATAAATCAGCACCCGAGCCACTTGCTGGTTTCGTCCAAAGACAGGACAGCAGCAGAGCCACCAGGAGTTCTGTTAACAATAACTGTAAAATATTCCACCGCAGAACCACATTTGGACAAACAGCTTTCTCTATAAAGGGCAGTCACATCTGGAACACAATGCCAAATGAAATTAAAATAATAACGGACTTTAAAACATTCACTAAAAATGTTAAAAACTGGCTGAAAAATAAACAAGAATGTACTCATGTATGAATTATTTGTCTGCAAAGTGAGAGTGAATGAAGGGAAGGAATAAATGTGTTTGTTTATAGTGAGTGACGGAGGGAGGAAGGCCTGAAATAGGCAAATGTGAGTTATGTTATATGTGTTAAATGTGAGTCAGGCTGTTATATTTGTGTATTTATAATATTTATGTTAAAGGTGAGTCAGGCTGTTATATTTGTGTATTTATAATATTTATAATATTTATAATTGTGTATTTATAATTTTTCTGCATTGATGTATGTGGTTATTGTGTATATTTTTATCTTGATTCTTTTTTCTAAAGCCCATCCAGGGACAAGAGTTGCAAATTAGCTAATAGCTATACACTCTATGTGCAACACATCAGATTGATTGTCTTTGATTAATTGTCTATGTTTATTGCACTGTCCCTGTCAAATAAACTAATCTACTACTACTACTAGTGTTTCAGCAGTCTGATGGCAGAGGGGAAGAAGCTGTTCATGTGTCTGGTATAAGGAAGGAGCTAAATTATCCAATTATGGAGAATAGGGACAGTTTGACAGTGGATGATAATGAAAAGGCAGAACATTTCATTAAAATTTTCTGTAAAATAAGTAGTGCAGATAATTTGAGCAATGTGGAAAAAAGTGGAAGAGAGCAGACAAAATTAAATAATGTGGGAGTGTTGCAAGATGAGGCAGACTTTGAGAATGGGCTAAACTAGGAGTTTTCAATGTCTGAATTAAATCATACGTTAAGGAAAGTCTGTAAGACAACTCCAGGAAAAGACAAAGTGACTTATAAAATGATTAAAAACCTGAGTGATACTGGTAATAAGATATTATTAGAGTTATACAACAAGGTTTGGGAAGAAGGGATATTGCCTTCTCCATGGAAAGAGGCAGTTGTTGTTCCAATATGCAAGCCAGGTAAAAATCCAGGTTTAGGTGAGAGTTACAGACCAGTCGCTTTAACATCCCATGTTGGTAAAACTATGGAAAAAATGATTAATGAAAGGTTAGCATATTATCTGGAGTCTAGAGAGGCATTAAATGTTACCACAGCGGATTTAGAAGGGAGAAGTACGACCGATACCGCTGTCTGTTTGGAACATGAGATTAGGTAGGCCCAAGTGAATAAGGAAAGTGTGGTTGCTGTGTTTTTGGATGTTGAGAAGGCGTATGACATGACAAGATAAGATAAAATTGTGGAGTGTGTGAAATCACAGGCAGATTAATTTCAAAGGATTTATTGCACACTCACATCTCACGAGCACTGAACAGAATGACTCGTGACATCACGAGCACAGAACAGACTGACTGGTCACATTAAACATCCTTCTCTCTCTAAATCAAGTTACACTTCACAAGATTCAAGGCACTTCCTAATAACAGCAGGACATCTACACCACACTTCATTCAACCCCCACTCCCACTGTTCTCCCATGTGTATTCATTGTCTCTGTCTAAGGTGTGAAATAACCTGAGGCCTGAGGCCCACACTGCCCCCCCGCCAGCAACTTAGATAGAACAATAGCACATCAGTCCACACGCTGTTTCGGCTTCAGCCTCCTCCCATATCTGCTGCAACTGCGTTTTACCACCTCCGTGGCGCTGCTGTGCTGGTGGGAGGCTGCTGGAAGTGTGTCTGACTGTGGGTGAGCCATGGGGGGGGGGGGGGTCACTCTGCCCGTGTGGCTGCTCTGATGAATCGTTTCCCTGGGGAGCTCTCCATGGGGGCCTTCCACGCCGAGGGGCCCTAGCCAACAGCACTTGCTCGTCCGCCACAACGAAAGCGGGTTTGAGTCTGTCTTTGCCAATTTTTTCCTCCCTACCCCCCAAGTCTAGCAAAAAATGCTTATCCCCTGTTTCCAGCACTCTGAGCGGTCCATCATAGGGTGGGCGCAATGGAGGCGGTGGGGCGTCGTGTCTGACAAACATGAACTCTGCGTTCTTCAAAGTTTTAGGCACAAAAACACGCGGAAAACTGTGGTGGGCAGGTCCCGGCAGCGTGCCTGTGTTTGCGCTACGCTGCAAAAGCTGAGAAGGGGAGCTGCCGGGTGCGGGATTATCTGGCAGAAATTCCACGGGCAGCCGTAGTGGCTGCGCAAAAACGAGCTCTGCCAGGGAAGCTTCCAGATCCTCTTTCGGCGCGGAGCGCAACCCCAATAAAACCCACGGTAACTTGTCTACCCAATTTGCATCCGTCAATGAAGCCCTGAGTGCTGCTTTCAGTGATCTATGAAAACGCTCGCATAACCCATTGGCCTGTGGGTTGTACGCGGTTGTGCAGTGAATTGTAACACCCAGGCTGCAGGCCACCGCGGACCAGAGTTCGGGAACAAATTGAGGGCCCCTGTCGGACGTAATGTCCGACGGGACTCCAAAACGTGCCACCCATGCTGTTAAAAAAGCACGTGCCACGTCTGCGGACGTGGTTGCCGCCAGCGGAACCGCTTCTGGCCAGCGCGTAGTGCGATCCATCATTGTCAGGAGGTGCGTGCAGCCCTGTGATGGCGGGAGGGGGCCCACGAGGTCCACGTGAACATGGTCAAACCTCTTAGCTGGAATACGAAACGGCTCCAAGGGAGCCTTCGTGTGTCTGTGTACCTTGGCTCGTTGGCACGCCACGCAGGCTGCAGCCCACTCTTTAACTTGTTTGCGTAGGTTCGGCCACACAAACTTCTCTCCCACCATTTTGACGGACGCGCGCACTCCTGGGTGCGCCATAGTGTGAACCGACTCAAACACGCGGCGGCGCCATGCGGCTGGGACCACGGGACGCGGGCGACCCGTGGAGACATCGCAGATTGGGGGGGCATGCCGTCTTGCAGCTCCCTGCTCTCCAGCCTTAACCCTGTTGGTCCAGACTGGAGCGCGCGCACGTCTGCATCGCTAGTCTGCTCCGAGGCCATGGCTGCGTAATCTATGCCCACGCAGACTGGGGCCACCACGGCGCGTGAGAGGCAGTCCGCCACTACATTCAGTTTACCCGACACATGCTGAATATCAGTAGAAAACTCTGAGATCGCGGCCAGCTGTCTCTGCTGCCGGCCCGACCATGGTTCTGAAACCTTGGCCATCGCGAATGTTTAGCGGCTTGTGGTCTACGAACGCGGTGAAGCAGCGCCCTTCCAGCCAGAACTGGATGTGGTGAATGGCCAGGTGGAGAGCCAGCAGCTCTCTGTCGAGCACACTGTATTTACGTTCGCTGTCGCGCAAATTTCTGCTGAAAAAGGCGAGTGGCTGCCAAGCCCCGGTGACGCGCTGCTCCACGACAGCCCCTATGGCCACGTCTGAAGCGTCGGTGGTGAGCGCTCTGTGGGCCGTCAGGTCTTGATGTGCCAGCAGTGCGGCGTTTGCCAGAGCTGCTTTAACTTCCGAGAATGCCCGCTCTCTCTCCGGGGTCCATTCGACCCTATCCGCGGGTTTCTGTTTCTTGAGTGCGGCGTACAATGGTTGCATGAGCTGCGCCATGCGGGGAAGGAAACTGTTATAAAAGTTCACCATTCCCAAAAATTCCTGCAGCGCCCTGACCGTCTGAGGCCAGGGAAAATCCGCCATAGCGCGCACTTTGTCCGGCAGTGGGATCGCTCCTTCTGGAGAGACACGGTGCCCCAAAAAATCAATCTCCGTTACACCAAACTGGCATTTCACCGGGTTGATTATTAACCCGTGCTCCTCCAATCTCCGGAAAACCGTCGTGAGGTGGGTTTCGTGTTCGTCTTCGGACGCGCTGGCTTCCAGGATATCGTCCAGGTTGACGAACATGAACGGGAGATCGCACAGCACTGCATCCATCATGCACTGGAACATCTGTGCCGCTCCTTTTAACCCGAATGGCATGCGCAGGAATTCGAATAGACCGAACGGAGTTATTACCGCTGTTTTGCGTACGTCCTCAGTGCGCACTGGGACTTGGTGGTAACCGCGGACCAGGTCTATTTTGGAAAAAATGCGTGCCCCGGCGAGGTGAACGGAAAAATCCTGTATGTGGGGAATCGGGTAGCGGTCGTGCGCCATGGCGTTGTTCAACCTGCGGAAATCACCGCACGGTCGCCACGATCCCTCAGCCTTAGGGACCATGTGTAGCGGGGATGCCCATGGGCTGTTTGAGCGCCTGATGTTGCCCAACCTTTCCAGGTTGGCGAACTCCTCGCGCGCTATGGCCAGTTTAGCTGCATCCAAGTGCTGAGGTCTTGCAAAAATGGGCGGCCCGGTGGTGGTGATAAAGTGCTCCACCCTGTGTTTAGCGATGGCTGCGGAAAACGTTGGGACCGTGAGTGCTGGGAACTGAGTGAGCAGTGTGTGGAACTTACCGCCTGTAGCTGTGACGTTGGCTTGTGCTGTTGGCTGGGTCACTCGAGCTATACAGGGGAGAGAGTCAAAAGACAGTGCATTAACCAGGCGCCTGTTAGCAACATCAACCAGTAAACCAAGTGCACACAGAAAATCAGCCCCCAGTATATGGTAATTCAGTGCTGCTATGACAAAAGTCCACTCATATGTACGGCCGTGTAGAGATAAGAGCAGAGTCCTCTCACCAAAGGTCTTAATATCCGAGCCGTTTGCTGCCAACATCCCGAGGCCGCTAGATCCTGCCAGCCGGTCAGCGTAGGTCGGCCGGATGAAGCTCTTCTGGGCTCCGGTGTCCACGAGGAAACGCCTCCCCGAGCGTGCGTCCGTTAGGTAGAGCAGCTTGTTCTCTTCACCGAGGGTCGCTGCTGCTACCGACCCCCGGCCTTGGAGTTTTCCCGAGCACTGGAATTGACACGGTGGCGCACATCTGCCTGCGTTCTCTCCGAAGCGGCGGTGGTAGGAACAGAGCGTGTCTCTCTGGTGCTCCTTGGCCGCCGCTGCTGCTACCGTCGGTGGCTCCTCGCCTCCTCTGGCCATCTCGCTGGGCTCCGTTGCTGCCGCGTTGACTGTGATCGCCTTGGTGATGATGATGATCCGGTCTGCCTCCTGGGCTAGTGCACGGTAGTCTCGCGCGGCCAGCCGCGGCGAATTGGCCAGAACCGCTCTCGCTACTGTCGGAAGGTTCCGGAGGAAGAGGTGGGCAAACAGAAAGTGCTCGTCGTCCGTGCCCCTTAACGCCAGCATCTTCTCCATCAGGTCTACGGCCGAACCATCTCCTAGCTCGGTCCGCATCTGGAGCCTCTCCGCTCTCTCACAGCCCGAAAGCGTGTAGCGCTGGATGAGCGCAGCCTTGAGCGCCTCGTATCTGTTGCTGGCTGGTGGCTGATCGAGCAGGCTCGCTACCTGTTGAGCTGTGCGGGCGTCCAGCGCTGCGACCACATGGTAGAATCTGGTGTCATCTGCCGTTACTCCCCGGAGGGCGAACTGGGCCTCAGTGAGGTGGAACCAAGAGCGCGGGTTGTGCTGCCAGAAATCCGGTAGCTTGACTGCAACTGCACACGTGTGGCTGGAGGTTCCAGTCCGGGCTGTCTGTGGGATGGCTGCCGCCTCGCTGTAGCTTCCTGACCGGGCCGGCTCCGGGGATCTTGCCTCATGTTCCATAATACGTCTTGGGTCACCAGTGTGGAGTGTGTGAAATCACAGGCAGATTCATTTCAAATGATTTATTGCACACTCACATCTCACGAGCACTGAACAGAATGACTCGTCACATCACGAGCACAGAACAGACTGACTGGTCACATTAAACATCCTTCTCTCTCTAAATCAAGTTACACTTCACAAGATTCAAGGCACTTCCTAATAACAGCAGGACATCTACACCACACTTCATTCAACCCCCACTCCCACTGTTCTCCCATGTGTATTCATTGTCTCTTTCTAAGATGTGAAATAACCTGAGGCCTGAGGCCCACACTGCCCCCCCCCAGCAACTTAGATAGAACAATAGCACATCAGTCCACACGCTGTTTCGGCTTCAGCCTCCTCCCATATCTGCTGCAACTGGGTTTTACCACCTCCGTGGCGCTGCTGTGCCGGTGGGAGGCTGCTGGAAGTGTGTCTGACTGTGGGTGAGCCATGGGGGGGGGGTCACTCTGCCCGTGTGGCTGCTCTGATGAATCGTTTCCCTGGGGAGCTCTCCGTAGGGGTCTTCCATGCCGAGGGGCCCTAGCCAACAGCACTTGCTCGTCCGCCACAACGAAAGGGTGTTTGAGTCTGTCTATGCCAATTTTTTCCTCCCTACCCCCCAAGTCAAGCAAAAAATGCTTATCCCCTGTTTCCAGCACTCTGAGCGGTCCATCATAGGGTGGGCGCAATGGAGGGCGGTGGGCGTCGTGTCTGACAAACATGAACTCTGCGTTCTTCAAAGTTTTAGGCACAAAAACATGCGGAAAACTGTGGTGGGCAGGTCCCGGCAGCGTGCCTGTGTTTGCGCGACACTGCAAAAGCTGAGAAGGGGAGCTGCCGGGCGCGGGATTATCTGGCAGAAATTCCCCGGGCAGCCGTAGTGGCTGCGCAAAAACGTTCTCTGCCAGGGAAGCTTCCAGATCCTCTTTCGGCGCGGAGCGCAACCCCAATAGAACCCACGGTAACTTGTCTTCTCCATTTGCATCCTTCAATGAAGCCCTGAGTGCTGCTTTCAGTGATCTATGAAAACGCTCGCATAACCCATTGGCCTGTGGGTTGTACGCGGTTGTGTGGTGAATTGTAACACCCAGGCTGCGGGCCATCACGGACCAGAGTTTGGAAACAAATTGAGGGCCCCTGTCGGACGTAATGTCCGACGGGACTCCAAAACATGCCACCCATGCTGTTAAAAAAGCGCGTGCCACGTCTGCGGATGTGGTTGCCGCCAGCGGAACCGCTTCTGGCCAGCACGTAGTGCGATCCACCATTGTCAGGAGTTGCATGCACCCCTGTAATGGCGGGAGGGGGCCCACGAGGTCCACGTGAACATGGTCGAACCTCTTAGCCGGAATACGAAACGGCTCTAACGGAGCCTTCGTGTGTCTGTGTACCTTGGCTCGTTGGCACACCACACAGGCTGCAGCCCACTCTTTAACTTGTTTGCGTAGGTTCGGCCACACAGACTTCTCTCCCACCATTTTGATGGACGCGCACACTCCTGGGTGTGCCAGAGTGTGAACCGACTCAAACACGCGGCGGCGCCACGCGGCCTGGACCACAGGACGCAGGCGACCCGTGGAGACATCGCAGATTGGGGGGGCATGCCGTCGTCCAGCTCCCTGCTCTCCAGCCTTAACCCTGTTGGTCCAGACTGGTGCGCGCGCACGTCTGCATTGTTAATCTGCTCCGCGGCCATGGCTGCGTAATCTATGCCCACGCAGACTGGGGCCACCACGGCGCGTGAGAGGCAGTCCGCCACTACATTCAGTTTACCCGACACATGCTGAATATCGGTAGTAAACTCTGAGATCGCGGCCAGCTGTCTCTACTGCCGGCCCGACCACGATTCTGAAACCTTGGCCATCGCGAATGTTTAGCGGCTTGTGGTCTACGAACGCGGTGAAGCAGCGCCCTTCCAGCCAGAACTGGATGTGGCGAATGGCCAGGTGGAGAGCCAGCAACTCTCTCTCGAACACACTGTATTTACGTTCGCTGTCGCGCAAAGTTCTGCTGAAAAAGGCGAGTGGCTGCCAAGCCCCGGCGACGCGCTGCTCCACGACAGCCCCTATGGCCACGTCTGAAGCGTCGGTGGTGAGCGCTCTGTGGGCCGTCAGTCTGGATGTGCCAGCAGTGCGGCGTTTGCCAGAGCTGCTTTAACGTCCGAGAATGCCCGCTCTCGCTCCGGTGTCCATTCGACCTTATCCGCGGGTTTCTGTTTCTTGAGCGTGGCGTACAATGGTTGCATGAGCTGCGCCATGCAGGGAAGGAAACGGTTATAAAAGTTCACCATTCCCAAAAATTCCTGCAGCACCCTGACCGTCTGAGGCCAGGGAAAATCCACCACGGCGCGCACTTTGTCGGGCAGCGGGATCGCTCCTTCTGGAGAGACGCGGTGCCCCAAAAAATCAATCTCCGTTACGCCGAACTGGCCTTTTGCCAGGTTGATTATTAACCCGTGCTCCTCCAACCTCCGGAAAACCGTCGTGAGGTGGGTTTCGTGTTCGTCTTCGGACGCGCTGGCTTCCAGGATATCGTCCAGGTAGACGAACATGAACGGGAGATCGCGCAGCACTGCATCCATCATGCGCTGGAACGTCTGTGCCGCTCCTTTTAACCCGAATGGCATGCGCAAGAACTCGAATAGACCGAACAGAGTTATTGCCGCTGTTTTAGGTACGTCCTCAGCGCGCACTGGGACTTGGCGGTAACTGCGGACCAGGTCTATTTTGGAAAAAATGCGTGCCCCGGCGAGGTGAACGGAAAAATCCTGTATGTGGGGAATCGGGTAGCGGTCGTGCGCCATGGCGTTGTTCAACCTGCGGAAATCACCGCACGGTCGCCACGATCCCTCAGCCTTAGGGACCATGTGTAGCGGGGATGCCCATGGGCTGTTCAAACGCCTGATGTTGCCCATCCTTTCCACGTTGGCGAACTCCTCGCGCGCTATGGCCAGTTTAGCTGCTTCCAAGTGCCGAGGTCTTGCAAAAATGGGCGGCCCGGTGGTGGTGATAAAGTGCTCCACCCCGTGTTTAGCGATGGCCGCGGAAAACGTCGGGACCGTGAGTGCTGGGAACTGAGTGAGCAGTGTGTGAAACTTACCGCCTGTAGCTGTGACGTTGGCTTGTGCTGTTGGCTGGGTCACTCGAGCTATACAGGGGAGAGAGTCAAAAGACAGTGCATTAACCAGGCGCCTGTTAGCAACATCAACCAGTAAACCAAGTGCACACAGAAAATCAGCCCCCAGTATATGGTAATTCAGTGCTGCTATGACAAAAGTCCACTCATATGTACGGCCGTGTAGAGATAAGAGCAGAGTCCTCTCACCAAAGGTCTTAATATCCGAGCCGTTTGCTGCCAACATCCCGGGGCCGCTAGATCCTGCCAGCCGGTCAGCGTAGGTCGGCCGGATGAAGCTCTTCTGGGCTCCGGTGTCCACGAGGAAACGCTTTCCCGAGCGTGCGTTCGTTAGGTAGAGCAGCTTGTTCTCTTCACCGAGGGTCGCTGCTGCTACCAACCCCCAAACTTGGACTTTTCCCGAGCACTGGAATTGGCACGGTGGCGCACATCTGCCTGCGTTCTCTCCGAAGCGGCGGTGGTAGGAACAGAGCGTGTCTCTCTGGTGCTCCTTGGCCGCCGCTGCTGCTACCGTCGGTGGCTCCTCGCCTCCTCTGGTCGTCTCGCTGGGCTCCGTCACTGCCGCGTTGACTGTGATCGCCTTGGTGATGATGATGATCCGGTCTTCCTCCTGGGCTAGTGCACGGTAGTCTCGCGCGGCCAGTCTCGGCGAATTGGCCAGAACCGCTCTCGCTACTGTCGGAAGGTTCTGGAGGAAGAGGTGGGCAAACAGAAAGTGCTCATCGTCCGTGCCCCTTAACGCCAGCATCTTCTCCATCAGGTCTACGGCCGAACCATCTCCTAGCTCGGTCCGCATCTGGAGCCTCTCCGCTCTCTCACAGCCCGAAAGCGTGTAGCGCTGGATAAGCGCAGCCTTGAGCGCCTCGTATCTGTTGCTGGCTGGTGGCTGATCGAGCAGGCTCGCTACCTGTTGAGCTGTGCGGGCGTCCAGCGCTGCGACCACATGGTAGAATCTGGTGTCATCTGCCGTTACTCCCCGGAGGGCGAACTGGGCCTCAGTGAGGTGGAACCAAGAGCGCGGGTTGTGCTGCCAGAAATCCGGTAGCTTGACTGCAACTGCACACGTGTGGCTGGAGGTTCCAGTCCGGGCTGTCTGTGGGATGGCTGCCGCCTCGCTGTAGCTTCCTGACCGGGCCGGCTCCGGGGATCTTGCCTCGTGTTCCATAATACGTCTTGGGTCACCAGTGTGGAGTGTGTGAAATCACAGGCAGATTCATTTCAAATGATTTATTGCACACTCACATCTCACGAGCACTGAACAGAATGACTCGTCACATCACGAGCACAGAACAGACTGACTGGTCACATTAAACATCCTTCTCTCTCTAAATCAAGTTACACTTCACAAGATTCAAGGCACTTCCTAATAACAGCAGGACATCTACACCACACTTCATTCAACCCCCACTCCCACTGTTCTCCCATGTGTATTCATTGTCTCTGTCTAAGGTGTGAAATAACCTGAGGCCTGAGGCCCTCAAGATAAGCCTTTATTAGTCCCACAATGGGGAAATTCCAGGATTGCGACAGCACAGGGATAGCAACACTCAGAGCAATAATTAAGAAGATACGAGAAATATAAATAAGAGCAGTGGATATACATACGTGCACATAAATATATAAATATATATACAAAGTGCGGAGCATTGTAGCAAGATGCAATAAACAGCATAACCGTCTACTTAGCTATCCTACATAGTATGAATATGTACCCATACATATTGTCACCCTCCGTAGTGACTGATATTGTCCTAGTTGTATACTGGAGGGGACCATTTGTGTAAGTCTGTTGCGTCTTTTGCATTCAATACTACTAGGTTGTCACGTTTTTTTTGCTATCTCTGCGAGCAGCTCTGCTTAGGTTATACAGTCTGACAGCCGTAGGTAGGAAGGACCTGCGAAACCTCTCGGTTGCGCACCTAGGATGCTGTAGTCTGCTGCTAAATGAGCTCCTCAGCGCGTTCAATATGTCCTGCAAAGGGTGGGACTCAGACTCCAGCAGAGATGACAGTTTAGCCACCATCCTTCTCTCCTATCTCCTCCACTGGGTCAAGGCGTTTCCCCAGGACAGAGCTAGCTTTCTTGATCAGTTTGTTTAGTCTCTTCCTATCGGCTGCTGTATTGTGTAACCCAGTGTTAAAAAATGTGAATAAAATTATAAATATCGATACCGCTTTAAAAAATACTCATTTCACAATGGGAATAAATATTTTGAGGATGGGTGTATAAATGGATATAAGTTCAAAAAATATATCCATAACTAGTTAAAAACATTTCTAGGGGCTCTGATGGGTTTCCTAGTGTTTTATTTAGTGTTTTGAGCAACCAATGGCTGTGCCGTTGGGTGGCAGCATCAGCCAATGGGATCAGGCTCTCTCTCTCTCTCTCGGTCTTGGTGTAACCTGCGTTTTGCTCCGTCACGTCAGACACAGCGGAAGACACCGACCGAGAGAGAGACGATCACTTGCTGAGATGGAGACGCTAACATGCTAATAGCAGCCTTTGCCTGAATAAAACTTTGAGATTGGTAAGCCTGAACTAACACCCGAAATGAGACATTGCTGTATTATCAAATTCTAATACCTCGTTTGTTAAATTTTAAGAATTGAATCCAAAGGCTGTGAACTCACGTTGAGCGTGGGAATCCCCATGACACACGTGTCACTTAGCATGGTGAGTGCCATTCATTGTGTATAAGATAAGATAAGCCTTTATTAGTCCCACAACGGGGAAATTCCAGGATTGCAACAGCACAGGGATAGCAACACTCAGAGCAACAATCAGAAGGCAAGAAAAAAAAAACAAGCAAGCAAGAGCAGCTAATATACATATGTACATATTTTTTTTCCCACAATATCTTTATTGAACCTTTTTTTTTTTTTTAACAAACATGATACAAACAATCAAACACTAACACTAAAGTACTACAAAAAAAAAAAAAATGCACTAAAAACACCAACAACCACCAACAAAATCAAGTCTTCAACAATGCTCCTCTGTTTAGTCTAGACAATCCAATACATAAGTATACATATTATGTTCACCAGTTTGGAATTTACAAGGTCCACACACATCATTCACCTTCTTCTTCAAGAGTTATGTTTAAATTTTTTACATAATCAATAAAAGGTCTCCATATATTCTCAAACACAATTTCCTTTGATTTCAGTATATATGTTATTCTTTCTAATGGAAGGTTTGTTAACATCTGTCTTAACCACTGAGTCACATCTGGTCTATGAGTCTTTTTCCATAATAGTGCAATACATTTTTTGGCATTAAGCAAACTGAGGTCTATGAATGTTCTTTCACTTTTATTAAAATTATGCTTTTCTGGGTACAGACCCAACAAAAACAGTTTAGGATTCAATATGATTTGTTTTGAGATTATTTTTTCAATTGTTACCCTCACCTCTTCCCAAAACATTCTTATTAATCTACATTCCCATAAACAATGAAATAGGGTTCCTTTACTTTCCATGCATTTTGTGCATGTATCTGGTATATTTTTGTTATATCTATTTAACTCCTCCGGTGTAACATACATCCGCATTAACCATTTGAAATGTATCAATTTAAGGCGTGCATTTATTGATTTGGTTTGAGCTTCTGTACAAGCCAATTCCCATTGTTCCTCTGAAATTTCAATTTGCAGATCTTCTTTCCAGTAGTTTAATCTTTTCAGTGAATTTTCACTTGAAGATAGTGTCAATGAGTTATAAAACTCTGAAATAATACCCTTTCTTTTACTATCTTTCATCATCATTTTTTCCAAGGATGAATAAATAGGTCGAGTGAGAGCTTTATTTTGATTTGATCGAATAAAGTTTCTAAGTTGAAGATATTTAAAAAAATGTGTTCTATTGAGATTAAATTTGATCCTCAGCTCTTCAAAAGACATTATGTTGTCTGCACATGGCAAATATAAATCCTGAATCTTTTGTATCCCTTTTAAATTCCATACTTTAAATACAGCGTCCGCTCTCCCTGGTTTAAAATATTGATTACCCCATATTGGACTAAATTGTGACAATAACTGTGGTTCTTTTAAATAGTTTTTAGCTTCACACCATATTTTGATCATATGCTTTACAAATGGATTTTTAACTTGTTTTTGTAATTTTTTTGCCGAATCTGAGTATATGAATATGGGAAGAGGTAAAGGTAAATTGTATGATTCCATTTCAGTCCAGTGAGGGAGATCATTTGATGAAAAATAATATGTCATAGACCTCAGTTGTGCCGACCAATAATACAACATAAAATTTGGACATTTCAGACCTCCACGATCAAATGGTAAATATAATAAAGACAAACGTAATCTAGCCCTCCTGTTGTTCCATATAAATTCCACTAACTTTTTTTTTATTCTTGAGAATAGATCTAAAGGTGGTGATAAGGGAATGTATTGAAATAAATAAAGTATTTTAGGTAAAATATTACTTTTAAGTATATTGATTCTCCCGATCATCGACATTGGTAGTGACATCCATCTCTGAGTTAACTCATTGATATCTGACATTAAGGCTTCATAGTTGACACTGGCGACTGATTCTAGCTTAGGCATAATTTGGATTCCTAAATATTTAAACTGATTTACAACATTGAATTGATTTACCTCAGGGGCTGGGTAATTTCTCTGGGTCTCATTTAGCATTAATATTGAAGATTTAGTTTTATTTATTTTATATCCTGATATTTCCCCAAAATTCTTTATTAAATTCAACAAGGTTGGAATTGATTTTTTTAGATTTGACATAAACAAAATTATATCATCGGCGTACAGGGAGATTTTATGTTCTGTTGGTCCAACTTTAATTCCATATATTTGTGAATGTAAACGTATCGCTATCGCTAAAGGTTCAATTGCCATAGTAAACAGTAAAGGTGAAAGTGGACAGCCTTGTCGACATCCTCTATTGATTTTTATTGGTTTTGAAATATTGTTATTTGTTAGGATTTCTGCTGTAGCATTATTGTATATTATTTGAACCCATTTTATGAAATTATTTCCAAGTCCAAACCTTTGTAGGACTTCAAAAAGAAAGGGCCATTCAACTCTATCAAAGGCCTTTTCGGCGTCCAATGATAGGAGAGCTGTATCCGGTGCTTCTTTATTACAATAAATAATATTAAATAGTCTTCTTACATTATGGAAGCCTTGTCTACCCTTTATAAAGCCATTCTGATCTCGATTAATAATATTTGGTAAAATTTCTTGTATTCGTCTTGCTAAAATTTTACAGATTATCTTAAGGTCGGCGTTTAATAGGCTTATTGGTCTCATATTTTCACATTTATTAGAGGGCTTACCTGGTTTTGGCAGCAGTATAATTAAGGCATTATTTATGTATGATGGTAAATTATTATTTTGAAATGCTTCTAAAACCATTTCCAAAAAAGGTTTTATTAATTTATTCTTAAATTTTTTATAAAGGTCAACTGGAAGACCATCTGGTCCTGCACTTTTTCCTGATTTCATATTATCAATGGCTAGCCCAACTTCTTCTTGACTAATTTTAGACTCCAATATCTCCCTGTTTTCATTTGGAATACACGGTATAGATAGTTTGTTCAAAAACCCATTTAGTTTTGTTAAATCAGGTTCATTTTTGGTATCATATAATTTTTCATAGTAATCTCTAAAGGCTCTATTAATTTCTAAAGGATCTATAACTACCTGTCCGTTACTTATAATACTGGTTATTGGTGTTTTAATTTCCAATTGTTTAATCTGCCATGCTAATAATTTTCCTGATTTTTCACCTTGTTCATAAAAAGATTGTTTCAATCTTAGAAGACTCGAGGCAGCTCTATTCGCTGATTTTTTGTCGTATTCAGCTCTCAAAATCAGTAATTCATTCTCCAACCTTGGATCTCTTCCTGCATACACTTTTTCCTGAAGACTTTTTATTTTATGTTCCAATTTAGCTCTCTCCTCTCGAGTCTTCTTAGATTTTGATCCTGTATAACTAATAATATGTCCCCTAATAAAAGCTTTGAAAGCCTCCCACTTTACACATGTTGATGTTCGTGTAGTATTGATGTCAAAGAACTCGTCTATCTGTTTTTCTATATACTTGACAAATTCCTCATCCTGAAGCCATTTATGCTGAAATTGCCATCTGCCTGATTCCTTTGTCAATTTTTTATCTACATATATTAGACAACAGGGTGCATGATCAGAGATCACGATGTTATCATAAAAGCAGTTTTAAATCTTGGACCTTAATTCTGTGGAAATCAAAAAATAATCAATACGTGAGAATGTCTTGTAGGTACTGGAATAACAAGAATAGGCTTTAACTTGTGGTTTCATTTCTCTCCATATGTCTAACAATCTCAATTCTTTCATAAAATGATTAATAGTCATCCTACATCCAATGTGCGTACAATCCAGTCCTGTTGATCTATCCACACCTGGATTCAATGTACAATTAAAATCCCCTGCTATTATATGTTGCCCTGTAAGTGATGATAAGATGAGAAATAAATTAGCAAAGAACTTCTGATCATCTATATTGGGACCATATAAGTTTACAAGATTTATATTTTCTAATAGCAAAGAACCTTGAATGATTACATATCTTCCAAATTTGTCTCCAATTACATTTTTCACTTGAAAAGGAACTGATTTATGTATGAGAGTCATAACTCCCCTGGCTCGGGATGAAAATGAAGAGGTGAATACACTTCCCTGCCATCTACTCCTAATTCTTTTAACATCCTCCTCTATCAGATGAGTTTCTTGTAAAAACACAATTCTTGAACCCATGTCCTTTATTTTATTCATAACTTGTTTAAGTTTTTTTAAATTTTGTAGACCTCTGCAATTCCATGAAGTTAAATTAAGATTAACACTTTGGTCCATGATCAATAGAGAGTTTGGGATTACCTTGCAGTGTAAACATGCTCATACAGAGAAGCAAAAACATGAGTGGTTGAACATTCATCCTACAAACTACACACAAACAAATTTCCCCTTCCCACACTTGTGGCAAACCCCCCAAAATCAAAAGAAAAATTCTGTCTCCCGATATAGCCATCGACCGTTCCACACCCACGGGGGACAGCCTAAGCCACTCCTTCTTCATCCTCCCAATCACCCTAACTCTACTGCTTTTAATGACGTAACATTAACTCTCCTCTGTAGTTTTCCAACTTAACTCCAAAATTTTTAACAACTTTGTACATCATAGTTTTTTTTTTTGTTTGTTTTGTTTTTGTTTTGTTTTTTTAATATATAATACAATCTATATTTTGTAAACTTACTATTTACTTCAAGTCAGTCAGATGCCTGTGCAAATGCTTAATTATTCTACCTTATATTTTGTTCATGCTTAGCTCCCACCAGTCTCTTCTTCTTCTTTGATCTTCTTGATGAACTCCTGCGCCTCCTCTGGGGTCTTGAAGATGTGGGTTCTGCCCTCATACGTGGCCAGCAGTCTCGCAGGATAGATTACACCATGACGAATCCCAAGGTTGCGCAGCTCCTTACGTACGGGATCAAACTGCTTCCTCAATTGCTGGATTCCTGTGGCCAAATCTGGGTAGAACCGCACCTGCTGGTCCTGGTGTTTAATCTCTCCTTTAGCACGTGCAGCGTTGAAGATCTTCATCCTGTCTCTGTTGCTAAGAAACTTCATAATTAAGGTCCTCGGCGGTCCCTTATCTCTCCGTGGGCCAATACGATGTGCTTTTTCCAGAACCACTGCTGATTGCAACTCCTCGCTGCCCAGCACCTCCGGAATCCACTTTTCCAGAAAGGAACATACGTCCCGACCTTCTGATTCCTCTGGAAGACCCACCAGCCTCAAATTATTCTGTCTTGACCGAGATTCCAAATCCAAAATATTATCTTCCAGAGATTTTTTTTTTTTTTCCAAAGTGCGCACCTTTAATTGAAGACGGGTGACGTCATCTTCAGCACTAGCGAGACGGAGCTCCATCTGCGCCGTTCGTTCTACACAGTCACCCAATTCCTTTCTTATTCCTTCCAACGCTGTCATAATCCCATCAAATCTAGAGGAAAAGTCCGCTCTCATTGAACTCATGGCAGCCATCAGCGCATCTGCGCCTCCCCGCGCAGACATCGCACCGTTGCCAGCCTCCTCCGCCATATATGGAGTTTTGTTTGCTGCGTCACAGACCTGAAAGTCCGTTAATTTGGACTGTTTCGGCGGCTCGCTTTTTCCTTTTCCTGGTTTTCCAGCCTTAGGCTTCGCCGACATATCCTCGCCCAAATGCTGAGATACGTTCTGTCCCAAATGAGAGAGTTATTTGCCGATTTTTTTTCTCCAGGAGCAGAGCAGAGCGAGACACGTCCGTCCTACGTGGCAGCCATAACCGGAAGTCACATATGTACATATTACTATAAAATATATATATACACACACACACACACAGACACACAGTGCAGAGCATTGTAGCTGGATGGAATAAATATATGAATATATGAACACACAGTGCAGAGCATTGTAGCTAGATGGAATAAATATGTAAATATATAAACACCCACAGTACGGAGCATTGCAGCTAGGTGGAATAAATATGCAAGTATATAAACACACACAGTGCGGAGCAATGTAGCTAGATGGAATAATATGTAGATATATAAAAACACAGTGCGGAGCATTGTAGCTAGATGGAATAAATATATAGATATATAAATATAAACACACCCAGTGCAGAGCATTGTAGCTAGATGGAATAAATATGTAAATATATAAACACACATGTCACCATGGGGTGAGACGCCGGCTCGGCGCTCAGCCCATGCTCCTTTTATCCCTGCCTCTCATTGGGCAGTGCCTCAGCTGGTTCCCAGCTGTCAGTGTCACGGGACGGCTGGGGCCAATTAATCCTCATCAGCTGGGGCGCTGTTAATGAGTATAAAGAGGAGCAGCTTCGATCATTCGGGGCTGCGACATAAGCACTGCTAGGCTGAAGCCCCTTCGTCTGGTGTCAGCCTTAACTCCTCTTGCAGCATTCCGGTGTTTGTATCCCGCTGTGAGTATGCACGTCTTGTTACCCCCACGTCCGGTACGAGCTACCTACCCCTGCGCTGTGCAGCCTGAGAATGTACGTCTGTATGAGTGTCTGTGCTCTCCTCATCCCTTATCCCTTACCCAGAATAAAACATCTCGACTCACTGGCTTGTCCCTGGCTCTGATTGCCCGGCTCCCTAGAGCCGGATATGACAGTATGTCGCAGCCAGAAGAGTTGCCGGCGGCCGTGAGTCGCCGTGGAAATGTACCTTTCTGTCCGGGTGTCAGCGCTGCTAGCATGCCGTTTCCCAGGAGTCACTTCCGGCGCCAGGGCGACGAGCTGAGGTCCATCTCGGAGGCTGTCGACGGGACGTTCTTCACCCTGCACGACGCCTCCAACGCGAGACGCTGGCATCCGGGCCGTGCTGAGGAACTCCTGGACTGTCACCCTCACTCTCTGTACCATCTGGAGGACAGTGCCAGGATAGACGCTGCAGGTACACAGCGAGAGAAGCTCCACGGGGTGGATGGAAATCCCGGCAGGGAGTCGAAGTGGGCGACGTCTTTCCCCGCTTCGGAGTCCCGTTCCTGCCGCCATTCCAGTCCGGGAGTTCGCGCCAACCAGAGGACTTCCCCCGACCTGCGCCACGTCACTCGGGATTCCCTTCAAGGAGCCGCAGCTGACAGCAGTTATGTCCGGGGTCGAGTGGCTGTCGCGAGCTCTACTGTGTTCCCTGTCACCACCTTCAGGCATGTGGCGGCGGCAGTGAGATTGATGGTGAGGACTTCAGGGCTATGAAGCTTTCCCGTGCTCGACGCCTTCCTCGTCTCGATCTCCGATCTGGAGCGGCGAATCCTGGGTTTCCCCCTCGCTTCGTCCCCTGGGAGTAGTCGTCATCACATCGCCGAGTCACCTCTGCACGAACCTCGTCCGGATCCAGTTCTGGGTCATCGTCAGGACCGTTCCTCCCACGCAGCTGTCATCCCTTCGCCTCGTCAGTGTGGAGATTCTACAGCCTCGTCCCCTGAGCCTCGTTCCCCCGCTGTCATTCCTGGACATTCGGGCTGGCTCACCCCGGCTGTTTCCCCCTCCTCCTCGACGCGCTTCCTGACCGCTGTGTGTGCCTGGAATCCCGGCCTGGTGAGCTCTCTGCTGGAGACAACGCGAGCGATCCTCAGACGAATTCCCGGGGGGTCCTCCGTTATCGCCGGGCGGGGAGAAGAAGAAGCAGATTCCACTACAGCAGGCGATACTCAACCTCCAGGGGGCAGGCAAGTCATTGTTTTTTCACACCTGCTTAATGATTTGCTCTGTCACATCCCTGGAGGAGAAGTTCAGGGTTCGCAGCTCCCTGAACTCTCCCCACCTGCTGTAACCTGTATTCCTAATCCCGCATCCTCTGTGTCTCTCTCCGCCGAGCGGTCCCCGGCTCCGGGTCAACGTGGTGGGATATGGAGAGGGCCTGTGGTTCCGCTGCTACATTGCGGACGGAGGAGGGGGACTGACTGCTGCGTGGAGTCTACGCTGACGACTGAGCGTCCCTGGGTCTCCACGGAGGAGCGGTTCGGTCCAGCGGGACGAGATTCTTCTGGCTTCACGCCGAGTGGATCGTCGGCGGGGTCACCGGAGGGATCTCAAGCTGCGCTGACCATCATGCTGGCTGCGGGGCCCGACGCGGCTAGATGGGAGCCTGACAACGACCTCCTGACGACGGATCCTGGATCTTCGCAGTCCTGGACGGCGTCAGAACCCGAGATCAGGCGAGTGCTCTCCTTTCTTTTCTCTCTTTTTATCTTTGAGCACTTCAGCCTATCTCCAGGGGAGACGAGCAGGGTGCAGCCGCCCGCTGCGTCTGAGCTCGTCTCGCCGGGTTCTGGCGCTGCCGGTGATCCTGATCCCGGTTCTGTTTTCTCTTCTGAGCCTTCTTCCAGGGTCACCGGCGAGGAGTTGCTGTTCCTCATGGTGCTGGAGGGTCCGGGTTCAACGTTGGAGGTCGGTTCTGGTGCATTGTCCAACGTGGGTTCGCCCGAGACCCAATCGGGGTCCAACGTGGGTTCGCCTGAGGCCCGATCGGGGTCCGACGTGGGTGCTGCCCCAGTGTTGTCCAGGTCCGGTGAGGAGGTGGCCGTTTCCCTGAGGCCCGCCGCCCTCGTCATCGGCTCTCCCCTGAGCCTCTTCCACCGGGATCCGCTCTGACCCTTCGTCCGTCTCAACGGTCCTGGTGGTTGAGTGATGCGGGTCGACGACCCGACCCGCAAAACTTTCGGTTCGGCGATCTGGTTTCCCCCCACTGGTCTGTGTTTGCCTTTGGGCGGCCTGGTTCGGCAGCCGTTGGACTGGATTCCTGGGATCTGGGCCCAGAGTTCGCCGTCCGAACATTTCTCTTCCCCGGGTTGCCAACTGGACAATGGGCGGGGAGATTACCAGAACAATTCCGGCCGTTTTGGACTCTGCCTGCCGTCTCCTCGGGTGTCCTTTACTACTTTTATTATTGAGGTCACTCGGGTGTAGTTTCTTTGTCCATTAGGGGAATATATGTTTTTGTGCTGTGTTGTTTTTTTTATTAACCATACTCAGCATTTTTATCGTGTTGTTATCCTGTTACCCTGTCACCTTTTTTTCCTCTTGGTGACTCACCTTATGTATCGCGCTGTGTATTGCATTTTCTTATCTTTACTCAGCGTTTTCATTCATCCTTACCTTAGCCTTGGCCTCGTCGGTGCATCATGGAGTATGCGTGTGGTTTCCTGTTCAACCATACTCTGTGATCACCCCATTCTGTCTTATTATCCTCGTGGGGGGCCTTCCCTGGCCCCGGCTTTAACATTGACTGTGTTTGTTATTGTTTGAAGTAATGTGTTTCATTCCCACTTAACCGTACTTCATTATTACCCATTTGTCCTTGTCACCTCTGTTTCTTTAGGTGATCTTTTATATATTCAGTGCTGTGTGTTTTGTTTTCTTTAGTATCCATGCACAGCGTTTTTCATCATTTTTTGTCTTGGTGCATTATGGAGTAGTGTGTTTTGTTCCCCTTAACTATACTCTGTGATTGCTTTATTCATTCCTGCCACCTTTTTGGTGGGTTTTTGGTTTTCTTTTTTTTGCCCCGATCTATACGTTATTTGTATGCTGTCTGTAGTCATATTTGGTATTTTCCCTACCTGTGTCCTAACTCAGTTTTCTCCCTAACTGTGCTCTGGGTTAATCCTTTTCCCTGTGTTGTAGGGTATTGTATTTGGGGGTTTTTTTTCTCTGCCCTGCTGCCCTACATTGGTCTATTGTTTTTTTTTGTCCTTCCCTTTGCATCTTCCCCTCCGGTCCTGCCTCCCTTCCGCCCGCCCTAGGTGGGGAGGGGGGGGGGGGGCTGGGATGTTCCTGGTCGTTCGGGAGCCCGACCGTGAGGGGGAGGCTCTGTCACCATGGGGTGAGACGCCGGCTCGGCGCTCAGCCCATGCTCCTTTTATCCCTGCCTCTCATTGGGCAGTGCCTCAGCTGGTTCCCAGCTGTCAGTGTCACGGGACGGCTGGGGCCAATTAATCCTCATCAGCTGGGGCGCTGTTAATGAGTATAAAGAGGAGCAGCTTCGATCATTCGGGGCTGCGACATAAGCACTGCTAGGCTGAAGCCCCTTCGTCTGGTGTCAGCCTTAACTCCTCTTGCAGCATTCCGGTGTTTGTATCCCGCTGTGAGTATGCACGTCTTGTTACCCCCACGTCCGGTACGAGCTACCTACCCCTGCGCTGTGCAGCCTGAGAATGTACGTCTGTATGAGTGTCTGTGCTCTCCTCATCCCTTATCCCTTACCCAGAATAAAACATCTCGACTCACTGGCTTGTCCCTGGCTCTGATTGCCCGGCTCCCTAGAGCCGGATATGACAACACACAGTGCAGAGCATTGTTGCTAGGTGGGATGAAACAGCATAACCGTCTATTTAGTTATCCTACATGGTATGATTATGTGCCCATACATATTCTCACCCTCCATAGCGACCGGTATGTTCCTAGTTGTATGCCGGAGAGGACCATTGTGTAAGTCTATTGCATCTTTTGCATTCAAAAAAAAAACTATTAGTTTGTTACGTCTTTTTGCTATCTCTGCGAGCAGCCCTGCTTAGGTTGTACAGTCTGACAGCCGTTGGCAGGAAGGACCTACGAAACCTCTCGGTTGTGCACCTGGGATGATGTAGTCTGCTGCTAAATGAGCTCCTCAGTGCATCCAGTATGTCCTGCATAGGGTGGAACTCGGACTCCAGCAGAGATGACAGTTTAGCCACCGTCCTTCTCTCTCCTATCTCCTCCATCGGATCAAGGCGTTGCCCCAGGACAGAGCTAGCTTTCTTAATCAGTTTGTTCAGTCTCTTCCTATCGGCTGCAGTAATGCCACTGCCCCAGCAGACCACTCCAAAAGTGATGGCTGATGCCACCACCGTGTCATAGAATGACTTCAGCAGCGCCCCTTGTACACCAAAAGACCTGAGTCTCCTCAGCAGGAACAGCCTGCGCTGTCCCTTCTTGTAGAGTGCGTCAGTATTGTGTGACCAGTCTAGTTTATTGTTCAGATGAATACCCAGGTACTTGTAGGATGTCACCATCTCGATGTCTGTTCCCTGTATATTGTATGTGTATGTGGTGTATAGTGTGTATGTATGTATAGTGTATGTGGGATGCTAACCGCTAGCTTAAAATGCTAACTGCCAATGCTAATTCCGGCTAGGTTTTCCATCATAAAAGGGCATTTTTCAAAGCTGTAATGATTAGCAACGGTCCCATTTCACTTGCCATTGAATGTTACTTAAGAGTGAATGTTGAATCTGTGGTTTACAGGTGTTTGGAGTGTAAATTTGTGTTAAATTGTTGTGCTAGCACATTTTCTTTTTCTCCCTTGTGGGCTAACTTGGTGCAGCACGCTGCACAAATGTCACTGTTATTGTCAAATGCCCTCCAAGGCACTTCACTTGTTTGTTCTTGGTACCATATGATAAAAGTTGGATAGTAGATGTGTTTATTTTATGCACATTTAGAAATTTAAGAGATTTGATTTATTTGTTGTATAACCTAAGACTAATTAGAAGTATTTTGAAACCAGCTATAGATAATAGCTTGAGTTTTTGTTCTGACCTATTTTCTAGGTCAGGTTTTTTTTGTTCCTGAAGCAAGAAAAACGTGGATTCTCCAGATCTGGATGGCGAGCCGATTGCCCGAACCTAACCGCCTGGTAAAGGTGACTCAACTGGTCACCTGGAACAGATATTGAAAGACTGTATATACTGTAAATATATTTTGGGGTTATTTTATTTTTATTTGTTGGGTTCGATCCCAGCCCCCGACCAACAGTGATCTGTGTGGAGTTTGCATGTTCTCCCCGTGTTGCGTGGGTTTACTCAGGGATTTCTCCGGTTTCCTCCCACATGCCAAAAAAAAAACAAAACATGCATGTTAGGTTAATTGGCTGTTCTAAATTGTCCCTAGATATTTGTTTCCTATAGGCCCTTAGAATAGAGGGTTAGTATTAATGAAAGCGCTTTGAGTGGTCTTTGTGACTAGAAAAGCGCTATATAAGTGCAGGTTAGTTAGTTAGTAGTTAGTTTATTGTCATAAGCGCTCTACTTTTGTTTAAGTGTACACAACTTTAATATATATATATATATATATATATATATATATATATATATATATATATATATATATATATATTTGCAAGTTCCATACACCTTGTGTGCGAGTCATTTCCGGGCTCTTACAAACCTGGAATCTGTCTGATCTGGCCCAATTGTTCCTTCTGTCCAGGTAATAAAGTTTAAGGTAACTACACAGCCATAACACCATACTACCAAAAGAGTACAAGATTTCACCCAAAGTAGTGTTACACACAGTAGGTCAGGGGTGCCCAATCATGTGCCATGGAGGGCCAAGACCCTGCAGGCTTTACTTCCAACCAATGTCTTCAACAGCAGATTTCACTGAATTTCTTGCCACTGATTGCTGATAAGTGAAAACACCTGCTAAAGAGACTTGGTAGAAGAGAAAACCTGCAGGGTCTTGGCCCTCCTTGGCATATGATTGGACACCCCTGCAGTAGGTGTTACACAATTACAGTTGCCCCAGCAGACCACTCCAAAAGTGATGGCTGATGCCACCACTGTGTCTTAGAATGTCTTCAGCAGTGCCCCTTGTACACCAAAAGACCTGAGCCTCCTCAGTAGGAACAGCCTTCGCTATCCCTTCTTGTAGAGTGCGTTGGTATTGTGTGACCAGTCTAGTTTATTGTTCAGATGAACACCAAGGTACTTGTAGGATGTCACCATCTCAATGTCTGTTCCCTGTTTACTGGTGCTGTGAGGGGTTGTCCTTGCCTGCGGCAGTCCACCACCAGCTCCTTAGTTTTCTTCACGTTGATCTGGAGGCAGTTCCGATGGCACCAGTCCACGAAGTCCTGGATAAGCCCTCTGTACTCAGCTTCATCTCCGTTGGAGATGAGGCCAACGATCGCAGAGTCATCAGAGAACTTCTGTAGATGGCAGTGTGTTGTGTTGTGTGAGAAGTCCGCAGTATAAAGGGTGAACAGGAAGGGAGCCAAAACTGTTCCCTGGGGGGCCCCCGTGCTGCCGATGATCGTGTCGGACACACAATCCCGGGTTCTCACAAACTGTGGCTGGTTAGTGAGGTAGTCCAGGATCCATGATGACAGGTGCTGGTCCACCCCTGCGCACAGCAGCTTGTCCTTCAGGATCATCGGTTGAATGGTGTTGAAAGCACTGGAGAAGTCAAAGAACATGATCCTCACCGCATTCCCGGGCTTCTCCAGGTGGGACAGAGAACGGTGAAGGAGGAAGATCACTGCATCCTCCACCCCAATGCCATGCTGGTAGGCGAACTGCAGTGGATCCATTGCTGGTCCCGCCAGGGGGCAGAGGTGAGCAAGGAGCAGTCTCTCCAAGGTCTTCATCATGTGAGACGTCAGGGCCGCTGGTCTATAGCTGTTCAGATCTTTGGGGTGGGAAGTCTTTGGTACAGGTACCACACAAGATGTTTTCCACAACTGTGGTACCCTCCCCAGCTTCAGGCTCAGGTTGAAGATATGCTCCACAATCCCACACAGCTGGTCTGCACAGGACTTGAGGAGCTTCACGCTGATGCTGTCCGGTCCCGCGGCCTTCCTCGCCTTGATCTTTCTCAGCTCTGTCCTCACCTGGGTCTTAGTGAGGGTCAGGTTGGGGGGCTGTGTGGTGGGAGTGGGGGGATGTTGGTGGAGTGAGGTGTGGACAGCAGGTCTCGATGACTTTAGAGGCAGCAGTGGTTGTTGTGCAGTGGGGGGGGGACTGGTCAAACCTATTAAAAAACAGGTTCAGATTGTTCGCCCACTCCCTGCCCCCCCATAGCCTGGGGGAAGGTATTCTGGAGCCCAGAGATGGTTTTAAGGTTTCTTCAGACCCCACCGATGTCGCTCTGTTGCAGCTTGTCCTCCATCTTCTTCCTAAAGCTGTCCTTGCCTTCTCTGATCTTCCTCCTCAGCTCCCTCTGAATGGACTTCAGCATCTCCCTGTTCCCCGACTTGAAGATCCTCTTCTTTTCTCTCAGAAGTGTTTTTATCTCAGGGTTGATCCAGGGTTTGTTGTTCGAGCAACACCGTATGGTCTTGGTGGGTACGGTGTTGTGCACACAGAAGCTGATGTAGTCCGTGATGGTGTGAGTGAGGCCATCGATGTCCTCACCATGTGGATCACAGAGCTGCTCCCAGGCAGTTATTTCAAAACAGTCCTTTAGCGCGTCCATTGCCTCCTCAGACCATAACTTCACCATGCGCATGACCGGAGGTTGTCTGTGTACTAAGGGTTTGTACACCGGCAGAAGATGAACCAAGTTGTGATCCGATCTCCTGAGTGGGGGGAGTGGTGATGAGGTGTATGCCTCCTTAGTATTTGCATAGAATAAGTCCACTGTTTTATTGTCTCTAGTGTGGCATGTGACATACTGGGTGAACGTGGGTAGAATGGGGGACAGTGAAATATGGTTGAAATCACCTGAGATGAGGAGAAGAGCATCTGGGTGTTCTGTCTGCAGCCTGCCAGTTACTGAGTGGATGGCGTCATGCGCTGTCCCAGCGTTCGCCGTCGGATTTGCATAAATAACAATGCAGATCACGTGTGAGTATTCCCTCGAGAGATATGTAGGCAGCATGCTAACAGCTAGCAACTCAATGTCTTTGCTACAGTGCTGTTCCTTAACCGTGATATGTCCCGGTCTGCACCAGTTATTATTGACATACATTATCACTCCTCCGCCCCTTGTCTTCCCACTGTCTGATGTTCAGTCTGCCCGTATTGCGTGGAAACCTTCCAGTTTGATGTTAGCATCTGTTGCTAGTTCTGTTAGCCACGTCTCAGTATATAGCATCAAAATACTCTCTCTGAAGACACTCTCGTAGTGGGAGATAGCCGCTAGCTCATCAGTCTTACTGAGTAGAGATCGAACATTCCCCATAATAACGGATGGGAGGACGAGTGTACCCGGGTCTGATGTGGAAGGAGGTGCTGATTATCAAATTACATAAGCTAGGCATTAGAGGGAGAATGAAAAGATGGATTAAAAATTTTTTGAGTGACAGGAAAATTTTGGTAAGAATAGGGAAGCAGTATAGCTCAAGCCAAATGATAGAAAATGGAACCCCACAAGGTAGTACTATTAGTCCCATTTTGTTTTCAGTAATGATCAATGACAATTTTTCTAGAGTTAAGGGTTCTGTTGGTGTCTCCTTGTTTGCAGATGATGGTGCTATGTGGGCAAGAGGAAAAATCTATCATTTATGGTTAAAAAGTTGCAGCAGGCGATTGATAAAAGTTTAGGCTTGGGCAGAGGAATGGGGATTTAGGTTTTCGGTGGGGAAGATGAAGGCTGTGGTCTTCACTAGGAAGAGAGTAAACAGTCAAGTCTATCTTAAAATATACGATCAAAACATAGAAACTGTCGAGTGCTTCAAGTATTTGGGTGTGGGGTTTGATAAGGGTTGTTCTTGGAAGATTCATGTTGAGAAAATTGTGGCAAAATGTAAGAAGGTTTTAAATATTATTAGATGTTTGAGGGGAAGAGAATGGGGAGCAAGTAGAGGTGCTTTAAAAACATTATACTGTATGCAGCTTTAGTTAGGTCAGTGTTTGATTCCGGGTGTGTTATGTATGGATCAGCTTCAGAAACATTATTGAAAAAATTGGATATAATTCATTACCAAGCTCTGAGGTTATGCTGTGGGGCCATAAAAACTACTCCAGTAGCAGCACTCCAGGTGGAGATGGGCGAGATGTTTCTGGAGTTAAGAAGAACTCAGATAGCAGCTACATACTGGACCAACATCAGAGGATTTAGTGACAGCCACCCAATACACAGGTGCTGAAGCCTGCACTACAGTTGTATGTACAGCAATATGACATTAAAGTTTGATTTGATTTGATTTGAAAAGAGACAAATGAGAAGCTTTAGATGGACAATAGAGAATAACGTCAGGGAGCTAAGGGTTGCCGGGGCGCATGCGCACGCAGCGACCAGCAGCGGAAAGTTGGCGTCTCTGTCCGAGTCTTTTACGTCGTTTTTTAATGTTCTTAAATGTTTTTATGTTAATCCAGTGACCATTTTGTGAGTGAGAGTACTCATCCGATGCTTTTCTGACATGGATCCTTTTTATCTAGCCCTGTTGGGATTTTTAATGCACTTTCTGTTGGTGGCCAATGTCAGCGGAGCTGTCAGCGGAGCTGTCATCCCACAGAGGACACGTCATGTTTGCACTCGTGACATGTTGTTGCAAATGAACACCCGAATGATGGACACTACGCTACGAGTGCCAGCATGTATGCAGAGGGACCATGGCTTCTCCACCAGCAGAGTGAGGAGGAAGAGAAGGAAAAGGGGGAGACGAGGAGGTGTTAAACAGCGGCTCAGCAGGACTCCTCTGCCCTCTGTCATCATGGCCAACGTCCAGTCCCTCAGGAACAAGAGTGATGAGCTTCAGGGGAACGTTCGTTTCCAAAAGGATTTTAAGGAATGCTGTGTCCTGGCGTTCACTGAAACGTGGCTTAGTGAGCAAGACCAGGACTCGGATCTGTTCCTGGATGGTTTTGGGACCCCGTACCGATTGGACCGCAACGCTGAGGTGACAGGGAAAACACAAGGAGGGGGAGGGGTGTGTCTATGTGAACAGACGATACTGCAGCTCTGTTACTGTCAGAGAACAGATATGTGTGCCAGACGTTGAACTCCTGTCTGTGTCTCTGCGCCCGTTTTATTTGCCCCTCGAGTTTCCTCAGATTTTTATAACAGTTGTATATATTCACCCCAAGGCAGATGCCGCCTCCGCCTCCCGTACTATATATGAGGTTATACAGAAACTGCAGACTATTTCACCAGAGGCTCCCAACTTTGTACTGGGTGATTTTAACCATGTGTCACTGGAAAAGACCCTAACCAATTTTTATCAATATGTCTCTTGTCCAACTAGACGTGGCAAGACACTTGACCGGTGTTATGGGTCTATTAAAGACGCTTTTAAATCACTTCCTCTCCCTCCCCTGGGCTCTGCAGATCACAACTGCGTGCATCTTCTCCCCACTTATAAGACTGTTTTAAAGAGGGAGAAAGTCCAAACCAAGGAGGTGAAAGTGTGGACAGATAATGCTGTGTGTTCTCTGCAGGAGTGTTTTGACTGCACGGACTGGGGAATGTTTGAGGAATCATGCAAAGACTTGGACGAACTGACGGAGGTCATCTGCTCATATTCAGCATTCTGCAGGGATATGCTTATACCCAGTAAGAGGGTCAGAATATACCCTAATAATAAACCTTGGGTTAACAAGTCTGTTAAGTCCTCCATAAAGAAAAAGAAACAAGCTTTTCAACGAGGGGGGGGCATTGGACTTACATATAGCCACTAAAGAACTGAAAATAGAGATTTTAAGGGCAAAACAGAGCTATAAAACCTTACTGGAGAATAAAATGGCTTCTAATAACTTGGGTTCAGCCTGGTTTAGTATGAAAATGATCACTGGTCTCCAGAACACTAGAACCAGTAGCTCTAGCGTCACTTTAGATGGTTTTAGCTCAGATATTGAATTTGCTAATGCTCTTCTCACTTCCGCCCTCCAAAGAGAGCAGACGCCTTTTTCTTCTCTCCTGCCTGACTTAGCTCCTTCCTCCCCTAACTAACTGGATCCCAGCTTGCTATCGTCTGTCTGCGTGTCTCTACTGCTGATTATCGAAAGAAATTATGGAATTAATAAGCTGGGCTTTGAACGCAATTGACACTATTTTTTCAACGAGGAAAAGTGCCCCGGGGGAGGTTGTTTGCCCCGCAGGAACGGCTGCTGCGGGCTATTTGAGGGACACAAGTAATTGGAAACTCTTGTGCCTGTCTGATCTTTCCATCGAAGATGTCGAAGATTTGTACGTCTTCGTAGTAATGGTCATCGGGATTGTTCTGATTGGATCTGGGATTGTCCTGGTGTACCGCAAATTGATGAAGATGGACATAACCTATCAAAATGCTGGCCAAGCGAGGTTTAACCATCAAATTGAAAAAATGGAGAGGACTCTGACAGCGGCCAATGGAGAACTGTCTAGGAAAATGGATTACATCATGATTACGCTAAGAGCCGTCCATGAAGGATTCAACGTCCAGCAATGAAGGATTAAGTACTGAATCTGTAAGAGGATATAAAGTTTTTTTCTCTGGATCAGTACCATTTGACTAATCTGTCTCCCCTCACACAAGTCCTCCAGATTATCTGCAGTTTTTTGTTTTCAAAACATTTGAGCTTCTCGGCCTTCACGGACAGCCAGCTGCATGGCCCAAGGACAATGCCAGCAGCTAGACAAAACATCTCCTGCCAAAGAGACCTTATTGTTCTTAACTGATACAAACACCTACATTCAACACTACACCCACACTGACTCAAAAAACTGATGAAAAAGATCACTCACTCACTGCTCTCTTTGTGTCCTTGTGTACTTTTTTGTCTGCTAACTGTGCATTGAGGGCTTTTTTTTCTTGTAATCATAATATTGATCATATATGACCAGTATTCTGACAATCAATGGTTTTTTGCTCCTTCCTATTGTATTATCCTTTCTTCCCTATGCATCCTGTACCCATCTGATGACAGGCGCGTTCGCAGATGCTGCCGTGTCACCGGAAATGCAGGTTGTTTTCTGTGTCAAGTCAAATCCCTCGTATGTTATCAGTATATCTGTTAATGTACTTGGCAATAAATCCTTTCTGAGTTCTGAGTTCTTAATGGCTTTTATAATCGTTTTAACACATTTGATTTTAGCAGAGAAATACAGGCGTTAAGCCTTGAATTGTGTGACAGCAGGCATTTCTCTGTGACACAGGAGGACGTTGAAAGATCCTTTCGTTCCACAAAAGTTAACAAAAGTCCAGGACCTGACAACATTTGTGGTCGGTTAATCAAAACCTGTGCAAAAGAACTGAGTCCAGTTTTTCATAAGATATTCATCAGATCCTTGGAAACGCAGCATGTCCCCAGGATTTGGAAGGATGCTGTCGTGGTCCCGGTTCCTAAATCTAGTCGACCCACAACATTAAATGATTTTAGACCAGTGGCTCTGACTTCTATAATTATGAAAGTCTTGGAAAAACTGGCTCATTCAGAAATTCTTAAAAACACAGAGGATGTACTTGATCCTTTGCAGTTTGTCTATAGGCCTAAGAGGGGAGTAGAGGACGCGATTCTTACTCTCCTTAACCTGCTTTTTAAACATCTGGAGGGTAGTGGGGCTCATGCACGGCTTTTATTCATTGACTTTTCGTCTGCTTTTAATACAATTCAGCCACACATTTTAACTTGGAGACTTTTAGAGCATTTTAATTTAAGTAATAATCTTGTGGGCTGGATTTTAAACTTTTTAACAGACAGGACACAGAGGGTTAAAGTTAATGGCTTTTTATCAGACAAGGTGTGTTCCTCCACTGGGTCACCACAAGGGTGTGTGCTTTCACCCTTGTTATTTATTCTGTACACTAATATGTGTCAGAGTGCTTTTAAAAATAGACTTATTTTAAAATATGCAGATGACTCTGTGATCGTGAGCCTGCTCCAAGGGACTGAAAACAGTCATGGCCCAGTCACAGAGGACTTTGTCCAATGGTGTGAGGATTCGCACCTACAACTGAATAAGACTAAGGACATGGTCATTGATTTTAGGCGAAATGCCAACACACCTGAACCGACTAAGATTAAGGGACAAATAGTGGAACAGGTCACATTTTATAAATATCTGGGTACAATTATTGATAATACTTTGAATTTTAAATTGAATTGTGAGGCAATAAACAGGAAGGGACACCAGCGCCTGTTTTGTTTGAGGAGGTTGTCCCATTTCCATGTAGATAGGACTATCATGACACTTTTTTATCGTGCTTTTATTGAATCTGTTTTATCTTTCTCGTTAGTGTCATGGTTTAGAAACCTGCCCCTCAAAGACAGAAACTCACTGGCCCAGATCATTAAATGGTCCAGTCGTCTTATTGGGGGGGAGTCACAGCTGAGTCTGGAGGCCCTGTACACCAGGCAGGTACAGCGGCTGGCCACCTCTATCACAGCTGATGACTCCCATCCCTTGGCCAGTGAGTTCCAGCTTTTACCCTCCGGACGGAGGTTCAAAGTTCCCAGATGCAGAACCACACGGTACAGGAACAGTTTTGTTCCTGCTGCTGTCGTTCTTTTAAACAGGCCTTAATGCATTTTATTTAAACTCTTGGATCTGGCCTTTTTACGTGGTTTTATGTTATCTATTATTTTATTGGTCCCTAGTGTGGTATAATGCTTTTATCTGGTTACTATGGGTTCTTTTATTTATTTATTTATTTATTTATTTTATTTAAGTTTTTGTGAAGGGTATACAGGTCGTTACAGCAATGCATTGTTTACATTTTCATCACATGTTCCCTTATTTTCTGATATCTGACAACATTGGAAGAATAATTCTTACAACACCCCCTTTTTTTTTTTAAAGTGAAAGAAAAAGTGAAATTAAAGAGAAAAAAAACAAAAATCAAAAACAAACAAACCAGCAAAAAACAAACAAAAAGAAAAGGTAAGTAAATAAAGGTAAAAGAGCATCTGAGTAGCGTTGGAACAAAGAGCGGAACCATTATTGAAATGGTGTTTGTCAAAGATTAGATCTAATGGAAGACACATATGCGATCCAGGGTTGCCAAAAGTTCATGAACCCATCCATGTCCTGTCTCAGTGCGAATGTCAACTTTTCCATCGAGTAAATGTCTTGGATCACGTTAATCCAATCTTCAGGTGTAGGACAGTCCTTCAACATCCATTTTTTAGTTAGAGCTTTTTTACTTGCCAATATTAAAACATTGAATAAGTATTTTTCTCCTCGTCTTTCCAGTGAGTCCGGTAGTAAACCCAAATACAAAGTTACAAAAGAAAAGGGAACTGTTATTTTGAATATTTTCCCCAATATTGTCTGTACATTGGTCCAATATTGGTGGATAACTGGGCATGACCAAAACACATGAAAATGATTTGCAGTCTTTTCACCACACAGGCGCCAACAGTTCAACCCCTTATGGGTAAATTTGTTTTGTGCAGGTGTTCTGAAAAATCTTACCAAGTTTTTCCATCCAAATTCTCTCCACTGCAGGGATGAGGTACTTTTCCATTGCTGTTTATTTAGCTTTTCCCATATTTCCAGTTGTAAAGTGAAATTCCCCTCTTTTTCCCATCTCTCTTTTATATATGATGTGTTGTCTCCTTTTAAGTCTTGAAGACCTTGGTATATTTTAGAAATGTATCTGATCCCTGGGATCCCTTTATATGCCATTAAGAAGACCTTCAGAACACCTGACTGGGCCCTTTCCAAATCCTCCTTTTTAAGTATATTGTTTATCTGGTGTCTAAGCTGAAAGAACCTGTAAAGGTATTGATTTATTAGGCCTTGTTTTTTCAAATCTTCAAAACTTCTTAAAATTTGCCCTTTAAAAAAATCGTAATATTTTATCAGCCCTTTCTCCTTCCATTTTTTAAATCTGGTGTCTGTTTTATTAGGAGTAAAGTCTTGATCATAGGCAATCCATTGCAGAAGTCGATAGGGCTCTTTAGTTTGATTCTCTCTGACTATCTTAAACCAAATTTTTAGCGGGGTCTCTATCCATGGGTTAGTGTTATTCAAAAGCTTAGGTAAGGCATTGTTCCCTATTATCGCCTGTAGGGGGATGTCACTTGTTATTTGGCTTTCGATCTCCTTCCATTGTGCAGTGTAGACTGGGTTACATATCTCTACTAAAGTTTTAATTTGTGCAGCTTTAAAGTAGTCCCTGATATTTGGCAGCGCGAGCCCACCCTTGTCTTTGTTTAGCTGTAAGGTTCTATATCTGATTCTAGGTCTCTTGCCCTGCCATATGAATCTTGAGATCCTTCTGTCCAGCTCCTGCCATGTTTTTTTGGGAGGTTCTACCGGTATTGTTTGGAAAAGGTATAGAAGACGTGGAAGTATATTCATTTTGACTGCTTCAATTCTTTGTGCAGTACCTAAGAATGGTATCATATTCCATCTTGCTAGGTCAGATTTTATTTTTGTCACCAGTGGATCATAGTTTAGTGATATAATTTTGTTGAGTTGTTTCGGGATATTGACCCCCAGATATTTCATAGATTCCGACTCCCAGTTAGTTTTGAGTTTGCTTAGTGAATAATGATTTGGGTCATAGTTGAATGTTAAAATTTGGGTTTTATGCATGTTTAATTTGTACCCCGATAAATCTCCATACTCTGAAAAAACTGAGGTTAGTTCTGGTAAAGAAGTGTCCGGCTGCCCTAGGTATATTAAAATGTCATCAGCAAAGAGTGCTATTTTATGTTCCTTCTGACCAAGTGTAATACCTTGAATTTTTTGATTTTGTCTTATCCATTGGCTCAGAGGTTCTATGAAGATTGCAAAGAGCAGTGGAGACAGGGGGCAGCCCTGACGACATCCTCTTTCCAGTTTAAAAGATGATGATAAATTACCGTTAATCCTTATTTTAGCTGTTGGTTTTTTATATAATGCCTGTATAGTTCTAATGAAGTTGTTATGAAAATTGAAACTGGTTAAGGTTCTATATAGAAAAGACCAGTCAACTGAATCGAATGCTTTTTCAGCATCTAGTCCCAATATGACTGCATTTAAGTTATATTTTTTTTATATGATGAATAATGTGTAAAGTGCGTCGAATGTTGTCTTGTGTCTGTCTTTGTCTTATAAAACCTGTTTGGTCTAAATGAATTAGGTCTGTCAGTATATTTTCTAACCTTTTGGCAAGGATAATGGTAAAAAGCTTATAGTCCTGATTTAGTACACTGATTGGTCTGTAGTTGGAGCACTCTAGTTTATCCTTTTCAGGTTTAGGTATAACTGCAATGACCCCTTCTCTCCAGGAGGGGGGGATTTCCCCTGTGTGGAGGACATAATTAAATGTTTTCAGGAGGAGAGGAGATAGTTGCTGTTTAAAGGTTTTGTACCATTCTGCTGTATAGCCATCAGCTCCTGGGGATTTGTTAGCTTTAAGTTTCATAATTGCTTTTTCCAATTCTTTAGGTTGTATTTCTGACAGCAGTGTTTTATTTTGTGACTTCATAAGTTGGGGAAGGTTTAATGTGTTTAGGAATGCCTCGGATGCGTTTTTATGTTTTTTGTGGGAGTATAAGTTCTTATAGTAATTCTCGAAGCTTTTAAGAATATCCTGAATTCTGAATTTTATTTCCTTTGATACTTGGTCTCTGATTTTGTAGATTGCTCTTTCTGTTTGATGTTTCCTCAATTTATAGGCTAGCAATTTTGCCGATTTACTGCCTGCTTCATAGTATTTTTTGTTTCAAAAATGTAAGTTTCTTCTGGATTTCTATTGTGTAGATCTCATTTATTTGGTTTTTAATTTCCTTAATCTTGAGCGAGTCAGTAGAATGAGTGTTGCCTTTGTGTTCTTTTTCTAGGTTCCTAAGTTCTGACTCTAATGTGGATAGTTTTTCTTGTCTTAGTTTCTTTTGGGTTGCCAGTTTTGCAATAATCTTTCCTCTTATTACAGCTTTGCATGCATCCCACAGTATTAAAGGGGATACTTCTCCATTATCGTTTTCTTCCAAATATCTGAGAATATCTGATTCCAATTCATCTTTCAATGGTCCTTTCAGGACATTTGAATTTAACCTCCAAGAAAATGTATTATTTGTGTATTTTTGGATATTTAAGTCCATGTAGATCGGACTGTGGTCAGAGAGATCCATCAGTCCTATTTTACATGTTTCTACTCTTCCAATGTCTCTATTAAACATAAAAAATAGTCAATCCTTGATTAAGATGAATGTGGAGTTGAGTAAAATGTATAGTCTTTTACACTGGGGTTGAATTCCCTCCACACATCACAGATTCCCATTTCTTTTAGTAGCATCCGAGTCTTCCTGCTTTGGGTGTTATTTTGATGTGGGGAATTACCAGAAGCATCCCAGTATGGATTCAGTCTGAGATTGAAGTCCCCACCACATATCACTAAACCTTGAGCTTTAGTTATCATTAGGTCAAATACATTTTTATAAAATTTCCAGTTAGCCCCTGGGGGAGCATACACATTCAGCAGGGTGATATCTTCTCCCTCTAGCCGCCCAGTTACCAAACTGTATCTCCCTTCTTTATCTTTGTGTTCTGATTTTTTTTCAAATGTAATTTTGGTTGATATCAATGTCGCTACTCCCCTCCTCCTCCCTGATTTATATGAAGATGAAGAGATCATTTTAAACCCTTGTCTACTGAGTTTAGTGTGCTCCACGTCTGTTAGGTGGGTTTCTTGTAAAAATATTATTCCTGCTTTGTCTTTTTTCATTTTGCCTAGAATCTTGGATCTTTTAACTGGATTCAGGATTCCTTTTACATTATATGAAATTATTTTGGTTACACCCTGTTTCTCCATTGTGTTGTTTTGTTTAGTATAACTGTGTGGTGGCCCTCTTTTGTGCTACTCAGAAACTGAAAGAACATTAAGAACAAGAAAAACATTAAGAACATAGTGTATAAAACTTTAAAACAAAAAACTGTCAAAAGAACTTCCTGAGCTGAGGTCTTTTTAAAGACCCTGGAAGAGCCTTGATAGAGTGAAGGCTCTGAGGGGAATTCCTCAAACTCTGTTACGTGTTGAGGGCCCTCTCTTACCCCTGTAAGTTGTCCCATGCTTTTAACGTGAGTTTCAGAACCCAATCCGAACTTGTAATGATTTTTTTTTTCCTTTTATGCCTATACTCTGTGAAATTGTGTGCACCCTCCCACCCCCATCACATCAAACATTCATGCAAAAACAGTATTTGTTAGTGTGAGGAGAACATGTGGATTATTGTCACATTTCTATTTTAACAAGTTTTTTTTTTTTAATTAAAAAGACTTATTTGTTTCAAATATTATGACTGTTCCATGAAATGTTTTACCACATGCTGAATACGCATCTCCTTTAATGCTTGTTACCTTGTATGAGGGGGGTTGGATGTGCAGATTGATTAGAAAAAAAAAAAAAGGTCGCTATTCCAACCTGAAAACGGACAGTTTATCCGCAACGCTCTGGCGCTGGGTTTCCCGCTGCTGGCCCGTGGATTTTGAAGGTCTTTGTGTTGTCCATGTTTGCGCTTTGATCTTCTCACTCGGGTCTGCTGCGGGTTTAAATACTGTTACCGGGAGCCCTCTTCTCGCCATGTCAGCTGTTGCTTCTTCCGCCTAATTATAGAGACATGTTTCTTCACCGGAGAAGACCCTTAACTTCGCAGGAAATGGCGTCTGAAAGCGCAGTTTCTTCTCTCTTAGCACCTTTTTCGCGTCATTGTATTCCCTGCGCTTTTTAAGGACCTCCGGGGCGTAATCGTGTTCCACGAAGACTTTTCTCTCCTGGTGCATAAATTCTTTTTTCTGCCAAGCCAGTCTTACCACCTCTTGTTTTATTTTGAAATTGGAAAATCTTACCAACACCGAACGTGGGGGCGCTTCCGCCGCTGGCCTAGCGGCTAATGAACGATGTGCCTTTTCTATGTTTAAGTCGGTGGTTTGTGGAATATCCAATTTCTCTCTTAGTAAAGATTCCACGCATTCTGCCATTGAGTTAAAACCGTTTTCGGCTCCTTCTATCAGACCATGAATTCTTATATTGTCTCTTCTCTCTCTTCCTTCTTGGTTGGCTAGCTTAGCCTCTATAGATGCTTGTCTTTTGCGTAGGTCCAGCACAGAATCTTCGAGCACTTTTATTCGTTCCTCTGTTTCCAAGATTCGGTTCTCGGCCTGGTCCACTCTGCTGTTTGTCCTTTTCAATTCTTCTCTGAATTCCCGAAATTCGGCCGTAACCTCTCGGCGAAATCGTCGTAGCTCTTCAAATAGTGATTTCAGGCTAACCTTTTTGTTAGCTACCACCAGTTCCTCGTCTTCTGAACGGAGATCTTCCAGTTCAGATTCTCCGGCCGATACGTGTCCTGGCCTGGTGAATTTCAGTTTCTTCTGTTTTCCTTTAGACATGATGATTTTGTCTTTTGATTTTCACTCCTCCAAAAATCCATTAAGTTTGATTTTCAAGGTGTTATCTTGGATTGGGTCTGAGAGCTTCAGTGTTAAGCTGCAGTCGCCATGGCGTCCAGACCGGAAGTCTTTTATTTATTTTAGTTGGGTCTTTTTAACCATGTTCAGTAAGTTTCTGGAGTACATGTCCATGTCTTTAGTCTGTGCTGTTTTTTTAATTGTCTGATGTATGTGTCCTGTGTTTTTAATGTTTTGATGTTCAAAGTTGTGTGTTTGAGATGCCCTCTCCAGACTGTAAAAAGAATCTACCTACGGGTATTAATAAAGTCACCTTGAACCTTGAACCGATAAAGCAGTATGTCCAACAGTCCCTCTTTCTGCAGAACCACCATGGTGTCTGGAAGAAGTAAAGGTGGATTTTAGACTTTTAACAAATGACATAAGAGGGAGGATAAACAAGAATGAGGTCAATAACTATTTAGACGGGAACTATCCTGACTTTATAAAAATTTATACGGATGCATCTAAATCAACAAAGAATATTGTGGGAATAGCATTCATCATTCCAGAATTAAGATGTCATGAAGAAGGAAATGGTTAGTGATGATTTGGATGTGTATACTGGTGAGCTTTTGGGAATCTGTTTGGTATTGGGGTGGGTGGAAGAAGTAAAGCCCAGAAAGGTTTTGATACGGTCTGACTCTAGCAGCGCAATGGAAAGTATTGGGCAAATGCATTCAGAGTCAAGACAGGATTTGGTGATGGAAATTGTACATTCAGTAGGGAGAATCTCAAAGGCAGGTGTGGACATTAGATTCATTTGGATCCCAGCGCACATTGGAGTGGAGGGGAATGAGCTGGCAGATAAATGTGCAAAAAGGGCAACTAGGATGAGTCAAGTTAGTTGGAATGTGAAACATAGTAAAGCAGAGGTCAAGAGCATTATCAAAACGCAAATTAAAAAGAAGTGGCAGGAAGAGTGGGACAAAGGAAGTAAAGGACGGAGCCTGTATGGCATACAAAAGACAATAGGGGGAGCAAGAGAAGTTCACAGGAGTAGAAAGGAGGAGGACAACATCATATCCAGGTTAAGATGAGGTCACACACGACTGAATAGTACATTAGTTATAATGAAAAAACACCCAAATGGAAAATGTGATTATTGTGGAAACGGTAAAACAGTTGAACATATATTTATGCACTGTCCAAAGTATGAGTTTGCACGGTTAGCATTGGTGGACAGTCTATACAGGAACAAAACCAGCTCAGTATGAAAGATATTTTGCTGAGAAGTTCAGGGGATGCGATTTATAAGGCAGTTTTTAGGTTTATTAGGACAACTGGTCTCGTCGGCCTCCGTCGGTCTATGATGACCATGGAAGAGAATCCTAAGTGTCTTCTCTGCTGGAACAGCATCGCCTGTGGCTGAACAGGCCGATGCACACCAGTGTTCTACCTTCCAGCGTTGGGTGTTGGTAGGATTCAAGCCTGGGCAGGAAGATATGGAGGACAAGATGTTACATGCAGCATCCACGTCACTGATGAATCCAAAGGAACAGCAGGGCTGCTATAGTTTGGCACCAGCGCCGTCGCAGGAGCTGCCAGAACGATGTTGAGTACAACAGAGAACTGCCTTAGGAGCTCCGACTCCAGATTTTTCCTCAGGGTTGACTCCCGAAGCCTTTCCCGTGACCGGGTGTGTCGTAAGGCAGTGGAGGTTTGAAATCAGGGTTTACCTTCCCCTAGATGGGCTACCTTCCCAGGTTGATGAGCCACCATCTACCCGAAGCATCTGGTTTTAAGGCGCCAGAGATCCGCCCTCGCCCCTTCTCCTATTAGTAAAAGCAGTTCTGCCGGGCTTAGAGACTAAACCACACGGGCAGGCTAGGAGTTGGACTTACAGTGGGGTAAAAAAGTATTTAGTCAGCCACCAATTGTGCAAGTTCTCCCACTTAAAAGATGAGCGAGGTCTCCAATTTTCATCATAGGTATACCTCAACTATGAGAGACAAAATAAGAAAAAAAAAATCCAGAAAATCACATTGAAGGATTTTTAATGAATTAACTGGTAAATTCCACGGTAAAATAAGTATTTGGTCAATAACAAAAGTTCATCTCAATACTTTGTTATATACCCTTTGTTGGCAATGACAGAGGTCAAACGTTTTCTGTAAGTTTTCACAAGGTTTTCACACACTGTTGCTGTTTTTTTGGCCCATTCCTCCATGTAGATCTCCTCTAGAGCAGTGATGTTTTGGGGCTGTCACTGGGCAACACAGACTTTCAACTCCCTCCAAAGATTTTCTATGGAGTTGAGATCTGGAGACTGGCTAGGCCACTCCAGGACCTTGAAATGCTTCTTACGAAGTCACTCCTTTGTTGCCCGGGCGGTGTGTTTGGGATCATTGTCATGCTGAAAGACCCAGCCACATTTCATCTTCAATGCCCTTGCTGGTGGAAGGAGGTTTTCGCTCAAAATCTCATGATACATGGCCCCATTCATTCTTTCCTTTACACGGATCAGTCGTCCTGGTCCCTTTGCAGAAAAACAGCCCCAAAGTATGATGTTTCCACTCCCATGCTTCACAGTAGGTGTGGTGCTCTTTCTCCTCCAAACACAACAAGTTGAGTTTTTACCAAAAAGTTCTATTTATGTTTCATCTGACCATATGACATTCTCCCAGTCCTCTTCTGGATCATCCAAATGCTCTCTAGCAAACTTCAGACGGGCCTGGACATGTACTGGCTTAAGCAGGGGGACACGTCTGGCACTGCAGGATTTGAGTTCCTGGCGGCGTAGTGTGTTTCTGATGTAGCCTTTGTTACTTTTTTTTTTTTTTTTTTTTTTTTTTAACTTATTTGTACCCGTAGGTAGACTTGGTTTGCAGTCTGGTGACAAGCCACCGGCTGCTGGTCGCTGCGTGCGCGAGCGCCCTAAACCTACATGTTTTTGGTGTGCGGGAGGAAACCGGAGAAATCCCGGAGTAAACCCGCGCAACACGGGGAGAACATGCAAACTCCACACAGCTCACTGTTGGTCGGGGGCTGGGATCGAACCCACGATCTCATGATCCCCGCGGCCCCCCGGCCGAGGGTAAAACTGTGCTGCCACAGTGCTAAACCACTGCGCCACCGTGCAGCCCAGCTCTCTGCAGGTCATTCACTAGGTCCCCCCGTGTGGTTCTGGGATTTTTGCTCACCATTCTCGTGATAATTTTGACCCCACGGGGTGAGATCTTGCATGAAGCCCCAGATTGAGGGAGATTATCAGTGGTCTTGTATGTCTTCCATTTTCTAATAATTGCTTCCACAGTTGATTTCTTCACACCAAGCTGCTTATCTATTGCAGATTCAGTCTTCCCAGCCTGGTGCAGGTCTACAATTTTGTTTCTGGTGTCCTTTGACAGCTCTTTGGCCTTGGCCATAGTGGAGTTTGGAGTCTGACTGTTTGAGGTTGTGGACAGATGTCTTTTATACTGATAACTAGTTCAAACAGGTGCCATTAATACAGGTAACGAGTGGAGGACAGAGGAGCCTCTTAAAGAAGAAGTTACAGGTCTGTGAGAGCCAGAAATCTTGCTTGATTGTAGGCGACCAAATGCTTATTTTACCGAGGAATTTACCAATTAATTCATTAAAAATCCTTCAGTGTGATTTTCTGGATTTTTTTTTTTCTCATTTTGTCTCTCATAGTTGAGGTATGCCTATGATGAAAATTGGAGACCTCTGTCATCTTTTAAGTGGGAGAACTTGTACAATTGGTGGCTGACTAAATACTTTTTTGCCCCACTGTAGTTGTCAGAGGCTTTTCGAGATGCACGCCGTAAGGAGCATTTTATGAGCACTGGGAGCTTAACCCCAGTGCCACTCTTGGCTATGACAACCTTGGACAACCGGTCTAATTTCAAGGATATAGTGTGGAGAAGTGTGGAAGGACGAGGCCGAGTTATTTCTCAAGTCCAGTTTTATTCGCATTCACATTTTCCAACATCCAAAAACAGAAAGAGAGTGAATCCCCCAACATCTGTCCCTTTTATACCCCGGGACATCAAAGCATACAGTCACATTGTCTTTTAATCCCAAATCACAATGCATCCCCCTCCAGGTCTTCTCGTCTCCACCTAAAGTCCTGGTGGTCAGGAAATCCCTCAAGTCCATCTCTTTGCATACAAAAGGCCAGATTTCACATCCTCCTGTTACCCCTAGGAGGTTCAGTCCTTTTGTTCCTCTGAGACGTGAAGCACACAATAAGCATACAGTAATATACATGTGAAGCATATGAAACCCACCTATGTGCACCACAATAGGAGAGTAATGCTATTTCGAATCACACTCCATTCCAGAAGAAATTGTAGAATCTGGATTAAACTAAATGGAACACCTGAGCAAGCAAAGAGTATAATGATCAGAGATGCTACTGACTTAGAAAAATACAGATGAACACCGATTAAGAAAATTATGAGTCAATGATAATCCATATTCACACACACGATAAGAATAGCTCTTTTGATACACCATGCCAAAGTACTTAAAAAAAAATAAACAAAACAAACAAAAACTTATGACTGACTTGAGTAGACATCAATTATCCCCAGTTGGAGGAAGTCATTTGACACAGAGTGAGGAAACTCAAACTCTGAAAATATGCCATTATGCTGAACATAAACCACAAGAGATGGAGAATGATATTGATCCTGATAACCACTTTTTCAATAATATTCATAACCATTGTGAATATTACACTGAAAAGCAATTCAAAAGTTAAGTGCAACTAGATGGTAAACTATCAATAATACACTTCAACAGCAGAAGTCTTAACAAAAACTTTCCACAGATTCAGGACTATTTAAAACAGCTAGACAGAAAATTTACAGCTATTGCAGTCTCTGAAACCTGGCTTAATGAAGAGCAGGCTCCCCTGATGACAATAGAGGGATATCAGATGTTTCATATTAACAGATCTCAAAAAAAGGGTGGTGGTGTTGCACTGTATATTGATGACCTGTATAGGTGTAAGCTTGTAAATGGAATGTCCTTTGCACTACCAGGGATCTTGGAATGTGTTACTGTTGAGATTGACCAAGATAAAACAAAAAATCTAATTATAAGTTCTATATATAGAACGCCGGGAACTTGCACTGAGACATTCAGAGATAAATTAGTCGAGCTGTACAATAATATTACTAGTAAGAAAATGGTAGCAATTTGTGGAGATTTTAATATTGATTTACTGAATCCATATCAACAAAATGTAATTACAGAGTTCATGAACTCTATGTACAGCATGAGTCTATATCCCACAATAACACATCCCAGTAGAATCACAGTTCACACTGCTACACAACCTGTTTGTCAATGTTATTGATAAGAAAATAGAAAGTGGATTATTGATAAATGATATAAGTGACCACTTGCCAACCTTTGCACTTATCCATAGCCACACGGGTGCGAATACAGAAAAAAATTTCAAAATCGTTCAGATACAAATCACCAAATGCAATCAGTTCTTTTAAAGAGGACTTGCTGAAGCAAGACTGGACAGAAGTCTATGTATCAGATGTAAATGAAGCCTATGACACATTTATAAACATTGTAACCACTCTTTATGAAAAAAACTGTCCATTAGTTAAAAAAAAAGCTTAAACATAAATTTGCCGATAAGCCATGGTTAACCAAAGGACTACAAAAGGCGTGTAAAAAGAAAAATTTATTATATAAAGCTTTCCTAAAGAAAAGGACAAAAGAAGCAGAGCAGCGGTATAAAACATACAAAAATAAGTTAACATATATAATAAGATGTAGTAAAAGAGACTATTACAGTAAAGAACTGGAGAAAAATAAAGACAATATTAAAAATACATGAACAATACTTAACAGTATCCTTGGAAATAAAAGCAGAAATACAAGCAACCCAACCAATATTCCAAAAAATAATAAAACGACTCAGAGTGTGAATGTAGCTTCACCTGCAGATGAATTTAATAACTTTTTGTTAACATTGGTCCTAATTTGGCTCGAGAAATACCCACTACGGTGCCTACAGGTGATACAATATGCAATAACACTGCTGTAAAAGGCTCCATTTTCATAAAGAACACAGACGAAAGAGAGGTCATTGAAATTGTTAAATCGTTTAAAAGTAAAACATCTACGGACTGTGATGGTATTGACATGCTCTTAGTCGAAACTATTATTGAATGCCTAGTAAAACCACTGACGTATATCTGTAACCTGTCTCTCCAAACAGGTATATTTCCCAATGCAATGAAAATAGCTAAAGTAATTCCGATATACAAGACGGGCGACAGAGGGGAATTCTCAAACTATAGACCAATTTCACTATTACCGCAATTTTCCAAGATACTTGAAAAAATATTCCGTGAGAGAATTGACAACTTCATACTGAAGAATAATTCATTGTGTGAGCAGCAATATGGGTTCAGACACAAGAGGACAACTGCATTTGCTCTAATGGAATTTATAGAAAAAATATCAACTGCCATTGAAAGTAAAGAGTATTCAGCTGGAGTATTCTTGGATCTTAAAAAAGCATTTGATACAGTGGATCATAATTTATTATTAAAGAAACTACAAAATTGTGGTATTAGAGGGGTAGCACTGTCCTGGTTAAGTAGTTACTTAAAGAATAGATATCAGTATGTATGTGTTAGCAACAAAAACTCTCAGTTACTGAAGGTTACCTGTGGAGTCCCACAGGGTTCAGTTTTGGGGCCATTATTATTCAATATGTATATAAATGATATATGTAAAGTTTCAGAAAAAATGGACTTAATATTGTTTGCCGATGACACTAATCTATTATGCAGTGGAAACAATTTGGAACAACTTCTGGATACACTTGGAAAGGAACTAGGAAAGCTTAAACTGTGGTTTGATTCAAACAAATTAACGCTCAATTTAAGTAAGACAAAATTTATAGTCTTTAACAACCATCACAACAACCCAGTACCTAAACTCAGTGTAAATGGTGTAGAGATTGAAAGGGTATCTGAAACTAAATTTCTTGGAGTAATAATTGATAATAAACTGTGTTGGAAGTCACATATTAATTATATTAAAGGTAAAGTATCCAAATCAATTGCAATATTACACAGAGTGAAATATTTGCTGAATCAACCCACACTATACACCTTGTATCATTCATTAATACTCCCATACATGACATATTGTAATGAAGTATGGGGAAATACATATAAAACAAACATATATCCACTCTTTATGCTTCAGAAGAGAGCTATTAGAATAATAAACAAAGCAGCTTACAGGGAACCAACAAACCCACTTTTTCTTAAACAAAAAACTCTCAAGTTGAAAGATCTGGTTGACTTTAAAACTGCAATAATAATGTTCAAAATGAAAAATTTATCACTGCCCGCAAATATCCAAAAGTTGTTCCAAATAAGGGAGAAACGATATCATTTCAGAGGAACATGTATATTTCAAAAACCTACAGTGAGAACTACCACCAAGCAACACTGTGTTTCAGTGCAAGGAGTCAGATTATGGAACGATTTTGGACCTGAATTAAAATCATGTACAATGCTTGGACAATTTAAACAAAAACTAAAGGAAGAAATACTCCAAACATATATACAAGATGACATGTAAACTCACATAAGGATTGACATATCCAGCCTGTGTTGTGTTGTAGCTTAGTTTTTTTTTTCTTTTCTTTTCCTGTCACATTTTGTCTTAGCTTTGTTTTTGAATTGTAATTGCTCTTGTCTTGTTTTTCTCCTTTTTTCTCTTTTGAATTCATGGATGGAATATAGGTGGGCAATATAAGCTGCGGCTTCAGCCATCACCCATTTCGGATAACTTACGTTGAACTGTATAATCAGAGGAGTTATTGTCTAATTTGACCTTGTTGTTATATTATTCAGTTTCTTTTAACCTGTACTATCCGAAATAAATTCATTCATTCATTCATTCAGAAGGTGGCAGTAATGCACCTACAAGCTGTTTGCCAACCGCCCTAAACCATCAGAAGAAGAAGCAGAAGAAGAAGAAGAAGAAGAAGAAGAAGCAGAAGGTAGTCTCTCACTGTTCTCCATGGCGACAGACACTGCTGGGAAAACGGAGAGAGAGGCGGTTTGCTGCTGAACTGCTGTCAGGAATCCTGCTCATGTGAGTTCAGATGTTTGTGGATTTAAGGAGGTTTTGAGCTGCAGCTAAACCTTAAAACTGTCTGGATGTGGAGGTAGCAGCTCCTGAAGACCGTTAGCTCGGTGCTAGTTAGCCACGAGGCTAACAGGCTTTTCCACGTTCTGTGAAATTCAAGTGTGTGAGTGTGAGTTGATGAGGAATTGTGTTACTGAAACAGTCCTGTATGACGGCTGCATCGGTGACTGGAGCGCCAACATTAGCGGAGTTTTCCTTTGGTTTCACTGCCTGATGTTCTAGTTAGAGGGGATGCAGATGACGTCATCAATCACAACTCATGACAGTAAAAAATACTGGGTGGCAAAAATGAGTGGCAGCATTAGGGGGTTTGCATTAAAACCCACACAAAACAAACCCAGAGTAGTCAGTCAGAGCAGAATGCAGAGAACCTGCTTCCATGGACCTTTTCACAGATGCATGATGGCAGCTGCTCGTGACCCGTTGGGCAAAGTATCCAGAGATTGTTTGAGGGCAAAGCTGGGCCGCATCAGTGCACTGGCTCTATATTCATATAATTTTTAAAACTTTAATATGTAAATTCTGATGGCATATTAAAGATTATTGTATTGTACAGTATGTTAGTATTAGATTGAGGGCCGAGTGGCTCTATCTGCTGTAGTTTTTGAGTTGATCGATCCCCATCCAGGGAGTAGCTGATTTTCACAGATATGCTAACACATATTTTCCAAAACACGAATCTTTGTTGGCAGGTTAAGTATGTGCATAGTGTAACGTCGGGGCCATGTTAAGGGGGGCAAGGATTTCCCAGCATGCTTTGACAGTTGGAAACGTTACTGTGTGTGTGTATTAAATGTTATTACTGTTGCATTCCAAATAAGAGTATAGGTAGGAATAATAGTATAGGGTGGAAAAAACTGAAAATTTTAATAAGAGTATAGGGCGTAATAATAGTATAGGCTGGAAATTTGTTAAAATTTCAATAAAAGTATAGGTGCGCAATAATAGTATAGGGACGCACAATACATACAAAGTTAAATAATGTTCATAATTATGCCTGAGATATTGAAATATCTACAAAATTAAAAGAAACCACCTTCTGAATTGGTTTTATTTCTTTTGAAAATATTGTATGAACAATTTATCAGAGGAACATTAATAGCAATTTAAAATTTTCCAAATTTAATGGTGAAGTTTAAACATTTGAAAAAAAATAATACAACAAATGTACCAGTATATTCATAATATTGCAAATCAGCTTACTAATACTTGCTACCTGCCAAAAATACGAGGATTTAGTTTACATATATATATATTTACTTTATAATTAAACAATATAGCATATAATGATTTTATTGTTGATTAATAGGGTAGTAGGGTTCACATACAGACATATTATTAAACTTCTTTGTTTCCTTATTGTACTTCTAGTTCAGATAAATGTATGTTACCAGTGAATGTATCAGTAATCAGAATCAGAATCAACTTTATTGGCCAAGTATGCACAACACATACAAGGAATTTGACTCTGACTTTGACTTAATGGTAGATGAAGATACATCTTTGCACTAATGCAGTATGCAGTACAAGCATCTGTACTGGCATCTGTTTGAATTGAATGAATTGAACTAGACACCATAATACAAATGGACACAATTTATGGTCAACTGCATTTTCAGTCAGTATCTGTCTATGTTGTTCAATACTAGTATGCTATGTTTTGCTTCATGCCTAGAAATGAGCTACAATTTATGGATGATATCTTCTGCTTTCTGGATATCTTCATCTCTGACACGGAATAGTATACGTCGTCTTGAGCTGCCTTGTGGAACATACACTGGATTGCTGCAGACACACAAGGCCCGGGCCACCCGGGCGCATGGCATGACGACATGTAGACTGTTTTGTAAACAACCGGAACGTGTATCCCGAACACAGCCGAGATAATACGGAAATAAAGGAAGTGCCTCCGACAGCTTTTTCAGCCAATTACGAGGAGTGATTTAGTGGCTGCGGGCCTGCTGCTTAGTACACACACACTTGAAAAAATATATACATACGAGTGCCACACTTCAATCGGTAAAGCTTTGAATAAATCTCGAAAAAATGTCCTTCATGTCAAAGCTGGTGCGGACCCCGAAAATGCACACGCTTTGTGCAACGCAACCTTCTGGTTTGGACAGCCTCGCTGGTGTCCTGATGGCAACGAACGCAGCACCCGGCGGTGAGTCTCCGACGACAAGCGAACGCAGCAGCCTGACTGATCTGCCCTCCCTTCCGCTTCAGGAAGACTTACGACGCAGAGTTTCCAGGCGAAACTCTCCGGAGAACACCCACGACTGGGACCTACGTTCAGGTCCACGCGTTCTGATAAGCGTATAGACCCAAATAAAACCGTATAGGGTGACATAGGGCATATCCCAATAAGCGTATAGACCCAAATAAGACCGTATAGGGCTGCATTTTTGGGCGAAATAAATACCCGTACATGTACGGTTATTTGGAATGCACCAGTACTGAGTTATTATACTGCTGTGTAATTATAACTGCGTTATAATGACCCAGCAGTATTTCATAGGCAAGATTTATTATGTGTGTGTAACCGTGATTTAAACGGGGGTCTGGGAGAATGACCTCCCCTCCTGCCTGTGCTCAGAGTGTGTGTAAAATAAAGCCCGTTCATCACAACCATCTTGCTCCACTTTCTTTGTGTGAACCTTGCCTATGTTACACTGGTGCCAGAAGTGGGATGGAGCAGATGGAAGCCAGGATCAGAATGGAGATCCAGCAGCTGGAGCAATTCATTGCTCAGCTGATGACGGACGATGGCACCGAGACACCACCCCCGGGAGCCGGGACGAACGAAGCGGCGGCGGATCTGACGGAGCCAGCGCACCCCGCCTTCTGCCTTTTCCAAGACAGAGCGGGCAGAGCAGAGCAAACCAGCCCCGCATTCCGCCCTCTTCAGGACAGGACGGGCTGGCGATCCCACGGCGATCAGGAGTGACGATCGATCAGGAGGCGGCCATCCCATCTGTTCGGCAGCGGGCCAGGATTCCCCGCTTCAACGGCGAGGCCACGTTGGATGACTACCTGATACAGGTTGAGCTGACCGCTACGCTGAACGGCTGGTCACCAGAGGAAACCGCCGTGCAGGTCGCGCTGGCCTTGGAGGGGAGAGCTCTCTGCATGCTCTCTGATCTCCGGCCTGAGGAGCGCTACAGCTGGCCAGCGCTACAAGGGGCGCTCCGGAGATGATTTGGGAGAACGACGGACGCTGAGCACGCCCAGGAACAGCTGACCCGCCGCCGCCGAAGCAACCAGGAAAGCCTAGGAGCCTATGCTGCAGACATACGGCTGCTAACCTGGCGCAGCTACCCAGATTTCGCATCGGAGGCGGTAGAGAAACTCGCCCTCCGGAGCTTCATCCAAGGTCTCCGCCCGGCCCAGCTCCAGAGCTACGTACGGATCCACGCCGCGAGCAACTGGGAGACTGCGGTGGCAGAAGCAGAGCGGGTGGAGCCGCTGATGAATCGCACAATTGAAGCGCCAACGCACAGTCAAAGAACCTTCCAGGCCACGATGGAGAGCAAGGAGGAAGAGGAGGAATTACGGCAGACCACGGCGGCGCGTCCACGGAGAAGATGGCCGCAGCAGCGCGAGGAAGGGTGCTTCCGCTGCGGAGAACCGGGACACATTGCACGATACTGCCCCGCACCCACCCCACGACAAACTGGCCCCTCGCCGGCGTTAAACTAGAGCGAGGTGGTGTGAACGGGGACAGGCTGCCTCCCGCAGATGTTTCCCCCGAGGACCCGGCACCACACGTGGGCCGAATTGGACACTCTCCAGGGATATATCTACAGTGCAGTTTGGGGAAGACGTTGATCCGGGCCCTGATTGACACCGACTCTACAATCTCCTTGGTTTGACCTGGTGTGCTGCCGGGCATGAACAAGACGGCCCCACGGGGGTGGGAACCCACCAAGCGCTGCGTCACCACGGCTACCGGTGAGCGCGCCAGACTGAGGGGGCGGAGAGTTCTGGTGGTGGGGGTGGCCGGTCAGAACATAAGACACCCGTTCTGGCTGGCTGACATCCAAGACCCCTGTATTATTCAAGGATGGCAATTTTCCGCCGATCCGCGGATTTCCACTGATTTTATCATCTATGTCATAATTTTGTACCTTTACCTTGTTCTCAATAAAGTTTTGGGAAAAAAAACATGTGCGCTCGGCGCTTCCCCGAAGTCTCGCGATAACCCGGATGTACTCAAGCTACTGCTGTATTGTAAACAGCTCTGCAATTGGATAGTTGCAAATGATTGGACCAATCAAATGGCTCGTATGCTTTGTCAAAAATTCATTTCGGCTTGTTCTCAGGGATGTGATTTTTCCGGTAATTCACCGAATTCCGCTTTATTTTTATATTATATGTACGTTAAGTACGTTAGCGGCTTGTGGTCCACGAACGCAGTTAAAGTGTGCCCTTTCAGCCAGAACCAGAAGTGGCGTATGCCAGGTAGAGAGCCATGTTCTGTCGAACACGCTGTATTTACGCTCACTGTCGTGCAAAGACCTGCTTAAAAAAAAGGTGAGCGGCTGCCAAGAACCGGCAACGCATTGCTCCACGACGGCCGCTATGCCCATGTCCGAGACGTGGGTAATGAGCGCTGTTTTAATCTCAGAACGCCTGCTCCCGTTCAGGAGTCCAGTCGACTCTGTCCGCCGGTTTCCGTTTGAGTGCAGCGTACAGTGGCTGTATGAGCTGGGCTGCGCGGGGGAGGAAAATGAGCTGCTCAAGACTCAATGGAGATTGAAACTGGTGATCTGAAATGAATGCTGAAATTATAAAAAGTAATGGTATGTTGGAATTTTATTTCTATTATGGAATAGATAAAATTAACTGATTTTGATTTGATCAAGTGTTAAAGCATGTGATGGATAATGCTTGCTGGAATATTTACCTCCGCCAAGGAGGTTATGTTTTCATCGGCGTTGGATTGTCTGTCTGTCTGTTTGTTAGCAAGGAAAAGTGATGGACGGATTTTCATGAAATTTTCAGGAAAGGTGTGTAATGGCACGGGGAACAGATGATTAGATTTTGGTGATGATCTGAGAGTGCATACCTCCACCAAGGGCTTTTTTGTATTTGTGCAGCAGGATTACACAAAAACTACTGGATGGATTTGGATAAAATTTTCACCAGAGGTGGTTCTTGGGCTAGAGAGGAACCCATTATATTTTGGTGATGATCTGAGAATGCATACCTCAGCCAAGGCGCTTATCTTCTCACAGTGTGTTAGCAACAATACTTCAAAACTGATGGACAGACTTTGATGCGATTTTCACCACAAGTGGCTATAGGCCTACACACAAAACCATTACATTTTGGAGGTGATCCATGACAAACGGAAGGAGCCTTGGCGGAGGGATGCGCTCTGAGTGCTTTTCTAGTTTAGGAATGCTATCTTCTTGGAACATAAGTCAATATTATACAGTAATAAGTGGCATTCAGCTGCTTGTTTTATGTCATGTAAGCACAGTTCTGGTACTTAAAAATCATAAAAACCCAGGAGCTTCGAGGAGCGAAGTGACAGTAAAGGTGAAAATTGGCTCAAAGTTCAATGAGGTAACAGAAACACTCGGACAGTTTCTGAAGAAACCAGAAAAGGAGATGAAGTTCAAAGATCAGAGACTGACACAGCTTGCTGCCAAAAGGAAGAAAGTTTCACATTAGAAGTGACTTGGTGACTAGTGTAAATAGTGTAAAAAAAACTCTAATAGAACTGTTAAATATGTTGGACTAAAGACAGTGAGACAACATTGAAGAAAAAGTAAGTTAACTTTTCATTAAATTTAATGATTTATCTAAGTCTAGTATTTCATTTTTTTAATCGTTTTTTTCAGTCTGAATTACTTCTGTTTTACTGAAAACCTCCCAGCTTCAGGGGGGCTGTGCCCCCCTGGCCCCCCCATAAGTCAATCGACCAAATTAAATTTCAGCTGAAATCAGAATTTCCTGTTGCCATTCCTGATTATTGGACTAGACCTGCTCACAGCCTGGAATGCCAAGATCGACACCGCCGGACCTTCCCTCCAGCTGGGAAACCGGACCATCGCACTCCACAGCAGAACCCAGGGAAGGAACACGGGGGCCTGCGCAATCGAGGGATCGCCGCGAGGACCGGACACGATGACGTCACCAGCGCGGGCAGAGAGAGCACGAGCACACACAGAGACAGCAAGGGGAGGGGTCAACGCGTCAGCAGAGACGCAGCAGGCAGTGGAGGAATTATTTCAGCGGAGCTGCAGCGGGCTGGACCTGGAACAGAGGCGCCAGCTGCGGGAGCTATTGGACTGTTATATGGGTGTTTTCGCCGCGAAGGATGAGGAATGCGGTCGGACCGGTTTGGTGCAGCACGATATCGACACCGGTGAGGCCAGGCCGATTCGAATCCACCCATGCCGGCTGCCCTTTTCAAGGCGGGCAGCAGCAGAACAAAAAGTGCGAGAAATGCTGGAGGCAGATGTTATTGAGCCCTCCAGCAGCCCCTGGGCGGCGCCTGTGGTGCTGGTCAAGAAGAAGGACGGGTCGTGGCGGTTCTGTGTGGATTACCGGCGCCTGAATGACGTCACCCGGAAGGATTCCTACCCCCTGCCCCGCATCAATGACGCGCTGGACCACATCGCCGGCTCCAGCTGGTTCAGCTCGCTGGATCTACGCAGCGGCTATTGGCAGGTAGAACTGTCACCTGAGGCCCGCCAAACAACAGCCTTCTCCATCGGGCAGGGACTGTACCAGTTTAAAGTGATGCCGTTTGGACTTTGCAATGTCCCGGCCACCTTTGAGCGCTTGATGGAGCGAGTGTTGGCTCACGTGCCCCGGAGTCGCTGGGTTGTTTACCTGGATGACCTACTGGTGCATGCAGCTGATTTTGACAGCGCCCTGTCAAATCTCCGAGAGGTGCTGGGTGCCATCCAACAGGCGGGGCTATGGTTACACCCTAGAAAATGCCACCTGTTCTGGCGGGAGACCACCTTCCTGGGCCACGTCGTCAGCGCAGCGGGGGTCGCCACCGACCCAGAAAAAGTGGCAGCGGTGAGAGACTGGCCAGTGCCGCGGAACGTGGGAGAACTGAGGAGTTTTCTTGGATTGTCCTCCTATTATAGGAGGTTTGTGAAAGACTTCGCCACCATCGCCAGGCCGCTGCATCAGCTGACGCAGAAAGGACGCACGTTTCAGTGGAGTGAGAATTGTGCTGCTGCTTTCTCCCAGCTCCGCGCGGCGCTCATCAGAGCCCCCGTCCTGCAGTATCCTGACCCGAACCGCCCTTTCATCGTGGACACGGACGCCAGCAACCAGGGCATCGGGGTGGTGCTATCCCAGGAGGGAGAGCAGGGAGAGCAGGCAGTCGCTTTTTTCAGCCGCACTCTCAGCAGAGCCGAGAGGAACTACTGTGTGACTTGCAGAGAGCTGTTGGCTGTCATTCAAGGACTGCGTCATTTCCGCCCGTATGTGTACGGGGGGAGGTTCCAGCTCAGGACGGATCACGCTTCCCTGACCTGGTTATTAAACTTCAAAGAACCGGATGGACAGTTGGCGAGATGGCTGGAGGCACTGCAGGATTATAATTTCCAGATTGTGCATCGGGCAGGCCGCCTCCATGCCAACGCTGACGCGCTGTCTCGGCGCCCCTGTGCGACAAAGGAGTGTCGTCACTGCCAACGGGCTGAAGACCAAGACCAAGCTGCCCCACGGGCTGCCGCTTTCCGGGCCGCTGCGAGCAGGAATAACGCAGTGACGCGCAGCCCCTGTCCCTGCATAAATAAATAAATAAAATAAATAAGTATGATAAACATTCAAAAAAATAAGAAAGCAGGAAGGGGGCAGCCCCCCCACGACCCGAAAAGGATTAAGCGGAAGAAGATGGATGGATGGATGGATGGAAGGGGGCAAACACTTTTTCACACCACAGTACATGCCCAGTACTTAAGAGTTTGCTCTCTGTGGTCCTATATATTTTTTTTTTTAATGAATGAATTAATTCACCACCCCAGCAGGCGGCGGTAGTACACCGTAATAGCGGGTGTTTAATACATGAAGGAGAAGAAGAATTTCTGTAAAACTGTTAAAAAGACTTTTCTCGGTCACCAACAAATGTAAGGAATATTTGTCAGCTGACCTGGAGAAGGTTTTGGCTGCCTCTGCTGTCAAACAACTTTCTTTCATCACGGCTGGCTGCCTCCAGATGAAAATCCACACCAGGTCTATGGGACGACAGTGCTCTGAATCAGGCTTTAGAAAACTCCGAATCCATTTGTAAATCATTGGATTATAAATTTACAAATTGGATCCTGGGTCTTTTTGACCTGTTCACCCATTAGGAATGTTCCTATTGCCAATGTTACAGACCAGTTTATTCGTCCAACTTGGCTGTTTTTGCTCCTTTTTTAAGATTCACACATGTTTAGTGGCTCCAACTGTCTCTTTCTACAGTAGAGGCTGCTCACTCCTGTAAAACTCTTGGATAGTAAGATGGGGCCTTTTGGAATGTAGAACTGGTCCAGACCTCTGTCTCATCAATAATAATGATGTTGTTGTGTGTTTGTTGATGTCACAGCTGGTGAGTTCAGTGGTGGATGAGACGCACTGAGTGAGGAGCTCGTGAAGAAGAAGCATGACTTCACCAGAGGAGGTACCAGTTCAATTCTTAAAGATTTCTCCTCACTAAAATGATCTTGATTCTTCTTTATGATTGTTTTGTTTCAAGCTAGGTTAAATTAGATTGATTAAATCTCCTTTTTGGGGATTCTGTTGACCTTATTAAACTGTAATCCTGTAAAATAAATGAAGGTTAAGGTGATCTTGTCGACATTTTGATCATTGAATATGCTGTCTTCAATGTACAACAGTAAAATGCAGCTGAAAAGATCAACTGAAGTTTAGGTTTAAGTTCAATCAAATGAGCTGTGCTCTTCAGGAAAATTTGCGAGATCTCACGCGGGCCAAAAGAAGTCCCGGCCTCAGGAAAGGAACTTCAGTAAAACTGCTGAGTGGGGTTTGCGATGGACTTGGTGCTGACTTGAAGGTAGCGACCTTTTTGTGCAAGAGATGTCCAGAGTGGGCTGGTCAGTGCTACTTATGCTGGAGTGTTTTTAGCCTTAGCCGTTGCTAACAGTGCTGTTGCTGGTTGGCTCTGAGATGAGTGCGGGCCTGCGTGCTCTGAATGTTTTTCTTTTTTCTTTTCATTTCGTATGGCAGTCCTTGTGGGTTTTGTGTCATGTCAAAGTCTTTCCTTCCATCTTTGTCATCAAATCCCCAAAAGACCCAACACCTGAGCGAACTTTTTGTCACATCCAACTGCTCCCTAACTTTCACATCTGGCTGCAAATCTTGCTGGACAAGATATAACTTCATTCGATTCTCAGCGATAAACTATGACTTCACTTGACTGTGTACTTTCTTTGCACCATCTAGTGGACTGAAAACACAATGAGACCCTTACAGTGCTGATGACATGTTTTTGACTTCCTCTGATTTTTCAACACAAAATACAATATGACAGAATAGGTTGGTCTTTGCAGTTCTAAGTCAAACAGGCTTTTTTCACGCGAATATCCAACGTTTTCATGAGCGCCACGCCACATATTACTTCAATGGCTGGAAAACCCCGCTGCCATGTTGTCACGTCATTGGGAGAACACAGTGCTTTGCTGCTCATTGTACACACAGGATGGAAGCGGTTGAAAACATCGACGATGGTTCCAGCACATATAGTCTGGAATTGGTTTGTGTTGTCCAATCTTCGGACGATTATAGTTCCGAAGAATTGGATGATGATGAAGAATCTGGGGGCATCAGACCTTATAGGTTTGAGCCGTGCCAAGCGGGCATCGTGCCCAGCAAGTCAGACTCAGAGAGTGACGGTGGAGAGGCACACATTCCCGCCGCAGCAGCAGTGACAAACACACGGCAGGGGAACACCAGTGTTATTCTTTTGTTACAGATATTGCAACAAATTGATTATAAATATAATTTATCTAAACCCAATTTTTCAATAAAATCATAGCAGTGTTTTCTCTGTAGCTCAGGCATCGGGTTTATTATGGATTATATTTTGAGTTCTTGTTGTTTTTGTTTTGTACATGTGTTTTATGTGCGTTTTGAGCCACTTTCAGGTGGGCACTGTCCAAGATTTGCCAGTCCGAACACACGCGCCCTCTGTCTTTTGACAGTCAGCTGTTCATGGTTTGTGTGCATCATCTGCTGTGTTGTCAGCCAGCCAGTGTTGCCAGCACTATCACGACGTGTTAGCCTCTCCAGACAGCCGTGGTTCTGTTGCACCCCTTGAAGTGATGTCGGCCCTGGGGCGCAACTATGGTTAACACGTCTCCTCTCCATGTCCGCTGGGTGATGTCGACCCCGAATGCCAACTGTGGGTGTTTCTGTTTATTTTTGTGGGTCTTTACCTTTTTGGGAACTGTTGTCATCATTCTTATGTTCAGTGCATGTGCTGTGGTGAATTCTGAGCGTAAATCCATTCATCATGACCCTCTGTGTGCTCTTACGCAGGGCAGGGAGAGGGAGGATGAAATAACGAGGATTTGCGTGCAGGGTTCACCACAGCACATTTAATACAGAAAGACAGACAGTTCCCTGAAAGGTGAAGACGTACAAGAAACACAGACACACTTGCTGATGGCGTTCGGGAGCCGGCATCGCCCAGCGAACGAATGAGAGGAGACGTGTTTGCCACAGGTGCGTCCCCAGAACCGACATCGCTTCAAGGATGCACAAGAGCCACAGTGACCATGGAGTGACTAACATGTCGTGAGAGTGCTGAAAATACTGGCAGACAAACAGCACAGATGACAATACTATGGACCAGCAGTGCATGACTGGCAAATGGCCGCAAAGTACACGCAAAGTACATGCAAAGTACATGCTGGTGATGGTGTGATGAGAAGCACCTGGGCGAGGACTGGGAAAGATGATCAGTGGGAGTTTGAATCAGCTGGTGATAATGAGAGAGGGGACGTGACCGGCGAGATGTCAGCATGGGATCACAGAAAGTAGGTCAAAGCTGTGTGTAAATCCATTAATCCTTCCCCTTCTCTGCTCCTCCTGCATAAAAGCGCAGGAGGAGGCTTATGACAGTTGGAGCCGAAGCGTGTGATGTGGTCTATCATGGCCTGCTGTTTATCTAAGCCTGGGACACAATGGGAAGGCATAGCCGCAAAACTAAAACAAGAAACCAGAGAAACTGTGAGCTACAAAGCTGCTGTCATTCCAGTCAACAACACCAGTGTCCATTCTGTTGCTGACGTCATGGTGGTGCCGCCCTTCATTCGGTGGGCGGCACCACAGTCCAGTCAGCGGCTGCGGTTTTTTGATGATAACTAGTTTATGCAGGCGCGGTTGTAAATATTATATTGATCATTGACAATGACTTTTGGGTTTACACAACATCCTAAAAAAATGTCAAAATCGTGTCATCAGACCCTTAAGTTGTATCTATAGTTCCTTTGGTGGAAACGATTCTAGTTTTGGTAGGCCAGTTTGTTTTTCTAACTCTGCTGTTTTAGCTTCATTTGAAGACTCAAATATTTTTCGTGGCTCCATGCAGATTTTTTTTTCTTTTGCCAAAATTGGTCAATTTTTTTTTTCTTTTATAGAAATTGCTGAGTACTGGACTAGAATCAGAATTATTGTTTCATGCTCCTTTTAAGAGTTTTTTTTTCTGAAATCACATAAAACCAAAGGATTCAAAGTCACAGTTTGAAAAGGTTTTTATAGGCTGTTTTTTTTAAATGTAGAAAGATTAACTATTAAATTATAGTGCAAAAAAACAGCCACGGTGGGTGTACAAGCCAGTGTACTCCTAGTGCCTGTCCCAAGCCCCTGTAAATGGGGAGGGTTAGATTAGATTTGTTTATTTGACAGGGACAGTGCTATAAACATAGACAATTAATCAATGACAATCAATCTGATGTGTTGCACAAAGAGTGTATAGCTATTAGCTAATTTGCAACTCTTGTCCCTGGATGGGCTTTAGAAAGGAGAAACAAGTAAAAAGAAAAAAAGGAAAGGAAAAGATAAAAAAATGAAAACAGAATACACAATAACCACATACATCAATGCAAAAACGATTATAAATACATTATAAATACACAATTATAAATATTATAAATACACAAATATAACAACCTGACTCACATTTGCCTATTTCAGGCCTCCCTCCCTTTGTCACTCACTATAAAACACATTCATTCCTTCCCTTCATTCACTCTCACCCTGCAGACAATCATTTCATACTTGGGTACATTCTTGTTTATTTTTCAGCCAGTTTTTAACCTTTTTAGTGAATGTTTTAAAGTCCGTTATTATTTTAATTTCATTTGGCATTGTGTTCCAGATGTGACTGCCCTTTATAGAGAAAGCTGTTTGTCCAAATGTGGTTCTGCGGTGGAATATTTTACAGTTATTGTTAACAGAACTCCTGGTGGCTCTGCTGCTGTCCTGTCTTTGGATGAAACCAGCAAGTGGCTCGGGTGCTGATTTATGGAAACATTTGAAAGTTAATTTCAGAAAACAGAGGTCAATGAAACTCTCAATACTCAATAGGTTGTATTTTTTTTTTAAATATTACAGTGATGCCTCCTAATGGGCTTTTTGTCCAAGATTTTTAGGGTTTGATTATATAATGAACCTATATGTCTTATTGTGGAAGGGGCTGCTTGAGCCCAGACTGTCAAACAGTTTGGTATATGAGAAAAAAAACATAGAATGCATATACAGTACAGCTGCTTTGTAAGGTATGTAATATCTAATTAATTTAAAGCAGTTCAGATTTTTTTTACTGTTTTTGAAATTTTCTTTATATGAAGATTAAATTTGAGTTGAGGAGCTGGTACAATGCCAAGGTATTTGAATTCTGTAACTAAACTGATGTCATGATCATGTATATTAACTTTATAACGTTGCAGGTTACATTTTTTGATTGAAAAGCACATTGAAACTGCTTTCTGAAGGTTCAGCAATAGATGGTTCTGGAAGAGCCACTCTTGGACATCAACCATACTTGTAGACAGTACATCTGCAGCCTGTGCTGGAGTCTTGGCAGCTGTGTAAATAACTGCATCATCTGCATAAAGTTGGCATGTTGCAGCTGAGCAGTGTAGTGGCAAGTCATTAATAAAAATGCTGAAAAGTAAAGGACCAAGAATGGACCCTTGTGGGATACCCATGCGGTTGTTTAAAAATGAGGATTTATCCTGGTGAACTTTTACACACTGTTCTCTATTCTGGAGATAAGATGCAAACCATTCTAATGTATCTGGAGAGAAGTTAAAAGATACCATTTTGGATAAAAGCAAACTGTGGTTTACAGTATCGAAAGCCTTTTTGAGATCTAGAAAAACAGCTCCTACCACATTACCCCTGTCCAAGGACTGTTTGACATTTTCAATAAGGCAACAATTTGCTGTTTCTGTTGAGTATCCTGGTCTAAAACCAAATTGATGTTGTGTCAGGAAGGACATCCAACATAAAACCTTTGCCAAATCTAACATGCAGATCATGATGAATGAGAGTTTCGTACCAGATCAGTCAAGGCCCGTGTTAACAACTACCACCGCTGCTGTTAATCGACAGGGTGACGGTGTAAATTGGCCTACTGTTAGTGGAAGCAGAGTTTCCTCTGGTAACATTTCCCAGTGGCAGCCCGCCACGTCAGAAAAATTGCTGTGGCTCTATCAGGACACGCAAATTTAAGAAAAATTTATGAAGAAAAGATGATCCGCAAGCGTGCACACGAACAATGCGTGTGACCGTGATCCGCGTGGAGAGAAGCGCCCCGCCCGCGTGTTCTAGTCACCAGCCAGGCAGAGTGTCTCGCTACTAGTGTGACTGTCCAAGAGAAACACAAGCTTATTAAAGTACTTTAAATGTGGAAAAAATCAGAAGAGGTATGTAAGCACTGGAGGCATTTATCATGGTTTTAACCCGCTGGTAATGGGAGCAATAATGGAAGAGTTGCTTAGCCAACATTGTGGTTAAGAGCTCGAGTTGGTTGATTTTGTTTACTTAATGGATTTTTTGTTTTTCTTATTTCAGTCAAGAATGAAAATGAGCTGTTTTTAACCTTTACCTTAGTTAATATGAACTAATTTATCTCAGTGTTTCCTCTGGCTTAAAGACCTTGGCGCCGTGGCAACATATTTTTCCGGGGGGAGGGGGATGGCGAAAACACATAACATGATTGTAACCGGAAATGTTAATTTTACACTGTTTTTATTTTTTAAATTTTGCACCAAAATATTGCATAATGGCACTTACCATATGAAGTATTGTACTACCAAGGCTTGAATGTTGGCATATTGGGCCAGTTGGGGTCCCACCCAGATGTCCTGTGTTTGGACTTTTTACTGGTGTTATCCTTCTCTCCTCCCTCTGCTCTCACCTCTCCTGGACACTGTACCTGAACACTTTCCTCTCCGTGGCTCCTCTCTTCTGTCTCTTCTTTCCCTCTCTGAGCTCTGTCTAATTCAGGTTCTCTCTCTGTCTATGGTTGTATAGAAATAGGCTAGAAAATACCAAGTGTCATGGTTTGTCCTGCAGGATTTTTTTTTTTTTTTTCATGATTTACATAAATAACTAAAATGTGTATTTTTTTGTTTTTATTTTAGTGGGTTTTTTCCATTGACAACGAGTAGGAAAGGGAAGGAAAAAAACAGTAATTTACTCATGCATACTTAAATTATATGATCAGAAGTGGGTATAATAGCCAGAAATTCTACTCATGTAAAAGCAGTGCTTTGAAATTAATAATTAAAAGTAGACAACCAAAAATTTCTAGTTAAGGTTACAAATAGCACCGACTTAAAAGGAACTCCGATTATATTGGCATGTTAGCTCTATATGCTTTATTTTGATGTTAGTTCAATTCAATTCAACTTTATTTATATAGCGCCATTTCACAACAACAGTCATCTCATAGCACTATCAACTGTAGGGGTAACATAACATAACTATGATATAATTTTTTTGAATATAATTTTTTTGAAAATAATTCCCAGTTTTATATATTTTTAAAAAAACTTTATTACGATGTAAATCGCCATTTTTGTTTACATCGCAATGCATTCTGGGTAGTGACGTAGAATGGTTGCAGCCTTTTTTTCTGTCTTATACAAGCCAAGAAGCGAAGCTACTAACTACTGCCATTTGTCAGTGAAAATGCCACATTGCGCGGCTTTTGGATGTAATTTCCAATCAAAGGGAAATAAAGAGAGCGGGGTGAGCCTCCATAGCTTTCCTAAAGAGGGAAAGTTGAGGAAAAAGTGGGGCGGCAGCGGCTCAGCAGGTAGAGCAGGTCGTCTAATAACCCGATGGTTGGCGGTTCGCATCACGCTCTCCCCAGATATCCTGCCGTTGTGTCCCTGGGCAAGACACTTCACCTGCATTGCCTCCAGTGCCCATAACACTGGGTATGAATATGTAAAAATGTTTAAATGCTCGGTGGTGGCCAGAGAGGCCGTTGGCGCGGATTGGCAGCCACATTTCCGTCACTCTGAGTGTCTGTGATCACGCGCTATAGCGCACGCTTGATAAAGCTGACATATATATTAATCACACTATGATAAAGCACGAAATCGCTCAAAGCGCGCACATGAGACATGTCTGTGATCACGCACTATAGCGCACGCCTGATAAAGCTGACATATGTATTAATCACGCTGTGATAAAGCACGATATCGCTCAAAGCGTGCGCTTGGCTTGACATGTCGAAGATCTGGCTGGCAGTCATTTGGAACGACTTTGGAGCACTGCTTATGGACGTTCAACCCGCAGTCTGAGAAATCAACAGAGAAACTGCTTTATGTTGCCGAGAGTCCATGTTTATCAGTTCAGTGCCCATCATGCTTGTAGACAATTTTTTGTGTTTGAGCATTCTGTTGTAATTAAATCAACAATATAAGATAAGATAAGATAAGATAAGCCTTTATTAGTCCCACAACGGGGAAATTCCAGGATTGCAACAGCACAGGGATAGCAACACTCAGAGCAACAATCAGAAGGCAAGAAAAAAAAAAAAAAAAAAAAAAAAAAAAAACAAGCAAGCAAGAGCAGCTAATATACATATGTACATATTACTATAAAATATATATATACACACACACACACACACAGACACACAGTGCAGAGCATTGTAGCTGGATGGAATAAATATATGAATATATGAACACACAGTGCAGAGCATTGTAGCTAGATGGAATAAATATGTAAATATATAAACACCCACAGTATGGAGCATTGCAGCTAGGTGGAATAAATATGCAAGTATATAAACACACACAGTGCGGAGCAATGTAGCTAGATGGAATAATATGTAGATATATAAAAACACAGTGCGGAGCATTGTAGCTAGATGGATTAAATATATAGATATATAAATATAAACACACCCAGTGCTGAGCATTGTAGCTAGATGGAATAAATATATAGATATATATATATAAACACACACAGTGCAGAGCATTGTTGCTAGGTGGGATGAAACAGCATAACCGTCTATTTAGTTATCCTACATGGTATGATTATGTGCCCATACATATTCTCACCCTCCATAGCGACCGGTATGTTCCTAGTTGTATGCCGGAGAGGACCATTGTGTAAGTCTATTGCATCTTTTGCATTCAAAAAAAAAAACAAAAAACAAAAAAAAAAAACCTATTAGTTTGTTACGTCTTTTTGCTATCTCTGCGAGCAGCCCTGCTTAGGTTGTACAGTCTGACAGCCGTTGGTAGGAAGGACCTACGAAACCTCTCGGTTGTGCACCTGGGATGATGTAGTCTGCTGCTAAATGAGCTCCTCAGTGCATCCAGTATGTCCTGCATAGGGTGGAACTCGGACTCCAGCAGAGATGACAGTTTAGCCACCGTCCTTCTCTCTCCTATCTCCTCCATCGGATCAAGGCGTTGCCCCAGGACAGAGCTAGCTTTCTTAATCAGTTTGTTCAGTCTCTTCCTATCGGCTGCAGTAATGCCACTGCCCCAGCAGACCACTCCAAAAGTGATGGCTGATGCCACCACCGTGTCATAGAATGACTTCAGCAGTGCCCCTTGTACACCAAAAGACCTGAGTCTCCTCAGCAGGAACAGCCTGCGCTGTCCCTTCTTGTAGAGTGCGTCAGTATTGTGTGACCAGTCTAGTTTATTGTTCAGATGAATACCCAGGTACTTATAGGATGTCACCATCTCGATGTCTGTTCCCTGTATATTTACTGGTGCTGTGAGGGGCTGCCCATGCCTGCGGCAGTCCACCACCAGCTCCTTAGTTTTCCTCGCGTTGATCTGGAGGCAGTTCCGATGGCACCAGTCCACAAAGTCCTGGATAAGCCCTCTGTACTCAGCTTCATCTCCGCTGGAGATGAGACCAACGATCGCAGAGTCATCAGAGAACTTCTGTAGATGGCAATGTGTTGTGTTGTGTGAGAAGTCCGCAGTATAAAGAGTGAACAGGAAGGGAGCCAGCACCGTTCCCTGGGGGGCCCCCGTGCTACTGATGATCGTGTCGGAAACACAGTCCCGGGTTCTCACAAACTGAGGCCGGTTCGTGAGGTAGTCCAGGATCCATGATGACAGGTGCTGGTCCACCCCTGCGCGCAGCAGCTTGTCCTTCAGGATCATCGGTTGGATGGTGTTGAAAGCACTGGAGAAGTCAAAGAACATGATCCTCACCATATTCCCGGGCTTCTATATGAACATATATATATGTTTCACCTTAAAATAATGCTTCCTCAAGCGCACGCTTGAGACACTCAAAGCGGAGAGACACTCGCGGAGCGGAGAGACACTCGAGCGCACGCTATATCGCTCATTTGAGCGATACAGAGCTTTATCATAGTGTGATATATATATATACCTATATATATATCAGCTTTGTCAAGCGTGCGCTTGATAAAAATTTGAACTGGTGACAAAATTTGAACCGTGATTTGCTTGAGCGTGCGCAAAGCGCACGCTTGTGCGCTTTGAGCAATTTCGTACTTTAGCATAGCGTGATTAATACATATGTCAGCTTTATCAGGCGTGCGCTATAGCGCGTGATCACAGACATGTCTCATGTGCACGCTTTGAGCGGTTTTGTGCTTGATCATAGCGTGATTAATACATATGTCAGCTTTATCAAGCGTGCGCTATAGCGCGTGATCACAGACACTCAGAGTGACGGAAATGTGGCGGCCAATTCGTGCCAACGGCCTCTCCGGCCACCACCGAGCATTTAAACATTTTTACACATTCATAACCAGTGTTATGGGCACTGGAGGCAATGCGGGTGAAGTGTCTTGCCCAGGGACACAACGGCAGGATATCTGGGGAGACTGTGATTCGAACCACCAACCATCGGGTTATTAGACGACCTGCTCTACCTGCTGAGCCACTGCCGCCCCACTTTTTCCTCAACTTTCCCTCTTTAGGAAAGCTATGGAGGCTTACCCCGCTCTCTTTATTTCCCTTTGATTGGAAATTACATCCAAAAGCCGCGCAATGTGGCCTTTTCACTGACAAATGGCAGTAGTTCGTAGCTTCGCTTCATGGCTTGTATAAGACAGAAAAAACGGCTGCAACCATTCTACGTCACTACCCAGAATGCATTGTGACGTAAACAAAAATGGCGATTTACATCGTAATAAAGTTTTTTTAAAAATATATAAAACTGGGAATTATTTTCAAAAAAATTATATTATAGTTATGTTACTAACATCAAAATAAAGCATATAGAGCTAACATGCCAATATAATCGGAGTTCCTTTTAAAAACTTGAGAAATGTCTTCAGTCTTGAAGGTTTGAGGTTTTTCTCCAAAATTTATAAAAATTTTCTTGTAGTTTTCTACTTTTCGCTATAAATTTACCTAAATTTGCAACCATTTTCCTCGAATTTGTAATTTTCTCTTGTAACGTTATGACTCTTCTTGTACATTTGAGACTCTTATATATTTGTGGATTATTTTGTGGCAAATGTTTATCTTTTTTTAATCCAATGCAACTTTATTTATAAAGCTCTTTAAAATGACAGTTGACACATTGCTGTACAGCAACGATAAATAAAATATAAAAACAATAAAATACAGCTATGAAGGAATGAATGAATCTTTATTTCGGATAGATTAAAAGTAAAGATTAAAAAAGAAACAGAATAATATAACAAAGGGGGAAGAAAATCCAACAAGGTCAAATTAGACAATAACTCCTCTGATTATACAGTTCAACATAAGTTATCCGAAATGGGTGATGGCGGAAGCCACAGCTTATATTGCCCACCCATATTCCATCCAAGAATTCAAAAGAAAAAGAAAGCAAGAGTGATTACAATTCAGAACAAAGCTAAGACAAAATGTGACAAAAAAACTAAGCTACAACACAACACAGACTGGATATGACAATCTTTATGTGATTTTACATGTCATTACCTCCGCCAAGGAGGTTATGTTTTCATCGGCGTTGGTTTGTGTGTTTGTTTGTTTGTTTGTTAGCAAGATAATTAAAAAAGTTATGGACGGATTTTCATGAAATTTTCAGAGATTGTCAGAAATGGGGTATCCTACAGATGATTAGATTTTGGTGGTGATCTGAGAGTGCATACCTCCACCAATGGCTTTGTTTGTATTTATGCAGCAGGATTACACAAAAACTATTGCATGGATTTGGATGAAATTTTTACCAGAGGTGGTTCTTGGGCTAGAGAGGAGCCCATTATATTTTGGTGATGATCTGACAATGCATACCTCAGCCAAGGCTCTTGTCTTCTCACAGTGTGTTAGCAACAGTACTCCAAAACAGATGGACAGACTTTGATGCAATTTTCACCACAACTGGCTATAGGCCTACACACAAACCCATTACATTTTGGAGGTGATCCATGAGAAACGGAAGGAGCCTTGGCGGAGGCCTGCGCTCTATGAGTGCTTTTCTAGTCTTGTATATATGTTTGGAGTATTTCTTCCTTTATTAGTTTAAATTGTCCAAGCGTTGTACATGATTTTAATTCAGGTCCAAAAGCGTTCCACAGTCTGACTCCCTGGACTGAGACACAGTGTTGCTTGGTGGTAGTTCTCACTGAAGGTTTTTGAAATATACATGTTCCTTTGAAATGGTATTGTTTCTCCCTTATTTGGAACAACTTTTGGATATTTGCGGGCAGTGATAGATTCTTCACTTTAAACATTATTACTGCAGTTTTAAAGTCAACCAGATCTTTCAACTTGAGAGCTTTTAACCTCTTGCACTCCGGTGTACGAGGACACACGAGGGCGCTGCGTTCTAGAGTGCACTGAAAAAAAAGCTGCATTTCCGTTCTTCCACTACAGACACAGCCGCGAACAGATTAGATCATCTGAATGACCTCTCATTCGACTAATAAGAGCCTTTAATTGGGTTTCTGAAACCTTGAAGAACCAATGACTGAAAACCTAGCAAGAAGGACCCGCCTATCAACGCTGCGAATGCAGCGAGCCAATTGAAGCACAGAAGTTCGAAAGCTGTTTTGTATAAGGCTGGGTGGAGAGACTGACTGCTGCAGCAGATGAAAAAAGGACCTGCAGGAAGAACCGCCATAGACCCAGCAGCACGGAGACCACCCACAAGTGCGACCTGTGTGACAGGGACTGCCATTCGCGCATCGGCCTGTTCAGCCACAGGCTGTGCTTTTTTTTTTTTTTTTTTTATTCCAGCAGAATAGACATTTAGGATTCTCTTCCATGGTCATCATAGACCGACGGAGGCCGATGACGAAGGCTGGGTGACACACATGCGTTCGCCAGTCTTTTTGAATTACTACTGTTATTTGTTTTGAAAAATCGTTCACCAAAACCGCAATCATGGAAGCGCAAAACCGCAATAATGGAATTATGTTTTGACCGGGTCGCGAGACCAGAACCACGAGTCCATAACAAGCGGACCAGCTACTTGTTCGTCTGACAATGAGGAAGAGAAGTTCGCCAGCTCCGCTGCTGCTGTGAACAGGTAAGTGTTATAAGCTAAATTATTCTTTATCCCTGAAAATTGTAATCAAAAATGACTTTTGACCGATTGGTAAATTACAACTGTGCGGCACACGAAGTCCGAAGTCCGTGCGCCGCGGTACACGGTTTGTGCGCTGCGTCCGGACCGTGAACGCCCCCCCCCCCCCCCGCTACTCTTCTGTAGCGAGGGGGGGGGGAGGGAGCCGCGGTGACTGCGCCGCGGTTGCCACATCGCCACATGACTATTCCGTCATGTAGCGATGGCCGATGTCCGTCCTCTGTAGCGGGGTGGGGGGGTGGGGGGTGGGAGTTGTTATCTTCTACATTACAAATATTTTGGAATAACTTTTAGTGCACTGTAGGTTATTTTTTCTTGTAAAAAAAAAAAATCACATTTTTTTACGTGGCATGCTTCTTTGTGTGTGGGGGCTTGTTTGTTCATTCATTCATGAATAAATGAATAAACAACCCCCCCCCCACACACACACACACAGCCCTGAGTGTCACCTTTCATTAGAGCCCAAGATGAAGCTTCTATATTGAATCATTCAAAAGTTAGACATTTTTCCAAACTGTGCCATTTGGCACAATTTGGCACAGTTCAAAAACGCCTGGGAACTACCTGAGAACAAAGCTGTGTAATATATTCATTTTTTGTGGTATTGTTACAAAATTTTGACCTCAGCTTGATAACACTTGGTTCTACATTTCTGTTGCATTTTCCAGCCCAGATCTGAAGCTGTGTGTTATTTGCAAGCATTTGTATCCAAAAAAACACCCAGGCGAAATTTATTTTCTTGAAGTTCAGTATGTTTAGATGACTGTTACTCAGTGGCCGGAGCACTTACTGTTTTGCCAAAAAATTCAAAGTGTTTTCTTTTAAATGAGACCAACCCTATGAAGATGCTGCATAGGGTTGAAGAACAGTTTTTGATTTACTTTGGGCACGTTATTTTTTGTCATTTTTAGGGAAATTGCCCGGAGTGCAAGGGGTTAATTTAAGAAAAAGTGGGTTTGTTGGTTCCCTGTAAGCAGCTTTGTTTATTATTCTAATAGCTCTCTTCTGAAGCATAAAGACTGGATATATGTTTTTTTATATGTATTTCCCCATACTTCAGAACAATATGTCATGTATGGGAGTATTAATGAATGATACAAAGTATATAGTGTGGGTTGATTGAGCAAATATTTCACTGTGTGTAGTATTGCAATTGATTTAGATATTTTACCTTTAATATAATTAATATGTGACTTCCAACACAGTTTATTATCAATTATTACTCCAAGATATTTAGTTTCAGATACCATTTCAATCTCTACACCATTTACACTGAGTTTAGATACCAAGTTGTTGTGATGGTTGTTAAAAACTATAAATTTTGTCTTACTTAAACTGAGCGTAATTTGTTTGAATCAAACCACAGTTTAAGCTTTCCTAATTCCTCTCCGAGTGTATCCAAAAGTTGTTCCAAATTGCTTCCACTACATAATAAATTAGTGTCATCGGCAAACAATATTGAATCCATTTTTTTCCGAAACATTACATATATCATTTATATACATATTGAATAACAATGGCCCCAAAACTGAATTCTGTGGGACTCCACAAGTAACCTTCAGTAACTGTGAGATTTTGTTTCCAACACATACATACTGATATCTATTCTTTAAGTAACTACATAACCAGGACAGTGCTACCCCCCAAATACCACAATTTGGTAGTTTCTTTAATAATAAATTATGATCCACTGTATACCGGAGTGGTGGCTCAGTTGGTACCGGAGTGGTGGCTCAGTTGGTAGAGCATCCGCCCCACACCCGGGAGGCAGGGGTTCAAATCCCGGCCGGGTCATGCCAAAGACCATATAAAAGTGGAACTTCCTGCTGTCCAGCTTGGTGCTCAGCAAAAATGGAATGGAGGAGGGAAATTTGTGGCGGCGCCTTGCATAGCAGCGACCCTCTGATTCTACACTTGGGGTGTGTGTGATTAACACAGTAGATAGGTAAAGCACAATCTCGTTCTACTGTACATGATTGGTTGTACAGTTGAACGACAATAAAGGGTGATTTAATCAAATGCTTTTTTTTAAGATCTAGGAATACCCCAACTGAATACTCTTTATTTTCAATGGCAGTTGATATTTTTTCTATAAATTCCATTAGAGCAAATGCAGTTGTCCTCTTGTGTCTGAACCCATATTGCTGCTCATACAATAAATTATTCTTCATTCTGAAGTTGTCAATTCTCTCACAGAATATTTTTTCAAGTATCTTAGAAAATTGCGGTAATAGTGAAATTGGTCTATAGTTTGAGAATTCCCCTCTGTCACCCGTCTTGTACATCGGAATTACTTTAGCTATTTTCATTGCATTGGGAAATATACCTGTTTGGAGAGACAGGTTACAGATATACGTCAGTAGTTTCACTAAGCATTCAATAATAGTTTTGACTAAGAGCATGTCAATACCATCACAGTCCATAGATGTTTTACTTTTAAACGATTTAACAATTTCAATGACTTCTCTCTCGTCTGTGTTCTTTATGAAAATGGAGTCTTTTACAGCAGTTTTTTTGCTCATTGTATCACCTGTGGGTGCCGTAATGGGTATTTCTCGAGCCAAATTAGGACCAATGTTAACAAAAAAGTTATTAAATTCATCTGCAGGTGAAGCTACATTCACACTCTGAGTCATTTTATTATTTTTTGAAAAATCGGTTGGGTAGCTTGTATTTGTTTTTATTTCCAAGAATATTGTTAAGTATTGTACATGTATTTTTAATATTGTCTTTATTTTTCTCCAGTTCTTTACTGTAATAGTCTCTTTTACTACATCTTATTATACAGTGGGGCAAAAAAGTATTTAGTCAGCCACCAATTGTGCAAGTTCTCCCACTTAAAAGATGAGAGAGGTCTCCAATTTTCATCACAGGTATACCTCAACTATGAGAGACAACATGAGGGAAAAAAAATCCAGAAAATCACATTGAAGGATTTTTAATGAATTAATTGGTAAATTCCTCAGTAAAATAAGTATTTGGTCACCTACAAACAAGCAAGATTTCTGGCTCTCACAGACCTGTAACTTCTTCTTTAAGAGGCTCCTCTGTCCTCCACTCGTTACCTGTATTAATGGCACCTGTTTGAACTCGTTATCAGTATAAAAGACACCTGTCCACAACCTCAAAGAGTCAGACTCCAAACTCCACTATGGCCAAGACCAAAGAGCTGTCAAAGGACACCAGAAACAAAATTGTAGACCTGCACCAGGCTGGGAAGACTGAATCTGCAATAGGTAAGAAGCTTGGTGTGAAGAAATCAACTGTGGGAGCAATTATTAGAAAATGGAAGACATACAAGACCACTGATAATCTCCCTCGATCTGGGGCTCCACGCAAGATCTCACCCCGTGGGATAAAAATGATCACGAGAACGGTGAGCAAAAATCCCAGAACCACACGAGGGGACCTAGTGAATGACCTGCAGAGAGCTGGGACCAAAGTAACAAAGGCTACCATCAGTAACACACTACGCCGCCAGGGACTCAAATCCTGCAGTGCCAGACGTGTCCCCCTGCTTAAGCCAGTACATGTCCAGGCCCGTCTGAAGTTTGCTAGAGAGCATTTGGATGATCCAGAAGAGGATTGGGAGAATGTCATATAGTCAGATGAAACCAAAATAGAACTTTTTGGTAAAAACTCAACTTGTCATGTTTGGAGGAGAAAGAACACCATACCTACTGTGAAGCATGGGGGTGGAAACATCATACTTTGGGGCTGTTTTTCTGCAAAAGGACCAGGACGACTGATCCATGTAAAGGATAGAATGAATGGGGCCATATATCGTGAGATTTTGAGTGAAAATCTCCTTCCATCAGCAAGGGCATTGAAGATGAAACGTGGCTGGGTCTTTCAGCATGACAGTGATCCCAAACACACCGTCCGGGCAACGAAGGAGTGGCTTCGTAAGAAGCATTTCAAGGTCCTGGAGTGGCCTTGCCAGTCTCCAGATCTCAACTCCATAGAAAATCTTTGGAGGGAGTTGAAAGTCAGTGTTGCCCAGCAACAACCCCAAAACATCACTGCTCTAGAGGAGATCTGCATGGAGGAATGGGCCAAAATACCAGCAACAGTGTGTGAAAACCTTGTGAAGACTTACAAAAAATGTTTGACCTCTGTCATTGCCAACAAAGGGTATATAACAAAGTATTGAGATGAACTTCTGTTATTGACCAAATACTTATTTTCCAACATAACTTGCAAATAAATTCTTTAAAAATCCTTCAATGTGATTTTCTGGATTTTTTTTTCTCATTTTGTCTCTCATAGTTGAGGTATACCTGTGATGAATATTGAAGACCTCTCTCATCTTTTAAGTGGGAGAACTTGCACAGCTGGTGGCTGACTAAATACGTTTTTACCCCACTGTATATGTTAACTTATTTGTGTATGTTTTATACCGCTGCTCTGCTTTTTTTTGTCCTTTTCTTTAGGAAAGCTTTATATAATAAATTTTTCTTTTTACACGCCTTTTGTAATCCTTTGGTTAACCCCTTGCACTCTGGTCAGTTTCCCTAAAAACGCCTAAAAATAACATACCCAAAGTAAATCAAAAGCTGTTCTTCAACCCTGTGCAGCATCTTCATGTGTGTGGTTGGTCTCTTTTAAAAGAAAACACTTTGAATTTTTTGGCTAAACAGTCATAATCTCTCTAAGTGCTCCTGCCACTGAGTAACAGTCATCTAAACATACTGAATCTGAAGAAAATAAATTTGGCCTGGGTGTTTTTTGTTTTTTTTTTGTTTTTTATTTATTTAAGTTTTTGTAAAGGGTATACAGGTCGTTACAGCAATGCATTGTTTACATTTTCATCACATGTTCCCTTATTTTCTGATATCTGACAACATTGGAAGATTAATTCTTACAACACCCCTTTTTTTTTAAAGTGAAAGAAAAAGTGAAATTAAAGAGAAAAAAAACAAAAAACAAATAAAAAAAACAAACAAACCAGTAAAAAACAAACAAAAAGAAAAAGTAAGTAAATAAAGATAAAAGAGCATCTGAGTAGCAATGGAACAAAGAGCGGAACCATTATTGAAATGGTATTTGTCAAAGATTAGATCTAATGGAAGACACATATGCGGTCCAGGGTTGCCAAAAGTTCATGAACCCATCCATGTCCTGTCTCAGTGCGAATGTCAACTTTTCCATCGAGTAAATGTCTTGGATCACGTTAGTCCAATCTTCAGGTGTAGGACAGTCCTTCAACATCCATTTTTTAGTTAGAGCTTTTTTGCTTGCCAATATTAAAACATTGAATAAGTATTTTTCTCCTCGTCTTTCCAGTGAGTCCGGTAGTAAACCCAAATACAAAGTTACAAAAGAAAAGGGAACTGTAATTTTGAATATTTTCCCCAATATTGTCTGTACCTTGGTCCAGTATTGGTGGATAACTGGGCATGACCAAAACACATGAAAATGATTTGCAGTCTTTTCACCACACAAGCGCCAACAGTTCAATCCCTTATGGGTAAATTTGTTTTGTGCAGGTGTTCTGAAAAATCTTGCCAAGTTTTTCCATCCAAATTCTCTCCACTGCAGGGATGAGGTACTTTTCCATTGCTGTTTATTTAGCTTTTCCCATATTTCCAGTTGTAAAGTGAAATTCCCCTCTTTTTCCCATCTCTCTTTTATATAAGATGTGTTGTCTCCTTTTAAGTCTTGAAGACCTTGGTATATTTTAGAAATGTATCTGATCCCTGGGATCCCTTTATATGCCATTAAGAAGACCTTCAGAACACCTGACTGGGCCCTTTCCAAAACCTCCTTTTTAAGTATATTGTTTATGTGGTGTCTAAGCTGGAAGAACCTGTAAAGGTCTTGATTTATTAGGCCTTGTTTTTTCAAATCTTCAAAACTTCTTAAGATTTGCCCTTTAAAAAAATCGTAATATTTTATCAGCCCTTTCTCCTTCCACTTTTTAAATCTGGTGTCTGTTTTATTAGGAGTAAAGTCCTGATCATAGGCAATCCATTGCAGAAGTCGATAGGGCTCTTTAGTTTGATTCTCTCTGACTATCTTAAACCAAATTTTTAGCGGGGTCTCTATCCACGGGTTAGTGTTATTCAAAAGCTTAGGTAAGGCATTGTTCCCTATTATCGCCTGTAGGGGGATGTCACTTGTTATTTGGCATTCGATCTCCTTCCATTGTGCAGTGTAGACTGGGTTACATATCTCTACTAAAGTTTTAATTTGTGCGGCTTTAAAGTAGTCCCTGATATTTGGCAGCGCGAGCCCACCTTTGTCTTTGTTTAGCTGTAGGGTTCTATATCTGATTCTAGGTCTCTTGCCCTGCCATATGAATCTTGAGATCCTTCTGTCCAGCTCCTGCCATGTTTTTTTGGGAGGTTCTACCGGTATTGTTTGGAAAAGGTATAGAAGACGTGGAAGTATATTCATTTTGACTGCTTCAATTCTTTGTGCAGTACCCAAGAATGGTATCATATTCCATCTTGCTAGGTCAGATTTTATTTTTGTCACCAGTGGATCATAGTTTAGTGATATAATTTTGTTGAGTTGTTTCGGGATATTGACCCCCAGATATTTCATAGATTCCGACTCCCAGTTAGTTTTGAGTTTGCTTAGTGAATAATGATTTGGGTCATAGTTGAATGTTAAAACTTGGGTTTTATGCATGTTTAATTTGTACCCCGATAAATCTCCATACTCTGAAAAAACTGAGGTTAGTTCTGGTAAAGAAGTGTTCGGCTGCCCTAGGTATATTAAAATGTCATCAGCAAAGAGTGCTATTTTATGTTCCTTCTGACCAAGTGTAATACCTTGAATTTTTTGGTTTTGTCTTATCCAATGGCTCAGAGGTTCTATGAAGATTGCAAAGAGCAGTGGAGACAGGGGGCAGCCCTGACGACATCCTCTTTCCAGTTCAAAAGATGATGATAAATTACCGTTAATCCTTATTTTAGCTGTTGGTTTTTTATATAATGCCTGTATAGTTCTAATGAAGTTGTTATGAAAATTGAAACTGGATAAGATTCTATATAGAAAAGACCAGTCAACCGAATCGAATGTTTTTTCAGCATCTAATCCCAATATGACTGCATTTAAGTTATATTTTTTTATATGATGAATAATGTGTAAAGTGCGTCGAATGTTGTCTTGTGTCTGTCTTTGTCTTATAAAACCTGTTTGGTCTAAATGAATTAGGTCTGTCAGTATATTTTCTAACCTTTTGGCAAGGATAATGGTAAAAAGCTTATAGTCCTGATTTAGTACACTGATTGCTGTTTAAAGGTTTTGTACCACTCTGCTGTATAGCCATCAGCTCCTGGGGATTTGTTAGCTTTAAGTTTCATAATTGCTTTTTCCAATTCTTTAGGATGTATTTCTGACAGTAGTGTTTTATTTTGTGACTCCGTAAGTTGGGGAAGGTTTAATGTGTTTAGGAATGCCTCGGATGCGTTTTTATGGTTTTTGTGGGAGTATATAGTGCAGCGGTTAATTGCATATTTCATAAGAATCCTTCAAATGGTGACACAAGCATGAAATTCTCCACAAATATGCTTTAATGTCCTCTCTTTCAGAAAAGGGTCCTGGCCACACCAAAAATTCAAGATGGCTGCCAGAATGTGACAATTTTTTGTTATTTTTCCTCTTTTCTTAATTTAATTTTCCAAGTGAACCATGTTTATGCTCTTATATACTAATTTTACAGATTTTGTTGTCTCTGATATAAATTTAAGAAGGTTAGCCTTCAATGTGGTGCCCAAAATGGCTGCTACTCCTTGAAAATTATGATTTATCCATCGTAAATTGAGCATATTTAACACACACATGTAATCGTTTCTGGATGTGGATCTTGGTTGGTGTGGTGCAGATCCCATTCAACCGTTTTTATAAACTACAGTTGTGACTGTGATTGCAATTAAAAAAAAAACAAGAGTGATTGTCAGCACACAACCAGGGCACACTGGTGTCAATCACTGCTGTGTAACTCGGCATGGGGTTCAGTGTCAACTGATCTAGCTTTACTAACACTGCAGTATTAGACTAGTTGTAGTAGTATATGCATAGTTTAGTGTCCCAAATGCTTTCTAACAGCCCCATATCATGTAGCTACTAAACTGTAGTTTTTTAGTTATTAGATACTAGTTAGAGAGTCGCACCTGAATTGACAGGATGTGCCAGCACGGGAGAGCCGAGCCAAGGGTAAGGGGGTTATGCATGTCTCGCCAAATGTTCATGTACTTACCCGGATGGTGTACAGATCACACGGGACTTAAATGACACTGGATGAATGATCGGGCTAGGTGTAGGGCAACCGAACCTAGTTGAATCCCATACAGTAATGTGTGCACAATTTGATTAGGGTGGTAAAAGGATAGCCCCTCGGCCTTAATCAAGACACATCATGGCAGAAGCGAATGTGATATCTGCCAATCGGAAAACAAATTGGAGCTTGTGTTGCCTTTGCCAGAAGGACAAAATAGGTGAGGGCCTGACATCCACTCCAAGTCATCATTCCCCAGAACATGATGGATACAAAATGCTGGCAAGGAACATTCCCATGTTCAGCGAAATCAATGACATGCCATTGAGAATAGATCCAACGAGGCTGGATGAAGGTGATGGCATAGAAGCCACACTCAGGAAAAATATGGCAAAATACCATGTGAGCTGTCGCTTGTTGTTCAACAACACTAAATTGCAACGGGCACAAAAGCGCCATTCCAGTAGTCAAACCAGTGAAACTGAGACTGGAGCTTGTCAGTCAAAACTGTGGCGAAAAAGTCATGACAGTCAGACATGCATTTTCTGTGAAAAAGTGGCACCTGCATCAGACCTCAGAGAGGCCAGTACAACGGGCCTAGACAAGAGGCTGCGCGACATTGCAGAGATGCTTGGTGATGGTAAGCTTCTTGCAAGATTGACTGGTGGTGATGTCATTGCACAGGAGTTCAAGTACCATAATGTTTGCCTTCGGGCTCTCTACAACAGGGAAAGGGCGCACCTGAGGAACCTTGAGAAACGTGACACTAAGTCACAACCAGATGTGTATCCAATGGTGATCTCAGAATTGGTTGCATACCTTGTTGAAAGCAACCTATGTTCAGAAGGACCAGTTACATTTCGCATGCCAGATATCTGCCACATGTACCAAAAGCGTCTGGAACAGCTGGGGGTGGACTCACCAAATGTGAATTCCACTAGACTGAAAGAAAAGCTATTGGCTGAAATTCCAGGACTTGAGGCTCACAGATCTGGCGCAGATCATAGAGAAGTGATACTTACATTTCAGGAAGATGTAGGCAAAGCGCTTGCTCAATCCACAGATCTTTCAGATGCACTTATCATTGCTAAAGCAGCAAAGATCCTCAGAAGATGTATACTTGACCACAAGTCTAGATTTGAAGGTACATTTTCTCAGGGTTGTGTGCAAAATGCTATACCTCCCCTTCTGCTTCAATTTGTGGGGATGGTTGAGCATGGTGCTGACATAAAATCACAGCTGAGATTCGGGGCATCAAAGTCAGACCAGGCAATTGCTCAGCTCATGCAATTCAACTGCTACACCCGCTACAAGGAAGGAGCAGCAACTCACAGGCATTCTAAAGACAGAGAGACCCCATTTCCCGTGTACATGGGGCTCTCTGTTTATGCCAAAACCAGAAAGAGGAATCTGGTTGAGATGTTGTTCGATCATGGTCTCAGTATCTCTTATGACAGAGTGCTGGAGATCTCTGCTCAACTTGGAGATGCAACAGTCAGCAAGTATGTTGAGGAGGGTGTGGTTTGTCCTCCAGTGCTGCGGAAAGGGTTGTTCACTACTGCAGTGATGGATAACATTGATCACAATCCCTCTGCAACAACTGCAACTACCTCCTTTCATGGCACAAGCATCTCTCTGTTCCAACATCCCACAAAGGATAATAGTGGACAGGAACGAGGGCAACTCAGGTTTGGGCCTGAGAAAGTAAAGTCAGTTCCTGAACTTCCTGATACATTCACAAATATCTCTCCAGCTTCCTTCCGGACAACAAATCCTGTTCCACCAGGTACTGCAATGCCAAAACCACCCACAGATATTCTGGGGCCACAACTAGCACTAGAGTACCAGTGGCTGGACAAGGTCTCAGTGACACAAGAAGTTGATGATGCATTGAACCTAACATGGTCAGCACATCATGCTTCAATGAAGAGAAGCCCTGAATTTGAAGTTACCATTACTTCTTTGCTTCCTCTCCTGCGGGATCCAGCTCATTCAGTTGCTACAGTCAAACATGTAATGAACAAAGTAAAAGATGTTGTTGATTTCCTCAACCCTGGCCAGGTACCTGTCATCACAGCTGACCAGCCAATCTACGCCATAGCAAAGCAGGTGCAGTGGCAGTGGCCAGGTCAGTATGGTGAGGACAAGTACCTGGTCATGTTTGGTGGTCTGCACATTGAGATGGCAGCACTGAAGTCGCTGGGTACTATCCTCCAAGCCAGTGGATGGACAGGAGCTCTAGTTGAAGCTGGTGTGGCTTCATCTGGCACTGCAGAGTCCTTCCTGTCAGCTGCAAGTGTTACCAGGACGCGACAGATGCACCAAGTGACAGCCTCCAGCTTGTACAAACTCTTGAAAGCTGCATATGATGAGTACTGTACTGAGCAGGAAAATCAAGATGAAGAGGCACTGGACTTTGAGAAGTGGTGTGACTCCCGAAAACAGGATAGTCCACAGTTTCACTTCTGGCACATGGTACTATCCATGGAGCTTGTTGTCTTTCTGCTGATTAGATCTTTCCACGAGGGAAATTTTGCTCTCTACTGCCAGGCACTACATGAACTGATACCCTGTTTCTTTGCCAACAACAATACAAACTATGCTCATTGGCTGCCCATCCACCTCAGGGACATGCTTATGCGAGAGATTTCACACCCAGAGTTAGACAAAGAGTTTAAAGTTGGCAACTTTGTGGTGCACAAGACCCGTCGTCCTTTCTCAGCAATGGCTCTAGATCAAGCCCGTGAGCAGACCAATGCCATCATCAAGGCTGATGGTGGAGCCATTGGGTTGACAGAAGATCCATCTGCACTCAGGCGATGGATGTTAGCTGGCCCAGAGGTCAGTCGCTTGTTATCTGTTTATGACACAGAGGCCCAACGCAAAGAAATTCCCGAGCAAGCAACACACCATGAGCAAAACCCACAGACACAGAAGACTTTTCTGGACAAGGTCAACAAGCTTTCTGCAGCCTTGCAAAACCTAGGCAGTCCTTTTCAGGAAGAAAGTTCTGACTTGTATTCCATTGACACCAAGGATATTGCCCACCCCAACACAGCAGAGCTTCTCAAGACACACATGAACAGAGGCCATGCCAAGTTCCAGGAGTTCTCAGATGCTCTGGCAAGCCGCCCTGCCTCCATGTATGAACCCATCAAGAAGAATGTGACCGACTTCTTCCAACAAGAATCGGCTAGTCCTGTACAGTCAAAGCAAAGGCTATTGAAAGAAGACTGTCAGTTATTCTCCTGACAGTCTCTCTCTCTTGTGAGAAACAGTTCATGATCACAATCCCATGATTTAAAGTTCATTTAAATGAAAAAAGCATGTTTATTTCAACAGATATATGGTCTCGGTGTGAGATTGCCAGATACTGATGGCGGCCATCTTGAAAAAAGGTCGCCATCTTGAATTTTCACGTGGCCAGGACCCTAATCTGAAAGAGTATATCCAGGAGGGTATCTGTGCAAAATTTCATGCTTGTGTCACCATTTGAAGGATTTTTTTAGTTATCTGCTCCACTAATAAGTTCTTATAGTAATTCTCGAAGCTTTTAAGAATATCCTGAATTCTGAATTTTATTTCCTTTGATACTGGGTCTCTGATTTTGTAGATTGCTCTTTCTGTTTGATGTTTCCTCAATTTATAGGCTAGCAATTTTGCCGATTTACTGCCTGCTTCATAGTATTTTTGTTTCAGAAATGTAAGTTTCTTCTGGATTTCTATTGTGTAGATCTCATTTATTTGGTTTTTAATTTCCTTAATCTTGAGCGAGTCAGTAGAATGAGTGTTGCCTTTGTGTTCTTTTTCTAGGTTCCTAAGTTCTGACTCTAATGTGGATAGTTTTTCTTGTCTTAGTTTCTTTTGGGTTGCCAGTTTTGCAATAATCTTTCCTCTTATTACAGCTTTGCATGCATCCCACAGTATTAAAGGGGATACTTCTCCATTATCGTTATCTTCCAAATATCTGAGAATATCTGATTCCAATTCATCTTTCAATGGTCCTTTCAGGACATTTGAATTTAACCTCCAAGAAAATGTATTATTTGTGTATTTTTGGATATTTAAGTCCATGTAGATCGGACTGTGGTCGGAGAGATCCATCAGTCCTATTTTACATGTTTTTACTCTTCCAATGTCTCTATTAAACATAAAAAAATAGTCAATCCTTGAGTAAGATGAATGTGGAGTTGAGTAAAATGTATAGTCTTTTACACTGGGGTTGAGTTCCCTCCACACGTCACAGATTCCCATTTCTTTTAGTAGCATCCGAGTCTTCCTGTTTTGGGTGTTATTTTGATGTGGGGAATTACCAGAAGCATCCCAGTATGGATTCAGTCTAAGATTGAAGTCCCCACCACATATCACTAAACCTTGAGCTTTAGTTATCATTAGGTCGAATACATTTTTATAAAATTTCCAGTTAGCCCCTGGGGGAGCATACACATTCAGCAGGGTGATATCTTCTCCCTCTAGCCGCCCAGTTACCAAACTGTATCTCCCTTCTTTATCTTTGTGTTCTGATTTTTTTTCAAATGTAATTTTGGTTGATATCAATGTCGCTACTCCCCTCCTCCTCCCTGATTTATATGAAGATGAAGAGATCATTTTAAACCCTTGTCTACTGAGTTTATTGTGTTCCACGTCTGTTAGGTGGGTTTCTTGTAAAAATATTATTCCTGCTTTGTCTTTTTTCATTTTGCCTAGAATCTTGGATCTTTTAACTGGATTCAGGATTCCTTTTACATTATATGAAATTATTTTGGTTACACCCTGTTTCTCCATTGTGTTGTTTTGTTTAGTATAACTGTGTGGTGGCCCTCATTTGTGCTACTCAGAAACTGAAAGAACATTAAAAACAAGAAAAACATTAAGAACATAGTGTAAAAAACTTTAAATCAAAAAGCTGTCATAAGAACTTCCTGAGCTGAGGTCTTTTTAAAGACCCTGGAAGAGCCTTGATGGAGTGAAGGCCCTGAGGGAAATTCCTCAAACTCTGTTACGTGTTGAGGGCCCTCTCTTACCACTGAAAGTAGTCCCATGCTTTTAATGTGAGTTTCAGAACCCAATCCAAACTTGTAATGATTTTTTTTTTTTTCCTTTTATGCCTAAACCCTGTGAAATTGTGTGCACCCTCCCACCCCCATCACATCAAACATTCACGCAAAAACAGTATTTGTTAGCATGAGGAGAACATGTGGATTATTGTCACATTTCTATTTTAACAAGTTTTTTTTTTTTTTTTTTTTTATTACAAAGACTTATTTGTTTCAAATAATATGATTGTTCCATGAAATGTTTTACCACATGCTGAATATGCATCTCCTTTAATGTTTGTTACCTTGTATGAGGGGGGTTGGATGTGCGGATTGATTCAAGAGGAAGGAAAAAAAAAAAAAAAAGGTTGCTATTCCAACCTGAAAACGGATAGTTTATCCGCGACGCTCTGGCGCTGGGTTTCCCGCTGCTGGTCCGTGGATTTTGAGGGTCTTTGTGTTGCCCATGTTTGTGCTTTGATCTTCTCACTCGGGTCTGCTGCGGGTTTAAATACCGTTACCGGGAGCCCTCTTTTCGCCATGTCAGCTGTTGCTTCTTCCGCCGAATTATAGAGACACGTTTCATCGCCGTAGAAGACCCTTAACTTCGCAGGAAATGGAGTCTGAAAGCACAATTTCTTCTCTCTTAACACCTTTTTCGCGTCATTGTATTCCCTGCGCTTTTTAAGGACCTCCGGGGCGTAATCGTGTTCCACGTAGACTTTTCTCTCCTGGTGCATAAATCCTTTTTTCTGCCAGGCCAGTCTTACAACCTCTTGTTTTATTTTGAAATTGGAAAATCTTACCAACACCGAACGTGGGGGCGCTTCCGCCGCCGGCCTAGCGGCTAATGAACGATGTGCCTTTTCTATCTTCAAGTCGGTGGTTTGTGGAATATCCAATTTCTCTCTTAGTAAGGATTCCACGCATTCTGCCATTGAGTTAAAACCATTTTCGGTTCCTTCTATCAGACCATGAATTCTTATGTTGTCTCTTCTTTGTTTTCCTTCTTGGTCGGTTAGCTTAGCCTCTATAGCTGCTTGTCTTTTGCGTAGGTCTAGCACAGAATCTTCGAGCACTTTTATTCGATCCTCTGTTTCCAAGATTCGGTTCTCGGCCTGGTCCACTCTGCTGTTTGTCCTTTTCAATTCTTCTCTGAATTCCCGAAATTCGGCCGTAACTTCTCGGCGAAATCGTCGTAGCTCCTCAAATAGTGATTTCAGGCTAACCCTTTTGTTAGCTATCACCAGTTCCTCGTCTTCTGAACGGAGATCTTCCAGTTCAGATTCTCCGGCCGATACGTGTCCTGGCCTGGAGAATTTCAGTTTCTTCTGTTTTCCTTTAGACATGATGATTTTGTCTTTTGATTTTCACTCCTCCAAAAATCCGTTAAGTTTGATTTTCAAGGTGTTATCCTGGATTGGGTCTGAGAGCTTCAGTGTTAAGCTGCAGTCGCCATGGCGTCCAGACCGGCGGCCTGGGTGTTTTTTTGGATACAAATGCTTGCAAATAACACACAGCTGTCAGATACGGGCTGGAAAATGCAACAGAAATGTAGAACCAAGTGTTATCCAGCTGAGGTCAAAATTTTGTAACAATACCACAAAAAATGAATATATTACACAGCTTTTTTCTCAGGTAGTTCCCAGGGGTTTTTGAACTGTGCCAAATTGTGCCAAATGGCACAGTTTGGAAAAACGTCTATAACTTTTGAATGATTGAACATAGAAGCTTGATCTTGGGCTCTAATGAAAGGTGACACTCAGGGCTGTGTGTGTGTGGGGGGGGGGGGGTTGTTTATTCATTCATTCATGAATGAATGAACAAACAAGCCCCCACACACAAAGAAACTTGCCCCGTAAAAATAGTGTGGCCTTTTTGTACAAGAAAAAATAACCTACAGTGCACTAAAAATTATACTAAAATATCTGCAGTGTAGAGGATAACAACTCCCCCCCCTCCCCCCCCCCCCGCGCTACAGAGGAGCTTGGTGCACCAAAAACGGTCCGTCATGTGGCCGTGACGCACCGTTGTAACTACTGATCGGTCAAAAGTCATTTTTATTACTATTTTCATTGATAAAGAATAATTTAAGCTTATAGCACTTACCTGTCCACAACAGCAGTGTCGTTGACGAACATCTGTTCCTCATTGTCAGACAAACATGAAGCTCGTCCGCTTGTAACGACTCATGGTTCTGGTCACGCGACCCGGTCAGACCATCTCCTCCATGACTGCGGTTTTTGTGAATGATTTTTCAAAACAAGTAAGAACAGTAGTAATAAAAAAGACTGGCTAATGCTACCAATACACAGCTCTCAATAGGGCCTTTTCCATTAGCTCTGCTTAGCCCAACACAGCACCACTCAGCCCGCGTTTGAGCATTTTCCATTAGCCCCAGCACGGTTTAACGGGCGCTATTTTCGTACCGGATCGAGGGCAGGGTACAACCAAGCTGAGTCGGGCCGTGATGTGACGTCAACAGACTAGTCGCCGCTGATTGGTCAGGTCTTAACATCACAAAAGCGACCTCTTCTGATGAATCTTCACGACCGCCATTTTCAGTATTTCACGGACTAACTCGGTCACGGAGTAAATACGATATTAATACAGACAGCATTGTAGGTTTTGCGGAACTCTACACCGTGGTCCAACGAAGAGGTGCGGAGTTTTCTCTGCTTGGTGGCAGATCCACAGTGAGGAGTGACCCAGACCGATACAGATGGCTGCCCAGCATAGAAACTGGACTATGGACAAGCTGAAGACGAACGTGAGAGAACCATCGATGGTGAGTGATTTGTAATAATGTGTATCTGTTTGCTTATTTATCCTGTTGGTGGTAAGCTCACTTTTTTTGAGCCATACAGCGCTGTTCTGTGCTGGCTAATTCGTTTTAGCTAACGATTTTTTGCTAGTAGCTAGCTAGTACCAACTGCTGATTCGCGCTTGTTTTCTCCTAAACATTCACTTGTGAGAGCAAAACGATGAAATATGTTAATCCTGGTTAAAGTGCTGGTTTGGGTTTTGTATTGCACTTTGGTCCTGGGCATTAAATTGTGTGCAATTTAATGCTAGAATGTGTTTCCACATGCCAGGGGTTAGCCTCCCTGTTTATACTGTGATACTGGTGAAATGAACCACAGGAGCCGAAATCTCGTCATATTAAAATTGCTTTTTCAAACCAGTGATTTATAAAGTCATTCATATAATTTTCTAAAGCGTCAGAATAGACCCACACACCTATTCTGTGGATCCTGCAGTGCTTGTCAGGGAAACGAAGCATTTTTGTCACATCCAACCACTGACTTTCACAGGTGTATTTCCCTATTACAGGTACATCTCCCAAAATTAGAATGTCATGAAAAACTTCTATATTTTTTGTCACTCATTTCAGAAAGAGAAATCCGTATATTATATAGATTCATTACACAGACAGTGATATATTTGAAGCGTTTATTTATTTTAATTTTGCTGATTACGGCTTACAGCCCCTGAAAACCCCAAATTCTATTTTGCAAAAAATTGGAATATTAAATAAAATTAACTTTAAAAAAATAGTTTTTAAATATAAATGTTGACCGCTGAGGTGTTGGTTAATATGGGCTGTAGCCGTAATCATCAATATTAAAATAAACACTTTAAATATATCACTGTCCCTGTAATGAATCTATATATGGGTTTCACTTTCTGAAATGAGTGAAAAAATTTTTTGAATTTTTTCATGGTATTCTAATTTTTGAGATGTGCCTGTATATGTATTGAACTTGCTTGAAACTAACCAACATCCATTTCTGTCGTTCGTCGAGGCAAGACGAAATCAGCCTCCCCACAACCTACCTCGCCACTGTGGAAAATACTGAAATCCTTTGCTTTTATAGGTAAAGTGTCAAAACCAAAGTAGCACAATTTCCACTTAATATAAAAGGGACTGAACTGAGATTTATTTGATTGTGTGAATATGGCACATCAACTGTAAAATAAACCGCTTGTTAATGTATTTATTTTTTGTCAGATCACTTGTGTGATCCTTTGTGAGTTATGTTCACAACTGTATGTTTTGGCGAATGTGAGATGTTCAGTCGTCAATATAATTTACTTTATATGTGTAGTTTATAGTCTATCATCAATAAACTCATGCAGTAACAGGACACATTACAAATATTTGAGACCCATTGTAGTGCTTCCTTTTATATTTTAGCAATGCTAGTACAAAACACCGCCCACACTTGAAGCCAGGGCAAGAAGGGACACTTTTACAGACAAGACAAACTTTTACTCATAAAAACTTCATATTTTAGCTGAGCAACTCCATACTCGGTGATTCACACCATCAGTTAAAGTACTATATTCCATTCAAGTGAATGTATTAATTCATTGTGATTGCTGAAGCCACAGTAAAAGCAGATGATTTTAAATGTAACCCAGCCCTTGTAAAATCTAGTGAAGTGCAGCTACATGAAAATTGTGGTTAAATACAACAACAAAGTACTTTTTTGTCACATTCAAATTGTAATCCCTCCTGTTTTGCTTTTCTTTTGAATTCTTGGATGGAATATGGTGGGCAATATAAGCTGCGGCTTCAGCCATCACGCATTTCAGATAACCTATGTTGAACTGTATAATCAGAGGAGTTATTGTTTAATTTGACCTTGTTAGATTTTTTCGCCTTTGTAATATTATTCTATTTTCTTTTAATCTTTACCTTTAATCAATCCGAAATAAAGATTCATTCATTAATTCACATTCCACCACTGGCTTTTAGCAACAAGTGTATTTCCCAAATATGTTTTACACTTGCTTTGATTAACCACCACCCATTTGTCTTTTGTCTAGGCAAGAGGGAAAATGTCCACCCCAACTGGACCTTGCCTCACTATTTACAGAGATGCAGGCTGAAGATCTGCTGGACCAGTATGAGGGGCCGATCCAGTTGCTTCTCAGTGAGGGAGCATGGCAGCCGTGTGTGACCCATTCCAGTTTTTTTTATTCTTTTTTACAGTTTGAATTTTGTAAATTCTGAATAATCTGGAATTTGCTGCTGATTGTAATAAACAATTTAGTGACTTATGTGTTTGCATCATGATTTTCCATTTTGTCTGTTAAGACACTGGTGGGAAAAGAGTAAACTCTACAAAGGATTTATCGGTGACCTTGAAAATAATGGCTCATTTTTAAGAAAAAAGTAACCAAAACAATTATTTTATTAACTGAAGACTCTATTGTTGGATGTATATGGAGGAATTCTGGGTCATATTAACATCTGCTCTTCATCATAATGGGTTTTGGTGGGGGTGTCCAATCATGTGCCATGGAGGGCCAAGACCCTGCAGGCTTTACCTCCAACCAGTGTCTTCAACAGCAGATTCCACTGAACTTCTTTCACTGACTGCTGATCAGTGACAACACCTGCTGAAGAGACTGGGTAGAAGAGAGAACCTCCAGGGTCTTGGCACCCCCATGACACATGATTGGAAGCCCCCAGATTAGGTTTAATGGGATTTAACATTTTAACACAAACTGCTTTATGGTTCATAATTCTGTTGGCAGATTTACACAAAACCAAAAGTGATTTCTCAAACTGCTGGATTGTTCTTAGACACCTTTTCCAATCTTTCAGTATTTAATTTGTGCCACATGGTGGTAACCTTCACATATAAAAAAAAGAGACATCTGCAAAAACTTCACAGGTTTATTGTCAGTGCAATTCCCAGTGCAATGCTTCATGAATGCATGTCTAGTACGTTGTTGATGCAGAGAATATATATTTCTACAGTACATGTATCTAGTAAATCAAGTATTTTCCATGTAACCTTGTGACTGTATTATTTTAATTGCCTTTAATCCTAGATCAAGTTTGTTTTGGCCTAAAATACATCATAACTGTCAAATATATCTTATTATACGTAACTCGGTACTGTTTACTTTTTGAATATATATTTTGTGGCTAATATAGTTATTAACCTGGCGATCAAGTTGTGTCAGCTGATCATTTTTTTTCTATGACACCACCTCAGACTCTGCTCATACCTGCCAACCACTCCGGTTTTGCCGTAATGGTTCCGGTTTTCAAGACCCCATTCCGGGTTATGGCTTTATTAATCAAAATTACGGTTTTTCACTAAAAATTCAGTCAAAAATTTTAAATCGTAAAAAAACACGAAGCAATTCCAAACACGAGATCGCTAGGAATCGTATCTAAATTTAGAACATAGTAGCGTCAGTAGCGTTTCTTTTCGTGGTTCGCTGCTACGCTTTACCTGAAGCGTTTGCTAAGCTAACGCTATCGCTATTGAGGGTATTGAGGTTTGTATTCTCGCGCGAAATCCCGGAGAGGCGTGCGTACATGGCGAGATGTAAACACGCTGTAAACTGCTGCAGACGTTCGCACGACTGCACTTCAACCCTGGCAAATGGACCATGGATTATACAATTCAACATAAACATCTAAAGAGACAAAACAAAAGAGAAACATCTAAAGGGAGAATACATTTTATATAATGCCTAAGATTCTGAAGAACATGTGGTGTGTAATTGCAAGCCTTGTCATGCTTGGTGTATCATGTAAACACATAAAATATCAGAGCGATTTTGCCGTCATTACACACGTGTCTGTTAAACAGTGCTAGTATACCCTGCTGATATTTCTAGTCTTCTAGTTTCCTCCGCCAAGGAGGTTATGTGATCATCAGCGTTGGTTTGTCTGTTTGTTTGTTAGCAAGATGACTCAAAAAGTTATGGACGGATTTTCATGAAATTTTCACAGATTGTCAGAAATGGGGTATCCTACAGATGATTAGATTTTGGTGGTGATCCGGATCACCGTCTGGATCCAGGAATTTTTTAAAGGATTCTTTTTTTTTAATTTAACATTGCGAGATAGGGCCATTTTCAATATTTTATTTATGATGTAAAACACTGTATGGGGGGAACTGTGGCGCTTGGCGGAGGTCTGCACTGTCCGAGTGCTTTTCTAGTATTCATAATACATCACATCTGGCCTATTCAAAGTTCTATGCAGTGTTAAGATAGTCTTTTGAATGCAAATTTAATGAATGAATGAATCTTTATTTCGGATAGATTAAAAGTAAAGATTAAAAAGAAACAGAATAATATAACAAAGGCAAAAAAATCCAACAAGGTCAAATTAAACAATAACTCCTCTGATTATACAGTTCAACATAAGTCATCTGAAATGGGTGATGGCTGAAGCCGCAGCTTATATTGCCCACCCATATTCCATCCAAGAATTCAAAAGAAAAACAAAACAAGAGCGATTACAATTCGGAACAAAGCTAAGACAAAATGTGACAAAAAAAAAAAAAAACTAAGTAACAGCACAACACAGACTGGATATGACAATCCTTATGTGATTTTACATGTCATCTTGGATATATGTTTGGAGTATTTCTTCCTTTAGTTTTTGTTTAAATTGTCCAAGCGTTGTACATGATTTTAATTCAGGTCCAAAATCGTTCCATAATCTGACTCCTTGCACTGAAACACAGTGTTGCTTGGTGGTAGTTCTCACTGAAGGTTTTTGAAATATACGTGTTCCTCTGAAATGATATTGTTTCTCCCTTATTTGGAACAACCTTTGGATATTTGCGGGCAGTGATAGATTCTTAGCTTTAAACATTATTACTGCAGTTTTAAAGTCAACCAGATCTTTCAACTTGAGAGCTTTTAATTTAAGAAAAAGTGGGTTTGTTGGTTCCCTGTAAGCAGCTTTGTTTATTATTCTAATAGCTCTCTTCTGAAGCATAAAGACTGGATATATGTTTGTTTTATATGTATTTCCCCATACTTCAGTACAATATGTCATGTATGGGAGTATTAATGAATGATACAAAGTATATAACGTGGATTGTTGATTCAGCAAATATTTTGCTCTGTGTAGTATTGTAATTGATTTAGATATTTTACCTTTAATATAATTAATATGTGACTTCTATGTCAAATGCTAATATTTGTTTGACACTGCGGCCCCTGGACCCCGGCTAGCTACTAGGCTTTTCAGGTTTGAAAGTTGAAGAAATATGAGGTTGTTAGCTACATTTAACTAGATTTAATGCTAATATTTGTTTGGCAAATATTAGCATTATTATTATTAGCATTAGCATTATTAGCATTAGCATTAGCATCGGCCCCTGGACCCCGGCTAGCTACTAGGCTTTTCAGGTTTGAAAAGTTGGCAGGTATGTCTGCTGCAGAAGCAGGTACGTCCATGATGTCTCAACAGTCTCTCCATGATTTTCACGCAGAGCAGAGCAATTTGTTGTACAGGAAATATACGTTTCTACAGACATTCTTAAGCTCTATAACCACTGATCATTGGTGAAGCTGTGCTGACATCAGTGACAGGCTGATGACATCAGTGACAGGCTGTTGACATCAGTGAGAGGCTGTGCTGAACGCCAGACCGACCGTTTTAAGAGGTAATTTCCCAACAACACAGCCATCTGAAACACACACACACAGCATACATATTTTAGTACCTAACTTGCAGACATTACAGTGTAGCACAACGTACTTACAGCAAACTAGCATTAGCAACCATTAGCTTACCGTCATATATGACCTAGTTTGTATCCTCATGTCTTCGGCTCTCCCAGAAGCTGCAGAACTATTCCAGAGTGTTTCGTCTCGCTGCCTGTACCCTTATCTCCTTTTTGGTATTTACGACGTAAAAAGCCACAGACCGAGGAGTCGCCTTGTAGAGCAGCCATGTTATGTTTGCTTGGGTCGCGTGCTTCACGTCACGAGAGTGTGGCGCCGCCTTGCTGTTCAAGAAATCCCACCCACCGCAGGTGTGTCAGCAGTGATGTCGAAACGCAACCGAGGCCGAAATGAGTCGTTGTGAGACGAGTCATGTTTTCAAATCGGGGCTAAGCGGGGCTAATGGAAAAGGCCCTAATGTGTGTCACCCAACGGCTTATTGACGAAACAGATTTTACGCACGCGTTTGAATCGTTGAACTTCTCTGCTTCAATTGGCTCGTTGTATTTGCGCGGTCGTTGGTAGGCAGGTCCTTCTTGCTAGGTTTTCAGTCATTGGTTCTTCAAGGTTTCAGAAACCCAATTCAAGGCTCTTATTAGTCGAATGAGAAGTCAATCAAATCTAAACCAATCAAAACACTCCTTTGGCTTTCTGTTCGCAGCTGTGTCTGTACTGGAAGAAAGGAAATGCAGCTTTTTTTTTTTCAGTGCGGCACTGAGACGCACAATGCGCTCTGAGGTGCACTAGGACGCACAGACGTGACCGCCCGCGGTATCCCGGAGTGCAAGAGGTTAACCATGGCTTATTGACAAATTTCTGTTTTAGCTTTTTCTTTACGAATGGACAATTTTTTTCATAAAGAGTGGTTACAATGTTTATAAATGTGTCATAGGCTTAATTTACATCTGATACATAGATTTCTGTCCAGTCTTGCTTCAGCAAGTCCTCTTTAAAAGAACTGATTGCATTTTGTGATTTGTATCTGAACGATTTTAAAATTTTTTCTGTATTGGCCCCCATGTGGCCATGGATAAGTACAAAGGTTGGCAAATGGTCACTTATATCATTTATCAATAATCCACTTTCTATTTTCTTATCAATAATATTAACAAACAGGTTGTCAATAAGTGTAGCAGTGTGAACTGGGATTCTACTGGGATGTGTTATTGTGGGATATTGACTCATGCTGTACATAGAATTCATGAACTCTGTAATTACATTTTGTTGATATGAATTTGTTGATTTGAATTTGTTGATATGAATTTAGTAGATCAATATTGAATCAATATTGATCAATATTGAAATCTCCACAAATTACTACCATTTTCTTACTAGTAATATTATTGTACAGCTTGACTAATTTATCTCTGAATGTCTCTATGCAAGTTCCTGGCATTCTATATGTCCAACCTGTAATTAGAGTTTTTGTTTTATCTTGGTCAATCTCAACAGTAACACATTCCAAAATCCCTGGTAGTGCAAAGGACATTCTATTTACGAACTTACACCTATACAGGTCAGTGCAACACCACCAACAGTGCAACACCACCACCCTTTTTTTTGAGATCTGTTAATATGAAACATCTGATATCCCTCTATTGCCATCAGGGGAGCCTGCTTTTCATTCAGCCAAGTTTCAGAGACTGCGATAGCTGTAAATTTTCTGTCTAGCTCTTTTAAATAGTCCTGAATCTGTGGAAAGTTTTTGTTAAGACTTCTGCTGTTGAAGTGTATTATTGATAGTTTACCATCTAGTTGCACTTGACTTTTGAATTGCTTTTCAGTGTAATATTCGCAATGATTATGAATATTATTGAAAAAGTGATTATCAGGATCAATATCATTCTCCATCTCTTGTGGTTTATGTTCAGCATAATGGCATATTTTCAGAGTTTGAATTTCCTCTCTCTCTGTCAAATTACTTCCTCCAACTGGGGATAATTGATGTCTTCTCAAGACAGTCATAAGTTTTTTTTGTTTGTTTATTTATTTATTTATTTTTTTTAAAGTACATTGACATGGTATGTCAAAAGAACTATTCTTGCAGTGTGTGTGGATATGGATTATCATAGTCTCTTAATTTTCTTAATCAGTGTTTATCTTGTAGCACCTTGGGGGAGTCAGATTATTTAGCATCTCAGACAAGAGACAGTGGATAAGCATGGGAGAACAATGCTCAGGAGGTTCCTGGCGAGATAGCAAAAAGGAGTCAAGGACGTAGGGGGTTGAATGCAGTGTAATGCAAATGTCCTGTTGTATGTGGAGAAATGCCATGAATCCTGTGAGGAGTGATTTGGGTAAAAGAAGAGTGCCTGCTAAAATGTTTCATTCTGAAACATTCTGAATGTTTCATTGGGTGATAGATTACGCAGCCATGGCCGCGGAGCAGATTAGCGATGCAGAGGTGCGCGCGCTCCAGTCTGGACCAACAGGGTTAAGGCTGGAGAGCAGGGTGCTTCAAGATGGCGCCCCCCCCAATCTCCCGGTCGCGTGGTGCCGCCGCGTGTTTGAGTCAGTTCACACTCTGGCGCACTCAGGAGTGCGCGCGTCGGTCAAAATGGTGGGGGAGAAGTTTGTGTGGCCGAGCCTACCCAAACAAGTAAAAGAGTGGGCTGCAGCCTGCGTAGCGTGCCGACGAGCCAAGGTACACAGACACGAAGGCTCCCTTGGAGCCGTTTCGGGTACCAGCTAAGAGGTTCGACCATGTTCACGTGGACCTCGTGGGTCCCCTCCCGCCATCACAGGGGTGCACGCACCTCCTGACAGTGGTGGACCGCACCATGCGCTGGCCAGAAGCAGTCCCGCTGGCGGCAACCACGTCTGCAGACGTAGCACGCGCTTTAACAGCATGGGTGGCGCGTTTTGGAGTCCCATCGGACATTACGTCCGACAGGGGCCCTCAATTTGTTTCCGAACTCTGGTCCGCGATGGCCCGCAGCCTGGGTGTTACAATTCACCGCACAACCGCATACAACCCACAGGCCAATGATTTATGCAAGCGTTTTCATAGATCACTGAAAGCAGCGCTCAGGGCTTCATTGACGGTTGCAAATTGGGTACACAGGTTGCCGTGGGTTTTATTGGGGATGCGCTCCGTGCCAAAAGAGGATTTGGAAGCTTCCCCGGCAGAGCTTGTTTTTGCACAGCCCCTACGGCTGCCCGGGGAATTTCTGCCAGATAATCCCGTGCCGGGCAGCTCCCCGTCTCAACTTTTGCAGTGTAGCGCACACACAGGCACGCTGCTGGGCCCGGCCCACCACAGTTTTCCACGTGTTTTCGTGCCTAAAACTTTGAAGAGCGCGGAGTTCGTGTTCGTCAGACACGACGCCCACCGCCCTCCATTGCGCCCACCCTATGATGGACTGTTCAGAGTGTTGGAAACAGGGGATAAGCATTTTTTGCTAGAATTGGGGGGTAGGTGGGAGAAAATTGGCATAGACAGACTCAAACCCGTTGTTTCGTTGTGGCGGACAAGCAAGTGCTGTTGGCTAGGGCCCCTCGGCGTGGAAGACCCCCACGGAGAGCTCCCCAGGGAAACGATTCACCAGAGCAGCCACACAGACAGACCGAAGTGCCCCCCCCCCCTCGTCACGGCCCACCCGCGGTCAGACGCACTCCCAGCAGCCCCCCACAGGCACAGCAGCACCACGGAGGCAGTAAACCCTAGTTACAGCAGATATGGGAAGAGAAGGAAGCCCAAACGGCGTGTGGACTGATGTTCTATTGTTCTATCTAAGATGCTGGGGGGGCAGTGTAGCACCTTGGGGGAGTCAGATTATTTAGCATCTCAGACAAGAGACAGAGGATAAGCATGGGAGAACAATGCTCAGGAGGTTCCTGGCGAGATAGCAGGAGGGAGTCAAGGACGTAGGGGGTTGAATGCAGTGTAATGCAAATGTCATGTTGTGTGTGGAGAAATGCCATGAAACGTGTGAGGAGTGATTTGGGTAAAAGAAGAGTGCCTGCTGAAATGTTTTTCTGTTTTGTGCTTGTGAGATGTGAGTGTGTAATAAAACGTCTGCCATGAATCTGCCTCTTATTTCACACACTCCACAATCTATAATTTGTTAAGTCAGTAAGATCTCTGATTATTATACTCTTTGCTTCCTCAGGTGTTCCATTTAGTTTGATCCAAACTCTACAATTTTTTGTCCATGTTGCCTGTATCTTATTTTGTCTTTTCAGCATCCGTGCTTGCCGTGCCATTTCAGCATTAGTTTTTGTTAGATGTTCATTTAGGTAAACTTCTGTTCCCCGTAGCTTTCTGGCCTGCCTCAGTTTGTCATTCTTTACCCTTCTGTTCACAAAGCGCATCACAAATGATTTCTTTGTTTTATTATCCTTTCTGGGTAAACAAGCTAAAATTGCATTTGCTTCAACCTTTATATTTCTACTTTCAATGAACTGAAGCACCTGGTTTTCCAGGGAGACTGATTCAATTGTGGGAGCCTCCGCACCTCTCATTCCTGCTGTAGCATTAGCATATGATTGATATTTAATGTCTAGTCCACTTATAATTAGATCATCCATATGAGAACATTGTTCAAGATCCTCGATGCGTCGCTCCAAGTCTGCAATTTTTTTGTCTTTTTCCTTAATTGTTAATTTTAATTCTCTGACTTCTTCCATTAGCCTTAATATTTTAGCCTGCTGACTAGCCGCTTTGGTCAGTTCTTCTGACATGAAGTTCGGAGATTTTTTGATCTCTTCCATTTCCTCCTTCTTTGGTGGCATTTTTACTGACCTGTTGTTCGTAAAACAATCTCTGCTGGTGTCATCGGTATCCGATCCGACCGACCTCGAATCCAGCTGGGCCTCAGGTAGCCCTCTCCGCTGCTAGTCCCACTGCAATTGAGCTCCTGTCCAGCCGGGGTACCGGCAGCTCCTCCACCGAGTCCCGCTGCCCACCGCCGCTGTAGTTGAGCTCTGATCCTGCTCTTGTCCAGCTGGGGTCCCAGTAGATCCTCCGCTGAGCCCCGCCACCTACTGCCGTCTTCCTCAGTAGTTCCTCCGTTGAGCCCCGCCGCTGTAACTGGGCTCCGATTCTAGCTCTTATCCGGCTGGGGCCCCGGTGGTCCTCCACTGGTCCCCATCTCCTACCACCGCTGTACTTGAACTCCGATCCGGCTCCCGTCTAACTGTTGCCTCGGTTACTTCCTCTGGCGAGCCCCAATCACCGGGGACAGAGTCGCTTCTTTGTGTCGGTGTTAGGTGCTACGACTAGCTATGGCGTTAGCTATAGCGATAGCGTTAGCTTAGCAAACGCTTCAGGTAAAGCGTAGCAGCGAACCACGAAAAGAAATGCTAATCAGTTGACTCACAGAGCCCGGTGAAAGGTGAATAAAGGGGTATTTCTACTTCAAAAGCTGGTTCAACCCAGGTGGAAATTCAGCCTGTGCGTGTGCATCACAAATGTTGATCAGATATTCGCTGTTGGTTAGTTATTTTAGTGGCAAAATCAGCAACTTTGTCTCAGCACTGAAAGTGTGACCATCCCGCCGCCATCTTTAGTCTCACTGTTGCCTTTATAAGGCGACAGTGCTAACCACTGCACCACCGTTTACAAAAGCCCCGTTCAGGACCCACACCCATGCAGAACCAAGGCATTAGACCCCCGGGACCAGAGAGCTAGACAGTTCAGGAGATGGGCTGAAGTCCCAGACCTTGCAGATGGCGTGATGGTAAGAGTCAGGCAGCCTGCCGGAGAATGTGGGCCACCCAATCCAATGGCACAGTCAGTCAGGTGGTCTGCCAGAGTTCTTTAACCACCTGAACAGGAAAGGTTGTCCAAGGGGTGGCTGCCCAACAGGGACAACTAGTAACGAAGAGGAGGGAGGAGCAGAGGAATCCATGATGACGTCAGGGGGAGGAGAGGGAACCAACATGGCCCTGGGCAGAGGAGAGGGAATCATGATTCCCTCGGACTGGCCAGTAGCACCCTCGATGGTCCTGGACTGGGACATTGCAACACCTGCGGTGGCTCTGGGCTGGAGCAAGGCGGCACCTGCGGTGGGTCAGAGCGTAGTGCCCACTGCGGACCCAAGCTGGAGTGCAGCATCCATGTTGGTTTAAGGCTTGGGTGCACCACTCACAACAGCCCCCGTCTGGAGCACAACACCCATGGAGACCCGGACTCTCAGCTCCCTTATCCTCTGCAGGGCTTTTTTGTCTGACATACTGCAGCTGGAGTACCATGTAGCAATGCAGTACGTCAGAACACTCTCCACCACACCTCTGTAGAAGGTCCTGAGGATGCAGATGGGGAGAGAGGCCTGTTTGAGTTTCCTCAAGAAGTGCAGTCTCTGCTGGGCCCGCTTCCTGATCCCCAAGGAATTCTTGCTCCAGGTCAGGTCCTGCGAGATCTGCACTCTGAGGAACTTGATGTTCTCCACTCTCTCCACTAAACAGCCGCCGATGCTGAGGGGGACGTGTTCAGGCTGTGACCGCCGGAAGTCGATAATCATCTCCTTCGTTTTGTCCACGTTGAGCACCAGATTGTTCTCTCTGCACCAGCCCTCCAGGTCTCTCACTTCTTCCCTGTACATTGATTCCTCATCCCTCTGAATAAGTCCCACCACCGTGGTGTCGTCTGCAAACTTAATAATCTGGTTCCCCTCGTGTCTGGATACACAGCCATGTGTTAGAAGTGTAAACAACAGTGGACAGAGTACACAGCCTTGAGGGGATCCGGTACTCAGCGTGACAGATTTGGAGATGTTGTTTCCAACCCGGACAGACTGGGGGGTCTCAGTCAGGAAATCCAGGATCCAGAGACATGTGGCGGTGTTCAGACCGAGAAGGAGTAATTTCTCCATCAGTCTCTGGGGAATAATGGTGTTGCTGATTTATAGAAGGGAACAAAAAATCCAAGATGCGCAAAACACAAAAATCCCAATTGTGCACAAAATAACTTGCAGAGAAGGTAATGGAGAAGGTGGGATTAATCATGAAATTGCACCAGAATGGGGAATGGGTTCTGATGCACAGCAACACAAAACAGAGGCTCCAACAATGAGTGACAGAAACAAGGACCTTAAATAGGACTTGGAGTCAATGAACACAACTGGATGCAGGTGTGGATCACATGAGCAGGCAAGGGGTAAATAAGATTACAATAGAGATCAGCTGGGAGTAATGAGAGGGAGATGACGGGACTGACAGCTGACAGGAGCACTGCCCACAACAGAGTAAAAAACCCCGAAGTGCCACTGACAGCAGCAGCCCTGGAGAGGGAGAGAAAAAACACAACAGGATGCAATTTTGATATGTTGGCAAATAAGACAAGTACCTCAAATACGTAAATAACAAAAGCATAATGAACGTAATCAGGAAAATAAATCATACTAACAATACAGAATATGTGAAAATCATCCATCCATCCATCCATCCATCTTCTACCACTTCTCTGGAGGTCCGGGTCGCGGAGGCAGCAGTTCAAGCAGAGAAGCCCAGATTTCCCTCACCTCAGCCACCTACTCCAGCTCTTCAGAGAGGATACCAAGGTGTTCCCAGACAAACTAGCTGACACAGTCTCTCTAGCGAGTCCAGGGTCTGCTCCGGGGTCTCCTCCCAGAGGGACTTGCCCGAAACACCTCAAGTGGGAGGCGTCCAGGAGGCATCCTGATCAGATGCCCATACCACCTCAACTGGCTCCTTTCAATGTGGAGGAGCAGTGGTTCTACTCTGAGCCTCTCCCAGATGGCTATGCGCCTCACCCTATCTCTGAGGGTGAGTCCAGCAATCCTACGAAGAAAGCTCATTTCAGCCGCTTTTATCTGCCATTTTGTTCTTTCGGTCTTTACCTAAAGCTCATGACCATAGGTGAAAGTAGGTACGTAGATTGACTGGTAAATCGACAGCTTGGCCTTAGAACTCAGCTCCGTCTTCACCACAACAGACCGGTACAACGTCCACATCACTGCACATGCTGCTCCAATCCGTCAGTCAATCTCTTGCTCCATTCTCCCCTCACTCGTGAATAAGACCCCAAGATACTTAAACTCCTCCACTTGGGGCAGGAGCCTGTCCCCAACCCGGAGAGGACAATCCACATTTTTCCGGCTGAGGACCATGGACTTGGACTTGGGAGTGCTGATTCTCATCCCAGCTGCTTCACATTCAGCAGCAAACTGTCCCAGTCAGAACTGTAGGTCATTGCTGGATGAAGCCAACAGGACATCATCATCTGCAAACAACAGAGATGAGATCATATGGTCACCAAGCATGACATCCTTTGTTCCCTGGCTGCACCTAGAAATTGACAAAGGGCAGCCCTGGTGGAGTCCAACTCTCACTGGGAATGAGTCCGATCATGTGTTTGCAATACGAATCAAGCTCTCACAACAGTCGTACAGAGACCGAATACCTCGTAACAACAAGCCCGATACCCCATACTCCCCAAGCCCCCCACCCCACCCCCACAAAAGACCATGAGGGACACGGTCAAATGCCTTCTCCAAGTCCACAAAACACATGTAAACTGGTTGGGCAAACTCCCACGAACCCTCGAGAATTCTTGAAAGGGTAAAGAGCTTGCCCGATGTGCCACATTGCTCTTCCTGAATCTGAGGTTTGACCAACGGCCAGACTCTTCTCTCCAGTACCCTGGCATAGACCTTCGCAGGGAGGCTGAGGAGTGTGATCCCACTGAAGTTGGAAAACCTCCACAGTTGCAGAAAGACCCCAGCAATCAGGCGATCCCCTGTGAGCAAGCACTTGGCGACAGTGGAGAGGAAAAACTCCCTTTTAACAGGAAGAAACTTCTAGCAGAACCAGGCTCAGGGAGGGGCAGTCATCTGCTGCCACTGGCTGGGGGGTGAGGGGATAGAGATGATGAAAAGAACAGACATGAAGAGAACAAACAGCACGATGGGGACTCATCATGGGGAGAAAACAAACAGATGTTAATGACCAGCAAAAAAAAAAAAAAAATTTTATTGACAGTGAAGAAAGGAGTGAGGCCCAGTGCATTATTAGAGGTCCCCCGGCTGACTAAACCTATTAGCAGCATAACTAAGGGGGGGGGGGGGTTCAGAAACACATGATCCCTCCCTAATTGTAGGCTATATCAAAAATTTTAACCCTATTCTTTTTTTTTTTTTTTTTTTGTAACTTGGATTTTTATTCATTTTTCATCATACATATTACATTCAGATCACAGTCTCTATATTTAAAAAAAAGGAGCTAGAGGAAGAAGAAAAAAAGAATAAAAAGGGTGGGGGGACAAATGTTGGAGCATCAAGTTTTTAGTTTCCATTTCTTAATTCTTCTGGTTTTTCAGTGTCTTTGGTTATTCTTTCAATTTCTGTCTCGTTGTTGCACTTTGTAGTGTGTCCATTTCCACCATTTTTCTTCATATTGTCCTTGCATTCTTTGTCGATATGTTAGTTTTTCCATTAAACGTATATCCTGAACAATGTCAGTGCATTGCTCTTGGTCAGGAAGAACTTCTGATCGCCATTTTCTTGTGATTGTTTTTTTTTACATGCAATCAGCAATATTTTAACTAGATATCTGTCCTCAGCCTGCATTACATTGTCTCTTTTAAGATCACATAAATACATCAAGTTACAGTTCATTGGTATATTATATCCTAATATCCTCTGTATTGTCACATGTATAGATTTCCAGAATGATGAGATTTTGCAGCATTTCCAAAACATATGTGAGTGGGCTGCATTTTGAGCCCCACAGCCCCTCCAGCATATAGATTGGGTATTTGTATATTTTCTTTGAATCTGTGGTGTAATGAAATAGCGAATCAGGTTTTTCCATCCAAATTCCCTCCATGTCCTTGAACTTGTTGATGTGTGTTGTGTTTTCCATATTTCTTGCCAGTTTTCTTCTGTTATGTTTAAATTTATCACTTTCTCCCATTTCTCCTTTATATAGTTACTTGAATGTTTGTTTGCCATAAGTTTCTGATATAGCTTTGAAATAATTCTTATTTTATTTCCTGCATGCGAGCTTAAAATGAATTGTATAATCTCGCTCACATCTGTGTGGAGGTTATGCCTAATCTTCCTCATATAATAATCTCTCATCTGTAGATATCTAAAGAATTCAGATTTTTCTAGTTTAAATTTTCTTCTCATGTTTACAAAACTCCCGAAATCTTTTTTTCCAAATTTGCCCCATGCTGTGATTCCCTTGATTCCCTTGTTCACCAGATTTTTGTATCCCCTATCTTGCTTTGCCGGTTCAAACTGACTGTCAAATGCTACCCATTTCAATAGTTTTATGTCCTCCTTTATATTATACTTTTGTACTATTTTATACCACAGTTCCAAAGTAAATTTAGTGATTGGGTCTATTTGTTTGATTTGCTTACATGCATCCTTATCTCCTATTATGCTTTGTACTGGGAGTCCCTCAATTTCCTTTTCCATTTCTTTCCATTTTGCCTCATATCCTCCGTCGCACCAACATATGATATATCTTATTTGTGCTGAGTAGTAATATTCCTTTAGACTTGGTAGACCCATGCCTCCTTTCTCTTTTGGTAATTAGAGAGTTTTATATTTCACTCTTGGCTTTTTACCTCCCCAAACAAATCTCGATATCATCCTGTCCCACTTTGAGAACTGGGCACCAGGAATCTCTGTTGGTAGAGCCTAGAAGAGGTAAAGCAGTCTAGGTTGTATGCTGATTTTGACTGTCTTAATTTTTGAATTCAGATCCATATTTAAGATTGACCATCTATCAATATCTTTTTTTATTTCTTGTTCTAACCTATCATAGTTTGCTTTATAGATTTTGCTTAGATCTTTAGGTATGTTCACTCCAAGGTATTTTATTTCTTTTTGTTTCCAGTTTAGTTTGAATGTTTGTTTGCCTTAAGTTTATCTACGCTCCCAAAATGCAGGATTACTTGTAATACCTAGAATCTCCAAAAGTAGAATGGGAGGCAGAGCCTTCAGTTATCAAGCTCCTCTCCTGTGGAATCAGCTGCCAATCTGGATTCGGGAGTCAGACTCGATCTCTGTTTTTAAGAATAGGGCTAAAACCTACCTTTTTGATATAGCCTACAATTAGGGAGGGATCATGTGTTTCTGAACCCTCCCTTAGTTATGCTGCTAATAGGTTTAGTCAGCCGGGGGACCTCCAGTAATGCACTGGGCCTCACTCCTTTCCTCACTCTCTATGAAATATTTTTTTTTTGCTGGTCATTAACATCTGTTTGTTCTCTCCCATAGATTGAGTCCCCATCGTGCTGTTTGCTCTCTACATGTCTGTTCTTTTCTTCTTCTCTATCCCCTCACCCCCCAGCCAGTCGCAGCAGATGACTGCCCCTCCCTGAGCCTGGTTCTGCTGGAGGTTTCTTCCTGTTAAAAGGGAGTTTTTCCTCTCCACCGTCGCCAAGTGCTTGCTCACAGGGGATCGCCTGATTGCTGGGGTCTTTCTGCAACTGTGGGGGTTCCCCCCCCACAGTTGATAGTGCTATGAGATGACTGTTGTTGTGAAATGGCGCTATATAAATAAAGTTGAATTGAATTGATCTTATCAGTTATCTGGTTTAAAGGGTTATAGTGGAATGTCAGTATTTGTGTTTTTGTTATGTTTATCTTGTATCCTGATAATTTTCCAAAATTTTCTATCAAGTCCATCATTTCCATTATTGATTCATCTGGTTGTTCAAGGTAAACTATAATATCGTCTGCAAATAGCCCAATCTTGTGTTCCACTCCCATTATTGTTACACCTTTTAATTTCTTATTTTGTCGCATCGCTTGAGCCAGTGGCTCTATGAACAGAGCAAACAAGGTGGGTGATAGGCAGCATCCCTGCCTAGTTGATCTTTGTATATTTACTTTGTCTGTTAAGCTACCGTTTATCTTGATTCTTGCCACAGGTTTTTGATACAGTGTCTTTATGCATTGCACTGACTTTTCATTAAATCCAAAGCGTTCCAGCACATTATATAGGAACATCCAATTAACCCTATCAAATGCTTTTTCTGCGTCTAAACTCATTATTACTGCGCTTTTCTTTTCTTTATGTATTTGATTAATTATGTGTAATGTTCTCCTGATATTGTCATGTGTTTGGCGTCCCTCTATGAAACCAGTTTGATCATCCTCTATCAATTCCGTCAAGAATGTCTATATTCGTTTACAGATAATTGTTGTATATATTTTATAATCCACAGTTAAAAAAGAGCTTGGCCTATAGTTTCCGCATTGTTCCCTATCTTTCCCTGGCTTTAAAATAACTGAAATAATGGCTTCGTTCCATGATGGAGGTATTTTGTTGTTGTTTAATGTCCAATTAAATGACTTTAGGAGCTGTGGCGTGAGTTCTTCTGTAAACAGTTTATAAAACTCAAGATGGGTATCCATCACTACCTGGTGATTTACCGTTTTTAAGTGACTTAATCACATCTTTAATCTCTTGTGTTGTTATTTCTGCTGTTAGCTTTTCATTTTGTTGGTTTCCTATTGATGGCAAGTCCAATGTGCATAGAAATTTTTTAATATCCTTAACATTTGTCTCTTTAGGTTGCGAGTATAGTTCTTGATAGAATTTATGGAATATTTCTTCGATGTTTTCTGGGATAACTGTGGTTTTATTTGTGATGGGGTCCTTAATCTTATATACATTATTCACTGTTTGTTGTTTTCTTAACCGTTTTGCCAGCAGTTTTGTGGCCTTTGGCCCCGTTTCATAATATTTTTGTTTTAAATATCTATTTTTCCTTTCGATTTCATCTATTTGTATTTCTTTTATCTTTATTTTTTCTTCCTTCCTTAATTTCTTGATATATTTTTGGGTCATTTGTGCTTTGATGTTTACTTTCTAATTCCCTCAGTCTCTCACATCTTTGTTCATATGATTCCAGTTTAGACTTTTTTGCTTTTCCTGATTCAACAATTAATTTACCTCTTAACACGGCTTTTAGTGCATCCCATAGTATTGTTGGGTCCACTTCTCCATTATCATTCTCCTCGATATACTCACTTATGTTTACCTTTATTCTTTCTTTCATTTTCTCATCATTTAATAGTCCTATATTAAGTTTCCATGTTGTTTGTTGTTTTCTATTGTTCAAATATATTTCTATGTATATAGGATTATGATCTGATATTTCTGCCCCTCCAATCCGACAATTTCTCACCCTGTGTCTGTCACCTTAATTCATAAGGAAGTAATCTATTCTAGAGTGTACTTTATGGACTGCTGAATAATGTGTATAGTCTTTTTCGAGTGGGTGCAGGTCCCTCCATATGTCTACCATACCCATTTCTGCCAGTGAGGTTCTTGTGAATTTTGTTACATGTTTTTTTGTCTTCTTAACACTTGTGTCAACTTCATGATCCATGATGGCATTTAAGTCTCCTCCACAAATTAGGACTCCTTCACTGTGTGTTGCTATGAGATCAAACAGATGTTGGAAAAAAAAACCCTTGTCACTTTCTGGTGGGGCATAGATGTTCACTAATGTGATCTGCATACCATCTATTCTTCCCTTTATTATTACATATCTGCCTTCTTTATCCTAGATTTCTTGTTCACATTCAAATTGTATTTTATTTGAAATTAGTATCATAACCCCCCTTTTGGTTCCTCCCTTAAATGAACTGTAGTAGGAGTTCTTATAGCCAAATCTCTTTAGTTTCTCATGTTCTGTCCTGTTCAAATGTGACTCTTGTATAAATATAATTTCGGCTTTTTCCTTCTTGAATTTTCTTATTATTCTTTCCCTTTTAACAGGTGAGTTCAGATCATTCATGTTTAATGTCATTATCTTAAGATTTTTAACCATATTCATGTTTTTCCATTTTTTTAACTTGTGCTCCTAACCCCTTTAACAACAAAATTAACATATTTGTACAAAAACACATTAACGAATCTCGACCTCCGTACTTTGGGCCTTTCTTCTGCCCACTGGTCCCTGTTGGAGGGTGGAGGGAATGTCCTCACCGAGTGAGGGGCCCTCCCTAGACCTCTAGTTACTATCCAAGTAATAGTCATTAGTCTAGAAATGTCCCAACAAAAATCACTTAAACCTCTCCTAGCCGTTTGTTTCTCTTTTACCTTGTCTTCTTGGCCTTCATTTCTTCTGTGTCCTTCTTAATCTTTGTTATAATCTAGGCTTTCTGTTGAAAGCCTTGTAGTTTTTCTTGGGCCCAGTGCGCCACGTCCGTCTCCCGCCTTCTACCGCTCACTCGCCTCCACTCCGGCTGTCGCGATGCGTTCCATGCCGCCGCTGCTCCAGCCGCTTCCTCCGGTACACTCACCACAAAGTCTCGCTCCGTCATGTCCCGTGCTGCCTCTCTGGCCGTGTTGTAGGTTTTCACACCGTTCTCCCAATGAATTCTCATCTTCGTTAGCGGCGTTTGGAATCTTAATTTTTTTCTCTTTTCAGCGTTTTTTTAATGTTGGCATATTTCTTTCGCTGCTGCACAATTTCTGTCGGGTAGTCATGGTCAAAGAATATCTGTTTGTCGCCGACTCGTATCTTTTTTTCCACGCTTGTGTCAGGATTCTTTCTTTTACGTCGTATTTTAGAAAGTTTACCACAACTGACCTGGGTGTAGAGTTTGGATTCGGGTTCTGTGCCAAGGCTCTGTGCACTCGTTGGATCTGCAGGTCCGTTTCATCGGGCAGCTCAAGCTCTTTTTTTAAGAATTGATCCATGGATTTCGTCATCGAGTTGCCTTCAATGCCCTCCGGAATCCCGAAGATGCTTATATTGCTCCGTCTGGACCTGCTCTCCAGGTCGGTTATTTTTTCCTGCATCCTCTGTGTTTGTGCTGTCAGGGTCTGCAGCCGCTCGCTTGTCTCGGTCCTCCAGTCTTCCAACTCTGATATTCGAGCCTGTGCTTCTGCCAAACACGCCCGTTGAGTGCGCAGTTCCTCCATGTTTTCAGCTAGCTTGCGTTCCATTTCTTTTCAGAGGCCCATAATTTCCTCCTTCATCTCTTTTTTCAGATCTTCCTTAAGAGCCGTTAAATCCTGTTGGAGTTGTCGCTTGAAGTCTTTTATGTCTTTACTTATATTGGCGAAGCCAGTGTTCATAATATCGAGTTTGGCGTCCTCCATTTTCTCTGCTGTAGTCACCTCATTTTTTTGGGCCTCGTGTTCAGTGATTTCTCCTGTGTTGTTGAAGAGGGATTCTTTAGTTTTACCCTACTTTTGTCCGTGTGCCCGGCTTCTTCGTGTTTTCATTCCTTGGTTTATTGTTCCATTTATGTCGAGTTGGCCATTTATCAAAGATTTTAAATCCGACTAGGGAGAGCTCTCTGTTTAAGCGTTATGTCTCTCTGCCATCTTCCCGGAAGTCAACCCTATTCTTAAAAACAGAGATCGAGTCTGACTCCCGAATCCAGATTGGCAGCTGGTTCCACAGGAGAGGAGCTTGATAACTATTATTATTATTATTATCCGGTTCCGGTTCCGCCGGACCGGCGGCGCCACACGAGTGGGCTGCCTGTTGCAACAGCCTTTTTTTTTATCTTCCTTCTTCTTTCTACACCTTTCACTCTGTATATATATCACGGACGCACGGATCGCCCCGGGGGTCTTCCGGGTCGGCGGACGGAGCCACGGTTTGCAGCGGGAGACGTTACAGCGGGGAGGAGCTAGTGCTAGCTAGCACTTGGCCGCCGCCCGGTGCTAATGGGAAACTCGACATACTGGGAGCTGTAGCGAAAATGACGCGGGTGCCGGGCTGGAGTTTAGGCGGCGTGAAAGAAATATAAGACAGAATAATAAAGAGCGATGGCAAGAACCAAGCAGACCGCCCGTAAAATCTACTGGAGGAAGAAGCCCCCCCCCCCCAGGAGACAGCTAGCCACCAGGGCTGCTCGGAGAGGAGCTCCGGCCACCGGCAGAGTGAAGAAGCCTCGCCGTCACAGGCCCGTGGCTCAGAGAGATCCGTCGCTGCCAGAAATCCACGGAGCTGCTCATCCGTAAGCTGCCCGTCCAGCGCCTGGTGAGGGAGATCGCTCAAGACTTCAAGACCGTCCTGCGTTTCCTGAGCTTCGCCGTCATGGCTCTGCAGGAGACCAGCGAGGCCCACCTGATGGTCTCTTCTTCGCTAAGGGGGTCACCATCATGCCCAAAGACTTCCAGCTGGCCCGCTGCATCCGCAGAGAGAGAACTTAGACTTTCTGCTGCACATTCACCAACCATAATGCTCTGCACTGTGTGTCTATATATATACATTTATAGTAATATGGACATATGTTTACTAGATGTTGTTTTTTCTTGCCTTCTGATTGTTGCTCTGAGTGTTGCTATCCCTATGCTGTTGCAATCCTGGAATTTCCCCATTGTGGGACTAATAAAGGCTTATCTTATCTTATCTTATCTTAACTGAAGGCTCTGCCTCCCATTGTACTTGTGAAGATTCTAGGTATTTCAGGTAATCCTGCATTTTGGGAGCGTAGTGCTCTGTTAGGATAATACGGTAGTATCAGGTCTTAAATAAAAAGGGGCCTGATTGTTTAGAGCTTTGTAAGTAAGAAGAAGGATTTTAAACTTAATTCTAAACTTTATGGGAAGCCAATGAAGGGAGGCCAGAACCGGAGAGATATGACCTCTCTTTCTAGTACCTGTTGAAACTCTTGCTGCAGCATTTTGGATCAGCTGAAAACTTTTTAAAGATGTTTTAGGACAACCTGATAATAAAGAATTACAGTAATCTAATCTCAAGCTAACAAAAGCGTGGATCAGTTTCTCAGCACCACTCTGAGACAAGATGCTCCTAATCTTGGCAATATTACGCAAATGATAGAAGGCAGTCTTAGAAAAAAAATTAATATGTGAATTGAAAGACGGATCTTGATCAAAAATAATTCCAAGGTTCCTCACAGAGCTAGTAAGAGAGAGTAACCGCATCCAAACTGAAAGTTTGATTTGGAAAGGTATTTCTAAGGGTTTTTTGACCAACAAGAATGACTTCAGTCTTATCTGAATTTAATAGCAGGAAATTACAAGTCATCCAAGCTTTGATTTCCTTAAGACAGGCTTCCAACTTGGCTAATTGATTACTATCATCTGGCTTCATTGACAGGTATAATTGTGTGTCATCTGCATAACAATGAAAATGTACAGTGGGGCAAAAAAGCATTTAGTCAGCCACCAATTGTGCAAGTTCTCCCACTTAAAAGATGAGAGAGGTCTCCAATTTTCATCATAGGTATACCTCAACTATGAGAGACAAAATGAGGAAAATAAATCCAGAAAATCACATTGTCTGATTTTTAAAGAATTTATTTGCAAATTATGGTGGAAAATAAGTATTTGGTCACCTACAAACAAGCAAGATTTCTGGCTCTCACAGACCTGTAACTTCTTATTTAAGAGGCTCCTCTGTCCTCCGCTCGTTACCTGTATTAATGACACCTGTTTGAACTCGTTAATGGTATAAAAGACACCTGTCCACAACCTCAAAGAGTCAGACTCCAAACTCCACTATGGCCAAGACCAAAGAGCTGTCAAAGGACACCAGAAACAAAACTGTAGACCTGCACCAGGCTGGGAAGACTGAATCTGTAATAGGTAAGCAGCTTGGTGTGAAGAAATCAACTGTGGGAGCAATTATTAGAAAATGGAAGACATACAAGACCACTGATAATCTCCCTCGATCTGGGGCTCCACGTAAGATCTCACCCCATGGGGTCAAAATGATGACGAGAACGGTGAGCAAACATCCCAGAGCCACATGGGGGGACCTAGTGACTGACCTGCAGAGAGCTGGGACCAAAGTAATAAAGGCTACATCAGTAACACACTACGCCGCCAGGGACTCAAATCCTGCACTGTTAGACGTGTCCCCCTGCTTAAGCCAGTACATGTCCAGGTCCGTCTGAAGTTTGCTAGAGAGCATTTGGATGATCCAGAAGAGGATTGGGAGAATGTCATATGGTCAGATGAAACCAAAATAGAACTTTTTGGTAAAAACTCAACTTGTCGTGTTTGGAGGAGAAAGACTGCTGAGTTGCATCCAAAGAACACCATACCTACGGTGAACCATGAGTGTGGAAACATCATGCTTTGGGGCTGTTTTTCTGCAAAGGGACAAGGACGACTGAGCCGTGTAAAGGAAAGAATGAATGGGGCCATGTATCGTGAGATTTTAAGTGAAAACCTCCTTTCATCAGCAAGGGCATTGAAGATGAAACGTGGCTGGGTCTTTCAGCATGACAATGATCCCAAGCACACCACCCGGGCAACGAAGGAGTGGCTTCGTAAGAAGCATTTCAAGGTCCTGGAGTGGCCTAGCCAGTCTCCAGATCTCAACCCCATAGAAAATCTTTGGAGGAAGTTGAAAGTCCATGTTGCCCAGCGACAGCCCCAAAACATCACATCTGTAGAGGAGATCTGCATGGAGGAATGGGCCAAAATACCAGCAACAGTGTGTGAAAACCTTGTGAAGACTTACAGAAAACGTTTGACTTCTGTCATTGCCAACAAAGGGTATATAACAGAGTACTGAGATGAACGTTTGTTATTGACCAAATACTTATTTTCCACCATAATTTGCAAATAAATAATTTAAAAATCAGACAATGTGATTTTCTGGATTTTTTGTTTCTCATTTTGTCTCTTAGTTGAGGTATACAGTACCTATGATGAAAATTTGAGACCTCTCTCATCTTTTTAGTGGGAGAACCTGCACAATTGGTGGCTGACTAAATACTTTTTTACCCCACTGTATACAGTGCTTTCTAATAATGTTGCCTAATGGAAGCATCCATCCATCCATCCATCCATCTTCTACCGCTTTTCCGGAGATCCGGGTCGCGGAGGCAGCAGTTCAAGCAGAGAAGCCCAGACTTCCCTCTCCCCAGCCACCTGCTCCAGCAATTCAGAGAGGATACCAAGACGTTCCCAGACCAGCTGGGAGACATAGTCTCTCCACCGAGTCCTGGGTCCGCCTCGGGGTCTCCTCCCAGTGGGACGTGCCTGAAACACCTCAAGTGGGAGGCGTCCTGGAGCCATCCTAATCAGATGCCCATCCCACCTCAACTGACTCCTTTCAATGTGGAGGACCAGCGGTTCTACTCTGAGCCTCTCCCGGATGACTGAGCTCCTCACCCTGTCTCTGAGGGTGAGTCCAGCAATCGTACGGAGAAAGCTCATTTCAGCCGCTTGTATCCGCGATCTCTTTTTTTTGGTCATTACCCAAAGCTTGTGACCATAGGTGAGAGTAGGAACGTAGATTGACTGGTAAATCGACAGCTTTGCCTTAGAACTCAGCTCCCTCTTTACCACAACAGACCGGTACAACGTCCGCATCACTGCAGATGCTGCTCCAATCCGTCTGTCAATCTCTTGCTCCATTCTCCCCTCACTCGTGAACAAGACCCCAAGATACTTAACCCCTTGCACTCCGGTCAAGTTCCCTAAAAACGCCAAAAAATAACGTGCCCAAAGTAAATCAAAAGCTGTTCTTCAACCCTTTGCAGCATCTTCATGGGGTTGGTCTCATTTAAAAGAAAACACTTTGAATTTTTTGGCAAAACAGTCATAATCTCTCTAAGTGCTCCGGCCACTGAGTAACAGTCATCTAAACATACTGAACTTGAAGAAAATAAATTTCGCCTGGGTTTTTTTTTGGATACAAATGCTTGCAAATAACACACAGCTTCAGATCCGGGCTGGAAAATGCAACAGAAATGTAGAACCAAGTGTTATCCAGCTGAGGTCAAAATTTTGTAACAATACCACAAAAAATGAATATATTACGCAGCTTTTTTCTCAGGTAGTTCCCAGGCGTTTTTGAACTGTGCCAAATTGTGCCAAATGGCACAGTTTGGAAAAACTTTTTAATGATTTAATATAGAAGCTTTATCTTGGGCTCTAATGAAAGGTGACACTCGGGGCTGTGTGTGTGTGTGTGGGGGGGGGGGGTTTGTCCCCCCCTCTCGCTACAGAGGACGGACATTGCCCGTTGCGCAGCGGTCCGTCATGTGGCGATGACGCACAGCTGTAATTTACCGGTCGGTCAAAAGTCATTTTTGATTACAATTTTCAGGGATAAAGAATAATTTAGCTTATAACACTTACCTCTTCACAGCAGCAGCGTAGCTGGCGAACTTCTTCCTCATTGTCAGACGAATGCGACGCTGGTCCGCTGGGAACCCGCTTGTGGTTCTGGTCTCACGACCCGGTCAAAACATAATTCCATTATTGCGGTTTTGCACTTCCATGATTGCGGTTTTGGCAAACGATTTTTTAAAAAAAATAACAGTAGCAATTCAAAAAGACTGGCGAACGCGTGTGTGTCACCCAGCCTTTGTCGTCGGCCTCCGTCGGTCTATGATGACCATGGAAGAGAATCGTAAACGTCTATTCTGCTGGAATTAAAAAAAAAAAAAAAGCACCGCCTTTGGCTGAACAGGCCGATGCACTAATGGCAGTTCCTGTCACACAGGTCGCACTTGTGGGTGGTCTCCATGCTGCTGGGTCTGTGGCAGGTTCTTCCTTCGGGTCCTTTTTTCATCTGCTGCAGCAGTCTGGCTTCACCCAGCCTTAAACAAAACAGCTTGCGAACTTCTGTGCTTCAATTGGCTCGCTGCATTCACAGCGTTGGTAGGCGGGTCCTTCTTGCTAGGTTTTCAGTCATTGGTTCTTCAAGGTTTCAGAAACCCAATTCAAGGCTTTTATTAGTCGAATGACAGGTCAATCGCATCTGATCTGTTCGCGGCTGTGTCTGTTGTGGATTAACGGAAATGCAGCTTTTTTTTTTTTTTTCAATGCACGCTTGGACGCAGCACCCTCGTGTGTCCTAGAGCGCACAAGGGTGCTCTCGTGCGCCCTCGTGCGCTCTAGGATGCAGAGACGTGCCCGTCCGCGGTACACCGGAGTGCAAGAGGTTAAACTCCTCCACTTTGAGCAGGAGCCTGTCCCCAACCCAGAGAGGACAATCCACCTTTTTCCGGCTGAGGACCATGGACTCAGACTAGGAGGTGCTGATTCTCATCCCCGCCGCTTCATACTCAGTGGCAAACCGTCCCAGCAAGAGCTGTAGGTCATTGCTTGATGAAGCCAACAGGACATCATCTGCAAACAACAGAGATGACATCTTGTTGTCACCAAGCATGACACCCTCCATTCCTGTCCATAAAAATTATGAACAGGATCGGTGACAAAAGGCAGCCCTGGTGGTGTCCAACTCTCACTGGGAATGACTCTGACCGAGTGTTGGCAATACGAACCAAACTCTCACAACGGTCGTACAGAGACCGAATAGCTTGTAACAACAAGCCCGATACCCCATACTCCCGAAGCACCCCCCACTAAAAAAACCACGAGGGACGCGGTCAAATGCCTTCTCCAAGTCCACAAAACACATGTAAACTGGTTGGGCAAACTCCCACGAACCCTCAAGAATTCTCGAGAGATTAAAGAGCTGGTCCGATGTACCACGGCCAGGACAAAAACCACATTGCTCCTCCTGAATCCGAGGTTCAACCAACGGCCATACTCTCCTCTCCAGTACCTTGGCATAGATCTTCCCAAGGAGGCTGAGGAGTGTGATCCCTCTAAAGTTGGAGCACACCCTCCGGTCCCCTTTTTTGAAGAGAGGAACCACCACCCCGGTTTGCCATGCCAAAGGCACTGCCCCCGACCTCCACGCAATGTTGCAGAGGCGTGTCAGCCATGACAGCCCTACAACATCCAGGGCCTTGAGGTACTCAGGGCGAATCTCATCCACCCCCGGGGCCCGGCCACCAAGGAGATTTTTAACCACCTTGGCGACCTCAGCCCCTGTGATAGGCGAGTCATCCCCCCTCGTCCCCAAACCCTTCTTCCTCTGTGGAAGGGGTATCAGTGGGATTGAGAAGATCCTCGAAGTATTCCTTCCACCGTCCGACAATATCCCCAGTTGAGGTCAACAGTGTCCCATCCGCACCATACACAGTGTGGACAGGGAGCTGCTTTCCCCTCCTGAGCCGCCGGACAGTTTGCCAGAATCTCTTCGAGGCCAACCGAAAGTCTTGTTCCATGGCCTCACCAAACTCCTCCCATACCCGGGTTTTTGCTTCAGCAACCACCAGAGCTGCACTCCACTTGGCCTGCCGGTACACCTCAGCTGCTTCAGGAGTCCTACACGCCTTCCAAGCTTGATAGGACTCCTTCTTCAGCTTAATGGCCCCCCTCACCACTGGTTTCCACCACTTTATTCGAGGGTTGCCACCACGAGATGCACCGACCACCTAGCGGCCGCAGCTCTTGGCCGCCGCTTCAACAATAGAGGTGGAGAACATGGCCCATTCAGACTCCATGTCTCCAGACTCCCTTGAAATGTGGTTGAAGTTCTTCCGGAGGTGGGAGTTGAAGACCTCCAGGACAGGGACCTCAGCCAGACGTTCCCAGCACACCCTCACTATACGTTTTGGTCTCCCAGGTCTGAATGGCTTCCTCCCCTGCCATCGGATCCAACTCACCACCAGGTGGTGATCAGTTGACAGCTCTACACCTCTCTTTAGCCCCGTGTCCAAGACATATGGTTGCAGGTCTGATGACACGATAACAAAATCGATCATCATCCTGCAACGTAGGGTGTCCTGGTGTCAGGTGCACATATGTAGTAGTAGATTAGTTTATTTGACAGGGACAGTGCAATAAACATAGACAATTAATCAAAGACAATCAATCTGATGTGTTGCACATAGAGTGTATAGCTATTAGCTAATTTGCAACTCTTGTCCCTGGATGGGCTTTAGAAAAAAGAATCAAGATAAAAAATATACACAATAACCACATACATCAATGCAGAAAAATTATAAATACACAATTATAAATATTATAAATACACAAATATAACAGCCTGACTCACATTTAACATAAATATTATAAATATTATAAATACACAAATATAACAGCCTGACTCACATTTAACACATATAACATAACTCACATTTGCCTATTTCAGGCCTTCCTCCCTCCGTCACTCACTATAAACAAACACATTTATTCCTTCCCTTCATTCACTCTCACTTTGCAGACAAATAATTCATACATGAGTACATTCTTGTTTATTTTTCAGCCAGTTTTTAACATTTTTAGTGAATGTTTTAAAGTCCGTTATTATTTTAATTTCATTTGGCATTGTGTTCCAGATGTGACTGCCCTTTATAGAGAAAGCTGTTTGTCCAAATGTGGTTCTGCGGTGGAATATTTTACAGTTATTGTTAACAGAACTCCTGGTGGCTCTGCTGCTGTCCTGTCTTTGGACGAAACCAGCAAGTGGCTCGGGTGCTGATTTATGGAAACATTTGAACGTTAATTTCAGAAGACAGAGGTCAATGAAGCTCTCAAAACTCAATAGGTTGTATTTTTTTAAAACATTACAGTGATGCCACCTAATGGGCTTTTTGTCCAAGATTTTTAGGGTTTGATTATATAATGAACCTATATGTCTTATTGTGGAAGGGGCTGCTTGAGCCCAGACTGTCAAACAGTATGATATATGAGAAAAAACCATAGAATGCATATACAGTGCAGCTGCTTCGTAAGGTATGTAATATCTAATTAATTTAAAGCAGTTCAGATTTTTTTTTACTGTTTTTGAAATTTTCTTTATATGAAGATTAAATTTGAGTTGAGGATCTAGTACAATGCCAAGGTATTTGAATTCTGTAGCTAAACTGATGTCATGATCATGTATATTAACTTTAAAATGTTGCAGGTTACATTTTTTGATTGAAAAGCACATTGAGACTGTTTTCTGAAGGTTCAGCAATAGATGGTTCTTGAGGAGCCACTCTTGGACATAAACCATACTTGTAGACAGTACATCTGCAGCCTGTGCTGGAGTCTTGGCAGCTGTGTAAATAACTGCATCATCTGCATAAAGTTGGCATGTTGCAGCTGAGCAGTGTAACGGCAAGTCATTAATAAAAATGCTGAAAAGTAAAGGACCAAGAATGGACCCTTGTGGGATACCCATGCGGTTGTTTAAAAATGAGGATTTATCCTGGTGAACTTTTACACACTGTTCTCTATTCTGGAGATAAGATGCAAACCATTCTAATGTATTTGGGGAGAAGTTAAAAGATACCATTTTGGATAAAAGCAAACTGTGGTTTACAGTATCGAAAGCCTTTTTGAGATCTAGAAAAACAGCTCCTACCACATTACCCCTGTCCAAGGACTGTTTGACGTTTTCAATAAGGCAACAATTTGCTGTTTCTGTTGAGTATCCTGGTCTAAAACCAAATTGATGTGGATGAAGAAGTTGACTGTCTTGTAAGTAGTCTATCAGCTGTGTAGCTACAACTTTTTCAAGAACCTTAGATAGGACTGGTAAGATAGAGATTGGGCGGTAATTGCATATATCGTCTTTACTGCCTGATTTATGAACTGGTATGACGACAGCTTTTTTCCAGCCAGATGGAAATGTACTAGACCTAATGGAGAGATTAATGAGATGAGTCAGTGGTTTGATTAATATTTTGCTGTGCATTTTGAGAAAGGAGGTGCTCATATTGTAGATATCATTAGTTTTTGAGTTTGACAGTGTTTTAACAATACCAGCAATTAACTTCTCATTTACCTCATCGATGTGAAAAGTATCTGTTGGAAGTATGGAATTTGTGTTGTTGAGCACATTTGGCAGCACAAAAATTTTTGTTAAGTCTTCCACAGAGCCCACAAAGTGTGAATTAAATTCATTTGCCAAAGTAGCCTTGTCACTGACGGTCTTGCCATTGATTCTAAGTTCCTTTACCCCCATCTGATCGTTTTTTTTATTAGTTAAGTTATTTAAATGCCTCCATAGGGAACTGTTGTTACCCTTTGCATGATCTATCAGTTTATTGTAATAAGATATTTTTGATTTTCGCAGCTCATGTACCACTTTATTTCTTAAACTTTTGTACACAAGGTGATCATTTTGTAGTTTGGAGGTTAGTGATGTTTTCAGTGCATAGTCTCGCCTCTTCATAAGTTTTCTTATTTCATTATTTAACCATGGTAGGCTAATCTTCTGTTGTCTACTTTTAATTTGCTTTGAAAATTTTTCTATAGACTTTGTGATTGTTGCAGTTATAAAATTACAACAATCATCTACTTCACATGTTGCCATGAGCTGCTCCCAATTTTGTTTCTCTAAGTAATGTTCAAACTCCTCATTTTTTGATTTGGGGATAATAAAATTTGATTTGTCAATATCGACTCCCCCAAAATACTGTAGTCGCTTTTTAGTAAGTTTCCTGACAGCAAGAACCATGTTATGATCTGAGAGACCAGTTACAAGATTATAGGTTCTGGTTATTCGTTCTGGTTTATTAGTAAATACCATGTCAATAAGTGTTCTGGATTGTTTGGTTATCCTGGTGGGTCCTTTGATGATTTGCTGGTAATTAAATTTAGTCATGAGGCTTTTCAGTTTTTGTTTGTCTTTTTTATCAGACCAGTTGATATTAAAGTCACCATGAATTATTGTTTCTCTGTTCTTCTCAAGTTGTTTAACCAGATCACTTAATTCATTATAAAAGGAAGAGTTGTGTGACGGTGGGTTGTACACTACTGCAATGTTGAAATTCATTACCGGAGAGAGACATACATTAACAGCTAAACATTCAAGTAAAGTATTCAAATCAACCAGTTGACATTTATATTTCTCTTTGATGTAAATTAAAACACCTCCTCCCCTCCCTACCTGCCTGTCTTTTCTAAAACACTGGTAGCCCACAATATCGATCATATTAGTGTCTATGTTACTGTGTAGCCAGCTTTCTGAGAGACAAAGGTAGTCCAGATTTGAGTCCAACAGCAACACCGAAATCTCATCTCTTTTGGGGATTATGCTCCGTATGTTTAAATGACCGCCGAGGATCCCCTTTGGTTTAGCCTTGGTGTCCCAAAGAACTCGTGCATGATTAACAGTTTGGAAAAATAAATGTTGTTTTTGCTTTTGTACAGCTCGGTTTTGTGCTAACCCAGTGGTCTGCTGTTTAATAGTGGCAGGTCCAGGGTTAAGGTGAATGTCTCCTGCCAGAAGTAGCAGAACTAACAGAACTTTAACTGTATATCCTCTGCCATATTGTGATTTTTGCTTAACAGCCATGTTTGCCTTAATTTGGAAGTTTTTGCTCAGGGCTTTTAAAGACCACATAGAGTGTAGGGTGAGATGTCCAAGCCCAAATCCATACAGATAAAACTTTTTAACTTCACCTTTGGTTGAGTTTGTCGGAAAATCCTTCTTGTTGCAGGTCCAGACACACAAAGACAAAACGAAGAGGAAGTAGAGAAGTAGAGAAGGCTTATTAGTGGTGCCCATCAGCCCACTTTTTAATCCGGTGGCAGCCATCTTCAGTCTTTCTTGGAAAGAAGGAAAAGGAAAATCTGTGGATAGTAAAATAAATTCTGCTTATATCGCCAGAATCTGATCCGATCGTCCTCAAATCCAGCTGGGCCTCAGCTAGCCAACTAGCCCCTTCCGTTGCTGGTCTCGTTGCTCATAGTCGCCGTAACTGGTCTCCCGTCCCGCTCCTCCAACCGAGTCTCGTCACACACCGCCGCTGCCACCGAGCTCCGCTGAGGTCACGGTAAATCCTCCGCTAGGCACCGCCACCTACCGTCGTCTGCCTGGGTGAAATCTCTGCTGAGCCCCGTCAACAAATAGCCGCTTGCCTGGTAGTATCTCCGCTGGGCCTCGCAGCTGGGCTTCGATTCAGGCTGGTGTAAGGTGGAATGACTGGCGCCAGCATTAAGCTAACTAGCGTTAGCTTAGCAATCGCTTCGGGTAGTCTCGTCGCACACCGCCGCTGCAGTCACGGTAAGTCCTCCGCTGGGCACCGCCGCCTACCGCCGTCTGCCTGGGTGAAATCTCTAGAGACCAGTCTGTGTGATTTTATAGTGGAAACTGAAGTCATGGTTTCTCGTCGTCCTCACACTTCCACGTCGGTGCTTTGTTCTCCAGCACTCAGCACAGACCATCAATGGCAGGTCTCCACGGAGCTACATCAGCTATTCATCCATGAGGAGCAGAACAGCAGCAGAACCACCCACACCGACCACATGGAAGCTAGATAGGTCCGTCTGTGCTGATTTTCTCCTGCAAAGACCATGAAGAGACTCATTCAGGAGGAAAACCGCAGCCTTCTTCCATGGAGGGAGCAGCCAGAGCTAACAGGCTAACATGCTACTGTATTAAACTCCACTGAAGAATCAGACGGTTTACGGTTCTCTTCGATTACCGCTTTGAATTTTGATAACAGCCACATGGAGTCATGATGTGAAGAAGTCAGAGAGACAGTCTGGATAATCCGGCATCACTTTCATACATGTGGAGGGATTCACCATGATGAAAACACATGTTCACCATGTTGCTGCTAGCAGCAACATCAACAGCAGCAACATCAACAGCAACAGCAACATATGCCTGAACATGGTGTTCGTTATGGACAAACTGTGGTTAGCACCGAAGTCCAATAAGTGAATACCACTCGGGTTCAGATCAGGCAGGCCGATCCACCCAATCACCCCCCTCCAGGTTTCACTGTCGTTGCTCACGTGGGCATTGAAGTCCCCCAGTAGGACAATGGAGTCTCCAAGAGGAGCACCCTCCAGCACCCCAGTCACAGACTCCAAAAAGGGTGGATACTCTGAAACATCATTTGGTGCATAGGCACAAATGATGGTCAGGACCTGTTTCCCAAAACGATGGCGCAGGGAAGCAACCCTTTCGTCCACCGGGGAAAACTCCCAATATCGAGGCAGCAAGGTGGGGGGATACAAGAATACCCATCCCTGCTCGTCGCCTCTCACCCGGGGCAACTCCAGGAAAGGCCAAGCTCCAGCCCCTCTCCAGGAGGCTGGTTCCGGAACCGGAGCTGTGTGTTGAGTAGAGGCCGACTATACAGTGGGGCAAAAAAGTATTTAGTCAGCCACCAATTGTGCAAGGTCTCCCACTTAAAAGATGAGAGAGGTCTCCAATTTTCATCATATGTATACCTCAACTATGAGAGACAAAATGAGGAAAAAAAATCCAGAAAATCACATTGAAGGATTTTTAATGAATTTATTGGTAAATCCCTCGGTAAAATAAGTATTTGGTCACCTACAAACAAGCAAGATTTCTGGCTCTCACAGACCTGTAACTTCTTCTTTAAGAGGCTCCGCTGTCCTCCACTCGTTACCTGTATTAATGGCACCTATTTGAATTTGTTATCAGTATAAAAGACCCCTGTCCACAACCTCAAACAGTCAGACTCCAAACTCCACCATGGCCAAGACCAAAGAGCTGTCAAAGGACACCAGAAACAAAATTGTAGACCTGCGCCAGGCTGGGAAGACTCGATCTGAAAATAGGTAAGCAACTTGATGTGAAGAAATCAACTGTGGGAGCATTTATTAGAAAATGGAAGACATACAAGACCACTGATAATCTCCCTCAATCTGGGGTTCCACGCAAGATCTCACCCTATGGGGTCAAAATGATCATAAGAACGGTGAGCAAAAATCCTAGAACCGCACTGGGGGGCCTAGTGAATGACTTGCAGAGAGCTTGGACCAAAGTAAGAAAGGCTACCATCAGTAACACACTACGCCGCCAGGGACTCAAATCCTGCATTGCCAGACGTTTCCCCCTGCTTAAGCCAGTACATGTCCATGCCCCTCTGAAGTTTGCTAGAGAGCATTTGGATGATCCAGAAGAGGATTGGGAGAATGTCATATGGTCAGATGAAACCAAAATAGAATTTTTTGGTAAAAACTCAACTTGTCATGTTTGGAGGAGAAAGAACACCATACCTACTGTGAAGGATGGGGGTGGAAACGTCATGCTTTGGGGCTGTTTTTCTGCAAAGGGATGAGGACGACTGATCCGTGTAAAGGAAAGAATGAATGGGGCCATGTATCGTGAGATTTTGAGTGAAAACCTCCTTCCATCAGCAAGGGCATTGAAGATGAAACGTGGCTGGGTCTTTCAGCATGACAATGATCCCAAACACACCTCCCAGGAATCGAAGGAGTGGCTTCGTAAGAAGCATTTCAAGGTCCTGGAGGGGCTTAGCCAGTCTCCAGATCTCAACCCCATAGAAAATCTTTGGAGGGAGTTGAAAGTCCATGTTGCCCAGCAACAGCCCCAAAACATCATTGCTCTAGAGGAGATCTGCATGGAGGAATGGGCCAAAATACCAGCAACAGTGTGTGAAAACCTTGTGGAGACTTACAGAAAATGTTTGACCCCTGTCATTGCCAACAAAGGGTATATAATAAAGTATTGAGATGAACTTTTGTTATTGACCAAATACTTATTTTACTGAGGAATTTACCAATTAATTCATTAAAAATCCTTCAATGTGATTTTCTGGATTTTTTTTTTTCTCATTTTGTCTCTCATAGTTGAGGTATACCTATGATGAAAATTTGAGACCTCTCTCATCTTTTAAGTGGGAGAACTTGCACAATTGGTGGCTGACTAAATACTTTTTTGCCCCACTGTATCTAGCTGGTATCTCTAAACCTTGTACACCAGTTCAGTCTCCTTCCCCACCAGAGAGGTGACATTCCACGTACCAAAAGCCAGTTTAGAAAGCTTGGGATCAGTCCGCCAAGGTCTTCGCCTTTGACAGCGACCTAATCCATATTGCACCGGACCCCCATGATCCCTCCTGCAGGTGGTGAGCCCGCTGGAGAGCGGACCCTTGTAACTCCTTCGGGCTGTGCCCAGTCGGGTCCCATGGGTGGAAACTCGGCCACCAGACGCTAGCCTTTGAGCCCCTCCCCCAGGCCTGGCTCCAGAGTGGGGCCCCGGTAACCCCATACCGGGTGGGGTACACTGAATCCTTGATCAAGAATTTATCACGAGAGTCTGTTTGATCGTTCTTAGTCTGGCCCTTCACCCAGGACCAGTTTGTCTTGGGTGACCCTGTCAGAGGAAAATTGCCCCAGACAACATAGCTCCTGGGATCACCGGGGCACGCAAACCCTCCCACCACGATAAGGTGACAATACATGAGGGGGCTAACGGAAGCATATATAAACTAAAAAAAAGAGTAGGGCCTAGCACAGATCCCTGTGGAACTCCATGACTGAGCTTTAAGTTGAAAGAAAACTCATTAAACTCATTATTGACATGAACAAACTTGAACCTCTCAGATGAATAAGATCTAAACCACTGCAACGAAGTTCCATTAAGTCCAACATAGTGTTTTAATCCATCAGGTAGAATATTATGATCGATAGTATCAACAGTTTCACTAAGGTCTAAAAGGTCAAGTACAGAAACAAGTCCATTATCAGATGCGATGAGGAGGTCGTTAGTGACCTTCGCTAAGGCTATTTCAGTACTATGATGGATTCTAAATCCAGATTGAAACTCTTCAAGTAAACCATTTCCCTGCAGATGGTCAAATAATTGCGTAGCAACAACTCTTTCTAAGATTTTTGAAATGAAAGGGAGATTAGAGATTGGTCTGTTGTTAGCTAAAGCTCCTGGATCCAGCGTTGGCTTTTTGAGTAAGGGTTTAATTACAGCCGTTATAAAAGCCTGCGGGACATGACCTAAAGTTAATGAAGAATTGATTATATGAAGAATAAAGCTACCAATAAGTGGGAAGACTTCTTTAAATAACCTGGTAGGAATAGAGTCTAAAAGACAAGTTGAAGGCTTGGATGAGGAAACTATTTTGTCTAACTCTAAAAGGTCAATTGGAGTAAACTCATCAAGACAGATATCAGTTGAAGGAGATGTAGTAGTTACTGTATTTAAGTTAACGGTGGGAAGAATCTGATTGATTTTATCTGGTGGATGAAATTTTATTATTGAAAAAGTTCATAAAGTCCTGACTAGTAAGCTCTAAGGGAATGCTAGGATTGACGGAGTCCTGACTCTTTGTCAGCCTGGCTACAGTACTGAAAAGAAACCTGGGATTATTCTTGTTCTCTTCTATTAATGCAGAATAATAACTTGTTCTAGCTTTTCTAAGAGATTTTTTATAAATTAAAAGATGATTTCTCCAAGCCAAATAGATTTCATCTAAATTAGAGGAGCGCCATTTTCTTTCTAATTGACGAGTCTTCTGTTTTAAGCTATGAGTTTCTGTGTTGAATCAAGGAGTTAGAAATCTCTGATTAGGCTTTTTCTTTTTTAAGGGGGCCACAAGTCTAGAGCCTGATGCAGAGACGCTGTAACACTATCTACCATGCTCTCAATTACAGAAGGAGCAAGCTTTCTGTAGCTTATTTCTGTTGTGTTGACTCAAGGCATAGAGGAAACAATCTGCATAAATTTGGTAACAGCATCATCTGAGAGGCATCTACTGTAGTAATATTTTTCTTTAGGAGCCAAATAGTCAGAAATAGTAAAATCAAAGGTTAACAGACAATGGTCTGACAGTACAGGGTTATGAGGAGCCACTACCAGCTTTTCTATTTCTATGCCATATGTCAGAACAAGGTCCAACGTATGGTGGAGATAATGAGTAGAATTTCCTACTTTCTGAGAAAACCCAATTGAGTCTAATATGGAATTAAATGCCACATTAAGGCAGTCACTATCTACATCTACATGTATATTTCAGTCCCCTACTATAATTATTCTATCTGATTTCAGCACTAAATCAGCTAAGAATTCAGCAAATTTGGATAAAAATTCTGAGTAGGTTGATGGAGGACGATAAACTATGGCAAATAAAATTGGGTTTAGCCTAAAATTGCTAAAGTGCCCAATGCTGAGGACCAGGCCCTCAAAGGAATTATAATATGTTTTTTGCTTTACATTAACTACTAATTTGGAATGGTAAATTGTTGCTACTCCTCCTCTACGATCAGAACTTCTGGGATTTTGACAGCTTAAATAAGAGGGAGTTGATTAATTTAAACCAACATAATCCTCTTGTCCTGACCAAGTCTGTGTAAGGGATATTAAATCAATCTGATGATCAATTAACAGATCATGGACTAACAGAGACTTGGGAGTTAGAGACCTAATATTTAACAAACCGCATTTAATTTTTAAATTATGAGGAAGAACAGAGGCCAAATCATTCAATTTAGAGGCTTCATGTTTAATTTGAGTTTTACCAACTTTTTTTTAATCACTTTGGGATGTTTATACATTATATTTTTATTTACTTTGGAGGGAGCAGACAATGATTCTCTGATGGGGAAGACGGGCTAAGTTGAGGGGTGTTGGATGAAGAGGAGCTGCAGAGAGGCGTGTAAGACTGCAACTCTGCTTCCTGGTCCCAACTCTGAGTTGTCAAGATTTTGGAAATTTGGATAAAAAAGATGCCAGATTGTTAGTTAAATGAGACGCACCATCCAAAGTGGGATGGACGCTGTCTCGTCTCATAAGACCAGGTTTTCCCCAAAATGAGCTCCAGTTGTCAATGTAGTCCACGTTGTTGTAAAACAAAACATCATCATGCCAGATAAATTATTAATTTTCGACACAAATATTAAAACAAACAAATGATATTTTACGTACAATCTCAGCAGCTCCAAGTCTCCCTCTCTGTTCACAAGTTTCCGCCAGTCTCCGTGTGTTTTCCGCTTGTAGTGTTTTTCAGTCATCGACTTTATGTTCCAACACAGTGCTGCACATAGTACAAAATCGTTTTTCCCCACTTGATGAAAAATATTCGTAAACTGCTGAGGACAGTTTTTATGGTGACTTTTTTTGGATAAATTAAGGGACACGCACATCAACAACTCCGCTCATGTAAACACTGAAATGAAGACATGTACATATGCCGCAGGGAACTCTTTCCGAATGAGAACCGTTTTAACACCACAGAAGAAGAACCAGCATCTCCGTTAGCGCTCCGGGTGTTTCTGGCTCTTTGCCACTGTTCCTGGCTTACTGACCTGGTTTTGACCTAATCAGACTCAGCAGATGTTCAGACGTAAAAGCATTATATTAAAAGATTGATCTGCTGATTTTGTGGATCGATATTGTCTCGGTCAAATGTGGATCGATCCAGAACGTTGAATCGATCTTTTGAACTCACCCCTATTCTTCTTCTTAGCTAACTGTTGCTTATAATCCATCCATCTTCTTCTGCTTAATCCTTTTAGGGTTGTGGGGGGGGGGGTGCTGGAGCCTATCCCCGCATCTTTGGATGGGCACACCGTGGACAGATCGCCAGGCCATCGCAGGGCCAACACAGAGGGACAGACAACCATTCACTCTCACACTCATACAGACAATTTAGAATCTCCAGTTTGATGCCAATTAACCTAACTTGCATGTTTTTGCCTTGTAGGAGGAAACCGGAATTGTTTTTTTAAAATGCGTGGCATTGATAGACAGTCTGCACTTGTAAGTCACTGTCCAAAAACCCAAAGGTAACAAACTAGCAGTTATTCCTTGGACAAAAAGCTGAAAACATCCTTAAATAAAAGGCTCATCTCTACATCAGTGTCAGAGAATCTTCTCTCCTCTCGCTTTTCTTTTTTCTTTTTAAATTGTGAGGGAAAACTGGCTTTCCATCTTATTTTATGCAGGTATATCCGGTTGACAGCATTTCACAATAAAAGCATATAACACACACAACCATTCTTCACCCCTTAGGTTCCAGCCCATTTCCCTTTGAAGTGCCTGAAAAACGTACCCAAACTAAATTCAAAACTGTTCTTCAACCCCTTGCACTATCTTCATGGGGTTGGTCTCATTCAAAAGAATACACTGTGGCGGTTCGTTTTAACCCCACAACAGACTAAGGACACTCAGCCCTCTTTTCTCTGTTTTTCTGCTGCATTACTGAGAAGCAATGTGCCATTCATGTATTTGTGATGCAAACATGCATGTGTTGTGATGTAATGCGCCATTCTGTATAGTGTGCATATGGCTTGTCCTTACTGTGCTTTTTCTGAGCATCTTAGATGTGCTTTGGTGTATTAATGTCTACAGGTAGACGAGTTTCTTCTGTCTCACCTATGTGATGTTAATCGATGCCTTTCATCCTTTGTACTCATGCGTCCTGTCCTTACTGTGACCTAGAGACTCAGATCAATATGTAGATGTGCTTGTTAGCCTCTTTGTCTTGCACTTAGAGCGAGGTCTAGCTAATCTGCCCATTGTGATGTATGGCTTACAAATGCAAATACCTCCTGCCTGTTCTGTTGTCCCTTTGATCATTCTAGACTGTGGGGTATGTCTTTTTGATGTATTGTTATGATCAAGTATTTAAGGTGCAACTCTGTAACGCAATCTCTCTCTTACTCTCTCACTCTGATCCTGCAACAGGTGGACACACTGTGTCCGCCTCTCCTTCTCTGAGAGCTTAGGGATCCCGCTCCGGGCTGCTCCACTATGCACCGGAGAGGGGATCCCGTGAAGGCGACATGATTAATAAAACCTGCTTAAAACCACAGCACCGCTGCTTATTTTTACATGCCGCTTCACTGGTGACCCCTCGAACACGCACACGTTTTGTGCGAAAGCAACCTTCCGAGCTGGACAGCCATACAGCTGCGTTGGTGGCCCCTTGAAGACGCGCACGCTTTGTGCAACGCAGCCTTGTTTTGGATGGCCACGCTGGCGAACCGACGCTGAAGAAAACGAGTGGCCAGCGAACGCAACACCCGGGCATGAATGCTCCATCGCAGCGGCCTACTGGTTCCCCCTCCCTGCGGCTTCAGGGAGACTTCGACGCGGAGCCAACACAGGCGAGCCGTTCTCCGGACATCACCCACGACCGGGTAAACTGCAGAAAACGTCATGGCGCGACCCTCGCCTGAGATCTGCACCACCACGCACGGGACGCATACGGCTCTACAGACCCCCATCATCCTTCGCCGCTACAGAGAGAGCCTTCAGGGCTGCTCTCACACCTGGAGGCACGCACGCAGCGTGCTCGAAGGATTTGTTAATGGTCTCAGCCACGGCACACATAGGGAATTCAGCGGTTTTGCGGTTCCCGAGGCTTTAGGGTTACGCCTGAACCTAAAGTCAACACGCCAGTCCCTCTGCCCTCATCACAGCCGCCATTCAGCCTCGTCTTTTCTTCATGGCCGCACGAGCGACAACGATCGTCTTCTCCCTCTCACCGCTCCAACGCAGCTGCACGAGCCCGGGGCACAAAGATCGTCTATTTCCTCTCACCGCTCCAACGCACCATGGCCAAATCTACAGCAACAGCTCAACCCGGATTATATCGGCGCCGTCTGCGCTGATCTCCACCAAGTTTCTGCACCCTGACTCACCACTCCAGCGGCCCACCCACGCACTGAACCCCCGCGCACGCATCGGGGAGTTACAAGGACGGCGCATCACGCACGGGACAAGTAATGGCTCCACAGACTGCCTTCCTCCTTCGCCGCTGCCTTTCAGGGCTGCTCGCTCACCTGAGGCACGCATGCAGCATACTGGAAGGATTTGTTAACAGTCTCAGCCACGCCACAGACCGCCATCGTCCTCCGCCGCTGCCCACAGAACCTTCAGGGCTGCTCGTTCACCTGAAGCAAGCACGCAGCTTGCCACTGGATTTTTTTAATGGTCTTAGCCACGGCACAACGGGATTTCAGCCGTCAGCTGTTCCCGGGAGCTTTGGGGTTGCTTCAGCACCCAAAGCCAACAGTCCCTATGTTTTGTTTACTTTTTTTTCTTACAGCCGCCCCTGCTTTTCTTCATGGCCACGAGAGGAGTCAGAGACTAGTTTTTCTTCTTGTGATCTCCGCACGTGCAACGGGACAACCCCTCGACGTCACGGAGCAGCAAGCAATTTTTGCGCGGCTCAGGACGATTTCACAGCTCCTGCCGGCACTTACCACCCCTCCCCTCCCTCCCCCTCCGCCTGCAGCGAGCTTCTCCCACAGCTCGCTCACACAGATGGATTATCGAGGTCGCGGCCCCCTGCCGCGTCCTCTGGGGGGGAGCGTGTGGCGGTTCGTTTTAACCCCACAACAGACTAAGGACACTCAGCCCTCTTTTCTCTGTTTTTCTGCAGCATTACTGAGAAGCAATGTGCCATTCATGTATTTGTGATGCAAACATGCATGTGTTGTGATGTAATGCGCCATTCTGTATAGTGTGCATATGGCTTGTCCTTACTGTGCTTTTTCTGAGCATCTTAGATGTGCTTTGGTGTATTAATGTCTACAGGTAGACGAGTTTCTTCTGTCTCACCTATGTGATGTTAATCGATGCCTTTCATCCTTTGTACTCATGCGTCCTGTCCTTACTGTGACCTAGAGACTCAGATCAATATGTAGATGTGCTTGTTAGCCTCTTTGTCTTGCACTTAGAGCGAGGTCTAGCTAATCTGCCCATTGTGATGTATGGCTTACAAATGCAAATACCTCCTGCCTGTTCTGTTGTCCCTTTGATCATTCTAGACTGTGGGGTATGTCTTTTTGATGTATTGTTATGATCAAGTATTTAAGGTGCAACTCTGTAACGCAATCTCTCTCTTACTCTCTCACTCTGATCCTGCAACAGGTGGACACACTGTGTCCGCCTCTCCTTCTCTGAGAGCTTAGGGATCCCGCTCCGGGCTGCTCCACTATGCACCGGAGAGGGGATCCCGTGAAGGCGACATGATTAATAAAACCTGCTTAAAACCACAGCACCGCTGCTTATTTTTACATGCCGCTTCAACACTAATTTTTCAGCAAAACTGTCAGAATCCCTCTAAGTGCTTCAGCCACTGAGTAACAGTGATCTAAACATACTAAGTTTGAAGAAAATGAAGTTCACCTGGGTGTTTTTTTATGCAAATGCCTGAATATAACATACAGCTTTTAGATACTGGCTGGAAAACACAATAGAAATGTAGAACCAAGTCTTAAGCTCAGGTAAAAATTTGGTAACAATTGGACAAGAAATGAATATATTGCACACCTTTTTTTCTCAGGCTGTAAGCGGGCTTCTTCAAACAGTGTTAAATGGAATCATGGTCACCCCCCCCCCCCCATAATTCTTCAGCTTACGACCGTATCAAGTAATTAATAATTTCTTCAATGTTCAGTGTTAATTTTAGCCATTTTTCAAAAGAAGTGAGTGGTATTACAATGCTTCTGCCTTGGTTTCACGGACTGGTTTATGCTAGTTTTACGCACATGCTTAACGCAGGGGCTTTAGAGGGAGGAAGTTGGCTGAATCCCCCCCTTGTAAGGTATCCTTGAATTCAGAAATTAGTTGGCTCAGCCACACGTCCATCATTTGCTTACTCTGATACAACTGGCTCATTGTGTTCAAGTTAGCCATGAGGCTGGACTTTCTTGGAGCTTTATCACTCATTGGGTTTCTACAGCTTTCAGTCACAAAATGGAGGCTCTGTTGTGTCAAATGAGCTGTCAATTGATTGTCGGGATCCACCTCCGCCTTGGGTTTCTGTTTCCAATTCAAACTCCCGGAAATGTATCATTTGTATCATCAATCAGCTGGTGTTTGCTGCTGAGTTTCAAACAAGTGCTCCTATTTTATGTGCATGTGAGTGGTTTGCCAGGAACCATACGAAGAGGGTGGCTGGACCCCCCCCCCCCCCGAAAACCTCACCTCAAGCAAGCAGGACAACGCCACCAACCCCCACAGATCACAAATGTCCCGAAGCCAACAAGCCTCAGATTGCCAGGCCATCAGACTGCCCGCCCCACCCCCCGCCACCCAACGAGGCCCCCCCACCAACACACACCCACAAACACACACGTGCATGCACCCCCCCACACAGACCCACACTCACGCACTCCTGTACACATGCATGTGTACACACACTCACACACGTACGCTTACACGCGGACACACACCCACACCCACAGGCCCCGGAGAACAGGGGGCGACATCCTGGAACGCAGGCACCAGCCCCCGGAGTGCCGCCAGGGCCCCCGGGGAGGGGATGACCCCACTGCAAAGTTAAAAACAAAATTTCAAAATAAATTGTAAATTTAGAAAACTTTACATTTACATGAATAAAGATGAGATTAGATGATGATCGTAATTAATCCTACACTTGGTAAATCAGGAACTACTGTTTTTTGTCATAAATTTGTGACTTTTTTCTTGTAAATTTTAGTTTTTTTTGAACACTTCAATTCTGAAGAAGTTGGGACGTTGTTTAAAATGTAATTAAAAACAAAATAAAATGATTTGCAAATCCTTTTAAACATATTTTCAGTTGAATAAACTACAAAGACAAGATAGTTGCGCTACTTCTGGCGGCGCTTCACTGTATGCGATCCAGCAGTCACCCAGAGTGGGGGGGGACGTGCCGGGGCCAGCCCGCATCCCCATCCTCCCCAGCACCAGGGGCCCAGGGTCAGACCCAGCCCCACCCGGAAGGCAAGGCCAGCCTGCCCGCCCCACCCCCTCCCAAGCTAGACGCACAGCCACCCCTGGACTGGATCTCCAGACACCGGCCCCAGTGAGTCACAGAAACCCCTCATGGTCAGGGCGCAGCCATGTGCCAAGGAGAGCGAGCCACCACCCGCCGTAGTGGCATAACTTCAAGGATGGTGGCCCGCCACACGGAAATGTTACCAGAGGAAACCCTGCGGCAGTTTTTCTCCTTGTTTGTGTTCTTGTGGAGGAATTCTGTCCACATAACCACACATGAACACAAATGAATCTGTTCACACAGAATTAAACTCTGTCTTCCTTTATGATTTTACTTTTTCCGAATCTGTTCATGTCTTACCGAGGATTGGGAGGCTAAGCAGGAAGCTGCTGTTCTCTGTGCTCTCCACATGCGCTGCACAGAGAGACCCAGAGGCTCTCCATGCATGTGAGCTGCTGTCGGATGTCACACATGGTTGACACCATAGTAAATAATTTGAAAAATACATATTTTACATAACTCTAGAAATGTATTGATAAACTGAGGAAAAAAAAATGCAAAAAAGGTGAAGTCATGCAACTCAATTTAAATGGAAAACTGCACTCAGATAGCTTGGATATTGCCAGCAATTTTAGTGAATATTGTGTCAAATCGGTACAAGAACTGTGTCTCAATTTTACCCAAACATACCTGCACCAAATAAAAATAAATCATGAAACTGATCTAAACCATAAACCCACAAATGAGATAAAGCTTAACAAAATTTTATCATCTCTATCAAGTTCCAGAGCTAAGGATATTCATGGACTAGACACTGTATTTCTGAAAAAAATATAAAGATACTTGAATAATTCCGATTGCAGAACTAATAAATCAATCAATACATGACATATCTTCACATAATACATGACATATCTTCCCAGATGCATTGAAACTGCCATTGTAACCCCCATACACAAAACCGGAGGCAAATGGGAAATTAGTAATTATAGGCCGATAAGTATACTTCCTGTCTCAGTGTTTCCTCTGGCTTAAAGACCGTGATGCGGTGGCAACATATTTTTTCCCCGGGGGGGGGGGGGCAATAAACATGCCGGAATATATTAATTTTATACTATTTATTTCTTTTTAAAATTTTACACAGTAACGTTGCACATGGAACTTACCATTTGAAGTATTGTACAACGGAGGCTTGAAAATTGGGCCAGTTGGGGTCCCACCCAGACATCCTGTGTTTAGACTTTTTAGTGGTGTTATTCTTCTCTCCTTCCTCTGCCTGAACACTTTCCTCTCCTTGGCTCCTCTCTTCTGTCTCATCTTGCCCTCTCTGAGCTCTGTCTAATTCAGGTTCTCTCTCTGTCTATGGTGGTATACAAACAGGTTAGAAAATATCAAGTGCCATGTTTTATCCTGCAGGATTTTTTTGTCATGTTTTACATAAATAACAAAAAAATTTAGTCTTTTCTTTTTTTTCCATTGAGAGAGTAGGGAAGGGAAAGAAACATTCATAATAGTAATGTACTCAAGTATACTTTAAAGGCCAAATGTCACGTAACGGGGTCCTTAAAATGTCTTGAAGCTAGATATAAAAGGGAACCGATCCGTTCGGGTCTTGGTGCATATGCTTCAGTAACGCCGGAATATTCGTTAATTTAAAACTGCTGCGCTTGGCCTGACGTTCCTACTCACGGTCCCCGGAATCGCCTGGGGAAGAAGGCGGAAGTGACGAAAAAGATTGTACCTTAGTTTGATGCTTGGGGTATCCTGATTGATTGTTTATATGGAGACTGGAAGATTGAAGTGAGCAACAAGAAAGAAAAAATTGGATATTTCACCCATACCGTAAAACGGGGCTATAAGGGACAGCTGGGTAATAAGGGACACTTTTCTGGGAAATGTTTTCATACCTGTCAAGTGATACGTTTTCGCCGTATTTTAATACCGTAAAACGGGGCTATAAGGGACAGCTGGGTAACAAGGGACACTTTTCTGGGAAATGTTTTCATACCTGTCAAGTGATACTTTTTCGCCGTATTTTAATACCTTAAAACGGGGCTATAAGGGACGGCGGGGGTAATAAGGGACACTTTTCTGGGAAATGTTTTCATACCTGTCAAGTGATACGTTTTCGCCGTATTTTAATACCGTAAAACGGGGCTATAAGGGACGGCGGGGTAATAAGGGACACTTTTCTGGGAAATGTTTTAAATGTAATTTGTGTTGTTATTGTCAAATATTTTAAGGATTCATGGATATTTGACAATAACAACACAACTCAGCGTCCTGCTCAAAATAAAAAAAGCAGAATTCTGGATTTGGAAGGCGATTCCTCTCTGTTCTGCAGCCGCAGGACAGTTGAAAGTGTGAGGCCATCAGCCTAATGACTTCTCATTGTAGTGATAATAGCTCACGCTGAGTGATCTGCCCGCCCCGGCCATCAGCCTAATGATTGAGTCCACACTTCTCATTGTAGTGATAATAGCTCAGGCTGAGCGATCTGCCAGCCCCCTAGCTGTGGGGGTCACACACACGACGTGTTCCTCAACACACTCAATAATTTTTTTCCCCGTATATTTTTCTTTTGGGCGTACAGAAATGGCAATACGCCCGTATTTGCTAAAATTGCATTTTCCCCATATTAAAATACGGCGAAAACGTATCACTTGACAGGTATGCGCCTCCATTCTCATTCTGATCTGGTCAATTTCTTGACAGCAGCGGCTGTCCTCCACTGTAATAATAATGGCTTCTGAAAAATCAATATTTATGGGGCGCCCTCGACAGACCCCCTTTGGCTTCCCAATTCTGGAGGCGATTAATGTCCAATTCAATGACATTTTCCACTGGTTCTGCTCTCTGGTCATCGTCGGAACTGTTGTCATCAGACAAAGCATCTGATTCCGTCTCGGACGGCTCGAACCTGTAAGGTTCTATGCCTCTGTCACTGTCTTAACCACTGACAAAAAAAAGACAAAACTAAACTAATTTGTTCACAATCGCTGTCACTTTCCGTCATGATTGTCCAATGTTGATAAGTGTGAATGTGGATAGGCAGGGCAGCCAGGGTGAAATTTGTGACGTCAAAATCATGGCCGCGGTCTGGATTGGCTGTCACAAGCCAGTGAGCAAGGCGGGGCCTTCGCCTGGTGTATTTTGTGCAATTATGTAAATACGGGTGGGTGATGTGGTCTCCGGTATGAATATTTGGTTTAAGCTATGTGTATTTTATCAAAATTCATTGTCATTTAGAAAAAAAAATTACGTGACATTTGGCCTTTAATTATATGATCAGAGGTGGATATAGTCATAGATATTAAATGCTAGATTGGCAGCTCTGGCCAGTCCGTGCTTGCAGTGGCGTGACGCGCGTCCGCCATCTTGGTACAGGATATCTGTAGCACATCCCTGTGGTCCAGTGCAGACACCTGCTTGGGTCATTCTCCTTTGTTAAACGTTTGACAGGCTTCAGTGAACATGTTTACAACACAGCGCATAGTGGTTTACTTTCAGCATAATCTGCATAAATATTAGGTGTTTAAGAGCTTCATAATTATTAAATTATGGCATTTTGCAGTGTCTCAATCAAGAACTGTCAAATGAGCCGAAAAAGAAGTTACCATACCCCCTGATTAATAATTAAGCCTACCTCTTTCATTGTGGCCATTTATGCATAAATATATGGCCGAAATTGATTAATTCATACTTTGTCCTGGGCTGTATTTGTTATATTTGCCACCCCAGGCAACCAGCTTATTGTCCCCCCCCCCAATTGTCAAAAATGTTCATCAAAGAAATATTTCAGCCTGTGCTATACAAATTGGCCTAGATATGTCAACTTTGAAATAAAGAGAATAAAAATTACAAATCAATTATTCAAGTTTCTTCTTTTAACTAGACAGACATTATACACTCCCCCCCCCCATCTACCTGGATCTGTATAGTTGTTTAAAATCAATTTGAAATTCTTATTGATTTTAGGCCCACATAACAAATTTATACAATACAGTACACCAATGTTCATTACAAATTTATTAAATTTATTGCATAGAATAATGCACTCAACATGAAAGCAGCAAGCTCATATTAATCAATTGCAAAGTGAGGTGAAGTGTTAATTGAATCAAAACACAGTTTAAAGCAGTAGATGTAGGCTTTATTAATTTAACCCAGAGCCCAGCCCATCGTCATCACCATCATCACACGTAATATCCACCCTGTCCCCTCCTATCCATCATAGCAAATATTTATAGTAATGTCAGGCAAAATGTAATATAAGACAGAAATAGTAATGTCTATGAGATATGACTGCATTAATCATCACCAGATCTTCTTGTAGCTCCTCCCTGTAATAGACAAACGTGAAATAGGTAATGTAAAATTCTATCTGTAAAGTTTCAATTTTCAAATAACATATTGTGGAAGTTGTGTTCAATGATGAGACTGAGTTCATTCCTCAGGTTCGGCTTTATTGCAGAACACAATCATCCAACATTCTCAAATAGAAAGAAGAGGCAGAATCATGTTACATCACATTCTTATACCTCCGGGGGATTAAGAACTCAAGTCACATGGTGCTTCTGCAAACATTTAATCACACTGCAAGTCTCTGAAGATTCACCATTGTCTCTTATTCTCCGATGTTCCGGGGATGCCCCCAGGGCCTCCCCTCTGAGACAAGGGTCTGACTTCACACCTCCTCGACATCTCCTGTCGGCCCCCGTCGATCCAGACTCTTTGTTCCTCCAGATGTGAAGCCCTAATCCACATAAGCCATACATTTGTGGGAAATATGAACCAGACATATGTGCCACAATATCTGTAAATTACTATCTGCAAACCTTCATGATGTTGGTCTGATACAGGAGGTAGATGTTTGTACACATATATGTGTAATTATTGTGTAAAGACGGTTTGATAAACCTAAATCTTTCATTAGGCCAAGTGTATACAGGAAAAATAAAAACTATCCTCACGCTATTTGAGTAACTACCAAACTAGTTACAAGAACCCAAAGTTCATTGTTGATAATATTGGCTACCAATACTGACCCAGCAACAAAGAACACAATGTAACACTGTATACTAATATTACATGAGAAATATTGCCATAACTATCGATACTGAATTACAATATATATTACACTCATAGCAGTCATGCATGTACAGAAATCAGTGACCTCCCAAATGAAAATCAGAGTTTTTACCTTTATTTTTGACAACACGCCATTAAATTATTTAAAAACAAATACTCGACACTTACCGTAAGGGTTCCAGCATAACAGTGCTTAAGTCGCAGCCCATAGTGATCAAAGCTGCTCCTTTTTATCCTCATTAGCAGCGCCTCAGCTGAGGATTAATTGGGCCCCAGCCGTCCTGTAACGCTGCCCAATGAGAGACAGCGATGAGAAGGGACTGGTCTGAGCGCCGGAAAACCTGGCGTCTCATCCCATGGTGACAGAAATGAAGACATAATCAGAGTGTTGTGCGTTAAGCTGAGCTGTGGATTTGTTGTGATTCCTGTACCAATATGGCGGCCGTAAATCTCGCGCTCCAGTGACCTACTGCCACTCTCGCATTTTATATCTATGGATATAGTAACAAGAAATGCTACTCATGTAAAAGCAGTACTTTGAAATTAATAATTAAAAGTAGATAACCAAAAATTTCTAGCTGAGTTAAGCGTACAAAGAGCAGCCACTTAAAAACTTGAGAAATCATTTCAGTCTTGAAGGTTTGAGGTTTTTCTCAAAAATTTATAACAGTTTTTCTTATAGTTTTCTACTTTTCTCTGTAAATCTAAAGTTGAAACCATGTTCCTCAAATTTGTAATTTCCTCTTGTAAAATAGACTTTTCTTGTACATTTGAAACTTTATTATAAATTTGTGGATTATTTTATGTCTAATTTTTGTCTGTTTTTTAAAATATTTTGCAGTCAGAACAGAACAATAACACAAAGAAAAAATATTAATAATTTGTTTCATTAAATACAATTTTAACTTAAATGACCAAGGATGCCATTATTTCTGTTATAATATTTCTATATATTTATAGTCTTGTGTTTGTTTTTTAGAAATCTCACCACCAAGACAGCAGGAAAAACCTCCCTTATTTTGAAATCAAATGTTGGCACGTTTAGTTTGTCTGAAGGCTGCTGACAGATTAAAGTCATTGACTGGGTGAATTTCGGTCATCTTAACCTGCCAGGTACAAAATAGGGAACTGTAGCGGACTCTAAAGACATAATTCACCACAATATGTGTTCTTGTACAGAACAATCTGTTTAGGCAGTTATACGTAGTTGTGCTCTCAGGCTTTCTCATCTGGCACCTCTCCAGGCAGCCACTGAAAGACCTCAGTTTAGAATGAAAATAGAGCTAGCATTTTTAGCTGTTGCTTTTTGTCACTGCTGCTGGAGAATAAAAACAGCACACCTGCTCATGCGAGAAAAGAGAGAAATTGCCAGTCTCTTCATTCTTGCAATTCCTACAGAACATAATATTGTAGTGGCTGGTGAAATATATCCTCAGCAATTCATCAGTCCCCCTTGCCTTTCCCTTCATTTGAAGCCGGCTGCATATGAATTCTAACCACATCTCTTAGCTAAGCGACTCTTTCATTATGGCTCCCTTTTCCAGCGGGTTAAGACCATGATAAATGCCTCCAGTGCTTACATACTACTTATGATTTTTTTTCTGTGTTTAAAGTACTTTTAATAAACTCATGTTTCTGTCGGACAGTCACGCTTAGCGAGATACTGCTTACTGACTGGAAAACTCGTGTGGGCGGGGCGCTTCTGAACTCCACGTGGATGACGGCCACGCACGTTGTTTGTGTGCACACTTGCGGAAAGTCATTGCTTCATAGGCGGAGGGCAATGGATCAGCGTTCTCGTCGCGCCCTCCGCCAGTACCCGGGCTCGCCCGGGAAAGCTAATGATCCTACCAGCAGACTAAATTCGAAGAGATGACGCCTCTGTGCCAAGTCAAAGAAGAATCCTAGTCACAGTCCTAAAGCCAAAAGCAAACAGCCCCGAGAGCACTTTGTGGTAGGATCTGCCCTTCGCATATTACAACTAAACGTTGAGGGCCTATCTGCAGCCAAGCGAAGCCTTATCGAAGTCCTTGCCTTCCAACATTCGACTGATGTAATCTGCCTCCAAGAGACTCATATTGGCATAGAGGAAGCTGGCTGCTACACCATCAAAGGCTTTGACCTCCTGTGCTATGTTCTACATGCTAAACATGGATGTGCAATCTATGTGCGTTCTGACATAGTTGAAGCAAATCACCTGATAACAACACATTTCTCAGACACCATAACCATTGGTGGCTTCCATATTGTCAATGTGTACAAGCCCCCAAGTGCCAACTGGGATCTACAGGTCTTACCCACCCTACCCCACCCTGCCATCTATGTGGGGGACTTTAACAGCCATCACCCTGACTGGGGGTACCCAGCAGTGGACAGTGATGGGGAGGCACTTTCAGACTGGGCATCTAGAAATGACCTCGCTTTGATATAAGACCCCAAACAAAGAGGAACCCTCCATTCTGCTAGGTGGAAGAAGGACTATTCTCCTGACCTGTGCTGAGTCAGCTCTTTGAATGGGGCGCTATATCCTACACAGATCCTCATTCTTGATGATTTTCCACACAGCCAACACCGGCCCCTGCTTGTACACATAGGCCTACAACTTCCAGTCATAAACAGCCCAAGGAAGATGTGCTGGAACTTCCGCAAAGCCAACTGGAAGAAATTCAGTGAAACTCTGAACCGGAGTGTTGTTACCATCCTACTCCACACCATCACTGTAGATGAAGCATACAGCCGCTTTTGCAGCGCAATCTTCAAGGCTGCCCATACTGCAATCCCACGAGGCTACCGACCCCTCTATGTCCCATGCCTGGATGGAGAAAGCGCTGCCCTCCAACAATCGTATCAAACATCAGGGGACCCAGAGATAGCAGACCATCTCATTGAATCGCTAAATACAGCCCAGCGAAAGAAATGGGAGGAGACAGTTGCTGACCGGAGTTTTACCCACTCTAGCAGGAAATGTTGGAGCCTCATCTGTCGCCTAGGAGCTGCACAGAAGCCCCCTAGCCAAAGCCGAGCATCTGTTACACCCAACCAAGTTGCATCCCACCTACTGACTATCGCCAAAGCACCCCAAGACAAAGTCACCAGAAGAGCAGTTACAACTGAGCTAAAAAAAAAAAACACACCAAAAAATGCCTGTAGAGGAAACAAACCCTGAACCCTTCGAGGCTGCTGAACTGGAGAAAGTCCTACAGGCCCTGAAATGTGGAAAGGCAAGCAGGATACAATAACATCTTCCCAGAATTCATGAAAAATCTTGGCCCTTGAGCCCTAACCTGGTTGACACAATTCTACACAAGGATCACACAAACAAACTCTATCCCAAAGAAATGGCGGACAGCAAAGGTCATTGCCATTCCAAAACCTGGCAAAGGCCACAAACTACCAGCAAGTTACCGTCCAATCTCCCTACTCAGCGTTCCTTACAAAATCATGGAGCGCCTAATACTGCAACGTATTTCCCCAGGAATAGAGGAAATTCTATGTGTGGATCAAGCAGGTTTCCGCAAGGACCGCAGTACAGGAGAACAAGTACTGGCCCTAACCACCTTCATCAAAAATGGCTTTGAGAGCAGACTGAAGACAGGGGCTGTGTTTCTCAATCTTACAGCCGCCTATGATACGGTCTGGCACAAAGGCCTCCTCCTGAAACTTATAAAGGCGATCCCTGCTTGGGCAACAGCAATTATTAAAACCTTGCTGACCAACCGAAGGTTCAGAGTCCACCTCGGTCAGAACACAAGTGCATGGAGAACGCAGAAAAACGGACTTCCACAAGGCTCAGTTCTAGCTCCAACTCTGTTCAACCTCTACATAAACGACCTGCCCACTACAAAATCCCGCAAATGCATCGATGCAGACGACATCTGTTTGGCACTCCAAGCACCAGACTTTGAGCCACTGGAACGGGTGCTCACGGAAGATCTTGCCAAACTGGACCAGTTCTGCAAAATCTGGCGCCTAAAACCAAGCCCAGCAAAAAACGTCTCCAGTGTATTCCATCTCCACAATGTAAAAGCTGCCAGAGAACTAAACATCCACCTGAGCGGACTCAAGCTTGAGCATGCCCCGAATCCAACCTACCTTGGAGTGACCCTTGATAGGACCCTATCCTTCAAGGAACGTCTAAAGGGGACGGCTGCTAAGGTGAAGGTACGAAACAACCTGCTCTGCAAGCTCGCTGGTGCAAAATAGGGGGCGGCAGCCTCCACCCTGCGCACCTCAGCACTGGCCCTTTCATACTCTGTAGCAGAATATTGTGCCCCTGTCTGGTCCAGGTCATCTTACACACACCACGTAGACACCCAGCTCATCACAACCATGAGAACTATAACTGGAACAATCCGCTCAACACCACTCCCCTGGCTCCCTGTACTGTCAAACATAGCCCCTCCACACATCCGGCGAGCAGCATTAACTCAAAGGATGCTCCAAAAAGTTAAAGATTCTCCTCACTTACCAATCCATGCAGATATCTATACCCCACCCACTGCCCGACTTTCATCCAGACGGCCGATTTGGAAAAACCCTCCACCAGCTGACTTTACCATCCAGACAGCTTGGCAAGTGGAATGGGAGACCAAGGAGGTCCCAAACCAACACCTGGTGACAAACCCCAACCAACAGGTCCCGGGCACCAACCTCCCAAGGAGACAGTGGTCTATACTTAATCGCTTCAGGACTGGACATGGCCCCTGCTTGGCCAGCCTTCACAGATGAGGCAGTATCCCCAGCCCACTGTGCGCATGTGGAGAGGAGCAAACAATGGAACACATCATAGAGGCTTGCCCGCTCCAAAGACTGGAAGGAGGATTACACACCCTCCATACAGCAAACCAGGAGGCAACTGCTTGGCTTAAGGACTTTGCATTCGCTAAATAAATAATTGCTTCATATATTTTTCTTAATAAATTCATATGCTCATATTCATATCTCATTCATATGAGAACGCTATAATGTGATACAGAGCATCTTTACGCTTTGTTTTTTTTTCTGTACATTGTCCTGACAAATAAACCAATAACTTAAACTAAATGTTATCAGCATGACGTATATCAAAATAAATGACACACCTGCCCATCCCACTTTTACGCACATAAATACTTTCCTACTATAATATTGTAACAATCAACTATTAAAGACTATTACCAAAGAAACGAGTTACAAATGATTTCAAATGCACAAATATGGTGTTAAGATTGTGTTATAGTTCAACTCAAAAGACAAAAAATAATAGTTTCACATTAAATTAATTCAGCGCAAAGCTCCTCAGGTCCTGCACAGACCAGCTGTGTGGGATTGTGGAGCACATCTCAACCTGAGCCTGAAGTGGGGAGGGTACCACAGTTGTGGAAATACCTGTACCAAAGACTTCCCACCCCAAAGACCTGAACAGCTACAGACCAGTGGCCCTGACGTCTCACATGATGAAGACCCTGGAGACACTGCTCCTTGCTCACCTCCGCCCCCTGATGGGACCAGTGATGGATCCACTCCAGTTTGCCAGCCAGCATGGCATTGGGGTGGAGGATGCAGTGATCTTCCTCCTTCACCGTTCCCTGTCTCACCTGGAGAAGTCCAGGAACGCGATGAGGATCATGTACTTTGACTTCTCCAGTGCTTTCAGCACCATCCAACCGATGATCCTGAAGGACAAGCTGCTGTGCGCATTGGTGGACCAGCACCTGTCATCATGGATCCTGGACTACCTCACTAACCAGCCACAGTTTGTGAGAACCCGGGATTGTGTGTCCGACACGATCATCGGCAGCACGGGGGCCCCCCAGGGAACGGTTTTGACTCCCTTCCTGTTCACCCTTTATACTGCGGACTTCTCACACAACACAACACACTGCCATCTACAGAAGTTCTGACGACTCTGCGATCGTCAGCCTCATCTCTAACGGAGATGAAGGTGAGTACAGAGGACTTATCCAGGACTTCGTGGACTGGTGCCATCGGAACTGCCTCCAGATAAACGCGAGGAAAACTAAGGAGCAGGTGGTGGACTGCCGCAGGCAAGGACAACCCCTCACAGCACCAGTAAACATCCAGGGAACAGACATTAAGATGGTAACATCCTACAAATCAAATCAAATCAAATCAACCTTTATTGTCATATTGCTGTACATACAACTGTAGTGCAGGCAAGATGAAATTGCGTTTCTCTCGGCATCCATAAAAGTAGAGGAACATGATTTATGACTCACACATATCTTCACCGCCCCCCCCCCCAATCCGTTCACACATCCCTGAGACATACTTGAAAAAACTAACTATAATATACAAATAATGCACATAATGTCCGCAGGTGCAGTAGTGAATATGAGAGATTCCGGGTCAACTGTTCAGCATCCTAACAGCTTGTGGAAGGAAGCTGTTGGTCAGTCTGGTGGTTGTGCCTCTGATGCTCTGGAATCGTTTGCCAGATGGCAGAAGTTCAAAGTGTTTTTGCATAGGTTGAGAACGGTCCTTGACAATGTTCAGTGCCCTGCTCCTACAATGGCTCTGAAAAAGTTCTTGGACAGAGGGGAGGGAGACTCCAATTACCCTCTCAGCTCCCTTGACTATCGTCTGCAGGGCTTTTTTGTCTGACATACTGCAGCTGGAGTACCATGTAGCAATGCAGTACGTCAGAACACTCTCCACCACACCTCTGTAGAAGGTCCTGAGGATGCAGATGGGGAGAGAGGCCTGTTTGAGTTTCCTCAAGAAGTGCAGTCTCTGCTGAGCCCACTTCCTGATCCCCAAGGAATTCTTGCTCCAGGTCAGGTTCTGCGAGATCTGCACTCCGAGGAACTTGATTTTCTCCACTCTCTCCACTAAACGGCCACCGATGCTGAGGGGGACGTGTTCAGGCTGTGACCGCTGGAAGTCGATAATCATCTCCTTCGTTTTGTCCACGTTGAGCACCAGATTGTTCTCCCTGCACCAGCCCTCCAGGTCTCTCACTTCTTCCCTGTACATTGATTCCTCATCCCTCTGAATAAGTCCCATCACTGTGGTGTTGTCTGCAAACTTAATAATCTGGTTCCCCTCGTGTCTGGATACACAGTCATGTGTTAGAAGTGTAAACAACGACTTCCGGTCTGGACGCCATGGTGATAGCAACTTAACGCTGAAGCTCCCAGACCGAATCCAAGGAAAACATCTTCAAAATCAGACTTAACGGATTTTTGGAAGAATAAAAATCAAAAGACAAAAACACCATGCCTAACCAAAAACAGAAGAAACTGACATTCCCCAGGCCAGGACGCGCAGCGGCCGCAGAATCTGAACCGGAGGACCTCCGTTCAGAAGACGAGGAGCTGAACCTAGCTAACAAGAAGGTTAGCTTGAAATCGCTATTTGATGAATTACGACGATTTCGGGCCGAATTTCATGAATTCAAAGAGGAATTAAAAAGGACGAACAGCAGAGTGGACCAGGCCGAAAACCGAATCTTGGAAGCTGAAGAAAGAATAAAAGTGCTTGAAGATTCTATGCTGGATTTACACAAAAAACAGTCAAGGCTGGAGGCTAAGCTAACCGACCAAGAAGGAAGACAGAGACGAGACAACATCAGAATTCACGGTCTGAAAGAAGGAGCTGAAGATAGTTTCAACACAATGGTGGAATGCGTGGAATCCTTATTGAGAGAGAAGTTGGATATTCCACAAACCACCGATTTGAAGATAGAAAAGGCCCATCGTACATTAGCCACAAAGCCAGCAGCAGAAGCGCCCCCACGTTCGGTGGTGGTAAGATTCTCCAATTTCAAAATAAAACAAGAGGTTGTAAGACGGGCTTGGCAGAAAAAAGGATTTATGCATCAAGAGAGAAAAGTCTTCGTGGAGCACGATTACGCCCCGGAGGTTCTTAAAAAGCGACGGGAATATAACGACGCCAAAAAAGTTCTACGGGAACAGAATCTACGCTTTCAGACGCCATTTCCTGCGAAGTTAAGGGTCTTTTACGGTGAAGAGTCATGTCTCTATAATTCGGCGGAAGAAGCAACAATTGACATGGCGAGAAGAGGGCTCCCGGTATCGGTGTTTAAACCCGCAGCGGACCTGAGCGAGAGGATCAGGGCTCAAACGTGGTCCACTCAGAGACCTTCAAAATCCATGGGCCAGCAGTGGGAAACCCAGCCCCAGAGCTACAAAGATAAGCTTTCCAGTTCCAGGAAGGAATAGCGACCTTTTTGTTTTTTTTCTTTTCAGTCATTCTGCACTTCCATCCCCCCCTCCTACAAGGTAACAAACATTAAAGGAGATGCAGAATCAGCATGTGGTAAAACCTTTCATGGAGCAGTTATAGCATTAGAAACAAATGTCTTCTTAATTTAAAGGGAAAAAAAAAATCTTGTTAAAATAGAAATGTAACAATGACCCACATGTTCTCCCCACACTAACAAATACTGTATTAGAGTGAATGTTTGCTGTGATGGGGGTGGGAGGGTGCACACAATCTCATAGGGTATAGGCATAAAAAAAAAAAATCATTACAAATTCGGATTGGGATCTGAAATTCACGTTAAAAACATGGGACAACTTACAGGGGTAAGAGAGGGCCCTCAACACGTAACAGAGTTGGAGGAATTTCCCTCAGAGCCTACACTCCATCAGGGCTCTTACAGGGTCTTTAAAGAGACCCCAGCTCAGGAAGTTTTTTTGACAGTTTTTTGTTTTAAAGTTTCGTACACTATGTTCTTAATGTATTTTATGTTCTTAATGTTCTTTCAGTTTCTGAGTAGCAAAAAAGAGGGCCACCACACTGTTATACTAAATAAGAAAATACAATGGAGAAACAGGGTGTAACCAAAATAGCCTCATATAATGTAAAAGGGATCCTGAATCCAGTTAAAAGATCCAAGATTCTACGCAAAATGAAAAAAGACAAAGCAGAAATAATATTTTTACAAGAAACCCACCTAACAGACGTGGAACACACTAAACTCAATAGACAAGGGTTTAAAATGATCTCTTCATCTTCATATAAGTCAGGGAGGAGGAGGGGAGTAGCGACATTGATATCAACCAAAATTACATTTGAAAAAAAATCAGAACACAAAGATAAAGAAGGGAGGTACAGTTTGGTAATTGGGCGGCTAGAGGGAGAAGATATCACCCTGCTGAATGTATATGCACCACCAGGGGCTAAATGGAAATTTTATAAAAATGTATTCGACCTAATGATAACTAAAGCCCAAGGTTTAGTGATATGTGGTGGAGACTTCAATCTAAGACTGAATCCATACTGGGATGCAACAGGTAATTCTTCACATCAAAATAACACTCAAAGTAGGAAAACTTGGATGCTATTAAAAGAAATGGGAATCTGTGACGTATGGAGGGAATTCAACCCCAATGTAAAAGATTATACTTTTTATTCAACGCCACATTCATCTTACTCAAAGATTGATTACTTTTTTATGTTTAATAGAGACATTGGAAGAGTAAAAACATGTAAAATAGGACTGATGGATCTCTCTGACCACAGTCCGATCTATATGGACTTAAACATCCAAAAATACACAAATAATACATTTTCCTGGAGGTTGAATTCAAATGTCCTGAAAGGACCACTGAAAGATGAATTGGAATCAGATATTCTCAGATATTTGGAAGAAAACGATAATGGAGAAGTATCCCCTTTAATACTGTGGGATGCGTGCAAAGCTGTAATAAGGGGAAAAATTATTGCAAAACTGGCAACCCAAAAGAAACTGAGACAAGAAAAACTAATCACACTAGAGTCAAAACTCAAGAACCTAGAAAAAGAACACAAAGACAACACTCATTCTAATGGCTCGCTCAAGATTAAAGAAATTAAAAATCAAATAAATGAGATCTACACAATAGAAATCCAGAAGAAACTTACATTTCTGAAACAAAAACACTATGAAGCAGGCAGTAAATCGGCAAAATTACTAGCCTATAAATTGAGGAAACAACAAACAGAAAGAGCAATCTACAAAATCAGAGACCCAGTATCAAAGGAAATAAAATTCAGAATTCAGGATATTCTTAAAAGCTTCGAGAATTACTATAAGAACTTATACTCCCACAAAAAACATAAAAACGCATCCGAGACATTCCTAAACACATTAAACCTTCCCCAACTTACGGAATCACAAAATAAAACACTACTGTCAGAAATACAACCTAAAGAATTGGAAAAAGCAATTATGAAACTTAAAGCTAACAAATCCCCAGGAGCAGATGGCTATACAGCAGAATGGTACAAAACCTTTAAACAGCAACTATCTCCTCTCCTCCTCCTTAACTATGTCCTCCACACAGGGGAAATCCCCCCCCCCTCCTGGAGAGAAGGGGTCATTGCAGTTATACCTAAACCTGAAAAGGATAAACTAGAATGCTCCAACTACAGACCAACCAGTGTATTAAATCAGGACTATAAGCTTTTTACCATTATCCTTGCCAAAAGGTTAGAAAACATACTGACAGACGTAATTCACTTAGACCAAACAGGTTTTATAAGACAAAGACAGACACAAGACAACATTAGACGCACTTTACACATAATTCATCATATAAAAAAATATAACTTAAAGTCCTCGGACGGTGACATTTTTTTATTGAACCAATAAACTGATTGTATGAAAATATTCCATTCTGGCCATTCCCGTGATTTAATATGTGTCACCAGCCTCCATAAATGACTTTATTTGGTAATAGCCCATCTTTCACTTAGTGATGCTGCAGTACCGCCATCTGTCGATAGGGGCAGGCAGCAGTGACGTCAGCTCAGGAAGAAGTGAGGGTGATATTGCCTGCCTGTGCTGTGAGCCTCATCAGAGAAACATTCCCATCGGATCACTACAAGGGATTTTGCCTACCAAGATTAGATTTGTGAAAAATGATATTTAAATAAAGTTTTGTAAAATCATATATTGAGTTTATTAATGTTCATGTCAATTTTATAATTCTAATATTTCAGCATTCATCAAAGTTGCATGTCATATACATTTGAATAATTTTTCTACCATTTTATGGTATAAAATTCGGGTTCAATTCGGCACTCAATGTGGTGGGAACTCTGGCTTGTACATAGTGCCACTGCTCCCATAAGTGGGTTGGATCAACCAAGGTTTTGTTGAACAGAGTATTCATCAGATCATCCACATATTCTGAAAAAAAATATATTCAATAAAAATTAGACATCCATTTGACTACAGTATGAAATACAAATTTGACCCAAATTAACATAATTTGATAAAAGCTATGAAATGTGAAAGTTGAATGAAGACCAACCCTCCACCCACTGTAAATATCATATACAAGCCTAGAAAATGATACTAATATTTCTTATACTCCCCAAAAGTTGGATTAACTTTCTTTGCTTGCAGTGTATATCCGCCTTTTTTGAATTTTGGGTACCTGATGATGAAGACCGGCTCACCTTCACTATTCTGTGCCTGCTTGCGGCCTGCATTTTCATTAAAGTGCATTACAGCTAAACAAAGTCTGTAATTAGAATATTATCACAATGATTTATTTTTGGACATATAAGTGATCTGTCTATCAGCAGAAACTCTATGTAATTGGAACTGTTATTATAATTGCATTTCATATTTTTGGTCACATATTGCATCTCCTCACCTTGTCAACATTCCAAGGAAGGAGAAGTGTACACTCTTTGGTGCAAAATGAATAATCAGACTGTGGAAAGCCTCCACATTTGAAGTTTGCTGCCCTGGACTCAGCTTTCGCACATCCCTGAGGACCCGTGTTTTGTTGATCATATCAACAACTTTTTCACAGCCCTTTGTCCCTGAAATAAATAAATTGTAGGTGTGAGATATGTGACCAAAAATGATGAAAATCAATGGGATAATAATTTATATATATATATAATACATGCACTGTTGTTTCATTGTGTGAAACTGTTTTTTGTGTTAGGTTGCAGTCTCTCAGGAGCTGCGGGATCGTATGTAGTGCTCGCATCTTTGTATTTGTACTACGCAGGTGTGCGCGCAGCTGAAGCCGCTGATGAGCGGCGAGTCGTGACACAAATTGCATCTTATTCTCGAAATCGCTGTCAACGAAATGTCTACTGCACATGTTGGGTGAGTTACCGACATCATTCCAATTTTTTCACGTTTTCTGAACGAATTTCACCCATGCCGTTCTGATTTTCCCAAGGACGGGAAATTCAAAAACACTCACCGCATGCTCCACTGGTATAACGTCGCACCCGTAGACAACACAACGCCAAACCATAATTAATTCAATTCCTGAAATCCTAATCTTAATAAATAATCTATTTGTAATCCACAAGTACTCCGAGAAATATCCGTATTCGCCGATTTTAAAACGTAAACAGCAAACAATGTCCGCCGAGCGTGTGCGTGTCTCTCCCTGTGATGATGTCACACAGTCAGTGGCCATCTTAGCCGCTGATCGCTCGGCTGAGTCAGACAGCTCTCAAAGACAGCGTACTTCAAGAGCGCATTGTCACCTTATGCGACATTTGTTGACACCAAAACATGTGCGGTTGAAATTAGGTCATCTCACACAAAAATTTAAGATATGATTTAGCGATATTGAATTTTCGTCCGGCCGACGCCTTTAAATGCAGTCATATTGGGATTAGATGCTGAAAAAGCATTTGATTCGGTTGACTGGTCTTTCCTATATAGAATCTTATCCAGTTTCAATTTTCATAACAACTTCATTAGAACTATACAGGCATTATATAAAAAACCAACAGCTAAAATAAGGATTAACGGTAATTTATCATCATCTTTTGAGCTGGAAAGAGGATGTCGTCAGGGCTGCCCCCTGTCTCCACTGCTCTTTGCAATCTTCATAGAACCTCTGAGCCAATGGATAAGACAAAATCAAGAAATTCAAGGTATTACACTTGGTCAGAAGGAACATAAAATAGCACTCTTTGCTGATGACATTTTAATATACCTGGGGCAGCCGGACACTTCTTTACCAGAACTAATCTCAGTTTTTTCAGACTATGGAGATTTATCGGGGTACAAATTAAACATGCATAAAACCCAAGTTTTAACATTCAACTATGACCCAAATCATTATTCACTAAGTGAACTCAAAACTAACTGGGAGTTGGAATCTATGAAATTTCTGGGGGTCAATATCCCGAAACAACTCAACAAAATTATAACACTAAACTATGATCCACTGGTGACAAAAATAAAATCTGACCTAGCAAGATGGAATATGATACCATTCTTAGGTACTGCACAAAGAATTGAAGCAGTCAAAATGAATATACTTCCACATCTTCTATACCTTTTCCAAACAATACCGGTGGAACCTCCCAAAAAAACATGGCAGGAGCTGGACAGAAGTATCTCAAGATTCATATGGCAGGGCAAGAGACCTAGAATCAGATATAGAACCTTACAGCTAAACAAAGACAAAGGTGGGCTCACGCTGCCAAATATCAGGGACTATTTTAAAGCCGCACAAATTAAAACTTTAATAGAGATACACTACTGTTCAAAAGTTTGGGGTCAATTAGAAATTTCCTTATTTTTGAAAGAAAAGCACTGTTTTTTCAATGAAGATAACTTTGAACTAATCAGAAATACACTCTAATACCTAATATACTGTACATTGCTAATGTGGTAAATGACTATTCTAGCTGCAAATGTCTGGTTTTTGGTGCAATATCTACATAGGTGTATAGAGGCCCATTTCAGCAACTATCACTCCAGTGTTCTAATGGTACAATGTGTTTGCTCATTGCGTCAGAAGGCTAATGGATGATTAGAAAACCCTTGTGCAATCATGTTAGCACAGCTGAAAACAGTTTAGCTGGTTAGAGAAGCTATAAAACTGACCTTCCTTTGAGCAGGTTGAATATCAGGAAAAAATTATTATTTCAAATACAAATCATTATTTCTAGCCTTGTCAATGTCTTGACTATATTTTCTATTCATTTTACAACTCATGGTGGTAAATAAGTGTGACTTTTCATGGAAAACACAAAATAATTGTCTGGGTGACCCCAAACTTTTGAACGGTAGTGTATGTAACCCAGTCTACACTGCACAATGGAAGGAGATCGAATGCCAAATAACAAGTGACATCCCCCTACAGGCGATAATAGGGAACAATGCCTTACCTAAACTCTTGAATAACACTAACCCGTGGATAGAGACCCCGCTAAAAATTTGGTTTAAGATAGGGCTCTTTAGCTTGATTCTCTCTGACTATCGACTTCTGCAATGGATTGCCTATGATCAAGACTTTACCCCCAATAAAACAGACACTAGATTTAAAGAGTGGAAAGAGAAAGGGCTGATAAAATATTACGATTTTTTTAAGGGGCAAACTTTAAGAAGTTTTGAAGATTTGAAAAAACAAGGTCTAATAAATCAAGATCTTTACAGGTTCTTTCAGCTTAGACACCACATAAACAATATACTTAAAAAGGAGGATTTGGAAAGGGCCCAGTCAGGTGTTCTGAAGGTCTTCTTAATGGCATATAAAGGGATCCCATGGATCAGATACATTTCTAAAATATACCAAGGTCTTCAAGACTTAAAAGGAGACAACACATCATATATAAAAGAGAGATGGGAAAAAGAGGGGAATTTCACTTTACAATTGGAAATATGGGAAAAGCTAAATAAACAGCAATGGAAAAGTACCTCATCCCTGCAGTGGAGAGAATTTGGATGGAAAAATTTGGTAAGATTTTTCAGAACGCCTGCACAAAACAAATTTACCCCAAAGGGGTTGAACTGTTTGCGCTTGTGTGGTGAAAAGACTGCAAATCATTTTCATGTGTTTTGGTCATGCCCAGTTATCCACCAATATTGGACCAATGTACAGACAATATTGGGGAAAATATTCAAAATAACAGTTCCCTTTTCTTTTGTAACTTTGTATTTGGGTTTACTACCGGACTCACTGGAAAGACGAGGAGATAAATACTTATTCAATGTTTTAATATTGGTAAGTAAAAAAGCCCTAACTAAAAAATGGATGCTGTCCTACACCTGAAGATTGGATTAACGTGATTCAAGACATTTACCCGATGGAAAAGTTGACATTCGCACTGAGACAGGACATGGATGGGTTCATGAACTTTTGGCAACCCTGGATCGCATATGTGTCTTCCATTAGATCTAATCTTTGACAAATACCATTTCAGTAATGGTCCCGCTCTTTGTTCCAACGCTACTCAGATGCTCTTTCACTTTTAATTACTTAATTTTCTGTTTGTTTGTTTTTTGCTGTTCTGTTTGTTTGTTAAAAAAAAAACAAGGGGTGTTGTAATAATTATCCTACCAATGTTGTCAAATAGCAAAAAATAAGGGAACATGTGAGGAAAATGTAAACAATGCAATGCTGTAATGACCTGTATACCCTTTACAAAAACTTAAATTAAAAAAAAAAAAGAAGTGTAAACAACAGTGGACTGAGTACGCAGCCTTGAGGTGATCTGGTGCTCAGCGTGACAGAGTTGGAGTTGTTGTTTCCAACCTGGACAGACTGAGGTCTCTCAGTCAGGAAATCCAGGATCCAGAGACATGTGGCGGTTCAGACCAAGAAGGGGTAATTTCTCCATCAGTCTCTGGGGAATAATGGTGTTGAATGCTGAACTGAAATCAGTGTACAGGAGTCTGGTGTAGGTGTCTTTCTGATCCAGGTGGGTGATGACAGAGTGTAGGGTGGTGACTATAGCATCCTCCGTGGAGCGGTTTGAACGATATGCAAACTGGAGCGGGTCATGTGATGCAGGGAGGCAGGCTGTAATGTGTGGTTTGACAAGCCGTTCAAAACACTTCATCACAATTGGTGTCAGTGCAACAGGACAATAGTCATTCAAACAGGACACAACTGGTTTCTTTGCCACCGGTACAATGATAGAGGTTTTGAAGCATCTGGGAACGATGGGCTGACTCAGGGAGATGTTATAAATATCAGTCAGGACATCCGCCAACTCGCTCGCGCAGTCTCGGAGCACACGTCCCTGGATGTTGTCCGGACCTGCAGCTTTACGTGGGTCGTCGCTGGTTAGGGTCCTCCGTGTGTCCGCTGTGTTGATGGTAAAAGCTGGTCCGATCGATGGTGGGGGTGGGCCAGCCCTCCCTCTGATTGTCGGGTTTGATGCTTCAAAACGTGCAAAGAAGTTGTTGAGCCTGTCTGGAAGCGAAGCGTTGTCATCATCGACCCCCTGCCTAGACTTACAGTGGGGAAAAAAGAATTTAGTCAGCCACCAATTGTGCAAGTTCTCCCACTTAAAAGATGAGAGAGTTCTCCAATTTTCATCATAGGTATACCTCAACTATGAGAGACAAAATGAGAAAAAAAAAATCCAGAAAATCACATTGAAGGATTTTTAATGAATTAATTGGTAAATTCCTCAGTAAAATAAGTATGTGGTCACCTACAAACAAGCAAGAGTTCTGGCTCTCACAGACCTGTAACTTCTTCTTTAAGAGACTCCTCTGTCCTCCACTCGTTACCTCTATTAATGGCACCTGTTTGAACTCATTATCAGTATAAAAGACACCTGTCCACAACCTCAAACAGTCAGACTCCAAACTCCACTATGGCCAAGACCAAAGACCTGTTAAAGGGCACCAGAAACAAAATTGTAGACCTGCACCAGGCTGGGAAGACTGAATCTGCAATAGGTAAGCAGCTTGGTGTGAAGAAATAAACTGTGGGAGCAATTATTAGAAAATGGAAGACATACAAGACCACTGATAATCTCCCTCGATCTGGGGCTCCACGCAAGATCTCACCCCGTGGGGTCAAAATTATCACGAGAACGGTCAGCAAAAATCCCGGAACCACATGGAGGGACCTAGTGAATGACCTGCAGAGAGCTGGGACCAAAGTAACAAAGGCTACATCAGAAACACACTACGCCCCCAAGGACTCAAATCCTGCAGTGCCAGACGTGTCCCCCTGCTTAAGCCAGTACATGTCCAGGCCCGTCTGAAGTTTGCTAGAGAGCATTTGGATGATCCAGAAGAGGATTGGGAGAATGTCATATGGTCAGATGAAACCAAAATAGAACTTTTTGGTAAAAACTCAACTTGTCGTGTTTGGAGGAGAAAGAACACCATTGTAGAGGAGCTGAAATAACGAGGCGATTTTTGTATTAAAAACAGGGTTTTTAATGAATAGCTCTTCTATCGAGTCTCATCAGGTGTAGAGCTTGGCAGAAGGCAAGAGAATGATCTCTGCTCCGCTCGCTGGTTAAATACAAGCACACATAGAGCCACACATTGAAAAAGCTGACATCAGAGCCACACATTGAAAAAGCTGACATCTCCCCGTTATCTTAACCCCCCATTGTTCTGCTATCTCCTCTCCTTGTCTTGGGAGGTGATGGGAACTCCTCCTCTCGCCTTAGGGGGTAAAGGTGTCAAGTCCGTCTCCGCCGCCACGTCTTGGGAGGTCCATTGTCTTTAACCCGGCGGGGGAGATCCTTTGTCCTTTCTAGGTGTGAAGTTCCTTACATATGCTGTCACAAAACATTTCCACTTGTTCTAACATATGTAGATATGGGATATAAGAGTCATATATACCACAGGCCCCCCAAACACTAGGAAAGGACACAGAAAGAATCACAGTCTAAGATAATAACTATGAAATACTACATGTTACAACTGTTGCCACAGGAGAAGTTTTCTAGCAGCCATGCTCCTAAGAAAGTTCAGTGGTAAACATAACAGCATAGTGAAATCATAAGTAGCCTTAAACTGTTGTAGCACAATTAGTGAATAATTGCGGGGTGGTTGGTATCAGTCCCTGTGCTGTCTGGGCTTTATTCTTCTCCCAAAACTGCTGTAGGTTGGCTTAGGTGTCCCACTGGGACCTTCTCGTGGTGAATCTGCATTGTGGGAAGGAAAGACATTATTTGTTCCCTGCCTGGGGGCTGAGACTTTTCCTCTGGGGGGAACCACGCCGAGGTGCTCGTGCCAACTGTGCAGGTTCGTCTCTCAGCAAGAAGGCAGGTTTGAGTCTGTCAACACTGACCACTTCCTTTCTGTCCCCATAATCAAGCACAAAGTGTTTGTCACCATTTTCCAGCACTCTGAACGGGCCATCGTAAACTGGGCGTAACGTTGGTTTAATGGCTTCATGCTTAACAAAAACAAACTCAGCGTTTTTTAAAGTTTGAGGAACAAAAACTCGTGGAAAAGAGTGATGAGCTGGACCGTGGAGGGAATCCGGTCCACTGCTGCCTAAAAACCTTGGGACTGGAAGGTGTCCTGGTTCTGGGTTCTCTGGTAAAAATTCTCCTGGGAGTCTGATAGGCTGGGCAAAAACTAATTCTGCAGGAGAAGCGTCTAAATCCTTTTTAGGTGCTGCACGCAACCCCAATAAAACCCAGGGAAGTTTATTTACCCAATTTGTGTCCGTTAGTGAGGCCCTGAGGGCAGCCTTTAAGGACCTGTGAAAACGCTCGCATAACCCATTAGCCTGAGGGTGATAAGCGGTGGTGCGATGAATTGTTGCCCCTAAACTGTTAGACATGGCTGACCAGAGCTCTGAGATAAATTGAGGCCCTCTGTCTGACGTGATGTCTGATGGAACGCCGAAACATGCCACCCAGTTTGCTAGAAAAACGCGAGCGACTTCCTCCGCTGTGGTTGACGCTAGAGGGACTGCCTCTGGCCAGCGCGTGGTGCGGTCTATCATTGTTAACAGGTGTGTGAAACCTTGGGAGGAAGGTAGCGGCCCCACGAGGTCGACGTGAATGTGGTCGAATCTTCTAGCAGGAATTGGAAAAGGCTCCAGAGGGGCTTTTGTGTGTCTGTGTATTTTGGCGCGTTGACAAGGAATGCAAGTTTTTGCCCATTCTTTTACGTTTTTGCGCAGGCCTGGCCATACAAACTTTTCAGCAACCATTTTGACCGAGGCGCGCACACCTGGGTGCGCGAGGGAGTGAATTGCGTCGAAAATACGGCGGCGCCAAGCAGCTGGTACTAACGGGCGAGGTCGGCCGGTTGAAACGTCGCATATTAGGGGGGGGCACGCCGTCGCGCAACCCTTTTTTCTCCAGCCTTAACCCTGTTGGTCCAGACAGGAGCGCGCGCACGTCTGCATCACTGCTTTGTTCTTCCGCCATGGCTGCATAATCTATCCCATCCTGGATAGGTGCTGCGTATGTGTGTGCGTTAGTGAAGAGTTTCGCTGCTGAGGCGGTGTAATCTGTCTCCTCGTGCTCTGGCGGTGTCACAGCGCGAGAGAGACAGTCAGCTACTACGTTAAGTTTGCCTGCTACGTGTCGAATGTCTGTGGTGAACTCTGAAATCGCAGCTAGCTGTCTTTGTTGTCTGCCTGACCATGGTTCTGAAATTTTAGCCATAGCAAAAGTGAGCGGCTTATGGTCCACAAAAGCCGTGAAACTCCGCCCTTCTAACCAAAACTGGAAGTGGCGGATGGACAAATGAAGCGCCAGCAGCTCTCTGTCAAAAGTGCTGTATTTGCGTTCAGTTGGGTTTAGCGATTTGCTAAAGAATGCTAAAGGTTGCCAGACCCCACTGACAAGTTGTTCTACAACTGCCCCTATAGCCAGGTCTGAAGCATCTGTGGTTAGAGCAATGCGGGCTGAGGGATCTGGGTGGACTAACATTGTGGCGTTAGCTAGGGCGCTTTTTACTTCCGCGAAAGCGCGTTCGCGCTCCGGGGTCCATTCAACCGCGTTGGAAGCTTTCTTTTTTCTGAGCACGTCATATAGGGGTTGCATGAGCTGAGCTGCATGGGGGAGGAAACGGTTGTAAAAATTAACCATCCCCAAAAATTCCTGTAGCGATTTAACCGTTTGGGGCCGTGGAAAACCTTCTATCGCATGAACTTTGTCTGGAAGCGGAAATGCACCTTTTGGGGAGACTCTATGTCCCAAAAAATCAATTTGCGATACGCCAAATTTGCATTTGGCTGGATTGATTATTAGTCCATGCTCTTCCAGCTTCTGAAAAACAGTAGTGAGGTGCTGCTCGTGTTCTTCCTCGGATGAGCTGGCTACCAGCATGTCATCGAGGTAGACGAAGACAAAAGAAAGGTCGCGTAGGACAGCGTCCATCATCTGTTGAAAAGTTTGAGCAGCGCCTTTGAGGCCGAATGGCATTCGTAGGAATTCAAAAAGGCCGAAAGGGGTTATTACCGCTGTTTTAGGAATATCTTCAGCTCGGACTTGGACTTGGTGATAACCGCGGACTAAGTCTATTTTTGAAAAAATGCGCGCACCCGCTAAATGCAGTGAAAAGTCCTGAATGTGAGGAATGGGGTAGCGGTCATGCGCTGTAGCGTTGTTTAGCCTGCGGTAATCTCTGCACGGTCTCCAAGAACCGTCAGATTTCGGAACCATGTGAAGTGGTGAAGCCCAGGGGCTCTTCGAACGTCTAACAATGCCCAATTTTTCGAGAGCTGCAAATTCATCCTTTGCTATGTTGAGCTTGGCCGCGTCTAAGCGGCGAGCTTTGGCAAAAACAGGAGGTCCTTTTGTCAGAATGAAGTGTTTAACCCCATGTTTGGCTACAGTGGCTGAGAATTTGGGGGTTGTGAGTGCTGGAAATTGGGTGAGGAGTTGTTCAAACTTACCTCCCACTGTGGTGACGTTGGCCTGCACAGGTGGTGGAGAAACTCGAGCTGAACATGGAATAGAAGCAAAAGATAGTGCATTAACCAGGCGCCTATTTGCAAGATCCACTAATAACCCGTGTGCACACAGAAAATCTGCGCCTAACAAGTTAAAGCTCACCGCTGCTACAACAAATGTCCATCTGTAGCTGCGGCCGTGGATGAGGAGGTGCAGGCTCTTTTCCCCGAACGTGTCGATGTCAGAGCCGTTGGCTGCCGCTGCTCCGTTGCCCCGGGTGCCCATGGCTCGATCTGCGCGGGAGGGCATGACGAAACTCAGCTGAGCTCCCGTGTCGATGAGGAACTGCTTGCCTGTGTATCCATCCGTCACGTATAACAGCTTATTCTTCTCGCCGAGAACCACTGCTGTTAATGGCCCTCGGCTTTGGCGTTTCCACGACATCATAAACTTGCAGGGGGGAACGCATTTGCGGGCTTTCTCTGCGAAGCGGTGGTGATAATAGCAGACGTCATTCTGCTCGTTGCGCTTGGGCCGCGCCGCTGTCACCGTGGGTTGAGTCTCTCCAAGGCTCGGGGTGTCAGTTTTCAGATCTGCGGATGCCGCTGTGGGTGTCCGTTCTCTGCAGGCGTTGACGAGCCGGTAAGCCTCGTTGGCCAGTGTGCGGAAATCCTGATGATTATTGCACTTCATACTGGCGAGTGTCCCTCTCAACTGCGGTGGTAGTGTGCTGAGGAAAATGAATTGGAAAAGGAAATTATCATTATCCTCCTCCTTGAGTTGTAGCAAATCCTCCATGAGGGTCCTCGGATTGCTCCCTCTGTGGCCGTAGACCGCCAGGATCCTCTCGGCTCTTTCCTCCGCTGATGGGACATAATTTGCCACGATGGTCGCCTTGAGTGTCTCATATTTGTCCCGGGCTGGTGGTCGCCGGACCAAGCTCCGCACACACTTTGAAGTGGCGGAGTCGAGTTTGGAGACGATATGGTAAAACTTAATATCGTCTGCTGTGATGCCCGCCAGTATAAACTGGGCTTCAGCTTGCTGAAACCAAGAGGCGGGGTCTTCTCGCCAGAAGTCTGGCAGGTTGACAGCAACGGCGTTCGTGCACACCATCACTGTTGTGCCCGCCGGGTGAGAGTGCCTTGCCTCGGCACTCACGGCGGTGCTGGAGCTCGGTTGAGCTCTCTCAGTGCCCTCTGCCATGGGTAACAGCTGTCTGCTTGTTCCCTCGTCTGCGTCGTCGCTGGCGTATGCCCGAGTCACCATGGATGAGCAGCTTGAAGAACGCCTCCGGTCCATATTCTCGCGTCAAGGTCACCAGTGTAGAGGAGCTGAAATAACGAGGCGATTTTTGTATTAAAAACAGGGTTTTTAATGAATAGCTCTTCTATCGAGTCTCATCAGGTGTAGAGCTTGGCAGAAGGCAAGAGAATGATCTCTGCTCCGCTCGCTGGTTAAATACAAGCACACATAGAGCCACACATTGAAAAAGCTGACATCAGAGCCACACATTGAAAAAGCTGACATCCCCCCGTTATCTTAACCCCCCATTGTTCTGCTATCTCCTCTCCTTGTCTTGGGAGGTGATGGGAACTCCTCCTCTCGCCTTAGGGGGTAAAGGTGTCAAGTCCGTCTCCGCAGCCGCGTCTTGGGAGGTCCATTGTCTTTAACCTGGCGGGGGAGATCCTTTGTCCTTTCTAGGTGTGAAGTTCCTTACATATGCTGTCACAAAACATTTCCACTTGTTCTAACATATGTAGATATGGGGTATAAGAGTCATATATACCACACCATACCTACTGTGAAGCATGGGAGTGGAAGCATCATACTTTGGGGCTGTTTTTCTGCAAAGGGACCAGGACGACTGATCCGTGTAAAGGAAAGAATGAATGGGGCCATGTATCGTGAGATTTTGAGTGAAAACCTCCTTCCACCAGCAAGGGCATTGAAGATAAAACGTAGCTGGGTCTTTCAGCATGACAATGATCCCAAACACACCTCCCGGGCAACGAAGGAGTGGCTTTGTAAGAAGCATTTCAAGGTCCTGGAGTGTCCTAGCCAGTCTCCAGATCTCAACCCCATAGAAAATCTTTGGAGGGAGTTGAAAGTCTGTGTTGCCCAGCGACAGCCCCAAAATATCACTGCTCTAGAGGAGATCTGCATGGAGGAATGGGCCAAAATACCAGCAACAGTGTGTGGAAAACCTTGTGAAAACTTACAGAAAACGTTTGACCTCTGTCATTGCCAACAAAGGGTATATAACAAAGTATTGAGATGAACTTTTGTTATTGACCAAATACTTATTTTACCGAGGAATTTACCAATTAATTCATTAAAAATCCTTCAATGTGATTTTCTGGATTTTTTTTTTTCCTCAATTTGACTCTCATAGTTGAGGTATACCTATGATGAAAATTGGAGACCTCTCTCATCTTTTAAGTGGGAGAACTTGCACAATTGGTGGCTGACTAAATACTTTTTTACCCCACTGTATAGCCCGTCAGTGTCTGAACCCCCTGCCACATCTGCTTGGTGTTCCTAGTGTCACAGAGGTGTCCCTGGATTTTCGTTGCATAGGTGCGCTTTGCCGCCTTAATTCCCTTTGAGAGCGCAGACCTGGCTGAGCGGAGGGCAATCCTGTCCTTCGCTCTGAAGGCTGCATCTCTGGCTGTAAGCAGCGAGCGCACCTCTGCGGTCATCCAGGGCTTGTGGTTTCCCCGCATAGTGATTGTCTTCACTGTAGTGACATCCTCTGTGCACTTCGCGATGTAGCTGGTGACCGTTTCAGCATTTAGATTAGATTAGATTAGATTAGATTCAACTTTATTGTCATTACACATGTATGAATACAAGGTAACGAAACACAGTTTAGCATCCAATCAGAAGTGCAAAGGACAGCAGTGCAGTATATACGATAATTAACAGTATGTGCAATTTAAGCAAATATATGCAAATATATGCAGCAGTGCAGAAAGTTAAGAGTACTGTTATGTGCAAATAATGTATACTTACATAGCATACTCCTCCACATCTGTCTTGTCTTCCTGGGAGGCTGCTATTTTGACGACCTCCCAGTCTGTGTGCAGAAAACAGTCTTTCAGTGCAGAGGTTGCACTCTCTGGCCAAATCCTGATTTGTTTCACTGCTGGCCTGCTGCGCTTCAATAAGGGTTTGTAGGCAGGCACCAGCATCACGGATATGTGGTCAGAAAGGCTGAGGTGGGGGCGGGGTATAGCCTTATATGCATCTGTGTTTGTGTACACTAAGTTCAACATATTCTCTCCTCTGGTCTTAAAGTCTACACATTGTTTAAACTTGGGGAGCACAGTCTTTAACCCTTTAAGGTCCGCACCAAGAAAAAAGCAATGGAAAAAGTTTTTCTTTGCATTTTTTACTCACTTAGGATAGCAATGACAACAATCAACTGTTTTTCCAAAATCAGACCCCACAGTTTTTTAGATATAGGCGTCTACCAAACGGTTGAGAGGTCTGTTCATAGTAAAAGTATTTTATACCTTTAAATGCATACAAAAAAACATTAAGAACAAGTCAAATAAATTGCTAATTTTCTTCAACAAATGAGTAGAATTTGCTCATGGGTTAGGGTTAGGGACTGCTCAAACACGCAGTGCCATCTAGAGGATTTTTTTAGCATAGCACAACTAAACCAAGTGGCAGAGATGGCTCATTCAGGTTGAGTTAAGCTCAATGCATTATTCAATGAGATATTGTGACTCGAAGTGTGGTCGACTAAACGGTTGTGCAGAACCTTAAAGGGTTAAGCTGATGTGGTTAAAATCCCCTGCAACCACCACAAAACTGTCCGGATGTGAAGTTTGTATTTCACTAATAGCATCGTGCAGTTCCCCGAGTGCCTTCTTAACATTAGCGTTAGCGCTCGGTGCGAAGTAAACAGCCGCTACAAACACGTTGCTGAATTCCCTCAGCAGATAATATGGCCAACAATTTACAATAAGGGACTCCGCCAACGGAGAGCAGTGTTTAGATACTAATATGGCATTAACGCACCAGTTTTTGTTAACATAGATGCATAGCCCCCCCCCCCCCCCCCCCCCCCCCCGGCTCTTTCCGGAGCTTGCCGTTTCTCTGTCTGCCCAGAACAATGTCGTATCTTCTAGTTGAATGGCCTCGTCAGGGATGTTGTCGTGGAGCCATGTCTCCGTGAACGCAAGCACACAGCAGTCCCTCCACTCTCTCCGGGTTTCTCTCAGCAGACGCAGCTCGTCCAGCTTGTTGTCGAGGGAGCGGATATGTTAGAGAGAAGGAGCGACAGTACTGCTGGTCTGGAGAGGTTAGCCTTTAGCCTAGCATTGATCCCGGCCCTTTTTCCACGCTTTTGCTTGCGTTCACACCGTCTGCGCTTCCTCCTGTCTCGGGTTCCTTCCAGCGGGGACTCCGCCAGAATTCCATGCTGGCATAGAATGTCCAAATTACAACCGAGCACCGCAATTTTTGCAACGTGCAGTACCTTGATGTTTAATAAGGTCTCCCGGTTGTAAGTTTTACAGAATGTACGTCTGGGAAAACACTCAAAACGTTCACACTCGCTGATGCCAAGAGGGGCCGCTGCGTCCATGTGCGCCACCGCACGCATGTACCTGGGTGTACATGGGTACAGGTACCTGGGTGTTCATCTGAACAATAAACTAGACTGGTCACACAATACCGACGCACTCTGCAAGAAGGGACAGCACAGGCTGTTCCTACTGAGGAGGCTCAGGTTTTTTGGTATACAAGGGGTGCTCCTGAAGACATTCTATGACACGGTGGTGGCATCAGCCATCACTTTTGGAGTGGTCTGCTGGGGCAACGGCATTACAGCAGCCGATAGGAAGAGACTGAACAAACTAATCAAGAAAGCTAGCTCTGTCCTGGGGAAACGCCTTGACCCAGTGGAGGAGATAGGAGAGAGAAGGATGGTGACTAAACTGTCATCACATATTCATTCCATCTAGCTACAATACTCTGCACTGTTTATATACTCATATATTTATTCCATCCAGCTACAATACTCCACACTGTTTATATACTCATATATTTATTCCATCTAGCTACAATGCTCTGCACTTACAAAAAAAAATATATTTTTGTAACCCTGTGTTATCATCATTCTATATCTTTGTATAAGGAGTTCTGAACAACTCCTTATGGGTGAAAAAATTATCTGCCCTTGGACTGTGTCCTCTTGGCGTCTTTTGCATTTAAAACTTCTCCAAGTAGACTTCCGGGAAGATGGCGGAGAGACATAACGCTTAAACAGAGAACTCTCCCTATTCGGATTAAAAATCTTTGGTAAATGGCCAACTCGACATAAATGGATCAATAAACCAAGGGATGAAAACACGAAGAATCCGGGCACATGGACAAAAGCAGGGTAAAACTAAAGAATCCCTCTTCAACAATGCAGGAGAAATCGCTGAACACGAGGCCCAAAAAAACAAGGTGACTACAACAGGGAAAATGGAGGACGCCAAACTCGATATTATGAACACTGGCTTCACCAATATAAGTAAAGACAAAAAAGACTTCAAGCGACAACTCCAACAAGATTTAACAGCTCTTAAGGAAGAACTGAAAAAAGAGATGAAGGAGGAAATTATGGGCCTCCGAAAAGAAATGGAACGCAAGCTAGCGGAAACAATGGAGGAACTGCGCACTCAACGAGCGTGTATGGCAGAAGCACAGGCTCGAATATCAGATTTGGAAGACTGGAAGACCGAGGCAAGCGAGCGGCTGCAGACCCTGATGGCACAAACACAGAGGATGCAGGAAAAAATAACCAACCTGGAGAGCAGGTCCAGGCGGAGCAATATACGCATCTTCGGGATTCCGGAGGGCATTGAAGGCAACTCGATGACGAAATTCATAGATCAATTCTTAAAAAAAGAGCTTGAGCTGCCCGATGAAACAGACCTGCAGATCCAACGAGCGCACAAAGCCTTGGCACAGAACCCGAACCCAAACTCTACACCCAGGTCAGTTGTGGTAAACTTTTTAAAATACGACGTAAAGGAAAGAATCCTGACACAAGCGTGGAAAAAAAAATACGAGTCGGCGACAAACAGATATTCTTTGACCATGACTACCTGACAGAAATTGTGCAGCAGCGAAAGAAATATGACAACATTAAAAAAATGCTGAAAGAGAAAAAAATTAGATTCCAAACGCCGCTAACGAAGATGAGAATTCATTGGGAGGACGGCGTGAAAACCTACAACACGGCCAGAGAGGCAGCGCGGGACATGACAGAGCGAGGCTTTGTGGTGAGCGTACCGGAGGAAGCGGCTGGAGCAGCGACGGCACGGAACGCATCGCGACAGCCGGAGTGGAGGCGAGTGAGCGGCAGAGGGCGGGAGACGGACGTGGCGCACCGGGCCCAAGAAAAACTGCAAGGCTTTCAACGGAAAGCCTAGATTATAACAAAGATTAAGAAGGACACAGAAGAAATGAAGGCCAAGAAGACAAGGTAAAAGAGAAACAAACGGCTAGGAGAGGTTTAAGTGATTTTTGTTGGACATTTCTAGACTAATGACTATTACTTGGATAGTAAATACAGGTCTAGGGAGGGCCCCTCACTTGGTGAGGACATTCCCTCCACCTACCAACAGGGACCAGTGGGCAGAAGAAAGGCCCAAAGTACGGAGGTCGAGATTCGTTAATGTGTTTTTGTACAAATATGTGTTAGTTTTGTTGTTAAAGGGGTTAGGAGCACAAGTTAAAAAATGGAAAAACATGAATATGGTTAAAAATCTTAAGATAATGACATTAAACGTGAATGGTCTGAACTCACCTGTTAAAAGGGAAAGAATAATAAGAAAATTCAAGAAGGAAAAAGCCGAAATTATATTTATGCAAGAGACACATTTGAACAAGACAGAACATGAGAAACTAAAGAGATTTGGCTATAAGAACTCCTACTACAGTTCATTTAAAGGTGAACTGAACTGAACGGCATTGAACGGCACTGGGTGATAGTACATACAATTATAAAGATAATTTATCATTGGCACCCCCTCCACAAATCCCGGAATCTTGGAGAAAATCGCGATTTAGAATTTCCCGCCCTGAAAAATCAGACAAATCCGCCGAAGCGCAGCCGGAGTTCCGCATGACGTCACGAGTGTGACCCAGTCCTCATGTTTACCATTGCGAGCACGTCGACACTGGTTGTTTTTGGTGCATTTTGTCGTGATAGTCGACTACAAAACACTTCCAACACCTGGGAAGATCTGTTCAGTGGCCAAGGAAAGCTGTCATGGCGACGAAAGAAAAGAAAAGGGGAGGAAAAGCGACCGGGAAGCGATGCGTTTCTAGATATACAGTGATCCATCACTTATCGCGTTTAATGGGGACCAGAACCGACCGCAAAAAGTGAAAAACCGCGAAGTAGTGTCACCCCCCCCCCAAGGGCGTCACAAGCACTATTTTGCACAAAAAGGCACAAGAGAACAGCGAAAAGTGCCACTATGCAACACGAGCGATAAAGAAGGCGCTCTGCAGGGAGAGAAGCTGAGTAAAACGTCTCGGCCAGTCAGCTTGCGAGGTGAAACGTCTCGGCCAAGCAGCTTGCGAGATTCCCGAGCAGTGAAGAGGTGGGCGGAGAGGAGTGGAGCGGTGGTCAGAGAGGTAGATTTTGAGCTGTGCGGGCTCTCCGTGTTGATACCTGATGTTCTAATGAGAAGGCAGGGAGACTACATTAGAACATCAGGTATCAACACGGAGAGCCCGCTCTCCCCGGCTCCCCAGCCCGCTCGGGAATCTCGCAAGCTGATTGGCCGAGACGTTTTATCTCGCAAGCTGATTGGCCGAGACGTTTTACCCAGCCTATACCCAGCGAAGGAAGACCGCATTAAACGCGATAAGTGAGGGATAACTGTAATAAGTTGGAAAAATGCTGATTTTTTTTTCCCTTTCTTTTTTATTGTTAATTTTCCTTATCCTGACACCCCAAACATGCCAAAGTAAAGACTCACCATTCTGTATTCAATAAGCGACTCTCCACCCCATCACTGCTGCGGTCTGAGTCGGTGCTGGAATCCCCCGAAAATTCTGGCTCTAATCTGTACGGTTCGATGCCTCCCTCGCTCTCTTCCTGTTCACTTGACACTCCTGCATCCTCCTCTGTCTTGTCACCGATCCTGAATGCCTCTTCACTCTGAAAACTCTGGTGTTCTTGACTGCTGGAACTGCTATCATCTGCCATTGTTGTTTTGATAAGGCTCACACTCGTGACGTCACGCAGCGTCGTCTGCACTACTTCCGGTTTGTTTGGCACTGCCAGCCAGAGACAAAAGTTTATCGGCTTATAGCTTGGCCATCGCACGGCCTAAAAATTTCTTTTATGTGTTGAAAAATACAATAGGTAATAAGGAATTAATCTGCTATTCTACTTTTTTGGCAAAAAGGTGAGTTCAGTTCACCTTTAAAGGAGGAACTAAAAGGGGGGTTATGATACTAATTTCAAATAAAATACAATTTGAATGTGAACAAGAAATCCAAGATAAAGAAGGCAGATATGTAATAATAATAAAGGGAAGAATAGATGGTATGCAGATCACATTAGTGAACATCTATATGCCCCACCAGAAAGTGACAAGGGTTTTTTTCAACAACTGTTTGATCTCATAGCAACACACAGTGAAGGAGTCCTAATTTGTGGAGGAGATTTAAATGCCATCATGGATCATGAAGTTGACACAACAAGTGTTAAGAAGACAAAAAAACATGTAACAAAGTTCATAAGAACCTCACTGGCAGAAATGGGTATGGTAGACATATGGAGGGACCTGCACCCACTCGAAAAAGATTATACACATTATTCAGCAGTCCATAAAGTACACTCTAGAATAGATTACTTCCTTATGAATGAAGGTGACAGACACAGGGTGAGAAATTGTCGGATTGGAGGGGCAGAAATATCAGATCATAATCCTATATACATGGAAATATATTTAAACAATAGAAAACGACTAACAACATGGAAACTTAATGTAGGACTATTAAATGATGAGAAAATGAAAGAAAGAATAAAGGTAAACATAAATGAGTATATCGAGGAGAATGATAATGGAGAAGTGGACCCAGCAATACTATGGGATGCACTAAAAGCCGTGTTAAGAGGTAAATTAATCGTTGAATCAGGAAAAGCAAAAAAGTCTAAACTGGAATCATATGAACAAAGATGTAAGAGACTGAGGGAATTAGAACGTAAACATCAAAGCACAAATGACCCAAAAATATATCAAGAAATTAAGGAAGAAAAAAATAAAGATAAAAGAAATACAAATAGATGAAATTGAAAGGAAAAATAGATATTTAAAACAAAAATATTATGAAACGGGGCCAAAGCCCACAAAACTGCTGGCAAAACGGTTAAGAAAACAACAAACAGTGAATAATGTTTATAAGATTAAGGACCCCATCACAAATAAAACCACAGTTACCCCAGAAAACATCGAAGAAATATTCCATAAATTCTATCAAGAACTATACTCGCAACCTGAAGAGACAAATGTTAAGGATATTAAAAAATTTCTATGCACATTGGACTTGCCATCAATAGGAAACCAACAAAATGAAAAGCTAACAGCAGAAATAACAACACAAGAGATTAAAGATGTGATTAAGTCACTTAAAAATGGTAAATCACCAGGTAGTGATGGATACCTGTCTGAATTTTATAAACTGTTTATAGAAGAACTCACGCCACAGCTCCTAAAGTCATTTAATTGGACATTAAACAACAACAAAATACCTCCATCATGGAACAAAGCCATTATTTCAGTTATTTTAAAGCCAGGGAAAGATAGGGAACAATGCGGAAACTATAGGCCAATCTCTTTATTAAATGTGGGTTATAAAATATATACAACAATTATCTGTAAACGAATAAAGACATTCTTGACGGAATTGATAGAGGATCATCAAACTGGTTTCATAGAGGGATGCCAAACACATGACAATATCAGGAGAACAATGCATATAATTACTCAAATACATAAAGAAAAGAAAAGCGCAGTAATAATGAGTTTAGACGCAGAAAAAGCATTTGATAGGGTTAATTGGATGTTCCTATATAATGTGCTGGAACGCTTTGGATTTAACGAAAAATCAGTACAATGCATAAAGACACTGTATCAAAAACCTGTGGCAAGAATCAAGATAAACGGTAGCTTAACAGACAAAGTAAATATACAAAGATCAACTAGGCAGGGATGCTGCCTATCGCCCACCTTGTTTGCTCTGTTTATAGAGCCACTGGCTCAAGCGATGCAACAAAATAAGAAATTAAAAGGTGTAACAATAATGGGAGCGGAACACAAGATTGGGCTATTTGCAGATGATATTATAGTTTACCTTGAACAACCAGATGAATCAATAATGGAAATGATGGACTTGATAGAAAATTTTGGAAATATTATCAGGATACAAGATAAACATAACAAAAACACAAATACTGACATTCCACTATAACCCTTTAAACCAGATAACTGATAAGATCAAACTAAACTGGAAACAAAAAGAAATAAAATACCTTGGAGGGAACATACCTAAAGATTTAAGCAAAATCTATAAAGCAAACTATGATAGGTTAGAACAAGAAATAAAAAAAAGATATTAATAGATGGTCAATCTTAAATATGGATCTGAATTCAAAAATTAAGACAGTCAAAATCAGCATACAACCTAGACTGCTTTACCTCTTCCAGGCTCTACCAACAGAGATTCCTGGTGCCCAGTTCTCAAAGTGGGACAGGATGATATCGAGATTTGTTTGGGGAGGTAAAAAGCCAAGAGTGAAATATAAAACTCTCCAATTACCAAAAGAGAAAGGAGGCATGGGTCTACCGAGTCTAAAGGAATATTACTACTCAGCACAAATAAGATATATCATATGTTGGTGCGACAGAGGATATGTTATTGACCAAATACTTATTTTACCGAGGAGTTTACCAATTAATTCATTAAAAATCCTTCAATGTGATTTTCTGGATTTTTTTTTCTCTTATTTTGTCTCTCATAGTTGAGGTATACCTATGATGAAAATTGGAGACCTCTCTCATCTTTTAAGTGGGAGAACTTGCACAATTGGTGGCTGACTAAATACTTTTTTACCCCACTGTACATCATAGCTTAATATATGATGACCCGTATAAACACATGAATCATCCCATTGCACAAAGGAGGACTATCAGGAGCAGAGTGAAAATGTGAGGTACCAGTTAGTCTGTAAGGTGCAGTGTGGCAGCATAGCTATGACCAGAGTACAACATCATAGTGAGTTATTGTACAGTGAAATTGCATGTGGCAGGAAAGATTTCCTGTACCTGGCTGTACGACAGCGAAGCTGTAGTAGTCTACTGGAGAAAGTGCTTCAGTGTTTATCTAGTGTGTGGTGGAGGGGGTGATCAGGATTGTCCATGATGGATCGCAGTTTATTTAGTGTTCTCCTCTCCACCACTGTCTCAAAGGTCTCCGGTCTGAGACCAATTACAAAGCCAACCCTCTTGAATAACAACCATGATAGACAAAAACGCATCAATCACGGCAGCGTGCGAGTCCCCTTTGCTGCCGGTAAGTGAGGAATTTCTGTGTTTTTTAAATATTGTACTGATTTCGTGTTCATATTCTTTGAAGATAAGATGATGAGGTACCTCTATACAAAAAACAGTGTCAAAAGACTGAACCATTCTTTGTGTAAATACGTCCAAAGTCAAGTTTTGACTGAGTTATGGAATTTAAAGAGTTGCCATGACATTATGCAAATTAGATCCATCCATCCATCCATCCATCTTCTACCGCTTTTCCGGAGGTCCGGGTCGCGGAGGCAGCAGTTCAAGCAGAGAAGCCCAGACTTCCCTCTCCCCAGCCACCTGCTCCAGCTCTTCAGAGGGGATACCAAGGCGTTCCCAGACTAGCTGGGAGACATAGTCTCTCCACCGAGTCCTGGGTCTGCCCCGGGGTCTCCTCCCAGTGGGACGTGCCTGAAACACCTCAAGTGGGAGGCGTCCAGGAGGCATCCTAATCAGATGCCCATACCACCTCAACTGACTCCTTTCAATGTGGAGGAGCAGCCCTCCCCCCTCATGGATCGTCACCTTATCGTGGTGGGGGGGTTTGCGTGCCCCAGTGATCCCAGGAGCTATGTTGTCCGGGGCAATTTGCCTCTGATAGGGTCTCCCAAGACAAACTGGTCCTGGGTGAAGGGCCAGACGAAGAACGATCCAACAGACTCTCATGATAAATTGTATATCAAGGATTCAGTGTACCCCGCCCGGTATGGGGTTACCGGGGCCCCACCCTGGAGCCAGGCCTGGGGGAGGGGCTCGAAGGCTAGCGTCTGGTGGCCGGGTTTCCACCCATGGGACCCGGCCGGGCTCAGCCCGAAGGAGTTACATGGGTCCGCCCTCCAGTAGGTTCACCACCTGCAGGAGGGATCATGGAAGTCCGGTGCTATGTGGATTAGGTGGCAGTCAAAGGCGGAGACCTTGGCGGACTGATCCCAGTCATCTAATGCAAATTAGATGCATAAACTTATTCCTATCTGAAACTTTGGATCATATTTTACACCTTTCTAATTGACAGTAAGCCATTATCTCTTACCACTTTCAAGTTATAGCTTTGGAAATCTGAACTATTTGACTGACAAAAAATATTTACCACTCTTGACCACTAGGGGTTGTGTCACAATTTGGCGACAGACACACTCAAAGGGTTAACATCTCTTGAGAGATCTGAAAATGGCTGTGCACCAACACTTCCCATCCAACCTGATGGAGCTTGAGAGGTGCTGCAAAGAAGACTGGGTGGAACTGGCCAAAGGATGGTGTGAAAAAGTGTTTGCATCCTTCCTGATTTCTCATGTTTTTGTATGTCACAATTAAATGTTTCAGATCATCAAACAAATTTAAATATGAGAGAAAAATAACACAAGTAATCACAGAATGCAGTTTTTAAATGAAGGTGTTTATTATGATGAAATAAAAATCCAAACCTACATGACCCTGTGTGGAAAAGGGGATTGCTTCCAAAACCAAATAACTGGTTGGGCCACCCTTACCAGCAACAACTACACTGAAGCGTTTGTGATAACTGGCAGTGAGTCTTTTACAGCGCTGTGGAGGAATTTTAGCCCACTCATCTTTGCAGAATCGTTGTAATTCAGCCACATTGGACGGTTTTGGAGCATGAACCGCCTTTTTTAAGGTCATGCCACACCATCTCAATCAGATTCAGGTCAGGACTTTGACTAGGCCACTCCAAAGTCTTCATTTTGTTTTTCTCAAGCCATTCAGAGGTGGACTTGCTGGTGTGTTTTGGATCATTGTCCCGCTGCAGAGCCTAAGTACGGTTCAGCTTGAGGCCACGAACAGATGGCTGGACATTCTCCTTCAGGATTTTTTGGCAGAAAGCAGAATTCATGGTTCCATTTACCACAGCAAATCTTCCAGGTCCTGAAGCAGCAAAAAAGCCCCAGACCCTTTCACTACCACCACCATATTTTACTGTTAGTATGATGTTCCTTTTCTGAAATGCTGTGTTACTTTTCTGCCAGATGTAATGGGACACACACCTTCCAGAAAGTTGAACTTTTGTCTCATCAGTCCACAGAGTATTTTCCCAAAAGTCTTGGGGATCATCAAGATGTTTTCTGGCAAAACTGAGACAAGCCTCTATGTTCTTTTTGCTCAGCAGTGGTTTTCGTCTTGAAACTCTGCCATGCAGGCTATTTTTGCCCAGTCTCTTTCTTATGGTGGAGTCATGAACACTGACCTTAACTGAGGCAGTTGAGGCCTGCAGTTCTTTGGATGCTGTTGTGGGGTCTTTTGTGACCTGTTGGATGAGTCATCGCTGCACTCTTGAGGTAATTTTGGTCAGCAGGCCACTCCTTCACCATTTGTGGATAATGGCTCTCACTGTGGTTTGCTGGAGCCCCAAAGCTTTAGAAATGGCTTTATAACCTTTTCCAGACTGATAGATCTCATTTACTTTGTTTCTCATTTGTTGCTGAATTTCTTTGGATTGCAGCATGGTGTCTGAGGATCTTTTGGTTGACTTCACTTTGTTAGGCAGGTCGTATTTAAGTGATTTTTTTTGATTGAGTACAAGTATGGCAGTAATGAGGTCTTGGTGTGGCTAGAGAAATTGAACTCAGTTTTCCAAAGATGTGATAAACCACAGTTAATTTTTTTTTTTTTTTTTGGGGGGGGGGCACTTTTTCACACAGGGCCATGTAGGTTTGGATTTTGTTTTACCCTTAATAATAAACACTTTCATTTAAAAACTGTTTTTTGTGTTTACTTGTGTTATCTTTGTGTCATGTACGCTGCATAATGGCGCAGCACACAAATGAGTTAATACGAGCCCAACCGCAGGTGAAGTGAACGTGTTTATTAGCAGAAAGGGGGAAAACACAAAATACAGAAAATGTTCAATGGGAAACAGTCTGACACACAAAGTGATGATGTCCGAGCTCAGATGGCTGGAGGAGGATCCCCACACACTCCCAGACAGAACTTGCCAGCGGAGAAGAAGGGCAATAAATAATAATAGGGGAAAGACTTACAAAAGCGTCAGCGCAGCTAGCTCTGGAAAAACACCTGGCAGTCCAATTGAAAAAGGTACCAACAACTCCAAGACATCAACAAACTCAGCGTAGAGCAGACTTGAATTAACTACTGACTAGTCAAGATTGACTAACCTCGCCACACGAAGTGCACCCACTGACAAGCATAAGCCCCTTTTGCACTAGCCCGGCTTAGCATGGTACAGCATGATTTACTGAAGCATGGTTCGGTATGCTTTTGTCCGCACTAGCACCGCATTCCAACCGTGTTGAGCTTGGGTGGGTGGGATTTCTATAACAGCAGGCGGCGCCACACTCCCGTGACGTAGAAAACACTGCCCAACCAAAACATAAACACATACAGCTGTACAAGGCACTCCTCGGTCTGTGGCTTTTTTCACCATAAACGCCAAAAAGGACCGCTAGACAAGGGTACAGGCAGCGAGATGAAACACACTGGAAATAGTTCTGCAGCTTCTGGGAGAGCCAAAGGCGTGAGGATACAAACTAGGTCACCATTACAGTAAGCTAATTTTGCTAATGCTAGTTTGCTATAAGTACGTCGTACTACACTTTAATGTCTGCAATTTATCGCTGTTAGGTACTAAAATATGTACACTGTGTGTGTTTCAGATGGCTCTGTTGTGGGGAAATTACTGCTTCATTCGCTCTGGGCGAACCTGACCTGTCACAGATGTCATCAGCCTGTCACACAAACGATCAGTGGTTATAGAGCTTAAGAATGTCTGTAGAAACGTTTATTTCTTGTGCAACAAATTTGCAACAAATTGCTCTGATCTGCTTGAAAATCATGAAGACTGTTGACAGTTTGAGACATCATGGACGTACCTGCTTCCGCAGCACTGAGTGAGGTGGTGTCATAGAAAAAAATGATCAGCTGACACAACTTGATCGCCATGTTAATAACTATATTAGCCACAAAATATATATTTAAAAAGTAAACTTTACTGAGTTAGGTATAATATGATATATTTGACAGTTATCATGCAAACAAACTTGATCTAGGATTAAAAAGAATTAAAATAATGCAGTCACAAGGTTACATGGAAAATACTTACTAGATACATGTACTGTAGAAATATATATTCTCTGCATCAACAATGTACTAGACATGCATTCATGTAGTATTGCACTGGGAATTGCACTGACAATAAACCTCTGAAGATGTGATGCATTACTTGTGTAACAATAATTATACTTATGTGGTACACCCAAATAGGGCACCACATTTGGAAATAATACAGAGAGACTGTCATTTTATTTTTATTTTAAGAGTATCTAAATATATTTTGAGATTGTGGACGATCAATAATATTAACATTTGATATGTAGCCCTGTATAAATATTTAAGAGTAAGCAGCGGAACCTTAGGCACTGCGGTCGTTCCACCCCAGGTAAACAAATAGGGTGCACTTCCGGCCCCCCCTTTAGTACTATCTGGAGAAAGACACGAGTGGTCCTGTGTTCTGTCTTTCAAAGACTCTTTTTGTATTTTACAGACCCAAGAGCAGACGCGAAGGATCACGTCTTTTCACGCTTTAAAACTATTTCTTTTTGTTATTGTGGTCACCTTCCCGGGACCCGTAACAAACTGTGGGGGCTCGTCCGGGATCTCTCCTCTACAGTCATCGAGGGAAGATCCAGTGATACCAGAACTACGAGACAACGGTTGCCAAGCTGCTACATCAGACACGTCAGTCAGTGGGTGTCCAAGGAGGAAGATCAAAGAGAAAGAAAGGATCTTCAACCAAAAGTGGAACTGCACTGCTGTCAAGAAGGTAAAACGCAGCCTAGTCACTGTACAAATAATACAACACTCGAACTACAGATAGCTAAAGTACCATGTCGACAGCACGAAAAGAACTGATATGGAGCATCAGAGGACGCTTGTTTGCCCTCTCAAGTAAGGATCTTTTCGAGCTAACAAAGAGCCTAGCAGCTGGAGACAAAGACACACAGTTCAGTGAAGACGATAATGAGAGCTGTATGGACTATGTCAATGCATATCTACGGTCCCCAACTCTGCTGAAACTTGAAGATGAGGGAATGAGTCAGTTGCTGATGTTGGATGACCTGCTCACTAAAGTGATACAAACGAGTGGCTCCACCACGCATTCAGCTGATCAGGCTGCAATACCAACCAAGTCAAGTCCTCATCCATCCAAGATGTTGCCAGATCCACCATCACCATCTGCTGTTCCACCAGGCACCCAAGTTAGTGTAAACGCAAACGCAGAGTCTGTAGAGGAACTGAGGAAAGCATATGAGACACTGGGAGAAAGACTAAGACTGTGTGAAGTTGTGACACTCCAACCACCTGTAGCACCCAGTCGTCAGAGCCACTCACAACCGCAGCCAAGGGAACAAGGAAGTCCAGAAAGGCATGTCACTCTCAAAGACCTTTCCTACCTGCCTCGGAGAGAATTCAAGGCTTTTGGAGGACAAACTGGAGACAACAGCTCTGAAATCAATTATAACAGTCTCATGAGACAGATCAATGAAGGATTAAAAGAAGGATTTTCTGAAGCAGAGGTCATGAGGGGGGTACTGAGAATTGTAAAGCCTGGCACGTTCAGGGACATGCTCATGCTCAAAGATGAACTGGTTCTTTCTGAACTTCAGGGCTTTCTCCGATCCCACCTTGGAGAAAAGGCAACAACAGAGATGTTCCAGGAGTTAATGTGCGCCCGACAAACTGAGCAGGAGTCCCCTCAGCAATTCCTATATCGCATGATTGGGCTCAAACAGAAACTCATCTTTCAGTCAAAACAAGCCACTGCAGACATCTCGTATGACCCAAGGACAATCCAGGAAGTGTTTCTGCACACAGTCTATCAAGGTCTGGGAGTGAAGTATGCAGACTTGCGGCAACGACTAAGACCTCTTACATCAAACAACAATGTAACAGATGAAGAGATTCTTAGTGAGGTCACAAAGATTATCAGTGATGAGAATGAGCACCAGCGAAGGTTAGGGCAAACCCCTCGTCAGAAGTCAGCACATAGCGCTGTGATTGCAACAAGGGACACGACAGCCAAAGACCAACAAGCCTCACAGACAATCAAACAACTCGCTGCACAAGTAGAGACTCTAACCAAGATGGTGGCAACTTTCATGGAACAGAAAGCTGTAAACTCCTCCCCTCAGCATTCTCAGCCTCCAGCTAACCAAAAGAAAACCTATCTCTGTCCGAAATGTACTGAACAAAGCTTACAGGAGTGCAGTCATTGCTTTGTATGCAGTGAGTCGGGACACAGAGCAGTCGGATGTCTGAAGCGACCCAAGAATCAGGGAAACGGGAATCGGTCTCTGTCAAGGGACAGCCAGAGATCGGTACAGAGCCAAAGTCCCAGCCAGTAAACTCTTCCTCTACCGAAGCTTCAACTCCGTGCCCCAGGCACCAGAGCAAGCAGCCGAGAAAGCAGGTCAAATGCAACAGAAGGAAAGGTCAGATTCCCTCCTGTCAGAGTGCCACCAAATACCAAGCTCCCCTTGTCGGTAAGAAAAGTCTGCTGAAATGTCTAATCGGTGGTTACCCTGCGACAGTGCTGTTTGACTCTGGCTCACAAGTGAGTATAGTTGACAGGCAATGGGTCAAAAAGCACATACCCAACACTGTGGTAAGACCACTCCAAGATCTGCTGAACGACGAGCTTGAGGTTTATGCAGTTAATGGCCAAGCAGTCCCATATGACGGATGGGTCGAGCTTACAGTCACTTTAGCGGGTCACGAAGATCCCAATCTCACTGCACAAGCGCCATTCCTAGTCAGTAAGCTGTCACTGAACCAACCACTAGTTGGAGCTAATGTGCTGGGAGCGATTATACAAGGCCAAGGGACAGATGAGGAAGCCAGTACAGTACTATATAGTCTACTGCGCAGAGCTCTTGGAATGGACGAAGACCAGGTAGTGGCCATGGTAAACTTCATTCAAGTGCCGCAAAGAACTGACTGTGATCCTGTTACACTCAGAGTCGGTAAAGACAACATGATTATCCCAGCTGGCAAAGCAGTACAAATATGTTGCAGGGTGCCCCAGAACTTTGACATCTCTGACCCTCTTGTACTTTACGAACCTGCTGAAGAGAACATTGCTTTGAGAAATTTGAGTGTGGGGGAAGGACTTTTGGAGATTAACAATTCCCAAAGACCTTTTGTAAAGGTCCCCATCTCCAACCATTCCAAACATGAAGTAATCCTGCCGAAAAGAACAGCCCTAGGCACCATCGAACATGTCGCCAAAGTCATTGAAACTGATACACTAGAGCCACCAGAAACCCAGCCCATACTGACATCAGCAACTACAGCAGAGGTACTAAGTAAGACCGCCCAAGGTGACTCTTCTGCCGAGCCTTGGTTGCCACCGGTCGATCTCAGTCATCTAAGCCCAGATCAGCAAAAGTCAGTCGAAAAGGTTCTGATGGAAGAGTGCGAGGCATTCTCTCGCGATAGCACTGATATTGGCTGTATCCCTTCTTTGCAAATGGAAATCAGACTCAAAGATGACACGCCAGTTCAGAGAGCTTACGCCTCCATCCCCAAGCCCCTGTATAGGGAAGTAAAAGAGTACATTCAGGAACTGATAGTGAAGGGATGGATCGTAAAGTCTCAGTCACCCTACGCAGCCCCAGTTATCTGTGTCAGGAAGAAGGACGGATCTTTACGTCTGTGTATTGATTACCGCCTCCTAAACAACAAAACAGTGCCCGACAGACACCCGCTTCCCCGGATCCAGGACCTCACCGACTCCCTCGGTGGTTACAGCTGGTTCTCGATCCTGGACCAGGGTAAAGCTTACCATCAAGGTTTCATCGCAGAGGGCTCAAGGTACCTGACTGCATTCACCACCCCGTGGGGTCTCTACGAATGGGTGAGAATACCCTTCGGGCTGTCCAACGCACCCGCAGCCTTTCAGCGGAGCATGGAAGAAATGCTGGACACGCTCCGTGATGAGTGCTGCATACCCTACCTTGATGATGTGCTCTGTTTTTCCAAGTCATTTAATGAACATGTCCAAGTGCTGAGGAAAGTTCTCCAAGCTTTGCAACGCCACGGGGCGAAGCTGAAGCCTGAGAAGTGTGAGTTGTTCCGCAGAGAGGTTCGGTATGTCGGTCGCCTGGTGTCAGAAGATGGAGTGAGGGTGGACCCCAAGGACATCGAAGCTGTGCAGGCACTCAAACACAGAAGGCCACAAATAGTTGGAGAAGTCAGACAACTTTTGGGGTTCCTGAGCTATTATCGGACGTATGTGCAGGACTTCTCGCGCATTGCCAAACCCCTGTACGACTTGCTCCAGGTAAAGTCTGACACACTGCCGTCCAAGCCATCCAAGGGCAGAGCAAAGTACCCACAGCAGTCTTCCCGAGCTCCAGTGAAATGGGACAAGGAACACCAAGAGACCCTTGAGCGCTTGATTGACATGTTGACCCAGCCACCTGTGTTAGCGTATCCTGACTTCACCCAGCCCTTCGTACTCCACACGGACGCGTCCCAGAAAGGCCTTGGCGCGGTCCTGTATCAAAACCAAGACAATAAGATGAGAGTGATTGGGTACGGGTCACGCACACTAACACCTGCCGAGCAAAACTACCACTTGCACAGTGGAAAACTAGAGTTTCTCGCCCTCAAGTGGGCAGTTTGCGACAAGTTCAGAGACTATCTCTATTATGCCCCAAGTTTCACAGTTTTTACGGACAATAACCCCTTGACGTATGTCCTCAGCACTGCAAAGCTCAACGCCGTAGGGCATCGTTGGGTGGGACAGCTCGCAGATTTCCACTTTGACATAAAATATCGCCCCGGAAAAACAAACATTGACGCTGATGTATTATCCCGTTGTCCACTCAACATTGAAGCCTTCATGCAAGAGTGTACAGGAGAACTGTCAGAGGAAGCCGTTGGTGCAGTATGGGAAGGGAGCAGAAGAGCCAAGCAAGGTGATGTAGCATGGATTGCAGCCCTCAGCCTTGCTTCACCAAGTTCACCCCTCAAGGAGCCACTGCATTTCATCGGCCACGATAAACTAGTCCAAGAACAAAGAGCAGATCCAGCCATCGGGAAAGTCATGGAGATGAAAGAAAAAGATATGACACCAACTGAAGACGACAAAGCCAAGCTTGACATAAGCACAAAGAGACTGTTGAGAGAGTGGAGTCGGATGCGCATTGAAAATGGCCTTCTCTATAGGAAAACCGCAGAACGCAAGCAGCTAGTTCTGCCCGCTGTCTACAGACAAGTAGCTCTCACCCATCTCCATAACAACATGGGCCATGTCGGTGTGGAGAAAGTCTTGAGCTTAGCCCGTGAGCGATTCTACTGGCCTTTCATGAAGCGAGAGATCGAGGAGTATGTCACCAGGAAGTGCCCATGCATAAAACAGAAAAAGCCAGCAACGCATGAGAGAGCACCCATGGGCAGTATAACATCCAACTTCCCACTCGAGTTAGTATGCATCGATTTCCTGCACCTAGAGTCCTGTAAAGGCGGGTTTGAATACATCTTGGTGGTAGTCGACCATTTCACCAGGTTTGCACAAGCCTACCCCACCAAGAACAAGGCCGCAAAGACAGCAGCAGACCGCCTCTTCAATGATTTCATTCCAAGATTCGGCTACCCCTCCAAGCTTCATCACGATCAGGGTCGGGAATTTGAGAACGAGTTATTCAAGTCCCTCAGAGAGCTAGCAGGTGTTGGCCACTCAAGGACTTCTCCCTACCACCCCCAAGGTAACCCGGTCGAAAGGCTGAATCGGACCTTGTTGCAGATGCTACGTACATTGAGAGAGAAAGAGAAACTAAACTGGAAGGAACACTTACCTCACACCATCCATGCTTACAACTGCACTAAGCATGAGGCCACTGGTTTTTCTCCATACTTCCTGTTGTACGGCAGACATCCTCGCCTCCCAGTAGACCTTCTCTTTGGCCTCATGACAGAAGAAGACACAGAGACAGCCCATGGATACGCTCAGAAATGGAAAGGGAAAATGACAGAGGCGTACAGGATCGCAAGTGCAAACAGTCAACAGTCAAGCTCTAAAGGAAAGACAAACTATGACAAACGATGTAGAGGTGTAGTCCTGCAAGTAGGAGACAGAGTGCTTGTGCGGAACCTGGGTGAAAGAGGTGGACCTGGCAAGCTAAGGCCCTACTGGGAACAAACAGTCTACGTCGTGAGGGAGCAGGTTGGAGACAACCCCGTCTACAAAGTAAGTCCAGAGACAGGAAGTCGTCCCATCCGTACCCTGCACAGAAACTTGCTTCTCCAAGTCAACGACTTACCAGTCGACATCGTTCAAAGTCCAGTTGCCAAGTCACAAAAGAGAAACAACAGACCTACCGATATAAGACAAAACACACTGGAAAAGTCAAACAGTCCTGAGGCGAGTGATTCGGAAGAAGACGAACCCCTCTATTGGTTTTGTGTTCCTAGACACCTGCAAGAAAGTCAACGTCCAGTTGACCAAGTCCAATGTGAGTCACAAAGAAGACGGGGAACAACACAGCAAAGACAAGTACAAGTTCCTATTCAACCTGAACAAGAAAGAGACAATATTACGGAAGAAGGACAAGAAATACAAAGGGAAAGCGAACAAAACGTGGACCAACTTCAACCAGACGACGACGGGGAAGTGCTTCATATCCACCAAGATGTTCCTGCTCCTAGTCCCGGACCTGCAGCTCATCCTGAGCTGGTGCCCAGTCCAGAGCCAGACCGTCGTCCTGAGTCACCACCACGTCTGAGGCAGTCCACCAGACAGAGACGACCCAACATGGTGTTCACCTATCCGTCCCTGGGCCAGCCAGCCTTCCAGACTCGTCCGTCGGTGAACACTGTCAGTGTCCAGCAGTCAACACCATATCCTTTTATGTGCTACCCTCCTTTCTATCCTCAACCTTTTTATCTTCCTTCTTTCACCTCTAACTACTTGCCATGTCAGTATGCTATTCCTTGCTATTAAACTAATCAGATCTTGGATAATACCTGAAGATGAAAAGAAAGACGTTCCAGAGACTTTTGAATAGAGACTTTAATAGTGTTGAGATTTTGATTTGTTACTGTTAAGTGTCAGGAGCCACTTTTGTTGTTGGGGAGCGTGTGGTACACCCAAATAGGGCACCACATTTGGAAATAATACAGAGAGACTGTCATTTTATTTTTATTTTAAGAGTATCTAAATATATTTTGAGATTGTGGACGATCAATAATATTAACATTTGATATGTAGCCCTGTATAAATATTTAAGAGTAAGCAGCGGAACCTTAGGCACTGCGGTCGTTCCACCCCAGGTAAACAAATAGGGTGCACTTCCGGCCCCCCCTTTAGTACTATCTGGAGAAAGACACGAGTGGTCCTGTGTTCTGTCTTTCAAAGACTCTTTTTGTATTTTACAGACCCAAGAGCAGACGCGAAGGATCACGTCTTTTCACGCTTTAAAACTATTTCTTTTTGTTATTGTGGTCACCTTCCCGGGACCCGTAACACTTAGAATTTGGTAATTATTCATGTGTGTGCATAGGTCTAACGTCTGTGTTTAATGAATAAAATGTTGTGCACTTTTCATATGTCTCCTATGTTTTTCATAATGTTTATTATTTTTTTAAGGACGGTTAATTACATGGCAAAAAAACGGCGAAGTGGTCTGCAAAAAAATGCAGCAGCAACATAACACACCTTTCCTTTTGCTGGAACTGCAAATTGACCTAGGAATTATGTTTAGAAACTGCTTAACTTTAAGACTATCACACTACTAATTTTAAAAAAAAATTTCAAATAGTTTTAAGAAGCACACATTTAGTTGAGAAACGTTTTATATTTAAATTTAATCCTATCACACTTTTACTTCCAAAATAAGTTTAATTTTAAAAAGTGCGCATTTTTAAAAATGTTATATTTCAATTTAATTGTATCCTACCTGTACTTACAAAATAAGTGTAAATATTTGTAAAAAGGAAACATTACTAGAAATAGGTAATATTTCAATTTAATCCTATCCCACTTTTACTTTCAAAATAAGTGTAAATATTTGTAAAAATGACAGATTTACAAAAGGTAGCACCACAGTGGGGCACAACGGTTTTGAGCAACACAATTGTGTTTCCTTTGCCAATCTGTCTGCTGTTATTTAATGTTTAACAGATAAGGGACGGATATTAGATGGTCAAAAACTGGAGAAACTCTCTGATAAAAATTCTGCAACTACACAAGTCAGGTTTGGTTTGATGTAACTGCCAAATGACCTTGAAATAATGAGCTGAAACATTTTTTTATTCAGTTTAAATAATGAGACAGTGGCACACTGGCCAACACCAAATTGTAATTGTTTTAAAATCCAAGGGCATTTTGTATGTACTGAATAAAAAAACTCATGTTTTTCAACTTCATGTCAACGTTTAAACATTATTGGTATTTTCCATTGATGCTACACTCCTTCTAAAGTATTGTAATTCTCAGAATTTGGAATGCCAATAGAACATTCAATTTAAATTGACTTACCTTTTTACCTACTTTGACTTTTAGCTTTATCAGTCTCTCCTGCTGCATTTTAAAGTCCAACTGTACAACCTCTTCCAAGTTAACTTAAAAAATGTACCCGAAGTTTACATCTGGCTCCTGTGGTCATAATTTTTTATGATATTTCAATAAAAAGAAGAGAAAGCTTACAAAAACATTTCTGTTTTGTTGTATAGGTCACAATTACATTACCTTTACAACGGTTGATACCTGACAGGATGTACAGCATCATTTGGATAAGACTAGACAATGGAATGTGTAAGTAATTATGCGTTTTTCTAAAACCGTGTTATAATAGACAAACCACACTTTGATCCAAAACACTTCCCTTTTATTATATATCAAATGTTAACAAAAAAAGACTTTTAAAATAAAAAACAACATTAAGCGATATATGTTATACACGCCGACCACTCAGTGCGTCAACAAGCCTCCCAAACTGTGTCAGGAAGGATTGGTTGAAGGTAGCTGTCTCTGTCAGCTCCTCCCTTCGGAAGGCGGCATCCTGCTCCTGGGCTACCCGCGTGTTTGCAGCAACCTCATGCAAATGCTGCAAGTATTGATTATTGTATATGTTTTGCTGCTCATGGTGGCTTTCGAGCTGCTTGTGGTGCTCAAGATGTTGACGCTCCTGCCTCTCCTGCAGCCTTTCCTGCATCCTCTCCTGCAGCCTTTCCTGCATCCTCTCCTGCATCTCCTGCAGCCTTTCCTGGAGACGGATCTCATCCTCATGCACCTGTGTCATCACAGATGCTATGTACGAGATGGAGTTTCGTATTTTCCTCTTGGCTAGATGAAAGACAGTCATGGTGGTTACATAATGCTGTATCTAAACATATCAAAAAAATATACTATGGAATTACACTGGTGAAAGCCTGTGGTGGGATTATTATGCGTCGTTGCTGTATTTAAGCTCAAATGTTATGTTTTGGCACTTCAATGGAGTGGATTGCGCAAGTCACAGGGTGCTGTGATAGTGAATGTCCCCCCATGCATTCCGAAAATGATTTAAGTGCAAAAAGGTAGATGGATGGATCTTTAAAAGATTTTCTTTGTATTGTGGACTCATAAATAGGAATAGGTTAATAAAAATGGCTTAATAAAAGTGACGTGAATCTTTTTAATGAGGCATGTTCATTTTGAAAGTCACTTCATGTGCTGTATCTGTTTTGGTATATTATGACTTCCAAAAGTATTTCCACCAGCACACCACCACACCTAAAAGTGTGAGTGTGTTGTTTAACAACGAGAACAGAACACCACAAATTGTTTTGGACACAGACATATAAAATTCCTTAATATGCTGCTATCAGAAATAACCTTAATCAAAAAAAAAAAGGGGATGATCTCATGTTCACTCTGCCTTACCAGCACTTAAACAAGAGATCCCGGATACTGAAGGGGCTGGTGATGGAGATGTGATGGAGCTTGTGATCTGGACGATACCGGTGTCGGCGGGACACATTCATATTCTCCGTAGTCAGACGCTGGAGAGTCCGGGCGTTCTGGCGTGGCGCACCCATGGGATGTTAAAAGTGATTCTACAAGGAAAATGCACACAATAAAATACAGCACGAAAAGTGCAACATATACAGAAAAGACAATATTTTTTAAACAGATTACATAAGCTTATTTCAGCGTATTGTTCACATGAATACATAAAAGAAAAGCGTGATTCCACAGTGTGCTGCGATAGAGCTGAATAGCGATCATCGCTAAAAACAATTATCCATATATAAACAGCTTTTTTTATTGCATAAATAAACTGAGCGTCTTACCGATTATATTGGCGAAAAAACGCACAGAATAATATACCAAAGGGGAAAAAATCTAACAAGGTCAAATTAAACAATAACTCCTCTAACCACAATTTTCATGTAGCTGCACTTCAGTAGATTTTACAAGGGCTGAGATACATTTAAAATCATCTGCTTTTACTTTGGCCTCAGCAATCAGAGTGAATTAATACATTCATGAGTTTATTGATGATAGACTATAAACTACACATATAAAGTAAATTATATTGACAACTGAACATCTCACATTCGCAAAAACATACAGTTATGAACATAACTCAAAAAGGATCACACAAGTGATCTGACAAAAAAATAAATACATTAAGAAGCGGTTTATTTTGCAGTTGATGTGCCATATTCACACAATCAAATAAATCTCAGTTCAGTCCCTTTTATATTAAGTGGAAATTGTGCTTTTGACACTTTACCTATAAAAGCAAAGGATTTCAGTACGTTCCACAGTGGCGAGGTAGGTTGTGGGGAGGCTGATTTCGTCTTGCCTAGCTGAACGACAGAAATGGATGGTGGTTAGTTTCAATCAAGTTCAATACATATACAGGCACATCTCAAAAATTAGAATACCATGAAAAAATTGTATATTTTTGTCACTCATTTCAGAAAGTGAAACCCATATGTAGATTCATTACAGGGACAGTGATATATTGAAAGTGTTTATTTTAATATTGATGATTATGGCTACAGCCCATATTAACCAACACCTCAACGGCCAACATTTATATTTAAAAAATATTTTTTTTAAAGTTAATTTTATGTAAGATTCCAATTTTTTGCATAATACAATTTGGGGTTTTCAGGGCAGTAAGCCGTAATCAGCAAAATTAAAATAAATAAATATATCACTGTCTGTAATGAAGCTATATAATATACGGATTTCTCTTTCTGAAATGAGTGAAAAGCACTGCAGGATCCACAGAATAGGTGTGTGGGTCTACTCTGACGCTTTAGAAAATTATATGAATGACTTTGTAAATCACTGGTTTGAAAAAGCAATTTTAATATGACGAGATTTCGGCTCCTGTGGTCCATTTCACCAGTATCACAATATAAACAGGGAGGCTAACCCCTGGCATGTGGAAACACATTCTAGCATTAAATTGCACACAATTAAATGCCCAGGACCAAAGTGCAATACAAAACCCAAACCAGGACTTTAACCAGGATTAACATATTTCATCGTTTTGCTCTCACAAGCGAATATTTAGGAGAAAAGAAGCGTGATTCAACAGTTGGTACTAGCTAGCGCTAGCGTTAGCATTTAACTAGCAAAAAAACGTTAGCCAGCACAGAAGCACTGTATAACAGCTCAAAAAAAGTGAGCTTACCACCAACAGGATAAATAAGCAAACAGATGCACATTATTACAAATCACTCACCATGGACGGTTCTCTCACGATTGTCTTCAGCTTGTCTATATAGTCCAGTTGTATGCTGGCCAGCCATTGGGTCACTCCTCACTGTGTAACTGCCACCAAGCAGAGAAAACTCCGCACCTCTTCGTTGGACCACGGTGTAGAGTTCCGCAAAACCTACAATGCTGTCTGTATTAATATCGTATTTACTACGTGACGGAGTTGGTCCGTGATTGCAAATGGCGGTCGTACAGATTTCAACGAAGACGGCGCTTTCGTGACGTTAAGACCTGACCAATCAGCGGTGACCAAAGTTTTTGACGTCAAAACACGGTACAGCTCAGCACGGAGGGACCCTGCCCTTGAGCGGGGCAGAGATTCGCTGCTCTTAAAGCGTGTTGAGGCTAGTGCAAAGACCTACCAAGCATGCTGTGCTGTACCATGCCATGCTAAGCTGGGCTAGTGCAAAAGGGGCTATAAATACCCAGTGAGCTAATGATGTCAAGTGGATGCCGAAGTGTGGCTGAACAGCTGTGTGAGTGACTGTGAGTCAGAATGGATGTGTGTGCATGTGTGTACGGATGTGCATGTATGAAGGAGTGTGCTTGAGTGTGTGCAGATGTGTAAATGAGTATGAAGAAAACAAGGAGGAGGACAAATAATACTAATATACAACAGGTGACAGAGTTAACTGATGGATGCCTGGCAGAGAGGAGGAGGCGTGGCCATAGGTTGACAGGGAGCCAGGCTCAGGCTCCAATAACTGCCAGCTGGCGATAATTATCAAATAATCAGAAACTACAGCCACAATCAAGGAACGGGGGCTGACGCCTCAGCCCTGTCCGTGACACTTTGTCTAATATTTAAATTTGTTTGATGATCTGAAACATATAAGTGTGACAAACATCGAAAAAAATAAGAAATGAGGAAGGGGGTAAACACTTTTTCACACCACTGTAGGTGTGCCAAGCTTGTGGCATCATTTCCAAAAAGACTTGAGGCTGTAATTGCAGCCAAAGATGCATCAACCAAGTTGTGAGCAAAGGCTGTGAATACTTATGTAGATGTGAGTTCTTAGTTTTTTATTTTTTTTTTTTTGTAACTTAGATTTTTATTCATTTTTCATCATATATAATGCATTCAGATCACATTCTACATTTAAAAAACAAAGGGGTTAGGGTAGGGAAAAATAAAAAAAATAAACAAAATAAAAATAAAAAATAAAAGGGGGGGGGACAAATGTTGGAGCATCAAGTTTTTAGTTTCCATCTCTTAATTCTTCTGGTTTTTTCAGTGTCTTTGGTTATTCTTTCAATTTCTGCCTCGTTGTTGCACTTTGTAGTGTGTCCATTTCCGCCATTTTTTCTCCCATATTCCTTCTTGCATTCTTCGTCGATATGTTAGTTTTTCCATCATACGTATGTCCTCAACAATGTCAGTCCATTGTTCTTGGTCAGGAAGAACTTCTGATCGCCATTTTTTTGTGATAGTTTTTTTACATGCAATCAACAAGATTTTAACTAGATATCTGTCCTCAGCCTGTATAACACTGTCTTTTTTAAGATCACATAAGTACATCAGGTTACAGTTCATTGGTATATTATATCCTAATATCCTCTGTATTGTCACATGCATAGATTTCCAAAATGATGATATTTTGTAGCATTTCCAAAACATATGTGAGTGGTCTGCATTTTGAGCCCCACATCCCCTCCAGCATAAAGATTGGGTATTTGAATATTTTCCTTGAATCTGTGGTGTAATGAAAAAGCGAATCAGGTTTTTCCATCCAAATTCCCTCCATGTTCTTGAATTTGTTGATGTGTGTTGTGTTTTCCATATTTCCTGCCAGCTTTCTTCTGTTATGTTTAAATTGAGCTCTTTCTCCCATTTCTCCTTTATATAGTTACTTGTATGATTGTTTGTCATAAGTTTCTGATATAGTTTTGAAATAATTCTTATTTTATTTCCTGCATATGAGCTTAAAATAAGTTGTATAATCTCGTTCACATCTGTTTGGAGGTTATGCCTAATCTTCTTCATATAGTAATCTCTCATCTGCAGATATCTGAAAAATTCCGATCTTTCTAATTTAAATTTTCTCCTGATATTTACAAAGCTCCCGAGATCTTTTTTTCCGATATTGCCCCATGCTGTGATTCCCTTGTTCACCAGATTTTTGTATCCCCTATCTTGTTTTGCCGGTTCAAACTGACTGTCAAATGCTACCCATTTCAATAGTTTTATGTCTTCCCTTATATTATATTTTTGTACTATTTTATACCACAGTTCTAAAGTAAATTTAGTGATTGGGTCTATTTGTTTGATTTGCTTATATGCATCTTTATCCCCTATTATGCTTTGTACTGGGAGTCCCTCAATTTCCTTTTCCATTTCTTTCCATTTTGCCTCATATCCCTCGTCGCACCAACATATGATATATCTTATTTGTGCTGAGTAGTAATATTCCTTTAGACTCGGTAGGCCCATGCCTCCTTTCTCTTTTGGTAATTGGAGGGTTTTATATTTCACTCTTGGTTTTTTACCTCCCCAAACAAATCTCGATATCATCCTGTCCCACTTTGAGAATTGGGCATCTGGAATCTCTGTTGGTATAGCCTGGAAGAGGTAAAGTAATCTAGGTTGTATGCTGATTTTGACTGTCTCAATTTTTGAATTCAGATCCATATTTAAGATTGACCATCTATCAATATCTTTTTTTTATTTCTTGTTCCAACCTATCATAGTTTGCTTTATATATTTTGCTTAGGTCTTTAGGTATGTTCACTCCAAGGTATTTTATTTCTTTTTGCTTCCAGTTTAGTTTGATCTTATCAGTTATCTGGTTTAGAGGGTTATAGTGGAATGTCAGTATTTGTGTTTTTGTTATGTTTATCTTGTATCCTGATAATTTTCCAAAATTTTCTATCAAGTTCATCATTTCCATTATTGATTTATCTGGTTGTTCAAGGTAAACTATAATATCGTCTGCAAATAGCCCAATCTTGTGTTCCGCCCCCTTTATTGTTACACCTTTTAATTTCTTATTTTGTCGTATCGCTTGAGCCAATGGTTCTATGAACAGAGCAAACAAGGTGGGCGATAAGCAGCATCCCTGCCTAGTTGATCTTTGTATATTTACTTTGTCTGTTAAGCTACCGTTTATCTTGATTCTTGCCACAGGTTCTTGATATAGCGTCCTTATGCATTGTACTGATTTTTCGTTAAATCCAAAGCGCTCCAGTACACTATATAGGAATTTCCAGTTAACCCTGTCAAATGCTTTTTCTGCGTCTAAACTCATTATTACTGCGCTTTTCTTTTCTTTATGTATTTGGTTAATTATATGTATTGTTCTCCTGATATTGTCATGTGTTTGGCGTCCCTCTATGAATCCAGTTTGATCATCTTCTATCAATTCCGTCAAGAATGTCTTTATTCGTTTACATATAATTGTTGTGTATATTTTATAATCTACATTTAATAAAGAGATTGGTCTATAGTTTCCGCATTGTTCTTTATCTTTCCCTGGTTTTAAAATAACTGAAATGATTGCTTCGTTCCATGTTGGAGGTATTTTGTTGTTGTTCAGCGTCCAATTAAATGACTTTAGGAGTTGTGGCGTGAGTTCTTCTATAAACAGTTAATAAAACTCAGATGGGTATCCATCACTACCTGGTGATTTACCGTTTTTAAGTGACTTAATCACATCTCTGATCTCTTGTGTTGTTATTTCTGCTGTTAGTTTTTCATTTTGTTGATTTCCTATTGATGGCAAGTCCAATGTGTCTAGAAATTTTTTGATATCTTTAGTATTTGTTTCTTCAGGTTGCGAGTATAGTTCTTGGTAGAAATTATGGAAAATTTCTTCTATGTTTTCTGGGTTAACTGTGGTTTTATTTGTGGTGGGGTCTTTAATCTTGTATACATTATTCATTGTTTGTTGTTTTCTTAACCGTTTTGCCAGCAGTTTTGTGGCTTTTGGCCCCGTTTCATAATATTTTTGCTTTAGATATCTATTTTTCCTTTCAATTTCATCCATTTGTGTTTCTTTTATCTTTGTTTTTTCTTCTTTAATTTCTTGATATATTTTTGGATCATTTGTGCTTTGATGTTTACGTTCTAATTCCCTCAGTCTCTCACATCTTTGTTCATACGCTTCCAGTTTAGTCTTATTTGCTTTTCCTGTTTCAACAATTAATTTACCCCTTAACACGGCTTTTAGTGCGTCCCATAGTATTGTTGGATCCACTTCTTCATTGTCATTCTCTTGGATATATTCGTTTATGTTTATTTTTATTCTTTCTTTCATTTTCTCATCATTTAACAGTCCTACGTTAAGTTTCCATGTTGTTTGTCGTTTTCTATTGTTTAAATATATTTCCATGTATATAGGATTATGATCTGATATTTCTGCCCCTCCAATCCAACAATTTCTCACCCTGTGTCTGTCACCTTCATTCATAAGGAAGTAATCTATTCTAGAGTGTACTTTATGGGCTGCTGAATAATGTGTATAGTCTTTTTCGAGTGGGTGTAGGTCCCTCCATATGTCTACCATACCCATTTCTGCCAGTGAGGTTCTTATGAACTTTGTTACATGTTTTTTTGTCTTCTTAACACTTGTTGTGTCAACTTCATGATCCATGACAGCATTTAAGTCTCCTCCACAAATTAGGACTCCTTCACTGTGTGTTGCTATGAGATCAAACAGATGTTGAAAAAAACCCTTGTCACTTTCTGGTGGGGCATAGATGTTCACTAATGTGATCTGCATACCATCTATTCTTCCCTTTATTATTACATACCTGCCTTCTTTATCCTGGATTTCCTGTTCACTTTCAAATTGTATTTTGTTTGAGATTAGTATCATAACCCCCCTTTTTGCTCCTCCCTTAAATGAACTGTAGTAGGAGTTCTTATAGCCAAATGTCTTTAGTTTCACATGTTCTGCCTTGCTCAAATGTGTCTCTTGCATAAATATAATTTCAGCTTTTTCCTTCTTGAATTTTCTTATTATTCTTTCCCTTTTAACAGGTGAGTTCAGACCATTCACGTTTAGTGTCATTATCTTAAGATTTTTACCCATATTCATGTTTTTCCATTTTTTTAACTTGTGCTCCTAGCCCCTTTAACAACAAAAATAACACATATTTATATAAAAACACATTAAAAAAACTCGACCTCCGTACTTTGGGCCTTTCTTCTGCCCACTGGTCCCTGTTGGTGGGTGGGGGGTTTGTCTTCACAGAGTGAAGGGCCCTCCCTAGACCTCTAATTACTATCAAAGTAATAGTCATAAGTCTAGAAATGTCCAACAAATATCACTTAAACCTCTCCTAGCCGTCTGTTTCTCTTTTACCTTGTCTTCTTGGCCTTCATTTCTTCTGTGCCTTTCTTAATCTTTGTTATGATCTAGGCTTTCAGTTGAAAGCCTTGTAGCTTGTCCTGGGCCCGCTGCTCTACGTCTCTCCCCCTTCTTCCGCCGTTCACTCGTCTCCACTCCGTCTGTCGTGGTGCGTTCAGGGCCGCCGCTGCTCCAGCCGTCTCCTTCGGCACGCTCACCTCAAGGCCCCGCTCCATCATATCCCGCGCTGCCTCTTCGGCCGTGTTGTAGGTTCTTGTGCCTTCCTCCCAATGAATCCCCATTTTCGTTAGCGGCGTTTGGAATCTAATTTTTTTCTCTTTCAGCGTTTTTTTAATATTGGCATATTTCTTCCGCTGCTGCACGATTTCTGTCGGGTAGTCATGGTCAAAAAATACCTGTTTGTCGCCGATTCGTATCTTTTTTTTCCATGCTTGCGTCAGGATTCTTTCCTTTATGTCATATTTCACAAAGTTTACCACAACTGACCTGGGTGGAGAGTTTGTTTTCGGGTTCTGTGCCGGTGTTCTGTGCGCCCGTTGAATCTGCAGATCCGTTTCTCCGGGTATTTCCAGTTCTTTTTTTAAGAACTGATCCATGAATTTTGTCATCGAGTTGCCTTCAATGCCCTCCGGAATTCCAAAGATGCGCATATTGCTTCGTCGGGATCTGCTCTCCAAGTCGTTTATTTTCTCCTGCATCCTCTGCGTTTGCGTCGTCAGGGTCTGTAGTTGTTCGTTTGCCTCGCTTTTCCAATCTTCTAGTTCCGAAATTCGGGTCTGCGCTTCTGTCATACACGCCCGCTGGGAGCGCAGCTCCTCCATGTTTTCCGTTAATTTACGCTCCATTTCTCTTCGGAGGTCCATGATTTCCTCCTTAATTTCTTTTTTCAGTTCCTCCTTAAGAGCCGCTAAATCCTGTTGTAGCTGTCGCTTGAATTCTCTCAACTCTTCACCCAAACTGGCGATGCCAGCGTTCATGTTGTCGAGTCTGGTGTCCTCCATTTTCTCTGCTGTGGACATCTCGTTTTTTTGGGCTTTGCGTACAGCGGTTTTTCCTGCGTTGTTGGAGAGGAATTCTTCAATTTTACCCTGTTTTTGTCCTTGTGCCCGGTTCCTTCGTGTTTTCATCCCTTAGTTTATTGATTCGTTTATGTCGAGTTGGCCATTTACCGATGATTTTTAATCCGGCTAGGGAGAGCTCTTTGTTTAAGTGTTATGTCTCTCCGCCATCTTCCCGGAAGTCCTAGTTTTTTATTTTTAATAAATTTACAAAAATCTCCACAAGACTTTTTTCACGTTTTCATAATGGGGTATTGTGTTTAAAATTTTGTGGAAAAAAAAAAATAATCCCTTTTGGGACAGCAGTGGCTCAGGAGGTAGAGTAGGTCGTCCAATAACCGGATGGTTGGCGGTTCAAATCCCGCACTCCCCAGATATCCTGCTGTTGTGTCCCTGAGCAAGACACTTTACCCCCAATTGCTCCTGGTGGGTCTGGACAGCGCCATGTTTGGCAGCTCTGCCACCATCAGTGTGCGAATGGGTGGATCGCAGGATCTGTAAAGCGCTTTGGTCATCCTAGATGAGAAGAAAAAAGCACTATATAAGTGAACGCCATTTACCATTTTTTGTAATAAGGCTGTAACAACAAAATGTGGAAAAGGTGTTCAGCTCTGTGAAGACTTTGTGCATCCACTGTATTTAATATTGGATCATTTTCCTCAATAAATAAATGAAAGTGAAATATTTTTCTCATTTATCTGCATTTTCTTTGTCTACTTTTAGGACTTGTGTGTAAGTGTGATGAGGTTTAAGATCATATTTATGCAGAAAATTCTAAAGGGTTCACAAACTTTCAAGCACCACTGTATATAAATAGCAGGTTTTGGTCCAAAATACTCATCAGCTACTTGTTGAAATCTTGGAAAATAATTGTAAATGCAATCGATTGCTTCTGAAAAGTAATTGTACTATTCATATTGTTTTGGTTTATTTGAACGATGAATATTTCCATCAAACATTTAATGTTTTCAGTGTCTATCAAGTTGATACACAAGTTGGTTTCCACATCAATGAATGTGTGGAATACTTTTTTGAAATACTGTACTTTTTCACAGCACTGTATGTTCACAGCCTGTTTTTTTCTCTGTCCTTGTTGCTACAGGAACATGAAAGGAAAAACAGAGTGAAACCTCAGCAGCTTCAGGAAGATGAAGATCCTCCAACTACAACAAACGAAGCAAAATCACACAGTGACAAGAGCAGAAAAAGAATACAGAGAAAACACCACACTAGGCAAAAACAATACTTTTGTGAAGAATGTGGGAGAGGTTTCACAATGTTGGACAGCTTAAAACAACATAAACTGATCCACACTGGAGTTAAGCAGTTTGTGTGTGGTCAGTGTGGAAAGGCCTTTACTCGGATGAGTCATTTAAGAACACATGAACTCATCCACACTGGAGTTAAGCAATTTGTGTGTGGTCAGTGTGGAAAAGCCTTTACTCAAAGGGGTCACTTAAGAACACATGAACTCAGCCACACTGGAGTTAAACAGTTTGTCTGTGGTCAGTGTGGAAAAGCCTTTACTGAAAGGGGTAGCTTAAGGGAACATGAACTCATCCACACTGGAGTTAAGCAGTTTGTTTGTGGTCAGTGTGGAAAGGCCTTTACTCGGATGCGTAACTTAAGAGCGCATGAACTCATCCACACTGGACTGAAGCAGTTTGTGTGTGGTCAGTGTGGAAAGGCCTTTACTCAAATGAGTACCTTAAGAACACATGAGCTCAGCCACACTGGAGTAAAGCAGTTTGTGTGTGGTCAGTGTGGAAAGGCCTTTACTCAAATGAGTACCTTAAGAACACATGAACGCAGCCACACTGGAGTGAAGCAGTTTGTTTGTGGTCAGTGTGGAAAGGCCTTTACTCGATTCAGTAACTTAAGAAAACATGAACTCATCCACACTGGAGTTAAGCAGTTTGTGTGTGGTCAGTGTGGAAAGGCCTTTACTCTAATGAGTAAGTTAAGAACACATGAACTCATCCACACTGGATTTAAGCAGTTTGTGTGTGGTCAGTGTGGAAAGGCCTTTACTGAAAGGGTTAGCTTAAGAAGACATGAAGTGATCCACACTGGAGTTAAGCAGTTTGTGTGTGGTCAGTGTGGAAAGGCCTTTACTCTGATGAGTACTTTAAGAAGACATGAACTGATCCACACTGGAGTTAAGCAGTTTGTGTGTGGTCATTGTGGAAAGGCCTTTACTCAAAGGGGTCACTTAAGAACACATGAACTCAACCACACTGGAGTTAAGCAGTTAGTGTGTGGTCAGTGTGGAAAGGCCTTTAATGAAAGGGTTAGCTTAAGAAGACATGAACTCATCCACACTGGAGTTAAGCAGTTTGTGTGTGGTCAGTGTGGAAAGGCCTTTACTCTGATGAGTACCTTAAGAAGACATGAGCTCATCCACACTGGAGTTAAGCAGTTTGTGTGTGGTCATTGTGGAAAGGCCTTTACTCTGATGAGTACCTTAAGAACACATGAACTCGTCCACACTGGAGTTAAGCAGTTTGTGTGTGGTCAGTGTGGAAAGGCCTTTACTCGGATGAGTAATTTAAGAAAACATGAAGTCATCCATAGTCGTGGTAATCCATTTGTGTATTCAATGTTTGAAGGCCATTATGTGTTCCTGGCAGTGGAAGGCGAAGGACAGAGCTGCGTGGAAGTATCTGATCAGACCTAAATGAAACGGTCATTGTTGCCCCTGACAGACTGCTATGATGAAGATGATGACGACAATGATACAGAAAAGTAATTGGGACAACATCAACTCTCCACAGTAAAGTTAAATAAACCTACAATGGGGAAAAAAAGTATTTAGTCAACCACCAATTGTGCAAGTTCTCTCACTTAAAAGATGAGAGAGGTCTCCCAATTTTCATCATAGGTATACCTCAACTGTGAGAGACAAACTTGAGAAGAAAAAAATCCAGAAAATCACATTGAAGGATTTTTAATGAATTAATTGGTAAATTCCTCGGTAAAATAAGTATTTGGTCAACGACAAAAGTTCATCTCAATACTTTGTTATATACCCTTTATTGGCAATGACAGAGGCCAAACGTTTTCTGTAAGTCGTCACAAGGTTTTCACACACTGTTGCTGGTATTTTGGCCCATTCCTCCATGCAGATCTTTTCTAGAGCAGTGATGTTTTGGGGCTGTCGCTGGGCAACACGGACTTTCAACTCCCTCCAAAGATTTTCTATGGGGTTGAGATCTGGAGACTGGCTAGGACACTCCAGGACCTTGAAATGCTTCTTACGAAGCCACTCCTTCGTTGCCCAGGCAGTGTGTTTGGGATCATTGTCATGCTGAAAAACCCAGCCACGTTTCATCTTCAATGCCCTTGCTGGTGGAAGGAGGTTTTCACTCAAAATCTCATGATACATGGCCCCATTCATTCTTTCCTTTACACGGATCAGTCGTCCTGGTCCCTTTGCAGAAAAACAGCCCCAAAACATGATGTTTCCAAACCCATGCTTCACAATAGGTATGGTGTTCCTTCTCCTCCAAACACGACAAGTTTGGTTTTTACAATATTTTGGTTTCATCTGACCATATGACATTCTCCCAATCCTCTTCTGGATCATCCAAATGCTCTCTAGCAAACTTCAGACGGGCCTGGACATGTACTGGCTTAAGCAGGGGGACACGTCTGGCACTGCAGGATTTGAGTCCCTGGCGGCGTAGTGTGTTACTGATGTAGCCTTTGTTACTTTGGTCCCAGCTCTCTGCAGGTCATTCACTAGGTCCCCCCGTGTGGTTCTGGGATTTTTGCTCACCGTTCTCGTGATCATTTTGACCTCACGGGGTGAGATCCTGCGTGGAGCCCCAGATCGAGGGAGATTATCAGTGGTCTTGTATGTCTTCCATTTTCTAATAATTGCTCCCACAGTTGATTTCTTCACACCAAGCTGCTTACCTATTGCAGATTCAGTCTTCCCAGCCTGGTGCAGGTCTACAATTTTGTTTCTGGTGTCCTTTGACAACTCTTTGGTCTTGGCCATAGTGGAGTTTGGAGTCTGACTGTTTGAGGTTGTGGACAGGTGTCTTTTATACTGATAACGAGTTCAAACAGGTGCCATTAATACAGGTAACGAGTGGAGGACAGAGGAGCCTCTTAAAGAAGATTATTTGTTTATTTGACAGGGACAGTGCAATAAACATAGACAATTAATCAAATGACAATCAATCTGATGTGTTGCACAAAGAGTGTATAGCTATTAGCTAATTTGCAACTCTTGTCCCTGGATGGGCTTTAGAAAGGAGAAACAAGTAACAAGAAAAAAGGATAAGGAAAAGAAAAAATGAAAACAGAATAAATAATAACCACATACATCAATGCATAAAAGATTATAAATACATTATAAATACACAATTATAAATATTATAAAGATTATAAATATTATAAATACACAATATAACAACCTGACTCACATTTGCCTATTTCAGGCCTCCCTCCCTTCGTCACTCACTATAAACAAACACATTCATTCCTTCCCTTCATTCACTCTCACCCTGCAGACAATCATTTCATACATGGGTACATTCTTGTTTATTTTTCAGCCAGTTTTTAACCTTTTTAGTGAATGTTTTAAAGTCCGTTATTATTTTAATTTCATTTGGCATTGTGTTCCAGATGTGACTGCCCTTTATAGAGAAAGCTGTTTGTCCAAATGTGGTTCTGCGGTGGAATATTTTACAGTTATTGTTAACAGAACTCCTGGTGGCTCTGCTGCTGTCCTGTCTTTGGATGAAACCAGCAAGTGGCTCAGGCGCTGATTTGTGGAAACATTTGAAAATTAATTTCAGAAAACAGAGGTCAATGAAACTCTCAAAACTCAATAGGTTGTATTTTTTTTTAAAATATAACAGTGATGCCACCTAATGGGCTTTTTGTCTAAGATTTTTAGAGTTTGATTATATAATGAACCTATATGTCTTATTGTGGAAGGGGCTGCTTGAGCCCAGACTGTCAAACAGTATGATATGAGAAAAAACCATAGAATGCATATACAGTACAGCTGCTTCGTATGGTATGTAATATCTAATTAATTTAAAGCAGTTCAGATTTTTTTTTTTTTTACTGTTTTTGAAATTTTCTTTATATGAAGATTAAATTTGAATTGAGGATCTAGTACAATCTAGAAGTTACAGGTCTGTGAGAGCCAGAAATCTTGCTTGTTTGTAGGTGACCAAATACTTATTTTACCAAGGAATTTACCAATTAGTTCATTAAAAATCCTTCAGTGTGATTTTCTGGATTTTTTTTCCCCTCATTTTGTCTTTCATAGTTGAGGTATACCTATGATGAAAATTGGAGACCTCTCTCATCTTTTAAGTGGGAGAACTTGCACAATTGGTGGCTGACTAAATACTTTTTTGCCCCACTGTATGTGCTGAATGTGGAAAGGATTTTACTGGAGTGAATCTCTTAAAATCACAGGGAATGATCCACAGTAGAGTTAAAAGTGAGACACCTTTCACATAGACTTTGATCTCTTGTGAGACAGGTGATCTCATTTTAATGAGATCACCTTCAGGGTAATCTGTCAAATGACAGCTTTCGGAATTTTCTGTCATTACTGAAAAATAGTATCTGTCAATGAAGGACAGTTTTCATTTCATGCAACCTCTGCCCTGAGATCAGGCTGTTCTGGATTCAGATCCCCCCTTTTTTTTTTTTTTTGTGGACTTATTTTGTACCCGTAGGTAGATTTGTTTTGCAGTCTGGTGACAAGCCACCAGCTGCCGGTCGCTGCGTGCACAAGCGCCCCTTAACTCCCTAACCTGCATGTTTTTAGCATGTGGGAGGAAACCGGAGAAATCCCGGAGTAAACCCACGCAACACGGGGAGAACATGCAAACTCCACACAGATCACTGTTGGCCGGGGGCAGGGATCGAACCCACGATCTCATGATCCCCGCGATCCCCCAGCCGAGGGTAAACTGTGCTACCGCGGTGCTAACCACTGCGCCACTGTGCAGCCTTAAATGTCTGAACCAACATTTCATTTGGAAAGCAGAGATGCTCCATGTTTTGATTGTATGTCTGACTTTTCCTTCTCTGTTGTTGTTGCTCAGTCAACTCAGTTCATTTATTTTCAAATCAGCTTCATTTGCATAGTGCCAGATCACAACCAGGGTTGCCACGGGTGCTGGAAATTCTTCAGAATGCATGAATTTTAATATTGTATTTTAAGGTTTTTAAAAGTGATTGAATTTTACAAAAAGTTCTTGAAGAATCTTGAAATTGTAAGGATGTTTCTTTCTCAATAAATGTCTGTCTGAATAAATAGTTGCCTATAGTTCACTTGTTCTATGGAGAAATAAAATAAATTGGAGAACCTAAAATTCCAGCTGCTCAGTCTGTGCCTCGGTTGGCTTCTGTGTGACTGTGGTCAGTCAGTTTTCAGGTGTGACCTCACCCCCCACAAAGACACACAGGTGTAGTCACTGCACCGTCATGGCGTGGCTACATTTGTTTGGGGACGCCAAATAAAACAGAGTTGTGTGGGAGTTTCTGAGGTCAGTATCTGTAAAACTGTTTCATTACACTGACATTAAACTGGATAAAATATTGAAGATGACCAAAAAACTCAAAATTCCTGCAGCTCAGTATCTGATGAAGTTACAAGTCAATTCAAATATCAATGATTTACATGTATTTTCTAATATTAAATGATATGAATAAAACAATAAAACATTGATAAGTATTTCCTCTTCCAGAATCGAAGAAAATTGACTTTGAGGGCAGCTCAGCCAATCAGGGAGCTTTACATTTTCTCCTCCTTATGTTTAATAAGAAAAGCAGCTAAGAGCCCACTGTGTGGAAGAGTAACGGCTCCCCAGTAGCATTGTTTTCAATCTTTCTTAACAAGGAAGTGCACACATTCAGCTTTTGTTTCCCCGGGCAACAGCCAATTTACTTTGTCTGGCTGAGTGGCCCTTCTAAAGGGAAAATAAACATTTAAACAAAGAACGTTTGTGCCTTGTTCCATTATTATTAGTGGTGTTTGAAGATGAAAATTTTTGATCATGGTTAATGTTTTGGAATGTTGAGTTAATCGTGATTACTAGTGTTTTAATCATGTTTTTCCATACAGATACAGTGTACCTTAAGTTTGTAATTTTTCAAGTTTGTCATACTGTTATGAACATGGGAGTGGACAAATATGCTTGCTGTCTTCACCTGCAGGTTTATTAAAGCTGTCAACATATCCAAAATGACAAAAACTATCCAGGATATTCTCCAGAAAATTCTCAAAAGTAGACTGCATGTGCAAACAACAGAATGCCAGGGCTCAATCATAGAAGAGGATAAGAATAATCCCAGTGTAGGAGTCAAGAATTGAGGAGACTGGATGATTTTTCCAGTAACTGCTTTAATTCCCCATTCATCCTACGTCCTCTCTCGATCGGAGTGAAAAGAGACAGGACGCAGTCACACACATACATTTATACATTCATCTTCTAACAATACATCACACACAAAAGTCACAATACTCAGCTACATCCTTTCATCTCTAATAGAACACCCAGAGTCCTTCTGTTCTCCTTTCTGACCCCCAAAGGTCAGGCCGGGTAATCTTCTCATCTCTCCTGAGTCCCCAGGGGGTGCAGACATGTCTTCCTCTTGGGGTGTGAAGTCAATACACATGGCTAGCTCAAAGTCTCTCTTGGTTGAATTCAGCCAGCCACGTGAGTTACATAGGTTATAACTATGGGCTCCACATCACTCCCCCCTTCCACACGAAAGTCTGGGCACCCACATACAGTCATACAACAGTCATACAGCATGTCCCCCCCCCCCCCCCAACAGAATCTCACAGCAACCCAAACAACCTGACCAAAAAAAAAACAAACCAAAACACATCATTCTGCATGCAGCTTAGGTTTCAATCTTCTCCCGAATCTGCTGTATGCAGGTCTCCTGCTCTGTGTTGGGCCGTCCTGCTGTGCATCTGTGGAGTGAGGGGGAGAAGGGTTATTTGTCCCCCGTGGGGGGTCCCGGGGCCGCCCCTTTGGAGGCCTGCCACGTCGAGGCACGCCCGCCGGCCGTACAGACTCGTTATGCAACACAAAAGCAGGCTTTAATCTATCGATACTGATCGTCTCCCTCCTGCCCCCCAAATCTAGCACAAAATATTTCTCCCCGGTTTCCAGCACTTGAAATGGACCGTCGTAAGGTGGGCGGAGACTATGCCGCTGAGCATCGTGCCTGACAAAAACAAACTCTGCGTCTCGTAAAGCCTGGGGCACGAACACACGCGGGAAAGAGTGATGAGCGGGGCCCGGGAGCATTTCTGCTTCCGTGTTACTCAGAGACCCCCGGATCGGGGGGGGGGGGGGCCCTGGTGCCGTGTGGTCGGGTAAAAACTCGCCTGGCAGCCTGAGCGGTTGTGCGAAGACCAATTCTGCTGGTGAGGCATCTAGATCCTCTTTGGGTGCCGAACACAACCCCAATAAAACCCATGGTAGTTTGTTTACCCAATCTGTGTCCGTCAGTGACGCTCTGAGGGCTGCCTTCAAAGACCTGTGAAAACGCTCGCATAAACCGTTGGCCTGGGGATGGTAAGCGGTCGTGCGATGTACCGCCACTCCTAAGCCGCTGACCACAGTTCTGACGCAAATTGAGGTCCCCTATCAGACGTAATATCTGACGGGACCCCGAACCGCGCTACCCAGGCTGTTAAAAAAAGCGCGTGCCACCTCTGCCGCTGTGGTCGATGTTAACGGGACCACTTCCGGCCAATGAGTGGTTCGGTCTAACATTGTCAAGAGATGCGTGAACCCTTGTGAAGTGGGCAGGGGGCCCACGAGGTCCACGTGCACATGATCGAACCTTTTAGCCGGAATGTGGAATGGTTCTAAGGGCGCCTTAGTGTGCCTGTGAATCTTAGCGCGCTGGCAAGCCATGCAGGTTTTAGCCCACTCCTTCACGTGCTTGCGCAGGCTCGGCCAAACAAACTTCTCCGCCACCATTTTCACCGAAGCGCGCACCCCTGGGTGCGCTAGGGAGTGCACGGCGTCAAAAACGCGGCGGCGCCACGCGGCTGGCACCACCGGGCGCAGTTGCCCCGTGGATACATCGCAAATAAGCGGGGGGAAACCGGTTTGTAGATTTCTGCGTTCCAGCCTTAACCCCGTTGGTCCAGACAGGAGCGCGCGCACGTCCGCGTCCTCGCTCTGCTCCGCCGCCATGGCTGCATAATCTATTCCCACGTGGACCGGAGCTGCGCGCGTGTCCGCGCTGTTACCGCGCTCTGGGTAAGCGGCCGCGCAATCCGTTTCCGCGTGGACGGGTGCTGTTACCGCGCGTGACAGACAGTCTGCAACCACATTGATTTTACCAGCTACGTGCTGAATATCGGTGGTAAATTCAGAAATTGCGGCCAGCTGTCTCTGTTGCCGCCCCGACCACGGTTCTGAAGTTTTGGACATCGCAAAAGTGAGCGGTTTGTGGTCGACAAACGCGGTGAAACGCCGCCCTTCCAACCAGAACTGGAAATGGCGAATAGCCAAGTGGAGCGCCAGCAGCTCCCTGTCAAACGCGCTGTAGTTTCGCTCAGCCTCGCGTAGGGACCTGCTGAAGAATGCAAGTGGTTGCCAAACCCCGGCAACCTGCTGCTCCACTACTGCCCCTATGGCCACATCTGACGCGTCCGTGGTTAGCGCTATGCGGGCTGCCGGGTCTGGGTGGGCCAACAGTGCCGCGTTTGCCAGTGCCCGTTTAACCTCTGTGAATGCGCACTCCCGCTCCGGGGACCATTCAATCACATGGGAGGGCTTCTGCTTTTTGAGCGCGGTGTACAAGGGCTGCATAAGCTGCGCTGCGTGGGGTATGAAACGGTTATAAAAATTCACCATCCCCAAAAATTCTTGCAACACTTTTACCGTTCAAGGCTGGGGAAAATCTGCCACCGCGCGTACTTTGGCCGGCAGAGGAACTGCTCCCTCCGAGGAAACGTGGTGCCCTAAAAAGTTGATTTGTGCCACGCCAAAATGGCACTTGGCCGGGTTGATTATCAACCCATGCTCTCCTAACCTCTGAAAAACTGTCGTGAGGTGTTGTGCGTGCTCCTCCTCGGAGGTGCTGGCTACCAAAATGTCGTCTAAATAGACAAAAATGAAAGAAAGGTCGCGCAACACTGCATCCATCATCCGTTGGAAGGTTTGTGCGGTGCCTTTAAGGCCAAAAGGCATTCGTAAAAACTCAAAAAGCCCGAACGGGGTTATTACGGCTGTTTTGGGGATGTCCTCTGTTCGGACCGGGACTTGGTGATAACCGCGGACCAGGTCTATTTTAGAAAAAATTCGCGCCTTCGCCAAATGCACTGAAAAGTCCTGGATATGCGGAATCGGGTACCGGTCCTGCGCTGTGGCATTGTTCAACCTGCGGTAATCGCCACAAGGTCTCCACGAGCCGTCAGCTTTAGGTACCATGTGGAGGGGGGAAGCCCAAGCGGACTTCGAGCGGCGAATTATGCCCAACCTTTCCAGGTTGGCGAACTCCTCGTGCGCAATGGAGAGTTTAGCTGCATCCAAGCGCCGAGCCTTCACAAAAACGAGTGGGCCACTCGTGGTTATGAAGTGCTCCACCCCGTGCTTCGCCACCTTAGCTGAAAAAGTAGGAACTGTGAGTGCTGGGAACTGGTGTAGAAGGCTGTGAAACTTACCACCTGCTGTGGCAACGTTGGTCTGAACTGGCGGCGGGCACACCCGAGCTGCACAAGGGATAGAACAGAAAGAGAGTGCATTTACTAGTCGTTTGTTGGCCAGATCAACTAACAAACCATGTGAACACAGAAAATCAGCACCTAACATATTGAAGCTCACTGCCGCCACGATGAAATTCCACTCATAGGCGCGGCCGTGGAAGGACAGAGACAAGGTTCTCTCTCCGTACGTCTTGATGCTGGAACCGCTGTCGCTCCGTCTCCGCGGGGTCCCGCGACCCGATCAGCATAGGTGGCAGTGATGAAGCTCCTCTGGGCTCCGGTGTCCACTAGGAATTGCCGCCCGCAATGTGAACCTGTGAAAAGGTTCTAAGGGGGCCCGCGTGTGCTTGTGTATCTTTGCTCTTTGACACGCTGCGCAGGCTGCGGCCCACTCTTTGACCTGTTTACGCAGCCCCGGCCAAACAAATTTTTCTCCCACCATTTTGATCGATGCGCGAACTCCCAGATGTGCCAGCGAATGGATTAAATCAAAAACGCGGCGGCGCCACGCAGCTGGGACCACGAGGCGGGGGCGCTCCGTGGAGATAATCGCAGATTAGAGGAGGCATACCTGTCTGATGCACCCTGTGCTCCAGCCTTAGCCCTGTTGGCCCAGACTGGAGCGCGCGCACATCCGCATCGTTAACCTGCTCGGCGGCCATGGCTGCATAATCTAAGCCTACGCAGACCGGGGCTGCGAGCGCTTCCGCGCCTCAAGCCTGGCCCGCTTCCACGGCCACCACGTCTGCCCCCTGGCGGCCTGGCGTTGCAACTGCGCGCGAGAGGCAATCTGCCACCACATTGTGTTTGCCCGCCACATGTTGAATGTCGGTGGTAAACTCTGAAATCGCGGCCAGCTGTCTCTGCTGTCGGCCCGACCACGGCTCTGAAATCTTGGCCATTGCAAATGTTAATGGTTTGTGGTCTACAAACGCGGTGAAACGGCGCCCTTCCAGCCAGAACTGGAAGTGGCGGATGGCCAGATGCAGGGCTAAAAGCTCCCTATCGAACGCGCTGTATTTCCGCTCGTTATCGCGCAATGTTTTGCTGAAAAACGCAAGCGGTTGCCAGCTCCCTGCTACAAGTTGCTCGACAACCGCCCCCACTGCTACGTCGGAAGCGTCCGTGGTTAGTGCCATGCGAGCTGCTGGCACGGGGTGTGCCAACAGCACAGCGTTCGCCAGGGCCGACTTGACCTGGGAGAAAGCGCGCTCCCGTTCCGGGGACCACTCGACCTTATTTGCAGGTTTTTGTTTCTTTAGTGCCGCGTACAGTGGGTGCATGAGCTGTGCCGCGCTGGGAAGGAAACGGTTATAAAAATTGACCATCCCCAAAAATTCTTGCAATGCTTTAACTGTGTGCGGCTGGGGAAACTCCGTTATCGCGCGTACTTTATCGGGCAGCGGGACCGCTCCTTCTGGAGAAACGCGGTGGCCCAAAAAATCGATTTGCACTACCCCGAATTGACATTTCGCTGGGTTAATTATCAGCCCATGCTCTGTCAGCCTCTGAAAAACCGCTGTGAGGTGGCGTTCGTGTTCAACCTCGGATGCACTGGCTACCAAAATATCATCCAAATAGGCGAACAAGAAAGGGAGGCCACGCAACACCGCGTCCATCATGCGTTGGAACGTCTGTGCGGCGCCTTTGAGGCCAAAAGGCATGCGCAAAAACTCGAAAAGCCCAAAGGGGGTTATTACTGCCGTTTTGGGTATGTCTTGAGCGTGGACTGAGACTTGGTGATAACCGCGCACCAAATCTATTTTGGAAAAGATGCGCGCCCCCGCCAAATGCGCCGAAAAATCCTGGATGTGCGGAATCGGGTAGCGGTCGTGTGTTGAAGCATTATTTAACCTGCGGAAATCACCGCAAGGCCGCCACGAGCTGTCAGCCTTGGGGACCATATGCAGGGGTGACGACCAAGGGCTGTTAGAGCGTCTAACAATGCCCAGTTTTTCCAAGTTGGCGAATTCCTCTCGCGCGATGGCCAGTTTAGCTGGGTCCAAGCGCCGAGCTTTTGCAAAAACAGGGGGGCCGGAGGTAGTTATGAAATGCTCGACCCCGTGTTTAGCTATTGACGCTGAAAATGTTGGGACCGTGAGTGCTGGGAACTGATTGAGTAGTGCATGAAACTTACCACCCGCAGCTGTGACATTAGGATGTGCAGAAGGCGGGGCCACCCGAGCTGTACAGGAGATAGAGTGGAAAGACAGTGCATTTACCATACGTCTATTAGTAAGATCAACTAATAAACTGTTTGAGCATAAAAAATCAGCACCTAACATGTTGTTGCTAACTGCGGCTACGATGAAAGTCCACTCAAAGGTGCGCCTGTGGAAGGATAGAAGGAGCGTCTTCTTCCCATAGGTTTTGATTGTCGAGCCATTTGCCGCTAGCACCAGGGGTCCGCTGGAAGGCGCCAGCAGGTCTGCGTAGGAAGGTTTGACAAAACTCAGCTGGAAGCCTGTGTCCACCAGGAAATCCTTCCCTGAATTCGCGTCCGTCACGAAAAGCAGCTTGTTCTTCGCGCCGAGAGCAGCAGCTGCTACCGACTCTCGGTCTTGGCGTTTCCCTGGCGCTTGTATCGGCACGGTGGGATGCATCTGCACGCCCTCTTGGCGAAACGTCGATGGTAAAAGCAGAGGGTGCCGTCCGCTCCGCTTCTCCTGGTCTCTGCCGCTGCTGACGTCAGTGGGTCCGGTGCTGCGGCCTCTGGTCTCCCCTCGTCTCGCGGGGGTGCATTCAGCTCCGTTGCCGCCGTCGTGGCTGCATGTCGTCTATGGGCGTCGACGAGCCGCTGTGCCTCCTGGCCCAGCCTGTGGTAGTCGCGGTCATTGAGCAGCTGTGAGCTGGCCAGGGTGACTCTCACTGCTGGCGGTAGTGTTCTGAGAAAGAGGTGGGCGAAGATAAAACTGTCATCATCTTCGCCTCTCAGGTTCATCATCCTCACCATCAGATCTGCCGGCCTGTCTGCTTCCCCTTCTGTCAGCGCCAGAAGTCTCTCTGCTCGCTCTCCCTGTGAGGGAGTGAAAGCTCGAATGAGGGCGGCTTTCAGTGCGCCATACTTGTCATCCTGGGGCGGGTGGTTGGTCAGGCTCTCCACCCGCTGCACTGTGAGGCTGTCCAGCTTCGCGACGACATGGTAGAACCTTGTTGCGTCCGCTGAGATTCCCCGAAGGTGGAACTGCGCCTCCACAGTGGTAAACCAGGAGCGCGGGTTATGTTGCCAGAAATCAGGCAGCTGTAGTGTGGTAGCTGCGTTAACCCAGTTGGCTCCTGAAGAGTCCGGTGCGGGAAGATCGTCGCCACCGGCCATAGTTTGTCGTAGGTCACCAGTGTAGAGGATGCCTTTCACAAACGAGACTGAGTTTATTTCTCAGGGTTGGTTTATTGAGAGGTCACATCCTCCAACAAGAACAGAATCTCAGAAAAGAGGTAGAAAAATCATCCTTCACAGTTCTTATACCCTCCAAAGACACCAAACCCCCAACATCAAATAACACACCCCCAACCCACAGTCCTTGAGCAAACATACAGCCCCCGAGGCTCCTTGGCGTCTCCATTGTCTCTCTCATCCTTCTAGCCTCCGGGGCTCCTGCTGGGACATTCTCTCCCACTTCTCGTCTCCTAAGCAACCAACTTCACACCTCCCGTAGGTCTCTGCAGGGTCAGGTCCTCTTTGGCCATTGAGACGTGAAGCTTCCAGAATATGCACCGTCATGCCTACTAGGTATATGTGGGTGAATATGAATGCCATATATGCGCTCTAAATATGCGCCATATACATATTATTAGTTATACAGGTTCAAAATCTAAGAAGACTCGAGAGGAGAGAGTCCAATTGGAACATAAATTAAAAATTCTTCAAGAAAAAGTGTATGCAGGAAGTGACCCAAAGTTAGAGAACGAATTACTGATTCTGAGAGCTGAATATGACAAAAAATCAGTGAATAGAGCTGCCTCGAGTCTTCTAAGATTGAAGCAATCTTTTTATGAACAAGGTGAAAAATCAGGAAAACTATTGGCATGGCAGATTAACCACTTGCGCTCCGTTGTTCCGCGGGCGGGCAAGCCTCTGCGTCCTAGGGCGCACGAGGGCGCACTCGGACGCATAGTCCAGATTGTGGTGATGTAGGTGGTGTTGGCGTCCAAGCGTCACTGAAAAAAAAAGCTGCAGACACAGCCGCGAACAGATTAGTTCATCTGATTGACCTCTCATTCGGCTAATAAGAGCCTTGAATTGGGTTTCTGAAACCTTGAAGAGCCAATGAATGAAAACCTAGGAAGGAGGACCCGCCTACTGTGAATGCAGGAGCCAATTGAAGCACAGAAGTTCGGGCTGGGTGAAGAGAGATTTACTGTTGCAGCAGATGAAAAAAAGGACGCTGGACGAATCTGCTACAGACCCCGCAGCATGGAGAACACCCACAAGTGGGACCTGCACTCATTCCAGCAGAATAGACGTTTAGGATTCTCTTCCGTCATCATAGACCGACGGAGGCCGACGACAAAAGTTGTAAATCATTCGCCAAAACGGCAATAATGGAATTATGTTTTGATCGGGATCCACGAGCAGACCAGCGTCGCGTTCGTCTGACAATGGGGAAGAGAAGTTCGCCAGGACTCTGCTGCTGTGAAGAGGTAAGGTGTTATAAGCTAAATTATTATTTCTCACTGAAAATTGTAATCAAAAAATGACTTTTGACCGATCGGTAAATTACAACTGTACGGCGCACGAAGTACGAAGTGTGTGCGCCACGATAAACGGTTCATTTGCCGTGTTCGGACCGTGAACGCCCCCCCTACCCCGCTGCAGAAGAGGAGCGGGGGGGGCGTTCACGGTCCGAACGCCCTCCGGTCCGTGGGGGGAAGCATATGAGTCTATTCCGTCATGTAGCGATGGCCGTCTTCTGTAGCGAGGGGGGGGGACCCCCCCCACACACACACACAGTAGCGGGGGGGGGGGGAGCCGCTGTGAAAACATGCAAGGAGTGTAATCCGTCATGTAGCGAGGGCCGAACTCCGTCTTTTGTAGTGGGGGGGGGGACAACCCCCCCCCCCCACACACACACACAGACACAGCCCTGAATGTGACCTTTCATTAGAGTCCAAAATGAAGATTCTACATTGAATTATTCAAAAGTTACAGACGTTTTTCCAAACTGTGCCATTTGGCACAGTTACAAAACGCCTGGGAACAACCTGAGAACAAAGCTGTGTAAAATATTCATTTTTTGTGGTATTGGTACCAAATTTGGATCTCAGCTTGATAACACTTGGTTCTACATTTCTGTTGCATTTTCCAGCCGGATCGGACAGCTGTGTGTTATTTGCAAGCATTTGTATCCAAAAAAACACAGTGTCCAAATTTATTTTCTTCAAGTTCAGTATGTTTAGATGACTGTAACTCAGTGGCCGGAGCACGTAGAGAGGTTATGTTTTTTTTGCCAAAAAATTCAAAGTGTTTTCTTTTAAATGAGACCAACCCCATGAAGATGCTGCAAAGGGTTGAATAACAGCTTTCGATTTACTTTGGGCACATTATTTTTTGGCATTTTTAGGAAAATTGCCCGGAGTGCAAGGGGTTAAACAATTAGAATTTAAAACACCAATTACCAGTATTATAAGTAACGGACAGATAGTTGTAGATCCTTTAGAAATTAATAGAGCCTTTAGAGATTACTATGAAAAATTATATGATACAAAAAATGAAACTGACTTAACAAAACTAAATGGGTTTTTGGATGGATTATCTATACTGTGTATTCCAAATGAAAACAGGGAGATACTGGAGTCTAAAATTAGTCAAGAAGAAGTTGGGCTAGCCATTGATAATATGAAATCAGTTGGGCTAGCCATTGATAATATGAAAACAGGAAAAAGTGCAGGACCAGATGATCTTCCAGTTGACCTTAGTAAAACCTTTTTTGGAAATGGTTTTAGAAGCATTTCAAAATAGTAATTTACCACCATACATGAATAATGCCTTAATTATACTGTTGCCAAAACCAGGTAAACCCTCTAATAAATGTAAAAATATGAGACCAATAAGCCTATTAAATGCTGACCTTAAGATAATCTGTAAAATTTTAGCAAGACAACTACAAGAAATATTACCAAATATTATTAACCGAGATCAGAATGGCTTTATAAAGGGAAGACAAGGCTTCCATAATGTAAGAAGACTATTTAATATTATTTATTCTAATAAAGAAGCACCGGATACAGCTCTCCTATCTCTCCTATCTCTTCCACCCTATGCAGGACATACTGAATGCACTGAGGAGCTCATTTAGCAGCAGACTACATCATCCCAGGTGCACAACCGAGAGGTTTCGTAGGTCCTTCCTACCAACGGCTGTCAGACTGTACAACCTAAGCAGGGCTGCTCGCAGAGATAGCAAAAAGACGTAACAAACTAATAGTTTTTTGAATGCAAAAGATGCAATAGACTTACACAATGGTCCTCTCCGGCATACAACTAGGAACATACCGGTCGCTATGGAGGGTGAGAATATGTATGGGCACATAATCATACCATGTAGGATAACTAAGTAGACGGTTATGCTGTTTCATTCCATCTAGCAACAATGCTCTGCACTGTGTGTGTTTATATATTTGCATATTTATTCCATCTAGCTACAATGCTCCGTACTGTGGGTGTTTATATATTTATATATCTACATATTATTCCATCTAGCTACATTGCTCCGCACTGTGTGTGTTTATATACTTGCATATTTATTCCACCTAGCTGCAATGCTCCGTACTGTGGGTGTTTATATATTTACATATTTATTCCATCTAGCTACAATGCTCTGCACTGTGTGTTCATATATTCATATATTTATTCCATCCAGCTACAATGCTCTGCACTGTGTGTCTGTGTGTGTGTGTATATATATATATTTTATAGTAATACGTACATATGTTTATTAGCTGCTCTTGCTTGCTTGTTTTTTTTTCTTGCCTTCTGATTGTTGCTCTGAGTGTTGCTATCCCTGTGCTGTTGCAATCCTGGAATTTCCCCGTTGTGGGACTAATAAAGGCTTATCTTATCTTATCTTATCTTATCTTATCTTATCATTGGACGCTGAAAAGGCCTTTGATAGGGTGGAATGGCCCTTTCTTTTTGAAGTCTTACAAAGGTTTGGACTTGGAAATAATTTCATAAAATGGGTTCAGATAATATATAATAATGCTACAGCAGAAATCCTAACAAACAGCAATATCTCAAAATCAATAAAAATCAATAGAGGATGTCGACAAGGCTGTCCACTTTCACCTTTACTGTTTACTATGGCAATTGAACCTTTAGCGATGGCAGTACGTTTACATCCACAAATATATGGAATTAAAGTTGGACCAATAGAACATAAAATCTCCCTGTATGCCGATGACATAATTTTGTTTATGTCGAATCTTAAAAAATCAATTCCGACCTTGTTGAATTTAATAAAGAATTTTGGGGAAATATCAGGATATAAAATAAATAAAACTAAATCTTCAATATTAATGCTAAATGAGACCCAGAGAAATCACCCAGCTCCTGAGGTAAATCAATTCAATGTTGTAAATCAGTTTAAATATTTAGGAATTCAAATTGTGCCTAAGCTAGAATTACTCGCCAGTGCCAACTATGAAGCCTTAATGACAGACATTAATGAGTTAATTCAGAGATGGATGTCACTACCAATGTTGATGATAGGGAGAATCAATATACTTAAAAGTAATATCTTACCTAAAATACTTTATTTATTTCAATACATTCCTTTACCACCACATTCAGATCTATTCTCAAGAATTAAAAAAAAGTTAGTGGAATTTATATGGAACAACAGGAAGGCTAGATTACGTCTGTCCTTACTATATTTACCATTTGATCGTGGAGGTCTGAAATGTCCAAACTTTATGTTGTATTACTGGTCAGCACAACTGAGGTCTATGACATATTATTTTTCATCAAATGATCTCCCTCACTGGACTGAAATGGAATCATACAATTTACCTTTACCTCTTCCCATATTCAAATACTCAGACTTGGCAAAAAAATTACAGAAACAAATTAAAAATCCATTTGTAAAGCATATGATCAAAATATGGTGTGAAACTAAAAAATATTTAAAAGAACCACACTTATTGTCACAATTTAGCCCAATACGGGGTAATCAATATTTTAAACCAGGGAGAGCGGATGCTGTATTTAAAGTATGGAATTTAAAAGAGATTCAAAAGATTCAAGATTTATATCTGTCATGTTCAGATAACATAATGTCTTTTGAAGAGCTGAGGATCAAATTTAATCTTCACAGAACACATTTTTTTAAAAAATATCTTCAGCTTAGGAACTTTATTCGATCAAATCAAAATAATGCTCTCACTCGACCTATTTATTCATCCTTGGAAAAAATTTTGACGAAAGATAGTAAGAGAAAGGGTATTATTTCAGAGTTTCATAACTCATTGACACTATCCTCAAGTGAAAACTCACAGAAAAGATTGAATTATTGGAAAGAAGACCTGCAAACTGAAATTTCAGAGGAACAATGGGAATTGGCTTGTACAGAAGCTCAAACCAAATCAATAAATGTACGTCTTAAATTGATACATTTTAAATGGTTAATGCGGATGTATGTTACACCGGTGGAATTAAATAGATATAACAAAAACATACCAGATACTTGCACAAAATGTATGGAAAGTAAAGGAACCTTATTTCATTGTGTATGGCAATGTAGAAAAATTAGAATGTTTTGGGAAGAGGTGAGGGTAACAATTGAAAAAATAATTTAAAAACAAATCATATTAAATCCTAAATTGTTTTTGTTGGGTCTGCATCCAGAAAAGCATAACTTTAATAAAAGTGAAAGAGCATTCATAGACCTCAGTTTGCTTAACGCCAAAAAATGTATTGCACTATTGTGGAAAAAGACTCATAGACCAGATGTGACTCAGTGGTTAAAACAGATGTTAACAGGGGACTTCCGGTCTGGACGCCATGGCGACTGCAGCTTAACACTGAAGTTCTCAGACCCAATTCAGGATAACACCTTGAAAATCAAACTTAACGGATTTTTGGAGGAGTGAAAATCAAAAGACAAAATCATCATGTCTAAAGGAAAACAGAAGAAACTGAAATTCTCCAGGCCAGGACACGTATCGGCCGGAGAATCCGAACTGGAAGATCTCCGTTCAGAAGACGAGGAACTGGTGATAGCTAACAAAAGTGTTAGCCTGAAATCACTATTTGAGGAGCTACGACGATTTCGCCGAGATGTTACGGCCGAATTTCGGGAATTCAGAGAAGAATTGAAAAGGACAAACAGCAGAGTGGACCAGGCCGAGAACCGAATCTTGGAAACAGAGGATCGAATAAAAGTGCTCGAAGATTCTGTGCTAGACCTACGCAAAAGACAAGCAGCTATAGAGGCTAAGCTAACCGACCAAGAAGGAAAACAAAGAAGAGACAACATAAGAATTCATGGTCTGATAGAAGGAACCGAAAATGGTTTTAACTCAATGGCAGAATGCGTGGAATCCTTACTAAGAGAGAAATTGGATATTCCACAAACCACCGACTTGAAGATAGAAAAGGCACATCGTTCATTAGCCGCTAGGCCGGCGGCGGAAGCGCCCCCACGTTCGGTGTTGGTAAGATTTTCCAATTTCAAAATAAAACAAGAGGTTGTAAGACTGGCCTGGCAGAAAAAAGGATTTATGCACCAGGAGAGAAAAGTCTACGTGGAACACGATTACGCCCCGGAGGTCCTTAAAAAGCGCAGGGAATACAATGACGCGAAAAAGGTGTTAAGAGAGAAGAAATTGCGCTTTCAGACACCATTTCCTGCGAAGTTAAGGGTCTTCTACGGCGATGAAACGTGTCTCTATAATTCGGCGGAAGAAGCAACAGCTGACATGGCGAAAAGAGGCCTCCCGGTAACGGTATTTAAACCCCCAGCAGACCCGAGTGAGAAGATCAAAGCGCAAACATGGACAACACAAAGACCCTCAAAATCCACGGACCAGCAGCGGGAAACCCAGCACCAGAGCGTCGCGGATAAACTATCCGTTTTCAGGTTGGAATAGCGACCTTTTTTTTTTTTTTTTTTTTTTCTCTTGAATCAATCCGCACATCCAACCCCCCTCATACAAGGTAACAAACATTAAAGGAGATGCATATTCAGCATGTGGTAAAACATTTCATGGAACAATCATATTATTTGAAACAAATAAGTCTTTGTAATAAAAAAAAAAAAAAAACTTGTTAAAATAGAAATGTGACAATAATCCACATGTTCTCCTCATACTAACAAATACTGTTTTTGCGTGAATGTTTGATGTGATGGGGGTGGGAGGGTGCACACAATTTCACAGGGTTTAGGCATAAAAGGAAAAAAAAAAAAAATCATTACAAGTTTGGATTGGGTTCTGAAACTCACGTTAAAAGCATGGGACTACTTTCAGTGGTAAGAGAGGGCCCTCAACACGTAACAGAGTTTGAGGAATTTCCCTCAGAGCCTTCACTCCATCAAGGCTCTTACAGGGTCTTTAAAAAGACCTCAGCTCAGGAAGTTCTTATGACAGCTTTTTGTTTTAAAGTTTTTTACACTATGTTCTTAATGTTTTTCTTGTTTTTAATGTTCTTTCAGTTTCTGAGTAGCACAAAAGAGGGCCACCACACAGTTATACTAAACAAAACAACACAATGGAGAAACAGGGTGTAACCAAAATAATTTCATATAATGTAAAAGGAATCCTGAATCCAGTTAAAAGATCCAAGATTCTAGGCAAAATGAAAAAAGACAAAGCAGGAATAATACTTTTACAAGAAACCCACCTAACAGACGTGGAACACAATAAACTCAGTAGACAAGGGTTTAAAATGATCTCTTCATCTTCATATAAATCAGGAAGGAGGAGGGGAGTAGCGACATTGATATCAACCAAAATTACATTTGAAAAAAAATCAGAACACAAAGATAAAGAAGGGAGATACAGTTTGGTAACTGGGCGGCTAGAGGGAGAAGATATCACCCTGCTGAATGTGTATGCTCCCCCAGGGGCTAACTGGAAATTTTATAAAAATGTATTCGACCTAATGATAACTAAAGCTCAAGGTTTAGTGATATGTGGTGGGGACTTCAATCTTAGACTGAATCCATACTGGGATGCTTCTGGTAATTCCCCACATCAAAATAACACCCAAAACAGGAAGACTCGGATGCTACTAAAAGAATTGGGAATCTGTGACGTGTGGAGGGAACTCAACCCCAGTGTAAAAGACTATACATTTTACTCAACTCCACATTCATCTTACTCAAGGATTGACTATTTTTTTATGTTTAATAGAGACATTGGAAGAGTAAAAACATGTAAAATAGGACTGATGGATCTCTCCGACCACAGTCCGATCTACATGGACTTAAATATCCAAAAATACACAAATAATACATTTTCTTGGAGGTTAAATTCAAATGTCCTGAAAGGACCATTGAAAGATGAATTGGAATCAGATATTCTCAGATATTTGGAAGATAACGATAATGGAGAAGTATCCCCTTTAATACTGTGGGATGCATGTAAAGCTGTAATAAGAGGAAAGATTATTGCAAAACTGGCAACCCAAAAGAAACTAAGACAAGAAAAACTATCCACATTAGAGTCAGAACTTAGGAACCTAGAAAAAGAACACAAAGGCAACACTCATTCTACTGACTCGCTCAAGATTAAGGAAATTAAAAACCAAATAAATGAGATCTACACAATAGAAATCCAGAAGAAACTTACATTTCTGAAACAAAAATACTATGAAGCAGGCAGTAAATCGGCAAAATTGCTAGCCTATAAATTGAGGAAACATCAAACAGAAAGAGCAATCTACAAAATCAGAGACCCAGTATCAAAGGAAATAAAATTCAGAATTCAGGATATTCTTAAAAACTTCGAGAATTACTATAAGAACTTATACTCCCACAAAAAACATAAAAACGCATCCGAGGCATTCCTAAACACATTAAACCTTCCCCAACTTACGGAGTCACAAAATAAAACACTACTGTCAGAAATACATCCTAAAGAATTGGAAAAAGCAATTATGAAACTTAAAGCTAACAAATCCCCAGGAGCTGATGGCTATACAGCAGAGTGGTACAAAACCTTTAAACAGCAACTATCTCCTCTCCTCCTGAAAACATTTAATTATGTCCTCCACACAGGGGAAATCCCCCCCTCCTGGAGAGAAGGGGTCATTGCAGTTATACCTAAACCTGAAAAGGATAAACTAGAGTGCTCCAACTACAGACCAATCAGTGTACTAAATCAGGACTATAAGCTTTTTACCATTATCCTTGCCAAAAGGTTAGAAAATATACTGACAGACCTAATTCATTTAGACCAAACAGGTTTTATAAGACAAAGACAGACACAAGACAACATTCGACGCACTTTACACATAATTCATCATATAAAAAAATATAACTTAAATGCAGTCATATTGGGATTAGATGCTGAAAAAGCATTCGATTCGGTTGACTGGTCTTTTCTATATAGAATCTTATCCAGTTTCAATTTTCATAACAACTTCATTAGAACTATACAGGCATTATATAAAAAACCAACAGCTAAAATAAGGATTAACGGTAATTTATCATCATCTTTTGAACTGGAAAGAGGATGTCGTCAGGGCTGCCCCCTGTCTCCACTGCTCTTTGCAATCTTCATAGAACCTCTGAGCCAATGGATAAGACAAAACCAAAAAATTCAAGGTATTACACTTGGTCAGAAGGAACATAAAATAGCACTCTTTGCTGATGACATTTTAATATACCTAGGGCAGCCGGACACTTCTTTACCAGAACTAACCTCAGTTTTTTCAGAGTATGGAGATTTATCGGGGTACAAATTAAATATGCATAAAACCCAAGTTTTAACATTCAACTATGACCCAAATCATTATTCACTAAGCAAACTCAAAACTAACTGGGAGTCGGAATCTATGAAATATCTGGGGGTCAATATCCCGAAACAACTCAACAAAATTATATCACTAAACTATGATCCACTGGTGACAAAAATAAAATCTGACCTAGCAAGATGGAATATGATACCATTCTTGGGTACTGCACAAAGAATTGAAGCAGTCAAAATGAATATACTTCCACGTCTTCTATACCTTTTCCAAACAATACCGGTAGAACCTCCCAAAAAAACATGGCAGGAGCTGGACAGAAGGATCTCAAGATTCATATGGCAGGGCAAGAGACCTAGAATCAGATATAGAACCCTACAGCTAAACAAAGACAAAGGTGGGCTCGCGCTGCCAAATATCAGGGACTACTTTAAAGCCGCACAAATTAAAACTTTAGTAGAGATATGTAACCCAGTCTACACTGCACAATGGAAGGAGATCGAATGCCAAATAACAAGTGACATCCCCCTACAGGCGATAATAGGGAACAATGTCTTACCTAAGCTTTTGAATAACACTAACCCGTGGATAGAGACCCCGCTAAAAATTTGGTTTAAGATAGTCAGAGAGAATCAAACTAAAGAGCCCTATCGACTTCTGCAATGGATCGCCTATGATCAGGACTTTACTCCTAATAAAACAGACACCAGATTTAAAAAGTGGAAGGAGAAAGGGCTGATAAAATATTACGATTTTTTTAAAGGGCAAATCTTAAGAAGTTTTGAAGATCTGAAAAAACAAGGCCTAATAAATCAAGACCTTTACAGGTTCTTCCAGCTTAGACACCACATAAACAATATACTTAAAAAGGAGGTTTTGGAAAGGGCCCAGTCAGGTGTTCTGAAGGTCTTCTTAATGGCATATAAAGGGATCCCAGGGATCAGATACATTTCTAAAATATACCAAGGTCTTCAAGACTTAAAAGGAGACAACACATCTTATATAAAAGAGAGATGGGAAAAAGAGGGGAATTTCACTTTACAACTGGAAATATGGGAAAAGCTAAACAAACAGCAATGGAAAAGTACCTCATCCCTGCAGTGGAGAGAATTTGGATGGAAAAACTTGGCAAGATTTTTCAGAACACCTGCACAAAACAAATTTACCCATAAGGGATTGAACTGTTGGCGCTTGTGTGGTGAAAAGACTGCAAATCATTTTCATGTGTTTTGGTCATGCCCAGTTATCCACCAATATTGGACCAAGGTACAGACAATATTGGGGAAAATATTCAAAATTACAGTTCCCTTTTCTTTTGTAACTTTGTATTTGGGTTTACTACCGGACTCACTGGAAAGACGAGGAGAAAAATACTTATTCAATGTTTTAATATTGGCAAGCAAAAAAGCTCTAACTAAAAAATGGATGTTGAAGGACTGTCCTACACCTGAAGATTGGACTAACGTGATCCAAGACATTTACTCGATGGAAAAGTTGACATTCGCACTGAGACAGGACATGGATGTGTTCATGAACTTTTGGCAACCCTGGACCGCATATGTGTCTTCCATTAGATCTAATCTTTGACAAATACCATTTCAATAATGGTTCCGCTCTTTGTTCCAACGCTACTCAGATGCTCTTTTATCTTTATTTACTTACTTTTTCTTTTTGTTTGTTTTTTACTGGTTTGTTTGTTTTTTTTTTGTTATTTGTTTCTTGTTTTTTTTTTCTCTTTAATTTCACTTTTTCTTTCACTTTAAAAAAAAAAAAAAAAAGGGGTGTTGTAAGAATTAATCTTCCAATGTTGTCAGATATCAGAAAATAAGGGAACATGTGATGAAAATGTAAACACTGCATTGCTGTAACGACCTGTATACCCTTTACAAAAACTTAAATAAAAAAAAAAAAACAGATGTTAACAAACGTTCCACTAGAAAGAATAACATACATACTGAAATCAAAGGAAATTGTGTTTGAGAATATATGGAGACCTTTCATTGATTATGTAAAGAATTTAAACATAACTTTTGAAGAAGAAGGTGAATGATGTGTGTGGACCTTGTAAATTCCAAACTGGTGAATGTATAATATGTATACTTATGTAATGGATTGCCTAGACTAAACAGAGGAGCATTGTTGAAGACCTGTCTTTGTTAGTGGTTGTTGGTGTTTTTAGTACATTTTTTTTATTACTTTAGTGTTAGTGTTTGATTGTTTGTGTTATGTTTGTAAAAAAAGGTTCAATAAAAAATACTGTGGAAAAAAAATAGTCTTTCCATTTATTGGTAGCCGTATTCTTCAAATAATCAATTTTTCTTTAACTTTAGGTCATGTACCGCAGGCTTTTAAAAATTGCTGTAATTAAACCCATACTCAATAAGCCAATGCTTGATCCAGGAGTTTTAGCTAACTATCAACCAATCTCTAATCTGCCTTTCATTTCAAAAATTTTCGAAAGAGTTGTTGCGATGCAATTATTTGACCACTTGCAGGGAAATGGTTTATTTGAAGCATTTCAATCTGGGTTCAGAATTCATCATAGTGCTGAAACAGCCTTAGGGAAGGTCACTAATGACCTCCTTATCGCATCTGATAATGGACTTTTTTCTGTACTTGTCCTTTTAGATCTTAGTGCAGCCTTTGATACTATTGACCATGACATTGTACTTGATAGAACACTGTGTTGGACTAAATGGAACTTCACTGAAGTGGTTTAGATCTTATTTGTCCGATAGATTTCAGTTGGTTAATTTCAGTAATGAGTTTTCTTCCAACTCTCAGCTCAGTCATGGAGTTCCACAGGGATCTGTGTTAGGCCCTACTCTTTTTAGTTTACATGTGCTTCCTTTAGGCAACATCATTAAGATAGCACTGTATACATTTTCATTGTTCCGCAGATGACGCACAGTTATACCTGTCAATGAAGCCTGATGATAGCAATCAATTAGCCAAGTTAGATACCTGTCTTAAGGAAATCAAAGCTTGGATGACTTGTAATTTCCTGCTCTTAAGCCCAGATAAGACTGAAGTCATTCTTGTTGGTCCAAAAAACCTTAGAAATGCCTTTCCAAATCAAACTCTTTATTTGGATGTGGCTATTCTTTCTCTGAATAGTTCTGTGAGGAACCTTGGAGTTATTTTTGATCAAGATCTGTTTTTTAATTCACATAATAAATTTGTTTCTCAGACTGCCTTCGATCATCTGCGCAATATTTCCAAGATTAGGAGCACCTTGTCTCTGAGTGATGCTGAGAAACTGATTCACGCATTTGTTAGCTTAAGATTAGATTATTGTAACTTATTATCAGATTGTCCTAAAATATCTTTAAACAAAGTCTTCAGTTGATCCAAAATGCTACTGCAAGAGTTTTAACAGGTACTAGAAAGAGAGATCATATCTCTCCGGTTCTGGCCTCCCTTCATTGGCTTCCCATAGAGTTTAGAATTAAGTTTAAAATCCTTCTTCTCACTTACAAAGCTCTTAATAATCAGGCTCCCTTTTATATAAAAGATCTGATATCACCCTATCATGGGCTGGTAAGGACCAAGATGGCGCCCACAGCGGTCGACATGGTGCTTCGCTGCGCTCTTTCTTTGTTTTTGTTTGTCAATTGTGTGTCTGCTTGCACTTATACCCGTGAAGAACTTCTAAATATCAGGACTTTCACCCCCACGGACCTCCTCCCAGTTTTTTTAGCCCCTGCCGCCGATCTGGTTCATTGCCTGGCTCGGAAAGTGAGACGGCGGAAGAGAGGTAGACGAGCGGGCGCTCTCGTGCGGCTTCGCAGGAGAGGCTCGCGAACGGCGCTGCCTGGCATATTTCTGTCCAATACCAACTCTCTCTCTAACAAGGTAGATGAACTGAGACTGCTGATGCGTTTTAGGGACCTCGCCTCCTCAGCTGCCCTCTGCTTTACTGAGACCTGGCTCCGGGAAAATATACCGGACAGCGCGCTGCGCCTCGATGGCTTCCAGCTCTTCCGTGCTGATCGTGACACAGAGCTTTCCGGCAAGACCACAGGAGGCGGAGTCTGCTTCTACATCAACTGCAGCTGGTGCTCTGATGTAACGGTAATTTCCAAACACTGTTCTCCCGCCCTGGAATTTCTTGTTATCAACTGCAAGCCTTTTTATTCCCCGCGGGAGTTTGCTTCTTTTATACTGATCGCTGTGTACGCCCCTCCCGACGCGGACACGCGCGAAGCTCAGCGCGTGCTCGCGGATCACATTCAACACACAGAGCGGAGTTTCCCAGACTCGCTGATTATTGTGGCTGGCGACTTTAATCAGTGCAATCTGAGCCACGATCTCCCCCGCTACAAACAGTTTATTAAATGCCCCACCAGAGGATTAAACACACTGGATCACTGTTACACCACAGTGAAAGACGCATATCGCGCTGTTCCTCGCGCTGCGCTGGGATTATCTGATCACGTGATGGTTCACCTCATTCCCACATACAGACAGAGATTGAAGCTCACTAAACCTGTTGTGAGCACTACGAAGATACGGACCAGTGAAGCTGAGGAGAAGCTGGAAACGTGCATGGAAATATCTGACTGGGGCATGTTTAAAGGAGCCACGCATGATCTGGATGAGTTCACGGACACTGTGAACTCATATATCCACTTTTGTGAAGAGATCATTCTTCCATCGCGCACCAGGGTGAGTTACTCTAATGACAAACCCTGGTTCACAGCTAAGCTCAGACAGATCAGGAAGGAGAAGGAAGCAGCGCTGAAAAGTGGAGACAGGGACTGCTACAGGGAGGTTAAATACCGGTTTAACAGAGAGCTGAAGAGGGCTAAATCTGTGTATTCAGAGAGACTCCAGCAGCAGTTCACTGCTAATGATTCGGCTTCCGTGTGGAGAGGACTGAGGCAAATCACCAACTATCGGCCTCAGGCTCCTAAAGGTCAGGATGACAAAGCCCTTTGTCAAAGACTGTCCCAACACTATGCCCGTTTTGACACCTCGTCATCTGTGTCCAACTCCCCCCCTCCCTCCAGCTCCACAGCCTCCACAATCCCTACTTCATTAAAGGCACCCCCCCTCCTCCCCCCCTGCCCTTATCATCAGTGAGCAGGATGTGCTCAAACAGTTCTCCAGACTGAACCCGCGCAAGGCCCCCGGCCCGGACGGCGTGTCTCCCTCCACCCTGAGACACTGTGCGAAACAGCTGGCTCCTGTCTTCACAGACATTTTTAACACCTCCCTTAAGTTATGCCACGTGCCGTCCTGCCTCAAATCCTCCACCATCATCCCTGTCCCCAAGAAGCCACGGATCACTGGACTTAATGACTACAGACCTGTAGCGCTCACCTCTGTAGTCATGAAGTCCTTTGAGCGCCTGGTCCTGCCCCACCTCAAGTCCATCACCACCCCTCTCCTGGACCCGCTGCAGTTTGCCTACCGAGCCAACAGGTCTGTAGACGACGCAGTCAACCTGGCCCTCCACTCCATCCTGCAGCACCTGGACTCCCCGGGAACCTACGCCAGGATCCTGTTTGTGGACTTCAGCTCCGCATTCAACACCATCCGCCCCGCTCTGCTCCGGGACAAGCTGTCCCTGCTCAACGTGCCTGACTCCCTCTGCAGGTGGATCACCGACTTCCTGACGGACCGGAGGCAGCATGTGCGGCTGGGAAAGACTGTCTCAGACTCTACTAGCATCAGCACCGGATCACCCCAGGGCTGTGTACTTTCCCCCCTACTCTTCTCCCTTTACACCAACTCCTGCACCTCCAGCCACCAGTCTGTCAAGTTGATCAAGTTTGCGGACGACACCACCCTCATCGGGCTCATCTCCAACGGCGACGAGTCCGCCTACAGGAGAGAGATGGCCCAGCTGGCGTCCTGGTGCAACAATAACAACCTGCAGCTGAACGCTCTGAAGACAGTGGAGATGATTGTAGACTTCAGGAAAGTCACTACCCCTCTGCCCCCCCCTCACCCTCTCAGGCTCTCCCATCACCACTGCTGATTCCTTCCGCTTCCTAGGCACTACCATCACCAGGGACCTCAAATGGGAGCTGACCATCAGCTCACTCATCAAAAAAGCCCAGCAGAGGATGTTCTTCCTGCGGCAGCTGAGGAAGCTCAAGCTACCCACCAAGATGTTAGTGCAGTTCTACACAGCCATCATCGAGTCCATCCTCACCACCTCCATAACCGTGTGGTACGCAGGAGCCACTGCCAGGGACAGACTAAGGCTGCAGCGCGTCGTGCGCACTGCTGAGAAGGTGATCGGCTGCAAGCTCCCATCTCTCCAGGATCTGTACATCTCCAGGACCCGGAGGCGTGCTGGCCGGATCATAGCCGATCCCTCACACCCTGGTCACGTACTGTTTGCCCCCCTCCCCTCTGGTAGAAGACTTCGGTCCCTCCAGACTAAAACCTCCCGTCACATGAACAGCTTCTTCCCCTCTGCCATCAGACTGCTGAACACTAAGTGACTTATTGACTCTCGTGCACTATGTACAGCAGCTCAACCAGACTCATGTCAATCATCACTGTTTTCTTCCTGCATTACCGACTGCACTATATAGTTCTCCACAGTATCTGCTGCTCGCTAATATATTTTAACTGCTGACCAGTATCACTTACTCTTATTCTACACTTATTGCATGTATAGTTTATTTCTTTTATCTTATCATGTTTAATGTTGCAGCATTGCACCGAGACAAATTCCTAGTTTGTGTACTACATGAACAATGGCAATAAACCTGATTCTGATTCTGATTCTGATTCTGATCATCCTAACAGAGCAGTACACTCCCAAAATGCTGGATTACTTGCAATAGCTAGAATCTCCAAAAGTACAATGAGAGACAGCCTTCAGCTATCAAGCTCCTTTCCTGTGGAACCAGATACCAATCTGGGTTCGGGAGTCGGACTCGATCTCTGTTTTTAAGAATAGGGTAAAAAATAGGGTAAAAACCTTCCTCTTCAATATAGCCTACAATTAGGGAGGGATCTTGTGTCTCTTAACCCTCCCTTTGTTTTGCTGTTCATAGATTTAGACTGCCGGGTGACCTCCAATAATGTCGTCGTCGGCCTCCGTCGGTCTATGATGACCATGGAAGAGAATCCTAAACGTCTACTCTGCTGGAACAGCACTGCCTGTGGCTGAACAGGCTGATGCTCGAATGACAGTCCCTGTCACACAGGTCGCACTTGTGGGTGGTCTCCGTGCTGCTGGGTCTGTGGCGGTTCTTCCTGGGGGTCCTTTTTTCATCTGCTGCAGCAGTCAGTCTCTCTTCACCCGCCTTGAGCTGTCTGGTCAGGGTGCCTCTCCATTTGGAGCGGTCCGTTGCAAGGTCCTCCCAGCGCTCTGTGTTGATAACCAGGGCCTTCATGTCTCTCTTGCAGACGTCTCTAAAGCGCAGCTGTGGGCGGCCAACGTCTCTCCTGCCAGTTGCAAGTTCTCCGTAGAGGACGTCTTTGGGGATTCTGCCATCCTCCATACGGTGAACGTGGCCTAGCCAGCGGAGCCTGCGCTGCCTGAGTAGAGTGAACATGGAGGGAAGGCCAGTGCGGGACAGAACTTCTGTGTTGGGCACTTTGTCCTGCCAGGATATATCCAGGATGTGGCGAATGCAGCGCAAGTGGAAGGAGTTCAGTCTCTTTTCCTGCCGGGCGTATGTTGTCCACGTCTCACTCCCATAGAGCAGTGTGCTGATGACGCAGGCGTTGTACACTGCCATCTTCATCTTGACAGAGAGTTTGGGATTCTCCCACACTCGTGTGGTGAGGCGAGCGAGTGTGAAGGCTGATTTTCCAATCCTCTTGTTGATCTCTGTATCAAGGGAGAGGTTGTTGCTGATCGTGGACCCCAGGTACGTGAACTGATTCACGACCTCCAGCTCGTAGTCGTCGATGGTGATGGTTGGTGGTGCTTCCGTGCCTTACGCCAAGACGTTAGTCTTCTTCAGGCTGATGGTAAGCCCGAAGTCCTTGCATGCCTGGAAGAAGCGGTCCATCAGGGTCTGAAGCTCCTGCTGTGTGTGGGTTGCGACTGCAGCGTCGTCTGCGAACAGCATGTCTCTGATTAGAGCCTCGCGTACTTTGGTTCTGGCTTTCAGGCGGGCGAGGTTGAAAAGCCTGCCGTCAGATCTTGTGTGCAGGTAGATTCCCTCTGTTGCTGTGCTGAAGGCATACCTCAGGAGCATAGCAAAGAAAATCCCAAAGAGGGTTGGTGCAAGTACACAGCCCTGTTTCACTCCGCTGCGTATGTTGAATGGCTCTGAGATGTTGCCATCATGCTGCACTATCCCCTACATGTTGGTGTGAAACGATTCGATGAGGCTTTGCAACTTTGGTGGGCATCCTATCTTTGGCAGGATCTTGAAAAGGCCCTCTCTGCTGACCAGATCGAACGCTTTGGTGAGGTCGATGAAGGCGACGTACAGATGCATGTTCTGTTCTCTGCATTTCTCCTGGAGTTGGCGGATGGAGAATATCATGTCTACCGTCGATCGCTCAGCGCGGAAGCCACACTGAGACTCGGGGTAGACACGTTCGGCAAGCTTCTATAGACGAACGAGAACAACTCGTGCGTAGACTTTGCCAACAACGCTGAGGAGGGAGATGCCCCTGTAGTTGTTGCAGTCGCTTCTCTCCCCTTTGTTTTTGTAGAGGGTGATGATCTTGGCATCTCTCATGTCCTCTGATACGGCACCTTCCTTCCAGCACTGGCAGAGGACGTCATGCAATGGCAGCAGTAGGGCGGTCTTGCAGTGCTTGATCAGGTCAGGGGGTATGCCGTCGTTGTCGGGTGCCTTGCCAGCGGCCAAGCTATCAATGGCCTTGCTGAGTTCGTCGATGGTTGGCTCGGCATCAAGTTCGTCCATGGATGGCAGGCAGTCGATGGCATCAAGGGCTGACGGTGTCACGGTGTTCTGGCTAGAGTAGAGGTCGGAGTAGTGTTCCACCCATCGCTCCATCTGCTTGTTCTTTTCTGTGATCATCTCCCCAGTGGAAGATTTGAGGGGGGCCGTCTTGCTCTGAGCCGGACCAAGTGCTTTCTTGATGCCATCGTACATACCACGGATGTTCCCTGTTATGGCAGCGGTTTGAATGTGTTGGCTGAGCTGAGTCCAGTACTCGTTGGCACAGCGCCGAGCAGTCTGCTGAACTTTGCTTCTCGCAGCCCTGAGAATCTGGAGATTCTTCTCGTTTGGGTACTTCTTGTACTCAGCAAGTGCTGAGCGCTTGGCTTCAATGACGGGGGTCATCTCGGTCAACTTGGCATCAAACCAGTCCTGTGACTTCGAGGTCTTCCTCCCAAAGGTAGCCAAGGCTGTGCGGTAGATGGTGTTTCGCAGCTCTTCCCACTTCTGCTTTGCAGAGTCTCCTTCTTGTGGTACACCAAGTTCCTTCTCAAAGGTGGAGGCAAACTGCTCAACAAGTTCTGGTTGGGCCATCTTGCTGGTGTCAATCCGTGCCTTTCCAGGTTGTCTAGCACGATGGAATTTCTTCAGCTGCAGCTTGACCTTGCAACACACCAATGAATGGTCTGTGTCGCAATCTGCACTCTGGATCGAATGGCTGATTAGCACGTTCTTCAGTGAGGTGCGCCTGGTCAGGATCAAGTCCAGCTGGTGCCAGTGCTTTGAGCGCGGATGTCGCCAGGAAACCTTGTGTTGGGGCTTGGTCTTGAAGAACGAGTTTGTGATGCACAGATCGTGATATGTGTAGAACTCGAGCAGCCGATGTCTGTTGTCGTTCATTCTGCCCACGCCAAAAGGTCCAAGACAGGAGGGCCAGGAGCCGTGGTCAGCACCCACTCTGGCATTGAAGTCTCCAAGGAGAATTAGTTGTTCAGAGTTGGGGATGATCCTGACAGTTGTTGCGAGATTCTCGTAGAACTCGTCTTTTGCCTCTGGTGTGGCTGTCAGTGTTGGGGCATACACACTGACGAGGGTGACTGGGCCTTGAGTGGTGTTGAGGCAGAGGGTGAGGAGTCGTGCAGAGCCAGTGCTGCCCGGTTCCACCATCGTCAGCAAAGTGTTCTTCACTGCGAAGCCCACTCCGTGTTCCCTGTGTTCGTCACTGCCCTTTCCCTGCCAGTAGAGCGTGTAGTCCTTCTCTCTCAGTGTGCCTGCGTCAGCCAACCGTGTTTCCTGGAGAGTGGCGATATCCACTCCCACTCTCTTCAGCTCATTATTGATGATGGCAGTCTTCCTGGTGTCCTTGATGTCCTTGAGGTTAGCAGCGAGTCCTGTCATCATAGTGCGGACGTTCCAAGTTCCCAGTTTTAGAGTTGGTCTCTTTTGTTTTATTGTCTTGCCTGGTGCGAAGGTTCTCAGCCTGCTGTTTGGACTTCTCCTTATCCCCATGCACCCAATGAGGACAGCAAGCTGTGGCAGGACAACACCTTATTGGCTGGGGGCTGCCCAGCTTGAGGCGGGCGGTAGCTGTCCAGTGAGATCTGATGATCCCTCCCACCGTCGGGAACAACCCCTGGCGCCGCGCTCTACGCCAATTAAGCAGTGGCTTATAACCGGTAACTGTCATTCCCCGTGTTTTGTCTACGCCAAAGGCGAAACTGGAGTGTCCTCTCCAGTGATCCGGTGTTCTACCTTCCAGCATTGGGCTTTGGTAGGATTCAAGCCTGGGCAGGAAGATATGGAGGACAAGATGTTGCCCGTGCAGCATGTCCCCCCTCTCCACGTCACTGATGTATCCAAAGGAACAGCAGGGCTGCTACAATTTGGCACCAGCACCGTTGCAAGAGCTGCCAGAACAATGTTGAGTACAACATAGAACTTCCTTAGGGGCTCTGACTCCGGATTTTTCCTCAGGGTTGACTCCCGAAGCCTTTCCCGTGACTGGGTATGCCGCAAGGCAGCAGAGGTTTGAAATCAGGGTTTACCTTCCCCTAGATGGGCTACCTTCCCAGGTTGACGAGCCACCATCTACCCGAAGCATCTGGTTTTAAGGTGCCAGAGATCCGCCCTCGCCCCTTATCCTATTAGTAAAAGCAGTGCCGCCGGGCTTAGGGACTAAACCACACGGGCAGGCTAGAAGTTGGACTTAGTTGTCAGAGGCTTTTTGAGACGCACGCCATAAGGAGCATTTTATGAGCACTGGGAGCTTAACCCCAGTGCCGCTCCTGGCTATGACAACCTTGGAACCTCCAATAATGTACAGTGGGGAAAAAAGTATTTAGTCAGCCACCAATTGTGCAAGTTCTCCCATTTTAAAGATGAGAGAGGTCTCCAATTTTCATCATAGGTATACCTCAACTATGAGAGACAAAATGAGAAAAAAAAAATCCAGAAAATCACATTGAAGGATTTTTAATGAATTAATTGGTAAATTCCTCGGTAAAATAAGTATTTGGTCAATAACAAAAGTTCATCTCAATTCTTTGTTATATCCCCTTTGTTGGCAATGACAGAGGTCAAACGTTTTCTGTAAGTCTTCACAAGGTTTTCACACACTGTTGCTGGTCACTTCACTTCCGCCCTCCATAGAAAGCAGACGCTTTTCTTCCCCGCTTTGGCTCCCTATCTCTCTCTCCCTCCCTAACTGACTGGATCCCAGCTTGCTATCGTCTGTGTCTGCGTGTCTTTACTGCTGATTTATCTAACGAAATTATGGATATAAGCTGGGCTTTAAACGCAATTGACACCACTTTTTCAAACCTTTTCAAACAGAAAATCGGGCCCGGGGGAGCCCAAATGTGGAGAGACCCATGGATTGGAACTCATGTGTCTGTATGATTCGACTGAAGATGTGGAAAACATCTACCTGTTTTGGCTTTACGATCACAGGATTTCTGCTGATTGGCTCTGGAGTTCTCCTGGTGTATCGAAAATTTAACTGGAAGAGCTAATCAAAATGCGGACCCGGCGTAGCTGCTTCTTCAACAATTCGACCAGATGGGGAGTGCACAAATAGCGGCGAATGACCAACATGGAATTTACCATCTGCATGCACTGTAGAGAGATGGACTCTACCGGACATGTTTATCTGTGTTTAGAAGGGGAAACATCTGGAGTCGCTTCGTGCTCTCCAGGGAATGATATGAATTTAAAGCCAGTGTGGAGCACTGAATCCGTAAGAGAATTGAAAGTTTTTTCTCTGAAGTCAGTGCTATTCGACCTGTTTTTTTCGGCACCCCTCAGCATTCAGTCCTCCTGATAATCAACAGTATAATTGTTTTTTCATAACATTGGCGGGCAGCATCTGACTCTCAAGGACAGCTGTCTGGCTCAACTATTCCATCTGCCGTGCTCAAGGACATGCGCCTTTGCTTCAGACTGTAGTCATAACATCTGCTGAGGAAGAGACTATTGTTGTCCACCTAACTGATTTGCCACTGATTGCACCCAACTCACACATACTGATCCATTTATACTGACTGATGAAGACATTCACTCACTGCTCTCTTTGTGTCATTGTGTGGATTCTATTGTCTGCTAATTGTGCATTGAGAGTTTTTTTCTTGTAATCATAATATCGGTCATATATGAACTTTATTCTGATAAACAATGCTTTTTTCTCTCTCCTACTGTGTCCATCCTCCCCCTTCCCCCCACTGCCTACTGTTCCCCTCCTGCTGACAGGCGCCTCCACGGTTCGCCGCGTCATTGAGAATGTCATGTATGACGTTTTCAGTGTCAAGTCAAATTCCTCGTATATTTACCTGTTATTTACTTGTAATTGTGCTTGGCAATAAACTTATTCTGATTCTGATTCTGATTCTGGTATTTTGGCCCATTCCTCCATGCAGATCTCCTCTACAGCAGTGATGTTTTGGGGCTGTCGCTGGGCAACACGGACTTTCAAGTCCCTCCAAAGATTTTCTATGGGGTTGAGATCTGGAGACTGGCTAGGCCACTCCAGGACCTTGAAATGCTTCTTACAAAGCCACTTCTTTGTTGCCCGGGCGGTGTGTTTGGGATCATTGTCATGCTGAAAGACCCAGCCACGTTTCATCTGCCCTTGCTGATGGAAGAAGGTTTTCACTCAAAATCTCACGATACATGGCCCCATTCATTCTTTCCTTTACATGGATCAGTCGTCCTGGTCCCTTTGCAGAAAAACAGCCCCAAAGCATGATGTTTCCACCCCAATGCTTCACAGTAGGTATGGTGTTCTTTCTCCTCCAAACATGACAAGTTGAGTTTTTACCAAAAAATTCTATTTTGGTTTCATCTGACCATATGACATTCTCCCAATCCTCTTCTGAATCATCCAAATGCTCTCTAGCAAACTTCAGACGGGCCTGGACATGCACTGGCTTAAGCAGGGAGACACGTCTGGCACTGCAGGATTTGAGTCCCTGGCGGCGTAGTGTGTTACTGATGGTAGCCTTTGTTACTTTGGTCTTAGCTCTCTGCAGGTCATTCACTAGGTCCCCCCATGTGGTTCTGGGATTTTTGCTCACCGTTCCCGTGATCATTTTGACCTCACAGGGTGAGATCTTGTGTGGATCCCCAGATCGAGGGAGATTATCAGTGGTCTTGTATGTCTTCCATTTTATAATACTTGCTCCCACAGTTGATTTCTTCGCACCAAGCTGCTTACCTATTGCAGATTCAGTCTTCCCAGCCTGGTGCAGGTCTACAATTTTGTTTCTGGTGTCCTTTGACAGCTCTTTGGTCTTGGCCATAGTGGAGTTTGGAGTCTGACTGTTTGAGGTTGTGGACAGGTGTTTTTTATACTGATAATGAGTTCAAACAGGTGCCATTATACAGGTAATGAGTGGAGGACAGAGGAGCCTCTTAAAGAAGAAGTTACAGGTCTGTGAGAGACAGAAATCTTGCTTGTTTGTAGGTGACCAAATACTTATTTTACCGAGGAATTTACCAATTAATTCATTAAAAATCCTTCAATGTGATTTTCTGGATTTTTTTTTTCTCATTTTGTCTCCCATAGTTGAGGTATACCTATGATGAAAATTGGAGACCTCTGTCATCTTTTAAGTGGGAGAACTTGTACAATTGGTGGCTGACTAAATACTTTTTTGCCCCACTGTACTTGGCTTCTCTCCTTTAATGACTATTGCTGTGATATGGCGCCATAGAAAATAAATTTGAATAAAGTTGAATCTTGAATAATATCACTGAAACACAACTCGGCATCCAAACTTCAGCCACAAATGGAGCTTGCTCTTACTCCCATAGCAAACATCCACAACTTTTAAGCAGATCAACACAAAGCCAATGACCCCATGTGTCACAACGGACACAATTTCCCTTTTAGCAGAAAAACTGCAAACATAAACAACTATCTCGCCCGTGATGACACCCCACCGTGCTGCAAAAACGGCGGACGGGGGGGGGGGTGAATGGACAGTATGAACACAGCTTGAGAATTTTATTTAGACTGGTACTCGCCAACAGTTGGACCCAAAGCTATATCTGTGTCAACTTCTGGAGGTCAGCTATAACCTAGCATGTCGCTACTAGCCAGCTAGCCAGCTTCCACAGAAGAAGAACAACCCAACATCCAGGAGAAGTTTTGCAGGAGGCTGTAATAATTATCCAGGTTAGAGCTCCAACAGATAACGTAAACTTAAACATGACAGCGCTTTGGGGATTTCCACGGCTGTAATCCAGCTTGCTTGACTTCACAATGTCTGCATGGCGCACACAGTGTCTGTGGCCAGAGTGGCTTTGGTACAGAGAGCTGCTAGGCCAAAAAGAAATCACAAAATTTATCGCCGTTGACAGGGGGCAAAGTGTTAATGTGTGGTGCACATATGTAGTTCCACAGGCTCACATGTATATTACTGTTCATATGCTCTCATGTATATTCCTGTGTATTTATTGTGGCTTCACGTCTCAAGAGGAACAAAAGGTCTGGACCTCCTAGGGATAAGAGGCGGATGTGAGAGTTGGCCTTTTGATATGCAAGGAGATGGACATGAATGATTTCCTGACCACCGGGGTTTTGGTGGAAGCGAGAAGAACTGCAGGGGGAAGCATTGTGTTTGGGATTTAAAGACAATGGGATTTTGTGCTTTGATGTCCGGGGGTATAAAACGGACAGATGTTGGGGGTTATTCTTTCTTCTGCTTTTGAATGTTGGAGAATCTGTTGTGAATAAAATTGAACCTGAGAAATAACTCAGCCTCATCCTTTCCGCACTATCTCCACACTGGTGACCTTAAGACGTATTATGGCTGGAGACGATTCTCCTGCGCCGGACTCATCAGGAGCCGGCCAAGCTAATGCAGCTACCACAGTCCAGCTACCGGACTTCTGGCAGAACAGTCCGCGCTCCTGGTTTAACGCAGTCGAGACACAGTTCCATCTTTGGAAGGTTTCGGCAGACGCCACGAAGTTCTACCATGTGGTTGCAAAGCTGGACAACCACACAGCCCAGCGAGTAGAGAGCCTGATCAACCACCCGCCAGACGACGACAAGTACAGCACTTTGAAGGCTGCTCTCATCCGTTTTTTCACCCCCTCGCTGGAAGAGTGAGCAGAGAAGCTCCTGGCGCTGGCTGAGTGTGAGGGCAACAGACCTGCAGACCTGATGGCGAAGATGCTGAGTTTGAGAGACTCCAAAGATGATGGCTTTATTTTCACCCACCTTTTCCTCAGGACGCTACCAGCAGCGGTGAGAGTGACCCTGGCCAGTTCACAGCTGCTGGCCCGACGAGACTACCACGAGCTGGGCCAGGAGGCGCAGCGACTCGTCGACGCCAATAAACGGCACACGGCCACGACCGCAGCAGCGGAGCTGGGCGCAACATCCGGAGATGGCAGGGAGCCAGAGGCTGCAGCACCAGACTCACCGATGACAGCAGCGGCGGGGGCTAGGAGACGCGGAGCGGATGACGTCCTTTGCTTTTACCATCACCGTTTCGCCGAGAGGGCACGCAAGTGCATTCCACCGTGCCATTTCAAGCGCTCGGGAAATGCCAAGACCGGGAGTCAGTAGCAGCTGCAGCACTCGAAGAGGAGAACAAGCTGCTCTACTTGAGGGACGCGCAATCGGGGAGACACTTCCTCGTGGACACAGGCTCCCAGCTGAGTTTCATCACACCTTCCTACGCTGACCGGCTGGCGCCTTCCAGTGGCCCCGTGGCGTCAGCAGCGAACGGCTCGGCGATTAAGACCTTTGGAGAGAAGACCCTGTCTCTGTCTTTACACGGCCGCACATTCGAGTGGACTTTCGTCATAGCGGCAGTCAATTTCAACATCTTAGGTGCTGATTTTTTGTGCTCACATGGTTTGTTGGTCAATCTTGCTAACAGACGCCTGGTTAATGCACTCTCTTTTTCTTCTATTCCCTGTACAGCGCGAGTGACCCCGCCAACAGCACAAGCCAATGTCACAGCTGCAGGTGGTAAGTTCCACACACTCCTCACTCAGTTTCCAGCACTCACGGTGCCAACGTTTTCGGCGACCGTGGCTAAACACGGGGTGGAGCATTTTATTAGTACCACCGGACCGCCCGTTTTTGCAAAAGCTCGGCGCTTGGATTCAGCTAAACTGGCCATAGCGCGCGAGGAGTTCGCCAACCTGGAAAAATTGGGCATCATCAGACGTTCAAAGAGCCCTTGGGCTTCACCGCTTCACATGGTCCCTAAAACTGATGGCTCGTGGCAGCCGTGCGGTGATTTTCGCAGGCTGAACAATGCTACAGCACACAACCGCTACCCAATCAGAATCAGAGTAAACTTTATTGCCAAGCATGTAAAAAACACACGAGGAACTTGACTTGACATTGGTGCGCATGCGCCCGACACAACGACACGGCAGCCATGATAGGCGCCTCATCAAACAGAGATAGATAAGAAGAGAAAGGGAGGGGAGGGGAGGGAACGACACAAGGGGGGAGGAGAGAAAAAAAACTTCGTTATCAGAATACAGCTTATAAATATTTAAGCAGATTATGATTACAATGAAAAAAAAAACTCTCAATAGCACAGAGCAACAATCAACCACAAAAAACCAAAAGACCAAAAGTCAGAGAGAATCAGTGAATGGATGGGTGTAATTCAGTATTATGAATCAGTGTGTTCGTGTATGTTGAATGCAGGTGGGTGTTTATCAGTTACTGGAGGAAGCAAAATCTCTCCCAGCCGAGATGTTATGTCTTAGTGTCTGAAACTCGGAAGCATGTCCTTGAGGCATGGCAGATGGAAATTTCCTGAGCCAGTCACATGTCAATGAGAGTTCAGATGCAGTCCCAGTATGTTTATGAAAGAGAAGCACAATCTTCTGTTTTGTCTTAATCCAGGAGGAAAATAGACAACAGGGCATCGAATTCAAGGTCTGATAGACACAGATCACACAGAGCATAGAATTTTCCATCTCCAGCAATCCTGTGTTCATAATTTCCATACGTAGGCTTTAAATCCATTCCTTGGAGGCACCAAAGACGACTCCAGATGTTCCCCTTCTAGAACATGGGTAAACATGTCCGGTAGAGTCCATCCCTCTACAGTGCATGCAGATGGTAATTTCCATGTTATCATTGCCGATAGTTAGTGCACTCCCCCGTCTAGTCGAATTGTTGAGAAGCAGCTATGCCGGGACCGCTTTTAATTAGCTCTTCCAGTTAATTTTCCGATACACCAGGAAAAACTCCAGAGCCAATCAGCAGAAAATCCTGTGATCCTAGCCAAACCAGGTAGATGTTTCCACATCCTCAGTCCAATCGTGCAGACACATGCGTTCCAATCCATGGGTCTCTCCATAGGGGCTCCCCCTGGCCCGAATTTATATAAAATGTTGTTAATTTTATTAAAGCCGCTCACCAAATCCATTTTTTTTCGTTTGGTTCAAGATTCAGCCAGAAGACAGCGACGCAGACAAGACAGCAAGCTGGGATTCTCAGTTAGGGAGGGAAGGAGGGTAAAAGAAGGAGCAAAGAAAAAGGCGTCTGTTCTCTCTGAAGGGCAGAAGCAATCCCACATATCCAAGATTTTTCAGTTCATTTGGCGGGGACGCGCGTTTTTTCTAAGATATACTTGGTACGCGGTTATCACCAGGTCCCAGTGCGCGCTGAGGACATACCCAAAACAGCGGTAATAACTCCTTTCGGGCTTTAAGAGTTTTTGCGCATGCCGTTTGGGCCTAAAGGCGCAGCGCAGACTTTCCAACGCATGATGGACGCGGTGTTGCGTGATCTCCCTTTCGTGTTCGTCTACCTGGACGACATTTTAGTAGCCAGTGCGTCCGAAGACGAACACGAAAACCACCTCACGGCAGTTTTCCGGAGGTTGGCAGAGCACAGGCTAATAATCAACCCAACGAAGTGTCAGTTCGGGGTGGCGCAAATTGATTTTTTGGGGCATCGCGTCTCTCCCGAAGGGGCAGTTCCTCTGCCTGACAAAGTGCGCGTGGTGGCAAATTTTCCCCAGCCACAAACGGTCAAAGCATTACAGGAGTTTTTGGGAATGGTTCATTTTTATAACCGTTTCCTCCCCCACGCGGTGCAGCTCATGCAACCATTGTACGCTGCGCTTAAAAAACAAAAACCCGCAAATAAAATCGAATGGTCTCCCGAGCGGGAGCGCACATTCTCTGAAGTCAAAACAGCCTTTGCAAACGCTGCGTTGTTAGCACACCCAGTCCCAACGGCCCGCATGGTGCTCACTACTGACGCGTCAGATGTGGCCATAGGGGCGGTTGTGGAACATTATGTGGCTGGAGCCTTGCAGCCGCTTGCGTTTTTCAGCAGAACTTTGCGCGATAATGGGCGAAAATACAGCGCATTCGACAGGGAGTTGTTAGCTCTCCATTTGGCTATTCATCACTTCCAGTTTTGGCTAGAGGGGCGCCGTTTCACCGCATTCGTTGACCACAAGCCGCTGACTTTTGCGATGGCCAAGATTTCAGAACCTTGGAAGGGCTGGCAGCAGAGACAGCTGGCTGCAATTTCGGAGTTCACTACCGATATCCAGCATGTAGCGGGTAAACTTAGTGTAGTGGCAGACTGCCTCTCATGTGCCATGGCGGCTCCAGCCCGCGTAGAGGTAGATTTTGCAGCCATTGCCACGGACCAGGTAGCGACGCAGAAGTGCGCGCAGCCCCAGTCCGCGTAGGGATAGATTACGCAGCCATGGCCGCGGAGCAGGGCGGCGACGCGGACGTGCCCGCACTCCAGTCTGGACCAACAGGGTTAAGGCTGGAGAACAGGGTGCTGCAAGACAGTATGCCCCCCCCCCTAATCTACGATGTTTCCACCGGGCGACGCCATCCGGTGGTTCCGGCCTCGTTGCGTCGCCGTGTTTTTGACTTGGTCCATTCTCTGGTGCACCCAGGGGTGCGCGCTTCGGTCAAAATGGTAGGGGAGAAATTTGTATGGCCGGGCCTGCGCAAGCAGGTCAGGGAGTGGGCGGCAGCCTGCATGGCTTGTCAGCGGGCCAAAGTGCATAGACACACGAGAGCTCCTTTGGAGCCGTTTCATATTCCAGCTAAAAGGTTTGATCATGTCCACGTGGACCTCGTAGGCCCCCTACCACCCTCGCAAGGCTGCACACATCTTCTGACAATGGTTGACCGCACCACGCGCTGGCCGGAAGTGGTTCCCCTGTCGTCAACCACAGCCGAGGAGGTGGCGCACGCTTTTTTAACTGCATGGGTAGCACGTTTTGGAGTCCCGTCAGATATTACGTCTGACAGAGGCCCACAATTTGTTTCCAAACTTTGGGCAGCGATGGCCCGCAGCCTGGGGGCAACGATCCACCGCACAACCGCGTATCACCCGCAGGCTAACGGGTTATGCAAACATTTTCACAGGTCGCTGAAGGCGGCTCTCAGAGCGTCACTTACGGATGCAAATTGGGTTGACAAACTACCATGGGTTTTATTGGGGTCGTGTTCTGCACCTAAAGAGGATTTAGACTCCTCCCCAGCGGAGCTGGTTTTCACACAGCCACTTCGGCTGTCTGGAGAATTTCTCCCTGACAACCCAGTGCCAGAGTTCTCCTCGGCTCAGCGGTTGCAGAATAGCATGGTCCCGAGTGTCCTACCTGGCCCCGTTCACCACAGTTTCTGCATTTTTTTGTGCCTAAAGCTTTAAAAAATGCGGAGTTTGTTTTTGTCAGACATGATGCCCACCGCACAGCTCTGCGACCGCCTTATGATGGACCATTTAGAGTGCTAGAAACAGGTGATAAGCATTTTTTGCTAGATTTGGGGGGCAGAAAGGAAATGATTGGCATAAACAGACTCAAACCTGCTTTTGTGATGGCTGACGAAACTGTGCAGTTGGCGAGGGCCCCGCAACGGGGTAGACCCCCTAGAGAGCATTCCCCAGTACACCCACAGAGACTGACTAACAGTTTTAATCCCCAGACAGCAGCTCCACAGCAGGAGGACGCCGCGGAAGAGGTTAAGCCCGCCTTCAGCAGATACGGCAGAAGATTGAGGCCAAGACGACATGTGGACTGATGTGTGGCGATTTTATTATGACATGCAATCTGTGTTAGGTTGTTCCGTCTTAGACGTTTGGGGGGGGGGGGGGTTATATGTGGTGCACATATGTAGTTCCACAGGCTCACATGTATATTACTGTTCATATGCTCTCATGTATATTCCTGTGTGTTTATTGTGGCTTCACATCTCAAGAGGAACAAAAGGTCTGGACCTCCTAGGGATAAGAGGAGGATGTGAGAGTTGGCCTTTTGATATTCAAGGAGATGGACATGAATGATTTCCTGACCACCGGAGTTTTGGTGGAAGCGAGAAGAACTGCAGGGGGATGCATTGTGTTTGGGATTTAAAGACAATGGGATTTTGTGCTTTGATGTCCGGGGGTATAAAATGGACAGATGTTGGGGGTTATTCTTTCTTCTGCTTTTGAATGTTGGAGAATCTGTTGTGAATAAAATTGAACCTGAGAAATAACTCAGCCTCATCCTTTCTGCACTATCTCCACAAATGGACGATTAACGTGATAACACCAACACCATTATGGGATAAAGTGATCAATATAACCATATAACAGTTATTTGTGTGACTCAAAATATTTGTACTCTGCTTATGTCTAGGTAAAATAACCAATATACCATAATGGAATATATATTGCCAAGTGTGTGGTTCACTCTCTGCAAAATAATGGACTTTTGTCTCACCACAGAGGATAACAAACACCTGGGATTTATGAGAAGAAGGCACAGTTGTGATAAGGATTGGTTGAGCCTGGCCTACTTTGACCTGGGAGGAGGAATTTTTTTTTTTTTTTTTGTTACTTATTTGTACCCGTAGGTAGATTTGGTTTGCAGTCTGGTGACAAGCCACCGGCTGCTGGTCGCTGCGTGCGCGAGCGCCCTAAACCTATATGTTTTTTTTTTGGTATGCGGGAGGAAACCGGAGAAATCCCGGAGTAAACCCGCGCAACACGGGGAGAACACGCAAACTCCACACAGCTCACTGTTGGTCGGGGGCTGGAATCGAACCCACGATCTCATGATCCCCGCGATCCCCCGGCCGAGGGTAAACTGTGCTGCCACAGTGCTAAACCACTGCGCCACCGTGCACCGTGCAGCCCTGAATGGCCTTCAGTGGATACACTCGGCGCCAGGAACGAACCCTCCCGTGGACCATGCACCTGGACTGTCATCTTGATAATGCATGCTTTCTTCTTTGTTCATTTGTGTATAAATATTCTTTGTCAGGGCCAGCATAGTCAGACTTCATGAACTGACACGATCTGTTGCTGTCAGGGAGAGAAGGATTGACCCAGCACTGTAACCTACTATATTCAACTTGCTTGCTTAAATAAATACGTGTTCCAAGTAAACTAATCTCTTCCTTGAAAACGAATCTGGGTAAATCATCTACACACATAGACAAACTTTTAAGAGTAGACTTAGATGGTTTCTACTGAATTTTCATCCTAACAATTTGGGGGCTTTGTCCGGTGAAAGGGGGAGATTATCATCTGATTTGGATCTTTGATTGTCTGGACAACGGACCTGCATCACCGACTGACAACACGAGCGGCCGCACTGAAAAAGAGGTAAGCAGACGCCTGTTATATCAAAGTTCTGCTATTGACTATAACCAAAGTCTGTGTTGTCAAGCGGTTTGTGTGTCCTAGTTTTTAAAGCAGTTGAATATGGTAAATGTTTTATGATGAATACTTGCTTGGTTAAAGAAAGATGAATGCATGCTTACTTGATTAAAGAAAGACTGTAAGACTGAGAGAGTGGTGAAAGAAAGACTGTAAGACTGAGAGAATGGTGAAAGAAAGACTGTAAGACTGAGAGAGTGGTGAAAGAAAGGCTGTAAGACCGGGGAGGTGAAAGGCCCCCTGGCCCGGATGATATCGCTGCGTATTTATTCATGGTCATCCGACCTGACTACAGGTTCACGGACTGAGCAAATTGGTCCGTGACTTGTGAGGACAGGAACTGGGTTGGACTCCTTTAGCCTTAACAAAGGCTATAAAACCTGGGTCTTACAGGTGATGCCCTCGGTTTAGTACTCTGAAAAAGTCCAGCGCAACGGAGAGTATCTGTCGCCGTCCGACGGGAAGGCGAGAATTGGGGTAACACCCTGAGGAAGTGGCGCCCTCGAACAGTTTGCTTGCACTTTGGTTAAGACGTTAATCATAAACGGGGTGAAATTCCCTGGACTTAGTGCACCCAGAATACTAATTAATCACTGCTTCAATTGCTATTTGTTTTATATTGGTAATGCTGTGAGTGTGAAGGTAACACTCAGTTAAAAAAAAAAAAAAATGGCAACAGAGGGGCGAGCGGCGGTTCTCTCTCCCATTAGCAAGGGGGGGTGAACAGCAGCTCTCTCTCTCTACTTAGCAAGGGAAGAAGCGAGCGACAGGCGTGCTCTGTAAAAAAATAGAAGTGTGAACAGTACAGAGTTGTGGAATGTGAAAGGAAGGGCTGCTGAAGGAGCAGCTCTCTCTTTCTATATTTCTCGCTCTCCCAAAGGGGGCGGCGAGGCTCTCTCTCTCTCTCTCTGTCTCCTTTTGCCCCAGGGGCGGGGGAGAGGCAGATTTGGCCTGTAGAAAAAATAAGAAGCGTGAATTTGTAGAGAGTGACTCCCGTAAAGAAAATATGAAAAAACAGTGGGATTCAACAGTGACTCAAATGCTCAGTGGTAAATTACCCAAAGACAGAAGTGAGGTTAAAGCAGAATGTGATAAATTGTATCAGAAATTGGTGGAAGAAGGCATTCTAAATTCAAATATAAACAAAAGGGAGAGGTGCTGTCCCTCTACCCTAATTTGGGAGACTTAAAGGGGGAATTGCCCCTACCGCCATATTGTGTTAATCAGATGCCTTTGGTTAAACTTAAAGAAGGATTGGTGGAAGTTGAGACGGTGACATCACAGGAAGAATGTGACCAGTTGAAAGGCTTGCTGGAAACTCAGAAACAGGAAATGCAGGCAGACAGACGCGAGATGGAAAAGTTGCAGGAAGAGCTTGAAAGATTGAGGTTGGAAAAGAATGTGGGAGAATGGTTGCAGAATGTTGAAGCTGGTATAACTAATTTGCAGAGACAAACACAGGATTTTCAACATAGTTTATGGTCTAATACAGGCAGTGTGGAATCAGATGTAGCAGATAATGAAGGTACAGTCTATCAAGAGATAAGCCACAGGGGTCCAAAAGAGGACTGTTGTCAGTGGAGTGAACACGCAGACAGTGAGGAACTACATCTCCTTTCCCCTACAGTATTTGCTTCATCTACCCCTTATGGTCAAGATGATTTTCAGAGCAGGCAGAGGAGAGAAAGTTCAGATGCTATGACTGCAGCTCTTACAAAAATAATTCACAAAAACATGAAGGCAGACCACTGCAGGAGAATAGATCATACCAACTGATAGGAGAGGTTAGAATGACAGATGAGGAGAGGAGAGGATTAGGAAATCAGGAGAAGCCCGTGCAAGGCAGGCCTTACAGTTTCAGAAATAGAGATTTGATTAGATTAGATTATTTGTTTATTTGACAGGGACAGTGCAATAAACATAGACAATTAATCAAATGACAATCAATCTGATGTGTTGCACAAAGAGTGTATAGCTATTAGCTAATTTGCAACTCTTGTCCCTGGATGGGCTTTAGAAAGGAGAGACAAGTAAAAAGTAAAAAAGGATAAGGAAAAGAAAAAATGAAAACAGAATAAATAATAACCACATACATCAATGCAAAAAAGATTATAAATACATTATAAATACACAATTATAAATATTATAAAGATTATAATTATTATAAATACACAATATAACAACCTGACTCACATTTGCCTATTTCAGGCCTCTCTCCCTTTGTCACTCACTATAAACAAACACATTCATTCTTTCCCTTCATTCACTCTCACCCTGCAGACTGTGGAGAGTGTGAAATGAAGAGGCTGAATTTATTTCTCAATTCAGGTTTATTGATGATCTCACATCTCCAACCATCTCTCAAACAGAAAAAGAGAGCGAACTACTCCAATCCCCCACTTTTATACCTGGGACATCAAAGAACAGAATCACATTGTCATCAAACCCCCCATCGACAATAACTCTCCTCCAGGTCCCTTCTTCCTCCACCTGACCCCAGGAGGTCAGGAAGTCCTTTCAGAGTCATTACTAAAGGCACCTCCACCTCCTACTGTTATCCCCAGGAGGTCCAGACTTATTGTTCCTTCTAAGACGGGAGATTACAAAATACATAGGCAGTCTTAAGCATCTCAATCACTGTGCTATACATATGCAGTCTAAGCATCCAAAATATGTGTGCCACATACCCCCCCCCCCCCAAATGTCGAAGAATGAAACAATACAACATAGTCCACACAACATGATAAAACCACAACATCAGTCCATATGCTGTCTGGGCTTCAAACGTCTTCCAAACTTGCTGTAAGCGGGCTTCGAAGCTCCTGCAGCACCATCTTGCAGTGAATCTGCTAACTGAGGATGAGAACTGTTAGTTGATCCCTGCGGGGGCTCTGGGGCATGCTCCCTGGGGGGGGGTCTGCCGCGTCAAGGAGCCCTCGCCACTCGTGCAGACTCGTCGGCCATCATAAAAGCAGGTTTTAGTCTGTCTGTACTAATTGTTTCCCTCCTGTCCCCCAAATCTAGCACAAAATGCTTATCACCTGTTTCCAGCACTTTATATGGGCCATCGTAAGGTGGACGCAGGGCTGGGCGCTGAGCCTCGTGCCTGACAAAAACAAACTCAGCATTTTTTAAAGATTTGGGTACAAAAACACGCGGAAAAGTGTGATGAACGGGGCCCGGAAGCATGTCCGCTCCCGTGCCGATCAGTGACCACTGAGGAGGGGGACGCCCTGGCGCCGGATTATCTGGCAGAAACTCCCCTGGCAGCCGGAGAGGCTGCGCAAAAACCAACTCCGCTGGGGAGGCTTTTAAGTCCTCTTTAGGTGCAGAACGCAACCCTAATAAAACCCATGGTAGTCTGTTTACCCAATTTGCATCCGTAAGCAACGCTCTGAGGGCTGCTTTCAATGACCTATGAAAACGCTCGCATAAACCATTAGCCTGGGGGTGGTAAGCAGTAGTGCGGTGAATTGTTGCCCCCAGGCTGCGGGCCATCGCTGACCAAGGCTCAGAAACAAATTGAGGTCCTCTGTCGGACGTAATATCCGACGGGACCCCGAAACGCGCTACCCAAGCCGTTAAAAACGCGCGGGCCACCTCTGCAGCTGTGGTTGATGCCAGTGGGACCACTTCAGGCCAACGCGTGGTGCGGTCCACCATTGTCAAAAGATGCATGTACCCCTGCGACGACGGTAGGGGACCTACGAGGTCGACATGCACATGATCGAACCTCTTGGCCAGGATGTGAAACGGCTCTAAGGGGGCTTTAGTGTGTCTGTGTATTTTGGCCCGCTGGCAAGCCATGCAGGCTCTTGCCCACTCCTTAACGTGCTTGCACAGGCTCGGCCAAACAAACTTCTCTCCTACCATTTTTACCGACGCGCGCACCCCCGGGTGCGCCAGAGAGTGAATCAAGTCAAAAACACGGCGGCGCCATGCGGCCAGCACTACCGGACGTGGTCGTCCGGTAGAGACTTCGCAGATTAAGGGGGGCATGCCATCTTGCAGCCTCCTGCTCTCCAGCCTTAACCCTGTTGGTCCAGACTGGAGCGCGCACACGTCCGCATTGCTACCCTGATCCGTGGCAATGGCTGCATAATCTATCCCCACGTGGACTGGGGCCGCGTACGCTTCCGCGCCGCTATTTTGCTTCGCGGCCGTGGCAGTATAATCTACCTCTGCGCGGACTGGAGCAATTATGGCCCGAGAGAGGCAGTCTGCCACTACGTTAAGTTTACCCGCTACGTGTTGAATATCAGTAGTAAACTCTGAAATTGCAGCCAGCTGCCTCTGCTGCCGGCCCGACCATGGTTCCGAAACTTTGGCCATCACAAAAGTGAGTGGTTTGTGGTCGACAAACGCAGTGAAACGCTGACCTTCTAGCCAGAACTGGAAGTGACGAATGGCTAAGTGGAGCGCTAACAACTCCCTGTCGAACGCGCTGTATTTTCGCTCGGCCTCGCGCAAGGTCCTGCTGAAAAAGGCCAGCAGCTGCCAAGCCCCGGCAACATGCTGCTCCACTACCCCCCCTATGGCCACATCTGACGCATCAGTGGTGAGCGCTATGCGGGCCGTTGGGTCTGGATGAGCCAACAACACAGCGTCTGCAAGGGCTTTTTTGACCTCCGAGAATGCGCGCTCCCGCTCCGGGGACCATTCGATTGCATTTGAGGGTTTTTGTTTTTTAAGTGCGGCATACAATGGTTGCATGAGCTGCGCTGCGCGGGGGAGGAAACGGTTATAAAAATTCACCATTCCCAAAAACTCCTGTAGTGCTTTGACCGTTTGTGGCTGGGGAAAATTTGCTACTGCGCACACTTTGTCCGGCAGCGGAACTGCCCCCTCTGGGGAGACGCGGTGCCCCAAAAAATCAATCTGCGCCACCCTGAATTGGCACTTCGCTGGGTTGATTATTAACTCGTGCTCTCCCGACCTCCGGAAAACTGCCGTGAGGTGCTTTTCGTGTTCTTCTTCGGACGCACTGGCTACCAAAATGTTGTCCAGGTAGACGAACACAAAAGGGAGATCGCGTAACACCGCGTCCATCATGCGCTGGAAAGTTTGCGCGGCGCCTTTAAGCCCAAACGGCATGCGCAAAAACTCAAAAAGTCCAAACAGAGTTATTACCACTGTTTTGGGAATGTCCTCAGAGCGGACTGGGACTTGATGATAACCGCGGACCAAGTCTATTTTAGAAAAAATGCGTGCCCCCGCCAGATGAACTGAAAAATCCTGAATGTGGGGAATTGGGTAGCAGTCTTGCACTGTGGCGTTGTTCAACCTGCGGAAATCACCGCAAGGTCGCCACGAGCCGTCAGCCTTAGGGGCCATGTGGAGCGGGGAAGCCCATGGGCTATTCGAACGCCAGATGATGCCCAGCCTTTCCAGGTTGGCAAACTTCTCGCGCGCTATGGTCAGTTTAGCTGCATCCAAGCGCCGAGCTTTCGCAAAAACGGGGGGACCATTGGTAGTGATAAAGTGCTCCACCCCGTGTTTAGCAACGGCTGCTGAAAACGTGGGAACCGTGAGTGCTGGAAACTGAGTGAGGAGTGTGTGAAACTTACCACCTGCTGTGGCGACGTTGGCTTGCGCTGTGGGCGGGGACACTCGAACTTCACAAGGGATAGAGTAAAAAGAAAGTGGATTAACCAAGCGTCTATTGGGACGCTGTCATCTGTCATCTCCACATTTTCTGTGGAGCTTGGCACAGAAAATCAGCACCTAACATGTTGAAACTCACCGCCGCTATGACAAAAGTCCACTCATATGTGCGGCCGTGCAAGGACAGAAGCAGAGTCCTTTCACCGAAGGTCTTAATGCTCGAGCAGTTCGCCGCTGATGCTCCGTGACTCCCGGGGCCTGCCAGCCGGTCAGCGTAGGTTGGCATGATGAAACTCACTTGGGAGCCTGTGTCCACGAGGAATTGCATCCCAGAACGCGCATCCGTCAGGTAGAGCAGCTTGTTCTGTTCACCGAGGGCCGCAGCTGCTACTGACTCCCGGTCCTGGCGTTTCCCGAGCTCTTGAACTGACACGGCGGTATACACTTGCATGCCCTCTCTGCGAAACGACGATGGTAAAAACAGAGGTCGTCTCCTCCGCGATGTCGGGGCTTCGCCGCCGCTGTTGTTGGTGTGTCTGCCTCCGTCGCCTCTGGCCCTTTGCCGTTCCCGGTTGTCGCGCCGAGGTCTGCCGCTGCTGCGGTGGCTGTGTGCCGTCTGCTGGCATTGAGGATCCGCTGCGCCTCCTGGGCTAGCGTGCGGAAGTCCCGCTGGGTCACAAACTGAGAACCCGCCAGGGTCGCCTTCGTCTCCGACGGTAGAGTTCTCAGGAAGATGTAAGTGAAGAAGAAATCGTCGTCGTCTGAGCCTCTCAGCTTCAGCATGTCTTCCATCAGGTCAACAGGAGTGCTTTCTCCCAAGTCGTGCAGGGCCAGGAGTCTCTCAGCTCTCTCCTGGGCTGAAGGAGTGAAACGCTGAATGAGCGCAGCTTTCAACCCGCCGTATTTGTCGCCAGCGGGTGGGCGCTGCACCAGGCTCCGCACATGTCGAGCTGTGCGGCTATCGAGTTTGGCGATGACGTGGTAGAACTTTGTGTCATCTGCTGTTATTCCCCCGAAAGCGAACTGGGCTTCGGCCAGGAGGAACCATGAGTCCGGGTTGTCCTGCCAGAATTCTGGTAGCTTGACTGAGACTGCGTTTGCCCGGCTGGTCCTTGGCGAGTCTGGTTCGGGGGAATTGTCTCTGCTCATTATACATCTTAAGGTCACCAGTGTGGAGAGCGTGAAATGAAGAGGCTGAATTTATTTGTCAATTCAGGTTTATTAACAATCTCGTGTCTCCAACATCCTCTCAAACAGAAAAGAGAAAGAACTTCCCACATCTCCCCTTTTTATACCCGGGACATCAAAGTCCAGAGTCACATTGTCATTCAATCCCCAGAGACAATACATCACCCCCCAGGTCTTCTCTTCTCCATCTAAAACCCTGGTGGTCAGGAAGTCTTCTCAGAACCATTTCTAAAGACAGATTTCACACCCTCCTGTTATCCCCAGGAGGTCCAGACTTATTGTTCCTTCTAAGACGTGAGGTAACAGTAATATACATATGCAGCCTAAGCATCTCAAATATGTGTGCCACAGTAATCATTTTTATTTTTCTGCTTTCAGGAGTAGACATGCCGATTACTGCAACAGAAAAGGCATTCTGTGTATTGAAGTATGCCCAAACTCAGTCAAATCTGAATGTGCAACGTGAATTTGTTAGAAAATTTCATAAACAAGCACCAACAGGAAAGCAGATTTGGACGTGGCATAAGAAGTTTCAAGAGGAAAACTCCTCTACCGACTTAATGTGTGCCGCGTCACAAGCGGTGCACACATTGAACATTTATAATAACTTTGGAACATTATAAAATTACCATCCCCCAGAATTTTTCATTTGAAATTTGTAGAATAAAACATTTTATGTCCAAAATAAATCCTATTAAGTATCATTTCTCCTGACCATGTAGTCACTCTGATATGGACATCTCAAATGATGTCAATTTTTTTGGGACACCCTGTACTTATGTTTATTTTAGTGCGTGGTTCAGGTTCCAAATTGGGGAAGGTCTCAACTATATGTGTGTTTTGGACCATTTTGAAGGGGGGAGGAATGTAGTGTTGTTCATAGGACATATTATGGTGTATCACGGGTGGTGACGTCACCTGGAGTATAAGAGGGCTGTGCGGAAGAGGGGCGGTCTCTTTGACCACCTCTCAGCCTAGCGGGAGCACCTCTGTATTATATGCGAGTCTGTAATAAAGTCCTATCTAGTTCACCACTCGGTCTCATAACTGGGTCATGATTTACATACATAACCATGAGCAGGATCCAAGTGTGGCCCGTACGGAGATCTAATCAGCCGGAATGGTTAGAAGCATCTGCATCGCTGAGCATGAGACATTTTCTGTCTCGCCTGTGTGGACACAGCTGTGTTCACAGGAAAGAAGTTGGCAAGGAGGCCTAAATAGTAATTTGAATCTTCATATTATCCTGTAGATTGAAAGTGTGGTACTTAATGTGCACCGTGTCATTAGGCACGAGAAGTCATAAATCATTCAATTCAATTCAATTCAATTCAGCTTTATTTATACTGTGCCACATCACAACAGAAGCCGTCTTGTGGCGCCACAGTGCAGAAAAAAACACAGTCTCAGAAAAACCCAGCAATCAGACGATCCCCTATGAGCAAGCACTAAGCGACAGTGGAGAGGAAAAACTCCCATTTGGCAGGAAGAAACCTCTAGCAGAACCAGGCTCAGGGAGGGGCAGTCATCTGCTGCGACTGGCTGGGGGGGGTGAGGGGATAGGGAGGATGGAGAAGACAGACATGAAGAACATAACAGTAAGATGCCAAGTACATTATTGGAGGTCAACCAGCAGTATGGATCAAATAACATCAGAACAAAAGTGGGGTTAAGAGACACAAAATCCCTCCTTAAACGTAAGCTATATTAAAAAGGAAGGATTTTACCCTGTTCTTAAAAACAGAGACTGAATCATGACTCTTTGTTTGCTAGCAGTAAGTCCCGGAAAAAGCCCCATGAGTGCCTGGTGTCATTGGAAAGCTGAGAAATTGTACTTTCTCAAAATACCTATGTTTTTGCGGAAGACGTAACTCCCAACTGATCGAATGCGAGTTTTCAACCTAGCCAAAATCGTCTTTTTCTGGGTCAGTTTTTTTTGTTTTGGACTTATCTTGTACCCGTAGGTAGATTTGTTCTGCAGTCCGGTGACAAGCCACCAGCTGCCGGTCGCTGCGTGCGCAAGCGCCCCTTAACTCCTTAACCTGCATGTTTTTAGCATGTGGGAGGAAACAGGAGAAATCCCTGAGTAAACCCACGCAAACACGGGGAGAACCCACGATCTCATGATCCCTGCGATCCCCCGGCCGAGGGTAAACTGTGCTGCCGCGGTGCGAACCACTACGCCACCGTGCAGCAGTTTTTGCACCCCTTTTTTTTTTGCAGTTTTTGCACACTTCGTACAAATTAAATATCATTTTGAAGGTCTTTCAATACAGAATATAGAAAAAAAAATGTGACATCAGTTTTGAATCAGTTTTATATAATTTTCGGCTTTAATGAAATAGAATAAGCGACTTTCGCATTACAAGTGCACATGTGCGGACTATGTAAATTCAAAGTTCACAACTACCAAACATTCCGGTGGCCGGCTTGCTTTTGTATACAAACAGTACTGTAACACCTGAGCAATTGCCGCTTAAAATCTGCTTTAAGCTTTAAATCTCCGTTATGCCTGGTGCACGTTGTGCCGTAGTGAAGTGTGGGAATGGCATGTATCATCTAGAGCAGTGGAAAAAGCAAACTTGCAGCATACATGCGTGCAACTTCAGGACCAGCGTGTGTACATGTCCGCTGCCATTCACGTTATATGCATTCCCCATGGAGGTGAAGGATCCGGATGGACGTAATTGTTGGATTAAAGCAGTAAGTCTATATTATAACATAATTAAATAGTGTTGTGTATTGTTCAAGTTCTAGCCTAATTGACACGAGTCTAAACCCTGAAGTAGTAGGTACGGACAGACAGGCCTGGATCTAGGATATGGTTCTTTGTATATTGATAATGAAGCTTGATCTACACACACATGTAATTAAGGCCATTGATAAGTAGGCTGGTATAAAATAAAATTGCAAATCATTGAAAACGTGTGGTACTTAAACTATAGTAGTATTGACCAATAGATCTAAGTAAGCAGGCTATGCCTTGTAGTGAAATTTACTCAAAATGACAAAACCAAAGACGAGCTGTCAAACCACTTGCTTACCTTCTTTGTAGTCGTTTTGGAGTCTTGCAAGTAAGGGTACTTGGCCCTTTGACAACAAAAAATCTGCTATGTTGGCATACATACAGGGGGGCCATTTGGGCCAATTTCTGCAACGTGGCCGCTGGATCGACCCTGAGGAAGATCAAGGTGAGGAAGACCTTGGGCCCGGACTGCATCAGCGTGAAGCTTCACAATTCCTGCGCAGACCACCTGTGTGGGATTGTGGAGCACATCTTCAACCTGAGCCTGAAGCTGGGGAGGGTACCACAGTTGTGGAAAACATCTTGTGTGGTACTCGTACCAAAGACTTCCCACCCCAGAGACCTGAACAGCTACAGACCAGTGGCCCTGACGTCTCACCTGACGAAGACCCTGGAGAGACTGCTCCTTGCTCAACTCCGACTCCTGGTGGGACCAGCGATGGATCCACTCCAGTTTGCCTACCAGCATGGCATCAGGGTGGAGGATGCAGTGATCTTCCTCCTTCACCGTTCCCTGTTCCACCCGGAGAAGCCTGAGAATGCGGTGAGGGTCATGTTCTTTGACTTCTCCAGTGCTTTCAACACCACCCAACTGATGATCCTGAGGGACAAGCTGCTGTGTGCAGGGGTGGACCAGAACCTGTCATTGTGGATCCTGGACTACCTCACAAACCGGCTACAGTTTGTGAGAACCCGGGATTGTGTGTCCGACACGATCATCGGCAGCACGGAGGCCCCCCAGGGAATGGTTTTGGCTCCCTTCTTGTTCATCCTTTATACTGCGGACTTCTCACACAACACAACTCACTGCCATCTACAGAAGTTCTCTGACGACTCTGCGATCGTCGGCCTCATCTCCAACGGAGATGAAGCTGAGTACAGAGGACTTATCCAGGACTTCGTGGACTGGTGCTATCGAAACTGCTTCCAGATCAACACGAGAAAAACTAAGGAGCTGGTGGTGGACTGCCGCAGGCAAGGACAACCCCTCACAGCACCAGTAAACATCCAGGGAACAGACATTGAGATGGTGACATCCTACAAGTACCTGGGTGTTCATGTGAACAATAAACTAGACTGGTCACACAATACCCATGCACTCTACAAGAAGGGACAGCACAGGCTGTTCCTACTGAGGAGACTCAGGTCTTTTGGTGTACAAGGGGCGCTGCTGAAGACATTCTACGACACGGTGGTGGCATCAGCCATCACTTTTGGAGTGGTCTACTGGGGCAGTGGCATTACAGCAGCCGATAGGAAGAGACTGAACAAACTAATCAAGAAAGCTAGCTCTGTCCTGGGGCAGTGCCTTGACCCAGTGGAGGAGATAGGAGAGAGAAGGATGGTGGCTAAACTGTCATCTCTGCTGGAGTCCAAGTCCGAGTCCCACCCTATGCAGGACATACTGAATGCACTGAGGAGCTCATTTAGCAGTAGACTACATCATCCTAGGTGCACAACTGAGAGGTTTCGCAGGTCCTTCCTACCTACGGCTGTCAGACTGTATAACCTAAGCAGGGCTGCTCGCAGAGATAGCAAAAAAAAAACAAAAAAACGTGACGACCTAATAGTATTGAATGCAAAAGACGCAATAGACTTACACAATGGTCCCCTCCAATATACAACTAGGACAATATCAGTTGCTATGGGGGGTGACAATATGTATGGGTACATATTCATACTATGTAGGATAACTAAGCAGACGGTTATGCTGTTTATTCCATCTAGCTACAATGCTCTGCACTGTGTTTATATATTTATATGTACATACAGACGTGGACAAAATTGTTGGTACCCCTCTGTTAATAAAAGAAAAACCCACAATGGTCACAGAAATAATTTGAATCTGACAAAAGTGGTAATAAATAAAAATTCTATGAAAATTAACCAGTGAAAATCAGACAATGCTTTAGAATTGTGGTTCAACAGAATTATTTTAAAAAACAAACTCATGAAACAGACCTGGACAAAAATGATGGTACCCCTAGAAAAGATTGAAAATAATGTGACCATAGGGACATGTTCAACCAAGATGTGTCCTCTAATTAACATCACAGGTGTCTACAAACTTGTAATCAGTCAGTCGGCCTATTTAAAGGGTGACAAGTAGTCACTGTGCTGTTTGGTGACATGGTGTGTACCACACTAAACATGGACCAGAGGAAGCAAAGGAGAGAGTTGTCTCAGGAGATTAGAAAGAAAATTATAGACAAGCATGTTAAAGGTAAAGGCTATAAGACCATCTCCAAGCAGCCTGATGTTCCTGTGACTACAGTTGCACATATTATTCAGAAATTTAAGATCCACGGGACTGTAGCCAACCTCCCTGGACGTGGCCGCAGGAGGAGACAGATAATACAAATGGTAACAAAAGAGCCCAGAAAAACCTCTAAACACATTCATGGTGAACTCCAAGGTCAAGGTACATCAGTGTCAGATCGCACCATCCGTCGTTGTTTGAACCAAAGTGGACTTCATGGGAGATGACCAAGGAGGACACCACTGCTGAAAACAAATCATAAAGAAGCCAGACTGGAATTTGACAAACTGCATGTTGACAAGCCACAAAGCTTCTGGGAGAATGTCCTATGGACAGACGAGACAAAACTGAAACTTTCTGGCAAGGCACATCAGCTCTATGTTCACAGACGCAAAAATGAAGAATACCAAGAAAAGAACACTGTCCCTACTCTGAAACATGGAGGAGGTTCTGTTATGTTCTGGGGCTGCTTTGCTGCATCTGGCACAGGGTGTCTTGAATCTGTGCAGGGTACAATGAAATCTCAAGACTATCAAGGTATTCTAGAGAGAAATGTGCTGCCCAGTGTCAGACAGCTTGGTCTCAGTCGCAGGTCATGGGTCTTGCAACAGGAAAATGACCCAAAAACACACAGCTAAAAACACCCAAGAATGGCTAAGAGCGAAACACTGGACTATTCTAAAGTGGCCTTCTATGAGCCCTGATCTAAATCCTATTGAACATCTGTGGAAGGAGCTGAAACATGCCATCTGGAGAAGGCACCCTTCAAACCTGAGACAACTGGAGCAGTTTGCTCATGAGGAGTGGGCCAAAATACCTGCTGAGAGGTGCAGAAGTCTCATTGACGGTTACAGAAATCATTTGATTGCAGTGATTGCCTCAAAAGGTTGTGCAACAAAATATTAAGTTAAGGGTACCATCATTTTTGTCCAGGCCTGTTTCATGAGCTTGTTTTTTAAAATAATTCTGTTGAACAACAATTCAAAAGCATTGTCTGATTTTCATTGGTTAATTTTCATAGAATTTTTATTTATTACAACTTTTGTCAGATTCAAGTTATTTCTGTGACTATTGTGGGTTTTTCTTTCATTAACAGAGGGGTACTAACAATTTTGTCCACTTCTGTATGTATATTTGCTGCTCTTGTTTTTCTTGTCTTCTTGATTGTTGCTCTGAGTGTTGCTATCCCTGTGCTGTTGCAATCCTGGAATTTCACCATTGTGGGACTAATAAAGGCTTATCTTTTCTTATCTTAAAAATCCAACAAGGTCAAATTAAACAATAGATTCTAGTGTAGAGAATGCGTTCAAGGATGAGACTGAGTTTATTTCTCAGGATCAGTTTTATTGAAGGAACACATGCTCTATCAAATCTCTAAGCAAGAAGAGACTGAGCAATCACATATCACACTCTTATACCCTGCAGAAGCCACACAACCTAAGTCACATGGTGCTTTAGCAAACATACAATCCAGTGGTACATAATCCCAGTCACAATGCACTCTTTGAAGTTCCTCTTATTGTCTCTTATCCCTCGATGTTCCGGGACTCCTCCTGGGGCATCGACTCAGGGACAAAGGCCCAAGTTCACACCTCCTAGTCATCTCCTGTAGCCCTCTGCAGGCCCAGACCTCTTTTGTCCTCTGAGACGTGAAGCCCCCAATACACATACAGTCATGCATATGTGGGGAATATGAACTCAATATATGCGCCACAGCCACAGTCATTGAAGAATAGATCCCAGTCTGTCACTCCAAAGCAAGCTCTCAGTGATTCAGCTGCGTCTTTATTCCAGACTCTGACGTGTTTTTTTTTTGTTTTTTTTTAATGGGTTTACCCGTTTTCAGTTGTGATCTGTATTTAGGCAGTAGCAGAATGACGTTGTGATCTGAACGTCCAAGAGGTGGGCGTGGTTTTGAGATATATGCACCAGGGACGTTACCATAACACAAGTCCAACATGTTTTCCTTTCTGGTGGGAATTGTGACGTATTGCTCCAGATAGGGCAAATATGTGGTGACGTCGCATCTGTTAAAATCCCCCAGTAAAACACAGGCTGCTCTCCAGTCTGATTGACAGCTATGTCGTCATCGTGGAGCGATGTCAGTGCGGACTTTGGCACCGAGCGGCTCAATTCCAACAGGTCGTCCCGCGAATAAGCGAGCCTAGCTGGGACGGTGGTGACTGGCTGCGCCGGTTGAAAACAAAGTCCATTTGCGCACCACAGATTCCTGAGAAACAGCCAGGCACAGGCCAGGTAGAACACTCTTTCCATTTCCATTTCAGCAAGAGCATAAAAAAAGACAGAAAACACGCAAAAACAACAATAATTCTCCCACTCACTCAGCAGTGTCAGGAGTTGCTCTGACAGAGTAGCGCCCCATATCTTTACTGTTCGTGCTCTTTTTAATATTTCACGGTTTATTTTGGCGAGAAAAAAATACAGATGCCATGAATGCAGAAGTCAGGAAGTGAGGACGAAGCCGTGGTTGTTGTTTTTCTTGTTATTGTGAAGTGTAAAAGGACGTTAACATGATTGTTGTTTCACGGCAAATGGTAAATTTTTGTATGGGAGATTTGTAAGTTATTAATATGGGAGGAATGAATGTGTTTCCACAGTGGTAGATTGAGATGAGAACCTTGGGATGCCAGATTTGTTTATTATAAGTGGCTTTGAGACTGTTTACTAGATCAAGAGGATTGGCTCCGGAAGGAGATACAAAAGATGGAGATGGGAAGCGGGGAGGAGGATGTTTGGAGTCTGGTGGAGCCTAGAAGAGGCAAACGTAGATGCAAAGAAAATCGATCAAGAGCATTATCAAATGCTGATGAATCAGATGATGAACAATCCCAGAATATACAGAAGGAGTGTAAAGAAATCATTAAACTTACTCAGGAAGAAGCTTCATTTCATGAGTGGACCCCAATTAATCTCACAAATGCAATTAATAAGTTACTTGGAGAACTTTTAAATGCAAGAATTCTTCGTAGTGGTTCGTTACTTGTTACATGTAAAGAGTGTTCAACAAGGAAAAGCAATCAGAGTCAATAAGTTGGAGGGGAAAATGTTCAGCGCTCAGTATGGGAAGGAAATAAGGCAATGAGAGGAGTGATATTGGGCATCTCAATGGCTGTCTCAACTGATGAAATAATGAAAAACTTAACTGGAACAAAAGTGACATAGGTAAAAAGACTGAAAACTAATAGAAGTGGTGAAAAATGTGATAGTCTGTCAATAATGTTAAAATTTGATGAAACAAGTCGGCCAAGTAAGGTGTATATTGGCTACATGAGCTATGAAGTCAGACTTTACGTTTCTCCTCCACTCAGATGTTTCAAATGGTCATATAGCAGCGATGTGCAAAGGCAGACAATGATGTGTCAGATTCTCCGGTGAACATGAATATGGAAAGTGTGAAAGAGGAGCCAAGTTTAAGTGCTGTAACTGGGGTAGTGAACATTGCTCTGCATATTGAGGTTGTGAAGCCAGCCAAAGAGCAGCAGAAATTCAGCAGATAAAAGTCTTCCAGGGATTAACATATGCAGAAGCAGCAAAAAAGGTGCCAGCTAAAAATGTGGGAGTGGATGCTAACAAGGAATGTGTGCAGGCTTGCAGTGCATGCAGCAGAATTAAGAAAGATTCTCTGGTGATGAAGAGAACCTCCAACAGAGGTCAGAATTATCTCACTTTTGCCCTTAGCAAGGTAATCTGTGTGGTTTTGAAGGAAGGAAGAAAGAAAGATACTTTATCTTTTTTTGCATAAATATTTTGTCATAATTTTAAAGTTTCAAAATTTTCCAAAACTGCAAAACTGAGAAAAACCTGCACAATTACAAGGGGAAAAGACATTTACACTATACAATAAAAGCTTCAGATTTACTAGAATAATGTTAGGTTAATTGGCATCAAACTGGGGATTCTAAATTGTCCTTAGATATGACTGTGAGAGTGAATGGTTGTCTGTCTCTCTGTGTTGGCCCTGCGATGGACTGGCGATCTGTCCAGGGTGTACCCTGCTTCTCGCCCAAAGATGCTGGGATAGGCTCCAGCCCCCCCACGACCTGAAAAGGATTAAGCAGAAGAAGATGGATGGATGTAATAGATTTATAGGGACAAATGCCCATTTTTTTCAAGTATGTACTAAACTCATAAGAGGAAGAAAAGGCAAAATTACAAGACAAACAACCTTGAATTTAAAAGATAAAAGTTACAAATTCATGGCAAAAGTTTCAAATTTATGAGGAGCTTCGTGAAAATGCCGTGGACACCCAACCAAGTGTGCAAGAATGTTGTCGGACCACTGCAATCTATTCCATTCTACATCTCTTTTTTTTTTTTTTTTTTTTTTAGCTCAGAGACCCATTCTCCACTTTTCTTCCAAGTCGGGAGGTTAAAAAGTGTACGTTATCGGTCTTTTTCCACGCCAGTCTTAAAAGCCACTGTTGTATTTGATAACGCAGCAAACCTTCCCCATTCTGACGTTGGTACTTGGAGGAATAATGTGATTGAAAGGATCACACTGGAAATAAGTGTTTTTCTTTCTTGTGTCATCCTGGATTTTGTTAACATTTTATATGTATATTTACATTTTCTGTGTTTGAATAACATATTCATTGTCATTTTAATAAGGCTGTATGTCCACAGAGAAAGTAAAAATGCTCTCAATCTGTTTTCCTCAGCACTTTTCATGCGCTTATTAAAAAAAAAAACCCAACACTCTGCCTGGTATCCTGGCAGCCTCTTGACCTGTCACTCAAAGTGTGCCGGGGATTTCAGATTTGTAACCCGTGCTGGCAAAATGAGTCACGTTGAGGACATTTTCAAAACTGATGTAACGTTATTTCCATATTCTGTATTGACAGACCTTCAAAATGATATTTAATTTGTAGGAAGTGCACAAAAATGGAGGTTGAAAACTCACATTTGATCAGTCGGGAGTTAGGTCTCCACTCACTGGAATGAATCACATCAAGCTGGTAATAAAATACTTCTCCCTCCAAGCTTTGGCTGTTAAATATTGATCATGGTGCACTTTTAAGCCGATTGTGATCGGTTGGTGAGAGAGGTGTGCAGCTGATAAGCACTGCAGCGCTTTGAAAGTTGAACTTTTTTCAGCTTTCAGTGCCATGAGCACAGCACTGACTGCTGAAAGCGTTTTTGAGCTGAGGGCACTGAGTGCATTAAATGCTGGACTACATAGAAACTGAATAGAAAAGAGTTGCCCACTGTGGCGGTTTGGTGTAAACCCCCACAAACAGACTGGACAGACACAGCGCTCGGCTAGAGCAATTAACAGAACAGTGAAATGTGTGTATTAATGTCTACAGGCAGCCCCGCTTCTTCTGGCTCTCTACTGTGATGTTAATGTCACCTTTCATGCATTGTGTTCACGTGTCCTGTCCTTACTGTGACCTAGAGACAGATCAATATGTAGATGTGCCTTGTAACCTCTTTGCCCTGCAAGCTGGAGCAGAGGCGAGCAGTCTGCCTATTGTTATGTATGTCTCTCAAATGCAAATGTCTCATGCCTGTTCTGCAGTCCCTTTGATCGTACCAACTGCTGTGAATTCTCTTTGATGTATTGTCTGAGTTGGGTATAAATACTGCACAGGTTCTGTAACTCACTCTCTCATTCTGATTCTGCAACTGCTGCTGCTGGACACAGACTTTGTGTCCCTCTTCTCTGAGAGCCGCTGGGCTCGCTCCCGGCGCACATGCATGGCGCTGGGAGCGGAGCTCGTGACGGCGGTATGATTTAATAAAACCTACTTAAAACCTCAGCATCGCTGCTTATTTTTTCATGCCGCCGCACCCACAGCAGAAAAAAATGCATTTGATGGACACGCAGCCTAACTGCATTCATTGCTCACAGACACACTGAACCGTTTTCCCACAATTCCTTGCAGTTTTTCCGTCAGGTGATGCCCTCCGCCCATTCTCAATGTAAACACAGGAAGTTATTGAAAATATTTACCAAATTCATAAAGAAAAAGAAAATTAATAAATTGTTGAGACAAAGGTCAGAAAATCACAAGAGAAATAGAGCTCATTTGCAATAATTAAAAAAAAATAAGGAAAACAATGGAAAGATGAAAATTATTGATGCAAAAATACAAAGATGGAAGAAAAAGGTGCCAGTTTATGACGCACAAGTCACAAATTCAAGAAAAAAATGTCAATCCATGAGCAAAAATTTTTCAGAGTTTCAGATTTCATGAAGTTTCTTAAATTGTCTATAATTAAAAGCAATAAAAAATAATTATCAGAAAAAATAGCTAGTTTATGAGAACTCTCCAAATTCACATAAAAAATGTCCACATTTTCAATTTAAAAAATGTCTAATTTAGGTGGTAGAATGGCCTGAAACTGTACACAAGTAAATGTAGGTTATCATTATATATTATCACTCAGATAAGAGTAGTTACCCCAAAGTAGTTACGTTACTGAGATGTGACTTTAGTCTGGACAGTTTGAGGTTTTTCTCCTGAATTTATGGCAGTTGTATTCTAAATTTACTACTTTTTTCTTGTAAATCTGAAGGACTTTTTCCCACTTAAATCAGCTTTTTCTCATAATTTGTGTTTAGTGCTAATATAGGGCTTTTTACTTGTACATTTGAGACTTTACAATCATAAATTTGTGAGGTTTTTCCTCAGAAATTAAAAATCAAAAATAAAATGAGTAAAGATGCAGCATTTTCTGTTATAGGCACTAATTATAGCCTAGTAACAGCCTGTTTTCCAGCCCCAACCCCAGGTGAAAACCTCATGTATTCTGAAACCTAAATGTTGGCAGGTATGCATGCTCTTACTGAATAAATTCAGACAGACCCAAAAACTAGGCCAAGGTCAAGGTCAACTTTATTATCCCCAATGAGGGCAATTTGCTCTACAGCAGCAACAGTTTCAGGAAAACAACAAAATTTATTATGCCAGCAATTTTGTTGCACGTTTTCACAATGTGTTCCAACATCTTCTTGTTCTTCAACGTAAGTAACCCATCCATCCATCCATGGATGGTTGGAAGTTTACGATAAAAAAAAAGTTTATGATAAAAATGCATGTGCTGGTGGGCCTTTGCACAAATAGCATTGACATCGTGGTCAAAAGAAAGTTCATTGTCAATTAATGTTCCCAGATATTTGCACTGATTCACCACTTCAACAGTGTGACCATGGATACTGACAGGGTGGATAGGTGAAGGGTTTCTTCGAAAATCAATAATCATTTCTTTAATTTTGGAAACATTAATGTCCAAAAAGGAAAGTTTCCACCTCTCATTGAAGTCATCCACCACTAGGCCAGGGACAAGATCTTCATCATTAAGCAAGGACGCTGTTACAGAATCATCTGCAAACTTAATGATGGATCTGCACTCATGTTGACTTCAGCAGTCATTTGTGTATAAAACAAGTAAAAGCGGTGAAAGAACACATCCTTGGGGGAAGCCAGTGGAAGATAGAAGAACATTGGATAAAGCTCCATTGACTCTCACCTTCTGGAACCTAACAGTTAAAAAGTGAATGAGCCAACAAACTAAACCAGGATTAATGTTATACAAACGGGTGAGTCGATCTGCAGAAATACAGTCACTAAAAAGCAGTCAAGGACTCCTTCTTCAGCTTAATGGCCCCCCTCACCACTGGTGTCCACTACTTGGTTCGGGGGTTGCCACCACGAGATGCACCGACCACCTTTTGGCCGCAGCTCTGGGCCGCCGCTTCAACAACAGAGGTGGAGAACATGGCCCATTCAGACTCCATGTCTCCAGACTCCCTTGGAATGTGGTTGAAGTTCTTCCGGAGGTGGGAGTTGAAGACCTTCCGCACAGGGGCCTCAGCCAGACGTTCCCAGCACACCGTCACTATACGTTTGGGTCTACCAGGTCTGAATGGCATCCTCCCCTGCCATCGGATCCAACTCACCACCAGGTGGTGATCAGTTGACAGCTCTGCACTTCTCTTTGCCCGAGTGTCCAAGACATACGGTCGCAGGTCTGATGACACGATAACAAAATTGATCATCGACCTGCGACCTAGGGTGTCCTGGTGCCAGGTGCACATATGGACACCCTTATGCTTGAACATGGTATCCGTTATGGACAAACTGTGGTAAGCACAGAAGTCCAATAACTGAACACTACTCGGGTTCAGATTGGGAGGCCGTTCCTCCCAATCACCCCCCTCCAGGTTTCACTGTTGTTGCCCTCGTGCGCATTGAAGTCCTCCAGCAGGACAATCAGAGTACCCACCTCTGTGACTGGGGTGCTGGAGGGTGATCCTCTTGGAGACTCCAAACATCATTGGTGCATAGGCACAAATGATGGTCAGGACCCGTTTCTCAACCCGAAGGCACAGGGAAGCAACCCTTTCATCCACCGAGGAAAACTCCAATATAGAGGCAGCAAGGCAGGGAGATACAAGAATACCCACCCCTGCTCCTCGCCTCTCACCCGGGGAAACTCCAGAAAAGGCCAAGCTCCACCCCCTCTCCAGGAGACTGCTTCCGGAACCGGAGCTGTGTGTTGAGGTGAGGCCCACTATATCTAGCCGGTATCGCTCAACCTCGTACACCAGCTCAGGCTCCTTCCCCACCAGAGAGGTGACATTCCACGTACCAAAAGCCAGTTTAGAAAGCTTGGGATCAGTCCACCAGTGTCTCCGCCTTTGACCGCCAGCTAATCCACATAGCACCGGACCCCCATGATCCCTCCTGCAGGTGGTGAGCCCACTGGAGGGCAGACCTATGTAACTCCTTTGGGCTGAGCCTGGCCGGGTCCCATGGGTGGAAACCCGGCCACAAGACGCTAGCCATCGAGCCCCTCCCCCAGGCCTGGCTCCAGGGTGGGGCCCCGGTAACCTCATACCGGGCGGGATACACTGAATCCTTGATATACAATTTATCATGAGAGTCTGTTGGATTGTTCTTAGCTTGGCCCTTCACCCAGGACCAGTTTGTCTTGGGTGACACTATCAGAGGCAAATTGCCCCGGACAACATAGCTCCTGGGATCATTGGGGCACGCAACCCCCCACAGCACGATAAGGTGACGATCCATGAGGGGGACTTGGCTTGTGAGACTCCCAAAGCAGCTGAGGTGTACCTGCAGGCTAAGCGGAGTGGTTGCTGAAGCAAAAACCTGGGTATGGGAAGAGTTCGGTGAGGCCATGGAACAAGACTTTCGGTCAGCCTCAAAGAGATTCTGGCAAACTGTCCGGCGGCTCAGAGGGGAACGCAGCTCCCTGTCCACACTGTGTATGGTGCGGATGGGGCGCTGTTGACTTCGACTGGGGATATCGTCGAGCGGTGGAAGGAATACTTCGAGGATCTCCTCAATCCCACTAATACGCCTTCCACAGAGGAAGCAGGGTTTGTGGACGAGGGGGATGACTCGTCTATCACAGGGGCTGAGGTCACCAAGGTGGTTAAAAGTCTCCTTGGCGGCCAGGCCCCGGGGGTGGATGAGATTTGCCCTGAGTACCTCAAGGCCCTGGATGTTGTTGGGCTGTCATGGTTGACACGCCTCTGCAACATTGCGTGGAGGCCAGGGGCAGTGCCTTCGGCATGGCAAACTGGGGTGGTGGTTCCTCTCTTCAAAAAAGGGGACCGGAGGGTGTGCTCCAACTTTAGAGGGATCACACTCCTCAGCCTCCCTGGGAAGGTCTATGCCAAGGTACTGGAGAGGAGAATCCGGCCGTTGGTCGAACCTCGGATTCAGGAGGAGCAATGTGGTTTTTGTCCTGGCCGTGGCACATCGGACCAGCTCTTTACCCTCTCAAGAATTCTCGAGGGTTCGTGGGAGTTTGCCCAACCAGTTTACATGCATTTTGTAGGCTTGGAGAAGGCATTTGACCGCATCCCTCATGGTTTTTTATGGGGGGTGCTTCGGGAGTATGGGGTATCGGGCTTGTTGTTACGAGCTATTTGGTCTCTGTACTACCGTTGTGAGAGTTTGGTTCGTATTGCCAACACTCGGTCGGACTCATTCAAAGTGGGAGATGGATTCTGCCAGGGCTTCCCTTTGTCACCGATCCTGTCCATAATTTTTATGCACAGGATTTCTAGGCGCAGCCAGGGAATGGAGGGTGTCATGCTTGGTGACCACAGGATCTCATCTCTGTTGTTTGCAGATGATGTTGTCCTGTTGGCTTCATCCAGCAATGACCTACAGCTCTTGCTGGGAGGATTTGCCGCTGAGTGTGAAGCGGCTGGGATGAGAATCAGCACCTCCAAGTTCGAGTCCATGGTCCTCAGCCGGAAAAAGGTGGATTGTCCTCTCTGGGTTGTGGACAGGCTCCTGCCCCAAGTGGAGGAGTTTAAGTATCTTGTGTGGAGAATGTGTTGAAGGATGAGACTGAGTGTATTCCTCAGGTTCAGCTTTATTCACAATCACATACTCCAACAATTTCAAAGCAAGAAAAAGAGGATGAATTTTCTCACATCTGTCCCTTTTATACCTAGGACATCAAACCTACAGTCACATGGTGTTTAATCAAAGATACAGTCACATTGTACTTAATCCCAGTCACAATGTAACTTCCCCCGATTTTAACACCATCCACCTCCTCGTCTCTGGTGGTCAGGAAATCTCTCAAGGCCATCTCCTTGAAACAAAAGGCCAGATCTAACACCTCCTTGTTACCCCTAGGAGGCTCAGTCCCTTTGTTCCCTGAGATGTGAAGCAAACAATAAGCATACAACAATATCTCTGTGAAGCATATGAACCCAACATATGTGCCCCACATGAGCCCCCCCCCAAACATCTAAGATGGAACAAACATAACTAAAGATGCATGTCATAATAAAAATCACTACATATCAATCCACATGTCGCTTAGGCCGTAGTCTTCTGCCGTATCTGCTGTAAGCTGGCTTCACCGCCTCTGCAGTGTCCTCCTGCTGTGGGACTGCTGCCTGTGGATTAGAACTGTTAGACAATCTCTGTGGGTGTTCTGGAGAATGCCCTCTAGGGGGTCTGCTGCGACGGGGGGCCCTCGCCAACTGCACAGCTTCATCAGCCATAACAAAAGCAGGTTTGAGTCTGTTTATATCAATTACTTCCTTTCTGCCTCCCAAATCTAGCAAAAAATGCTTCTCTCCTGTTTCCAGCACTCTAAATGGCCCATCGTACGGCGGCCGCAAGTTTGGGCGGTGGGCATCATGTCTGACAAAAACAAACTCCCCATTTTTTTAAAGCTTTCAGCACAAAAACGCGTGGGAAGCTGTGATGAACTGGGCCAGGAAGCGTGCTCGCTCCCGTGTCGCTCTGCAGCCGCTGAGCGGGGGGGCAATCTGGCGCAGGATTATCCGGGAGAAACTCCCCAGGCAGCCGGAGTGGCTGTGCAAAAACTAACTCAGCTGGGGAGGCTTGTAAATCCTTCTTAGGTGCAGAACGCAACCCCAATAAAACCCATGGTAGTCTGTCCACCCAATTTGCATCCGTAAGCGACGCTCTGAGGGCTGCTTTCAATGACCTATGGAAACGTTCACATAAACCATTAGCCTGGGGGTTGTACACAGTAGTGCGGTGGATCGTTACCCCCAGGCTGCGGGCCATCGCTGACCAGAGCTCAGACACAAATTGAGGACCTCTGTCGGACGTCATGTCCGACGGAACTCCAAAGCGCGCTACCCAAGCTGTTAAAAATGCGCGTGCCACCTCCTCGGCTGTGGTTGATGCCAGTGGGACCACTTCCGGCCAACGCGTGGTTCGGTCCACCATTGTCAAAAGGTGTGTGCACCCCTGTGACGGCGGAAGGGGGCCTACGAGGTCAACATGCACATGATCAAAGCGCTTAGCCGGGATGTGAAAAGGCTCCAAGGGAGCTCTAGTGTGTTTGTGTATTTTGGCTCGCTGACAAGCCACGCAGGCTGTTGCCCATTCCTTGACCTGTTTGTGCAAACCCGGCCATATAAATTTCTCTCCCACCATTTTGACCGACGCACCCCCGGGTGCGCCAGAGAATGGATCAAGTCAAAAACGCGGCGGCACCACGCGGCTGGTACTGCCGGACGCGGTCGTCCAGTGGAGACATCGCAGATTGGGGGGGCATACCATCTTGCAGCACCCTATCCTCCAGCCTTAACCCTGTTGGTCCAGACTGGAGCTCGCGCACGTTCGCATCGCTAACCTACTCCGCGGCCATGGCTGCATAATCTATCCCTGCGCGGACTGGGGCTGCGCGTGCTTCCGCATCGCTACCCTGGTCCACGGCCACGGCTGCAGAGTCTGCCCCCATGGGGCCTGGAGCCGCCACAGCACGTGAGAGGCAGTCTGCCACTACATTATATTTACCTGCCACATGCTGGATATCGGTGGTAAACTCCGATATCACGGCCAGCTGTCTCTGCTGCCGGCCTGACCAAGGTTCCGAAATCTTGGCCATCACAAAAGTCAGCGGTTTGTGGTCCACGAATGCAGTGAAACGGCGTCCTACCAGCCAGAACTGGAAGTGGCAGATGGCCAAGTGTAGAGCCAACAACTCCCTGTCGAACGCGCTGTGTTTTCGCTCACTATCGCACAAGGTTTTGCTGAAAAACGCGAGCGGTTGCCAGGCTCCAGCCACGTACTGTTCAACGACCACCCCATGGCTACATCTGACGCGTCAGTGGTGAGCGCCATGCGGGCTGTTGGGACTGGGTGTGCCAACAAAGCAGAGTTTGCCAGGGCTGATTTGACTTGAGAGAATGCGCGCTCCCGCTCAGGAGGCCATTCGATTTTATTCGTGGGTTTTTGTTTTTTTAGTGCAGCGTACAATGGTTGCATGAGCTGCGCTGCGCGGGGGAGGAAACGGTTATAAAAATGAACCATTCCCAAAAACTCCTGTAATGCTTTGACCGTTTATGGTTGGGGAAAATTTGTTATTGCGCGCACTTTATCGGGCAGAGGGACCGCTCCTTCTGGCGAAACGCGATGCCCCAAAAAATCAATCTGCGCCACCCCAAACTGACACTTCGCTGGGTTAATTATTAACCCATGCTCTGCCAACCTCCGGAAAACTGCTGTGAGGTGGCTTTCATGTTCGTCTTCGGACGCGCTGGCTACCAAAATGTCATCCAGGTAGACAAACACGAAAGGGAGATCGCGTAGGACCGCGTCCATCATGCGTTGGAACGTCTGCACCACTCCCTTGAGCCCAAATGGCATGCGCAAAAACTCAAAAAGCCCGAAAGGAGTTATTACCGCTGTTTTGGGTATGTCCTGAGCGCGCACTGGAACCTGGTGGTAACCACGTACTAAGTCTATTTTAGAAAAAATGCACGCCCCCGCCAAATGAACCGAAAAATCTTGGATATGCGGGATCGGGTAGCGGTCGTGTGCTGTGGCGTTATTCAACCTGCGGAAATCACCGCAAGGTCGCCACGAGCCATCAGCCTTTGGGACCATGTGCAGTGGTGAAGCCCAAGGGCTCTTCGAACGCCTGATGATGCCCAGTTTTTCCAGGTTGGCAAACTCCTCGCGCGTTATGGTCAGTTTAGCTGAGTCCAAGCGTCGAGCTTTTGCAAAAACGGGGGGGCCGGTGATAGTGATAAAATGTTCCACCCGATGTTTAGCCACTGTTGCCGAAAACGTTGGGACTGTGAGTGCTGGGAACTGAGTGAGGAGTGCGTGGAACTTACCACCCGCAGCTGTGACGTTGGCTTGTGCAGTTGGCGGGGCCACTCGAGCTGTGCAGGGAATAGAGTGAAAGGAGAGTGCATTAACCAGACGTCTGTTAGCAAGATCAACCAATAAACCATGTGAGCACAAAAAATCAGCTCCTAACATGTTGAAATTGACTGCCGCTACAACAAAAGTCCACTCAAATGCACGACCCTGCAAAGACAGAAGCAGAATCCTCTCACCGAAGGTCTTAATCGCTGAGCCATTCGCTGCTGACACCCGGGGACCCTTGGAAGGTGCCAGCCGGTCCGCGTAGGAAGGCGTGATGAAGCTCAGCTGGGAGCCTGTGTCCACGAGGAAATGCCTCCCCGAGCGTGCATCCGTCAGGTAGAGCAGCTTGTTCTCCTCTCCGAGGGCCGCAGCGGCTACCGACCCCCAGTCTTGGCGTTTCCCGAGCGCTTGAAATGGCACGGTGGAATGCACTTGCGTGCCCTCTCTGCAAAGTGGCGATGGTAGAAGCAAAGGATGTTGTCCGCTCCGTGTCGCCTGGCCCTTGCTGCTGCCGTCGTCAGTGAGTCTGGTGCTGCAGCCTCTGGCCCCATGCCGTCTCCGTACGTTGCGCCTAGCTCTGCTGCCGCGGCCGAAGCCACGCTCCGTTTGTGGGCGTCGACAAGTCGTTGTGCCTCCTTGCTCAGCTCGTGGTAGTCTTGCCGGGCCAACAGAGGTGAACCTGCCAGGGTCACTCTCACCGCTGGCGGCAGGGTCCTGAGGAAAAGGTGGGCAAAGATAAAGTTGTCATCTTCGGAGTCTCTCAGCCCCAGCAATTTCACCATCAGGTCTGCGGGTCTGTCGTTCTCGAACTCCGTCAACGCTAGGAGCCCCTCCGCTTGCTGTTGCACCGAGGGGGTGAAGTGGCTGATAAGCACAGCCTCCAATGCGCTGTACTTGTCGCTGTCCGGCGGGTGGTTGACCAGGTTCTCCACCCTCTGGACCGTGTGGCTGTCCGGCTTCGCCACCACATGGTAGAATTTTGTGTCGTCTCTCGAGATTCTCCGGAGGTTGAACTGCGCCTCGACCGCGCTAAACCAGGAGCGCGGGCTATGCTGCCAGAAGTCCGGCAGCTGGAACGTGGCGGCATTCGCCAGGCTGGCTTCTGACGAGCCCCGCTCGGGAGAATTATCTCTGTTCATGCTTCGTCGTAAGGTCACCAGTGTGGAGAATGTGTTGAAGGATGAGACTGAGTTTATTCCTCAGGCTCAGCTTTATTCACAATCACATACTCCAACAATTTCAAAGCAAGAAAAAGAGGATGAATTTTCTCACATTTGTCCCTTTTATACCTAGGACATCAAACCTACAGTCACATGGTGTTTAATCAAACATACAGTCACATGGTACTTAATCCCAGTCACAATGTAACTTCCCCCGATTTTAACACCATCCACCTCCTCATCTCCGGTGGTCAGGAAATCTCTCAAGGCCATCTCCTTGAAACAAAAGGCCAGATCTCACACCTCCTTGTTACCCCTAGGAGGATCAGTCCCTTTGTTCCCTGAGATGTGAAGCAAACAATAAGCATACAGCAATATCTCTGTGAAGCATATGAACCCAACATATGTGCCCCACACTTGGAGTCTTATTCCCGAGTGAGGGGAAAATGGAACGAGAGATTGACAGACGGATCGGAGCAGCATCTGCAGTGATGTGGACGTTGTATCAGTCTGTTGTGGTGAAGAGGGAGCTTAGTTCTAAGGCAAAGCTGTCGATTTACCAGTCAATCTACGTTCTTACTCTCACCTATGGTCATAAGCTTTGGGTAATGACCGAAAGAACGAGATCGCGGATACAAGCGGCTGAAATGAACTTTCTCCATAGGATTGCTGGACTCACCCTCAGATATAGGGTGAGGAGCTCAGTCATCCGGGAGAGGCTCAGAGTAGAACCGCTGCTCCTCCACATTGAAAGGAGCCAGTTAAGGTGGTATGGGCATCTGATCAGCATGCCTCCTGGACGACTCCCACTTGAGGTGTTTTGGGCACGTCCCACTGGGAGGAGACCCCGGGGCAGACCCAGGACTTGGTGGAGCGACTATGTCTCCCAGCTGGTCTGGGAACGCCTTGGTATCCTCTCTGAAGAGCTGGAGCAGGTGGCTGGAGAGAGGGAAGTCTGGGCTTCTCTGCTTGAACTGCTGCCTCCGCGACCCAGACCTCCAGAAAAGCAGTAGAAGATGGATGGATGGATGGATGGATGGATGGAAAAAGCAGTCATACAAAAGATTTCCCAACATCCACATACCCCAGGACTCGGTGGAGTAGGGTGCCTACAGCATCCTCCACACCTCTGCCTGCCCTAGAAGCAAATTGGAGGGGATCCAACTTTCCTTCAATTTCACACAAAATCTCATTCTTCAGTGCAATTCAATTCAAATCAACTTTATTTATATAGCACCATTTCACAACAACAGTTATCTCATAGCACTATCAACTGTAGGGGGAACCCCCACAGTTGCAGAAAGACCCCAGCAATCAGGCGATCCCCTGTGAGCAAGCACTTGGCGACGGTGGAGAGGAAAAACTCCCTTTTAACAGGAAGAAACCTTCAGCAGAACCAGGCTCAGGGAGGGGCAGTCATCTGCTGCGACTGGCTGGGGGGTGAGGGGATAGAGAAGATGAATAGAACAGACATGTAGAGAGCAAACAGCACGATGGGGACTCAATCTATGGGGGAGAACAAACAAATGTTAATGACCAGCAAAAAAAAATATTTCATTGAGAGTGAGGAAAGGAGTGAGGCCCAGTGAATTACTGGAGGTCCCCCGGCTGACTATACCTATTAGCAGCATAACTAAGGGAGGGTTCAGAAACACATGATCCCTCCCTAATTGTAGGCTATATCAAAAAGGTAGGTTTTAGCCCTATTCTTAAAAACAGAGATCGAGTCTGACTCCCAAATCCAGATTGGCAGCTGGTTCCACAGGAGAGGGGCTTGATAACTGAAGGCTCTGCCTCCCATTGTACTTTTGGAGATTCTAGGTATTACAAGTAATCCTGCATTTTGGGAGTGTAGTGCTCTGTTAGGATAATACGGTAGTATCAGATCTTTACTTGATCTTTTCTTGACTTTTTTTTTTTTTTTTAAAGACCTTCATAACAAGTGAAGTTAAGGCTACAGGCCAAAAGTCATTAAGAGATTTTAGGGTTCTAATTTTGGGCACAGGTACAATAACAGAGTTTTCCAAAGACGGTGGACTCTATGAAGCTGAAGAGATTTTGTGAAAATAAAAGAAAAAAATTCAGCCAAAGACTATTCATAATGTTGCAGAATATTCCAACTGAGGCTGATGTCATACATCATTATGAGTTTACCTGTAGAAAAGCTGCAGCAGCCTCCCACAGCTGGGATGGGGGGACCTCCCTGTGTGTGCGCGCCAGGGCTCCGTGGCAGCGCATGCAGGCACAGGGGAGAGAACGTCTGTAATAGGAGGGATCATACCATTTGCTGGGGGAGGGGTGGGGGTCATTTTCATTTTTAACCAGTTTAAACGACAAACTACTGAATATGTTTGGGATGTTATTTCAGCTTGCCAGTTTAGGAAGCCTGCAACCGTACAGTTATTTGATAAAAATTAGGACACACCATTAAATATTCAGTTCTTTATTAAAAAATGTTCACATATCTAAGTCAAACCTTGTTTTTGTTTTTATTTGTATTTGTAAACATTTATTTTAGCCACTTTAAGTGGGAATGAATGTGGGAGTGTCCAAAAAAAAATAAAAAATGGGGGTGTCCTAATTTATTCCTCACAATTTTTCAGAATTACATTTTACAGAAAATTTTAAAAAGTCTTTAATTAATTTTTAATTGTTTAGTTGTACTGCGTGAATCTCCCAGTATTTTTAATATTGAAGCGCTGTAAATACTTTCCGGATGCACTGTACTTCCATGAAATAGTTGCATATCACAACAGCATGTAAATCAATATGATAAAATAAAACAGAAAGCACAGATCAATGAAAGTTCACCATTTAGAAGAAGCTGTTCTTTAACAAATCACAGTCAATTTTTCTTTGTGTGTAAGAAAATTTACATAATTACTTACTCAACTGACACATTTGCACAACTGTGGACATTAAATACAAGCTTCTTGCTTAAAAAATACTCATGTTTAACCACAGAGGTAGGAGCTGTTGGGGGCTCCTCACCGCTGGGACAACAGGTGATCAGGACTCGATGTGAGAAGTCGCTACCGCCACGGCATTACTTCCTACTGGGTTGCATGTGAGCAGGACAGGAAACCGACCGGTGTTCAGCTGGGCCGTGGTATGCTATTGTTTACCTTCTGTCAGCTGTATTGAGTAATTTTTTACGGCAGGAAATATATATAATATACATAAATAGATACAGTGAAAACGTGCCACATTTTTCGATCAGCCAATCATGGTGCAGGGCCATCAGCTGTTTCCGTCAGCTGAATGGTGTGCTGAAATTATGAGTGGAAGCATATTTCCTGTTACTGTTGTAACCCAGGGTATGGCTGTTCTTTTAAGTATGGTGAAATGGCAGAACACCAGTGGAAGAGACTGACGTCTGCCCTATGGTAGGATCTGATTATATTTATTTGTGCTAAAAATATCTATCCTTTTTAATAAAACGAGTAATGCATCTAATCAAATATCAGTAACTGTAATGCATTACTGAATTTTGAAACAGTAATTTCGTTACACACCACATTACTGCAAAGTAGTGGCGTTAAAGTAACGTGTTACGTTTCCTCCCAACACTGGTCATAAGTGACCTTGGCACATCACAAAGTGCATTTAGCTGAATAAAAAATGAACTGTCAAACACTTTAGTGCACAAACCCCCCAAGAAAAGACTGATAACATTAACAAACATTGCACATCCTCTGCTGTGGTTTTTGTTTTAAATCACCACGTGTGAGTAGGAGGGGGCTGGAGCCTATCCCAGCATCTTTGGGCGAGAGGCAGGGTACACCCTGGACAGATCGCCAGTCCATCGCAGGGCCAACACAGAGAGACAGACAACCATTCACTCTCACAGGTCATTACTGTTTTTTTGTTGTTGTTGTTTTTTTTTTTTTTAAATAAATTTGAAACAGATTGTGGTAAAATTTTGACTTTTTTCCTCATACGATATTCAACTTTTGACCATAAGTTTGCAGAGCCACAACAGAACAATAATTTCACTCTGATTTCAAAGAAAAAAAATATGAATAAAACTATGTTTAATGAAATAAATTAACTTAAATGACCAAAGATGCAGTTATTTCTGTTATAATATTTCAATATATTTATAGTTTAGAATTTTCCTCACCATCTAGACAGCAGGAAAACCCTCCCTTATTTTGAAATCCATATGTTGGCACGTTTAGTTTGTTTGAAGACTGCTGATGGATTAAAGTCACTGACTTCATGAATTTTGGTCATTTTAACTTGCCATGTACATGATATCCATCCATCCATGGATGGATATTGTTGTAGTTGATGAAGTCAATCCTAAGCAATTCAGTCACTCTTGCCTTTCCCTGCATACAACATGAAGCTTCACCACATATTTGCTAAGCAACTTTTCATTTCTGCTCCCCTTTCCAGAGGTTTAAAACCACCATAAATGCCTCCACTGCTTACACCTCTCTTCTGCTTTTTTCCACATTTAAAGTACTTTAACAAGGTCATGTTTCTCTGGGACAGCAACACTAGATAACCACTGTACCTCTGACAGTAACGGTCATGTGGGCGGGGTGCATCTGAACTTCACGCAATGACGGTCACATGTGTTGTTCGTGTGCGCGCTTGTGGACCTATTCTTCATATTTTTTTTCTTGAATTTATATTTCCTTGGCATGGTCTAGGCCACTCTGAGGTTGGTTCTGGGCTGCATATGGCCCAGGGGCTGCTAATTGAATAGGCCTGGTCTATGCCAAGGTACTGGAGAAGAGAGTCCAGTCGTTGGTCGAACCTCGGATTCAGGAGGAGCAGTGTGGTTTTTGTCCTGGCCGTGGCACATCGGACCAACTCGTCACCCTCTTGAGATTCCTTGAAGGTTCGTTGGAGTTCGCCCAACCAGTTTACATGTGTTTTGTGACGACAGGATTTCATCTCTGTTGTTTGCAGATGATTTTGTCCTGTTGACTTCATCCAGTAATAACCTATAGGTCTCACTGGGACAGTTTGCCACTGAGTGTGAAGCAGCTGGGAAGAGAATCAGAACCTCCAAGTCCAAATCCATTATCCTCAGCTGGGAAAAAAGTGGATTGTCCTCTCCGGGTTGGGGACAAGCTCCTTCCCCAAGTGGAGGGGTTTAAGTATCCCGGGGTCTTATTCACAAGTGAGGGGAGAATGGAGCGAGAGATTGACAGATGGATCAGAGCAGTATTTGCAGTGATGTGTGGTGAAGAGGGAGATCAGCTCTTAAGAAAAGCTGTCAATTTACTGGTCAGTCTACGTTCCTACCCTCACCTATGGTCGTGAGCTTTGGGTAATGACCAAAAGAATGGGATCGTGGATACAAGTGGCTGAAAGGATCTTTCTTCATAGGATTGCTGGACTCACCCTTAAAGGGAGGGTGAGGAGCTTAGTCATCCGGGAGAGGCTCAAGAATAGAACCACTGCTCCTCCACATTGAACGGAGCAAGTTGAGGTGGTATGGGCATCTGATCAGGATGCCTCCTGGGCAAATCCCACTTGAGGTGTTTCAGGCACGTCTCACTGGGAGGAAGACCCCGAGGCAGACCCAGGATATGCTGGAGAGATTACGTCTCCCAGCTGGTCTTGGAATGCCCTGGTATCCTCGCTGGAGCAGGTGGATGGGGAGAAGGAAGTCTTGGCTTCTCTGCTTGAACTGCTGCCTCCGTGACCTGGACCTCTGGAAAAGTTGTACACAATGGATGGATGAATGGATTTCAGCTTGTCAAAGATCAACTAAAATTCTTTAATCACAACTTTTGTCACTCCCAATATTTAGGAGTGCCGAGTTGAAATTTAAGGGTGCTATAGCACCCCTTAAAAAGGCCTAACACCACCCATGATAGCAGCAAATACTACAGGAAATATCAGGACCCATGTCCATGAACTGAATCTGAAAGAGAAAGTGAGTCATGCAGCAAGACAACAATCCTAAGCACACAAGTTGTTCTACCAAAGAATGGTTAAAGAAGAATAAAGTTGATGTTTTGGAATGGCTAAGTCAAAGTCCTGACCTTAATCCATTTGAGATGTTGTGGAAGCACCTGAAGTGAGTAGTTCATGTGAGAAAACCCACCAGCTTTGGTAAATTCAGTTTATTGGGCATGATTTTGAAAGGCACACACCTGTTTATATAAGGTCCCACAGTTCACTGTGCACGCCAGAACACGAGCCAAGCATGAAATCAAAGAAATTATGTGTAGACCTCCGAGACAGGATTGTTCTGAGGCACAAATCTTGGGAAGGTTACAGGTCCCAATGAACACAGTGGCCTCCATCATCCATAAATTGAAGAAGTTTGGAACCACCAGGCCTCTTCCTAGAGCTGGCCGGCCGTCTAAACTGAGCAATCGGGGGAGAAGGGCTTTAGCCAGGGAGGTGACCATGAACCCGATGATCACTCTATAAGAGCTCCAGCATTCCTCTGTGGAGAGAGGGGACCCTTCCAGAAGGACAACCATCTCTGCAGCAATCCACCACTCAAGCCTGTATGATAGAGTGGCCAGACAGAAGCCAATCCTTAGTAAAAGGCATATGGGAGCCCACCTGGAGTCTGCCAAAAGGCACTGAAGTACTCTCAGACCATGATAAACAAAATTTTCTCATCTGATGAGACAAAAGATTTAACTCTTTGGCGTGAATGCTAGGAGGAAACCAAGCACCGCTCATCACCAGGCCAATACCATCCCTACAGTGAAGCATGGTAGTGGCAGCATCATGCTGTGGGGAAGTTTTTCAGCAGCAGGAACTGTGAGACTAATCATGATAGAGTGAAAGATGAATGCAGCAAATGTACAGAGACACCCTGGATGAAAACCTGCTCCAGAGCGCTCTTGACCTCAGACTGGGACGACGGTTCATCTTTCAGCAGGACAACGACCCTGAAAGAAAATTTGCATATTTGTCTTATATTTGTCATTTGTCTGGTCTCAGAGTCTAATTTAGAGTTTGTGTAAAAATATCAAGGCTACAACTGCACTAGTTATCATCTTGTTTTTAGTCTAGCCTGCATTGCTCCTGTGTGGCTGGGACGGAGTGACCTGAGAAAAGCTAATCTGTACACCAAGTTTTGACCAGATGTACTGGATGGACAATTTGCTCCTCTACCTCTCAGATAACAGAGAGCTTGAAGAACTGAGTGATGTGTGTCTGTCACAATGATGCACGAATAGGCTCTTAAACTGTTTTTGTATCGTTCTCCACTGACCAGTGTAATTAAATTTGCTGAAACTCTGATCCAGCCTGGTTGTTGACTGAAGGTTTTCAAGGATTTTTCTAACATACTTGGCGCCCGAATGTGGGGCTCCATATATCTCTCCTCTGCTTCCACTGTTTTTGGACCATGGAAAGCCGTGCATGGCTGTGGGGAAAGCCTTCCCCCGACTGGGACCAACGACCCGGTTTTTGTACAAGTGGAGGCACAGTCCTGAGACGCTGGGAGCTGGTGAGTGATGGAGTTAACCTGCAGGTGGATCACAGTGAGTAAATTCAATTGGTAAATAGATGCGTATAAACTTGTAAACCGAGTGTTTGATACCACAAAGTCCAAATAGGTATGTTCGGACGAGGTAGAGCTTGGCGGTCCTGGTTTGAGCCCACAATGGGAATGCACATTTCCACTGCGTAAATGGACCAGATAGACATGCGGGGTACAGATCAGTGTGAGATCTTCTTAACATCACAAGTGAGCATTGACTGAGAAAAATATCAATGTGAGATCTTCTTTACATCACGAGTGAGCATTGATAAAAGGGTTAACCTTAAAAATACAGGTAAATAGCGCTAATATCACAAGGATAAACTTTAATGCCGTAATAAGACTCAAAATATCTTAATTCAAAACAGGTCTAAAGCAAAGTAAAATAATCCTTTAAAAATATACAGTATATGTGATAAAATGACCTCAAATTATAATAATATAAATACATCAAATAAATAACTGCAGTTTGTTTGTCTGGTCGTTCACATGCTTGTTTGTGTGTGTTTTTAATGTTTTCAGGGTTACTTTGTGAGGGAAAAAAGAGAAAAAATTAATGTCTTTTCAGAGCGGCAAAAGATGACTGACAATGAGAACCATGGGTTTCCAGATCTGCTTATCATAAGCAGCTTGGGATTGCTTACTAACGTGTGTGTTGTAATCACAATCTACAGGGACATTCATCCTCGCACTCAAAATGTCCGTAAGAAGCAGAGGACCATTCACATATGGACAGAGAGCCCCTGGGGAGACAACCAGAACAATGGACTATTGTTTATACATCCCCGGATTAAGGAGAAGATGTCTGGGCGCCAGTTGTTCAGGCTAATCATGTTGTGGATGGCTCTCACAAGCCATCAATGAGACGCTGCAGGCAGCCGTTGAGTTCGTACGTTTATTAAATAAACGCAGAATAACAAAATAATAAGCCTTGAGGGGCAAAACACAAATAAAGACAAGACACTTACATATGTATAGTCAGCGAGGGTGGAACCTGAACGCTGGGAAGAACTGACTTCGGGGTTAGGGAAGCCAGACTGGAAGGCAGGCGAGGTCGCAGCCCCGATCAAACAGAGCTGCTCCCTTAAATAGTGCTTAACAGATTAATCAGCTAATGAAGGATCATCAGCTGATTGGAATCAGGCCGCCCAGCGGGGCTCCACTGACAGCTGGAAGCCCCGCCGAGACGCTGTCACAATAAAAGTCTAGAGGTGTGCCAGCGGGGAGGACGGAGAACTACTGCACAGCCCGAGTGCAGACAGAGTCAGCACACGGACCATGACAAATCATATGTATTGACTGATATGTATATCAATATGCTAATGTGCCATGCATTCTCTCTGTTTGTATAACACACTGTACAAAAGAACACAACACAACATGGCACAGCACAGACAGCACAGCAGAATACAGCACGACACAGCGCACAGTGCTACAAGTGCGTCTTATTATGATGGAGGAAATAAAACCCTGCAACCTTCCAGCTCATCATATCTCGCCTGAACTTATTTCCCTCCACACTGGTGACCCGGTGTGTCATGGTGCGCCCCTCGCCTGATCTATTCTCTTCTCCATACTGGTGACCTGACGAGAGAGAAAGACTGTCTGCTCCCTCTCACCGTGCTGTGGATCCCAGAGGACCAGAGAACGCCTGCAACCTCTTCATCCTCACTGGAGCGTGCTCCCCGGAGCGGGCAGCGCTTGGACCAACATGCACCATGAACGGCGACACGAGCGAAATGAAGGAAGCAGCATGAACGGGGAAGGAAATCATGCGCCGACTGCGCTGATTTCCGCCAAGCTACCCGAATCTGACTCAACTCACGGCAGCCGACCTGCTGCACACAGAAGCCCCACACACACACCGCAGGATTACAAGGACAGAGCAACTGCCAGCTAAGTGGTCACTGCGCCACATGCGCGCCATGTGCGCGCCATGCACAGGGGTCAAGCCAGCTCCACAGACTGATACAGCGTCCTCCAATGCTGCGCATGCCCGAGAAACACGGCTGATTGCCAGCCTCGGAACCTTCAGGGCTGCTCACGCGACTGAAGCAGACATGCAGCCCGCACACAGGACTTTGTGTGGGTTTCTCAACCACGGAGCACAAGGTGAATTTAGCCAATTGCTGTCCCCGATGGCTTTAGGGCCGTTTCCGCACCTAAAAGCCAGACCGCCATGTCCCTCACACAGCTGCAGTTGTTTCACAGCCGCTACGCATCCTCGGGGAATCTGGCTGCTCGCCTTCCCCACATCCTCACTGGATCGAGCCACGAGAGGAGTCAGAGACTTTTTTTTTTTTTCACAGCCACTGTGGATCACCGCCAGGTTTAACGGGAAAGTCTCTCACCATCGTGGATCCACACACAATTTTTGCGTGGCCCAGACACCTTTGACATCCCGAGCCGGCACTCACTTACTCCCACTCCCCTCCCCCTCCTCCTCCACAGCGCTCTTCCCGCATCTCCCTCCCTAAAGCCGGCCGATCGCCGTCTGGTTCCATTACTCATGACTGCACACTGGCCCCAGCACCCACGATCCAAAGCTGTTCAACGTACTGGAACTCGGAGCGGCGCACACTGTCCTTTCCACCCCTCCCCTGTCCCCCCCCCCCCCACAGACTGACATGCCCTCCAACAGTTCTACCGGAGCAGGAGCCAAACGACGGGGGGCGGGGGGGGGGGTCACAGCCCCTTCTGAGTGTTCTGGGGGGAGCCCTGTGGTGACCCACCACAATCTACAGCAGGGGTGTCCAACCATGTGCCATGGAGAGCCAAGACCCTGCAGGTTTTACCTCCAACCAGTGTCTTCAACAGCAGATTTCTGTGAACTTCTTCCCACTGATTGCTGATAAGTGAAAACACCTGCTGAAGAGACTGGGTAGAAGAGAAAACCTGCAGGGTCTTGGCTCTCCATGGCACATGGTTGGACACCCCTGATCTACAGGGACATTCATCCTCACACTCAAAAGGTCCGTAAGAAGCAGAGGACCATTCACATACAGACAGAGAGCCCCTGGGGGGACAACCAGAACAATGGACTATTGTTTATACCTACCCCGGATTAAGGAGAAGACGTCCGGGCGCCAGTTGGTCAGGCTAATCATATGTATTGACTGATACGTACGTATTTCAATATGCTAATGTGCCATGCATTCTCTCTGTTTGTATAACATATAAAAGAACACAACACGAAACAGCACACACAGCACAGCATAACACAGCACAACACAGCGCACAGCACTACAAGTGCGTCTCATTATGATGGAGGAAATAAAACCTTGCAACCTTCCAGCTCGTCATATCTCGCCTGATCTATTCCCTCCTCCACAGTGTGCTCATTTGAGCTTGCCATTTGACATTGCTATTGTATGTGTATGCGTGTGTGAAAGGACTAACTTGTTTTATGCTGAAGCTGTAATAAGGTCACACTAAACTGGGGATTTTGGTAAGATGACATGTATAAGACTGTATAAGTCTGCATGGGTTTACTCCGGGATTTCTCCAGTTTCCTCCCACATGCCAAAAACATGCAAGTTAGGTTAACTGGCATCAAAACTGGGGATTCAAAATTGTCCTTAGGTATGACTGTGAGAGTGAAAGGTTGTCTGTCTCTCTGTGTTGGCCCTGCGATGGACTGGCGATCTGTCCAGGGTGTACCCTGCCTCTTGCCCAAAGATGCTGGGATAGGCTCCAGCCCCCCCTCCCCCCGCAACCCGAAAAGGATTAAGCGGAAGAAGATGAATGAATGAATGAAATGTATAAGACATCTCAAGATAATTTTAACAGTAATTTCTTTTTGGTGTGCAGTTTTCTGTGGGATTTTGCTTGCTTTATGATAGTTTTTACTTGTGTTAAGCAATTTAATCTTGCTTTGTTGGGAGATGTTTTTGTTTCATTTTTAACTAACATTATCTATTGCCAGAACATTCTTACTTATTTTAAGTAAAATTATTTGCCATCAGAACAGGAAAATTGATTTTTTTTTTTGTTTTGATTACTTGGGTTGGGGGTGACTTGAAGCTTGTGACAGTATGGAATATGGGAAAATTCTCAGAGTAAGAGTGTAAGCCCTTACAGCAATTCCCATATGTAAAACTATACGAGACAAAAATATGGTGATGAAAGTGTCTGGCTGGGGCCTATCTGGTCTGAAATGGGTTTTCCAGATGGAGTATCATTTACAGGTACATCTCAAAAAATTAGAATATCATGAAAAAGTTCAATATCTTTTGTCACTCATTTCAGAAAGTGAAATCCATATATTATATAGATTCATTACACAGAGCGTGATATATTTCAAGAATTTATTTTAATTTTGATGATTATGGCTTACAGCCCATGAAAACCCCAAATTCAGTTTCTCAAAAAATTAGAATATTACAAAAAATTAATATTAAAAAAATAGTTTTTCACTAGAAATGTTGGCTGACTGAAAAGTATGTCTATGTACACACTCAGTACTTGGTCAGGGCAAATTTTGGATTAATTACTGTATCAATGTGGCGTGGCATGGAGATGATCAGCTTGTGGAACTGCTGAGGTGTCATGAAGGTCCAGGTTGCTTTGATAGTGACCTTCAGCTCATCTGCATTGTTGGGTCTGGTGTCTCTCATCTTCCTCTTGACAATACTCCACAGATTCTCTATGGGGTTTAGGTAAGGAGAGTTTGCTGGCCAATCAAACTCAGTGATGCCATGGTCATTTAACAGGGTTTTGATACTTTTGGCAGTGTGTGGGGGTGCCAAGTCCTGCTGGAAAATGAAATCAGCTTCTCCACAAACCTTGTCAGCAGAGAAAAGCATGAAGTGCTCTAAAATTCCCCTGACTGCGCTGACTTTGGTCTTCATAAAACAAAGTGGACAAACACCAGCTGGTGACATGGTTCCTCAAATCATCACTGAATGTGGAAACACCACACCAAACCTCAAGCAACTTAGATTCTTTGCCTGTCCACTCTTTCTCCAGACTCTGGAACTATGATTTCCAAAGCAAATACAAAATTTACTTTTATCTGAACAGAGGTCATCTGCTGGTGTTTGTCCACTGTGTTTTATCAAGATCAAAGTCAGCACAGTCGTCTACCAAGAAATTTTAGAGCACTTCATGCTTCCTTCTGCTGACAAGCTTTAGGGAGAAGCTGATTTCACTTTCAAGCAGGACTTGGGTAATGACCATGGCATCTCTGTTTGATTAGCCATCAAACTCTCCTGACCTAATCCCCATAGAGAATCTATGGAGTATTGTCAAGAGAAAGATGAGAGACACCAGACCCAACAACGCAGACAAGCTGGAGGTCACTATCAAAGCAACCTTCATAACACCCCAGCAGTGCCAAAGGCTGATCATCTCCATGCCATGCCACATTGATACAGTAATTAATCCAAAAGGAGCCCCAACCAAGTATTGAGTGTGTACATGGACATACTTTTCAGTCGGCCAACATTTGTATTAAAAAACTATTTTTTTTAAAAATTATTCTTATGTAATATTTGAATTTTTTGAGAAAATGAATTTGGGGTTTTCATGGGCTGTAAGCCATTATCATCAAAATTAAAATAAATAAGCACTTGAAATATATCACTCTTTGTGTAATGAATCTATATACAGTTAGGCCCAAAAATATTTGGACAGTGACACAAGTTTTGTTATTTTAGCCGTTTACGAAAACATATTCAGGATACAATTATATAATCAATATGGGCTTAAAGTGCAGACTCTCAGCTGTAATTTGAGAGTTTTCACATCCAAATTGGAGCAAGGGTTTAGGAATTACAGCTCTTTAATATTGTAACGTCGGGGCCATGTTAAAGGGGGCAGGGATTTCCCAGCATGCTTTGCCAGTTTGAAACGTTACTGTGTGTGTGTTAAATGTGTTATTTCTGAGTTATACTGCTGTGTCATTATAACTGCATTATAATGACCCAGCAGTGTTTAGCAGGATTAGGGCAAGATGTATCTGTGTGTGTAACCATGATTCAAGCAGGGGTCTGTGAGAATGACCTCCCCTGCTCTGTGTACTAAGTGGCAAGTTGGGGTTGGGGTGTGTGTAAAATAAATCTGGTTGATCACAGCCATCTGCTCCATTTTCTTTGTGTGAACCTTGCAGACGTCACACTGGTGTCAGAAGTGGGATATGGAGCAAGATGAGGATCCAGGCGGAGGTACAGCGGCCGGAGCGATTCATCGCTCAGCTGGGAACGGAGTGTAGAGCTGAGATGCCGGCCCCTGGAGAGCTTCGCCGCGATGGACGGAGCAGAGCAAACCAGCCCCGTTTCCCGCCCTTTTCAGGGCAGGACGGGCTGGCGATTCCAGAGCGATTAGGAGCGGCAATCGACCGGGAGATGACCGTCCCATCCATCCAGCAGTGGGCCAAGATTCCCCGCTACAACGGCGAGAACCTGTTGGATGACCGCCTGGCCCAGGTCGAGTTGGCTGCCGCGCTGATCATCGGAGGAAACCACCATGCTGAGAGCGAGTGGAGGAGGAGCTACGGCAGATCACAGCAGCGCGTGCACGAAGGAAACAGCCGTGGCGACGCGAGGAAGGACGGCTTCCGCTGCACAGAGCCAGGGTACATGGCATGGTACTGCCCCGCACACAGCGCACGACAAACTGGCCCCTCGCCGACGTTAAATTAGAGCGAGGTGGCATGGACGGGGAAAAAGCCGCCTCCTGCAGATGCTTCCCCCGGCAGGTGACGTCACAGAGGCCTTTGGAGCGCAGCAGCAGTGGAGCGAGCAGGACAGATCCGGTCTTTTCTCGGGATTGGCAGGGGCTGGACGCCTGGACGCGGGCCAGCGGCCGACTGGGAGGTCCTGGCAGCGGTGGGAGTCATGGGACTCCTGCTGCCAGAGGAGGAACTGTGCGTGTCCTACCGCCACCCGATGCTTTTCCTTTCGGTGATGTCACGGAGGCCCTCGGCGCAGGAGCGACGCAGCGGAGCGAGCAGGACGAAGATGCGGCCATTTTCCAGACGCGGCAAGGGCTGGACGCATGGACGCGGGCCAGCGGCCGCCTGGGAGAACTGGCAGCGGTGGGAGTCGGCCGGAGCGGGCCTGGGACTCCCGCTGCCAGGGGAGGGACTGTGCGTGGTCCTACAGAGGCTGTCAGATGTGTCCATCCGCCCGCTGGTGGCCAAACCAGAACCCTACCCCAACCAGATACTCTGACCGAGACTCAGATGGCCCGTGCATGCCGCCCTGGCACCGGGCTGACTCGCATTGGATTTCTGAAAGTGGACTTTGAATTTTCTGGGGACAGAAACCAGTCCAGGGGGGGGCAGTGTAACGTCGGGGCCATGTTAAAGGGGGCAGGGATTTCCCAGCATGCTTTGCCAGTTTGAAACGTTACTGTGTGTGTGTTAAATGTGTTATTTCTGAGTTATACTGCTGTGTCATTATAACTGCATTATAATGACCCAGCAGTGTTTAGCAGGATTAGGGCAAGATGTATCTGTGTGTGTAACCATGATTCAAACAGGGGTCTGTGAGAATGACCTCCCCTGCTCTGTGTACTAAGTGGCAAGTTGGGGTTGGGGTGTGTGTAAAATAAATCTGGTTGATCACAGCCATCTGCTCCATTTTCTTTGTGTGAACCTTGCAGACGTTACAATATGTAGCCGCCTCTTTTTCAAGGGACCAAAAGTAATTGGACAATTGACTCAGAAGGCTGCAAAAAAAAAAAAATAACAAGGCTGCATGGGCTCTTCCCTAGTTAACCTGTCATCAATTAAGCAGTTAAAAGGTCTAGAGTTGATTCCAGGTATGGCGTTTGCATTTGGAAGCTGTTGCTGTGGACCCACAACATGTGGTCAAAGGAGCTCTCAATGGAGGTGAAACAGACCATCCTGAGGCTGAAAAAAAAAAGAAGAAATCCATCAGAGAGATAGCAGAAATGTTAGGAGTGGCCAAATCAACAGTTTGGTACATTCTGAGAAAAAAAGAGTGCACTGGTGAGCTTGGGAACTCAAAAAGGCCTGGATGTCCACGGAAGACAACAGTGGTGGATCACCATGGAAAGGATCGACAACATCCACTCAAGTGAAGAACACTGTCCAGGAAGTAGGTGTATCAGTATCTAAGTCTACCATAAAGAGAAAACTTCATGAGAGTAAATACAAAGGATTCACCACAAGGTGCAAACCATTAATCAGCCTCAAAAATAGAAAGGCCAGAATTGACTTTGCCAAAAAACACCTGAAGAAGCCAGCCCAGTTCTGGAACAGCATTCTTTGGACAGATGAGACTAAGATCAACCTGTACCAGAATGATGGGAAGAAGAAAGTTTGGAGAAGAATTGGAACAGCTCATGAGCCAAAGCACACCATATCTTCTGTAAAACCTGGTGGAGGCAGTGTGATGGCATGGGCATGCATGGCTTCCAATGGCACTGGGCCACTTGTATTTATTGATGATGTGACAAAAGACAGAAGCAGCCGGATGAATTCTGAAGTGCATAGGGATATACTTTCTGCTCAGATTCAGCCAAATGCAGCAAAGATGATTGGACGGCGCTTCACAGTACAGATGGACAATGATCCAAAACATACTGCAAAAGCAACCCAGGAGTTTTTTTTAAAGCATAGAAGGCAGTCTATGGCTGTTAGGTGGGGCAATATTACCTCATCCAAATTTCATGTGACCAATGGTGTTAAACAAGGTGGTATACTGTCACCCTTGTTGTTTAATGTCTATGTTGATGATCTCAGTGTACTGTTGAACAATACTAATGTGGGTGGTGTAGAAGCATGCTCAAATAACGAGGCTGAGTTTCAGTCATAAAACCAGCTTTATTTGACAGAACGCAGCTTCTAGCATTCTCAAAGCAGGAAAGAGAAAGAATCATACTTCAACCCCCTTTTATACATTTCCAGCATCAGAATTCAAGTCACATGGTGTCTTCAGTCAACATACAGTTACAAAGCATCCCCTTGAAGCTTCACCATTGTCTCTCATTTCCTGATGAACCGGAAAACCCTCTGGGGCGTCTTCTGTGGGACAAAGAGACAAATCTCACACTTCCTTGTTACCTCCTGTAGATTGGAGTCCTTAATCCTTGCAGACGTGACACCCCACAATACACATTCAGTCCTGTCTCTGTGGCAGCGTGAGCCCACAGTGTGTGTCGGCCACACTACCCGCCCCCCCACACGTCTAGTAAGGCAAAATCTAAATGGCATAACAAAAAGAAAAACACAAAGCACTCCATACATCGCTAATCAATCCACCAACTGCCTAGGTTTTAATCTTCTGCCGAATCTGCTGCAACCTGGCTTGGCTGCACCTGCAACATCTCTCTGCACCTGTGGATTAAAGCCGTTAGCACCTCTCTGTGAAGACTTTGGAGAATGTCCCCTTGGCGGCCTGCCCCGGCGGGGGGGCCTCGCGAGCTGCACCTCCTCGTCAGCCAGAACAAAAGCGGGTTTGAGTCTGTTAATGCAAATCAGCTCCCGTCTGCCCCCTAAATCTAGCAGAAAATGCTTCTGCCCGGTCTCCAGCACTCGAAACGGTCCGTCGTAAAACGGCCGCAAACTTGGACGCTGGGCGTCATGTTTAACAAAAACAAACTCTGCATTTTTTAAAGCTTTGGGCACAAAAACGTGTGGGAAACTGTGATGGATTGGGCCAGGAAGTGTGTTTGCTCCTGAGCCGCTCTGCCACGGCTGAGCGGGGGGGCCACTAGGTGCGGGATTATCAGGAAGAAATTCCCCGGGCAAACGAAGCGGTTGGGCGAAAACTAATTCAGCCGGGGAAGTGTGCAAATCTTCCTTAGGTGCAGAACGCAACCCTAATAAAACCCATGGAAGTTTGTCTACCCAATTTGTATCCGTTAGCGACGCTCTGAGGGCTGCTTTCAATGACCTGTGAAAGCGTTCGCATAAACCATTAGCCTGGGGGTTATACGCGGTGGTGCGATGAATCTTCACCCCTAAGCTGCGGGCCGTCGATGACCACAGCTCGGAAATAAATTAGGGACCCCTGTCGGACGTTATGTCCGACGGTACACCAAAACGCGCAACCCATGCTGCTAAAAATGCTCGCGCAACTTCTTCCGCTGTGGTTGATGCCAGAGGAACCGCCTCTGGCCAGCGCGTGGTGCGGTCTACCATCGTCAAAAGGTGTTTGTGCCCGTGTGATAACGGAAGCGGGCCGACCAGGTCAATATGCACATGATCAAAACGCTTAGCGGGGATGTGGAAAGGTTCTAACAGGGCCTTAGTGTGTCTGTGTATTTTAGCTCGCTGACACGCTACGCAGGCTGCTGCCCATTCCTTGACCTGTTTGCGCAACCCTGGCCAAACAAATTTCTCCCCCACCAACTTAATCGATGCGCGCACCCCCGGGTGCGCGAGAGAATGGGCCAAGTCAAAAGCATGGCGACGCCACGCGGTTGGCACCACAGGGCGGGGCCGTCCCGTGGAGACATCGCAGATTAGCGGGGGCATACCGTTTTGTTGCACCCTGTGCTCCAGCCTTAACCCTGTTGGTCCAGACTGGAGCGCGCGCACGTCCGCGTCGTTAACCTGCTCCGCAGCCATAGCTGCATAATCTAACCCAACACAGACCGGGGCTGCGCGCGCTCCCGCGTCGCTGCCCGGGCCCGCGGCCATGGCTACAGAGTCTGCCCCTATGGGGCTTGGCGGTGCTACTGCACGCGAGAGGCAGTCTGCTACAACATTGTGTTTACCCGCGACATGCTGAATATCAGTAGTGAACTCCGATATGGCGGCTAGTTGCCTTTGTTGCCGGCCTGACCAGGGTTCTGAAATTTTGGCCATCGCAAACGTTAGCGGTTTATGATCCACAAAAGCGGTGAAACGTCGCCCCTCTAACCAGAACTGAAAATGACGGATGGCCAAGTGTAGGGCCAAAAGCTCCCTGTCAAACGCGCTGTATTTCCGTTCCCTATCGCGCAAGGTCCTGCTGAAAAACGCGAGGGGTTGCCAGGTACCTGCCACAAACTGTTCAACTACCGCCCCCACCGCTACATCGGAAGCGTCAGTGGTGAGCGCCATGCGGGCCGTTGGAACTGGGTGCGCTAACAAAACTGCGTTTGCCAGGGCTGATTTGCCCTGGCAAACCCTTGAAAAGCGCGCTCCCGCTCCGGAGACCATTCAACTTTATTTGCAGGCTTTTGGTTTTTTAACGCGGTGTACAATGGCTGCATGAGTCGTGCAGCCATTGTCGTTCCTCCTTGGGAGGAAACGGTTGTAAAAATTAACCATCCCTAGAAACTCCTGAAGCGCCTTGACCGTTTGAGGTTGCGGAAAATCCGTTACGGCACGCACTTTATTTGGAAGGGGAACTGCTCCCTCTGCCGAAACGCGATGTCCCAAAAAATCAATCTGCGCCACCCCAAACTGACACTTCGCTGGGTTAACTATTAACCCGTGCTCTGCCAACCTCTGGAAAACTGCTGTGAGGTGTTTTTCATGTTCGCCTTCGGACGCGCTGGCTACCAAAATATCGTCCAAATAAACGAACACGAAAGGCAGGTCGCGTAAAACTGCATCCATCATGCGTTGGAAAGTCTGCGCGGCCCCCTTGAGGCCAAAAGGCATGCGCAAGAACTCAAAAAGGCCGAAAGGCGTTATGACCGCTGTTTTGGGTACATCCTGCGCGCGCACTGGCACCTGGTGATAGCCGCGCACCAAGTCTATTTTAGAAAAAATGCGCGCCCCCGCCAAACGGACAGAAAAATCCTGAATGTGCGGAATCGGGTAGCGGTCATGAGCTGAAACGTTGTTCAACCTGCGGAAATCACCGCAAGGTCGCCACGAGCCGTCAGCTTTTGGGACCATGTGTAACGGCGAAGCCCAAGAGCTCTTGGAACGTCTAACAATGCCCAGTTTTTCCAGATTAGTGAACTCCTCGCGCGCGATGGCCAGTTTAGCTGGGTCCAAGCGCCGAGCCTTTGCAAACACGGGAGGGCCTGTGGTCGTTATGAAATGTTCTACCCCATGTTTGGTCACCGTTGCTGAAAACGTGGGGACTGTAAGTGCTGGAAACTGAGCAAGCAGAGTGTGAAACTTACCACCCGCAGCTGAGACGCTGGCATGTGCAGTTGGCGGGGCCACCCGAGCTGTGCAGGGAATAGAATGAAAGGACAGTGCATTAATCAGACGTCTATTAGCAAGGTCAACCAATAAACCATGTGAGCACAAAAAATCAGCCCCTAACATGTTGAAACTGACTGCTGCTACAATAAATGTCCACTCAAATGAACGGCCCTGTAAGGACAGAAGCATGGTCCTCTCACCAAACGTTTTAATCGTGGAGCCGTTTGCTGCTGACACTGACACCCAGGGGGCTTTAGAAGGCGACAGCCGTTCCGCGTAGGTGGGTGTGACGAAGCTCAGCTGAGAGCCCGTGTCCACGAGGAACTGTTTCCCTGAGCGTGCATCCGTCAGGTAAAGCAGCCTGTTCTCGTTGCCGAGGGTCGCAGCTGCTACCGGCCCTCGGTCTTGGCGTTTCCCTGGCCCTTAAAATTGCACGGTGGGACGCACCTGTGTGCTCTCTCTGCAAAACGGCGGTGGTAGAAGCACGAGCCGTTCTCCGCTCCGCGTCATCTGGCTCCTGTCGCCGCCGTCGTTGGTGCGTCTGGCGCCGCGGCCGCTGTACCCGCACTGTGTCCGGACGCCGTTCCTGGACTGGCCGCCGCGGCCGAGACCGCGTTCCGCTTGTGGGCGTCGACCAACCTCTGCGCCTCCTTGCTCAACCCATGGTAGTCTCGCCTGGCCAATCGGGGTGACTCTGCCAGGGCCACTCTCACTGCTGGTGGTAGGGTTCGAAGAAAAAGGTGGGCGAAAATGAATTCGCCATCCTCAGAGGCTTTGAGCTGCAGCATCTTCACCATCAGGTCCGCAGGTCTATCGTTTTCGGCCTCCGTCAGCGCCAGGAGCCCCTCTGCTCGTTGTTGGACTGAGGGGGTGAAATGGCTGATCAGCGCGTCCTTCAATGCGCTGTACTTGTCGCTGTCTGGTGGATGATTAACCAGATCTTCCACTCTCTGGACCGTGTCGCTGTCCAGCCTCGCTACCACGTGGTAGAATCTTGTGTCATCGTTGGAGATTCTCCGGAGGTTGAACTGCGCCTCGATTGCGCTAAACCATGAGCGCGGGCTGTGCTGCCAGAAATCGGGCAGCCGGATCGTGGAGGCGGCCATCAGGCTGGCTTCCACCGAGCCCCGCTCGGGAGAATTCTGTCTGCTCATTCTCCGTCGTAGGTCACCAGTGTAGAAGCATGCTCAAATAACGAGGCTGAGTTTCAGTCATAAAACCAGCTTTATTTGACAGAACGCAGCTTCTAGCATTCTCAAAGCAGGAAAGAGAAAGAATCATACTTCAACCCCCTTTTATACATTTCCAGCATCAGAATTCAAGTCACATGGTGTCTTCAGTCAACATACAGTTACAAAGCATCCCCTTGAAGCTTCACCATTGTCTCTCATTTCCTGATGAACCGGAAAACCCTCCGGGGCGTCTTCTGTGGGACAAAGAGACAAATCTCACACTTCCTTGTTACCTCCTGTAGATTCGAGTCCTTAGTCCTTGCAGACGTGACACCCCACAATACACATTCAGTCCTGTCTCTGTGGCAGCGTGAGCCCACAATGTGTGTCGGCCACAGTGGCTCCATTAATGGTGCACTGTTAAATCACATTTTCTATGCTGATGATCTCTGTTTGTTAAGTTTGTCTACTGCAGCGATGCAACATCTTCTCAGAATGTGAGAAATATGGTGAAAAAAATGACATCTTGTTCAACTGTACTAAATCTATGTGTATGGCTTTCAAACCGAAGGGTGTCAATACTTCGAATCCTGTTATGCCACTTTGTGGTAACAGCTTGAACTTTGTTGAAAAAGTCAAATACCTAGGTGTGTGGATTGAATCTGATAAGACCAATGCTGATTGTAACAGGCAACTCAGGAAACTCTATGCTCAAACAAATTTACTGTTGCGAAATTTCCATAGATGTTCTCCTGATGTTAAATGTATGCTGTTCAAGACCTTCTGTACCTCAATGTATTGCTCGCCTTTATGGTTTAATAGCAATGTTGCTGTTAGGAACAAAATCCGCATTGCATATAATAACTCCCTAAGAAGGTTGTTAGATATACCTCGCAGGTCGAGTGCAAGCAAGATGTTTGTGTCCTTGAACATTCCGTCTTTTGGCGAGTTGATACGAAAGAATGTTTACAGTTTTATGAGAAGGTTGCTGGCATGTAACAATCACCTTATATCAGCAATTGTCAACTCGTCGCTCACACTTCACTCCAGCATTTGGAAGTGGTGGCGTTCTATTTTATACTGAGTTCAATATTGCATATTATTGTTGTTCCAAGAACGCCGAGTGACTGCTGAACTGTATATACATTTATTTTCTACACGTTTTATATACTTTCTCTTTTTCTTTTACACATGTTCTGCATATAATATGAACCCTGAGTTTGAATTAAACGTTTGAATTTAAGCAAAGAAGTGGAATATTCTGCAATGGCCGAGTCAATCACCAGATCTCAACCCAATCGAGCATGCATTTCACTTGCTCAAGACAAAAATTAAGGGAGAAAGACCCACAAACAAGAAACAACTGAAGGCAGCTGCAGTAAAGGCCTGGAAAAGCATCACAAAGGAGGAAACCCAGCGTTTGGTGATGTCCATGGGTTCCAGACTTCAGGCAGTCATTGCCTGCAAAGGATTTTCAACAAAATATTGAAAAGTAACATTTTACTTAGGGTTATGTTTATTTGTCCAATTACTTTTGAGCCCCTGAAATGAGGAGCGTTTGTATAAAAATAGCTACAATTCCTACATGTTTAATCATATATTTTTTTTCAACCCCTTGAATTAAACCTTAAAGACTGCACTTCAGTTCCGTTGTAGCTGTTTCATTTCAAATCTAATGTGGTGGCACACAGAGCCCAAGTCATGAAGATTGTGTCACTGTCCAAATATTTCTGGGCCTAGTATGGGTTTCACTTTCTAAAATGAGTGGCAAAAAATCTTGAACTTTTTCATGATATTTTGAGATGTACCTATAGTCTCCATCAATTACATTGTCTGAAAGAAAAGTTTGATGAGAAAAAGCAGAAAATAATAATGTATGATAAATAAAAGAGCTCCTTCCATCTAAATAAATTTTGACATTATGTACATGGAAAGTAAATTGGTTTCATAGGGCATTGTGAGACAATGTGTTTGTATGAAAATGTGTGAGAACTTGTACACAAGAACGTAAAAAAGTTAAAACAAAAGCCTATTTGCTCACTATATAGTTGAAATTTATTTTGCCAACAGTATCTGGTTTGAATCAATTAGAGGTGTTGGCTATTAAAATGCTTGTATGACCCCAAGTATTAGAGCAAAGTTAAAAGGATTTGAAGTCAATAAATATTAGAACAAAAAAAAAGGAAAAAAAAAACTGAAACTAGGGCAATATGGATGCAGTTTTCTTTAAATGAATGTGTTTTCTTCTTTTGATTTTATTTTTCTCTTCTCGATCTACCTTTTTGCCAGTTTTTGAATTTTTAGTAATAATTCTGAGGCTCACATTTTATATTGTATTTCCACTTTTATTGTTGAACTTGTGACTTTATTTAAAGTCCAAGGATGCAGAAATTCATGTGGCTCTATGAATCTGAGCAGAACACATGTTTTATTTTATTTTATTGACCATATTACTTAGGTATTACTGTTGTCAGGACCATATTACTGTTGTCAGGTGGGAGAGGAAGTTTTCTCTCTCCTCTACTGGTAAGATATAGCCCAGTACAACCTGTCGCATTAAGGGAGGAGGTGTGTCCCCCTTGGGCTGGGCCCAAACGTGAGGCACGCAGGCCCACCGGTGCGTGGACACGCCATGGGGCCACACAAAACAACCCCCAGCTATGAGCAAATAGCACCACTGCCTTGTGGCCGTCACGGGAGTGACAAAGGCTAAGGGAGACAACCCCTACAGAAAATCCGGAATGGAGCCCCGAAGGCGGTTGGTCTTCGCGTAGCGGGACCTCCCGGCAACTCCTGTAGCCAAGTTGGTACCAAATGTATCGGCTAGTCCCTTCCATTGGACACTACCAGCAAGGCCGAGAAGGAGGATCTGTCGACTGGGTATCTCAGTTTCTCCACAACTTCGCCCTGGCCTGTGCCCTGGAGAGGTCACTCCAGTGCCACCTTCTGCAGCAGCTCAAAACGGGGAGACGCAGTTACTGGTTAAAAGTCCAGAGCAAATTGACGTAAGCTCAGGCGCCTAGGGGTGTCTCCCGACGGTGGGAGGGATTGTTGTGTCCCACTGGCCAGCTACTGCCCGCCTTTAGCTGGGCAGCCCCCAGTCAGTAAGGTGTTGGCCCGCCACGGTCCGCTTACTTCAAAGGGTGCTTGAAGTGTAGGCCAAAAGCTGAATCACGGACTGTAATCACTGCACCAGTTAATATCAAGAAACCAAAGCCGCGAGCGCTGAGTCTGGCAACCTGGAACGTCAGAACAGTGTGTCCTGGCCTCTCTGATGACCTCCAGCAAATCAACAACGCCAGGAAAACTGCTATCATCGACCGCGAGCTGAGGAGGCTCAATATTGACATTGCAGCACTGCAAGAGACGTGACTCCCGGGCAGCGGCAGCTTGAAGGAGAAGAACTATACGTTTTTCTGGCAGGGACAGGAGCCTGACGAGCATCACCTGTACGATGTTGGATTCGCTGTTCGAAACTCCCTTCTGTCCTCTATTGAACCACCGTCTTCAGGCACTCCACGAGTTCTCTCTCTCCGTCTCATAATCTCCTCTGGACCAGCTAATATCCTTAGCACCTATGCTCTGACGCTCTGCTCTTCAACTGAGGTGAAAGATGCATTCTACGAGGCGCTCGAAACCAGGATCCAGCAGATCCCTGCCAAGGAGCACCTGTTTCTGCTCGGTGACTTTAACGCACGGATAGGGGCAGATCATGACTCCTGGCCCCACTGCATTGGCCACTTCAGCATCGGCAAACTCAACGAGAACGGTCAACGCCTTCTTGAACTCTGCTCCTTTCATGACCTCTGTCTGACCAACACATTCTTCCCCACCAAGCCCTGTCACCGAGTGTCCTGGAGACATCCAAGGTCTTGCCACTGGAATCAGCTGGACTTCGTCATCACCAGGAGATCCCTGCTGAACCGAGTGCTGGTCACGCGCAGTTTCCACACCGCTGACTGTGACACGATCATTCCCTGGTCGCTACCAAGGTACGTCTCTGCCTCAGACGTGTCAACCGCTCCAAGCAGAAACCCCGACCCCGCATCAACACAGCTATGATTACAGTACCTGAACTGCGGGAACGCTATGCTAAAGTCATAAATGAAGCCCTGGCGGACTGTCCCACTGACTGTGCTTCTGCAAGGTGGAACCACATCCATGAGGCTGTGTTTGAGACCACCATAGGTACCTTTGGGAAAAAGGTGGGAAAGAGTGCGGATTGGTTTGAAGCTGGAGCCGCTTAGATGGAACCTGCAATCGCCGCCAAACGTGCAGCCCTAATTGCCCACAAGAAGGAGCCCTCTGTGTGGATGCTTGCAACACTGCACGCTGCGAGGAACAATGCACAAAGGACTGCAAGGCGATGTGCCAATGACTACTGGCTTAACCTCTTCCAGGACATACAGCTTTCTGCAGATAACAGAAATGTGTGCAAAATGTATGAAGGCATGAAGAAGGCTTTCGGTCCCAGTGTCATCAAGACCGCCCCACTTAAATCAGCTGCAGGCGATGTCATTAAGGATTGCGGTAAACAAATGGAGAGATGGGCTGAGCACTACCAAGAGCTCTACTCAAGAGTAACCACCGTCTCGAACACGGCCCTTGAGAACACCCCTCTACTGTCAGTCATGGATGAGCTTGATGCACCACCCACCATCGAGGAGCTCAGCAAGGCGATAGACTCCATCTCAAACGGCAAGGCTCCAGGCAGTGACAACATCCCCCCTGAAATCGTCAAAACCGCAAAGGAGAGCTCGCTCTTGAAACACCTCCATGAGCTCCTGCTGCAGTGCTGGGAGGAAGGGGCTGTGCCCCAAGATATGCGTGATGTCAAAATCATCACTCTCTACAAGAACAAGGGGGAGCGGAGCGATTGTAACAACTATCGTGGTATCTCACTCCTAAGCATAGTTGGCAAAGCCTTTGCCCGTGTCGTCCTCAACAGACTACAACTGCTTGCCGAATGTGTGTATCCAGAGGCGCAGTGTGGATTCAGAGCAACCAGGTCAACCATAGATATGGTCTTCTCTGTGAGGCAGCTGCAAGAAAAGTGCCAGGAGCAGAGACAACCCCTCTTTTTGGCCTTCATCGACCTGACCAAGGCTTTTGACTTGGTCAGCAGGGATGGACTGTTTGCCCTCCTCCAACAAATTGGATGTCCCCCCAAGCTTTTGAGCATGATCAAGTCGTTCCATCAGGACATGAATGGCATTGTCCAGTTTGATAGATTATCCTCAGACCCTTTCCCGATCAAGAATGGTGTGAAGCAGGGTTGTGTTCTGGCTCCTACCCTATTTGGCATCTTTTTCTCCCTGCTCCTGTGCTATGCCTTCCGGGACTCTGAAGACGGTGTCTTCCTCCACACCACGAGCGACGGAGGCCTCTTCAACATGGTAAGCCTCAGATCAAAGACCAAGGTGCGGAGCGTTCTAATCAGGGAGCTGCTCTTTGCTGATGATGCTGGTCTTGTTGCCCACACCGTGGAAGCGCTCCAGCATCTCATCAACTGCTTTGCTCGTGCCTGCTCTGAGTTTGGCCTCACCATCAGCCTTAAAAAGACCGAGGTCATGGGCCAGGATGTCAGCAGTGCTCCCAGTATCAACATCGGCGACCGCACACTTGCGGTGGTGGACAAGTTCACCTACCTCGGGTCGATCATCTCCAGCAATCTCTCCCTAGACGCCGAACTGAACGCCCGTATCGGCAAGGCATTGACGGTGATGGCCCGTCTGGCGAAGCGAGTCTGGGACAACTCTATGCTAACCACCAACACCAAGATAAGAGTCTACATGGCCTGCATACTGAGTACTCTCCTATACGGCAGTGAAGCATGGACCCTCTACTCCTGCCAGGAACGCCAGCTGAACGCCTTCTACCAACGCTGCCTTCGCAGACTACTGCGCATCACTTGGCAGGACCGTGTCTCCAACATCGACGTCCTGGCCAGAGCAGATGTGCCCAGCATGTTTGCCATCCTGACAAAGAGACGCTTGCGATGGCTTGGCCACGTCAACCGAATGGAGGATGGCCACATCCCCAAAGACTTATTGTATGGGGAGCTGACTACTGGAACCAGATCAAAGGGATGCCCAACTCTCAGATTCAAGGATGTTTGCAAGCGCGACCTCAGGGCTGGAGGCTTCAACCCCTCCGACCTGGAGTCAGCCGCCTCCGTCCGCTCCAACTGGCGGACAACCACCCTGTGGTGTTCCACCACCCTCTGCTGTTCGGATGTCATCCGAACAACAGAGGAGAGAAGAGACACTCGCTGGGTGGAGAAGAGACTCCGCAGACAGAGGAGACTGTCGAGACCCCCACTACACTGTGAAGAATTTATCTGCAGCGGCTGCGGCAGGGCCTGCAGATCCCATATCGGCCTCTACAGCCACGCCCGATGGTGCAGCTCCCTGAATGATGACCGAAGGCACAAAATTCCCCCATGATCTTTCGAGATCGATGGAGCCAATGAATGAATGATATTACTTAAGCAAAGAGGTTCCACACTCCACCACAAAACCAAGAAAAGCCAGAAGATCCTCCACCCTGGTCCTGTAGTCAGAGACTGCACTGCGTTTAAAGATGTTTGGGTCCTCTGACTGGAGGTACTTCAGACAGCAGAGGAAGGTTGCATTATTCCACCTCTTGCTCAGTATTACAGGTGATATGACTATTTTTCTGCCACACAAAAGTTTAATGAGGGAGTCGACTGTCTTGCGCATCTCGGAGGGAGAAAAACGCCTTGTGGGTAAAACCAGGTCTTTGGTGGACCACTCCCAGTTACACGGTGACACTGGACATCTTGGCAGATAAACACATCTGTCACAAGGTCTTTTGCCAGTCGGTGCATCGTGACATGCACTACACAAAGAAAAGAGATAAACAAACCTATCATCTGGTCAGTCACTGCAACAGATACTGGAGACACTTTGTTTTGGCCTGTCCTTGCCACTGATAATACCTCTATCTGCCCAGAATGTGTCGCTAGTCCAGCAAAAGCTAGCAGTACTCAAATACTTTGCAAGCAGTTTCATGAAATGGTCAGTCAGAAAGCAACTCGTACCGGCTCGGACGTCGCCTGGGTTAACAAGGTCAGGAGTTCCTGGCAGCGGAAGGCAAATTACAGAGCTGCATAGAGGAATCTACTCAGACCTACAGTAAGTGAAACAGTCATTGTCGCCACCGACAGACTGCTATGATGATGATGATGATCCATCCATCCATCTTCTACCGCTTTTACGGAGGTCCGGGTCACGGAGGCAGCAGTTCAAGCAGAGAAGCCCAGACTTCCCTCTCCCCAGCCACCTGCTCCAGCTCTTCAGAGAGGATACCAAGGCGTTGCCAGACCAGCTGGGAGACATAGTCTCTCCACCGAGTCCTAGGTCTGCCCCGGGGTCTCCTCCCAGTGGGACATGCCTGAAACACCTCAAGTGGGAGGCGTCCAGGAGGCATCCTAATCAGATGCCCATACCACCTCAGCTGACTCCTTTCAATGTGGAGGAGCAGCGGTTCTACTCTGAGCCTCTCCCGGATGACTGAGCTCCTCACCCTCTCTCTGAGGGTGAGTCCAGCAATCCTACGGAGAAAGCTCATTTCAACCGCTTGTATCCGCAATCTTGTTCTTTCGGTCATTACCCAAAGCTCGTGACCATAGGTGAGAGTAGGAATGTAGATTGACTGGTAAATCGACAGCCTTGCCTTAGAACTAAGCTCCCTCTTCACCACAACAGACCGGTACAACGTCCGCATCATTGCAGATGCTGCTCCGATCCGTCTGTCAATCTCTCGCTCCATTTTCCCCTCACTCATGAACAAGACCCCAAGATACTTAAACTCCTCCACTTGGGGCAGGAGCCTGTCCCCAACCCGGAGAGGACAATCCACCTTTTTCCGACTGAGGACCATGGACTCGGACTTGCAGGCGCTGATTCTCATCCCAGCCGCTTCACACTCAGTGGCAAACCGTCCCAGCAAGAGCTGTAGGTCATTGCTGGATGAAGCCAACAGGACAACATCATCTGCAAACAACAGAGATGAGATCCTGTGGTCACCAAGCATGACACCCTCCATTCCCTGGCTGCACCTAGAAATCTTGTCCATAAAAATTATGAACAGGATCGGTGACAAAGGGCAGCCCTGGCGGAGTCCAACTCTCACTGGGAATGACTCCAACCGAGTGTTGGCAATACGAACCAAACTCTCACAATGGTCGTACAGAGACCGAATAGCTCGTAACAACAAGCTCGATACCCCATACTCCCGAAGCACCCCCCACAAAAAACCACGAGGGACGCGATCAAATGCCTTCTCCAAGTCCACAAAACGCATGTAAACTGGTTGGGCAAACTCCCACGAACCCTCAAGAATTCTTGAGAGGGTAAAGAGCTGGTCCGATGTGCCACAGCCAGGTTGAAAACCACATTGCTCCTCCTGAAGCCGAGGTTCGACCAACGGCTGGAGTCTTCTCTCCAGTACCTTGGCATAGACCTTCCCAGGGAGGCTGAGGAGTGTGATCCCTCTAAAGTTGGAGCACACCGCCCAGTCCCCTTTTTTGAAGAGAGGAACCACCACCCCAGTTTGCCATGTCAAAGGCACTGCCCCCGACCTCCACGCAATGTTGCAGAGGTGTGTCAACCATGACAGCCCAACAACATCCAGGGCCTTGAGGTACTCAGGGCGAATCTCGTCCACCCCCGGGGGCCCAGCCACCAAGGAGATTTTTAACCACCTTGGCGACCTCAGCCCCTGTGATAGGCGAGTCATCCCCCTCGTCCACAAACCCTGCTTCCTCTGTGGAAGGCATATCAGTGGGATTGAGGAGATCCTCGAAGTATTCCTTCCACCGCCCGACGATATCCCCAGTCGAAGTCAACAGTGTCCCATCCTCACCATACACAGTGTGAACAGGGAGCTGCTTTCCCCTCCTGAGGCGCCGGACAGTTTGCCAGAATCTCTTCAAGGCCGACCGAAAGTCTTGTTCCATGGCCTCACCGAACTCCTTCCATACCCGGGTTTTTGCTTCAGCAACCACCCGAGCTGCACTCCGCTTGGTCTGCCGGTACACCTCAGCTGCTTCGGGATTCCCACAAGCCAAGCAAGCTTGATAGGACTCCTTCTTCAGCTTAATGGTGACATAACGTTCGGCTCAGGAGACGCACACACACAGGCTCAGAGTAGTTCAAACTGTTTATTAACAGCAGGGGTGTATGGGTGTGTGTCAGCGGAATGTAAATGTATTGGTGATGGCGTCTGCTTCGGGGCACAGAGGCAGGAGACCGTTCAGCCGGCAACCCTATGGGAAAGAACAGACACAGGGTGACAGGCACACACCAATACAGGAGGAGAATAGGCGAGGGAGAGAAGCTTACTTGTGTTAGACTGATGGCAGGCACTTCAAGGACGGAACCCCGGGAGACAGTCACCTGCAGGACTCGGTGCAGCAGCGAGGAAGGACGAGGGACGGAGTTGTCCGCCGCCGAGGAATCCACCTGTGCACAGGGGAGCAGACTGGGAGAGGTAAGGAAAGGAATCTTCTTACCGCTTAGCTTGACGCTGAAGAGGGAGTTGATGCTTCGCATGGAAGGCGAAGAAGTCTAACGGCTTCAGGCCGAAGCTCAGGGCGAGGCGGCTTTTATCCCTCGCCGCTGATGAGTAGCAGGTGCGTGAGCAGGTGGTGCCGCTGATGAATGGCGCGGCGTGACAGTACTCCCCCCTCTAGCAGCGCCTCCTGGCGATGGCTTATCCGGGTGCGCTCGGTGGAAGTCCGCGATGAGTGATGGGTCCAACACAAACGACGGGGGCACCCACTGTCGATGCTCGGGCCCATAGCCCTCCCAGTCCACCAAGTATTGCAACTCACGACCCCGGCGCCGGGAATCCAGGATGGAGGAGGCGGACCAGGCCGGATGGCCACCAATCATCCGGGGCGCGGGTTACGCTGCAGGAGGAGGGCAAAGGGGGTCAGTGACTGCCAGCTTCACCTTCGACACGTGGAAAGTGGGATGAATGCGGAGGGAGGGGGGGAATTGCCACGCGCACAGCCACCGGGTTGATGATCCGGGTGATGGGATAGGGACCCATGAAGCGCTGTGCCAGCTTTCTCCTCTCGCCTTTTAAAGTGACGTCCTGGGTGGAAATGTAAACAAGTTGCCCAACTCTGTACGCCGGGGCAGGTCTTCTACGCCGGTCCGCCACAGTCCTGTTGCGCTCCGCTGTGCGTAATAGCGCATGGCGCGCGGCAGTCCAGGTGGAGCGGCACTGCCTGAGATGGGCCCTAACTGACGGGACAGTTACCTCACTCTCCTGCTCCGGAAACAGCGGGGGGTCGTAACCCAGGGACGCTTTGAAGGGGGACATCCCTGTAGCAGAAGAGCGAGCGGTGTTGTGGGCATATTCAACCCAGGCAAGATGGTTGCTCCAGGACGTGGGTTTGGATCTGGACACACAGCGGAGCGCAGCCTCCAGCTCCTGGTTGGTCCTCTCACACTGCCCGTTGGATTGGGGGTGATGGCCGGAGGAGAGGCTCACCTTGGCTCCGATGGCGTTGCAGAAAGACCTCCAAACCTCGGATGAAAACTGGGGGCCCCGGTCCGAGACCACGTCCACCGGAATCCCGTGCAGCCTGACCACGTGTTGGACGAGGAGGTCCGCCGTCTCCAGGGCAGTAGGGAGGCCTCGCAGGGGGACGAAGTGCACGGCCTTGGAGAAGCGGTCCACGATGGTCAGGATGGTGTCATAGGAGTTGGAGACAGGGAGTCCGGTGACAAAATCCAACGCGATGTGCGACCAGGGCCTGCCAGGGACGGGCAGGGGCTGGAGCAGACCCGCTGGAGGGGCATTTCTCGACTTGCAGGTGGCACAGATTGGGCAAGCCCGGGCGTAGCGGGCTGCATCCCTCCGCAGGCCTGGCCACCAAAAGGACCGTTGGAGGAGATCTATCATCCGGGAGGTGCCAGGGTGACAGGTGAGCTTGGAGGTGTGGAGCCAGTGGATGACCTCTCCTCGGACCGCGGATGGCACGAACAGCCTCCCCTCCGGTCCGCCGCCAGGGTCAGGTTCCACCTCCTGTGCCTTCCGGATCTTGCTCCTGATGTCCCATGAGATGGCTCCCACGACGCACGACCTGGGCAGGATGGAGTGGGGCGCCTCCTCCGACTCCACGGGGGAGAACTGCCTGGAGAGGGCATCAGGCAGGACGTTCCTAGAGCCAGGCCTGAAGGTGATTGAAAATTGGAACCTGGCGAAGAACAAAGACCAACGCGCCTGGCGGGCGTTCAGGCGCTTGGCAGATCGTAGATATTCTAAGTTCTTGTGATCCGTAAGGACCACAAACGGCAGGCTCGCCCCCTCCAGCCAGTGACGCCATTCCTGCAGGGCGAGTTTGATGGCCAGGAGCTCTCTGTCCCCCACATCGTAATTCCTCTCCGCCGGGGACAAGCGCCGGGAGAAGAAGGCGCAGGGTCGCTTGGCGCCATCGTCCGGTGACCGCTGGGACAGCACTGCTACCACTCCCGTGTCCGAAGCGTCTACCTCTACGATGCACTGCAGTGCGGGGTCGACCTGGTGAAGGACCCGGGAGGAGGAGAATTCCGCCTTCAGCGCCTCAAAGGCGGCAGCGACCTCTTCGGTCCACCGGAACGGGACCTTCAGGGACGTGAGGCGGGTCAGTGGTCCAACGATGGTACTGAAGTTGGGGACAAAGCGGCGGTAGAAATTGGCGAAGCCAACAAATTGCTGCACCTGCTTCCGGGATGCAGGTGTAGGCCATTCCACCACCGCCTTCACCTTCTCTGGGTCAGGGAGCACCTTATCGTGGGCGATGATGAAGCCCAGGAAGGACGTACTCCTGGCGTAAAATTCACACTTTTCTGCCTTTACGTACAGACGATTCTCCAGCAGCCTTTGGAGGACCCGCCTCACGTGGACCTGGTGCTCGTCCCTGGACTTGGAGAAGATGAGAATATTGTCCAGGTAGACGAACACGAAAAGGCCGATGAAGTCCCGGAGGACGTCATTAATGAGGCGCTGGAAGACTGCAGGAGCGTTGGTCAACCCGAACGGCATCACCAGGTATTCAAAGTGGCCGTTCGGGGTACGGAAGGCCGTTTTCCACTCATCTCCCTCCCGGATCCGGACGAGGTGGTAAGCGCTGCGTAGGTCCAGCTTGGTGAACCAGGTCGCCCCCTGGAGGGAGTGGAAAGCAGTGTCCATGAGAGGCAGGGTGTAACGGTCCTTCTCCGTGATATTGTTGAGGGCCCGGTAGTCGATACAAGGGCGGAGGGACCCATCCTTCTTTCCCACGAAGAAGAACCCTGCCCCCACGGGTGACGATGATGGGCGGATTATCCCAGCACTTAATGACTCCTTCAGGTAGGCGTTCATCGTCTCCTTCTCCGGCGCAGACAGGCTGTAAAGGCGACCAGAAGGTAAGGGAGCCCCCTGGCGGAGGTTGATGGCACAGTCGTAGGGCCGATGAGGGGGAAGAGACATAGCTTTCGCTTTACTGAACACCATACCCAGGTCGTGAAACTCCGGAGGCACCAGGGACAGGTCCGGGGGTGCAGCGTCCGCCGCGGGGGGAGGAGCGGACGGCGAGCAGGCAGCGGACTGGAGGCAGGTGCCCAGGCAGAATGTACTCCATGCCGATACCCCAGCTGATCTCCAATCCAGGACCGGGTTGTGAAGACGGAGCCAGGGATACCCCAGGATGACGGGCGACACAGAGTTGGGGAGGACGTAGAAGGTCATCTCCTCCCGGTGGTTTCCCAAGATGATGACCGGTACAGGGATAGTTTGATGTGTCACTCTCCCAAGGGAGGCACGGGAGAGGTGGACTAGGGAGATGGGAGTATTGAGTGCCTGGCAGCGGATGCCCAATCGGGTTGCCAGGCTTTGTGAAATGAAGCTGCCTTCTGCGCCCGAATCCACCAGTGCGTGGGTGAGGTGCCCAGTGGGGTTATGGCAGAAACGGAGGGGCAGCTTCAATTGGGTGAGTGATCCTAACCGATTGACGTCCGCGAGGCCCCCAACAGTGACTCGCGGACCCCACCGACTGGCTTTCCGTGGACAATGCTCCACGGTGTGTTTGTCGCCTCCGCAATACATGCAGAGGCCCAACTCACGGCGGCGTTGTTTCTCCACAGGGGAAAGTTTGGTCCAGCCCGTCACCATCGGCTCCGACTCCTCGGGGCACGATGCTGGCGGTGCCGCCAGGGGGCGAGCCTGGGACAGGTGCGGCGAGGCTCCACGAGGGCGAGAAGAAGAAGACTTCCGCCCCGAGGAGCGCTCGCGCAGCCTGTTATCCAAACCTACCGCTAAGGACGTCAGCTCCGCTAGCGTCCCAGGGATATCCCGACCAGCCAGTTCATCCCTCAGATCACTATTGAGGCTGCGGAGGAACAGGCCACAGAGGGAGCGTTCCTCCCAGCCCAATTCCTCCGCCGCTACCCGGAAGTCGACCGAGTAGTCCGCTGCCGACCGGCTTCCCTGCTGGAGAGCGAGAAGCCGATCGACCTGGACCGTCTCGGTTTGAGAATGGTCAAAGACCTCCAGAAAGCGCCTCACGAATTGGTCATAGGTGAGGGTGGCATAACTGGGCCTCGCCATTACGGCGTAGGTCCAAGTTAACGCACGCCCCTCCAGGAGATTCCCTATGTAACCAATTCGGCTGTGATCCGAGGGAAAATCCCCGGGCACACGGTGGAACACGGACTCACACTGCATAATGAACCCCCGCGCTCCGCCGAGCTTACCGCTAAAGCGGGCGGGGGTCGGAATCGGTGTGAGCCGAACCGGTGCCACTGAAGCCGGCTGGACGGCCGCTGGAACAGCAGGAGCCGTGCCACCCTGGCGAGTCGGGGGAAACGGCTGTTGGGGGTCCAAGCGGTTCAATCGGTTAGTTAATTCTAATAATTGATTAAGTACCACCTGTTGCTGATAAACAATCTGATCCACCCGAGCCTCGAGGATGGTAAACCGGTGTGCGAGCCCGCCGTCTGCCGAGCCGCTCTGCTGAAGCCGTACTGACATAACGTTCGGCTCAGGAGACGCACACACACAGGCTCAGAGTAGTTCAAACTGTTTATTAACAGCAGGGGTGTATGGGTGTGTGTCAGCGGAATGTAAATGTATTGGTGATGGCGTCTGCTTCGGGGCACAGAGGCAGGAGACCGTTCAGCCGGCAACCCTATGGGAAAGAACAGACACAGGGTGACAGGCACACACCAATACAGGAGGAGAATAGGCGAGGGAGAGAAGCTTACTTGTGTTAGACTGATGGCAGGCACTTCAAGGATGGAACCCCGGGAGACAGTCACCTGCAGGACTCGGTGCAGCAGCGAGGAAGGACGAGGGACGGAGTTGTCCGCCGCCGAGGAATCCACCTGTGCACAGGGGAGCAGACTGGGAGAGGTAAGGAAAGGAATCTTCTTACCGCTTAGCTTGACGCTGAAGAGGGAGTTGATGCTTCGCATGGAAGGCGAAGAAGTCTAACGGCTTCAGGCCGAAGCTCAGGGCAAGGCGGCTTTTATCCCTTGCCGCTGATGAGTAGCAGGTGCGTGAGCAGGTGGCGCCGCTGATGAATGGCGCGGCGTGACAAATGGTCCCCCTCACCACTGGTTTCCACCACTTGGTTCGGGGGTTGCCACCACGAGATGCACCGACCACCTTGCGGCCGCAGCTCTGGGCTGCCGCTTCAACAACAGAGGTGGAGAACATGGCCCATTCACACTCCATGTCTCCAGACTCCCTCGAAATGTGGTTGAAGTTCTTCCGGAGGTGGGAGTTGAAGACCTCCAGGACAGAGGCCTCAGCCAGACGTTCCCAGCACACCCTCACTATACGTTTGGGTCTACCAGGTCTGAATGGCATCCTCCCCTGCCATCGGATCCAACTCACCACCAGGTGGTGATCAGTTGACAGCTCTACACCTCTCTTTATCCCCGTGTCCAAGACATACGGTCGCAGGTCTGATGACATGATAACAAAATCAATCATCGACCTGCGACCTAGGCTGTCCTGGTGCCAAGTGCACATATGGACAGCCTTATGCTTGAACATGGTGTTCATTATGGAAAAACTGTGGTTAGCACAGAAGTCCAATAACTGAACACCACTCGGGTTCAGATTGGGCAGGCCATTTCTCCCAATCACCCCCTTCCAAGTTTCACTGTCGTTGCCCACGTGTGTATTGAAGTCCCCCAGTAGAACAATGGAGTCTCCAAGAGGAGCACCCTCCAGCACCCCAGTCACAGACTCCAAAAAGGGTGGGTACTCTGAAACATCATTTGGTGCATAAGCACAAATGATGGTCAGGACCCATTTCCCAACCCGAAGGTGCAGGGAAGCAACCCTTTCGTCCACCGGGGAAAACTCTAATATAGAGGCAGAAAGGTGGGGGGATACAAGAATACCCACCCCTGCTCGTCACCTCTCGCCCGGGGCAACTCCAGAAAAGGCCAAGCTCCAGCCCCTCTCCAGGAGACTGGTTCCAGAACTGGAGCTGTGTGTTGAGGTGAGGCCGACTATATCTAGCCGGTATCTCTCAACCTAGTACACCAGCTCAGGCTCCTTCCCCACCAGAGAGGTGACATTCCACGTACCAAAAGCCAGTTTAGAAAGCTTGGGATCAGTCCGCCAAGGTCTCCGCCTTTGACCGCTACCTAATCCACATAGCACCGGACCCCCATGATCCCTCCTGCAGGTGGTGAGTACACTGGGGGGCGGATCCATGTAACTCCTTCGTGCTGAGCCTGGCCGGATCCCATGGGTGTAAACACTGTATGTGTATGTGTACACTGAATCCTCGATATAGAATTTATCATGAGAGTCTGTTGGATCGTTCTTAGTCTGGCCCTTCACCCAGGACCAGTTTGTCTTGGGTGACCCTATCAGAGGCAAATTGCCCCAGACAACATAGCTCCTGGGAACACTGGGGCACGCAAACCCCCCCACCACGATAAGGTGATGATCCATGAGGGGGATGATGATGATGATGATTTTGTTTTATTTTAGGTTCATTGCGGTTCATAAAGCAAACATGAATCTCCCATCACATTATTCTGCACAAGCAGCTGAATTAGTTGCTCTAACTGAGGCTTGCCAGGGAAAAGCAACATGTTTTTTTTTTTTTGCTCAAGGTCACACAAGACATCATGCCTCAGCATCTCTTGACATTAACAGAACAACTATCACATGACATGCTCACTAATACCCAGGAAGCATCACCACAAGCTGCAATTTACCCCTGGATTAAAAGGGGGGGAGGGCAGCATTTGACAAGATCATTTATCAAGCTATACATTATGACCTAATTTACCCTTTTCATTGTACTTCACAATCTTGTAATTCTACACACTTTTTTTTAATCAGTTTCAAGGAATCACATATTCTAATTGCATTAACCTTCTAATTGTCCCAGTCGCCGTATAATGACATAACCCCTAGTGGTCAAGAGTGGTAAATATTTTTTGTCAATAAAATAGTTCAGATTTCCAAGGCCATAACTTGAAAGTTGCAAGAGATAATGGTTTACTGTCAATTAGAAAGATGTAGATTATGATCCAAAGTTTCAGATAGGAATAAATTTTCACATTTAATTTGCATAATGTCACAACAGCTATATAAATTCCATAACTCAGTCAAAAGTGGACTTTGGACATATTTACACAAAGAATGGTTCTGTTTTTTGACACTGTTGTCTCTACAGGGGTATGTTGTTATCTTTTCTTCAAAGTATATGAACCAAAAAATCAGTACAATGTAAAAAAACAAAGAAATTAATCACTTACTGTCGGTGAAGGGGGGCTGGCTGGCTGGCGTGGTCACTGCGTTTTCATCCATCGTGGTCGTTATATTGCATTCTTTCCGTCATTTATGCTCTCTATCAAATCTACAAAGTCTCCCGTGAATCCTGTGGCTATTGTCCATGTACTGTATGAAGCTGTTTTTGTGACGGTCCACGAGGATGCATGGCGGCGACCATATTGGTCTTGTGAGCTCAGAGAAGGGAATAGAAAGAATAATAATGAGGATTTCTTCTTTTTTGGTGTATTTCTTGTCAGCTATGATTCCTCCAATGCGTGCCTGCCATCTTCTGAACTGGCAGATCAATTCAAATCAGTACAAATCCTCAGTACAGCCGGGGATGTCAGAACCAGTCAGCTTTAGCTGTGTAGCTGTACCAGTTGCTGCGCTGTGCCACTAGGGGCGCCTGACCTGTCCATGAAATGTGGGCAGTTAAAAGGTTAAGACAGAAACTCACAGACTGGCACCCAAAATAGAGAAACAGTGGCATTTTATTTAAGTCCTACATTTAATTTCCATGTGGATGATATATGAACAGAATATATGTCTCAGGAATCTTTTTCCTCCGGTGTTTTTTTTTTTTTTTTAAAGATGAACTGAACCATGGCAGACCAGTGCTATCTTTGTCTCATTGCTCCTCTCACCCCAGCATCATCACCCAGTGTTAACACTGACATCATCACCAAATCCAGCCATCAACCAGCACTACAGCGTGCACACTTCCTGAATGAGCAGCTCTCTGTCACAACGGACTAAGAACTCTGTTGCTAAGTCACTGGCGGGTGGCTGAAGACAACAACAGGCCAGTATTGCTTTGCTTGTGGCAATTCCCTGTAACCAAGAACTGCTGATTGACAAACATAACTCCATCTCTGTGTGCTTTGTTTGTGGCAATCTTCTCCAAGAACTGCTGAGTTACATAACCCCACCTCGGTCAGCAGGTCATGAACATTCTCTGCTCTGTGTATGTGTGCTGAAGATAACAGCTGAGAGCCAAAGAATGGACAAAGACAACGTTAAGATAAGATAAGATAAGATAAGATAAGCCTTTATTAGTCCCACAATGGGGAAATTCCAGGATTGCAACAGCATAGGGATAGCAACACTCAGAGCAACAATCAGAAGGCAAGAAAAAACAACATCTAGTAAACATATGTCCATATTACTATAAATGTATATATACAGACACACAGTGCAGAGCATTATGGCTGGTGGATGTGCAGCAGAAAGTCTAAGCTCTCTCTCCGCGGATGCAGCGGGCCAGGTGGAAGTCTTTGGGCATGATGGTGACCCCCTTAGCGAAGAAGAGACCCACCAGGTGGGTTTCGCTGGTCTCCTGCAGAGCCATGACGGCGAAGCTCAGGAAACGAAGGACGGTCTTGAAGTCCTGAGCGATCTCCCTCACCAGGCGCTGGACGGGCAGCTTACGGATGAGCAGCTCCGTGGATTTCTGGTAGCGACGGATCTCTCTCAGAGCCACGGGCCTGTGACGGCAAGGCCTCTTCACTCTGCCGGTGGCCAGAGCGCCTCTCCGAGCAGCCCTGTGGCTAGCTGTCTTCTGGGGGGCTTCTTCCTCCAGTAGATTTTACGGGCGGTCTGCTTGGTTCATGCCATCGCTCTTTATTATTCTGTCTTATATTTCTTTCACGCCGCCTAAACTCCAGCCCGGCACCCGCTTCGTTTTCGCTACAGCTCCCGGTATGTCGAGTTTCCCATTAGCACCGGGCGGCGGCCAAGTGCTAGCTAGCACTAGCTCCTCCCCGCTGTAACGTCTCCCGCTGCAAACCGTGGCTCCGTCCGCCGACCCGGGAGACCCCCGGGGCGAGCCGTGCGTCCGTGATATATATACAGAGTGAAAGGTGTAGAAAGAAGAAGGAAGATAAAAAAGGCTGTTGCAACAGGCAGCGGACTCGTGTGGCGCCGCCGGTCCGGCGGAACCGGATATGGTTCCGGATAAGATGGACGGATAAGATGGACATTCTCTGGGTACCGAAGAGACAGACAAATGGACACTGTTTGTCATGGTTTACGAGCCCAACAGATAGGATTAAAAAAAAAAAAAACCCTGTGGTAAAATGCACCTACACCAACAATTTTTTTGTCTGTTCATCTTGTTGTTTGTTTTGCCTGTCAGCATGATATATTTATATGTAGGACAATAGTCAAAGTACAGTGATCCCTCGCTACTTCACGCTTCACCTTTCGCGCCCTCAGTGCATCGCGGATTTTTCAAAAATATTCAACAAAAATTCAAAATTGAGAAATAATGGGCGGGCGCTAGCAGAAGGCAGGGAGACTACATTAGACCATCAGGTATCAACACAGAGAGCCGCACAACTCAAAAAATCCACCTCTCTGTTCGCTGTTCTCGTGTTGGCTCGGCTCGGAAATCTCGCAAGCTGATTGGCCGAGACGTTTCACCCCGCAAGCTGATTGGCCGAGATGTTTCACCCACCTCCTCTCCCTGCCAAGAGCCCATGAAGCAAAGGAAGACCGCATTCATTGCTCTTTATCTCTCGTGTTGCTTAGTCTCGCCGCGTGGAACTTTTTGCTGTTCTCTTGTGCCATTTTGTGCGAAATAGTCTTCCCGTCGAGCCACTACGCCGCCTCCTGCAGCTTCTCCAGCTCTATCGGAAGCTGCCCTCGATGATCCTGCGCCTCTAGCACCTGATGATGAGGCGTCACCTGAGGAGCAGTAAAGCTCTCATTAACCTGTGCAGTAAATCATCTTCATCTTGAGTTACGTATCTTGTTATAAGAATAAAAGAGTTCTAAAAACATATTCATGTACACTTTATTTACATCTACGTATGTATGTACACACACACACACACACACACACACACACGTATCATATGAGAGAGAGAGTGAGAGAATGAACGCACGTATTATTTATGGGTGACGTCATTAGGGGTGACGCTACTTCGCGGTTTTTCACTTTTCGCGGTCGGTTCTGGAACCCATTAACCGCGATAAGTGAGGGATCACTGTACATACACATGTGAGATATAATTTACAGTTCTGAGTATACCAATGCACTTGCACACGGTAATAAGTATTTCTGAAGTAATCACACGTTAAACACTTTGAGTGTGAGATTTTGCGTGCCCCTAGTGGCAGAGTGCGGCGCTGCATGTGTCATCTCACTCTGACATGACCGGCTCCATTGAGGATTTGTACTGATTTGTACTGATCTGCCAGTTTTAGAAGATGGCAGACATGCATTGGATGACTGAATGGATGACACGTAATACACCAAAGAAGAATAACTCCTCATTTCCTTTTCCTGTTTTTAGCATTTTTGCCCAGAAAGCTAATATGGCTGCCGTCCATCATCGTGCACTGTCACTTAGTCAGCTTTGTATGCATAAAATAACCTTGGGACACAAGCAAAATTTATGTGGGATAATCATAAGACTTTGTAGATGTGGTAGAGAGTGCAATTTTTTTTATTTGATTTTATGTACTATATTGATCCCCAGAGGGGAAATTCAGGTCATCCACCTGGATGGATGAAGCAGCCACGGTACAGCACTATCACTTCAGCATTCACACACACATTCACACCTAAGGCCACTTTAGAGTCTCCAATTAACCTAACCTGCACGTTTTTTGGCCTGTGGGAGGAAACCGGAGAAATCCTGGCGTAAACCCACACAGACACGGGGAGAACATGCAAACTCCACACAGATCACTGTTGGTCAGGGGCTGGGATTGAACCCAGGATCCCTGGCCAAGGATGAGTTGCTGTGCTGCCACAGTGCTAACCACTGCGCCACCGCACTGCCCCTATGACCGACAGAATGCAAAATAATGACCATGATGGACAAAAACGCAGCGACCACGGCAACGTTCAAGTCCCCTTCGTCACCGGTAAGTGAGGAATTTTTGTGTTTTTTTTAATATTGTACTGATTTTTTGTTCATATTCTTTATAGATAAGCTGATGAGGTACCTCTGTACAAAAAACGGTATCAAAAGACTGAAACATTTTTGTGTAAATATGTAAAAAGTCCAGTTTTGACTGAGTTATGGAATTTAAAGAGTTGCCACTGCATTATGCAAATTAGATGCATAAATTTATTCCTGTCTGAAACTTTGGATCATATTTTACATCTTTCAAATTGACAGTAAGCCAAAATCTCTTCCCACTTTATAGTTATAGCCTTGAAAATCTAAACTATTTTATTGACAAAAAAAAAATATTTACCACTCTTGACCACTAGGGGTTGTGTCACAATTCGGCGACAGACACACTCAAAGGGTTAACATCTCTTGAGAGATCTGAAAATGACTGTGCACCAACACTTCCCATCCAACCTGATGGAGCTTGAGAGGTGCTGCAAAGAAGACTGGGCGGAACTGCCCAAAGATACAGTGGTGTGAAAAAGTGTTTGCGTCCTTCCTGATTTCCCATGTTTTTGTATGTTTGTCACAATTAAATGTTCCAGATCATCAAACAAATTTAAATATTAAAGAAAGATAACACAAGTAAACATGGAATGCAGTTTTTAAATGAAGGCGTTCATTATGAAGAAATAAAAATCCAAACCTACATGACCCTATGTGGAAAAAGTGATGGCTTCCAAAACCAAATAATTGGTTGGGCCACCCTTACCAGCAAAAACTGCACTCAAGCCTTTGTGATAACTGGCAGTGAGTCTTTTACAGCGCTGTGGAGGAATTTTGACCCACTCATCTTTGCAGAATCGTTGTAATTCAGCCACATTGGACGGTTTTGGACCATGAACTGCCTTTTTAAGGTCATGCCACAGCATCTCAATCAGATTCAGGTCAGGACTTTGACGAGGGCACTCCAAAGTCTCCGTTTTGTTTTTCTTAAGCCATTCAGAGGTGGACTTGCTGGTGTGTTTTGGATCATTGTCCTGCTGCAGAGCCTAAGTATGCTTCAGCTTCAGGTCACAAACAGATGGCTGGACATTCTCCTTAAGGATTTTTTGTCAGACAGCAGAATTCATGGGTCCATTTACCACAGCAAGTCTTCCAGGTCCTGAAGCAGCAAAAAAGCCCCAGGCCCTCACACTACCACCACCATATTTTACTGTTATGATGTTTCATGAGTTTGTTTTTTAAATAATTCTGTTGAACCACAGTTCAAAAGCATCGTCTGATTTTCAATGGTTAATTTTCATAGAATTTTTATTTGTTTCCACTTTTGTCAGATTCAAGTTATTTCTGTGACCATTGTGGGTTTTTCTTTCATTAACAGAGGGGTACCAACAATTTTGTCCACGTCTGTATGTGCATGTATGAAGGAGTGTGCTTAAGTGTGTGCAGATGTGTAAATGAGCATGAAGAAACAAGGAAGAGAACAAATAATACTAATATACAACATCATCATCATAGCAGTCTGTCGTGGGCGACAATGACTGTTTCATTTAGGTCTGATCAGATTCCTCCACACAGCTCTGTCCTTAGCCTTCCACTGCCATGAACTCCTGTCTATGTCCAACTTCTTCAAGTTTCTTTTTACAGTGTCTTTAAATCTGAGCCTTGGTCTACCCTGATTGCGTTTGCCCTCGCATAACTGTGAGTAGAGTAACTGCTGAGGGAGACGCTGTTGGTCCATCCTCTCAACATGTCCGAGCCATCTCAGGTTCATCTGTATTAGCATGTACTCCATTGATGGTAGACCAGCTCGTTTCAACACTTCTTTGTTGGTTATCTTGTCTTTCCATGAGATGTTCATTATGGCTCGAAGGTGTCTCATCATGTACGCGTGGAGTTTCTTCACCTGCACTCTGTAGACAGTCCAAGTTTCAGCACCATACAGTAGAGTAGCCAGTACTGTCGCTCTGTACACTTTGCATTTCAGACACATGTCGATTGTTCCACAGTCTCTCCCTCAAATTTCAAAACACAGTGCTCACTCTTCCCATTCTGAGAGATAGTTCATCCTCCAGCCTAGTATTCTCTGAAACAGTACTCCCTAGGTACTTGAAAGTTTTGCACTTGACTAGTGGCTCTGTACCAATGCTGATCTCTTCTGGTAGTGATGTTGATAATTGGAACTTTGGTGGTTGATAAAGGCACTCTGTCTTCTTGAGGTTGATTTGGAGGCTGAATTGGCTAGCTGCTCTTGCAATTTTCTCCGCTAAAGATTGCATATCTTCCATGCTGAGTGCAACTAGAGCACTGTCGTCAGCAAAGAGCATTTCTCTTACTACCTTTATTGATGTCTTACTCTTGGCTTTAAACTGTGCCACATTGAACAAGTCTGTTTCTTTCCTTGTTTGAATGTATACTCCTTCTGAAGTGTCTTTGAAGACCACCTCAAGCATGGTTGCCAGATATAGCAAGAAGAGTGTAGGTGCCAGCACACATCCTTGTTTCACCCAGTTGCTTACTGAAAAGTCTTTAGATACTGAACCACTCATTGCCACATTTGCTTGCATACCTGTATGGAGTGCCTCGATCAGGCTGACAAACTTCTCTGGACAACCATATTTCTTGAGTACCTGCCAAAGTCCTTGTTGCGAAACAGTATCAAAGGCTTTACTGAAGTCTATGAAGGCTACATAAAGCGGCATGTTCTGTTTGATATACTTTTCTTGAACCTGTTTCAAGCAGAAAATCATGTCCACTGTGGTTCTTCCACTTCTAAAGCTGCACTGGGTTTCCGGTAGTACATTCTGCGAGATGTGTTCACCGAGTCTGTTATGTAGTACACGTGAGAGAATCTTACCAACAGTGGCTAGCAGTGATATACCTCAATAATTTCCACAATCTTTCCTGTCACCTTTCTTGAACAAAGGCACAATACTTACATCCTTCCAGTCTTGAGGATATTTCTGGGCATCCATACCTCTTGGATGAGCCTGTGCAGGCAGTTGGTCAGCTGAACAACACCAAATTTCCACACTTCTGCTGGAAATTCCATCCTTCCTGGAGCTTTACCATTCTGTGTTGTCCTGATAGCTGCCATTAGTTCATCAAAATTTGGTGGTTCATCCAGACTTGATACAGCTGGTCACTTCACTAGAGCTTCTTTAGCCTCTTCAGTGAGATCTCCAGGGTTGTTTAGTAGTTGGTCAAAGTGGTCTGCAAATCTGTCCAGGATCTTATCTTTCTCCTGCAAAACCATTTTACCATCCATAGCCTTTAGTTGGATCAATCCTCTTGGTTTAGGGCCGTAGATTTCTCTCAAACCTGTGAAGAATGTATTCATGTCCTTTCTGTCTGCTGCAGTTTGAAGTTTCTTCCCGCTTTTTCATCCACCAGTTGGATTCATCTCTTTGGTGTACTTCTGTACCTCACTCTGAGCCTTTGAGTATTTCTTCTTCTTCGACCTTGTGTTACACTGTAGGTTTTCCTACTAGCTGTAATCCTTGCTTCTAGTAGTTTATTTAGGTGTTCATTATTAATTAATTAAATTAAATTAAATTAATTAAATCACCCATTATTGTCATTCAACCATACAACCAATCATGTACAGTAGAACGAAATTGTGCTTTATCCTATCTACAGTGTCAATCACACACACCCCATGTGTAGAATCAGAAGGGCCACTGCCAAGCAGGCGCCGCCACAGATTTCCCTCCTCCATTCCATTATTGCTGAGCACCAAGTGGATGGCAGGAAGTTCGCTTTTATTTGGTCTTCGGCATGACCCCTTCGGGATTTGAACCCCTGCTACCGGGTGTGGGGCGGATGCTCTACCAACTGAGCCACACTCCGGTGAATCATGCTCATCAAACAATCTTGATGTTTCCTCTCAGAGTAAGCCTAATACCTTCACTCGCAGTTCTGATACACCGTATCTTCAGTGTTGCCCGTTTCTCTTCTATGTTATTCTCTGAGTTGTTGCTGTCCCAGTCTTTCAAGTTTTTATCCATTTCCTGTGTAAGTCCTTCCTGCTTCTTTTGGCCTTTCAGTGCACTAGTGTTTAGCTTCCGTGGTGGCTTTGCATCCGTCCTGCCGTGCTGTTTTTGTCTACAAATCCTTAATCTAGATCTCAGCATAACATGATCAGTACCACAGTCCACGCCTCTCATTGCTCTGGTGTCCAATACATCCCTTATGTCTCTCTGCCCGACTATGATCTAGTCTAATAAGTGTCAGTGCTTGGATCTTGGGTGCATCCATGTCTCTATGTGTGTGTCCTTGTGCTTAAATAGAGTGTTGGTTATCACAAGGTTTTACTCTGAACATAGTGCAAGTAGAAGGTTCTCCATTAAGCATTGCACTTGCCTACTCCATGACTGCCTAGCACTCCTTTCCATTTCTCAGTGTCCGAACCAACTCTGGCATTAAAATCTCCAACGAGTATCAGCCTGTCATCAGTCGATACACACCTGATAGTCTCACATAAATCAATGTAGAACTCTTTCTTCACCTCCTCTGTGTTGGTCATTGTTGGGGCATATACACTGATGAGTGTGGCATACATCTTCCGCTGTAGTGGGAGTCTCATAGTCATTATCCTATCGTTGATTGGCACCAGTTCCTCATCAAGCATTGCTGCTATCTCCTTTCTAACTGCAAAGCCCACTCCTGCTTTCTCTCCTTTCTTGAGTTGGATCTCCCACTCCAAAAGAAGATGTACCCATGGTCTTCCAAGCTGTCATATCCAGGCAATCTTGTTTCACTAAGTGCAGCTATGTCTACATTGTACCTTTTCATTTCCAGGGCCACAAGCGTGGTCTGTCTTTCTGGGCACTGTGATGTTGTTCTGTCCAACAGAGTGCATATATTCCATTCTGCTACACACAAGGCTGCTGTTTTCCTCTTCTTTTGTCTTCCTGCTCCTAGCTTACTTTTCGCTGCCTGTCGGAGTGTGAACAGATCAGCGCGGACCTTGTAAGCCCAGGTGACATCCGAGCCTGTATGAGTTGCTTTCTGATTGACCATTTTGTGAAACTGCTTGCAAAGTATTTGAGTACTGCTAGCTTTTGCTAGACTAGCAGCACATTCTTGGCAGATAAAGGTATTATCAGTGTCAAGGACAAGCCAAGACAAACTGACTCCAGTATCTGTTGCAGTGACTGACCAGATGATGGGTTTGTTTATCTCTGTTCTTTGTGTAGTGCATGTCACAATACACCGACTGTCACAGTCCACCACAGACCTTGTGACAGATGTGTTTATCTGCCAGGATGTCCAGTCTCACCCTGTGTAACTGGGAGTGGTCTACTGCAGACCTGTGGCAGATATTGTTTTTAGTTCTGCCAGGATGCCCTGTTTCACCCTCCACGCCCTCGGAAGGGCGGGGATGCCAGTTGAGTCGCCGACGGCCCGACTCATTAGACAAGTAGTACCAGTTTTCATGGTTATCCGGTGGCAAGCAAGCCAATGCCTGACCTGACACAAAATATCGATAGAAATCGAATATCGATAGAAATAATAATATAAAGGCACTCTGTCTTCTTGATGTTGATTTTGAGGCTTCATTGTCTAGCTGCTCTTGCAAATTTCTCTGCTAAAGATTGCATATCTTCCGCACTGTGTGAAACTAGAGCACTGTCATCGGCAAAGAGCATTTCTTTTACTACCTTTATTGATGTCTTACTCTTGGCTTTAAACTGTGCCACATTGAACAAGTCTGTTTCTTTCCTTGTTTGAATGTATACTCCTTCTGAAGTGTCTTTGAAGACCACCTCAAGCATGGCTGCCAGATATAGCGAGAAGAGTGTAGGTGACAACACACATCCTTGTTTCACCCAGTTGCTTACTGAAAAGTCTTTAGATACTGAACCACTCATTGCCACATTTGCTTGCATACCTGTATGGAGTGCCTCGATCAGGCTGACAAACTTCTCTGTACAACCATATTTCTTGAGTACCTGCCAAAGTCCTTGTCGCGAAACAGTATCAAAGGCTTTACTGAAGTCTATGAAGACTACATAAAGCGGCATGTTCTGTTCGATACACTTTTCTTGAACCTGTTTCAAGCAGAAAATCATGTCCACTGTGCTTCTTCCACTTCTAAAGCTGCACTGGATTTCCGGTAGTACATTCTGCAAGATGTGTTCACCGAGTCTGTTAAGTAGTACACGTGAGAGAATCTTACCAACAGTGGCTAGCAGTGATACACCTCAGTAATTTCCACAATCTTTCCTGTCTCCTTTCTTGAACAAAGGCACAATACTTACATCCTTCCAGTCTTGAGGTACTTTCTGGGCATCCCATACCTCTTGGATGAGCCTGTGCAGGCAGTTGGTCAGCTGAACAACACCAAATTTCCACACTTCTGCTGGAATTCCATCCCTTCCTGGAGCTTTACCATCCTGTGTTGTCCTGATAGCTGCCATTAGTTCATTAAAATTTGGTGGTTCATCCAGACTTGATACAGCTGGTCGCTTCACTAGAGCTTCTTTAGCCTCTTCAGTGAGATCTCCAGGGTTGTTTAGTAGTTGGTCAAAGTGGTCTGCAATTCTTTCCAGGATCTTGTCTTTCTCCTGCAAAACCATTTTACCATCCATAGCCTTTAGTTGGATCAATCCTCTTGGTTTAGGGCCGTAGATTTCTCTCAAACCTGTGAAGAATGTATTCATGTCCTTTCTGTCTGCTGCAGTTTGAAGTTTCTCCGCTTTTTCATCCCACCAGTTGGATTTCATCTCTTTGGTGTACTTCTGTACCTCACTCTGAGCCTTTGAGTATTTCTTCTTCTTCGACCTTGTGTTACACTGTAGGTTTTCCTACCTAGCTGTATTCCTTGCTTCTAGTAGTTTCTTTAGGTGTTCATTAATTAATTAATTAAATTAAATTAATAAATTAAATCACCCATTATTGTCATTCAACCATACAACCAATCATGTACAGTAGAACGAAATTGTGCTTTATCCTATCTACAGTGTCAATCACACACACCCCATGTGTAGAATCAGAAGGGCCATTGCCATGCAAGGCGCCGCCACAGATTTCCCTCCTCCATTCCATTATTGCTGAGCACCAAGCTGGACGGCAGGAAGTTCCGCTTTTATATGGTCTTCGGCATGACCCCTTCGGGATTTGAACCCCTGCCTACCGGGTGTGGGGCAGATGCTCTACCAACTGAGCCACCACTCCGGTGAATCATGCTCATCAAACCAATCTTGATGTTTCCTCTCAGAGTAGCCTAATACATCACTCGCAGTCTGATACACCGTATCCTTCAGTGTTGCCCATTTCTCTTCTATGTTATTCTCTGAGTTGTTGCTGTCCCAGTCTTTCAAGTTTTTATCCATTTCCTGTGTAAGTTCTTCCTGCTTCTTTTGGCCTTTCAGTGCACTAGTGTTTAGCTTCCGTGGTGGCTTTGCACCCGTCCTGCAGTGCTGTTTTTGTCTACAAATCCTTAATCTAGATCTCAGCATAACATGATCAGTACCACAGTCCACGCCTCTCATTGCTCTGGTGTCCAATACATCCCTTATGTCTCTCTGCCCGACTATGATGTAGTCTAATAAGTGTCAGTGCTTGGATCTTGGGTGCATTCATGTCTTCTTGTGTGTGTCCTTGTGCTTAAATAGAGTGTTGGTTATCACAAGGTTGTACTCTGAACATAGTGCAAGTAGAAGTTCTCCATTAGCATTGCACTTGCCTACTCCATGATTGCCTAGCACTCCTTTCCATTTCTCAGTGTCCGAACCAACTCTGGCATTAAAATCTCCAACGAGTATCAGCCTGTCATCAGTCGATACACACCTGATAGTCTCACGTAAATCACTGTAGAACTCTTTCTTCACCTCCTCTGTGTTGGTCATTGTTGGGGCATATACACTGATGAGTGTGGCATACATCTTCCGCTGTAGTGGGAGTCTCATAGTCATTATCCTATCGTTGATTGGCACCAGTTCCTCATCAAGCATTGCTGCTATCTCCTTTCTAACTGCAAAGCCCACTCCTGCTTCTCTCCTTTCTTGAGTTGATTTCTCACTCCAAAAGAAGATGTACCCATGGTCTTCCAAGCTGTCATATCCAGGCAATCTTGTTTCACTAAGTGCAGCTATGTCTACATTGTACCTGTTCATTTCCAGGGCCACAAGCGCGGTCTGTCTTTCTGGGCACTGTGATGTTGTTCTGTCCAACAGAGTGCATACATTCCAATCTGCTACACACAAGGCTGCTGTTTTCCTCTTCTTTTGTCTTCCTGCTCCTAGCTTACTTTTCGCTGCCTGTCGGAGTGTGAACAGATCAGCGCGGACCTTGTAAGACCGGGCGACATCCGAGCCTGTACGAGTTGCTTTCTGATTGACCATTTCGTGAAACTACTTGCAAAGTATTTGAGTACTGCTAGCTTTTGCTAGACTAGCAGCACATTCTTGGCAGATAAAGGTATTATCAGTGTCAAGGACAAGCCAAGACAAACTGACTCCAGTATCTGTTGCAGTGACTGACCAGATGATGGGTTTGTTTATCTGTTCTTTGTGTAGTGCATGTCACATTGCACCGACTGTCACAGTCCACCGCAGACCTTGTGACAGATGTGTTTATCTGCCAGGATGTCCAGTCTCACCCTGTGTAACTGGGAGTGGTCTACTGCAGACCTGTGGCAGATATTGTTTTTATTTCTGCCAGGATGCCCTGTTTCACCCTCCACGCCCTCGGAAGGGCGGGGATGCCAGTTGAGTCGCCGATGGCCCGACTCATTAGACAGGTAGTACCAGTTTTCATGGTTATCCGGTAGCAAGCAAGCCAATGCCTGACCTGACACAAAATATCGATAGAAATCGAATATCGATAGAAATAATAATATAAAGGCACTCTGTCTTCTTGATGTTGATTTTGAGGCTTCATTGTCTAGCTGCTCTTGTAAATTTCTCTGCTAAAGATTGCATATCGTCCGCACTGTGTGAAACTAGAGCACTGTCATCGGCAAAGAGCATTTCTTTTACTACCTTTATTGATGTCTTACTCTTGGCTTTAAACTGTGCCACATTGAACAAGTCTGCTTCTTTCCTTGTTTGAATGTATACTCCTTCTGAAGTGTCTTTGAAGACCACCTCAAGCATGGCTGCCAGATATAGCGAGAAGAGTGTAGGCGACAACACACATCCTTGTTTCACCCCGTTGCTTACTGAAAAGTCTTTAGATACTGAACCACTCATTGCCACGTTTGCTTGCATACCTGTATGAAGTTCCTCAATCAGGCTGACAACACAGGATGGTAAAGCTCCAGGAAGGGATGGAATTCCAGCAGAAGTGTGGAAATTTAGTGGTGTTCAGCTGACCAACTGCCTGCACAAGCTCATCCAAGAGATATGGGATGCCCAGAAAGTACCTCAAGACTGGAAGGATGCAAGTATTGTGCCTTTGTTCAAGAAAGGCGACAAGAATGACACATAATATACAACAGGTGACAGCGTTAACTGGTGGATGCCTGGCAGAGAGGAGGAGGCATGTCCATAGGCTGACAGGGAGCCAGGCTCAGGCTCCAATAACTGCCAGCTGGCAATAATTATCAAATAATCAGAAACTTCCACACTTCTGCTGGAATTCCATCCCTTCCTGGAGCTTTACCATCCTGTGTTGTCAGCCTGATTGAGGAACTTCATACAGGTATGCAAGCAAACGTGGCAATGAGTGGTTCAGTATCTAAAGACTTTTCAGTAAGCAACTGGGTGAAACAAGGATGTGTGTTGTCGCCTACACTCTTCTCGCTATATCTGGCAGCCATGCTTGAGGTGGTCTTCAAAGACACTTCAGAAGGAGTATACATTCAAACAAGGAAAGAAGCAGACTTGTTCGGTGTGGCATAGCTTAAAGCCAAGAGTAAGACATCAATAAAGGTAGTAAAAGAAATGCTCTTTGCCAAAGACAGTGCTCTAGTTTCACACAGTGCCGAAGATATGCAATCTTTAGTGGAGAAAGTTGCAAGAGCAGCTAGGCAATGAAGCCTCAAAATCAACATCAAGAAGACAAAGTGCCTTTATCAACCACCAGAATTCCAGTTATCAACATCACGACCAGAAGAAATCAGCATTGGTACAGAGCCACTTACTCAAGTGCAAGACTTTCAAGTATCTAGGGAATACTGTTTTAGAGAACGCTAGGCTGTAGGATGAACTATGTCTCAGAATGGGAAGAGCGAGTACTGTGTTTGGTAAACTTGAGGGAGAGACTGTGGAACAATCGACATGTGTCTATCCCTGTGAAATGCACAGTGTAAAAAGCAACAGTACTGGCTACTCTATTGTATGGTGCTGAAACTTGGACTGTCTACAGAGTGCAGGGAAAGCAACTCCACACATACATGATGAGAAACCTTCGAGCCATAATGAACATCTCATGGAAAGACAAGATAACCAACATAGAAATGTTGAAACAAGCTGGTCTACCATCAGTGGAGTACATGCCAATACAGATGAACCTGAGATGGCTCGGACATGTTGAAAGGATGGACCACCAGCATCTCCTCTACTTACTGCATCTACTTACAGTTATGCGAGGGCAAACACAATCAGGGTAGACCAAGGCTCAGATTTAAAGACACTGTTAAAAGAAACTTGAAGAAGTTGGATAAAGACACGAGTTCCTGGCAGCGGAAGGCTAAGGACAGAGCTGTGTGAAGGAATCTGATCAGACCTAAATGAAACAGTTGTTGTTGCCCACGACAGACTGCTATGATGAAGAAATGTAGCTATACCATAGTGCAACTGCAATGTTAACTTTGACCCCTTGACCCCAAACCCATAGTTAAGTGAGAGTGTAAGTTGTCGAAGATGTGTATTAGATACAATTACTATATCAATTTGAAAAGCCTACATCATTCCTTTCAGTAGTTATTGTGCTTACAAGATTTAGGGAAAATCTGACCTCTGACCTCAAGGTCATCTGATGAGAGTGAAATTGCAATTTGTGCATCATCAAAGTATATCCAACCATGAAGCAAGTTTCAAAACAATTTGAACAAAACTGTTGGAGGAGTTGACTTCACAAAGGGGGACAGACGGACGGACCCATAACATAACCCCCCTTTGGCCTTTGCCCAAAGGGCTCTTCAACCCCTTTGGGCTTTGACCAGCAGGGGATAAAAAGCATCACTTAATATTGATGCAAATAGAGATCAAGTCTCAACATTTTACAAAGGTGAAAAACTTTGAGACAAAGACACTAAATTACAAGGGGGAAAAAAAGCCACATTTATAGAATAAAAGCTTCAAATTTTCCAGAAAGACACAACAAATAGAGAAAAAATGATAATTTATTTAAAAGAAGGAACAAAATTCGTGAGAAAAAATTGGCAAAATGACAAGAAAAGAAAACTTGAATTTCTGAGATACACAAGTCACAAATTCATTGGGAAAGTTTAAAATTATTGAGGAAAAACTCATGTGAACAATAAGTCATTGAATATGTCTCAGAAAACAGGAAATTATAAAGATTTACTACATTTGTTTGAAAAGGTTTGACATTCTTGAGGAAAATGTCTCAAAATTACGGGAGAGAAGCAGCACATTCACAAGTAAAAAAATTCTAATTTTTCATTCCAAAGGATGTAGATATAAGACAATAAATTATTGAGAATAAAGTGCAAAGTAGGAAGAAAAAAGATGTGAATATATGACACAAGTCACAAATTCAAGAAAAAATGTAAATTCATGAGTGAAACGTGGAAAATTTTTTTTAATAAAGTTTCAACATTGTGTGAAAAAGCCTCAAATGTTCAACAAAAAAGAAAATAATCAGAAGAAAAAGTCACCAGTTAATGAGAACTGCCAAATTGATGAAAAAAATGCCCATTTGCAATCAAAAATCTGTCTAATTTAAGTGGTAGAATACCTGAAACTGTACATGAGTAAAAGTATGTTGTCTTTATATTAGTGGTGTTGGCGTTATCGTGTTAATCGTCCATTAACGGCAACAAATTTTATGATTGCGTTTTGGCCTAGCAGCTTTCCATACCGAGGCCACTCTGGCCATAGACACTGTGTGCACCATGCAGACATTGTGAAGTCAAACAAGCTGGATTACAGCCATGGAAATCCCCAAAATGCTGTCATGTTTAAGTTTACGTTATCTGTCAGAGCTCTCACCTGGGTAATTGTTACAGCCTCCTCCAAAACTTCACCTGAATGTTGGGTTGTTCTTCTGTGGGAGCAGGTTAGTAGCTACATGATAGGTTATAGCCGACCTCCAGCAGCTGACATGGAAAGAAATCCGCCTGTTTTCATCCTTATAGATTTGGGTACAACTGTTGGCGAGTACCAGTCAAAAAAAATTCTCAGGCTGTGTTTGTAATGTCCATTCACTCCCCCGCTGTTTTTGCAGCACGGTGGGGTGTCATCACAGGGGAGATAGTTGTTTATGTTTGCAATTTTTTCTGCTAAAAGGGAAATTGTGTCTTGTGACACATAAGGTCCATGGTTTTGTGTTGATCTGCTTAAAAATTGTGGATGTTTGCTATGGGAGAAAGACCAAGCTCCATTTGTGGCTGCTGGTTGGATGCCGAGTTGTGTTGCAGTGATATTATCGAACATTGGCATTCCATTGTTTGCACATGCAGTCTACTTTTGAGAATTTTCTGGAGAATATCCTGGACAGTTTTTGTCATTTTGGGTATGTTGACAGCTTTAATAAACCTACAGGTGAAGACAGCAAGCATATTTGTCCACTCCCATGTTCATAACAGTATGACAAACAAAAAATTACCAACTTAAAGTCCACTGTATCTGTATGGTAAAACACGCGATTAAAGCATTAGAAATCATGATTAACTCAACATTCCAAACATTAATCATGATTAAAAAATGTCATTGTCCAACACCACTAATTTATTTATTTATTTAGCGAATGCAAAGTCCTTAAGCCAAGCAGTTGCCTCCTGGTTTGCTGTATGGAGGGTGTGTAATCCTCCTTCCAGTCTTTGGAGCGGGCCAACCTCTATGATGTGTTCCATAGTTTGCTCCTCTCCACATGCGCATAGTGGGCTAGGGCTACTGCCCCATCTGTGAAGGCTGGCCAAGCAGGGGCCATGTCCAGTCCTGAAGCGATTGAGTGTAGACCACTGTCTCCTTGGGAGGTTGGTGCCCGGGACCTGTTGGTTGGGGTTTATCACCAGCTGTTTGTTTGGGACCTCCTTGGTCTCTCATTCCTCTTGCCAAGCTGTCTGGATGGTAAAGTCAGCTGGGGGAGGGTTTTTCCAAATCGGCCGTCTGGATGAAAGTCCGGCAGTGGGTGGGGTGTAGATATCTGCATGGATTGGCAAGTGAGGAAAATCTTTAACTTTTTGGAGCATCCTTTGAGTTAATGCTGCTCGCCGGATGTGTGGAGGGGCTATGTTTGACAGTACAGAGAGCCAGGGGAGTGGTGTTGAGCGGATTGTTCCAGTTATAGTTCTCATGGTTGAGTTGAGCTGGGTGTCTACATGGTGTGTGTAAGATGACCTGGACCAGACAAGGGCACAATATTCTGCTACAGAGTATGAAAGGGCCAGTGCTGAGGTGCACAGGGTGGAGACTGCCGTCCCCCATTTTGCACCAGCGAGCTTGCAGAGCAGGTTGTTTCGTACCTTCACCTTAGCAGCCGTCCCCTTTAGATGTTCCTTGAAGGATAAGGTCCTATCAAGGGTCACTCCAAGATAAGTTGGATTTGGGGCATGCTTAAGCTTGAGTCCGCTCAGGTGGATGTTTAGTTCTCTGGCAGCTTTTGCATTGTGGAGATGAAATACACTGGAGACGGTTTTTGCTGGGCTTGGTTTTAGGCGCCAGATTTTGCAGAACTGGTCCAGTTTGGCAAGATCTTCCGTGAGCACCCGTTCCAGTGGTTCAAAGTCTGGTGCTTGGAATGCCAAACAGATGTCGTCTGCATAGATGAATTTGCGGGATTTTGTAGTAGGCAGGTCGTTTATGTAGAGGTTGAACAGAGTTGGAGCTAGAACTGAGCCTTGTGGGAGTCCGTTTTTCTGCATTCTCCATGCACTTGTGTTCTGACTGAGGTGGACTCTGAACCTTCGGTTGGTCAGCAGGGTTTTTATAATTGCTGTTGCCCAAGCAGGGATCGCCTTTATAAGTTTCAGGAGGAGGCCTTTGTGCCAGACCGTATCATAGGCAGCTGTAAGATCGAGAAACACAGCCCCTGTCTTCAGTCTGCTCTCGAAGCCATTTTCGATGAAGGTGGTTAGGGCCAGTACTTGTTTTCCTGTACTGCGGTCCTTGCGGAAACCTGCTTGATCCACACTTACAATATCCTCTATTTCTGGGGAAATGCGTTGCAGTATTAGGCGCTCCATGATTTTGTAAGGAACGCTGAGTAGGGAGATTGGGCGGTAGCTTGCTGGTAGTTTGTGGTCTTTGCCAGGTTTTGGGATGGCAATGACCTTTGCTGTCCGCCATTTCTTTGGGATCGAGTTTGTTTGTGGTGATCCTTGTGTAGGAATTGTGTCAACCAGGTTAGGGCTCGGGGGCCAAGATTTTCATGAAGTCTGGGAAGATGTTATCGTATCCTGCTGCCTTTCCACATTTCAGGCCTGTAGGACTTTCCTCCAGTTCAGCAGCCTCGAAGGGTTCAGGGTTCATTTCCTCTACAGGAATTTTTGGTGTTTTTTTAGCTCAGTTGTAACTGCTCTTTCTGGTGTCTTTGTCTTGGGGTGCTTTGGCGATAGTCAGTAGGTGGGATGCAACTTGGTTGGATGTGACGGATGCTCGGCTTTGGCTAGGGGGCTTCTGTGCAGCTCCTAGGCGACAGATGAGGCTCCAACATTTCCTGCTAGAGTGGGTAAAGCTCCGGTCAGCAACTGTCTCCTCCCATTTCTTTCGCCGGGCTGTATTTAGCGATTCAATGAGATGGTCTGCTATCTCTGGATCCCCTGATGTTTGATAGGATTGTAGGAGGGCAGCACTTTCTCCGTCCAAACATGGGACATAGAGGGGTCGGTAGCCTCGTGGGATTGCAGTATGGGAAGCCTTGAAGATTACGCTGCAGAAGCGGTTGTATGCTTCATCTACAGTGATGGTGTGGAGTGGGATGGTAACAACGCTCCGGTCCAGAGTTTCACTGAATTTCTTCCAGTTGGCTTTGCGGAAGTTCCAGCGCATCTTCCTGGGCTGTATATGAACTGGAAGTTGTAGGCCAATGTGTACAAGCAGGGGCCGGTGTTGGCTGTGTGGAAAATCATCAAGAATGAGGATCTGTGTAGGATATGGCTCCCCATTCAAAGAGCTGACCCAACACAGGTCAGGAGAATAGTCCTTCTTCCACCTAGCAGAGTGGAAGGGTCCTCTTTGTTTGGGGTCGTATATCAAAGCGAGGTCATTTCTGGATGCCCAGTCTGAAAGTGCCTCCCCATCACTGTCACTGCTGGGTACCCCCAGTCAGGGTGATGGCTGTTAAAGTCCCCCACATAGATGGCAGGGTGGGGTAGGGTGGGTAAGACCTGCAGATCCCAGTTGGCATTAGGGGGCTTGTACACATTGACAATATGGAAGCCACCAATGATTATGGTGTCTGAGAAATGTGTTGTTATCAGGTGATTTGCTTCAACTATGTCAGAACGCACATAGGTGGCACGTCCATGTTTAGCATGTAGAACATAGCACAGGAGGTCAAAGCCTTTGATGGTGAAGCGGCCAGCTTCCTCTGTGCCAATATGAGTCTCTTGGAGGCAGATTACATCAATCGAATGTTGGAAGGCGAGGACTTCAATAAGGCTTCGCTTGGCTGCAGATAGGCCTTCAACGTTTGGTTGTAATATGCAAAGGGCAGATCCTACCACAAAGTGCTCTTGGGGCTGTTTGCTTTCGGCTTTAGGACTGTGACTAGGATTCTTCTTTGACTTGGCACAGCGGCGTCGTCTCTTCGAATTTAGTCTGCTGGTAGGATCATTAGCTTCCCCAGGCGAGCCCGGGTACTGGCGGAGGGCGCGACGAGAACGCTGATCCATTGCCCCCCAACACCACTAATAATAATGTAACAAGGCACAACAGTTCTTTGTTAAAAGGTTTATGTTCCCTTCAGAAGGGCCACTCAGCCAGACATAACAAATGGGCTGTTGCCCGGGCAACAAAAGCCTGAATGTGTGCACTTCCTTGTTAAGAAAGATTGAAAAACAATGCTACCGGAGAGCCGTTACTCCTCTACAAAGTGGGCTATTAGCTGCTTTTCTTATTGTTGATAAAATTGTTGATTAAATTCTATGATACACTTGTTTTTCTTATAGAGTTGCAATTCTCAAAGTTAATCATGTTGTACAAACTGTTTCTGCTTGCTTTTCATGCTACACAGCAGTCTTTAGATTACATACAATGACTCAATAGCCAAACCAGTTAGAATCAGTTCTGTTCTCAGCTGAACTGACACATAGAAGAAAAATACTGATACACGTAAGGGGAGCTCTCCCTCCTGTGTGAGGGAATGGCGGAGTTTAATAAAAGCTTGAGGGCTCACTTTTGGGGGAGCACTCTCTCTTGTGATTTGTTGTGAGAGCTGTGCTACAGCGCTGCCTTGGTACCATATCTCAGCGTTAGTTATTTATTTAGCGAATGCAAAGTCCCCAAGCCAAGCAGTTGCCTCCTGGCTCGCTGCATGGAGGGTGTGTAATCCTCCTTCCAGTCTTTGGAGCGGGCAAGCCTCTATGATGTGTTCCATAGTTTGCTCCTCTCCACATGCGCACAGTGGGCTAGGGCTACTGCCCCATCTGTGAAGGCTGGCCAAGCAGGGGCCATGTCCAGTCCTGAAGCGATTGAGTGTAGACCACTGTCTCCTTGGGAGGTTGGTGCCCGGGACCTGTTGGTTGGGGTTTATCACCAGCTGTTTGTTTGGGACCTCCTTGGTCTCCCATTCCTCTTGCCAAGCTGTCTGGATGGTAAAGTCAGCTGGGGGAGGGTTTTTCCAAATCGGCCGTCTGGATGAAAGTCGGGCAGTGGGTGGGGTGTAGATATCTGCATGGATTGGTAAGTGAGGAAAATCTTTAACTTTTTGGAGCATCCTTTGAGTTAATGCTGCTCGCCGGATGTGTGGAGGGGCTATGTTTGACAGTACAGAGAGCCAGGGGAGTGGTGTTGAGCGGATTGTTCCAGTTATAGTTCTCATGGTTGAGTTGAGCTGGGTGTCTACATGGTGTGTGTAAGATGACCTGGACCAGACAGGGGCACAATATTCTGCTACAGAGTATGAAAGGGCCAGTGCTGAGGTGCGCAGGGTGGAGACTGCCGCCCCCCATTTTGCACCAGCGAGCTTGCAGAGCAGGTTGTTTTGTACTTTCACCTTAGCAGCCGTCCCCTTTAGATGTTCCTTGAAGGATAAGGTCCTATCAAGGGTCACTCCAAGATAAGTTGGATTTGGGGCATGCTTAAGCTCGAGTCCGCTCAGGTGGATGTTTAGTTCTCTGGCAGCTTTTGCATTGTGGAGATGAAATACACTGGAGACGGTTTTTGCTGGGCTTGGTTTTAGGCGCCAGATTTTGCAGAACTGGTCCAGTTTAGCAAGATCTTCCGTGAGCACCCGTTCCAGTGGTTCAAAGTCTGGTGCTTGGAATGACAAACAGATGTCGTCTGCATAGATGAATTTGCGGGAATTTGTAGTAGGCAGGTCGTTTATGTAGAGGTTGAACAGAGTTGGAGCTAGAACTGAGCCTTGTGGGAGTCCGTTTTTCTGCATTCTCCATGCACTTGTGTTCTGACTGAGGTGGACTCTGAACCTTCGGTTGGTCAGCAGGGTTTTTATAATTGCTGTTGCCCAAGCAGGGATCGCCTTTATAAGTTTCAGGAGGAGGCCTTTGTGCCAGACCGTATCATAGGCGGCTGTAAGATCGAGAAACACAGCCCCCGTCTTCAGTCTGCTCTCGAAGCCATTTTCAATGAAGGTGGTTAGGGCCAGTACTTGTTTTCCTGTACTGCGGTCCTTGCGGAAACCTGCTTGATCCACACTTAGAATATCCTCTAATTCTGGGGAAATGCGTTGCAGTATTAGGCGCTCCATGATTTTGTAAGGAACGCTGAGTAGGGAGATTGGGCGGTAGCTTGCTGGTAGTTTGTGGTCTTTGCCAGGTTTTGGGATGGCAATGACCTTTGCTGTCCGCCATTTCTTTGGGATCGAGTTTGTTTGTGTGATCCTTGTGTAGAATTGTGTCAACCAGGTTAGGGCTCGGGGGCCAAGATTTTTCATGAATTCTGGGAAGATGTTATCGTATCCTGCTGCCTTTCCACATTTCAGGCCCTGTAGGACTTTCTCCAGTTCAGCAGCGTTAGTAAAACAAGTGGAACTATATTTCACCTTCTCTGTCTGGTCATTTAGCCTTCGTATAAAAGAACAGGAGGTTAAGACAAAATAGTGCAACAATTTGGTGTTTCCACCCGGTTACGAGGCTAAATTTTAGTTTTGTAGACGGCGTGAGGATTTTTCTTTACAGTTTGGCAGCCGCAAATCCCTAGAAGGTAAGCAGAAACCTTTTTCAACAAACTTCTGCCTGCCCCTTCGGGGACAGACCTTGCTGTAGAGATTAAATAATCGTGTTATGTGTGATTTTATTTGTGGATTGAACCTGAGATATGGTCCTGGATTTATGATATGTTGTTTTAATTAATGTTTACTGATTTTGACATATAAGATAAGGAAATCTCTAAACCATTTTAACCTCGTGGGATAAGTCAGACTCGTTAATACTGTCCCTAAAAGCAGAGTTGGAGATAGCTTGGCTAATAGGTTTAAACCCCGGGGTGGCTGAAATAGGGCCACCGAAAAAGTAGTGTTACCCCATTAAGCATAGCTTAGCCAAAAGGTTTGAACCCCTTGGAATTATTACTTAATTCCTAAAAGTAGAGTTGGCACCCCTAGCATAATTAGCTCAGACCAAAAGGTTTTAACTCCTAGAGAATTGCAATGAGCATGTCTCTAAAATAGAGTTGGTCTTACCGCAGAGAGCTTTAAATTGTGGAGAAGTTATTGTTGTGAAGAAGTGGAGATAAATAAGATCATAATAATATTCATATTCTATGTTATAAGATATTGATGTTAGACTATAGCACTTAAACTGGGTGGAGTAAATGGCAATAGAACCGGACAATGATAAAATGGATAATGAGAAACACAGCTCTGATTACCCTCTGGGTACTCTGGGATATGCAATGAAACAAATGGATGAAGTGTTAAATGCTACAGTGCGCTGCAAAAAATTGGAAGAGGAGCGCTATGGCAATGCATATTGGTGATATGGCAATGTATATTGTAGAGGAGTCAGCACACAGCGTCTCAGTCAGGATGCAGTGGTAAACATAAGAGAATAATAGGCAGAGACGTCATGGGGAGTTGGCAGGAAGAGGGAGCTGGGGGTTGAAGGGAAATGTATTGTGGAGTTGGATATCATGCAGTGTGATGTGAAATGTCATGCAGATGTGAGATGATCTGTGGAGTTCATAAGGAGAAACCTGGTTTGGCTGTTTCATTGCTTTTCTGTGTATGGATGATGTGAGAGTGTTAATAAAGCTTCATCTGTTCATAAACTCGTCTCATCATTTCCCACACTCTCCGCACTGGTGACCCTGGACGTATTATGGAACACGAGGCAAGAACGAACCCCGGAGTCAGCCCGGACGGGAAGCCCCAGCAACACGGCAAGCATCCCACAGACAGCCCGGACGAGAACCCCCAGCAACGCGTGCGCTGTTGCAGTCAAGCTACCGGACTTTTGGCAGCACAACCCGAGCTCTTGGTTCCACCACACCGAGGCCCAGTTCGCCCTCCGGAAAATAACGGCAGACAACACCAAGTTTTTCCATGTGGTTGCAGTGCTGGACGCTCCCACAGCTCAGCAGGTAGCGAGCCTGCTCGACCAGCCCCCAGCCCACAACAGATATGAGGCTCTCAAAGCTGCGCTGATTCGGTGCTACACGCTCTCGGACTGTGAGAGAGCAGAGAGGCTCCTGAGGCGTTCCAAGTTAGGAGATGTTTGGCCGTCGATCTGATGGAGAAGATGTTGGCATTAATGGGCACGGACGACGGGCATTTTCTCGGCGAGAGCGGTCCTGGCCAATTCGACGTTGCTGGCCGCGCGTGACTACCGTGCGTGACTACCGTGCGCTAGCCCAGGAGGCAGACCGGATCATCTTCACCACCAGAGCGCTCACAGTGAATGTGGTGGCGTCGGAGCCCAGCAAGACGACCAGAGGAAGCGAGGAGCCACCGACGGTAGTGGCAGCGGGGGCCAAGGAGCGTCAGAGAGACACGCTCTGCTTCTACCACCGCCGCTTTGGAGGGAACGCACGCAGATGTGCACCACCGTGCCAATTCAAGCACTCGGGAAATGCCAGAGCCGGCAGTCGGTAGCAGCTGTGACCACCGGCAAAGAGAACAAGCTGCTCTACGTGACGGACTTGCGCTCAGGGAGGCATTTTCTTGTAGACACCGGAGCCCAGAAGAGCATCATCCTGCCGACCTACGCCGACCGGCTGGCAGGACTTAGCGGCCCCGGGCTGGTAGCAGTAAACGGCTCGGACATTAAGACCTTTGGTGAGAGAACACTGGCTTTATCTCTACACGGCCGTACATACGAGTGGACTTTTGTCATAGCAGCACTGAGTTTCCCAATCATGGGAGCTGATTTTCTGCGTGCGCATGGTTTATTAGTTGATGTTGCTAACAGGTGCCTGGTTAATGCACTGTCTTGACTCTCTCCCCTGTACAGCTCGAGGGGCCGGACAAGTATCACATTCCCCACATTAAGGATTTTTCCGTTCACCTCGCCGGAGCACACATTTTTCCTAAAACAGACCTGGTCCGCAGTTACCACCAGGTCCCAGTGCACGCGGAGGACATACCCAAAACAGCGGTAATAACTCCGTTCTACTTGTTCAAGTTTCTGCGCATGCCTTTCGGATTAAAAGGATCGGCACTGACGTTCCAGCGCATGATGGATGCGGTGCTGCACGATCTCCCGTTTGTGTTCGTCTGCCTGGATGATATCCTGGTAGCCAGTGCGTCCGAAGACGAACACGTAACCCACCTCAGGACGGTTTTCCAGAGGTTGGAGGAGCACGGGTTAATAATCATCCCGGCGAAATGCCAGTTCGGCGTGACGGGGATTGATTTTTTGGGGCACCGCATCTCATCGGAGGGAGCGATACCCTTGCCCGACAAAGTGCGCGCTGTGGCGAACTTTCCCTGGCCTCAGACGGTCAGGGCGCTGCAGGAATTTTTGGGGATGGTTAATTTTTATAACCGTTTCCTCCCCCGCACAGCTCAGCTCATGCAGCCACTGTACGCAGCGCTCAAGAGACGGAAACCCGCGGATGGAGTCAAATGGACTCTGGAGTGAGAACAGGCATTCTCTGAGGTGAAAGCAGCTCTGGCAAATGCCGCACTGTTGGCGCACCCAGACCCGGCGGCCCGGATAGCGCTCAGTACCAACGGCTTGGACGTGGCCATAGGGGCCGTCGGGGAGCAACGTGTCGCCGGTTCGTGGCAGCCGCTCGCCTTTTTCAGCAGAGCTTTGCGCGACAGTGAGCGTAAATACTGTGCGTTCGACAGAGAGTTGCTGGCTCTCCACCTGGCCATACGTCACTTCTGGTTCTGGCTGGAAGGGTGTAGCTTCACCGCGTTCATGGACCACAAGCTGCTGACGTTCACGATGGCCAAGGTTTCGGAACCATGGTCGGGCCGGCAGCAGAGACAGCTGGCCGCGATCTCGGAGTTTACGACCGATATTCAGCATGTGTTGGGTAAACTGAATGTGGTGGCGGACTGCCTCTTGCGTGCGGTAGTGGCCCCAGTCTGCGTAGGGATAGATTATACAGCCATGGCCACAGAGCAGATTAGCGATACGGACGTGCGCGCGCTCCAGTCTGGATCAACAGGGTTAAGGCTGGAGAGCAGGGTACTGCAAGATGGCAGCCCCCCCCCCAAATCTGCAACGTCTTCACGGGATGCCCGCGCCCGGTGGTCCCAGTCACGTGGTGCTGCCGCGTGTTTGAGTCAGTTCACGCTTTGGCGCACCCAGGAGTGCGCGCGTCAGTCAAAATGGTGGGAGCGAAATTCGTGTGGCCAGGCCTGCGCAAACAAGTGAAAAGGTGGGCTGCAGCCTGCGTAGCGTGCCAACGAGCCAAAGTGCACAGACACACCGGCTAAAAGATTCGACCATGTTCACATGGACCTCGTGGGCCCCCTCCCACCATTGCAGGGGTACATGCACCTTCTGACAGTGGTGGACCGCACCACACGCTGGCCAGAAGCAGTCCCGCTGGCGGCAACCACGTCCGCGGACGTGGCACGTGCTTTTTTGACAACATGGGTGCCGTGTTTTGGAATCCCGTCGGACATCATGTCCGATAGGGGCCCTCAGTTTGTTTCCAAACTTTGGTCCGCGATGGCCCGCAGCCTGGGTGTTGCAATTCATCGCACAACCGAGTACAACCCACAGGCAAATGGGTTATGCGAGCGTTTTCACAGGTCACTGAAGGCAGCACTCAGGGCTTTGTTGACGGATGCAAATTGGGTGGACCGGTTGCTGTGGGTTTTATTGGGGTTGCGTTCCGCACCAAAAGAGGATTTGGAGGTTTCCCCGGCTGAGCTGTTTTTTTCCCCAGCCACTGCAGCTGCCCGGGGAATTCTTGCCAGATAATCCCGCACCAGACAGCTGCCCTTCTCAGCGTTTGCAGCGCAGTGCAGACACAGGCATGCTGCCGTGCCCAGCCCACCACTGTTTTCCACGTGCTTTTGTGCCATAAACTTTGAAGAACCTGGAGTTTGTGTTCGCCAGACACGATGCCCACCGCCCTCCATCACCCTATGATGGCCCGTTCAGAGTGTTGGAAACAGGGGACAAGCATTTTTTGCTAGACTTGGGGAGGCGTCGGGAGAAAATATGCATAGACAGACTTAAGCCCACCTCTGTAGTGGCGGATGAGCAAGTGCTGCTGGCCCAGGCCCCTCGGCGTGGAATACCCCCACTGAGAACTCCCCAGGCAAATGATTCACCAGGACAGCCACACGGGCAGAGCGAAGTCCCCCCCCCTCGCCTTGGCCCACCCGCAGTCAGACACACGTCCAGCAGCCCCCCACCGGCACAGAGACCCATATTACAGCAGATATGGGAGGAGACTGAAGCCCAAAAGACGTGCTGACTGAAACTCTGTCTGGGGGGGGTGATATGGCAATGCATATTGGTGATATGGCAATGTATATTGTAGAGGAGTCAGCAGACAGCGTCTCAGTCAGGATGCAGTGGTAAACATAAGAGAATAATAGGCAGGGACGTCATGGGGAGTTGGCAGGAAGAGGGAGCTGGGGGTTGAAGGGAAATGTATTGTGGAGTTGGATATCATGTAGTGTGATGTGAAATGTCATGCAGATGTGAGATGATCTGTGGAGTTCATAAGGAGAAACCTAGTTTGGCTGTTTCATTGCTTTTCTGTGTATGGATGATGTGAGAGTATTAATAAAGCTTCGTCTGTTTGTAAACTGGCCTCATCATTTCCCACACTCTCCACAGCGCAAACAATTTAAAACCTGGGGAAAATGGCTGCAAAGAAACGGAATATTTGGTCAATTAGGGGATCCCCTACCAAACAAAGCACTCAAAGCCGCATGTATAAATAGATTGCACAAGCAACAAGAACAGGCGACTGAAGAGGAGAAAAAGGCTGGTCTCCTTAGGAAGAGCAAGAAACGCAAGGCAAAGATCATTATACAAGATAGATTGGCATTAACACAACATAAAACCTTACCGGGTCTGCATTATCGCCCATGGGACTTCCCCCGCTACGGTGAGCTATTGCAAGATGGCGGGGGAGGAGGTCTTACTTTGGTCTTTAGGCACACAGCGGGAGGGAGGGGGGTTAATGTGACCGATGAACTATTTTGTTTTGTGAGTTTTAGATAAAAGTTACTGCAGTCTGGGTTGTTTTGTCTCTGTGTAATCTGCTCCGGTATGGAAGAAAAAAAAAGTGAGAATTCTCCGCGGAGGCGGAAGGAGCAGGTTGTAAAATTGTTGTTTGTGATTTTTTTTTGCATAAAAGGACTGATTATCCATCTTCTACCGCTTTTCCGGAGGTCCGGGTCGCGGAGGCAGCAGTTCAAGCAGAGAAGCCCAGACTTCCCTCTCCCCAGCCACCTGCTCCAGCTCTTCAGAGGGGATACCAAGGCGTTCCCAGACCAGCTGGGAGACATGGATGGATAAAAGGACTGATTAGTTAATTGTTATCCTTTTGAGAAGTGTTTAAAATTATAGGTATAAGAAAATAGTAGCTTTGAGCAAAAACAGTGGACTGGTGTGTTTTTACGGCAGTGTGTTTATCTATCTATATGTCCTTGGGTGAAAGAAACAGAGAGAACTTGGGGGAAAATATAGAAAAGGTTGTGTAGCTACTGATTTGTGTGTAAAAACTTGGTAAAAGGGAAGAGGGGAAAAAACAATCTATATATGGGTATTTTTGTAAAGTTTGGGGGTTTTACTTTTTCTTTCAGTCTAACTTTGTGGGCTTTCACTCTCATGCTGCGTACGTGATGAACTATTTACATATTTTTAAAGCCAATATTTTCATTACCTCCAGTATTTTTTCCTTTGGAAAATGAAAAATATTGAGATATTGTGGGAATGTGAGAATGACGAGACAGAGTTCTCTCTCGAGTCAGCTTTATTCACATCTCCAACATCACGAAGCAGAAAAAAAGAGAGCCACGCAGGGAACTCTCGTCCTTAAATAACAGGACTCTTACAGTTCACAAGTCACATGTCTCACCAACCACATTACATTATAATGACAGTAACAATGCATCCTCTCTCCATGATATCACCCCCACTGTCTACAATGCATCCCCTCTTTAATCCTTTAATTATACCCCATAGTCTCAAGCTTTGCATACCAAAGCTAACACTCTTGCAGCTTCCTGTAATCACCAAGGGAGCTCTGCCATTGTTCTGGTTTAAAATGTGAGTCCAAAAACAGGTCACATATGTGTGTCCACCACACAAAGCCCCCCAGCATTTTAGAACAAACAAGGGAATAACAACATGCATGCCGTGATAGTATCAATACACATCAGTCCACATGCTGTCTGGGCTTCAGTCTCCTGCCGTATCTGCTGTAGCTGGGGTTCGACGTCTCCGCAGTGCTGTCACGCTGGGGGTTTGCCGTCTGGGGGTGGAAACCTTTTGTCAGCACCTGTGGGAGTTCTGGGGAAACATTACTCTTTGAAGCCCTCCGCGGGGGTCTACCTCGCCGCGGGGCCTTCGCCAACAGCACTTGCTCACCTGCCACCACAAAAGCGGGTTTGAGTCTGTTTATGCCAACTTTCTCTTTCCTACCCCCCAAATCTAGCAAAAACTGCTTGTCCCCTGTTTCTAACACTGAAGGGTCCGTCATAAGGCGGTCACAGCTGGGTTCGATGCGCATCGTGTCTGACAAAAACAAACTCTGCGTTCTTCAAAGTTTTAGGCACAAAAACGCGTGGAAAACTGTGGTGCGCAGGGCCAGGCAGCGTGCTTGATTCAATGTTACTCCGCAACAGCTGAGACGGGGAGGCGTCTGGCGCAGGGTTATATGGGAGAAACTCCCCAGGTAGCCGGAGTGGCTGCGCAAACACGAGCTCCGCTGGGGAGGCTTCTAAGTCCTCTTTAGGCACAGAACGCAACCACAATAACACCCACGGTAACTTGTCTACCCAATTTGCACCCGTCAGTGACGCCCTGAGAGCTGCTTTCAATAACCTATGAAAACGTTTGCATAACCCGTTAGCCTGCGGATTGTACGCGGTTGTGCGGTGAATTGTGACACCCAGGCTGCGGGCCATTGTCGACCAAAGCTCGGACACAAATTGAGGGCCTCTGTCGGACGTAACGTCCGATGGAACGGCGAAGCGCGCCACCCAAGCTGTTAAAAATGCACGCGCAACCTCCTCGGCCGTGGTTGATGCCAGCGGGACCACTTCAGGCCAGCACGTGGTGTGGTCCACCATTGTGAGAAGGTGTGTGCACCCTTGTGACAGCGGGAGGGGGCCCATGAGGTCCACATGAACGTGATCGAACCTCTTGGCCAGAATGTGAAACGGCTCCAAAGGAGCCCTCGTGTGCCTGTGTACTTTGGCTTGTTGACATGCTGTGCAGGCTGCTGCCCACTCTTTAACTTGTTTGTGGAGGCTCGGCCACACAAATTTCTCTCCTACCATTTTGACTGACGCGCGCACTCCCGGGTGCGCCAAAGAATGAATCGAGTCAAAAACGCGGCGGCGCCACGCAGCTGGTACTACTGTACGCGGCCGTCCCGTAGAGACATCGCAGATTGGGGGGGGGCATACCGTCTTGCAGCACCCTGTTCTCCAGCCTTAACCCTGTTGGTCCAGACTGGAGCGCGCGCACATCCGCATCACTAACCTGCTCCGTGGCCATGGCTGCATAATCTATTCCTATGTTGACTGGGGCCGCTACGGCGCGCGAGAGGCAATCTGCAACTACATTGAGTTTGCCCGCTACATGCTGGATATCAGTGGTAAACTCTGATATCGCGGCCAGCTGTCTCTGCTGCCGGCCTGACCACGGTTCGGAAACCTTGGCCATCGCGAATGTTAGCGGTTTGTGGTCAAAGAACGCGGTGAAAGAGCGCCCTTCTAGCCAGAACTGAAAGTGGCGAATGGCCAAATGGAGAGCGAGCAGCTCCCTGTCGAACGCGCTGTATTTACGTTCGCTATCGCGCAAGGTCCTGCTGAAAAAGGCAAGGGGCTGCCAAACCCCGGCTACATGTTGCTCCACGACCGCCCCTATGGCCACCTCTGAAGCGTCAGTGGTGAGCGTTATGCTGGCCGTTGGGTCTGGGTGTGCCAACAGTGCAGCCTATGCCAAGGCTGCTTTCACCTCCGAGAACGCTTGGTCCCGCTCCGGGGACCACTCGACCTTATCTGCGGGTTTCTTTTTTTTTGAGCGCAGCATACAGCAGCTGCATGAGTTGCGCCGCGCGGGGGAGAAAACGGTTATAAAAATTCACCATTCCCAAAAACTCCTGCAACGCCCTGACCGTCTGCGGCCAGGGAAAATCTGCCACCGCGCGCACTTTGTCAGGAAGCGGGACTGCTCCTTTGGGGGAGACGCGGTGTCCTAAAAAATCGATCTGCGCCACCCCGAACTGACACTTCGCTGGGTTGATTATTAACCTGTGATCTCCCAACCTTTGGAAAACTGTGGTCAGGTGTTTTTCATGTTCGTCTTCGGATGCGCTGGCTACTAAAATATCGTCCAAGTAGACGAACACGAAAGGGAGATCGCGAAGCACCGCGTCCATCATGCGTTGGAACGTCTGAGCAGCCCCTTTAAGTCCGAATGGCATGCGTAAAAACTCGAATAGGCCAAATGGAGTTATTACCGCTGTTTTGGGTATGTCCTCAGCGCGCACTGGGACTTGGTGGTAACCGCGGACTAAGTCTATTTTAGAAAAAATGCGTGCTCTGGCGAGGTGAACGGAGAAATCTTGGATGTGCAGGATTGGGAAGCGGTCGTGCGCTGTAACGTTGTTTAACCTGCGGAAATCCCCGGAAGGTCGCCATGATCCGTTGGCTTTCGGGACCATGTGCAGCGGGGAAGCCCACGGACTGTTTGAAGATCTGATAATGCCCAACCTCTCCAGGTTGGCAAACTCCTCGCGCGCTATGCCCAGCTTAACTGCGTCCAAGCGCCGAGCTTTTGCAAAAACGGGCGGTCCGATAGTGGTAATAAAATGCTCCACCCCGTGCTTAGCGACTGTTGCCGAACATGTGGGGACCGTGAATGCTGGGAACTGAGTGAGCAGTGTGTGGAACTTACCGCTTGCAGCTGTGACGTTGGCTTGTGCTGTTGGCGGGGCCACTCGCGCTGTGCAGGGGATAGAATCAAAAGAAAGTGCATTAACCAGGGACCTGTTAGTGAGATCAACCAACAAACCATGTGAGCACAGAAAATCAGCCCCCAACATATTGAAATTTACTGCTGCTACAACAAAAGTCCACTCAAATGTACTGCCGTGTAGAGACAGAAGCAGAGTCTTCTCACCAAAGGTCTTAATCTCCGAGCCGTTCGCTGCTGTCACCCGGGGACCTCCGGAACCAGCTAGTCTGTCCACGTAGGAAGGTGTGATGAAACTCAACTGGGAGCCTGTGTCGACGAGGAACTGCCTCCCCGAGTGTGCGTCCGACAAGTAGAGCAGCTTGTTCTCCTCCCCGACGGCCGCTGCTACCGACCCCTGGTCTTGGCATTTCCCGAATGCCCGAACTGGCACGGTGGTACACATTTGCGTGCCCTCTCTGTGAAGCGGCGATGGTAGAAACAGAGGACGTCCGATCCACGTTCCCTGGCCCCTGCCTCCGCCGTCGTCGGTGAGTCTGGTACTGCTGCCTCTGGCCTCCTGCCGTCTCCGGTCGCCGCACTGAGCTCTGCTGCGGCGGCCGCAGCCGCGTGCCACTTGGTGGCGTTGACAATCCGCTGCGCTTCTCGGCCCAGCGCGCGGTAGTCCCGTTGGGCCAACAGTGGCGAACTGGTCAGGGTCGCTCTCGCTGCTGACGGTGTAGTCCTGAGGAAGAGGTGGGTGAAAATGAAGTGATCATCGTCAGAGTCTTTCAACCTCAACAACTTCTCCATCAGGTTCGTGGGCATGTCATTTTCCGACTCCGTCAGCGCCAGGAGCCTCTCTGCTCGCTCCTCCGCCGAGGGGGTGAATTGCTGGATGAGTGCAGCCTTCAACACGCCGTATTTGTCGCTGTCCGGCGGCTGATTGATCAGGCTCTCCACATGCTGGGCCGTGTTGTTGTCCAGCTTTGCGACTACGTGGTACAATTTTGTGGCGTCTACCGATATCCTCCGGAGGTTGAACTGCGCCTCAACCGCGTTGAACCAGGAGCATGGATTGTTCTGCCAGAAGTCCGGTAGCTGGACTGTAGCGGCATTCGCTTGGCTGGGGGCTCCTGACGAGGCTGGCCCAGAGGAATTCTCCTCTTGCATGATACGTCTTAGGGTCACTAGTGTGGGAATGTGAGAATGATGAGACAGAGTTCTCTCTCGAGTCAGCTTTATTCACATCTCCAACATCACGAAGCAGAAAAAAAAGAGCCACACAGGGAACTCTCGTCCTTAAATAACAGGACTCTTACAGTTCACAAGTCACATGTCTCACCAACCACATTACATTATAATGACAGTAACAATGCATCCTCTCTCCATGATATCACCCCCACTGTCTACAATGCATCCCCTCATTAATCCTTTAATTATACCCCACAGTCTCAAGCTTTGCATACCAAAGCTAACACTCTTGCAGCTTCCTGTAATCACCAAGGGAGCTCTGCCATTGTTCTGGTCTAAAATGTGAGTCCAAAAACAGGTCACGTATGTGTGTCCACCACAATATTGTTATTCAATTTTTGACATATCACTGACTTTTTTTTTCTCTTTGACTGAAGCATAACAGTGTACTTAACCACTTGCTCTCCGTTGTTCCGCGGGCGGGCAAGTATCTGTGTCCTAGGGCGCACGAGAGCGCACTCGTGCGCCCTCGGACGCATGACGCATGATAGAGATACTGATGGTGGTGATGTAGGTGGTGTGGCCTCCAAGTGCCACTGAAAAAAAAAGCTGCAGACACAGCGGCGAACAGATTAGTTCATCTGATTGACCTCTCATTCGACTAATAAGAGCCTTGAATTGGGTTTCTGAAACCTTGAAGAACCAATGAATGAAAACCTAGGAAGGAGGACCCGCCTACTGTGAATGCAGGAGCCAATTGAAGCACAGAAGTTCGGGCTGGGTGAAGAGAGATTTACTGTTGCAGCTGATGAAAAAAAAGGACGCTGGACTAACTTGCTACAGACCCAGCAGCATGGAGAACACCCACAAGTGGGACCTGCACTCATTCCAGCAGAATAGATGTTTAGGATTCTCTTCCATCATCATAGACCGACGGAGGCCGACGACAAAAGTCATAAATCATTCACCAAAACCGCAATAATGGAATTATGTTTTGACCGGGATCCATGAGCGGACCAGCGTCGCGTTCGTCTGACAATGGGGAAGAGAAGTTCGCCAGGACTCTGCTGCTGTGAAGAGGTAAGGTGTTATAAGCTAAATTTATTATTTATCCCTGAAAATTGTAATCAAAAAATGACTTTTGACCGATCGGTAAATTACAACTGTACGTCGCACGAAGTACGAAGTGCGTGCGCCGTGATAAATGGTTCATTTGCCGTATTCGGACCATGAACGCCCGTAGCGAGGTGGGCGGGGAAGCCGCTGTGACAGCGTTGCTGTGGAAACATGCAACGAGTGTAATCCGTCATGTAGCGAGGGCCGAACTCCGTCCTTTGTACCCCCCCCACACACACACACAGACACAGCCCTGAATGTGACCTTTCATTAGAGCCCAAAATGAAGATTCTACATTGAATTATTCAAAAGTTACAGAAGCTTTTCCAAACTGTGCCATTTGGCACAATTTGGCACAGTTCCAAAACGCCTGGGAACTACCTGAGAACAAAGCTGCGTAAAATATTCATTTTTTGTGGTATTGTTACCAAATTTGGATCTCAGCTTGATAACACTTGGTTCTACATTTCTGTTGCATTTTCCAGCCGGATTGGACAGCTGTGTGTTACTTGCAAGCATTTGTATGCAAAAAAACACCGTGGCCAAATTTATTTTCTTCAAGTTCAGTATGTTTAGATGACTGTAACTCAGTGGCTGGAGCACGTAGAGAGATTATGTTTTTTTGCCAAAAAATTCAAAGTGTTTTCTTTAAAATGAGACCAACCCCATGAAGATGCTGCAAAGGGTTGAAGAACAGCTTTCGATTTACTTTGGGCATGTTATTTTTTGGCATTTTTAGGAAAATTGCCCGGAGTGCAAGGGGTTAACAGGGAAAAAGGACCTCTTAGTTGACAAGCATTTTTTGAAGCTAAGTAGAACAAATGACATTGCAAATGACATAAAGCATAACACTTTAAATGACTCTGACTTTAAAAATGTAGTGTTCATATGACTTCACACTGCAGGATACAGCTGATGCCACTCACCACATAATGGTGTGACAATATCACATTTCAGAAATGTGACAGTAATAAGGAATGTGTTTTCCCGATGCTCAACCATGGCCGAGCTGGGCCTCGGGACTACAGTCCACCCCAAAATTTACCAAGGAATGTATAAAATGAGGCATTCCGTGTACAAAATTAAGCCAAATTGCAAAATGTCCACCTTTCCATTGACTGAAGGAGTGTGACACAACCTTTCACAAGGATTCACTTACACAAATTCAACCTGTGTTCAACTGAACTGATCTTACTTATCAATGCTAAATCATATCAAATCTGCACAGACAGCTATATTGCTTTTTCCTAAATGGAATTTGTAAATTAGTTCAAGAGACGTCACAAAAACGCGGTGCGATGGCGCAGTGGTTAGCACTGCGGCAGCACAGCAACTCACCCTTGGCCATGGGATCCCTGATTCGATCCCAGCCCCTGACCAACAGTGATCTGTGTGGAGTTTGCATGTTCTCCCCGTATCTGCGTGAGTTTACGCCGGAATTTCTCCGGTTTCCTCCCACATGCCAAAAACATGCAGGTTAGGTTAATTGGAGACTCTAAAGTGGCCCTAGGTGTGAATGTTTGTGAATGGTTAAGGGATAGCGCCGTACCATGGCTGCTTCATCCATCCAGGTGGATGCCCTCAATTTCCCCTCTGAAGATCAATAAAGTATACAAAATCAAAAAAAAAAAAGAAACCATGATTATTGAAACCTCATTTTGAAGGAGCTGTACTACTCACAAATTTTCATCTAAATTAACTATTTGTAACATATAAAAGTGGTACCACGCTTCCTTCTAGTAAACAGACACTACCCATCAAGCAAATACCCTGTAACTTTGCTGCATGTGCGTCTCCATGCATCAAAAGGGGGGTACCAAAGAAATTAAATAGCAAAAATAATTAGCAATCCTCAGAAAAATAGATAATACATTGTGGGCCTCAGGTTATTTCACACCTTAGACAGAGACAATGAATACACATGGGAGAACAATGTCCAAGTGGGTGAGAGGGGGTTGAATGAAGTGTAGTGTAGATGTCATGCTGTGTATGAGGAAGTGCCTTGAACCTTGTGAAGTGTGACTTGATAGAGAGAGAGGAATGCTTGATGTGACCAGCCAGTCTGTTCTTTGCTTGTGAGATGTGAGTGTGTAATAAATCGTCTGAAATGAATATGCCTCTTCATTTACACACTCCACACTGGTGACCCAAGACATATTATGGAACACGAGGCAAGAACCCCGGAGCCAGCCCGGTCGGGAAGCCCCAGAGACGCTGAAGCCAACCCGTAGACAGCCAGGACTGGAACCCCCAGCAACGCGTGTGCAGTTTCAGTCAAGCTACCAGATTTCTGGCAGCACAACCCGCGCTCTTGGTTCCACCACACCGAGGCCCAGTTCGCCCTCCGGGGAGTAACAGCAGACAACACCAAGTTCTACCATGTGGTAGCAGCGCTGGACTCCCGCACAGCCCAGCAGGTAGCGAGCCTGCTCGATCAGCCACCAGCCAGCAGCAAATATGAGGTGCTCAAAGCTGCGCTCATCCGGCGATACACACTCTCGGAATGTGAGAGAGCAGAGAGGCTCCTGGCGTGGACCAAGTTAGGAGATGGGTCAGCCGTAGACCTGATGGAGAAGATGCTGGCATTGACGGGCACGGGCGACGGGCACTTTCTGTTTGCCCACCTTTTCCTCTGGAACCTGCCAACAGAAGCAAGAGCGGTTCTGGCCAATTCGCCGTTGCTGGCCACGCGAGACTATCGTGCGCTAGCCCAGGAGGCAGACCGGATCATCCTCACCACCAGGGCAATCACAGTCAACGCGGCGGCAGCGGAGACCAGCAAGATAACCGGGAAGGCGAGGAGCCACCGACGGTAGCGGCAACGGGGGCCAAGGAGCACCAGAAAGACACGCTCTGCTTCTACTACCGCCGCTTCGGAGGGAACGCACGCAGATGTGCGCCACCGTGCCACTTCAAGCGCTCGGGAAATGGCAAGGCCGGCAGTCGGTAGCAGCTGCAACCGCCGCTGAAGAGAACAAGCTTCTCTACGTGACGGACTCGCGCTCGGGAAGACACTTCCTCGTCGACACCGGAGCCCAGAAGAGCGTCATCCTGCCGTCCTACGCTGACCGGCTGGCAGAACCTAGCGGCCCCAGAATGGTGGCAGTAAACGGCTCGGAGATAAAGACGTTCGGTGAAAGAACACTGACCTTATCCCTACATGGCCGCTCGTATGAGTGGACTTTTATCATAGCAGCACTGTGTTGCCCACTCCTGGGCGCTGATTTTCTGTGTGCACATGGTTTACTTGTGGATGTTGCTAACAGGCGCCTGGTTAATGCACTGTCCTTTGAATCTATCCCCTGTATAGCTCGAGAGACCTGGCCAACAGCACAAGCCAGCGTCACAACTCCAGGCGGTAAGTTCCACGCACTGCTCACTCAGTTCCCAGCAGTCACGGTCCCGACGTTTTCGGCGGCCATCGCTAAACACGGGGTGCTGATTTTCTGTGTGCACATGGTTTACTTGTGGATGTTGCTAACAGGCGCCTGGATAATGCACTGTCCTTTGAATCTATCCCCTGTATAGTTCGAGGGACCTGGCCAACAGCACAAGCCAGCGTCACAACTCCAGGCGGTAAGTTTCACACACTGCTCACTCAGTTCCCAGCACTCACGGTCCCGACGTTTTCGGTGGCCATCGCTAAACACGGGGTGGAGCACTTTATCACCACCACCGGGCCGCCCATTTTTGCAAGACCTCAGCGCTTGGACGCAGCTAAACTGGCCACAGCGCGCGAGGAGTTCACCAACCTGGAAAGGTTGGGCATCATCAGGCGATCAAACAGCCCATGGGCATCCCCGCTACACATGGTCGATAAGGCTGAGGGATCGTGGCAACCGTGTGGTGATTTACGAAGGTTGAACAACGGCACAGCACATCACCGCTACCCAATTCCCCACATACAGGATTTTTCCGTTCACCTCGCCGGGGCACGCGTTTTTTCTAAAATAGACCTGGTCCGCGGTTACCACCAGGTCCCAGTGCACGCGGAGGACGTACCCAAAACAGCGGTAATAACTCCATTTGGTTTATTCGAGTTCCTGCGAATGCCATTCGCGTTAAAAGGCGCAGCACAGACGTTCCAGCGCATGATGGATGCAGTGCTGCGTGACCTGCCGTTCGTGTTCGTCTACCTGGACGATATCCTGGTAGCCAGTACGTCTGAAGGCGAACATGGAACCCACCTCAGGACGGTTTTCCAGAGGTTGGAGGAGCACGGGTTGATGATCAACCCGGTGAAATGCCAGTTCGGCGTGACGGAGATTGATTTTTTGGGGCACCGCGTCTATCCAGAAGGAGCGATCCCGTTGCCCGACAAAGTGTGCGCCGTGGCAGATTTTCCCCGGCCTCAGACGGTCAGGGCACTGCAGGAATTTTGGGGGATGGTGAATTTTTATAACCGTTTCCTTCCCCGCGCGGCGCAGCTCATGCAACAATTGTACGCTGCGCTCAAGAGACAGAAACCCGCGGATGGAGTTGAATGGACCCCGGCGCGAGAGCGGGCGTTCTCGGAAGTTAAAGCAGCCCTGGCAAACGCTGCACTGCTGGCACATCCGGACCTGACGGCCCGGATAGCGCTCACCACCGACGCTTCAGACATGGCCATGGGGCGGTCGTGGAGCAGCGCGTCGCCGGGGCTTGGCAGCCGCTCGCATTTTTCAGCAGAACTTTGCACAACAGCGAACGTAAATACAGCGGGTTTGACAGAGAGTTGCTGGCTCTCCATCTGGCCATACACCACTTCCAGTTCTGGCTGGAAGGGTGCAGCTTCACCGCGTTCGTAGACCACAAGCCACTAACGTTCGCGATGGCCAAGGTTTCAGAACCGTGGTCGGGCCAGCAGCAGAGACAGCTGGTCGCGATCTCAGAGCTTACTACCGATATTCAGCATGTGTCGGGTAAACTGAATGTGGTGGCGGACTGCCTCTCGCGCGGCGTGGTGACCCCAGTCTACATGGGGATAGATTACGCAGCCATGGCCGCGGAGCAGATTAGCGATGCAGACATGCACGCGCTCCAGTCTGGACCAACAGGATTAAGGCTGGAGAGCAGGGTGCTGCAAGATGGCACCCCCCCCCCCCCAATCTGCGATGTCTCCATGGGACTCCTGTGTCCGGTAGTCCCGGTTGCGTGGCGCCGCCGCATGTTTGAGTCGGTTCACACTCTGGTGCACCCAGGAGTGCGTGCGTCTGTCAAAATGGTGGGAGATAAGTTAGTGTGGCCGAGCCTACGCAAACAAGTAAAAGAGTGGGCTGCAGCCTGTGTGGCGTGCCAACGAGCCAAGGTACAGAGGCACACGAAGGCTCCCTTGGAGCCGTTTCCGGTACCGGCTAAGAGGTTCGACCATGTGCACGTGGACCTCGTGGGCCCCCTCCCGCCATCACAGGGGTGCATGCACCTCCTGACAGTGGTGGACCACACCATGCGCTGTCCAGAAGCAGTCCCGCTGGCGGCAACCACGTCTGCGGACGTAGCATGCGCTTTTTTAACAACATGGGTGGCGCGTTTTGGAGTCCCTGCGGACATTACGTCCGACAGGGTCCCGCAATTTGTTTCCGACCTCTGGTCCGCGATGGCCCGCAGCCTGGGTGCTGCAATTCATCGCACAACCGCGTACAACCCACAGGCCAATGGTTTATGCGAGCGTTTTCATAGATCACTGAAAGCAGCACTCAGGGCTTCACTGACGGATGCAAATAGGGTGGACAGGCTGCCGTGGGTTTTATTGGGGTTGCGCTCTGCACCAAAAGAGAATTTGGAAGCTTCCCCGGCAGAGCTCGTTTTTGTGCAGCCCCTACGGCTGCCCGGGGAATTTCTACCGGACAATCCTGTGCCGGGCAGCTCCCCATCTCAGCTTTTGCAGCGTAGCGCAAACACAGGCACGCTGCCAGGCCCTGCCCACCACAGTTTTCCGCGTGCCTTCGTGCCTAAAACTTTGAAGAACGCAGAGTTCGTGTTCGTCAGACACGACGCCCACCGCCCTCCATTGCACCCACCCTATGATGGACCGTTCAGAGTGTTGGAAACAGGGGATAAGCATTTTGTGCTAGACTTGGGGGGTAGAAGGGAGAGAAATGGCATAGACAGACTCAAACCCGCCTTTGTAGTGGCGGATCAGCAAGTGCTGTTGGCGAGATCTCCTCGGCGTGGAAGACCCCCACGGAGACCTCCCCAGGGGAACGATTCATCAGAGTAGCCACACTGACAGAGTGACTCCCCCCCCCCCCACGGCTCACCTGCAGTCGGACACACTCCCAGCAGCCTCCCACCGGCACAGCAGCGCCACGGAGGCGGTAAACCCCAGTTACAGCAGATATGGGAGGAGACTGAAGCTGAAACAGCATGTGGACTGATGTTCTATTGTTCTATCTAAGATGCTGGGGGGGGGGGGGGTGAGCCTCAGGTTATTTCACACTTTAGACAGAGACAATGAATACACATGGGAGAACAATGCCTAAGTGGGTGAGAGGGGGTTGAATGAAGTGTAGTGTAGATGTCATGCTGTGTATGAGGAAGTGCCTTGAACCTTGTGAAGTGTGACTTGATATAGAGAGAGGAATGCTTGATGTGACCAGTCAATCTGTTCTTTGCTTGTGAGATGTGAGTGTGTAATAAATCGTCTGAAATGAATATGCCTCTTCATTTACACACTCCACAACATAAAAATCTCATTGAACTAAATAAGAGTGAAGGTAAAAATGTTTAGAAATCATTTACACACTTGTTGACTATACAAAGGCTTTACCCTACACTAATTTAAATATTGCTACTTGTTTATATTGTTTTAACTAAAGCAATATCAAGATTTAAAATGGCTGAAATGATTTACTTAGATAATGGAAATTGAATACACTTTGTAAATCAAATCATGTCACATTTCAGTGCACTTCCTAAATTATTAGTACCAAACATTTACCTAGGAAACCACTTAGCTTACCATCAATAATTTACAAGATTAGTATAATATTCAAAAAAGAAAATAGGGAGATTGTGAATGACAAACCCTATTATTAAAACCATTTAACTTAGGTGATGAGGAAGGGTTTCTGGGTGATTATATGTGTTACACCACTCCAGGACAACTTGGTGTAGAAAAACGAGTTCTTTATTTACCTCGAAAAGGTTAATGCAGCACACATACAGAGCACACGTTTGTGTCTTCTTCAGTAGCTCGAACACAGAGAACCCCAACAAAAAAAACACTTGACCCATGACCTCAGTTCAAGGCAAAGGAACAATCTGCAGCACTACCGCCACCTATTGATGCAGATGTATAACTACATTACAAAATAGACACTAGGAAAACAGAATCATTAATAAATTCAGGCAATGTTTTTTTACTTATTTAGCACAACACTAACTCAAGTGCTACATATGCAAAGCATGACAACTGACAGCGATGTCATCCATACTGCCCTTCCCAGGAGGGACCATGTGATGAAGGAACCATAGGTGCACCCATCTCTTGAGCAAACCAAGGGATCCGGTCATCAAAGGAAACTGGACAAAAACTCCCTGGCAAGGACAGCACAAAGGTTATCCTGCTGACCTAAACATCTGCGGAAAACGAAGGACGTGGCACTTGGGTGCATCTAACATTTTACCCCACCTGAAACCCTCAACAAGACTGTTTTACATATATATATATTCAGTATATACTGTATATATATATATATATATATATATATATATATTAATTACACTTATTTGGGAAAAAAATAGGAAATGGGAATAGGAAATACTGTAGGAAAAACAACAAATGACTGCCTGTTTCTCTATGCAAGTGTCAGCTGATGACTTGGCATCCAGTAACAACCTCTGCTAATAGAGAAGCAGGCTGTTTGTTTATCATGACAGGGGGAAAAAATAATCTGAAGGAAAGGTGTGGTCAGTGTTGTTATCTTATCATCCTCATCATCCTCTAGTAATACTTAATATTGATTATTAAGTTGTTCCACAGTGTGGACACACTGTGTATGGTGCGGATGGGACACTGTTGACTTCGACTGGGGACATCGTTGGGCGGTGGAAGGAATACTTCGAGGATCTCCTCAATCCCACTGATACGCCTTCCACAGTGGAAGCAGGGTTTGAGGACGAGGGGGATGACACGCCTATCACAGGGGCTGAGGTCGCCAAGGTGGTTAAAAATCTCCTTGGTGGCCGGGCCCCGGGGGTGGACGAGATTCGCCCTGAGTACCTCAAGGCCCTAGATGTTGTTGGGTTGTCATGGTTGACACGCCTCTGCAACATTGCGCGGAGGTCGGGGGCAGTGCCTTTGGCATGGCAAACCGGGGTGGTGGTTCCTCTCTTTAAAAAAGGGGACCGAAGGGTCTGCTCCAACTTTAGAGGGATCACACTCCTCAGCGTCCCTGGGAAGGTCTATGCCAAGGTACTGGAGAGGAGAGTCCGGCCGTTGGTCGAACCTCGGATTCAGGAGGAGCAATGTGGTTTTCGTCCTGGCCGTAGCACATCGGACCAGCTCTTTACCCTCTCGAGAATTCTTCAGGGTTCGTGGGAGTTTGCCCAACCAGTTTACATGTGTTTTGTGGACTTGGAGAAGGCATTTGACCACGTCCCTCGTGGATTTTTGTGGGGGATGCTTCGGGAGTATGGGGTATCAGGCTTGTTGTTACGAGCTATTCGGTCTCTGTACAACCGTTGTGAGAGTTTGGTTCGTATTGCCAACACGCGGTCGGAGTCATTCCCAGTGAGAGTTGGACTCCGCCAGGGCTGCCCTTTGTCACCGATCCTGTTCATAATTTTTATGGACAGGATTTCTAGGCACAGCCAGGGAATGGAGGGTGTCATGCTTGGTGATCACAGGATCTCATCTCTGTTGTTTGCAGATGATGTTGACCTGTTGGCTTCATCCAGCAAGGACCTACAGCTCTTGCTGGGACGGTTTGCCACTGAGTGTGAAGCGGCTGGGATGAAAATCAGCACCTCCAAGTCCGAGTCCATGGTCCTCAGCCGGAAAAAGGTGGATTGTCCTCTACGGGTTGGGGACAGGCTCCTGCCCCAAGTGGAGGAGTTTAAGTATCTTGGGGTCTTGTTCACGAGTGAGGGGAGAATGGAGCGAGAGATCGACAGACGGATTGGAGCAGCATCTGCAGTGATGCGGACGTTGTACCGGTCTGTTGTGGTGAAGAGGGAGCTTAGTTCTAAGGCAAAGCTGTCGATTTACCAGTCAATCTACGTTCCTACTCTCACCTATGGTCACAAGCTTTGGGTAATGACCGAAAGAACGAGATCGCGGATACAAGCGGCTGAAATGAGCTTTCTCCGTAGGATTGCTGGACTCACCCTCAGAGATAGGGTGAGGAGCTCAGTCATCCGGGAGAGGCTCAGAGTAGAACCGCTGCTCCTCCACATTGAAAGGAGTCAGTTGAGGTGGTATGGGCATCTGATTAGGATGCCTCCTGGACGCCTCCCACTTGAGGTGTTTCAGGCACGTCCCACTGGGAGGAGACCCCGGGGCAGACCCAGGACTCGGTGGAGAGACTATGTCTCCCAGCTGGTCTGGGAACGCCTTGGTATCCCCTCTGAAGAGCTGGAGCAGGTGGCTGGGGAGAGGGAAGTCTGGGCTTCTCTGCTTGAACTGCTGCCTCCGCGACCCGGACCTCCAGAAAAGCGGTAGAAGATGGATGGATGGAAGTTGTTCCATTGCTTTAACATTGTAGAAAATGTTTGCTCCTTAATAACACTAACAGTTAGGCAAAATATCTGTATTGCTAAAAAAAAAAAAAAAAAAAATGCAGCTACTACAGTCTGGTTTTTTTTTATATACAGAAATAACATAGCAAACGTCATTTTGAATCACACACACACCAGGTCGGGGAACAGGGAGATGCTGAAGTCCGTACAGAGGGAGCTGAGGACAAAGATCAGAGAAGGCAAGGACAGCTTCAGGAAGAAGATGGAGGACAAGCTGCAACAGAGCGACATCAGCGGGGTCTGGAGAAACCTTAAAACCATCTCTGGGCTCCAGAATACCTCCCCCCAGGCCACCGGGGAAGGGGGGGGGCAGGGAGTGTGCGAACAATCTGAATCTGTTTTTCAATAGGTTTGACCAACCGCCCTCCCCCCTGACTGCACAACAACCACTGCTGCCTCTAAAGACATCAAGTCCTGCTGCCCACTCCCCAAACACCCCCCCCCACTCCCAATACACAGCCCCCCAACCTGACCCTCACTAAGACCCAGGTGAGGACGGAGCTGAGGAAGATCAAGGCGAGGAAGGCATCGGGACCAGAAGGCATCAGCGCAAAGCTCCTCAAGTCCTGTGCAGACCAGCTGTGTGGGATTGTGGAGTACATCTTCAATCTGAGCCTGAAGCTGGAGAGGGTACCACAGCTGTGGAAAACATCTTGTGTGGTACCTATACCAAAGACTTCCCACCTCAAAGATCTGAACAGCTACAGACCAATGGCCTTGACGTCCCACATGATGAAGACCCTGGAGAGACTGCTCCTTGCTCACCTCCGCCCCCTGGTGGGACCAGCAATGGATCCACTCCAGTTCACCTACCAGCATGGCATTGGGGTGGAGGATGCGGTGATCTTCCTCCTTCATCGTTCTCTGTCCCACCTGGAGAAGCCCGGGAATGCGGTGAGGATCATGTTCTTTGACTTCTCCAGTGCTTTCAACACCATCCAACCGACGATCTTGAAGGACAAGCTGCTGTGCGCAGGGGTGGACCAGCACCTGTCATCATGGATCCTGGACTACCTCACAAACCGGCCTCAGTTTGTGAGAACCCGGGACTGTGTGTCCGACACGATCATCGGTAGCACGGGGACCCCCCAGGGAACGGTTTTGGCTCCCATCCTGTTCACCCTTTATACTGCGGACTTCTCACACAACACAACACACTGCCATCTACAGAAGTTCTCTGATGACTCTGCGATCATTGGCCTCATCTCCAACGGAGATGAAACTGAGTACAGAGGGCTTATCCAGGACTTCGTGGACTGGTGCCATCGGAACTGCCTCCAAATCAACGCAAGGAAAACTAAGGAGCTGGTGGTGGACTGCCGCAGGCAAGGACAACCCCTCACAGCACCAGTAAATATACAGGGAACAGACATCGAGATGGTGACATCCTACAAGTACCTGGGTGTTCATCTGAACAATAAACTAGACTGGTCACACAATACTGACACACTTTATAAGAAGGGACAGCGCAGGCTGTTCCTACTGAGAAGACTCAGGTCTTTTGGTTTACAAGGGGCGCTGCTGAAGACATTCTATGACACAGTGGTGGCATCAGCCATCACTTTTGGAGTGGTCTGCTGGGGCAGTGGCATTACAGCAGCCGATAGGAAGAGACTGAACAAACTGATCAAGAAAGCTAGCTCTGTCCTGGGGCAGCGCCTTGACCCAGTGGAGCAGATAGGAGAGAGGGATGAGAGGAAGAGAGAAGGATGGTGGCTAAACTGTCATCTCTGCTGGAGTCCGAGTTCCACCCTATGCAGGACATACTGAATGCACTGAGGAGCTCATTTTGCAGCAGACTACATCATCCTAGGTGCACAACCGAGAGGTTTCGCAGGTCCTTCCTACCTACGGCTGTCAGACTGTACAACCTAAGCAGGGCTGCTCGCAGAGATAGCAAAAAGATGTGACAACCTAATAGTTTTGAATGCAAAAAACGCAATAGACTTACACAATGGTCCCCTCCGGTATACAACTAGGAAAATACCGGTTGCTATGGAGGGTGAGAATATGTATGGGCACATAATCATACCATGTAGGATAACTAAGTAGACGGTTGTGCTGTTTCATTCCATCTAGCTACAATGCTCCACACTGTGTGTTTATATATTTACATATTTATTCCATCTAGCTACAATGCTCCGCACTGTGTGTTTATATTGTGGGAATGTGGGAATGACGAGACAGGTTCCTCTCAAGTCAGGTTTATTCACATTCACCAACATCTCAAAGAAGCAAGAGAGCATTACAGGGAACTCTCGTCCATAAATACCAGGACTCTCACAGTTCACAAGTCACATGCATCACAGATCACATTGCATTATAATTGCCAGTAACAATGCATCCCCTCTCTCTATCACCCCCACTGTCTACACTGCATCTCCTCCTTAATCCTTTAATAACACCCCCAGTCTCAAGCCTTGCATACCAAAGCTAACATCCTTGCAGCTTCCTGAACCTCCAAGGAAGCTCTGCCTTTGTTCTGATCTAAAATGTGAGGCCTTACATCAGTCACAAAGTAGGTCACATATGTGTGGCCACCACACCAGCCCCCCCCAAACATTTTAGAACAAACAAGTGAATAACAACACGCATGCCGTGATAGAATCAATACACATCAGTCCGCATGCTGTCCAGGCTTCAGTCTCCTGCCGTATCTGCTGTAGCTGGGATTCAACGTCTCTGCGGCGCTGTCACGCTGGGGGTTTGCCGTCTGGGGGTGGAAACCTTTTGTCAGTCCCTGCGGGTGTTCTGGGGAAACATTACTCTGTGAAGCCGCCCGTGGGGGTCTACCTCGCCGCGGGGCCCTTTCCAACAGCACTTGCTCATCTGCCACCACAAAAGCGGGTTTGAGTTCTCTTTCCTACCCCCCAAATCTAGCAAAAACTGCTTGTCCCCTGTTTCCAACACTCTGAACGGTCTGTCATAAGGCGGTCGCAGTGGGGTTCGATGCGCATCGTGTCTGACAAAAACAAACTCTGCGTTCTTCAAAGCTTTAGGCACAAAAATGCGCGGAAAACTGTGGTGCACGGGGCTGGGCAGCGTGCTTGATTCTATGTTACTCCGCAACAGCTGAGAAGGGGAGGTGTCTGGTGCAGGGTTATCTGGGAGAAACTCCCCAGGCAGCCGAAGTGGCTGCGCAAACACGAGCTCCGCTGGGGAGGCTTCTAAGTCCTCTTTAGGTGCAGAACGCAACCCCAATAACACCCACAGTAACTTGTCTACCCAATTTGCACCCGTCAGTGACGCTCTGAGAGCTGCTTTCAATGACCTATGAAAACGTTCGCATAACCCGTTAGCCTGCGGATTGTACGCGATTGTGCGGTGAATTGTGACACCCAGGCTGCGGGCCATTGTCGACCAAAGTTTGGACACAAATTGAGGGCCTCTGTCGGACGTAATGTCCGACGGAACTCCGAAACGCGCCACCCAAGCTGTTAAAAACGTGCGCGCTACCTCCTCGGCCGTGGTTGATGCCAGCGGGACCACTTCAGGCCAGCGCATGGTGCGGTCCACCACTGTCAGAAGGTGTGTGCACCCCTGTGACGGCGGGAGGGGTCCCACGATGTCCACATGAACGTGATCGAACCTCTTGGCCGGAATGTGAAACGGCTCCAAAGGAGCTCTCGTGTGCCTGTGTACTTTGGCCCATTGACACGCCGTGCAGGATGCTGCCCACTCTTTAACTTGTTTGCGAAGACTCGGCCACACAAATTTCTCTCCTATCATTTTGACCGACGCGCGCACTCCCGGTTGCGCCAAAGCATGAATCGAGTCCAAAACGCGGCGGCGCCACGCGGCCGGTACTACTGGACGTGGCCGTCCAGTGGAGACATCGCAGATTGGGGGGGCATACCGTCTTGCAGTACCCTGTTCTCCAGCCTTAACCCTGTTGGTCCAGACTGGAGCGCGCGCACGTCTGCGTCACTAACCTGCTCCGCGGCCACGGCTGCGTAATCTATTCCTACGCTGACTGGTGCCGCCACGGCGCGTGAGAGGCAATCTGCCACTACATTCAGTTTACCCACTACATGCTGAATATCAGTGGTAAACTCTGAGATCGCAGCCAGCTGTCTCTGCTGCCGGCCTGACCACGGTTCGGAAACCTTGGCCTTCGCGAATGTTAGCGGCTTGTGGTCAACGAACGCGGTGAAACGGCATCCCTCCAGCCAGAACTGAAAGTGGTGGATGGCCAAATGGAGAGCCAGTAGCTCCCTGTCGAACGCGCTGTATTTTCGTTCGTTATCGCGCAAGGTCCTGCTGAAAAAGGCGAGGGGCTGCCAAACCCCGGCTACATGCTGCTCCACGACTGCCCCTATGGCCACATCAGAAGTGAGCGCTATGCGGGCCGTTGGGTCTGGGTGCGCCAACAACGTAGCCTTTGCCAAGGCTGCTTTAACCTCCGAGAATGCTTGGTCCCGCTCCAGGGACCACTCGACCTTATTCGCGGGTTCTTGTTTTTTGAGCGCGGCATACAGCGGCTGCATGAGTTCCGCCGCACGGGGGAGAAAACGGTTATAAAAATTCACCATTCCCAAAAACTCCTGTAACGCCCTGACCGTCTGCGGCCGAGGAAAATCTGCTACCACGCGCACTTTTTCAGGAAGTGGAACCGCTCCTTCGGGGGAGAAGCGGTGTCCTAAAAAGTCTATCTGCGCCACCCCAAACTGACACTTCGCTGGGTTGATTATTAACCCGTGATCTCCCAACCTCTGGAAAACTGTCGCCAGGTGATTTTCGTGTTCGTCTTCAGACGCGCTGGCTACCAAAATATCGTCCAAGTAGACGAACACGAAAGGGAGATCGCGAAGCACCGCGTCCATCATGCGTTGGAACGTCTGTGCAGCCCCTTTGAGCCCGAATGGCATGTACAAAAACTCGAATAGGCCAAATGGAGTTATTACCGCTGTTTTGGGTATGTCCTCAGTGCGCACTGGAACTTGGTGGTACCCGCGGACCAAATCTATCTTTGAAAAAACGCGAGCCCCTGCCAAATGAACGGAAAAATCTTGGATATGCAGGATTGGGTAGCGGTCGTGTGCTGTAGCGTTGTTTAACCTGTGGAATTCCCCGCAAGGTCGCCATGAGCCGTCAGCCTTCGGGACCATGTGCAGCGGGGAAGCTCAAGGGCTATTTGAACGCCTGAACTCCTCGCGCACTATGGCTAGTTTAGCTGCGTCCAAGCGGCGAGCTTTTGCAAAAACGGGCGGTCCGGCAGTGGTAATAAAATGTTCCACCCAGTGTTTAGCGACAGTTGCCAAAAATGTGGGGACCGTGAGTGCTGGGAACTGAGTGAGCAGTGTGAGGAACTTACCGCTTGCAGCTGTGACGTTGGCTTGTGCTCTTGGCGGGGCCCACTCGCGCTGTACAGGGGATAGAATCAAGAGAAAATGCATTAACCAGGCACCTGTTAGCGAGATCAACCAACAAACCATGTGAGCACAAAAAATCAGCCCCCAACATATTGAAATTCACTGCTGCTATAATAAAAGTCCACTCAAATGTACGGCCGTGTAGAGACAGAAGCAGAGTCTTCTCACCAAAGGTCTTAATCTCCGAGCCGTTCGCTGCTGCCACCCGGGGACCTTTGGAACTTGTTAGCCTGTCCGCGTAGGAAGGTGTGATGAAACTCAACTGGGAGCCTGTGTCCATGAGGAATTGTCTCCCCGAGCGTGCGTCCAACAAGTAGAGCAGCTTGTTCTCCTCCCCGAGGGCTGCGGCTGCTACCGACCCCCGGTCCTGGCGTTTCCCAAACGTTTGAACTGGCACGGTGGCACACATTTGCGTGCCCTCTCTGCGAAGCGGCGATGGTAGAAACAAAGGACGTCTGATCCGCGTTCCCTGGTCCCTTCCGCCGCCGTCGTCGGTGCGTCTGGCACTGCTGCCCCTGGCCCCCTGCCATCTCCGGTTGTCGCGCAGAATTCCGCTGCGGCGGCCACGGCCGAGCGCTGTTTGCAGGCATTGACAATTCGCTGCGCCTCCCAGCCCAGCGCGCGGTATTCCCGTTGGGCCAACAGTGGCGAACTGGCCAGGGTCGCTCTCGCCGCTGACGGTAGGGTCCTGAGGAAGAGGTCGGTGAAAATAAAGTGGTCGTCGTCAGAGCCTTTTAACCTCAACAACTTCTCCATAAGGTTCGCGGGCATGTCATCTTCCAACTCCGTCAGCGCCAGGAGCCGCTCTGCTCGCTCCTCCACCGAGGGGGTGAAGTGCTGGATGAGTGCAGCCTTCAACGTGCTGTATTTGTCACTGTCCGGCGGCTGGTCGATCAGGCTCTCCACATGCTGGGCCGTGTGGTTGTCCAGTTTTGAGACCACATGGTAGAGTTTTGTGTTGTCTACCGATACCCCCCGGAGGTTGAACTGCGCCTCAACCGCATGGAACCAGGAGCGCGGATTGTTTTGCCAAAAGTCCGGTAGCTGAACCGTAGTGGCATTCGCTTGGCTGGGGGCTCCTGATGAGGCTGGCCCGGGAGAAGTCTCCTCTCACTGCATGCTACGTCTTGGGTCACCAGTGTGGGAATGTGGGAATGACGAGAGGTTCCTCTCAAGTCAGGTTTATTTACATTCACCAACATCTCAAAGAAGCAAGAGAGCATTACAGGGAACTCTCGTCCTTAAATACCAGGACTCTCACAGTTCACAAGTCACATGCATCACAGATCACATTGCATTATAATTGCCAGTAACAATGCATCCCCTCTCTCTGATATCACCCCCACTGTCTACACTGCATCTCCTCTTTAATCCTTTAATAACACCCCCACAGTCTCAAGCCTTGCATACCAAAGCTAACATCCTTGCAGCTTCCTGTTATCTCCAAGGAAGCTCTGTCTTTGTTCTGATTTAAAATGTGAGGCCTTACATCAGTCACAAAGTAGGTCACATATGTGTGGCCACCACAATATATATATTTATATATTTACTCCATCTAGCAACAATGCTACACACTGTTTATATATTTACATATTTATTCCATCTAGCTACAATGCTCCGCACTGTGTTTATATATTTACATATTTATTCCATCTAGCTACAATACTCCGCACTGTGTTTATATACTCATATATTTATTCCATCTAGCTACAATGCTCCGCACTGTGTTTATATATTTATATATCTATCCCATCTAGCTACAATGCTCCGCACTGTGTGTCTATATATAAATATTTATATGTACAGTGGGGCAAAAAAGTATTTAGTCAGCCACCAATTGTGCAAGTTCTCCCACTTAGAAAATGAGAGAGGTCTCCAATTTTCATCATAGGTATACCTCAACTATGAGAGACAAAATGAGAAAAGAAAATCCAGAAAATCACAATGAAGGATTTTTAATGAATGAATTGGTAAATTCCTCGGTAAAATAAGTATTTGGTCAATAACAAAAGTTCATCTCAGTACTTTGTTATATACCCTTTGTTGGCAATGACAGAGGTCAAACGTTTTCTGTAAGTCTTCACAAGGTTTTCACACACTGTTGCTGGTATTTTGGCCCATTCCTCCATGCAGATCTCCTCTAGAGCAGTGATGTTTTGGGGCTATCGCTGGGCAACACGGACTTGCAACTCCCTCCAAAGATTTTCTATGGGGTTGAGATCTGGAGACTGGCTAGGCCACTCCAGGACCTTGAAATGCTTCTTACGAAGCCACTCCTTCATTGCCCGGGCGGTGTGTTTGGGATCATTGTCATGCTGAAAGACCCAGCCACGTTTCATCTTCAATGCCCTTGCTGATGGAAGGAGGTTTTCACTCAAAATCTCACAATACATGGCCCCATTCATTCTTTCCTTTACACGGATCAGTCGTCCTGGTCCCTTTGCAGAAAACAGCCCCAAAGCATGATGTTTCCACCCCCATGCTTCACAGTAGGTATGGTGTTCTTTTTCCTCCAAACACGACAAGTTGAGTTTTTACCAAAAAGTTCTATTTTGGTTTCATCTGACCATATGACGTTCTCCCAATCCTCTTCTGGATCATCCAAATGCTCTCTAGCAAACTTCAGACGGGCCTAGATGTGTACTGGCTTAAGCAGGGGGACACGTCTGACACTCCAGGATTTGAGTCCCTGGCGGCGTAGTGTGTTACTGATGGTAGCCTTTGTTACTTCGGTCCCAGCTCTCTGCAGGTCATTCACTAGGTCCCCCCATGTGGTTCTGGGATTTTTGCTCACCGTTCTTGTGATCATTTTGACCCTACAGGGTGAGATCTTGCGTAGAGCCCCAGATCGAGGGAGATTATCAGTGGTCTTGTATGTCTTCCATTTTCTAATAATTGCTCCCACAGTTGATTTCTTCACACCAAGCTGCTTACCTATTGCAGATTCAGTCTTCCCAGCCTGGTGCAGGTCTACAATTTTGTTTCTGGTGTCCTTTGACAGCTCTTTGGTCTTGGCCATAGTGGAGTTTGGAGTCTGACTGTTTGAGGTTGTGGACAGGTGTCTTTTATACGGATAACGAGTTCAAACAGGTGCCATTAATACAGGTAATGAGTGGAGGACAGAGGAGCCTCTTAAAGAAGTTGTTACAGGTCTGTGAGAGCCAGAAATCTTGCTTGTTTGTAGGTGACCAAATACTTATTTTACCGAGGAATTTACCAATTAATTCATTAAAAATCCTTCAATGTGATTTTCTGGATTTTTTTTTTCTCATTTTGTCTCTCATAGTTGAGGTATACCTATGATGAAAATTGGAGACCTCTCTCATCTTTTAAATGGGAGAATTTGCACACTTGGTGGCTGACTAAATACTTTTTTGTCCCAATGTACATATGTATGCTTGCTGCTCTTGTTTTTTCTCTTACCTTCTGATTGTTGCTCTGAGTGTTGCTATCCCTGTGCTGTTGCAATCCTGGAATTTCCCCATTGTGGGACGAATAAAGGCTTATCTTATCTTACCTGACAACACATCACTCCACTGATTAGAAATATGATGACATTCCTTACTCTGTGAATGCAAGGTTAATTTCATCAGGGAACTCCTCTTTTTGAAGTGGGGATGTCTTTTCAACAGTTTAACACTCGCTGAGTATGCAACAGCTTACAGTGCGTCTCTCCCCTGTACTGCTACCCTGCTTGACCAACGAAGCGAGCAAGTGTTATACCAAGGATCTATATTGTCAAAGGTCATTGAGTCATTGAGCGTATTCGCATCTGGCTGGACATTGGGGAGATCTGTGTACCCCGTTTTGACAACTGACCGTACCCTCATGTCGGCAGGGCAGGTGGGCAGGGTGAGAGAAATGCTTTTCTACCACATGATGCCATTCATGAAGCATGAATACAATTTCAGATGAAAAGTACAGGAGTGAGGTCTTGTTCATTGTTTCTTTGAGTGAGAGTGGAAACAAAATACCTTAGGAATGAAAACACTTAATTGTAGACTACAATTATTTACAAAATTATGACAAAGGATAGAATGGTCCTTGATTGACTAAACACCACCCGTAGGGGTGTAGGCTCTATTATAGATTATTGTATTACCTCTATCCATGAAAATGATACAAATGATCATATTAATACCTCAGATACTCATAGAAATTAGCGTTTCTCTTGTGTGAGTCCTTAATATGATGATGAGGATGGTGAGAGGGGCAATACTGGCCTGAGGATGTTTTTGAAGGTTGCAATATAATTTAAGGCCGTTTTTGAGGCTGTTTCATATTATTTTCTGTGTTCTTATTTGACACTGTCTGAGATTACTTTTGGTCACATCCCACATATTCACTTTTGATATATTCTATGCAGGTTTTTAACTTGCAAAGACATATAACAGCATGTAAATTCTTACATATATCCTTATATTAATTCAATCAGGACCATGTGTTTATTGATGCCTTAGGATAATTCAGGAACATACCGAATGAGTACAAACTGGTTGATGAGGTGGCAGCGGGATTTGAATCCTTCCCTATTTTTAGTGCCATATTTCCCCATCACGGTTAATAAGAATCAGTCCGCCAAGGTCTCCGCCTTTTGGCCGCCATCTAATCCACATAGCACCGGACCCCCATGATCCCTCCTGCAGGTGGTGAGCCCACTGGAGGGCGGACTCATGTAACTCCTTCGGGCTGAGCCCGGCCGGATCCCATGGGTGGGAACCCGGCCACCAGACGCTAGCCATCGAGCCCCTCCCCCAGGCCTGGCTCCAGGGTGGGGCCCCGGTAACCCCATACCGGGCGGGGTACACTGAATCCTTGATATACAATTTATCATGAGAGTCTGTTGGATCATTTTTAGTCTGGCCCTTCACCCAGGACCAGTTTGTCTTGGGTGACCCTATCAGAGGCAAATTGCCCCGGACAACATAGCTCCTGGGATCACTGGGGCACGCAAACCCCCCCACCACAATAAGGTGACGATCCATGAGGGAAGACGATCCATGAGGGGAGTGTGGAGAGTGTGGGAAATGATGAGGCAGGTTTATGAACAGACAAAGTTTATTAACACTTTCTAATCAGTCATACACAGAAAAGCATGAAAGCATTCAGGCACGGTTCTCCTTTATATCCCCACCACTCATCTCACATCTGTGTGACATTCCACATCACACTGCATGACATCCAACATCACAATACATTCACCCTTAAACCCCTCTCTTCAAAAAAGGGGACCGGAGGGTGTGTTCCAACTTTAGAGGGATCACACTCCTCAGCCTCCCTGGGAAGGTCTATGCCAAGGTACTGGAGAGGAGAGTCCGGAGGCTGGTCGAACCTCGGATTCAGGAGGAGCAATGTGGTTTTCGTCTTGGCCGTGGCACATCGGACCAGCTCTTTACCCTCTTGAGAATTCTTCAGGGTTCGTGGGAGTTTGCCCAACCAGTTTACATGTGTTTTGTGGACTTGGAGAAGGCATATGACAGCGTCCCTCGTGGATTTTTGTGGGGGGTGCTTCGGGAGTATGGGGTATTGGGCTTGTTGTTACGAGCTATTCGGTCTCTGTACGACCGTTATGAGAGTTTGGTTTCGTATTGCCAACACTCGGTCGGATTCATTCCCAGTGAGAGTTGGACTCCGCCAGGGCTGCTCTTTGTCACCGATCCTGTTAATAATTTTTATGGACAGGATTTCTAGGCGCAGCCAGGGAATGGAGGATGTCATGCTTGGTGACCACAGGATCTCATCTCTGCTGTTTGCAGATGATGTTGTCCTGTTGGCTTCATCCAGCAATGACCTACAGCTCTTGCTGGGATGGTTTTCCGCTGAGTGTGAAGCGGCTGGGATGAGAATCAGTACCTCCAAGTCCGAGTCCATGGTCCTCAGCTGGAAAAGGTGGATTGTCCTCTCTGGGCTGGGGACAGGCTCCTGCCCCAAGTGGAGGAGTTTAAGTATCTTATCTTGGGGTCTTGCTCACGAGTGAGGGGAAAATGGAGCGAGAGATCGATAGACGGATTATTAGATTAGATTAGATTCAACTTTATTGTCATTACACATGTATGAATACAAGGTAACGAAACAACAGTTTAGCATCCAATCAGAAGTGCAAAGGACAGCAGTGCAGTATATACGGTAATTAACAGTATGTGCAATTTAAGCAAATATATGCAGCAGTGCAGAAAGTTAAGAGTACTGTTATGTGCAAATAATGTGCAATAAGTTAGATGTAGTTATGTAGTTATGCAGTTATGTACAGGTGAGGATGGTAAGAGATGATGGTAAGAGAGTCAGCGGGGAACTAAGTTCAATAACGTGACAGCTGTTGGAAAGAAACTGTTCCTAAACCTGCTGGTTCTAGTCCAAAGGCTTCTGAAACGTCTTCTGGAGGGGAGAAGCTGGAACAGTCCATGAGCAGGATGGTTGGAGTCCCTAAGAATGCTGCGTGCCCGGCGCAGACATCTTTTCCTGTAGACGTCCTCTATAACTGGAAGTGGAGTCCCTGTGATGCGTTGTGGGCATCTGATTAGGATGCCTCCTGGACGCCTCCCACTTGAGGTGTTTCAGGCACGTCCCACTGGGAGGAGACCCCGGGGCAGACCCAGGACTCGGTGGAGAGACTATGTCTCCCAGCTGGTCTGGGAACGCCTTGGTATCCTCTCTGAAGAGCTGGAGCAGGTGGCAGGGGAGAGGGAAGTCTGGGCTTCTCTGCTTGAACTGCTGCCTCCGCGACCCGGACCTCCGGAAAAGCGGTAGAAGATGGATGGATGGATGGTTAATAAGAATGTAAACCGCATAAATGGAATTCATTACAATGTTCAGAGACGAGCAAATTACACGCGTGATGCCTTCAGTGCAGTGCAAGAACAACACAGTGCTCCTCCACCATACCAAGGCATCCAGGAAGCTGCCAACCTGCTCTCTGACTGCGAGGATGGCCAAAGGGGAGGTGCAAGGCTGACTCTGGATGAAGACGAAACAGAGATAGTTTAGAATCTACAACAGGGTCTACAATTCACACTTACATAGCGTTAGATTTGCTTTGCTGTGCTTCTGCTCCACAGGTTTCCATTTGCTTTAGATTGTTTATCTGCACGGGTTAGGTATTAGAAGGTAATGAGCTTTTAGTGATTTTACACACATAGCAATGTAAGCTGAATTAATCCACGATGTTTGCACTACACCTGATGTCCACCGAAGAAATGGCAACCTGATGGGGGCAGGTCCACGTGACTGCTGGAAGGGAACATCAGATACATATAGCACTAAGGCACACAATACACAGGATCAAATTAGGGTTATGAGATGGGTTTGAGCCCATCTCAACAGAGGGAGATGCAAAAACCGCAGACAGGTATAAACTGCTCGTAGAGGATGTAGTGAGGTGCCCCATAAGGACACCTCAACAGGGGGAACTGTTGATAAAATTGTTGATAAAATTCTGTGACACACTTGTTTTTCTTATAGAGTTGCTATTCTCAAAGTTAATCATGTTGTACAAACTGTTTCTGGTTGCTTTCTGCTTGCTTTTCATGCTACTCAGCAGTCTTTAGATCACACCCAATGACTCAATAGCTAAACCAGTTAGAATCAGTTCTGTCCTCAGCTGAACTGACACATAGAAGAAAAATACTTATACACGTAAGGGGACCTCTCCCTCCTGCGTGAGGGAGTGGCAGAGTTTTATAAAAGCTTGGGGGCTCACTTTTGGGGGAGCACTCTCTCTTGTGATATGTTGTGAGAACTGTGCTCCAGCGCTGCCTTGGTACCATACAGTATCTCAGCGTTAGTAAAACAAGTGGAACGATATTTCACCTTCTCTTGTCTAGTCGTTAAGCCTTCGTATAGACATGTGGACAAAATTGCTGGTACACCTCTGTTAATGAAAGAAAAACCCACAATGGTCACAGAAATAATTTGAATCTGACAAAAGTGATTATAAATAAAAATTCTATGAAAATTAACCAATGAAAATCAGACAATGCTTTTGAATTGTAGTTCAACAGAATTATTTAAAAAAAACAGGCCTGGACAAAAATCATGGTACCCCTAGAAAAGACTGAAAATAATGTGACCATAGGGACATGATCAACCAAGATGTGTCCTCTAATTAACATCACAGGTGTCTACAAACTTGTAATCAGTCAGTTGGCCTATTTAAAGGGTGACAAGTAGTCACTGTGATGTTTGGTGACATGGTGAGTATTACACTAAACATAGACCAAAAGAAGCAAAGGAGAGAGTTGTCTCAGGAGATTAGAAATAAAATTAAAGACAAGCATGTTAAAGGTAAAGGCTATAAGACCATCTCAAAGCAGCTTGATGTTCCTGTGACTACAGTTGCATGTATTATTCAGAAATTAAAGATCCACGGGACTGTAGCCGACCTCCCTGGACGTGGCCGCAGGAGGAAAAATGGAAGAGACAGATATATATACAGTATATATCTATATATCTATATATATATATATATATACACACTACCGTTCAAAAGTTTGGGGTCACTTAGAAATTTCCTTATTTTTGAAAGAAAAGCACTTTTTTTCAATGAAGATAACTTTAAACTAATCAGAAATACACTCTATACATTGCTAATGTGGTAAATGACTATTCTAGCTGCAAATGTCTGGTTTTTGGTGCAGTATCAACATAGGTGTATAGAGGCCCATTTCCAGCAACTATCACTCCAGTGTCCTAATGGTACAATGTGTTTGCTCATTGCATCAGAAGGCTAATGGATGATTAGAAAACCCTTGTGCAATCATGTTAGGTCTGCAATGCTGTAATTGCTGCAAAAGGAGGATTCTTTGACAAAAGCAAAGTTTGAAGGAAAAAATTATTATTTCAAATACAAATCATTATTTCTAACCTTGTCAATGTCTTGACTATATTTTCTATTCATTTTACAACTCATGGTGGTAAATAAAAGTGTGACTTTTCATGGAAAACAAAAAAATTGTCTGGGTGACCACAAACTTTTGAACGGTAGTGTGTGTGTATATATATATATATCGTCGGCCTCCGTCGGTCTATGATGACCATGGAAGAGAATCCTAAATGTCTACTCTGCTGGAACAGCACCGCCTGTGGCTGAACAGGCCAATGCGCGAATGGCAGTCCCTGTCACACAGGTCGCACTTGTGGGTGGTCTCCCTGCTGCTGGGTCTGTGGCGGTTCTTCCTGCGGGTCCTTTTTTCATCTGCTGCAGCAGTCAGTCTTTCTTCACCCGCCTTGAGCTGTCTGGTCAGGGTGCCTCTCCATTTGGAGCGGTCCGTTGCAAGGTCCCCCCAGCGCTCTGTGTTGATCTCCAGGGCCTTCATGTCTCTCTTGCAGACATCTCTAAAGCGCAGCTGTGGGCGGCCAACGTCTCTCCTGCCAGTTGCCAGTTCTCCGTAGAGGACGTCTTTGGGGATTCTGCCATCCTCCATACGGTGAACGTGGCCTAGCCAGCGGAGCCTGCGCTGCCTGAGTAGAGTGAACATGGAGGGAAGGCCGGCGCGGGACAGAACTTCTGTGTTGGGCACTTTGTCCTGCCAGGATATGTCCAGGATGTGGCGAATGCAGCGCAAGTGGAAGGAATTCAGTCTCTTTTCCTGCCGGGCGTATGTTGTCCACGTCTCACTCCCATAGAGCAGTGTGCTGATGACGCAGGTGTTGTACACTGCCATCTTCGTCTTGACAGAGAGTTTGGGATTCTCCCACACTCGTGTGGTGAGGCGAGCGAGTGTGAAGGCTGATTTTCCAATCCTCTTGTTGATCTCTGTATCAAGGGAGAGGTTGTTGCTGATCGTGGACCCCAGGTACGTGAACTGATTCATGACCTCCAGCTCGTAGTCATCGATGGTGATGGTTGGTGGTGCTTCCGTGCCTTGCGCCAAGACGTTAGTCTTCTTCAGGCTGATGGTAAGCCCGAAGTCCTTGCATGCCTGGGAGAAGCGGTCCATCAGGGTCTGAAGCTCCTGCTGTGTGTGGGTTGCGACTGCAGCGTCGTCTGCGAACAGCATGTCTCTGATTAGAGCCTCGCGTACTTTGGTTCTGGCTTTCAGGCGGGCAAGGTTGAAAAGCCTGCCGTCAGATCTTGTGTGCAGGTAGATTCCCTCTGTTGCTGTGCTGAAGGTATGCCTCAGGAGCATAGCAAAGAAAATCCCAAAGAGGGTTGGCGCAAGTACACAGCCCTGTTTCACTCCGCTGCGTATGTTGAATGGCTCTGAGACGTTGCCATCGTGCTGCACTATCCCCTGCATGTTGTTGTGAAACGATTCGATGAGGTTTTGCAACTTTGGTGGGCATCCTATCTTTGGCAGGATCTTGAAAAGGTCCTCTCTGCTGACCAGATCGAACGCTTTGGTGAGGTCGATGAAGGCGACGTACAGGGGCATGTTCTGTTCTCTGCATTTCTCCTGGAGTTGGCGGATGGAGAATATCATGTCTACCGTCGATCACTCAGCGCGGAAGCCACACTGAGACTCGGGGTAGACACGTTCAGCAAGCTTCTGTAGATGAACTAGAACAACTCGTGCGTAGACTTTGCCAGCAACGCTGAGGAGGGAGATGCCCCTGTAGTTGTTGCAGTTGCTACTCTCCCCTTTGTTTTTGTAGAGGGTGATGATCTTGGTGTCCCTCATGTCCTGTGGTACGGCACCTTCCTTCCAACACTGGCAGAGGACGTCATGCAATGGCAGCAGTAGGACGGTCTTGCAGTGCTTGATCAGGTCAGGGGGTATGCCGTCGTTGCCGGGTGCCTTGCCAGCAGCCAAGCTATCAATGGACTTGCTGAGTTCGTCGATGGTTGGCTTGGCGTCAAGTTTGTCCATGGATGGCAGGCAGTCAATGGCATCAAGGGCTGAAGGTGTCACGGTGTTCTGTCTGGAGTAGAGGTCGGAGTAGTGTTCCACCCATCTCTCCATCTGCTTGTTCTTTTCTGTGATCATCTCCCCAGTGGAGGATTTGAGGGGGGCCGTCTTGCTCTGAGCCGGACCAAGTGCTTTCTTGATGCCATCGTACATACCACGGATGTTCCCTGTTATGGCAGCGGTTTGAATGTGTTGGCTGAGCTGAGTCCAGTACTCGTTGGCACAGCGCCGAGCAGTCTGCTGAACTTTGCTTCTCGCAGCCCTGAGAATCTGGAGATTCTTCTTGTTTGGGTACTTCTTGTACTCAGCAAGTGCTGAGCGCTTGGCTTCAATGACGGGGGTCATCTCGGTCAACTTGGCATCAAACCAGTCCTGTGACTTCGAGGTCTTCCTCCCAAAGGTAGCCAAGGCTGTGCGGTGGATGGTGTTTCGCAGCTCTTCCCACTTCTGCTTTGCAGATTCTCCTTCTTGTGGTACACCAAGTTCCTTCTCAAAGGTGGAGGCAAACTGCTCAACAAGTTCTGGTTGAGCCATCTTGCTGGTGTCAATCCGTGCCTTTCCAGGCTGTCTAGCACGATGGAATTTCTTCAGCTGCAGCTTGACCTTGCAACACACCAATGAATGGTCTGTGTCGCAATCTGCACTCTGGAACGAACGGGTGATTATCACGTTCTTCAGTGAGGTGCGCCTGGTCAGGATCAAGTCCAACTGGTGCCAGTGCTTTGAGCGCTGATGTTGACAGGAAACCTTGTGTTGGGGCTTGGTCTTGAAGAACGAGTTTGTGATGCACAGATCGTGATATGTGCAGAACTCGAGCAGCCGCTGTCCGTTGTCGTTCATTCTGCCTACGCCAAAAGGTCCAAGACAGGAGGGCCAGGAGTCGTGGTTAGCACCCACTCTGGCATTGAAGTCTCCAAGGAGAATGAGTTGATAAGAGTTGGGGATGATCCTGACAGTTGTTGCGAGATTCTCGCAGAACTCGTCTTTTGCCTCTGGTGTGGCTGTCAGTGTTGGGGGATACACACTGACGAGGGTGACTGGGCCTTGAGTGGTGTTCAGGCGGAGGGTGAGGAGTCGTGCAGAGCCAGTGCTGCCCGGTTCCACCATCTTCAGCAAGGTGTTCTTCACTGCGAAGCCCACTCCGTGTTCCCTGTGTTCGTCACTGCCCTTTCCCTGCCAGTAGAACGTGTAGTCCTTCTCTCTCAGTGTGCCTGCGTCAGCCAACCGTGTTTCCTGGAGAGTGGCGATATCCACTCCCAGTCTCTTCAGCTCATTATTGATGATGGCAGTCTTCCTGGTGTGGTTGATGTCCTTGAGGTTAGCAGCGAGTCCTGTCATCATAGTGCGGACGTTCCAAGTTCCCAGTTTTAGAGTTGGTCTCTTTTGCTTTTTTGTCTTGCCTGGTGCGAAGGTTCTCAGCCTGCTGTTCGGATTTCTCCTCATCCCCATGCACCCAATGAGGAAAGCAAGCTGTGGCGGGACAACACCTTATTGGCTGGGGGCTGCCCAGCTTGAGGCGGGCGGTAGCTGTCCAGTGAGATCCGATGATCCTTCCCACCGTCGGGAACAACCCCTGGTGCCGCGCTCTACACCAATTGAGCGGTGGCTTATAACCGGTAACTGTCATTCCCCGTGTTTTGTCTACGCCAAAGGCGAAGCTGGAGTGTCCTCTCCAGTGATCCGGTGTTCTACCTTCCAGCGTTGGGCGCTGGTAGGATTCAAGCCTGGGCAGGAAGATATGGAGGACAAGATGTTGCCCATGCAGCATGTCCCCCCTCTCCACGTCACTGATGAATCCAAAGGAACAGCAGGGCTGCTACAGTTTGGCACCAGCGCCGTTGCAGGAGCTGCCAGAAAGATGTTGAGCACAACATAGAACTGCCTTAGGGGCTCCAACTCCGGATTTTTCCTCAGGGTTGACTCCCGAAGCCTTTCCCGTGACCGGGTATGCCGCAAGGCAGCGGAGGTTTGAAATCAGGGTTTGCCTTCCCCTAGACCTTCCCAGGTTGACGAGCCACCATCTACCCAAAGCATCTGGTTTTAAGGCGCCAGAGATCCGCCCTCGCCCCTTCTCCTATTAGTAAAAGCAGTTCCGCCGGGCTTAGAGACTAAACCACACGGGCAGGCTAGGAGTTGGACTTAGTTGTCAGAGGCTTTTCAAGACGCACGCCATAAGGAGCATTTTATGAGCACTGGGAGCTTAACCCCAGTGCCGCTCCTGGCTATGACAACCTTGGAACCATATGGAACCTTGGAACCATATATATATATATATATACGAATGGTAACAAAAGAGCCCAGAACCTCTAAACACATTCATGGTGAACTCCAAGGTCAAGGTACATCAGTGTCAGATTGCACCATCCGTTGTTTGAGTCAAAGTGGACTTCATGGGAGACGACCAAGGAGGACACCACTGTTGAAAACAAATCATAAAAAAGCCATAATGGAATTTGCCAAACTGCATGTTGACAAGCCACAAAGCTTCTGGGAGAATGTCCTATTGACAGACAAGACAAAATTCAAAAATCTGTGGAAGGAGTTGAAACATGCCATCTGGAGAAGGCACCCTTAGGGATGTGATTTGGGGTTGGGGAAATTATCTGAAAATTTAGCAAGGGGTCTGGGGGACACAGTCCCACAGCAGGGTCCGGGGCAGAGCCCCGGTTGGGGGGCCATGGGGGTGAAGCCCCCCAAAGCTCCTGGGTTTTTATGATTTTTAAGTACCAGAACTGTGCTTAAATGACATAAAACAAACAGCTGAATGTCACTTATTACTGTATAATATTGACTTGTGTTCCAAGAAGATGGCATTCCTAAAATATTGTAACAAGCATTATCCATCACGTGTAGCGTTAAAAATATTTTTTAAATAAAGTCCAAAACAGCTTCAGCAGGAAAGATGAAGAAAAGTGAACTCCTGTGGCAGATGGAAAGATCTACATTTAACCATGAGAAACTCCAGGTTAGCTGAGCAGTGTCTCCCAACAGTGACAGAGTTCGTGCACCAAGCCTTGTTACTATAAATGCATACTCCCCCACCTCCGGTCTTACCGGAGTCATCAGCTGCTTTGTGTGCCCGGAGAGTGTGCCGTCCGGCCAGCTCGACAGCACCGTCAAGTATTCCACTATGTAGCCATGTTTCCGTGAAAATCATGATATTGCAGTTCATAAGTTTCTTATTGTTGGTGATCCGAAGCCATAGCTCATCCATTCTGTTTGCCACTGACCGTACATTAGCGAGGAAAATGCTGGGTAGAGAAAGCCGGTGCGGTGTTAGCTTTAGCTTAGCTCTTAGCCCTCCGCGCTTCCCCCGCCTTTGTTTACGGTCTCTACGCCGCCTGCGAGCACTTCCGGTCGGCCGGGTAGCTTACCTAGCGTTGGGTGTTCTCCAAAGTTCAGGGATGAAACGTAGGTTGCTGATAAAAAGGTTGTTATTTTGTAATCCAATGTCCAAAAGTTCATTTCGGGTGTAGGATGTAAAAGCGAAGCTGTTCTGAACGAAGAGACCCGAAATGAGCAGAAATATCGCTGCTAATCCACAAAATCTGAAGAGACGCTGAGCCTCGCGTTTTGCACGCGCCGCCATCTGGTCTGAAAATTTTTGGAAGATAAAAAAAGCGGAATTCTGCAAATTAGCGGAAAAATCACATTCCTACACTCTTCAAACCTGAGACAACTGGAGCAGTTTGCTCATGAGGAGTGGGCCAAAATACCTGCTGAGAGGTGCAGAAGTCTCATTGACAGTTACAGAAATCATTTGATTGCAGTGATTGCCTCAAAAGGTTGTGCAACAAAATATTAAGTTAAGGGTACCATCATTTTTGTCCAGGCCTGTTTAATGAGTTTGTTTTTTAAAATAATTCTGTTGAACCACAATTCAAAAGCATTGTCTAATTTTAATAGAATTTTTATTTATTACCACTTTTGTCAGATTCAAGTTATTTCTGTGACCATTGTGGGTTTTTCTTTCATTAACAGAAGGGTAACAACAATTTTGTCCATGGCTGTAAAAGAACTGAAGGTTAAGACAAAATAGCGCAACATTATTAAACATCATAAAGAGGAGAAAATGGAAAGCTCCCTGATTGGCTGCGCTGCTCTCAATTAAAGTCAATTTTCTTCTATTCTGGCAGAGGAAATACTTACCAATGTTTTATTTTATTCATATCATTTGGATGATATTAGAAAATTCATGTAGATTACTGATATTTAAGTTGTAACTTCATCAGGTACTGAGCTGCAGGAATTTTCAGTTTTTTGGTAATCGTCAATATTTTATCCAGTTTAATGTCAGTGTAATGAAACAGTTTTACAGACACTGACCTCAGAAACTCCCACACAACTCTGTTTTATTTGGTGTCCCCAAACAAATGTAGCCACGCCATGCCACTGTTCACGCCATGATGGTGCAGTGACTACACCTGTGTGTATTTGTGGGGGGTGAGGTCACACCTGAAAACTGACTGACCACAGTCACACAGAAGCCAACCAAGGCACAGGCTGAGCAGCTGGCATTTTAGGTTCCCCAATTTATTTTATTTCTCTATATAACGAGTGAACTATAGGTAACTATTTATTTAGACAGACATTTATTGAGAAAGAAAAATCCTTACAATTTCAAGTTTTTTAATAACTTTTTGTAAAATTAAATCACTTTTAAAACCCTTAAAATACAATATTAAAATTCACACATTTTTCAGGATTTCCAGCACCCGTGGCAACCCTGGTTGTGATCTGGCACTATGCAAATGAAGCTGATTTGAAAATAAATGAAGAGAACTGAGTTGAATGAGCAACAACAACAGAGAAGAAAAAGTCAGACAAACAATCAAAACATGGAGCATCTCTGCTTTCTAAATGAAATGTTGGTTCAGAAATTTAAGGGATCTGAATCCAGTACAGCCTGATCTCAGGGCAGAGGTTGCATGAAATGAAAATTGTCCTTCATTGACAGATATTTTTCAGCAATGACAGAAAATTCTGAAAGCTGTCATTTGAAAGATTACACCGAAGGTGATCTAATTAAAATGAGATAACAGATCATAGAATTTTTACAACCATGTCTGTCAAAATGACAGATAAAGTCAAGCGCAACTTGTGTCTCAGGGTTTCTAAACATGAACCTGTAACCACAGGAGGAGCTTCCTGTCTCACAAGAGATCAAAGTCTAAGTGAAAGGTGTCTCACTTTTAACTCTACTGTGGATGACTCCCCGTGATTTTAAGAGATTCACTCCAGTAAAAGCCTTTCCCCATTCAGCACATGGGTTTATTTAACTTTACTGTGGGGAGCTGATGTTGTCCCAAGTTACTTTTCTTCATAAAGGCCTTCACCATTGAACACACACAGATGGATTACCTCCACTATGGATGAGTTCATGTTTTCTTAAAGTACTGGTCCGAGTAAAGGCTTTTCCACACTGTTGATATATAAAATGTTAAACTCCAGTGTGGATGAGTTCATGTTTCCTTAAGTTACCCCTTTGAGTGAAGGCCTTTCCACACTGACCACACACAAAGTGCTTAACTCCAGTGTGGATGAGTTCATGTTTCCTTAAGTTACTCATCAGAGTAAAGTACTTTCCACACTGACCACACACAAACTGCTTCACTCCAGTGTGGATGAGTTCATGTCTTCTTAAGGTACCCCTTTCAGTAAAGGCCTTTCCACACTGACCACACACAAATTGCTTAACTCCAGTGTGGATGAGTTCATGTTTCCTTAAGCTACCACTTTGAGTAAAGGCCTTTCCACAATGACCACACACAAACTGCTTTATTCCAGTGTGGATCAGTTCATGTTTCCTTAAGTTACCCCTTTCAGTAAAGGCCTTTCCACACTGACCACACACAAACTGCTTAACACCAATGTGGATGAGTTCATGTCTTCTTAAGCTACCCCTTTCAGTAAAGGCCTTTCCACACTGACCACACACAAACTGCTTAACTCCAGTGTGGATGAGTTCATGTCTTGTTAAGCTATCCCTTTCAGTAAAGGCCTTTCCACACTGACCACACACAAGCTGCTTAACTCCAGTGTGGATGAGTTCATGTCTTCTTAAGTGACTCATCTGAGTAAAGGCCTTTCCACACTGACCACACACAAACTGCTTAACTCCAGTGTGGATGAGTTCATGTCTTCTTAAGTTACCCCTTTCAGAAAAGGCCTTTCCACACTGATCACACACAAACTGCTTAACTCCAGTGTGGATGAGTTCATGTGTTCTTAAGTTACTCATCTGAGTAAAGGCTTTTCCACACTGACCACACACAAACTGCTTAACTCCAGTGTGGATGAGTTCATGTGCTCTTAAGCTACCCCTTTCAATAAAAGCCTTTCCACACAGGCCACACACAAACTGATTAACTGCAGTGTGGATGAGTTCATGTGTTTTTAAGCTACCCCTTGCATTAAAAGCCTTTCCACACTGACCACAAACAAACCGCTTAACTCCAGTGTGGATGAGCTCATGTCTTCTTAAGTCACTCATCAGAGGAAAGGCCTTTCCACAATGGCCACACACAAACTGCTTAACTCCAGTGTGGATGAGTTCATGTCTTCTTAAGTCACTCATCAGAGGAAAGGCCTTTCCACAATGGCCACACCCAACCTGCTTAACTCCAGTGTGGATGAGTTCATGTCTTCTTAAGTTACCCCTTTCAGTAAAGACCTTTCCACACTGACCACACACAAACTGCTTAACTCCAGCGTGGATCAGTTTGCGTGTTTTTAAGAGACCCAAAAGTGTGAAACCTCTTCCACATTCTTCACAAAAGTATTGTTTATGCTTCGTGTGGCATTTTCTCTGTATTCTTTTTCTACTCTTGTCACTGTGTGATTTTTCTTCGTTTGCTGCAGTTGGAGGATCTTCATCTTCCTGAAGTTGCTGAGGTTTCACTCTATTTTTCCTTTCACGTTCCTGTAGCAACAAGGACGAAGAAAAAAACAGGCTGTGAAAAAGTATTTCAAAAAAGTATTCCACACATTCAATGATGTGGAAACCAACTTGTGTATCAACTTGATAGACACTGAAAACATTCAATGTTTGATGGAAATATTCATCGTTCAAATAAACCAAAACTATTTGAAAAGTACAATTACTTTTCAGAAGCAGTCAACTGCATTGACAATTATTTTCCAGGATTTCACAAAGTAACTGATGAGTATTTGGCCCCAAATCTGCTATTTATATACAGTGGTGCTTGAAAGTTTGTGAACCCTTTAGAATTTTCTGCATAAATATGACCTACAACCTCATCACACTTTCACACAAGTCCTAAAAGTAGACAAAGAAAATCCAGTTAAATGAGAAAAATATTTTACTTTTTCATTTATTTATTGAGGAAAATGACCCAATATTAAATACAGTGGATCCAGAAAGTCTTCACAGCGCTGAACACTTTTTCCACATTTTGTTGTTTAAGCTTTATTCCAAAAGGGATTGATTTTTTCCCTCCAAATTCTACACACAATACCCCATAATGACAACGTGAAAAAAAGTTTTTTGGAAATTTTTGTAAATTTATAAAAAATAAAAAACTAAGTACTCACATCTACATAAGTATTCACAGCCTTTGCTCACAACTTTGTTGATGCATCTTTGGCAGCAATTACAGCCTCAAGTCTTTTTGAAAATGATGCCACAAGCATGGCGCATCTACAGTGGTGCGAAGAAGTGTTTGCCCCCTTCCTCATTTCTCATTTTTTTGTTTGTTTGTCACACTTAAATGTTTCAGATCATCAAACAAATTTAAATATTAGACAAAGTGTCACGGATGGGGCTGAGGTGTCAGCCCCCGTTCCCTGATTGTGGATGTAGTTTCTGATTATTTGATAATTATCGCCAGCTGGCAGTTATTGCAGCCTGAGCCTGGCTCCCTGTCAGCCAATGGCCACGCCTCCTCCTCTCTGCCAGGAATCCACCAGTTAACGCTGTCACCTGTTGTATATTAGTATTATTTGTCCTCCTCCTTGTTTTCTTCATACTCCTTTACACATCTGCACGCACTCAAGCACACTCCTTCATACACGCACATACACACAAATACGCTGATACACACACACACACACACACACACACACACACACACACACACACACACACACACACATCCATTCTGACTCACAGTCACTCACGCAGCTGTTCAGCCACACTCCTACATCCACTTGATATCATTAGCTCACTGGGTATTTATGTTTGTCAGTTGGTGCACTTAGTTTGGCGATGTCAGTCAATCTTGACTAGTCTATAGTCAAGATTGGTACCTTGCTACCTTTACCCATAGGACTGCCAGTTTTTTGTTTTTTTTTCCCAGAGCCAGCTGTGGGTTGTAAGTCTTTCCCCCTATTATTATTTATTGCCCTTCTTCTCCGCTGGCCAGTTCTGTCTGGGAGTGCATGGGGGTCCTCCTCCAGCCAATTGAGCTTGGACAGCCATCACTTTGTGTGTCAGACTGTTTCCCATTCAACATTTTCTGTATTTTGTGTTTTCCCCCCTTTCTGTTAATAAACACGTTCACTTCACCTGCGGTTGGGCTCGTTTTGACTCATTTGTGCACTGTATGGCTGTGTTGTTGGACATGTATATGTTGGACACTGCATATGTGATTTAACCTCACGATGAAGGAGAGCCACAGAGCTGCAGTCCCCTGCGGTGCGGAGCCGCAGAGTCTGGACCCCCTGCGGAGGACAGTGGACAGAAGACTTCCTGACCGCTGAGGCTCGAGAGGAGAGAAGGGGGAGTTATGTAAATAAAAGGTTGATGAATGTGAATAAAGGGATTTTGGTAGAGATGTGTGATTTCCCCTGCGAGGGAGATGGTTTGATGTGAGAATGTTTAAAAGGGAGAACTTTGGTGTGTTCTCCCTCTTTGTTCGCTGCTCAGGAATGAGAGCAGACAGTGGGAATGATTACTTGAAATAAACTGGAATTAAATGCAATTCGGTTTCGTTATTCAAGGCTCCCCACATTGGTGACTGACGACGTTGAGAATGACCGGAGAAGGTGTCAGGGTCCCGGACTCACAGCGCTCAGAGCTGGCGAGCGCAGTGGCCGTCAAGCTGCCTGATTTCTGGCAGGATAACCCACGGTCGTGGTTCCTGCAAGCAGAGTCGCAGTTCGCGCTCGCAGGAGTAACGGTGGATGACACTAAGTTCCACCATGTCATCACTAAACTGGATAACAGCACAGCTCGGTGTGTGCAGAGTTTGGTGGAGCAGCCACCTGCGACCGACAGGTACAACAAGCTGAAATCCACCCTCATTAAGTTTTTCACCCCCTCGGCCGAAGTGAGGGCGAGGAGGATCCTGTCTTTGCTAGACCAAGGAGGACACAGGCCGAGCGCCCTGATGGAGGAGATGATACAGCTGAGAGGGTTGGACAACGATGATTTCCTTTTCCAGTTTATCTTCCTCTCCAACCTCCCGACGCATGCGAGAAGCACGCTGGCCGGCAAAAAGTGTCACACCCTGGAGGAGTTCCGGGAGCTGGCCCAGGAAGCAGATGGGATCCTGGACGCCTGCGGCGGGCAAGCAACCACAGCGTCGACCCGAGACAGCGGGAAGCCAGAGGCGGCAGACCCAGACTGGCCGACGACGGCGGCAGCACGGCCGCGACGAGGTGGAGCCAATGGTCCGGTGGCAGAGGCGCGGACACGACACAGCGGAGGAGAAGATCTCTGCTTTTACCATCGGAGGTTCGCGGAGAAGGCACGCAGGTGTGTGCCGCCCTGCAACTTCAGGAGTTCGGGAAACGGCAGGACCGGGGGTCGCTAGCAGCTTCGACCCTCGGAGAAGGCAACAAGCTGCTCTACATCACGGATGCGCGCTCCGGACGAGAGTTCCTCATAGACACCGGAGCCCAAGTGAGCTTCATCACCCCAACATACGCGGACCGGGTGGCTGGACCCCGCGGTAGCGGAGCTACGGCGGCAAATGGATCGAGCATCAACACCTACGGGAAAAGGACCTTGCCTTTATGCTTACATGGCCGCACATATGAATGGACTTTTGTAATAGCGGCGGTGAGTTTCAACATGTTGGGCGCGGATTTTTTGTGTTCACACAATCTGTTAGTTGATCTTGCTAATAGACGGCTGGTAAATGCACTCTCTTTTTACTCTCTCCCCTGTTCAGCTCGAGTGTCCCCGCCACCAGTACAGACCCACATCGCTACAGCAGGTGGTAAGTTTCACACACTCCTCACCCAATTTCCAGCGCTCACTGTGCCCACTTTTTCAGCGACAGTTGCGAAGCACGGGGTGAAACACTTTATACCTACATCTGGTCCTCCCGTGTTTGCAAAAGCTCGGCGTTTGGATGCGGTTAAGCTCGCCATTGCGCACGAGGAGTTTGCCAGCCTAGAGAGGCTGGGCATCGTTCGTAGGTCAAAAAGCCCGTGGGCTTCGCCACTGCACATGGTACCGAAAGCCGATGGCTCCTGGAGACCGTGTGGTGATTACCGCAGGCTAAACAATGCTACGGCGCACGATTGTTATCCCATCCCGCACATTCAGGATTTTTCGGTGCACCTGGCGGGGGCGCGCACTTTTTCAAAGATTGATCTGGTTCGCGGCTATCACCAAGTCCCAGTCCAACCGGAGGACATTCCTAAAACAGCGGTAATAACCCCGTTCGGACTTTTCGAATTTTTACGCATGCCGTTTGGTTTCAAAGGGGCGGCGCAAACGTTTCAGCGGATGATGGATGCCGTGTTACGCGATCTCCCTTTCGTGTTTGTGTACCTCGACGACATTTTGGTCGCGAGTACTTCAGAGGACGAACACGAAACGCACCTCACAGCAGTTTTTAGGAGGCTGGGAGAGCACGGCTTAATAGTTAACCCAGCCAAGTGCCAGTTCGGCGTCGAGCGGATCGATTTTTTGGGTCACCGCGTCTCCCCAGAGGGAGCGGTTCCGTTACCAGATAAAGTACGCGCGGTAGCGGATTTTCCCCGACCACAAACGGTCAAATCACTACAGGAATTCTTGGGGATGGTGAATTTTTATAACCGATTCCTGCCCCACGCAGCTCAAATCATGCAACCGTTATATGCCGCGCTCAAAAAACAAAAACCGACCCAGGCGGTCGAATGGTCCCCGGAGCGGGAGCGCGCGTTCACAGAGGTTAAAAAAGCCTTGGCTGACGCTGCGCTCCTGGCCCACCCAGACCCTGCAGCCCGTATCGCGCTGACGACAGACGCTTCAGATTTAGCCATAGGGGCCGTTATTGAGCAACAGGTAGCCGGAGTTTGGCAGCCTTTGGCTTTCTTTAGCAAATCTTTAAGCGCGGCTAAACGAAAATACAGCACGTTCGACAGAGAACTGTTGGCGCTGCATTTGGCTATTCGTCATTTCCAGTTCTGGCTGGAAGGACGGTGCTTCACCGTTTATGTGGACCACAAGCCGCTCACATACGCCATGGCCAAAATTTCAGACCCGTGGTCCGGCAGGCAGCAGAGGCAGCTGGCCGCAATCTCGGAATTTACCACTGATATTAGGCACGTTGCGGGCAAATTCAACGTAGTAGCAGATTGTCTCTCGCGCGCGTTCACGACTCCAACACGCGCAGAGGCAGAACGGGTCACCGTGACCGCGCCGCAGGAGAGCGGCACGGTGGCGCGCGCAGCCCCAGTGCACGTGGGTATAGATTACGCAGACATGGCAGCGGACCAGGGGGCAGACGCAGACGTGCGCGCGCTCCAGTCTGGACCAACAGGGTTAAGACTGGAGAGCAAGTGTTTACAAACCGGTATGCCCCCCCTGATCTGTGACATGCCGACGGGGCGCCCGCGTCCGGTGGTTCCGGCCACGTGGTGCCGCCGTGTTTTTGACTCGGTCCACTCACTGGCGCACCCGGGGGGTGCGCGCGGCGGTGAAAATGGTGGCGGAAAAGTTTGTTTGGCCGTGCCTGCGCAAGCACGTGAAGGAATGGGCAAAAACCTGCATTTCCTGTAAACGGGCCAAAATTCACAAGCACACAAGAGCCCCGTTAGAACCGTTTCGCATTCCGGCCAGAAGGTTCGACCATGTGCACGTCGACCTTGTGGGCCCCCTACCGGCATCGCAGGGGTTCACGCATCTTTTGACAATGGTGGACCGAACCACACGTTGGCCGGAAGTGGTCCCACTTGCGACGACCACGGCCGCGGAGGTGGCTCGCGTTTTTTTAACGGCTTGGGTGGCGCGCTTCGGGGTTCCGTCGGACATTACGTCCGATAGAGGACCTCAATTCATCTCTGAGCTGTGGTCAGCGATGGCCAACGGCTTAGGAGCCAAAATTCACCGCACTACGGCTTACCACCCTCAGGCTAATGGTTTATGCGAGCGTTTTCATAGGTCTTTGAAGGCAGCACTCAGAGCGTTGCTCACGGATGCAGATTGGGTAAATAAACTTCCATGGGTTTTATTAGGGTTGCGTTCTGCGCCTAAAGAGGACTTTAGACGCCTCCCCAGCGGAGCTGGTATTCGCACAAACTCTGAGGCTGCCAGGCGAGTTTTTACCAGAGCACCCGGAGCCCCCACCTCTCTCTGCTCTGGGACCGTTAGTTGGCACGGGAGCAGACACGCTTCCGGGCCCGGTTCATCACGCTTTTCCACGAGTTTTCGTCCCCAAGGCTTTGAAAAATGCCGACTTCGTTTTTGTCAGGCGCGAAGCCCTAAAAGCAACGCTCAAACCCCCTTACGAAGGGCCATTTCAAGTGCTGGAGGCAGGTGATAAGCAATTTGTGCTAGATTTTGGAGACAGAAAAGAGACAGTCAGTATTGACAGACTAAAGCCTGCTTTTGTCATGAAGGACGGGTCTGTACCGGTCGCAGTGGCGCCTCGACGAGGCAGGCCCCCGCAGGGGGCAAATAATCACTCTCTTCCTCAGTCAACAGAGCCGAAGCAGAAAGGCGCCGCAGGCAAGGCGGGGCCAACTCACAGCAGATTCGGTAGACGGTTGAAGCCCAGGCGGCGCACAGACTGAATGTTGGTGTTGATTATTCAGTAGTGAGTAAGGTGTTATTGAATTTTAGGAAATAGTCTGTTCTTCATCGTTTGGGGGGGGGGTTATATGGCTGTGTTGTTGGACATGTATATGTTGGACACTGCATATGTGATTTAACCTCACGATGAAGGAGAGCCACAGAGCTGCAGTCCCCTGCGGTGCGGAGCCGCAGAGTCTGGACCCCCTGCGGAGGACAGTGGACAGAAGACTTCCTGACCGCTGAGGCTCGAGAGGAGAGAAGGGGGAGTTATGTAAATAAAAGGTTGATGAATGTGAATAAAGGGATTTTGGTAGAGATGTGTGATTTCCCCTGCGAGGGAGATGGTTTGATGTGAGAATGTTTAAAAGGGAGAACTTTGGTGTGTTCTCCCTCTTTGTTCGCTGCTCAGGAATGAGAGCAGACAGTGGGAATGATTACTTGAAATAAACTGGAATTAAATGCAATTCGGTTTCGTTATTCAAGGCTCCCCACACACTGCGCCATTACGCAGCGTACATGATACAAAGATAACACAAACACAAAATGCAGTTTTTAAATGAAGGTGTTGAATATTAAGGGTAAAACAAAATCCAAACTTACATAACCCTGTGTGAAAAAGTGCCCCCCCCCAAAAAAAAAAACAAACAAACAAAAAAAAAACCCCAAAACATAAGTTAACTGTGATTTATCGCATCTTTGGAAAACTGAGTTCAATTTCTCTTGCCAAACCAAGGCCTGATTACTGCCATACTTGTTCTCAATCAGGCAATCACTTCAATAGCACTTGCCTGACAAAGTGAAGTAGACCAAAAGATCCTCAGACACCATGCTGCAATCCAACGAAATTCAGCAACAAATGCAAAACAAAGTAAATGAGATCTATCAGTATGGAAAAAGGTTATAAAGCCATTTCTAAAGCTTTGGGACTCCAGCAAACCACAGTGAGAGCCATTATCCACAACTGGTGGCCGGCTGACCAAAATTACCCCAAGAGTGCAGCGATGACTCATCCAAGAGGTCACCAAAGACCCCACAAAAACATCCAAAGAACTGCAGGCCTCACTTGCCTCAGTTAAGATCAGTGTTCATGACTCTACCATAAGAAAGAGACTGGGCAAAAATGGCCTGCATGGCAGAGTTTCAAGACGAAAAACACTGCTGAGCAAAAAGAACTTAAAAGCTCATCTCAATTTTGCCAGAAAACATCTTGATGTTCCCCAAGAATTTTGGGAAAATACTCTGTGGACTGATGAGACAAAAGTTCATGTTCATGTTCAAGTGTGTCCCATGTGGGAGGAAACCGGAGAAATCCCAGAGTAAACCCACGCAGACACGGGGAGAACATGCAAACTCCACACAGATCACTGTTGGTGGGGGGCTGGGATCGAACTCGGGATCCCCTGGCCAAGGGTGAGTTGCTGTGCTGCCGCAGTGCTAACCACTCCACCACCGCGCCGCCCTGTGTCCCATTAAATCTGGTGGCAAAGTAATACAGCATTTCAGAAAAGGAACATCATAACAATTAAAATATGGTGGTGGTAGTGTGATGGTCTGGAGCTGTTTTGCTGCTTCAGGACTTGGAAGACTTGCTGTGGTAAATGGAACCATGAATTCTGCTGTCTGACAAAAAATCCTGAAGGAGAATGTCCAGCCATCTGTTTGTGACCTCAAGCTGAAGCGTATTTAGGTTCTGCAGCAGGACGATGATCCAAAACACACACGCAAAGCCACCTCTGAATGGTTTAAGAAAAACAAAATGAAGACTTTGGAGTGGCCTCGTCAAAGTCCTGACCTGAATCTGATTGAGATGCTGTGGCATGACCTTAAAAAGGCGGTTCATGCTCGAAAACCCTCCAATATGGCTGAATTACAACAATTCTGCAAAGATGAGTGGGCCAAAATTCCTCCATAGCGATGTAAAAGACTCACTGCCAGTTATCGCAAATGCTTGAGTTCAGTTGTTGCTGTTAAGGATGGCCCAACAAGTTATTTGGTTTTGGGGGCAATCACTTTTTCCACATAGGGTCATATAGATTTTGATTTTTTTTCTTCTAAATAATAAACACCTTAATTTAAAAAAAATGCATTATGCGTTTACTTGTGCTATCTTTCTCTAATATTTAAATTTGTTTGATGAGCTGAAACATTTAAGTGTGACAAACATACAAAACCATGAAAAATCAGGAAGGAGGCAAACACTTTTTCACACCACTGTATCTTTGGGCAGTTCCACCCAGTCTTCTTTGCAGCGCCTCTCAAGCTCCATCAGGTTGGATGGGAAGTGTCGGTGCACAGCCATTTTCATATCTGTCCAGAGATGTTAAATGTGTGATTACTTTAGAAATACTTATTACCGTGTGAAAGTGCATTTGTATACTCATAACTGCAAACTATATGTCAAATGCATTTGTACTTTGTTTGACTATTGTCCTACGTATTAAAATATATCATGCTGACAGGTAAAACAAACAACAAAATGAACAGACAAAAAATTGTTTGTGTAGGTGCATTTTACCACAGGTTTTTTGTTTTTAATCCTATCTGTTGGGCTAGTAAACAATGGCAGACAGTGTCCATTTGTCCCTCTCTTCGGCACCCAGAGAATGTCCATCTTATTGTTGTCTTTGTCCATTCTTTGGCTCTCAGCTGGCACACACACACACACACAAAAAGCAGAGAATGTTCATGACCCACTTGCAGAGGTGGGGTTATGTAACTCGTTCTTGTAGACGATTGCCACAAATGAAACACACCGAGGTGGAGTTATGTTTGTCAATCAGCAGTTCTTGGTTACAGGCAATTGCCACAAGCAAAGCAATACTGGCCTGTTGTTGTCTTCAGCCACTCCAGCTTGCTGTTGTCTTCAGCCACCTGCCGATGACTTAGCAACAGAGTTCTTAATCTGTTGTGACAGAGAGCTGCTCATTCAGGAAGTGTGCATGCTGTAGTGCTTGTTGATATACTACTTCCGGCGCCACACGACTAGGCTGCCTTTTTGCAACAGCGGATCAATTTCTTCCTATTTCTATTTACTATCTGGCTTCTCTTGCCAAACTTTCTGATCCGGCGACATATCCATCACGGACACACGGATGGCCCAAATGTCTCCTGAACCAGCGGACGGAGCCACTGCTTTTAGGAGGCAGTACAATAGAGACCAGCTGTTTGCACTTAACCGGCCCGCGATGCGAGCGCAAGAATTCGACACACTGGGTGAAATAAGACAGAAACAGCGTTGATGTCATGCTGGAGTAAGACGGCGGGCGAGAAATATAAGGTACAGACCCGTCCTTCCATCAGTTATTATGGGGAATGTACGATCGCTACTCAATAAGACAGATGAGCTAGCGGCTATGGCTCGTTACCAGAGCGTCTTCAGAGAGATTAGCAGGATGTTGTTTACTGAGACGTGGCTAACAGAACTAGCAACAGATGCCAACATCAAACTGGAGGGTTTCCACGCAATACGGGCAGACTGGACACCAGACAGTGGGAAGGCAAGGGGCGGAGGAGTGATAATGTATGTCAATAACAGCTGGTGCAGACCGGGACATATCATGGTTAAAGAACAACACTGCAGCAAAGACACTGAGTTGCTAGCTGTTAGCATGCGGCCTACCCATCTCCTGAGGGAATACTCACACGTGATCTGCATTGTTATTTATGCAAATCCGACGGCGAATGCTGCAACAGCGAGTGACGCCATTCACTCAGTAACTGGCAGGATGCTGACAGAACACCCAGATGCTCTCCTCCTCATCTCCGGTGATTTCAACCATAGTTCCCTATTCCTCATTCTGCCCACGTTCACCCAGTATGTCACATGCCACACTAGAGACAATAAAACACTGGACTTATTCTATTGCAAACACTAAGGAGGCGTACACCTCACCACCACTCCCCGCACCCGGGAGATTGGACCACAACTTGGTTCATCTCCTGCCAGTGTACAAACCCCTAGTACACAGACAACCTCCGGCCATGTGCATGGTGAAGATATGGTCTGAGGAGGCAAAGGATGCTCTAAAGGACTGTTTTGAAATCACTGCCTGGGAGCAGCTCTACAATACACATGGTGAGGACATCAATGGCCTCACTCACACCATCATGGACTACATCAACTTCTGTGTGGACAATACTGTACCCACAAAGACCATACGGTGTTGCTCGAACAACAAACCCTGGATCAACCCTGAGATAAAAACACTTCTGAGAGAGAAGAAGAAGATCTTCAGGTCAGGGAACAGGGAGATGCTGAAGTCCGTAAAGAGGGAGCTGAGGAGGAAGATCAGAGAAAGCAAGGACAGCTTCAGGAAGAAGATGGAGGACAAGCTGCAACGAAGGACATCAGCAGGGTCTAGAGAAACCTCAAAACCATCTCTGGGCTCCAGAATACCAGGCCACGGGGGCAGGGAGTGGGCAAACAATCTGAACCTGTTTTTTTAATAGGTTTGACCAACGGCCCCCCGCCCGTACACCAACCACTGCTGCCTCTAAAGTCATCGAGACCTGCTGTCTACACCCCACTCCACCAACCCCCCCCCCCACTCCCGGCACACAGCCCCCCAAACTGACCCTCACTAAGACCCAGGTGAGGACGGAGCTGAGGAAGATCAAGGTGAGGAAGGCCTTGGGACCGGATGGCATCAGCACGAAGCTCCTCAAGTTCTGCGCAGACCAGCTGTGTGGCATTATGGAGCACATCTTCAACCTGAGCCTGAAGCTGGGGAGGGTACCACAGTTGTGGAAAGCATCTTGTGTGGTACCCGTACCAAAGACTTGCCACCCCAGAGACCTGAAAAGCTACAGACCAGTGCCCCAACGTCTCACCTGATGAAGACCGTGGAGAGACTGCTCCTTGCTCACCTCCACCCCCTGGTGGGACCAGCAATGGATCCACTCCAGCTCGCCTACCAGCATGGCATCGGGGTGGAGGATGCAGTGATCTTCCTCCTTCACCGTTCTCTGTCCCACCTGGAGAAGGCTGGGAATGCGGTGAGGATCATATTCTTTGACTTCTCCAGTGCTTTCAACACCATCCAACCAATGATCCTGAGGGAAAAGTTGTTGTGTTCAGGGGTGGACCAGCACCTGTCATCATGGATCCTGGACTATCTCACAAACCGGCCACAGTTTGTGAGAACCCGGGATTGTGTGTCCGACACGATCATGGGCAGCACGGGGGCCCCCCCAGGGAACGGTTTTGACTGCCTTCCTGTTCACCCTTTATCATCATCATCATCATCGGCGGTCACTCGTAGTCGAGTATGACTGTCCTCCCTCTTGGTCCTTGTGGGTCTTCAGGTCGGCATAGAGGTCAATTCTGGACCAGATTATTCTGCTTCAATGTGGGCAGGGGAATGTAATGGTGGTGGGTTTGGGTTGGTCCTGTTTGCTGTTTGCTCTCTCCTTCCTGAGTCTGCGTTTGTCTTGTGCAGCATGATGGAGGTCAGCGTTGTACAGTGCGACACCCTCACGGACAATGTTTCTCCAGGTCACCCTGTCGGTTGCCATATTTTCCCAAGCTTTTAGGTCTATGTGGCACTTCTTTAGGTTTGTTTTTATGTTGTCCTTAAATCTCTTCTTCTGGCCTCCTGGAGCCCGCTTCCCTTCAGCTAGCTGGGAGTACAGGACTTGTTTTGGGAGGCGAGAGTCAGGCATTTGGATAACATGGCCAGTCCATCTGAGCTGGTTTTGGGCAATGGTGACAGTGATGGTGGGAAGGTTAGCCTCCTCCAAGACGCTGGTGTTGGTGCGTCTATCCTCCCAACTAATCCTGAGGATTTTTCGGAGGCATCTCTGATGGTGTGCCTCAAGTGCCTTTAAGTGCCTGCTGTATGTAGTCCAGGCTTCTGATCCATACAGGAGAGTGGGGAGCACCACCGCTTTATAGACCAGGATTTTAGTATTCACTTGGAGATCGCAGTTCTCAAAGACTCTCCTCCTTAGCCTTGAGAAAGCCCCACTGGCACTGCTGAGGCGGTGGTGTATTTCATCATCGGTGATGGCTTTTGATGAGAGGAGGCTGCCAAGATATAGGAAGTGGTCCACATTTTTCAGTCGGATGTTATCAATGGAGATGTTTTGGGGGTATGGCAAGTGTACTGCAGTTTGGTGATGGCTGATGGAGTATTTGTGTCTTTTTTATATTGACGGCCAAACCGAGTTGTTTGTATGCTTTGGCAAAGGCAGACAAGATGCGCTGAAGGTCCTCTTCTGAGAGGGCTACGAGAGCGTTGTCGTCTGCATACTGCAGCTCCATGATGGATATGGTGGTGGTTTGACCTTTAGCTCTAAATCGGTTGATGTTGAGAAGTTGACCGTCGATTCTGTACATGATTTTGACTCCCGGGGGCAGATGTTGGTTCGTGAGATGGAGAATAGCAGCAATATAGATGGAGAATAGTGTTGGAGCGATGACACATCCCTGTTTGACTCCCGTGTCAACCCTGAAGGGTTCTGTTTCGTCTCTACTGCCACTGAGTACCATGGCAGACATATTGTCATGCAGCAGTCTCAGTAACCAGATGTATTTTTCTGGGCAGCCAGTCTTTGCCAGAACCAGCCAAAGGGCCTTACGGTCAAAGGCTTTGGTAAGGTCTATGAAGGCCATGTATAATGGTAGATTTTGTTCCCGGCATTTTTCTTGCAGTTGGCGAGCAATGAAAACCATGTCTGTGGTGCCTCTGTTGGGGCGAAAACCACTCTGGGACTCGGGAAGAATGCTCTCTGACAGGGGGGTGAGTCTATTGGCCAAGACCTAGGCAAAGGCTTTCCCTATGGTGGACAGGAGAGAAATGCCACAGTAATTCCCACAAACTGCCCTGTCCCCCTTTTTAAAGATGGAGACAATCAAGGCATCTCTGAGCTGTGCAGTTGATTTCCTCTACTTCCCATATTTTCAGGAGCAGGGTATGGATGTGCTTCAGAAGATCAGGACCGCCTTTCTTCAGGACTTCTGCTGGGATACCGTCAGGTCCAGCAGCCTTGTTGTTTCTCATCTTCCTGATGGGGTCCTGTACCTCATCCAAGCTAGGTGGTTTTCCCATGCTTTCCTCTATGGGCTGTTGAGGGAGTTGATCAAGGGCCTCCATCTCAGGAGTGGTGTCCCTGTTTAAGAGGTCCTTATAATGCTCTTTCCACCTGTCTGCAATTGCCTCCTTGTCCTTCAGAAGCGAACTCAGAAAGGATTTAATGCCAAGTACATTAACAGTAAACGAGTGATAACATACGAGGGATTTGACTTGACACTGAAAACGACCTGCATTTCCGGTGACGCGGCAACGTCGAAAACGCGCCTGTCATCAGACGGGTACAGGAAGCATAGGGAAGAAAAGGATAACACAATAGGAAAGAGCAAAAAAACATTGACTGTCAGAATACCGGTCATATATGATCAATATTATGGCTGCACGGTGGCGCAGTGGTTTAGCACTGTGGCAGCACAGTTTTACCCTCGGCCGGGGGATCGCGGGGATCATGAGATCGTGGGTTTGATCCCAGCCCCCGACCAACAGTGAGCTGTGTGGAGTTTGCATGTTCTCCCCGTGTTGCGCGGGTTTACTCCGGGATTTCTCCGGTTTCCTCCCGCACACCAAAAACATGTAGGTTTAGAGCGCTCGCGCACGCAGCGACCAGCAGCCGGTGGCTTGTCACCAGACTGCAAACCAAATCTACCTACGGGTACAAATAAGTAACAAAAAAAATAAATAAATAAATAAATAAATAAATAAATATTATGGTTACAAGAAAAAAAAGCCCTCAGTGCACAATTAGCAGACAAGAATGTACACAAAGACACAAAGGGAGCAGTGAGTGAATGATCTTCTCATCAGTTTATTGAGTCAGTGTGGGTGTAGTGTTGAGTGGAGGTGTTTATATCAGTTAAGAACAACAAAGTCTCTTCAGCAGGAGATGTTTTGTCTAGCGGCTGGCACATTGTCCTTGAGCCAGGCAGCTGGGCTGGCTGTCCATAGAGTCAATGCAGCTCAAATGATTTGGAAACAAAAAACTGCAGATAATCTGGAGGACTTGTGTGAGGGGCAGGTCAGATTAGTCGAATAGTACTGTTCCCAGAGAAAAAGACTTTGTATTCTCTTACAGATTCAGTACTTTAATCCTTCAGTGCTGGACGTTGAATTCTTCATGGGCGGCTCTCAGCGTGATCATGATGTAATCCATTTTCCTCGACAGTTCTCCATTAGCCGCTGTCAGAGTCCTCCCCAATTGTTCAATTTGATGGTTAAGCCTCACCTGGCCAGCATTTTGATAGGCTACGTCCATCTTCATCAATTTACGGTACACCAGGATAATCCCAGATCCAATCAGAAGGATCCCGATGACCATTGCTACGAAGATGAATAAATCTTCGACATCTTCGAAAGAGAGATCAGACAGGCACAAGAGTTTCCAATTACTTGTGTCCCTCAAATAGCCCGCAGCCGCAGTTCCTGCGGGGCAAACTACCTCTCCCGGGGCACTTTTCCTCGTTGAAAAAATAGTGTCAATTGCGTTCAAAGCCCAGCTTATTAAATCCATAATTTCGTTCGATAATCAGCAGTAGAGACACGCAGACAGACGATAGCAAGCTGGGATCCAGTCAGTTAGGGGAGGAAGGAGATAAAAAGTCAGAGCTGGAGAGAAGGAAAAAGCGTCTGCTCTCTTTGGGAGGCGGAAGTGAAGAGCCCATCTTTGGAGCGAAGGGGGGGTTAGGCAGCGGTGGCTGGGGCCATATACCGCTCTTGTGGCATCAAAGAATCCTCTCGTGTCTCCAGAGTCGGCAAGCTGCTGGATCTCCAGGGCCTTCTTTGTCCACCACTGGTTCTTCAATTTCCTAACAAGTGTTTGTACGGCTGCCTTCGCTTTGGCATGGGCTGCTCTTTTAACCTTACAGTGAATGTTGTTTTGCCAGGTGATAAAAGTTTGCCGCTTGATGTCGATGAGCTGTTGGATCTCACTGTCATTCTCGTCAAACCAGTTTTGATGTCTCCACTTTTTATGACCGAGGATGCTTTTGCAGGAGTCCACGATGGCAGTGGAAAGTGTGCTCCAGTGTTTTTCAGTATCCTCTGGGTACTGTTTGGGCAAAGCTGCCCTAAGAGTATCCTGCAGCTGTTGTTGGTAGATAATGTCATTCAACAGCACGATGTTAAGCTTTGGCCGGCTCTGTCCTTTCTGCAACCTTCTTTTCCGCATTAAGCGGATAGACATGATGGAGCGAATGAGGCGGTGGTCAGTCCAGCAGTCATCTGCACTGGTCATTGCTCTGGTGTTAAGGACATCGCAGCGGTCTTTGGAGCGGACTATGATGTAGTCAATGAGATGCCATAATTTGGAGCGGGGATGCATCCATGATGTTTTGAACTTGGTTTTCTGACAAAAAAGTGTGTTGGTGATGACCAGGTTGTGCTCTGAGCACTTGGTTAGCAGTAGTATGCCATTGAAAGTTTGTGTTTCCAACCCCTTCTCTCCCCAGTGTGCCGCTCCATAGATGATGGTTTCGCCCTACTCTGGCATTGAAGTCTCCAAGCAGGATTAACTTACCCTCCTTTGGGACTTCAGATAGTATTTTGTCCAGGTCAGCATAGAAGGCCTCCTTTACTTCATCCTGTGCATCAAGTGTTGGAGCGTAGGCACTAATAACGGTGGCCATTTGACTGCAGGCAAGCATCAGACAAATGGTCATTAGGCGCTCGTTGATGCCCACAGGGAGTTCATGGAGGTGGTTGATGAGGCAATTCTTAATAGCAAATCCCACACCATGGATTTGTGGCTCATTTGCAGGCTTTCCCTTCCAAAAGAAAGTATACCCACCTTTTTCCTCCTTCAGCTGCCCTTCATCAGCCAGTCGGGTCTCAGAGAGTGCTGCGATGTCGATCCAGAACTTCCTTAGTTCTCTGGAGATGATGGCAGTTCGCCTTTCAGGTCGATCACTGGCTTGGTTGTCCATAAGGGTTCGCACATTCCAGGCTCCAATATGTAGTTTTGTATGTTTCTGACCGCGTGGTGGTGATCCCCCTGGATGCGGTATTCCAGACAGGATTTTGTGAGCCAGGCTATATTTGGGGTACCTTTTCTAACCCCCTCCCCTACTGGGGTAAGCAGAGTGGATCCTGAATAGGGCTGCTCAGTCATAAGTGCAGCTGCCGAGAAGCTCGTTCTGCCTCAGTCCAAGAGCTTAACGACTGTATCAAGCACCCATCGCCTGTGTGCCAGGTCGTGGCTAAGAACTCCCAGACTTCACTGTCCTGTCCCCGTTACCACTTCCTGATCGCCACAGGAATTTATCTTGTCCAAGATATAAAGTGGATGGGCTCCCTTTGGGAGGACGCCTGCACGTGACGTCTTTTATCGTGGGGAGACTGATGCGCCTGCAGCCACCACACGGTCCTTGGCAGAGAGGGGCCTGAATCCAGTGGCATGGAATCCAAGACGACTGGAGACCACTCTCTGCTGCAGCCTTCATCTGCCTTCAGTGCCGTTGTGGCTCATGGTGTCATCCTCCACCACTCCCACCGTTGAGGTCTTTCTTTGGATCGCTCTTGGTCTGGGACCTCCCTCTCAACCTTACCACCATGGGTGACCCTACCAGGAGCCAAAAGGCCCCTGACGGCATCGCTCTCGGGATCATTGGAACACACAAGGTTCTCCACCGCGACAAGGTGGCGATCCATGGAGAACACCCTTTATACTGCGGACTTCTCACACAACACAACACACTGCCATCTACAGAAGTTCTCCGACGACTCTGTGATCGTCGGCCTCAAGCTTAGTACAGAGGACTTATCCAGGACTTCGTGGACTGGTGCCTCCAAATCAACTGCCTCCAGATCAACGCGAGGAAAACTAAGGAGCTGGTGGTGGACTGCTACAGGCAAGGACAACCCCTCACAGCACCAGTAAACATCCAGGGAACAGACATTGAGATGGTGACATCCTACAAGTACCTGGGTGTTCATCTGAACAATAAACTAGACTGGTCACACAATACTGACGCACTCTACAAGAAGGGACAGCACAGGCTGTTCCTACTGAGGAGGCTCGGGTCTTTTGGTGTACAAGGGGCGCTCCTGAAGACCTTCTATGACACGGTGGTGGCATCAGCCATCACTTTTGGAGTGGTCTGCTGGGGCAGTGGCATTACAGCAGCCGACAGGAACAGACTGAACAAACTGATCAAGAAAGCTAGCTCTGTCCTGGGGCAATGCCTTGACCCAGTGGAGGAGATAGGAGAGGCAAGGATGGTGGCTAAACTGTCATCTCTGCTGGAGTCCGAGTCCCACCCTATGCAGGACATACTGAACGCACTGAGGAGCTCATTTAGCAGTAGACTACATCATCCTAGGTGTGCGACTGAGAGGTTTCGCAGGTCCTTCCTACCTACGGCTGTCAGACTTTATAACCTAAGCAGGGCTGCTCACAGAGATAGCAAAAACGTGACAACCTAATAGTACTGAATGCAAAAGGCACAACAGACTTACATAAATGGTCCCCTCCAGTATACAACTAGGACAATATCAGTCGCTACGGAGGGTGGCAATATGTATGGGTACATATTCATACTATGTAGGATAGCTAAATAGACGGTTACGCTGTTTATTCCATCTAGCTACAATGCTCCGCACTGTGTATATATATTTATGTGTACATACAGTATATATATTCACTGCTCTTATTTTCTTGTCTTCTAAATTATTGCTCTGAGTGTTGCTATCCCTGTGCTGTTGCAATCCTGGAATTTCCCCATTGTGGGACTAATGAAGGCTTATCTTATCTTTTCTTATCTTATGTGGTGATGACGTCGGTGTTGACACTGGGTGATGATGGTGGGGTGAGGGGAGCAAAGAGACAAAGATAGCACTGGTCTGCCATGGTTCAGTTCACCTCTAAAAAAAAAAAAAAAAAAAAAAAAAAACCAACAAAGGAGAAGAACATTCCTGAGACGTATATTTTCCCGTTCATGTATCATCCACATGGAAATTAAACCTAGGACTTAAATAAAATGCAACTGTTTCTTTGTTTTGGGTGTCAGTCTGTGAGGCTATTGTCTCAATCTTTTAATTGGCCACATTTCATGGACAGATTGTGTGCCCCCAGTGGCGCAGTGCAGCAACTGCACCTGCCAACTGAGTGACGTCTCCGGCTGTACGGAGGATTTGTACTGATTTGAACTTCCGCCTCCCAAAGAGAGCAGACGCTTTTTCTTTCTCTCCAGCTCCGGCTCTTTATCTCTCTCCTCCCCTAACTGACTGGATCCCAGCTTGCTATCGTCTGTCTGCGTGTCCCTACTGCTGATCATCGAACGATCATCACTTCCGCCTCCCAAAGAGAGCAGACGCTTTTTCTTTCTCTCCAGCTCCGGCTCTTTATCTCTCTCCTCCCCTAACTGACTGGATCCCAGCTTGCCATCGTCTGTCTGCGTGTCCCTACTGCTGATCATCGAACAAAATTATGGATTTAATAAGCTGGGCTTTGAACGCAATTGACACTATTTTTTCAACGAGGAAAAGTGCGCCGGGGGAGGCAGTTTGCCCCGCAGGAACAGCAGCCGCGGGCTATTTGAAGGACACAAGTAATTGGAAACTCTTGTGCCTGTGTGATCTCTCTATCGAAGATGTTGAAGATTTATACATCTTCGTAGCAATGGTCATCGGAATCTTACTGATTGGATCTGGGATTGTTCTGGTGTACCGTAAATTGATGAAGATGGACGGAGCCTATCAAAATGCTGACCCGGCGAGGCTTAACCATCAAATTGACCAATTGGGCAGGACTCTGACAGCGGCTAATGGAGAACTGTCTAGGAAAATGGATTACATCATGATCACGCTGAGAGCCGTCCATGAAGAATTCAACGTCCAGCAATGAAGGATTTAAGTACTGAATCTGTAAGAGAATATAAAGTTTCTTTCTCTGAAGTCAGTACTATTCAACTTATTTGACCTGCCCTTACAATCAAGTCCTCCAGATTATCTGCAGTTTTTGTTTTCAAAACATGTGAGCAGCATTGACTCTCATGGACAGCCAGCTGTCTGGCAAACTTTTCCATCTGCTGTGCAAGGACACAAGCGCCAGACGCTAGACACAACATCTCCTGCTGAAGAGACTTTGTTGTTCTTAACTGATATAAACACCCTCACTCAACACCACACTCACACTGACTCAATAAACTGATGAGAAAATTATTCATTCACTGCTCTCTTTGTGTCCTTGTATAGATTCTATTGTCTGCTACTTGTGCATTGAGAGATTTTTTTCTTGTAATCATAATATTGATCATTTATGACCGGTATTCTGACAAACAATGCTTTTTTGCTCTCTCCTATTGTGTTTATCCTTTTCCTCCCTCATGCTTCCTGTTCCCAGTCTGCTGACAGGCGCGTTACCGACGCTGCCGCATCACCGGAAATGCCAACTATGTCGTTTTCAGTGTCAAGTCAAATCCCTCGTATGTTTATCAGTTGTTTACTGTGAATGTACTTGGCAATAAATCTTTTCTGAGTTCTGATCTTCCAGTTCAGAAGGTGGCAGGCACGCATTGGAGGAATCATAGTTGACCCGGAATAAACCAAAGAAGGAGAAATCCTCATGACTCTTCTTCCTTTTCTCTTCTCTGAGCTCACAAGACCAATATGGCCACTGCCATGCACCCTAGTGGACCGTCACAAAAATGGCTTCGTACACGGAAAATAGCCACGGGATGTAAGCGAAATTTATGTGGGATAATTATAAGACTTTGTAGATGTGGTAGAGAGTATAAATGACCAACAGATTGCAAAATAACGACCATGATGGACGAAAACGCAGTGACCACGCCAGCCAGCCAGCCAGCCAGCCCCCCGTTGCCAACAGTAAGTGACAAATTTGTTTTTTTGTTTTTTGTTTTTTTGTTTTTTTTTTTACAATGTACTGATTTTCTGGTTCATATACTTTGAAGATAACAACATACCCCTGTAGAGACAAAGGTGGAAAAAAAAAGAACCACTCTTTGTGTAAATATGTCCAAATTCCACTTTTAACTGAGTGATGGAATTTATATAGCTGCCGTGACATTATGCAAATTAGATGTGAAAATTTATTTAGATTTGAAACTTTGGATCATAATTAAATCTTTCAAATTGACAGTAAGCCATGATCTCTTGCAACTTTCAAGCCATAGCCTTGGAAATCGGAACTATTTTATTGGCAAAAAATATTTACCACTCTTGACCACTAGGGGTTATGTCGTCATACGGCGACTGGGACAGTTAGAGGGTTACAATTAGAATATGTGATTCCTTGAAATTGATTAAAAATGTGTAGAATTACAAGATTGTGAAGTACAATGAAAAGGGTAAATTAGGTCATAATGTATAGCTTGATAAATGATACCATTATCTTGTCAAATGCTGCCCCCTCATTTTTTATCCAGGGGTAAATTGCAGCTTGTCATGTGATAGTTGTTCTGTTAATGTCAAAAGAGATGCCGAGTCGTGATGTCCTGTGTGAACTTGTGCAAAAAACCCCAAAACAAAACAAAACAAAAAAAACATGTTGCTTTTCCCTGGCCTAATTTACAAGCCTCAGTTAGAGCAACTAATTCAGCTGCTTGTGCAGAATAATGTGATGGGAGTTTCATGTTTGCTTTATGAACCATAATGAACCTAAAATAAAGCAAAATAAATCAAACTAAAACAAAACGTGTTTTCTGCTCAGATTCATAGGGCCACGTAAATTTCTGCATCCTTGGACTTAAAATAAGGTCACAAGTTCAACAATAAAAGTGGACATAAAACATAAAATGTGAGCAACAGAATTATTACTAAAAATTCAAAAACCAGCAAAAAGGTATGCTGAGAAGAGAAAAATGAGAACAATAAAATCAAAGGAAGAAAACAATCATTTAAAAAAAAATACATCCATAGGGCCCTAGTTTCATTTTTATTTTATTTATTTATTTATTTTTTGGTTATAATATTTATTTATTTATTTATTTTAAATCCTTCTAACTTTGCTCTAATACTTGGGGTCATACGAGCAGTTTAATAGCCAATACCTCTAATTAACTCAAACCAGAAACTGTTGGCAAAATAAATTTCAACTACATAGTTCGCAAATAGGCTTTTGTTGTCACTTTTATACCTTCTTGTGTACAAGTTTTAGATGGATAGATAGATAGATAGATATAGTTTATTTCGAACACAAAAATATAACAAATACAAGCAAATGGCAAATGCAATAAAGTAACAGTATACACTGTTCGAAAGGGAGAAGGAAGAAGTGAACACTTATTAATTCCATCTCCTCTTTTCCATAGATACACCCATGTGAATTTTATACAAATTTAAGACCCCAAGTAAACAATTTACTGTATTTTTTTACAAATCAACATTAACACCCATCCATTCTAACATACAATGATGTCCATACATCAAAACCAGCCTCAAACAACACAGATATACACAGTGCTGTCCCACCCACCATTCCATAGTGTCCCATAATATCCCAGAGTGAACATAATGAATCGTACATATACTGTAACTACTACCCTTCTAACATATACCCTTTCAGCAAATGGTGCTTATACCTCTTTTTGAATTGATTTCTGTTTGTACATAGTTTCAGTTCCGGCTCCAGACTGTTCCACAAATCCACCCCACAGACAGATATGCACATACTTTTCTTGGTTGTACGTATCTTGGGTTTTGTAAAGTTTAAGTCTCCCCTCAAATTATGATCATTGTCTCTTTTTTAAAATATTTTTTGTATATTAGTTGGTAGTTGATTATTAATTGCCCTGTACATTACTTGTGCTGTCTTAAATTTAACTAAATCGATGAACTTTATGACATGTGACTTTAAGAACAACGCATTGGTATGGTCTCTATATCCTGCATTGTTTATTATCCTTATAGCTCTTTTTTGTAATGTGCATATTGACTGTAGGTTGGTCTTGTAGGTGTTTCCCCAGACTTCTACACAGTAGTTAAGATAAGGTAAAAACAGTGAATTGTACAATAAGACCAATGATTTATAGTCCAAGAAGTGTCTTGTCTTCCCCAGTATGCCTATACATTTTGCTAATTTGGCCCGGATGTGACTGATGTGAGGTTTCCAGCAGATTTTATTGTCTAGCGTCACCCCCAGAAACTTATTTTCCTGTACTGTTTCTATTCTGGTATCTTCTATCGTTACCATTATTTCATGATTTATTTTATAATTTCCAAACAACATAATCTTTGTTTTTTTTAGATTTAGAGATAATTTATTTTTGTTGAACCACTGCGTTAATTTTTCCATTTCAGTTGTGACCACCTCTAAAACCTGCTGCAAATTCTCACCAGTGCAAAGGATATTTGTGTCATCCGCAAACAAAATAAATTTCAGAATTTTTGATACTTGGCATATGTCATTTATATACAAAATAAAGAGTTTGGGTCCCAAAACTGACCCCTGGGGCACACCACAAGTGATGTCCATGAAGGGTGATTTGTGCTCTCCAATTTGTACAAATTGTTGTCTGTTACTTAAATAACTTTCCACCCAACTCAGTCCGACCCCTCTTATCCCATACCTTTCCAGTTTCCTTAGTAGTATTCTGTGGTCAATGGTGTCAAAAGCTTTCTTTAAATCTATAAATACTCCTACAGCAACCTTTTTTTTTATCTATACAACTAGTAATTTCTTCTATAAGTTCGATCAGTGCCAAAGATGTAGATTTATCTGCTCTAAAACCATACTGGCTATCTGTAAGGAGGTTGTGTTTTTCAATGAAATCATCCAGTCTCTTAGTGAAGATTTTTTCAAGTATTTTGGAGAATTGTGAGAGTAAAGAAACTGGCCTGTAATTTGTGAAGCGATGACTGTCTCCAGTTTTGTATAGAGGTATTACTTTTGCTATTTTCATTTTGTCTGGAAATGTACCAGTTTGAAATGACAGGTTACAGATGTGGGTGAGTGGCTTAACAATTCCCTCAATTACTTTTTTCACTATTGTCATGTCAATTTCATTCCAGTCTGTTGATTTTTTGTTCTTAAATTTACTCATAGTCTTGATAATTTCCTTTTCAGTAACTGCACCCAAAAAGATTGCGTTTGGATTTCTATCTTCTATTTCATTCACAGAACCACTGTAGTTTGTGTCTGGTGTCGCTATTGATTTTGCTAATTCAGGACCAACGTTTACAAAAAATTTATTGAAACCACTGACCACATCTTCCATATTATTTGTCAAATTGCCATTTTCAATAAAATATTCTGGATAATTTGCATTCTTAGGACGATTACTAATAATCCCATTGAGTACTTGCCATATTCCTTTTATGTTATTTTTGTTATCCTCTAGTATTCTGTTGTAATATTCTTTCTTACGGGTCCTCATTATAGTAGTAAGCTTATTTTTGTATCTTTTATATTTGATCTCAGCTTCCACTGTTCGGCATTTAATGAATTGTTTATATAATGTATTCTTCTTTTTACATGCATTTATTAACCCCTTGGTGACCCAAGGAATTTTTTTTTTTTGTTGTTGTCTGTCACTGTATTGTTTTATAGGACAGTATTTATTGTACAATGATTGAAATATTTGTAAAAATTTATCATATGCTCTATTTATGTCATTTTCATCATAAACTATCTTCCAATCTTGTATTAATAATTCCTTTGTCAGTAAATGCATTGATTCTTCAGTTCTTATTCTTTTATATTTAATATTTTTGGTATACTTTTTCTTCCTATAATCACATTGATAGACAACAAAAATCGGCAGGTGGTCACTGATATCATTCAATAAAAGCCCACTCCTGATATTATTTTCCATAATGTTTGTGAATATGTTATCTATTAGTGTGGCACTGTGTGACGTGATTCTGCTAGGTCCGGTAATTGTTGGATGTAAGCCCATACTGTACATTGTGTTGATAAATTCTTCTGTCAAACTATGTTGTTTTGAGTTCATCAGATCTATATTGAAATCCCCACAGATGAACATAACTTTATGAGTTAGTTTTGCATACATTTTTTCCATTAAGTCCTGAAATAAGTCGATGTTTGATCCAGGTGTTCTATATACACAGCTCACTACTAGATTCTTCACATTGTCCAGACAGATTTCTATTGTAATACATTCAAATAAATCATCCACAGTTACTGACAGATTCTCAACAACCTTTTATTTCAAGCTCTTGTCAACATAAATTGCAACTCCTCCTCCTTTTTTCACTTTTCTATTTATATAATTTAATTCATAGCCATCCATGGTAAAATCCACTCCTTTCTCTTCACTGAGCCACGTCTCTGATATTGCCACAATATTGAAGGGCTCTTTAAACTGATGTAAATAATCTTTAATGTTATTAAAGTTGGCATAGAGACTCCTGCTGTTGAAGTGGATCATAGAAATATTGAAATCAGATGTGACCATTGTGTTAAACTGTTCATCTGTGTAGTAATTACAGTCATTATTGATGGAGCTAAGTCAATTATTATCAGGGTCTATGTCATATTCTATGTCCTGTGGGTTGTGATCTGTGTATTCAAAAACTTTCAGTTCCTGTTGTCCCTGTTTGTTGATTTTTTGATTCATGTTGTTTAATGTTTTGTTGCAGATGAGTAAAATCCTTCAGTGTCCTACAGTTGTCTGAATTGTTGCTGTGACTCCAGTTCATAATATTCATTGATATTTGTCCAGTTCCATAATATTACGGATGTTAATGATCTTGGCTTCTTCAGGTGATCCGTTTAATTTGATGTATATTTTACAGTTTGATGTCCAGATGTTTTGAATCTTTTTCTGCTTTTTCATGTATCTTGCTTTCCTGGCTATTTCTGCGTTTTCCTTCGTGAGGTGCTCATTTATGTAAATGCCTTTTTGCCGTTTATGTAAATGCTGTTTTCACACATTTTCATACAAACACATTCTCACACAATGTCCTATGAAACCAATTTACTTTCCATGTACATAATGTCATAATTTATTGAGATGGAAGGAGCTCTCTTTTATTTATCATACATTATTTTCTGCTTTTTCTCATCTAACTTTTCTTTCAGACAATGTAATTGATGGAGACTAAATGATCCTCCATCTGGAAAACCCATTTCAGACCAGATAGGCCCCAGCCAGACACTTTCATCACCATATTTGTGCCTCAAATATTTTTACATATGGGAATTGCTCTAAGGGCTCACACTCTCACTTTAAGACTTTTCCCATATTCCATATCGTCACAAGCTTCAAGTCAGCCCCAACCAAAGTCATCAAAACAAACAAAAAAAAAATAATTTTCCTGCTCTGCTGGCAAATAATTTTACTTAAAATGAGCAATAAAGTTCTGGCAATAGATAATGTCAGCATACCTGCCAACTTTTCAAACCTGAAAAGCCTAGTAGCTAGCCGGGGTCCAGGGGCCGATGCTAATGCTAATAATGCTAATGCTAATGCTAATAATAATAATAATGCTAATATTTGCCAAACAAATATTAGCATTAAATCAAGTTAGAATGTAGCTAACAACCTCATATTTCTTCAACTTTCAAACCTGAAAAGCCTAGTAGCTAGCCGGGGTCCAGGGACCGCAGTGTCAAACAAATATTAGCATTTGACATAGAAGTCACATATTAATTATATTAAAGGTAAAATATCTAAATCAATTGCAATACTACACAGAGCGAAATATTTGCTGAATCAACAACCCACATTATATACTTTGTATCATTCATTAATACTCCCATACATGACATATTGTACTGAAGTATGGGGAAATACATATAAAACAAACATATATCTAGTCTTTATGCTTCAGAAGAGAGCTATTAGAATAATAAACAAAGCTGCTTACAGGGAACCAACAAACCCACTTTTTCTTAAATTAAAAGCTCTCAAGTTGAAAGATCTGGTTGACTTTAAAACTGCAGTAATAATGTTTAAAGCTAAGAATCTATCACTGCCCGCAAATATCCAAAAGCTGTTCCAAATAAGGGAGAAACAATATCATTTCAGAGGAACATGCATATTTCAAAAACCTTCAGTGAGAACTACCACCAAGCAACACTGTGTTTCAGTACAAGGAGTCAGATTATGGAACGATTTTGGACCTGAATTAAAATCATGTACAACGCTTGGACAATTTAAACAAAAACTAAAGGAAGAAATACTTCAAACATATATACAAGATGACATGTAAAATCACATAAGGATTGTCATATCCAGTCTGTGTTGTGTTGTTAGTTTTTTTTTCCACATTTTGTCTTAGCTTTGTTCTGAATTGTAATCGCTCTTGTTTTGTTTTTCTTTTGAATTCTTGGATGGAATATGGGTGGGCAATATAAGCTGCAGCTTCAGCCATCACCCATTTCAGATGACTTATGTTGAACTGTATAATCAGAGGAATTATTGTTTAATTTGACCTTGTTGGATTTTTTTGCCTTTGTTATATTATTCTGTTTCTTTTTAATCTTTACTTTTAATCTATCCGAAATAAAGATTAATTTGTTCATTAAATTTCTTAACACTGCATTTGAATAGGCCAGATGTGATGTATTATGAATACTAGAAAAGCACTCGTAGAGCACAGACCTCCACCAAGCGCCACAGTTCCCCCATACAGTGTTTAACATCATAAATAAAATATTGAAAATGGCCCTATCTCGCAATGTTAAATAAAAAAAAAAGAATCCTTTAAAATTCCTGGATCCAGACGGTGATCCGGATCACCACCAAAATCTAATCATCTGTAGGATACCCCATTTCTGATAATCTGTGAAAATTTCATGAAAATCCGTCCATAACTTTTTGAGTTATCTTGCTAACAAAAACAGACAAACCAACGCTGATGATCACATAACCTCCTTTGCGGAGGTAACTAGAAGACTAGAAATATCAGCAGGGTATACTAGCACTGTTTAACAGACACGTGCGTAAAAGACGGCAAAATCGCTCTGATATTTTATGTGTTTACATGATACATCAAGCATGACAAGGCTTGCAATTACACAGCACATGTTCTTCAGAATCTTAGGCATTATATAAAATGTATTCTCCCTTTAGAGGTTTCTCTTTTGTCTCTTTAGATGTTTATGTTGAATTGTATAATCCATGGTCCATTTGCCAGGGTTGAAGTGCAGTCGTGCGAACGTCTGCAGCAGTTTACAGCGTGTTTACATCTCGCCATGGACGCACGCCTCTCTGGGATTTCGCGCGAGAATAGAAACCTCAATAGCGATAGCGTTAGCTTAGCAAACGCTTCAGGTAAAGCGTAGCAGCGAACCATGAAAAGAAACGCTACTATGTTCTAAATTTAGATATGATTCCTAGCGATCTCGTGTTTGGAATTGCTTTCGTGTTTTTTTTACGATTTAAAATTTTTGACTGAATTTTTAGTGAAAAAACGTAATTTTGATAAATAAAGCCGTAACCCGGAACGGGGTCTTGAAAACCGGAACCATTACGGCAAAACCGGAGTGGTTGGCAGGTATGTGTCAGTTAAAAATAAAACAAAAACATCTCCCAACAAAGCAAGATTAAATTGCTTAACATAAGTAAAAACTATCATAAAGCAAGCAAAATTCCAAAGAAACCTGCACAACAAAAAGAAATTGCTGTTAAAATTATCTTGAGATATTTAATACATTTCATCTTACCAAAATCCCCAGTGTGGTGTGACCTTATTACAGCTTCAGTATAAAAGAAGTTAGTCCTTTCACACATGCACACACATACAATAGCAACATCAAATAGCAAGCTCACGTTAGCAAGCAATCCCAAGCTACTTGGGCTGCACGGTGGCGCAGTGGTTAGCACTGCGGCAGCACAGTTTACCCTTGGCCGGGGGATTGTGGGGATCGTGGGATCGTGGGTTCGATCCCAGCCCCCAACCAACAGTGATCTGTGTGGAGTTTGCATGTTCTCCCCGTGTTGCGTGGGTTTACTCCGGGATTTCTCCGGTTTCCTCCCACATGCCAAAGACATGCATGTTAAGTTAATTGGCTGTTCTAAATTGTCCCTAGATATCTGTTTCCTATAGGCCCTTAGAATAGAGGGTTAGTATTAATGAAAGCGCTTTGAGTGGTCTTTGTGACTAGAAAAGTGCTATATAAGTGCAGGTTAGTTAGTTAGTTACTTATAATAAGCAGATCTGGCAACCCATGATTCTCATCATCAATCATCTTCCGCCGCTCTGAAAGACATTCATTTTTTCTCTTTTTTTTCCCCTGACAAAGCAACCCTGAAAACATTAAAAACACACATGAACAAGCACATGAACAACCAAACAAACAAACTGCAGCTATTTATTTGATGTATTTATTTTATTACAACTAGTACATACTATAACTAGTACATCCCCAGTAACCCATCCATCCATGGACGGTTGGATGGGTTACTTATGTTGAAGAACAAGAAGAGGTTGGACCATATTGTGAAAACGTGCAACAAAATTGCTGGCATAATAAATTTTGTTGTTTTCCTGAAACTGTTGCTGCTGTAGAGCAAACTGCCCTCATTGGGGAGAATAAAGTTGACCTTGGCCTAGTTTTTGGGTCTGTCTGAATTTATTCAGTAAGAGCATGCATACCTGCCAACATTTAGGTTTCAGAATACATGAGGTTTTCACTTGGGGTTGGGGTTGGAAAACAGGCTATTAATAGGCCTTAATTAGCGCCTGTAACAGAAAATGCTGCATCTTCGCTCATTTTATTTTTGATTTTTAATTTATGAGGAAAAACCTCACAAATTTATGAGCGTAAAGTCTCAAATGTACAAGAAAAAAGCCCGAAATTAACACTAAACACAAATTATGAGAAAAAGCTGATTTAAGTGGGAAAAAGTCCTTCAAATTTACAAGGAAAAAGTAGTCAATTTAGAATACAACTGCCATAAATTCAGGAGAAAAACCTCAAACTGTCCAGACTAAAGTCACATCTCGGTAACTTCTTAACTATTTTGGGGTAACTACTCTTATGTATATCTGAGTGATAATATATAATGATAACCTACGTTTACTTGTGTACAGTTTCAGGCTATTCTACCACCTAAATTAGAGATTCTTTTCTTTTAAATTGAAAATGTGGACATTTTTTTATGTGAATTTAGGAAGTTCTCATAAATTATCTATTTTTTTCCTGATGATTATTTTTATTCTTTTTAATTATAGACAATTTAAGAAACTTCATGAAATTTGAAACTTCATGAACAACTTTTGCTCATGGATTGACATTTTTTCTTGAATTTGTGACTTCTGCATCATAAACTGGCATCTTTTTCTTCCGTCTTTGTATTTTTGCCTCAACAATTTTCCGTCATCTTTCCATTGATTGTTTTCCTTAATTTTTTTAATTATTGCAAATGAGCTCCATTTCTCTTGTGATTTTCTGACCTTTGTCTCAACAATTTATTAATTTTCTTTTTCTTTATGAATTTGGTAAATATTTTAAATAAAATATAGATGTTATATAAATAGATACAATAAATATTAAATAGATAAAACTGAAACAGAGGAAATCCTTGGATCAGGTTGTTAGATGGTCCAGTCGTTTGCTTGGTGAGTCACAGCTGAGCCCGACATCCCTGTACACCAGACAGGTACAGAGGATGGCTACCTCCATTTTAAATGATGACTCCCACCCTTTGCACTGCAACTTTCAGCTTCTTCCCTCCAGACGGAGGTTTGCTGTCCCAAAAAGTAAAACCCTGCGCTACAAAAACAGCTTTGTTCCTGCTGCTGTCAAAGAGTTGAACAAGATGTAACAATATATTGCACATAATTTAGTTACCTATTTATTAATTTCATTTTATATTTACTTGTTTCGTAGGTTTTTTATTTGGGTTCTAAATCTTTTATTGGGTTTTAGACTTTTGAGTTTTTAACCTCTTTGACTAGTCTTTTACTTTTTAATATGACCCTCCTCTCTTATCTCTGGTTTTTCTCTCATCTCTTTGTCTTATATCCTGATTGATGGAGCCTTGAGTATTTTTATCATGTTTATAGTCAGCTTCATGTGGGCCTGCGTTTGTGTTTATGTTGAATGCAATTGTGGTTTGTAAATATGGATGTCACCTGACTGCAAAACAAATCTACCTACGGGTACAAATAAAGTAACCTGAACCTGAACCTAAATAACTTCCTGTGTTTACATTAAGAATGAGCGGGTGACATCACCTGAAGGAAAAACTGCAAGGAATTGTGGGAAAACAGTTCAGCCTGTCTATGCTTCTCTGTGAGCAATGAATGCGGTTAGGCTGCGTTTCTACCAAATGCATTTTTTCTGCTGTGAGCGACTCTTTTCTATTCATTTTCTATGTAGTCCAGCATTTAATGCACTCTGTGCCCTCAGCGCAAAAACACTCAGCAGTCAGCGCTGTGCTCATGGAGCTGAAAGCTGAAAAAAGTTCAACTTTCAAGGCGCTGCAGCGCTCATCAGCTGCCCACCTCTCTCACCAACTGATCACAATTGGCTTAAAAGTGCACCATGATCAATATTAACAGCCAAAGCTTGGAGGGAGTATTTTATTACCAGCTTGATGTAGTTTATTCCAGTAAGTGGAGACCTAACTCCCGACCGATCGAACGTGGGTTTTAAACCTCCATTTTTGTGCACTTCCTACAAATTAAATATAATTTTGAAGGTCTTTCAATACAGAATATGGAAATAATGTTACATCAGTTTTGAAAATGTCCTCAAGGTGACTCATTTTGCCAGCATGGGTCACAAATCTGAAATCCCCGCCACACTTTGAGTGATAGGTCAAGAGGCTGCCAGGATACTTAAAAATTATGACAAAATATTTATGCAAAATAAATCAAGTATCTTTCTTTCTTCCTTCCTTCCAAACCACACAGATTCACTTGTTTTAGGGCAAAAGTGGGATAATTCTGACCTCTGTAAGACCAGGGGTGTGTAATCATGAGCCATGGAGGGCCAACACCCTGCAGGCTTTACCTCCAACCAGTGTCTTCAATGGCAGATTTCACTGAACTTCTTCCCACTGATTGCTGATCACTGAGAACACCTGCTGAAGAGACTGGGTAGAAGAGAAAACCTGCAGGGTCTTGGCCCTCCATGGCACATGACTGGACACCCCTGGGTTAGACCATAAAGGGGCGTATCTCTGCACAACAATCGTCAATATCTCTGCACTGTTTTGATACGGATGATCGTCCATATCAAAACAGCGTAGAGAAGCAACAGTGTCAAAACTTGCCCATTAAAGAGTTTGTGTAATTGATTTTTTTCCCCACATAAGGCGATTGTTATTTAATCATTTCGTTTATAGAAATTTTGGCTTCAATTTTATTTATTTATTTATTTTTTTATTTCCCCGATGGGGTGGTCGGGGGAAATAAAAAAAATGCTCAGATATTCAGTTTCGGTAGGCAATGACATTTATAAAAATAAAAACTGAAAAAAGTAATATCACTTAACACAAAGTTGTTCCATTTGGAGTAAAGTCAACACTCGGCTTCAAAATTCATCGGGGAGAATTTTACTTTCAGCGTAAAAGTATATAGTAAAATCACGATCGCCTTATGTGGGGAAAAAAAAAAAATCAATTACACACACTCTTTTTCCGGGCGAGTTTTGACAATGTTGCTTCTCTGCACTGTTTTGACATGTTGATATTGTCTTGAGCTGTGGGTTTTTGTTTAAAAACCATAGGTATGGCAGTCGGTTTTAGAACCCGTTTGTAACGAACTTTCAAGCCTAAAGATTCCTGTACAGCAGGCGCTTCCTCAAAACTGTCTGCAATGAAATGATCGCTACATAGTACAGAAGATGGTGTTGGTTGCCATTTGTCCCTTGTTCTCTGTACTTGCTTCGCCCATTTTTTAAGAAGATCTGGATCTTTTGGGAATGAGAACAGGCTTGTACATTCACTGGAGCAATTACAACACCTAGCCACCACGCAATGTTTCGGCATTTCTTCAATGATATACTGTAGAAGCTAAACAGCTTGTTTACACTGACAGTACACGGATCAGCCAAGATGAACTTCACCTCATGACGTCATATCCAGAAACGAGCCGAGTCTCAGGAGATCACGTTAGTGCAACACGGTGCTAAATTTGAATTCACTTGGAAATATTTTTTCACTTATTTAGCGTTCTAAGTGAAAAGAACCAACTACATGGATGATTGAAGATAAATTCATACTGAATATTGATCCATTGTTCCTAAATCATGTCACAGACACTTTAACTCTTTGCTGCCAAACTGTTTCAGTACATTTGCAAGACAATTAAAGAATGTATCCTTAGAGGATGGAAGTCGATAGATCTCAATCAAAGCAGAAGACATTTCTGGTGATAGTACAACTTTAACTCAAACACATTCCAGCGTATTTTCAGCAATGTCAAGTTTTGTACACTGATAACCATCCTTTACATAAATCATGACCCCCTCCTCCCCTGCAATCTTTTCTGTTTTGTCTATATGTATTGTTCCCTGGAACACTGAAAACAGCTGGAGGTGTTGTTGGGGTTATCCAGGTTTCTGAGAAGCACAGGTAGTAAAGATCTGAATTTATCAATAGTTATTGTATTTGTTCGTTTTAGAGACAATGCTCCTAATATGGAGATGACCTCCAAAAAAGCCTTAAGGTTTCATAGTCGGATCCCACAATACCTTGGCATGATTTACAGTTTCAAACATTTTCGTAGCGTGTTGATTTTAATCCACAGTTTTTATCCTATACCCATCCCATTCTGTAACAGTCTTACCAGGCTTGCGCAGTTTGAGTCTAATTGCAATAATTTTTCCTATGTCAATGTCACCGGCATCCTGGGTGACTCCACTGATGCCATTCCCATTCAGATGGGCCGTCGTCACACCAGCGTCTAGGGAGACTTTTCCTACGTTGATATCACCGATGTGTTTGGAGAACTGACCGACGTCAGCCTCCTCTGGATGGGCTGCTGCTGCATCGGTGTCCAGAGAGGCCAGGACAACGTCAACAGCTAGCCGCTCAGCCACAAATCATCGACACGGCTCAGCCTGGCAAACAACCAGCGCTGAAGGAGCCACCACTGCATCGGCATCTGAAGGAAAGGGCCAAAACTGACATTCAGCCGTCGATGCGGCTCCATTTGATGGACATCCCCCACTGGAAAAGCCGCCACAGTACCGGCACCCAGGGGGACCAGGCTGGCACCGTCACCTCACCATTAGGCCACAATTCGTCATTCCGATTCCGCCTGGCAGGCCCACCCTGCCAGGTAAGCTACTGGAGCACCAACATCCCAGGTGCCTGAGTCGGTGCCGACCTCTGATCACTGGACGCCATGCTGTCTGTGTGGGTCTGCTGAAATAGCCGCTGTTGCTGTATTTGTGTTTGGAGAGAACATGTGCTGTGGAATCAATTGTAAACAGTTTAGCTGTGGTTGGCGAGTTAGCCACTTTAGCTGCTGTGCTGGCTGCAGGGGCCAGGTTGGCCAAATTTGCTAAAATTGTCATTCTGGTTGCAGTATCCAGGTTTTCCAGTTTATTTGTTTTTGTTTGGCTAGCTGTGGTGACCAGGTTGACCACTTAAGCAGCGGTTGTTGGGCTGGCTGTGTCGGCCAAACCGGGTTTCCATTGTCCAAAGGTTGTGGGCCTGGGTTTACCTCCACATCTCCCGCTAATAATATCATAGCTGCCAGGTAGATTGACCCCAAAGCTGTCCTTCAACGGCTTACTTGTACCCGTTTCTCAGGAAGCACTCGGCACGGCCACTGTCCAGAAATGTAGAGCATAGCAGATGTTAAGATAAGCCTTTGATGACTTCCGGTCTGGACACCATGGTGATAGCAGCTTAACGCTGAAGCTACAAGACCCCATCCGTGAAAATACTTTGAAAATCAGATTTAACAGATTTTTGGAAGAGTGAAAATTAAAAGACAAAGTCAATATGCCTAAAGGAAAGCAGAAGAGATCGACATTTGCCAGGCCAAGACGAGCATTGGCCGGAGAATCTGACCTGGAGGACATCCACTCGGAAGAAGAGGAGCTGAATGAGGCTAGCAACACGGTTAGCTTAAAAACGATAATTCAAGAATTAAGAGAATTTCACCGAGAGTGTTGGCCCGAATTTGGTGAAATTAAAGACGAAATAAAAAGGACAAACAGCAGAGTGGACCAGGCTGAGGACCGAATCATGGAAGCAGAGGAAAGAATAAAAGGGCTGGAAGAAACCGTGCTGGATTTACTTAAACGACAGACAACACTGGAGGCTAAGCTAACCGACCAAGAAGGAAGACTAAGAAGGGCCAACATAAGAATTCATGGTCTGAAAGAAGGAGTCGAGGACGGTTTCACCACAATGGCTGCATGCGTGGAATCCATACTGACAGAGAAGTTGAAAATTCCCCAATCCACCGACTTGAAGATAGAAAGGGCGCACCGTACATTAGCCCCAAGGCCGTCGGCAGAAGCGCCTCCGAGATCGGTGGTGGTGAAGTTTTCAGAATCAGAATCAGAATGAACTTTATTGCCAAGCACGTTTACAAGTAAACACAAGTAAACATACGAGGAATTTGACTTGACATTGGGCGCGCTAGATAAGCGCATCCCAATGACGCGGCAGCCATAAAGGTGCCTGTCATACGGTGGGGGGTAAAGAGGGGGAGGGGGGAGAAACACAATGGGCAGAGAGAAAAAAGCATTGTTAATCAAAATAAAGCTCATTTCATGACCAAAATTGTGATTACATAGAAAAAAAACTCTCTAATGCACAATTAGCAGACAATATAGATCACACAATAACAAAGCAACGAGAGAGACAGTGTGTGTAATCAGCATATGATCAGTATGATGTAGTGTGGATGCGTCAATTGCTAGTGAACAGCAGAGGACACCCCCTGGCAACGGATAATCATGTGTTCTACACAAAGCATGTCCAGAGTCTATCTCACTTCGTGCATGTAGATGGCAGAGTTCTGTGGACACACGATAACGCTGTCCTTGAAGAGCTCAGTCTGCAGAACAACAGCCATTGTTTGTCGATGTTTGGGTTACCCCCTTCAGCCTTATCTACCCAGGAGGAATGAATGAAGTCTTCAAGGGCGCCGAATCAAGGTCGAAAGGCACAGTTCACTTAGAGCAAAAAAATTTCACCTCTCATGCGATTCTGTGCATCACAATTTACAGGCTTTAGAATCATTCCCTGGAGAGCACTCAGCGACTCCAGATGTTATCCACCTACCGAAACATAGGTAACATGTCCAAGAGAGTCCATCTCTCTTCAATGCATGCCAGATGGTAAATCCATGTTAATCCCATTTGCCGCTATTAGTGCTCCCCCCAGCTGGACAAATTTGTTGAGGGAGCTACGCCGGGTCCGCATTTTGATTAGCTCATCCAACTATAATTTCGATACACCAGGAACTCCAGGGCCAAACAGAAAATCCTGTGATCATGCCAATCTTCAGTCGAATCACACAGGTTCCAATTCTTGGGCTCCCCCCTGGCCCGATTCCTGTTGAAAAGTGGTGTCAATAGCATTAAGCCACAATCCAATTTCCATAGTTTCCATTTGGGTCGATTCAGCAGAAGTAGAGCGAGACACAGACAGGACATCGCAAGCAGGGAATCCGTATTCGGGAGGAGGAAAGGAGAGGAGAGGGGAGAAAAGCGTCTGCTCTCTCTGAAAGCCGGAAGAACAACCTCAGAAAAGCCTCAGAACAAAAGAAGAGGTTGTGAGACTGGCTTGGCAGAAAAAGGATTTATGCACCAAGAAAGAAAAGTTTTTGTGGAGCACGACTACGCCCCGGAGGTCCTCAAAAAGCGTTGGGAATACAACAATGCTAAAAAGGTAGAGAGAAGAAACTGCGCTTTCAAACTCCATTTCCAGCGAAGCTGCGTTAAGGTAGCCAAGCTGCGTTTGCTGAGAGAAACCCGGAGAGAATGGAGGGACTGCTGTGTGTTTGTTTTCACCGAGACATGGCTCCACGACAACATTCCTGACGAGGCCATTCAGCTGGAAGATATGGTGATGTTCCGTGCCGGCAGGGAAACGGCGAGCTCTGGTAAGAGCCGGGGGGGGGGGGGGGGGGCTATGCATCTATGTTAACAAGAACTGGTGCGTTAATGCCACGTTAGTGTCTAAACACTGCTCTCCGTTGGCGGAGCTCCTTATTGTTAACTGCCGGCCATTTTATCTGCCGAGGGAATTCAGCAACGTGTTTGTAGTTGGTGTTTACATAGCGCCGAGCGCTAACGCTAAAGCTAATGCTAAGAAGGCACTCGGGGTACTGCACAATGCGATCAGTGAAATCCAAACGTCACACCCGGACAGTTTTGTGGTGGTTGCAGGGGATTTTAACCACACCAGCTTAAAGACTGTGCTCCCCAAGTTTAAACAATGTGTAGACTTTAAGACCAGAGGAGAGAATATGTTGGACTTAGTGTACACAAACACAGATGCATATAAAGCAATACCCCGCCCCCATCTCGGCCGTTCTGATCACATGTCCGTGATGCTGCTGCCTGCCTACAAACCTTTATTGAAGCGCAGCAGGCCAGCAGTGAAACAAATCAGGATTTTGCCAGAGAGTGCAACCTCTGCACTGCAAGACTGTTTTCAGCACACAGACTGGAAGATCTTCAAAATAGCAGCCTCCCAGGAAGACAGGACAGATGTGGAGGAGTATGCTGATTCGGTCACCAGCTACATCGCGAAGTGCACAGAGGATTTCACTACAGTGAAGACCATCACTATGCGGGGTAATCATAAGCCCTGGATGACTGCAGAGGTGCACTCGCTGCTTACAGCCAGAGATGCAGCATTCAGAGCGAAGGACAGGATTGCCCTCCGCTCAGCCAGGTCTGCGCTTTCAAAGGGAATTAAGGCGGCAAAGCGCGCCTATGCGGAGAAAATCCAGGGACACCTCTGTGACACTAGGAACACCAAGCAGATGTGGCAGGGAGGTCGGACACTGACGGGCTTTAAGTCTAGGCAGGGGGGCGATGATGACGACGCTTCGCTTCCAGACAGGCTTAACGACTTCTTTGCACGTTTTGAAGCATCAAACTCGACAATCAGAGGGAGGGCTGGCCCACTCCCACCATCGGTCGGACCAGCTTTTACCATTAACACAGCGGACACACAGAGGACCCTATCCAGAATCAACCCACGCAAAGCTGCAGGTCCAGACAACATTCCGGGATGTGTGCTCCGAGACTACGCGAGTGAGTTGGCGGATGTCCTGACTGACATTTATAACATCTCCCTGAGTCAGGCCATCGTTCCCAGATGCTTCAAGACCTCTATCATTGTACCGGTGGCAAAGAAACCAGTGGTGTCCTGTTTGAATGACTATCGTCCTGTTGCACTTACACCAATTGTGATGAAGTGTTTTGAACGACTTGTCAAACCACACATCACAGCCTGCCTCCCTGCATCACACGACCCGCTCCAGTTTGCATATCGTTCAAACCGCTCCACGGAGGATGCTATAGTCACCACCCTACACTCTGTCATCACCCACCTGGACCAGAAAGACACCTACGCGAGACTCCTGTACATTGATTTCAGTTCAGCATTCAACACCATTATTCACCAGAGACTGATAGAGAAATTACTCCTTCTCGGTCTGAACACTGCCACATGTCTCTGGATCCTGGATTTCCTGACTGAGAGACCTCAGTCTGTCCGGATTGGAAACAACATCTCCAACTCTGTCACGCTGAGTACCGGAACCCCTCAAGGCTGTGTACTCAGTCCACTGTTGTTTACACTTCTAACACATGACTGTGTATCCAAACACGAGGGGAACCAGATTATTAAGTTTGCAGATGACACCACAGTGGTGGGACTTATTCAGAGGGATGAGGAATCAATGTACAGGGAAGAAGTGAGAGACCTGGAGGGCTGGTGCAGGGAGAACAATCTGGTGCTCAACGTGGACAAAACGAAGGAGATGATTATCGACTTCCGGCGGTCACAGCCTGAGCACGTCCCCCTCAGCATCCATTTAGTGGAGAGAGTAGAGAACATCAAGTTCCTCAGAGTGCAGATCTCGCAGGACCTGACCTTGAGCAAGAATTCCTTGGAGATCAGGAAGCGGGCTCAGAAGAGACTACACTTCTTGAGGAAACTCAAACAGGCCTCTCTCCCCATCTGCATCCTCAGGACCTTCTACAGAGGTGTGGTGGAGAGTGTTCTGACATACTGCATTGCTACATGGTACTCCAGCTGCAGTATGTCAGACAAAAAAGCCCTGCAGAGGATAGTCAAGGGGGCGGAGAGGGTAACTGGAGTCTCCCTCCCCTCTGTCCAAGAACTTTTTCAGAACCGTTGTAGGAGCAGGGCACTGACCATTGTCAAGGACCGTTCTCACCCTCTGCATAAACACTTTGAACTTCTTCCATCTGGTAAACGATTCCGGAGCATCAGAGGCAGAACCACCAGACTGATCAACAGCTTCCTCCCACAAGCTGTCAGGATGCTGAACAGCTGACCCGGAATCTCACATACACACTACTGCACCTATGGACATTTTGTATATTATAGTTAGTTATTCTTTTTCCCCAAGTATGTCTCAGGGATGTGTGAATGGATGGGGGGGTGGAGCTATGTGGGAGTGTGTCTTAATCATGCTGCTTCTTATATGGATGCCGAGAGAAACGCAATTTCATCTTGCCTGCACTACAGTTATATGTACAGCAATATGACAATAAAATTTGATTTGATTTGATTTTGATTTGAAGCTGCGGGTTTTTTACGGGGATGAGATGTGTCTCTACAACTCGGCGGAAGAAGCAACCAGGGATATGGCGAGAAGAGGGCTCCCGGTAATGGTGTATAAACCCGCAGTAGACCCGATCGAAAGAATCAAGGCTCAAACGTGGTGCACACAGAGACCCTCAAAATCCACGGGCCAGCAGCGGGAAACCCAGCGCCAGGGCTATAAGGAAAAACTGAATGCTTTCAGGAGGGAATAACGATATTTTTAGTCAATCTGCGCATCCAACCCTCCTCCTACAAGGTACCAAACATTAAAGGAGATGCAGAATCAGCAAGTGGTAAAACATTTCATGGAACAGTCAAAATATTAGAAACAAGTAAGTGTTTAAAAAAAAAAAAAAAAACTTGTTAAAATAGAAATGTGACAATGAACCACAAGAACTCTCCACACTAACAAATACTGTATTAACGTGATTGTTTGCTGTGACGGTGGTGGGAGGTTGTGCACAATTTCATAGAGTATAGGCATAAAAAAAAAAAAATTCATAAGTTTGGATTGGGATCTGAAATTCACGTTAAAGACATGGGACAACTTACAGGGGTAAGAGAGGGCCCTCAACACGTAACAGAGTTTGAGGAATTTCCCTCAGAGCCAACGCACCAGCAAGGCTCTTCTATGGTCACTAAAAAGACCTCAGCTCAGGAAGATCTTTTGTCAGTTTTTTGTTTTAAAGTTTTATATACTATGTTCTTAATGTTTTTTATGTTCTTAATGTTCTTTCAGTTTCTGAGTAGCATAAAAGAGGGCCGCTACACTGTTATACTAAATAAGACAATACAATGGAGAAACAGGGTGTAACCAAAATAATCTCATATAATGTAAAAGGGATCTTGAATCCAGTTAAAAGATCCAAGATTCTTGGCAAAATGAAAAAAGACAAAGCAGGAATAATATTTTTACAGGAAACCCACCTAACAGACTTGGAGCACTCTAAACTTAATAGACAAGGGTTTAAACTGATCTCTTCATCCTCATATAAGTCAGGGAGGAGGAGGGGGGGGTAGCGACATTGATCTCAACCAAAATTATGTTTGAAAAAAATTCAGAACACAAAGATAAAGAAGGGCGATTTAGCATGGTACTTGGTCGGCTAGAGGGGGAAGATATCACCCTGCTGAATGTATATGCACCTCCAGGGGCTAACTGGAAATTTTATAAAAATGTATTTGACCTAATGATAACTAAAGCCAAAGGTTTAGTGATATGTGGTGGAGACTTCAACCTAAGACTGAACCCATACTGGGATGCATCAGGTAATTCTCCACATCAAAATAACACTCAAAGTAGAAAAACTCGGATGCTACTAAAAGAAATGGGAATCTGTGACGTGTGGAGGGAACTCAACCCCAGTGTAAAAGATTATACATTTTACTCAGCACCACATTCATCATACTCAAGGATTGACTATTTTTTATGTTTAATAGAGACATTGGAAGAGTAAAAACATGTAAAATAGGACTGATGGATCTCTCTGACCACAATCCGATCTATATGGACTTAAATATCCAAAAATACACAAATAATACATTTTCTTGGAGGTTAAATTCAAATGTGCTGAAAGGACCACTGAAAGATGAATTGGAATCAGACATTCTCAGATATTTGGAAGAAAATGATAATGGAGAACTATCCCCTTTAATACTGTGGGACTCATGCAAAGCTGTAATAAGGGGAAAGATTATCGCAAAACTGGCAACCCAAAAGAAACTGAGACAAGAAAAACTAATTACATTAGAGTCTGAACTTAAGAAACTACAAAAAGAGCACAAAGACAACACTCATTCTAATGACTTGCTCAAAATTAGTTAGTTAATTCCCTTCACACCATGATGATGCATGGGGCGGCGCCTATCTCCGTTTCTAAATTCTGCTCAAAATTAAGGAAATTAAAAAACAAATAAACGAGATCTACACAATAGAAATCCAGAAGAAACTTACATTTCTGAAACAAAAATACTATGAAACAGGTAGCAAATCGGCAAAATTACTAGCCTACAAATTGAGGAAACAACAAACGGAGAGCGCAATCTACACAATCAGAGACCCAGTATCAAAGGAAATAAAATTTAGAATTCAGGAAATTCTTAAAAGCTTCGAGAATTACTACAAGAACTTATACTCCATCAAAAAACACAAAAATGCATCCGAAGCCTTCCTAAATTAAATCTTCCCCAACTTACTGAGTCACAAAATAAAACACTACTGTCAGAAATACAACCTAAAGAATTAGAAAAAGCAATTATGAAACTTAAAGCTAACAAATCCCCAGGAGCAGATGGCTATACAGCAGAGTGGTACAAAACCTTTAAACAGCAACTATCTCCTCTCCTCCTGAAAACATTTAACTATGTCCTCCACACAGGGGACATCGCCCCCTCCTGGAGAGAAGGGGTCATTGCAGTCATACCTAAACCTGAGAAGGATAAACTAGACTGCTCCAACTACAGACCAATCAGTGTGTTAAATCAGGACTATAAACTTTTTACCGCTATCCTTGCCAAAAGGTTAGAAAATATACTGACAGACTTAATTCATTTAGACCAAACAGGTTTTATAAGACAAAGACAGACACAAGATAATATTAGACGCACTTTACACATAATTCATCATATAAAAAAATATAATTTAAATGCAGCCATATTGGGATTAGATGCTGAAAAAGCATTTGATTTGGTTGACTGGTCTTTCCTATATAGAATCTTATCCAGTTTCCATTTTCATAATAACTTCATTAGAACTATCCAGGCATTATATAAAAAAAACCAACAGCTAAAATAAGGATCAACGGTAAATTATCATCATCTTTTGAACTGGAAAGAGGATGTCATAAGGGCTGCCCCTTGTCTCCACTGCTCTTTGCAATCTTCATAGAACCGCTGAGCCAATGGATAAGAGAATCAAAAAATTCAAGGTATTACACTTGGTCAGAAGGAACATAAAATAGAACTCTTTGCCAATGACATCTTAATATACCTGGGGCAGCCAGACACCTCTTTTCCAGAACTAATCTCAGTTTTTTCAGAGTATGGAGAGTTATCGGGGTACGAATTAAACATGCATAAAACCCAAATTTTAACATTCAACTATGACCCAAATCAATATTTACTAAGCAAACTCAAAACTAACTGGGAGATGGAATCTATGAAATATCTGGGGGTCAATATCCCAAAACAACTCAACAAAATTATAACACTAAACTATGATCCACTGATGGCAAAAGTAAAATCTGATCTAGCAAGATGGAATATGATACCATTCTTGGGTACTGCACAAAGAAATGAAGCAGTCAAAATGAATATACTTCCACGTCTTCTATACCTTTTCCAAACAATACCAGTAGAATCTCCCAAAAAAACATGGCAAGAACTGGACAGAATGATCTCAAGATTCATATGGAAGGGCAAGAGACCAAGAATCAGGTATAGAACCCTACAGCTAAACAAAGACAAAGGTGGGCTAGCGCTGCCAAATATCAGGGACTATTTTAAAGCCGTGCAAATTAAAACCTTAGTAGAGATATGTAACCCAGTCTACACTGCACAATGGAAGTAGATGGAATGCCAAATAACAAGTGACATTCCCCTACAGGCGATAATAGGGAACAATGCCTTACCTAAACTTTTGAACAACACTAACCTGTGGATAGAGACCCCGCTAAAAATTTGGTTTAAGATAGAGAGAATCAAACTAAAGAACCCTATTGATTATTGCAATGGATTTCCTATGATCAGGACTTTACTCCTAATAAAACAGACACTAGATTTAAAAAGTGGAAAGAGAATGGACTGATAAAATATTACGATTTTTTTAAAGGGCAAACTTTAAGAGGTTTTGAAGATTTGAAAAAACGAGGTCTACTAAATCAAGACCTTTACAGGTTCTTTCAGCTTAGACACCATATAAACAAAATACTTAAAAAGGAGGATTTGGAAAGGGCCCAGTCAGGTGTCCTGAAGGTTTTCTTAATGGCATATAAAGGGATCCCAGGGATCAGATACATTTCTAAAATATACCATGGCCTTCAAGACTTAAAGTAGAACTGAACCCACCTTTTGGCGCAAAAAGTAGAATAGCAGATTAATTCCTTATTACCTATTGTATTTTTCAACACATAAAAGAAATTTTTAGGCCGTGCGATGGCCAAGCTATAAGCCGATAAACTTTTGCCTCTGGCTGGCAGTGCCAAACAAACCGGAAGTAGTGCAGACGACGCTGCGTGACGTCACGAGTGTGATCCCTAAACAAAACAACAATGGCAGATGATAGCAGTTCCAGCAGTCAAGAAAACCAGAGTTTTCAGAGTGAAGAGGCATTCAGGATCGGTGACGAGACAGAGGAGGACGCAGGAGTGTGGCAGGTGGCAGGTGTGCACAAGGGCGAGCCCGGGAGACAGCGACCTGATGCACCTGTGACAGCAGCTGGCAGACGGCGATGCCGAGGCGAGGTCCGCCGCCGGGGAATACACCTGTGCACAGGGGAGAGACTGGAAAGGCAAAGGTAGGTATGCTTACGCTGTAGATCTTGCTGGGAGATGAGGGGGTTCCTCTGCAGCAAGAGGGCTGAAGGAATCAGACGGCTTCATGCCGAAGCCCAGGGCAGAGTGGCTTATATCCCACGCTGCTGACGAGGCGCAAGTGTGCGCGCAGCTGGCGCCGCTAATGAGCGGCGAGTTGTAACATATCCAGCCTGTGTTGTGTTGTAGCTTAGTTTTCTTTTTTCTCTGTCACATTTTGTCTTAAGTTTTGTTTTGAATTGTAATCGCTCTTGCCTGTTTTCTCTTTTGAATTCTTGGATGGAATATGGGTGGGCAATATAAGCTGCGGCTTCAGCCATCACCCATTTCGGATAACTTACGTTGAATTGTATAATCAGATGAGTCATTGCTCAATTTGACCTTGTTGTTATATCATTCAGTTTCTTTCAACCTGTACTGTACTATCCGAAATAAATAAATTCATTCATTCATTCAAAAAATTGGGCTATGTATTACAATACTTCTACAGACTATAGTGGCAATACACATGAACAGAACTGGCCTCTGCATTTGACTGTGCTATTTATAAATACAGTGATCCCTCACTTATCGCGTTTAATGGGGACCAGAACCAACCGCGAAAAGTGAAAAACCGCGAAGTAGCGTCACCCCCCCCCCCCAAGGGCGTCACAAGCACTATTTTGCACAAAAAGGCACAAGAGAACAGCAAAAAGTGCCACTAAGCAACACGAGCGATAAAGAACAATGAATGCGGTCTTCCTTCGCTGGGTATGGGCGCTCTGCAGGGAGAGAAGCTGGGTAAAACATCTCGGCCAATCAACTTGCGAGGTAAAATGTCTCGGCCAATCAGCTTGCGAGATTCCCGAGCGGTGAAGAGGTGGGCGGAGAGGAGTGGAGCGGTGGTCAGAGAGGTGGATTTTGAGTTGTGCGGGCTCTCCGTGTTGATACCTGATGTTCTAATGTAGTCTCCCTGCCTTCTGCTAGTGCCCGGGCAACTTTCGTGCCATTTTTTCTCAATTTTGAATTTTTGATGAATATTTTTGAAAAATACGCGATGCACTGAGGGCGCGAAAGGTGAAACGCGAAGTAGCGAGGGATCACTGTAATATCTATATCTAGAAACGCATCGCTTCCCGGTCGCTTTTCCTCCCCCTTTCTTTTCTTTCGTCGCCATGACAGCTTTCCTTGGCCACTGAACAGATCTTCCCAGGTGTTGGAAGTGTTTTGTAGTCGACTATCACGACAAAATGCACCAAAAACAACCAGTGTCGACGTGCTCGCAATGGTAAACATGGAGGACTGTGTCACACTCGTGACGTCACGCGGAACTCCGGCTGCACTTCCGGTTAATCGGCGGATTTGTCTGATTTTTCAGGGCGGGAAATTCAAAATCGCGATTTTCTCCAAGATTCCGGGATTTGTGGAGGGGGTGCCAATGATAAATTATCTTTATAATTGTATGTACTATCACCCAGTGCCGTTCAATGCCGTTCAGTTCAGTTCTACTTTAAAAGGAGACAACCCGTCATACATAAAAGAGAGATGGGAAAAAGAGGGGAATTTCACTTTACAACTGGAAATATGGGAAAAGCTAAATGAACAACAATGGAAAAGTACTTCATCCCTGCAGTGGAGAGAATCTGGATGGAAAAATTTGGTAAGATTTTTCAGAACACCTGCACAAAACAAATTTACTTGTAAGGGGTTGAATTGTTGGCGCCTGTGTGATGAAGAGACTGCAAATCATTTTCATGTGTTTTGGTCATGCCCAGTTATCCACCAATATTGGACCAATGTACAGACAATATTGGGGAAAATATTCAAATGCCGTTTTTCCACTAGCCCAGTTCGACTCGCCTCGTTTCGTTACTACTCGGTTCGACCGCGGTTGTGTCTCCATAGCAGCCGGGTAAAGCGGGGTTAAGCTGTGGTGGGCGGGATTTTTTTAACAGCAAGGCGGCGCCACACTCCCGTGACGTAAAACACGCGACCCAAGCCAAACACAACAGGGCGGCTTTACAAGGCGACTCCTCGGTCTATGGCTTTTTTCACCGTAAATGCCAAAAAGGACCGCCAGACAAGGGTACAGGCAGTGAGACGACACACTCTGGAATAGTTCTGCAGCTTCTGGGAGAGCCGAAGACGTGAGGATACAAACTAGGTCATATGTGACGGTAAGCTAATGTTGCTAATGCTAGTTTGTTATAAGTACATCGTACTACACTGTAATCTCTGCAAGTTATCACTGTTAGGTACTAAAATATGTACGCTGTGCGTGTTTCAGATGGCTCTGTTGTGGGAAAATTACCGCTTCAAACGGTCAGTTTGGCGCTCAGCACAGCCTGTCACTGATGTCAGCTCAGCTTCACAAACGATCAGTGGTTGTAGAGCTTAAGAATGTCTGGTTTATTTCCTGTGCAAAAAATTGCTCTGATCTAAGTAAAGGAACCCTATTTCACTGTTTGGGAATGTAGAAAAATCAGAATGTTTTGGGAAGAGGTGAGGGTAACAATTGAAAAAATAATTTCAAAACAAATCACATTGAACCCTAAACTGTTTTTGTTGGGTCTGTATCCAGAAAAACATAACTTTAATAAGAGTGAAAGAACATTCATAGACCTCAGTTTGCTTAATGCCAAAAAATGTATTGCATTACTGTGGAAAAACTCATAGACCAGATGTGACTCAGTGGTTAAGACAGATGTTACCAACCTTCCACTAGAAAGAATAACATACATACTGAAATCAAAGGAAAATGTGTTTGAGAATATATGGAGACCTTTCATTGATTATGTAAAGAAATTAAACATAACTTCTGAAGAAGAAGGTGAATGATATGTGTGAACCTTGCAAATTCCAAGCTGGTGAATGTATATTATGTATTCTTATGTAATAGATTACCTAGACTAAACAGAGGAGCATTGTTGTTGACTTGTTTTTGTTAATGGTTGTTGTTTTTATTACCCCCTTTTTTTGTTATTTTGTTATTGTTCTTTTTAGTTTTTAAATTACTTTTGTGTTAGTGTCTGACTGTGTGTGCTGTTTGTTAAAAAAAAAAAAAGGTTCAATAAAAATATTGTGGGAAAAAAAATTGCTCTGATCTGCGTGAAAATCATGGAGAGACTGTTGAGACATCATGGACGTACCTTCTCCAGCTGCACTGAGTCTGAGATGGTGTCATAGCAAAAAATGATCAGCTGACACAACTTGATCTCCAGGTTAACAACTATATTAGCCACAAAATATATATTCAAAAACTAAACAGTACTGAGTTACGTATAATAAGATATATTTGACAGTTAAGATGCATTTTAGGCCAAAACAAACTTGATCTAGGATTAAAAGCAATTAAAATAATGCAGTCACAAGGTTACATGGAAAATGCTCGATTTACTAGATACATATACTGTAGAAATATATATTCTCTGCATCAACAATGTACTATACATGCATTGATGCATGTATACACGCATACATGTATGTATGTATGTATGTATACATGCATACATGTATACATGCATACATGCATACATGTAGTATTGCACTGGGAATTGCACTGACAATAAACCTCTTAAGTTTTTGCAGATGTCTCTTTTTTATATGTGAAGGTTACCACCATGTGACATAAATTTCTTAAAAATGAGCCATTATTTTCAAGGTCACCCATTAATGGTTTGTACTATTGACTCTTTTCCCACCAGTGTATTAACAGACAAAAATAGAAATCATGATGCAAAAACATAAGTCACTAAATTGTCAATTACAATCAGCAGCAAATTCCAGATTATTCAGAATGTGCAAAACTCAAACTGTAAGACTGGTTCACTCAGCAGCTGGGATGTGCAGCTCACACTGGTCTCAGATCAGCAGATCTTAGGCCTGCATCTCTGTAAATAGTGACGCAAGGTCCAGTTTGGGGTGGATCGATTGTTTACCTCTTGCCTAGACAAAAGACAGAAATGGGTGGTGGTTAAATAAAAAGTTTAAAACATATTTGGGAAATACAGTTGTTGCTAAAAGCCAGTGGTGGAATGTGAATGAATGAATCTTTATTTCGGATAGATTAAAAGAAAATAGAATAATATAACAAAGGCGGAAAAAAATCTAATAAGGTCGAATTAAACAATAACTCCTCTGATTATACAGTTCAACATAGGTTATCTGAAATGGGTGATGGCTGAAGCTGCAGCTTATATTGCCCACCCATATTCCATCCAAGTATTCAAAAGAAAAACAAAACAGGAGCGATTCCAATTCCAATGTGACAATAAAGTACTTCGTTGTTGTATTTAACCACAATTTTCATGTAGCTGCACTGATGTAAAGTCGATTTTACAAGTGTGGGCGGTGTTTTGTACTAGCATTGCTAAAATATAAAAGGATGCACTACAATGGGTCTCAAATATTTGTAATGTGTCCTGTTACTGCATGAGTTTATTGATGATAGAGTATAAACTACACATATAAACTAAATTATATTGATGACTGAACAACTGCCATTCCCCAAAAGATACAGTTATGAACATAACTCACAAAGGATCACACAAGTGATCTGACAAAAAAAATAAATATATTAACAAGTGGTTTATTTTACAGTTGATGTGCCAGTCTTTTTCAATTATTCTGTAATTAATACTCACACAATCAAATAAATCTCAGTTCAGTCCCTTTTATATTAAGTGGAAATTGTGCTACTTTGGTTTTGATACTTTACCTATAAAAGCAAAGGATTTCAGTACTTTCCACAGTGGCGACGTCCGTTGTTTAGCGGCTGCTTTCCTCCTGCCTAGACGAACGACAGAAATGGATGGTGGTTAGTTTCAAGCAAGTTCAACACTTATACAGGCACATCTCAAAAATTAGAATATCATGAAAAAGTTAAATATTTTTGTCACTCATTTCAGAAAGTGAAACCCATATATAGATTCATTACAGGGATAGTGATATATTGAAAGTGTTTATTTTAATATTGATGATTATGGCTACAGCCCATATTAACCAACACCTCAGCGGCCAACATTTCTATTTAAAAACTATTTTTTAAAGTTTATGCAATATTCTAATTTTTTGCCAAATTGAATTTGGGGTTTTCAGGGGCTGTAAGCCATCCAAATTAAAATAAATAAATGCTTGAAATATATCACTGTCTGTGTAATGAATCGATATAATATATGGATTTCTCTTTCTGAAATGAGTGTCAAAAAATATTGAATTTTTTCATGACATTCTAATTTTTGGAGATGTACCTGTGTTAGGGAAATACACCTGTGAAAGTCAGTGGTGGGATGTGACAAAAATGCTCCGTTTCCCAGACAAGCACCTCAGGAGCCACTCTGTACATGAACAAGAATATTTTCAATACAGGAATTTATGGTGGAACAGCACAATACTGTTCCAGCACCTTTTATGGAAAATCCACAGAATAGGTGTGTGGGTCTATTCTGACGCTTTAGAAAATTATATGAATGACTTTATAAATCACTGGTTTGAAAAAGCACTTTTAATATTGTTGAGATTTCGGCTCCTGTGGTCCATTTCACCAGTCTCCACTATAAACAGGGAGGCTAACTCCTGGCATGTGGAAACACATTCTAGCATTAAATTGCACACAATTTAATGCGCAGCACCAAAGTGCAGCACGTACAAAAACCAGGACTTTAACCAGGATTAACATATTTCATCGTTTTGCTCTCACAAGCGAATACTTAGGAGAAAACAAGCGCAAATCAGCAGTTGGTACTAGCTAGCTACTAGCTAACACTCGTTAGCCAGCACAGAACAGCGCTGTATTGCTCAAAAAAAGTGAGCTTACCACCAACAGGATAAATAAGCGAACAGATGCACATTATTACAAATCACTCACCATCGATGGTTCTCTCACGTTCGTCTTCAGCTTGTCAGTAGTACGGTTCTATGCAGGGCTGCCATCTGTATTGGTCCGGATCACTCCTCTCACTGTGTATCTGCCACCAAGCAGAGAAAACCCCGCATCTCTTCGTTGGACCACAGTGTAGATTTCCGCAAAACCTACAACGCTGTCTGTATTAATATCGTATTTACTCCGTGACCGAGTTAGTCCGTGAAAGATTGCAAATGGCGGTCGTAAAGATTCCACTGAAGACGGGCGCTTTCGTGATGTTACGCCCTGACCAATCAGCGGCTCGCAGTCTGTTGACATCACATCTCGGCTCGCTTCAGCACGCTTGTACCCTGCCCTCCAATAGGCACAAAAATAGTGTCGGTTAAACCGTGCTGGGTACAGTGGAAAGGGCGAGAAAGCGAGTAAAGTAGAAGTAAGTAAGGCCAAGGCGATACTAGTGGAAAAGGCCCTAAAGTAACAGTTCCCTTTTCTTTTTTAACTTACAGCTAGAAGGTTCATGGCTCGAATCCCCAGGCTGGCAGGGGTTGGAACCTTTCTGTATGGAGTTTGCATGTTCTCCCTGTGTTGCATGGGTTTACTCCGGGGGCTTCGGTTTCCTCCCACAATCCAAAGACATGCATGTTAGGTTAATTGGCTGTTCTAAATTGTCCCTAGATATCTGTTTCCTATAGGCCCTTAGAATAGAGGGTTAGTATTAGTGAAAGCGATTTGAGTGGTCTTTGTGACTAGAAAAGTGCTATATAAGTGCAGGTTAGTTAGTTAGTTAGTATTTGGGTTTACTACCGAAATCACTGGAAAGACGAGGGGAAAAATACTTATTCACTGTTTTAATATTGGCAAGTAAAAAAGCTCTAACAAAAAAATGGATGTTGAAAGACTGTCCTACACCTCAAGATTGGATTAACGTGATTCAAGACATTTATTCGATGGAAAAGTTGACATTTGCACTGAGACAGGACATGGATGGGTTCTTGAACTTTTGGCAACCCTGGAACACATATATGTCTTCCATCAGATCTAATCTTTGACAGATACCATTTCAATAATGGCACCTCTCTTTGTGCCAACGATACTCAGATGCTCTTATTTTTCTGCTCTTTTGTTTTTTTTTTCCTTTGTTTTTTTTTTCTTTGTTTTTTGATCTTCTTTTAATTTCTCTTTTTCTTTCACTTAAAAAAAGGGTGTTGTAATAATTTTTTTCCAATGTTGTCAAAAAACAAAAAAAGGGGGAATATGTGATGAAAATGGAAACAATGCAATGCTGTAATGACATGTATACCCTTTACAAAAACTAAAAAAAAAAAGATAAGATAAGCCTTTTATTAGTCCCACAATGGGGAAATTCCAGGATTGCAACAGCACAGGGATAGCAAAAACCAGAGCAATAATTTAGAAAAAATATAAGTAATGAATACACATATGAACACATAACACATTTTTTTTTGATACTTCCGGCGCCACACGAGTCGGCTGCCTTTTGCAACAGCGGCTCAATTCTGAGTTTTTTTCTTTCTTTCTTTACACACTTTATACATCACAGACACACAGATCGCCCCAAAATGCCTCCCGAGCCGGCGGACGGAGCCACTGTTTACAGCAGGAGACGATACAGCAGGGAACAGCTTCTTGCACTTAATCGTCACTCGGTGCTGACGAAAAAACTCGACGTACTGAGAGAAATAAGGCGAAAACGACGTGGTTGTCGGGCTGGTGTTAGACGGCGGACAAGGAGTATAAGGTACAGACCCACCTTCCCATCCGTTATTATGGGGAATGTACGCTCTATACTGGGAAAGGTAGATGAGCTAGCGGCTATCTGCCGTTACGATAGCATATACCGGGAATGCTCTCTCCTTTTGTTTTCTGAGACGTGGCTAACTGAACTAGCAGCAGATGCTAACATTGAGCTGGAGGGTTTCCACATGATACGGGCAGACCGAACACCAGACAGTGGCAAAGCAAGGGGCGGTGGAGTGATAATGTATGTTAACAACAACTGGTGCAGACCGGGACATATCACTGTTAAACAACGTCACTGCAGCAAAGACATTGAGTTGCTAGCCGTTAGCATGCAGCCTACATATCTCCCGAGAGAATACTCACACGTGATCTGCATTGTTGTTTATGCAAATCCAACGGCGAACGCTGGGACAGCACGTGACGTCATCCATTCAGTAACCAGCAGGCTGCAGACAGAACACCCAGATGCTCTTCTCCTCATCTCAGGTGATTTCAACCATGTTTCACTATCTCCCATTCTACCCACGTTTACCCAGTATGTCACATGCCACACTAGAGACAATAAAACACTCGACTTATTCTACGCAAACACTAAGGAGGCGTACACCTCATTACAACTCCCCCAACTCAGGAGATCGGATCACAACTTGGTTCATCTCCGGCCGGTGTACAAACCCCTAGTGCACAGACAACCTCCGGCCATGCGCACAGTGATGTTATGGTCTGAGGAGACAATGGACACTCTAAAGGGCTGTTTTGAAGCCACCGCCTGGAAGCAGCTCTGCGATCCACATGGTGAGGACATCGATGGCCTCACTCACACCTTCACGGGCTACCTCAGCTTCTGTGTGGACAAATCTGTTCCCACCAAGACCATACGGTGTTGCTCAAACAACAAACCCTGGATCAACCCTGAGATTAAAACACTTCTGAGAGAGAAGAAGATGATCTTCAGGTCGGGGAACGGGAGATGCTGAAGTCCGTACAGAGGGAGCTGTGGAGAAAGATCAGAAAAGGCAAGGACAGCTTCAGGAGGAAGATGGAGGACAAGCTGCAACAGAGCAACATCAGCGGGGTCTGGAGAAACCTCAAAACCATCTCTGGGCTCCAGAATACCTCCCCCCAGGCCACGGGGGGGCAGGGAGTGGGCGAACAATCTGAATTTGTTTTTCAATAGGTTTGACCAACCGCCCTCCCCCGACTGCACAACAATCACTGCTGCCTCGAAAGACATCAAGTCCTGCTGCCCACTCCCCACTCCACCCCCCCCCCCACTCCCAACACACAGCCCCCCATCCTGACCCTGACCAGGACCCAGGTGAGGACGGAGCTGAGGAAGATCAAGGCGAGGAAGGCGTCGGGACCGGACGGCATCAGTGCAAAGCTCCTCAAGTCCTGTGCAGACCAGCTGTGTGGGATTGTGACGTACATCTTCAACCTGAGCCTGAAGCTGGGGAGGGTACCACAGCTGTGGAAAACATCTTGTGTGGTACCTGTACAAAAAACTTCCTACCCCAAAGACCTGAACAGCTACAGACCGGTGGCCTTGATGTCCCACTTGATGAAGACCCTGGAGAGACTGCTCCTTGCTCACCTCCGCCCCCTGGTGGAACAAGCGATGGATCCACTCCAGTTCGCCTACCAGCATGGCATTGGGGTGGAGGATGCGGTGATCTTTCTCCTTCACCGTTCTCTGTCCCACCTGGAGAAGCCCGGGAATGTGGTGAGGATCATGTTCTTTGACTTCTCCAGTGCTTTCAACACCATCCAACCGATGATCCTGAAGGACAAGCTGCTGCGCGCAGGGGTGGACCAGCACCTGTCATCATGGATCCTGGACTACCTCACGAACCGGCCTCAGTTTGTGAGAACCCGGGACTGTGTGTCCGACACGATCATCGGTAGCACGGGGGCCCCCCAGGGAACGGTGCTGGCTCCCTTCCTGTTCACTCTTTATACTGCGGACTTCTCACAGAACACAACACACTGCCATCTACAGAAGTTCTCTGATGACTCTGCGATCGTTGGCCTCATCTCCAATGGAGATGAAGCTGAGTACAGAGGGCTTATCCAGGACTTCGTGGACTGGTGCCATCGGAACTGCCTCCAGATCAACGCGAGGAAAACTAAGGAGCTGGTGGTGGACTGCCGCAGGCAAGGACAACCCCTCACAGCACCAGTAAATATACAGGGAACAGACATTGAGATGGTGACATCCTACAAGTACCTGGGTGTTCATCTGAACAATAAACTAGACTGGTCACACAATACTGACGCACTCTACAAGAAGGGACAGCGCAGGCTGTTCCTACTGAGGAGACTCAGGTCTTATGGTGTACAAGGGGCTCTGCTGAAGACATTCTATGACACGGTGGTGGCATCAGCCATCACTTTTGGAGTGGTCTGCTGGGGCAGTGGCATTACTGCAGCCAATAGGAAGAGACTGAACAAACTGATCAAGAAAGCTAGCTCCGTCCTGGGGCAGCGCCTTGATCCGGTGGAGGAGATAGGAGAGAGAAGGACGGTGGCTAAACTGTCATCTCTGCTGGAGTCTGAGTTCCACCCTATGCAGGACATAATGAATGCACTGAGGAGCTCATTTAGCAGCAGACTACATCATCCCAGGTGCACAACCGAGAGGTTTCGCAGGTCCTTTCTACCAACGGCTGTCAGACTGTACAACCTAAGCAGGGCTGCTCGCAGAGATAGCAAAAAGACGTAACAACCTAATAGTTTTTTTGAATGCAAAAGATGCAATAGACTTACACAATGGTCCCCTCTGGCATACAACTAGGAAAATACCGGTCGCTATGGAGGGTGAGAATATGTATGGGCACATAATCATACCATGTAGGATAACTAAGTAGACGGTTGTACTGTTTCATCCCATCTAGCAACAATGCTCTGCACTGTGTGTGTTTATACATTTACATATTTATTCCATCTAGCTACAATGCTCCGCACTGTGCGTTTATATATCTACATATTACTCCATCTAGCTACATTGCGCCGTACTGTGGGTGTTTATATATCTACAGTACATACTTATTCCATCTGGCTACAATGCTCCGCACTGTGTGTTTATATACTCATATATTTATCCCATCCAGCTACAATGCTCTGCACTGTGTGTCTGTGTGTATATATATATATTTATAGTAATATGTATATATGTATATTAGCTGCTCTTGCTTGCTTGCTTTTTTTTCTTGCCTTCTGATTGTTGCTCTGAGTGTTGCTATCCCTGTGCTGTTGCAATCCTGGAATTTCCCCGTTGTGGGACTAATAAAGGCTTATCTTATCTTATAAATATATAAATATATATACACAGTGCGGAGCATTGTAGCTAGATGGAATTAACAGCATAACCATCTATTTAGTTACCCCACATAGTATAAATATGTACCCATACATATTGTCACCCTCCGTAGCAACTGATACTGTCCTTGTTGTATACTGGAGGGGACCATTTATGTAAGTCTGTTGCGCCTTTTGCATTCAATACTATTAGGTTGTCACGTTTTTTGCTATCTCTGTGAGCAGCCCTGCTTAAGTTATAAAGTCTGACAGCTGTAGGTAGGAAGGACCTGCGAAACCTCTTGGTCGTGCACCTAGGATGATGTAGCCTACTGCTGAATGAGCTCCTCAGTGCGTTCAGTATGTCCTGCATAGGGTGGGACTTGGACTCCAGCAGAGATGACAGCTTAGCCACAATCCTTCTCTCTCCTATTTCCTCCACTGGGTCAAGGCGCTGCCCCAGGACAGAGCTAGCTTTCTTGATCAGTTTGTTCAGTCTCTTCCTGTCTGCTGCCGTGATGCCGTTGCCCCAGCAGACCACTCCAAAAGTGATGGCTGATGCCACCACCGAATCGTAGAAGGTCTTCAGGAGTGTCCCTTGTACACCAAAAGACCTGAGCCTCCTCAGTAAGAACAGCCTGTGCTGTCCCTTCTTGCAGAGTGCATCGGTATTGTGTGACCAGTCTAGTTTATTGTTCAAATGAACACCCAGGTACTTGTAGGATGTAACCATCTCAATGTCTGTTCCCTGGATGTTTACTGGTGCTGTGAGGGGTTGTCCTTGCCTGTGGCAGTCCACCACCAGCTCCTTAGTTTTTCTCGCGTTGATCTGGAGGCAGTTCCGATGGCACCAGACCACGAAGTCCTGGATAAGTCCTCTGCACTCAGCTTCATCTTCGTTGGAGATGAGGCTGACGATCACAGAGTCGTCAGAGAACGTCTGTAGATGGCAGTGTGTTGTGTTGCATGAGAAGTCCGCAGTATAAAGGGTGAACAGGAAGGGGGCCAAAACCGTTCCCTTGGAGGCCCCTGTGCTGCCCCGTGCTGCCGATGATCGTGTCGGACACACAATCCCGGGTTCTCACAAACTGTGGCCGGTTTGTGAGGTAGTCCAGGATCCACGATGACAGGTGCTGGTCCGCCCCTGTGCACAGCAACTTGTGGTTGGTGGGTGACGTAGCATTGTGGTTCTCAATTGTGAGGGGAAGCCACATTAACAGTCTAAGTAAACAGATAGTTAACAGTTAACAGTAAGAGAGTTAAAACAGCACCAACTATCCAGTGTCCCGGTGGTAGTTTAATCCGTTTTGTGAAAAAAAGTAGGTCTAAAAGATACAGATTGAGGAGATTTAAAAGGAGATTTTAGAGAAGCGCATGCAGAGCCTGCCAGTCTGCGTGCGTGTTCAGCCGCCATGATAGGACTTAAGGTGCAATCACACCAAACACGAACAGACAAATTTTTCGGGCAGCATGATTACGTTATAACTCAAGGTAAAGCCATGAATAAATATTGAATTCAGCGTCTGAGTGAGATGCAGACAGGCAACGTTGCCCTTATAACTTCTGCAGCAGTGTTCAGCCTACTGTTGAAATCCCCAAAAAAACATCATGCTTTAGGTTTACATTATCCAACGGAGGGCTCACCTGAAAAAGTTGTCCCTGTCTACAAAATTTAAATGAGACTCACTCACCTGGTGACAGGAGGACTGGGAGCTCTTCAGCTAAATCGGGATTTTGGAGTTATTTACCCACATCTATGGCAGGAAATCATGGGTAAATGACTCCAAAATCCTGATTCAGCTGAAGAGCTCCCAGTCCTCCTGTCTCCAGGTGAGTCTCATTTTCAAACTAGTTTACTCTGCAATGGTTATACTTTTACTCCGGTGATGACAGAATTTCAAAGCTAGCATATTACCTCGGGAATGAACGCGCAAATGTGCAATTTTGCGTGTACTTGCCTCTTCCCATTCACTTTGTATGGACTTGCGACACACATTTGCATTTGGTCTGAACGCCATCACATCATGACGTGCTGTGTTGTAAATATAATGTGTAAATACAATCAAAACCTCTTTACACAAGATGGGTACATTATGGCCTGGAGGGGTATAGGCCAGACTATTCCTGGCCTAGGCTCTAACACCCTGGGGTATACTTTGGCCAAGCTAGTTTATCCTCGTTTCCTTTCCATAGTTTAACCTAGCCAGTTTATCAGAGTATACCCAGGTTAAATCTGGGTTGGGATAGGGCTGTGCGATATGGCAAAAAATTCATATCACAATATAAGTCTTCTTATATCGTGATAACAATATATATCACAATATACATTTCCTGTAAATTCTACAGTTTAGATAATCATACAAAAAGGACCATTTTTTATTGTTTTTATATTTTATCTATTGTTGATGTACAGCACGTTGTGTCAACTGTCGTTTTTAAAGAGCTTTATAAATAAAGTTGGATTGGATTAAAAAAAGATAAACATTTGCAACAAAATAATCCACAAATTTATAATAGTCTCAAATGTACAAGAAGAGTCATAATGTTACAAGAGAAAATTACAAATTTGAGGAAAATGGTGGCAAATTTAGATACATTTACAAAGAAAAGTAGAACACTCCAAGAAAATTGTTATAAATTTTGGAGAAAAACCTCAAACCTTCAAGACTGATGTCATTACTCAAGTTTTTAAGTAGGTGCTCTTTGTACCCTTAACGCAACTAGAAATGTTTGGTTGTCTGCTTTTAACTATTAATTTCAAAGCACTGCTTTTACATGAGTAGAATTTCTGGCTACTATTCCCACCTCTGATCATGCAATTTAAGTATGCATGAGGGCTGGACCCTCTGCAGTTTGCATATCATCCCCATTTAGGAGTTAAAGATGCTGTCATCTACCTGCTGCAACAAGCCCATCTGCACCTGGATGGTGGAGGAGAAACTGTGAGAATCACTTTTTTGATTTCTCCAGTGCCTTAGCCAGTTTAGAAAGCTTGGGATCAGTTCGCCAAGGTCTCTGCCTTTGACCCCCACCTAATCCACATAGCACCGAACCCCCATGATCCCTCCTGCAGGTAGTGAGCCCACTGGAGAGCGGACCCATGTAACTCCTTCGGGCTGAGCCCAGCCGGGTCCCATGGGTGGAAACCCGGCCACCAGACGCTAGCCATCGAGCCCCTCACACAGGCCTGGCTCCAGGGTGGGGCCTCGGTAACCCCATACCGGGTGGGGTACACTGAATCCTTTCCGCAACATGTTAGTCCGCAACACTGCGTGGAGGTCAGGGGCAGTGCCTTTGGCATGGCAAACCGGGGTGGTGGTTCCTCTCTTCAAAAAAGGGGACCGGAATGTGTGGTCCAACTTTAGAGGGATCACACTCCTCAGCCTCCCTGGGAAGGAGAATCAGCACCTCCAAGTCCGAGTCCATGGTCCTCAGTCGGAAAAAGGTGGATTGTCCTCTCTGGGTTGGGGATAGGCTCCTGCCCCAAGTGGGGGAGTTTAAGTATCTTGGGGTTTTATTCACGAGTGAGGGGAAAATGGAGCGAGAGATTGATAGACGGATTGGAACAGCATCTGCAGTGATGCAGACGTTGTACAGGTCTGTTGTGGTGAAGAGGGAGCTGAGTTCTAAGGCAAAGCTGTCGATTTACCAGTCAGTCTACTGGTAATCTACAACAGTACCAGTGCCGAAACATTCAACACCATCATGCCTAAATGATTATCGCCCTGTGGCACTGACGCCCATAGTCATGAAGAGCTTTGAGCAACTGGTCTTGGCACAGCTCAAAAAAGGCCTGCCCCCTACACTGGACCCTCATCAGTTCGCCTACCGGAGCAACAGGAGTACAGAGGATGCGGTTTCTACAGCGCTGCACTATGTACTCTCACACCTGGATAACAAGAACACCTACGCAAGAATGCTGTTTGTTGACTTCAGCTCAGCATTCAACACAGTTATCCCCTCCAAGTTGATCACTAAACTTGGGGACCTGGGAATCAGTACCTCCACCTGCAACTGGATCATGGATTTTCTGACCAACAGACCCCAGCATGTTAGGTCAGGCCCCAACCGTTCTTCCGTCATCACACTCAACACTGGTGTACCACAGGGCTGTGTGCTCAGCCCATTCCTCTACTCCCTCTTCACCCATGACTGCAGGCCTATGTATGGATCCAATTCCATCATAAAGTTCGCAGATGACACCACGGTGATTGGACTCATCAGGGACAACGACGAGTCAGATTACAGGGCAGAGGTTGAGCACTTGGCTACTTGGTGCGCTGACAATAACCCACTCCTTAACACCAGCAAAACCAAGGAGCTCATAGTGGACTACAGGAAGGAGAGGGAAGAGACACATGACCCCCTCCATATCAATGGCATAGCTGTTGAACGTGTCCCCAGCTTCAAATTCCTGGGGACCCACATCTCGGAGGACCTGACCTGGTCAGTTAACACCACCAGCCTGATCAAGAAGGCCCATCAGCGCCTCTTCATCTTGAGGACACTGAAGAAGAACCATCTGTCAACTGACATCCTGGGCAACTTCTACCGCTGCGTGATAGAGAGCACCCTGACCAACTGTATCACAGTCTGGTATGGGAGCTGCTCTGTCGCTGACCGTAAGGCACTGCAGCGGGTGGTGAAAACTGCCCAACGCATCACAGGGACTCCACTTCCAATTATAGAGGACGTCTACAGGAAAAGATGTCTGCGCCGGGCACGCAGCTTTCTTAGGGACTCCAACCATCCTGCTCATGGACTGTTCCAGCTTCTCCCCTCCAGAAGACGCTTTAGAAGCCTTCGGACTAGAACCAGCAGGTTTAGGAACAGTTTCTTTCCAACAGCTGTCACGTTATTGAACTTAGTTCCCTGCTGACTCTCTTACCATCATCTCTTACCATCCTCACCTGTACATAACTGCCCATCTAACTTGTTGTACATTATTTGCACATAACAGTACTCTTAACTTTCTGCACTGCTGCATATATTTGCATATATTTGCTTAAATTGCACATACTGTTAATTACCGTATATACTGCACTGCTGTCCTTTGCACTTCTGATTGGATGCTAAACTGTGTTTCGTTACCTTGTATTCATACATGTGTAATGACAAAGTTGAATCTAATCTACGTTCCTACTCTCACCTATGGTCACGAGCTTTGGGTAATGACCGAAAGAACGAGACTGCAGATACAAGCGGCTGAAATGAGCTTTCTCCGTAGGATTGCTGGACTCACCCTCAGAGATAGGGTGAGGAGCTCAGTCATCCGGGAGAGGCTCAGAATAGAATCGCTGCTCTTCCACATTGAAAGGAGTCAGTTGAGGTGGTATGGGCATCTGATTAGGATGCCCCCTGGATGCCTCCCACTTGAGGTGTTTCGGGCACGTCCCACTGGGAGGAGACCCCGGGGCAGACCCAGGACTCGGAGGAGAGACGATGTCTCCCAGCTGGTCTGGGAATGCCTTGGTATCCTCTCTGAAGAGCTGGAGCAGGTGGCTGGGGAGAGGGAAGTCTGGGCTTCTCTGCTTGAACTGCTGCCTCCGTGACCCGGACCTCCGGAAAAGCGGTAGAAGATGGATGGATGGATGGATAGTGCCTTTAACACCATCCGGCCACTGCTGCTGGGTGAGAAGCTGCGGGTGATGGGTGCTGATAGCTCTGTGATCTCCTGGATTAGTGACTACCTGACAGGCAGACCACAGTTTGTCCAGCTGAGCAGTGTCTTGTCTGGAGTGGTGGCTAGTGATATGGGAGCTCCACAGGGGACTGTGCTCTCTCCTTTTCTCTTTACTTCACACACCACTGACTTTCAGTACAACACAGAGTCATGCCACCTGCAGAAATTCTCTGATGACTCAGCTGTTGTGGGGTGTATAAGAGGAGGAGAGGAGGGGGAGTACAAGGCACTGGTAAACAGATTTGTGGAGTGGACGGAGCAGAATCACCTGAGGTTGAATGTCAGCAAGACCAGAGAGATGGTGATTGACTTCAGGAAGTGGAAGATGCCTTCTCGGCCACTGCAGATCAGGAGGGAGGATGTGGGAGTGGTTGAGGACAACAATTATCTGGGTGTCAGGATCAGCAATGGGTTGGACTGGAGATCCAACACCGATGCTGCGCACAAGAAGGGGATGAGCAGACTCTACTTCCTGAGGAAGCTGAGATCCTTCAACGTGTGCAGCAGGATGCTGGAGCTTTTCTACAAGACTGTTGTCACCAGCGCTATCGTCTCTGCTGCTGTCTGTTGGGGTAGCAGTATCGGGGCCAGAGACACCAGCAGACTTGACAAGATTATCAAGAGGGCTGGCTCTGTAATTGGTCTCAGACCGAAGACCTTTGAGACAGTGGTGGAGAGGAGAACACTAAATAAACTGCGATCCATCATGGACAATCTAACTAACTAACTAACCTGCACTTATATAGCGCTTTTCTAGTCACAAAGACCACTCAAAGCGCTTTCACTTGTACTAACCCTCTATTCTAAGGGCCTATAGGAAACAGATATCTAGGGACAATTTAGAACAGCCAATTAACCTAACATGCATGTCTTTGGATTGTGGGAGGAAACCGGAGCCCCCGGAGTAAACCCACGCAGCACAGGGAGAACATGCAAACTCCACACAGAAAGGTTCCAACCCCTGCCAGCCTGGGGATTCGAACCAGGAACCTTCTAGCTGTAAGGCAACAATGCTAACCACTGCACTACTCCACCACACACTGGACAGACAGCGAAGCACTTTCACCAGTAGACTACTACAGCTTCACTGTTGAACGGCCAGGTACAGGAAATCTTTCCTGCCACATGCAATTTCACTGTACAATAACTCGCTATGATGTTGTATTCTGGTCATAGCTATGCTGCCACACTGCACCTTACAGACTAACTGGGACCTCACATTTCACTTTGCTCCTGATAGTCCTTCATTGTGCAATGGGATGATTCATGTGTTTATACGGGTCATCATATATTAAGCTAAGAGGTTTTATAGTCGTGTTAGTTTTACTTTCCACGGGTGATCCCTTTGTCTGTCATGTGTGTGTTTCTGTTGTTTGGTTGTCTACTTCAGTGGTCAGATAAAACCAAAACAGAGGAAATCCTTAGACCAGGTAGTTAGATGGTCCAGTCGTTTGCTTGGTGAGTCACAGCTGAGCCTGACATCCCTGTACACCAGACAGGTACAGAGGATTGCTACCTCCATTTTAAAGGAAGACTCCCACCCTTTGCACTGCCACTTTCAGCTTCTTCCCTCCAGACGGAGGTTTGTTGTCCCAAAATGTAAAACCCAGCGCTATTAGGGATGTAACGATATTGACGTTATCGCGATATCGCGGTAGTAAAAGTGTCTCGATACCGTTGTGGTTGTGTTACGATATTAAGAGGGCGGGTATCTGTCAAAAAACAACAAGAAATAAGCAGGCTCCTGCGCAACAAAGCATTGTAAACTACACAGACCATGATCCTTTGCGCTGTGTCGTCACAAGAACTGTTGTTGAGCCAATAGGAGTGCATGCTGCACGCTGTCCACACAACAAACATGGCGGCAGACAAAGTTCGGCTCACGTAAGTACTGAAGAAAACACCCCTGAAGTTGAGATTGTGCAAGCACCAGCAACTTTTAACCTCTTGCACTCCGGTGTACCGCGGACGGGCACGTCTCTGCGTCCCACAGCGCACGAGGGCGCTGCGTCCAAGCGCGCACTGAAAAAAAAAAAAAAAAAAGTTCTTCCACTACAGACACAGCCGCAAACAGATCAGACATGATTGACCTCTCATTCGACTAATAAGAGCCTTGAATTGGGTTTCTGAAACCTTGAAGAACCAATGACTGAAAACCTAGCAAGAAGGACCCGCCTACCAACGCTGTGAATGCAGCGAGCCAACTGAAGCATAGAAGTTCGCAAGCTGTTTTGTCTAAGGCTGAGAGAAGAGAGACTGACTGCTGCAGATGAAAAAAGGACCCGCAGGAAGAAGCTGCCACAGACCCAGCAGCACAGAGACCACCCACAAGTGCGACCTGCACTTATTCCAGCAGAATAGACGTTTAGGATTCTCTTCCATGGTCATCATAGACCGACGAAGGTCGTAAATCATTCGCCAAAACCGCAATCATGGAAGAGCAAAACCGCAATAATGGAATTATGTTTTGACCGGGAACCACAAGCAGATCAGCGTCGCGTTCATCTGACAATGAGGAAGAGAAGTTCGCCAGGACGCTGCTGTGAAGAGGTAAGTGTTCTAAGGTAAATTATTCTTTATCCCTGAAAATTGTAATCAAAAAATGACTTTTGACCGATCGGTAAATTACAACTGTGCGGCGTACGAAGTCCGAAGTGTGTGCGCCGTGGTACACGGTTCGTTCGCCGTGTCCGCCCCCCCCGCTACTCTTCTGTAGCGAGGGGGGGAGGGGAACCGCGGTGACTGCGCTGCAGTCGCCACATAAGTCTATTCCGTCATGTAGCGATGGCCGATGTCCGTCCTCTGTAGCGAGGGGGGGGGGGCCCCCCCCCAACACACACACACACACAGCCCTGAGTGTCACCTTTCATTAGAGCCCAAGATGAAGCTTCTATATTGAATCATTCAAAAGTTACAGACGTTTTTCCAAACTGTGCCATTTGGCACAATTTGGCACAGTTCAAAAACACCTGGGAACCACCTGAGAACTACCTGAGAACAAAGCTGTGTAATATATTCATTTTTTGTGGTATTGTTACAAAATTTTGACCTCAGCTGGATAACACTTGGTTCTACATTTCTGTTGCATTTTCCAGCCCGCATCTGAAGCTGTGTGTTATTTGCAAGCATTTGTATCCAAAAAAACACCCAGGCCAAATTTATTTTCTTCAAGTTCACTATGTTTAGATGACTGTAACTCAGTGGCCGGAGCACTTAGACAGATCATGACTGTTTTGCCAAAAAATTCAAATATTTTCTTTTAAATGAGACCAACCCCATGAAGATGCTGCAAAGGGTTGAAGAACAGCTTTTGATTTACTTTGGGCACGTTATTTTTTGGCGTTTTTAGGGAAATTGACCGGAGTGCAAGGGGTTACATCAGATGTGTGGAGGCATTTTGGTTTTGCCGTGTCTAAAGAGAGAGGGTGGCGGACAATGGCCTCATTAGCAAAGATAATGTCCTCATTAGCAAAGACACTATGTATTCCCGCTACCTCAGTGCCCAGTGAGAGAGTATTTTCTACAGCAGGGGATACTGTAAATGCCAAGAGGTCTCTTCTTCTCCCTTGCAATGTAGATCTTTTGATCTTTCTAAAGAAAAACTTAAACATAAGCTAAAGGATAGGTCAGTGTTTTCCAGTAGGCTTTTTGCCTGACTTAATTGTTTCAACAGACTGTTTTTATTTGCCTAGCACATTTATGATTAATTTTACTTTACACATTGAACCTGGCTTAACTTGATCTTCGTTTGCTCTTAAAGGGAATTCCCTATTGTTGTTTACAGTTGTTCTAGTTGCTGCTTAGTATGATCCTTGCACATAAGAAGAATCAGTTATGTGCCCAAATATTACCAAATGGTATATTGATGTTCCTGACTTGAACTTGCACTTTAAAAACACTAAGTGATCAGCATTTTATGTTGTCATGATCCATAAATATAAAAATAAATGGCCTGGTGACTGGCAAAAACAGATTTAATGGCAGTTTTTGGTTATTATCATCACAAACACAATATTATGAGCTATTTTACAATACCGTGAGCCTCTCCACAATATCGCAACAAATATCGTACCGTGAGATCAATATCGAAATTGTATCGTACCGTGAGATTTTGATATCGTTACATCCCTAAGCGCTACCAAAACAATTTTGTTCCTGCTGCTGTCAAAGAGTTGAACAAGATGTAGCAATATATTGCACATAATTTAGTTATCTATTTATTAATTTTTATTTTATATTTATTTATTTTTGTAGGTTTTTCATTTGGGTTCTAAATCTTTTATTGGGTTTTAGACTTTTATTGAGTTTTTAATCTCTTTGACTTAGTTTTTAACTTTTTAATATGACCCTTCTCTCTGATTGCTTTGTTTTTTCTCTCATCTCTGTCTTCTGTCCTGATTGGTGGAGCCTTGAGTACTTTTATTGTGTTTATAGTCAGCTTCATGTGTGCCTGTGTTTGCGTTCATGTTGAATGTAATTGTGGTTTGCAAATATGTGTCTAAAAGGATGTCACCTGACTGCAAAACAAATCTACCTATGGGTACAAATAAAGTAACCTGAACCTGAACCTACTGTCATGCTGCTGTTACACTGTAATTTCCCAGTTTGGGATCAATAAAGTACATCTATCTAAATTACTTTGTTTTTAACCCCTCCCTTTCCTACTCTTTGTCAATGAAAAAAAAGAAACACTAGAATAAAAATACGGAAAATAGACATTTTGTTTATTTATGTAAACCATGAAAAAAAATCCTGCAGGAAAAAACAAGACACTTGGTATTTTCTAGCCTGTTTGTATACCACCATAGACAGAGAGAGAACCTGAATTAGACAGAGCTCAGAGAGGGAAAGATGAGACAGAAGAGAGGAGCCAAGGAAAGGAAAGTGTTCAGGCAGAGGGTCCAGGAGAGGTGAGAGCAGAGGGAGGAGAGAAGGCTGACACCAGTAAAAAGCCCAAACACAGGACATCTGGGTGGGACCCCAATATGCCAACATTCAAGCCTTGGTAGTATAGTACTTCAAATGGTAAGTTCCATTATGCAATATTTCTGTGCAAAATTTTAAAAAATAAAAAGAAATAGTGTAAACTTAACATTTCCGGTTACAATCGTGTCATGTGTTTTCTGCCCCCCTACCGTAAAAATATGTTGCCACCGTGCCAAGGTCTTTAAGCCAGAGGAAACACTGAATAATGAATATAAATTTGTTAATATTAACTAAGGTAAAGGTTAAAAGCAGCTAATTTTCATTCTTCACTGAAATAAGAAAAAACAAAAACAAAAATATAAGTAAACAAAATGAACCAACTCGAGCTCTTTACCACACCTGTTAGCTAAGCAACTCTTCCATTATTGCTCCTCTTACCAGCGGGTTAAAACCATGATAAATGCCTCCAGTGCTTACATACCTCTTCTGATTTTTTTCCCGTGTTTAAAGTACTTTAATATATGTGTTTGTGTTTGTTTATGTTTACTAGATGTTGTTTTTTCTTGCCTTCTGATTGTTGCTCTGAGTGTTGCTATCCCTGTGCTGTTGCAATCCTGGAATTTCCCCAATGTGGGACTAATAAAGGCTTATCTTATCTCATCTTAATAAGCTCATGCTTGTCTCAGACAGTCACACTAGTAGCGAGACACTCTGCCTGGCTGGTGACTAGCACACATGAGAAGGGCGCTTCTCTCTGCGCGGACCACAGTCACACGCGTTGTTGGTGTGAGCGCTTGCGGATAGTCATTCCTTCATAAATTTTTCTTAAATTTATATGTCCTGATAGAGCGGCAGAAATTTTTCTGGCGTGGCGGGCCGCCACCGGGAAATGTTACCAGAGGAAACCCTGCTTCCACTAACAGTAGGCCAATTTACACAGGCACCCTGTTGATTAACAGCAGTGGTGGTAGTCGTTAACACAGGTCTCGACTGATCCCGTATGAAACTCTCATTCGTCATGATCTGCATGTTAGATTTGGAAAAGGTTTTTTGTTGGATGACCTTCCTGACACCACCCTCCCCATTTACATGGGCTTGGGACAGGCACTAGGAGTACACTGGCTTGGACACCCCCTGTGGCTGGTTTTTTCCCCACTATAATTTAATAGTTAATCTTCCTACATTTAAAAAAAAAAAAAAAAAAAAAAAAACTATAAAAACCTCTTCAAACTGTGACTTTGAATCCTTTGGTTTTGTGTGATTTCAAGAAAAAAAAAAAAACCTCTTAAAAAGGAGCATGAAACAATAATTCTGATTCTAGTCCAGCACTCAGCAACTTCTTTGAAAGAAAAAAATTTGAGCAATTTTGAAAAAAAAAAAAAAATCTGCATGGAGCCATTAAAAATATTTGAGCTTTCAAATGAAGCTAAAACAGCAGTTAGAAAAACAAACTGGCCTGCTAAAACTACAATCGTTTCCACCAAAGGAACTACGGTGGGGCAAGAAGTATTTAGTCAGCCACCAATTGTGCACGTTCTCCCACTTAAAAGATGAGAGAGGTCTCCAATTTTCATCATAGGTATACCTCAACTATGAGAGACAAAATGAGAAAAAAAAAACAGAAAATCACACTGAAGGATTTTTAATGAATTAATTGGTAAATTCCTTGGTAAAATAAGTATTTGGTCAATAACAAAAGTTCATCTCAATACTTTGTTATATACCCTTTGTTGGCAATGACAGAGGTCAAACGTTTTCTGTAAGTCTTCACAAGGTTTTCACACACTGTTGCTAGTATTTTGGCCCATTCCTCCATGCAGATCTCCTCTACAGCAGTGATGTTTTGGGGTTGTCGCTGGACAACACGGACTTTCAACTCCCTCCAAAGATTTTCTATGGGGTTGACATCTGGAGACTGGCTAGGCCACTCCAGGACCTTGAAATGCTTCTTACGAAGCCACTCCTTCATTGCCCGGGCGGTGTGTTTGGGATCATTGTCATGCTGAAAGACCTAGCCACGTTTCAACTTCAATGCCCTTGCTGATGGAAGGAGGTTTTCACTCAAAATCTCACGATACATGGCCCCATTCATTCTTTCCTTTACACGGATCAGTTGTCCTCGTCCCTTTGCAGAAAAACAGCCCCAAAGCATGATGTTTCCACCCCCATGCTTCACAGTAGGTATGGTGTTCTTTCTCCTCCAAACATGACAAGTTGAGTTTTTACCAAAAAGTTCTATTTTGGTTTCATCTGACCATATGACATTCTCCCAATCCTCTTTTGGATCATCCAAATGCTCTCTAGCAAACTTCAGACGGGCCTGGACGTGTACTGGCTTAAGCAGGGGGACACGTCTGGCACTGCGGGATTTGAGTCCCTAGCGGCGTAATGTGTTACTGATGGTAGCCTTTGTTACTTTGGTCCCAGCTCTCTGCAGGTCATTCACTAGGTCCCCCCGTGTGGTTCTGGGATTTTTGCTCAGCGTTCTCGTGATCATTTTGACCCCACGGGGTGAGATCTTGTGTGCAGCCCCAGATCGAGGGAGATTATCAGTGATCTTGTATGTCCTCCATTTTCTAATAATTGCTCCCACAGTCGATTTCTTCACACCAAGCTGCTTACCTATTGCAGATTCAGTCTTCCCAGCCTGGTGCAGGTCTACAATTTTGTTTCTGGTGTCCTTTGACAGCTCTTTGGTCTTGGCCATAGTGGAGTTTGGAGTCTGACTGTTTGAGGTTGTGGACAGGTGTCTTTTATACTGATAATGAGTTCAAACAGGTGCCATTAATACAGGTAACGAGTGGAGGACAGAGGAGCCTCTTAAAGAAGAAGTTACAGGTCTGTGAGAGCCAGAAATCTTGCTTGTTTGTAGGTGACCAAATATTTATTTTACAGAGGAATTTACCAATTAATTCATTAAAAATCCTTCAATGTGATTTTCTGGATTTTTTTTGTCTCTTTTTGTCTCATAGACTGACTAAATACTTTTTTGCCCCACTACAACTTAAGGGTCTCAATTGTGTCTTCAGTCCACTAGATGGTGCAAAGCAAGCACACACTCAGGTGAAGTCATAGTTTGTCACTGAGAATCGCAGCCAGATGTTGCAAAAGCCCCCATTCTCGAATCAAGTTATATCTTGTCTAGCAAGATTTGCAGCCAGGTGTGAAAGTTAGGGAGCAGTTGGATGTGCCAAAAAGTTAGCTCAGGTGTTGGGTCTGTTGGGGATTTTATGACAAAGATGGAAGGAAAGACTTTGACATGACACAAAATCCACAAAGACTCCCATACAAAATGAAAAGAAAAAAGAAAAACATTCAGAGCACGCGGGCCCGCACTCATCTCAGAGCCAACCAGCAACAGCACTGTTAGCAATGGCTAAGGCTAAAAACTCTCCAGCATGAGCAGCGCTGACCAGCCCACTCCAGACAACTCCTGCACAATGAGGTGGCTACCTTCAAGTCAGCACCAAGTCCATCGCAAACCCCACTGAGCAGTTTTACTGAAGTTCCTCTCCTGAGGCCGGGACTTCTTTTGGCCCATGTGAGTTCTCGCAAATTTTCCTAAAGAGCACGGCTCATTTGATTGAACTTAAACCTAAACTTCAGTTGATCTTTTCATCTGCATGTTACTGTTGTAAGACAGCATATTCTGTTTCATTCCATCTAGCTACAATGCTCCACGCTGTGTGTGTTTACATATTTACATATTTATTCCACCTAGCTACAATGCTCCGCACTGTGTTTATATATTTACATATTTATTCCATCTAGCTACAATGCTCCGCACTGTGTGTTTATATATTTATTCCATCTAGCAACAATGCTCTGCACTGTGTTTATATATTTACATATTTATTCCATCTAGCTACAATGCTCCGCACTGTGTTTATATATTTATTCCATCTAGCTACAATGCTCCGCACTGTGTGTGTTTATATATTTACATATTCATTCCATCTAGCTACAATGCTCCGTACTGTGTGTTTATATATTTATTCCATCTAGCTACAATGCTCCGCACTGTGTGTTTATATATTTATATATTCATTCCATCTAGCTACAATGCTCCGCACTGTGTGTTTATATATTTACATATTCATTCCATCTAGCTACAATGCTCCACACTGTGTGTTTATATATTTATATATTCATTCCATCTAGCTACAATGCTCCGCACTGTGTGTGTTTATATATTTACATATTCATTCCATCTAGCTACAATGCTCCACACTGTGTGTTTATATATTTATTCCATCTAGCTACAATGCTCCGCACTGTGTTTATATATATATATTCATTCCATCTAGCTACAATGCTCCGCACTGTGTTTATAAATTTATATATTCATTCCATCTAGCTACAATGCTCCGCACTGTGTGTCTATATATATATATATATATTCATTCCATCTAGCTACAATGCTGCCACACTGTGTGTGTATATATATGTATACTCGCTGCTCTTGTTTTTCTCTTGCCTTCTGATTGTTGCTCTGAGTGTTGCTATCCCTGTGCTGTTGCAATCCTGGAATTTCCCCATTGTGGGACTAATAAAGGCTTATCTTATCTTATATTCAATGATCAAAATGTTGACAAGATCACCTTAATCTTAATTTATTTTACAGGATTACAGTTTAATGTCAACAGAATCCCCAAAAAGGAGAGTTAGCCTAGCCTGAAACAAAATAATCATAAAGAAGAATCAAGATAATTTTAGTGAGAAGAAATCTTTACAAAATAAAGTGGTACCTCCTCTGGTGAAGTCATGCTTCTTCTTCACGAGCTCCTTACTCAATGCGTCTCGTCCACCACTGAACTCACCAGCTGTGAGATCAACAAACACACAACAACATCATAATTATTGACGAGACAGAGGTCTGCACCAGTTCTACGTTCCAAATGGCCTCAACTTACTATCCATGAGTTTTACAGGAGTGAGCAGCTTAATCATGCTTAAATGTTTCTGATCATCAAACAAATTTAAATATCAGACAAAGATTACACAAGTAAACACAAAATGCAGTTAATAAATGAAGATGTTGATTATTAAGGGTAAAAAAAAAAAATCCAAACTTACATGGTCCTGTGTGAAAATGTGATTGTCCCCCCCCATGTTAAAATATAAATTAACTGTGGATTTTCACATCTTTGGAAAGCTGAGTTCAATTTCTCTAGCCACACCCAGGCATGATTACTGCCACACCTCAATCAAGAAATCACTTAAATAGCACCTGCCTGACAAAGTGAAGCAGACCAAAAGATCCTCAAAAGCTAGACATCATGCTGCGAACCAAAGAAATTCAGGAACAAATGAGAAGCAAAGTAACTGAGATCCATTAGCCTGGAAAAGGTTATAAAGCAATTTCTAAAGCTTTAGGACTCCAGTGAACCATAGTGAGAGCCATTATCCACCAATGGTGAAAACATGGAACAGTGGTTACCCTTCCCAGGATTAACTGGCCGACCAAAATGACCCCAAGAGTGCAGTGACGACTCATCCAAAAGGTCACAAAAGACCCCACAACAACATCCAGACAACTGCAGGCCTCACTTGCCTCAGTTAAGGTTAGTGTTCATGACTCCACCATAAGAAAGAAACTGGGCAAAAATGACCTGCATGGCAGAATTCCAAGACGAAAACCACTGCTGAGCAAAGAGAACATCAAGGCTCATCTCAGGCTTTTCCAGAAAACATCTTGATGATCCCCGAGACTTTTGAGAAAATACTGTGGACTGACGAGACAAAAGTTAAACTTTTTGGAAGGTGTGTGCCCCATTACATCCGGTGTAAAAGTAACAGCATTTCAGAAAAGGAACATCATACCAACAGTAAAACATGGTGGTGGTAGTGTGATGGTCTAGGGCTATTTTGCTTCTTCAGAACCTGGAAGACATGCTGTGGTAAATGGAACCATGAATTCTGCTGTCTACTAATAAATCTTGAAGGAGAATGTCTGGCCATCTGTTTGTGACCTCAAGCTGAAGAAAACAGGTTCTGCAGCAGGACAATGATCCAAAATACACTAGCAAGTCCACCTCTGAATGGCGTAAGAAAAACAAAATGAAGACTTTGGAGTAGCCAAGTCAAAGTCCTGACCTGAATCTAATTGAGATGCTGTGGTATGACCTTAAAAAGGTGGTTCATGCTCGAAAACCCTCCAATGTGGCTGAATTACAACAATTCTTCAAAGATGAGTGGGCCAAAATTCCTCCACAGTGCTGTAAAAGACTCATTGCCAGTTATCGCAAATGCTTGATTGCAGTTGTTGCTGCTAAGGGTGGCCCAACCAGTTATTAGGTTTAGGGGGCAATCACTTTTTCACACAGGGCCATGTAGGTTTGGATTTTTTTTACCCCACGACCTGAAAAAGGATTAAGCTGAAGAAGATGAATGAATGAATGAATGAATACCTTCAATTAAAAACTGCATTTTGTGTTTACTTGTGTTATCTTTGTCTAGTATTTAAATTTGTTTGATGATCTGAAACATTTAAGTGTGACAAACATACAAAAAAATGAGAAATCAGGAACAGGAGATCAGCACATCATCCGTGATCAGAAAGTGCAAGTTTGATGGCCCACAGCATGTAATCAGATTACACAGAGTAAAGAGCTCAGAACGGCTGGTTTATGAGAAGTAAAACATAAATTTGTGCTTTTATGTTTTATGCTGGATGACAGTTTTAATATTGTGCTTCTGCTTCTTCTTGTAAAACTATTTTTGTAGGTTGAGACCTGCAAATCTCATCAATTTTAGGATTTTTTTTAAATTGCAAACATTTTTATATTTACTTTTGATGCCTTTGGTTTAACACATTTTTCTTTTTATTGCCTTGCTGTACATTTTTAAACTGATTTGATTTTTTGTACTTTTAACCATTTTTTTTAAAAATCAAATTATATCAACTCTGCGTAACCAGGTAGGCAGCGGTAGTACACAGCAATTTTCATTTCAATTCAACTTTATTTATATAGCTCCATTTCACAATAACAGTCATCTCATAGCACTTTTAAACTGCAGGGGAAAACCTCACAATTGCACAAAGACCCCAGAAATCAGGCGATCCCCTGTGAGCAGCACTTTGAGACAGTGGAGAGGAAAAAGGAAGAAACCTCCAGCAGAACCAGGCTAGGGAGGGGCAGTCATCTGCTGCGACTGGCTGGGGGGTGAGGGGATAGAGAAGAAGAAGAAAAGAACAGACAAGTAGCAGCCGGTGGCTTGTCACCAGACTGCAAAACCAAGTCTACCTACGGGTACAAATAAGTAACAAAAAAAAAAAAAAAAAAAAGTAGAGAGCAAACAGCACGACGGGGACTCCATCTGTGGGAGAAACCAAACAGATGTTAATGACCGGCAAAAATATTTCATTGAGAGTGAAGAAAGAAGTGAAGCCCGGTGCATTGTTGGAGGTCCCCCGGCTGTCTAAACCTATTAGCAGCAAAACAAAGGGAGGGTTCAGGGTCACCTGATCCCATCCTAACTATAGGCTATATCAAAAAGGTAGGTTTTAGCCCTGTTCTTTAAAACAGAGATTGAGTTTGACTCCCAAATCCAGATTGGCAGCTGGTTCCAAAGGAGAGGAGCCTGATAACTGAAGGCTCTACCTCCCTTTGTACTTTTAGAGATTCTACATATTACAGTAATTCTGCATTTTGGGAGCGTAGTGCTCTGTTAGGATGATAAGGTACTATCAGATCTTTTAAATAACAAGGGGCCTGATTATTTAGAGCTTTATAAGTGAGAAGGATTTTAAATTTAATTCTAGATTCTATGGGAAGCCAATGAAGGAAGACCAGAACCGGAAAGATGTGATCTCTCTTTGTAGGACCTGTTAAAACTCGAGCTGCAGCATTTTGGATCAAGTGAAGGCCCACAACAGTGAGTGTAAACCATGAAGAAGAAGAGTTTCTGTAAAAGGGTTAAAAAGATTTTTTTCGGCCACCGACAAATGTAAGATCAGCTGACCCGAAGAAGGTTTTGGCTCAGTTTCTGCTTTCAAACAACTTTACTTCATCACCACTGGCCCCCCAGATGAAAATCCAAACGACCCCCCGCCCCCGTGTTCTCTATGTTGAATTATCAATCACAGCAACATTATGGTATATATTTTGATGGAGCAACTCCATACTCGGGGATGCACACAGCAGCAAAGCACTTATGGCTTGATGCACTCTACAAGAAGGGACAGCGCAGGCTGTTCCTGCTGAGGAGACTCAGGTCTTTTGGTGTACAAGGGGCGCTGCTGAAGTCATTCTATGACACGGTGGTGGCATCAGCCATCACTTTTGGAGTGGTCTGCTGGGGCAGTGGCATTACTGCAGCCGATAGGAAGAGACTGAACAAACTGATTAAGAAAGCTAGCTCTGTCCTGGGGCAGCGCCTTGATCCGATGGAGGAGATAGGAGAGAGAAGGACGGTGGCTAAACTGTCATCTCTGCTGGAGTCTGAGTTCCACCCTATGCAGGACATACTGAATGCACTGAGGAGCTCATTTAGCAGCAGACTACATCATCCCAGGTGCACAACCGAGAGGTTTCGTAGGTCCTTCCTACCAACGGCTGTCAGACTGTACAACCTAAGCAGGGCTGCTCGCAGAGATAGCAAAAAGACGTAACAAACTAATAGTTTTTTGAATGCAAAAGATGCAATAGACTTACACAATGGTCCTCTCCGGCATACAACTAGGAACATACCGGTCGCTATGGAGGGTGAGAATATGTATGGGCACATAATCATACCATGTAGGATAACTAAGTAGACGGTTATGCTGTTTCATTCCATCTAGCAACAATGCTCTGCACTGTGTGTGTTTATATATTTGCATATTTATTCCATCTAGCTACAATGCTCCGTACTGTGGGTGTTTATATATTTATATATCTACATATTATTCCATCTAGCTACATTGCTCCGCACTGTGTGTGTTTATATACTTGCATATTTATTCCACCTAGCTGCAATGCTCCGTACTGTGGGTGTTTATATATTTACATATTTATTCCATCTAGCTACAATGCTCTGCACTGTGTGTTCATATATTCATATATTTATTCCATCCAGCTACAATGCTCTGCACTGTGTGTCTGTGTGTGTGTGTATATATATATATTTTATAGTAATACGTACATATGTTTATTAGCTGCTCTTGCTTGCTTGTTTTTTTTTCTTGCCTTCTGATTGTTGCTCTGAGTGTTGCTATCCCTGTGCTGTTGCAATCCTGGAATTTCCCCGTTGTGGGACTAATAAAGGCTTATCTTATCTTATCTTATCTTATAAAATCTTTGTTTGCAAAGCGCTGTGGTGACCGACAGATTGTGATGGTGTGTGTTATCCAATCAGTGTGGTCGTGATGTCATGTATTGTCCAATCAGCATGGCCATGATGCAGCATATTATCCAATGAGCATGGAGTCAATCCAAAACCCCGCCCACATTTCTTGAAGCCAGTACATGAAGACACAGAGAGCGGTCGCAGAGCAGTGGCTACAACATTTATTGATAAAACTTACATATGTTGACTGAGCGACTCCATATTTGGGGATGCACACCCTCGTAACCTGAGGAAACCACGGTTAAAATCTGAGACCAGTCTGACAAATGAATTGAGAGCTATGCGTGGAACAGTCGAACAAACACACAGACAGACATTTAGTGAATTTATAGATAGATATGCACATGCTTAGCCTGCCAAAAAACAGATTCATGTTTTTGAAAATATGCGTTAGCATATCTGTGAAAATCAGCTACTCCCTAGATGGGGATCAATCAACTCGAAAACTACAGCAGATAGAGCCACTCGGCCCTCAATCTAATACTAGCATACTGTACAATACAATAATCTTTAACCTGTCGTCAGAATTTACATATTATAACTACAAAAGCACTCGGAGAGCGCAGACCTCCGCCAAGCGCCACAGTTCCCCCCATACAGTGTTTGTGTGTACGTTGTCAGATTCCTTGACCATGAAAACATCTGAGTAGCAATTGGATTCACAATGATAGGATTAGTGGTTCATTAGTAAAAGCATTACCTCCTTGGCGGAGGTAATAAACTGAAGTGTTGGTGTTGTGTCCATGTCCTGCATCTGCAAACTCCCAGGCTGGGGGTGTTGCAATTGAATGAATGAATTAATTAATCTTTATTTCAAATAGATTAAGAGTACAGGTTAAAAGAAAGTGAATAATATAACAAAGGGGGTAATAAAATCCAACAAGGTCAAATTAGACAATAGCTCCTCTGATTATACAGTTCAACATAAGTTATCCGAAATATGTGATGGCTGAATCCGCAGCTTATATTGCCCACCCATGTTCCATCCAAGAATTCAAAAGAAAAAAACAAATGAAGTCATGACACAACTGCGTACATCCCACAGGCCAATGGGTTATGTGAGCGTTTTAGATCACTGAAAGCAGCACTGAGGGCTTCACTGACGGATGCCAATTAGGTAGACGGGTTGGCGTGGGTTTTATTCAAAATTCAAACGTTTATTTCAAACTCAGGGTTCATATTAAATGCAGAACTAAAAGGAGTAGAAAATAAATAAAAAAATAAATAAAAGTATATACAGATCAGCAGACAGTCGGCGGTCTTGTAACAACAATAATATACAATATTGGACTCAGTATAAAATGGAACACCACCACTTCCAAATGCTGGAGTGAAGTGTGAGTGACGAGTTGACAATTGCTGATATAAGATGATTGTTACATGGCAGCAACCTTCTCATCAAACTGTAAACATTGTTACGTATCAACTCGCCAAAAGACGGAATGTTCACAGACACAAACATCTTGCTTGCACTCGACCTTCGTGGTACATCTAATCTTTATCTTTATTGGGGTTGCGCTCCGCTGCCAAAGATGATTTGGAAACTTCCCCGGCAGAGCTTCTTTTTGCGGAGCTACTATGGCTGACCGGGGAATTTCTGCCAAATAATCCAGCGGTGGACAGCTGGCCGTCTGAGCTTTTGCAGCGTTGCGCAAACACAGGCACACAGCACGCTGCCGAGCAGCTCGTTTTTGCGCAGCGCCTATGGCTGGCTGGGGAATTTCTGCCAAATAATCCAGCGGTGGACAGTTGCCCGTCTCAGCTTTTGCAGCGTCGCGCAAACACAGGCACGGTGGCGGGCCCAGCCCACCAGTGTTTTCCGCGTGCTTTTGTGCCTAAAACGTTGAAGAACGCGGAGTTTATGTTGGTCAGACACGATGACCAGCGCCCTCCATTGCGCCTGCGCACATGTTGAAAATAGCCGTACGTCACAGTGTTAAAGAATGCTTTAAAAAATTCCTGTATCCAGACGGTGATCCGGATCATCCCCAAAATTTAATCAGTTCTTCCTTGTACCATTTCCAACAACGCCTGAAAGTTTCATGGAAATCCGTCCAAGACTTTTTGAGTTATCTTGCTAACCAACAGACAAACAGACAGACAGACAGACAAACCCCGGCAAAAACATTACCTCCTCCTGGCCTTTTCGGCCTGGCGGAGGTAAATATATAGCCAGTGCACTGATGCGGCCCAGCTTTGTCCTCAAACTACCTCTGGATACTTTGCCCAACGCGTCACGAGCAGCTGCCATCATGCATTTGTGAAAAGGTCCATGGAAGCAGGGACTCTGCATTCTGCTCTGATTGACTACTCTGGGTTTGTTTTGTGTGGGTTTTAATGCAAACCCCCTAATGCTGCCACTCATTTTTGCCACCCAGTATTTTTCAACTGTCATGAGTTGTGATTGATGACGTCATCTGCATCCCCTCGAACTAGAACATCAGGCAGTGAAACCAAAGGAAAACTCCGCTAATGTTGGCGCTCCAGTCACCGATGCAGCTGTCATGCAGGACTGTTTCAGTAACACAATTCCTCATCAACTCACACTCACACACTTGAATTTCACAGAACGTGGAAAAGCCTGTTAGCCTTGTGGCTAATTAGCATCGAACTAACGGTCTCCAGGAGCTGCTACCTCCACATCTAGACAGTTTTAAGGTTTAGCTGCAGCTCAAAACCTCCTTAAATCCACAAACATCTGAACTCACATGAGCAGGATTCCTGACAGCAGTTCAGCAGCAAACCACCTCTTTCTCCGTTTTCCCAGCAGTGCCTGTCGCCATGGAGGGCCGTGAGAGACTACCGTAAAGCAGGTTCTGCCGTAAATCTTAAAGAGACAGTACCCTACTGAACTATACAAAAATACAGAACTGCAAACATCTAAAAACCATCATAGCTGCATTTAACAGTATTTTTTAAAAAAGTTATGACAAAAACATAAATCAGTTAAAAGCAAATGTTTTAAAAAAATTATTGAAAATGTAAATATCTTCCCACAAAATATTAGACATTTTCATTTCACCTCTAATTACAGCTAGTATATGACTGTATATGCACAAGACACAAAGCAATTAAAATAAAAAAGAAAATACAAAAAACTGACGTTAAAACACTCAGCATAAAAAGAAAGCGTGTCTATTCATAGTTTCAAGATGACGTCACACGGCTGCCAGTTACTATATAGGCGGCCATGTTGGCGGGAAGCAGCTGGGGGAATTCTATTTTATTAAAGCCGAAAATCATATAAAACTGATTCAAAACTGATGTAACATTATTTCTATATTCTGTATTGAAAGACCTTCAAAGTGATATTTAATTTGTACAAAGTGTGCAACAACTGACCCAGAAAAAGACGATTTTGGCTAGGTTGAAACTCGCGTTTGATCAGTCGGGAGTTACGTCTTCCGCAACAACATTGGTATTTTTAAAAAGTACGATTTCTAGGCTTTCCAATGACACCAGGCACTTATGGGGCTTTTTCCGGGACTTGCCACTAGCAAACAGAGTCATGATTTACGACTTCTCCTGCCTAATGACGCAGTGTACATTAAGTACCACACTTTCAAGCTACAGGATAATATGAAGATTCAAATTACTATTTGGCCCTCCTTGCCAAGTTCTTACCTGTAAACACAGCTGTGTCCACACAGGCGAAACAGAAAATGTCTCACGCTCAGCAACGCAGATGCTTCTAATCATCCCAGCTGATTAGATCTTCGTACGGACCACACTTGGATCCTGCTCACTGTTATGTATGTAAATCATGACCCAGTTATGAGACCGAGTGGTGAACTAGATAGGACTTTATTATAGACACATATAATACAGAGATGCTCCCGCTAGGCTGAGAGGTGGTGAGAGAGACCACCCCTCTTCCACACAGCCCTCTTACACTCTGGGTGACGTCACCACCCACATTACACCATAATATGTTCTACGAACAACACTACATTCCTCCACCTTCAAAATGGTCCAAAACACACATACAGTCGAGACCTTCCCCAATTTGGAACCTGAATCACGTACTAAAATAAACATAAGTATATCAAAGCCTATAACAGTCACATGAAACAACTAAAACCAGGGGGAAACAGGTGGACTACTGTTCCACCCCCACACGGCTAGATGGATTATTCTGCTGTCTTTGGTAAAACAGTCTTTTAAACCTAAAATCGCCATGCTCCTAAAATAAATAACATAAACAATCCCCATAACAGAGCATATATACAAACAGGTTAAACCATCATCAACAGATCCCATAAACAACTTAAATAATTCTTATCCCACATCATGTATAACTACCATAAACCGAGCAATTTACATATTAACAACATGCAGTGAACACATTGCCCCCCCAAACTATCAGTCAGTCCCAGTAGAGAAACCACCCCACTGGAGACCCGTCAGGTGGGTCCTGTCCAGAGCATCTTCTTCTCTTCACGCCCGGAGATGACCCACACCAAAACCCAGAAACCTCCTTCTCATCAATGGCACGCCACAGCTCGTTGGGCTGTCTCCATGAGCCGTCAGACAGCTGAAGGTAACTATCACCCGAACAGCCGCCACCTGCAGTCGCCCCTGGTCTTCCCGTCGTTTGTGCTTGCCACGAACTCCTCTCGACCCAGTCTCCTTCCTAGGTCAGACTACATCAGTGACCCCCTAAGGAGCCCGACTCGGCTTCCAGTGTCCCTGTGTGGCACGTTGTTTTACCGTGTCAGCCGGTCCTGCCCCGCTTGCTTTCATTTGCGATGCCAGCAAAGCTGTTGTGACCCCTTGCTTCTCAGTAGCACCCAGCCGAACTCAGGAAGCAGAGTGGGTCAGCCACTCAGAGTCACCCACCGTCACGGGCATCCCACCGCGTCTCTCAGTTCCCTCAACTAGGGTTACTTGGGTGCTGACACCGGAACCCTCCTGCGATGGCCCTGAGTAGAATTGGTCCTGCTCATTGTCCAGATTACTAGGCAAAGGTTTGTCCCACACAGCTCCATCCATCATTTACGGAACCAGCCAGTCCCACAGACCACAGCCCGACCACGCTTCTCCAACCTGAGACTGTGAGAAGGAACTCCACACGGTTTTCAAATCCAACACCGATCTCACCGCTCCCGTGTCAACCAGCAATGGCACCGTCACTCTATCCAGTTCCACCATACAGAAAGAACAGCCGTTGCCACTTGGGGATACACTGCAAACAACTGTGGGAGGTGAAATGGGGAGATCCTCTATGTGTCTGAGATTCCCTCACTCGAACCCATAACATGCCCTGACAAAATGATGCAAGAATCCACACGTGCCACAGCATCGTCTTCTCTCTCTAGCCTTATAGCAGTGCTTAGTGGACCCACAACCCAAACACCTGGGCGATCCCGGGGCTGGCCTTATCTTCACAACCTCCTTCTCCTGTTCGCTATCATCGCTGCATGGGTCCACAGTCTGCGCCGTTGATTGTGATTCAGAGCGGTGCAGCGTAGCTCTCTTACCGAGGTCACATGAGAGACTGTCCACTGCTTCACACTGCTGAGCTATCTCGATGGACTTGGGTAACGTCAGCTTGCCGGATTATGTAAGGAGCTTTGACTTCGTCGCCGGGCAAACAGCATGTTCCGCCAACTGGTCGTGGACCATCTCTTCCTCCAATGCTCCAAACTGACAGTCTCTGGCCAGCTGATTTAGGTCTGTTACAAACCGCTGCACCGACTTGCCAGTCCGCTGGCGGTGCTATCAAAACTGGATACCCCTGACAATGACGTTTTCAGCGGTGCGAAAATGTCGCTCCATTAGCTCAGTGTCTTCAAAGCTATCGCTAGCACCCAAGGTAGTAAGGATACACTGTCCTTCCATACCCAAACTATGAACCAATATTGCCCGAGCCCATATCCTCTTCAGTTAACCAAGGCTCAGAGCCACCAAGTAATTGTGAAATGCGGCGAACCATCTCACCCAAGAGGCCGGTGGTTTGCCGGGAAGCTCCAGAAATGGCTAAATGATAGTGACTCCCACGTCCATGTTTTTTTCTTTCTTTTACCCTAGTCGCCAAATGTTATGTATGTAAATCGTGGCCCAATGATGAGACTGAGTGGTGAACTAGATAGGACTTTATTATAGACTCACAAATAATACAGAGGCACTGAGGTGGTCAAAGAGACTGCCCCTCTTCCACACAGCCCTCTTGTACTCTGGGTGATGTCACCACCCATGTTACACCATAATATGTCCAGCAAACAACATTACACTCACCTCCTGTTTCCTTTCCCATGAAAGAAGCCTCCAAAGAAGAGAAAAACCACCACCTTCATATCCTTGAGGCAGCTGGTAGGAAACCAGCAAAGCCAGTGTTTGTGCTGGAACAAGCAAGCTAGCTGATAAAGCTAACCTTCGCTCTGAAGGCTTTTCGAGAACGACGCTGAGATCCAGACTTCACCAACATTCAAGAGTTTCACTCACTTGGGAAGTCTTAATTCTTCTGAACAACTGAGGAAAATGACGGAGTAGTAACCCGAGGTTTGCTGTTCTGATGCCAAAATGTCAGATCACCAGCTAATCAGTCTGTGGCTTTGAGGATTACAAGTAGCTGGGAGTCGACAAATCAGCTGCTTATTGTTAACAAATGAGGGGATAACAATTAGACACCAAGACAACGATGTTTAACTTCATCTGAAAGTGCCTGGACAGGTGAGTGTGCTGAATGAATTCAGCCTTTAGATTTAGATTCCTTTATTGGTCCCATAATGGGGAAATTCCAAGGAATCCACATGTGTGAATGAGGCAAATTAGGTCACATAAAAAAATGAGTGCAAAAAGAGAAAAAAAAAAACAGGAGAAATTACTGTAAATTGAGGGCTCTGTGAATAATTTATGGGCTGATGTGGATAAACATGGATGATAAGTGTTATGAAGATGAATATATTTAGCTTTGTACATGTCTGGATAGGCTACGCTAGCCCACTTCTCCGTGTCTTTTGGTCAATTTTGCTTTTGAATGTCATAATTGCCCCTTTCCAGGGCATAAATAAGGAACCAAATGCCGACAGAGAGTTTGCTTGTTTATTTACAAAAACACAAAATAAAGAGCCATGTGGGGCAAAACACAAACAATAAATGTTGAACACAAATAAAGCGCACAAACACCAATACGAGAGAGCAGCGAGGGCAAGACCTGACGCTATAGAATAAACACTTACACATGAAGTAGCGGGGATGAAACCTCAGGCTGAAACAGGACTGGAGCCGGACGTAGGGACTCCAGCCTAAAGTTGACGAGGTCGCAGCAAGGAGTGAGTCTCAGCTGCTCCCTGAAATACTAATGACAAAACCAACAAAATAAACAGGAGAGAAGAAAACATAATCACCAAAATCAAAATCAGTTGTGACAGTGCCGGCTCGACTTGACAGCCGGAAGTCTGTCAAGTTGAATCCTCTTCTGCTCCTCTGCCATACGGAGTCCCACAGGGGTCAGTTCTTGGGCCCATGCTTTTTTCTTTGTACATACTTCCACTGGGTTCCATTTTTAAAAAGCATGGTATCTCCTTCCACTTGTATGCTGATGACTGTCAGATTTATGTCCCTCTAAAACAAAAAGCTGCCTCATCAGTAAACCGACTCCTGGCATGCACTGAAAACATAGTGTCTTGGATGGCCCTAAGCTTCCTAAATTTTAATGATAAGAAGACCGAAGTGATGGTGTTTGGACCTAGTCGCCCCTGTGAGTCCCCTCCTGTATACTTGGGCCCCCTTACTCCTTACATTAAATCCACAGCTAGGAACCTTGATTTTATCATGGACAGTAATTTTAAATTAGAAACGCAGATTCGTTCTGTGGTAAAATCCAGCTTCTTTCATCCAAGGCGTTTAGCAAAAGTAAAACCCATTCTCTCTAGACCGCACCTGGAAACAGTAATCCATGCTTTTATTTCATCTTGGTTGGATTACTGTAATGCACTTTATGCCGGTGTCAGCCAGTCATCTCTTTCCCGTCTGCAGCTGGTTCAAAACACCGCTGCTCGTCTTTTAACAGGTACATGTGGAAGAGATCACATTACACCAATCTTAGCTTGACTCCACTGGCTGCCCGTGCATTTTAGAGTTCATTTTAAAATTCTTTTATTTGTTTTTAAATCCTTGAACGGTCTTGCTCCGCCCTACCTCTCTGAGCTTCTGCATCCCTACGCTCCCACCCGGTCCCTCACGTCAGCTGAATAGCTGCTTCTGAGGGTACCAAAGTCGAGGTGCAAGCTCAGAGGGGACAGAGCCTTTTTGATCATGGCCCCCAGGTTATGGAATGATTTACCCCTGGACATCAGACAAGCATCTTCACTGTCCATTTTTAAAACCTATTATAGCATCCAGTCAATGTTGAGAAGGCCAGAACTGATGGTTAAATGATTTTATTTCCTTCTGTGTCATCAACCAACGTAAGAGCTTGTTCCCTTATCGACTGAAGCTAAAATCCTTGCCGTTTTTATCCCTTTCCGTAGTCTTTTCTTTGTTTTTCTCTTAACCTTTTCTCGCTTTTTTTGCGTCTTTCCTTCGTCCATCAAATTGATTTCCTTTACCTGACTTCCGCTCATGAGGAAGTTACCAAAATAAAAGCATATCTTTGCACCATAATTACTATACATGTAAATAGAGCTAACCTTACTTTGTCTACCTTTACACTTCCACCAAATTATTTGTTGTCACACATATAAAACACAAATAATTTCTTCAAATTACTTAACAAAAAAAACAATAACTTTGTAAACATGTTATAAGTACAACTTTCAACATTTCAAAACACCCTTTAGCATTCTACATTTACTTTTCCTAATCTCCTAATAGCAGAACTAACTTATGAACTGGGCGTTCTACTATAGACATTTTATTCACACGCTGACCCTTTTTGGTAAGATTTCTGTCTGCAAAAGCGATTTTGACCTTTCTGACAAGTCCATCTGTGTCTTTTGCAGTGTCCAAGATTCATCCAAGTTTCCACTGAGATTGCGGTTGCGTTTCATCTTTGTCCATTACTATGTCTCCTATTTGCATGTTCCTTTTTGGCGTGTGCCATCTTTGTCTGACCATGATGTTTTGAAGGTACTCCTTTTTCCATCTGCTCCAAAACTGTTCGAGTAAGTACTGTACTTGACGCCATCGTTTTTGTGCATACAAGTCTTCCTTAACGAACTGTCCGGGGGGAGGCAGAGCAGTTGAGGTTTTCATTGTGACAAGAGGATTTGGAGTTAGTGGCTCCAAACTGTTTGGATCATTGAGATTGTCTGTTGTTAAGGGGCAGCTGTTTACTATTGCAGCTGCTTCATAGAAGAAGGTTCTGAGTGAAGAATCAGTGAGTTGACCTGGTGTGAGAGCCAGTGTTGCATTAAGAACGCTTCTCACTGTCACCATGGGTTGAGATGCCGTCTCAGCGCTCAGCCCATGTTTCCCTTCATCCCTGCTTCTCATTGAGTAGCGTCTCAGTAGGCTCCCAGCTGGCAGCATTACGGACGGCTGGGGCCAATTAATCCTCATCAGCTGGGGCGCTGCCAATGAGAATAAATAGGAGCAGCCTCGATGACTCGGGACTGCGACAAAAGCACTGCTAGGCTGAAGCCCCTTCGTCTGGTGTCAGCTTCTACTCCTATTTCAGCATTCCTGTGATTGTTACCCGCTGAGAGTATGTATGCCTTGTTACCCCTATGTCCGGTACGAGCTCCCTGCTCCTGCGCTGTGCAACCCGTGAGTGTACCTCTGTACGAGTATCTGTGCTTTCCTCATCCCTCACCCCTTACCTTTAATAAAACATCACGACTCACTGGCTCGCCCTTGGCTCTTATTGCGTGGCTCCCTAGAGCCCCGCGTGGCAGTATGTCGCAGCCCGACGAGTTGCCAGCGGCCGTGAGTCGCTGTGGAACTGTACCTTTCTGTCCGGGTGTCAGCGCTGCTAGCATGCCGTTTCCCAGGAGTCACTCCCGACGCCAGGGCGACGAGCTGAGGTCCATCTCAGGGGCTGTCGACAGGACGCTCTTTACCCTGCACGACGCCTCCAACTCGAGACGCCGGCATCCGGGCCGTGCTGAGGATCTCCTGGACTGTCACCCTCATTCTTCATTCCATCTCGAGGGCAGTGCCAGGATAGACGCCATGGTCACACAGCGAGAGAAGCTCCGCTGGTTGGATGGAAACCCCGGCAGGACACCGAAGTGGATGACGTTGCCACCCGCTTCGGGACCCCGTTCCTGCTGCTATTCCAGCCCGGGAGTTCGCGCCACACAGAAGGCTTTCCCCGTTCTGCACCACGTCACTCGGGATTCCCCCCATGGAGCCGCAGCTGACAGCAGTTACGTCTGGGACCGAGCGGCTGACGCGATTCCCGCTGTGTATCCATTCACTATCTGCAGGCACGTGGCAGGGGCAGTGAGATTGGTGGAGAGGACTCCAGAGCAACGAAGCTGTCCCAAGCTCAATACCCTCCTCACCTCGGTCTCTGATCAGGAGCGGCGATTCCTGGGTTCCCCCCTCGCTTCGTCCCCTGGGAGAAGTTGTTGTCACACCGCCAAGTCACCTCTGCACGACCCCCTTCCGGATCCAGTTCTGGGCTGCCGCCAGGACCGTTCCCCCCACGCAGCTGTCACCTCTTCGTCTCGTCAGCGTGGAGTTTTCACAGCCTCGTTCCCTGAGCCTCGTTTCCCCGCTGTCACTCCAGGACATTCGGGCTGGCTCATCCCGGCTGTTTCCCCCTCCTCCTCGACGTGCTTCTCGACGGCTGTGTGTGCTTGGAATCCCGGCCTGGTGAGCTCTCTGCTGGAGACTACACGAGCGATCCTCAGACGGTTTCCCAGGGGGTCCTCCGTTATCGCCGGGCGGGGAGAGGAAGAAGCAGTATCCACCACAGCAGGCGATATCCAACCTCCAGGAGACAGGCAAGTCATAGTTTATTCACATCTGCTTAATGATTTGCTCTGTCACATTCCTGGAGGAGGAGTTCAGGGTTCGCAGCTCCCTGAACTCCCCCCACCTGCTGTAACCTGTGTTCCTAATCCTGCATCCTCTGTGTCTCTCTCCGCCGAGCGATCCCTGGCTCCGGGTCAACATGGTGGGATAAGGAGAGGGCCTGTGGTTCCGCAGCTATGTTGTGGACGGAGGAGGGGGACTGACTGCTGCGTGGAGTCTGCGCCGACGACTAGGCGTCCCCGGGTCTCCACGAAGGAGCGGTTCGGTCCAGCGGGACGAGATTCTTCTGGATTCACGCCGAGTAGATCGTCGGCGGGGTTACCGGAGCTGGAGGAACCTCAAGCTGCGCTGACCATCGTGCTGGCTGCGGGGCCTGACGCGGCTGGATGGGAGCCTGACAATGACCTCCTGACGACGGATCCTGGATCTTCGCAGTCCTGGACGGCGTCAGAACCCGAGATCAGGCGAGTGCTCTCCTTTCTTTTCTCCCTTTATATCTTTGAGCACTTTAGCCTGTCTCTAGGGGAGATGAGCCGGGTGCAGCCACCCGCTGCATCTGAGCTCGTTTCGCCGGGTTGTGGCGCTGCCGGTGATCCTGATCCCGGTTCTGTTTTCTCTTCTGAGCCTTCTTCCAGGGTCACCGGCGAGGAGTTGCTGTTCCTCGTGGTGCTGGAGGGTCCATGTTCAACGTTGGAGGTCGGTTCTGGTGCGGTGTCCAACGTGGGTTCGCCCGAGACCCAATCGGGGTCCGATGTGGGTGCTGCTCCAGCGGCGTCCAACGTGGGTTCGCCCGAGGCCCAATCGGGGTCCCACATGGGTGCTGCTCCAGCGGTGTCCGACGTGGGTTCGCCTAAGGCCCGATCGGGGTCCGACGTGGGTGCTGCCCCAGTGTTGTCCAGGTCCGGTGAGGAGGTGGCCGCTTCCCTGCGGCCTGACGCTCGTCGCCCTCGTCATCGGCTCTCCCCTGAGCCTCTTCCACCGGGACCCGCTTTGACCCTTCGTCCGTCTCAACGGTCCTGGTGGTTGAGTGATGCGGGTCGACGACCCGACCCGCAAGACTTTCGGTTCGGCGATCTGGTCCAACCCCCCGACGAACTGTGTTTGCTTCTGGGTAGTCTGGCTCGGCTGCCGGTGGACTGGTTTCCTGGGATCTGGGTTTGGAGTTCGCTGTCCGAACATTCCTCTTTCCCTGGTTCGCCAACTGGACAATGGGCGGGGAGATCTCCGGAGCCATCTCGGCCATTTTTGGACTCTTCCTGTCATATTCCTCGGATGCCGCTTATTTTTGTTATGGTCACTCGGGTGAAATATTTTGTCCTTTTGGTAAATATATATTCATAGTGCTGTGTATTGGTTTTTTTTTTCCCGTATTAACCGTACTCAGCATCTTATCCCATTGTTATCTTATGTACCTGTCACCAGTATTTCCCTAGGTGACCCCCCGTATATTTGCCGCCGTGTATTGTGTTCTCTCCTTATCAACCATACTCGGCATCTTGCCTCATTATCTTGTGAACCTGTCCCCATTCTCCCTCTAGAGGACCTCCCGTATATTTCGCGCTGTGTATTGTGTTTTCCCCTTAACCATACTCAGCTTTTTACCTTATTGTTGTTCTTTTACCCTGTCACCGTTATTCTCCTAGGTGTCCCTCTTTGTATTTGGCGCCGGGTATTCTGTTATCTTTTTATTTACCGGTGTGAGGCGGCATGAAAAAATAAGCAGCAGTGCTGTGGTTTTAAGCAGGTTTTATTATATCATGTCGCCTTCACGGGATCCCCTCTCCGGTGCATAGTGGAGCAGCCCGGAGCGGGATCCCTAAGCTCTCAGAGAAGGAGAGGCGGACACAGTGTGTCCACCTGTTGCAGGATCAGAGTAAGAGAGTAAGAGAGAGATTGCGTTACAGAGTTGCACCTTAAATACTTGATCATAACAATACATCAAAAAGACATACCCCACAGTCTAGAATGATCAAAGGGACAACAGAACAGGCAGGAGGTATTTGCATTTGTAAGCCATACATCACAATGGGCAGATTAGCTAGACCTCGCTCTAAGTGCAAGACAAAGAGGCTAACAAGCACATCTACATATTGATCTGAGTCTCTAGGTCACAGTAAGGACAGGACGCATGAGTACAAAGGATGAAAGGCATCGATTAACATCACATAGGTGAGACAGAAGAAACTCGTCTACCTGTAGACATTAATACACCAAAGCACATCTAAGATGCTCAGAAAAAGCACAGTAAGGACAAGCCATATGCACACTATACAGAATGGCGCATTACATCACAACACATGCATGTTTGCATCACAAATACATGAATGGCACATTGCTTCTCAGTAATGCAGCAGAAAAACAGAGAAAAGAGGGCTGAGTGTCCTTAGTCTGTTGTGGGGTTAAAACGAACCGCCACAGGTGCATGTTATTCCCATTATTTTTGTCCTGTTGGTGAATATATATTCATAGTGCTGTGTTGTTTTCCATTTTCCGTACTCAGCATTTTCCTTTTTGTGCCTTGTTTTTAGCCTTGTCTGTGCATTATAGAGTTATGCGTTTTGTTTCCCATCAAACCATACTCTGTGATTGTCCGTTTGTCCCAGTCACTTTCACTCCTTTAGGTGACTGTGTGTAGATATACAGTATATATATATATATATATATATATATATATATATATATATACGGTGCTGTGTATTGTGGTTTTTTTTTTCTCCCCCCTCTTCATTATCCGTACTCAGCATTTTTTTTATCACTCTTGTCCTGTTCTTAGTTTTGTCTGTGCATTATGGAGTAGTGTTTGTTCTGTTTCCCATACTCTGTAATTGCTTTATCTGTTTTTGTCATTCTTTTGGTGGATTATTATCTGTTCCCGTGTTCTGTATTCTCCCCATCTGTGCCCTGGTTTTTTTCTTCTTTTTTGGTGCGATGTAGAGTACCGTATTTGGGTTTTTTTTTCCTCTGCCCTGTTACCCTACATTGGTCTATTGCGTATTTAGGGTTGTTTTTTTTCTGCCCTGTTACCCTACATTGGTCTATTGGTGTTGTCCTTCCCTTTGCTTCTTTCCCTCCGGTCCTGCCTCCCTTCCACCCACCCTAGGTGGGGGGGGGGGGGGGCTGGGATGTTCCTGGTCGTTCAGGAGCCCGACCTTGAGGGGGAGGCTCTGTCACCATGGGATGAGATGCCGTCTCAGTGCTCAGCCCATGTTTCCCTTCATCCCTGCTTCTCATTGAGCAGCATCTCAGTAGGCTCCCAGCTGGCAGCATTACGGACGGCTGGGGCCAATTAATCCTCATCAGCTGGGGCGCTGCCAATGAGAATAAATAGGAGCAGCCTCGATGACTCGGGGCTGCGACAAAAGCACTGCTAGGCTGAAGCCCCTTCGTCTGGTGTCAGCTTCTACTCCTATTTCAGCATTCCTGTGATTGTTACCCGCTGAGAGTATGTATACCTTGTTACCCCTATGTCCGGTACGAGCTCCCTGCTCCTGCGCTGTGCAACCCGTGAGTGTACCTCTGTACGAGTATCTGTGCTTTCCTCATCCCTCACCCCTTACCTTTAATAAAACATCACGACTCACTGGCTCGCCCTTGGCTCTTATTGCGTGGCTCCCTAGAGCCCCGCGTGACACTCACAGTCCGTATTTGCCGTTCCCATACTCCACCTGCGTGACTAGCATGAGGTGTGTTTAGGATAAAATCACATTGTTTCTCTACAAGGAAGGATGTCAGTTTGTCAGTGTCTATTTCACTTTGTGCTGCGTTCAATTCATTTTTGGCACCTGAAAGTTAGTGCCCTGATCTGACAGAGCCTCTTAAAGCAATAAAACATCTGAGTCCATTTATAAAGGCGTCTGTCGATAGGTCCTCTAGCATTTCAACATGAACTGCACGTGAATAGAAACATGTGAGAAGGAGGCCATACCTTTTGTATTCCTTCCGTGCTTGTTTGGTCAGGCACGGGCCAAAAACGTCCATACCACAGTATGTGAAAGGTGGAGAGAGCTCAATTCTTTCTGTGGGCAGATCTCTCATTTTTTGTCCTTCCACAGGTCTCCTTTGTTTCCGACAAAACTCACACTGGCGAATGTTGGATGCGACTGTTTGACTTAACCTTGGAATCCAATAGCCACTGGATCATATCTCATTCATCGTAAAGCCTTTTCCCTGATGGTTGACCCTTTCATGACAGTGAGTAATTATCAGTTTTGTGATGTGATGTTACCTGGGAATGATTGCTGGATGTTTGAATGAGTTGGGAAGAGATGAGTGCCGTAGCCTTCCTCCCACCTTGAGCATATTGTCCTTGTCCAAGAAAACATCCAAGTTGTACATTTTGTTGTTCTTTGGTAGTTGTTTGCCTTTGCTTAATGTCTCTATTTCGTTTTGATATGCTTGTCTTTGTAAATCTTTGATAATCAGAGTTTCTGCATTTTGTCTTTCAGTTACAGTAGTAAGTGTCTTTGATTTGTTTTTGAGCAGATAACGTCTAAGACGTGCTACTGTGCTGACTGCACGGGACCAGGATGAGAACTTTGTGAGGCGGTCACTAAGACTTTGATGTTCAACAGTTTGTGTGCTTAGTGTATGCACTTTTCTCACCTCTGGGTCTCCTACTGGAAGTTCAGTCGTCTCTTTTGTGGGAAGCCGTATCTCCTTTTCCCACAGGAACTGAGGGCCTGTGAGCCAGTTGGATCAAAGTAGTTCATTTACTGATGTACCCCTGGATGCCATGTCTGCAAGGTTTTCGCTGGTAGGCACATAAAACCTTTGTTGTAGAGTGGTACTGTTACGGATTTTCTGCACTCTATTAGCAACAAACGTGTGAAAGCGTCTCGCTTCGTTATTTATGTATCCTAGAGTGACCTTTGAATCTGTCCAAAAGAACTCCTCGACATTGTTATAGAACATTTCCTCTTTTAGTATGTTGCTCACGGCGACAGACACTGCGGCAAGTTCTAACCTTGGGATTGTGGTGACCTTTGTGGGAGAGACACGTGCTTTGCCCATGATGAAGGTACAGTGAACGTCTTTGTTTTTGTTTATGAGTCTGAGATAAGAACATTGTCCATATCCTGTGGTGTTTGCATTGGAGAAGTGATGTATTTCTCTTTTCACTACATCTCCAAAATCTGCAGGAACATAACATCTGTTTATTTGCAGTTTTTTTCAGATTGTGTAGATCTCCTTTCCAGCACTCCCACCGTGGCCTAAGAAGTTCAGGTAGTGGGTCGTCCCAATCCGTTCCTTGAAGGCACATCTCTTGGAGAATTCCTTTGCCGTTGAGCGCATAGGGAGTAATGAAACCAAGGGGGTCATATATTGCTGCGACTGTGGACAAGATGCCACGCCTGGTTGGTGGTTGGTTTTTCAGCGTGATGTTGAATGTAAAGCAATCTTTCTCCACATTCCAATAAATGCCAAGTGCTCTTTCTGTTTGTGTTTCACCAAATGTTAAGTCCTTTGTTTTAGTATTCGTTGCATGCTCTGAAGTTGGAATGCTGTTTAGAATGTCAGTGTTGTTGGACATGAACTTGTGTAACCTTAGTCCACCTTTTGCACATAGTTCACGTGCTTCCTTCGCCAGTTCAGTACCGTCGTTTACCGTCTCTGCGCTGGTGACTCCGTCGTCTACATAGAAGTCTCTGGTTATGAACTGCGAGTCAACAGGATATGCAAGGCTGTTCTCTTTGGCTAAACATTTGAGTCTGTTTTCAGCGAGTTGTCTGTTATCTGGCATTTGTGGCCTTTTTTTAAACGGCAATGGCATTTTATAATGTCCATTTTCAGTTTGTGTTATGCCTTGCTCAAGTTTCTGGAGGAACACTAAATCATCTTGTGACACAGTTTTTTCATTTGTGTCAGTCTCTTTAAAATCTCTTTCCAAAGCACGTATTGCATCTGCTGGAGTGGAGGGAGGGATTTCCTTAACGCTCACTCGATGACAGAGACTGCTTGCCGTGTCTGTTTCATTGCAAGGTACTGAGTTGCCAACTATGCTCCATCCTAAGTCAGTTTGAATGGCATAGGGCTCATTTTCTTTGCCTAATATTACTTGTTTGGGTGCGAGAGCTCTAGGACAAGTATAACCAATGAGGAGACTTACTTCACAACTGAGGAGTGGGGGGACCTCATCTACAATAGGCAGCAAGTAACTCCACAGTTTTGCTGTTTCACATGTTGGTATGTGTTCTCTGTTGGCAGGTATGTAGTCCTTTGTGTATGCAGTGGGGAGCTTTATGACTGTGGCAGTTATAACCTCTCACCAAGAGATCAGATACCTTTCCACTGCTTACAACTGCATTTTTACCCATCATAGTAGTCAGTTTCAGCTTTACTGGACAAACATTTGCCTGCAGTTCATGTGTCACATCTTCATCAATGAAGACAGTGTTGCTCTGCGTGTCTAATAATGCATAGACCAATTTTTCCTTGTGTGGAGTGGTAGCAGTTGACAGCCACACTGGAACTATCATTGAGGTGCTGACTGCTCAAATCTGGCAACATTAAGTGACATGGCTGTTGCTGTTTCAGGTGAGTTACTTTGAGTTGCGTTATGTGTACTCACGTGTGTTTCTCTTTGTTGAATGTTACTGTAGTTCTCATCGTGAAGACAGGTTGGGTGCCTCTTTGCGCAGGTTTCACAAGTGAGGCGGCGTCTGCAGTCCTTAGCACTGTGTCCTTGTTTTAAACAACCATAACAAAGTTTATTGTCTTTCACATGTTTCTTTTTGTTTTCTAGAGGCATTTTCAAGAAACCTGGGCACTTGTGGAGCTGATGAGTGTCCTGGCATAATGTGCAAGGAGAGCAGTTAGGTGTTTTTGTTATTGTCCATCTGCCACTTTGTTCAGTGGTGTTTGTGTTAAACACCGTTGCCTTGTTCCTTTTGATTTCCTTTGTTTTCCTTTTATCACTGTTTGTTTCAGTACCACAAAGTGCGTGAATGGAGGTGACTGGGTTGCAAGCGACTTCAGCTTCTAATGAGAGGAAGGATGCAAAATCACTGAAGCTTGGAAACTCACCACCTTCCATTAAAGTCTTTGTAACCTGCCTGTTCCATCTTGCGTTTATTATTATTATATCCAATCTGGTAGCTTGTGCAACAGTTTTTGATTTTCTTCGCAGTCGTTGAGTATTTGTAATCCTTTTACATGTGGCATAGCGAGCATGCATGCATTTATAAAATCTGCAAAGGTCCTTAGTCCTTCAGCATCTCTAGGCTGCACCTTTGGCCAGTTTGAAAGCTTTTCTTTAAATGCCTTCTGTATCACGAATGGCTGGCCGTATCTTTGGTTTAGTTTGTTCCAAGCATCGTTATATGCCTTTTCATCGTTTCTAAAGAAAATTCCTTCAAGGCATTTGCGAGCTGGGACAATTACATATCATTTCAAATAGTATAGTTTATCTGCTGCTGAGATGCCCCTTTGTTCAATCAGTGATATAAATGTAGATTTCCATTCAATAAACCCTATTGGTTCATCACTAAATACTGTTGGCTCTGGTGTAGGAAGTCTGTTCATTTTTATACTGTCTTGAACTGCTTGTGCGAGTTGAGTGACACTAGGGGAGCTGTTTGCTCAGGAATGAAAGCGGGTGCTGGTATTGGAGATTTGGGTGTGAATTTTGGGCTCACCTGTTCACCTTTTATTGACTGTACATCACCCATCTGTGATAACTCTCTGTCATATGCTTCAAACCTGGCTCGAGCTGCTTTCATATCCTTCTGTGCTTTCAAACGTTCCAACACTGCTATTTGAATTGCAATCCTTTCTCTTTGCCTTTGTTCTTCTTTTTCAAACTCATACTCAGCCTCTTTTGCTGCTAGTTCTGCCGCTGCATTGGCTCGTTTTACGGCGAGGTGTGAAGCTGAGGAATGCTGACTGTGATGTGATGCTGTGGCTGATCCATATATGGAGAGAGCGTATTCATGCTCTAGAAGTCCACGTAAACGAATTCGTTCACGCTCTGCATCAAAATCTCCATCGACACCATTTATTGTTTCCAGAATTATTCTCACAATGTCATGAGTAACTGCATCACATGCATCAGTCTTTCTCCTTATATCAGCTGAAGGTGCCATTTGATTTCTTATTTCTGAGTACAGCTTTAGGACATCATCTCTTTTTAGTTCTAACATGTCTGCAAGTTCTGCCATCTCCCTTTCAGTGATATCGGACTTTAACTTTTCTCTTGTTTCACATACCTGCATTTTCCATTGCTCATAAAGAGTTAATAGCTTTTTTCTTTTTTACTCATTTCTTCCTTTTGCTACAGTATATTAGCATCTTCTCTGTTTGTATTTTAGCTCTTTCAGAACGTCTTGGCAGATCTGACATGCTGATCTGCTCATTTATGTCCATTTGACTGCCTGATGCAGCTTGTTCACCTTCCATTTTGAGCTCTTTAATTGAACTATTTTATTTCTGACCAACTTCTGCCCTCTGCTGGATGTCGCGGGTGTTACCACGGGTACGTTGAGCCCACGTTGTGCAGCATGTGGCGGCGGTCAAGCTTCCTAGTGCCTAGGAAGCGGAAGGAATCAGCAGTGGTGATGGGAGAGCCTGAGAGGGTGAGGGGGGGCAGAGGAGTAGTGACTTTCCTGAAGTCTACAATCATCTCCACTGTCTTCAGAGCGTTCAGCTGCAGGTTGTTATTGCTGCACCAGGACGCCAGCTGGGCCACCTCTCTCCTGTAGGCGGACTCGTCGCCGTTGGAGATGAGCCCGATGAGGGTGGTGTCGTCCGCAAACTTGATCAACTTGACAGACTGGTGGCTGGAGGTGCAGGAGTTGGTGTAAAGGGAGAAGAGTAGGGGGGAAAGTACACAGCCCTGGGGTGATCCGGTGCTGATGCTAGTATAGTCTGAGACAGTCTTTCCCAGCCGCACATGCTGCCTCCGGTCCGTCAGGAAGTCGATGATCCACCTGCAGAGGGAGTCAGGCACGTTGAGCAGGGACAGCTTGTCCCGGAGCAGAGCGGGGCGGATGGTGTTGAATGCGGAGCTGAAGTCCACAAACAGGATCCTGGCGTAGGTTCCCGGGGAGTCCAGGTGCTGCAGGATGGAGTGGAGGGCCAGGTTGACTGCATCGTCTACAGACCTGTTGGCTCGGTAGGCAAACTGCAGCGGGTCCAGGAGAGGGGTGGTGATGGACTTGAGGTGGGACAGGACCAGGCGCTCAAAGGACTTCATGACTACAGAGGTGAGCGCTACAGGTCTGTAGTCATTAAGTCCAGTGATCCGTGGCTTCTTGGGGACAGGGATGATGGTGGAGGATTTGAGGCAGGACGGCACGTGGCATAACTTAAGGGAGGTGTTAAAAATGTCTGTGAATACAGGAGCCAGCTGTTTCGCACAGAGTCTCAGGGTGGAGGGAGACACGCCGTCTGGGCCGGGGGCCTTGCGCGGGTTCAGTCTGGAGAACTGTTTGAGCACATCCTGCTCACTGATGATAAGGGGAGGGGGGGAGGTGGGGGGGGTGCCTTAAATGAAGTAGGGAATGTGGAGGCTGTGGAGCTGGAGGGAGGGGGGGAGTTGGACACAGATGACGAGGTGTCAAAACGGGCATAGTGTTGGGACAGTCTCTGACAAAGGGCTTTGTCATCCTGACCTTTAGGAGCCTGAGGCCGATAGTTGGTGATCTGCCTCAGTCCTCTCCACACGGAAGCCGAATCATTAGCAGTGAACTGCTGCTGGAGTCTCTCTGAGTACACAGATTTAGCCCTCTTCAGCTCTCTGTTAAACCGGTATTTAACCTCCCTGTAGCAGTCCCTGTCTCCACTTTTCAGCGCTGCTTCCTTCTCCTTCCTGATCTGTCTGAGCTTAGCTGTGAACCAGGGTTTGTCATTAGAGTAACTCACCCTGGTGCGTGATGGAAGAATGTTCTCTTCACAAAAGTGGATATATGAGTTCACAGTGTCCGTGTACTCATCCAGATCATGCGTGGCTCCTTTAAGCATGCCCCAGTCAGATATTTCCATGCACGTTTCCAGCTTCTCCTCAGCATCACTGGTCCGTATCTTCGTAGTGCTCACAACAGGTTTAGTGAGCTTCAATCTCTGTCTGTATGTGGGAATGAGGTGAACCATCACGTGATCAGATAATCCCAGCGCAGCTCGAGGGACAGCGCGATATGCGTCTTTCACTGTGGTGTAACAGTGATCCAGTGTGTTTAATCCTCTGGTGGGGCATTTAATAAACTGTTTGTAGCGGGGGAGATCGTGGCTCAGATTGCACTGATTAAAGTCGCCAGCCACAATAATCAGCGAGTCTGGAAAACTCCGCTCTGTGTGTTGAATGTGATCCGCGAGCACGCGCTGAGCTTCGCGCGTGTCCGCGTCGGGAGGGGCGTACACAGTGATCAGTATAAAAGAAGCAAACTCCCGTGGGGAATAAAAAGGCTTGCAGTTGATAACAAGAAATTCCAAGGCAGGAGAACAGTGTTTGGAAATTTCCGTTACATCAGAGCACCAGCTACAGTTGATGTAGAAGCAGACACCGCCTCCTGTGGTCTTGCCGGAAAGCTCTGTGTCACGATCAGCACAGAAGAGCTGGAAGCCGTCGAGGCGCAGCGCGCTGTCCGGTATATTTTCCCGGAGCCAGGTCTCAGTAAAGCAGAGGACAGCTGAGGAGGCGAGGTCCTTAAAACGCATCAGCAGTCTCAGTTCATCCACCTTGTTAGAGAGAGAGTTGGTATTGGACAGAAATATGCCAGGCAGCGCCGTTCGCGAGCCTCTCCTGCGAAGTCGTACGAGAGCGCCCGCTCGTCTTCCTCTCTTCCGCCGTCTCACTTTCCGAGCCAAACAATAAACCAGATCGGCGGCAGGGGCTAGAAAAACTGGGAGGAGGTCCGTGGGGGTCAAAGTCCTGATATTTAAAAGTTCTTCACGGGTATAAGTGCAAGCAGACACACAATTGACAAACAAAAACAAACAAAGAGCGCAGCGAAGCACCATGTCGACCGCTGTGGGCGCCATCTTGGATTTCCGTGTCATCAACCAATGTAAGAGCTTGTTCCCTTATCGAATGAAGCTAAAATCCTTGCCGTTTTTATCCCTTTCTGTAGTCATTTCTTCATTTTTCTCTTAACCTTTTCTCGCTTTTTTTGCGTCTTTCCTTTGTCCTTCAAATTGATTTCCGTTACCTGACTTCCGCTCATGAGGAAGTTACCAAAATAAAAGCATATCTTTGCACCATAATGACTATACATGTAAATAGAGCTAACCTTACTTTGTCTACCTTTACACCTGTCTTAAAACACACTTTTACTCCCTGGCCTTCGAACCAGTATGAGACATTGATTTTATTGAATGAAATGGATTTTTATTTATTTATTTTACCTTTTATTTTATTTATTTTTTTTTTTTACTGTGGTTCTTGTGTTAGCGCCCTTTGTGTTAGTCCATCCATCCCATCCATCCATCTTCTACCGCTTTTCCGGAGGTCCGGGTCACGGAGGCAGCAGTTCAAGCAGAGAAGCCCAGACTTTCCTCTCCCCAGCCACCTGCTCCAGCTCTTCAGAGAGGATACCAAGGCGTTCCCAGACCAGCTGGGAGACATAGTCTCTCCACTGAGTCCTGGGTCTGCCCTGGGGTCTCCTCCCAGTGGGACGTGCCCGAAACACCTCAAGTGGGAGGTGTCCAGGAGGCATCCTAATCAGATGCCCATACCACCTCAACTGACTCCTTTCAATGTGGAGGAACAGCGGTTCTACTCTGAGCCTCTCCCGGATGACTGAGCTCCTCACCCTATCTCTGAGGGTGAGTCCAGCAATCCTACGGAGAAAGCTCATTTCAGCCGCTTGTATCCGCGATCTTGTTCTTTCGGTCATTACCCAAAGCTCGTGACCATAGGTGAGAGTAGGAATGTAGCTTGACTGGTAAATCGACAGCTTTGCATTAGAACTAAGCTCCCTTTTCGCCACAACAGACCGGTACAACGTCCGCATCACTGCAGATGTTGCTCCAATCCATCTGTCAATCTCTCGCTCCATTTTCCCCTCACTCGTGAATAAGACCCCAAGATACTTAATCTCCTCCACTTGGGGCAGGAGCCTGTCCCCAACCCAGAGAGGACAATCCACCTTATACCGGCTGAGGACCATGGACTCGGATTTGGAGGTGCTGATTCTCATCCCAGCCGCTTCACACTCAGCGGCAAACTGTCCCAGCAAGAGCTGTAGGTCATTGATGGATGAAGCCAACAGGACAACATCATCTGCAAACAACAGAGATGAGATCCTGTGGTCACCAAGCATGACACCCTCAATTCCCTGGCTGTGCCTAGAAATCCTGTCCATAAAAATTATGAAGAGGATCGGTGACAAAGGACAGCCCTGGCGGAGTCCAACTCTCACTGGGAATGAGTCTGACCGAGTGTTGGCAATACGAATCAAACTCTCACAACGGTCGTACAGAGACCGAATAGCTCGTAACAACAAGCCCAATACCCCATACTCCCGAAGCACCCCCCACAAAAAAACCACGAGGGACACGGTCAAATGCCTTCTCCAAGTCCACAAAACACATGTAAACTGGTTGGGCAAACTCCCACAAACCCTCGAGAATTCTCGAGAGGATAAAGAGCTGGTCCGATGTGCCACGGCCAGGACGAAAACCACATTGCTCCTCCTGAATCCGAGGTTTGACCAACGGCCGGACTCTCCCCTCCAGTACCTTGGCATAGACCTTCCCAGGGAGGCTGAGGAGTGGGATCCCTCTAAAGTTGGAGCACACCCTCTGGTCCCCCTTTTTGAAGAGAGGAACCACCACCCCGATTTGCCATGCCAAAGGCACTTCCCCCAACCTCCACGCAATGTTGCAGAGGCGTGTCAACCATGACAGCCCAACAACATCCAGGGTCTTGAGGTACTCAGGGCAAATCTCGTCCACCCCCGGGGCCCGGCCACCAAGGAGATTTTTAACCACCTTGGCGACCTCAGCCCCTGTGATAGGCGAGTCGTCCCCCTCATCCACAAACCCTGCTTCCTCTGTGGAAGGCGTATCAGTGGGATTGAGGAGATCCTCAAAGTATTCCTTCCACCGCCTGACGATATCCCCAGTTGAAGTCAACAGTGCCCCATTCGCACCATACACAGTGTGGACAGGGAGCTGCTTTCCCCTCCTGAGCCGCCGGACAGTTTGCCAGAATCTCTTCGAGGCCAACTGAAAGTCTTGTTCCATGGCCTCACCGAACTCCTCCCATACCCAGGTTTTTGCTTCAGCAACCACCCGAGCTGCACTCTGCTTGGCCTGCCAGTACACCTAAGCTGCTTCAGGAGTCCCACAAGCCAACCAAGCTTGATAGGACTCCTTCTTCAGCTTAATGGCCCCCCTCACCACTAGTGTCCACCACTTGGTTCGGGGGTTGCCACATCGAGATGCACTGACCACCGTGCGGCCACAGCTCTGGGCCGCCGCTTCAACAACAGAGGTGGAGAACATGGCCCATTCAGACTCCATGTCTCCAGACTCCCTCGGAATGTGGTTGGAGTTCTTCCGGAGGTGGGAGTTGAAGACCTCCCGGACAGGGGCCTCAGCCAGACGTTCCCAGCACACCCTCACTATATGTTTGGGTCTACCAGGTCTGAATGGCTTCCTCCCCTGCCATCGGATCCAACTCACCACCAGGTGGTGATCAGTTGACAGCTCTGCACCTCTCTTTACCCGAGTGTCCAAGACATATGGTCGCAGGTCTGATGACACGATAACAAAATCGATCATCGACCTGCAACCTAGGGTGTCCTGGTGCCAGGTGCACATATGGACACCCTTCTGCTTGAACATGGTGTTCGTTATGGACAAACTGTGGTTAGCACAGAAGTCCAATAACTGAACACCACTCGGGTTCAGATTGGGCAGGCCGTTCCTCCCCATCACCCCCCTCCAGGTTTCACTGTCATTGCCCACATGCGCATTGAAGTCCCCCAGCCTAGAAATCCTTTCCATAAAAATTATGAACAGGATCGCTGACAAAGGGCAGCCCTGGCGGAGTCCAACTCTCACTGGGAATGAGTCCGACCGAGTGTTGGCAATACGAACCAAACTCTCACAACGGTCGTACAGAGACCGAATAGCTTTTATCAACAAGCCCGATACCCCATACTCCCGAAGCACCCCCCACAAAAAAACCATGAGGGACGTGGACATATGTTAGTGCCTTGCTTTTATGTTACACAGCACTTTTTTTTTGTTACTTATTTGTACCCGTAGGTAGATTTGTTTTGCAGTCTGGTGACAAGCCACCAGCTGCTGGTCGCTGCGTGTGCGAGCGCCCTGTATCCCTAACTGGCATGTTTTTGGCATGTGGGAGGAAACCGGAGAAATCCCGGAATAAACCCACGCAACACGAGGAGAACTTACAAGCTCCACACAGATCACTGTTGGTCGGGGGCTGGAATCGAACCCACAATCTCACGATCCCCGTGATTCCCCCCGCTGAGGGTAAACTGTGCTGCCACAGTGCTAACCACTGCGCCACCGTGCAGCCCGGCACTTTGTGTAGCGAGTGTTGCTTTTAAAGTGCTTTATAAATAAAGTTGATTGATTGATAATTGATTGAAGTCTGGCCGCGGCGCTATCGCAGTAAAAGCCCCGGGAAAACCAGTAATAACAGGGCAGGAATAATAAGGGAAAAAAGGGAGAACACTGAGTGACTCGAGCGCGGATCAGCCCAGCGCTCGGATCACCATAGTACCCCCCATTCAAGGGGCGCATTCCAGGCGTCCACTGTGACATCCAGGAAGCCCCCAACCCCACCCCAACCAGAAAGCTTTCAAGACCAAACTCAGGTGGGTGGAGGGGGAAACAGGCTAGGAGGGAGAGAAACCCGAAAGACAACAGACACAAGAATGGCTAACAGCAAAATACAGACAAAAAACCCCACAAAGATCAAATGATAAACAATAAAGGCTCAAGCACAAAATAGCGCGGCTAAAACTCACATTACAAACACAAATGAAAAGTGGCGAAATACCAACCCCAACATGAAATGAGACCCCCCTCAACAGAAATGTTCAAGTAAATTAGAGTCTAAGAATACCCAAAAAATACAGAAATGTTCAAGTCCAGAGAAATAAGCAAAAACAAAAATATAGATGTACACTTCAATTCAGATATCCAGGCAAGGAGAAAAAAGAAAAAAACATCACTTGAACAATATCTGAGAGGAAGGAGAGAAATAAAAACACCACGAATGAACCAATATCGGGAATACCGGCAGGAAGAGGAAAAAAAAGGCAATTCAGGTGGCCTACTGGCATCCAGACCCCACATTAAAGAAAAAGGTTCTGGTGGCCTACCCCAGTCCCAGAACTGACGAAACGGTTCCTCAGTTGGCCAAACCAAGTCCCAGCACCAGCGAAACGGTCCTTCTGGCAGCCGACCCAAGTCGCAGAACTAGTGCATTAGTTCTTCAGGCAGCCACCCAAAATCCTTAGACCACCCGAACTGGAGGGGTGAGCTCGGAGACGGCTTTCCAACCGAAAGTTTCACATAAAGGGAGCCGAACTGTAAAAGAGGGACCCCAGCGGTGTCCCGTGGTGGAGAATGGGGGGTAAAGGGAACCAGACTGGTGTCCAGTAGTGGAGGCTCTGCAGCTCTTTCACTGTCCTCGAACCGAGCCAGCACAGCACCCACAGTGGGCCCCAACCGGACTAGCGCAGCACCCACGGTGGACCCCGACCGGTCAAACATTGCACCTGGGATGACCTCTAGACACGAAGCCGGAGCCTCAATGACATCAACCAGAGCTAACTCGTCTCCGGTGACCCTGAAAGAAGGCTCAGAAAGAGAGGGAGAACAGTGGTCATGGTCACCAGCAGTGGCAGCTGCAAAGCCTGGCGAGACGAGGTCAAATGCAGCGGCTGGCTGCACTGCCTCTCAGACGTGGTTGAAACGGAAAGACCAGGTTTTCTGCAGTAGTGCATACAATATTTTCATGACGGCCACTCATACGCTGTAATCATAGACATGATGTCATGTTTACATGGTGTACACATCAGCTTGAGGTCTCTGAAAAGCAAACTGAATGAAGCCGGGTTATATCACAGAAAGGATTACTCCTCTACAAACGCCATGATAAGGGCCATCCAATTTGAACTTTGTGGACCTGGACAACTGTTTGGCTAGCACACAATGTGTCAGGTACTCAAACAAAAGTACAATTTGCGAGTGAGTGAAGAGGGATCATGTAATGAATTTGCTCCAGCAGCTTAATCTTCGAGGGTGCGAGAGGAGCGCACACAGAAGGTTTATCAGAAGAACCTTCCACTCCATGGGACTGAACTATAAGTGGCACACAGATGGCGATGAAAAACTGAAGCAATTCGGTTTGGCTCTTTCAGGACGCATAGATGGATTTTCATGTAAAGTATTGTGGCTTGCATGTGGACCAACAAATAATAACCCTTCAGTGATTGCTCACTATTTCGTGTCATGTGTGGGAAACCTCAGTGCCATCCCCATGAGACCGAGGACTGATTGCAGCATGGAGAAGGGGACCATGGCTGCTATTCAGTGTACCCTACGCCACCACCACAATGACTACTACTATTCTGGAGCATCCATCCACATGTATGGCTCATCTACCAACAACCAGCGGACTGAGTCCTGGTGGTCCATATTCAGAAAGGGAAGGTAAGTGGACTTCATAAAGTAATTTAATAATTATGAGCATAAGGTGATATGGGGGGGGGGGGGGTCCTCTTGTTAACCTGTACAGGGAGAACATTGCCCCTCCCAAACTGGAAAAAAGAGAATTTTCCCCCCAATATCATCAACTTCACTGTACAGTGATCCCTCACTTATCGCGGTTAATGGGTTCCAGAACCGACCGCGAAAAGTGAAAAACCACGAAGTAGCGTCACCCCCTAATGACGTCACCCATAAATAATACGTACGTTCATTCTCTCACTCTCTCTCTCATATGATACGTGTGTGTGTGTGTGTGTGTGTGTGTGTGTGTGTGTGTGTGTGTGTGTGTGTGTAAGTGTACATACATACGTAGATGTAAATAAAGTGTACATAAATATGTTTTTAGAACTCTTTTATTCTTATAACAAGATACGTAACTCAAGATGAAGATGATTTACTGCACAGGTTAATGAGAGCTTTACTCCTCCTCAGGTGACGCCTCATCGTCAGGTGCTAGAGGCGCAGGATCATCGAGGGCAGCTTCTGATAGAGCTGGAGAAGCTGCAGGAGGCGGCGTAGTGGCTCGACGGGAAGACTATTTTGCACAAAATGGCACAAGAGAACAGCAAAAAGTTCCACGCGGCGAGACTAAGCAACACGAGCGATAAAAAGCAATGAATGCGGTCTTCCTTCGTTGCATGGGCGCTCGCAGGGAGAGGAGGTGGGTGAAACGTCTCGGCCAATCAGCTTGCGGGGTGAAACGTCTCGGCCAATCAGCTTGCAAGATTTCTGAGCCGAGCCAACACGAGAACAGCGAACAGAGAGTTGTGCGGCTCTCCGTGTTGATACCTGATGGTCTACCTGCCTTCTGCTAGCGCCCGCCCATTATTTCTCAATTTTGAATTTTTGATGAATATTTTTGAAAAATCCGCGATGCACTGAGGGCGCGAAAGGTGAAGCATGAAGTAGCGAGGGATCACTGTATAATGTTACATAACAGAATAACTGCTGCTCGCAGAGATAGCAAAAAGACGTAACAAACTAATAGTTTTTTGAATGCAAAAGATGCAATAGACTTATGTCCCCTCCGGCATACAGCTAGGAAAATACCGGTCGCTATGGAGGGTGAGAATATGTATGGGCACATAATCATACCATGTAGGATAACTAAGTAGATGGTTATGCTGTTTCATCCCATCTAGCAACAATGCTCTGCACTGTGTGTGTTTATATATTTACATATTTATTCCATCTAGCTACAATGCTCCGCACTGTGTTTTTATATATCTACATATTATTCCATCTAGCTACATTGCTCTGCACTGTGTGTGTTTATATACTTACATATTTATTCCACCTAGCTGCAATGCTCCGTACTGTGGGTGTTTATATATTTACATATTTATTCCATCTAGCTACAATGCTTTGCACTGTGTGTTTATATATTCATATATTTATTCCATCCAGCTACAATGCTCTGCACTGTGTGTCTGTGTGTGTGTGTGTATATATATTTTATAGTAATATGTACATATGTATATTAGCTGCTCTTGCTTGCTTGTTTTTTGTTTGTTTTTTTCTTGCCTTCTGATTGTTGCTCTGAGTGTTGCTATCCCTGTGCTGTTGCAATCCTGGAATTTCCCCGTTGTGGGACTAATAAAGGCTTATCTTATCTTATCTTATCTTATCTTATCTTATCTTAACTTTACTTTGAATGACTAATTCTAAGCAGAACTGCAAAAAACTCTCACTGATTTCCAGTTTTTTTTTCCCTTACAAATCTACAACTGCAATTTTTCTATTCTCTCATAAATTTGTAAATTTTTTCTCGCAAATCTGCAAATTTGTTCTTACAAATTGTCATGTCCAGGGTTGTTGCCCTGAGCATGACTCTGGGGCTGGTGGTCTAATTATTGCTTATTAACTCCTGCTGGTGGATTGAGCTTGGTTCTCGGCCAGTCCCACAGCCATGCTCCCTTTTACCAGGCATTCACCGGCTTTCGGTTCACCATATACAAACTCACTCACTCACACACACACACACACACACACACACACACACACACACACACACACACACACGCGCGCGCGCACACTCACATGCACATACACACATACATACGCTCCTGCCCCTTCACAGCTGCATCCACTCATACCCATTAGGGTTGGGTATTAATGGAGTTTTCGGGCAATCAGTTAGTGCGGCAGCTTAGTCGAATGTCTACGCTGGACTTCCTGGCTCGCGACAGTTGGCCTCTTCCCCTGATTGAACTGTGTTGTTCCTATCCGCTCCAACGTATTGTAAGTCACTTTTCTTTCATGCCTTTCTTCTCCGCTCCTTTCCTACCTGGAATGTGTTGGGCATTTCACCCCCGCCAACAAAGCTGTAGCCGGTTGTCTCGCTAACGCCATTGTGACTGTGATTTGGACATGTTTGCATATTCACTCTTTTGTTAATAAAACATGTTACAAACTGCGCTTTGGGCTCGCTGCCAATTTTTATGTTTGCTGCGGAGTTACGCAGCCGAACATGACAGTAAGCTGCCGCCAAGGAGGGCCCAAGCAGTTTGTATAGTGTCTTTTCGTTATTTTTTCCCCCTACCTGCATCGGAGTGATTATGGATTACTGGAGCCACGAAGAATAACTTGTACTGGCCCGGCTGGAAGACGTCTTCGCCGGGATTCAGGGACGCTGCTCTCCGGAGTCTGTCTGCGCAGCTCGGGACGTCGCGGCGGAGGTATTAGAAGGATGTCCGGACCTCTTATTCTTTCCTGAGTCTGCGGAAATCCTTCACTTCATTCTCGTGCTGCGAGAGGAGGAACCCGGGATGGAGACACCAGCGTTGGAGCGGCCCCCAAAATGGAAGAAGCACTCACACCGGACGAAGCCTTCCTCCTCCCTTAGTTCTTCCACTCCAGCCCCACCCTCGTCTCCAGAGCCCAGACTCACGCAACTCCGGGGAGATCCGGAGGAATGCTACCAATCGATCCTGAGTGATACTGACTGCCTAATGAAGGAGGAGCAGGGACTTCAATCGGAGGATGGCCCTGCTTCATCCAAGGATGGGTGGAAGAAGTGCAGACTGGCAATGCTGACGGAGATTGATTGCTGATTGGAGGAGGAGGACTTGGCAGTTGCCCCTCCCTCTCCAGCACCATCCAGGGATGCTTCTTCACAGCAGATGGAGGAGCCCAGCTCCGTCACAGCCATCGCGAGGTGCGCTGCCTCACCAGCTGAAGCAGCAGATGACACCAACCAGGGAAGCAGGCAAGTAATCTCTTCAGGTGTTTTTAAAATTAATGAAAGTTCTTGCCTGATCCCTGGCAGAGGATCTCTGGGTACGCAGTCCCCGGAGGTTTCTCTACCTGCTGCAGCTGTGAACTCCTCACCAACCCTCTCTACCTCTCTTCCTCTCACCGCTGAGCATCCATCGGCCCAGGAGCTCAGTCACCGGACGGAGGGGGAGCCCACAGCCCTGCAGAGCTTCCATGGACAGAGAGAGGGTGCTGCGACCGATCTGAAGCCTGTGCCGACGATGGAGCATCCCCTGGCTTTAGTCTTCCAGAATCAAGCACACGGTGAGATCCCACCTCCAGAGTCCATGCAGGGAGAGCCTCCCATGTGGGGACCTTCTCTGGAGGAGGCTAAGACTGCAATCACCAGCACACCTGCTGCGGAGGCCACCGCTGCAGAGTCAGCACCCAATATGCACCCCCTGGAGGCCGAACCTGGGAGGACGTTGCCCAGATCACCAAAGTCCTGGACGGCGGTGGAGCTCGAGCTAAGGCAAGTGCTCTCTTTTGTCTTTCTTCTTTCCCTCATAGAGCATTTTTGCCTAGCTCCAGGTGAGGAGGGCCAGTCACAGTCACATGCTGCACCTGAGCTCACCTCGCTGGCCTCTGCCACTGCCGGCGACCCTGACCCCTTTGTCTTTCATATGAAAAAAAGATAAATAATTAAAAGAAGACAAAATGAACCTATTTGACAGACCCTGACCCCTCCTTCTCTGTGTCTGAGTCCTTTCCTAGGGTCATCGGAGAGGGGTCCACGTCACCGGACAAGACGGGGAATCCAGGCTCGCCCCAGGAGATTATCATTGCTGCTGCCAGCCCCGCTGTGGCCCCGGTGGATTCAACTCCTCATCCATCCAGTTCCCCAGGGAGGCCGGTTATTGATCGCCTTCTGGCCTGGATTCTCGTGTGGGCCGGCTGGCCCGGGGTCGGGACGACGTGGAGGTCAGCAGTGGCCCAGCCGGGTCCTATCGCGGGTGCAGAAAGGGCCCTTCCAGGCTCCAGCGTGGGTGCAACCATTGCTTAGTCGGGGTCCATTGAGGGTGCAGCGGAGCTGACCCAGCTGGGGATCACCACGGATGCAGCTGAGCCTTAGCCAGAGGTCACCACAGAAGCAACTAGGCTCCCGCTGGAGTCCATCGTGGGTGCAGCGGAGCCGGCCCGGTCAGGGGCCACCGTGGAAGCAGCTAGACTCCCACTGGAGACCATCGAGGGTGCAGCCAGCCAGCCAGGGGATGCCAAGGTCCCTTCCTCCCTTCCAGAGGTCCTCAGGATGTCCCCTCCTCTTCTGCCAGGCTCCGTCATGACCCACCTGGCCCAGCCTCCGGGAACCACAGGGGGTCCCCTTCTTCTGTCCGGCCTCCCACCTTTCAGTCTACCGGTGGCAGGCCACCACCTCGTCACTCCCCCCTGGCCTGGTGGCTCAACTATGCAAACTGGCCACCTGAAGGACTGGGTTTCTGGTTCAAGTGGTCTTGCCGTTAAGCAGGCTGCCTGCTGGCGTTGGGACTGGGGTCAGCCTCTGGAACTTACGGCTATCCACCGGGCCTTGGACTCTGGCTGGCCCCCTGAACCGAGAGACTCTTGGGAGGGGTGGGTCAGTTTGTCTTGGAGTTGGGTTGTGTTGTGGTGAGGCATTGTGGTGTTTATTCTCTCCCGACTTATCCCTCCTAACTTATCCCTCCTAGGTTGCTTTTTTTATTGGTTCAGTGGGTGTCTGGTCTTCACCCCTTGGGGAGGGGGGCCATGTCATGTTCAGGGTTGTTACTCTGAGCATGACTCTGGGGCTGGTGGTCTAATTATTGCTTATTAACTCCTGCTGATGGATTGAGCTTGGCTCTCAGCCAGTCCCACAGCCATGTCCCCTTTTACCAGGCATTCACCGCCTTTCGGTTCACCACATACACACTCACACACTCACACACACTCACGCATGCACTCACATGCACACACACACATACAATTCAATCAGTCACGCTCCCGCCCCTTCACAGCTGCGTCCACTCATGCCCATTAGGGTTGGGTATTAATGGAGTTTTCGGGCGATCAGTTAGTGCGCCAGCTTAGTCGAATGTCTACGCTGGACTTCCTGGCTCACGACAGTTGGCCTCTTCCCCTGATTGAACTGTGTTGTTTCTCAGAGCCTATCCGCTCCAACATATTGTAAGTCACTTCTCTTTCATGCCTTTCCTCTCCGCTCCTTCCCTGCCTGGAGCGTGTTGGGCATTTCACCCCCGCCAACAAAGCTGTGGCCAGTTGTCTCATTAACACCACTGTGACTGTGATTTGGACATGTTTGCATATTCACTCTTTTGTTAATAAAACACGTTACAAACTGCATTTTGGGCTCGCTGCCTATTTTTATGTTCGCTGCGAAGTTACGCAGCTGAACATGACATAAATTTGTGACTTTTCTCAAATTTGCAACATTTTTCTCATTTTTTTTTGTAAATGTGCAATTTTTTGTGTAAACTTGTAGTTTTTCCTGTAAATTTTCACCATTTTTTCTCATAAACTTGCAGTGCTCATTTGGATAATTTTTTATTGTGTAACTCATTTTAATCTGTGACTTTTTTGCCCTTCCAGAACAGCATCATGTCTAGGATGAGTGCCCAATGAACTCTGCTACTTTCCACACAGGTAATACATTGGATGATAGATTAATATTTGTTTGATTTTTGGCTTAAATTTAAATAAATACAATTATGTCTTTTGGTTAACATAGGTTTGGCTCTAGAGACTGTGGATTTAAAATTGAACCGGCTGAAATGGAGGCCTTTCCTGAGGCTCGCTTGTCAATAAGTCCTTGTGGGGACCCAGACATGCAGGAGGACTTGGACATTGCCATGGAGCACCATCAATTACAGCCAGAGAACTGGCAGTCTGCATCTGAACTGGATCTGAAACTTAAAGAAATTGCTCAGCTATGAATTGAAATTGATCAACAAGGTTTATTGGAAAGGTGGAACATTGTCTGTCTGAACATCAGTGTCTGAGTCTGTTTCCCACAGCTTCATTATTTTAAACTGGGAAATACTGAATAAAAAATAAAAATAAAGTAATGAGCTTTATTGCATATGTGGATTATGCAACTGCACCTTTAGGCGTGCCTTTATCAGCAACAACAAAGAAAAAACATTTTCAGAGTCTGAGCTTTAGGGGTCATTCAGTCACATGGCTTACAAACAGCCGAATCCTGGACTATTTTCAATTCCAAAGTCCATCTGTAACTTAAACACACTGTATGAATCTAGGAGTGGTAATTTCAATGAGTTTGAACATGTATTTGCCATTGGGAATGGAGGGTCATCCAGGGAGTTTATTCGTGGCGATGGTCCCAAGCCAGATGGGGTAAATGAAGTCAGCCCAGTGGTAAAAACCCAAAACATCCTTCAGACACAGCAGCCTGGCCCTCTGCAAAGAAAAGCTATTCAGATACACCATGGTAATGTGGTTTCCCAACTAGTTAGAAACAATTTACAAACCTTCACAATCAAGGAGATCGTCTGCCCAGTAGTCCAAAGTTTGACTCTCTTTTAGTCTCCTGTTACTCCCTGAAGGACTGAGGTCAGGTGTGAAGAGTCACTCAAGTTCAAAGCCAGTGAATCGCTTTTCAGAGTGGCACAGAACAGGGGCCAGCAAAGTAGGCTGTTGCTGTAGTGGAGTAAAAAAACTGAAGGACTTAAAGTCCATCTTTGAATCTACAAAGTGAGTACAAACACTGTTTCGCTGCTGTGTACTAGCACCTGCATTTAAATTATCTAAAGAAAAAACTTAATCATTCTCTTCCTGATAATTACAATCCATCTAAACAAACGTACTTTTGGGGGAAAAGGGTTTTGCTGAAAATCACTGATTTAAAGAAGCCAATTTCTTGCTTTGCATATGGCAAGGTATTTGTGCTCCGATGTCATCGTGTGAGAGGTGCACGTCGGCAATGCAGGCTGCAAGAGCTCTGATTGGTTTGCTTTGGCTCATGCTTCACATTTTCTGCTTCTCATCTCTGCTCCACTCGTTCACCACGGTGCTACTTCCAAAGCAAGTCACAAAGCAAAAATCCAAATTCAAAACAGTTTTGAGAAAGTTAAGCAGACATAGAAACATTTCTATGAATTGTCCTAAACGGTAATTACATTGTCAAATGATGGCAGTGGTGGTGGTCAGATGTACTGCAATGTCTTCCTTTTTCTCTGTTGCAGTGATCATATGAAAAGACGCTTTTTAAACATTTATTAACTCAAACTCCATCACAATCAGTTTTTGTCCATCATTATTTAATGAACAAACACATAACAAATCCAAATCCCTCTAGACATCAGTAGAAACCTGTTTTGGTAACAACATTTTCAATGGTGCTGACATGATGCAGGTGCATAAATCCAGCTTTACAAAGTGCAAGACTTCCACACAGGAACACAATGACAGAGAGGGCAGGGTGGCATGAGGACTTATCGACTGGTACAAGGTAAGACATCACATACCCATTGTCATGTGGTGATCCTCGCGGATCACCAAGAGACGCCACAGAGTTCACCAGAGAGTTTGGCTAAGATGTTATTTATTTCCAGACGTGACAAAACACAACTATGAACCCCTTAGGGCAAAACACACACATGAACGAGACTTGGGCTCGTAGGGCTAACCCAGCCGCTACGAGCTAACTGTGACAAAACTATGATGACGGACCTGACATGAAGGTCTACGGCACTCTCTAGTATGACGAGGCGCAGACCCAGGGCTTGGCAGGATGAAGACACACAAGCAATCCTCACGTAACGTTGACCGAATGTCGACTGATATTCCTGCGTCTTACCGTCGTCAGTGCCGGGCTTAAGGGCGAAGCACTAACGACGGTAATGACAATCAGCTGACCGGCCGTTGACAGGCGGAAGCCCCACCGAGCACTTTCACAATAAGAGCCCGGTGAGACCAGAATACAGCCTGCAGCTGTCAAGGCCGGCAGCGAGAATAACTTAGCCTGAGCGCGATCAGAACCGGCGCTCGGGTCATAACAGTACCCTCCCTCCACAGGCGGACTCCGAACGCCCCAAGGAACCACCCTGCCCCCCCCCCCCCAGGGTGAGAGGTTGGGGGACAGGTGCGGAGGGAGAGAAACCAACCCATGAACAAGACAAAAAAACCATACAAGACAATGACAAGACTAACAAGAAAATGTACAAGGGAAAACAAAAACCAGAACTACAGGTTCAGAAAAAAATTAAATGCAAGAATAGAGCATACTCGCTCATACCAGACTAAACATGAAACAAAAACAGCACTACTCGCTCATACCAGACTATACAAAACAGAAACAGAGCATTACTCGCTCATACCAGACTACATGAAACAAAAAAAAAAAAAACAGAGCACTACTCGCTTATATCAAACTATACACGAAACAAAAAAAACCCCAGGGCACCACACGTTCTACCCAGATTATACATAAGCCAGCAAGGCTACTGCAAGGCATGAGCACTAGATACAAAATAACCAGGACAAAGAAAAAAAAGCACAAATACTGAGACAAACCCAGGGACCACTACCACCCCCCGACAGTTTATGTCGACCGATGGTCAAAGGAGGCGGACCAGGCGGCTCACCAGAGTCCAAAGTCCCGCACGTCCGCTTCCCCGGTGGTCGAACTAGGTAGCCCCATGGCACACATAACAGGTCGGGTGGCCGAATCGAGGCGCCGAACCAGCGAAACAGTCCCTCCGGCGGCCGACCCGTGTCCCTCAGCCACCAGTCCAGGGCATCAACAACCCGCAGCGGCCTCCCTGACGAGAACAAAACTCGGGAGAACCGGGGCAAGCGAACAGGGACCCCCATGGCCCCCGGCGATGATGTATAGGGGCGGTGACTCAGAGGGGATCGATGAGCAGGACGAGCCAAGAATCTGCTCCGCGAAGAAGGGTCTGCAGCTCCTCCTCCGCCAATGGACCACGCTCGCGCTGCATCACCGCTGGACCCAGATTGGGTCCCAGCTGCACCCACGTTGGGCCCCGATTGGGCCAGAACCGCACCCGCGGTGGACCCCGATCGAGCCTCCGGTGCACCCACGTTGAACCCCAATTGGGTCAGATCCGCACCCACAGTGGACCCCGATTGGGCCTCTGACGAACCCACGTCGGACCCCGATTGGGCCGAAACCGCCCCTGCGGTGGGACCCGATTGGGCCTCCGGTGCAGCTCCACTGACGAACTCCACCCCCGAACCTGGGACCTCCACCTCGGTGACACCGACCCGTTCCCCGCCGGTGACACTAAAACAAAGCTCGGGGACAGGAAAACCGGGATCAACATCACCGGTAGCAACGGAACCCAGCGAGACGAGCTCGGGCGCAGCAGACGGCTGCTCCTCACTCGTCTCCCCGAGAGGCAGGCAAAAATGTTCAACAAAAAAGGACAGAGACATAAGAGGGAGCACTTGCCTGCACTCGGGTTCCGTTGCCACCCAGGACTCCGATGATCCGGGTTCAGGGCGACTCTCGTCAGCTGGCTCGGACTCAGCTGCGTCGGGCTCCGCAGCTGGCACGAAGTCATCTGCAGCCTCAGGTTCCTCCCACGCTGTTGTCCACGCCGACGACCCGTATGGCGTGGAGGCAGGGAACCCTTGACCCACTGGCTCGGACCGCTCCGGCGAGGAGACCCGGGGATGCTTCTTCGTCGGCTCAGGCTCCGGGCCGCAGTCCGCTCCTCTCCTCCGTCCAAGACGTGACTGCAGGGCCGGATGCAGGCTATCCAGCACTGCAGGGGCCCTCTTCGTCCGGCGACGCTGGCCTGGCGTCGCGGACCGCTCGACGAGGGAGAACACAGAGGCAGTAGGTTTAATAATTTCATCCACAGCAGGTGGAGGGAGCTCGGGGGGCTGCGAACCCCGAACTCCATCCCCAGGAGTCAGACAAGGCAGAATAATATCATGATGTGAGAAATTATCGTGCACTTGCCTTCCTACCGGGGCAGAGATGGTTCCTGCTGTGGGGGACGTCGTTCTCCCCGCTGGATGGCGACAGAGGGCCCCCTGGGAAGACGAGGTGGGGCTGCTCTCGGAGATTCGCTGGCGGGATACGCCGGCAGCGAGTCCAGCCGGGGATTCCGCTGAGGGGTGTCCGCGCCGTTACGCCGACGTCCTCACCGGCCCCCAGACGGCGCGTACTCCTGGACCTGCTCCGGGACGGGACACCAACGCAGGGAGTGGGGATTCCTCCTCCCCTGCTTCCTGCTCTTCTCTTCCAGCCCGTGAAGCAACTCGCGCTGAATGGCGAGTTCCTCCCACCTCGTTATCACCTCCAGGTGGTCGTAACTATCGAGGGGAAGGTTGTCCAAAAGCTCCTCAGCGAAGTCCAAATGCCTGCACACGTCGCTGGGAGCGTCCCACAGCGTAGCGGAGAATAACGTGCAGTCCACCTACTCCAGGACCTCCGCTAGCCTTCTGTCCAGGCGCCGACCACGACCCCTGGATGACGGCATTCTCCCAGCAACAGGCATCCAGACAGGGAAGAACAAACAGTCCAAAATGGCACAAACTCACGGTGAAACGGCATCTCGGTGCGGCGCCTCCGTTTAGGCGACCTGGCAGGAGTATACTGTCATGTGGTGATCCTCGCAGATCACCAAGAGACGCCACAGAGTTCACCAGAGAGTTTGGCTAAGATGTTATTTATTTCCAGACGTGACAAAACACAACTATGAACCCCTTAGGGCAAAACACACACATGAACGAGACTTGGGCTCGTAGGGCTAACCCAGCCGCTACGAGCTAACTGTGACAAAACTATGATGACGAACCTGACATGAAGGTCTACGGCACTCTCTAGTATGACGAGGCGCAGACCCAGGGCTTGGCAGGATGAAGACACACAAGCAATCCTCACGTAACGTTGACCGAATGTCGACTGATACTCCTGCGTCTTACTGTCGTCAGTGCCGGGCTTAAGGGCGAAGCACTAACGACGGTAATGACAATCAGCTGACCGGCCATTGACAGGCGGAAGCCCCACCGAGCACTTTCACAATAAGAGCCTGGTGAGGCCAGAATACAGCCCGCAGCTGTCAAGGCCGGCAGCGAGAAATAACAGCCCGAGCGCGATCAGAACCGGCGCTCGGGTCATAACACCCGTTGTACTATAAGACACAAATTTTGTCACAGTGAATAACTGATAGCAGATAAATCGGAGGAATCTCTGGGCATAAATCAGAGGAATCTCAAGCAAAATTTTCTTACATAAATGACAAAATCTCATTATTCAAAATGCAATCTTACCTGTCAATTACAGATGAGTTGCGGTCAGTAATATACCATCAGAGGTAGTCGGCCACAATTTCTCTCTTTTCTTCCACAGCAGCCACGTCTCAGACAACCTGCTGTCTGGAGCATCGTGCTGTGTCTCATGATAGATTCTAGCAGAGCAGCCAGTGAAGCAGCGTTCTCAATCTGAAAGACATAAAGAGGCATAAACACCCCAGTAAATAACTATGTACTGCATATTGTTGCCTAGGTTTTTAATTCAGTGACTTACATAGCAAATGATGATATAACCCTAACCTATCAAAAATTAAAAATGAAGCCAATTCTGTGTACATGATATAGGAAGTAAACAATCTTAAAGCACTGCAGGAACTCTGTAAAACTGTGCCCTACCTCACTGGAGCTTTATGCTATTCTCACCTCTCGCAAAGCTTTCCTTATTTCTTATTTCCTTTGATTTGAATGGAGGCTGGCCTGCAAGATAATGTACAAGATCTTCTGACACAAATGGAGTCCACCATGTACAGCTGACACTGCAATCATCTTTCCTGCCAGGTAGTCTTCATCCTCCCTAACAGCTGGGAATGAATTCAAATTGCAAAATTAAAACATACAATATATACTTTTAAATATTGATTTTTAAAAACCATGCAATGTGATATATACTGTACAGCTCTGAGAAAAAAATTGAGGCCAAAGAGATCACTGCAAAATTGTCACTTTATTTGGTTTTACTATTTAGATGTGTTTGAGTAAAATTAACAATGTTGTTTTATTCTCTAACCTACTTAAAACTCACCCAAATTCCAAGTCAAAATATCATTTAGAGCATTTATTTACAGAAAATTACAGCTGGCCAAAACAAAAGATGCTACTTTTTGATCAAATTATGCCAAGAAAACCAGCTCATGTTCACTCTTAAACACTACAATACTTAAGTTTTAACTCTGGAAGAACTGAGAAACCTGGACTTGTGGAATAACTTTGATTTTTATTCACAGCTTTCATGCATCTCACCATACTTAGATGATCACTGAATCATTACAGTCAAGTAAACCGAAGTGTTCTTGTGTTGGAATTCAACAGATACTCAAAACTGAACAGCTGTCATTCATGTAGAGAAGCAAATTCAGAAAAGACTTTGCAGTGGTCTCTTATTTTTTACCCCAGAGCTGCATGTTGAATCACCATTAACCAACCATTAGAATAGTACACATTTAACCCTATGCATACCATTTGCATTGTAGACCAAGAACCGATGTTCTGGTGCATTAAAAATTGCATTTAAAAATTCTTTAAAGTGTTTCATTAGCAGAGTTAAAAACTCTCGTCTTGGACCATTTGTGTCAATTCCCTCCTTCAAAACACCAGCATTGCCAGAAAATCTGACCAGCATGTCACAGCTTTCAGAATCTGTTGGATGCTTGAAACCTCTGACTGCTCCGTCCCAAACACCAGCCCTGGAAATGTTGAACCTGCTGACTCTTTGGTGATCAACAGGAAGTGACAGGTTTGCTACAATGTCGGGTAGTGGAATGTTCATTTCCTCCCTGGAATGACAAAAAGTGATCTGATTAGTGGATATTCCACACTGTGCACAATTTGCTACTTTTACAAAAATCATTTCAATACCAGAAATATTGCACGGTGAAAAAAGTAGAACGCCACAGTAAGAAACTCATTTTCCACTGCTGTGTGTTGGAAATTCTCCACACTGACTGTAACCAGCAGCTCATCCTCTTCCTCAACACCTGCTGCATACAAGTCTGTGTTTCCTGTTGAGAAATTACAATTTCCACATTAAAACATCATACAAAACACATTTCTTCCTGATCAATAAAATTAAAATGATGTCAGTCACTGTCATTTTCTGACTTACCTATAGCAAGAAGTCTTGTCTGGATTTGTTTCAGGTGGATCCATATCCTCAGCATCAGATATTACCATGTGAAAAACCAATTAAAATGTCTGAAACAACAACACCCAAAGTAAGAAACGTCAGTCTGCTGCAGCCTTCTTACCTGTCCAGACAGAATTGTTGCCGACGGTCCCGCTGCATATCTGAAACATAATAAAAAAATGACGACATCAATCACTGCTGTCATCCAGGCCGACAACAGTCATTCAAGAACATGAAGACAAAAAATACAACCAAGATTCTGATTGGTTGAATACCACCAAATACCCATTGTCTCTCATTAAATCTGACTCCTGACAAGGACTAGATGCCAAAACCTGTCAGAGTTCTTTTAATTGGTTCTTGATGACCGCGCCTCCTCAATAAAGGCATAAGGTACTTGTATAAGAATTAGTACCTATCGTTCATCTTCAGGTTTGTGTTTGGGAGGACTTCGGTTTTGTGGTTCAAAAACCTGAGAAGAAATGTATCAATTTATCAACAGTTTGTGACATGGTACAGACCCAAGAAGCAGACACAACTCAGGAAGCACAATTAACCTTTTATTAATAATAGTGTGAATGTGTGGATGCATGTGTGAACGTCTGTAGTGAGTGTAGTGCGTGGTTGAATCAGCTTGGGGCAAATAGAGCACCGTACAACCTGGCAACCCTAGGGACAGGGCAGAGAGATAATTAGGAGTTATCTTGACAGGAGAAGTGCCAGATAGAACTGTCCTTACTTTCTGCTGAGCTGGAGAAGCACGCAGGTTGGCACATCGGCCCAGGCCAGGAGGACAGTGCCGGTTGCCCCGTTGGAGATGTAGAATGCAGGTGAACGAGGCAAGGGAGTCTGCTGCCAGGTGGAAGGAAGTCCGTCGCCGGGAGGACACCGCCTGTGCACAGGGGTAGAAGATGGGTGAGAGGAAAGTTTCAGGCTTACTTGGCTGTCGGATGGTTTGGAGACCCTTAGCGAGCAGAAGCGCTGGAGGATGAAGAGGCTGGAAGCTCAGTGTTGAGATTGGTGAGTTCAGATTCCTCAGGAAGGAAGCAGACGACTCCGCGCTGATCCTTGGGTCTCACAGAATAAATAGGCAAAGCCAAATATAAGTCAGGTGTGTGTGCAGGTGCGCCTAATTGGCGGCCATGACAGTTTGTAACACCTTCCATAATTGTTCCCTTATCATATACAGTATAGATCAATGGTTAAAGGTTGTCACAGTGCTACTGATAGCAATAACTGCAAAATCATCAAAACAGGCCTTGTTTTTCTAAAATATTCACCAGGACATAGGTTTATGTCCTGGTGAATATTTTAGAAAATATACATTTGGAAATATATTTTTTATATTCCCAAATGTATAGCCAATAGACAAATGAACACATGCATACATACAGTAAGTATTTTTTTAAAAAAAGTACCACAGCATCAGCTGGATTGAATTCAGCTGTGCTCCTTAATGTAATGATAATTTCAGAATCGGAGTCTGAGGTATCATCCACTGCTGTTAAAAAAAATCATCCAGATACCCTATATAGAGTACGGTACACTAACTACTCTTCCGGCGCCACACGAGTAGGCTGCCTTTTTGCAACAGCGGATCAATTTCTTCCTATTTCTATTTACTATCTGGCTCTCTTGCTAACCTTTCTGGCCCAGTGACACCTTTATTCCATCCAGACACGTAGATCGCCCAAATGTCTCTTGAGCCAGCGGACGGAGCCACTGTTTCTTGCAGGAGGCAGTACAATAGAGACCAGCTGTTAGCACTTAACCGGCCCACGATGCTAATGCAAAAACTCAACATACCGGGAGAAATAAGATGGAAACGGTGTGGATGTCAAGCTGGAGTAAGACGGCAGGCGAGGAATATAAGGTACAGACCCGTCCTCCCATCCGTTATTATGGGGAATGTACAATCGCTACTCATTAAGACTGACGAGCTAGCGGCTATCTCCCACTATGAGAGCATCTACAGAGAGAGTAGTTTGATGTTGTTTACCAAGACGTGGCTAAGAGAACTAGCAACAGCTGCTAACATCGAACTGGAGGGTTTCCACGCAATATGGGCAGGCCAAACACCAGACAGTGGGAAGGCAAGAGGCGGGGGAGTGATGATGTATGCCAATAACTACTGGTGCAGACCTGGACATATCACGGTTAAGGAACAGTACTGCAGCAAAGACATCGAGTTGCTAGCTGTTAGCATGTGACCTACCTATCTCCCAAGGGAATACTCACATGTGATCTGCATTGTTATTTATGCAAATCCGATGGCAAACGTTGGGACAGCACGTGACATCATCCACTCAGTAACTGGCAGGCTGCTGACAGAACACCCAGATGCTCTTCTCCTCATCTCAGGTGATTTCAACCGTATTTCACTGTCCCCCATTCTACCCACGCTCACCCAGTATGTCACATGCCACACTAAAGACAATAAAACACTGGACTTATTCTATGCAAACACTAAGGAGGCGTACACCTCATCACCACTCCCCCCACTCAGGAGATCGGATCACAACTTGGTTCATCTCCAGCCGGTGTACAGACCCCTAGTACACAGACAACCTCCGGTCATGTGCACAGTGAAATTATGGTCTGAGGAGGCAATGGATGCTCTAAAGGGCTGTTTTGAAACCACTGCCTGGGAGCAGCTCTGTGATCCACATGGTGAGGACATCGATAGCCTCACTCACACCATCACGGACTACATCAACTTCTGTGTGGACAACACCGTACCCACCAAGACCATACGGTGTTGCTCAAACAACAAACCCTGGATCAACCCTGAGATAAAAACACTTCTGAGAGAGAAGAAGAGGATCTTCAGGTCGGGGAACAGGGAGATGCTCAAGTCCGTACAGAGGGACCTGAGGAGAAAGATCAGAGAAGGTAAGGACAGCTTCAGGAAGAAGATGGAGGACAAGTTGCAACAGAGCGACATCGGCGGGGTCTGGAGAAACCTTAAAACCATCTCTGGACTCCAGAATACCTCCCTCAGGCTACGGGGGGCAGGGAGTGGGTGAACAATCTGAACCTGTTTTTTAATAGGTTTGACCAACCGCCCTCCCCCCCGACTGCACAACAACCACTGCTGCCTCTAAAGTCATAAAGACCTGCTGTCCACACCCCACTCCACCAACCCCCCCCCCCCCCCAACTCCTAGCACACTGCCCCTCAACCTGACCCTCACTAAGACCCAGGTGAGGACAGAGCTGAGGAAGATCAAGGCGAGGAAGGCCTCGGGACCAGACGGCGTCAGCGCAAAGCTCCTCAAGTCCTGTGCAGACCAGCTGTGTGGGATTGTGGAGCACATCTTCAACCTGAGCCTGAAGCTGGGGAGGGTACCACAGTTGTGGAAAACATCTTGTGTGGTACCTGTACCAAAGACTTCCCACCCCAAAGATGAACAGCTATAGACCAGTGGCCCTGACGTCTCACTTGATGAAGACCCTGGAGAGACTGCTCCTTGCTCACATCCGCCCCCTGGTGGGACCAGCGATGGATCCACTCCAGTTCGCCTACCAGCATGGCATTGGGGTGGAGGATGCGGTGATCTTCCTCCTTCACCGTTCTCTGTCCCACCTGGAGAAGCCCGGGAATGCGGTGAGGATCATGTTCTTTGACTTCTCCAGTGCTTTCAACACCATCCAACCGATGATCCTGAAGGACAAGCTGCTGTGCGCAGGGGTGGACCAACACCTGTCATGATGGATCCTGGACTACCTCACGAACCGGCCACAGTTTGTGAGAACCCGAGATTTTGTGTCCGACACGATCATCGGTAGCATGGGGGCAGCACAGGGAACGGTCTTGGCTCCCTTCTTGTTCACACTTTATACTGCGGACTTCTCACACAACACAACACACTGCCATCTACAGAAGTTCTCTGACGACTCTGCGATCGTCGGCCTCATCTCCAACGAAGATGAAGCTGAGTACAGAGGACTTATCCAGGACTTCGTGGACTGGTGCCATCGGAACTGCCTCCAGATCAACACGAGGAAAACTAAGGAGCTGGTGGTGGACTGCCACAGGCAAGGACAACCCCTCACAGCACCAGTGAACATCCAGGGAACAGACATTGAGATGGTGACATCCTACAAGTACCTGGGTGTTCATCTGAACAATAAGCTAGACTGGTCACACAATACTGACGCACTCTACAAGATGGGACAGCGCAGGCTGTTCCTACTGAGAAGGCTCAAGTCTTTTGGTGTACAAGGGGCTCTGCTGAAGACATTCTATGACACGGTGGTGGCATCAGCCATCACTTTTGGAGTGGTCTGCTGGGGCAGTGGCATCACAGCAGCCGATAGGAAGAGATTGAACAAACTGATCAAGAAAGCTATCTCTGTCCTGGGGCAGCGCCTTGACCCAGTGGAGGAGATAGGAGAGAGAAGGATTTTTTTTTTTTGTTACTTATTTGTACCCGTAGGTAGATTTGCTTTGCAGTCTGGTGACAAGCCACCAGCTGCTGGTCGCTGCATGCGCAAGCGCCCCTTATCCCTAACCTGCATGTTTTTGGCATGTGGGAGGAAACCGGAGAAATCCCGGAGTAAACCCACACAACACGGGGAGAACATGCAAACTCCACACAGATCACTGTTGGTCGGGGGCTGGGATCGATCCCACGATCCCCCGGCCGAGGGTAAACTGTGCTGCCACAGTGCTAACCACTGCGCCACCGTGCAGTCCAGGATGGTGGTTAAACTGTCATCTCTGCTGGAGTCCGAGTCCCACCCTATGCAGAACATACTTAATGCACTGAGGAGCTCATTTAGCAGTAGACTACATCATCCTAGGTGCGCAACCGAGAGGTTTCGCAGGTCCTTCCTACCTACGGCTGTCATACTGTATAACCTAAGCAAGGCTGCTCGCAGAGATAGCAAAAAAATGTGACAACCTAATAGTATTGAATGCAAAAGATGCAACAGACTTACACAATGGTCCCATCCAGTATACAACTAGGGCAATATCAGTCGCTACGGAGGGTGACAATATGTATCAGAATCAGAATCAGAATCAGAATCAGGTTTATTGCCATTGTTCATGTAGTACACAAACTAGGAATTTGTCTCGGTACAATGCTGCAACATTAAACATGATAGGATAAGAGAAATAAACTATACATGTAATAAAGTGTAGGATAAGATTAAGTGATACTGGTCAACAGTTAAAATATATATTAGCCAGCAGCAGATACTGTGGAGAACTATATAGTGCAGTCGGTAATGCAGGAAGAAAACAGTGATGATTGACATGAGTCTGGTTGAGCTGCTGTACATGGTGCACGAGAGTCAATAAGTCACTTAGTGTTCAGCAGTCTCATGGCAGAGGGGAAGAAGCTGTTCATGTGACGGGAGGTTTTAGTCTGGATGGACCGAAGTCTTCTACCAGAGGGGAGGGGGGCAAACAGTACGTGACCAGGGTGTGAGGGATCGGCTATGATCCGGCCAGCACGCCTCCGGGTCCTGGAGATGTACAGATCCTGGACAGATGGGAGCTTGCAGCCGATCACCTTCTCAGCAGTGCGCACGACGCGCTGCAGCCTTAGTCTGTCCCTGGCAGTGGCTCCTGCGTACCACACGGTTATGGAGGTGGTGAGGATGGACTCGATGATGGCTGTGTAGAACTGCACTAACATCTTGGTGGGTAGCTTGAGCTTCCTCAGCTGCCGCAGGAAGAACATCCTCTGCTGGGCTTTTTTGATGAGTGAGCTGATGGTCGGCTCCCATTTGAGGTCCCTGGTGATGGTAGTGCCTAGGAAGCGGAAGGAATCAGCAGTGGTGATGGGAGAGCCTGAGAGGGTGAGGGGGGGGGGCAGAGGAGTAGTGACTTTCCTGAAGTCTACAATCATCTCCACTGTCTTCAGAGCGTTCAGCTGCAGGTTGTTATTGCTGCACCAGGACGCCAGCTGGGCCACCTCTCTCCTGTAGGCGGACTCGTCGCCGTTGGAGATGAGCCCGATGAGGGTGGTGTCGTCCGCAAACTTGATCAACTTGACAGACTGGTGGCTGGAGGTGCAGGAGTTGGTGTAAAGGGAGAAGAGTAGGGGGAAAGTACACAGCCCTGGGGTGATCCGGTGCTGATGCTAGTATAGTCTGAGACAGTCTTTCCCAGCCGCACATGCTGCCTCCGGTCCGTCAGGAAGTCGATGATCCACCTGCAGAGGGAGTCAGGCACGTTGAGCAGGGACAGCTTGTCCCGGAGCAGAGCGGGGCGGATGGTGTTGAATGCGGAGCTGAAGTCCACAAACAGGATCCTGGCGTAGGTTCCCGGGGAGTCCAGGTGCTGCAGGATGGAGTGGAGGGCCAGGTTGACTGCATCGTCTACAGACCTGTTGGCTCGGTAGGCAAACTGCAGCGGGTCCAGGAGAGGGGTGGTGATGGACTTGAGGTGGGACAGGACCAGGCGCTCAAAGGACTTCATGACTACAGAGGTGAGCGCTACAGGTCTGTAGTCATTAAGTCCAGTGATCCGTGGCTTCTTGGGGACAGGGATGATGGTGGAGGATTTGAGGCAGGACGGCACGTGGCATAACTTAAGGGAGGTGTTAAAAATGTCTGTGAATACAGGAGCCAGCTGTTTCGCACAGAGTCTCAGGGTGGAGGGAGACACGCCGTCTGGGCCGGGGGCCTTGCGCGGGTTCAGTCTGGAGAACTGTTTGAGCACATCCTGCTCACTGATGATAAGGGGAGGGGGGGAGGAGGGGGGGGGTGCCTTAAATGAAGTAGGGAATGTGGAGGCTGTGGAGCTGGAGGGAGGGGGGGAGTTGGACACAGATGACGAGGTGTCAAAACGGGCATAGTGTTGGGACAGTCTTTGACAAAGGGCTTTGTCATCCTGACCTTTAGGAGCCTTAGGTCGATAGTTGGTGATTTGCCTCAGTCCTCTCCACACGGAAGCCGAATCATTAGCAGTGAACTGCTGCTGGAGTCTCTCTGAGTATAGAGATTTAGCCCTCTTCAGCTCTCTGTTAAACCGGTATTTAACCTCCCTGTAGCAGTCCCTGTCTCCACTTTTCAGCGCTGCTTCCTTCTCCTTCCTGATCTGTCTGAGCTTAGCTGTGAACCAGGGTTTGTCATTAGAGTAACTCACCCTGGTGCGTGATGGAAGAATGTTCTCTTCACAAAAGTGGATATATGAGTTCACAGTGTCCGTGTACTCATCCAGATCATGCGTGGCTCCTTTAAGCATGCCCCAGTCAGATATTTCCATGCACGTTTCCAGCTTCTCCTCAGCATCACTGGTCCGTATCTTCGTAGTGCTCACAACAGGTTTAGTGAGCTTCAATCTCTGTCTGTATGTGGGAATGAGGTGAACCATCACGTGATCAGATGTATGGGTACATATTCATACTATGTAGGATAACTAAGTAGATGGTTATGCTGTTTTTTCCATCTTACTACAATGCTCCGCACAGTGTATATATATATATATATATATATATATATATATATATATATATATATATATATATATATATATATATATACAGTATATACACACTACCGTTCAAAAGTTTGGGGTCACTTAGAAATTTCCTTATTTTTGAAAGAAAAACACTGTTTTTTTCAATGAAGATAACTTTAAACTAATCAGAAATACACTCTAATATCTAATATACATTGCTAATGTTGTAAATGACTATTCTAGCTGCAAATGTCTGGTTTTTGGTGCAATATCTACATAGGTGTATAGAGGCCCATTTCCAGCAACTATCACTCCAATGTTTTAATGGTACAATGTGTTTGCTCATTGCATTAGAATGCTAATGGATGATTAGAAAACCCTTGTGCAATCATGTTAGCACAGCTGAAAACAGTTTAGCTGGTTAGAGAAGCTATAAAACTGACCTTCCTTTGAGCAGGTTGAGTATCTGGAAAAAATTATTATTTCAAATACAAATCATTATTTCTAACCTTGTCAATGTCTTGACTATATTTTCTATTCATTTTACAACTCATGGTGGTAAATAAGTGTGACTTTTCATGGAAAACACAAAGTAATTGTCTGGGTGACCCCAAACTTTTGAACGGTAGTGCATATATATATTTATGTGTACGTACACTACCGTTCAAAAGTTTGGGGTCACCCAGACAATTATTTTATAACATTAAACATTGAGTAGCACTAAAGATAGAAATAAAAAACTATGCATGCAATAAAATGTAGAATATGAGTAATACTAATCTATGCAATTTTTAAATATATTAACAAGCAGCAGATATTGTGGAGATCCACATTGTGCAGTCGGTAGTGCAAAAAGAAAACAGTGATAATATCATGAGTCCGGTTGAGCTGCTGTACATAGTGCACGAGAGTCTAATAAGTCACTTAGTGTTCAGCAGTCTGATGGCAGAGGGGAAGAAGCTGTTCATGTAGCGGGAGGTTTTAGTCTGAATGGACCGAAGTCTTTTACCTGAGGGGAGGGGGGCAAACAGTACATGTCCAGGGTGTGAAGGGTCGGCTATGATCCGGCCTGCACGCCTCCGGGTCCTGGAGATGTACAGGTCCTGGAGGGATGGGAGCTTGCAGCCGATCACCTTCTCAGCAGTGCGCACGACGCGCTGCAGTCTTAGTCTGTCCCTGGCAGTGGCTCCTGCGTACCACACGGTTATGGAGGTGGTGAGGAAGGACTCGATGATGGCCGTGTAGAACTGCACTAACATCTTGGTGGGTAGCTTGAGCTTCCTCAGCTGCCGCAGGAAGAACATCCTCTGTTGGGCCTTTTTGATGAGGGAGCTGATGGTCGGCTCCCACTTGAGGTCCCGGGTGATGGTGGTGCCCAGGAAGCGGAAGGAATCTGCAGTGGTGATGGGAGAGTCTGTGAGGGTAAGGGGGGGCAGAGGGGTTGTGACTTTTCTGAAGTCCACGATCATCTCCACTGTCTTCAGAGCGTTCAGCTGCAGGTTATTGTGGCTGCACCAGGACGCCAGCTGGGCCACCTCTCTCCTGTAGATGGACTCGTCGCCGTTGGAGATGAGCCCGATGAGGGTGGTGTCGTCCGCAAACTTGATCAGCTTGACAGACTGGTGGCTGGAGGTGCAGGAGTTGGTGTATAGGGACCAAATACCAGATATTGCACCAAAAACCAGACATTTGCAGCTATAATAGTCATTTACCACATTAGCAATGTATAGAGTGTATTTCTGATTAGTTTAAAGTTATCTTCATTGAAAAAAAGTGCTTTTCTTTCAAAAATAAGGAAATTTCTAAGTGACCCCAAACTTTTGAATGGTAGTGTATGTATATTCACTGCTCTTATTATTATTTTTATTTTCTTCTTAATTATTGCTCTGAGTGTTGCTATCCCTGTGCTGTTGCAATCCTGGAATTTCCCCATTGTAAATGGTACTCACTTATATTGCGCTTTTATTCTCATCTCTTGATGACCAAAGCGCTTTACAGATCCTGCTATCCACCCATTCACACACACATTCACACACTGATGATGGCATGCTGCCTAACATGGCGCTTCCAGACCCACCAGGAGCAATTGGGGTGAAGTGTCTTGCCCAGGGACACAACGGCAGGATATCCGGGGAGAGCGGGATTCGAACTGCCAACCATGTGGTTATTGGACGACTTGCTCTACCTCCTGAGCCACTGCCGTCCCCAGTGGGACTAATAAAGGCTTATCTTATCTTATCTTAGTAGAGGATCTAAATGTGTAAAAATATTGAAATCATGACATCCACTAAGCTCCTTTAAAGTCAGTTTCCAGGCAAATGAAAAAGGGGATGTGGACCACTTCTGAGCAGTCTGGATACAACAGGACATACGGTCCTTCTGTCACGTCCTTAGTAAATGTTTTCATTTTCTGGACAGCTTGTTTCAGTCCATCAGAGGCTTCTACCTCTTGGTGTCATGGCGGCCGCTGGGCCGTCATCAGCCCCGACTGTGCACACACCTGCCTCCAATCCTCAGCAGGCCATAAAAGCCAGACCCACTGACAGCTCAGCACGGAGTCATCTGTCATCACCACTGCTCAACGCTCCATGCTCTCAACCTCGTACCAGAGCTCCAGGGCATCAAGCCTCGTCACGTAAGCCACGTTCATCCTTACCTTGCCAAATATTCTCCCCTGTGCACAGGTGGACCTCCCTGGCGGCGGACCAATTCCCCAAAGCAACGGGGCTTTGCCTCCTCCTCCTCGGAACCGCTCCACCTTGTCATGACGCCAAGTCTCCCACTCACCTCCCAGCACTCGCTCCCGGAGCCAGCAAGGGTCTCCTGGCAAAACCTGCAAGTAAGCAGCAGTCATCATTACACCTCTCAGCTGCGAACAGTATTAACACCTGTGCTTTGTGTTCCTAGGGTTGCCAGGTCGCAGCGGGACTTGCTCAGCTCCAGCACTGCACCAGCATCACACTCACCCTCACATTCTCACACCCACACAACTCATCGAGTTAATAAATAATTGTTAACTGTCCTACTCATGTCTGTTGTCTGTCTCCTGGGTCAACAATCATATCAGTATGACTCCGTCAAGACGACCCAGCAGACAGCGCACTGACACACCGTCTTAACATCCTTAGCGCTTGAGTAGACCTAATTGTTCACCAACAGACAGTTATACTTAATTAACTCAGATTAATAGCCGGCTGGATCACTTGGAAGGAAACCAGGCGTTCCCCCCAGTCACCGGGGCACCTCCTGCCCCCGCTAATCCTCCTGTTAGCCAGGTACACCAGCCTCCCTTACCTCACCTCACCCCCGTGCCTACCCCAGCTCGCTTTAGCGGAAAACTCGGGGAGGCACGGGGTTTTTTGCTCCAGTGTGAGACGGTCTTTCACCGTGTCCCGGGAGATTTTCCCTCTGACCACAGCAAGATTGGGTATATTTCTAACCTACTCGAGGGTAGAGCCCTAGCTTGGGCGTATGCGGTTATGGCTAAGCCCAGCTACGCCGCCTTAACCTACCAACAATTTGTAGCCGATTTTGCTGAAGTTTTTGACCACACTGATAGGGACCGCTTGTTAAACCTTCGGCAGGGCAGTAGATCTGCCGCCTATTACGCTGTGGACTTCCGGGTGTTAGCTACAGAGGTGGGGTGGGAGGATCCTTCACTTTGTAGCATTTTTGTCCGTAGCCTCAGCTCGGAGTTATGAGACGAGCTAGCGACACGGGATAAGCCTGACTGTTTAAGTGAATTAATCTCACTCACTATTAGTTTAGACAGCAGACTGAAGGAGCGGGCAGCCGAGTGAAGGGCTGCTGGTTGCTCGGGCAAGCCACGCCCCCGCTCCTCTCGTTCACCCTTGTTGGCTCTGCCCCTGTCAGAGGAAGTACTGGGGCAGGAGGAGATGGTTATCGGGTGATCAGGAGTTTCGGCGGCTGAGAGACAGCGCCGGAGGGATTTAGGGCTGTGTTTCTACTGTGGCAGTGAGTTTCATGAGGTAGCTGAGTGTACTAATCAGGTAAAAGGGGAGGTCCGTGGGTCACAGTAGGGGGACTCACGGACGTAGATCAGTCAAAACCCCTCACCAGTTGCCTTGTTCCCATCAGACTTATTTATAATCACAGAGAACATACCGCACATACCCTCATTGACTGAAGCTGAGCAAAGCTTCATTTCAGGAGACCTGGCAACCCGCCTGGACCTCAGCTGTCAACCCCTTCGCCTTCCCGTCAATCTCATCACACTGTCAAAGGCCCCGCTAACTGCTGTCTCCCACCAGACGGCCCCCGTGTCAGTGATTGTTTCTGGAAATCATCGGGAGGACATTCAGTTTCTGGTGCTGCCCACCTCCACCTCTCCTGTTATCCTGGGGTACCCATGGCTACGGCTACATAATCCTACTTTTGACTGGCAGGCGGGGAATATCACCGCTTGGAGTTCCTTCTGCCTCAGCGCCTGCCTCCAGTCTGCAGCGTGTGCTCCCTCTGTGCCAATGACTCCTCCCACGTCACCGCCCCCGAATCTGTCCAAGGTACCAGAGATCTACCACGATCTGGGAGCAGTGCTCAGCAAGTCACGGGTGCTGTCCCTTCCCCCCCACCGCCCTTATGACTGCGCGATCAATCTCCGGGCTGGGGACCCGCTTCCGGCAAGCCGCCTATACAGTCTGTCAGCCCCTGAGCGTGAGACCATGGACACTTATATTAAGGAGTCCCTCAGCTCCGGAATTATTCAACCATCTTCTTCTGCGTGGGGGCCGGATTCTTCTTTGTGGGGAAGAAGGATGGCTCTCTTCGTCCCTGCATCGATTTCCGGGGGCTCAACGATATAACCATCAAGGACAAGTACACGCTGCCCCTGATGAACTCGGCCTTTGACTCTCTCCGGGGGGGGCGTAATGGTTTACGAAACTGGACCTTCGAAACGCCTATCATCTGGTGCGAATCAAGGAGGGCGACCAGTGGAAGACGGGCTTCCGGACCCCAAGCAGCCACTTCGAATACTTAGTGATGCCGTTTGGGTTAACCAACGTGCCGGCTGTCTTCCAGTGCCTAATTAACGATGTCCTCCGAGATTTCCTGAATTCCTTCGTGTTTGTATACCTGGATGACATCCTTATCTTCTCGCGGACGTTGGAAGAGCACCAGGTGCACGTCAGACGGGTCCTTCAACGCCTCCTGGAGAATCAGTTATTTGTCAAGGCCGAGAAGTGTGAATTTCATACTCGGTCAACATGATGATCCACCGCTGTTCCCGGAGGAGGAGAAGGAGGTGGCTGTTCTCTCGGTTCAGGCTCACAGCAGGCGTTGTCGCCGAATTTGGACCATCATCCGCAGAGTCCTTCTCCGAACCACTGAACATAACATCCAGGTAGCCAACCGTCACAGGAAACCGACCCCGGATTATAAGGTGGGTCAACGGGTCTGGCTTTCTACAAAGAATATTAATGTACCGGCCAAGAAGCGCAAATTAACTAAGCGCTTTATCGGTCCCTTTGTCATCTCTCGCATTGTTAACCCTGTGGCTGTGCACCTAGCTCTCCCCCTTCCATGCACAGCTGTCCCACTTTTCATGTCTCCCAGGTGAAGCCTTACATCTCTGAACCTCTGTGCCCGCCCCCCGCAGCGTTTCCCCCTCCGAGGTTTATCGACGACCACCCGGCTTGGGGGGTTACCGCCATCTTGGATGTCCGCAGGTGGGGCCGGGGTCTTCAGTACCTGGTGGACTGGGAGGGATTCGGTCCTGAACATCGTTCCTGGATTCGCCCGGTGTTGATCCTTGACAAACAGCTCATCCGCGACTTCCATCGGGCGCATCCAGGTAGAATGGGACAGGTGCCTGGAGGCACCTCTAGAGGGAGAAGTACTGTCATGGCGGCCACTGGGCCATCATCAGCCCCGGCTGTGCACACACCTGCCTCCGATCCTCAGCAGGCCATAAAAGCCAGACCCACTGACAGCTCAGCATGGAGTCGTCTGTCATCACCACTGCTCCACGCTCCATGCTCTCGACCTCGTACCAGAGCTCCAGGGCATCAAGCCTCGTCACGTAAGCCACGCTCATCCTTACCTTGCCAAAGTATTCTCCCCTGTGCACAGGTGGACCTCCCTGGCGGCGGACCAATTCCCCAAAGCAGCGGGGCTTCGCCTCCTCCTCCTCGGAACCTTTCCTCCTCATCACGACGCCAAGTCTCCCGCTCACCTCCCAGCACTTGCTCCCGGAGCCAGCAAGAGTCTCCTGGCAAAACCTGCAAGTAAGCAGCAGTCATCATTACACCTCTCAGCTGCAAACAGTATTAACACCTGTGCTTTGTGTTCCTAGGGTTGGCAGGTCGCAGCGGGACTTGCTCAGCTCCAGCACTGCTCCAGCACCACACTCACTCTCACATTCACACACCCGCACAACTCATTGAGTTAATAAATAATTGTTAACTGTCCTACTCGTGCCTGTTGTCTGTCTCCTGGGTCAAGAATCATGTCACTGGGTCTACAATCATGGGAGTGTTTTCCCTCTGACAGGTTTGAAATCAGTTCCACCAGTTCCATGTGTCACTATCAATCCAACGTTTATCTAGTAAAATAACAAAGTTAAGATTAACTTCATGTGTTACATACATAGGCAGAATAAAAGATAAGCCACATAGTGAGCTGAAAAAGGTCTAAAACGTTACACTGTTATGACCAGTTGCTCAAGCAAAACAGCATCAGATCTGCTGCTTAGAGCGCTAGATGCTCTAAAATCTCTGAAACAAATGCCTGCATCAAATATGTTTTTTTAACTTAATTCAATCTACAACATATTACATATAATCATATGAAAAAAGACACCCTGTAGAAGCCTCTGTTTGTGTGTGTATTTTTAACATACATTGGGGTGAAAAAAGTGTTTCCCCCTTCCTGATTTCTCATTTTTTGTATGTTTGTCACACAAATGTTTCAGATCATCAAACAAATGTAAATTTTAGACAAAGATAAGACAGGTAAACACAAAATGCAGTTTTTAAATGAAGGTGTTTATTATTAACAGTAAAAAAAAAAAAAAATCCAAACCCACATGGCCCTGTGTGAAAAAGTGATTGCCCCCCGTTAAAATATACAGCGGGGCAAAAAAGTATTTAGTCAGCCACCAATTGTGCAAGTTCTCCCACTTAAAAAGATGAGAGAGGTCTCCAGTTTTCATCATAGGTATACCTCAACTATGAGAGACAAAATGAGAAAAAAAAAATCCAGAAAATCACATTGTCTGATTTTTAAAGAATTTATTTGCAAATTATGGTGGAAAATAAGTATTTGGTCAATAACAAAAGTTCATCTCAGTACTTTGTTATATACCCTTTGTTGGCAATGACAGAGGTCAAATGTTTTCTGTAAGTCTTCACAAGGTTTTCACACACTGTTGCTGGTATTTTGGCTCATTCCTCCATGCAGATCTCCTCTAGAGCAGTGATGTTTTGGGGCTGTCGCTGGGCAACACGGACTTTCAACTCCCTCCAAAGATTTTCTATGGGGTTGAGATCTGGAGACTGGCTAGGCCACTCCAGGACCTTGAAATGCTTCTCCTTCGCCACTCCTTCATTGCCCGGGCGGTGTGTTTGGGATCATTGTCATGCTGAAAGACCCAGCCACGTTTCATCTTCAATGCCCTTGCTGATGGAAGGAGGTTTTCACTCAAAATCTCACGATACATGGCCCCATTCATTCTTTCCTTTACACGGATCAGTCGTCCTGGTCCCTTTGCAGAAAAACAGCCCCAAAGTATGATGTTTCCACCCCCATGCTTCACAGTAGGTGTGGTGTTCTTTCTCCTCCAAACACGACAAGTGGAGTTTTTACCAAAAAGTTCTATTTTGGTTTCATCTGACCATATGACATTCTCCCAATCCTCTTTTGGATCATCCAAATGCTCTCTAACAAACTTCAGACGGGCCTGGACATGTACTGGCTTAAGCAGGGGGACACTTCTGGCAATGCAGGATTTGAGTCCCTGGCGGCGTAGTGTGTTTCTGATGGTAGCCTTTGTTACTTCGGTCCCAGCTCTCTGCAGGTCATTCGTCCTGGTCAATCATGTGGTTCTGGGATTTTTGCTCACCGTTTTCGTGATCATTTTGACCCCACGGGGTGAGCTCTTGCGTGAAGCCCCAGATCGAGGGAGATTATCAGTGGTCTTGTATGTCTTCCATTTTCTAATAATTGCTCCCACAGTTGATTTCTTCACACCAAGCTGCTTACCTATTGCAGATTCAGTCTTCCCAGCCTGGTGCAGGTCTACAATTTTGTTTCTGGTGTCCTTTGACAGCTCTTTGGTCTTGGCCATAGTGGAGTTTGGAGTCTGACTGTTTGAGGTTGTGGACAGGTGTCTTTTATACTGATAACGAGTTCAAACAGGTGCCATTGATACAGGTAATGAGTGGACGACAGAGGAGCCTCTTAAAGAAGAAGTTACAGGTCTGTGAGAGCCAGAAATCTGGCTTGTTTGTAGGTGACCAAATACTTATTTTCCACCATAATTTGCAAATAAATTCTTTAAAAATCAGACAGTGTGATTTTCTGGATTTTTTTTTTTTTTATCTTATCTTATACGTCAGACAATGGGAAGTTTTTGATGAGACTGCCGCCCATTTCGCTCCCAACTGCCCTCTTAAGTAGGGAGCAGCTGATGAGACGAAATGTGACTTAGCTGACAGCTCTGATAGCCAAAAGCCCCTCCGAGCGCTGTCACAGTAAAAGCTCGGAGGGCAAAAGGGGCACACAGCCGTCAGATGGCCAAAAATGGTGCATGGCTCGAGCGTGGACGAGATCAGTGCTCGAACCATAACAGTACCTCCCCCCCCAAGGGCAAACACTGAGTGCCCTATGACACCCAAGCCCCCCTCCCCCAAGGTGGGCGGATGGGGGAACAGGCCTGGAGGGTGAGAGCCAGCAAGAGGGAGGGAAAAAAAACACACCATAATGATGACTGGGAACACATGTGGTAATTACAGAGTAAGGTCAAAAGAAAACACAATACTCCATAACGAACAAATGAAACATTGAACAGGGCACAAATGAGGCAATCACTGAAAACTCTGATCATTGGCGACTCTGTAGTCAGAAACGTGAACCTAGAGACTCCAGCGGCCATAGTCAAATGCATTCCTGGGGCCAGAGCAGGCGACATCGAGTCAAATTTGAAAATGCTGGCTAAAAGTAACTGTAAATACTCCACAATTGTTATTCACGCTGGCATTAATGACATCCGTCTCCGGCAGTCGGAAGTCACGAAACTTTATGTAGAATCGGTGTGTGACTTTGCAAAAACGATGTCTGCCACTGTAGTATTCTCTGGGCCCCTCCCCAATCTGACCAGTGATGACATGTTTAGTCGCTCGTCATCCTTGGAACCGCTGGCTGTCTGTGTGGTGTCCTAAAAATGACGTGGGCTACATTGACAATTGGAGCTCTTTTTGGGGAAAACCTGGGTCTTATGAGACAAGACAGCATTCATCCCACTTTGGATGGTGCTTCTCATTTATCTATCAATCTGGCATCTTTTTTATCCAAATTTCCAAAACCGTGACTACTCAGAGTTTGGGACCAGGAAGCAGAGTCGCAGTCTTACACGCCTCTCTGCAGCTCCTCTTCATCCGCCACCCTCAACCTTAGCCCCTGTCCTTCCCCATCAGAGAATCATTGTCTGCTCCCTCCAAAGTAAATAAAAATATAATATATAAGCATCCCAAAGAGATTAAGCAAAATATTGGTTAAAACTCAAATTAAACATAAAGCCTCTAAATTGAATGATTTGGCCTCTGTTCCTCCTCATAATTTAAAAATTAAATGTGGTTTATTTAAATATTAGGTCTCTAACTCCCAAGTCTCTGTTAGTCTACATGATCTGTTAATTGATCATCAGATTGATTTAATTTCCCTTACAGAGACTTGGTTAGGGCAAGAGGATTATGTTGGTTTAAATGAATCAATCCCTCTGGTTATTTAAACTGTCAAAATCCAGAAGTCTCTGGTCGTGGAGGAGGAGTAGCAACAATTTGCCATTCCAAATTACTAGTTAATGTAAAGCAAAAAACATGTTATAATTCCTTTGAGGGCCTGGTCCTCAGTATTGGGCACTTTAGCAATTTTAGGTTAAACCCAATTTTATTTGCCATAGTTTATCGTCCCCCATCAACCTACTCAGAATTTTTATCCGAATTTGCTGATTTCTTAGCTGATTTAGTGCTGAAATCTGATAGAATAATTATAGTAGGGGACTTTAATATACATGTGGATGTAGATAGTGACTGCCTTAATGTGGCATTTAATTCAATATTAGACTCGGTTGGGTTTTCTCAGAAAGTAGGAAATTCTACTCATTACCTCCACCATACATTGGACCTTGTTCTGACATATGGCATAGAAACAGAAAATCTTGTAGTGTCTCCTCATAACCCTGTACTGTCAGACCATTGTCTGTTAACCTTTGATTTTACTATTTCTGACTATTTGGCTCCTAAAGATAAATATTATTACAGTAGATACCTCTCAGATGATGCTGTTACCAAATTTATGCATATTGTTTCCTCTATGCCATGTGTCAACACAACGGAAATAAGCTATGGAGTATTTGCGTAGGGTCGTAAAAATCACGTGACTCGCGGGGGTAAACATAAACACGCCGTAGGTGCCGCCATTTTGGATGGCAAGAGCAGCAGTTGCACTGTGACAACCCAGGCGTAACTTGTACTGTTTAGCGATCAGAATGAGTGAGGAGAACACACAGTCACAATCTGACATAATAACATCCTATCATCCTCTTCAACAGCTGACACTATGGCGTCTGAAACTGTGTCTGCAGTGTCTGTCACATTCAGTGGAGTCATTGTCAGCATTCATAACAGCAGACAAGTTTTTTTTAATCTTTCTCCCGTGCGCTCCTCTGGTGTGCTGAAATGCCTCAGTTGAACGGAGGTGACGGGTGTCGGGTAACAGCTGGAGCAATTAGCAGAACAATGACTGGAGTAATCTGCTCAGCGGGGATGATTTGGGGGCAAACGATGAGATGATATCTTTAAAGACGAAGGGGAGCAGGAGGAAAAAATATCGGAAAACGTGTCAGCGGAAAGGGATGTGGATGATGTGAAGTCTTTGCTGTTTAACGCGTCGGAAAACAACAGCAGCTCCTCACTCAGAGGTGAGTGAAGCGCGCTGCGTGTTTTTTTTTTTTTTTTAAAGGCTCTCCACGGCGCGCCGCGTTAAAACGTACCTGATTTTATGCACATGTACAATAGTTTTCTCCCCTTTCATGTGTGCATCGTAGCAAGCAGAGAGGCGCCCCCAAACCACAAAGTTTTTTTTTTTTTGTTACTTATTTGTAGCCGTAGGTAGATTTGGTTTGCAGTCTGGTGACAAGCCACCGGCCGCTGCGTGCGCGAGCGCACTAAACCCACGGTCTCATGATCCCCGCGATCCCCCGGCCGAGGGTAAAACTGTGCTGCCACAGTGCTAAACCACTGCTCCACCTTGCAGCCCGTTATGACAAAGCGAGAGATTACGTCAGTGAAGGTAATTATTCAAAAATCCAACTTTTTTTTTTTTTTTTTTTTTGCATTTCACACCGGCCATTTAATTCCCCGCTTATCCCCTTATCAGGGGGAACAACAGGAGTACACCATTTTGCGGAGTTTGTAGATACACGTGAGCTATGTGGTTTATTTCACCCTGCTGCTGCTGTTTCTTGCCATCCAAAATGGCGGCTCACTCTAATGGGCCAGTGCGGCACGCCCCCTGACGTCATATGCAAAAACCTAATAGACAGCTTGCTCCTTCTGCTAATTGATAACAGGTGGATAGTGTTACAGCTTCTCTGCATCAGGACTCTAGACTTGGTGGCCCCCTTAAAAAGAAAAAGTCCAATCAGATTTCTAACTCCTTGGTTCAACACAGAAACTCGTAGCTTAAAACAGAAGACTCGTCAATTAGAAAGAAAATGGCACTCCACTAATTTAGATGAAATCTATTTAGCTTGGAGAAATCATATTTTAATTTATAAAAAAAATCTCTGAGAAAAGCTAGAACGAGTTATTATTCTGCATTAATAGAAGAGAACAAGAATAATCCCAGGTTTCTTTTCAGCACTGTAGCCAGGTTGACAAAGAGTCAGGACTCTGTCAATCCTCGCATTCCCTTAGAGCTTACTAGTCAGGACTTTATGAACTTTTTCAATAATAAAATTTTATCCATTAGAGATAAAATCAATCAGATTCTTCCCACAGTTAACTTAAATACTGTAACTACTACAACTCCTTCAAGTGATGTCTGTCTTGATGAGTTTACTCCAATCAACCTTTGTGAGTTAGACAAAATAGTTTCCTCATCCAAACCTTCAACTTGTCTTTTAGACTCTATTCCTACCAGGTTATTTAAAGAAGTCTTCCCACTTATTAGTAGCTTTATTCTTCATATAATCAATTCTTCATTCATTCTTCATTCTTCAAAATGGCTGTAATTAAACCCTTACTCAAAAAGCCAACGCTAGATCCAGGAGCTTTAGCTAACTATAGACAATCTCTAATCTCCCTTTCCATTTCAAAAATCTTAGAAAGAGTTGTTGCCTACGCAATTATTTGACCACCTGCAGGGAAATGGTTACTTGAAGAGTTTTCAATCTGGGTTTTTAGAGTCCATCATAGTACTGAACAGCCTTAGCGAAGGTCACTAACGACCTCCTCATCGCATCTGATAATGGGCTGGTTTCTGTACTTGTCCTTTTAGACCTTAGTGCAGCTTTTGATACTATTGATCATAATATTCTACTTGATAGATTAGAACACTATGTTGGACTTAATGGAACTTCGTTGCAGTGGCTCAAAGCTTAGTCATGGAGTTCCACAGGGATCTGTGCTAGGCCCTACTCTTTTTAGTTTATATATGCTTCCGTTAGGCAACATTATTAGAAAGCACTGTATACATTTTCATTGTTATGCAGATGACACACAATTATACCTGTCAATGAAGCCAGATGATAGTAATCAATTAGCCAAGTTAGAAACCTGTCTTAAGGAAATCAAAGCTTGGATGACTTGTAATTTCTTGCTATTAAATTCAGATAAGACTGAAGTCATTCTTGTTGGTCCAAAAAACCTTAGAAATACCTTTCCAAATCAAACTTTCAGTTTGGATGTGGTTACTCTTTCTCTTAATAGCTCTGTGAGAAACCTTGGAATTATTTTTGATCAAGATCTGTCCTTCAATTCACATATTAAATTTGTTTCTAAGACTGCCTTCTATCATTTGCGTAATATTGCCAAGATTAGGAGCATCTTGTATCAGAGTGATGCTGAGAAACTGATCCATGCTTTTGTTAGCTCGAGATTAGATTATTGTAATTCTTCATTATCAGACTGTCCTAAAACATCTTTAAAAAGTCTTCAGCTGATCCAAAATGCTGCAGCAAGAGTTTTAACAGGTACTAGAAAGAGAGATCATATCTCTCCGGTTCTGGCCTCTCTTCTTTGGCTTCCCATAGAGTTTAGAATTAAGTTTAAAATCCTTCTTCTTACTTACAAAGCTCTAAACTATCAGGCTCCTTTTTATTTAAAAGATCTGATACTACCGTATTATCCTAACAGAGCACTACGCTCCCAAAATGCAGGATTACTTGTAATACCTAGAATCTCCAAAAGTACAATGGGAGGCAGAGCCTTCAGTTATCAAGCTCCTCTCCTGTGGAACCAGCTGCCAATCTGGATTCAGGAGTCAGACTCGATCTCTGTTTTTAAGAATAGGGCTAAAACCTACCTTTTTGATATAGCTGTGGCACATATGTTTGGTTCATATTTCCCACAAGAGTGTGGCACATATGTCTGGTTCATATCTCCTACAGATGTATGGCTTATGTGGATTGGGGCTTCACGTCTGGAGGAACAAGAGTCTGGATCGACGGGGGCCGACAGGAGATGGCGAGGAGGTGTGAAGTTGAGCCCTTGTCTCAGAGAGGAGGCCCTGGGGGGTTTCCCGGAACACCAGAGAATAAGAGACAATGGTGAATCTTCAGAGACTTGCATTGTGATTGAATGTTTGCAGAAGCACCATGTGACTTGAGTTCTTAATCCCCTGGAGGTATAAGAGTGTGCTGTAACATTATTCTGCCTCTTCTTGCTTTTGAGAATGTTGGATGATTGTGTTCTGCAATAAAGCCGAACCTGAGGAATACACTCATGTCTCGTCATTGAACACATCTTCCACACTGGTGACCCACGACAAAGAATGGCCGGAGAGAATTCTCCCGAGCAGAGCTCATCAGAGGCCGGCCTGATGGCTGCCTCCACGCTCCAGCTGCCCGATTTCTGGCAGCACAGCCCGCGCTCCTGGTTTAGCGCGGTCGAGGCGCAGTTCAACCTCCGTAGAATCTCAAAGGATGAGACGAGGTTCTACCATGTGGTGGCGAAGCTGGACAGTCACACTGTCCAGAGGGTGGAAGATCTGGTTAACCACCCACCGGACACCGACAAGTACGACGCATTGAAGGAGGCACTGATCAGTCATTTCACCCCCTCGGTGCAACAGCGAGCAGAGGGGCTCCTAGAGTTGACGGAGTCGGAGAACGACAGACCGGCAGACCTGATGGTGAAGATGCTGAGACTGAAAGACTCCGAGGATGGCAAATTTATTTTCGCCCACCTTTTCCTCCGGACTCTGCCACCAGCAGTGAGAGTGACCCTGGCAGACTCACCCCGATTGGCCAAGTGGGACTACCATGGCCTCGGCAAGGAGGCGCAGCGACTCGTTGACACCCACAAGCGGAGCGCGGTTTCGGCCGTGGCAGCTGAGCAGAGGACGGCACCCGGAGATGGTTTGGAGCCAGGGGTGGCGGCGCCAGACGAACCGACGACGGCGGCGACAGGCGTCAGGCGACGCTGAGCTGAAGACGGCCTGTGTTTCTACCACCGCCGTTTTGCGGAGAGGGCGCACAGATGTCTCCCACCATGCCGCTTCAAGCGTCAGGGAAACGCCAAGACCGGGGGCCGGTAGCAGCTGCGTCCCTCGGAGAAGAAAATAAGCTGCTTTACCTGACAGATGCACACTCGGGGAAACAATTCCTCGTGGACACGGGCTCCCAGCTGAGTTTCGTCACGCCTACCTACGCGGAACGGCTGATGCCGTCTAAAGCTCCCTGGGTGTCAGTATCAGCAGCGAATGGCTCAGCGATTAAGACCTTCGGTGAGAGGACCATGCGTCTGTCCTTACAGGGCCGTTCATTCGAATGGACCTTTATTGTAGCAGCAGTCAGTTTCAACATGTTAGGGGCTGATTTTTTGTGCTCACATGGTTTATTGGTTGATCTTGCTAATAGACGTCTGGTTAATGCACTTTCTTTCCATTCTATCCCCTGCACAGCTCGGGTGGCTCCGCCGACTGCACACACCAACGTCACAGCTGCGGGTGGTAAGTTTCATGCTCTGCTCACTCACTTTCCAGCACTCACAGTTCCAAAGTTTTCGGCGACAGTGGCCAAACACGGGGTGGAGCATTTTATCACCACCACTGGGCCGCCCGTTTTTGCAAAAGCCCGGCGCTTGGACTCAGCTAAGCTGGCAATAGCGCGCGAGGAATTTGCCAACCTGGAAAAACTGGGCATAATTAGACGCTCGAACAGCCCCTGGGCTTCCCCGTTACACATGGTCCCAAAGGCTGATGGCTCGTGGCGACCTAGTGGCGATTTCCGCAGGTTGAACAACGTCTCAGCACACGACCGCTACCTGATTCCGCACATCCAGGATTTCTCAGTTCATTTGGCGGGGGCGCGCATTTTTTCTAAAATAGACTTGGTGCGCGGCTACCACCAAGTCCCCATGCGCGTGCAGGATATTCCCAAAACCGCGGTAATAACTCCGTTTGGGCTTTTTGAGGTTTTGCGCATGCCGTTTGGGTTAAAGGGCGCCGCGCAAACTTTCCAACGCATGATGGATGCTGTTTTACGCGACCTGCCTTTCGTGTTCGTCTATTTAGACGACATATTGGTAGCCAGCACGACCGAGGACGAACATGAAACCCACCTCACAGCGGTTTTTCGGAGACTGGCAGAGCACAGGTTGATAATTAACCCAGCGAAGTGCCAGTTCGGGGTGAAATCAATTTTTTGGTACCGCGTTTCGCCACAGGGAGCGGTTCCTCTACCTGAGAAAGCGCGCACAATAACAGATTTCCCCCGACCTCAAACGATAAAAGCACTGCAGGAGTTTCTAGGAATGGTTAATTTTTACAACCGGTTTCTTCCGAGCGCAGCGCGGCTTATGCAGCCACTGTATGCGGCACTAAAAAAACAAAGACCCACTAATAAGGTCGAATGGTCTCCGGAGCGGGAGCGCGCTTTCTCCCAGGTCAAATCAGACCTTGCTAGCGCCGTTTTGTTGGCGCACCCGGTTCCAACAGCCCGTTTGGCGCTCACCACCGACGCTTCGGACCTAGCGGTGGGGGCAGTCATTGAACAGTGTGTGGCAGGGACCTGGCAGCCTCTCGCGTTCTTAAGCAAATCCTTGCGCGATAACGAGCGTAAATACAGAGCATTTGACAGGGAGCTTTTAGCCCTACACTTGGCCATCCGCCATTTCCAGTTCTGGCTGGAAGGGCGTCGTTTCACCACTTTCGTGGGCCACAAACCATTAACTTTTGCGATGGCCAAGATCTCAGAAGCTTGGTCAGGCCGACAACAAAGACAGCTAGCCGCAATATCGGAGTTCACCACCGATATCCAGCATGTAGCAGGCAAACACAATGTAGTGGCGGACTGTCTCTCACGTGCTGTGGCAACGCCAGGCCACGTGGGGGCAGACTCGGTGGCTGTGGGCCAGGGCAGTGACATGGGAGCGCGCGCAGCCCCGGTCCACGTAGGTTTGGATTATGCAGACATGGCTGCGGAGCAGGTTGGTGACGCGGATGTGCGCGCACTCCAGTCTGGACCAACAGGGTTAAGGCTGGAGCACAGGGTGCAGCAAATAGGTATGCCTCCCTTAATATGCGATGTCTCCACGGGTCGGCCTCGTCCCGTGGTTCCAGCCGCGTGGCGCCGCCACATTTTTGACTCGGTCCATTCGCTGGCACACCCGGGGGTACGCGCATCGGTCAAGATGGTGGGGGAGAAATTTGTCTGGCCGGGGTTGCGCAAACAGGTCAAGGAATGGGCAGCGGCTTGTGTAGAGTGCCAGAGGGCTAAGATACACAAGCACACGAGGGCCCCTTTGGAGCCTTTTCACATCCCGGCTAAGCGGTTCGATCACGTGCATGTTGATCTGGTGGGCCCGCTTCCCTCGTCTCAAGGGCACACACACCTTTTGACGATGGTGGACCGCACCACACGTGGGCCAGAAGCGGTACCTCTGGCGTCAACAATGGCGGAAGAGGTTGCGCGCGCGTTTTTAACAGCTTGGGTCGCGCGTTTTGGAGTTCCGTCGGATATAACGTCAGACAGAGGCCCTCAATTTGTTTCCGAACTCTGGTTGTCTATGGCCCGCAGCTTAGGGGTGAAGGTACACCGCACTACCGCGTATAACCCGCAGGCCAACGGTTTATGTGAACGCTTTCATAGGTCATTGAAAGCAGCCCTCAGAGCATCGCTCACGGATACAAATTGGGTGGACAAACTGCCATGGGTTTTATTGGGGTTGCGTTCTGCACCTAAGGAGGATTTGCAAGCCTCCCCAGCGGAGTTAGTGTTCGCACAACCTCTCCGTTTGCCGGTGGAATTTCTCCCAGAAAATCCTGCGCCCAATTGCCCCCCCCGCTCAGCTGTTGCAGAGCGGCACAGGATCAAACACGCTGCCTGGCCCAGTGCATCACAGTTTTCCACGCGTTTTTGTGCCAGAGGCCTTGAAAAATGCAGTTTGTTTTTGTTAGACATGATGCACAACGCCCAGGGCTGAGACCGCCTTACGATGGACCGTTCAGGGTGCTGGAAAAAAATGAGAAGCATTTTTTGCTAGATTTGGGGGGCAGAAGGGAGCTAATTTGCATAAACAGACTCAAGCCAGCTTTTGTTCTGGCTGATGAACGTGTGCAGTTGGCGAAAGCCCCCCGCCGGGGCAGGCCACCGAGAAGGTATGCTCCAGAGCTCCCACGGAGATGTGCTAACAAATCTAATCCCCAGGTGCGAGGAGACGCTGCAGACGCAGCGAAGCCGGCCTACAGCAGATTCGGCAGGAAGCTAAGACCTAAGAGATTGGGGGATTGATTGTTGGTTATGTGGTGATGTCTTTTATGTTATGCATCTATGAGTATGTTTGTCCCATGCAGACGTTTGGGGGGGGTCATGTGGCACATATGTTTGGTTCATATTTCCCACAAGAGTGTGGCACATATGTCTGGTTCATATCTCCCACAAATGTATGGCTTATGTGGATTGGGGCTTCACGTCTGGAGGAACAAGAGTCTGGATCGACGGGGGCCGACAGGAGATGGCGAGGAGGTGTGAAGTCGAGCCCTTGTCTCAGAGAGGAGGCCCTGGGGGGTTTCCCGGAACACCAGAGAATAAGAGACAATGGTGAATCTTCAGAGACTTGCATTGTGGTTGAATGTTTGCAGAAGCACCATGTGACTTGAGTTCTTAATCCCCCGGAGGTATAAGAGTGTGCTGTAACATTATTCTGCCTCTTCTTGCTTTTGAGAATGTTGGATGATTGTGTTCTGCAATAAAGCCGGACCTGAGGAATACATCATGTCTCGTCATTGAACACATCTTCCACATAGCCTACAATTAGGGAGGGATCATGTGTTTCTGAACCCTCCCTTAGTTATGCTGCTAATAGGTTTAGCCAGCCGGGAGACCTCCAATAATGCACTGGGCCTCACTCCTTTCTTCACTCTCAATGAAATATTTTTTTTTTTTGCTGGTCATTAACATCTGTTTGTTCTCTCCCATAGATTGAGTCCCCATCGTGCTGTTTGCTCTCTACATGTCTGTTCTTTTCATCTTCTCTGTCCCCTCACCCCCCAGCCAGTCGCAGCAGATGACTGCCCCTCCCTGAGCCTGGTTCTGCTGGAGGTTTCTTCCTGTTAAAAGGGAGTTTTTCCTCTCCACCGTTGCCAAGTGCTTGCTCACAGGGGATTGCCTTGATTGCTGGGGTCTTTCTGTAACTGTGGGGGTTCCCCCTACAGTTGCTAGTGCTATGAGATGACTGTTGTTGTGAAATGGCGCTATATAAATAAAGTTGAATTGAATTGAATTGAATTGAGTATGGTTTACAGAAAAACACTACACAGCGCTACATACCCAGATCGACATAGAGGGAAAATCAATGCACCCAAGTGACCTTAATATTAAACGAAAATAAGCGACACCCGGGGATGACAGCAGGCAGAGTCCAATAAAGCCGGAACTGTTCCGGTGGTCTCTCTGTGTCCAATGTCCAGCTGGTGAACTGGGGGGAAAGGAAACGTTTGGGCGGCCTACCCCAGTCCCAGGCCCGGAAAGTCAGAACCTCCTACGGCCGAACCAGGTCACCCAGTAGAAAGCACAGTACATCGGGTGGCCGACACAGGGCACCGAACCAGCGAAAAAGTTCCTCAGGCGGCCGACCTACATCCCTCAGCCACCAGAACCATGGGGAAACAATTGGCGATGGCCTCCCTGGCGAAGGGAAAGACATGGGAGAGCCGGGGCGAACGTAGAGAACCCCAACGGCCCTCGGTGGTGATGAGCTGGGATGGTGACGATAATGATGATGAGGGGGATGATGATGACGATGAGCCAGTTCAATGTCAGGCGGCAGAGGGTCTGCAGCTCCTTCACCAACCTTGACCCATACCGGTGCTGCACCCATGTTGGACCCTGATTGGGTCTCGGCTGCACCCGCATTGGACCCCGATTGGGTCGGCGCAGCACCAGTGACGACCTCCAACCCCGAACCTGGAACCTCCAGCACAGCGACTGGGATTGGCTCCACACCGGTGACCCTGGGAGAAGGCTCAGGAAGAGGAAAAGAACCGGGATCAGAATCCCCGGTAGTGACAGAGCCCAGCGAGATGAGCTCGGGTGCAGCAGATGGCTGCCCCTGGCTCGTCTCCCCGAGAGACAGGCAAAAATGCTCCACAATAGAAAGAAGGAAAACAAAGTAGAGCACTTGCCTGCACTCGAGTTTTGTCGCTCTCCAGGACTTCGATGATCCAGGCTCAGGTCGAAGAAGGTCATCGTCTGGCTCACACTCAGTTATGGTGGGTTCCGCAGCCGGCATGATGGTTCCCACAGTCTGAGGACCCTCTGGTGCTGAAGTCCACGCCGACGACCTGCACGGCGTGGTGGCAGGAGACCCTCAACCCGCTGGACTGGACCGCTCATCTGTGGAGACCCGGGGACGGTTCATCGTCGGCACAGGCTCCACGCTGCAGTCCGCTCTCCTCCTCTGCCCATGACGTGGCTGCGGGGCTGGAACCAGGCTCTCCAGAACAGCAGGCCCCCTCCTCATCCAGTGACGTAGGCCTGGCGTTGTGGATGGCTCAGCGGAGGGAGACACATAGGCAGCAGGCTTAATGACAGACGCTACAGCAGGTGGTGGGAGCTCGGGGGACTGCAAACCCCAAACTCCCCCCCCAGGAGTCAGACAGGGCAAATCACAACTATGAGGAGAAGAATGAACTTGCACTTGCCTGTTTCCCGGAGGATAGATGGTGCCTGCTGCAGCGGGCAGAGTTCTTCCCTTTCCCCTCTGGATGGTGATGGCAGGCCCCTCGGGAAGACAAGAAGGAGCCGCTCATGGTAGATTGCAGACGGGCCTCGCCGAAGCACGACTCGCAGCACTCACAGCAGCCAGAGATGACGTCGGGGAGGAGGGGGCCACAGCTGAGGTGATCCGGGCACGAGGAACTGATGGAACAGCTGGGACAGGTGACCCGGGGGAAGCGACTGTGGGGATTCCCTCCTGTCATGACGTGGGTGACGCAGCTGACTGGGAGGCTGGGTTCCTCCGACGACCCGGAGCTGGATCCGGACAGGATTCTAGCTGGGGCCTCATTGTGACATGGCGGCGATGCTCACTGGCTGATGGTGAGATGATGGAGCCAGGAACACATGGCGCCGGGGTTGGACGGGTGACAGGAGCTGAATTTCGAAATGTGGAACGGGGATGCCTATCTGTCGGCCTCCTGCCAGGATTTCCCTCCAGTCCACAGATCTCCACTCTCGTCGGGGATGCTGTACTCGAGGGAGAAGAAGAAGGTTCCTGGGCTGTCTCTACAACTAACGCACGTTGTGCCACAATCCATGTTACTCTCTACTTTCCTTCCGGAAAGGAGGTGAGGTGGTATCTTAATTTCGGTGGTATCTTAATTTCTAAATTCCGGTTCCGGTTCCGGTTCTGCTGGAACTGGCGGCGCCACACGAGTTGGCTGCCTTTTGCAACTGCCTTTTTTTTTTTTATCTTCCTCCTTCTTTCTACACCTTTCACTCTATATATATATCACAGACACACAGATCACCCCAAAGGTCTCCTGAGTCTGCGGACGGAGCCACTGTTTACAGCAGGAGACGATACAGCATGGAAGAGCTAGCTAGCACTCAACTGCCACCCGGTGCTAACGAAGAAACTCGACATACCGGGGAACTGAAGAGAAAACGACGCAGGTGCCGGGCTGGAGTTTAGGCAGCGTGCAAGAAATATAAGACAGAATAATAAAGAGCGATGGCAAGAACCAAGCAGACCGCCCGTAAAGCTAGCGGAGGAAAAAGCCCCCCAGGAAGCAGCTAGCCACCAAGGCTGCTCGGAAAAAGCGCTCCAGCCACCGGCGGAGTGAAGAAGCCTCACCATTACAGGCCCGGTACCGTGGCTCTGAGAGAGATCCGTCGCTACCAGAAATCCACGGAGCTGCTCATCCGTAAGCTGCCCTTCCAGCGCCTGGTGAGGGAGATCGCTCAGGACTTCAAGACCGACCTGCTCTTCCAGAGCTCCGCCGTCATGGCTCTGCAGGAGGCCAGCGAGGCCTACCTGGTGGGTCTCTTCGAGGACACCAACCTGTGCGCTATCCACGCCAAGAGAGTCACCATCATGCCCAAAGACATCGAGCTGGAGAGAGAGCTTAGACTTTCTGCTGCACATTCACCAACCACAATGCTCCGCACTGTGTGTCTATATATATATATATATATATATATATATATATATATATATATATTAGTGCTGTCCAGCGATTAAAATATTTAATCATAATTAATCACACGATCTCATAGTTAACTCATGATTAATCACATTTTAGTTGCGTATTTTTGTCTCATGAAAAACCATAGTAATTCTCTTAACAGCACAAAAAGTGAGTGGGCTTGCTTTGTACAAATGTTTTTTATTATTATTATCATTGCAAAGCATCCATCTCTTCCGTATTAGACCGAGAAAACAAAACAGGACATATTACTCTGAAAATAAAAAAATGTTTTCTTTTTTTTCCTTTTCATTAGTTTAGTAACCCTGCCACTGATATCTGCGATAAAAAAAGATACATACAAATAAAAAATATATAGGCACAAAAGCAGCCCCTTAAATACAAAATGAAAACAAGAGGAGAGTGTCCCCTGAGAGGAGTAGTACAGTCTAATGACTGTATAGTAGCCCAACTGCTGCAGTTTTAAACTTACCAACACAGCCTCTTGAACATGAACATAATGTAACTGCTAGCACGTAACAGGTGAGTCAACCTAAAGGCCTACTTTCTGTCTTTGAGCCAGTTGTTCAAACAGACAAGCCTATTGACATTTTCAGACAACAGGGAAGATCGTTTTTTCTGAACGACATGTCCAGACAGTGAAAACAATCGTTCACATGGTACTGACGTGGCAGGCGTTGCTAAGTATTTGCATGCAAGGGAGGCCATCTCACTGTGTGACGCTTTATGTGTGGACCACCATTCCTGTGGAGAGTCTTCAATGCCAATCATAGGTTCTGCCTTGTAGCGCTCAATGCAGCGTTCCACGGTGTCCTCCTCTTCATCTGAGGAAGATTCTTGTGCAAACATGAGAGCTGGCTTCTTCTTCTCTGGCTCAGGCATGCTTTGGTCATCCAGTGCTGCTGGTCTCCCCTTCTCCTGCTGCTGGAGTAAGGCACGGATGGAATCCCACACGCCAACCCGGTCAGGTTTGCTCAGACACTTGAGGTCCTTAAACCTTGAAATGAAATAATAAAAAATATCAACGTTATTGCCATACAAGCAAAGGCACTAGTAAAACAAAACATTGACCTAATCTCTATTCCAGATTCAGAAGAAAAAAATGGATATTGAAGAGAACCAACCCACAAAACAAAGTGGTGCTTAAGACAAACAAAATACTGAGAAGAATGTAGAATGAATATCTTACCTTGGGTCGAGTGCTGTAGCAACCCTGAGCCATGCGATGTTCAACTTCTCTTTGCGACCTTCCATATCCGCTGAAAAGGTTTCCTTGAACTTGATCAAGTACGCTGGGTCGTCCTCAGTGACTTCCATTACTCGGGACAGGTGGCATAATGCTGGCATCACCACAGAGCAAGAAACAAACTTCTCTCCACCCAGAAGATCTGTCACATATCTGCAACAATATACAAAAGCTCTTTCACAAAACTCTGTCACACACATACGGACACCTGATAGATAACCTACAGTTACAGTGATGGGAGGGGATATGAGGAATCACATGTGTTCCTGCGCGCACACACACACACACACACATTACCCATTTACAGTGCTGTGCGGGACAAACACACACAGTTGAAGGGAGAGAGGTGATACCGACAGATAGACATTAGGGCCTGTGTCCACCAAATGCGTTTTTAGGGCGGAAAGTGCTGAAAACCTAGCCTCTTGGGCGCTTCCTGGCCTTCTCTGTTGTTAAGTTACACAGGGAATCATAGCTATTGAAACAGTCACTGATTATGTCAAAATACAGAAAAAATATACAGATAATCACGAGCTACACTTTGAGTAAAATGAAGCAAATAAACAGTCTACACATAGAGATGGCCCATCTAAAACATGCCACAGGGTGGTATTTTACGTTGGGTGAGACAGGTGCTAATGTTTCTGTCTTGACACAGATCTACTTTAATTGTTAAAGAATCAGATATAGGCTACAAGACATAATTAGGCCTACCTGCAATGCTCCAACGCAGCTTCGAGCTTCTTTGTTTTCTCCAGCTCCGTTGCTGTTGGCATGGTGACTTTGGTTGAGTGTAGGGCCAGGGCAGCTGTCAGAGGTTCAATATTCCGGTTGACACGCTTTATCATTTCAAGGGTACTATTCCATCTTGTTGCTACCTCCTGCGTGAGCGCTTCTTCTTTCTGGTTGTGTGCGATTTGCTGCCGCTCGAGTTCCAGGGCATTCGTTGGGCTGTGTTTAAAGTGTCCCACAAGTTTTCTGCATTTTGCCAATGCGCTGTCGAATGGGCTATTGTGCAGAGAAACCGTGACTGCTCGGTGCACGCTGTGTGCGATGCACGGCAGGTGTTCAAAGGGGAGCTCTCTGGCTGCAGCCATCATATTGCGTGCACTATCCGTGGTCAGTGAAACAACTTTCTTTTCGATGCCCCACTCTCTGGCTACATTCATGAAGTGCTCTGCAACATTATCAGCGAAGTGCCTCTCTTCTGTCTTCATAACAGTCAAAGCATGGGACTGAAGTTTCCACTGTGGGGTGAAATAATGTGCTGTGACCCCGAGGTAGTTGTCATTGCCAAGTGACGTCCAGTAACTCCCGTTAGCGCGACTATTTCTGTCTGCCCCAATGCCTGTTGTAACTGGGACTTCTCCGTTTCAAACAACGTTTCTATCTGGCGTGTGATAGTAGCTCTGGAAGGAGTTTCGTAGGTCCAGTCATTGGATGCGATGCGAATTATCTCGGCCAGACCTTCATCCTCCACAATACTAACGGGCCTGCATGCCGTAGCCACCCACTTAGCTATGGCAGCTGTTAGCTTTATTTTAGTAGCAGCATCCATGGGCCACTGTCGGAAGCCATCCAAACTTGTTTGGTTCTGACGCGGAGGAGGCGAAGCTACATCACTGGTGTGTTTGGCCATCAAATGGTATTTTAAACTGGATGTGCTTCGATGGTAGCTAAGTTCACATCGACAATAAGTGCAAATAACTTTAGTTTTATCGATCGAACCATCCTTTCCTATTTTAAATGTAAACTTTCCGTTCAGAAGTGTCCCTGGTGCGTCCATTACTGTGGCTGACTAGTGCTGCCAGTGCCGCGCGCTTTAGTCGTTGGGTTCTTCTTTGTTTGATATCTGAAATCGTATCTTTCGTTCCGCCACCATGTGTACGTGCGTGCTATTACAGCCAGTACACTGTGCTTATGAAAAACTACGGTCACAGCATTAATCTCGCGTTAAAAAAAATCTCACCATTAAAAAGGCGCTTGAGTTAACGCGATAATAACGCGATATTTTGACAGCACTAATATATATATATCGGCTGCGGCGGCGGCCTCCGTTGGTCTATGATGACCATGGAAGAGAATCCTAAACGTCTACTCTGCTGGAACAGCACCGCCTGTGGCTGAACAGGCCGATGCGCGAATGGCAGTCCCTGTCACACAGGTCGCACTTGTGGGTGGTCTCCGTGCTGCTGGGTCTGTGGCGGTTCTTCCTGCGGGTCCTTTTTTCATCTGCTGCAGCAGTCAGTCTCTCTTCACCCGCCTTGAGCTGTCTGGTAAGGGTGCCTCTCCATTTGGAGCGGTCCGTTGCAAGGTCCTCCCAGCGCTCTGTGTTGATCTCCAGTTCCTTCATGTCTCTCTTGCAGACATCTCTAAAGCACAGCTGTGGGCGGCCAACGTCTCTCCTGCCAGTTGCCAGTTCTCCGTAGAGGACGTCTTTGGGGATTCTGCCATCCTCCATACGGTGAACGTGGCCTAGCCAGCGGAGCCTGCGCTGCCTGAGTAGAGTGAACATGGAGGGAAGGCCGGCGTGGGACAGAACTTCTGTGATGGGCACTTTGTCCTGCCAGGATATGTCCAGGATGTGGCGAATGCAGCGCAAGTGGAAGGAGTTCAGTCTCTTTTCCTGCCGGGCGTATGTTGTCCACGTCTCACTCCCATAGAGCAGTGTGCTGATGACGCAGGCGTTGTACACTGCCATCTTCGTCTTGACAGAGAGTTTGGGATTCTCCCGCACTCGTGTGGTGAGGTGAGCGAGTGTGAAGGCTGATTTTCCAATCCTCTTGTTGATCTCTGTATCAAGGGAGAGGTTGTTGCTGATCGTGGACCCCAGGTACGTGAACTGATTCATGACCTCCAGCTCGTAGTCATCGATGGTGATGGATGGTGGTGCTTCCGTGCCTTGCGCCAAGACGTTAGTCTTCTTCAGGCTGATGGTAAGCCCGAAGTCCTTGCATGCCTGGGAGAAGCGGTCCATCAGGGTCTGAAGCTCCTGCTGTGTGTGGGTTGCGACTGCAGCGTCGTCTGCGAACAGCATGTTTCTGATTAGAGCCTCGCGTACTTTGGTTCTGGCTTTCAGGTGGGCGAGGTTGAAAAGCCTGCCGTCAGATCTTGTGTGCAGGTAGATTCCCTCTGTTGCTGTGCTGAAGGCATGCCTCAGGAGCATAGCAAAGAAAATCCCAAAGAGGGTTGGCGCAAGTACACAGCCCTGTTTCACTCCACTGCGTATGTTGAATGGCTCTGAGACGTTGCCATCGTGCTGCACTATCCCCTGCATGTTGGTGTGAAACGATTCGATGAGGCTTTGCAACTTTGGTGGGCATCCTATCTTTGGCAGGATCTTGAAAAGGCCCTCTCTGCTGACCAAATCGAACGCTTTGGTGAGGTCGATGAAGGCAACGTACAGGGGCATGTTCTGTTCTCTGCATTTCTCCTGGAGTTGGCAGATGGAGAATATCATGTCTACCGTCGATCGCTCAGCGCGGAAGCCACACTGAGACTCGGGGTAGACACGTTCGACAAGCTTCTGTAGACGAACGAGAACAACTCGTGCGTAGACTTTACCAACAACGCTGAGGAGGGAGATGGTGCAGTGGTGGTGGTGCAGTGGTTAGCGCTGTTGCCTTACAGCTAGAAGGTTCCTGGTTCAAATCCCCAGGTTGGCAGGGGTAGGAACCTTTCTGTGTGGAGTTTGCATGTTCTCCCTGTGCTGTGTGGGTTTACTCCGGGGGCTCCGGTTTCCTCCCACAATCCAAAGACATGCATGTTAGGTTAACTGGCTGTTCTAAATTGTCCCTAGATATCTGTCTCCTATAGGCCCTTAGAATAGAGGGTTAGTATTAGTGAAAGCACTTTGAGTGGTCTTTGTGACTAGAAAAGCGCTATATAAGTGCAGGTTAGTTAGTAGTTATATATATATATATACTGTATATATATATATATGTTTATAGTAATATGTACATATGTATACTAGCTGTTCTTGCTTTTTCTTGCCTTCTGATTGTTGCTCTGAGTGTTGCTATCCCTGTGCTGTTGCAATCCTGGAATTTCCCCATTGTGGGACTAATAAAGGCTTATTTTATCTTAATAAGGCTCTCTGGGTGAGGAACAAATAGTCACCTGCCGCTGGAGTGGGCATGAGACGATGGGCCTTAGCCAGATAGCCATCGATCTTTTCAAACCACTCAGGACAAAACCCACGCTCAAGGGCGGACATACTGTTCACAAGCCCAAGCGAAGGGGAAAAACTCCAAACCACGGCAAACTCCTGGCGACAGGTGTCTTAGTTTGGAGGCAGTCTACTCTCATGGATGGCCCTCGCGAGCAATCATAAGATGCCACAAATCATCAGTGAGTTTGCACAGTTTATTAATGAACAGAAAAGGAACACAAAATAACAAGCCACGGGGGGGGGGGGGGGGCTAAAACACACTACAATGAAAGCAGGTTAACAATGGAATAAACTTATGAATGTAGAGGACGAGTAGTCAACGTCTGAGCCGAGGGATGCTCGGTACATCAGACAATGGGAAGTTTTTGATGAGACTGCCACCCATTTCGCTCCCAACTGCCCTCTTAAGTAGGGAGCAGCTGATGAGACGAAATGTGACTCAGCTGACAGCTCTGACAGCCGAAAGCCCCTCTGAGCGCTGTCACAATAAAAGCTCGGAGAGCAAAAGGGGCACACAGCCATCAGATGGCCGAAAATGGTGCATGGCTCGAGAGCGGACGAGATCGGCGCTCGAACCATAACGGACCAAGAATTCCAAACCGGCGAAAAAGTCGCCCAGGCGGCCGACCCACATCAACAGGCCAACAGGACCCAGGGGAGAGTTTGGAGACGGCCTCCTAATGGCGAGGAGCGACAAGAGAGAGCCGAGCCGACTACGGGAACCCCCTGCGGCACCCGATGGAGGGAAAGAGGGAACGGGAAAAGGGTGCGGGACCAGTCTGGCGTCGCTCAGCGGAGGATCTGCAGCTCCACCTCTGAACGTCACCAGAACAGGCGCTGTCCTCCTGTTGGACCCCCGGTGAGTCCGCGCTGCACCCACGATGGACCCCAATCGGATCGCAGCTGCACCCACGATGGACCCCGATCGGATCGCGGCTGCACCCACGATGGACCCTGACTGGATCGCGGCTGCACCCACGACGGATCCCGACTGGGTCGGAACAGCACCATGGACGACCTCCAACCCCGAACCCGGAAATTCAGAGCTGAGACCAGGACTGACTCATCACCGGCGACCGTGGGAGAAGGCTCAGGAGAGGGAACAGAACTGGAATCAGGATCACCAGTAGCGACAGAACGTGGCGAGACAAGTTCGGATGCAGCGGCGACTGCACCCGGCTCGTCTCCTCGAGAGACAGGCAAAAATGCTCCAGAGGAGAAAGAAGGAAGACAAAGTAGAGCACTTGCCTGATCTTGAGTTCCGTCGCCATCCAGGACTTCGGCGATCCGGGCTCAGGATGAAGAAGCATGTCCTCTGGCTCCCACTCGGCTACGGCAGGCTCCGCAGCCGGTATGATGTTCTCCGCAATCTGATTAACCTCCAACGCTGACGTCCATGCCAACGACCTGCACAGCGTGGTGGCAGGGGATCCTCGACCTGCTGGATCGAACCGCTCATCCCTGGAGACCCGGGGATGTTTCGTCGTTGGCGCAGGGTCCAAACTGCAGTCCGCTCTCCTCCTCTGCCCGTGACGTGGCTGCGGGGCTGGAACCATTCTCTCCAAGACTGCAGGCCCCCTCTCTGTCTGGCGGCATAGGCCTGGCACCGTGGAACGCTCAACGGAAGGAGACACAGAGGCAGTAGGTTCAATGTTAGAGGCTACAGCAGGTGGAGGGAGCTCAGGGGACTGCGAAACCCAAACCCCACCCCCAGGAGTCAGACAAGACAAATCACAAGAACAAGGGGAAGAATGAAATTGCACTTGCCTTTCCTCCGGAGGGCCGATGGTGCCTGCTGTAGCAGGCTGAGCTCTTCCCTTTCCCCTCTGGATGGTGACGGAAGGCCACCCGGGAAGACAAGGAGGAGCCGCTCGCGATGGATGGAAGACGGGCCTCGCCGAAGTAGGACTCGTGGCACTCACAGCATCCGGGAAAGACGTCGAGGAGGAGGGTGTGACAGCTGAGGCGATCCAGGCACGAGGAGCTGACAGTACAGCAGGGACAGATGACCCAGAGGGAGAGGCTGCGGGAATTCCCTCCTGACGTGACGCAGAAGAAACAGCTGACTGGAAGGCAGAGTTCCTCCGACGACCCGGAACTGGATCCGGATGGGATTCTTGCTGAGGCTTATTTGGAGCATGGCGACGACGTTTACTGGCTGATGGTGAGACGAAGAGGGGACCAGGAACACATGGCACCTGGGCTGGACGGGTGACAGGAGCTGAATCCCGAGGTGAGGAGCGGGGATGCCTCTCCGTCGGCCTCCTGCCGGGGTTACCCTCCAGTCCGCGGCTCTCCACCCTCGTTGGGGACGCCGTACTCGGGGGAAGTGAGGGTTCCTTGGCCGCCTTCTCGAGCAACTCTCATTGCGCCACAATCCACATCACCCTCTCCTTCCGGAAAAGAAGTGAGGTGATACTTTAATAAAGTCGTCTGGGCGAGAAACAGGTAGTCGTGTGCCGCATGGGTGGGCATGAGGAGACAGGCCTTGGCCAGGTAGCCATCTATCTCCTGCAACCATTCAGGGCAAAACCCACCCTTGAGAGCGGACATACTAATACCATAGAAGCCCCAGCGAAGGGGCAAAACTCAAGTCCACGGCAAACTCACGGTGACCGGCGTCTCGTTCTGGCTGTGACCTACTGTCATGGATGGCCCTCACGAGCCATCAATGAGATGCTACAGGCCAACCGATAAGTTTGCATTATTTATTAACAAAGAACAAATGACAAAATAACGAGCCACGGGGGGCAAAAACACAACTAAGGTTCGACTCAGATAAAGGAATACAGATTCTCAGGAACACCCTTACAGGAACGGATGGTAGATGAAGGAATGTTCGACGAGGTCGCAGCCCCGAGCAAACAGAGCTGCTCCCCTAAATAAGGCTTGATAGATTGATCAGCTGATGGAGTCAGCTGATTGGGATCCAGCCGTCCCGCGAGCTTGGCTTCTGACAGCTGGAAACACCTCCGAGACGCTGTCAAAATAAAAGCCCAGAGGCCAAGAGGTGTGCTAGAGGAGAGAACGGGAAACTACCGCACAACCCAAGTGCCGACAGAGTCAGCACACGGACCATGACAGTAAAGACATCTCCTTTCTATTTTTGTCTTTAATAAGAACAAAAGGTAAATAATTAAAAGAAGACAAAATGAATCTACTTGAGCTGATAACTGAAGGCTCTGCTTCCCATTGTACTTTTGGAGATTCTGGATATTACAAGCAATCCAGCATTTTGGGAGCACAGTGCTCTGTTAGGATAATAGGGTAATATCAGATCTTTTAAATAAAAAGGGGCCTGATTATTTAGAGCTTTGTGAGAAGAAGGATTTTAAACTGAATTCTAAACTCTATGGGAAGCCAATGAAGGGAGGCCAGAACTGGAGAGATGTGATCTCTCTTTCTAGTACCTGTTAAAACTCTTGCTGCAGCATTTTGGATCAACTGAAGACTTTTTAAAGATGTTTTAGGACAACCTGATAATAAAGAGTTACAATAATCTAATCTAGAGCTAACAAAAGCATGGATCAGTTTCTCAGCATCTCTTTGAGAGAAGATGCTCCTAATCTTGGCAATATGATTCACATTTGGCTCTCAGTTCAGGACAAAAATCCACAAATCTCAGAAAAAAAAGTCCACTGTGTCATGGGTGGCCCTGCGGACCACTAATGAGATGCTGTAGGCAGCCATTGAGTTTGCATATTTATTAAGGAAGAATCACAATTGCAAAATAATGAACCACATGGGGCAAAAATGCAAACAAGTCTGCAACTAAGGCACGCTAACAGTACATACAGGATAACGAGTAACTTACTGATCACAAGGAGAATGAAGAGAGTGACGAGAGCCGGGGATATGGACTCCAGCCGAACATTAGGGAGACCAACGTTCAAGTGCGAGGTCGCAGTCCGGAGTAACCGCAGCTACTCCCTTAAATAGGGCTTAGAGGAATCATGTGATGAAGACTAATTAGTGGGATAACATCCAGCTGTCACTGGGGGCTCGACTCTGACAGCCAGAAGCCCCGCCGAGACACTGTCAAAATAAAAGCCCAGAAAGGCCATAAGGAACACAGAACGGGATGAAAATACTGCATGACCCGAGCGCGTACAAAATCAGCGCTCAGACCATGACAGTGGTCCCCCCAAACAGCGCACTCTGGGAGCAATGTAACATCTAAGCCTCCCCCCCACCCAAAAAGCTACGAAGGCCCACCCAGGGTGGGTGGCGGGGGAAAAAAGGCTAGGAGGGCGAGAACCAGGAAAAAAAAAAAAACATCAAGGAAGGGAACCGGGAAAAAAATGACAAGGGCGAATATAGAAAAAATATGAACATGGTGCAACAATCAGAGCATGGGGGAAAAACAAAACAAAACCACAAATATACTCCATAATGCACAGGTGAAAATACAGAGACAGAACAATGGATGCAAATAACACAGCGATACTTTACCTAGAGACCATGATAAACAGGCAAAAGAAACAGAAGGCAACCACAGAGAGTCTCTCAAACAACAGAGGAAAGAAAGAAAAAGCATGCTAATGAGCGGCAAAATACAGACAGTTCAACAAAGTACAAATAAACTGGAAGAGGCAACAACAGCGCATATCTCTCAGACTACAGAGGGGGAAAAAAAACACGCTAAAGAGCAGCGAAATACAAATACAGACAGTTCACATAAGTACAAATAAACGGGCATAGGCAACAAAAGAACATATCTCCCAGACTCCAGAGGAGACACTCAAAAAGAGAAAAAAAAAAAAACATCACAGGAATGCAGGCAGGCAGAGCACAATAAACAAAAAACAAACAGTTCGGGAGGTCTACCTGCATCCAGCGACCAGATCACTAGCAGGAGAAACAGAACACGTTCGGGCGGTCTACCCCAGTTCCAGGCCTGGGAACACAGTACCTCTGGCGGCCGGACCAGGTTGCCGAACAAAGAGTCCAGTCTGTCGGGTGGCTGACCCAGAACACCAAACCGGCAAAGCAGTCTTCCAGGCGGCCGCCCCGCCCCAATAGGCCACCAGGGCCGAAGGGAAGAGCTCGGAGGTGGCCTCCCTACTGAGAGGGACAGCGAGGGGAAGCTGAGCCGAAAACGGGGAATCCCAGCGGCACCCGGTGGGGAGAGAAAAGGGATCAGGGAAAAGATGAGGGACCAGTCTGGCGTCGAACAGCAAAAGATCTGCAGCTCCTTCTCCGAACTCCACTCGGACTGGCGCTGTGCTCCTGCTGGATCCCAAGCAAGACCGCGCTGCACCCTCGATGGACCCTGATTGGGCTGGCGCAGCACCCACGATGGGCCCTGATTGGACCGGCGCAGCACCCACGATGGGCCCCGATTGGACCAGTGAAGCACCCACAACGGACCCTGATTGGGTCAGCAAAGCACCCAAGATGAACCCCAACTGGGCCGGAGCAGCACCAGGGACGACCTTCAAATCCAAACCCGGAATAATTATATTAAAAGATCGATCCGCGGATTTTGTGGATCGATAACGGCTCACTCAAACGTGGATCGATCCATATCGATATATTGATCTTTTGAACCCACCCCTAATGATGACCATGGAAGAGAATCCTAGATATCTACTCTGCTGGAACAGCACCGCCTGTAGCTGAACAGGCCGATGTGCAAATGGCAGTCCCTGTCACACAGGTCGCACTTGTGAATGGTCTCTGTGCTGCTGGGTCTGTGGAGGTTCTTCCTGTGGGTCCTTTTTTCATCTGCTGCAGCAGTCAGTTTCTTTTCACCTGCCTTAAGCTGTCTGGTAAGGGTGCCTCTCCATTTGGAGCAGTCTGTTGCGAAGTCCTCCCAGCACTCTGTGTTGATCTCCAGGGCCTTCATACCTCTCTTGCAGACGTCTCTGAAGCGCAGCTGTGGGCGGCCAACGTCTCTCCTGCCAGTCGCCAGTTCTCCCTAGAGGACGTCTTTGGGGATTCTGTCGTCCTCCATACGGTGAACATGACCTAGCCAGAGGAGCCTGCACTGCCTGAGTAGAGAGAACATGGAGGGAAGGCCGGCGCGGGACAGGACTTCTGTGTTGAGCACTTTGTCCTGCCAGGATATGCCCAGGATGCGGCGAATGCAGCGCAAGTGGAAGGAATTCAGTCTCTTTTCCTGCCGGGCGTATTTAGTCCACATCTCACTCCCATGGAGCAGTGTGCTGATGACGCAGGCATTGTACACTGCCATCTTCATCTTGACAGAGAGTTTGGGATTCTCCCACACTCGTGTGGTGAGGCAAGCGAGTGTGGAGGCTGATTTTCCAATCCTTTTGTCGATCTCTGTATCAAGGGAGAGGTTGCTACTGATCGTGGACCCCAGGTACGTGAACTGATTCACGACCTCCAGCTCGTAGTCGTTGATGGTGATGGTTGGTGGTGCTTCCGTGCCTTGCGCCAAGACGTTAAGACGTTCTGAAGCTCCTGCTGTGTGTGGGTCGCGACTGCAGCGTTATCTGCGAACAGCATATCTCTGACTAGAGCCTCACGTACTTTGGTTCTGGCTTTCAGGCGGGTGAGGTCAAAAAGCCTGCCGTCAGATCTTGTATGCAGGTAGATTCCCTCTGTTGCTGTGCTGAAGGCATGCCTCAGGAGCATAGCAAAGAAAATCCCAAAGAGAGTTGGCGCAAGTACACAGCCCTGTTTCACTCCGCTGTGTATGTTGAATGGCTCTGAGATGTTGCCTTTCGTACTGCACCGTCCCCTGCATGTTGGTGTGAAGTGATTCGATGAGGCTTTGCAACTTTGGTGGACATCCTATCTTTTGCAGGATTTTGAAAAGGCCCTCTCTGCTGACCAGATCGAACGCTTTGGTGAGGTTGATGAAGACAACGTACAGGGGCATGTTCTGTTCTCTGCACTTCTCCTGGAGTTGGTGGATGGAGAATATCAGTCTATCACCCAGCGCGGAAGCCACACTGAGACTCGGGGTAGACACATTCGGCAAGCTTCTGTAGATAAACGTGGACAACTCGTGCGTAGACGTTGCCAACAATGCTGAGGAGGAAGATGCCCCTGTAGTTGTTGCAGTCGCTTCTCTCCCCTTTGTTTTTGTAGAGGGTGATGATCTTGGCATCCCTCATGTCCTGTGGTATGGCACCTTCCTTCCAGCACTGGCAGAGGACATCATGCAATGGCAGCAGTAGGGCGGTCTTGCAGTGCTTGATCAGGTCCGGGGGGGGGGGTATGCCGTCGTTGCCGGGTGCCTTGCCAGCGGCCAAGCTATCAATGGCCTTGCTAAGTTCGTCGATGGTTGGCTCGGCGTCAAGTTCGTCCATGGATGGCAGGCAATCGATGGCATCAAGGGCTGGTGGTGTCACAGCGTTCTGTCTGGAGTAGAGGTCGGAGTAGTGCTCCACCCATCTCTCCATCTTCTTGTTCTTTTCTGTGATCATCTCCCCCGTGGAGGATTTGAGGGGAGCCATCTTGCTCTGAGCCGGACCAAGTGCTTTCTTGATGCCGTCGTACATACCACAGATGTTCCCTGTTATGGCGGCAGTTTGAATGTCTTGGCTGAGCTGAGTCCAGTACTCGTTGGCGCAGCGCCGAGCAGTCTGCTGAACTTTGCTTCTCGCAGCCCTGAGAATCTGGAGATTCTTCTCGTTTGGGTACTTCTTGTACTCAGCAAGTGCTGAGCGCTTGGCTTCAATGACGGGGGTCATCACGGTCGACTTGGCATCAAACCAGTCTTGTGACTTCGAGGTCTTCCTCCCAAAGGTAGCCAAGGCTGTGCGGTGGATGATGTTTCGCAGCTTTTCCCACTTCTGCTCTTCAGACTCTCCTTCTTGTGATTCACCAAGTTCCTTCAAAAAGGTGGAGGCAAACTGCTCAACAAGTTCTGGTTGGGCCATCTTGCTGGTGTCAATCCGTGCCTTTCCAGGCTGTCTGGCGTGGTGAAATTTCTTCAGCTGCAGCTTGACCTTGCAACACACCAATGAATGGTCTGTGTCGCAATCTGCACTCTGGAATGAGCGGGTGATTAGCACGTTCTTCAGTGAGGTGCGCCTGGTCGGAATCAAGTCCAGCTGGTGCCAGTGCTTTGAGCGCGGATGTCGCCAGGAACCCTTCTGTTGAGGCTTGGTCTTGAAGAACGAGTTTGTGATGCACAGATCATGATGTGTGCAGAACTCGAGCAACTGCTGTCGGTTTTTGTTCATTCTGCCCACGCCAAATGGTCCAAGACAGGAGGGCCAGGAGTCGTGGTCAGTCACGTGGTCACTAGATGGTAAACTATCAATAATACACTTCAACAAAAGAAGTCTTAACAAAAACTTTCCACAGATTCAGGACTATTTAAAACAGCTAGACAGAAAATTTACAGCTATTGCAGTCTCTGAAACTTGGCTTAATGAAGAGCAGGCTCCCCTGATGGCAATAGAGGGATATCAGATGTTTCATATTAACAGATCTCAAAAAAAGGGTGGTGGTGTTGCACTGTATATTGATGACCTGTGTGGCGGCATGAAATAATAAGCAGCGAAATGAGAGTTTTAAGGGGGTTTATTAATCATACCACCATCACAAGAACTCACTCCAGCACCGTGCAGCGTGCCAGAGTGAGCCCAGAGGCTCTCAGGCAATGTGTGCAGTCAGAAGCAGTGGTCAGAGAGTGAGAGAAGAATTACAGAGCGATGCAGTTTAAAAACCCCACTACAGACAATGCATTCACAGCAGAAGGTATGGACATTTGCATTTGAGAGTCACACATAACAATAGGAAGATTACTGGCCGGAATTCATCTCTGCTCCGGAGCTGTAGGACAAAAGAGATGACAAGGCACATCTACATATTGTTATCAGTCCATAGATCACACTGCTATGTTAATTGCTCCAGCTGAGCGCTCTGCTTGTCCCAGTCTGTTGTGGGGGTCACCCACAGTACTCCCCCCCAGAGGGCTCAGTGGGGAGCTGAGGCCTCGATAGTCCAGCTTTGGGAGCGAGCTGCGGGGAAAAGCTCGCTGCAGGCGGCGGTGGAGGGAGGGGGGTGGGGGTAGCAAGTGCCGGCCCGGGACGGCAAAGTTGTCTGGGGCGCGCAAAAATTGCCTGTGGATCCGCGATTTTGAGGGGCTGTCCCGTTGAACGTGCGGAGGTCCACAGCAGCTGTAAGAAGAAAAAATTAGTCTCTGACTCCTCTCGCGGCCATGAAGAAAAAAAAAGGAGGTGCAGCAGTGTGTGACTTGGCGTGTTGACTTTAGGTGCGCGCGCAGTCCTAAAGTCCTCGGGGACAGCTGACGGCTGAATTCCCTTGTGCGCCGTGGCTGAGACCATTAGAAAATCCTGTGAGCGAGCTGCGTGCGTGCTTCAGGTGTGTGAGCAGCCCTGAAGGTTCTGTGTGCAGCAGTGAAGGACGATGGCGGTCTGTGTGGAGCCGGTATTGTCCCGTGCATGGTGCGCTGTCCTCATAACCCCCCGGTGTGCGTGCAGGGTTCGGTGCATGGCAGGTCTGCTGTAGAGGCGAGTCAGGGAGCTTGCTGGAGATCAGCGTCGTCGGCGCCGATGGTCATCCCTGTAAGCTGTTGCGTCGTTCGCTGTGTCGGGTCATGGTGCGTTGGAGCGGTGAGAGGGAGGAGACGATCTCTGTCCCTCGGGCTCGTGCGGATGCGTTGGAGCGGTGAGAGGGAGTAGACGATCTCTGTCCCTCGGGCTCGTGCGGATGCGTTGGAGCGGTGAGAGGGAGGAGACGATCTCTGTCCCTTGGGCTCGTGTCGATGCGGAGGAGCGATGAGAGGGAGTAGGCGATCTCTGTCCCTCGGGCTCATGCAGATGCGTTGGAGCGGTGAGAGGGAGGAGACGATCTCTGTCCCTCGGGCTCGTGTTGATGCGTTGGAGTGGTGAGAGGAAGTAGACGATCTTTGTGTCCCTCGGCCGGTTCCAGCGTGGATGTCCAGGTCAGAAGGTTGCTGCACAAAGCGTGTGCTTTCTTCGGGGGTCACCAATGTGGTGAACTGAGAGTTTTTAAGGGAGTTTATTAATCATACCGCCATCACAAGAACTCACTCCAGCGCCGTGCAGTGCGCCAGAGTGAGCCCGGAGGCTCTCAGGCAATGTGTGCAGTCAGAAGCAGTGGTCAGAGAGAGAGAGAAGAATTACAGAGTGATGCAGTTTAAATACCCCACTACAGACAATGCATTCACAGCAGTAGGTATGGACATTTGCATTTGAGAGTCACACATAACAATAGGAAGATTACTGGCCGGAATTCATCTCTGCTCCAGAGCTGTAGGACAAAAGAGATAACAAGGCACGTCTACATATTGTTATCAGTCCATAGATCACACTGCTATGTTAATTGCTCCAGCAGAGCGCTCTGCTTGTCCCAGTCTGTTGTGGGGGTCACCCACAACCTGTATACAGTGATACCTCACTACTTCGCGCCTCACCTTTCGCGCCCTCAGTGCATCACGGATTTTTCAAAAATATTCATCAAAAATTCAAATTTGAGAAAAAATGGGCGGGCGCTAGCAGAAGGCAGGGAGACTACATTAGAACATCAGGTATCAACACGGAGAGCAGCACAACTCAAAATCCACCTCTCTGTTCGCTGTTCTCGTGTTGGCTCAGCTCGGGAATCTCGCATGCTGATTGGCCGAGACGTTTTACCCAGCTTCTCTCCCTGCCGAGCGCCCATACCCAGCAAAGGAAGACCGCATTCATTGTTCTTTATTGCTCGTGTTGCTTAGTCTCGCCGCGTGGAACTTTTCGCTGTTCTCTTGTGCCTTTTTGTGCGAAATAGTCTTCCCGTCGAGCCACTACGCCGCCTCCTGCAGCTTCTCCAGCTCTATCAGAAGCTGCCCTCGACGATCCTGTGCCTCTAGCACCTGACGATGAGGCGTCACCTGAGGAGCAGTAAAGCTCTCATTAGCCTGTGCAGTAAATCATCTTCATCTTGAGTTACGTATCTTGTTATAAGAATAAAAGAGTTCTAAAAACATATTTATGTACACTTTATTTACATCTACGTATGTATGTACACTTACACACACACACACGTATCATATGAGAGAGAGAGTGAGAGAATGAACATATGTATTATTTATGGGTGACGTCATTAGGGGTGACGCTACTTCACGGTTTTTCACTTTTCGCGGTCGGTTCTGGAACCCATTAACCGCGATAAGTGAGGGATCACTGTAGTTGTAAGCTTGTAAATGGAATGTCCTTTGCACTACCAGGGATTTTGGAATGTGTTACTGTTGAGATCAACCAAGATAAAACAAAAAATTAATTATAAGTTGTATATATAGAATGCTGGGAACTTGCATTGAGACATTCAGAGATAAGTTAGTCGAGCTGTACAATAATATTACTAGTTAGAAAATAGTTGTAATTTGTGGAGATTTCAGTATTGATTTACTAAATCCATTTCAACAACATGTAATTACAGAGTTTATGAATTCTATATACAGTATGAGTCTATATCCCACAATAACACATCCCAGTAGAATCACAGTTCACACTGCTACACTTATTGACAACCTGTTTGTTAATATTATTGATAAGAAAATAGAAAGTGGATTATTGATAAATGATATAAGTGACCATTTGCCAATCTTTGCACTTATCCATGGCCACACGGGGGCCAATACAGAAAAATTTTTAAAATCTTTCAGATACAAATCACAAAATGCAATCAGTTCTTTTAAAGAAGACTTGATGAAGCAAGACTGGACAAAAGTCTATGTATCAGATGTAAATGAAGCCTATAACACATTTATAAACATTGTAACCACTCTTTATGAAAAAAATTGTCCATTAGTAAAGAAAAAGCTTAAACATAAATTTGTTGATAAGCCATGGTTAACCAAAGGATTACAAAAGGCGTGTAAAAAGAAAAATTCATTATATAAAGCTTTTCTAAAGAAGAGGACAAAAGAAGCAGAGCAGCGGTATAAAACATACAAAAACAAGTTAACATATATAATGACATGTATTAAAAGAGACTATAACAGTAAAGAACTGGAGAAAAACAGAGACAATCTTAAAAATACTGTACATGGATAATACTTAACAATATTCTTGGAAATAAAAACAGAAATACAAGCTACCCAACCAATTTTTCAAAAAAATAATAAAACGGTGGGCAGTGCGGTGGCAGAGTGGTTAGCACTGCAGCAGCACAGCAACTCACCCTTGGCCTGAGGATCCTGGGTTCAATCCCAGCCCCCGACCAACAGTGATCTGTGTGGAGTTTGCATGTTCTCCCCGTGTCTGCGTGGGTTTACTCCGGGATTTCTCCGGTTTCCTCCCACATGCCGAAAAACATGCAAGTTAGGTTAATTGGCATCAAAAACTGGGGATTCTAAATTGTCCTTAGGTATGAGTGCAAGAGTGAATGGTTGTCTGTCTCTCTGTGTTGGCCCTGTGATGGACTGGCGATCTGTCCAGGGTGTACCCTGTCTCTCACCCAAAGACGCTGGGATAGGCTCCAGCCCCCCCGCGACCCGAAAAGGATTAAGCGGAAGAAGATGAATGAATGAATGAATGAATGAATAATAAAACGACTCAGAGTGTGACTGCAGTTTCACCTGCAGATGAATTTAATAACTTTTTTGTTATCATTGGTCCTAATTTGGCTCGAGAAATACCCATTACGGCACCTACGGGTGATACAATAAGCAAAAACACTGCTATAAAAGACTCCATTTTCATAAAGAACACAGACGAGAGAGAGGTAATTGAAATTGTTAAATCGTTTAAAAGTAAAACATCTACGGACTGTGATGGTATTGACATGCTCTTAGTCAAAACTATTATTGAATGCTTAGTGAAACCACTGACGTATAACCTGTCTCTCCAAACAAGTATATTTCCCAATGCAATGAAAATAGCTAAAGTAATTCCGATGCACAAGACGGGTGACAGAGGGGAACTTTCAAACTCTAGACCAATTTCACAATTGAAGCAATTTTCCAAGATACGTGAAAAAATATTCTGTGAGAGAATTGACAACTTCATAATGAAGAATAATTTATTGTGTGAGCAGTAATATGGGTTCAGACACAAGAGGACAACTGCATTTGCTCTAATGGAATTTATGGAAAAAATATCAACTGCCATTGAAAATAAAGAGTACTCAGGTGGGGTATTTCTGGATCTTAAAAAAGCATTTGATACAGTGGATCATAATTTATTATTAAAGAAACTACAAAATTGTGATAATAGGGGGGTAGCACTGTCCTGGTTATGTAGTCACTTAAGAATAGATATCAGTATGTATGTGTTGGTAACAAAAACTCACAGTTACTGAAGGTTACTTGTGGAGTCCCACAGGGTTCAGCTTTGGGGACACTATTATTCAATATATATATATATATACTGTATATGGTATATGTAAATTTTCAGAAAAAATGGATTTAATATTGTTTGCTGATGACACTAATCTATTATGAAGTGGAAGCAATTTGGAACAACTTTTGGATACAATCGGAAAGGAATTAGGAAAGCTTAAACTGGTTTGATTCAAACAAATTAACGCTCAATTTAAGTAAGACAAAATTTATAGTTTTTAACAACCATCACAACAACTTAGTATCTAAACTCAGTGTAATTGGTGTAGAGATTAAAAGGGTATCCGAAACTAAATTTCTTGGAGTAATAATTGAGAATAAACTGTGTTGGAAGCCACATATTAATTATATTAAAGGTAAAATATCTAAATCAATTGCAATACTACACAGAGTGAAATATTTGCTGAATCAACCCACACTATATACGTTGCATCATTCATTAATTCTCCCATACATGACGTAGTGTACTGAAGTATGGGGAAATGCATATAAAACAAACACATATCCAATCTTTATGCTTCAGAAGAGAGCTATTAGAATAATAAACAAAGCTGCTTACAGGGAACCAACAAACCCACTTTTTCTTAATTATAAGCTATCAAGTTGAAAGATCTGGTTGACTTTAAAACTGCAGTAATAATGTTTAAAGTGAAGAATCTATCACTGCCCCCAAATATCCAAAGTTGTTCCAAATAAGGGAGAAACAATATCATTTCAGAGGAACATGTATACAATGGGGCAAAAAAGTATTTAGTCAGCCACCAATTGTGCAACTTCTCCCACTTAAAAGATGAGAGAGGTCTCCAATTTTCATCATATGTATACCTCAACTATGAGAGACAAAATGAGGAAAAAAAAATCCAGAAAATCACATTGAAGGATTTTTAATGAATTAATTGGTAAATTCCCCAGTAAAATAAGTATTTGATCACCAACAAACAAGATTTCTGGTTCTCACAGACTTGTAACTTCTTCTTTAAGAGGCTCCTCTGTCCTCCACTCATTATCTGTATTAATGGCACCTGTTTGAACTCGTTATCAGTATAAAAGACACCTGTCCGCAACCTCAAACAGTCAGACTCCAAACTCCACTATGGCCAAGACCAAAGAGATGTCAAAGTGACAGCAGAAACAAAATTGTAGACCTGCACCAGGCTGGAAAGACTGAATCTGCAATAGCTAAGCAGCTTGGTGTGAAGAAATCAGTTGTGGGAGCAATTATTAGAAAATGGAAGACATACAAGACCACTGATAGTCTCCCTCGATCTGGGGCTCCATGCAAGATCTCACCCCGTGAGGTCAAAATGATGACGAGAACGGTGAGCAAAAATCCCAGAACCACACGGGGGGGACCTAGTGAATGACCTGCAGAGAGCTGGGACCAAAGTAACAAAGGCTACCATCAGTAACACACTACGCCGCCAGGGACTCAAATCCTGCAGTGCCAGACGTGTCCCCCTGCTTAAGCCAGTACATGTCTAGGCCTGTCTGAAGTTTGCTAGAGAGCATTTGGATGATCCAGAAGAGGAATGGGAGAATGTCATATGGTCAGAAGAAACCAAAATAGAACTTTTTAGTAAAAACTCAACTTGTCATGTTTAGAGGAGAAAGAACACCATACCTACTGTGGCATGGGGGTGAAAACATTATACTTTGGGGCTGTTTTTCTGCAAAGGGACAAGGACAACTGATCCGTGTAAAGGAAAGAATGAATGGGGCCATGTATCGTGAGATTTTAAGTGAAAACCTCCTTCCATCAGCAAGGGCATTGAAGAAGAAACGTGGCTGGGTCTTTCAGCACGACAATGATCCCAAACACACCGCCCGGGCAACAAAGGAGTGGCTTCGTAAGAAGCATTTCAAGGTCCTAGAGTGGCCTAGCCGGTCTCCAGATCTCAACCCCATAGAAAATCTTTGAAGGGAGTTGAAAGTCCATGTTGTCCAGCGACAACCCCAAAACATCACTGCTCTAGAGGAAATCTGCATGGAGGAATGGGCCAAAATACCAGCAACAGTGTGTGAAAACCTTGTGAAGACTTACAGAAAACGTTTGACCTCTGTCATTGCCAACAAAGGGTATATAACAAATTATTGAGATGAACTTTTGTGATTGACCAAATACTTATTTTACAGAGGAATTTACCAATTAATTCATTAAAAATCCTTCAATGTGATTTTCTGGATTTTTTTTTCTCATTTTGTCTCTGATAGTTGAGGTATACCTATGATGAAAATTGGAGACCTCTCTCATCTTTTAAGTGGGAGAACTTGCACAATTGGTGCCTGACTAAATACTTTTTTTCCCCATTGTATTTCAAAAACCTTCAGTGACAACTACCACCAAGCAACACTATGTCTCAGTGCAAGGAGTCAGATTATGGAACGATTTTTTTTTTTTTTTTTTTTACTTATTTTGTACCCGTAGGTAGATTTGTTTTGCAGGCCACCAGCTGCTGGTCGCTGCATGCGCAAGCGCCCCATATCCCTACCCTGCATGTTTTTGGTATGTGGGAGGAAACCGGAGAAATCCCGGAGTAAACCCACGCAACACGGGGAGAACATGCAAACTCCACACAGATCACTGTTGGTCGGGGGCAGGGATCGAACCCACGATGTCATGATTCCCGCGATCCCCCAGCCCAGGGTAAACTCTGCTGCCACAGTGCTAACCACTGCGCCACCGTGCAGCCCATTTTTGGACCTGAATTAAAATCATGTACAACGCTTGGACAATTTAAACAAAAACTAAAGGAAGAAATACTCCAAACATACAGCCGTGGACAAAATTGTTGGTACCCCTCTGTTTATGAAAGAAAAACCCACAATGTACACAGAAATAACTTGAATCTGACAAAAGTGGTAATAAATAAAAATTCTACGAAAATTAACCAGTGAAAATCAGACAATGCTTTTGAATTGTGGTTCAACAGAATTATTTTAAAAAACAAACTCATGAAACAGACCTGGACAAAAATGATGGTACCCTAAACTTAATATTTTGTTGCACAACCTTTTGAGGCAATCACTGCAATCAAACGATTTCTGTAACTGTCAATGAGATCTTCTGCACCTCTCAGCAGGTATTTTGGCCCACTCCTCATGAGCAAACTGCTCCAGTTTTCTCATGTTTAAAGAGTGCCTTCTCCAGATTGCATGTTTCAGCTCCTTTCACAGGTGTTCAATAGGATTTAGATCAGGGCTCATAGAAGGCCACTTTAGAATCGTCCAGTGTTTTGCTCTTAGCCATTCTTGGGTGTTTTTAGCTGTGTGTTTTGGGTCATTATCCTATTGCAAGACCCATGACCTGCGATTGAGACCAAGCTGTCTTACACTGGGCAGCACATTTCTCTCTTGAATACCTTGATAGTGTTGAGATTTCATTGTGCCCTGCACAGATTCAAGACATCCTGTGCCAGATGCAGCAAAGCAGCCCCAGAACATAACAGAACCTCCTCCATGTTTCACAGTAGGGACAGTGTTCTTTTCTTGGTATGCTTCATTTTTGAGTTTGTGAACATAGAGCTGATGTGCCTTGTCAAAAAGTTCATGTTTTGTCTCGTCTGTCCATAGGACATTCTCCCAGAAGATTTGTGGCTTGTCAACATACAGTTTGGCAAATTCCAGTCTAGCTTTTTTATGATTTTTTTTATGAGTATCCAAGGATACTCAACAGTATCCTTGGAAATAAAAGCAGAAATACAAGCAACCCAACCAATATTCCAAAAAATAATAAAACGACTCAGAGTGTGAATATAGCTTCACCTGCAGATGAATTTAATAATTTTTTTGTTAACATTGGACCTAATCTGGCTCGAGAAATACCCACTACGGTACCTACAGGTGATACAATATGCAATAACACTGCTGTAAAAGACTCCATCTTCATAAAGAACACAGACGAAAGAGAGGTCATTGAAATTGTTAAATCGTTCAAAAGTAAAACATCTACGAACTCTGATGGTATTGACATGCTCCTAGTCAAAACTGTTATTGAATGCCTAGTAAAACCACTGACGTATATCTGTAACCTGTCTCTCCAAACAGGTATATTTCCCAATGCAATGAAAATAGCTAAAGTAATTCCGATATACAAGACGGGCGACAGAGGGGAACTCTCAAACTATAGACCAATTTCACTATTACCGCAATTTTCCAAGATACAGTACTTGAAAAAATATTCTATGAGAGAACTGACAACTTCATACTGAAGAATAATTTATTGTGTGAGCAGCAATATGGGTTCAGACACAAGAGGACAGCTGCATATGCCCTAATGGAATTTACAGAAAAAATATCAACAGCCATCGAAAATAAAGAGTATTCAGTTGGAGTATTCCTGGATCTTAAAAAAGCATTTAATACAGTATATCATAACCTATTATTAAAGAAACTTCAAAATTGTGGTATTAGAGGGGTAGCACTGTCCTGGTTAAGTAGTTACTTAAAGAATAGATATCAGTATGTATGTGTTAACAACAAAAACTCACAGTTACTGAAGGTTACCTGTGGAGTCCCACAGGGTTCAGTTTTGGGACCATTATTATTCAATATGTATATAAATGATATATGTAAAGTTTCAGAAAAAATGGACTTAATATTGTTTGCCAATGACACTAATCTATTATGCAGTGGAAACAATTTGGAACAACTTCTGGATACACTCGGAAAGGAATTAGGAAAGCTTAAACTGTGGTTTGATTCAAACAAATTAACGCTCAATTTAAGTAAGACAAAATTTATAGTCTTTAACAACCATCACAACATCCCAGTACCTAAACTCAGTGTAAATGGTGTAGAGATTGAAAGGGTATCTGAAACTAAATTTCTTGGAGTAATAATTGAGAATAAACTGTGTTGGAAGTCACATATTAATTATATTAAAGGTAAAGTATCCAAATCAATTGCAATATTACACAGAGTGAAATATTTGCTGAATCAACCCACACTATATACCTTGTATCATTCATTAATACTCCCATACATGACATATTGTAATGAAGTATGGGGAAATACATATAAAACAAACATATATCCACTCTTTATGCTTCAAAAGAGAGCTATTAGAATAATAAACAAAGCAGCTTACAGGGAACCAACAAACCCACTTTTTCTTAAACAAAAAACTCTCAAGTTGAAAGATCTGGTTGACTTTAAAACTGCAATAATGATGTTTAAAGTGAAGAATTTATCACTGCCCGCAAATATCCAAAAGTTGTTCCAAATAAGGGAGAAATGATATCACTTCAGAGGAACATGTATATTTCAAAAGCCTACAGTGAGAACAACCACCAAGCAACACTGTATTTCAGTGCAAGGAGTCAGATTATGGAACGATTTTGGACCTGAATTAAAATCATGTACAACGCTTGGACAATTTAAACAAAAACTAAAGGAAGAAATACTCCAAACATATATACAAGACTGTAGAAGAGCTTGAAATAACAAGGCGATGTGATTTATAAACCAAAGTTTAATATCAGCTCCTCTAACAAGTCTCATCTAGGTGCAGCAGCAGAAGAAGTGAGCGAGCGAACACCTTCGGCTCTACGAACTTATACTCGCACATAACAAAAGACATGCATATCAAAAGCTGACATCCCTCACTATCTTAATCCCCTCTTTTGTCTTTGTACCCCTCCACCTGGCCCTGGGGGGTCAGGGCGACCTATCTGGTCTCCACCGCAGCGCCTCGGATGCTCTTTGATCTTCACTGGCGGTTGAGACCTTTTGTCCTGTTCTGAGGTGTGAAGTCGCTTTACATATGTAATCACCAAACATTCCTACATGCTTATACATATGTAGGTTATGGGATATATGATTAATATAGACCACAGCCCCCCCCCAAACGACTAAGAAAAGGACAATAGAAAAATTCACAGTTTAAGATAATTATTATGACATACTAACTGCTACACCTCTTGACACAGAAGAAACTTTCCAGCAGCCATGCTCCTAAGAGAGTTCAGTGGTAATCATAACAGCATAGTAATATCACAAGTCAGTCCTAAACTGTTACAGCACAATTAGTGAACAACTGTTGAGTAGTTTGCATCAGTCCCTGTGCTGTCTGGGTTTTAATCTTCTCCCAAATCTGCTGTGGGTCCGCTTGGGCGTCCTGGTGGGACCCTTCCTGTAAGGAATCTGCAGCTTGGGGAGGAGAGTGATTATTTGTTCCCTGCAGGGGGGCTGAGTCTTTTCTCTTGGGGGGTCTACCCCGCCGAGGTGCTCTCGCCAACCGTGCAGGCTCGTGTCTCAACAAGAAGGCAGGTTTAAGTCTGTCAATGCTGACTGTTTCTTTTCTATCCCCAAAATCAAGCACAAAGTGTTTATCTCCAGGTTCCAGCACTCTGAATGGTCCATCGTATGGTGGGCGGAAGGTTGGTTTTAAAGCTTCATGCCTAACAAAAACGAATTCAGCGTTTTTTAAAGCTTGGGGGACAAAAACCCATGGAAAAGAGTGATGTACCGATCCGGGGAGAGAGTCCGGTCCGTTGCTGCCTAAAAACCTCGGGGCTGGAAGATGCCCTGGCTCTGGGTTCTCTGGTAAAAATTCACCTGGGAGGCTGAGAGGTTGTGCAAAAACTAATTCTGCTGGGGAGGCGTCTAGATCCTCTTTAGGCGCAGCACGCAACCCCAATAAAACCCAGGGAAGTTTATTTACCCAATTTGTATCCGTTAGTGAGGCTCTGAGGGCGGCCTTTAAAGATCTGTGAAAACGCTTGCATAACCCATTAGCCTGAGGGTGATAAGCGGTGGTGCGGTGAATTGTCGCCCCTAAGCTGCTGGCCATGGCTGATCAAAGCTCCGAGACAAATTGAGGTCCCCTATCGGACGTGATGTCCGATGGGACGCCAAAACGTGCCACCCAGTTTGTCAAAAAAACGCGAGCGACTTCCTCCGCTGTGGTTGACGCCAGAGGGACTGCCTCCGGCCAGCGCGTGGTGCGGTCTATCATTGTTAACAGATGTGTGAAACCTTGGGAGGAAGGTAGTGGTCCCACAAGGTCGACATGAACGTGGTCGAACCTTCTAGCAGGGATTCGAAAAGGCTCTAGAGGGGCTTTTGTGTGTTTGTGTATTTTGGCGCGCTGACAAGAAATGCAAGTCTTTGCCCATTCTTTTACGTCTTTGTGCAGGCCAGGCCACACAAACTTTTCGGCGACCATTTTAACCGAAGCGCGCACACCTGGGTGCGTGAGGGAGTGAATCGAGTCGAAAATACGGCGGCGCCATACAGCTGGGACTAACGGGCGAGGTCGGCCGGTTGAGATGTCGCATATTAGGGGGGGCACACCGTCGCGTAAACCCCTTTCCTCCAGCCTTAACCCTGTTGGTCCAGACAGGAGTGCGAGCACGTCCGCGTCACTACTTTGCTCCTCCGCCATGGCTGCATAATCTATCCCTGCGTGGATTGGGGCTGCGTATGTGTCCGCGTTGGCGAAGAGTTCTGTGGCTGAGGTAGTATAATCTGTCTCTTCGTGCTCTGGCGATGTCACAGCGCGAGAGAGGCAGTCTGCTACCACGTTAAGTTTGCCTGCCACATGTCGAATGTCTGTGGTGAACTCTGAAATCGCAGCTAGCTGTCTTTGTTGCCTGCCTGACCACGGTTCGGAAATTTTAGCCATCGCAAAGGTGAGCGGTTTGTGGTCTACAAAAGCCGTGAAACGCTGCCCTTCCAACCAGAACTGGAAGTGGCGGATGGATAAATGAAGCGCTAGCAGCTCCCTGTCAAAAGTGCTGTATTTACGCTCAGTTTGGTTTAGCGATTTGCTGAAAAATGCCAAAGGTTGCCAGATTCCGCTGACGTGTTGTTCTACAACTGCCCCTATGGCCAGGTCTGAAGCGTCTGTGGTTAGCGCAATGCAGGCCGAGGGATCGGGGTGAACCAACAATGTGGCATTAGCTAGGGCACTTTTTACTTCCGCGAAGGCGCGTTCGCGCTCCGGGGTCCATTCGACCGCGATGGAAGGTTTTTGTTTTCTGAGCGCGTCATATAGGGGCTGCATGAGCTGAGCTGCGTGGGGGAGGAAACGGTTGTAAAAATTAACCATTCCCAAAAATTCTTGCAGCGATTTGACCGTTTGTGGCCGTGGGAAACTTTTTACTGTGTGAACTTTGTCTGGCAGTGGGACTGCCCCCTTCGGAGAAACTCTGTGTCCTAAAAAATCACTTTGTGACACGCCGAATTTGCATTTGGCTGGATTGATTATTAACCCGTGCTCTTCTAGTCTCTGAAAAACCATAGTGAGATGCTGTTCGTGTTCTTCCTCAGACGAGCTGGCTACCAGCATATCGTCGAGGTAGACGAACACGAAGCGGAGGTCGCATAATACCACGTCCATCATCCGCTGAAAGGTTTGAGTGGCACCTTTGATGCCAAAAGGCATCCGCAAAAATTCAAAAAGACCGAAGGTGTCATATCCGGCTCTAGGGAGCCGCGCAATCAGAGCCAGGGACAAGCCAGTGAGTCGAGATGTTTTGTTCTGGGTAAAGGGGAAGGGATGAGGAGAGCACAGACACTCATACAGACGTACATTCTCAGGCTGCACAGCGCAGGGGTAGGTAGCTCGTACCGGACATGGGGGTAACAAGACGTGCATACTCACAGCGGGATACAAACACCGGAATGCTGCAAGGGGAGTTGAGGCTGACACCAGACGAAGGGGCTTCAGCCTAGCAGTGCTTATGTCGCAGCCCCGAATGATCGAAGCTGCTCCTCTTTATACTCATTAACAGCGCCCCAGCTGATGAGGATTAATTGGCCCCAGCTGTCCCGTGACACTGACAGCTGGGAACCAGCTGAGGCACTGCCCAATGAGAGGCAGGGATAAAAGGAGCATGGGCTGAGCGCCGAGCCGGCGTCTCACCCCATGGTGACAGAGCCTCCCCCTCACGGTCGGGCTCCCGAACGACCAGGAACATCCCAGCCCCCCCCCCCTCCCCACCTAGTGTGGGCGGAAGGGAGGCAGGACCGGAGGGGAAGATGCAAAGGGAAGGACAAAAAAAACAATAGACCAATGTAGGGCAGCAGGGCAGAGAAAAAAAAACCCAAATACAATACCCTACAACACAGGGAAAAGGATTAACCCAGAGCACAGTTAGGGAGAAAACTGAGTTAGGACACAGGTAGGGAAAATACCAAATATGACTACAGACAGCATACAAATAACGTATAGATCGGGGCAAAAAAAAGAAAACCAAAAACCCACCAAAAAGGTGGCAGGAATGAATAAAGCAATCACAGAGTATAGTTAAGGGGAACAAAACACACTACTCCATAATGCACCAACAAGACAAAGGTCAGGACAAAAAATGATGAAAAACGCTGTGCATGGATACTAAAGAAAACAAAACACAGCACTGAATATATAAAAGATCACCTAAAGAAACAGAGGTGACAAGGACAAATGGGTAATAATGAAGTACGGTTAAGTGGGAATGAAACACATTACTTCAAACAATAACAAACACAGTCAATGTTAAAGTCGGGGCTAGGGAAGGCCCCCCACGAGGATAATAAGACAGAATGGGGTGATCACAGAGTATGGTTGAACAGGAAACCACACGCATACTCCATGATGCACCGACGAGGCCAAGGCTAAGGTAAGGATGAATGAAAACGCTGAGTAAAGATAAGAAAATGCAATACACAGCGCGATACATAAGGTGAGTCACCAAGAGGAAAAAAAAGGTGACAGGGTAACAGGATAACAATACGATAAAAATGCTGAGTATGGTTAAAAAAAACAACACACAGCACAAAAACATATATTCCCCTAATGGACAAAGAAACTACACCCGAGTGACTTCAATAATAATAAAAGAAGTAAAGGACACCCGAGGAGACGGCAGGCAGAGTCCAAAACGGCCGGAATTGTTCTGGAAATCTCCCCGCCCATTGTCCAGTTGGCAACCCGGGGAAGAGAAATGTTCGGACGGCGAACTCTGGGCCCAGATCCCAGTCCAACGGCTGCCGAACCAGGCCGCCCAAAGGCAAACACAGACCAGTGGGGGGAAACCAGATCGCCGAACCGAAAGTTTTGCGGGTCGGGTCGTCGACCCGCATCACTCAACCACCAGGACCGTTGAGACGGACGAAGGGTCAGAGCGGATCCCGGTGGAAGAGGCTCAGGGGAGAGCCGATGACGAGGGCGGCGGGCCTCAGGGAAACGGCCACCTCCTCACCGGACCTGGACAACACTGGGGCAGCACCCACGTCGGACCCCGATCGGGCCTCGGGCGAACCCACGTTGGACCCCGATCGGGTCTCGGGCGAACCCACGTTGGACACTGCACCAGAACCGACCTCCAACGTCGAACCCGGACCCTCCAGCACCACGAGGAACAGCAACTCCTTGCCGGTGACCCTGGAAGAAGGCTCAGAAGAGAAAACAGAACCGGGATCAGGATCACCGGCAGCGCCAGAACCCGGCGAGACGAGCTCAGACGCAGCGGACGGCTGCACCCTGCTCGTCTCCCCTGGAGATAGGCTGAAGTGCTCAAAGATAAAAAGAGAGAAAAGAAAGGAGAGCACTCGCCTGATCTCGGGTTCTGACGCCGTCCAGGACTGCGAAGATCCAGGATCCGTCGTCAGGAGGTCGTTGTCAGGCTCCCATCTAGCCGCGTCGGGCCCCGCAGCCAGCACGATGGTCAGCGCAGCTTGAGATCCCTCCAGCGCAGGTAACCCCGCCGACGATCCACTCGGCGTGAAGCCAGAAGAATCTCGTCCCGCTGGACCGAACCGCTCCTCCGTGGAGACCCGGGGACGCTCAGTCGTCAGCGTAGACTCCACGCAGCAGTCAGCCCCCCTCCTCCGTCCGCAATGTAGCTGCGGAACCACAGGCCCTCTCCATATCCCACCACGTTGACCCGGAGCCGGGGACCGCTCGGCGGAGAGAGACACAGAGGATGCGGGATTAGGCATACAGGTTACAGCAGGTGGGGAGAGTTCAGGGAGCTGCGAACCCTGAACTTCTCCTCCAGGGATGTGACAGAGCAAATCATTAAGCAGGTGTGAAAACACAATGACTTGCCTGCCCCCTGGAGGTTGAGTATCGCCTGCTGTAGTGGATTCTGCTTCTTCCTCTCCCCGCCCGGCGATAACGGAGGACCCCCCGGGAATTCGTCTGAGGATCGCTCGCGTTGTCTCCAGCAGAGAGCTCACCAGGCCGGGATTCCAGGCACACACAGCGGTCAGGAAGCGCGTCGAGGAGGAGGGGGAAACAGCCGGGGTGAGCCAGCCCGAATGTCCAGGAATGACAGCGGGGGAACGAGGCTCAGGGGACGAGGCTGTAGAATCTCCACACTGACGAGGCGAAGGGATGACAGCTGCGTGGGAGGAACGGTCCTGACGATGACCCAGAACTGGATCCGGACGAGGTTCGTGCAGAGGTGACTCGGCGATGTGATGACGACTACTCCCAGGGGACGAAGCGAGGGGGAAACCCAGGATTCGCCGCTCCAGATCGGAGATCGAGACGAGGAAGGCGTCGAGCACGGGAAAGCTTCGTAGCCCTGAAGTCCTCACCATCAATCTCACTGCCGCCGCCACATGCCTGAAGGTGGTGACAGGGAACACAGTAGAGCTCGCGACAGCCACTCGACCCCGGACATAACTGCTGTCAGCTGCGGCTCCTTGAAGGGAATCCCGAGTGACGTGGCGCAGGTCGGGGGAAGTCCTCTGGTTGGCGCGAACTCCCGGACTGGAATAGCGGCAGGAACGGGACTCCGAAGCGGGGAAAGACGTCGCCCACTTCGACTCCCTGCCGGGATTTCCATCCACCCCGTGGAGCTTCTCTCGCTGTGTACCTGCAGCGTCTATCCTGGCACTGTCCTCCAGATGGTACAGAGAGTGAGGGTGACAGTCCAGGAGTTCCTCAGCACGGCCCGGATGCCAGCGTCTCGCGTTGGAGGAGTCATGCAGGGTGAAGAACGTCCCGTCGACAGCCTCCGAGATGGACCTCAGCTCGTCGCCCTGGCGCCGGAAGTGACTCCTGGGAAACGGCATGCTAGCAGCGCTGACACCCGGACAGAAAGGTACATTTCCACGGCGACTCACGGCCGCCGGCAACTCTTCTGGCTGCGACATACTGTCATATCCGGCTCTAGGGAGCCGCGCAATCAGAGCCAGGGACAAGCCAGTGAGTCGAGATGTTTTGTTCTGGGTAAAGGGGAAGGGATGAGGAGAGCACAGACACTCATACAGACGTACATTCTCAGGCTGCACAGCGCAGGGGTAGGTAGCTCGTACCGGACATGGGGGTAACAAGACGTGCATACTCACAGCGGGATACAAACACCGGAATGCTGCAAGGGGAGTTGAGGCTGACACCAGACGAAGGGGCTTCAGCCTAGCAGTGCTTATGTCGCAGCCCCGAATGATCGAAGCTGCTCCTCTTTATACTCATTAACAGCGCCCCAGCTGATGAGGATTAATTGGCCCCAGCTGTCCCGTGACACTGACAGCTGGGAACCAGCTGAGGCACTGCCCAATGAGAGGCAGGGATAAAAGGAGCATGGGCTGAGCGCCGAGCCGGCGTCTCACCCCATGGTGACAGAAGGGGGTTATTACAGCTGTTTTAGGAATGTCCTCTGCTCGAACTGGGACTTGATGATAGCCGCGGACCAGGTCTATTCTTGAAAAAATGCGCGCACCCGCCAGATGTAGTGAAAAATCTTGAATGTGAGGAATTGGGTAGCGGTCATGCGCTGTCGCATTGTTTAATCTGCGGTAATCGCCGCACGGTCTCCAAGAACCGTCGGATTTCGGGACCATGTGAAGTGGTGACGCCCAGGGGCTTTTCGAGCGCCTGATAATGCCTAATTTTTCAAGGGTGGTAAACTTGTCCCGAGCTATGGCGAGCTTGGTCGTGTCTAAGCGCCAAGCTTTGGCGAATACGGGTGGGCCCGTTGTGGGAATAAAGTGTTCGACCCCGTGTTTAGCCACTGTGGCTGAGAATTTGGGAATTGTGAGTGCTGGAAATTGGGTGAGGAGTTGAACAAACTTACCTCCTGCTGTGGTGACGCTGGCTTGCACGGGTGGTGGAGAAACTCGAGCTGAGCAGGGGATAGAAGCAAAGGACAGTGCATTAACCAAGCATCTGTTCGCTAGATCAACTAATAACCCATGTGCACACAAAAAATCTGCGCCCAACAAGTTAAAACTCACCGCCGCTACAACAAATGTCCATCTGTAGTTGCGGCCGTGGATGTGGAGGGGCAGGCTCTTTTCACCAAAAGTGTCGATGATGGAGCCGTTGGCTGCCACCGCTCCATTGCCCCGGGTGCCCATGGCCCGATTTGCTTGGGAGGGCATGACAAAACTTAGTTGAGCTCCCGTGTCGATAAGGAACTGCTTGCCGGTGTGTCCGTCCGTCACATATAAAAGCTTGCTTTTTTCGCCGAGAACCGCCGCTGTTAACGGTTCTCGGCTTTGGCGTTTTCCCGAAATCGTGAATTTGCAGGGGGTACGCATTTGTAAGCCTTCTCGGCGAAGCGGTGGTGGTAATAACAAACATCGCTCCGTCTGTTACGTCTTGGCCGTGTCGCTGTCACTGCGGGCTGATTCTGCTCGGTGGTTTGTGGCTCCTCGTGGCTCCGGACATCAGCGTTGAGGTCTGCGGATGCTGCTGTGGGTGTCTGTTCTTTGCAGGCGTTGACGAGCCGTTGAGCTTCGTGAGCCAGCGTGCGGAAGTCCTGCTGGGTGCTGCATCGCATGTTGGCAAGCGTCCCTCTCATGTGTGGCGGCAGCGTACTGAGGAATATGAATTGGAAGAGGAAGTTGTCATTGTCCTCTTCTTTAAGTTGCAGCAAGTCCTCCATGAGGGCCTTGGGTCTGCATCCTCTGTGGCCGTAGACCGCCAGGATCCTCTCGGCTCTCTCCTCGGCTGAGGGGACGAAATTTGCCACGATGGTCGCTTTCAGTTCTTTATATTTGTCCTGGGCCGGCAGCCGCTGGATTATGCTGCGCGCACATCTCGAAGTGGCGGCGTCGAGTTTGGCGACGATGTGATAGAACTTTGTATTGTCAGACGTGATGCCCGCAAGTGCAAACTGGGCTTCAGCTTGCAGAAACCACGAGGCGGGGTCTTCCTGCCAGAAGTCCGGCAGGTTGACGGTGACGGCGTTTGTGTAGACTGTCACTGCTGTGTCCGCAGGGTGAGAGTGCCTTCCTTCGGCTCTCTCAGCAGTGCTGGTGCTCGGTTGAGCCCTCTCTATCACTTCTGCCGTGGGGGAACGTCGTCCATCTGTTCCCCTGTCTGCATGGGCGCCGGCGTCTGCCTGGGTCGCCACAGATGAGTCGATCGCGGGGGAACGTCTCTGGTCCATACTCGCGTCAGGGTCACCAGTGTAGAAGAGCTTGAAATAACGAGGCGATGTGATTTATAAACCAAAGTTTATTATCAGCTCCTCTAACAAGTCTCATCTCGGTGCAGCAGCAGAAGAAGTGAGCGAGTGAACACCTTCGGCTCTACGAACTTATACTCGCACATAACAAAAGACATGCATATCAAAAGCTGACATCCCTCACTATCTTAATCCCCTCTTTTGTCTTCGTACCCCTCCACCTGGCCCTGGGGGGTCAGGGCGACCTATCTGGTCTCCACCGCAGCGCCTCGGATGCTCTTTGATCTTCACTGGCGGTTGAGACCTTTTGTCCTGTTCTGAGGTGTGAAGTCGCTTTACATATGTAATCACCAAACATTCCCACATGCTTATACATATGTAGGTTATGGGATATATGATTAATATAGACCACAAAGACAACATGTAAAATCACATAAGGATTGCCATATCTGTCACGCCGCGCCATTCATCAGCGGCGCCACCTGCCCACGCACCTGCTACTCGTCAGCGGCGAAGGATAAAAGCCGCCTCGCCCTGAGCGTCGGCCTGAAGCCGTAGACTTCATTTCCCTTGCATGGACTTCTACCACATTCTCTTCAGCATCCTCTTTACCGGTAAGAAGATCACTTACCTCATCTCTCCAGTTTGCTCCCCTGTGCACAGGTGGATTCCTCGGCGGCGGACAATCCCGTCCCTCGTCTCTCCTCGCTGCTGCACCGAGCCCTGCAGGTGGCTGTCTCCCGGGCTTCCATCCTTGAAGCGCCAGTCATCTGCCCAAACAAGTAAGCTTCTCTCCCTCGCCTATTCTCCTCCCGTGTTGGTGTGTGCTCATCACCCTGTGTCCAATTTCTCCCATAGGGTTGCCGGCTGAACGGTCTCCTGCCTCTGGGTCCGAAGCAGACGCCACCACCAACACATTAACATTCCGCAGACACGCACCCAAACATCCCTGTTGTTAATAAACAGTTTGAACTACTCTGAGCCTGTGTGTGTGCGTCTCCTGAGCCGAACGTTATGTCAGTACGGCTTCAGCAGAGCGGCTCGGCGGACGGCGGGCTCGCACACCGGTTTACCATCCTCGAGGCTCGGGTGGATCAGATTGTTTATCAGCAACAGGTGGTTCTTAATCAATTATTAGAACTGACTAACCGATTGAACCGCTTGGACCCCCAACAGCCGTTCCTCCCGACTCGCCAGGGTGGCGCGGCTCCTGCTGTTCCAGCGGCCGTCCAGCCGGCTCCAGTGGCACCGGTTCGGCTCACGCCGATTCCGACCCCCGCCCGCTTTAGCGGTAAGCTCGGCGGAGCGCGGGGGTTTATTATGCAGTGTGAGTCCGTGTTCCACCGTGTGCCCGGAGATTTTCCCTCGGATCACAGCCGAATTGGTTACATAGGGAATCTTCTGGAGGGGCGTGCGTTAACCTGGACCTACGCCGTAATAGCGAGGCCCAGTTATGCCACCCTCACCTATGACCAATTCGTGAGGCGCTTTCTGGAGGTCTTTGACCACTCACAAACCGAAACGGTCCAGGTCGATCGGCTTCTCGCTCTCCAGCAGGGAAGCCGGTCGGCAGCGGACCACTCGGTCGACTTCCGGGTAGCGGCGGAGGAATTGGGCTGGGAGGAACGCTCCCTCTGTGGCCTGTTCCTCCGCAGCCTCAATAGTGATCTGAGGGATGAACTGGCTGGTCGGGATATCCCTGGGACGCTAGCGGAGCTGACATCCTTAGCGATAAGTTTGGATAACAGGCTGCGCGAGCGCTCCTCGGGGCGGAGGTCTTCTTCTTCTCGCCCTCGTGGAGCCTCGCCGCACCTGTTCCAAGCTCGCCCCCTGGCGGCGCCGCCAGCATCGCGCCCCGAGGAGTCGGAGCCGATGGTGACGGGCTGGACTAAACTTTCCCCTGTGGAGAAACAACGCCGCCGTGAGTTGGGCCTCTGCATGTATTGCGGAGGCGACCAACACACCGTGGAGCGTTGTCCACGGAAAGCCAGTCGGTGGGGTCCGCGAGTCACTGTTGGAAGCCTCGCGGATGTCAATCGGTTAGGATCACTTACTCAATTGAAGCTGCCCATCCGTTTCTGCCATAACCCTACTGGGCACCTCACCCACGCACTGGTGGATTCGGGCGCAGAAGGCAGCTTCATTTCACAAAGCCTGGCAACCCAATTGGGCATCCGCTGCCAGGCACTCAACACTCCCATCTCCCTGATCCACCTCTCCCGTGCCACCCTCGGGAGAGTGACACATCAAACTGTTCCCCTACCGGTCATCATCTCGGGAAACCACCGGGAGGAGATGACCTTTTACGTCCTTCCCAACTCTGTGTCGCCCATCATCCTGGGGTATCCCTGGCTCCGCCTTCACAATCCGGTCCTGGATTGGAAATCAGCTGGGATCTCGGCATGGAGTACGTTCTGTATGGGCACCTGCCTTCAGTCCGCTGCCTGCTCTCCGTCCGCTCCTCCCCCTGCGACGGACGCTGCACCCCCGGACCTGTCTCTGGTGCCCCCAGAATTTCACGACCTGGGTATGGTGTTCAGCAAAGCGAAAGCTATGTCTCTTCCCCCTCATCGGCCCTATGACTGCGCCATCAACCTCCGCCAGGGGGCTCCCTTACCTTCTGGCCGCCTTTACAGCCTGTCTGCGCCGGAGAAGGAGACGATGAACGCCTACCTGAAGGAATCATTAAGTGCTGGGATTATCCGCCCATCATCGTCACCCGTGGGGGCAGGGTTCTTCTTCGTGGGGAAAAAGGATGGGTCCCTCCGCCCTTGTATCGACTACCGGGCCCTCAATAATATCACGGAGAGGGACCGTTACACCCTGCCTCTCATGGACACTGCTTTCCACTCCCTCCAGGGGGCGACCTGGTTCACCAAGCTGGACCTACGCTGCGCTTACCACCTCGTCCGGATCCGGGAGGGAGATGAGTGGAAAACGGCCTTCCGTACCCCGAACGGCCACTTTGAATATCTGGTGATGCCGTTCGGGTTGACCAACGCTCCTGCAGTCTTCCAGCGCCTCATTAATGACGTCCTCCGGGACTTCATTGGCCTTTTCGTGTTCGTCTACCTGGACGATATCCTCATCTTCTCCAAGTCCAGGGATGAGCACCAGGTCCACGTGAGGCGGGTCCTCCAAAGGCTGCTGGAGAACCGTCTGTACGTTAAGGCAGAAAAGTGTGAATTTTACGCCAGGAGTACGTCCTTCCTGGGGTTCATCATCGCCCACGATAAGGTGCTCCCCGACCCAGAGAAGGTAAAGGCGGTGGTGGAATGGCCTACACCTGCATCCCGGAAGCAGGTGCAGCAATTTGTTGGCTTCGCCAATTTCTACCGCCGCTTTGTTCCCAACTTCAGTGCCATCGTTGGACCACTGACCCGCCTCACATCCCCGAAGGTCCCGTTCCGGTGGACCGAAGAGGTCGCTGCCGCCTTTGAGGCGCTGAAGGCGGAATTCTCCTCCTCCCGGGTCCTTCGCCAGGTCGACCCCGCGTTGCAGTGCATTGTAGAGGTAGACGCCTCGGACACGGGAGTGGGAGCAGTGCTGTCCCAGCGGTCACCGGATGATGGCGCCAAGCGACCGTGCGCCTTCTTCTCCCGGCGCTTGTCCCCGGCGGAGAGAAACTACGATGTGGGGGACAGAGAGCCCTTGGCCATCAAGCTCGCCCTGCAGGAGTGGCGCCACTGGTTAGAGGGGGCAAGCCTGCCGTTTGTGGTCCTCACGGACCACAAGAACCTGGAATACTTACGGTCTGCCAAGCGCCTGAACGCCCGCCAGGCGCGCTGGTCCCTGTTCTTCGCCAGGTTCCAATTTTCCATCACCTTCAGGCCTGGCTCTAAGAACGTCCTGCCTGACGCCCTCTCCAGGCAGTTCGCCCCCGTGGAGTCGGAGGAGGCGCCCCACTCCATCCTGCCCAGGTCGTGCGTCGTGGGAGCCATCTCGTGGGACATTGAGAGCAAGATCCGGAAGGCACAGGAGGTGGAACCTGACCCTGGCGGCGGACCGGAGGGGAGGCTGTTCGTGCCATCCGCGGTCCGAGGAGAGGTCATCCACTGGCTCCACACCTCCAAGCTCACCTGTCACCCTGGCACCTCCCGGATGATAGATCTCCTCCAACGGTCCTTTTGGTGGCCAGGCCTGCGGAGGGATGCAGCCCGCTACGCCCGGGCTTGCCCAATCTGTGCCACCTGCAAGTCGGGAAATGCCCCTCCAGTGGGTCTGCTCCAGCCCCTGCCCGTCCCTGGCAGGCCCTGGTCGCACATCGCTCTGGATTTCGTCACCGGACTCCCCATCTCCAACTCCTATGACACCATCCTGACCATCGTGGACCGCTTCTCCAAGGCCGTGCACTTCGTCCCCCTGCGAGGCCTCCCTACTGCCCTGGAGACGGCGGACCTCCTCGTCCAACACGTGGTCAGGCTGCATGGGATTCCGGTGGACGTGGTCTCGGACCGGGGCCCCCAGTTTTCATCTGAGGTTTGGAGGTCTTTCTGCAACGCCATCGGAGCCAAGGTGAGCCTCTCCTCTGGCCATCACCCCCAATCCAACGGGCAGTGTGAGAGGACCAACCAGGAGCTGGAGGCTGCGCTCCGCTGTGTGTCCAGATCCAAACCCGCGTCCTGGAGCAACCATCTTGCCTGGGTTGAATATGCCCACAACACCGCTCGCTCTTCTGCTACAGGGATGTCCCCCTTCAAAGCGTCCCTGGGTTACGACCCCCCGCTGTTTCCGGAGCAGGAGAGTGAAGTAACTGTCCCGTCAGTTAGGGCCCATCTCAGGCAGTTCCGCTCCACCTGGGCTGCCGCGCGCCATGCGCTATTGCGCACAGCGGAGCGCAACAGGACTGTGGCGGACCGGCGTAGGAGACCTGCCCCGGCGTACAGAGTTGGGCAGCTTGTTTACATTTCCACCCAGGACGTCACTCTAAAAGGCGAGAGGAGAAAGCTGGCACAGCGCTTCATGGGTCCCTACCCCATCACCCGGATCGTCAACCCGGTGGCTGTGCGCGTGGCTATTCCCCCCTCCCTCCGCATTCATCCTACTTTCCACGTGTCGAAGGTGAAACTGGCGGTTACTGACCCCCTTTGCCCTCCTCCTGCAGCGCAACCCGCGCCCCGGATGATTGGTGGCCATCCGGCCTGGTCCGCCTCCTCCATCCTGGACTCCCGGCGCCGGGGTCGTGGGTTGCAATACTTGGTGGACTGGGAGGGCTATGGGCCCGAGCATCGACAGTGGGTGCCCCCGTCGTTTGTGTTGGACCCATCGCTCATCGCGGACTTCCACCGAGCGCACCCGGATAGGCCATCGCCAGGAGGCGCTGCTAGAGGGGGGAGTACTGTCACGCCGCGCCATTCATCAGCGGCGCCACCTGCCCACGCACCTGCTACTCGTCAGCGGCGAAGGATAAAAGCCGCCTCGCCCTGAGCGTCGGCCTGAAGCCGTAGACTTCATTTCCCTTGCATGGACTTCTACCACATTCTCTTCAGCATCCTCTTTACCGGTAAGAAGATCACTTACCTCATCTCTCCAGTTTGCTCCCCTGTGCACAGGTGGATTCCTCGGCGGCGGACAATCCCGTCCCTCGTCTCTCCTCGCTGCTGCACCGAGCCCTGCAGGTGGCTGTCTCCCGGGCTTCCATCCTTGAAGCGCCAGTCATCTGCCCAAACAAGTAAGCTTCTCTCCCTCGCCTATTCTCCTCCTGTGTTGGTGTGTGCTCATCACCCTGTGTCCAATTTCTCCCATAGGGTTGCCGGCTGAACGGTCTCCTGCCTCTGGGTCCGAAGCAGACGCCACCACCAACACATTAACATTCCGCAGACACGCACCCAAACATCCCTGTTGTTAATAAACAGTTTGAACTACTCTGAGCCTGTGTGTGTGCGTCTCCTGAGCCGAACGTTATGTCAATATCCAGCCTGTGTTGTGTTGTAGCTTAGTTTTTTGTTTTTTTTTTCTTTTCTGTCACATTTTGTCTTAGATTTGTTTTTGAATAGTAATTGCTTAACTTAGCTTAGCTTAGTTTTTTTTTTTTCTCTGTCACATTTTGTCTTAGCTTTGTTTTTGAATTGTAATCGCTGTAGTCTGTTTTCTCTTTTTCTCTTTTGAATTCTTGGATGGAATATGGGTGGGCAATATAAGCTGCTGCTTCAGCCATCACCCATTTCGGATAACTTACGTTGAATTGTATAATCAGAGGAGTCATTGTCTAATTTGACCTTGTTGTTACATTATTCAGTTTCTTTTAACCTGTACTGTACTATCCGAAATTCATTCATTCATTCATTTGTTTTCAACAGTGGTGTCCTCTTTGGTCGTCTCCCATGAAGTCCACTTTGGCTCAAACAACAACGGATGTTGCGATCTGACATTGATGTACCTTGACCTTGGAGTTCACCATGAACGTGTTTAGAGGTTGTTCTGGGCTCTTTTGTTACCATTTGTATTATCCGTCTCTTCCATTTTTCATCAAGTTTCCTCCTGCGGCCACGTCCAGAGAGGTTGGCTACAGTCCCATGGATCTTAAATTTCTGAATAATATGTGCAACTGTAGTCACAGGAACATCAAGCTGCTTGGAGATGGTCTTATAGCCTTTACTTTTAACATGCTTGTCTATAATTTTCTTTCGAATCTCCTGAGACAACTCTCTCCTTTGCTTCCTCTGGTCCATGTTTGGTGTGCGACACACCATGTCAACAAACAGCACAGTGACTACTTGTCACCCTTTAAATAGGCCGACTGACTGATTACAAGTTTGTAGACACCTGTGATGTTAATTAGAGAACACATCTTGGTTGAACATGTCCCTATGGTCACATTATTTTCAATCTTTTCTAGGGGTACCATCATTTTTGTCCTGGCCTGTTTCATGAGTTTGTTTTTTAAAATGATTCTGTTGAACCACAATTCAAAAGCATTGTCTGAGTTTCATTGGTTATTTTTCGTAGAATTTTTATTTATTGTCACTTTTGTCAGATTCAAGTTATTTCTGTGACCATTGTGGGTTTTTCTTTCATTAACAGAGGGGTACCAACATTTTTGCCCACGTGTATATACAAGATGACATGTAAAATCACATAAGGTTTGTCATATCCAGTCTGTGTTGTGTTGTTGCTTAGTTTTTTGGGGGTTTTTTTTGTCACATTTTGTCTTAGCTTTGTTCCAAATTGTATTGGCTCTTTTTTAGTTTTTCTTTTGAATTCTTGGATTGAATATGGGTGGGCAACATAAGCTGCGGCTTCAGCCATCACCCATTTCAGATAACTTATGTTGAACTGTATAATCAGAGGAGTTATTGTTTAATCTGACCTTGTTGGATTTTTTTTTCTTTTTTCCCCTTTGTTATATTATTCTTTTTCTCTTTAATCTTTACTTTTAATTTATCCGAAATAAAGATTCATTCATTCAGATGCAGCAAAGCAGCCCCCGAACATAACAGAATCTCCTCCATGTTTCACAGTAGGGACAGTGTTCTTTTCTTGGTATTCTTCATTTTTGCATCTGTGAACATACAGCTGATGTGCCTTACCAAAAGTTCCAGTTTTGTCTCGTCTGTCCATAAGACATTCTCCCAGAAGCTTTGTGGCTTGTCCACATGCAGTTTGGCAAATTCCAGTCCGGCTTTTTTATGATTTGTTTTCAACAGTGGTGTCCTCCTTGGTCCTCTCCCATGAAGTCCACTTTGGCTCAAACAACGACGGATGGTGCGATCTTACACTGATGTACATTGACCTTGGAGTTCACCATGAATGTGTTTAGAAGTTGTTCTGGGCTCTTTTGTTACCATTCGTATTAGCCGTCTCCTCCTGCGGCCACATCCAGGGAGGTTGGCTACAGTCCCGTGGATCTTAAATTTCTGAATAATATGTGCAAATGTAGTCACAGGAACATCAAGCTGCTTGGAGATGGTCTTATAGCCTTTACCTTTAACATGCTTATCTATAATTATCTTTCTAATCTCCTGAGACAACTCTCTCCTTTGCTTCCTCTGGTCCATGTTTAGTGTGGTACACACCATGTCACCAAACAGCACAGTGACTACTTGTCACCCTTTAAATAGGCCGACTGACTGATTACAAGTTTGTAGACACCTGTGATGTTAATTAGAGAACACATCTTGGTTGAACATGTCCCTATGGTCACATTATTTTCAATCTTTTCTAGGGGTACCATCATTTTTGTCCATTCCGGTTTCATTCCGGTTTCTGACTCATCTCATTAATCTCTCCATTAGGTCTAGTACATTTCCATCTGGTTGGAAAAAAGCTGTCGTCATACCAGTTCATAAATCAGGCAGTAAAGACGATATATGCAATTACCGCCCAATCTCTATTTTACCAGTCCTGTCTAAGGTTCTTGAAAAAGTTGTAGCTACACAGCTGATAGACTATTTACATTTATCTTGCCCAGGTCGTGCGTCGTGGGGGCCGTCTCCTGGGACATCGAGAGCAAGATCTGGAAGGCGCAGGAATTGGAACCGGACCCTGGCGGCGGACCGGACGGGAGGCTTTTTGTGCCATCTGCTGTCCGGGGGGAGGTTATCCACTGGCTTCATACATCCAAGCTCACCTGCCATCCTGGGTCCTCCCGGATGATCGACCTCCTCCAACGCTTCTTCTGGTGGCCGGGTCTGCGGAGGGACGCCGCCCGCTACGCCCGGGCCTGCCCAGTCTGTGCCACCAGCAAGTCAGGTAACGCTCCCCCTGCAGGCCTGCTCCAGCCCCTGCCCATTCCTGGTAGGCCCTGGTCGCACATCGCCCTAGACTTCGTCACTGGTCTCCCTGTCTCCAACACCTTCGACACAGTCCTGACCATCGTTGACCGTTTCTCCAAGGCTGCTCACTTCGTGCCATTGGGGGGGCTCCCATCTGCCTTGGAGATGGCGGACCTCCTCATCCAGCATGTGGTCAGGCTGCACGGGATTCCGGTAGACGTGGTCTCGGACCGAGGCCCCCAGTTTGCCTCGGACGTCTGGAGGTCCTTCTGCAACGCCCTGGGAGCCAAGGTAAGCCTCTCCTCCGGCCATCACCCCCAATCCAACGGGCAGTGTGAGCGGACCAATCAGGAGCTGGAGGCTGCGCTCCGCTGCGTTACTGCATCCAAGTCTGCGTCCTGGAACACACACCTCGCCTGGGTGGAGTACGCCCATAACACCGCTTGCTCCTCTGCCACCGGGATGTCCCCATTCAAGGCATCCCTGGGCTACGATCCTCCTCTGTTCCCTACGCAGGAGAGCAAGTTGACTGTCCCCTCAGTCCGGGCGCACCTCAGGCGGTGCCGCTCCATCTGGTCTTCGGCGCACAGCGCACTTTTACGCACGGCAGAGCGCAACAAGTCCATGGCGGACCGGCACAGGAGACCTGCCCCTGCCTACCAGGTAGGCCAACGAGTCTACGTGTCCACTCAGGACGTCTGTTTAAAGGGTGAGAGAAGAAAGCTGGCCCAACGGTTCATCGGTCCATTTCCCATCACCAAGATCATCAACCCAGTGGCTGTGCGTGTGGCTATCCCCCCCTCCCTCCGCATCCATCCCACCTTCCACATCTCCAAGGTGAAACCGGTGGTCTCCGATCCCCTCTGCCCTCCACCTGCGGCGCAGCCCACGCCCCGGATGATAGATGGCCATCTGGCCTGGACAGTCTCTACCATCCTGGACTCCCGGCGCCGGGGTCGCGGGTTGCAGTACTTGGTGGATTGGGAGGGCTATGGACCTGAATGAGACAATGGGTGCGCTCCTCGTTTGTGTTGGATCCGTCCCTCATAAGATAAGATAAGATAAGATAAGCCTTTATTAGTCCCACAACGGGGAAATTCCAGGATTGCAACAGCACAGGGATAGCAACACTCAGAGCAACAATCAGAAGGCAAGAAAAAAAAAAAACAAAAAAAAAAAACAAGCAAGCAAGAGCAGCTAATATACATATGTACATATTACTATAAAATATATATATATACACACACACACACACAGACACACAGTGCAGAGCATTGTAACTGGATGGAATAAATATATGAATATATGAACACACAGTGCAGCGCATTGTAGCTAGATGGAATAAATATGTAAATATATAAACACCCACAGTACGGAGCATTGCAGCTAGGTGGAATAAATATGCAAGTATATAAACACACACAGTGCGGAGCAATGTAGCTAGATGGAATAACTCATCGCTGAGTTCCACCGAGCGCACCTGGAGAAACCATTGCCAGGAGGCGCTGCTAGAGGGGGGAGTACTGTCACGACTCGCCGCTCATCAGCGGGGCCAGCTGTGCGCACACCTGCGCCTCGTCAGCGGCGAGGGATTTAAGCCGCCTCACCCTGGGCTTCGGCCTGAATCCGTCTGTTCTCACCGGCTACTCTTGCTGCAAGGAACCCCCTTCATCAAGCAAGATAAGACGTAAGCATCTCTTACCTTTTCCTCCCAGCATTCTCCCCTGTGCACAGGTGGATTTCCCGGTGGCGGACTACCTCTCCTCGCCGCCATCTCCTCACTGCTGCTTCAGGCGCTCCAGGTCGCTATCTCCCGGGCTACGCCCTTGCTTAACGCCAGCCACCTGCCCAGACCAAGTAAGCCAGCAATTATTATTACCTCCTGTATTGGTGTGGTGCCCGTTACCCTTCTCCCTCTGCTTCTCCCACAGGGTTGTCCAGCTGAACGGCTTCCTGCCCCCGTGCCTGACGCAGACATCCACCACCAATACATCCACATATCACAGACACACAGCCATACACACACTTGTTATTGAATAAACTGTTGAACCTATTCTGAGCCTGCGTGTTTGTCTCCTGAGCCGTGCATTATGTCAAACACAAAAGCGGGTTTGAGTCTGTTAATGCAGACTAATTCCCTCCTGTCTCCCAAATCGAGCAAAAAATGCTTTTCCCCGGTTTCTAACACTCTGAACGGTCCATCATAAGGTGGTCTTAAACCTAACCTCTGTGCGTCGTGTCTAACAAAGACGAATTCTGCATTCTTTAAGGCTTTAGGCACAAAAACGCGTGGAAAACTGTGATGAACTGGACCGGGGAGGGTGTTTGATCCCGCGGCGCTCTGCAGCAGCTGAGTGGGGGGGCGATCTGGTGCGGGCTTCTCAGGAAGGAATTCTCCCGGTAACCGGAGAGGTTGGGCGAAGACTAGCTTTGCCGGAGAGGCTTGCAAATCTTCCTTAGGTGCTGAACGCAACCCTAATAAAACCCATGGAAGCTTATCAACCCAATTTGTGTCCGTGAGAGCCGCTCTGAGGGCTGCTTTCAATGACCGGTGAAAGCGTTCGCACAAACCGTTGGCCTGGGGGTTATACGCAGTTGTGCGATGAATTTTCACCCACAGGCTGAGTGCCATGGATGACCAGAGCTCGGAAACAAATTGGGGTCCTCTGTCAGACATTATGTCTGACGGGACTCCAAAGCGCGTGACCCAAGCCGTTAAAAAAGCACGCGCAACGTCTGCTGCTGTGGCTGACGCCAGGGGAATCGCCTCTGGCCAGCGTGTAGTGCGGTCCACCATAGTTAGAAGGTGTGTGAACCCCTGTGACAGCGGGAGGGGTCCCACCAAGTCGACATGCACGTGGTCGAAGCGTTTGGCTGAGATGTGAAGAGGTTCTAGAGGGGCCCGCGTGTGCTTGTGTACCTTTGCTCTTTGACACGCTGCGCAGGCTGCGGCCCATTCTTTGACCTGTTTACGCAGCCCCAGCTAAACAAATTTCTCTCCCACCATTTTGATCGACGCGCGAACGCCCGGATGTGCCAACGAATGTATTAAGTCAAAAACGCGGCGACACCACGCAGCTGGACCACGGGGCGGGGGCGCCCTGTGGAGATATTGCAGATTAGAGGGAGCATACCTCTTTGATGCACCCTGTGCTCCAGCCTTAGTCCTGTTGGCCCAGACTGGAGTGTGCGCACGTCCACATCATTAACCTGCTCGGCGGCCATGGCTGCATAATCTAACCCAACGCAGACCGGGGCTGCGAGTGCTTCTGCGCCGCAAGCCTGGCCCGTGTCTACAGCCGCCGAGTCTGCCCCCTGGGGGCCTGGCAGTGCAACTGCGCGCGACAGACAATCTGCCACTACATTGTATTTGCCTGCCACGTGTTGAATGTCGGTGGTAAACTCCGAAATCGCGGCCAGCTGTCTCTGTTGTCGGCCCGACCAAGGCTCTGAAATTTTAGCCATTGCAAATGTTAATGGTTTGTGGTCTACAAACGCGGTGAAACGGCGCCCTTCCAACCAGAACTGGAAGTGGCGGATGGCCAAATGCAGGGCTAAAAGCTCCCTATCAAACACGCTGTATTTACGCTCGTTATCGCGCAATGTTTTGCTGAAAAATGCAAGTGGTTGCCAGCTCCCTGCTACCAGTTGCTCGACAACCGCCCCCACTGCCACATCGGAAGCGTCCGTGGTTAGCTCCATGCGAGCTGCTGGCACCGGGTGTGCCAATAACGCAGCGTTCGCGAGGGCCGATTTGACCTGTGAGAAAGCGCGCTCCCGGTCCGGGGACCACTCGACCTTAGTTGCAGGTTTTTGCTTCTTTAGTGCCGCGTACAATGGGTGCATGAGCTGTGCCGCGTTGGGGAGGAAGCGGTTATAAAAATTGACCATCCCCAAAATTTCTTGCAGTGCCTTAACTGTCTGCGGTTGGGGGAAACCCGTTATCGTGCGCACTTTAACAGGCAGCGGGACCGCGCCTTCTGGAGACACGCGGTGCCCCAAAAAACTGATTTGCGCTACCCCGAATTGGCATTTCGCTGGGTTAATTATCAGCCCGTGTTCTGTCAGCCTCTGAAAAACGGCTGTGAGGTGGCGTTCATGTTCGACTTCGGATGCACTGGCTACCAAAATATCATCCAAATAGGCGAACACGAAAGGGAGGCCGCGCAATACTGCATCCATCATGCGTTGGAACGTCTGTAAGGCGCCTATGAGGTTGAAAGGCATGCGCAAAAACTCGAAAAGCCCGAATGGGGTTATAACTGCCGTTTTGGGTATGTCTTGCGCGCGGACTGGGACTTGGTGATAACCGCACACCAAATCTATTTTGGAAAAGATGCGCGCCCCCGCCAAATGTGCCGAAAAATCCTGGATGTGCGGTATCGGGTAGCGGTCGTGTGCTGAAGCATTATTTAATCTGCGGAAATCACCGCAAGGGCGCCACGAGCCGTCCATGTGCAGGGGTGACGACCAAGAGCTGTTCGAGCGTCTAACAATGCCCAGTTTTTCCAAGTTGGCGAATTCCTCGCGCGCGATGGCCAGTTTAGCTGGGTCCAAGCGCCGAGCTTTTGCAAAAACAGGGGGGCCAGAGGTAGTTATGAAATGCTCGACCCCGTGTTTGGCAACTGACGCTGAAAATGTTGGGACCGTAAGTGCTGGAAACTGATTGAGTTGTGCATGAAACTTACCACCCGCAGCTGTGACATTGGGATGTGCAGAAGGCAGGGCCACCCGAGCTGTGCAGGAGATAGAGTAGAAAGACAGTGCATTTACAATACGTCTATTAGTAAGATCAACTAATAAACTGTTTGAGCATAAAAAGTCAGCACCTAGCATGTTGTTGCTAACTGCGGCTACGACGAAGGTCCACTCGAAGGTGCGGCCATGGAGGGATAGGAGGAGCGTCTTCTCCCCATAGGTTTTGATCATGGAGCCGTTCGCCGCTAACACCAGGGGTCCGCTGGCAGGCGTCAGCATGTCTGCGTAGGCAGGCTTGACAAAACTTAGCTGGGAGCTTGTGTCCACCAGGAATTCTTTCCCTGAATTTGCGTCTGTCACAAAAAGCAGCTTGTTCTTCATGCCGAGAGTCGCAGCTGCTACCGGCTCTCGGTCTTGGCGTTTCCCTGGCGCTGGTATCGGCACGGTGGGGCGCATCTGCGCGCTCTCTCGGCGAAGCGTCGATGGTAGAAACAGAGGGTGTTGTCAGCTCCGCTTCTCCTGGCCTCTGCCGCTGCTGACGTCAGTGGATCCGGTGCTGCAGCCTCTGGTCTCCCCTCATCTCGTGGGGGTGCGTTCAGCTCTGCTGCTGCCGTCGTGGCTGCGTGCCATCTATGGGCGTCGACGAGCCGCTGCGCCTCCTGGCCCAGCTCGTGGTAGTCACGGTTGTTGAGTAGCTGTGAGCTGGCCAGGGTGACTCTCACTGCTGGCGGTAGCATTCTGAGAAAGAGGCGGGCGAAGATAAAGCTGTCGTCATCTTCACCTCTCAGGCTCATCATCTTCGCCATCAGATCTGCCGGCCTGTCTGCTTCCCCTTCTGTCAGCGCCAGGAGCTTCTCTGTTCGCTCTCCCAGCGAGGGAGTGAAGGCTCGAATGAGGGCGGCTTTCAGTGCGCCATACTTGTCGTCTTGGGGCGGGTGGTTGGTCAGGCTCTCCACCCGCTGTACTATAAGGCTGTCCAGCTTCGCAACGACATGGTAGAACCTCGTTGCGTCCGCTGAGATTCCCCGAAGGTGGAACTGCACCTCCACAGTGGTAAACCAGGAGCGCGGATTATGTTGCCAGAAATCGGGCAGCTGTAGTGTGGTAACTGCGTTAACCCGGTTGGCCCCTGAAGAGTCCGGTGCGGAAAGATCGTCGCCACCGGCCATGGTTTGTCGTAGGTCACCAGTGTAGAGGATGACTTTCACAAACGAGACTGAGTTTATTTCTCAGGAAAGGTTTATTGTGAGGCTACATCCTCTATCAAGCAAAGTATCTCAGCAAAGAGGCAGAACAATCATTCTTCACAGCTCTTATACTCTCCAGAGACACAAAACCCCCAACATCAAATATCACATCCCCAACCCACAGTCCTTCAGTAAACATATAGCCTCCGAGGCTCCTTGGCGTCTCCATTGTCTCTCAACTCTTCAGCCTCGGGGGCTCCTGCTGGGACATTCTCTCTGACTTCCCGTCTCTCAAGAAACCACTTCACACCTCCCGAGGTCTCTGCCGGGTCAGGTCCTCTTGGCCGTTTAGACGTGAAGCCTCCAGAGTATGCACCGTCATGCCTACTAAGTATATGTGAGGGAAAATGCATACCATACATGCATACCATATATGCGCCCTAAATGTGCGCCATACCTGCAACGTTTTAAAGTTAATATACACGATCATGACATCAGTTTAGTTACAGAATTCAAATACCTTGGCATTGTACTAGATCCACAACTCAAATTTAATCTTCATATTAAGAAAATTTCAAAAACAGTAAAAAAAATCTGAACTGCTTTAAATTAATTAGATATTACATACCTTACGAAGCAGCTGCACTGTATATGCATTCTATGGTTTTTTTCTCATATATCCTACTGTTTGACAGTCTGGGCTCAAGCAGCCCCTTCCACAATAAGACATATAGGTTCATTATATAATCAAACCCTAAAAATCTTGGACAAAAAGCCCATTAGGTGGCATCACTGTAATATTTTAAAAAAATACAACCTATTGAGTTTTGAGAGTTTCACTGACCTCTGTTTTCTGAAATTAACTTTCAAATGTTTCCATAAATCAGCACCCAAGCCACTTGCTGGCTTCATCCAAAGACAGGACAGCAGCAGAGCCACCAGGAGTTCTGTTAACAATAACTGTAAAATATTCCACCGCAGAATCACATTTGGACAAACAGCTTTCTCTATAAAGGGCAGTCACATCTGGAACACAATGCCAAATGAAATTAAAACAATAACGGACTTTAACTTTCACTAAAAAGGTTAAAAACTGTCTGAAAAATAAACAAGAATGCACCCATGTATGAAATGATTGTCTGCAGGGTGAGAGTGAATGAAGGGAAGGAATGAATGTGTTTGTTTATAGTGAGTGACAAAGGGAGGGAGGCCTGAAATAGGCAAATGTGAGTCAGGTTGTTATATTTGTGTATTTATAATATTTATAATATTTATAATATTTATAATATTTATAATTGTGTATTTATAATGTATTTATAATCTTTTTTGCATTGATGTATGTGGTTATTGTGTATTCTGTTTTCTTTTTTTATCTTTTCATTTCCTTTCCTTTTTTTTTTTTTTTTTACTTGATTCTCTTTTCTAAAGCCCATCCAGGGACAAGAGTTGCAAATTAGCTAATAGCTATACACTCTTTGTACAACACATCAGATTGATTGTCATTGATTAATTGTCTATGTTTATTGCACTGTCCCTGTCAAATAAACAAATCTATCTATGATTTTTTTTAAATAATTCTGTTGAACCACAATTCAAAAGCATTGCCTGATTTTCATTGCTTAATTTTCATAGAATTTTTATTTGCTACCATTTTTGTCAGGTTCAAGTTATTTCTGTGACCATTGTGGGTTTTTCTTTTATTAATAGAGGGTACCAACAATTTTGTCCACGTGTGTATGTCAGCTTGCTTACGTTAACACTCGGCGCCAACCTGTCCTGGAACAGGGATGAGAATCCTCCTCGGATCCGTGGAATTCCTCGGATTTGATCATGTCTAGGGTCATTCTCGTGAATCGTCTAAATTCGAGGAGAAAATTATGGGGGGTGGTGGTGGAGGTCTGTTATGAGCGGCGAGTCGTATTTTCAATCGGCTGCTAAAATCCACCGCGCAGAACGCGCTACCCAGCGAGATCAGTAATGTAATGTAACAAGGCCACTGATTGGCTGATACTTATTGAAGCAACCAATCGGCGATTTTGTTATTCCTTTGTCATATCCAGCAGGCTGAGCGAAATGCAAATGGCGGACAGTTCAATCAACTGAGTTTTCCCGATTTCGTGAAAATGGTGAACCTAAAACTCACGAAAGACAACAAAGCAAGAATTTTAGAAATCGACAAAGGGATAAGGAACAAGTTTTGTTGGAAATGGCACGAAAAAACTGTGTCAATGACTGTAAAGAACGGTAAAAATACCGAAGTTGTGGTTGAAAAAATGGCGGACTTCATAGTGAAATGCGAAGTACCAGGGAAAGCCCAGTGTGTTTATTGTAACGATTTCTTGAGTTATGGATCTCGTGGTTGTGTTGCCTTAGTTGAACACTGTTCAAAACAGAAACATCTCAAAATTGTGGCTACAAGAGATCGAACTACTCGCTCGTGCTGCATTCAAAACCATCGATGGACACAGTCAAATTGAGAATCAAAGTTTATCACAGTCGGCCCCGATTACAGCAATTAGTGATCGGAAGACACATTCCGAGGTAAGATTTTTTTCTCGTTTTTAGTAATGTACTTGAGAATTTTTGCGTAATGAATTTGTTATGAAATAGCATGTGTAAGTTCTGACGTCATGCCTGTTTTGAAACACTAATTGCATTTGAATGCTGATTATCGATTGTTAATAGATAAATGTTTGTTTTGTTTTTTTTTTTATTACTTATTTTGTACCCCTAGGTAGATTTGTTTTGCAGGCTGGTGACAAGCCACCGGCTGCCGGTCGCTGCGTGCATAAGCGCCCCTTATCCCTAACCTGCATGTTTTTGGCATGTGGGAGGAAACCGGAGAAATCCCAGAGTAAACCCATGCAACACGGGGAGAACATGCAAACTCCACACAGATCACTGTTGGCCAAGGGCAGGGATCGAACCCACGATCTCACGATCCCCGCGATCCCCCGGCCGAGGGTAAACTGTGCTGCCATAGTGCTAACCCCTGCGCCACCGTGCAGCCCTGCGCCAAGGAGGTTATGTTTTCATTGGCGTTGGTTTGTCTGTCTGTCTGTCTGTTTGTTTGCTAGCAAGATAACTCAAAAAGTTATGGACGGATTTTCATGAAATTTTCAGAGATTGTCAGAAATGGGGTATCCTACAGATGATTAGATTTTGGTGGTGATCCAGATCACTGTCCACAAGAAAACCGCCATTACGCAAAATGTGATTTTCGTGAATAACTACTGAACCACTAATCCTATCATTGTGAATTCAATTACTAGTCATATGTTTCCATGGTCAAGGAATCTGAAAACGTACACACAAACACTGTATGGGGGGAACTGTGGCGCTTGGCGGAGGTCTGCGCTCTCCGAGTGCTTTTCTAGTTACATATTTTCTCACAATTTGAAATGCAGTCTAAGAATTTTGAATATAATTTATCATTTTTTGTTTCACTAGGAGGAGTTACATAATGCATGTGTAAGTTTTTTTGTCATGGGTGGTGATGGGTTGCCTTTCCTAAGATATCTTTGCTTTTATTAGTAAACATAATTTCTTCATGGTCATTGCATAAAAATATTAAACATCTTTTAGGTTTTACTTACTTTCTTAGATTATCTTTCAAATATTAAAATATACTAATATGCAACTTTTTTATATTCCTAGTAACACTAACAAATGCACACATTAATAAATCAAAATGTTTGCAGAATGTCAGTATATTTTAATAAATGGGTGATGGACACATTACAAATATTTGAGACCCATTGTAGTGCATCCTTTTCTATTTTAGCAATACAAGTACAAAACACCGCCCACACTTGAAGCCAGGGCAAGAAGAGACACAGCAGTGACAGAGCGGTGGCTAAACGTTTATTGATAAAAATTCCATATTTTGACTGAGCGACTCCATACTCAGTGATGCACACCCTCAGTTAAAGTACTAAATTCCATTCAAGTGAATGTATTAATTTATTCTGATTGCTGAGGCCACAGTAAAAACAAATGATTTTTAAATGTAACCCAGCCCTTGTAAAATCTACTTTACTGAAGCACAGCTACATGAAAATTGTGGTTAAATACAACAATGAAACACTTTTTTGTCACATTCCACCACTGGCTTTTAGCAACAAGTGTATTTCCCAAATATGTTTTAAACTTTAATTCACCACCACCCATTTCTGTCTTTTGTCTAGGCAAGAGGGAAACGATCCACCCCAAACCGGACCGTGCGTCACTATTGACAGAGATGCAGGCTGAAGATCTGCTGAACTGGGACCAGCTTGAGCGACACATCCAGCTGCTTCTCAGTGAGGCAGTGTGGCCGGCGTGTGTGACCCATTCTGTTGTTTTTTTTTGTTTTGTTTTGTTTTTTTACAGTTTGAATTTTGCACATTCCTGAATAATCTGGAATTTGCTGCTGATTGTAATAAACGATTTAGTCATTTATGTGTTTGCATCATGATTTTCTGTTTTGTCTGTTAACCCCTTGCACTCCGGTCAATTTCCCTAAAAACGCCAAAAAATAATGTGCCCAAATTAAATCCAAAGCTGTTCTTCAACCCTTTGCAGCATCTTCATGGGGTTGGTCTCATTTAACTAACTAACTAACTAACCTGCACTTATATAGCGCTTTTCTAGTCACAAAGACCACTCAAAGCGCTTTCATTAATACTAACCCTCTATTCTAAGGGCCTATAGGAAACAGATATCTAGGGACAATTTAGAACAGCCAATTAACCTAACATGCATGTTTTTGGCATGTGGGAGGAAACCGGAGAAATCCCGGAGTAAACCCACGCAACACGGGGAGAACATGCAAACTCCACACAGATCACTGTTGGTCGGGGGCTGGGATCGAACCCACGATCCCACGATCCCCACAATCCCCCGGCCAAGGGTAAACTGTGCTGCCGCAGTGCTAACCACTGCGCCACGGTGCAGCCCACGGTGCAGCCCAATTTAAAAGAAAACACTTTGAATTTTTTGGCAAAACAGTCATAATCTCTCTAAGTGCTCTGGCCACTGAGTTACAGTCATCTAAACATAGTGAACTTGAAGAAAATAAATTTGGCCTGGGTGTTTTTTTGGATACAAATGCTTGCAAATAACACACAGCTTCATATCCGGGGTGGAAAATGCAACAGAAATGTAGAACCAAGTGTTATCCAGCTGAGGTCCAAATTTTGTAACAACACAACAAAAAATGAATATATTACACAGCTTTGTTCTCAGGTAGTTCCCAGGCATTTTGGAACTGTGCCAAATTGTGCCAAATGGCACAGTTTGGAAAAACGTCTGTAACTTTTGAATGATTCAATATAGAAGCTTCATTTTGGGCTCTAATGAAAGGTCACACTCAGGGCTGTGTCTGTGTGTTAGTGTGTGTGTGGGGGGGGTTCTCTCCCCCCCTCGCTACAGAGGATGGACATCAGCCATCGCTACATGACGGATTAGCCTCATATGGCGATGTGGGACAGCAGCTCAGTCACCGCAGCTGCCCCCCCCCCCGCTACAGAAGAACAGCGGGGGAGGGCGGCGTTCACGGTCTGGACGCGGCAAATGAACCGTGTACCGCGGCGCACGAACTTCAGACTTCGTGCGCCGCACAGTTGTAATTTACCCATCGGTCAAAAGTCATTTTGGATTACAATTTTCAGGGATAGAGAATAATTTAGCTTATAACACCTTACCTCTTCACAGCAGTGTCCTGGCGAACTTCTCTTCCTCACTGTCAGACGAACGCGACGCTGGTCCGCTCGTGGTTCTGGTCTCGCGACCCGATCAAAACATAATTCCATTATTGCGGTTTTGTGCTTCCATGATTGCGGTTTTTGGCGAACGATTTTTCAAAACAAATAACAGTAGTAATTAAAAAAAAGACTGGCGAACACGTGTGTGTCACTCAGCCTTCATTGTCAGCCTCCGTCGGTCTATAATGACCATGGAAGAAATCATAACGTCTACTCTGCTGGAACAAAAACAAAATAAGCACCGCCTGTGGCCGAACATGCCGATGCACGAATGGCAGTCGCTGTCACACAGGTTGCATTTGTGGATGGTCTCCGTGCTGCTGGGTCTGTGGGGTTCTTCCTGCGAGTCCTTTTTTGATCTGCTGCAGCAGTCTCTTTTCACCCAGCCTTAAAAAAAACAGCTTGCGAACTTCTGTGCTTCAATTGGCTCACTGCATTCACAGCCTTGGTAGGCGGGTCCTTCTTGCTAGGTTTCATTGGTTCTTCAAGGTTTCAGAAACCCAATTCAAGGCTCTTATTAGTCGAATGAGAGGTCAATCAGATGAACTAATCTGTTTGCGGCTGTGTCTGCAGCTTTTATTTTCAGTGCGCTCTTGGACGCCATCACCACCTACATCACCATCTACATCATCAGCATCTCCATCATGCGTCCGAGAGCGCACGAGGGCGCGCTCTAAGACGCAGAGACTTGCCCGTCCGCTTTACAATGGAGTGCAAGTGGTTAAGACACTGGTGGGAAAAGAGTGAACAGTACAAACCATTTATCAGTGACTTTTAAAATAATGGCTCATTTTAAGAAAAAATAACCAAAACAATTATTTTATTAACTGAAGACTGTATTGTTGGATGTGCCAGTGCAGAAGACACTGCACACTTCAGTGACAGTACCGGTATATGGAGGAATTCTGGGTCATATTAGCATCGGCTCTTCATCATAATGGGTTTGGGCGGGGGTGTCCAATCATGTGCCATGGAGGGCCAAGACCCTGCAGGCTTTACCTCCAAACAGTGTCTTCAACAGCAGATTCCACTGAATTTCTTCCACTGACTGCTGATCAGTGAAAACACCTGCTGAAGAGACTGGGTAGAAGAGAGAACTTGCAGGGTCTTGGCCCTCCATGACACATGATTGGACACCCCACGGTTAGGGTTTAACATTTTAACACAAACTGCTTTATGGTTCATAATTCTGTTGACAGACTTATACCAAACCAAAAGTGATTCTCAAACTGCTGGATTGTTCTTAGACTGCTTTTCCAATCTTTTAGTATTTAATTTATGTCACTTGGTGGGAACCTTCACACATAAAAGTGACCATCCATCCATCTATCTTCTTCCGCTTAATCCTTTTTGGGTCGTGGGGGTGGGGGGGCTGGAGCCTATCCCAGCATCTTTGGGCGAGAGGCAGGATTCACCCTGGACAGATCGCCAGTCCATGGCAGGGCCAACACAGAGAGACAGACAACCATTCACTCTCACAGTCATACCTAAGGATAATTTAGAATCCCCAGTTTGATGCCAACTTACCTAACTTGCATGTTTTTGGCATGTGGGAGGAAACCGGAGAAATCCCGGAGTAAACCCATGCAGGTACGGGGAGAACATGCAAACTCCACACAGATCATTGTTGGTCGGGGGCTGGGATCAAACCCAGAATCCCCCAGCCAAGGGTGAGTTGCTGTGCTGCCGCAGTGCTAACCACTCCGCACACAAAAAAGACACATCTGCCAAAATTTCAAAGGTTCATTGTCAGTGCAATTCTTAGTGCAATACTACATGAATGCATGTATAGTACACTGTTGATGCAGAGAATATTTATTTCTACAGTACATGTATCTAGTAAATCAAGTATTTCTCCATGTAACCTTGTGACTGCATTATTTTAATTGCTTTTAATTGTAGATCAAGTTTGTTTTGGCCTAAAATGCATCATAATTGTCAAATAAATCTTATTATACCTAATTCAGTTCTGTTCACCTGTTGAATATATATTTAGTGGCTAATATAACGCAGCGATCAAGTTGTGTCAGCTGATCACTTTTTGCCACACCACAGACTCAGTGCTGCTGGAGCAGGAACATGACATGATGTCTCAACAGTCTCTCCATGATTTTCACGCAGAGCAGAACAATTTGTTGTACAGGAAATAAACGTTTCTACAGACATTCTTAAGCTCTATAACCACTGATCGTTGGTGAAGCTGTGCTGACATCAGTGACAGGCTGATGACATCAGTGACAGGCTGATGACATCAGTGAGAAGCTGTGCTGAGCCAGACCGACCGTTTGAAGAGGTAATTTCCCAACAACAGAGCCATCTGAAACACACACACACAGCATACATATTTTAGTACCTAACTTGCAGACATTACAGTGTAGCACAACATACTTACAGCAAACTAGCATTAGCAACCATTAGCTTACTGTCATATATGACCTAGTTTGTATCCTCATGTCTTCGGCTCTCCGTGAAGCTGCAGAACTATTCCAGAGTGTTTCGTTTCGCTGCCTGTACCCTTATCTGGCGGTCCTTTTTGGTATTTACGGCGAAAAAAGCCACAGACCGAGGAGTCGCCTTGTAGAGCAGCCATGTTATGTTTGCTTGGGTCGCGCGCTTCACGTCACGAGAGTGTGGCGCCGCCTTGCTGTTCAAGAAATCCCACCCACCCCAGGCGTGTCAGCAGTAATGTCGAAACGCAATTGAGTCGTTGTGAAACGAGTTGTGTTCTCAAATCGAGGCTAAGCGGGGCTAATGGAAAAGCGCCTCAAGTGTGGCCCGTACGGAGACCTAATCAGCCGGAATGATTTGAAGCATCTGCGTCGCTGAGCACGAGACATGTTCTGTCTCGCCTGTGTGGACACAGCTGTCTTCACAGGTAAGAACTTGGTAAGGAGGGCTAAATAGTAATTGAATCTTCATATTATCCTGCAGCTTGAAAGTGTGGTACTTAAAGGGCCTATATCATGCAAAATCGACTTTTTTGAGCTTTTAAGCATGTTATAATGCTAATTCCTCACCAAAAATACCCCCAAAGTGGTATTTTGCTCCATTCACGCATCTCTGAGTATTCCTCCTCAACCCTGCTCTCTAAGCTGCTGCTCCGCCCTGTCCCTGATAATGACTGGGTCCCCACGTTCATACGTATGAATGTGGGTGAGCCGCCCACTCCAGGAAGTGCCTGTGCTGCCAGCACTGCCCCCCAGGCTAACACACACACACACTTTCTCCGTGCAGCTAACGGAGCGGTGATCGGCAAAACTCTTTCACTTTAGCATTGACGCTGTGAAGAAGTAGTTCCTCTCGCACCTAATCTGCTCAGTGACAACAACTGTTTGCTTTTTTACGTAAGACAATGTCTTCTAAGTGGCGTAAATGTGTCTTTGGCTGTGAGAGATTTAGGAGTTTGTTCAGCCTTCCTAAAGAAGAGCCTACTCGTCAGAAATGGTTGGAGTTTATTTTCGGGAGCATGTGTCTCTAGATGTTGTTTTCGTGGACGGAATCCAGTGACACGCTGCAGCAGCTGGCTCAGGGGTTACGTCATGAAATGGGCAGCAGCCACAAGAAGGAGAGGCGGAGCCTCAGAGATCAAGGCGTCTTACTTCCGGGTTGGAAAAGTAGCTCGCGAAAATAACTCATATTTCATAAGAAATTCATTCTCCAGTGTACCAAAGGTAATATACTATCACATACAGTGTGGAGGAAAAGGGTCACCAGTGTGGAGGATCAAATGAGTGCAGGTGGACACGACGAACTGAAGTTTAAAAGGGTGCTTTATTCCTCCTCCATCACGAGGCTCACCCAGCGCTGTGGCAGCGTGCTGTGAGTGAGCCCTGCGTCTCTAGAGTGTCAGAATGCAAGTGATCAAAGAGAGGATGAGGCATATACAGTCAGCTCTTTTATACTGAGATACAGACAGTGCATGCATGGCATATTAGCATAACAGTCAAGCAGGAATGCATGGACATTTACATGAGAGTCACACATATCAATAGCTGGATTACTGGCGCCGGAATTCCTCTCTGCTCCAGGGCTGTAGGACAAAAGAGGATGCAAGGCACATCTACATATTGATATCAGTCCATACATCTCATTGTTCTGTTAATTGCTCAAGCTGAGTGCTCTGCCTGTCCAGTAGAGTGTGGTGGGTCACCCACACCGCTCCCTCCCAGAGAGCTCAGCAGGGGAACGAGGCGGCGATCGGCCGACTTTGGAAGCAAGGTGCTGAAAAAAAATGCGGGGGGCGGGGGTGAGGGTGAGGGTGTGTGTGAGTGTGTCTTAAATTATGTTCTTTTACTTGTATGGATGCCGAGAGAAACGCAATTTCATCTTGCCTGCACTACAGTTGTATGTACAGCAATATGACAATAAAGGTTGATTTGATTTGGTTTGATTTGACATGCATATAGTTTACTCTGAAAAGCTTAAAATAGCATGATATAGGCCCTTTAATGTGCACCGCATCATTAGGCACGAGAAGTCATCAATCATGACTCTTTGTTTGCTTGCGGCAAGTCCCAGAAAAAAGCTCCATGAATGCCTGGTGTCATTGGAAAGCTTAGAAATCATACTTTCTAAAAATATCTATGTTTTTGCGGAAGACATAACGCCTGACCGATCGAACGCGAGTTTTCAACCTAGCCAAAATCGTCTTTTTCTTGGTCAGTTTTTGTGCACTTTGTCCAAATTAAATATCATTTTGAAGGTCTTTCAATACAGAATATGGAAATAAAGTTACATTGTGGTGAACACTCAGTGGACCTGTTGGACCGGTTCTGTGACTCGCATTTTAGGCCAGAACAAAGGCAGGAATCTTAGCCTTGTTATGCAAGGCTGGAGACTGTGGGGGGTCGATTAAAGGAGGCATGGGAGACAGTGGAAGTGATATCATGGAGGGAAATGCATTGTGACTGTCTTTATTATGCAAGGTGGTGAAATGCATTGTGACTCTTTATTATGCAAGGTGGTCTGTGTGACATGTGATCTATGAGGTGTGAAGTCCCTGATATTTAAGGACGAGAGTTTACTGTTTCACTCTCTTTTTCTGCTTTGAAATGATGGAGATGTGAATAAAGCTGACTCTGAGAAAGAACTCGGCCTCGTCATTTTCACATCTTCCTCACTGGTGACAGGAGACGTATCATGAAGGAAGAAAATTCCCCCGGGCCAGCCGCGTCAGGATCCCCCAGCCAAACGAATGCCGCTACAGTCCAGCTACCGGACTTCTGGCAGAACAATCCGCGCTCCTGGTTCAACGCGGTTGAGGCGCAGTTCAACCTCCGGGGGATATCGGTAGATGCCACGAAATTCTACCACGTAGTCGCAAAGCTGGACAAAGCTGGACAACAACACCGTGGGCTGCACGGTGGCGCAGTGATTTAGCACTGCGGCAGCACAGTTTACCCTCGGCCGGGGGATCGCGGGGATCATGAGATTGTGGGTTCGATCCCTGACCAACAGTGAGCTGTGTGGAGTTTGCATGTTCTCCCCGTGTTGCGTGGGTTTACTCCGGGATTTCTCCGGTTTCCTCCCGCATACCAAAAACATGTAGGTTTAGGGCGCTCGCGCACGCAGCGGCCGGCAGCCGGTGGCTTGTCACCAGACTGCAAACCAAATCTACCTACGGGTACAAATAAGTAACAAAAAAAAAAAAAAAAAAAAAACCACGGCCCAGCATGTGGAGAGCCTGATCGACCAGCCACCGGAGAACAACAAATACGGCACGTTGAAGGCTGCACTCATCCAGCAATTCACCCCCTCGGTGGAGGAGCGAGCAGAGAGGATCCTGGCGCTGACAGAGGGGGAAAACGACATGCCCGCGAGCCTGATGGAGAAGTTGTTGAGGTTGAAAGACTCTGACTATGATCACTTCATTTTCACCCACCTCTTCCTCAGGACTCTACCGCCAGCAGCGAGAGCGGTTCTGGCCAGTTCACCATTGTTGGCCCTACGGGACTACCGCGCGCTGGGATGAGAGGTGCAGCGGATTGTCAACGCCACCAAGCGGCGCGCAGCGACGGCCGCTGCAGCGGAACTCGGCGCAACGACCGGAGACGACAGGAGGCCAGAGGCAGCGGTGCCAGACTCACCGATGACGGCGGCGGCAAGGGCCAGGGAGCGTGGACAGGACGTCTTTTGTTTCTACCATTGCCGCTTCGCAGAGAGGGCACTCAAGTGTATACTGCCGTGCCAGTTCGGGCGTTCGGGAAATGCCAAGACCGGGGGTCGGTAGCAGCCGCGGCCCTCGGGGAAGAGAACAAGCTGCTCTACTTGTCGGACGCACGCTCCGGGAGGCAGTTCCTCGTCGACACAGGCTCCCAGTTGAGTTTCATCACACCTTCCTACGCGGACAGACTAGCTGGTTCCGGAGGTCCCCGGGTGACAGCGGCGAACGGGTCGGAGATTAAGACCTTTGGTGAGAAGACTCTGCTTCTGTCTCTACACGGCCTTGCATATGAGTGGACTTTTGTTGTAGCAACAGTAAATTTCAATATGCTGGGGGCTGATTTTTTGTGCTCACATGGGTTGTTGGTTGATCTCGCTAACAGGCGCCTGGTTAATGCACTTTCTTTTGATTCTATCCCCTGTACAGAGCAAGTGGCCCCGCCTACAGCACAATCCAACGTCACAACAGCAGGCAGTAAGTTCCACACACTGCTCACTCAGTTCCCAGCACTCACGGTCCCCACATTTTCGGCAACAGTCGCTAAGCACGGGGTGGAGCATTTTATTACCACTACCGGACCGCCCGTTTTTGCAAAAGCTCGGCGCTTGGACGCAGTTAAACTAGCCATAGCGCGCGAGGAGTTCGTCAACCTGGAGAGGTTGGGCATTATCCGACGTTCAAACAGTCTGTGGGCTTCCCCCCTACATATGGTCCCGAAAGCTCACGAATCATGGCGCCTTTGCGGGGATTTCCGCAGGTTAAACAACGCTACAGCGCACGACCGCTACCCAATCCCACATATCCAAGATTTTTTGGTTCATTTGGCAGGGCCGCGCATTTTTTCTAAAATAAACTTGGTCCGCGGTTACCACCAAGTCCCAGTGCGCGCTGAGGACATACCCAAAACAGCAGTAATAACTCCGTTTGGTTTATTCGAGTTTTTACGCATGCCATTCGGACTTAAAGGGGCTGCTCAGATGTTCCAACGCATGATGGACGCGGTGCTTCGCGATCTCCCTTTCGTGTTCGTCTACCTGGACGATATTTTATTAGCCAGCGCGTCTGAAGACGAACACGAAAAACACCTGGCCACAGTTTTCCGAAGGTTGGGAGATCACGGGTTAATTATCAACCCAGCGAAGTGTCAGTTCGGGGTGGCACAGATCGATTTTTTAGGACACCGCGTCTCCCCTGAAGGAGCAGTTCCGCTGCCTGACAAAGTGCGCGCTGTGGCAGATTTTCCCCGGCCGCAGACAGTCAGGGCATTGCAGGAGTTTTTGGAAATGGTGAATTTTTATAACCGTTTTCTCCCCCATGCGGCGCAACTCATGCAGCCGCTTTATGCCGCGCTCAAAAAAAAGAAACCCGCGGATAAGATCGAGTGGTCCCCGGAGCAGGACCAAGCTTTCTCGGAGGTGAAAGCAGCCTTGGCAAAGGCTGCATTGTTGGCACACCCAGACCCAACGGCCCGCATAGCACTCACCACTGACGGGTCAGAGGTGGCCATAGGGGCGGTCGTGGAGCAACATGTAGCCGGGGTTTGGCAGCCCCTCGCCTTTTTCAGCAGGACCTTGCATGATAGCGAACGTAAACACAGCACGTTCGACAGGGAGCTGCTCGCTCTCCATTTGGCCATCCGCCACTTTCAATTCTGGCTGGAAGGACGCGCTTTCACTGCGCTCGTTGACCACTAACCGCTAACATTCGTGACGGCCAAGGTCTCTGAACTGTGGTCAGGCCGGCAGAAGAGACAGCTGGCCGCGATATCAGAGTTTACCACTGATATTCAGCATGTGGCAGGCAAACTCCATGTAGTGGCAGATTGCCTCTCGTGCGCCGTCGCGGCCCCAGTCAGCGTAGGTTTAGATTATGCAGTCATGGCCGCGGAGCAGGTTAATGATGTGGACGTGTGTGCGCTCCAGTCTGGACCAACAGGGTTAAGGCTGGAGAGCAGGGTGCTGCAAGGCGGTATGCCCCCCCCCCCCAATCTGCGATGTCTCCACTGGACGGCCGCATCCAGTAGTACCGGCCGCATGGCGCCGCCGCGTTTTCGACTCAGTTCATTCTTTGGCGCACCCTGGAGTGCGCGCGTTGGTCAAAATGGTGGGAGAGAAATTTGTGTGGCCGAGCCTCCGCAAACAGGTCAAAGAGTGGGCAGCAGCCTGCACGGCGTGTCAACGAGCGAAAATACACAGGCACACGAGGGCTCCTTTGGAACAGTTTCACATTCCGGCCAAGAGGTTCGATCACGTTCATGTGGACCTCGTTGGACCCCTCCCGCTATCACAGGGGTGCACACATCTTCTGACTATGGTGGACCGCACCACGCGCTGGCCTGAAGTGGTCCCGCTGGCATCAACCACGGCCGAGGAAGTGGCGCGCGCGTTTTTAACAGCTTGGGTGGCGCGCTTCGGCGTTCCGTCGGACATTACGTCCGACAGAGGCCCTCAATTTGTTTCCGAGCTTTGGTCGACAATGGCCCGCAGCCTGGGTGTCACAATCCATCGCACAACCGCGTACAATCCGCAGACTAACGGGTTATGCGAACGTTTTCATAAGTCATTGAAAGCGGCTCTCAGAGCGTCACTGACAGATACAAATTGGGTTGACAAGTTACCATGGGTGTTATTGGGGTTGCGTTTTGCACCTAAAGAGGACTTAGAAGCCTCCCCAGCAGAGCTCGTGTTTGCGCAGCCACTCCGGCTGCCTGGGAGTTTCTCCCAGATAACCCTGCGCCAGACGCCTCCCCGTCTCAGCTGTTGTGGAGTAACATAGAATCAAGCACGCTGCCCGGCCCCGCACACCACAGTTTTCCACGCGTTGTTGTGCCTAAAACTTTGAAGAATGCAGAGTTTGTTTTTGTTAGACACGATGCGCATCGAACCCGCTGCGACCACCTTATGACGGGCCATTCAGAGTGCTAGAAACAGGGGACAAGCAGTTTTTGCTAGATTTGGGGGGTAGGAAAGAAAAAATTGGCATAGACAGACTTAAACCTGCTTTTGTGGTGGCAGATGAGGAAGTGCTGTTGGCAAAGTCCCCGCGGCGAGGTAGACCACCATGAAGGGTTTCACACAGTGATGTTTCCCAAAGTAATGTTTCCTCAGAACACCCGCAGAGACTGACAAAGGGTTTCCGCCCCCAGACGGCAAACCCCCAGCGTTGACAGCGCCGCAGAGACGGTGAACCCCAGCTACAGCAGATTCGGCAGGAGGCTGAAGCCTATCCAGCATGTGGACTGATGTGTATTGATGCTATCACGGCATGCATGTGATTATTTTCTTGTTGTTCTGTTTTTCTAAAATGCTGGGGGGGGGGGGCGCTTGTGTGGTGAACACTCAATGGACCTGTTGGACCGGTTCTGTGACTCGCATTTTAGGCCAGAACAAAGGCAGGAATCTTAGCCTTGTTATGCAAGGCTGGAGACTGTGGGGGTCGATTAAAGGAGGCATGGGAGACAGTGGAAGTGATATCATGGAGGGAAATGCATTGTGACTGTCTTTATTATGCAAGGTGGTGAAATGCATTGTGACTCTTTATTATGCAAGGTGGTCTGTGTGACATGTGCTCTATGAGGTGTGAAGTCCCTGATATTTAAGGACGAGAGTTTACTGTTTCACTCTCTTTTTCTGCTTTGAAATGATGGAGATGTGAATAAAGCTGACTCTGAGAAAGAACTCGGCCTCGTCATTTTCACATCTTCCACAACATCAGTTTTGAATCAGTCTTATATAATTTTCGGCTTTAATGAAATAGAATTCCCTCAGCAGCTTCCTGCCAGCATGGCTATATTTTGCGTCCAAAATTGGGTAAAAGCAAATGCACAACTGATGTAGTTTACGGAGCTTTATTAAAATCATAGTTATTTACATAAAGAGGCTTACGTCACTTGCCTGCTTTCCAGGTGGCTCCCGCGATGAAAGAGGCAGAGCCTCTTCCGCCCACTTCCTTTGTACCTCGAGTGGCGTCACCACCAGAAACCGGTAGTTAGCCACCCCGGTCTAGCCCATGTCCAACTCGGCCGTCATCTTAGTCATACAGCCAATTTACATACACAACATTTCTCCCCCCCCCCTTCAAAAACACCATGTGCACAGATAGCCCACCCAAACTTGCTTCCCGACTCACACTCTAAATCAAAACAATCACAGAAACAAATAAACTTCCTATCCATGCATACAACTAAGGCTGGGGGCCAGGTAGACTACCAGCACCCCCCACACAGCTGGGCAGATTATTCTGCTGCCAATCATTCAAACAAAGCCGTGTCTCTCAATTAAAATAATCCCAGAACAGCTCCACGTAGAAGATATACAAAATTACAAAACACACTACGACTACTGGCTCCTCCTCCCAACATTCACCCCCATAACGGGTACATCATACTACATTTTAAACGTTGGGTATGTAAATCTGCACAAATAGACGTCTTAAATGGAGTAAACACACCCCACCACCCCAAACTTAGGCATAAAACTAACACATTAGTAAAATCCAATTTCAACATATCCATTCAACTACAGTCATCGAGCCAATAAAATCCCACATCTACAATTAAGGCCCCTTAATATTAAAATTTAACTTCTAGGTGTCATAAAACACCCCATTTCTCACATTTCACACTTGAACGTTTTCTCTGTTTTTTCTTTTTTAATTAAATCGGGGTACCACACCAGCAGTAAAACGAACACATCAGGATGAGAGCAAAAGCACATCTATATAACAAACAGAAAATAAAGGCAAAACAGCGCTCTCAGTCCGTTGACGGGTCCTTCTCCAACCGCTTCCCTCTCTTGACCTTGGGACTCCCACTGCGTCACTTCTTCTTCTTCTTCTTCTTCTTCTTCTTCTTCTTCTTCTTCTTCTTCTTCTTCTTCTTCTTCTTCTTCTTCTTCTTCTTCGTCTTCCTCTTCCTCTTCTTCTTCTTCTACAAACTAGATCATATATGACAGTAAGCTCATGGTTGCTAATGCTAGTTTGCTTTAAGTACGTCGTACTACACTGTATTGTCTGCAAGTTATCGCTGTTAGGTACTAAAATATGTATGCTGTGTGTGTGTTTTAGATCGCTCTGTTGTGGGAAAATTACCACTTCAAACGGTCGGTCTGGGCATTCAGCACAGCCTGTCACTGATGTCACCCCAGCTTCACAAACGATCAGTGGTTATAGAGCTTAAGCGTGTCTGTAGAAACGTTTAGCTTCCTGTGCAACAAATTGCTCTGATCTGCGTGAAAATCCTGAACAGACTGTTAAGTAAACAGTACTGAGTTAGGTATAATCAGATATATTTGACAATTATGACGCATTTTAGGCCAAAACAAACTTGATCTATGATTAAAATCAATTAAGATAATGCAGTCACAACGTTACATGGAAAATACTCGATTTACTAGGTACATGTACTGTAGAAATATTCTCTGCATCAACAATGTACTATACATGCATCCATGTAGTATTGCACTGGCAATTGCACTGACAATAAACCTCATCTGCAAAAGTTTTTGCAGATGTCTCTTTTTTTATATGCGAAGGTTACCACCAAGTGGTACCAAGGTTGTCATAGCCAGGAGCGGCACTGGGGTTAAGCTCCCAGTGCTCATAAAATGTGCTCATAAAATGCTCCTTATGGCGTGCGTCTCGAAAAGCCTCTGACAACTAAGTCCAATTCCTAGCCTGCCCGTGTGGTTTAGTCTCTAAGCCCGGCGGAACTGCTTTTACTAATAGGAGAAGGGGCGAGGGCCGATCTCTGGCGCCTTAAAACCAGATGCTTTGGGTAGATGGTGGCTTGTCAACCTGGGAAGGTAGCCCATCTAGGGGAAGGTAAACCCTGATTTCAAACCTCCGCTGCCTTGCGGCACACCCGGTCACGGGAAAGGCTTCGGGAGTCAACCCTGAGGAAATATCCGGAGTCGGAGCCCCTAAGGCAGTTCTCTGTTGTGCTCAACATCGTTCTGGCAGCTCCTGCGACGGTGCTGGTGCTAAACTGTAGCAGCCCTGCTGTTCTTTGGATTCATCAGTGACGTGGAGACGGGGGTCATGCTGCATGGGCAACATCTTGTCTTCCATATCTTCCTGCCCAGGCTTGAATACTACCAACGCCCAACGCTGGAAGGTAGAACACCGGATCACTGGAGAGGACACTCCAGCTTCGCCTTTGGCATAGACAAAACACGGGGAATGACAGTTACCGGTTATAAGCCACCGCTCAATTGGCGTAGAGCGCGGCGCCAGGGGTTGTTCCCGACGGTTGGGCAGCCCCCAGCCAATAAGGTGTTGTCCCGCCACAGCTTGCTTTCCTCATTGGGTGCATGGGGATGAGGAGAAGTCCGAACGGCAGGCTGAGAACCTTCGCACCAGGCAAGACAATAAAACAAAAGAGACCAACTCTAAAACTGGGAACTTGGAACGTCCGCACAATGATGACAGGACTCGCTGCTAACCTCAAGGACCTCAACGACACCAGGAAGACTGCCATCATCAATAATGAGCTGAAGAGACTGGGAGTGGATATCGCCACTCTCCAGGAAACACGGTTGGCTGACGCAGGCACACTGAGAGAGAAGGACTACACGTTCTACTGGCAGGGAAAGGGCAGTGACGAACACAGGGAACACGGAGTGGGCTTCGCAGTGAAGAACACCTTGCTGAAGATGGTGGAACCGGGCAGCAATGGCTCTGCACGACTCCTCACCCTCTGCCTCAACACCACTCAAAGCCCAGTCACCCTCGTCAGTGTGTATGCCCCAACACTGACAGCCACACCAGAGGCAAAAGACGAGTTCTACGAGAATCTCGCAACAACTGTCAGGATCATCCCCAACTCTGAAGAACTCATTCTCCTTGGAGACTTCAATGCCAGAGTGGGTGCTGACCACGACTCCTGGCCCTCCTGTCTTGGACCTTTTGGCGTGGGCAGAATGAACGACAACGGACAGCGGCTGCTCGAGTTCTGCACATATCATGATCTGTGCATCACAAACTCATTCTTCAAGACCAAGCCCCAACACAAGGTTTCCTGGCGACATCCGCGCTCAAAGCATTGGCACCAGCTGGACTTGATCCTGACCAGGCGCACCTCACTGAACAACGTGCTAATCACCCGTTCGTTCCAGAGTGCAGATTGCAACACAGACCATTCATTGGTGTGTTGCAAGGTCAAGATGCAGCTGTAGAAATTCCATCGTGCTAGACAGCCTGGAAAGGCACGGATTGACACCAGCAAGATGGCCGAACCAGAACTTGTTGAGCAGTTTGCCTCCACTTTTGAGAAGGAACTTGGTGTACCACAAGAAGGAGAATCTGCAAAGCAGCAGTGGGAAGAGCTGCGAAACACCATCCACCGCACAGCCTTGGCTACCTTTGGGAGGAAGACCTCAAAGTCACAGGTCTGGTTTGATGTCAAGTCGACCGAGATGACCCCCGTCATTGAAACCAAGTGCTCAGCACTTGCTGAATACAAGAAGTACCCAAACGAGAAGAATCTCCAGATTCTCAGGGCTGCGAGAAGCAAAGTTCAGCAGACTGCTTGGCGCTGTGCCAACAAGTACTGGACTCAGCTCAGCCAAGACATTCAAACCGCTGCCATAACAGGGAACATCCGCGGTATGTACGATGGCATCAAGAAAGCACTTGGTCCGGCTCAGAGCAAGACGGCCCCCCTCAAATCCTCCACTGGTGAGATGATCACAGAAAAGAACAAGCAAATGGAGAGATGGGTGGAACACTACTCCGACCTCTACTCCAGACAGAACACTGTGACACCGTCAGCCCTTGATGCCATCGACTGCCTTCCATCCATGGACAAACTTGACGCCGAGCCAACCATTGACGAACTCAGCAAGGCCATTGATAGCTTGGCCGCTGGCAAGGCACCCGGCAACGACGGCATATCCCCCGACCTGATCAAGCACTGCAAGATCGCCCTACTGCTGCCATTGCATGACGTCCTCTGTCAGTGCTGGAAGGAAGGTGCCATACCACAGGACATGAGGGACGCCAAGATCATCACCCTCTACAAAAACAAAGGGGAGAGAAGTGACTACGACAACTACAGGGGCATCTCCCTCCTCAGCGTTGTTGGCAAAGTCTACGCACGAGTTGTTCTCGTTCGTCTACAGAAGCTTGCCGAACGTGTCTACCCTGAGTCTGTGTGGCTTCCGCGCTGAGCGATCGACGGTAGACATGATATTCTCCATCCGCCAACTCCAGGAGAAATGCAGAGAACAGAACATGCCCCTGTATGTCGCCTTCATCGACCTCAACAAAGCGTTCGATCTGGTCAGCAGAGAGGGCCTTTTCAAGATCCTGCCAAAGAAGGATGCCCACCAAAGTTGCAAAGCCTCATCGAATCGTTTCACACCAACATGCAGGGGATAGTGCAGCACGACGGCAACGTCTCAGAGCCATTCAACATACGCAGCGGAGTGAAACAGGGCTGTGTACTTGCGCCAACCCTCTTTGGGATTTTCTTTGCTATGCTCCTGAGGCATGCCTTCAGCACAGCAACAGAGGGAATCTACCTGCACACAAGATCTGACGGCAGGCTTTTCAACCTCGCCCGCCTGAAAGCCAGAACCAAAGTACGCGAGGCTCTAATCAGAGACATGCTGTTCGCAGACGACGCTGCAGTCGCAACCCACACACAGCAGGAGCTTCAGACCCTGATGGACCACTTCTCCCAGGCATGCAAGGACTTCGGGCTTACCATCAGCCTGAAGAAGACTAACGTCTTGGCGCAAGGCACGGAAGCACCACCAACCATCACCATCGACGACTACGAGCTGGAGGTCGTGAATCAATTCACGTACCTGCGGTCCACAATCAGCAACAACCTCTCCCTTGATACAGAGATTGACAAGAGGATTAGAAAAGCAGCCTTCGTGCTGGCTCCCTTCCTGTTCACTCTTTATACTGCGGACTTCTCACACAACACAACACATTGCCATCTACAGAAGTTCTCTGATGACTTTGCGATCGTTGGTCTCATCTCCAGCGGAGATGAAGCTGAGTACAGAGGGCTTATCCAGGACTTTGTGGACTGGTGCCATCGGAACTGCCTCCAGATCAACGCGAGGAAAACTAAGGAGCTGGTGGTGGACTGCCGCAGGCATGGGCAGCCCCTCACAGCACCAGTAAATATACAGGGAACAGACATCGAGATGGTGACATCCTACAAGTACCTGGGTATTCATCTGAACAATAAACTAGACTGGTCACACAATACTGACGCACTCTACAAGAAGGGACAGCGCAGGCTGTTCCTGCTGAGGAGACTCAGGTCTTTTGGTGTACAAGGGGCGCTGCTGAAGTCATTCTATGACACGGTGGTGGCATCAGCCGTCACTTTTGGAGTGGTCTGCTGGGGCAGTGGCATCACTGCAGCCGATAGGAAGAGACTGAACAAACTGATTAAGAAAGCTAGCTCTGTCCTGGGGCAACGCCTTGATCCGATGGAGGAGATAGGAGAGAGAAGGACGGTGGCTAAACTGTCATCTCTGCTGGAGACCGAGTTCCACCCTATGCAGGACATACTGGATGCACTGAGGAGCTCATTTAGCAGCAGACTACATCATCCCAGGTGCACAACCGAGAGGTTTCGTAGGTCCTTCCTACCAACAGCTGTCAGACTGTACAACCTAAGCAGGGCTGCTCGCAGAGATAGCAAAAAGACGTAACAAACTAATAGTTTTTTTTGAATGCAAAAGATGCAATAGACTTACACAATGGTCCTCTCCGGCATACAACTAGGAACATACCGGTCGCTATGGAGGGTGAGAATATGTATGGGCACATAATCATACCATGTAGGATAACTAAATAGACGGTTATGCTGTTTCATCCCACCTAGCAACAATGCTCTGCACTGTGTGTGTTTATATATTTACATATTTATTCCATCTAGCTACAATGCTCTGCACTGGGTGTGTTTATATTTATATATCTATATATTTATTCCATCTAGCTACAATGCTCAGCACTGGGTGTGTTTATATTTATATATCTATATATTTATTCCATCTAGCTACATTGCTCCGCACTGTGTGTGTTTATATACTTGCATATTTATTCCACCTAGCTGCAATGCTCCGTACTGTGGGTGTTTATATATTTACATATTTATTCCATCTAGCTACAATGCTCTGCACTGTGTGTCTGTGTGTGTGTGTGTGTATATATATATTTTATAGTAATATGTACATATGTATATTAGCTGCTCTTGCTTGCTTGTTTTTTTTTTGTTTTTTTTTTGTTTTTTTTTCTTGCCTTCTGATTGTTGCTCTGAGTGTTGCTATCCCTGTGCTGTTGCAATCCTGGAATTTCCCCGTTGTGGGACTAATAAAGGCTTATCTTCACACTCGCTCGCCTCACCACACGAGTGTGGGAGAATCCCATACTCTCTGTCAAGACGAAGATGGCAGTGTACAATGCCTGCATCATCAGCACACTGCTCTATGGGAGTGAGACGTGGACAACATACACCCGGCAGGAAAAGAGACTGAACTCCTTCCACTTGCACTGCATTCGCCACATCCTGGACATATCCTGGCAGGACAAAGTGCCCAACACAGAAGTTCTGTCCCGCGCCGGCCTTCCCTCCATGTTCACTCTACTCAGGCAGCGCAGGCTCCGCTGGCTAGGCCACGTTCACCGTATGGAGGATGGCAGAATCCCCAAAGACGTCCTCTAGGCAGAACTGGCGACTGGCAGGAGAGACGTTGGCCGCCCACAGCTGCGCTTTAGAGACGTCTGCAAGAGAGACATGAAGACCCTGGAGATCAACACAGAGCACTGGGAGGACCTTGCAACGGACCACTCCAAATGGAGAGGCACCCTGACCAGACAGCTCAAGGCGGGTGAAAAGAGACTGACTGCTGCAGCAGATGAAAAAAGGACCCGCAGGAAGAACCGCCACAGACCCAGCAGCACGGAGACCACCCACAAGTGCGACCTGTGTGACAGGGACTGCCATTGGCACATCGGCTTGTTCAGCCACAGGCGGTGCTGTTCCAGCAGAGTAGACGTTTAGGATTCTCTTCCATGGTCATCATAGACCGACGGAGGCCGACGACGACCACCAAGTGGCATAAATTAAATACTGAAAGATTAGAAAAGCTGTCTAAGAACAATCCAGCAGTCTGAGAAATCACTTTTGGTTTGGTGTAAGTCTGTCAACAGAATTATGAACCATAAAGCAGTTTGTGTTAAAATGATAAATCCCATTAAACCGTAACCCAGGGGTCTCCAATCATGTGTCATGGAGGGCCAAGACCCTGCAGGTTCTCTCTTCTACCCAGTCTCTTCAGCAGGTGCTGTCATTTATCAGCAGTCAGTGGAATCTGCTGTTGAAGAAACTGTTTGGCGGTAAAGCCTGCAGGGTCTTGGCCCTCCATGGCACATGATTGAACACCCCCGCCCAAACCCATTGTGATAAAGGACAGATGCTAATATGGCCCACAATTCTTCCATATACTGGTACTGTCACTTAGGTGTGCGAGGTCTTCTGCGGTGGCATATCCAACAATACAGTCTTCAGTTAATAAAATAATTGTTTTGGTTAATTTTTCTTAAGAATGAGCCATTATTTTCAAAGTCACTGATTAATGTTTTTTTTTGTTTTTTTTTGTTACTTATTTGTACCCGTAGGTAGACTTGGTTTGCAGTCTGGTGACAAGCCACCGGCTGCTGGTCGCTGCGTGCGCGAGCGCCCTAAACCTATATGTTTTTTTGGTGTGCGGGAGGAAACCGGAGAAATCACGGAGTAAACCCGCGCAACACGGGGAGAACATGCAAACTCCACACAGCTCACTGTTGGTCGGGGGCTGGGATCGAACCCACGATCTCATGATCCCCGCGATCCCCCGGCCGAGGGTAAAACTGTGCTGCCACAGTGCTAAATCACTGCGCCACCGTTTGTACTGTTGACTCTTTTCCCACCAATGTCTTAACAGACAAAATAGAAAATTATGATGCAAACACATAAGTCACTAAATCGTTTATTACAATCAGCAGCAGATTCCAGATTATTCAGAATGTGCAAAATTCAAACTGTAAAAAAAAAAAAATAAAAAACTTAGAATGGGTCACACATGCCAGCCACACTGCCTCACTGAGAAACAGCTGGGATGTGCCGCTCAAGCTGGTCCCAGTTCAGCAGATCTTAGGCCTGCATCTCTGTAAACAGTGAGGCAAGGTCCAGTTTGGGTGGATCGTTTCCCTCTTGCCTAGACAAAAGACAGAAATGGGTGGTGGTTAATTAAAGCAAGTTTAAAACATATTTGGGAAATACACTTGTTGCTAAAAGGCAGTGGTGGAATGTGAATGAATGAATGAATCTTTATTTTGGATAGATTAAAAGTAAAGATTAAAAGAAAATAGAATAATAAAATAAAGAGGAAAAAAATCTAACAAGGTCAAATTAAACAATAACTTCTCTGATTATACAGTTCAACATAGGTTATCTGAAATGGGTGATGGCTGAAGCCGCAGCTTATATTGCCCACCCATATTCCATCCAAGAATTCAAAAGAAAAACAAAACAGGCGGGATTACAATTCCAATGTGACAATAAAGTACTTCATTGTTGTATTTAACCACAATTTTAATGTAGCTGCGCTTCAGTAGAGTAGATTTTACAAGGGCTGGGTTACATTTAAAATCATCTGTTTTTGCTGTGGCCTCAGCATTCAGAATGAATTAATATATTCCCTTGAATGGAATATACTACTTTCACTGATGGTGTGCATCACCGAGTATGGAGTCATTCAGTCAAAATATGGAATTTTTAATGAATAAAAGTTTAGCCACCGCTTTGTCACCGCTGTGTCTCTTCTTGCCCTGGCTTCAAGTGTGGGCGGTGTTTTGTAATTTTATTGCTAAAATATAAAAGGAAGCACGACAATGGGTCTCAAATATTTGTAATGTGTCCTGTTACTGCATGAGTTTATTGATGAAGACTATAAACTACACACATAAACTAAATTATATTGATGACTGAACAACTGCCATTCCCCAAATTGCAAAGTGGGTTCAAAATAATAGCGGTGTGTTGAAAAATGTGAGTAAACGTCAAAATTCGTCAAATAAATTGTATTTTATGAACACAAATGCATTGGGGACACTGCACATTCTATTTCAAAGCAAGAAAACTGGAAAAAGTAATTGAATTTGATAATATTTCACAGAAAGTCAAGAAATATAATGTTCAAAAAAATAGCAGTGTTGACATCTGTCTTTAGTGTGTTTGGGGTCATTGTCTTGTTGAAACACCCATTTCAAAGGCATTTCCTCTTCAGCATATGGCAACATGACTTCTTCCAGTATTCTGATGTACTCAAACTGATCCATGATCCCTGGTATGTGATAAATAGGACCAACACCATAGTACGAGAAAAATCCCCTTATCATGATGCTTGCACCACCATGCTTCACCATCTTCACTGTGTACTGTGGCTTGAATTCAGTGTTTGCAGGACATGTGACAAACTGTCTGTGGCCCTTAGACCCAAAAAGAACAATCTTACTCTCATTAGTCCACAAAAACCCTAACCAGGGTCAACCCACGTAAAGCTGCAGGTCCGGACAACATCCCGGGATGTGTGCTCCGAGACTGGGCGAGCGGGTTGGCAGATGTACTGGATGACATTTATAACATCTCCCTGAGTCAGGCCATCGTTCCCAGATGCTTCAACACCTCTATCATAGTACCGGTGGTAAAGAAACCAGTTTTGTCCTGTCTGAATGACTGTCATCCTGTTGCACTGACACCAATTGTGATGAAGTGTTTTGAACGGCTTGTCAAACCACACATTACAGCCTGCCTCCCTGCGTCACATGACCCACTCCAGTTTGCATATCGTTCAAACCGCTCCACGGAGGATGCTATAGTCACCACCCTGCACTCTGTCATCACCCACCTGGATCAGAAAGACACCTACGCCAGACTCCTGTACATTGGTTTCAGTTCAGCATTCAACATCATTATTCCCCAGAGACTGATGGAGAAATTACTCCTTCTTGGTCTGAACACCGCCACATGTCTCTGGATCCTGGATTTCTTGACTGAGAGACCTCAGTCTGTCCGGGTTGGAAACAACATCTTCAACTCTATCACGCTGAGCACCGGATCCCCTCAAGGCTGCGTTCTCAGTCCACTGTTGTTTACACTTCTAACACATGACTGTGTATCCAGACAAGAGGGGAACCAGATTATTAAGTTTGCAGACAACACCACGGTGGTGGGACTTATTCAGAGGGATGAGGAATCAATGTACAGGGAAGAAGTGAGAGACCTGGAGGGCTGGTGCAGGGAGAACAATCTGGTGCTCAACATGGACAAAACGAAGGAGATGATTGACTTCCGGCGGTCACAGCCTGAACACGTCCCCCTCAGCATCGGCGGCCGTTTAGTGGAGAGAGTGGAGAACATCAAGTTCCTCGGAATGCAGATCTCGCAGGACCTGACCTGGAGCAAGAATTCCTTGTGGATCGGGAAGTGGGCCCAGCAGAGACTGCACTTCTTGAGGAAACTCAAACAGGCCTCGCTCCCCACCTGCATCCTCAGGACCTTCTACAGAGGTGTGGTGGAGAGTGTTCTGACGTACTGCATTGCTACATGGTACTCCAGCTGCAGTTTGTCAGACAAAAAAGCCCTGCAGAGGATAGTTGAGGGAGCTGAGAGGGTAACTGGAGTTTCCCTCCCCTTTGTCCAAGAACTTTTTCAGATCCGTTGCAGGAGCAGGGCACTGAACATTGTCAAGGACCGTTCTCACCCTCTGCATAAACACTTTGAACTTCTGCCATCTGGCAAACGATTCCAGAGCATTAGAGGCAGAACCACCAGACTGATTAACAGCTTCCTTCCACAAGTTGTTAGGATGCTGAACAGTTGATCCGGAATCTCTCATTCATACTACTGCACCTACGGACATTATGAATATTATTTGTTTATTATAGTTCTGGTTCGTTTTTTCAAGTATGTCTCAGGGATGTGTGAATGGATGTGGTGGGGTGGGGGGTGAGGATATGTGTGAGTGTGTCTTAAATCATGTTCTTTTACTTATATGGATGCTGAGAGAAACACAATTTCATCTTGCCTGCACTACAGTTGTATGTACAGCAATATGACAATAAAGGTTGATTTGATTTGAAATATTACACCATTTCTTTTTAGGCCAGTCAATGTGTTCTTTGGCAAATTGTAACTGCTTCAGCACATGTCTTTTTATTAACAATGGGACTTTGCGGGGGCTTCTTGCTGGTAGCTTGGCTTTACATAGACGTCGTCTGACTGTTACACTACTCACAGGCAACCTTCGATCGTCTTTGATCCTCCTGGAGCTGATCATTGGCTGAGCCTTTGCCAGTTTGGTTACTCTCCATTCCATTTGAATAGTCATTTTTCTTTTTCTTCCTTGCCTTTCTGGTTTTGGCTGCCATTTTAAAGTGTTTGATATCATTTTATCTGAACAGCCTATCATTTTCTGCACTTCTTTACAGGTTTTCCCCTCTTTTATTAATTTCTTAGTCAAAGAAAGCTCTTCTTCTGAACAGTGTCTTGAACGACTCATTTTACTCTTTTTTTCAAGGACAAATGCACAGCCAGCATATGCAGCATCAGTTGCCTTGATCCTTAAATAAGGGCCACCTGTTTAACACCTATTTTTTTTTTCACAGAATCAATGACCTCACTAAGTGAACTCAGCACTGTTATTTTTTGAACACTCCCCTTTCAGTTAATGATTCAGTTTCACAGAATCAGCAGCATGCACGTCATGCCTGTTGAGTCTGTTGGTTTTCTAGACCTTTGCTAAACCTTCTAGAAACTTACTTGCAGTGTAGAAGTTGAAATTGTAACAAAAACAGTGGTTTATCTTGCTAGTGATGTGGGACTGCTATTATTTTGAACACAACACTGTAACTCACAAAGGATCACACAAGTGATCTGACAAAATAAATAAATAAATAAATACATTAACAAGTGGTTTATTTTACAGTTGATGTGCCAGTCATTTTCAATTATTCTGTAATTAATAGTCACACAGTCAAATCTCAGTTCAGTCCCTTTTATATTAAGTGGAAATTGTGCGACTTTGGTTTTGACACTTTACCTATAAAAGCAAAGGATTTCAGTACTTTCCACAGTGGCAAGGTCCGTTGTGGGGTGGCTGCTTTTCCTTTCCTCTTGCCTAGACCAAAGACAGAAATGGATGGTGGTTAGTTCAACCAAGTTCAAAACATATACAGGCACATCTCAAAAATTAGAATATCATGAAAAAGTTCAATATTTTTGTCACTCATTTCACAAAGTGAAACCCATATATGGATTCATTACAGGGACAGTGATATATTGCAAGTGTTTATTTTAATTTTAATGATTATGGCTACAGCCCATATTAACCAACATTTCAGCGGCCAACATTTCTATTTAAAAACTATTTTTTAAAATTAATTTTATGTAATATTCTAATTTTTTGCTAAACTGAATTTGGGGTTTTCAGGGGCAGTAAGCCATAATCATCCAAATTAAAATAAATAAACGCTTGAAATATATCACTGTCTGTGTAATGAATCTATATAGTATATGGATTTCACTTTCTGAAATGAGTGACAAAAAATATTGAACTTTTTCATGACATTCTAATTTTGGGAGATGTACCTGCATTAGGGAAATATACTTGTGAAAGTCAGTGGTGGGATGTGACAAAAAAGCTTCGTTTCCCTGGCAATTACCTCAGGATCCACTCTGTCCATGTACAAGTACATTTTCAATCCAGGGATTTATGGTGGAACAGAAACAGCACAACAACACTGTTCCAACACCTTTTATGGAAAATCCACAGAATAGGTGTGTGGATCTATTCTGACGCTTTAGAAAATTATATGAATCACTTATAAATTACTGGTTTGAAAATGCATTTGTATATGTTGAGATTTCGGATCCTGGGGTCCTCTTGACCTGTATCCACAATATAAACACAACATGCTGAGGGAGGCAGACCCCTGGCATGTGGAAACAGATTCTAGGAAGAAATTACACACAACTTAATGCACAGCACCAAAATGAAACGCATACACAAACCAGGACTTTAACCAGGATTAACATATTTCATCGTTTTGCTCTCACAAGCGAATACTTAGGACAAAGCAAGCGTGAATCAGCAGAGTTGGCTACTAGCTAGCTATTAGCTAACACTCGTTAGCCAGGACAGGACGGCGCTGTATCGCTCAAAAAAGTGAGCTTACCAACAAGATAAATAAGCAAACAGATGCACAATATCACAGATCACTCACCATCGATGGTTCTCTCACGTTCATCTTCAGCTTGTCCGTAGTCCGGTTCTATGCTGGGCTGGATCTGTATCGGTGCGGGTCACTCCTCACACTGTGGATCTGCCACCAAGCACAGAATACTCCGCACCTCTTCATTGGACCACGGTATAGATTTCCGCAAAACCTTCAACGCCATCTCTATTAATATCGTATTTACTCAGTGACCGAGTTTAGTCCGTGAACTATTGCAAATGGCGGTCGTGTAGATACCACAGAAGACGGACACTTTCGTGGCATTACGTCTTGACCAATCAGTGGCTCGCAGTCTGTTGATGTCACATTTTCGGCTCGACTCAGCACGGTTGTACCCTGGCCTCGAATAGGTATGAAAATAGGACCCGTTAACCGGTGCTGGGTAAGATGGAAAAGGCTATACACCGGGCCAAGTCGTACCGTGTAGGGCCAAGTGGGGACGAGCGGAAAAGGGCCATATGAGTCCTGATCTAAATCCTATTGAACTCCTGTGGAAGGAGCTGAAACATGCCATTTGGAGAAGGCACCGTTCAAACCTGAGACAACTGGAGCAGTTTGCTCATGAGGAGTGGGCCAAAATACCTGCTGAGAGGTGCAGAAGTCTCATTGACAGTTACAGAAATCATTTGATTGCAGTGATTGCCTCAAAATGTTGTGCAACAAAATATTAAGTTTAGGGTACCATCAGTTTTGTCCAGGCCTGTTTCATGAGTTTGTTTTTTAAAATAATTCTGTTGAACCACAATTCAAAAGCATTGACTGATTTTCATTGGTTAATTTTCATAGAATTTTTATTTATTACCACTTTTGTCAGATTCAAGTTATTTCTGTGACCATTGTGGGTTTTTCTTTGATTAACAGAGGGGTACCAACAATTTTGTCCACGTCTGTACAGTCATATTTTAGCTGGAATTAGAGGTGAAATGAAAATGTCTAATAATTTATGGGGAGGTATTTACAATTTCAATAAAATTTTTTAAAACATTTGCTTTTAACTGATTTATGTTTTTCCATCCATCCATCTTCTTCTGCTTAATCCTTTTGGTGTCGCGGGGGGGCTGGAGCCTATCCCAGCATCTTTGGTCGAGAGGCAGGGTACACCCTGTACAGATCGCCAGTCCATCACAGGGCCAACACAGAAAGACAGACAACCATCCACTCTCACAGTCATTCCTAAGGACAATTTAGAATCCCCAGAGATTTATGTTTTTGTCATAACTTAACTTTTGAAAAAAAAAAAAAGCTGTTAAAAATGAAGCTATGATGTTTTTTAGGTGTTTGCAGTTGTTCTGTATTTTTGTATAGTTCAGTAGGGTACTGTATCTTTAAGATTTACGGCAGAACCTGCTTGACGGTAGTCTCTCACTGCCCTCCATGGCGACAGACTCTGCTGGGAAATGGAGAAAGAGGCGGTTTGCTTTTGATCTGCTGTCAGGAATCCTGCTCATGTGAGTTCAGATGTTTGTGGATTTAAGGAGGTTTTGAGCTGCAGCTAAACCTTAAAACTGTCTAGATGTGGAGGTAGCAGCTCCTGAAGACCGTTAGCTCGGTGCTAGTTAGCCACAAAGCTAACAGGCTTTTCCACGTTCTGTGAAATTCAAGTGTGTGAGTGTGAGTTGATGAGGAATTGTGTTACTGAAACAGTCCTGCATGACAGCTGCATCGGTGACTGGAGCGCCAACATTAGCGGAGTTTTCCTTTGGTTTCACTGCCTGATGTTGTAGTTCGAGGGGATGCAGATGACGTCATCAATCACAACTCATGACAGTTAAAAATTACTGGGTGGCAAAAATGAGTGGTAGCATTAGGGGGTTTGCATTAAAACCCACACAAAACAAACCCAGAGTAGTCAATCAGAGCAGAATGCAGAGTCCCTGCTTCCATGGACCTTTTCACAAATGCATGATGGCAGCTGCTCGTGATGCGTTGGGCAAAGTATCCAGAGATTGTTTGAGGGCAAAGCTGGGCCGCATCAGTGCACTGGCTCTATATTTATGTAATTTTTTAAATTTTAATATATAAATTCTGATGGCATGTTAAAGATTATTATATTGTACAGTATGCTAGTATTAGATTGAGGGTTGAGTGGCGCTATCTGCTGTAGTTTTTGAGTTGATTGATCCCCATCTAGGGAGTAGCTGATTTTCACAGATATCCATCCATCCATCTTCAACCGCTTTTCCGGAGGTCCGGGTCGCGGAGGCAGCAGTTCAAGCAGAGAAGCCCAGACTTCCCTCTCCCCAGCCACCTGCTCCAGCTCTTCAGAGAGGATACCAAGGCGTTCCCAGACCAGCTGGGAGACATAGTCTCTCCACCGAGTCCTGGGTCTGCCCCGGGGTCTCCTCCCAGTGGGACGTGCCTGAAACACCTCAAGTGGGAGGCGTCCAGGAGGCATCCTAATCAGATGCCTATACCACCTCAACTGACTCCTTTCAATGTGGAGGAGCAGCGGTTCTACTCTGAGCCTCTCCCGGATGACTGAGCCCCTCACCCTATCTCTGAGGGCGAGTCCAGCAATCCTACGGAGAAAGCCCATTTCAGCCGCTTGTATCCGTGATCTCGTTCTTTTGGTCATTACCCAAAGCTCGTGACCATAGGTGAGAGTAGGAACGTAGATTGACTGGTAAATCGACAGCTTTGCCTTAGAACTAAGCTCTCTCTTCACCACAACAGACCGGTACAACGTCCGCATCACTGCAGATGCTGCTCCAATCCGTCTGTCGATCTCTCGCTTCATTTTCCCCTCACTCGTGAACAAGACCCCAAGATACTTAAACTCCTCCACTTGGGGCAGGAGCCTGTCCCCAACCCGGAGAGGACAATCCACCTTTTTCCTGCCGAGGACCATGGACTCGGACTTGGAGGTGCTGATTCTTATCCCAGCCGCTTCACACTCAGCGGCAAACCGTCCCAGCAAGAGCTGTAGGTCATTGCTGGATGAAGCCAACAGGACAACATCATCTGCAAACAACAGAGATGAGATCCTGTGGTCACCAAGCATGACACCCTCCATTCCCTGGCTGTGCCTAGAAATCCTGTCCATAAAAATTATGAACAGGATTGGTGACAAAGGGCAGCCCTGGCGGAGTCCAACTCTCACTGGGAATGACTCCGACCGAGTGTTAGCAGAAGAAGGAAGAAGAAGAAGGAGTCCTATCAAGCTTGGTTGGCTTGTGGGACTCCCGAAGCAGCTGAGGTGTACCGGCAGGCCAAGCGGAGTGCAGCTCGGGTGGTTGCTGAAGCAAAAACCCGGGTATGGGAGGAGTTCGGTGTGGCCATAGAACAAGACTTTCGGTCGGCTTCAAAGAGATTCTGGCAAACTGTTCGGCGGCTCAGGAGGGGAAAGCAGCTCCCCGTCCACACTGTGTATGGTGCGGATGGGACACTGTTGACTTCAACTGGGGACATCGTCGGGCGGTGAAAGGAATACTTTGAGGATCTCCTCAATTCCACTGATACGCCTTCCACAGAGGAAGCAGGATTTGGTGACGAGGGGGATGACTTGCCTATCACAGGGGCTGAGGTCGCCAAGGTGGTTAAAAATCTCCTTGGTGGCCGGGCCCCAGGGGTGGACGAGATTCGCCCTGAGTACCTCAAGGCCCTGGATGTTGTTGGGTTGTCATGGTTGACACGCCTCTGCAACATTGCGTGGAGGTCGGGGGCAGTGCCTTAGGCATGGCAAACCGGGGTGGTGGTTCCTCACTTCAAAAAAGGGGACCGGAGGGTATGCTCCAACTTTAGAGGGATCACACTCCTCAGCCTCCCTGGGAAGGTCTATGCCAAGGTACTGGAGAGGAGAGTCCGGCCGTTGGTTGAACCTCGGATTCAGGAGGAGCAATGTGGTTTTCGTCCTGGCCGTGGCACATCGGACCAGCTCTTTACCCTCTTGAGAATTCTTGAGGGTTCGTGGGAGTTTGCCCAACCAGTTTACATGTGTTTTGTGGACTTGGAGAAGGCATTTGACCGCGTCCCTCGTGGATTTTTGTGGGGGGTGCTTCGGGAGTATGGGGTATCGGGCTTGTTGTTACGAGTTATTCAGTCTCTGTACGACCGTTGTGAGAGTTTGGTTCGTATTGCCAACACTCGGTCGGAGTCATTTTCACAGATATGCTAACGCATATTTTCCAAAACATGAATCTGTTTGTTGGCATGCTAAGTATATGCATGTCTATGTATAAATTCACTAAATCTCTAGTTTGTGTTTCTGTTCCACGCATAGCTCTCGAACTGTTGGTTTCCTGATCTTACAAGGGTGTACATCCCCGAATATGGAGTTGCTGCGTCAAAATATATCATTTTTTTCAATCAATGTTGTAGCCACTGCTCTGCAACCGCTCTCTGTGTCTTCATGTCGTGTGTCTGTGACATCACGACCACACTGATTGGATAACACACACCATCATAACCTGCTGGTCACCACAGCGCTTCGCAAACAGAGATTTTATAAGTGCTTTGCTGTTCTGGTCTTCCTTCATTGGCTTCCCATAGAATTTAGAATTAAGTTTAAAATCCTTCTTCTCACTTACAAAGCTCTAAATAATCAGGCCCCTTGTTGTTTAAAAGATCTGATCGTACCTTATCATCCTAACAGAGCACTACGCTCCCAAAATGCAGAATTACTGTAATATGTAGATTCTCTAAAAGTACAAAGGGAGGTAGAGCCTTCAGTTATCAGGCTCCTCTCCTTTGGAACCAGCTGCCAATCTGGATTTGGGAGTCAGACTCAATCTCTGTTTTTAAGAACTGGGCTAAAACCTTCCTTTTTGATATAGCCTGTAGTTAGGATGGGATCAGGTGACCCTGAACCCTCCCTTAGTTATGCTGCTTATAGGTTTAGACAGTCGGGGGACCTACAACAATGCACCAGGCTTCACTTCTTTCTTCACTCTCAGTGAAATATTTTTGCCGGTCGTTAACATCTGTTTGGTTTCTCCCACAGATGGAGTCTCCGTCGTGCTGTTTGCTCTCTACATGGCTGTTCTTTTCTTCTTCTCTATCCCCTCACCCCCCAGCCAGTCGCAGCAGGTGACTGCCCCTCCCTGAGCCTGGTTCTGCTGGAGGTTTCTTCCTGCTAAAAGGGAGTTTTTCCTCTCCACTGTCTCAGAGTGCTGCTCACAGGGGATCGCCTGATTTCTGGGGTCTTTCTGCAATTGTGAGGTTTCCCCCTGCAGTTTGAAAGTGCTTTGAGATGACTGCTGTTGTGAAATGGAGCTATATAAATAAAGTTGAATTGAAATGAAAATTGCTGTGTACTTCCGCTTCCTACCTGGTTACACAGAGTTTATATAATTTGATTTAAAAAATGGTTAAAGTACTAAAAATCCATCCATCCATCTTCTTCCGCTTTTCTGGAGGTCTGGGTCACGGAGGCAGCAGTTCAAGCAGAGAAGCCCAGACTTCCCTCTCCCCAGCCACCTGCTCCAGCTATTCAGAGAGGATACCAAGGCGTTCCCAGACCAGCTGGGAGACATAGTCTCTCCACCGAGTCCTGGGTCTGCCCCGTGGTCTCCTCCCAGTGGGACGTGCCTGAAACACCTCAAGTAGGAGGCGTCCAGGAAGCATCCTAATCAGATGGCCATACCACCTCAACTGACTCCTTTCAATGTGGAGGAGCAGCGGTCCTACTCTGAGCCTCTCCCGGATGACTGAGCTCCTCACCCTATCTCTGAGGGTGAGTCCAGCAATCCTATGAAGAAAGCATATTTCAGCCGCTTGTATCCGCGATCTTGTTCTTTCGGTCATTACCCAAAGCTCATGGCCATTGGTGAGAGTAGGAACATAGATTGACTGGTAAATCAACAGCTTTGCCTTAGAACTCAGCTCCCTCTTCACCACAACAGATGAGTACAACGTCTGTATCACTGCAGATGCTGCTCCGATCCGTCTGTCAATCTCTAGCTCCATTCTCCCCTCACTCGTGAGAAAGACCCCAAGATACTTAAACTCCTCCACTTGGGGCAGGAGCCTGTCCCCAATCCAGAGAGGACAGTCCACCTTTTTCTGCCTGAGGACCATGGACTTGGACTTGGAGGTGCTGATTCTCATCCCAGCCACTTCACACTCAGCGGAAAACCATCCCAGCAAGAACTGTAGGTCATTGGTGGATGAAGCCAACAGGACATCATCTGCAAACAACAGAGATGAGATCCTGTGGTCACTAAGCATGACACCCTCCGTTCCCAGGCTGTGGCTAGAAATCCTGCCCATAAAAATTATGAACAGGATCAGTGACAAAGGGCAGCCCTGGCGTAGTCCAACTCTCACTGGGAATGAGTCCGATTGAGTTTTGGCAATACGAGCCAACCTCTCACAACGGTCATACAGAGACAGAATAGCTCATAACAACAAGCCCAATACCCATACTCCCGAAGCACCCCCCACAACAAACCACAAGGGACGCGGTTGAATGCCTTCTCCAAGTCCACAAAACACATGTAAACTGGTTGGGCAAACTCCCACAAAACCTTGAGAATTCTCGAGAGGGTAAAGAGCTGGTCCGATGTGCCACGGCCAGGATGAAAACCACATTGCTCCTCCTGAATCCGAGGTTCGACCAACGGCCAGACTCTCCTCTCCAGTACCTTGGCATAGACCTTCCCAGGGAAGCTGAGGAGTGTGATCCCTCTAAAGTTGGAGCACACCCTCTGGTCTCCTTTTTTGAAGAGAGGAACCACCACCCCAGTTTGCCATGCCAAAGGCACTGTCCCCAACCTCCACGCAATGTTACAGAGGCGTGTCAACCATGACAGCCCTACAGCATCCAGGGCCTTGCGGTACTCAGGGCGAATCTCGTCCACCCCTGGGGCCCGGCCACCAAGGAGATTTTTAACCACCTTGGCAACCTCAGCCCCTGTGATAGGCGAGTCATCCCCCTTGTCCACAAACCCTGCTTCCTCTGTGGAAGGCGTATCAGTGGGGTTGAGGAGATCCTCAAAGTATCCCTTCCACCGCCCGATGATATCCCCAGTCGAAGTCAACAGCGCCCCATCCGCACCATACACAGTGTGGACAGGGAGCTTCTTTCCCCTCCTGAGCCGCTGGACGGTTTGCCAGAATCTCTTCGAGGCCAACCGAAAGTCTTGTTCCATGGCCTTACCAAACCCCTCCCATACCCGGGTTTTTGCTTCAGCAACCACCCGAGCTGCCCTTTGCTTGGCCTGTCAGTACACCTCAGCTGCTTCGGGAGTCCCACAAGCCAACCAAGCCTGATAGGACTCCTCCTTCAGCTTAATGGCCCCCCTCACCACTGGTGTCCACCACTTGGGTTGGGGGTTGCCACCACGAGATGCACTGACCACCTTGCGGCTGCAGCTCTGGGCCGCCGCTTCCACAATAGAGGGGAAGAACATGGCCCATTCAGACTCCATCTCTCCAGACTCCCTTGGAATATGGTCAAAGTTCTTCCGGATGTGGGAGTTGAAGACATCCCAGACAGGGGCCTCAGCCAGGCATTCCCAGCACACCCTCACACTATGCGTTAGGGTGTACCAGGACTGAATGGCATCTTCCCCTGCCATCGGATCCAACTGACCACCAGGTGGTGATTTATTTATTGAGCGAATGCAAAGTCCTCAAGCCAAGCAGTTGCCTCCTGGTTTGCTGTATGGAGGGTGTGTAATCCTCCTTTCAGTCTTTGGAGCGGGCATGCTTCTATGATGTGTTCCATTGTTTGCTCCTCTCCACATGCGCACAGTGAGATAGGGCTACTGCCCCATCTATGAAGGCTCGCCAAGCAGGGGCCATGTCCACTCCTGAAGCAATTGAGTGTAGACCACTGTCTCCTTGGGAGGTTGGTTCCCGGGACCTGTTGGTTGGGGTTTGTCACCAGGTGTTTATTTGGGACCTCCTTGGTCTCCCATTCCTCTTGCCAAGCTGTCTGGATGGTGAAGTCAGCTGGGGGAGGGTTTTTCCAAATCGGCCGTCTGGATGGAAGTCGGGCAGTGGGTGGGGTGTAGATATCTGCATAGATTGGTAAGTGAGGAGAATCTTTGGCTTTTTGAAGCATCCTTTGAGTTAGTGCTGCTCGCCGGATGTGTGGGGGGGCTATGTTTGACAGTACAGGAAGCCAGGGGAGTGGTGTTGAGCGGATTGTCCCAGTTATGGTTCTCATGGTTGTGTTGAGCTGGGTGTCTACGTGGTGTGTGTAGGATGACCTGGACCAGACAGGGGCACAATATTCTGCTACAGAGTATGAAAGGGCCAGTGCTGAGGTGCGCAGGGTGGAGGCTGCCGCCCCCCATTTTGCACCAGCGAGCTTGCAGAGCAAGTTGTTTCATGCCTTCACCTTAGCAGCCGTCCCCTTTAAATGTTCCTTGAAGGATAGGGCCCTGTCAAGGGTCACTCCAAGGTAGGTTGGATTCGAGACATGCTTAAGCTTAAGTCTGCTCAGGTGGCTGTTTAGTTCTCTGGCAGCTTTTACATTGTGGAGATGGAATACACTGGAGACGGTTTTTGCTGGGCTTGGTTTTAGGTGCCAGGTTTTGCAGAACTGGTCCAGTTTGGCAAGATCTTCCGTGAGCACCCGTTCCATTGGCTCAAAATCTGGTGCTTGGAGTGCCAAACAGATGTCATCTGCATAGATGAATTTGCGGGATTTTGTAGTGGGCAGGTCGTTTATGTAGAGGTTGAACAGGGTTGGAGCTAGAACTGAGCCTTGTGGGAGTCCGTTTTTCTGCGTTCTCCATGCGCTTGTGTTCTGACCAAGGTGGACTCTGAACCTTCGGTTGGTCAGCAGGGTTTTTATAATTGCTATTGCCCAGGCAGGGATCGCCTTTGTAAGTTTCAGGAGGAGGCCTTTGTGCCAGATCGTATCATAGGCAGCTTTAAGATCGAGAAACACAGCCCCTGTCTTCAGTCTGCTCTCGAAACTATTTTCGATGAAGGTGGTTAGGGCCAGTACTTGTTCTCCTGTGCTGCGGTCCTTGCGGAAACCTGCTTGATCCACACTTAGAATTTCCTCTATTCCTGGGGAAATACGTTGCAGTATTAGGCGCTCCATGATTTTATAAGGAACGCTGAGTAGGGAGATTGGGCGGTAGCTTGCTGGTAGTTTGTGGTCTTTGCCAGGTTTTGGTATAGCAATGACCTTTGCTGTCCGTCATTTCTTTGGGATCAAGTTTGTTTGTATGATCCTTGTGCAGAGTTGTGTCAACCAGGTTAGGGCTCGCGGGCCAAGATTTTTCATGAATTCTGGGAAGATGTTGTCATATCCTGCTGCCTTTCCACATTTCAAGCGTTGTAGGACTTTCTCCAGTTCAGCAGCCTCGAAGGGTTCAGAGTTTGTTTCCTGTACGGGCATATTTTGGTGTTTTTTTTAGCTCAGTTGTAACTGCTCTTCTGGTGTCTTTGTCTTGGGGTGCTTTGGCGATGGTCAGTAGGTGGGATGCAACTTGGTTGGGTGTGACAGATGCTCGGCTTTGGCTAGGGGGCTTCTGTGCAGCTCCTAGGCGACGGATGAGGCTCCAACATTTCCTGCTAGAGTGGGTAAAGCTCTGGTCAGCAACTGTCTCCTCCCATTTCTTTCACCGGGCTGTACTTAGCGATTCAATGAGATGGTCTGCTATCTCTGGGTTGGTCCCCTGATGTTTGATAGGATTGTAGGAGGGCAGCGCTTTCTCCGTCCAGGCATGGGACATAGAGGGGTCGGTAGCCTCATGGGATTGCAGTGTGAGCAGCCTTGAAGATTGCGCTGCAGAAGCGGTTGTATGCTTCATCTACAGTGATGGTGTGGAGTGGGATGGTAACAGCACTCTGATCCAGGGTTTCACTGAATTTCTTCCAGTTGGCTTTGCGGAAGTTCCAGCGCATCTTCCTTGGGCTGTTTATGACTGTAAGTTGTAGGCCAATGTGTACAAGCAGGGGCCGGTGTTGGCTGTGTGGAAAATCATCAAGAATTTGGATCTGTGTAGGATATGGCATCCCATTCATTCAGTGGTGATCACCAGGTGGGATCCCCTCATGGATCGTCACTTTATCGTGGTGGGGGGTTTGTGTGCCCCAGTGATCCCAGGAGCTATGTTGTCCGGGGCAATTGTCCTCTGATAGGGTCACCCAAGACAAACTGGTCCTGGGTGAAGGGCCAGACTAAGAACGATCCAACAGACTCTCATGATAAATACTAGATCAAGGATTCAGTGTACCCCGCCCAATATGGGGTTACCGGGGCCTCACCCTGGAGCCAGGCGTGGGGGAGGAGCTCGATGGCTAGCGTCTGGTGGCTGGTTTTCCACCCATGGGACCCGGCCGGGCTCAGCCCGAAGGAGTTATATGGGTCCGCTCTCCAGTGGGCTCACCACCTGCAGGAGGGATCATGGGGTTCTGGTGCTATGTGGATTAGGTGGCGGTCAACAGCAGAGACCTTGACGGACTGATCCCAAGCTTTTGGTACAAAAAATCAAGTCAGTTTAAAAATGTACAGCAAGGCAAAAAAAAAGTAAAACGTGTTAAAACCAGAGGCATCAAAAGTAAATTTAAAAAATGTTTGCAATTTGAAAAAAAAAATCCTAAAGTTAACCACTTGCGCTCCGTTGTTCCGCGGGCGGGCAAGTCTCTGCGTCCTATGACGCACGAGGGCGCACGAGAGCGCCCTCGTGCGCGCTTGGACGCATGACGCATGATGGTGGTGATGGAGATGTAGTGGCGTCCAAAAAAAAAAACTGCAGAGACAGCCGCGAACAGATTAGTTCATCTGATTGACCTCTCATTCGACTAATAAGAGCCTTGAATTGGGTTTCTGAAACCTTGAAGAACCAATGAATGAAAATCTAGGAAGGAGGACCCGCCTACTGTGAACGCAGGAGCCATTTGAAGCACAGAAATCCAGGCTGGGTGAAGACAGATTTACTGTTGCAACAGATGAAAACAAAGGACGCCTGGAAGAATCTACTACAGACCCAGGCTCACCCAGCAGCATGGAGAACACCCACAAGTGGGACCTGCACTCATTCCGTTAGAATAGACGGAGGCCGACGGCAAAAGTTGTAAATCATTCGCCAAAACGGCAATAATGGAATTATGTTGATCAGGATCCACGAGCGGAGCAGCGTTGCGTTCGTCTGACAATGGGGGAAGAGATGTTCGCCGCGACTCTGCTGCTTTGAAGAGGTAAGGTGTTATAAGCTAAATTATTATTTATCCCTGAAAACTGTAATCCAAAAATGACTTTTGACCGATCGGTAAATTACAACTGTACTGCGCACGAAATACGAAGTGCGTGCGCCGCGATAAACGGTTCATTTGCCGTGTTCGGACCGTGAACGCCCCCCCCCGCTGCAGAAGAGGAGCGGGGGGGGGGGCCACGGTCCGAACGCTCCCCGGTCCGCGGGGGAAGCATATCAGTCTATTCCATCATGTAGCGATGGCCCTCTTCTGTAGAGGGGGGGGGCGTTCACGGTCCGTTCATGGTTCCCCCCCACACACACACACAGTAGCGAGGGGGGGGGGGCGCTGTGAAAGCATGCAAGGAGTGTAATCCTTCATGTAGCCAGGGCCGAATTTGGTCCTTGGTAGCGGGGGGGGGGGACGACCCCCCGCCCACACACACACACACACAGACACAGCCCTGAGTGTGACCTTTCATTAGAGCCTAAAATGAAGATTCTACATTGAATTATTCAAAAGTTACAGATGTTTTTCCAAACTGTGCCATTTGGCACAATTTGGCACAGTTCAAAACGCCTGGGAACAGCCTGAGAACAAAGCTGTGTAAAATATTCATTTTTTGTGGTATTGTTACCAAATTTGGATCTCAGCTGGATAACACTTGGTTCTACATTTGTGCAAGTGGTTAATGAGATTTGGAGGTCTAAACCTACAAAAATAGTTTTACATACCTGCCAACTACTCCGGTTTTGCCGTAATGGTTCCGGTTTTTAAGACCCCGTTCCGGGTTCCGGTTTTATTATTCAAAATTACGGTTTTTCACTAAAAAATTCAGTCAAAAATTTTGAATCGTAAAAAAAACACGGAAAACACGAAAGCAATTCCAAACACGCTGTCGCTCGGAATCGTATCTAAATTTAGAACAAAGGCAATCGGCACTCCTTCATGTAGGTGTATTGCGCATGTGCGAGAGGTCTGAGCCAATTTTCCATGTGCAATCGCGAGGCAATCAGGTAAGAATTATACGTTTTCATCATGGAGTCTGCCGGAGAAAAATCACTAACGAGCGTGAAACACAAACGAAAATTACAGTCTTTTCGTGAGGAATGCAGCAAAGCATTTCCGGGAGTTATTATTCGCTCAAGAAGGGGTGAAAATTACGCAAATTGCACTTTGTGTAGACAAGACTTTTTGATTGGACATGGCGGAATCAGCGATGTGAAAGACCACGTAAGAACGAAAAAACACAAGGCCAGTGCCAGTGACGCTAGCGGCAAACTTGAAGAACGTGCTGTGTAATTGCAAGCCTTGTCATGCTTGGTGTATCATGTAAACACATAAAATATCAGAGTGATTTTGCCGTCTTTTACGCACGTGTCTGTTAAACAGTGCTAGTATACCCTGCTGATATTTCTAGTCTTCTAGTTACCTCCGCCAAGGAGGTTATGTGATCATCAGTGTTGGTTTGTCTGTTTCTGTTTCGTTGTTAGCAAGATAACTCAAAAAGTTATGGACGGATTTTCATGAAGTTTTCACAGATTGTCAGAAATGGGGTATCCTACAGATGATTAGATTTTGGTGGTGATCCGGATCACCGTCTGGATCCAGGAATTTTTTTAAAGGATTCTTTTTTTTTTTTTTTTAAATTTAACATTGCGAGATAGGGCCATTTTCAATATTTTATTTATGATGTTAAACACTGTATGGGGGGAACTGTGGCGCTTGGCGGAGGTCTGCGCTCTCCGAGTGCTTTTCTAGTATTCATAATACATCACATCTGGCCTATTCAAAGTTCTATGCAGTGTTAAGATAGTCTTTTGAATGCAAATTTAATGAATGAATGAGTCTTTATATCGGATAGATTAAAAGTAAAGATTAAAAAGAAACAGAATAATATAACAAAGGCGAAAAAATCCAACAAGGTCAAATTAAACAAGAACTCCTCTGATTATACAGTTCAACATAAGTTATCTGAAATGGTTGATGGCTGAAGCTGCAGCTTATATTGCCCACCCATATTCCATCCAAGAATTCAAAAGAAAAACAAAACAAGAGCGATTACAATTCAGAACAAAGCTAAGACAAAACGTGACAAAAAAAACTAAGTAACAACACAGACTAGATATGACAATCCTTATGTGATTTTACATGTCATCTTGTATATATGTTTGGAGTATTTCTTCCTTTAGTTTTTGTTTAAATTGTCCAAGCGTTGTACATGATTTTAATTCAGGTCCAAAATCGTTCCATAATCTGACTCCTTGCACTGAAACACAGTGTTGCTTGGTGGTAGTTCTCACTGTAGGTTTTTGAAATATACATGTTCCTCCGAAATGATATTGTTTCTCCCTTATTTGGAACAACTTTTGGATATTTGCGGGCAGTGACAGATTCTTAGCTTTAAACATTATTACTGCAGTTTTAAAGTCAACCAGATCTTTCAACTTGAGAGTTTTTTAATTTAAGAAAAAGTGGGTTTGTTGGTTCCCTGTAAGCAGCTTTGTTTATTATTCTAATAGCTCTCTTCTGAAGCATAAAGACTGGATATATGCTTGTTTTATATGTATTTCCCCATACTTCAGTACAATGTGTCATGTATGGGAGTATTAATGAATGATACAAAGTATATAATGTGGGTTGATTCAGCAAATATTTCGCTCTGTGTGGTATTGCAATTGATTTAGATATTTTACCTTTAATATAATTAATATGTGACTTCTATGTCAAATGCTAATATTTGTTTGACACTGCGGCCCCTGGACCCCGGCTAGCTACTAGGCTTTTCAGGTTTGAAAGTTGAAGAAATATGAGGTTGTTAGCTACATTCTAACTTGATTTAATGCCAATATTTGTTTGGCGTCGGGGGGCTTTGCCCCCCTGAACCCCCCACCAGGACTTTGTCCTGGACCTACCGGAGCCAGCGGCCCCTGGACCCCGGCTAGCTACTAGGCTTTTCAGTTTTGAAAGTTGAAGAAATATGAGGTTGTTAGCTACATTTAACAAGATTTAATGCTAATATTTGTTTGGCAAATATTAGCATTATTATTATTAGCATTAGCATTATTAGCATTAGCATCGGCCCCTGGACCCCGGCTAGCTACTAGGCTTTTCAGGTTTGAAAAGTTGGCAGGTATGGTTTTACAAGAAGAAGCAGAAGCACAAGATTAAAATTGTCATCCAGCATAAAACATAAAAGCACAAATTTATGTTTTACTTCTGACAAACAGGTCAGTGGATGATGCAGTGATGATGCAGTGAATATGGGACTACATTACATCCTGCAACACCTCGACTCCCCAGGGACGTACGCCAGGATCCTGTTTGTCGACTTCAGCTCAGCGTTCAACACCATCATCCCAGGCATTCTTCATCAGAAACTCCTCCAGCTCAAGGTGCCCCCCTCCACCTGCCAGTGGATCTCCAGCTTTCTGACTGACAGGTGGCAACAGGTGAAGCTAGGGAGATTTACATCCAGCTCCCGAAAAATTAGTACTGGCGCCCCCCAAGGATGTGTCCTTTCCCCACTGCTCTTCTCCCTCTACTCCAACGACTGCACCTCAGAGGACCCTTCGGTGAAGCTCCTGAAGTTTGCGGACGACACCACAGTCATCGGTTTGATCCGGGATGATGATGAGTCTGCATACAGGCGGGAGGTGGAGCAGCTGATCCTCTGGTGCAGCCAGAACCATCTTGAACTTAACCCAGCCAAAACGGTGGAGATGACTGTGGATTTCAGGCGACACCCCCCTTCATTCCCCCCACTCACCATCCTCAACAGCACAGTGTCCACTGTGGACTCCTTCAAGTTTCTGGGTACCACAATCTCCCGGAACCTGAAGTGGTCCTCCCATATAGACACTGTCCGGAAAAAGGCCTAACAGAGGTTGTTTTTTCTGCGTCAGCTCAAGAAGTTTGATTTGCCTCAGGAGCTGCTGGTTGTCTTCTACACTGCCATCATCCAATCTGTCCTCTGCTTTTCCATCACTGTCTGGTTTGGATCTGCCACTAAACAGGACAAGACCAGACTGCAGCGGATCATTAAGTCTGCGGAGAGGATCATTGGTACCGACCTACCCTCCATTGAGAACTTGTATCGGTCCATAACCAGGAAACGGGCGGGAAACATCTGTGCTGACCCATCACACCCTGGCCACAAACTGTTTGAACTTCTATCTTCTGGTCGTCGTTACAGATCACTGAAGGTCAAAACCACCCGTCACAGGAACAGTTTCTTTCCTCAAGCCATCACTCTGATGAACTCCTAACATTCACCTAGTCCTACCTGTTTGCTGTACTCATGACTTTTCATCCATTATTACATTGCACATAACTCTCACACTGCTTTTTACTTCATTCACATTATATCACTGAATCTGAGTCCACATTGAAATACTGTGTGATTGTATATTTTTTCATATATTTCTGCAAAGTGTGGTTAGTCTGAGCAGATAACTGCATATATTCCTGTATATATTTGCATCCTTTTATAGAAACGTGGACAGACTGTAATTTACTGTACATACTCTGTTGTCATTGAATCCTTATTTAAATCCTCCACCTGAACAACGAGAGCAAGTTTTTAGCCAAAGTCAAATTCCTTGTATGTGTTGTGCATACTTGGCCAATAAAGCTGATTCTGATTCTGATTCTGATTCTGATAAACCAGCCGTTATGAGCTCTTTACTCTGTGTAATCTGATTACATGCTGTGGGTCATCAAACTTGCACTTTCTGATCACGGATGATGTGCTGATCTCCTGTTCCTGATTCCTCATTTTTTTTTGTATGTTTGTCACACTTAAATATTTCAGATCATCAAACTAATTTAAATAGTAGACAAAGATAACACAAGTAAACACAAAATGCAGTTTTTAAATGAAGGTGTACATTATTAAGGGTGAAAAAAATCCAAACCTACATGGCCCTGTGTAAAAAAGTGATTGCCCCTAAACCTAATAACTTGTTGGGCCACCCTTAGCAGCAACAACGGCAATCAAGCATTTGTGATAACTGGCAGTGAGTCTTTTACAGTGCTGTGGAGGAATTTTTGCCCACTCATCTTTGCAGAATTGTTGTATTTCAGCCACATTGGAGGATTTTGGAGCATGAGCCGCCTTTTTAAGGTTATGCCACAGCATCTCAGTTGGATTCAGGTCTGGACTTTAACTAGGCTACTCCAAAGTCTTCATTTTGTTTTTCTTAAGCCATTCAGAGGTGGACTTGCTGGTGTATTTTGGATCATTGTTCCTCTGCAGAACCCAAGTGTGCTTCAGCTTGAGGTCACAAACAGATGGCAAGATATTCTCCTTCAGGATTTATTAGTCAACAGCAGAATTCATGGTTCCATTTACCACAGCCAGTCTTCCAGGTCCTGAAGCAGTAAAACAGCCCCAGACATCACACTACCACCACCATATTTTGCTGTTGGTATGATGTTCCTTGTCTGAAATGCTGTTACTTTTATGCCAGATGTAATGGGACACACACCTTCCAAAAACTTCAACTTTTGTCTCGTCATTCCGCATAGTATTTTCCCAAAAGTCTTTAGGGTCATCAAGATTTTTTCTGGCAAAACTGAGACAAGCCTTTATGTTGTTTTTTTCTCAGCAGTGGTTTTTGTCTTGGAACTCTGCCATGCAGGCCATTTTTGCCCAGTCTCTTTCTTATGGTGGAGTGATGAACACTGGCCTTACCTGAGGCAAGTGAGGCCTGCAGTTGGTTGGGTGTTGTTGTGGGGTCTTTTGTGACCTCTTGGATGAGTTGTCGCTGCATTCTTGGCATAATTTTGGTCGGCCAGCCACTCCTGGGAAGGTTAACCACTGTTCCATGTTTTCACCATTGGCGGATAATGGCTCTCATTGTGGGTCACTGGAGTCCCAAAGCTTTAGAAATGGCTTTATAACCTTTTCCAGGCTGATGGATCTCTTTTACTTTGCTTCTCATTTGTTCCCGAATTTCTTGAGATTGCAGCATGATGTCTAGCTTTTGAGGATCTTTTGGTCTCCTTCACTTTTTCAGGCATATCCTATTGAAGTGATTTCTTGATTGAGATCAGGTGTGGCAGTAATCAGGCCTGGGTGTGGCTAGAGAAATTGAACTCAGCTTTCCAAAGATGTGATAAACCACAGTTTATTTATGTTTTAATGGGGACAATCACTTTTTCACACAGGACCATGTAAGCTTGGATTTTTTTACCCTTACATTTTGTGTTTACTTGTGTTATCTTTGATATTTAAATTTGTTTGATGATCTGAAACATTCAAGTGTGATAAACATACAAAAAAATGAGAAATTAGGGAGGTGGCAAACACTTTTTCACACCACTGTGCTTTCCCAGTACTTAAGAGTTTGCCCTCTGTGGTCCTATTATTTTTTTTTAATGAACTAATTAATTCACCACCTCATCAGGTAGCGGTAGTACACTGTAACAGCAGGTGTTTAAAACATGAAGGAGAAGACGAATTTCTGTAAAACTGTTAAAAAGACTTTTTTCAGTCATCTTAAATGTAAGGAATATTTTTCAGCTGACCTGGAGAAGGTTTTGGCTGTTTTTGCTGTCAAACAACTTTCCCTCATCACGGCTGGCTGCCCCCAGATGAAAATCCACACCAGGTCTGTGGGACCACAGTGCTCTGAATCAGGCTTTATAAAGCTCCAAATCCATTTGTAAATCATTGGATTATAAATGTACAAATTGGGTCCTGGGTCTGACTTGGCCTGTTCACCCTTTAGGAATGTTCCTATTACCAGTGTTAGAGACCAGTTTATTCGTCCAACTTGGCTGTTTTTGCTCCTTTTTTAAGATTCACACACGTTTAGTGGCTCCAAATGTCTCTTTCTACAGTAGAGGCTGCTCACTCCTGTAAAACTCTTGGATAGTAAGATGGGGCCATTTGGAACGTAGAACTGGTCCAGACCTCTGTCTCATCAATAATCATGATGTTGTTGTGTGTTTGTTGATGTCACAGCTGGTGAGTTCAGTGGTGAACAAGACGCATTGAGTGAGGAGCTCGTGAAGAAGAAGCATGACTTCACCAGAGGAGGTACCAGTTTAATTCTTAAAGATTTCTTCTCACTAAAATTATCTTGATTCTTCTTTGTGATTATTTTGTTTCAGGCTAGGCTAACTTAGATTGATTAAATCTCCTTTTGGGGGATTCTGTTGACCTTATTAAACTGTAATCCTGTAAAATAATTTAAGGTGAAGGTGATCTTGTCGACATTTTGATCATTTGGGCTGCATGGTGGCGCAGTGGTTAGCACTGTGGCAGCACAGTTTACCCTCGGCCGGGGGACCGCGGGGACCGTGAGATCGTGGGTTCGATCCCTGCCCCCAGCCAACAGTGATCTGTGTGGAGTTTGCATGTTCTCCCCATGTTTACTCCGGGATTTCTCCGGTTTCCTCCCACATGTCAGAAACATGCAGGTTAGGGAGTTAACCACTTGCGCGCCGTTGTTCCGCGGGCGGGCAAGTCTCTGCGTCCTAGGGCGCACGAGAGTGCACTCGTGCGCGCTCGGACGCATGACGCATGATGGAGATACTGATGGTGGTGATGTAGGTGGTGGGGCCTCCAAGCGCCACTGGAAAAAAAAAAGCTGCAGACACAGCGGCGAACAGATTAGTTCATCTGATTGACATCTCATTGGACTAATAAGAGCCTTGAATTGGGTTTCTGAAACCTTGAAGAACCAATGAATGAAAACCTAGGAAGGAGGACCCGCCTACTGTGAATGCAGGAGCCAATTGAAGCACAGAAGTTCGGGCTGGGTGAAGAGAGATTTACTGTTGCAGCTGATGGAAAAACAAAGGACGCTGGACGAACCTGCTACAGATCCAGCAGCATGGAGAACACCCACAAGTGGGACCTGCACTCATTCCAGAAGAACAGACGTTTAGGATTCTCTTCCGTCATCATAGACCGACGGAGGCTGACGACAAAAGTCGTAAATCATTCGCCAAAACGGCAATAATGGAATTATGTTTTGACCGGGATCCACGAGCGGACCAGCGTCGCGTTCGTCTGACAATGGGGAAGAGAAGTTCGCCAGGACTCTGCTGCTGTGAAGAGGTAAGGTGTTATAAGCTAAATTATTATTTCTGCCTGAAAACTGTAATCCAAAAATGACTTTTGACTGATCGGTAAATTACAACTGTACGGCGCAAGAAGTGCGTGCGCCGCGATAAACGGTTCATTTGCCGTGTTCGGACCGTGAATGCCCCCCCCCCCCCCCGCTGCAGAAGAAGAGCGGGGGGGGGGGGATTCACGGTCTGAACGCCCCCCAGTCGGCGGGGGAAGGCATATGAGTCTATTCCGTCATGTAGCGATGGCCGTCCTCTGCAGCGAGGGGGGGGGCAACCCCCCCCCCCCCCACACACACACACAGTAGCGGGGGGGGGGGGCCGCTGTGACAGCGTTGCTGTGGAAACATGCAACGAGTGTAATCCGTCATGTAGCGAGGGCCGAACTCCGTCCTTTGTAGCGAGGGGGGCCCCCCACACACACACACAGACACAGCCCTGAATGTGACCTTTCATTAGAGCCCAAAATGAAGATTCTACATTGAATTATTCAAAAGTTACAGACGTTTTTCCAAACTGTGCCATTTGGCACAATTTGGCACAGTTCCAAAACGCCTGGGAACTACCTGAGAACAAAGCTGTGTAAAATATTCATTTTTTGTGGTATTGTTACCAAATTTGGATCTCAGCTTGATAACACTTGGTTCTACATTTCTGTTGCATTTTCCAGCCGGATCGGACAGCTGTGTGTTATTTGCAAGCATTTGTATCCAAAAAAACACCGTGGCCAAATTTATTTTCTTCAAGTTCAGTATGTTTAGATGACTGTAACTCAGTGGCTGGAGCACGTAGAGAGATTATGTTTTTTTTTTTTTTTGCCAAAAAATTCAAAGTGTTTTCTTTTAAATGAGACCAACCCCATGAAGATGCTGCAAAGGGTTGAAGAACAGCTTTCGATTTACTTTGGGCACGTTATTTTTTGGCATTTTTAGGAAAATTGCCCGGAGTGCAAGGGGTTAAGGGGAGCTTGCACACGCAGCGACCGGCAGCTGGTGGCTTGTCACCAGACTGCAAAACAAATCTACCTACGGGTACAAAATAAGTAATAAAAAAAAAAAAATTAAAAAAATTAAAAAGATCAACTGAAGTTTAGGTTTAACCCTTGACGTCAATTGTCGCGAATTCGCATCAATCCGCTTCTGCTCCAAATGCAACCAAAATATCGTCCGTATTCCTCCACTACCGGTTGATGCACTTCCAACACATACCTAGGAATCTTTTGCAAGCATTAGTTTCTCGTAGGAACGGTCAGAGACGGAGCACCATCCATTTCCTGATTGCTACGCTCGCCTCGTGCCACGTCTGCATTTTCAGAAGACAATCATGGAAAAATTGTCCAATCTCAGGTAAGTTGTACTAAGATAAAAATATATACAGGCTTATTGTGTACTTTTATCACTACCACGAAGGAGTGGAGTACCTATGACGAATATTTTTGAAGATATTAGATGATTTCGGTGTGATGCTAATTCGCGACATTCAGCCACAATGGATAACCTCCGTCAGCCACAACGGCCGCAAATAAGGTGCCGTATTTAGATGGTGTTCAACACTCACGCACATTTTCTTTAGAAACTGCCATTCTGAAACTCTACACCATAGTTCACGTGAACAATAAATAACAGCATTCTGGATGTGAGAGAGGAGAGCTGGAGCTGACTTCACAGCGGTAGCTTTTTCCTCATCACCCCGTTGTAGAGCAAAATTGTTGTAACAGAGCTAGGCATCTAGATTTTCATACTGCCTGCCTAAACTGCCGAACAGGATGGGGAAAAAAAAGAAACTGCCATTCTACCTCATATCTACAATCATAACAGAAATAATGTGGTGGGATATAAATTCTTGTGTTTTGCTTGTGTTTTGTGTTTATAATGTGTTTTTGATAGTTCATTTTAGTGGTTTATGATAGTTTGGCAGTCATGACAGTTGAAAATACTGAAAATAACTTTGTTGCATAAATAAATAAAAGACTCTTCATACTTGAGATGGGAACAGGTGCTTTTTTTACAATTTTTTTTTACCATAGATTCCTGTTGTCGCTAATTTGCATCATACCTAAAATTATATGTATTTTATGTGCTATACTGCTGCCAATGGTGCACATACCTTGTCGGGGTGCAGCGGCTTGCGTGCCTCAGCAACCCCCGGAGCTATGTCGACGGGAGCCTAGTGCTCCCAGAAGGTTCAACCATGTCGAACAGGTCCGCGTGGGGTAGTGGCCAGAATAAAGAGTGCACCCTGGTCCTCCAGGTTGGGGGTTGTGCAGCATGTAACAAATCACTCACGTAAAACCCAAGTTTTGTTACAGCAACAAATGTCCCAACGGCGGAACAGGTGGAGAGGAGAGCGAACTCCCAACGGCTGTGAAGGCGGAGGAGGACAGATAGTTGCACAGGAAGAAGGGTCTCGGAAAGCCTTGGCAGGCAACCTTTCTACAGGGTGGACCAAGCTCTCGATAGCCCAGCCATGGAAGGCAGTTGGTCTAGGGGAGGGACCCCCAACAAACGTCCATGGCTGAAGACGGAGATGCAGGACCCCTGTGGTGCCACAAACCTCTGCATCACGCATATTTGCTTCATGATGTAGCGATCGACGAAGAAGAAGAAGAAGATTATGTGCTATAGTCAAATTAACTTTCTCAACTTAATTTAGCATCTACTTGAAAGCAAAAACACAAGTGAATTTTTTTTTTCATAATTGGAAATCTATTCAGGCGTCAAGGGGTTATGTTCAGTCAAATAAGCTGTGCTCTTTTGGAAAATTTGGGAGAACTCACACGGGCCAAAAGAAGTCCCAGCCTCGGGAAAGGAACTTCAGTAAAACTGCTGAGTGGGGTTTGCGATGGACTTGGTGCTGACTTTAAGGTAGCCGCCTTGTTGTGCAGGAGATGTCCAGAGTGGGCTGGTCAGTGCTGCTCGTGGTGGAGTGTTTTTAGCCTTAGTCATTGCTAACAGTGCTGTTGCTGGTTGGCTCTGAGATGAGTGCGGGCCCGGTTGCTCTGAATGTTTTTCTTTTCATTTCGTATGGCAGTCCTTGTGGGTTTTGTGTCATGTCAAAGTCTTTCCTTCCATCTTTGTCGTAAAAGACCCAACACCTGAGCTAACTTTTTGGCACGTTCAACTGCTCCCTAGCTTTCACAGCTGGCTGCAAATCTTGCTAGACAAGATATAACTTGATTCGAGAATGGGGGCTTTTGCAACATCTGGCTGCGATTCTCAGTGACAAACTATGACTTCACCTGACTGTGTGCTTGCTTTGCACCATCTAATGGACTGAAAACACAATTGAGACCCTTAAAGGTCTAATGACACGTTTTGACTTCCTCTAATTTTTCAACACATAATACAAAATGACAAAATAGGTTGGTCTGTGCAGTTCTAAGTCAAACAGGCTTTTTTTCCCACACGAATATCCGACGTTTTCATGAGCACCACGTCACCAATTATGTCAGTGGCTTGAAAACCCCGCTACCATGTTGTCACATCATCGGAAGAACACAGGGCTTGGCTGCCCATTGTACACACAGGATGGAAGCGGTTGAAAACATTGACGATTTTTCCAGCACATGTAGTCTGGAATTGGTTTGTGTTGTCCAATCTTCAGACGATTATAGTTCAAAAGAATGGGATGATAATGAAGAATCTGTGGGCATCAGACCTTATAGGTTTGAGCCGTGCCAAGCGGGCATCGTGCCCAGCGAGTCAGACTCAGAGAGTGACGGTGGAGAGGCACACATGCCCGCCACAGCAGCAGTGACAAACACACGGCAGGGGAACACCAGTGTTATTCTTTTGTTACAGATATCGCAACAAATTATTTGTTCATAAATATCATTTATTTAAACCCAATTTTTCAAAAAAATCATTGCAGTGTTTTCTCTGTGGCTCAGGCATCGGGTTTATTATGGATTATATTTTGAGTTCTTGTTGTTTTTGTTTTGTACATGTGTTTTTTGTGCGTTTTGAGCCACTTTCAGGTGGGCACTGCCCAAGATTCGCCAGTCCGAACACACGCACCCTCTCTCTTTGACAGTCAGCTGTTCATGGTTTGTGTGCATCAACTGCCGTGTTGTCAGCCAGCCAATGTTGCCAACGCCATCATGACGTGTTAGCCACTCCACACAGCCATGGTTCTGTTGCACCTCTTGAAGCGATGTCGGCCCTGGGACGCAACCGTGGTTAACACGTCTCCTCTCCGTATTCGCTGGGCGATTTTGGCCCTGAACGCCAACTGTGGGTGTTTGTTTTTGGTTTTTTTTGTGGGTCTTGACCTTTTTGGGAACTGTTGTCATCATTGTTCAATACATGTGCTGTGGTGAATTCTGAGCGTAAATCCATTCATCATGACCCTCTGTGCGCTCTTACACAGGGCAGAGAGAGGGAGGATGAAATAACGAGGATTTGCATGCAGGGTTTACCACAGCACATTTAATACAGAAAGACAGACAGTTCCCTGAAAGGTTAAGACGTTCAAGAAACACAGACACACTTGCTGATGGCGTTCGGGAGCCAGCATCGCCCAACGAACAAATGAGAGGAGACGTGTTTGCCACAAGTGCGCCCCAGAGCCGACATCGCTTCAAGGACGCATGAGAGCCATGTTGAACATGTAGTGACTAGCGCGTCGTGAGAGTGCTGAAAATACTGGCAGACAAACAGCACAGATGACAATACTATGGACCAGCAGTGCATGACTGGCAAACGGCTGCGAAGTACACGCACTGCTGGTGATGGTGTGATGAGAAGCACCTGGACGAGGACCGGGAAAGATAATCAGGGGGAGTTTGAATCAGCTGGTGATAATGAGAGAGGGGACGTGACCGGACCGGTGAGATGTCAGCATGGGATCACAGAAAGTAGGTCAAAGCTGTGTGCAAATCCATTAATCCTTCCCCTCCTCCGCTCCTGCTGCATAAAAGTGCATGAGGAGCGCACGAGGAAGCTTATGACAGTTGGAGCTTAATCGTGTAATGTGGTCTTTCACGGTTTGCTGTTTATCTAAGCCTGAGACATAACACAAAGGCATAGCCATAAAGCTAAAACAAGAAACCAGAGAAGCTGTGAGCTACAAAACTGCTGTCATTCCAGTCAACAACACCGATGTCCATTCTGTTGCTGACGTCATGGTGGTACTGCCCTTCATTCGGTGGGCGGCACCACAGTCCAGTCAGCGGCTGTGGTTTTTTGATGAAAAAGTCTAGAGAAACCTTCAGCTTTAGACAGAAGTATTCGGCCCTGTAGAGAGAGGTCTCTTGTTTAGCCAGTGATTTAACAATTTCTGTACTTCTCTAGTTCTGGGAGCAATATTTGAATCAATTCTTTTAGTTGCATCTTTTGTAATTATAATTACCTCCGCCAAGGAGCTAATGTAATTGGGGTGGTCTGTCTGCTTGTTCATATGATTACGCAACAACTACTGGACAGATTTATATATAGTGATGATACGATCTTTCAACAAGGAGTGATGATATAGAGTGAAGTACGTGGTGGTAATGCACCCATAAGCTGGTTGCCAACTGCCAGTACAATCTTAAAGAAGAAGACGATTTTGATGAAATTTTCACCAGAGGTGATTCTTGGCCTAAAGAGGAACCCATTCCATTTTAGTCATGATCCAAGAATGCATACCTCCGCTATTGTCATGAATTGCCCCTCAAGGCAGGAACGAAGATCCATATGCTGAACTATAGTTGCAAGATTTGTTGAAGGGAACAAAAATTCCAAATAGTTTGCAAAACAAAAATTCCAATAGTTCACAAAATAACTTGCAGGCAGAGAAGGTGGGATTAATCAGGAAATTGCAGCAGAATGGGGAATGGGTTCTGATGCACAGTGAAAGAAAGCAGAAGCTCCAACAATGAATGACAGAAACAAGGAACTTAAATAGGACATGGAGTCAGTGAACATAACTGGATGCAGGTGTGGATCACATGAGCAGGCAAGGGGTAACAAAGATTACAATAGAGATCAGCTGGGAGTAATGAGAGGGGAAGATGGGACTGACAGCTGACAGGAGCACCGCCCACAACAGAGCAAAAAACCCAGAAGTGCCATTGACAGCAGCAGCCCCAGAGAGGGAGAGAAAAAACACAACAGGATACAATTATGATATGAAGGCAAGTGAAGACAAGTACCTGAAATATGTAAATAACAAAACGATAATGAACGTAACCAGGAAAATAAATCATACTAAGAAACAATGCAGAATATGGAAACATCAACCAAAAATAAAATAACAGGAATAAGAACTCAAAAATACAACATCATACATCCATACATCCATCCGGGGGGGGGGGGGGGCTGGAGCCTATCCCAGCATCTTTTGTGCGAAAGGCAGGGTACAAATATAAAAAAACATATTCTACATATTCTATGTACCTCCAAACAACAGAGTTGTGAAAGGTATACTCTTCTGTACTTGTATGTCATCTGTTCTGGTTAAAGTACTGATTCAAGTTTTTATTCATGTAGGGGTAACAAGAGAGGGACTGTAAAGTGTTCAAGTTCAAAGTACTTTCCCCAGAAATGATCTTGTCCTGAGCTAATAGAATGTCATGTGGTACGTTGTCAAAAGAATATAAACTCATCATTTTTGAAGCTGGCAACTTGGAACATTTTCCACAGAAAAAGTGCATAGATTTAAAGTTTGTTGCTGCTTGTTCTTTAGAAAATGTGAAAAGGTTGTCAAAAATATGAGTAAGTCCACAAATACCTGATATATTGGCCAATACCTGGAAAAATGAACTTAAGTGCAGTAATTCAGTACTTGTACTGTTACTTCCCACCACTACAATGCTATAGTGATTTGTATTGTCCTAAATAACTTTACATTTCATGCATATGAAATGTCAAGTCTTTAACCTTTTGCACTCCGGGATACTGCGGGCGGTCGCGTCTCTGCGTCACTGCGTTTTTCAGTGCTAGTGCGCACTGAAAAAAAAAAAAAAGCTGCATTTCCGTTTTTCTACTACAGACACAGCCGCCAACAGAAAGCCAAAGGAGTGCTTTGATTGGTTTAGATTTGATGACCTCTCATTCGACTAATAAGAGCCTTGAATTGGGTTTCTGAAACGTTGAAGAACCAATGACTGAAAACCTAGCAAGATGGACCCGCCTACCAACGGCTGCGAATACAACGAGCCAATTGAAGCAGAGAAGTTTGACGATTGAAAGCGTGTGTCCCGTGCGTAAAATCTGTTTTGTGTAAGCCGCTGGGTGTAACGGTAGCATTCGCCAGTCTTTTTGTTACTACTGTTCTTATTTGTTTTGAAAAATCGTTTGCCAAAACTGCAATCATGGAAGCGCAAAACCACAATAATGGAGTCATGGTTTGACCGGGTCACATGACCAGAACCACGAGTCGTAACAAGCGGACCAGCGTCATGTTCGTCTGACAATGAGGAAGAGATGTTTGCCAGCGACACTGCTGTTGTGGACAGGTAAGTGTTATAAGCTCATTATTCTTTATCACTGAAAATAGCAATAAAAGTGACTTTTGACCGATCGGTAAATTACAACTGTGCGTCATCGCCACATGATGGACCGCGGCGCACGGTCCGGTCGCTCCTCTGTAGCGGGGGGGGGGGGGGAGTTGTTATCCTCTACATTGCAGATATTTTAGTATAATTTTTATTGCACTGTAGGTTATTTTTTTCTTGTAAAAAAAAAAAGCCACACATTTCTTACGTGGCATGTTTCTTTGTGTGTGGGGGGGGCTTGTTTGTTCATTCATTCATTAATGAATGAACAAACAACCCCACCCCCACACACACAGCCCTGAGTGTCACCTTTCATTAGAGCCCAAGATCAAGCTTCTATATTGAATCATTCAAAAGTTATAGACGTTTTCCCAAACTGTGCCATTTGGCACAATTTGGCACAGTTCAAAAACGCCTGGGAACAACCTGAGGAAAAAGCTGTGTAATATATTCATTTTTTGTGGTATTGTTACAAAATTTTGACCTCAGCTGGATAACACTTGGTTCTACATTTCTGTTGCATTTTCCAGTCAGTATCTGACAGCTGTGTGTTATTTGCAAGCATTTGTATCTAAAAAAAACACCCAGGCGAACTTTATTTTCTTCAAGTTCAGTATGTTTAGATGACTGTTACTCAGTGGCAGGAGCACTTAGAGAGATTATGACTGTTGTGCCAAAAAATTCAAAGTGTTTTCTTTTAAATGAGACCAACCCCATGAAGATGCTGCAAAGGGTTGAAGAACAGCTTTACTTTGGGTACGTTATTTTTAGGCGTTTTTAGGGAAATTGACCAGAGTGCAAGGGGTTAACTAGTCTTTAACTTTTTAATATGACCCTTCTCTCTTTATCTCTGTTTTTCTCTTATCTCTTTGTCTTATGTCCTGATTGGTGGAGCCTTGAGCACTTTTATCATGTTTATAGTCAGCTACATGTGTGCCTGTGTTTGTGTTCATGTTGAAGTAACTGTAGTTTGTAAATATGGATGTCACCTGACTGCAAAACAAATCTACCTACGGGTACAAATAAAGGAACCTGAACCTGTCTGGTGTGAGGATAACAATGTAGAAGCAGAACAACACTTAAGGAAAGAAAGCTTTTATTTACAAAATGTGCAAAAACTTTAGACTGCTACATATGAAATATTATGTACACACAGCCAAAAATATCAAAGCTGTGATAGTTACTTTTTTTACAGTCCCTCAAGCACAGACAACGCGTCCCATCAGTCCAACAAGGGTGTTGGTCCTGTCCTCCATCTTCTGGATGCTTTGCAGCAAAGCGGAGGTCAGCTGCTCCTCCCTCCTGCTCTGCTCCTGCTGTCTCCCGTCTGACCGTAGTCAAGAAGGAGGTCCATGTTTGTGTCCCACTTCTGTTTCCCTGTTTTAAAGTACAAAAATAAGCAATATAAAATAACCACACACTGAAAAATGCAGGAATCATCAATCCAAGATTGAATGTGTCTATTCAACATCCATTTACTGTTGGTGGCATCACAACATTCAAGTGTGTGATTCTTTTAATTCACTCCCTCCTTTGTGTGAATGAGTCATGACCTGAACATAAATTACCTAATCTGGTCTGATTAGAAGAGCAGCAGGAGGACAAGCTTGGTGCTGGTGAAGGTGAGCTGGACACCACAGGTCTGGGTGGTTCTCCCTCATCATCCAGCTGTGATAAATCTGTAAATACAAAAAAAAAGTGTTTTTGTTTGTGCAGTGTCCAACTTAAGCCTTCCATTAAATGTGCAGACATAGAAGGCAATTTTATTCAATATCAATGTTAGCAAAGCTGACATGTCTGATTATGGAATAGAAGAATAGGAATAGAATCGGCTTCATTGTCACTGTGCAGTTGTACAGAACAATGACATTGTAGGAGCTCCACCAGGCTACTGTGCAATAAAGTAAGAGAAGGATTAGATAAAATACGGCTACACAACACACGATTAAACACGAGTGAAATTTTTTAAAAAATGGCCTAAGATTATGGAAATATTACCAAAATAGTAAAAAAGACAACGTTACTAGTGTCTGGTAGAAAAATCTCCCATAACACAACGCAAGGCACCCATTCATACACAGTATTGATGCCACAAAAAACGTATTTTGCACTGGATGTCTTTATAAAAAAAAAGTATTCTGTAAGACGCTAAGATTTCTGTTGTAGTTTCTCAAACGCGCATTTCTTTATGGCGAGGAGAAACATTCGTGGTAAAAACACTGTTAGCTTGTTAGCATAGCTAACCAAAAATACTATTGTCACAAGAGTGACTAAAAAAATATCCGCACTTTGGCCGTTACATATCAATACAAGCAATACGCATTTGTCAGCAGAGACGGCCTGTTCATTTCTTTATGGCGAGGACAAACATTTGGTCGTAGGAAAAACACTGTTAGCTTGTTAGCATAGCTAACCAAAAATACTATAGTCACAAGAGTGACAAAAAAAATATCCACACTTTGGCCGTTACATATCAATACAAGCGATATACATTTGTCAGCAGAGACGGCCTGTTCATTTCTTTATGGCGAGGACAAGCGTTTGGTCGTAGGAAAAGCACTGTTAGCTTGTTAGCATAGCTAACCGAAAATACTACCAGTCACAAGAATGACTAAAAAATAAATCTGCACTTTGGCCGTTACATATCAATACAAGTGGATATATACAGTATGTATACATATATATGTTAACGTCTGCCATTTTAAAGACAATACACTTACCAGCGTGTTTTAAGCAGTTTGTTGTCTGGATTGTTCCCAAAACAGTTCATCACATGAGTGGCCCCCTCCAGCTTATCTTGTACTTCTGTTTATGTCCATAGAGCCAAGAAATCTGTCTCCTCTTCGCTCTAAATCTGTTTGGTTTTGGAATCCGTCGCGTGCTCTGCTGTTTGGAAAGCAACATGGCGGTCAGTAATGTTTTGAAGCTGGTCAGTTAACCACGCCCATGGCTGTGGACGTAGCCAACGTAAACTGGTGCTGCCGCTGGCCCAGCTAGGAGTTGGGGCCACGATAGCCCCACTTTTGAGAGCCTGGGACTGGTGCTTTAGTCGGTGGAAAACCAAAGAACTGGTGCTAATGATGCTCTGGCTCCAGTTAAGCACTGGAACCAGTTTGGTGGAAAGAGGCCCACAGTGTGTTAGAATGAATCCTCCAAAACTACTGGATAAACTCTGATGCACTTTTCACCAGAACTGGCTTGTTGCCTACACATGAACCCATTACATTTTGGAGGTGATCACTGAGGGACAGAAGGAGCCTTGGCAGAGGTATGTGCTCTCTGTGTGCTTTTCTAGTTTTGTTTGTGAAATCACAATAGGCCTGTTCTGTTTTACTTGTTTACTACACACTGCAGTGATATGACACTGCACTGTTGGTTATATTGCTGAATAATTATGAACCTTGTCAGTAAACTATAAGTTAGAAGAGAGGAGGGAAAAAAATCTGCAAAACTGACCTGAAAGATTCAATAAACCATGATGCTGCAGGTTTTCCTCTGGCTGAAAGACCTTGGTGCGATCACAACATATTTTTCCGGGGGGGCAGTAAACATATGACACGATTAATTCATTCATCTTCTTCCGCTTAATCCTTTTCGGGTCGCGGGGGGGCTGGAGCCTATCCCAGCATCTTTGGGCGAGAGGCAGGGTCCACCCTGGACAGATCGCCAGTCCATCGCAGGGCCAACACAGAGAGACAGACAACCATTCACTCTCACAGTCATACCTAAGGACAATTTAGAATCCCCAGTTTGATGCCAATTAACCTAACTTGCATGTTTTTGGCATATGGGAGGAAACCAGAGAAATCCCGGAGTAAACCCACGCAGACGCGGGGAGAACATGCAAACTCCGCACAGATCACTGTTGGTAGGGGGCTGGGATCGAACCCAGGATCCCCCGGCCAAGGGTGAGTTACTGTGCTGCCACAGTGCTAACCACTCCGCCACCGTGCCAACCCATGACACGATTGTTACCAGAGTATCTTAATTTTATACAATTTATTTCTTTTTTAAAAATTTGCACAGCAACTTTGCAGAGGGAACTTACCATTTGAAGGATTGTACAACCGAGGCTTGAATACTGGAATATTGGGCCAGTTGGGTTCTCACCCAGACCTCCTGTGTTGAGACTTTTTAGTGGTGTCATCCTTCTCTCCTTCCTCTGCTCTCACCTCTCCTGGACCGTCTGCCTGAACACTTTGCTGTCCTTTGCTCCTCTGTTCTGTCTCATCTTTCCCTCTCTGAGCTCTGTCTAATTCAGGTTCTCTCTCTTTCTATGGTGGTATCGAAACAGGTTAAAAAATATCAAGTGTTTTGTGTTGCAGGAAAACGACAAAAATATGTGTATTTTTATTCTAGTGTTTCTTTTTTTTTTTCATTGAGACAGTAGGGAAGGGAAAAAGCATTCATAATAGTAATGTACTCATGCATCCTTAAATTATATGATCAGGTGGGTATCGTAACCAGAAATTCTACTCATGTAAAAGCAGTGCTTTGAAATTAATAATTAAAAGTAGTCAACCAGGGGAATTGGCTTCAGGTGTGCTGGCAATGGAGTAGGTGTGTGCGTTGCTGGCTCCTGCTATATTTTTTTCTTTACTTTTTAAACCCTATTTTGCTGTAAGCTGTTAATGTTTTGGACATTTAATACGTGCAGAATCTGTTTTGAAATATGTCCAAAACAAGAAAGCAGACTGAAAAGGAGGCAGCAGGGAACAATGCTAACACCAGCTTAGCTGAGGATGCTAGTATCAGCCTTAACCCTGCACTTGTTGCCTTGCTAGAGCAACACAGAATGTCCATAGCTGCTGACTTCAAAGCTTCATTTGAACTTATTAATGGTAAGCTGGACAAAATTCAAGCAGATGTGGCGAACCAGGAGCAACGCATTGGCGACCTTGAAAACAACGCGGAGGACGTCAGCCAGTGCCTAGCGGCGCTTGAAGTTACATGCGAGTCAATACAGGAGGAGAACAAACTTTTGAAAAACAAACTTTCTGACCTGGAGGGAAGAAGCAGGAGGCTGAATATTCGTCTGGTGGGTCTGCCGGAGTCCTTTGATGTGGGTCCACGGCCATCTGAATTTTTTTCTCGGCTGTTGGTGGACGTCTTTGGCACACAAACTTTGCCATCTCCCCCAGAGCTGGATAGAGCCCACCGCAGCCTCATGTCCAAGCCGAGTCCGAACGGGAAGCCGCGCGCTTCATTATTTGTTTCCACCGGTTTCGGACCAAAGACTTGGTGATGAGAGAAGCGCGGAGACGCCGTGGGACTTTGGAATATCGTGGGCATAAACTTCAGTTCTACGAGGATTATAACGCCGACGTTCAGAAGCAACGAGCCGAATATAAGGAGGTTATGTCCGAGTTGTACAAGAGAGGTTTTCGTCCTTCTCTTCTTTTCCCCGCCAGGCTCCGGATAACTCTTCCAGACGGCAAAAACCAGTGGCTGGCGTCCGTCTCAGAGGCCACCCGCTTCATGCAAACCAGGGAGAGAAACCAGCAATTTTCGCCTTGAACTGGACATTTCTGGGTTGACCAGCTGCCGCGCTGGGCTGCTTGTTACTTCATTGAAGCTGCACTGACTGGACATTGATGCATTTTCAGATGTTTAAAAACAAGTTAAAATTGGCTCCCTATACGTTGTTGTTTACTTAATTCTTTTTTTAAATTTTATCTTATTTATTTATTTTTTTTTTTTAGGGTAAAACGTTCATATTATGCAGGATTGAAGCCAGTTGTATGGGAGCATTCTGTTAGGATGAAAATAGAGCTGGAGATGGAGCGGTTGCTGTTTTTTTGCAACCGGCTGGAGTGTTGTTATAGGTTTGGTTGTTGGATTTTTTTATTTTATTTTTTTTTTATTTTTTTTTTTATTTATTTTTTTTTGTTTTGTTTTTTTGTTATGGTTTTATTTACACCCCCCTTACCCCTTCCTTTTTTTTTTTTTTTACCCGTACCTCACTTTATTCTTCTTTGGGCTACACAACATAATATATAAATTTTACTCTTTGAATGAATAGTAATCTTACTTTGGTAAGCTGGAATGTGAAGGGGTTGAACCATTCAATTAAACGAAAGAGAGTCATGTCACGTCTAAAGCAGTTTAAGCCTGGGGTATTGTTTTTGCAGGAAACCCATTTGCAGGATTCCGACCACTTGCGTTTGTCAAAATGTTGGTCAGGACAATTTTTTCATTCAAATTTTAAAGCTAAGGCCAGGGGCGCTGCTATTCTTATTGATCGAAATATCCCATTTATTCCCTCTAATGTTGTATCAGATAAAAATGGACGATTTGTAATAGTATCAGGTAAACTTGGCGATAAACATGTCACTTTGGCTAATCTGTATGCACCGAATTTTGATGATGTGCACTTTTTTCGCAACCTTTTTTCGCAACTTCTAGATTTAAATACTCATTCTCTAATTCTTGGGGGTGACTTTAATTTGTATATGGATCCGATCTTAGATCGCTCATCTTCAAAACCTGCTAGTCTTAATAAATCTGCAACTTATGTTAAGTCTTTTCTTGAGGAATATAGCCTTACAGATCCTTGGCGTTTTTTACATCCTAACGGCAGGGACTATTCTTTTTTCTCTCATGTACACCATACTTATACCAGAATAGATTATTTTTTTGTTGACAATTTATTAATTAATAACCTTTGCTCTTGCAGTTATGATAGCATCTCGGTTTCTGATCATGCCCCTCTTGTACTTAAAATGATCCTCCATGGATGTGACTCCATGAGAAAGCATTGGAGATTGGATCCATTATTACTTACAGATGAAAAATTGGTTGCGAATATTTCTTCTAAAATTAATTTTTTTTTGAAAGAAAATAAAACTCCTGGTATGTCAAATAAAACGATATGGGAGGCCATGAAGGCATTTCTTAGGGGGGAATTTATTTCATTGGCAGCATTTAAAAGACGATCCTTAATACAGGAACAGAAGGTTATTTTAGATCAAATCCTGGACATTGACAGACAATATGCTCAATCTCCATCACCCGCTCTGTACAAGGAACGTATGACATTACAAACTAAACTTAATTTACTTTCTACTCGACAAATTGAAGGTTGTTTAATAAGGAACAAGAGTGAATTTTATGAACATGGCGAAAAAACCAGTAAACTTCTAGCTAATCAACTACGTGGTATTAGAGCTAAGCAAATTATTACTGGAGTTAGGACAGATAAAGGAGAGGTGACATCTGACCAACAAGCGATTAATGATATTTTCAGGTCATTTTATTCCAAATTATATACCTCAGAATATACAACAAACTTAAAGGATTTGGAAATTTTTTTTGATTCTATTGATATTCCTTCGATTTCTTCAGAATCTCGGCAAATTTTAGAAGCTCCCATCACAAAAGAAGAAATTCAGCTGGCAATATCATCCATGCAATCAGGAAAATCTCCAGGACCTGATGGGTTTTCCGCTGATTTTTTCAAAAAATTCTCTGATGACCTCGCCCCTTTCCTTTGTCAAGTTTTTACAGAGTCGCTTGACTCTGGTACACTTCCTCCTTCATGCTATCAGGCCTGTATCACTGTGTTGCTTAAAAAGGATAAGGATCCTGTTGATTGTGCTTCTTACAGGCCTATTTCCTTGTTAAATACCGATGTTAAAATTTTGTCAAAGTTGTTAGCTTCAAGGTTGGAAAAGATTCTTCCTTTTATAATTTCACAGGACCAAACGGGTTTCATTAAAAATCGCCATTCTTTTTTTAACTTGCGGCGGTTGTTTAATATTATTTGTACTCCTCACCACAACATACCTGAATGTCTTATTAGTTTGGACGCTGAAAAGGCATTCGATAGGGTTGAGTGGGAGTATTTGTTTTTTACTTTGGAGAGGTTCGGTTTTGGTCCTTCCTTCTGTTCCTGGATTAAACTTCTCTATGCTAGTCCTTTAGCTTCAGTGTTAACTAATTGTCGCTATTCTGACTATTTTAGACTTTACCGTGGTACGAGGCAAGGCTGTCCTTTGAGCCCGTTGCTCTTTGCCTTGGCAGTTGAGCCGTTAGCTATTGCAATCTGTGGGAGCCGGGACTTTCTAGGCATTCGTAGGGGTGGCATTGAGCATAGGGTTTCACTCTATGCTGATGATCTTTTATTATTTCTCTCCAACCCACTTACTTCATTACCCGCTATACTTAATATTTTGGATAGTTTTAGTAGGTTTTCTGGTTATAAAATTAATCTTAATAAGAGTGAACTGTTTCTGATTAATGAAAAGATTCAAGTTCAGGATTTTGAAAATTTTCCTTTCAAGGTTGTTATTGATCATTTTAATTATCTTGGGATATGTGTCACTAAACAATTTAATTACTTGTTTAAAAATAATTTTCTCCCCTTACTTGACCAGTGCAAGTTAATACTTTCCAAATGGTCCCCATTATCCTTGTCTTTAATTGGCAGAATCAATTCTGTAAAAATGATGTTACTTCCAAAGTTTTTATATTTGTTTCAATGTCTCCCCATTTTTATTCCTAAATCCTTTTTTAAGTCTTTGGACTCTCTGATTACCTCATTTATTTGGAATGGTAAACATCCGAGATTGAGGAAAGTTTTTCTTCAAAGACCCAAATCAGTAGGTGGCATGGCTCTGCCTAACTTTCAATATTACTACTGGGCAGCAAATATCAGGTGCATGTTATATTGGAAACATTTTTATCTGGAACCCAAATCACCTATTTGGATCCTTATGGAGTCACATGTGGACAATCAAACTTCCCTACCGGCAATTTTAGGTTCACCACTTCCCCTTGCTTTGTCTACACTGGGTAATAATAAAGTAGTTCGTCAGTCTCTTAGAATTTGGTCTCAATTCAGGAAAAAATTCGGTCTTCAGTTTTTTTCCATTAGAAGTCCAATTGCCGCAAATCATTTATTTACCCCATCAACTATTGATAGTGCATTTCATATATGGCACAGAAAAGGTTTAAAATCTTTTGCGGATTTATATTTGATGGTCAATTTGCAAGTTTTTCTCAACTTTCCACCAAATTCGACATCACTTCTACACATTTTTTCCGCTTCCTCCAGGTCAGACATTATGTGCAAACCATGACAAAACAATTCCCTCAAAAACCTTCTGATAATCCTCTAGATGATTTTTTATTAGTTAAACCAACTTCTAAGGGGGTAATGTCAGTTTTATATAATTTAATTTCAAATTTACAATCTTCTTCTCTGGCCGCTATCAAATTGAACTGGGAACAAGATCTTAATTTTACTTTTACTGATGAACTGTGGGACTCTATTCTTGGCCAGGTTCACACTGTATCAATGTGTGCTCGTCACGCTCTTATTCAATTTAAGATTGTACACCGGATGCACCTGTCCAAGGTTAAGTTAGCACGTATTTACTCGGATATAGACCCAACTTGTGAAAAGTGTGGTAGCGCTCCTGGCACTTTGCTTCACATGTATTGGTCCTGCCCTGCATTGATGAATTTTTGGCATTCTGTTTTTATCACTATGTCTGAAGTCCTGCAATATCAAATTAAACCTGATCCATTATGCGCCATTTTTGGTGTGGCTCCAGAACTTGTCTTGCCAAGTTCCAAATTAAAAGTATTCAAATTTTCATTATTATTGGCCAGACGTGCTGTATTACTGAAGTGGAAAGACTCTTCGCCCCCTTCACATTTACAGTGGATAAAAGATATAATGTCCTGTTTGGATTTAGAAAAAATCAGATATACAGTTTGTGGCTCTGAAAACAAATTCTATAAATTATGGCGCCCGTTTCTTGATTTCTTTGAAAGACCCACGATTATAGTTTCTGAGTAGCTCATATCCCCTTTACCCCACCCCCACTTCACACACACAATTTTTCTTTGTATTTTTTTTTTTTTTTTTTTATTGTTTATTTAAAGGTTTTTGTGCTTTGAAGCATTTACATTTGTTGGCTTTAAGTTCTAGTTTTTTACTGTTTGGTTGAAACAAAAATGAAAATTTCTAATACTTTGTATTGTATTGATACTTCAATTAATAATAATAAAAAGACCTTTGAAAGAAAAGTAGTCAACCAAAAATTTCTAGTTGAGTTAAGGGTACAAAGAGTAGCCACTTAACCCCTTGCACTCCGGGCAATTTTCCTAAAAATGCCAAAAAATAATGTGCCCAAAGTAAATCGAAAGCTGTTATTCAACCCTTTGCAGCATCTTCATGGGGTTGGTCTCATTTAAAAGAAAACACTTTGTTTTGTTTTGTTTTTGCCAAAAAATTCAATCTCTCTACGTTCTCCAGCCACTGAGTTACAGTCATCTAAACATACTGAACTTGAAGAAAATAAATTTGGACACAGTGTTTGTTTGGATACAAATGCTTGCAAATAACACACAGCTGTCCGATCCGGCTGGAAAATGCAACAGAAATGTAGAACCAAGTGTTATCAAGCTGAGATCCAAATTTGGTAACAATACCACAAAAAATGAATATTTTACACAGCTTTGTTCTCAGGTAGTTCCCAGGCGTTTTGGAACTGTGCCAAATTGTGCCAAATGGCACAGTTTGGAAAAACGTCTGTAACTTTTGAATAATTCAATGTAGAATCTTCATTTTGGGCTCTAATGAAAGGTCACACTCAGGGCTGTGTCTGTGTGTGTGTGTGGGGGGGGTTTGCCCCCCCCGCTAAAAAAGACGGAGTTCGGCCCTCGCTACATGATGGATTACACTCCTTGCATGTTTTCACAGCGCCCCCCCCCCGCTACTGTGTGTGTGTGTGTGGGGGGTTGTCCACCCCCCTCGCTGCAGAAGACGGCCATCGCTACATGAAGGAATAGACTCATATGCTTCCCCCCGCGGACCGGGGGGCGTTCAGACCGTGAACGCCCCCCCCCCGCTCCTCTTCTGCAGCGGGGGGGGGGGGGGGCGTTCACGGTCCGAACACGGCAAATGAACCGTTTATTGCGGCGCACGCACTTCATACTTCGTGCGCAGTACAGTTGTAATTTACCGATCAGTCAAAAGTCATTTTTGGATTACAGTTTTCAGGGAGAAATAATAATTTAGCTCATAACACCTTACCTCTTCACAGCAGCAGAGTCGTGGCGAACATCTCTTCCCCGTTGTCAGACGAACGTGACGCTGCTCCGCTCGTGGATCCCGATCAAAACATAATTCCAATATTGCAGTTTTGGTGAATGATTTACGACCTTTGTCGTCGGCCTCCGTCGGTCTATGATGACGGAAGAGAATCCTAAACGTCTATTCTGCTGGAATGAGTGCAGGTCCCACTTGTGGGTGGTCTCCATGCTGCGGGGTCTGTAGCAGATTCGTCCAGCGTCCTTTGTTTTCATCTGCTGCAGCAGTAAATCTCTCTTCAGCCAGCCTGAATTTCTGTGCTTCAATTGGCTCCTGCATTCACAGTAGGCGGCTCCTCCTTCCTAGGTTTTCATTCATTGGCTCTTCAAGGTTTCAAGAAACCCAATTCAAGGCTCTTATTAGTCGAATGAGAGGTCAATCAGATGAACTAATCTGTTCGCGGCTGTCTCTGCAGTTTTTTTTTTTTAGTGGCGCTTGGACGCCACTACATCACCATCACCACCTACATCACCACAATCTGGTCTATGCATCCGAGTGCGCACGAGGGCGCAGGAGTGCGCCCTCGTGCGTCCTAGGACGCAGAGACTTGCCCGCCCGTGGAACAACGGAGCGCAAGTGGTTAAAAACTTGAGTAAGGGCTTCAGTCTTGAAGGGTTGAGGTTTTTCTCAAAAATTTATTTATTTATTTATTTATTTATTTATTTATTTTTTGTACTTATTTTGTACCCGTAGGTAGATTTGTTTTGCAGTCTGGTAACAAGCCACCAGCCGCCGGTCGCTGCGTGCGCAAGCGCCCCGTATCCCTAACCTGCATGTTTTTAGCATGTGGGAGGAAACCGGAGAAATCCCGGAGTAAACCCACGCAACACGGGGAGAACATGCAAACTCCACACAGATCGATGTTGGCCGGGGGCAGGGATCGAACCCACGATCTCATGATCCCTGTGATCCCCCGGCTGAGGGTAAAACTGTGCTGTCGCAGTGCTAACCACTGCGCCACCGTGCAGCCGTGATTTATAACAATTTTCTTCAAGTTTTCTACTTTTCTCTGTAAAGTTATCTAAAGCCTGTTTTCCACTAGCCCAGCACACCTCGGTACGGCTCGATTCACTTCAGTACGGCTCGGAATGCTTCTGTCTCCATTAGCATGGTGTTGTGCTTGTGCTGTGATGGTTTGTGTTAGGAGGTTTTAGAAGCGAGGCGGCGCCAGACTCCCAGCGAGGCGGGGCCACACTCCCGTGACGTTACGCACGTGACTGAGTCCTTAGTTACATGAGATGGAGGATCCAAGGATTATTGCCTTGCTCGCTCTGTGGTTTTATCTCACAATTAAGTCCAGAGAGTTTAACCAGAGAAGACACTTTTTTTACCAGAGGCGACGACGTGAACTGATACAAAAAACGTTGGAACAGTACAGGAGACTCGCGGTTGCCTGGGAGGAATATGAAGCTGGAATGGCGAGGTTACTTAACCTGCAGAGGAGGGTGCAGATATTGGTAAGCTCATTTTATAGTCATATTATTCTTGTGTACAGCATTTTGATGCTGACAGTTATCAGTATTACAGGAATGATTATGCTGTGTGTGTGTTTCAGTTAATTAAACAGCATAGGAGGGAGGCAATGTCGGTAAGCTCAATTTATAGTCATATTATTCTTGTATACAGCATTTTGATGCTGACAGGTTATCATTATTACACTATATGCTGTGTGTGTGTTTTTCAGTTGGCTGTGTTGGTGCAAAATACTCGCTGCAGACCGCGTGTCTGGACAGAACATCGTAGCTCGCATTGGTGGGAGGATGTTGTTCCCAGCTTCTCCACCCAGCAGTGGTTGCAAAATTTCCGTATGTCCGAGGACACTTTCACCTACCTGTGTCACAAATTGTGTCCATGTATGGAGCGGCATGATACGACGTTCCGCTTATGTGTGCCGCTGAGGAAGAGAGTGGCCATCGCACTGTGGAAGCTTGCTACCGGTTCAGAGTACAGCAGTATTGGACATCTTTTTGAGGTCAGCATCACAACAGTGTGCAGGTGTGTGCAGGACTTTTGTGCAGCAGCAGAGTCATCGCTCGTTCCAGAACTGCTTCATCTTCCCGATGAAGGGAGATTCATGGAAATGTCGGCCTACATCGAGAATCGGTGGGGACTACCATTATGCGTTGGTGCCATCGATGGCTCCCACATACCCATCATAGCACCTGAAGAATGTCACACTGACTACTTCAATCGTAACGGTTGGCACTCCATAATCCTTCAAGGTGTGGTTGATGGAAAGGGTTTGTTCTGGAATGTGTTTGCTGGGCTTCCAGGGAGCATGCATGATGCTAGGGTGCTGAGACTGTCCAGACTGTGGGAGTTAGCTAGTCGGGGAAACCTCTTCCCGCCTATCAGGAACATCGGTGAGTTATGTACGGGATACTACATCCTAGGGGACTCAGCTTATCCACTCCAAAATTGGCTGTTGAAACCATTCCCTGACACCGGACGACTGACTGAAGAACAGCACACGTTCAACCAGACCATCAGTCGTGTACGGGTGGCTGTTGAGAATGCTTTTGGTAGGCTTAAGGGAAGGTGGCGCTGCCTTTTAAAAAGGAATGACTGCGACATCGAACTTGTGAAATCCATGGTGGTGACTTGTTGTGCACTGCACAATCTGTGTGAGACTCATGGAGAGGCCTTTGATACTGCATTGGATGCTGCAGCAGATGAAGTGGTGGTGTCAGCTGCAGAGGTAGCTGAGGACCGTGGTGGGGGTGTAAGAGATGCTGTGATGCAGTACTTGTGTACAAATAATTAATAAGAGAGTTTTGTCATTATTCATGTGTGTACATATTTGTAACGTCTGTGTTTAATGATTAAAATGTTGTTCACTTTTCATCTGTCTCCTTTGCTTTGCTGGAACTGCAAATTGACATAGTAATTATGTTTAGAAAAATGTTATATTTCAATTTAAGCCTATCACACAAAAAATAAGTCTAAATAGATTTAAGAAGCACACATTATGTTGATAAAAGTGTTATGTCAATTTAATCCTATCAAAATTTTACTTTCCAAATAAGTGTAAATATTTCTAAAAAGCACACATTATTCGAAATATGTTATATTTCAATTTAATAGTATCCCACTTGTACTTACAAAAAAATGTGAATATTCGTAAAAATAACACACATGCAAAAGGTAGCACCACAAGCAGTGGGTCATAACGGTTTTGGGCAACAGCAACACAATTGTGTATTCCTTGACAATCTGTCTGCTGTTATTTAATGTTTAACAGTTAAGGGACGGATGATCATATGCTCCAAAACTGGAGAAACTCTCTGATAAAAATGCTTCAAAAACACAAGTCACTTTTGTTTTGAATTAACTGCCAAATGACCTTTAAATAATGAGCTGAAACTTGTTTTTATTTGTATTAAATAATGATACAGTGGCACACTGGCCAACACCAAATTGTATTATTTTTTACATCATAGTGCATTTTGGATGTACTGAATAAAAAAAATTCATGTTTTTCACCTTCAGGTCAACGTTTGGAACAACAGTATTTGTTTTTTCATTTTAAATGATGATACACTCCTTGTAAATTATTGTAAATCTCTGAATTTGGAATACCGACCAATTTACATATACTTACTTTTTTAAATACTTTGACTTGTAAACTTGATCAGTCTCTCCTGCTGCAATTTAAAGTCCAACTGTGCAACTTCTTATAAGTTAACATAGAAAATGTAACCAAAGTTTAGAACTGTATCATGTGTTGCTAATTTTTGATGATATTTCAATAAAAACAACATAAACCTTACAAAAACATTTGTTCTTTGGTCTAGATAAAAATTACATTACCTTTACAATGGTTGACCGCTGACAGGATGATCAGCATCATTTTCATCAGACTAGGCAATTGAATTTCTATGTAATTATACTGTTTTATAATTCAGTGTCATAACAGACAAACCACACTTTTATGATCCAAAAAAAATCCACTTTATTATAAATAAAATATTCAAAAAAAAAAAAAACAGCAACAGAAGAACAACCAGGTTAATCGACATTTTAAACACGCCGACCACGGAGTGCCTCTACCAGCTTCCCAAACTGGGTCAGGAAGGCTCGGTTAAATGAAGCCGTCTCTGCCAGCTCCTGCCTTCTCAAGTCAACATCCTCCTCATGGGCTACCCTCATGTGTTCTGCAAACTGCTGGTGGTGTCTCTCCATCTGCTCTTGGCGCTCTTGGTGCATTCTCTCCTGCCTCTCATTGAATCTCTCCTGCCTCTCATCGAATCTCTCCTGCCTCTCATCGAATCTCTCCAGCAGACGCTTGTCCTCCTCATGTGCCTCTGCCATTAATGATGCTATGTCTGACAGGGTATTTCTCCTTTTCCTTTTTGCTAGATGAAAGACAGAAAGTCAGGGTGGTTACATGCTGTATCTAAAAATATCAAAAACATAATATTGAATTACACTGGTGAATGCATGTGGTGGTATGTGACTATATGCTTTGTTGCTGTATTTAAGCTCAAATGTCATGTTGCTCCACTTCAAAGGAGTTGATTGTTCACAGGGTGCTGTGATAGGGAACATCCCCCCATGCAATCCGAAAAGGATTAAGTTGAAAAAAATGGATGGATCTTTAAAATTTTTCTTTTTTATTGTGGACTCAGAAATAGGAATGGGTTAATAAAAATGGCTTAATAAAAGTGACGTGAAGCTTTTTAATGAGGCATATTCACAAGTCAGTTCATGTGCTGTTGTGGAGCACATGTGACTCACATGTTGCAGGCTGGAATTCAGCTGAGAGAGACTTTGAGCTAGCCACATGTGTATTGACATCACACCTCAACAGGATGAGGAGTCTGCACCCCCTGTGGACTCAGAAGAAAGGAGAAGATTAGCCGCCCTGACCTTTTGGGGGTCAGAGAGGAGAACAGAAGGACTCTGGGTCTTCTATTACAGATGAAAGGATGTAACTGAGTATTGACTTTTGTGTGATGTATTGTTCGAGACCAATGATGAATGAGAATTAAAGCAGATACTGGAAAATCATGCGGTCTCCTGAATTCTTTACTCCTACACTGTATCTTTTTTTGTATATTATGACTTCCAACAGTATTTCAACCAACACACCACCACACCTAAAAATGTGACTGTGTTGTTTAACACCGACAACAGACCACCACAGAATGTTTTTGACAGACATATAAAATTCATTAATATGCAGCTATCTGAAATAACCTTAATCATTAAAAAAAGGGGGATAATCTCATGTTTACTGTGCCTTACCAACACTTGGACGAGACCTCCCGGATACAGATGGAGCTGATGATGGAGACGGTGATGGAGCTCGTGATGGAGCTTGGGATGGACCTTGTGATCTGCCCGAAACCGGTGTCGGCGCGACAGATTCACCTTCGCCGTCAGACGCTGGAGAGTCCGTGCGGGCTGGCGCGGCGGACGAGTGGGATGATTCTACCAGGAAAATGCACACATTAAAATACAGCACGAAAGTGCAAGATATACAGAAAAGACAATAGTTTTTAACAAGATTACATAAGCTTATTTCAGCGTATTGTTCACATGAATACTTAAAAGCATGAGACCGCAGTCTGCTGCGATAAAGCAGAGCGATCCTCATCCACAAATGAACAGCTTTTTTATTGCATAAATAAACTGAGCGTCTTCCCGAATATATTTCCAAAAAAACGCCCCAAAAAAACCCCCTCACCTTTAAAGGACTCCGATGTCGTGGCTGTGTCGAGAGCCATGGCTCGGCCAATGCTCGCATGCCGATGGCCGTATATGGCGTCCATCTGCTCGAACCATTTCCAGTTCCTCCGGTCTGCACCGCTTCTGCTGTTGTGGTCCTTTAACGCACGGTAATCACACTTCATTTTTTTAATTTTTTCCCTACACTGTTTGGCAGTCCGTGTGTGCCCCTGTGCTGCCATGTGGTCAGAAACCTCCCGGTATATTTTCTCATTCCGGGTGGCTCCGTCCAACTTGCGCTGGATGCGATCGTCAGACAATGCAGTGAGCAGACACTGCACCTCCTCATTGGTCCATGGAACGCCCTTATTACGCGAAGCCATTTTTGAATGAGAAGAAATGAAGAAATGAAAATATCACAGTAATACAATGAAAATCAACCACCCACTGTAGTTGCGCACTGAGTAATGGCGGTCGTGAAGATTCGGCAGAAGAGGCCGCTTTTCGTGACGTTACGACCTGACCAATCAGCGGCGGTTACGAACTGACCAATCAGCGCTGGTTACGACCTAACCAATCAGCGGTGACCAGTCTGTTAACGTCACAACACGGCCCAGCTCAGCACTGCTGTACCCTGCCCTGGAGCGGGGCTGAGAATCGCGGCTGTTAAACCGTGTTGGGGCTAGTGGAAAAGCGTACAAAGCCTGCTGAGCCGTCCCGTGTCGCGCTAAAGCGTGCTAGTGGAAAAGGGCCTTAAATTTGAAACCATTTTCCTCAAATTTGTAATTTCCTCTTGTAAAATTGACTTTTCTTGTACATTTGAAACTTTTTTTTTTTATAAATGTGTGGATTATTTTATGGCTTATTTTTGGACATTCTCCTTCAGGATTTTTTGGCAGAGAGCAGAATTCATAGGTCCATTTACCACAGCAAGTCTTGCAGGTCCTGAAGCAGCAAAACAGCCCCAGACCATCACACTACCACCACCATATTTTACTGTTGGTATGATGTTCCTTTTCTGAAATGCTGTGTTACTTTTACACCGGATATAATGGGACACACACCTTCCAAGAAGTTGAACTTGTGTCTCATCAGTCCACAGAGTATTTTCCCAAAAGTCTTGAGGATCATCAAGGTGTTTTCTGGCAAAATTGAGATGAACCTTTATGTTGTTTTTGCTCAGTAGTGGTTTTTGTTTTGAAACTCTGCCATGCAGGCTATTTATGCCCAGTCTCTTTCTTATGGTGGAGTCATGAACACTGACCTTAACTGAGGCAAGTGAGGCCTGCAGTTCTTTGGATGTTGTTGTGGGGTCTTTTGTGACCTCTTGGATGAGTCATCGCGAACTACATTTCATGTTTACTGCATTTCATGTTTAAAGTAAACATGAACTGCATTTCATGTTTACTTTTGTTATCATTGTCTAATACTCAAATTTGTTTGATGACAAACATACAAAAAAATGAGAAATGAGGAAGGGGGCAAACACTTTTTCATACTACTGCAGGTGTTCCATGCTTGTGGCATCATTTTCAAAAACACTTGAGGCTGTAATTGCTGCCAAAGATGCATCAACAAAGTTGTGAGCAAAGGCTGTGAATACTTATGTAGATGTGAGTACTTAGTTTTTCATTTTTTATAAATTTACAAAAATCTCAAAAACTTCTTTCACATTGTCATTATGGGGTATTGTGTGTAGAATTTGGAGGTAAAATTAATCCCTTTTGGAATAAGGCTGAAACAACAAAATGTGGAAAAAGTGTTCAGCGCCGTGAAGACTTTCTGGATCCACTGCATTTAATATTGGATCATTTTCCTCAATAAATAAATAAATGAAAAAGTAAAATATTTTTCTCATTTAACTGGATTTTCTTTGTCTACTTTTAGGACTTGTGTGAAAATGTGATGAGGTTTTAGGTCATATTTATGCAGAAAATTTTAAAGGGTTCACAAACTTTCAAGCACCACTGTATATAAATAGCAGATTTGGGTCCAAATACTCATCAGTTACTCTGTGAAATCCTGGAAAATAATTGTAAAAGCAATTGATTGCTTCTGAAAAGTAATTGTACTTTTCATATTGTTTTGATATACAGTGATCCCTCACTTATCGCGGTTAATGGGTTCCAGAACCGACCGCGAAAAGTGAAAAACCGCGAAGTAGCGTCACCCCTAATGACGTCATCATAAACAATACGTACGTTCATTCTCTCACTCTCTCTCTCTCATATGATACGTGTGTGTGTGTTTGTGTACATGTACATACATACGTAGATGTAAACAAAGTGTACATAAATATGTTTTTAGAACTCTTTTATTCTTATAACAAGATACGTAACTCAAGATGAAAATGATTTACTGCACAGGTTAATGAGAGCTTTACTGCTCCTCAGGTGACGCCTCATCGTGAGGTGCTGGAGGCGCAGGATCATCAAGGGCAGCTTCCGATAGAGCTGAAGCTGCAGGAGGCGGCGTAGTGGCTCGACGGGAAGACTATTTCGCACAAAATGGCACAAGAGAACAGCAAAAAGTTCCACGCGGCGAGACTAAGTAACACGAACGATAAAAAGCAATGAATGCGGTCTTCCTTCCCTTCATGGGTGCTCGGCAGGGAGAGGAGGTGGGTGAAACGTCTCGGCCAATCAGCTTGCGAGATTTCCGAGCTGAGCCAACACGAGAACAGCGAACAGAGAGTTGTGCGGCTCTCCGTGTTGACACCTGATGGTCTAATGTAGTCTCCCTGCCTTCTGCTAGCGCCCGCCCATTATTTCTCAATTTTGAATTTTTGATGAATATTTTTGAAAAATCCGCGATGCACTGAGGGCGCGAAAGGTGAAGCGTGAAGTAGCGAGGGATCACTGTATTAGAACGATGAATATTTCCATCAACATTTAATATTTTCAGTGTCTGTTAAGTTGATACACAAGTTGGTTTCTACATCAATGAATGTGTGGAATACTTTTTTGAAATACTTTTTCACAGCACTGAATGTTCACAGCCTGTTTTTTTCTCTGTCCTTGTTGCTACAGGAACATGAAAGGAAAAATGGAGTGAAACCTCAGCAGCTTCAGGAAGATGAAGATCCTCCAACTGCAGCAAATGAAGCAAAATCACACAGTGACAAGAGTAGAAAAAGAATACAGAGAAAACACCACACTAGGCATAAACTATACTTTTGTGAAGAATGTGGGAGAGGTTTCACACTGTTGGGCAGCTTAAAAATGCATAAACTGATCCACACTAGAGTTAAGCAGTTTGTGTGTGGTCAGTGTGGAAAGGCCTTTACTCTGATGAGTAACTTAAGAACGCATGAACTCATCCACACTGGAGTAAAGCAGTTTGTGTGTGGTCAGTGTGGAAAGGCCTTTACTGTGATGAGTAACTTAAGAACACATGAACTCATCCACACTGGAGTTAAGCAGTTTGTGTGTGGTCAGTGTGGAAAGGCCTTTACTCAGATGAGTAACTTAAGAACACATGAACTCATCCACACTGGAGTAAAGCAGTTTGTGTGTGGTCAGTGTGGAAAGGCCTTTACTGTGATGAGTAACTTAAGAACACATGAACTCATCCACACTGGAGTAAAGCAGTTTGTGTGTGGTCAGTGTGGAAAGGCCTTTACTCAGATGAGTAGCTTAAGAACACATGAACTCACCCACACTGGAGTTAAGCAGTTTGTGTGTGGTCAGTGTGGAAAGGCCTTTACTCAGATGAGTAGCTTAAGAACACATGAACTCATCCACACTGGAGTTAAGCAGTTTGCGTGTGGTGAGTGTGGAAAGGCCTTTACTGTGATGAGTAACTTAAGAACACATGAACTCATCCACTCTGGAGTTAAGCAGTTTGTGTGTGGTCAGTGTGGAAAGGCCTTTACTCTGATGAGTAGCTTAAGGAAACATGAACTCACCCACACTGGAGTTAAGCAGTTTGTGTGTGGTCAGTGTGGAAAGGCCTTTACTCAGATAAGTAGCTTAAGAACACATGAACTCATCCACACTGGACTTAAGCAGTTTGCGTGTGGTGAGTGTGGAAAGGCCTTTACTCAGATGAGTAGCTTAAGAACACATGAACTCATCCACACTGGACTTAAGCAGTTTGCGTGTGGTGAGTGTGGAAAGGCCTTTACTGTGATGAGTAACTTAAGAACACATGAACTCATCCACACTGGAGTAAAGCGGTTTGTGTGTGGTCAGTGTGGAAAGGCCTTTACTCTGATGAGTAGCTTAAGGAAACATGAACTCATCCACACTGGAGTAAAGCAGTTTGTGTGTGGTCAGTGTGGAAAGGCCTTTACTCAGATGAGTAGCTTAAGAACACATGAACTCATCCACACTGGAGTAAAGCAGTTTGTGTGTGGTGAGTGTGGAAAGGCCTTTACTCAGATGAGTAGCTTAAGGAAACATGAACTCACCCACACTGGAGTTAAGCAGTTTGTGTGTGGTCAGTGTGGAAAGGCCTTTACTCAGATGAGTAGCTTAAGGAAACATGAACTAACTCATCCACACTTGAGTTAAGCAGTTTGTGTGTGGTCAGTGTGGAAAGGCCTTTACTCAGATGAGTAACTTAAGAACACATGAACTCATCCACAGTTTATGTGTGGTCGTTTCACATAGACTTTGATCTCTTATGAGACAGGAAGCTCCTCCTTTGGTTCCAGGTTCAAGTTGAGAAACCCTGAGACACAGGTTGCGCTAGACTTTATCTGTCATTTTGACAGACATGGTTGTAAAAATTCTGTTATGATCTGTTATCTCATTTTAATGAGATCACCTTCAGCGTAATCTCTCAAATGACAGCTTTAAGAATTTTCTGTCATTGCTTAAAAATATCTGTCAATGAAGGACAATTTTCATTTCATGCAACCTCTGCCCTGACATCAGGCTGTACTGGGTTCAGATCCCTTAAATGTCTGAACTAACATTTTATTTAGAAAGCAGAGATACTCCATGTTTTGATTGTATGTCTGACTTTTCCTTCTCTGTTGCTGCTGCTCAATCAACTCAGTTCACTTCATTTATTTTCAAATCAGCTTCATTTGCATAGTGCCAGATCACAACCAGGGTTGCCACAGGTGCTGGAAATCCTTAAAAATCCATGAATTTTAATATTGTATTTTAATGGTTTGAAAAGTGATTAAATTTTACAAAAAGTTCTTTGAAAAAACTTGAAATTGTAAGGATGTGTTTTTTTTTTTCAGTAAATATCTGTCTGAATAAACAGTTACCTAGAGTTCACTTGTTCTATCGAGAAATAAAATAAATTGGAGAACCTAAAATTCCAGCTGCTCAGACTGTGCCTCGGTTGGCTTCTGTGTGACTGTAGTCAGTCAGTTTTCAGGTGTGACCTCACTCCCCACAAAGACACACAGGTGTAGTCACTGCACCATCATGGCGTGAACAGTGGCATGGCGTGGCTACATTTGTTTGGGGACGCCAAATAAAACAGAGTTGTGTGGGAGTTTCTGAGGTCAGTATCTGTAAAACTGTTTCCTTACACTGACAGTAAACTGTCTTGTTTCAGACAGTTTAATGGAACAAGACTTTCAGTCGGCCTGGAAGAGATGCTGCGAAACTGTTCGGCGCCTCAGGAGGGGAAAGCAGCTCCCTGTCCACACTGTGTATGGTATGGATGGGGCGCTGTTGACTTCGACTGGGGATATCATCGGGCGGTGGAAGGAATACTTAGAGGATCTCCTCAATCCCACTGATACGCCTTCCACAGAGGAAGCAGGGTTTGTGGACGAGGGGGATGACTCGCCTATCACAGAGTTTGAGGTCGCCAAGGTGGTTAAAAATCTCGTTGGTTCCTGGGCCCCGGGGGTGAACGAGATTCGCCCTGAGTACCTCAAGACCCTGGATATTGTTGGGCTGTCATGGTTGACACGCCTCTGCAACATTGCGTGGAGGTCGGGGGCAGTGCCTTTGGCATTGCAAACCGGGGTGGTGGTTCCTCTTTTCAAAAAAGGGGACCGGAGGGTGTGCTCCAACTTTAGAGGGATCACACTCCTCAGCCTCCCTGGGAAGGTCTATGCCAAGGTACTGGAGAGGAGAGTCCGGCCATTGGTCGAACCTCGGATTCAGGAGGAGCAATGTGGTTTTCGTCCTGGCCGTGGCACATCGGACCAGCTCTTTACCCTCTTGAGAATTCTCGAGGGTTCGTGGGAGTTTGCCCTACCAGTTTACATGTGTTTTGTGGACTTGGAGAAGTCATTTGACTGCGTCCCTCGTGGATTTTTGTGGGGGGTGCTTCGGGAGTATGGGGTATCGGGCTTGTTGTTAGGAGCTATTCGGTCTCTGTACGACCATTGTGAGAGTTTGGTTTGTATTGCCAACACTCGGTCGGACTCATTCCCAGGAAGAGTTGGACTCCGCCAGGGCTGCCCTTTGTCACCGATCCTGTTCATAATTTTTATGGACAGGATTTCTAGGCGCAGCCAGGGAACTGAGGCTGCATGCTTGGTGACCACAGGATCTCATCTCTGTTGTTTGCAGATGATGTTGTCTTGTTGGCTTCATCCAGCAATGACCTACAGCTCTTGCTGGGATGGTTTGCCGTTGAGTGTGAAGCGGCTGGGATGAGAATTAGTCCCTCCGAGTCCATGGTCCTCAGGCGGAAAAAGGTGGATTGTCCTCTCTGGGTTGGGGACAAGCTCCTGCCCCAAGTGAAGGACTTTAAGTATCTTGGGGTCTTATTCACGAGTGAGGGGAAAATGGAGCAAGAGATTGACTAGACGGATTGGAGCAGCTTCTGCAGTGATGCGGACGTTGTACCGGTCTGTTGTGGTGAAGAGGGAGCTGAGTTCTCAGGCAAAGCTGTGGATTTACCAGTCAATCTACGTTCCTACTCTCACCTATGGTCATGAGCTTTGGGTAATGACCGAAAAAAAAAAATTGCGGATACAAGCGGCTGAAATGAGCTTTCTCCGTAGGATTGCTGGACTCACCCTCAGAGATGGGGTGAGGAGCTCAGTTATCCGGGAGAGGCTCAGAGTAGGACCGCTGCTCCTCCACATTGAAAGCAGTCAGTTGAGGTGGTATGGGCATCTGATTAGGATGCCTCCTGGACACCCCCCACTTGAGGTGTTTCGGGCAAGTCCCACTGGGAGGAGACCACGGGGCAGACCCAGGACTCGGTGGAGAGACTATGTCTCCCAGCTGGTCTGAGAACGCCTTGGTATCCTCTCTGAAAAGCTGGAGCAGGTGGCTGGGGAGACGGAAGTCTGGGCTTCTCTGCTTGAACTGCTGCCTCCGCGACCCGGACCTCCGGAAAAGCGGTAGAAGATGGATGGATTGATGGATGGACATTAAACTGGATAAAATATTTAAGATGACCAAAAAACTCAAAATTCCTGCAGCTCAGTACCAGAAGTTACAAGCCAAATCAAATATCAATGATCTACATGTATTTTCTAATATAATCTAAATGATATGAATAAAATAAAAACATTGATAAGTATTTCCTTTGCCAGAATAGAAGAAAATTGACTTTAATTGAGGGCAGCTCAGCCAATCAGGGAGTTTTACATTTTCTCCTCTTAATGATGTTTAATAAGAAAAGCAGCTAATAGTCCACTGTGTGGAAGAGTAACTGCTCTCCGGTAGCATTTTTTTTTTTTCAATCTTTCTTCACAAGGAAGTGCACACATTCAGGCTTTTGTTGCCCGGGCAACAGCCCATTTGCTTTGTCTGGCTGAGTGGCCCTTCTGAAGGGAAAATTAACAACATTTAAACAAAGAACTGTTGTTCCTTGTTATATTTTTATTAGTGGTGTTGGACGATGCACTTTTTTAATCGTGATTAATGTTTTGGAATGTTGAGTTAATCGTGATTACTGATGCTTTAACCTCTTGCACTCCGGTGTACCGCGGATGGGCACGTCTCTGCATCCTAGAGCGCACGAGGGCGCTGCGTCCAAGAGCGCACTGAAACAAAAAGCTGCATTTCCGTTCTTCCACTACAGACACAGCCGCAAACAAATCAGATATGATTGACCTCTCATTCGACTAATAAGAGTCTTGAATTGGGTTTCTGAAACCTTGAAGAACCAATGACTGAAAACCTAGCAAGAAGAACCCGCCTACCAACGCTGCGAATGCAGCAAGTCAATTGAAGCACAGAAGTTCGAAAGCTGTTTTGTGTAAGGCTGGGTGGAGAGACTGACTGCTGCAGCAGATGAAAAAAGGACCTGCAGGAAGAACCGCCATAGATCCAGCAGCACGGAGACCACCCACAAGTGCAACCTGTGTGACAGGGACTGCCATTCGTGCATCGGCCTGTTCTGCCACAGGCGGTGTTTTTTTTTTTTTTATTCCAGCAGAACAGACGTTTAGGATTCTCTTCCATGGTCATCATAGACCAACGACGAAGGCTGGGTGACACACACGCGTTTGCCAGTCTTTTTGAATTACTACTGTTATTTGTTTTGAAAAATCGGTCGCCAAAACTGCAATCATGGAAGCGCAAAACCGCAATAATGGAATTATGTTTTGACCAGGTGACGAGACCAGAACCACGAGTCCGTAACAAGCGGACCAGCGTCACGTTCGTCTGACAATGAGGAAGAGAAGTTCGCCAGCTACGCTGCTGCTGTGAACAGGTAAGTGTTATAAGCTAAATTATTCTTTATCCCTGAAAATTGTAATCAAAAATGACTTTTGACCGATCGGTAAATTACAACTATGCAGCGCACGAAGTCCGAAGTCCGGACCGTGCCGCGTCCGGACCGTGAAGGCCCCCCCCCCCCGCTACTCTTCTGTAGCGAGGGGGGGGGGAAGCCGCGGTGACTGCGCCGCGGTCGCCACATCGCCACATGACTATTCTGTCATGCAGCGATGGCCGATGTCCGTCCTCTGTAGCGGGGTGGTGGTGGGAGTTGTTATCTTCGACATTACAAATATTTTAGAATAATTTTTATTGCACTGTAGGTTATTTTTTTCTTGTAAAAAAAAGCCACACATTTTTTTACGTGGCATGCTTCTTTGTGTGTGGGGGCTTGTTTGTTCATTCATTCATGAATGAATGAATAAACAACAACAAGAGAGGGCCCTCAACACGTAACAGAGTTTGAGGAATTTCCCTCAGAGCCTACACTCCATCAAGGCTCTTCCAGGGTCTCTAAAAAGACCTCAGCTCAGGAAGTTCTTTTGTCAGTTTTTTGTTTTAAAGTTTTATACACTATGTTCTTAATGTTCTTTCAGTTTCTGAGTAGCATAAAAGAGGGCCACCACACTGTTGTACTAAATAAGACAACACAATGGAGAAACAGGGTGTAACCAAAATAATCTCATATAATGTAAAAGGGATCCTGAATCCAGTTAAAAGATCCAAGATTCTAGGCAAAATGAAAAAAGACAAAGCAGGAATAATATTTTTTACAAGAAACCCACCTAACAGACGTGGAGCACACTAAACTCAATAGACAAGGGTTTAAAATGATCTCTTCATCTTCATATAAGTCAGGGAGGAGGAGGGGAGTAGCGACATTGATCTCAACCAAAATTACATTTGAAAAAACATCAGAACACAAAGATAAAGAAGGGAGATACAGTTTGGTACTTGGGCAGCTAGAGGGAGAAGATATCACCCTGCTGAATGTATATGCACCTCCAGGGGCTAACTGGAAATTTTATAAAAATGTATTTGACCTAATGATAACTAAAGGCCAAGGTTTAGTGATATGTGGTGGAGACTTCAATCTAAGACTGAATCCATACTAGGATGCATCAGGTAATTCTTCACATCAAAATAACACTCAAAGTAGGAAAACTTGGATGCTACTAAAAGAAATGGGAATCTGTGATGTGTGGAGGGAATTCAACCCCAGTGTAAAAGATTATACATTTTACTCAGCACCACATTCATCATACTCGAGGATTGACTATTTTTTTATGTTTAATAGAGACATTGGAAGAGTAAAAACATGTAAAATAGGACTAATGGATCTCTCAGACCACAGTCCGATCTATATGGACTTAAGTATCCAAAAATACACAAATAATACATTTTCTTGGAGGTTAAATTCAAATGTCCTGAAAGGACCACTGAAAGATGAATTGGAATCAGATATTCTCAGATTTTTGGAAGAAAATGATAATGGAGAAGTATCCCCTTTAATACTGTGGGACGCATGCAAAGCGGTAATAAGGGGAAAGATTATTGCCATACTGGCAATCCAAAAGAAACTAAGACAAGAAAAACTATCCACATTAGAGTCAGAACTTAAGAACCTAGAAAAAGAACACAAAGACAACACTCATTCTAATGACTCGCTCAAAATTAAGGAAATTAAAAAACAAATAAATGAGATCTACACAGTAGAAATCCAGAAGAAACTTACATTTCTGAAACAAAAATACTATGAAGCAGGCAGCAAATAGGCAAAATTACTAGCCTATAAACTGAGGAAACAACAAACGGAGAGAGCAATCTACAAAATCAGAGACCCAGTATCAAAGGAAATAAAATTTAGAATTCAGGATATTCTTAAAAGCTTGAAGAACTACTATAAGAACTTGTACTCCCTCAAAAATCATAAAAACGTATCCGAAGCATTCCTAAACACATTAAACCTTCCCCAACTTACTGAGTCTCAAAATAAAACACTACTGTCAGAAATACAACCTAAAGAATTAGAAAAAGCAATTATGAAACAAAGCTAACAAATCCCCAGGAACAGATGGCTATACAGCAGAGTGGTACAAAACCTTTAAACAGCAACTATCTCCTCTCCTCCTGAAAACATTTAACTATGTCCTCCACACAGGGGAAATCCCCCCCTCCTGGAGAGAAGGGGTCATTGCAGTCATACCTAAACCTGAAAAGGATAAACTAGACTGCTCCAACTACAGACCAATCAGTGTATTAAATCAGGACTTTAAGCTTTTTACCACTATCCTTGCCAAAAGGTTAGAAAATATACTGACAGACTTAATTCATTTAGACCAAACAGGTTTTATAAGACAAAGACAGACACAAGACATTAGACGCACTTTACACATAATTCACCATATAAAAAAATATAACTTAAATGCAGTCATATTGGGATTAGATGCTGAAAAAGCATTCCATTCGGTTGACTGGTCTTTCCTATATAGAATCTTATCCAGTTTCAATTTTCATAACAACTTCATTAGAACTATCCAGGCATTATATAAAAAACCAACAGCTAAAATAAGGATCAACGGTAATTTATCATCATCTTTTGAGCTGGAAAGAGGATGTCATCAGGGCTGCCCCTTGTCTCCACTGCTCTTTGCAATCTTCATAGAACCTCTGAGCCAATGGATAAGACAGAATCAAAAAATTCAAGGTATTACACTTGGTCAGAAGGAACATAAAATAGCACTCTTTGCTGATGACATTTTAATATACCTGGGGCAGCCGGACACCTCTTTTCCAGAACTAATCTCAGTTTTTTCAGAGTACGGAGATTTATCGGGGTACAAACTAAACATGCATAAAACCCAAGTTTTAGCATTCAACTATGACCGAAATCAATATTTACTAAGCAAACTCAAAATTAACTGGGAGATGGAATCTATGAAATATCTGGGGGTCAATATCCCGAAACAACTCAACAAAATTATAACACTAAACTATGATCCACTGGTGGCAAAAATAAAATCTGATCTAGCAAGATGGAATATGATACCATTCTTGGGTACTGCACAAAGAATTGAAGCAGTCAAAATGAATATACTTCCACGTCTTCTATACCTTTTCTAAACAATACCGGTAGAACCTCCCAAAAAAACATGGCAAGAACTGGACAGAAGGCTCTCAAGATTCATATGGCAGGGCAAGAGACCTAGAATCAGATATAGAACCCTACAGCTAAACAAAGACAAAGGTGGGCTCGCACTGCCAAATATCAGGGACTATTTTAAAGCTGCACAAATTAAAACTTTAGTAGAGATATGTAACCCAGTCTACACTGCACAATGGAAGGAGATGGAATGCCAAATAACAAGTGACATCCCCCTACAGGCGATAATAGGGAACAATGCCTTACCTAAACTTTTGAATAACACTAACCCGTGGATAGAGACCCCGCTAAAAATTTGGTTTAAGATACTCAGAGAGAATCAAACTAAAGAGCCCTATCGACTTCTGCAATGGATTGCCGATGATCAAGACTTTACCCCCAATAAAACAGACACTAGATTTAAAAAGTGGAAAGAGAACGGTCTGATAAAATATTACGATTTTTTTAAAGGGCAAATTTTAAGAAGTTTTGAAGATTTAAAAAAAACAAGGTCTAATAAATCAATACCTTTACAGGTTCTTTCAGCTTAGACACCACATAAACAATATACTTAAAAAGGAGGATTTGGAAAGGGCCCAGTCAGGTGTTCTGAAGGTCTTCTTAATGGCATATAAAGGGATCCCGGGGATCAGATACATTTCTAAAATATACCAAGGTCTTCAAGACTTAAAAGGAGACAACACATCATATATAAAAGAGAGATGGGAAAAAGAGGGGAATTTCACTTTACAACTGGAAATATTTGAAAAGCTAAATAAATAGCAATGGAAAAGTACCTCATCCCTGCAGTGGAGAGAATTTGGATGGAAAAATTTGGTAAGATTTTTCAGAACACCTGCACAAAACAAATTTACTCATAAGGGGTTGAATTGTTGGCGCTTGTGTGGTGAAGAGACTGCAAATCATTTTCATGTGTTTTGGTCATGCCCAGTTATCCACCAATTTTGGACCAATGTACAGACAATATTGGGGAAAATATTCAAAATAGCAGTCCCCTTTTCTTTTGTAACTTTGTATTTGGGTTTACTACCGGATTCACTGGAAAGACGAGGAGAAAAATACTTATTCACTGTTTTAATATTGGCAAGTAAAAAAGCCCTAACTAAAAAATGGATGTTGAAGGACTGTCCTACACCTGAAGATTGGATTAACGTGATCCAAGACATTTACTCGATGGAAAAGTTGACATTCGCACTGAGACAGGACATGGATGGGTTCTTGAACTTTTGGCAACCCTGGATCGCATATGTGTCTTCCATTAGATCTAATCTTTGACAAATACCATTTCAATAATGGCACCGCTCTTTGTTCCAACGCTACTCAGATGCTCTTTTATTTTTTTATTTATTTATTTATTCATTTTATTTTATTTTTTTGCTCTTTTGTTTTGTTGTTGTTTTTTTTGTCCTCTCTTAAATTTCACTTTTTCTTTCACTTAAAAAAGGGGTGTTGTAATAATTATTCTTCCAATGTTGTCAAATTAAAAAAAAGGGAACATGTGATGAAAATGTAAACAATCCAATGCTGTAATGACGTGCATACCCTTTACAAAAACTGAAAAAAAAAAAAACTAGTCAAAGAGGTTAAAAACTCAAAGGTCTAAAACCCAATAAAATATTTAGAACCCAAATAACATCCTACAAAAGTAAGTAAATATAAAATGGAGTTAATAAATAGGTACCTAAATTATTTGCAATATATTGTTACAGCTTGTTCAACTCTTTGACAGCAGCAGGAACAAAGCTGTTTTTGTAGTGCTGGGTTTTACTTTTTGGGACAGCAAACCTCCGTCTTGAGGGAAGAAGCTGAAAGTGGCAGTGCAAAGGGTGGGAGTCATCATTTAAAATGGAGGTAGCCATCCTCTGTACTTGTCTTCTCACTTCCGCCTCCAAAGAGAGCAGACGCTTCTTTTCTCTCTCTGCTCTAGCTCCCCACCTCCCCAACTAACTGGATCCCAGCTTGCTGTTGTCTGTCTGCGTCTGACTGCTGATTATCGAAAGAAATTATGGAATTAATAAGCTGGGCTTTGAACGCAATTGACACTATTTTTTCAACAAGGAAAAGTGCTCCGGGGGAAGCTGTTTGCCCCGCAGGGACGGCTCCAGCGGGCTATTTACGGGAGACAAGTAATTGGAGAATCTTGTGCCTGACTAATCTCTCTATCGAAGATATTGAAGATTTGTATGTCTTCGTAATAATGGTGATTGGGATCGTTCTGATTGGATCTGGGATTGTCCTGGTGTACCGCAAATTGCTGAAGATGGATACAACCTATCAAAATGCTGGCCAGGCGAGGTGCATCCATCAAATTGAAAAAATGGAGAAGACCCTGATAGCGACAAATGGAGAACTGTCTCGGAAGGTGGATTACATCATGATTACGCTTAGGTCTATCCACGACAGACTCAACGCCCCGCAATGAAGGATTAAGTACTGAATCTGCAGAAGAATATAAAGTTCCTTCTCTGTGATCAGTTCTATTTGGCTCAATTCCCTTACAAAAATCCTCCTGATCGTCTGCAGTCTCTGTTTTTTCAAAACACTGAGCACATGGCCTTGGACAGCAGCTGCATGGACAATTGCCAAGGACAATTGCCAGTAGCCAGACAAAACATCTCCTGCCAAAGTGTCCTTGTTGTTCTTACTGATACAACACTTGCTTCAACATTACATCCATATTGATCCACAAACTGACAACAAGATGATTCACTCACTGCTCTCTTTGTGTCCTGTGAACTCTTTTGGTCTGCTGATGTGCATTGAGGGCTTTTTTTTTCTTTGTAATCATAATATTGATCATGTGACCAGTATTCTGAAATCAATGATTTTTTTTGCTCCTTCCCATTGTATTATTTCTTATGCTACCTGTACCCTCCTGTTGGCAGGCGCGTTTCAGACGCATGCCGCGTCACGGAAATGCAGGTTCATTTTCTGTGTCAAGTCAAATTCTCTCGTATGTTATCAGTGATCTGTTAATGTACTTGGCAATAAATCTTTTTCTGATTCTGATTCTGATTCTGTCTGGTGTACAGGGGTGTCAGGCTCAGCTGTGACTTACCAAGCAAATGACTGGACCATCTAACTACCTGATCCAAGGATTTCCTCTGTTTCAGTTTTATCTGACCAAACCATGACACTAAAGAAAAGGATAAAACAGATTCAATAAAAGCCCGATAAAACATGGTCATTATGGTTCGATCAATTTGGAAGCGTGCAAGTTTTCTCAAGCAATGCAAATGTTGCTGTGTAGCACCTTGTGTGAGCCAGATTATCTAGCATCTCAGACAGGAGACAGTGATAAGCTTGGGACAACAAAGAGCAGGAGATTCCTGGTGAGATAGCAGGAAGGAGTCAGGGATGAAGGTTGTTGAATGCAGTGTGATGCAAATGTCATGTTGTGTGTGATGTAAATGCCATGAAACTTAAGGGGAGAGTTTCTGCTTGAAAGTTCAGTCTGTTCTGTGCTTGAAAGATGTGAGTGTGTAATAAACCGTCTGAAATGAATCTGCCTGTGATTTCACACACTCCACAGCTGACCCTTTTTGCACACACTTTCACAGTTCTCTTCAAAGTTTAAATTACTATCAATAATCGTCCCAAGATATTTGTAGGATTGTACACATTCGGTAGTCTGGCCTTTTGGTACGGTGACTTTGTGCCTGGGAGTCTTCCTCCTAAAGTCAATAATCATGTCTTTAGTTTTTGTCGTATTCAGCTGCAGGTAGGAATCCTCACACCAGTGAACAAAATCATCAACTACTGGGCCGTGGCCACTCTCACCATCCCGGAGGAGACTGACAATAACTGAGTCATCAGCATACTTTATAATGTGTCGTCATGTCTGCTCCGACACATGTTTGTGTACAGGATGAAGAGTAGTGGTGACAACACACACCCCTGAGGAGAGCCAGTAGAAGAGCACTTTAGGTCAGACAATGTACCATTGACCCTTACTCTCTGCGTCCTGTTGGTTAAGAAATCCAGAATCCAACCCACCAGATTATTACTCAAATCAAATTGTTGCAGGAGCCTTTCAACTAAGATATGAGGTTGGATTGTATTAAAGGCGGAGGAAAAGTCCACAAATAAAAGCCTGGCGTGTGTCCCATTAAAATCCAGATGTTTAAAAAGCATGTTAAACAGAGTGACAGTGGCATCCTGCACTCCTCTGTGAGGCCTATAGGCAAACTGCAGAGGATCCAATGCCTGCTCAGTCTGCTTTAGGACCTCAAATCTGACCAGTTTTTCAAAAATTTTCATTAAAATTGAAGTCAAAGCAACTGGTCTAAAGTCGTTTACTGTTTTAGGACAGCTGGATTTTGGAACGGGAACAACCACGGCTTCTTTCCAGATCTTAGGCACATGTTGTGTCTGTAAGGACTTATTGAAAATGTAATGAAATATAGGACTCAGTTCATGTGCACAGGACTTTACCAAGCGCCCACATATATTATCAGGGCCCTGACTTTTGTTCACTTTTACAGCGCAGAACTCCCTTTTAATATCCTGCACCTCAATATTAAAGTGCTGATTGTCTTTGAGTTTCTGTTTCAAATCTTGGGTTTCTGTGCTAAAATCAAAGGAGTCAAAACAACCATAAAAACAATTAAGAGCATTAGCCAGCTCTGTGTCTGAATTAAAACCATCTAAAAACACACGATTACTGCGCTCTGTGCTCTGAAGGCCTGCAATAGTTTTCATACTGGCCCAGGCTGAACCAAGTTTCTTTGTTGCCATCTTACTTTCCAACTCTGATTTATAATTCTGTTTCGCTCTTAAAATTTCGGACTTCAGCTCTTTTGTGGCAACCTGTAGCTCAGAAACAGACCCCTGTTTAAAGGCAAGTGCTTTCCTCTGTAAGCAGGATTTAACTGATTTTGTAACCCATTGCTTGTTGTTGGGATATATTTTGACACGTTTAAGTGGAACGATCATATTTTTACAGAAAGTCATGTATGAGCATGTGACGTCCACCAAAGAGTACAAATCATCCCTGCAGGACAGTGTGAATGTAAAGCCCTTAAAAAGGGAAAAATGACAAGGATGAACACAGTGCGTGCGTCTTCCTCACTCGCTTGTATTAAAAGTCAAACATTTTAACAATCACAACTTAAAGAATTACCTTAAAAAGGGAAAAATGACAAGGATGAACACAATGCGTGCGTCGTCCTCACTCGCTTGTATTAAAAGTGAGGAAGTTGCGCGCGCACTCCCCTTGCTGGAGCTCTAAGGCGTAACTAATAGAGTGACGGTTTCATGATCGCAGTCTCTAAATCGAACACCGATAGCATTGTTGAATAATCAATAATAACTCTCACTCAATCAGATACAAGAATGACCAAATAAACAGCTAAATCCATTACAAATAACATTATCCTAAGTAACAAATATTTACAGTGGGGCAAAAAAGTATTTAGTCAGCCACCAATTGTGCAAGTTCTCCCACTTAAAAGATGAGAGAGGTCTCCAATTTTCATCATAGGTATACCTCAACTATGAGAGACAAAATGAGAAAAAACAAATCCAGAAAATCACATTGTCTGATTTTTAAAGAATTTATTTGCAAATTATGGTAGAAATTAAGTATTTGGTCACCTACAAACAAGCAAGATTTCTGGCTCTCACAGACCTGTAACTTCTTCTTTAAGAGGCTCCTCTGTCCTCCACTCGTTACCTGTATTAATGGCACCTGTTTGAACTTGTTATCAGTATAAAAGACACCTGTCCACAATCTAAAACAGTCAGACTCCAAACTCCACTATGGCCAAGACCAAAGAGCTGTCAAAGGACACTAGAAACAAAATTGTAGACCTGCACCATGCTGGGAAGACTGAATCTGCAATAGGTAAACAGCTTGGTGTGAAGAAATCAACTGTGGGAGCAATTATTAGAGAATGGAAGACATACAAGGCCACTGATAATAAGATAAGATAAGCTAAGATAAGCCTTTATTAGTCCCACAACGGGGAAATTCCAGGATTGCAACAGCACAGGGATAGCAACACTCAGAGCAACAATCAGAAGGCAAGGAAAAAAAAAAAAAAAAAAAGCAAGCAAGCAAGAGCAGCTAATATACATATGTACATATTACTATAAATATATATATATATATACACACAGACACACAGTGTAGAGCATTGCAGCTAGATGGAATAAATATGTAAATATATAAACACAGTGCGGAGCAATGTAGCTTGATGGAATAATATGTAGATATATAAACACACAGTGCGGAGCATTGTAGCTAGATGGAATGAATATATAGATATATAAATATAAACATAAACATAAACACACCCAGCGCGGAGCATTGTAGCTAGATGGAATAAATATGTAAATGTATAAACAGACATAGTGCAGAGCACTGTTGCTAGATGGGATGAAACAGCACAACCGTCTACTTAGTTATCCTACATGGTATGATTATGTGCCCATACATATTCTCACCCTCCGTAGCTACCGGTATTTTCCTAGTTGTATGCCGGAAGGGACCATTGTGTCAGTCTATTGCATCTTTTGCATTCAAAAAACTATTAGGTTGTTACGTCTTTTTGCTATCTCTGCGAGCAGCCCTGCTTAGGTTGTACAGTCTGACAGCCGTTGGTAGGAAGGACCTGCGAAACCTCTCGGTTGTGCACCTGGGATGATGTAGTCTGCTGCTAAATGAGCTCCTCAGTGCATTCAGTATGTCTTGCATAGGGTGGAACTCGGACTCCAGCAGAGATGACAGTTTAGCCACCGTCCTTCTCTCTCCTATCTCCTCCACCGGATCAAGGCGCTGCCCCAGGACGGAGCTAGCTTTCTTGATCAGTTTGTTCAGTCTCTTCCTATCGGCTGCAGTAATGCCACTGCCCCAGCAGACCACTCCAAAAGTGATGGCTGATGCCACCACCATGTCATAGAATGTCTTCAGCAGCGCCCCTTGTACACCAAAAGACCTGAGTCTCCTCAGTAGGAACAGCCTGCGCTTTCCCTTCTTGTAGAGTGCATCAGTATTGTGTAACCAGTCTAGTTTATTGTTCAGATGAACACCCAGGTACTTGTAGGATGTCACCATCTCAATGTCTGTTCCCTGTATATTTACTGGTGCTGTGAGGGGTTGTCCTTTCCTGCAGCAGTCCACCACCAGCTCCTTAGTTTTCCTCGCGTTGATCTGGAGGCAGTTCCGATGGCACCAGTCCACGAAGTCCTGGATAAGCCCTCTGTACTCAGCTTCATCTCCATTGGAGATGAGGCCAACGATCGCAGAGTCATCAGAGAACTTCTGTAGATGGCAGTGTGTTGTGTTGTGTGAGAAGTCCGCAGTATAAAGAGTGAACAGGAAGGGAGCCAACACCGTTCCCTGGGGGGCCCCCGTGCTACTGATGATCGTGTCGGACACACAGTCCCGGGTTCTCACAAACTGAGGCCGGTTCGTGAGGTAGTCCAGGATCCATGATGACAGATGCTGGTCCACCCCTGCACGCAGCAGCTTGTCCTTCAGGATCATCGGTTGGATGGTGTTGAAAGCACTGGAGAAGTCAAAGAACATGATCCTCACCACATTCCCGGGCTTCTCCAGGTGGGACAGAGAATGGTGAAGGAGGAAGATCACCGCATCCTCCACCCCAATGCTATGCTGGTAGGCGAACTGGAGTGGATCCATTGCTGGTTCCACCAGGGGGCAGAGGTGAGCAAGGAGCAGTCTCTCCAGGGTCTTCATCAAGTGGGACGTCAAGGCCACCGGTCTGTAGCTGTTCAGGTCATTGGGGTGCAAAGTTTTTGGTACAGGTACCACACAAGATGTTTTCCACAGCTGTGGTACCCTCCCCAGCTTCAGGCTCAGGTTGAAGATGTATGTCACAATCCCACACAGCTGGTCTGCACAGGACTTGAGGAGCTTTGCGCTGATGCCGTCCGGTCCCGATGCCTTCCTCGCCTTGATCTTCCTCAGCTCCGTCCTCACCTGGGTCCTGGTCAGGGTCAGGATGGAGGGCTGTGTGTTGGGAGTGGGGGGGGTGTTGGTGGAGTGGGGAGTGGGCAGCAGGACTTGATGTCTTTACAGGCAGCAGTGGTTGTTGTGCAGTCAGGGGGGAGGGCGGTTGGTCAAACCTATTGAAAAACAAATTCAGATTGTTCGCCCACTCCCTGCCCCCCGTGGCCTGGGGGGAGGTATTCTGGAGCCCAGAGATGGTTTTGAGGTTTCTCCAGACCCCGCTGATGTCGCTCTGTTGCAGCTTGTCCTCCATCTTCCTCCTGAAGCTGTCCTTGCCTTCTCTGATCTTTCTCCTCAGCTCCCTCTGTACGGACTTCAGCATCTCCCTGTTCCCCGACCTGAAGATCTTCTTCTTCTCTCTCAGAAGTGTTTTAATCTCAGGGTTGATCCAGGGTTTGTTGTTTGAGCAACACCGTATGGTCTTGGTGGGAACGGATTTGTCCACACAGAAGCTGAGGTAGCCCGTGAAGGTGTGAATGAGGCCATCGATGTCCTCACCATGTGGATCGCAGAGCTGCTTCCAGGCGGTGGCTTCAAAACAGCCCTTTAGAGTGTCCATTGCCTCCTCAGACCATAACATCACTGTGCGCATGGCCGGGGGTTGTCTGTGCACTAGGGGTTTGTACACCGGCCGGAGATGAACCAAGTTGTGATCCGATCTCCCGAGTTGGGGGAGTTGTGATGAGGTGTACGTCTCCTTAGTGTTTGCGTAGAATAAGTCCAGTGTTTTATTGTCTCTAGTGTGGCATGTGACATACTGGGTAAACGTGGGTAGAATGGGAGATAGTGAAACATGGTTGAAATCGCCTGAGATGAGGAGAAGAGCATCTGGGTGTTCTGTCTGCAGCCTGCTGATTACTGAATGGATGACGTCACGTGCTGTCCCAGCGTTCGCCGTCGGATTTGCATAAACAACAATGCAGATCACGTGTGAGTGTTCTCTCGGGAGATATGTAGGCCGCATGCTAACAGCTAGCAACTCAATGTCTTTGCTGCAGTGACGTTGTTTAACAGTGATATGTCCCGGTCTGCACCAGTTGTTGTTAACATACATTATCGCTCCACCGCCCCTTGCTTTGCCACTGTCTGGTGTTCGGTCTGCCCTTATCATGTGGAAACCCTCCAGCTCAATGTTAGCATCTGCTGCTAGTTCAGTTAGCCACGTCTCAGTAAACAAAAGGAGAGAGCACTCCCGGTATATGCTATCGTAGCGGGAGATAGCCGCTAGCTCATCTACCTTTCCCACTATAGAGCGTACATTCCCCATAATAACGGATGGGAAGGTGGGTCTGTACCTTATACTCCTTGTCCGCCGTCTAACACCAGCCCGACAACCACGTCGTTTTCGCCTTATTTCTCTCGGTACGTCGAGTTTTTTCGTCAGCACCGAGTGGCGATTAAGTCCAAGCAGCTGTTCCCTGCTGTATCGTCTCCTGCTGTAAACAGTGGCTCCGTCCGCCGGCTCGGGAGGCATTTTGGGGTGATCTGTGTGTCCGTGATGTATAAAGTGTGTAAAGAAAGAAAGAAAAAAACTCAGAATTGAGCCGCTGTTGCAAAAGGCAGCCGACTCGTGTGGCGCCGGAAGTTTTTTTTTTTTTTTTTTTTTTTTTTAAATTTTAATCTCCCTCGATCTGGGGCTCCATGCAAGATCTCACCCCGTGGGGTCAAAATGATCATGAGAACGGTGAGCAAAAATCCCAGAACCACACGGGGGGACCTAGTGAATGACCTGCAGAGAGCTGGGAACAAAGTAACAAAGGCTACCATCAGTAACACACTATGCTGCCAGGGACTCAAACCCTGCAGTGCCAGACGTGTCCCCCTGCTTAAGCCAGTACATGTCCAGGCCTGTCTGAAGTTTGCTAGAGAGCATTTGGATGATCCAGAAGAGGATTGGGAGAATGTCATATGGTCAGATGAAACCAAAATAGAACTTTTTGGTAAAAACTCAACTTGTCGTGTTTGGAGGAGAAAGAACACCATACCTACTGTGAAGCATGGGGGTGCAAACATCATGCTTTGGGGCTGTTTTTCTGCAAAGGGACCAGGACGACTGATCCGTGTAAAGGAAAGAATGAATGGGGCCATGTATCGTGAGATATTGAGTGAAAACCTCCTTCCATCAGCAAGGGCATTGAAGATGAAACGTGGCTGGGTCTTTCAGCATGACAATGATCCCAAACACACCACCCAGGCAACGAAGGAGTGGCTTCATAAGAAGCATTTCAAGGTCCTGGAGTGGCCTAGCCAGTCTCCAGATCTCAACCCCATAGAAAATCTTTGGAGGGAGTTGAAAGTCCGTGTTGCCCAGCGACAGCCCCAAAACATCACTGCTCTAGAGGAGATCTGCATGGAGGAATGGGCCAAAATACCAGCAACAGTGTGTGAAAACCTTGTGAAGACTTACAGAAAACGTTTGACTTCTGTCATTGCCAACAAAGGGTATATGACAAAGTATTGAGATGAACTTTTGTTATTGACAAAATACTTCTTTTCCACCATAATTTGCAAATAAATTCTTTAAAAATCAGACAATGTGATTTTCTGGATTTTTTTCCTCATTTTGTCTCTCATAGTTGAGGTATACCTATGATGAAAATTGGAGACCTCTCTCATCTTTTAAGTGGGAGAAACTGCACAATTGGTGGCTGACTAAATACTTTTTTACCCCACTGTATCTTGAATGCTTGAGTAACAAATACAAATATAGTAACAGTATCTTATATGACAAATGTCTTTCCATCTATCACATACTCCCCCTCAATGTTAAATGTTGTCCTCAACATCAAAACCCTCGACCCCTAGCGCAAATCAGGTATTCAAACTTCTCATGACCAAAATCACATATTAGTTCAATGCTTCTATTGCAACATCTAATACTTAGAATGTATTGTTACAGACTGGAACTCTTTTCATACACTCTATCATACAAGAAACAAATACTCATTGTCCAGTGTTTCTTGTGTATGCATTTTGTTACAGACTGGAACTCTTTTGATACATTCAGTTTTGGGTCCAAATAACACATATGCATGACAGGCTGGAACTCTTGATACATTCAATTTTTATCAGAATGCAACTTACCAGTCTACATCCCGTATACACATATGGGCTGGTAGTGATGTGGCTGCGCTGAGTAATGAACCCTTGGATAAAGGCGCGATGCAGCGGCACTGTAACAGGATGGAGTTCCTATTTGATCATACCTGAAGATCTTTGGTGGCCTACGGTTCCTCTGAGGCCGCTGCTGTTCCTGATTCTGGTTCTCGTTCCTTTCAACTGACAGGAAAGGGGTGTCTTCGGCAGGCTGGTCTTCTGTCAAGTCTTCTCCTGTGTCTGATGGAATGTCACTGTGTGGCTCCTGGCTTACTGAGGGATTATCGTTGTTGCTTTCTAGCTGAGGAGTAAGTTCTCTCCAGTCAAATTCAGCTGCTCTTTCTGTACTGGCAGGAGTCGCTGTCCATGGTCCTGACGACTGAGGTGGGTACTGAGGTGGTATGGGAAAATAATCATCATCATCGTCATCTTCCTCTTCCTCGGGGCTGTCCCTTGCTTTTGCAGTCTGTGCTGTTGATTTTTTTTGTTTTACAGGTGGATGCGTTCTTGTCTCCAGCGGCAGGTGATCACATGGCATAAGAAGGTTCCGATGCAGGGTCCTGGGCTCTCCTTTCCCTTGCTCCGGCCTCAGTTCATAGATGGGACTATCCTGCCCAACATGCCTTACCTCAGCATGAATTGTGTCTTCCCAGTGATTTTGCACCCTACCAGTTCCTCCACGGGGAGGGCCTCTCCTCCTGGGGTAGCGCCTATAGTGGCTCCTGTCAGCGGCATACCTGCTTCCTTGAACTGTAGTGCCTCCTGGGCCGGTAACATTTGCCGCCTCTGCTCCCTTTTCTCCCTCAACTACGTCAAACTCCACAGTTTCGCCATCTCCAACACTGCGAAGGTATTTCCTCGGGTTGTTCTTTTTGATGGCTGTCTGATGTACAAAAATGTCTTCTTTGGTGTCATTCCTGTTGATGAAACCATATCCATTCCTGACGTTGAACCATTTGACTGTACCCAAGACTTTTGTTGCGATGACCTTCTTATTCCCCGCTGGGGCTGCGGCTGCTGGGCCGGATGGGCTACTGTCTTTCGGGCTCTCCGCTTTCCTCTCTCTTCTCCCCCAGCTAGCACGACTTTGGGACTTCCTAACAAAGCCAGTCACTCCCTGTCCCTTGGAAGAGCTCTGTCTTGCAGCATTATGCTCCCTATATGCTCTACAGCCTGCCTGAAAATGCTCACTACTCCCACACCTATAGCAATGTTGGCAGTATTCCTCACCCCACTGCTGGCATGCAGAGCACCTCAGCCGCACACGTGGAATTGGATATCTCTGGGGTGCAAATCTCTGTTGAAACTGCGCTGTTCCTCTGTGGAACACTGGACCCCTGGGGAACCACGATTCCTGAACTGGTCCATCTGAAAGTTGGGGGGGTGCACTTTGGTCATTCAGGGAGGGGTACTGTGGCTGGACATATAGCGGAGGGTAAGTGACTCCATAGCTGGATTCTCTGGTTACGTCAGGATACATCTTTGGTATGTTTTCTGTCTTACTCATGGACTCTGTTATTTGTGACACCTGTGCTTTAAGGTCTTTTAACAGTGTCATGTCTGCTTTCATTTCTTTCAGGTCAGACAACGCATTTGGGGGAAGTGTAGCTACACTTTGCTGGGCTACACACTTATCTTTGCTGTTATCACTAGACTGGATAGTGTGTACGCTAATTGGTCGCTGTGGCACCGACTGTCTCCTTTTATCCTGCCTCTCTTTTTCATGTGCACATGCTATGTTCAGTCTTTCTAACAACAGTTCATCTGAGGTTATTGTCTGCAAAAGGAGGGGCTGAAGGTCGCTCCTGATACTATCATTTTTCAGCCCTGTTAATACTGTGCAAGAACATGCTTTGCACGAGAGCTGGGTCATATTTGAGACTAGACTCGGCTTCCTGTGATGCAAACAATATTTTCTGCCTTAAATCCATTGTTCGAATTAAAAAGTTCTGTGGGGTCTCCCTATTGCTCTGGACCTCTGCAGTCAACTGCTTGTAAAGCTCTGTGGCACTTCTCTCTTGATAATGTGACCTAAGAATTCTCCTAAGGGTAGGGAGAGACAGGTCGCTTTTACCTTCGAGGTAACTCCTAAATTGCAAACCTGGCACAATAGCTCTGATGACCGCATCCACTCTCTCTGACTCAGGATATCCTTTGCTGAGGCCGTTCTCAATTTGGCGGGCTAAACTGGAGAAAGTGAGTCTGTCTTTCTGTCCAGGTTCACCAATCTGACCAGAAATCTTATAGTCTTTATGCCAGAGTGGATTGGTTACAACAACCGGGGCTGTGTGGCGTGGGGCAGTCTCATTATTTGCTAAAACTTGCATTTCAGCTTCTTTTCGCTGCACTGCCAATTTCAGCTGCTCCAACTCTTTCATTACATTCTCCTTTGCATGCGTTGTTTGTGACACATCATTTATATTACTCTGGTTCACACTTTTTATTGTATCTTGTATGCTCAACAGTTCTGACATACCTTCATCTTCCCGTTGTTTTAATTCGTCACGTTCGATGTGCTGACTGATATAAGACACCAACGCACAGCGAGTTTTTCTTGTTATTTTCTCTCGATTGTCTCCTGAGATCTCAATGAAATCACATATTTTCACTAGCTGATCCGTAGTAAGCTGGAATAGAGCTCCTTTCATTTCAAACAACAGATTTTCAATTTCCGACTCTATTTTGGGCAAGTGAGTAACAGACAGTGTGCACACGTGGTGCTGAGACCTGATGCTGAAGGCTTTGCAGCTCCTCGGTGGCTGTTCTACACCTTAGGATGTGCGTTGCTCCTCGCTGGCCTCGTAACTACCGCCGATCTGTTCTGCTGAAACACTCCCCTGCCCTGGTTGTTTTTCGGGATGAAGAACGTAAGATGGCTCCCTTCATGTTGCGGTGTCGGCCTCACGTTTTCCATCCCAGCGGTGCCTCCAAATGTAAAGCCCTTAAAAAGGGAAAAATGACAAGGATGAACACAGTGCGTGCGTCTTCCTCACTCGCTTGTATTAAAAGTGAGGAAGTTGCGTGCGCACTCCCCTTGCTGGAGCTCTAAGGCGTAACTAATAGAGTGACGGTTTCATGATCGCAGTCTCTAAATCGAACACCGATAGCATTGCTGAATAATCAATAATAACTCTCACTCAATCAGATACAAGAATGACCAAATAAACAGCTAAATCCATTACAAATAACATTATCCTAAGGAACAAATATTTATCTTGAATGTTTGAGTAGCAAATACAAATATAGTAACAGTATCTTATATGACAAATATCTTTCCATCTATCACATGAACATCTCCCAGTCTGTACAGTCAAAGCATTCCTGGAGGCAGTGCACTGAATCTTCTGTCCACGCATCTATGTCTCTGGTCTCCACCTTTTCTCTTCTGAGAGCAGTTTTATATGTGGGCAGCAAATGTATGATTTATAGGCCCTCTCTATGGATCCATAGCACAGGTCCAATGTCTTTTTTCGCCTGGTTGGGCAGGAGACATACTGATAAAAGTTTTTAAGTGTCTTCTTTAAAGAAACATGGTTAAAATCCCCAATAATAAAGTTTGGCACCTCTGGAGAAATTGACTGCAGCGGCTGCACCACATCAAAGATGCTGCTGGAGGCGGAGTCAGCGTCTGCCCTCGGGTGGATGTAAACAGTCGTGATAAAAAGCTGGGGGAACTCGCGAGGCAAATAAAAGGGGCGTAGTGACACAGACAGCAGCTCCACATCGGGTGTACAGATGCGCTCTCTGACCGTGACAGATGTGCAGTACTGCTTATGAATATCTAAACATACGCCGCCCCCCTGATGTTTCCCTGTTACCTCTTCCTGCCGATCAGAGCGGAGTGGGGCTCCAAAGCCGTCAATCCACAGGTCCTCGTCCCGGTCATGCGCATTAAGCTAAGACTCGGTATAAGCCATGACACAGCAGTTCTTAACCCCTTGCACTCTGGTCCATTTCCCTAAAAACGCCAAAAAATAACGTACCCAAAGTAAATCAAAAGCTGTTCTTCAACCCTTTGCAGCATCTTCATGGGGTTGGTCTCATTTAAAAGAAAACACTTTGAATTTTTTGGCAAAACAGTCATAATCTTTCTAAATACTCCTGCCACTGAGTAACAGTCATCTAAACATAGTGAACTTGAAGAAAATAAATTTGGCCTGGGTGTTTTTTTGGATACAAATGCTTGCAAATAACACACAGCTTCAGATCCGGGCTGGAAAATGCAACAGAAATGTAGAACCAAGTGTTATCCAGCTGAGGTCAAAATTTTGTAACAATACCACAAAAAATGAATATATTACACAGCTTTTTTCTTAGGTTGTTCCCAGGCGTTTTTGAATTGTGCCAAATGGCACAGTTTGGAAAAATGTCTGTAACTTTTGAATGATTCAATATAGAAGCTTCATCTTGGGCTCTAATGAAAGGTGAAGGGCTGTGTGTGTGTGGGGGGGGGGGTTGTTTATTCATTCATGGATGAATGAATGAACAAACAAGCCCCCACACACAAAGAAACATGCCACGTAAAAAATGTGTGGCTTTTTTTTTACAAGAAAAAATAACCTACAGTGCACTAAAAAATATACTAAAATATCTGTAATGTAGAAGATAACAACTCCCACCACCACCCCCGCTACAGACGACGGACATTGCCCGGTGTGCCGCGGTCACGGTGCGCCGCGGTCTGCTACGCACAGTTGGACTAAAATATCTGCAATATATCTGCAATCCACTACAGAAGAGTAACGGGGGGGGGGGAGCGTTCGCAACATGACGGACCCGGAGCGGTCCGGGTCCGTCTTGTTGCGATAACGCACAGTTGTAATTTACCGATCAGTCAAAAGTCATTTGGATTACAATTTTCAGGGTAAAGAATAATTTAGCTTATAACACTTACCTGTCCACAACAGCGGTCGCTGGCGAACTTCTCTTCCTCATTGTCAGACGAACATGAAGCTGGTCCGCTTGTTACGGACTTGTGGTTCTGGTCACGCGACCCGGTCAAACCATAATTCCATTATTGCGGTTTTGCGCTTCCATGATTGTGGTTTTGGCGAACGATTTTTCAAAACAAATAACAGTAGTAAGAAAAAAAGACTGGCGAACGCCTGGGTGTCACCCAGCCTTACACAAAACAGCTTTCGAATTTCTGTGCTTCAATTGGCTGGCTGTATTCGCAGCCGTTGGTAGGCTGGTCCTTCTTGCTAGGTTTTCAGTCATTGGTTCTTCAAGGTTTCAGAAACCCAATTCAAGGCTCTTATTAGTCGAATTAGAGGTCAATCACATCTAAACCAATCAAAGCACTCCTTTGGCTTTCTGTTCGCGGCTGTGTCTGTAGTGGAAGAACAGAAATGCAGCTTTTTTTTTTCAGTGCTCTCTAGGACACAGAGACGTGTCCGCCCGCGGTACACCGGAGTGTAACAGGTTAAAGTCCTTCTAGTAGCGTACATTCCCTTGAATTTCATCCAGATTGTACGTTCCCAAAAATCATAGAAAGAACAGGAATGTTACCAAACTGACGTCTTCTCAGGCGTAATTTCATGCCTCCACACTTTCCGCGTTTCCTTCTCCCATCTCTCTTTTCACCGCTGTGTCCATGAACGTCTCTCAAAATAAAGTCCAGCAGTTGCGGCTTAGACTCAGTCACAGACACTGCATCAACCGTGTTTAAATGCAGCAACATGTCCCTGGAATAATGTATTCTGCCTGCCATGATCCCGATCGCCCTTACCTCAGAGACAAAGAGCGGGTGGAAAAATAGCAACAGTGCAAAAAAGGGGAGGAAATCCATATTGATGGAACCAGGGAGCTCTTCGCCATACAGTCCACAAACATTCCAGGACAGAAACGACACAGAGAATTTCATTAAAAACATTAAAGTGCATAAAAACAGACACACAGACAACGGACTTTTTCACCAGCTGCCGGTCGCTGCGTGCGCATGCGCCCTGACATGCGTTCAAGCATGTTAACCCAAAAGTCATTGTTGATGATCAATATAATATTTACAACTGCACCTGCATAAACTAGTTATTAAAAAACTGCAGCCGCTGACTGGACTGTGGTGCCGCCCACCTAATGAAGGAGGAGGCTGAAATGACGTAAACGACAGAACAGATGCCGGTGTTGTTGACTGGAATGCCAGCAGCTTTGTTGCTCACAGTTTCTCTGGTTTCTCATTTTAGTTTCACGGCTACGCCTTTGCGTTGTGTCACAGGCTTAGATAAACAGCAAGACCACATCACACCTTCAGCTCCAACTGTCATAAGCCTCCTCGTGCGCTTTTGCGCAGGATGAGCGCATGAGGAGGAGAAGGATGAATGGATTTACGTGCAGGATTCACCACATATACAATGTTTGACTGGCAAAAGCCGCCTAAGTACAAACAATGCTGGCGTGACAAACTGAACAACCCTGGGCGAGTGGCAGGAAAGATAATTACTGGGGCGAAACAGCTGACTGTCAAATGGAGAGGGCGCGTGGTCGGACCGGCTAATGTTGGACAGTGCCCACCTGAAAGTGGGTCAGAATGGCTGCCCAACAACCACCTGCCAGAGCGGTGGCTACAGGCTTGGAAAAGAAAAGGAACACAGACATGAAAACAACAAGAACTCAAAAGATAATACATAATAAACCTGATGCCTGAGCCACAGAGAATGGTCAGAACCGAGCCTACAGGATAACACGGGCTCGGTTCGTGACACCAACTGACTATATTGTATTCATTACCACTAATTTGGACTTTTTCCTGTTATAATAATTAATTTAATATTTTTGATAGTTATAGTACATGTGTGCTATACCAGTTATGAGTATTTTTTTCTTGTGACCAAACTCTTGAAAAAATAAGGACTATCAGTTGGTTCTATTTTCTTATTATTGTTGACAAAAGCAGTTGAAGAAAAAAGCAGTTAATAAACAGTGATAACAAACAAAATTGCATTTTTATGAGACATAAATAAAAGGAATACATTATTTTAGAATATTCTCCCAGTTCCTGCTGCTGGAAAACATCCCCACAGCATGATACTGCCACCACCATGCTTCACTGTAGGAATGGTATTGGCGTGGTTATGAGCAGTGCCTGGTTTCCTCCAAACATGACACCTGGTATTCACACCAAAGAGTTCAATCTGTGTCTCATCAGACCAGAGAATTTTGTTTCTCATGGTCTGAGAGTCCTTCAGGTACCTTTTGGCAAACTCCAGGTGGGCTGCCATGAGCTTTCAGGTTCAGGTTACTTTATTTGTACCCGTAGGTAGATTTGTTTTGCAGTCTGGTGACATCCATATTTACAAGCCACAAATTACATTCAACATAGACACAAACACAGGCACACATGAAATTGACTATAAACATGATAAAAATACTCAAGGCTCCATCAATCAGGGTATAAAAAGACAAAGAGATGAGAGAAAAAACAGAGGTAAGAGAGAAGAGTCATATTAAAAGTTAAAAACAAGTCAAAGAGGTTAAAAACTCAAAGGTCTAAAACTCAATAAAATATTTAGAACTCAAGTAACATCCTACAAAAATAAGTAAATATAAAATGGAGTTAATAAATAGGTACCTAAAGTATGTGCAATATATTGTTACAGCTTGTTCAACTCTTTGACAGCAGCAGGAAAGCTGTTTTTGTAGCGCTGGGTTTTACTTTTTGGGACAGCAAACCTCCGTCTTGAGGGAAGAAGCTGAAAGTTGCAGTGCAAAGGGTGGGAGTCATCATTTAAAATGGAGGTAGCCATCCTCTGTACTTGTCTGGTGTACAGGGATGTCAGGCTCAGCTGTGACTCACCAAGCAAACGACTGGACCATCTAACTACCTGATCCAAGGATTTCCTCTGTTTCAGTTTTATCTGACCAAACCATGACACTAAAGAAAAGGATAAAACAGATTCAATAAAAGCCTGATAAAACATTGTCATTATGGTTCCGACAATGTTTTATCGGACAATGTTTTATTGAAGCCTTTTTATTAACAAGTGGCATTTTTATAAATTTGCAAAAATCGTAAAAAAAAAAAAAAAAAAGTTTTTTTTCAGGTTGTCATTACGGGGTATTGTGTGTAGAATTTTGAGGAAAAATGAATTTAATCCATTTTGGAATAAGGCTGCAACATTACAAAATGTGGAAAAAGTGATGGGCTGTGAAGTTTTTCCAGATTCACTGTACAACTGTATAGTCAAAGAGTTTAAATTATTTTTCCACTGGGTTAGATCAGTCAAAGTCAAACACAAACCAAGACCAGTACAAGTACGTCAGATTCATGTAGTTACTGAAAATATTAATTTAATATTATTTCATTTTAGGACAGTTTCTCAAAGACTCAACCTGAACATTTTCTAACTTTTCACCTGTTTCGTTCTCACAGAGAGTCTCTGAGGTCAGAGAGTCGTCATCACTGTTACTGTGACTTCCTGTTTTCAGTCGTCTCTTCTTTGGTTTGGGTTCTTCTTCTTCTTTAGTGGATCCTGAGTCTACATGCTGGCTTCCTTCCTCATCTTGGATCTCAGTTCCAGCAGAGTTGTGAGAGAGGAGCTGCTCACTGTTTGGTTCTACTTCACTCTGCTGCTTTTCCTCACAAACAAGAGTCCCCATGAAGGGATCGGCCTCCAGCTTCACTACCAGCTCTTCTCCCTCCTGACTGATGCACAGTTCCTCCTGTTCCTCTTCAACCTGTGGAGCTTCTGGTTCCTCCTGGTCCAGGACAGAGTTCCTCTCTTGGTTCCAGAGCTGCTGCTCAGTCAGAACTTCCTCCGCTTTACATTCAGGTTGCTGTGAGAAATCTGGAGGAACAAAGACAAAAAAGTCAGAAAAATAGAGTTTCACTAGACAAATGAATCAGGGAAAAAAAAGTACCAAATTTAGGATTTAAAAGCAAGAGATTGCGCATTTAAGACACAACCATGACTGGAAAAACAGATCCAGAGTTTTCTAAAGCCTCATTCAGACCATTATATTCCCACATACCTATTCTGTGGATTTTTTATCTGGGAGCACCAGCGCATATTCAGCAGTCTGCGCTGACGATCGATCTCTTCCTCGTACTGGTTGGTCATTAGTTCAAACTCTGTTATTATTTCTTCAGCAGCAGCAGCCAGTCGCTCTCTCACCAACTCTCTCAGACGCCCACCTGAAAACATCTTTGTGGTTTGTTTACTTCCTCCAGATGTTGTGATGTGGCTGCTGACGGTCAGAGCTAGCAGGATGAGGCTAGTTCAGTTAGCCTGAAGGCCCAGTAAAAGTCCTCAGACTCAGAATGTGGACTTCTACGTGGTTCATTATTCTCTAGCACTCAGCACAGACCATCAATGGCAGGTCTGCACAGAGCTACATCAGCTATTCATCCATGAGGAGCAGAACAGGAGCTGAACCACCGACACCAACCAGCTAAACGTTCTCACCAACCTGTTCCTGCAACAATCAGAACACAGATGCATTCTTCACTATGATCCACCTGGCAGGTATAAGAGACCATCTCCTTTCTGCTTCCTTATTCTTTAGAATACTATGAATATAATCCAATTTTAAAAGATTAAATCTTTCTAATTTTCTATATTCATGTGAGTGGAAAACAAACCACATGTTCAAAATGATGAGGTTCTTGACGTCAGTGTCTCTTTATTCAAGCGGTCCACAGAATCTCACATAACACAAAGTCATGGAGAGCAGCTCCCCTAACAGAGCGGCACACCAGCATTTAACCCTCAGAATGTCTCCTGATTGTCTCACACCTTTTGTCCTCTGGAGTCCAAAATGACCCCGCCTGGTTTGGTAAAAAAGCTTAGAGTATAATTGTCAGTTAACTCTGTGTTAAACCTTTAGTGTGACGTCAGTTCAACCGGTTACCACTATTTTTCCCTTTGGTTTAGAACTCAGGACCAACAGTCCTTGTTTACATCAAGCTCTACCCTGTTTTTGAGTTGATCCTCATGTTGTTCTGGGGTCATTCTGAGGGTTAACCACACACAGATGACATCATACTTCCTAGCAACAGATAAGATCTCTCTTCTCTGGCATGGGAGAGAGTCTCAGTTGAAACTTCACCCCTCTATCTCCAAGCCTACCTGAGGGCTAAACTACGAAGCTCATTCAACTTACCCAGCTTGGGTGTGCATGTGTGAATCCATGTCAGCATGTGGGGAGAACACAGGGGGAAACCAGAAGACGACCCCAACCGACAACCAAACCCATCGTCCACAAATCCCCATCACCCCACCAGGGGAGCATGGCCCCCACCCCATCGGCCCTATCCTGTAGAAACCAGCTCTGGCCCTGCCAGAGGCAACCAGCACACCACCCACCATCACGGGACACACGGCCAAGGGAGCCCCAGCAAAGACCGAGGTGGCCAAACCCCCAGCCGGCCCGGCACTGGCAGGGCCACCCCCAGTGGGACACAGGAAGAAAGAGCCAGAGGAAAGCCCTCCAGCAGCTTTCCCCCCACAGGGAGGGACATCAGAGGACAGACCCACCAGAACACCAGCCAGCCGCTGCCCCACCACCCAGATATATTTTCAGTAGAACTTTAAAAACCAGACCATCAATGACGAAGTAGCTCATTCTGGCCTGATGACATCAGAGTGTTCTTGTGCTTGTGCACCGTGATCTGGAAAAAAAACTGTGTGTCCTGTATGCCAACAACAGCTTGTCACTCACAGCTCAGCACTTCTGCTTTTCCTCTGGTCAGACTTTCTACTTAATTTTTTAATTGCAGTCTCTAAATAACGAATGAATGAATGAATGAATCTTTATTTCAGACAGATTAGATTAAAAGATTAAAAGAAAGGAACAGAATAATATACATAACAAGGGGAAAAAAATCCAACAAGGTCAAATTAAACAATAACTCCTCAGATTATACAATTCAACATAAGTTATCCGAAATGGGTGATGGCTGAAGCCGCAGCTTATATTGCCCACCCATGTTCCATCTAAGAATTCAAAAAGAAAAGAAAAGAAAAGAAAAGTCATTACAAATCAGAGCAAAGCGAAGACAAAACAAAACTAAGCAACAGCACAACACAGACTGGATATGATAATCCTGATGTGACTTTACATGTTGTTTTGTATGTTTGGAGTATTTCTTCCTTTAGTTTTTGTTTAAATTGTCCAAGCGTTGTACATGATTTTAATTCAGGTCCAAAAGCGTTCCACAGTCTGACTCCCTGCACTGAGACACAGTGTTGCTTGGTGGTAGTTCTCACTGAAGGTTTTTGAAATATACATGTTCCTCTGAAATGATTTTGTTTCTCCCTTACTTGGAACAACTAAGGCCAACCGGAGATCTGCAGCACTACGGTATCGCTACGTCTAGGCAGGATTCTGACTTAGAGGCGTTCAGTCATAATCCCACAGATGGGAGCTTCGCACCAGTGGACAACAATGGACAGGAATGCAAAATATGACGACATGGCAAACGGGAGTCTGGGTACAGACTCTACTGGTGTCCTATGTCCCGCCCTTCCTTAATTCTGATTGGCTGCTTAGAAAGGTCTGACATTGACGAGCTCAGCTGGAGTCTGAAAAGTTGAACTTTTCCCAGCCCTGATTGCGGTGGCAAAAAGCTGCCACTGCAGAGAGTGTTTCAGCGCCGATGGGCTCAGCGCTGGACTACATGGAGAATGAAGAGAAAGTAGTCGCCCACAGCTGAAAGAAAACACGTTTGGTGGACACGCAGCCTTACAGGTGGCTGTTAATTACTCAAGAAGAAGTAACAGGAGTAAGAGTGTGTGTGTGTGCGCGCGCGCGCGCCCTCACTTCAGGTCAGAGCAACAGTGCCTCAAAATGTCTTTGCACGTCCCTGGAGCGCAGTTTTCTCCAAGTTTTCCATAGTTAGCGTTAGCCTCTGGATGGAGCCTGCCTGCTGTGGCGGACCGTTCCCCTCCAGCTCCACTTACAGGAATATACAGTAACTGACTAGAGTGCTCACAGCTGACATTTTGATGGCAAATTTAGGTGCCATATTGGTACTGGATAGGACTGTCACGGTGGAGGAATTTTCCCTGTGGTGACGGTGGATAGCTCAACAGCGCGGTATCATAGCAAATGTTTTTAGGACCCAGTGGTTTCGTAATTTAGACAGGGTTCATTACTTATGTGGCAAATGATGGAAGCTATGTTAAGAATCGCTGCAGCTCGGTGGCGCAGTGGTTTAGCACTGTGGCAGCACAGTTTACTCTCGGCCGGGGGATCACGGGGATCATGAGATCGTGGGTTCGATCCCAGCCCCCGACCAACAGTGAGCTGTGTGGAGTTTGCATGTTCTCCCCGTGTTGCGCGGGTTTACTCCGGGATTTCTCCGGTTTCCTCCCGCATACCAAAAACATGTAGGTTTAGGGCGCTCGCGCACGCAGCGACCAGCAGCCGGTGGCTTGTCACCAGACTGCAAACCAAATCTACCTACGGGTACAAATAAGTAACAAAAAAAAAAAAAAAAAAAAAAAAAAGCTCGGCTCTCGATTTATGTGAATGTGACAGAGCTCTTCCTACAGTCATGAACTGCTGATTCTGTTTTTAAAAAAAAACAAAACAAAACTTGATCATTTTCATAAAGCAGTGGTAGTAACTCCAACATTTCAACTACAGGGTGTGTGAATTGGTTGAAGACAGCTGCTACATTCAACTTATTTAAACAGGACAGACTCTGTGCAGGACCCTCTGTGGCTCTGGTCTCTGTTTCTAATGCCGCAGTCCGAAAAATCATGTTCACACAGCAAACAAGCAATGCACTATGCAGTAGCAGAGCTTAATCGTCAGGATCACAGACTCTGAAGAAACACACCCAGCCATTATTTTATTCAATTTGGGAACACCCCCCCACACACACATCTGCCACCAGCACAAACAAGATCTGACCTGATCTCACCAAAAGTAGGACAAATAACACACTTTATGCCCTGCAAACATGCTGCTGTCAATAAAAATACACTTCGTCGTCGGCCTCCGTCGGTCTATGATGGCCATTGAAGAGAATCCTGAACGTCTACTCTGCTGGAACAGCACCGCCTTTGGCTGAACAGGCCAATGCGCGAATGGCAGTCCCTGTCACACAGGTCGCACTTGTGGGTGGTCTCCGTGCTGCTGGGTCTGTGACGGTTCTTCCTGCAGGTCCTTTTTTCATCTGCTGCAGCAGTCAGTCTCTCTTCACCTGCCTTGAGCTGTCTGGTCAGGGTGCCTCTCCATTTGGAGCAGTCCGTTGCAAGGTCCTCCCAGATCTCTGTGTTGATCTCCAGGGCCTTCATGTCTCTCTTGCAGACATCTCTAAAGCGCAGCTGTGGGCGGCCAACGTCTCTCCTGCCAGTCGCCAGTTCTCCGTAGAGGACGTCTTTGGGGATTCTGCCATCCTCCATACGGTGAACGTGGCCTAGCCAGCGGAGCCTGCGCTGCCTGAGTAGAGTGAACATGGAGGGAAGGCCGGCGCGGGACAGAACTTCTGTGTTGGGCACTTTGTCCTGCCAGGATATGTCCAGGATGTAGCGAATGCAGCGCAAGTGGAAGGAGTTCAGTCTCTTTTCCTGCCGGGCGTATGTTGTCCACGTCTCACTCCCATAGAGCAGTGTGCTGATGACGCAGACATTGTACACTGCCATCTTCGTCTTGACAGAAAGTTTGGGATTCTCCCACACTCGTGTGGTGAGGCGAGCGAGTGTGAAGGCTGATTTTTCCAATCCTCTTGTCGATCTCTGTATCAAGGGAGAGGTTGTTGCTGATCGTGGACCCCAGGTACGTGTAGGAAAACGTTAATTTTGGACAACCTCTAGTAAACCCTCAGAAACAGTGTGGATTAGATGCTAATGGCAAATATAAATATTCTTAATAAATGTACCTAAGAGACTATAATTTAATGATTAATAGTAAATGGGAGCATTTATAGGGAATGTATTAAAGGACTGAATATGCACTGTTTAGATATGAACTGTCAGTGAAAGCAGTAGCGTTTCTACGCCAGAGATGGCGCTCTGTAGTGATGAAACACTGTATAGTGTTAGAACACCATAGAAGAAGAGTAGTATGTGTTCTAGTGAGTGTTCCAGAGAATGTTCGAGAGAGCGTTATGAAAAGATAGTGTCTAGCGATGTGCTGTGTAATTGTGGGCCATGTGCTGAGAAGTCAATAAACGGTCGCTGCAAAGTCTAACAGCTTGGCTCAATCATCCTTCCTCCCCTTCGCCCCTCCTGGGTGTAACATACGTGAACTGATTCACGACCTCCAGCTCATAGTCGTCGATGGTGATGGTTGGTGGTGCTTCCGTGCCTTGCGCCAAGACGTTAGTCTTCTTCAGGCTGATAGTAAGCCCGAAGTCCTTGCATGCCTGGGAGAAGTGGTCCATCAGGGTCTGAAGCTCCTGCTGTGTGTGGGTTGCGACTGCAGCGTCGTCTGCGAACAGCATGTCTCTGATTAGAGCCTCGCGTACTTTGGTTCTGGCTTTCAGGCGGGCGAGGTTGAAAAGCCTGCCGTCAGATCTTGTATGCAGGTAGATTCCCTCTGTTGCTGTGCTGAAGGCATGCCTCAGGAGCATAGCAAAGAAAATCCCAAAGAGGGTTGGCGCAAGTACACAGCCCTTTTTCACTCCGCTGCGTATGTTGAATGGCTCTGAGACGTTGCTGTCTTGCTGCACTATCCCGTGCATGTTGGTGTGAAACGATTCGATGAGGCTTTGCAACTTTGGTGGGCATCCTATCTTTGGCAGGATCTTGAAAAGGCCCTCTCTGCTGACCAGATCGAACACTTTGGTGAGGTCAATGAAGGCGACGTACAGGGGCATGTTCTGTTCTCTGCATTTCTCCTGGAGTTGGCAGATGGAGAATATCATGTCTACCGTTGATCACTCAGTACGGAAGCCACACTGAGACTCGGGGTAGACATGTTTGGCAAGCTTCTGTAGACGAACGAGAACAACTTGTGCATAGACTTTACCAACAACGCTGAGGAGGAAGATGCCCCTGTAGTTGTTGCCGTTGCTTCTCTCCCCTTTGTTTTTGTAGAGGGTGATGATCTTGGCGTCCCTCATGTCCTGTGGTACGGCACCTTCCTTCCAGCACTGGCAGAGGACGTCATGCAATGGCAGCAGTAGGGCGGTCTTGCAGTGCTTGATCAGGTCGGGGGGTATGCCGTCGTTGCCGGGTGCCTTGCCAGCAGCCAAGCTATCAATGGCCTTGCTGAGTTTGTCGATGGTTGGCTCGGCGTCAAGTTCGTCCATGGATGGCAGGCAGTCGATGGGATCAAGGGCTGATGGTGTCACGGTGTTCTGTCTGGAGTAGAGGTCGGAGTAGTGTTCCACCCATCTCTCCATCTGCTTGTTACCTCCGCCAGGCCGAAAAGGCCAGGAGGAGGTTATGTTTTTGCCAGGGTTTGTGTGTTTGTCTGTCTGTCTGTTTGTCTGTCTGTCTGTTTGTCTGTTGGTTAGCAAGATAACTCAAAAAGTCTTGGACGGATTTGCATGAAACTTTCAGGCGTTGTTGGAAATGGTACAAGGAAGAACTGATTAAATTTTGGGGGTGATCCGGTTCACCGTTTGGAAACAGGAATTTTTTTAAAGCATTTTTCAACACTGTGACATAGGGCCATTTTCAACATGTGCGCAGGCGCAATGGAGGCCGCTGGGCATCATGTCTGAACAACACAAACTCCGCCTTCGTCAACGTTTTAGCCACAAAAGCATGCGGAAAACACTGCTGGCCTCGGATCCCCAGCGTGCCTGTGCCAGCCATAGGCGCTGCGCACATTGCGCTGTTCGTCGTGTCTGACCAACACAAACTCCGCGTTCTTCAACGTTTTAGGCACAAAAGCACGCGGAAAACACTGCTGCCCTGGGCCCGCCAGCGTGCCTGCTTTTGCGCCACGCTGCAAAAACCTGACACGGACACCTGTCCGCCGCCCCATTATTTGCCACAAATTCCCCGCCCAGCTATAGGCGCTGCGTAAAAACGACCTCTCTGCCGGGGAAGACTCTAAATTCTGTTTTGCCGCGGACCACAACCCCAATATAATATAAAACCCACGGCAACCTGTCTAACCAATCTGCATCCGTCAGTGGAGGAGATGGACACACCAACACTTCAGTTTATTACCTCCGCCAAGGAGGCAATGCTTTTACAACCGTAAAACGGGGCTATAAGGGACGGCGGGGTAATATGGGACACTTTTCTAAATGTAATTCTGCTTTTTTAATTTTGCTTCCGCCTAGATTTGATGAAGGATTCATGGATATTTGACAATAACAACACAACTCAGCGTCCTGCTCAAAATAAAAAAAGCAGAATTACATTTAAAACATTTCCCACAAAAGTGTCCCTTATTAACCCGCCGTCCCTTATAGCCCCATTTTACACTACTGAACCACTAATCCTATCACTATCACATTGATTGTCATTCATTAATTGTCTGTTTATTGCACTGTCCATGTCAAATAAACAAATAATCATTGTGAATCCAATTGCTACTCATATCTTTTCATGCTCAGGGAATCTGAAAACGTACACACAAACACTCTATGGGGGGAACTGTGCCGCTTGGCGGAGGTCTGCGCTCTCCGAGTGCTTTTCTAGTTCTTTTCTGTGATCATCTTCCCAGTGGAGGATTTGAGGGGGGCCGTCTTGCTCTGAGCCGGACCAAGTGCTTTCTTGATGCCATCGTACATACCACGGATGTTCCCTGTTATGGCAGCTGTTTGAATGTCTTGGCTGAGCTGAATCCAGTACTCGTTTCCACAGCGCCGAGCAGTCTGCTGAACTTTGCTTCTCGCAGCCCTGAGAATCTGGAGATTCTTCTCGTTTGGGTACTTCTTGTACTCAGCAAGTGCTGAGCGCTTGGCTTCAATGGTGGGGGTCATCTCGGTCAACTTGGCATCAAACCAGTCCTGTGACTTCGAGGTCTTCCTCCCAAAGGTAGCCAAGGCTGTGCGGTGGATGGTGTTTCGCAGCTCTTTCCACTTCTGCTTTGCAGATTCTCCTTCTTGTGGTACACCAAGTTCCTTCTCAAAGGTGGAGGCAAACTGCTTAACAAGTTCTGGTTGAGCCATCTTGCTGGTGTCAATCCGTGCCTTTCCAGGCTGTCTAGCACGATGGAATTTCTTCAGCTGCAGCTTGACCTTGCAACACACCAATGAATGGTCTGTGTCGCAATCTGCACTCTGGAATGAACAGGTGATTAGCACGTTCTTCAGTGAGGTGCGCCTTGTCAGGATCAAGTCCAGCTGGTGCCAGTGCTTTGAGTGCGGATGTCGCCAGGAAACCTTGTGTTGGGGCTTGGTCTTGAAGAATGAGTTTGTGATGCACAGATCGTGATATGTGCACAACTCGAGCAGCCGCTGTCCATTGTCATTCATTCTGCCCACGCCAAAAGGTCCAAGACAGGAGGGCCAGGAGTCATGGTCAGCACCCACTCTGGCATTGAAGTCTCCAAGGAGAATGAGTTCTTCAGAGTTGGGAATGATCCTGACAGTTGTTGCGAGATTCTCGTAGAACTCGTCTTTTGCCTCTGGTGTGGCTGTCAGTGTTGGGGCATACACACTGATGAGGGTGACTGGGCCTTGAGTGGTGTTGAGGCGGAGGGTGAGGAGTCGTGCAGAGCCATTGCTGCCCGGTTCCACCATCTTCAGCAAGGTGTTCTTCACTGCGAAGCCCACTCCGTGTTCCCTGTGTTCGTCACTGCCCTTTCCCTGCCAGTAGAACATGTAGTCCTTCTCTCTCAGTGTGCCTGCATCAGCCAACCGTGTTTCCTGGAGAGTGGCGATATCCACTCCCAGTCTCTTCAGCTCATTATTGATGATGGCAGTCTTCCTGGTGTCGTTGATGTCCTTGAGGTTAGCAGCGAGTCCTGTCATCATAGTGCGGACGTTCCAAGTTCCCAGTTTTAGAGTTGGTCTCTTTTGTTTTTTTGCCTTGCCTGGTGCGAAGGTTCTCAGCCTGCTGTTCAGACTTCTCCTCATCCCCATGCACCCAATGAGGAAAGCAAGCTGTGGTGGGACAACATCTTATTGGCTGGGGGCTGCCCAGCTTGAGGCGGGTGGTAGCTGTCCAGTGAGATCCGATGATCCCTCCCACCGTCGGGAACAACCCCTGGCGCCGCGCTCTACGCCAATTGAGCGGTGGCTTATAACCGGTAACTGTCATTCCCCGTGTTTTGTCTACGCCAAAGGCGAAGCTTGAGTGTCCTCTCCAGTGATCCGGTGTTCTACCTTCCAGCATTGGGCATTGGTAGGATTCAAGCCTGGGCAGGAAGATATGGAGGACAAGCTGTTGCCCATGCAGCATGTCCCCCCTCTCCACGTCACTGATTAATCCAATGGAACAGCAGGGCTGCTACAGTTTGGCACCAGCGCCATCGCAGGAGCTGCCAGAACGATGTTGAGCACAACAGAGAACTGCCTTAGTGGCTCCGACTCCGGATTTTTCCTCAGGGTTGACTCCCGAAGCCTTTCCCGTGACTGGGTGTGCCGCAAGGCAGCGCAGGTTTGAAATCAGGGTTTACCTTCCCCTAGATGGGCTGCCTTCCCAGGTTGACGAGCCACCATCTACCCGAAGAATTTGGTTTTAAGGCTCCAGAGATCCGCCCTCGCCCCTTCTCCTATTAGTAAAAGCAGTTCCGCCGAGCTTAGAGACTTAACCACACGGGCAGGCTAGGAGTTGGACTTAGTTTTCAGAGGCTTCTCGAGACACACGCCATAAGGAGCATTTTATGAGCACTGGGAGCTTAATCCCAGTGCCGCTCCTGGCTATGACAACCTTGGAACCTTGGAACATTTAACAATTTATTTAATATTCAGTAAGTGAACAACAAGATTTTTCCACACACACAAAAAAGTCAACACTGCTGTTGATGCGGTTGCTGGTTATCCTCCATGGTAGGCTTGTCCGTAGCGCAGTATTACATCATTGCGGTTATGGCGACAGCCCTAGTACTGGATATAGTCGTGTTGATGGCTCCTACAGCACTGTGATAACAGGATATCCAAAAAATGGTTTGTTCTGTTTATTGTTATCATGTAAGTAAGCTGAAATGTTATAAGTGATAATCAGTAATATGGACATTATGAAGACAAATTTTGACTTTGATTTGATTTTGTATACTTTATTGATCCCCAGAATTTTAAGTGTATACATAAAATAAGTGTAATGTTCATAATAATAAGTGTAAAGTATTTGATTAAATTGGTCCTTTCAGTGACAGTCAGGGTCACATGTACAAACGTTTTTCTCCACACAATCAGATCATTTGGATCAACTGATCTATAAATTACAAGAATAAATGGATTTTTTTAATAACAAATGACTTGAAAATAATTTGGGGACACTTACAACGGTTAAAAAGGTCACAAATTGACTTCTGATTAAGTTTGTAAACATCATGTAATTATTTTGCATGTACTGTGTATTGAATTATTTCGTGTTCTGATAAAGTTTGGCTTCACCGTATTGCCAGCAAGGCCAACAACAGCTTCCAAGCAGGGAACCTCCAGTCTGCCTAAAAGTTGCTGTGCCACGCCCACGGCCTGTTGTTCCAGCCACGTGGCGCTGCCGCATGTTTGAGTCGGTTCACTCTGTGGTTTACCCAGGGGTGTGCGCGTTGGTCAAAATGGTAGGAGAGAAATATGTGTGGCCGGGCCTTCGCAAACAAGTGAAAGAGTGGGCGGCAGCCTGCGTGGCGTGCCAATGAGACAAAGGTTCACAGACACACGGAGACTCCTTTGGAGCTGTTTCGCATCCCGGCTAAGAGGTTCGACCATGTCCACGTGGACCTCGTAGGCCCCCTTCCGCCATCACAGGGGTACACGCATCTCCTGACAATGATGGACCGCACCAAGCGCTGGCCAGAAGCGGTTTCGCTGGCGGCAACCACGGCCAAGGAGGTGGCGCGCGCATTTTTAACAGCATGGGTGGCGTGTTTTGGAGTTCCGTTGGACATTACGTCCGACAGAGGCTCTCAATTTGTTTCTGAACTCTGGTCAACCATGGCCCGCAGCCTAGGTGTCTCAATTCACCGCACAACCGCGTACAACCCGCAGGTTAATGGGTTATGCAAACATTTTCATAGGTCGTTAAAAGAGGCTCTGAGAGCTTCACTGACAGATGCAAATTGGGTAGACAGACTACCATGGGTTTTATTGGGGTTACGTTCTGCGCCTAAAGAGGATCTGGAAGCTTCCCCGGCAGAACTCGTTTTTGCACAACCACTCCGGCTGCCTGGGGAGTTTCTGCCAGATAATCCTGGGCCGGGCAGCTCCCCGTCTCAGCTGCTGCAGCGTTGCATAGACTCAAGCACACTGCCAGGCCCTGCCCACCACAGTTTTCCGTGCATTTTTGTGCCTAAAGCTTTGAAAAACGCAGAGTTCGTGTTTGTCAGACATGACGCCCACCACACCCACTGCGCCCACCTTATGATGGACCATTTAGAGTGCTGAAAACTGGGGATTGTGGTTTATATTAATCATATTTCATACCTACATATGTATAGGCATATTAGAATGTTTAGTGATTACATATGTGCAAGGACCTCACGCCTCAGAACAGGACAAGAGGTCTCGACCGCCAGCGAAGATCAAAGAGCATACGGAGTCGCAGCGGTGGAGACCAGATCGATCGCCCTGACTTCCCAGGGTCAGGTGGAGGAGACAGAGGACAATGGAGGAGATCAATCTCCCTGACCACCCAGGGTCAGGTGGAGGAGACGGAAGACAAAGGAGGGGGGATTAAGTTAATGCGGGATGTCAGCTTTGATATGCAATGTCTTTTGTTGTGTGTAGGTATAAGTATGAAGGTCTGAATGTGTTTGACCTCTTATTCTGCTTCTGCACCGAGATGAGACTTGTTAGAGGAGTGAAGCTGTTATTAAACTTTGATTTACAAAATCACATCGCTTCATCGTTTCAAGCTCTTCTACAGGGATAAGCATTTTTTGCTAGATTTGGGGGGTAGGAGGGAGAAAATTGGCATAGACAGACTCAAACCTGCTTTCGTTGTGGCTGACGAGCAAGTGCTGTTGGCGAGGGCCCCTCGGCGTGGAAGACCCCCACGGGGCGCTTCCCAGAGAAAAGATTCTCCAGAGCACCCACACGGACAGTCAAAAAGTTTTCACCCCCAGACATCAGCCCCCCAGCATGGCAGCGCCACGGAGGCAGCGAATCCTGGCTACAGCAGATACGGCAGAAGACTGAGGCCCAAGCAGCATGTGGACTGATGTTGATCGTTCTACAGCATGTGGACTGATGTTAATGGTTTTATCACAGCATGTGGACTGTTACCCTTTTGTCCTATCTAAGTTGCTGGGGGTGGTGGTGTGGCAACCTGGGGAGTGCAGAATGGTTTAATTCAATTCAATTCAATTCAACTTTATTTATATAGCGCCATTTCACAACAACAGTCATTTCATAGCACTATCAACTGCAGGGGGAACCCCGACAGTTGCAGAAAGACCCCAGCAATCAGGTGATCCCCTGTGAGCAAGCACTTGGCGACGGTGGAGAGGAAAAACTCCCTTTTAACAGGAAGAAACCTCCAGCAGAACCAGGCTCAGGGAGGGGCAGTCATCTGCTGCGACTGGCTGGGGGGTGAGGGGATAGAGAAGAAGAAAAGAACAGACATGTAAAGAGCAAACAGCACGATGGGGACTCAATCTATGGGAGAGAACAAACAAATGTTAATGACCAGGAAAAAAAATATTTCATTGAGAGTGAGGAAAGGAGTGAGGCCCAGTGCATTACTGGAGGTCCCCCGGCTGACTAAACCTATTAGCAGCATAACTAAGGGAGAGTTCAGAAACACATGATCCCTCCCTAATTGTAGGCTATATCAAAAAGGTAGGTTTTAGCCCTATTCTTAAAAACAGAGATTGAGTCTGACTCCCGAATCCAGATTGGCAGCTGATTCCACAGGAGAGGAGCTTGATAACTGAAGGCTCTGCCTCCCATTGTACTTTTGGAGATTCTAGGTATTACAAGTAATCCTGCATTTTGGGAGCGTAGTGCTCTGTTAGGATAATACGGTAGTATCAGATCTTTTAAATAAAAAGGAGCCTGATTGTTTAGAGCTTTGTAAGTAAGAAGAAGGATTTTCAACTTAATTCTAAACTCTATGGGAAGCCAATGAAGGGAGGCCAGAACCGGAGAGATATGATCTCTCTTTCTAGTACCTATTAAAACTCTTGCTGTGTGGGTGACACACATGGTGGGCTCACATTTCCACAGAGATATGACTGCATGCGTATTGGGGGTTTCATGTCTGGAAGGACAAAGGACTCGAATCTGCAGAAGATAACGAGGAGGTGTGAGATTTGTCTTTTTGTCCCACAGAAGATCCCCCGGAGGGATTTCCGGTTCATCAAGGAATGAGAGACAATGGTGAAGGTTCAAAGGGATGCTTTGTGACTGTATGTTTACTGAAGCACCATGTGACTTGAGTTCTGATGCTGGAAACATATAAAAGGGTGATGTGATATGATTCTTCCTCTTCTTCCTGCTTTGAGAATGCTAGACGATGTGTTCTGTCAATAAAGCTGAACCTGAGAAATAAACTCAGCCTCATCATTCGAGCACATCCTCTACACTGGTGACCTACGACAAAGAATGAGCAGACAGAATTCTCCCGAGCGGGGCTCGGCGGAAGCCAGCCTGATGGCCGCCTCTATGATCCGGCTGCCCGATTTCTGGCAGCACAGCCCGCGCTCATGGTTTAGCGCAGTCGAGGCGCAGTTCAACCTCTGGAGAATCTCCAACGACGACACAAGATTCTACCATGTGGTAGCGAAGCTGGACAGCAACACGGTCCAGAGAGTGGAGGATCTGGTTAATCATCCATCAGACAGCGACAAGTACAGCGCATTCAAGGACGCGCTGATCAGCCATTTCACCCCTTCGGTCCAACAGCGAGCAGAGGGGCTCCTGACGTTGACGGAGTCAGAGAACGATAGACCTGCGGACCTGATGGTGAAGATGCTGAGGCTGAAAGACTCTGAGGATGGCGAATTCATTTTCGCCCACCTTTTCCTTCGGACCCTGCCGCCAGCAGTGAGAGTGGCCCTGGCAGAGTTGCCCCGATTGGCCAGGCGAGACTACCATGGGCTGAGCAAAGAGGCGCAGCGGCTTGTCGACGCCCACAAGCGGAACGCGGTTTCAGCCGCGGCAGCTAGCCCAGGAATGGCATCCAGAGACAGCGCAGATCAAGAGGCCGCGGCGCCAGACGCACCAACGACAGCGGCGATGGGGACCAGGCGGCGCGGAGCGGAGGACGGCCGGTGCTTCTACCACCGCCGTTTTGCAGAGAGAGCGCACAAGTGCGTCCCGCCGTGCAACTTCAAGCGCCAGGGAAACGCCAAGACCGAGGGCCTGTAGCAGCTGCGACCCTCGGCGACGAGAACAAGCTGCTTTACCTGACGGATGCACACTCGGGGAAACAGTTCCTCGTGGACACAGGCTCCCAGCTGAGTTTCGTCACACCCACCTACGCGGAACGGCTGATGCCGTCTAAAGCTCCCTGGGTGTCAGTATCAGCAGCGAACGGCTCCACAATTAAAACGTTCGGTGAGAGGACCACGCTTCTGTCCTTACAGGGCCGTTAATTTGAGTGGACTTTTATTGTAGCAGCAGTCAGTTTCAACATGTTAGGGGCTGATTTTTTGTGCTCACATGGTTTATTGGTTGACCTTGCTAATAGATGTCTGATTAATGCTGTCTTTTCATTCTATCCCCTGCACAGCTCGGGTGGCCCCGCCGACTGCACATGCCAGCGTCTCAGCTGCTGGTGGTAAGTTCCACACATTGCTCGCTCAGTTCCCAGCACTCACAGTCCCCACGTTTTCGGCGACGGTGGCTAAACATGGGGTGGAGCATTTTGTCACCACCACCGGGCCTCCTGTCTTTGCAAAAGTTCGGCGCTTGGACCCAGCTAAACTGGCCATCGCGCGCGAGGAGTTCACTAATCTGGAAAAACTGGGCATTGTTAGACGCTCCAAAAGCCCCTGGGCTTCGCCGCTACACATGGTCCCAAAAGCCGATGGCTCGTGGTGACCTTGCGGCGATTTCCGCAGGTTGAACAACGTTTCAGCACATGACCGCTACCCGATTCCGCACATTCAGGATGTTTCTGTTCATTTGGCGGGGGTGCGCATTTTTTCTAAAATAGACTTGGTGCGCGGTTACCACCAGGTTCCAGTGCGCGCGCAGGATGTACCCAAAACAGCGGTCATAACTCCTTTCGGCCTTTTTGAGTTTTTGCGCATGCCTTTTGGCTTCAAGGGGGCCGCGCAGACTTTCCAACACATGATGGATGCAGTTTTACGCGACCTCCCTTTCGTGTTCGTTTATTTGGACGATATTTTAGTAGCCAGCACGTCCGAAGGCGAACACGAAAGCCACCTCACAGCAGTTTTTCGGAGGCTGGCAGAGCACAGGCTAATAGTTAACCCAGCGAAGTGCCAGTTTGGGGTGGCGCAGATTGATTTTTTTGGGGCATCGTGTTTCGGCAGAAGGAGCGGTTCCTCTGCCCGATAAGGTGCGCGCAATAACAGATTTTCCGCAACCTCAAACTGTCAAGGCGCTACAGGAGTTTCTGGGGATGGTTAATTTTTACAACCGGTTCCTCCCAAGCGCAGCACAGCTCATGCAGCCATTGTACACTGCGTTAAAAAAACAAAAGCCCACAAATAAAGTTGAATGGTCTCCAGAGCGGGAGCACGCTTTTGCCCAGGTCAAATCAGCCCTGGCAAACGCAGTTTTGTTAGCGCACCCAGTTCCAACGGCCCGCATGGCGCTCACCACTGACGCTTCCGATGTAGCAGTGGGGGCGGTAGTTGAACAGTTTGTGGCAGGTACCTGGCAACCTCTCTCGTTTTTCAGCAGGACTTTGCGCGATAGTGAGCGTAAATACAGTACGTTCGACAGGGAGCTTTTGGCCCTACACTTGGCCATCCGCCATTTTCAGTTCTGGTTGGAAGGGCGACGTTTCACTGCGTTTGTGGATCACAAACCGCTAACGTTTGCGATGGCCAAAATTTCAGAATCCTGGTCAGGCCGGCAACAAAGGCAACTAGCCGCAATATCGGAGTTCACCACTGATATTCAGCATGTCGCGGGTAAACACAATGTTGTGGCAGACTGTCTCTCGTGCGCAGTAGCAACACCAAGCCCCATGGGGGCAGACTCTGTAGCCGTGGCCGCGGGCCTGGGCAGCAACGCGGGAGCACGTACAGCCCCGGTCTGTGTAGGGTTAGATTATGCAGCCATGGCCGCGGAGCAGGATAATGACGTGGACCTGCGCGCGCTCCAGTCTGGACCAACAGGGTTAAGGCTGGAGCACAGGGTGCAGCAAATTGGTATGCCCCCACTAATCTGTGATGTCTCCACGGGATGGCCCCGTCCCGTGGTGCCAGCCGCGTGGCGTCGCCGCATTTTTGACTCGGTCCATTCTCTCGCGCACCTGGGGGTGCACGCATCGGTTAAGTTGGTGGGGGAGAAATTTGTTTGGCCCGGGTTGCGCAAACAGGTCAAGGAATGGGCAGTGGCCTGCGTAGCGTGTCAGCCAGCCAAAATACACAGACACATTAAAGCTCTGTTAGAACCTTTTCACATCCCCGCTAAGCGTTTTGATCACGTGCATGTTGACTTGGTGGGCCCGCTCCCACCATCACACGGGCACACACGTCTTTTGACGATGGTGGATCGCACCACGCGTTGGCCAGAGGTGATTCCTCTGACATCAACCACAGCGGAAGAAGTTGCGTGAGCATTTTTAGCAGCGTGGGTTGCGCGTTTCGGTGTACCGTTGGACATAACGTCCGACAGGGGTCCCCAATTTATTTCCGAGCTATGGTCATCGATGGCCCACAGCTTGGGGGTGAAGATTCATCGCACCACCGCGTATAACCCCCAGGCTAATGGTTTATGCGAACGCTTTCACAGGTCATTGAAAGCAGCCCTCAGAGCGTCGCTGACGGATACAAATTGGCTGGACAAACTTCCATGGGTTTTATTGGGGTTGCGTTCTGCACCTAAGGAAGATTTGCATGCTTCTCCAGCTGAGTTAATCTTTGCACAACCTCTCCGTTTGCCGAGGGAATTTCTCCCCGATAATCCCGCACCAAATGGCCCCCCTGCTCAGCCATGGCAGAGCGACTCGGGAGCAAACACACTCCCTGGCCCGGTCCCACACGTTTTTGTGCCAAAGGCTTTAAAAAATGCAGAGTTTGTTTTTGTTAGACATGATGCTCAGCGTCCAAGTTTGCGACCGTTTTATGACGGACCGTTCAGAGTGCTGGAGACCGGGCAGAAGCATTTTCTGCTAGATTTAGGGGGCAGAAGGGAGTTGATTTGCATAAACAGGCTCAAACCCGCTTTTGTTTTGGCTGATGAGCAAGTGCAGCTCGCAAGGCCCCCCCGCCGTGGCAGGCCGCCGAAAGGACATTCTCCAGAATCTTCACAGAGACATGCTAACAGCTTTAATCCACAGATGCAGAGAGATGCTGCAGGGGAAGCAAAGCCAGGTTGCAGCAGATTTGGCAGAAGGTTAAAACCCAGGCAGTTAGTGGATTGATTAGTGATATGTGGAGTGTTTTGTGTTTTTCTTTTTTTTATGCCATGCATCTTTTGCCCTTAATAGACGTTTGGGGGGGGGGGGGGTAGTGTGCGTGACACACATGGTGGGCTCACATTTCCACAGAGATATGACTGCATGCGTATTGGGGGTTTCACGTCTGGAAGGACAAAGGACTCGAATCTGCAGAAGATAACGAGGAGGTGTGAGATTTGTCTTTTTGTCCCACAGAAGATCCCCCGGAGGGATTTCCGGTTCATCAAGGAATGAGAGACAATGGTGAAGGTTCAAAGGGATGCTTTGTGACTGTATGTTTACTGAAGCACCATGTGACTTGAGTTCTGACGCTGGAAACATATAAAAGGGTGATGTGATATGATTCTTCCTCTTCTTCCTGCTTTGAGAATGCTAAACGATGTGTTCTGTCAATAAAGCTGAACCTGAGAAATAAACTAAGCCTCATCATTCGAGCACATCCTCTACAGCTGCAGCATTTTGGATCAGCTGAAGACTTTTTAAAGATGTTTTAGGACAGCCTGATAATAAAGAATTACAATAATCTAATCTCGAGCTAACAAAAGCGTGGATTAGTTTCTCAGCATCACTCTGAGACAAGATGCTCCTAATCTTGGCAATATTACGCAAATGATAGAAGGCAGTCTTAGAAACAAATTTAATATGTGAATTGAAGGACAAATCCTGATCAAAAATAACTCCAAGGTTCCTCACAGAGCTATTAAGAGAAAGAGTAACCGCATCCAAACTGAAAGTTTGATTTGGAAAGGAATTTCTAAGGTTTTTTGGACCAACAAGAATGACTTCAGTCTTATCTGAATTTAATAGCAGGAAATTACAAGTCATCCAAGCTTTGATTTCCTTAAGACAGGCTTCTAACTTGGCTAATTGATTACTATCATCTGGCTTCATTGACAGGTATAATTGTGTGTCATCTGTATAACAATGAAAATGTATACAGTGCTTTCTAATAATGTTGCCTAACGGAAGCATATATAAACTAAAAAGAGTAGGGCCTAGCACAGATCCCTGTGGAACTCCATGACTAAGCTTTGAGTTGAAAGAAAACTCATTATTTACATGAACAAACTGGAACCTATCAGATAAATAAGATCTAAACCACTGCAACGAAGTTCCATTAAGTCCAACATAGTTTTCTAATCTATCAAGTAGAATATTATGATCGATAGTATCAAAAGCTGCACTAAGGTCTAAAAGGACAAGTACAGAAACTAGTCCATTATCAGATGCAATGAGGAGGTCGTTAGCGGCCTTCGCTAAGGCTGTTTCAATACTATGATGGATTCTAAACCCAGATTGAAACTCTTCAAGTAAACCATTTCCCTGCAGGTTGTCAAATAATTGCATAGCAACAACTCTTAATAAGATTTTTGAAATGAAAGGGAGATTAGAGATTGGTCTATAGTTAGCTAAAGCTCCTGGATCTAGCGTTGGCTTTTTGAGTAAGGGTTTAATTACAGCCGTTTTAAAAGCCTGCGGTACATGGCCTAAAGTTAATGAAGAATTGATTATATGAAGAATAAAGCTACCAATAAGTGGCAAGACTTCTTTAAATAACCTGGTAGGAATAGGGTCTAAAAGACAAGTTGAAGGTTTGGATGAGGAAACTATTTTGTCTAACTCACAAAGGTCGATTGGAGTAAACTCATCAAGACAGACATCAATAGAAGGAGTTGTAGTAGTTACAGTATTTAAGTTAACTGTGGGAAGAATCTGATTGATTTTATCTCTGATGGATGAAATTTTATTATTGAAAAAGTTCATAAAGTCCTGACTAGTAAGCTCTAAGGGAATGCTAGGATTGACAGAGTCCTGACTCTTTGTCAACCTGGCTACAGTACTGAAAAGAAACCTGGGATTATTCTTGTTCTCTTCTATTAATGCAGAGTAATAACTCATTCTAGCTTTTCTAAGAGATTTTTTATAAATTAAAAGATGATTTCTCCAAGCTAAATAGATTTCATCTAAATTAGTGGAGTGTAGAGAATGCGTTCAAGGATAAGACTGAGTTTATTTCTCAGGTTCAGCTTTATTGCAAGAACACATCTCTAGCAATCTCTCAACACAAAAAGAGACTGAGCAATCAAATACCACACTCTTATACTCTGCTGGAGCCACGAAACCTAAGTCACATGGTGCTTTAGCAAACATACAATGACATGGTACATAATCCCAGTCACAATGCACTCTTTGATGTTTCACTCTTGTCTCTTATCCCTCGATGAGCCGGGAATCCTCCTGGGGCATCCTCTCTGAGACAAAGGCCAAAACTCACACCTCCTCGTCATCTCCTGTAGACCTCTGCAGGCCCAGACCTCTTTTGTCTCCGAGACGTGAAGCCCCTAATAAACATACAGCCATACATTTGTGGGAAATATGAACTCAATATATGCGCCACATAACCCCCCCCCCCCCCAAACGTCTATTAAGGGACAAAACATAATCAGAGATGCATGGCAGAAAACATCACTACATATCACAAATCAATCCACCAATTGCTTGGGTTTCAACCTCCTGCCATATCTGCTGTAAGCCGGCTTTGTTCCTTCTGCAGCGGCTCCCTGCATCTGTGAATCAGAATTGTTAGCACATCTCTGTGGTGGCTCCGAACAATGTCTTCTCGGCGGCCTGCCACAGCGGGGGGCCCTGGCCAACTGCACGTGTTCATCAGCCAGAAGAAAGGCGGGTTTGAGTCTGTTAATGCAAATCAACTCTTTTCTGTCTCCCAAATCAAGCAAAAAATGTTTCTCCCCTGTTTCCAACACTCTGAAAGGCCCGTCGTAAGGCCGTCGCAAACCTGGTCGTTAAGCATCATGTCTAACAAAAACAAACTCCGCATTTTCTAAAGCCCTCGGCACAAAAACGCGTGGAAAACTGTGATGAACTGGGCCAGGAAGGGTGTTTGATCCTGTGCCACTCTGCAACAGCTGAGCGGGGGGCAATTTGGTGCAGGGTTGTCAGGAAGGAATTCCCCCGGCAAACGGAGGGGTTGAGCAAAAACTAATTCAGCCGGAGAGGCTTGCAAATCCTCCTTAGGTGCGGAACACAACCCCAATAAAACCCATGGAAGTTTATCCACCCAATTTGTATCCATAAGAGACGCTCTGAGGGCTGCTTTCAATGACCTATGAAAGCGTTCGCACAAACCGTTAGCCTGGGGGTTATACGCGGTAGTGCGGTGAATCTTCACCCCCAGGCTGTGGGCCATGGATGACCAGAGTTCGGAAACGAATTGGGGACCCCTTTTGGACGTTATGTCTGACGGAACTCCAAAACGCGCGACCCAAGCCGTTAAAAACGCGCGTGCAACGTCTGCTGCCATAGTTGACGCCAGAGGAACCACTTCTGGCCAACGCGTGGTGCAATCTACCATCGTCAAAAGGTGTGTGCACCCCTGCGACAACGGAAGGGGGCCCACCAAGTCGACATGCACATGATCAAAACGCTTAGCCGGGATGTGAAAAGGCTCCAAAGGGGCTCTAGTGTGCTTGTGTATTTTGGCTCGCTGACACGCTACGCAGGCTGCTGCCCATTCCTTGACCTGTTTACGCAACCCCGGCCAAACAAATTTCTCCCCCACCATCTTAATCGATGCGCGCACCCCCGGGTGTGCCAGAGAATGGATTGAGTCAAAAATGCGGCGGCGCCATGCAGCTGGACCCGTGGAGACATCGCAGATTAGAGGGGGCATACCTATCTGCTGCACCCTGTGCTCCAGCCTTAACCCTGTTGGTCCAGACTGGAGCGCGCACACATCCGCGTCGCTAACTTCTCCGCGGCCATGGCTGCGTAATCTAAACCTACGCGGACCGGGGCTGCGAGCGCTTCCGCGTCACAAACCTGGCCCGCGGCCATGGCTGCCGAGTCTACCCCCATGGGGCCTGGTGCTGCTACCGCACGCAGAAGACAATCTGCCACTACATTATGTTTGCCCGCGACATGCTGAATATCGGTGGTGAACTTCGATATCGCGGCCAGCTGTCTTTGCTGCCGGCCTGACCAAGGCTCTGAAATCTTGGCCATCGCAAACGTTAGCGGCTTATGGTCCACAAACACGGTGAAACGGTGCCCCTCCAGCCAGAACTGGAAATGGCGGATGGCCAAATGCAGGGCCAACAGCTCCCTGTCGAACGCGCTGTATTTCCGCTCGTTATCGCGCAAGGTTTTGCTGAAAAACGCGAGAGGCTGCCAACTCCCTGCCACAAACTGTTCAACGACCGCCCCCACTGCTAAATCGGAAGCGTCTGTGGTGAGCGCCAAGCGGGCCGTTGGCACCGGGTGTGCTAACAAAACGGCGTTCGCCAGGGCTGATTTGACCTGGGAGAATGTGCGCTCCCGCTCCGGGGACCACTCGATCTTATTTGCAGGTTTTTGTTTTTTAAGTGCCGCGTACAATGGATGCATGAGCTGCACTGCGCTTGGGAGGAAACGGTTATAAAAATTAACCATTCCCAAAAATTCCTGCAATGCTTTGACCGTCTGAGGTTGGGGAAAATCTGTTATTGCGCGTACTTTATCGGGCAGAGGGACCGCTCCTTCTGGTGAGATGCGGTGTCCCAAAAAATCGATTTGCGCCACCCCAAACTGGCACTTTGCTGGGTTAATTATTAACCCGTACTCTGCCAGCCTCCGCAAAACCGCTGTGAGGTGGCTCTCGTGTTCGTCTTCAGACGTGCTGGCTACCAAAATATCATCCAAGTAGACGAACACGAAAGGGAGGCCGCGTAAAACTGCATCCATCATGCGCTGGAAAGTCTGCGCAGCCCCCTTGAGTCCAAACGGCATTCACAAAAACTCAAAAAGCCCAAAAGGAGTTATAACCGCTGTTTTGGGTATGTCCTGAGCGCGGACTGGGACTTGATGGTACCCGCGCACCAAATCTATTTTAGAAAAAATGCGCGCCCCCGCTTAATGCACTGAAAAATCTTGGATGTGCGGGATCGGGTAGCGGTCGTGTGCTGAAGCGTTATTCAACCTGCGGAAATCACCGCAAGGCTGCCACCAGCCATCAGCCTTGGGGACCATATGCAGCGGTGAAGCCCAGGGGCTGTTAGAGCGTCTAATGATGCCCAGCTTTTCCAGGTTGGCAAATTCCTCGCACGCTATGGCTAGTTTAGCTGAGTCCAAGTGCCGGGCTTTTGCAAAAACTGGGGGCCCGGTGGTAGTTATAAAATGTTCCACCTGTAGAGGATGCCTTCACAAACGAGACTGAGTTTATTTCTCAGGAAAGTTTTATTTGGAGTCACATCCTCTATCATCAAGTATCTCAAACAAAGTGAGAGACAGGACAAACTTCCCTCACAGCTTTTATACCCCCAGAGACACAACCCCCCCCACATCAAATATATCACCTTCAGCCCACAGTCTTTCAGTAAACAAATGAACCCACAGTAACATCTAGCCTCCGAGTCTCGTTGGTGTCTCTGTTCTCTCCTCCGCCTCAGGGACTCCTGCTGGGACATTGTCGCTGACTTCCCGTTTCCCCGGCAACCACTTCACACTTGCTGAGGTCTTTGTTGGGGCCTCCGTTTCCCCAGCAACCACTTCACACCTGCCGAGGTCTTTGCTGGGGCATGTCCCTTTGGACGTTTGACCTGTAAAGTATGCACCGTCATGCCTACTAAATACAAGTGGGAGAAAATGCGTACCATACAAGCATGTCATATATGCGCCCTAAATATGCGCCATATAACCCCCCCCCCAAACGTTCAAATAAGGACAAGGTACACCTCAAATGCATAGAAGCATAACACATCACACAGAACGAGAAAAAAATTGGCACAACAGATCATACATCCCACTGCCTGGGCTTCAACTTCCTGCCGTATCTGCTGTGAGCAGGTCTCGCTCTGCCTGTGGCTGTCTTTTGCATCTGTGGATCAGAGTCATTAGCACATCGCTGTGAAAGCTTAGCAGAGTGTCTCCCCGGCGGCCTGCCGCGGCGGGGGGCCCTGGCCAACTGTATCTGGTCATCAGCTAACACAAAAGCAGGTTTGAGTCTGTTAATGCAGACTAAGTCCCTCCTGTCTCCCAAATCGAGCAAAAAATGCTTTTCCCCGGTTTCTAACACTCTGAACGGTCCATCATAAGGTGGTCTTAAACCTAACCTCTGTGCGTCGTGTCTAACAAAGACGAATTCTGCATTCTTTAAAGCTTTAGGCACAAAAACGTGTGGAAAACTGTGATGAACTGGACCGGGGAGGGTGTGTGACCCCGCGTCGCCCTGCAGCAGCTGAGCGGGGGGGTGCTCTGGAGCGGGGTTCTCAGGAAGGAATTCTCCCGGTAACCGGAGAGGTTGGGCGAAGACAAGTTCGGCCGGAGAGGCTCGCAAATCTTCTTTAGGCGCTGAACGCAACCCTAATAAAACCCATGGAAGTTTATCAACCCAATTTGTGTCCGTGAGAGCCGCTCTGAGGGCTGCTTTCAATGACCGGTGAAAGCGTTTGCACAAACCGTTGGCCTGGGGGTTATACGCAGTCGTGCGATGAATTTTCACATCCAGGCTGAGTGCCATGGACGACCAGAGCTCGGAAACAAACTGGGGTCCTCTGTCAGACGTTATGTCTGACGGGACTCCAAAGCGCGCGACCCAAGCCGTTAAAAAAGCACGCGCAACATCTGCTGCTGTGGTTGACGCTAGAGGAACCGCCTCTGGCCAGCGCGTAGTTCGGTCCACCATAGTGAGAAGGTGTGTGAACCCCTGTGAGAGCGGGAGGGGTCCGACCAAGTCGATATGCACATGGTCAAAGCGTTTGGCTGGGATGTGAAAAGGTTCTAGAGGGGCTCGCGTGTGCTTGTGCACCTTCGCTCTTTGACATGCTGCGCAGGCTGCAGCCCACTCTTTGACCTGTTTACGCAGCCCCGGCCAAACAAACTTCTCTCCTACTATTTTGATCGACGCGCGGACGCCTGGGTGTGCCAGCGAATGTATTAAGTCAAAAACACGGCGATGCCATGCAGCCGGGACCACGGGGCGGGGGCGCCCCGTGGAGGTATCGCAGATTAGGGGGGGCATGCCTCTCTGATGCACCCTGTGCTCCAGCCTTAGCCCTGTTGGCCCAGACTGGAGCGCGCGCACGTCCGCATCGTTAACCTGCTCAGCGGCCATGGCTGCATAATCTAACCCGACGCAGACCGGGGCTGTGAGCGCTTCTGCGCCGCAAGCCTGGCCCGAGTCTAGAGCCGCCGAGTCTGCCCCCTGGGGGCCTGGCATTGCAACTGCACACGAGAGACAATCTGCCACTACATTGTGTTTACCCGCCACGTGTTGAATGTCGGTGGTAAACTCCGAAATTGCAGCCAGCTGTCTCTGTTGTCGGCCCGACCAAGGCTCTGAAACCTTAGCCATTGCAAAAGTTAATGGTTTATGGTCCACAAACGCGGTAAAACGGCGCCCTTCCAACTAGAACTGAAAGTGGCGGATGGCCAAATGCAGGGCTAAAAGCTCCCTATCAAACGCGCTGTATTTACGCTCGTTATCGCACAATGTTTTGCTGAAAAACGCGAGTGGTTGCCAGCTCCCTGCTACCAGTTGCTCGACGACCGCTCCCACTGCCACGTCCGAGGCATCCGTGGTTAGCGCCATGCGAGCTGCTGGCACCGGGTGTGCCAATAACGCAGCGTTAGCGAGGGCCGATTTGACATGTGAGAAAGTGCGCTCCCGGTCCGGGGACCACTCGACCTTAGATGCAGGTTTTTGCTTCTTTAATGCCGCGTACAATGGGTGCATGAGCCGTGCCACATTTGGGAGAAAACGGTTATAAAAATTGACCATCCCCAAAAATTCTTGCAGCGCCTTAACTGTCTGCGGTTGGGGGAAATCCGTAATCGCGCGCACTTTATCCGGCAGCGGGACTGCACCCTCTGGAGACACGCGGTGTCCCAAAAAATCGATTTGTGCTACCCCGAATTGGCACTTCGCTGGGTTAATGATCAGCCCGTGCTCTGTCAGCCTCTGAAAAACGGCTGTGAGGTGGCATTCGTGCTCGGCTTCGGTTGCACTGGCTACCAAAATATCATCCAGATAAGCGAATACGAAAGGGAGGCCGCGCAGCACTGCATCCATCATGCGTTGGAACGTCTGCTCGGCGCCCTTGAGTCTGAAAGGCATGCGCAAAACCTCGAAAAGCCCGAAAGAGGTTATAACTGCCGTTTTGGGTATGTCTTGCGCGCGGACTGGAACTTGGTGATAACCGCGCACCAAATCTATTTTGGAAAAGATGCGTGCCCCCGCCAAATGTGCCGAAAAATCCTGGATGTGCAGAATCGGGTAGCGGTCGTGTGCTGAAGCATTATTTAATCTGCGGAAATCACCGCAAGGGCGCCACGAGCCGTCAGCCTTGGGCACCATGTGCAGGGGTGACGACCAAGAGCTGTTCGAGCGCCGAACAATGCCCAATTTTTCCAAGTTGGCGAATTCCTCGCGCGCGATGGCCAGTTTAGCTGGGTCCAAGCACCGAGCTTTTGCAAAAACAGGGGGGCCAGACGTAGTTATGAAATGTACGACCCCGTGTTTGGCAACTGACGCTGAAAATGTTGGGACCGTGAGTGTTGGAAACTGGTTGAGTAATGCATGAAACTTACCACCCGCAGCTGTGACATTGGGATGTGCAGAAGGCAGGGCCACCCGAGCTGTGCAGGCGATAGAGTAGAAAGACAGTGCATTTACAATACGTGTATTAGCAAGATCAACTAACAAACTGTTTGAGCATAAAAAGTCAGCACCTAGCATGTTGTTGTTAACTGCAGCAACAACAAAGGTCCACTCGAAGGTGCGCCCGTGGAGGGACAGGAGGAGCGTCTTCTCCCCATAGGTTTTGACCGTGGAGCCGTTTGCCACTAACACCAGGGGTCCGCTGGCGGGTGCCAGCGTGTCCGCGTAGGTAGGCTTGACAAAACTTAGCTGGGAGCCCGTGTCCACCAGGAATTCTTTCCCCGAATTCGCGTCCGTCATGAAAAGCAGCTTGTTTTTCGTGCCGAGAGTCGCAGCTGCTACTGGCTCCCGGTCTTGGCGTTTCCCTGGTGCTGGTACCGGCACGGTGGAACGCATCTGCGTGCTTTCTTGGCGAAACGCCGATGGTAGGAACAGAGGGCGTTGTCAGCTCCGCTTCTCCTGGCCTCTGCCGCTGCTGCCGTCAGTGGATCCGGTGCCGCAGCCTCTCGTCTCCCTTCGTCTCGCGGGGGGGGCGTTCAGCTCTGCTGCTGCCGTTGTGGCTGCGCGCCGTCTATGGGTGTCGACGAGCCGCTGCGCCTCCTGGCCCAGCTTGTGGTAGTCACGGTTGCCGAGAGGCTGCGAGCTGGCCAGGGCGACTTTCACTGCTGGCAGGAGCGTTCTGAGGAAGAGATGGGCGAAGATAAAGCTGTCGTCATCCTCGCCTCTCAGGCTCATCATCTTCGCCATCAGATCTGCCGGCCTGTCTGCTTCCCCCTCTGTCAGCGTCAGGAGCTTCTCTGCTCGCTCTTCCAGCGAGGGAGTGAAGGCTCGAATGAGGGCGGCTTTCAGTGCGCCATACTTGTTGTCTTGGGGCGGGTGGTTGGTCAGGCTCTCCACCCGCTGCACTGTGAGGCTGTCCAGCTTCGCGACGACATGGTAGAACCTTGTTGCATCCGCTGAGATTCCCCGAAGGTGGAACTGCGCCTCCACAGTGGTAAACCAGGAGCGCGGGTTATGTTGCCAGAAATCGGGCAGCTGTAGTGTGGTAGCTGCGTTAACCCGGTTGGCCCCTGAAGAGTCCGGTGCGGAAAGCTCGCCGTCACCGGCCATGGATAGTCGTAGGTCACCAGTGTAGAGGATGCCTTCACAAACGAGACTGAGTTTATTTCTCAGGAAAGTTTTATTTGGAGTCACATCCTCTATCATCAAGTATCTCAAACAAAGTGAGAGACAGGACAAACTTCCCTCACAGCTTTTATACCCCCAGAGACACAAAACCCCCCACATCAAATATATCACCTTCAGCCCACAGTCTTTCAGTAAACAAATGAACCCACAGTAACATCTAGCCTCCGAGTCTCGTTGGTGTCTCTGTTCTCTCCTCCGCCTCGGGGACTCCTTCTGGGACATTGTCTCTGACTTCCCGTTTCCCCGGCAACCACTTCACACTTGCTGAGGTCTTTGTTGGGGCCTCCGTTTCCCCAGCAACCACTTCACACCTGCCGAGGTCTTTGCTGGGGCATGTCCCTTTGGACGTTTGACCTGTAAAGTATGCACCGTCATGCCTACTAAATACAAGTGGGAGAAAATGCGTACCATACAAGCATGTCATATATGCGCCCTAAATATGCGCCATACACCCCATGTTTAGCCACTGACGCCGAAAACGTTGGGACTGTGAGTGTTGGAAACTGAGTGAGTAATGCTTGGAACTTACCACCCGCAGCTGTGATGTTGGGCTGTGCAGTAGGCGGGACCACCTGGGCTGTACAGGAAATAGAGTGGAAAGACATTAATCAGACGTCTATTAGCAAGATCAACCAATAAACCATTCGAGCACAAAAAATCAGCACCTAACATGTTATGACTGACTGCCGCCACAACGAAAGTCCACTTGAATGTCCGACCGTGAAAAGACAGGGGGAGGGTCTTCTCCCCGAAGGTCTTGATCATCGAGCCGTTCGCCGCCAACACCAGGGATCCGCTGGAAGGCGCCAGCCGGTCAGCGTAGGAAGGTGTGATGAATCTCAGCTGGGAGCCTGTGTCCAAAAGGAACTGCCTCCCTGATTTCACGTCCGTAAGGTAGAGCAGCTTGTTCTTCACGCCGAGAGCCGCAGCTGCTACCGACTCCCGGTCTTGGCGTTTCCTGAGCGCCTGAACCGGCACGGTGGAATGCACTTGTGTGCCCTCTCGGCGAAACGTCAATGATAGAAGCAGAGGACGTCGCCCGCTCCGTGTCTCCTGGTCTCCGCCGCTGCTGACGTCATCGAATCTGGTGCTGCAACCTCCGGCCCCCTGCCGTCTCCGGGCGTTGTGCTCAGCTCCGCTGCGGCTGTCGTGGCCGTGTGGCGTCTATGGGCGTCGACGAGTCGCTGTGCCTCCTGACCCAGCTCGTGGTAATCTCGGTTGGTCAGCAGCTGTGAACTGGCCAGGGTAACTCTCACCGCTGACGGTAGTGTCCTGAGGAAAAGATGGGTGAAGATAAAGCCGTCATCATCATCGCCTCTCAGGCTCAGCATCCTCGCCATCAGGTCCGCAGGCCTGTCTGCCTCGCCTTCAGTCAACACCAGGAGCTTCTCTGCTCGCTCTCCCAGCGAGGGGGTGAAAGCACGGATGAGAGCGGCTTTCAATGCACCGTACTTGTTGTTGTCTGGTGGGTGGTTAGTCAGGCTCTCCACCCGCTGGGCTGTGAGGCTGTCCAGCTTTGCGACTACATGGTAGAACTTCGTTGCATCCGCCGAAATTCCCCGAAGATGGAATTGCGCCTCGACAGTGTTGAACCAAGAGCGTGGGCTATGCTGCCAGAAATCAGGCAGCTGGACTGCGGTAGCTGCGTTAGCCTGGCTGGCTCCTGATGAGTCCGGTGCGGGAAGGTCGTCCCCGGCCATAATTTGTTGTAGGGTGACCAGTGTAGAGAATGCGTTCAAGGATGAGACTGAGTTTATTTCTAAGGTTCAGCTTTATTGCGAGAACACATCTCGAGCAATCTCTCAACACAAAAAGAGACTGAGCAATCAAATACCACACTCTTATACTCTGCTGGAGCCACGAAACCTAAGTCACATGGTGCTTTAGCAAACATACAATCACATGGTACATAATCCCAATCACAATGCACTCTTTGATGTTTCGCTATTGTCTCTTATCCCTCGATGACCCTCCTGGGGCATCCTCTCTGAGACAAAGGCCAAAACTCACACCTCCTCGTCATCTCCTATAGACCTCTGCAGGCCCAGACCTCTTTTGTCCCCAAGACGTGAAGCCCCCAATAAACATACAGCCATACATTTGTGGGAAATATGAACTCAATATATGCGCCACAGGAGCACACAGGAGCGCCACAGGAGCGCCACAGGAGCACCATTTTCTTTACCACCTTAGACAGGAACAAAGGATGCAAAGTTAACCTTTTGTGTGTGAGAAGTTTCTAGATGCCCTAGTAAGATAACAGGGAGGTGTCAAGGATGAATGGACTGACTGCAGTCGGACGAGGAGATTATCTTTTGTGTGTGAGAAGAGTCTAGACGGGGATTATCTTTTGTGTGTGAGAAGAGTCTAGAAGGATGTCATGTTATTTAAGGGAAGAGTTCCTACTTGTATGCCATTCTGTCTATGCTCCTTGTTTGAGTCGTGTAATAAACCACGTGAACCAATCAGCCTCATTATTTACACGCTCCACAAAAGCAGACAATAGTCTTTATTGTCTAAAAGTCTACTAAACCACATGATGTTCCATCCATCCATCCATCTTCTACCGCTTAATCCTTTCGGGTCGCGGGGGGACTGGAGCCTATCCCAGCATCTTTGGGCGAGAGGCAGGGTACACCCTGGACAGATCGCCATACAGTTACTCCTTTTGTCATTGGAAATACTGATGCTTGTTTTGATGAGATTTTGCCCATTCTTTACAATTGTAGAACTCCAGAGAAATTCTGAAACATCTTGGCAAGGTCTTTTTTGAGCAACCTACTGTGCAATAATAATAATAATAATAATAATAATAATAATAATAATAATAATAATTACTAAAAATCAGAAATGTAAAACAAAATACAAGTCGAATAGAGATAGAACTAAGTTAGACATGATGACTTTTCAAAATATGATAATTTTGTTATATCAGAAAAAGAAAAAGAAAAGTTTGAAAATCAGATATGAACATCTGAAGGTTATTCAAAACCTTATCTATTAATTTGTAAAATAAATTTTTCAATGAAAAATCCATAACTATTGCTGTGACTTCTTCAATAGTCTGTGAACTAAAACTGAGCTTTCAGGGTCAGTTTCCTGGACAGCCGATGTAGTTTGTTCCGCTCAGAGCGTCCAACACCAGACCTGATCTCTCCTTTTTGAAGGAGTCTTGCAGCAAATGGTAAAAAGTGAAAAATGACATTTGAAATCAAATCTACAAAATCACGTCAACCAACACTTCAAAGTTTTAACTATTATTTCATAAATTGTTGTAAACCGGAAATACGTCACACGTTGGGCATGCGTATGTGTCGAGCGTCAGACCATGAAGTCGAAATGCGCACGCGTTGTAACAGAGCCTGTTCTACCGCCAGATAATATTGTCACGTGGGGATTCAAGATTTGGTGAGTAAAACAAAGACTTTTGTGTGTCGCCAACAGATGTGAGGAATGATTGTGAGACGACACTGATGTGACCCGGAGAAGGTTCTGGTTCTGCTTTAAAAGGACTGAAAACGACGGTGAACCGCGCTAACAGCAGCTAACTCAACTAGCCTAGCATAGCATAGCCGCTTTGGAAGAATTTTTCCCGATCGTCCAGATTTCTGCTGTGTTCCAAATGCTCTCTCCTTCCCCATATAGTGTAAAATTGAGAAGCACCTGTTGTCATTTATCTTTCATTGTTCTAGGTTCTTCTTGGCTCCATTTGCTTTTAGATTCTCTTATTTTGATGTGTTCTTAGCTCAGTTTAGAAGTATGGGTTTTTAGTTCCCTTTGTTCTGTGTGTTCTTAGGTTTAGCTTGTATTTTATGTGTTGTAGCTCCACTGTTTCCTCAATGGAGACCCTCATGCCGGATGCTGCCTGACCCATCTGCAGGGGTGCTGGTCTCGTGGGTCGCTCTAGCTTGGGTGGATGGGGGCTTTATGCCGCTGCCTGCAGCTGTGGTGTGGGCCCCGGTCTGTCCTGGTTGGGGTGGCCTCTGTGGCGTGCTCTCTGGTTATGGGCTGTGTGGTCTCCTGCCATTTGGGGGGGGGGGGGGGGCTCCACAGGATGGTTGCTCTTTCACATTGAGCCTCGGTGCCTAGCGATGTCTCTTATTTTATATGTGTGTAAGAGGAGTAGGGGGTGGTTGTATGTGCCTGTTTGTTTTGTGGGCATGTTTATGGGAGGGTTGGAAGGGGTGAGGATGTATCGCATAAGTATATGTAACTAAATGTGTCTGCTGTTTTTATCTATGTAAAGCACTTTGCGCAGCATCTTATGTTTGAAAGTGCTATACAAATAAAGTTTGATTGATTGATTTAGCCCTTGAACAAATATAAGCACCATTGGCTTTTTCTGTGTAGAGGTCATCTAACTATGACTGTAATTGATGCAATTCGATGTTGTTTATATCGTTTAGTTAGGTTTGGTCACATCCATCCATCCATCTTCTTCCGCTTAATCCTTTTCGGGTCGCGGGGGGGCTGGAGCCTATCCCAGCATCTTTGGGCGAGAGGCAGGGTACACACACAGCAAAGTAACTCACCCTTGGCCAGGGGATCGTGGGTTCGATCCCAGCCCCCGACCAACAGTGATCTGTGTGGAGTTTGCATGTTCTCCCCGTGTCTGCGTGGGTTTACTACGGGATTTCTCCGGTTTCCTCCCACATGCCAAAAATATGCAAGTTAGGTTAATTGGCATCAAAACTGGGGATTCTAAATTGTCCTTAGGTATGAATGTGAGAGTGAATGGTTGTCTGTCTCTCTGTGTTGGCCCTGCAATGTACTGGTGATCTGTCCAGGGTGTACCCTGCCTCTCGCCCAAAGATGCTGGGATAGGGTTTGGTCACATATTGCATTTACTTTAGATATGATTTCTAGTGGATTTTTTTCCTTAAAGGTGAATTGAACTCACCTTTTTGCCAAAAGAAGTAGAATAGCAGATTAATTCCTTATTACCTATTGTATTTTTCAACACATAAAAGAAATTTTTAGGCCGTGCGATGGCCAAGCTATAAGCCGATAAACTTTTGCCTCTGGCTGGCAGTGCCAAACAAACCGGAAGTAGTGCAGACGACGCTGTGTGACGTCATGAGTGTGACCCTTATCAAAACAACAATGGCAGATGATAGCAGTTCCAGCAGTCAAGAACACCAGAGTTTTCAGAGTGAAGAGGCATTCAGGATCGGTGACGAGAATGAGGAGGATGCATGAGTGTCAAGTGAACAGGAAGAGAGCGAGGGAGGCATCGAACCGTACAGATTAGAGCCAGAATTTTCGGTGGATTCCAGCACCGACTCAGACCGCAGCAGTGATGGGGAGGAGAGTTGCTTATTGAATACAGAATGGTGAGTCTTTACTCTGGCATGTTTGGGGTGTCAGGATAAGGAAAATTAACAATAAAAAAGAAAGGGGAAAAAAAACATCAGCATTTTTCCAACTTATTACAGTTATCCCTCACTTATCGCGTTTAATGCGGTCTTCCTTCGCTGGGTATAGGCGCTCGGCAGGGAGCGAAGCTGGGTAAAACGTCTCCGCCAATCAGCTTGCGAAATAAAACGTCTCGGCCAATCAGCTTGCGAGGTAAAACGTCTCGGCCAATCAGCTTGCGAGATTCCCGAGCGGGCTGGGGAGCCGGGGAGAGCGGGCTCTCCGTGTTGATACCTGATGTTCTAATGTAGTCTCCCTGCCTTCTCATTTGAACATCAGGTATCAACACGGAGAGCCCGCACAGCTCAAAATCTACCTCTCTGACCACCGCTCCACTCCTCTCCGCCCACCTCTTCACCACTCGGGAATCTCGCAAGCTGATTGGCCGAGTCGTTTCACCTCGCAAGCTGATTGGCCGAGATGTTTTACCCAGCTTCTCTCCCTGCAGAGCGCCTTCTTTATCGCTCGTGTTGCTTAGTGGCACTTTTCGCTGTTCTCTTGTGCCTTTTTGTGCAAAATAGTGCTTGTGATGCCCTTGGGAGGGGGGGGGGGTGACGCTACTTCGCGGTTTTTCACTTTTCGCGGTCGGTTTTGGTCCCCATTAACCACTTGCACTCCGGGCAATTTTCCTAAAAATGCCAAAAAATAACGTGCCCAAAGTAAATCAAAAGCTGTTATTCAACCCTTTGCAGCATCTTCATGGGGTTGGTCTCATTTAAAAGAAAACACTTTGAATATTTTGGCAAAAAAAACATAATCTCTCTACGTGCTCCGGCCACTGAGTTACAGTCATCTAAACATACTGAACTTGAAGAAAAAAAAATTGGACACTGTTTTTTTGGATACAAATGCTTGTAAATAACACACAGCTGTCCGATCCGGCTGGAAAATGCAACAGAAATGTAGAACCAAGTGTTATCCAGCTGAGATCGAAATTTGTTAACAATACCACAAAAAATGAATATTTTACACAGCTTTGTTCTCAGGCTGTTCCCAGGCGTTTTGGAACTGTGCCAAATTGTGCCAAATGGCACAGTTTGGAAAAACATCTGTAACTTTTGAATAATTCAATATAGAATCTTCATTTTAGGCTCTAATGAAAGGTCACACTCAGGGCTGTGTCTGTGTGTGTGTGTGTGTGGGCGGGGGGGTCATTCCCCCCCCCCCCCCGCTACCAAGGACCAAATTCGGCCCTGGCTACATGAAGGATTACACTCCTTGCATGCTTTCACAGCGCCCCCCCCCCCTCGCTACTCTGTGTGTGTGTGTGTGGGGGGAACCGTGAACGGACCGTGAAGGCCCCCCCCCCTTGCTACAGAAGAGGGCCATCGCTACATGATGGAATAGACTGATATGCTTCCTCCCGCGGACCGGGGGGCGTTCGGACCATAGCCCCCCCCCCTCCTCTTCTGCAGCGGGGGGGGGGGTGGCGTTCACGGTCCGAACACGGCAAATGAACCGTTTATCGCGGCGCACGCACTTCGTATTTCGTGCGCAGTACAGTTGTAATTTACCGATCGGTCAAAAGTCATTTTTGGATTACAGTTTTCAGGGATAAATAATAATTTAGCTTATAACACCTTACCTCTTCAAAGCAACAGAGTCGCGGCGAACATCTCTTCCCACGCGTCAGACGAACGCGACGCTGCTCCGCTCGTGGATCCCGATCAACATAATTCCATTATTGCCGTTTTGGCGAATGATTTACGACTTTTGTCGTCGGCCTCCGTCTATTCTGCTGGAATGAGTGCAGGTCCCACAAGTGGGACCTGCACTCTTTCCAGCAGCAGCACTCTTGCACTCTTTTTCGTGCAGCGTCCTTTGTTTTCATCTGTGGCAACAGTAAATCTCTCCTCACCCTGCCTGAATTTCTGTGCTTCAATTGGCTCCTGCGTTCACAGTAGGCGGGTCCTCCTTCCTAGATTTTCATCCATTGGCTCCTCAAGGTTTCAGAAACCCAATTCAAGGCTCTTATTAGTCGAATGAGAGGTCAATCAGATGAACTAATCTGTTCGCGGCTGTGTTTGCAGATTTTTTTTTCAGTGGCGCTTGGAGGGCACACCACCTACACCATCACCATCAACATCCTTATCATGCGTCATGCGCACGAGCGCGCTCTCGTGCGCCCTCGTGCGTCATAGGACGCAGAGACTTGCCCGCTCGCGGAACAACGGAGCGCAAGTGGTTAAACGCGATAAGTGAGGGATCACTGTATATCTTGAAACGCATCGCTTCCCGGTCGCTTTTCCTCCCCCTTTCTTTTCTTTCGTCGCCATGACAGCTTTCCTTGGCCACTGAACAGATCTTCCCAGGTGTTGGAAGTGTTTTGTAGTCGACTATCACGACAAAATGCACCAAAAACAACCAGTGTCGACGTGCTCGCAATGGTAAACATGGAGGACTGGGTCACACTCGTGACGTCATGCGGAACTCCAGCTGCGCTTCGGCGGATTTGTCTGATTTTTCAGGGCGGGAAATTCTAAATCGCGATTTTCTCCAAGATTCTGGGATTTGTGGAGGTGGTGCCAATGATAAATTATCTTTATAATTGTATGTACTATCACCCAGTGCCGTTCAGTTCAGTTCTACTTTAAGGAGGCCATTTTTTTCCCTTCTTGTATGTCGATACTTCTAACATTGTATTTAAACCATTTGCATTTGCTTGTATGGGATAAATTACAATGTAGCATTATTTGTTTTAACGAGAGAATTCTTTCACAGAAGATTGCTATTAAATTTCAGTTTCAGGATTTTGAGTTTAATGTGTTGTAGGGCTGCAATGATTACTCAACTAATTCGGTTACAAAAAATTCTGGATCCAAAATTTATGCGTCGACATGTCGTTTAATGTAGCACTTAAGGTCTTTTTGGCCTTCTTCTGGTGCGACCTTCATCCAGTCACGCTACCTAAACAAAACACAGATTTGTTGAACAGTGCCATGGCAGAGTGGCATAGTGATGGGCGGGCAAAGATTAAGAAAATTTTTAAAAAAATGAGAAAAGTGTCTCAAGTTTGGAATCATTTCAAGATCCGATTAAAGGAAAACATTGTGCAGTGTGTACAGTATCTCACAAAAGTGAGTACACCCCTCACATTTTTGTAAATATTTTATTATATCTTTTCATGGGACAACACTGAAGATATGACACTTTAATCCAATGTAAAGTAGTCAGTGTACTTTGTACGCCGCACAGTTGTAATTTACCGATCGGTCAAAAGTTATTTTGGATTACAATTTTCAGGGATAGAGAATAATTTAGCTTATAACACCTTACCTCTTCACAGCAGCGTCCTGGCGAACTTCTCTTGCTCACTGTCAGACGAACGCAACGCTGGTCCGCTTGTGGTTCTGGTCTCGCGACCCGATCAAAACATAATTCCATTATTGCATATTTGTGCTTCCATGATTGCAGTTTTTGGTGAACGATTTTTCAAAACAAATAATAGTAGTAATTAAAAAAAAGACTGGCGAACGCGTGTGTGTCACTCAGCCTTCGTCGTCAGCCTCCTTCGGTCTATGATGACCATGGAAGAAATCATAACGTCTACTCTGCTGGAACAAAAAGAAAATAAGCACCGCCTGTGGCCGAACATGCCGATGCGCGAATGGCAGTCGCTGTCACACAGGTTGCATTTGTGGGTGGTCTCCGTGCTGCTGGGTCTGTGGGGTTCTTCCTGCGGGTCCTTTTTTGATCCGCTGCAGCAGTCAGTCTTCACCCAGCCTTATACAAAACAGAAAAAACAGCTCACGAACTTCTCTGCTTCATTTGGCTCACTGCATTCACACCCTTGGTAGGCGGGTCCTTCTTGCTAGGTTTTCATTCATTGGTTCTTCAAGGTTTCAGAAACCCAATTCAAGGCTCTTATTAGTCGAATGAGAGGTCAATCAGATGAACTAATCTTTTCGCGGCTGTGTCTGCAGCTTTTATTTTCAGTGCGTGCTTGGACGCCATCACCATCTACATCACCATCTACATCAGGGGTCCCCAAACTTTTTCCTGTGAGGGCCACATAACTTTTGCCTTCTCTGATGGGGGCCGGGGTCAGTTTGTAACAGAAAAATTGAGACGATCGTAGGGGTGCCTAAACGTAAACATTTATTGTTTTCCAGAAAGCCACACATAACCAAATATTAATAACCCTTTCCGGGATCTTCACAGGAACAAAAAGTCAGAAAATAAATAATAACACTATTAATGAATGAATGAATGAATTAAATTAATTAAATCACCCTTTATTGTCATTCAACTGTACAACCAATCATGTACAGTAGAACGAGATTGTGTTTTACCTGTCTACAGTGTTAATCACACACACCCCAAGTGTAGAATCAGAGGGCCGCTGCCACACAAGGCGCCGAAATAAATAACACTATTTATGAAATAAATAATAACCAAATAACCCTCTCTGGTTCTTCACAGAAAAAAAGTCCATGGAACATTAACTTTCTGTTGTGCCGTGCGCAATCTTAACAGGTAAAAGTTCAGCTTAGTTGTCAGAGCAGAATCTCTTACTTAAACTCTTACCTCTACTTTGCCGAAAATATCCTCCCCCGTCGTAGTCCCTGTGAGACTTTGGAGGGCTGCCAGTGCCTCGCACATTTCAAAGTTTGCGCTAACTCCACGAATAAAAATGAGCAGCTGTGCTGTGTCCTGCACGTCCATGCTCTCATCCAGTGCTAATGGAAAAAAAGTCAAATTCTTTCGTCTTCTGCTGCAGCTGGGCATTACCCCCGATTTCTTCAATGCGTCTGGTGATTGTACTCGCCGACAGACTCACGGCATTAAAGACATCTTTCTTCTCGGGACACACCTCCTCCGCGACAGCATTCAAACATTTCTTGACAAATTCTCCATCAGTGAAAGGTTTACCGCTGCTTGCTATCAGTTGAGCAACCCGAAAGCTGGCCCGAACGGATGACTGCTTCAGCTGAGCTTGGCGTACAAATGTATTCTGCTGAGCTAACAGTCCACTTTTTAGCTTTGAGAGTTTGTCTGCTTGCATTTGGCCTTGCAAGCTATCATACTTGTCTTTGTGACGGGATTCATAGTGTCGGCGCAGATTGTATTCTTTGAATACCGCCACAGCCTCTTGACAGATGAGACAAACAGCCTTTTCTTTGCATTGAACAAAAAATAATCGTTTGTCCACTGCAGGTTAAATAGCCTGCATTCTGAATCAATTTTTCTCTTGCCTAACCTTTTCGCCATTATTCCGTTTGACAGGGGTGAGTCTAGTGTTGTAGGATGTGTCTGGTTCATGTGTTTAGATAGGGCACCTCAGTGCATGAACGTGAGTGAGTGAGTGAGTGGGTGCGCGCAGCCGAGGCACGCCCCCGTGTGAATGGCCCCGCGGAGCAGACGGTGTGTGTGTGAAGTGTGCGCGTGAGTAGAGAGAGAGGCGACCGGAGCAGGTAGCGAACTAGAATTGCTGTTGAAGGGTGGAATAGAAGGGTGGACTAGAATGTCACGTTCTATGCGTGTATTAGTCTCGATCGCGTTGCCAGACTGAAAAAAAAAATAAATCATAATGCGTCTCTGGTATTGTTCAGGGGGCTGGGCCAAATGTGGAGGCGGGCCGTAGTTTGGGGACCACTCATCTCCATCATCAGCATCTCCATCATGCGTCCGAGAGTGCACGAGGGCGCGCTCTAGGACACAGAGACTTGCCTGTCCGCGGTACAACGGAGTGCAAGTGGTTAAGACACTGGTGGGAAAAGAGTCAACAGTACAAACCATTTATCAGTGACTTTGAAAATAATGGCTCATTTTAAGAAAAAATAACCAAAACAATTATTTTATTAACTGAAGACTGTATTGTTGGATGTGCCAGTGCAGAAGACACTGCACACTTTAGTGGCAGTACCAGTATATGGAGGAATTCTGGGTCATATTAGCATCGGCTCTTCATAAGATAAGATAAGCCTTTATTAGTCCCACAACGGGGAAATTCCAGGATTGCTACAGCACTGGGATAGCAACACTCAAAGCAACAATCAGAAGGCAAGAAAAAAAAAAAGCAAGCAAGAGCAGCTAATATACATATGTACATATTACTATAAATATATATATATATATACACACACACACACACAGACACACAGTGCAGAGCATTGTAGCTGGATGGAATAAATATATGAGTATATAAACACACAGTGCAGAGCATTGTAGCTAGATGGAATAAATACGTACATATATAAACACCCACAGTACGGAGCATTGCTGCTAGATGGGATGAAACAGCACAACCGTCTACTTAGTTATCCTTCATGGTATGATTATGTGCCCATACATATTCTCACCCTCCATAGCGACCGGTATTTTTCTAGCTGTATGCCGGAGGGGACCATTGTGTAAGTCTATTGCATCTTTTGCATTCAAAAAACTATTAGGTTGTTACGTCTTTTTGCTATCTCTGCGAGCAGCCCTGCTTAGGTTGTACAGTCTGACAGCCGTTGGTAGGAAGGACCTGCGAAACCTCTCGGTTGTGCACCTGGGATGATGTAGTCTGCTGCTAAATGAGCTCCTCAGTGCATTCAGTATGTCCTGCATAGGGTGGAACTCGGACTCCAGCAGAGATGACAGTTTTGCCACCGTCCTTCTCTCTCCTATCTCCTCCACCGGATCAAGGCGCTGCACCAGGACAGAGCTAGCTTTCTTGATCAGTTTGTTCAGTCTCTTCCTATCGGCTGCAGTAATGCCACTGCCCCAGCAGACCACTCCAAAAGTGATGGCTGATGCCACCACCGTGTCATAGAACGTCTTCAGCAGCGCCCCTTGTACACCAAACAGGGTGCCCGCGATGTCTAAAAAAGTCTAAAATTACACATTTTCAATTTTAGGCCTAAAAAAGTCTAAAATACAGGGATATTTTGCACTGTGAGTCTAAAATTGAGTTTGAGTAATTTAAGACCTACGTTTCAATGCAAAATATCGATAAAGGATTAATGTTTTTTTTAAAGTATTGTTCTTATGTCTTTTCCACGCCATTCAGTTTTTTTTCTGTTATGGTGGCAGTTATGGTCCGTGTAGTTCTACAATGTAGAACTTTTTTTTATCTTGATTCTTTTTTCTAAAGCCCATCCAGGGACAAGAGTTGCAAATTAGCTAATAGCTATACACTCTATGTGCAACACATCAGATTGATTGTCTTTGATTAATTGTCTATGTTTATTGCACTGTCCCTGTCAAATAAACTAATCTACTAACTACACGGACCATAACTGGTCGGGAACCTATGGCTCGCGAGCCAGATGTGGCTCTTTTGATGGCTGCATCTGGCTCGCAGACAAATCTTTGAACTTTAAAGATTTTGTTTTTACAAGAGCGCCGAGTGTCTGCTGCTCTGTATATAGTTTTAGAATCATCTTCCGTGTTGCGGCCATTACGAGCTCAGATCACACGAGACGGCCTGCTGAATTTAAGCATTTATTTATTTGTTTTCTACTCGTTTCAGTTCTGCATTTAATATGAACCCTGAGTTTGAAATAAACGTTTGAATTTAAATTTGAATATCCTGGAAGCCGCTGCACATCCGGGTACTCCAGGCTCAGCCAATATTGATCCAGATCGCATAGTTTTAGACTCATCGGCCATTACGAGCTCAGATCACACGAGATGGTCCACTGAATTTAAGCATTTATTTATTTATTTTCTACTCGTTTCAGTTCTGCATTTAATATGAACCCTGAGTTTGAAATAAACGTTTGAATTTAAATTTGAATATAACCAAAAGCCGCTGCACATCCGGGTACTCCAGGCTCAGCCAATATTGTGCACCAGAAGTCGCATTAATGGTAAGAAATACTCATCATTGATTAGCAACAGCATAACAATGTTATTAAAAAGAATTCAGAGACTTACTGTACTTTAAAAGTGTTGAAGTTACATAAAATGCACACATTTACTTGTATTTTTAGTTTTAAACATATTGTATGGCTCTCACGGAATTACATTTAAAAATATGTGGTGTTCATGGCTCTCTCAGCCAAAAAGGTTCCCGACCCCTGTTCTACATGAAATGTTGCTGTTAGTGGAACGCACAATAAAACTACAGATGTGAAACGGAAATGTACTGTCGTCACAGGATGCTGGAGCAAGCATTTTGGCTCTGGTCTGAATGAGCTGTGTGCGCGAGCAAGGCGGGAATAGTTGTGAAGTAACGTGCGAATGGCAGGAGAGAAAGCTAGCAGGACAAAACTAAAAAGATGGGCAAATGTAAATTTAATGACAGTTGGCTCTCAAGAGATGACTTTGCAGACTGGCTCAAACGCGTTCCCAACGACGACACTGAGGCGTACTGCACGTTGTGCAAAAGAACACTTAAACTCGGGACCCTGGGCGTCAGGGCACTGGAGTCACACATCAAAGCTAGCAAACACCAGGAATCAGCAAATGCAGCACGCAACTCTCATGGAATTGCTCAATTCTGTTCGGTTGCAAGCAGCACGTCAAGAAATAATACAAATGATATTCGCGATCTAATGGGCTCGACTGAAACGATGAAGGCAGAAGTTCTGTGGGCGCTTAACACCGTGGCTAAACACCAGTCATACAGAGCTAATGACGACATCGGGGAACTGTTTCAAGCAATGTTTCCCGACTCGACAGTAGCCAAAACATTCCAATGCGGGAGAGACAAGACCGCCTATATCATCCGATTTGGAGTAGCAGAGTTCGTCAAGAAAGATTGTATCTCAAAGGTTTGCACACAGGCTTGTTTGCGACTACGTTGCAATACATGGGGGCGTTACCAGGGTTCCACTTACACCTGACTTAATGAAATCTGTCATGGCTGCCAGGTCACAGTAACGTGTGCATTTGGACGAAGAGAGGAAGAGGAAGGAGGCAGAGACACAAGGGAAGAAAAGGGCACACGCGGAGGAGCAGTTACAAGACCCGAAAGTCAAGAGGGACAGTCTGCATACAGTCATTGAGAGCCTGGGCAAAGATGCAGATGAGTTGGCAGAGCAAGCAGAGGGCAAGGCTGGGAGCAAAATGGCACAGCTCCTCTCAAAATCAAATGCTCTGAGGAGGGCTGCTAAAGACAAACTCTCCCAGCTTAAGGTTCTGGAGGACGAAATTGCTACCAAAAGTGCAGAGCTTAGAAGCATGTAAAATAATGAAAATAATGGGTGTATATATGTTCGTTTCATTGACAATAAACGTCAATTGACCGCAATCTGGGTTTGTTCTTTCTTTTTTTAATACTTCGTGAAGGTCGTAAATTTAATCCATGATGGTCTAAAAAAGGTCTAAAAAAGTCTAAAATTGCACTTGCTAAAACCTGCAGACACCCTGACCAAAAGACCTGAGTCTCCTCAGTAGGAACAGCCTGCGCTGTCTCTTCTTGTAGAGTGCGTCAGTATTGTGTGACCAGTCTAGTTTATTGTTCAGATGAACATCCAGGCACTTGTAGGATGTCACCAACTCAATGTCTGTTCCCTGTATATTTACTGGTGCTGTGAGGGGTTGTCCATGCCTGCGGCAGTCCACCACCAGCTCCTTAGTTTTCCTCGCGTTGATCTGGAGGCAGTTTCGATGGCACCAGTCCATGAAGTCCTGGATAAGCCCTCTGTACTCAGCTTCATCTCCATTGGAGATGAGGCCAACGATCGCAGAGTCATCAGAGAACTTCTGTAGATGGCAGTGTGTTGTGTTGTGTGAGAAGTCCTCAGTATAAAGAGTGAACAGGAAGGGAGCCAACACCGTTCTCTGGGGGGCCCCCGTGCTACCGACGATCGTGTCGGACACACAGTCCCGGGTTCTCACAAACTGAGGCCGGTTTGTGAGGTAGTCCAGGATCCATGATGACAGGTGCTGGTCCACCCCTGTGCGCAGCAGCTTGTCCTTCAGGATCATCGGTTGGATGGCGTTGAAAGCACTGGAGAAGTCAAAGAACATGATCCTCACCACATTCCCGGGCTTCTCCAGGTGAGACAGAGAACGGTGAAGGAGGAAGATCACCGCATCCTCCACCCCAATGCTATGCTGGTAGGCGAACTGGAGTGGATCCATCGCTGGTTCCACCAGGGGGCGGAGGTGAGCAAGGAGCAGTCTCTCCAGGGTCTTCATCAAGTGGGACGTCAAGGCCACCGGTCTCTAGCTGTTCAGGTCTTTAAGGTGGGAAGTTTTTGGTACAGGTACCACACAAGATGTTTTCCACAGCTGTGGTACCCTCCCCAGCTTCAGGCTCAGGTTGAAGATGTACGTCACAATCCCACACAGCTGGTCTGCACAGGACTTGAGGAGCTTTGCGCTGATGCTGTCCGGTCCCGACGCCTTCCTCGCCTTGATCTTCCTCAGCTCCGTCCTCACCTGGGTCCTGGTCAGGGTCAGGATGGGGGGCTGTGTGTTGGGAGTGGGGGGGTGTTGGTGGAGTGGGGAGTGGGCAGCAGGACTTGATGTCTTAAGAGGCAGCAGTGGTTGTTGTGCAGTCAGGGGGGAGGGCGGTTGGTCAAACTGATTCAGATTGTTCGCCCACTTCCTGCCCCCCGTGGCCTGGGGGGAGGTATTCTGGAGCCCCGAGATGGTTTTGAGGTTTCTCCAGATCCCGCTGATGTCGCTGTGTTGCAGCTTGTCCTCCATCTTCTTCCTGACGCTGTCCTTGCCTTCTCTGATCTTTCTCCTCAGCTCCCTCTGTACGGACTTCAGCATCTCCCTGCTCCCCGACCTGAAGATCCTCTTCTTCTCTCTCAGAAGTGTTTTTATCTCAGGGTTGATCCAGGGTTTGTTGTTTGAGCAACACCGTATGGTCTTGGTGGGAACGAATTTGTCCACACAGAAGCTGAGGTAGCCCGTGAAGGTGTGAGTGAGGCCATCGATGTTCTCACCATGTGGATCGCAGAGCTGCTTCCAGGCGGTGGCTTCAAAACAGCCCTTTAGAGTGTCCATTGCCTCCTCAGACCATAACTTCACTGTGCGCATGGCCGGAGGTAGTCTGTGCACTAGGGGTTTGTACACTGGCCGGAGAGGAACCAAGTTGTGATCCGATCTCCCGAGTGGGGGGAGTTGTGATGAGGTGTACGCCTCCTTAGTGTTCGCGTAGAATAAGTCGAGTGTTTTATTGTCTCTAGTGTGGCATGTGACATACTGGGTAAACGTGGGTAGAATGGGAGACAGTGAAACATGGTTGAAATCGCCTGAGATGAGGAGAAGAGTATCTGAGTGTTCTGTCTGCAGCCTGCTGGTTACTGAATGGATGACGTCACGCGCTATCCCAGCGTTCGCCGTCGGATTTGCATAAACAACAATGCAGATCACGTGTGAGTGTTCTCTCGGGAGATATGTAGGCCACATGCTAACAGCTAGCAACTCAATGTCTTTGCTGCAGTGTCGTTGTTTAACAGTGATATGTCCCGGTCTGCACCAGTTGTTGTTAACATACATTATCACTCCACCGCCCCTTGCTTTGCCACTGTCTGGTGTTCGGTCTGCCCGTATCATGTGGAAACCCTCTAGCTCAATGTTAGCATCTGCTGCTCATCATAATGGGTTTGGGTGGGGGTGTCCAATCATGTGCCATGGAGGGCCAAGACCCTGCAGACTTGACCTCCAAACAGTGTCTTCAACAGCAGATTCCACTGAATTTCTTCCACTGACTGCTGATCAGTGAAAACACCTGCTGAAGAGACTGGGTAGAAGAGAGAACCTGCAGGGTCTTGGCCCTCCATGACACATGATTGGACACCCCAGGGTTAGGGTTTAACATTTTAACACAAACTGCTTTATGGTTCATAATTCTGTTGACAGACTTATACCAAACCAAAAGTGATTCTCAAACTGCTGGATTGTTCTTAGACTGCTTTTCCAATCTTTTAGTATTTAATTTATGTTCACTTGGTGGGAACCTTCACACATAAAAGAGACCATCCATCCATCCATCCATCCATCCATCTTCTTCCGCTTAATCCTTTTTGGGTCGTGGGGGTGGGGGGGCTGGAGCCTATCCCAACATCTTTGGGCGAGAGGCAGGATTCGCCCTGGACAGATCGCCAGTCCATGGCAGGGCCAACACAGAGAGACAGACAACCATTCACTCTCACAGTCATACCTAAGGACAATTTAGAATCCCCAATTTGATGCCAACTTACCTAACTTGCATGTTTTTGGCATGTGGGAGGAAACCGGAGAAATCCCGGAGTAAACCCATGCAGGCACGGGGAGAACATGCAAACTCCACACAAATCACTGTTGGTTGGGGGCTGGGATCAAACCCAGAATCCCCCAGCCAAGGGTGAGTTGCTGTGCTGCCGCAGTGCTCACCACTCTGCACACAAAAAAGACACATCTGCCAAAATTTCAAAGGTTCATTGTCAGTGCAATTCTTAGTGCAATACTACATGAATGCATGTATAGTACACTGTTGATGCAGAGAATATTTATTTCTACAGTACATGTATCTAGTAAATCAAGTATTTCTCCGTGTAACCTTGTGACTGCATTATTTTAATTGCTTTTAATTGTAGATCAAGTTTGTTTTGGCCTAAAATGCATCATAATTGTCAAATAAATCTTATTATACCTAATTCAGTTCTGTTCACCTGTTGAATATACAGTATATTTAGTGGCTAATATAACCCAGCGATCAAGTTGTGTCAGCTGATCACTTTTTGCCACACCACAGACTCAGTGCTGCTGGAGCAGGAACATGACATGATGTCTCAACAGTCTCTCCATGATTTTCACACAGATCAGAGCAATTTGTTGCACAGGAAGCTAAACGTTTCTACAGACATGCTGAAGCTCTGTAACCACTGATTGTTTGTGAAGCTGGGGTGACATCAGTGAGAGGCTGTGTTGAACACCCAGACCCACGGTTTGAAGCGGTAATTTTCCCACAACAGAGCCATCTGAAACACACACACAGCATACATATTTTAGTATCTAATAGCAATAACTTGCAGACACTACAGTGTAGTACGACATACTGAAAGCAAACTAGCATTAGCAATCATTAGCTTACTGTCATATGTGATCTAGTTCATATCCTCATGCCTTTGGCTCTATGGCTTCCCAGACGCTCCAGTACTTTTCCAGAGTGTTTCGTCTCGCTGCCTGTACCCTTGTCTGGCGGTCCTTTTTGGCATTTACGGTGACAAAAAGCCAGAGACCGAGGAGTCGCCTTGTACAGCCGCAATGTTATGTTTTCCTTGGGTTGCGTGTTTTACGTCACGGGAGTGTGGCACCGCCTTGCTGTGAAAGGCATAAGTAAGCCATAAGAGACATTAGAGATGGGTAGTAGTACATGATGGAACGTGAAATGAAAACCTGTGACAGAGCAGATGTGACTTATTATCTTGTTTGTAGTATTGACGTAGCATTAGCGGTACAGCAGGACTATGGTGGTGGATTTTAAAGACGGCTTACAAAAAGGAAATTGTTCTGCTTTTTTATAGAGGAAAACATGAACCCATGAAAGGACTGACATGTTTACCAGCAAACCTGCTTTCTACAAGGAGGAAACGTGGAACAAGGTAGGAAATTACCAAATACAGTCCTTTACATCCTCCAAAGTCCTCATCATTTGTGTCAACCCTGATAATGGCAATGTTATTTTTAACATCCATAAATTAGGACTATTAATATTTTAGGATTCTGCTGAAATAGTCTGTACTTATTTGAACAAACTGTTGTGAGAAACATGATAAGAAAGGTACTCGGCATGAAAACTGGTTTAATTTCTTTTAATGCAGTTGTAAACAAAGTAGAAACATTTCAGATCTACACAACTTAATGGAAGGAATGGAAGTTGTGTTGATGTGTGTTTATTTTAACAGTAAATCTAGAATTGAATGTTAAAACCAATCAAAAATATTTTGAAAACAACTGGCGTATTTATAAATGTAAAATATTCTCTTGTACCAAATAGCTCACTTGAAATTAATTAAAAAAACCAAACTGAACTGCTAACATAGAGGAGGAATTTCTGCTTTCTTTTCTAATTTCTTCTATTGTCATCCAGCAAACAGTTAATTTTGACTGTTCACTTTTTATGTATATATAATTTGAATTGTATGAGATGGTTCATGTATTTTTTCCTCATGTGAACGCATTTAACAGAAAAATCTAAAGTTTTCCAAACAGTTCTCTAATGTATGCATCAAAACTAAAAATGTGCTTGAAAAAGTTATACACTTAATATAAAAATTATTTATAAGAAAAAAGTAATGTTATTTTAAAACATTTTTTATTTCAATATAAAAACCTCAAAAGTAGCAAATTTATGCAAAAATGATTCAAATTTTGGAGGAATAAATAAAAGTAGTAGAATTAAAAAACCAAAGGCACAGATTTGTGAGAAAAACCTTCTTATTTGGGCAGGAATCATCAAGTACAGTGACATGTTTTTTCTGTCATTTCTCTGCAGCTGATCGAGGTGCTGTTGGAGACTGGAGCAGTGACCACCGGGGCTGGTGGAGGCTTCACTACTGTGAGCAGTGATATCACAGTAAGAGTTTGTGGGGCAGCTGGAACAGTGGAATGATGAAGGAGCTGTGGTTTGATGATGATTAAGCTGCCAGAGTAAAATGGAACACAGTATTGTGTAGAAATATTTAAATGACTCTGACACTAAACTAAATTAATTTTAAAGAAGTTTTGATCTGAAATGACAACATGGATGTGTTGGTGTTACAGGACAGGTGGGTGTGACAAATTCATTGAATTCAGATATTTTGGCAAATTTTTTTGACTCATATTCATACCAAAGTTATTTTGAGAACAGTACACGTGGTCTCATCACATGCAGTAGAGGTTCTGGTGCACGCATCACTGACCCTGGTTACATGGTCACAATAAACCGATTATTGGGAATAAACTGATAATGGCAATAGTCGGGTTTGCAGTGTTTCCATGCCCTGATTAAATGGATTATTGGAGGGTTAACCACTTTAGTTAATGACCATAGTTACATGGCCACTTTAATAATCAGATAACTCCAGAAATCCAATCATAACCAGTTTATTCAGGCACATGTATCCATGGTCACTGCTGAACTCTTCCTCGTCTTGTGTTTGGGAGGACAGCATCAGTCCTCGGTCTGGATTTGTCAGTTTTGGTTCTTGTGAATTATTCCATCTTTGAATGGTCCTGCACATTGATTCAGTTTAATTTGATGATTTAATGACACTCTTTCTAAAGCTGCTCTTTATATCATAATCCATTTAAATCTGTTTATTATAAGTTTAAACAATGTACCTACCGATGGGTATTCTTAATATTTACCTAATATGGCTAAAAAATGCTGTTAATACTGCAGATTGTCACAACTGTCATTCACACACCATTATAGAAAGGTTGTTGTTGGGAACTATTTGGCGCTTCATGAACCACGTGACCGGGCAGCGGCGAAATCAAAGAGTGTTGCAACTCTTATATGACGCTGGTCTCAAGGACGGCGGTGGGTTGGCTTTTTCTAAACATGATGTTAACGATTTCCACAAAAAAGTCTCAAACATTTCTGGTGGAGTAAAACGAGAAAAAAGCTGTGTTTTTGAAGAGAATTGACTGGTTTGAACATTTTCAGATATTTAGCTGACCAGTAGACTCATTTCTGTTGGTTAAAACCTACAAACATCATTTTTCAGTCAATGACCCCTTCAAAAAAGGTTCAGTGTGAACATTAAATATTTTGTCTTTGTAGTACGTTCAACTGAATATAGGTGGAAAAGGATTTGCAAATCATCTTATTTTGCTTTTAATTGCATTTTACACAATGTCCCAACTTCAGCAGAATTGGAGTGTAAAAAATCTCTAAAATTTACAAGAAAGTCACAAAATGTAGTTCCTGATTTACCAAGTGTAGGATTAAGATCTTTATCTAATTGCATGTTTATTCTTGTAAATGTGATTTTTTTTTTTTTTTCCTGGTTGCAACTTTATTTTAACATTTTGCACTTAATTTTGTGTCCTTTGTGTGTGGGGAAACACACAATCCTTAACACTGGTTATTCAACAGCTTCATAGCTGAAGGATTAAAGGAATTGGAATAACGGCCAGACCTCCTCCGGGGTGCAAGGTAGCGTTGGCCTGAGGACATTGAAACAAATTCACTATTGACCTACAGCTGTTGCTGGGACGGTTTGCCGCTGAGTGTGAAGCGGCTGGGATGAGAATCAGCACCTCCAAGTCCGAGTCCATGGTCCTCAGCCGGAAAAAGGTGGATTGTCCTCTCCGGGTTGGGGACAGGCTCCTGCCCCAAGTGGAGGAGTTTAAGTATCTTGGGGTCTTGTTCACGAGTGAGGGGAAAATGGAGCGAGAGATCGACAGACGGATTGGAGCAGCATCTGCAGTGATGCGGACGTTGTACCGGTCTGTTGTGGTGAAGAGGGAGCTTAGTTCTAAGGCAAAGCTGTCGATTTACCAGTCAATCTACGTTCCTACTCTCACCTATGGTCACGAGCTTTGGGTAATGACCGAAAGAACGAGATCGCGGATACAAGCGGCTGAAATGAGCTTTCTCCGTAGGATTGCTGGACTCACCCTCAGAGATAGGGTGAGGAGCTCAGTCATCCGGGAGAGGCTCAGAGTAGAACCGCTGCTCCTCCACATTGAAAGGAGTCAGTTGAGGTGGTATGGGCATCTGATTAGGATGCCTCCTGGACGCCTCCCACTTGAGGTGTTTCAGGCACGTCCCACTGGGAGGAGACCCCGGGGCAGACCCAGGACTCGGTGGAGAGACTATGTCTCCCAGCTGGTCTGGGAACGCCTTGGGAATCCCCTCTGAAGAGCTGGAGCAGGTGGCTGGGGAGAGGGAAGTCTGGGCTTCTCTGCTTGAACTGCTGCCTCCGCGACCCGGACCTCCGGAAAAGCGGTAGAAGATGGATGGATGGCACTATTGAAAACATGGTCAGACTGGCTAACGATAGCGCTAGCCTTCTGTAACACATGTCTACTCCACAGTGAGCTTAAATTATCCTGATGGACTCAGTGATCTTGGAGCAGATCTTTATGACTGTATTAAGGCTGTTCTTGTCCTTCACAGAGAGCCCATTATACCAACAGATAAAAGAAAAAGTTAAGACTCTCAATAAAGGAGCAATTAAAACTACATAAAATTATCCTAGGAACATGAAGAGTTCAATTTCTGCAACAAATATGTTGTCATCCACACTTAACAACTGCCTCTGTGTTGACCATGAACTTCATCTGAGAGTCAAACACTGTTCCCAGATATTTGTAGGTCTCCGCTAGTGAACTTCCTCTCCATGCATAATACTCGGTTCAGGCTCTCCTGTGTCTTTCTGAAAGAAAACAATCATCTCTTTAGTTTTAGTGGCCTTTAAATCCAAGAAGTCCTTGTCACACCATTCCACAAATGAAGACAGGGCAGAGCCTTGATCAGTCTGTGATTCCTGAAGAAGAGACAGAAGGGCTGTGTCGTCAGAAAACTTCACCAGATAGCTGTCCTGTTGAAAGGATCTGCATCTGTCACTATGAGTGATAAAAAGCAGAGGTGAAAGGACACAGCCCTGAGGAGTATTTGAAATGGTAAGATCAAACATAAGACCGTTAACACAGACCCGCTGAACCCTGTCAGTTAAGTTTAAAAGCAATAATGAAATTTGATCAGGTAACCTAAAATAGCAAGTCAATCAGTCAATTAAAATATGTGGCTGCATCTTATAAAAAACAGAAGAAATGTCTGCAAATAAAAGCCTGACATGAGATTTAGGCTGCTCAAGGTTTTTGTGTGCTCAAGCTAAAATAAAAAAGCTTTGCATTGTCCACCCCTTCGCCAACTTGATATGCAAACTGCAGTGGATCTAGCTGGTCACTGATAAAGGAAACCACATTATCTTTCAGGATTCCTTCAAAGGTTTTCATCACAAGAGATGTCAGTGCAGCTGGTCAGAATTCATTCAGATCTTCTTTCTTGTTTTACAGACTGGTATTAGTAGATGTTTTCCATATTTTTGGTATCTGGCCACTATCTGCACACATTTGAAAAAGTGGGGAAAAATCTCACTCAGCTGGTCTGTACAGTAATGCAGTGCGTGTCCACATATGGCATCTGGGCCAGCAGACCTTGTAATGTTCACCTTTTTGAACAAGGATGCCACTTGTTTTTGTGTTACTAAAATAACTGTTTTTGGTTCAAGAGATTTAGTGAAGAAATATCCTTGAGAAAGTTGGACCTCGCAAAGCGTGCAAAAAACGAGTTAAAAGCATTTGGCAAATTAAAATCAACCACGTTATTTACATAAATGGGCTGCCTGGTATTACAGGAATGTTGAGGCACATTGGCCATGCGTTTGAGTCCCTGCTAGGCTGTTCTCAGATCACCCCTACTGTAGTGCTCCTCTATTTTCTGTCTGTCGTGCATTTTAGCTTTCTTTGTCGTTTCTTTCTTTTTTTTTTTTTTTTTTTTTTGTTACTTATTTGTACCCGTAGGTAGATTTGTTTTGCAGTCTGGTGACAAGCCACCAGCTGCCGGTCGCTGCGTGCGCAAGCGCCCCATATCCCTACCCTGCATGTTTTTGGTATGTGGGAGGAAACCGGAGAAATCCCGGAGTAAATCCACGCAAACATGGGGAGAACATGCAAACTCCACACAGATCACTGTTGGTCGGGGGCTGGGATCGAACCCAGAATCCCCGCGCTCCCCCGGCCGAGGGTAAAACTGTGCTGCCACAGTGCTAACCACTGCGCCTCCGTGCAACCCCAGTTTCTTTCTTCCCTTGAGACAAGTTTTTTTTTCTCCTGAGGATCACCAGTGTAAAATTTCTGGTGATGCCAGACATTTTACACTGATGACGCCTTTCATCACAGGCATCATGAAAACACTCCCAGTTCATACAGTCCAAGCATGCCGACAGTGACGAAATCCTCTCTTCTGTCCAGGTTTTCACTGCCCTCTCTTTCCTCTCTTGACCTCTGAAGGAAGGTGTGTCCACTGGCATTAGGTACACACTATAATGATAGGAGGCTCCCAGTGAAGGCATGGGTAGGGATTTAGAAGCCCCTTTTACAGACCCATAACAAAGATCAATGCTGATGCTTTTTGTGTTTTAGCACAAGTCTCATCCTGTTCATGTTTTCAGTGAAGTATTCAAATTACAGTGGTTAAAATCTCCAAGTTTAAATTTTGGTTCCTCTGGGCAAAGTGTGTCAAGTTTATGTGACATCAGCAATCAGCTGAGCAGCAGCTGACACATTGATGTGTGGATGAATATCCAGTCATGTGAAAAAATTAGAACACCCCATTAAATATTCAATTCTTTATTCATAATGTTCATATATTGTCAGAAGTCTGAAATATAACCTCACAAATACAGAGTACAAAAAGGTATTAGACTGAATCAAAGATCAGACTTAAGACACGCAGAGCCTTTGAAACTTTTACTTGCAAGGAGTGATCAACACATACCATTTACAGGATGAGCTGAACACTGAGGGGCAGTCGCAGCTGCCTTCTTTTATATACAATGATAGTACGTGGAGTATGTGACAAACTCAGCAAAAGCAGAACAACAGAATTACCACATAAGCAAAAGTACGCTCTGTACGTCTTCAAGTGTGTGTAGGAGATAAATTGCATGAACACTCATCGCGGGGAGAACATCTGCTTCTCCACTCAGTAAAGGCAGAGAGGGGGAAACAACTCCATATATGGGCCCGCAACAAACCAGTGCTTCCGGTCATAGTTAACAGATGATAACATACAACAGTCTTTTGCAGAAAAAATAAGATGCACAGGGTGTACAGGGGACGAGTCTTGATACAGCATAAAGATTTGCATATGTCAACACTCTTTTATCACACATCATATGAATAAACAGAAGGGTGATGCAGCTTAGTCACTAACAGTGATTATAAGAAGAGGCACAAGTTGTATTTTATGACTAATAAGAAAAAGCATCATACATATAAGAATATCAATCTTCATTTCATGAGTTATTAATAAAATGATAACCATATATTCAATTTTCCAACATTTATCCAGCCTTGTTTTTGTTTTTATTTGCCTTTTTTTTTTTTTTAATTTAAGTTTTTGTAAAGGGTATACAGGTCGTTACAGCAATGCAGTGTTTACATTTTCATCACATGTTCCCTTATTTTCTGATATCTGACAACATTGGAAGATTAATTCTTACAACACCCCTTTTTTTTTTAAAGTGAAAGAAAAAGTGAAATTAAAGAGAAAAAAAAACAAAAAACAAATAACAAAAAAAAAACAACAAACCAGTAAAAAACAAACAAAAAGAAAAAGTAAGTAAATAAAGATAAAAGAGCATCTGAGTAGCGTTGGAACAAAGAGCGGAACCATTATTGAAATGGTATTTGTCAAAGATTAGATCTAATGGAAGACACATATGTGGTCCAGGGTTGCCAAAAGTTCATGAACCCATCCATGTCCTGTCTCAGTGCGAATGTCAACTTTTCCATCGAGTAAATGTCTTGGATCACGTTAGTCCAATCTGCAGGTGTAGGACAGTCCTTCAACATCCATTTTTTAGTTAGAGCTTTTTTGCTTGCCAATATTAAAACATTGAATAAGTATTTTTCTCCTCGTCTTTCCAGTGAGTCCGGTAGTAAACCCAAATACAAAGTTACAAAAGAAAAGGGAACTGTAATTTTGAATATTTTCCCCAATATTGTCTGTACCTTGGTCCAATATTGGTGGATAACTGGGCATGACCAAAACACATGAAAATGATTTGCAGTCTTTTCACCACACAAGCGCCAACAGTTCAATCCCTTATGGGTAAATTTGTTTTGTGCAGGTGTTCTGAAAAATCTTGCCAAGTTTTTCCATCCAAATTCTCTCCACTGCAGGGATGAGGTACTTTTCTATTGCTGTTTATTTAGCTTTTCCCATATTTCCAGTTGTAAAGTGAAATTCCCCTCTTTTTCCCATCTCTCTTTTATATAAGATGTGTTGTCTCCTTTTAAGTCTTGAAGACCTTGGTATATTTTAGAAATGTATCTGATCCCTGGGATCCCTTTATATGCCATTAAGAAGACCTTCAGAACACCTGACTGGGCCCTTTCCAAAACCTCCTTTTTAAGTATATTGTTTATGTGGTGTCTAAGCTGGAAGAACCTGTAAAGGTCTTGATTTATTAGGCCTTGTTTTTTCAGATCTTCAAAACTTCTTAAGATTTGCCCTTTAAAAAAATCGTAATATTTTATCAGCCCTTTCTCCTTCCACTTTTTAAATCTGGTGTCTGTTTTATTAGGAGTAAAGTCCTGATCATAGGCGATCCATTGCAGAAGTCGATAGGGCTCTTTAGTTTGATTCTCTCTGACTATCTTAAACCAAATTTTTAGCGGGGTCTCTATCCACGGGTTAGTGTTATTCAAAAGCTTAGGTAAGACATTGTTCCCTATTATCGCCTGTAGGGGGATGTCACTTGTTATTTGGCATTCGATCTCCTTCCATTGTGCAGTGTAGACTGGGTTACATATCTCTACTAAAGTTTTAATTTGTGCGGCTTTAAAGTAGTCCCTGATATTTGGCAGCGCGAGCCCACCTTTGTCTTTGTTTAGCTGTAGGGTTCTATATCTGATTCTAGGTCTCTTGCCCTGCCATATGAATCTTGAGATCCTTCTGTCCAGCTCCTGCCATGTTTTTTTGGGAGGTTCTACCGGTATTGTTTGGAAAAGGTATAGAAGACGTGGAAGTATATTCATTTTGACTGCTTCAATTCTTTGTGCAGTACCCAAGAATGGTATCATATTCCATCTTGCTAGGTCAGATTTTATTTTTGTCACCAGTGGATCATAGTTTAGTGATATAATTTTGTTGAGTTGTTTCGGGATATTGACCCCCAGATATTTCATAGATTCCGACTCCCAGTTAGTTTTGAGTTTGCTTAGTGAATAATGATTTGGGTCATAGTTGAATGTTAAAACTTGGGTGTTATGCATATTTAATTTGTACCCCGATAAATCTCCATACTCTGAAAAAACTGAGGTTAGTTCTGGTAAAGAAGTGTCCGGCTGCCCTAGGTATATTAAAATGTCATCAGCAAAGAGTGCTATTTTATGTTCCTTCTGACCAAGTGTAATACCTTGAATTTTTTGGTTTTGTCTTATCCATTGGCTCAGAGGTTCTATGAAGATTGCAAAGAGCAGTGGAGACAGGGGGCAGCCCTGACGACATCCTCTTTCCAGTTCAAAAGATGATGATAAATTACCGTTAATCCTTATTTTAGCTGTTGGTTTTTTATATAATGCCTGTATAGTTCTAATGAAGTTGTTATGAAAATTGAAACTGGATAAGATTCTATATAGAAAAGACCAGTCAACCGAATCGAATGCTTTTTCAGCATCTAATCCCAATATGACTGCATTTAAGTTATATTTTTTTATATGATGAATTATGTGTAAAGTGCGTCGAATGTTGTCTTGTGTCTGTCTTTGTCTTATAAAACCTGTTTGGTCTAAATGAATTAGGTCTGTCAGTATATTTTCTAACCTTTTGGCAAGGATAATGGTAAAAAGCTTATAGTCCTGATTTAGTACACTGATTGGTCTGTAGTTGGAGCACTCTAGTTTATCCTTTTCAGGTTTAGGTATAACTGCAATGACCCCTTCTCTCCAGGAGGGGGGGATTTCCCCTGTGTGGAGGACATAATTAAATGTTTTCAGGAGGAGAGGAGATAGTTGCTGTTTAAAGGTTTTGTACCACTCTGCTGTATAGCCATCAGCTCCTGGGGATTTGTTAGCTTTAAGTTTCATAATTGCTTTTTCCAATTCTTTAGGATGTATTTCTGACAGTAGTGTTTTATTTTGTGACTCCGTAAGTTGGAGAAGGTTTAATGTGTTTAGGAATGCCTCGGATGCGTTTTTATGTTTTTTGTGGGAGTATAAGTTCTTATAGTAATTCTCGAAGTTTTTAAGAATATCCTGAATTCTGAATTTTATTTCCTTTGATACTGGGTCTCTGATTTTGTAGATTGCTCTTTCTGTTTGATGTTTCCTCAATTTATAGGCTAGCAATTTTGCCGATTTACTGCCTGCTTCATAGTATTTTTGTTTCAGAAATGTAAGTTTCTTCTGGATTTCTGTTGTGTAGATCTCATTTATTTGGTTTTTAATTTCCTTAATCTTGAGCGAGTCAGTAGAATGAGTGTTGCCTTTGTGTACTTTTTCTAGGTTCCTAAGTTCTGACTCTAATGTGGATAGTTTTTCTTGTCTTAGTTTCTTTTGGGTTGCCAGTTTTGCAATAATCTTTCCTCTTATTACAGCTTTACATGCATCCCACAGTATTAAAGGGGATACTTCTCCATTATCGTTATCTTCCAAATATCTGAGAATATCTGATTCCAATTCATCTTTCAATGGTCCTTTCAGGACATTTGAATTTAACCTCCAAGAAAATGTATTATTTGTGTATTTTTGGATATTTAAGTCCATGTAGATCGGACTGTGGTCGGAGAGATCCATCAGTCCTATTTTACATGTTTTTACTCTTCCAATGTCTCTATTAAACATAAAAAAATAGTCAATCCTTGAGTAAGATGAATGTGGAGTTGAGTAAAATGTATAGTCTTTTACACTGGGGTTGAGTTCCCTCCACACGTCACAGATTCCCAATTCTTTTAGTAGCATCCGAGTCTTCCTGTTTTGGGTGTTATTTTGATGTGGGGAATTACCAGAAGCATCCCAGTATGGATTCAGTCTAAGATTGAAGTCCCCACCACATATCACTAATCCTTGAGCTTTAGTTATCATTAGGTCGAATACATTTTTATAAAATTTCCAGTTAGCCCCTGGGGGAGCATACACATTCAGCAGGGTGATATCTTCTCCCTCTAGCCGCCCAGTTACCAAACTGTATCTCCCTTCTTTATCTTTGTGTTCTGATTTTTTTTCAAATGTAATTTTGGTTGATATCAATGTCGCTACTCCCCTCCTCCTCCCTGATTTATATGAAGATGAAGAGATCATTTTAAACCCTTGTCTACTGAGTTTATTGTGTTCCACGTCTGTTAGGTGGGTTTCTTGTAAAAGTATTATTCCTGCTTTGTCTTTTTTCATTTTGCCTAGAATCTTGGATCTTTTAACTGGATTCAGGATTCCTTTTACATTATATGAAATTATTTTGGTTACACCCTGTTTCTCCATTGTGTTGTTTTGTTTAGTATAACTGTGTGGTGGCCCTCTTTTGTGCTACTCAGAAACTGAAAGAACATTAAAAACAAGAAAAACATTAAGAACATAGTGTAAAAAACTTTAAAACAAAAAGCTGTCATAAGAACTTCCTGAGCTGAGGTCTTTTTAAAGACCCTGTAAGAGCCTTGATGGAGTGAAGGCTCTGAGGGAAATTCCTCAAACTCTGTTACGTGTTGAGGGCCCTCTCTTACCACTGAAAGTAGTCCCATGCTTTTAACGTGAGTTTCAGAACCCAATCCAAACTTGTAATGATTTTTTTTTTTTCCTTTTATGCCTAAACCCTGTGAAATTGTGTGCACCCTCCCACCCCCATCACATCAAACATTCACGCAAAAACAGTATTTGTTAGTATGAGGAGAACATGTGGATTATTGTCACATTTCTATTTTAACAAGTTTTTTTTTTTTTTTTTTTATTACAAAGACTTATTTGTTTCAAAAAATATGATTGTTCCATGAAATGTTTTACCACATGCTGAATATGCATCTCCTTTAATGTATGTTACCTTGTATGAGGGGGGTTGGATGTGCGGATTGATTCAAGAGAAAAGAAAAAAAAAAAAAAAAAAAGGTCGCTATTCCAACCTGAAAACGGATAGTTTATCCGCGACGCTCTGGTGCTGGGTTTCCCGCTGCTGGTCCGTGGATTTTGAGGGTCTTTGTGTTGTCCATGTTTGCGCTTTGATCTTCTCACTCGGGTCTGCTGCGGGTTTAAATACCGTTACCGGGAGCCCTCTTTTCGCCATGTCAGCTGTTGCTTCTTCCGCCGAATTATAGAGACACGTTTCATCGCCGTAGAAGACCCTTAACTTCGCAGGAAATGGTGTCTGAAAGCGCAATTTCTTCTCTCTTAACACCTTTTTCGCGTCATTGTAATCCCTGCGCTTTTTAAGGACCTCCGGGGCGTAATCGTGTTCCACGTAGACTTTTCTCTCCTGGTGCATAAATCCTTTTTTCTGCCAGGCCAGTCTTACAACCTCTTGTTTTATTTTGAAATTGGAAAATCTTACCAACACCGAACGTGGGGGCGCTTCCGCCGCCGGCCTAGCGGCTAATGAACGATGTGCCTTTTCTATCTTCAAGTCGGTGGTTTGTGGAATATCCAATTTCTCTCTTAGTAAGGATTCCACGCATTCTGCCATTGAGTTAAAACCATTTTCGGTTCCTTCTATCAGACCATGAATTCTTATGTTGTCTCTTCTTTGTTTTCCTTCTTGGTCGGTTAGCTTAGCCTCTATAGCTGCTTGTCTTTTGCGTAGGTCTAGCACAGAATCTTCAAGCACTTTTATTCGATCCTCTGTTTCCAAGATTCGGTTCTCGGCCTGGTCCACTCTGCTGTTTGTCCTTTTCAATTCTTGTCCCCATCCAGGGACAAGAGTTGCAAATTAGCTAATAGCTATACACTCTATGTGCAACACATCAGATTGATTGTCTTTGATTAATTGTCTATGTTTATTGCACTGTCCCTGTCAAATAAACTAATCTACTACTTCTCTGAATTCCCGAAATTCGGCCGTAACATCTCGGCGAAATCGTCGTAGCTCCTCAAATAGTGATTTCAGGCTAACCCTTTTGTTAGCTATCACCAGTTCCTCGTCTTCTGAACGGAGATCTTCCAGTTCAGATTCTCCGGCCGATACGTGTCCTGGCCTGGAGAATTTCAGTTTCTTCTGTTTTCCTTTAGACATGATGATTTTGTCTTTTGATTTTCACTCCTCCAAAAATCCGTTAAGTTTGATTTTCAAGGTGTTATCCTGGATTGGGTCTGAGAGCTTCAGTGTTAAGCTGCAGTCGCCATGGCGTCCAGACCGGAAGTACTTTATTTGCCTTTTTTTAACATTTATTTTAGCAATTCTAAGTGGGAATGGATATGGGGTGTCGATTGGGTGGGGTGATTCCCACTCTGTCTGAAGTCTGCATGTCAAAGTGTCCTTGAGCAAGACACTGAACCCCCAGTTGCTCCTGGTGGCCAGGCTAGCGCCTGTGTGTGTATGGCAGCTCTGCCGCCATCAGTGTGTGAATGTGTGTGTGAATGGGTGGATAGCAGGATCTGTAAAGCGCTTTGGTCATCCAGAGATGAGAAAAAGTGCTATATAAGTGAACGCCATTTACCATTCTAAACATATTAAATAGTAGTAAAATATAATTTAGTATTATTACATCAACATACCATTCAGATATGGGTGGGGTTTTTTTTGGGGGGGGGGGGGGTCCAGTGCACTATATCAGGGGTATCCGACTTTCAAGCGCTCTCTCTTTTTCTGTAATTTGCAGATGTCGGTTTCGTTTTTGTAATATGCAAGGGAACATAAGGGTTTCAGACTTGCATTGCAATTTAAAAAAAAAAAAAATCATTGATTTTGCCGTTCCCCCTCATGGATCGTCACCTTATCGTGGTGGGGGGGTTTGCGTGCCCCAGTGATCCCAGGAGCTATGTTGTCCGGGGCAATTTGCCTCTGATAGGGTCTCCCAAGACAAACTGGTCCTGGGTGAAGGGCCAGACTAAGAACGATCCAACAGACTCTCATGATAAATTGTATATCAAGGATTCAGTGTACCCCGCCCGGTATGGGGTTACCGGGGCCCCACCCTGGAGCCAGGCCTGGGGGAGGGGCTCGAAGGCTAGCGTCTGGTGGCCAGGTTTCCACCCATGGGACCCGGCCGGGCTCAGCCCGAAGGAGTTACATGGGTCCGCCCTCCAGTAGGTTCACCACCTGCAGGAGGGATCATGGAAGTCCGGTGCTATGTGGATTAGGTAGCAGTCAAAGGCGGAGACCTTGGCGGACTGATCCCAAGCTTTCTAAACTGGCTTTTGGTACGTGGAATGTCACCTCTCTGGTGGGGAAGGAGCCTGAGCTGGTGTACGAGATTGAGCGATACCGGCTAGATATAGTCGGCCTCACCTCAACACACAGCTCCGGTTCCGGAACCAGTCTCCTGGAGAGGGGCTGGAGCTTGGCCTTTTCTGGAGTTGCCCCGGGCGAGAGGCGACGAGCAGGGGTAGGTATTCTTGTATCGCCCCACCTTGCTGCCTCTATATTGGAGTTTTCCCCGGTGGACGAAAGGGTTGCTTCCCTGCGCCTTCGGGTTGGGAAACGGGTCCTGACCATCATTTGTGCCTATGCACCAAATGATGTTTCAGAGTACCCACCCTTTTTGGAGTCTGTGACTGGGGTGCTGGAGGGTGCTCCTCCTGGAGACTCCATTGTCCTACTGGGGGACTTCAATGCGCACGTGGGCAACGACAGTGAAACCTGGAGGGGGGTGATTGGGAGGAACGGCCTGCCCGATCTGAACCCGAGTGGTGTTCAGTTATTGGACTTCTGTGCTAACCACAGTCTGTCCATAACGAACACCATGTTCAAGCATAAGGGTGTCCATATGTGCACCTGGCACCAGGACACCCTAGGCCGCAGGTCGATGATCGATTTTGTTATCGTATCATCAGACCTGCGACCGTATGTCTTGGACACCCGAGTAAAGAGAGGTGCAGAGCTGTCAACTGATCACCACCTGGTGGTGAGTTGGATCCGATGGCAGGGGAGGAAGCCATTCAGACCTGGTAGACCCAAACGTATAGTGAGGGTGTGCTGGGAGCGTCTGGCTGAGGCCCCTGTCCGGGAGGTCTTCAACTCCCACCTCCGGAAGAACTTCAACCACATTCCGAGGGAGTCTGGAGACATGGAGTCTGAATGGGCCATGTTCTCCACCTCTGTTGTTGAAGCGGCGGCCCAGAGCTGCGGCCGCAAGGTGGTCGGTGCATCTCGTGGTGGCAACCCCCGAACCAAGTGGTGGACACCAGTGGTGAGGGGGGCCATTAAGCTGAAGAAGGAGTCCTATCAAGCTTGGTTGGCTTGTGGGACTCCCGAAGCAGCTGAGGTGTACCGGCAGGCCAAGCGGAGTGCAGCTCGGGTGGTTGCTGAAGCAAAAACCCGGGTATGGGAGGAGTTCGGTGAGGCCATGGAACAAGACTTTCGGTCGGCTTCAAAGAGATTCTGGCAAACTGTTCGGCGGCTCAGGAGGGGAAAGCAGCTCCCCGTCCACACTGTGTATGGTGCGGATGGGACACTGTTGACTTCAACTGGGGATATCGTCGGGCGGTGGAAGGAATACTTCGAGGATCTCCTCAATCCCACTGATACGCCTTCCACAGAGGAAGCAGGGTTTGGGGACAAGGGGGATGACTCGCCTATCACAGGGGCTGAGGTCGCCAAGGTGGTTAAAAATCTCCTTGGTGGCCGGGCCCCGGGGGTGGACGAGATTCGCCCCGAGTACCTCAAGGCCCTGGATGTTGTTGGGCTGTCATGGTTGACACGCCTCTGCAACATTGCGTGGAGGTCGGGGGCAGTGCCTTTGGCATGGCAAACCGGGGTGGTGGTTCCTCTCTTCAAAAAAGGGGACCGGAGGGTGTGCTCCAACTTTAGAGGGATCACACTCCTCAGCCTCCCTGGGAAGGTCTATGCCAAGGTACTGGAGAGGAGAGTCCGGCCGTTGGTCGAACCTCGGATTCAGGAGGAGCAATGTGGTTTTCGTCCTGGCCGTGGCACATCGGACCAGCTCTTTACCCTCTCGAGAATTCTTGAGGGTTCGTGGGAGTTTGCCCAACCAGTTTACATGTGTTTTGTGGACTTGGAGAAGGCATTTGACCGCGTCCCTCGTGGATTTTTGTGGGGGGTGCTTCGGGAGTATGGGGTATCGGGCTTGTTGTTACGAGCTATTCGGTCTCTGTACGACCGTTGTGAGAGTTTAGTTCGTATTGCCAACACTCGGTCGGAGTCATTCCCAGTGAGAGTTGGACTCCGCCAGGGCTGCCCTTTGTCACCGGTCCTGTTCATAATTTTTATGGACAGGATTTCTAGGCGCAGCCAGGGAATGGAGGGTGTCATACTTGGTGACCACAGGATCTCATCTCTGTTGTTTGCAGATGATGTTGTCCTGTTGGCTTCATCCAGCAATGACCTACAGCTCTTGCTGGGACGGTTTGCCGCTGAGTGTGAAGCGGCTGGGATGAGAATCAGCACCTCCAAGTCCGAGTCCATGGTCCTCAGCGGGAAAAAGGTGGATTGTCCTCTCCGGGTTGGGGACAGGCTCCTGCCCCAAGTGGAGGAGTTTAAGTATCTTGGGGTCTTGTTCACGAGTGAGGGGAAAATGGAGCGAGAGATCGACAGACGGATTGGAGCAGCATCTGCAGTGATGCGGACGTTGTACCGGTCTGTTGTGGTGAAGAGGGAGCTTAGTTCTAAGGCAAAGCTGTCGATTTACCAGTCAATCTACGTTCCTACTCTCACCTATGGTCACGAGCTTTGGGTAATGACCGAAAGAACGAGATCGCGGATACAAGCGGCTGAAATGAGCTTTCTCCGTAGGATTGCTGGACTCACCCTCAGAGATAGGGTGAGGAGCTCAGTCATCCGGGAGAGGCTCAGAGTAGAACCGCTGCTCCTCCACATTGAAAGGAGTCAGTTGAGGTGGTATGGGCATCTGATTAGGATGCCTCCTGGACGTCTCCCACTTGAGGTGTTTCAGGCACGTCCCACTGGGAGGAGACCCCGGGGCAGACCCAGGACTCGGTGGAGAGACTATGTCTCCCAGCTAGTCTGGGAACGCCTTGGTATCCCCTCTGAAGAGCTGGAGCAGGTGGCTGGGGAGAGGGAAGTCTGGGCTTCTCTGCTTGAACTGCTGCCTCCGCGACCCGGACCTCCGGAAAAGCGGTAGAAGATGGATGGATGGATGGATGGATTTTGCCGTTAGAATCGAAACTATTGGTCGTGTCCCCTCATTTTTCCCAGTTTTTGTGTGACATGAAAATCGCATCAATTTCAAAGTACTGTTAAGTGATCTCTGAGTAACTCTTTCTACTCATTTATGCAAGAGATAACGGAGTTGTAATGCAAATTCAAAATAAAACATTCCCCAATGTGATCGGATCTATGGTTTTTGTATGGCGACCCCTGCAAATTTACTCGTACGACGTAAATTTCCGTGTCCCCGAATTTACGCAGCAACATGCAAGTTATTTGGAAAAGTAACAAGAAAAAAGGAAGTGCTGATGCTTTTCACCTTGCACCTTTCAAATCCCAAACCATACACGTAAAAAGGAGATCAGTCTTTGTGAAGCTCAGATGTAGAATATTTCAATAAAATCTCAAACATTTATGACACATCGAATATGGTGTCCTTGAAAAAATTTACGTCTTCGGTCTTGGTCGGCCGCGCGCAGCCCCGTCTGGCGAGGTGACCGCCCTGGGAAAGCACTTTTATTTTCTCTACCCCGGATGTGCTCAACCCATGTGGAGAGGATTAACCGTGGCCACTTTGTATTGACGTTATCGAAGGTCCAAACTTCCGTGTCCCGCATTTACGCCTTTTGTGATTTTACGTCTTATCCAACAAACAGGGAGAATTTGAAGGTATGTCAATACTATGTCATGTCATTTTCATGACATATTAAGATGTTATCACATCTTAATATGTCATGAAAATGTAGCTGTTGATGAGTTTTGATGCGTGAAAAATACTGGAAGTGTTGAAGTTGTTTTGTGTAAAACGTGTGCCATTGCAAAGTGCATTGGCACACGGGGAAACAAAAGCCCGAGTGTCCCGTTTACGTCCCCATTTACAAGTAGTTGAAGTGAGCGCTCATCCTCAAGAGTTCCTGAATGCGAATGCCGTTACGAAAATAGTTAATAGTTTCATAAACCTGACACAATTGGATAGTGATTAGTCAATTTCATGTGCAGATTTGATCAATTTTAAATTTTGCCACCAATGTCACACATTGGACCCCTAATAAATAAAAACACCCATATCATAAATTTACACATGTGATGCAGCAGCAGATTAAAAAGGTAAACTATAAATGCATTTGTACTTACTTCTAACTTTAAATATAAGACCACATTTGAGCATTCTAAAACACCAGATTTCATTAGCTTCTGGGGGGCGTTGCCCCCCACACCCCCCACCAAGGCTCCGCCTTGGATCCGGCTTGGGGGACACAGGCCTAACTAAGACCCCCGGCTTAGTTTCCTCTTTTTTTCCCCAAACCCCATTCTCATCCCTGAATTTATTCATTATTTATTAGCGGCATCATCTGCCGCCTTGGGCGCCTCGCTGTACCGTCCAGTCATATTTCAGTCTTTGCATCCCCCAATCCCGACTTCAAATCACCTACTGCACGTCATCATATTGATCTAGCTATATATAATATTTCGTACTTCTAATCAGAGAGCGGGAAGCCAACCACCGACCCGCCGATCAGAGGTAGACCACACTCTTCCCCTGCACCACAACCACAGTGAATGAGAGTTGATCTGAAAAGGTTTTGTTGGATTGGTTAACGCTTCCTTATCTGTAGACCCCTGGTACAGGGCTACAGCTGCCATACCTATTCATAGTTTTTGATCACGTGATTTCCGGTGAGGTGAAAGGAGATTGGCGGACATGCTGGGGAGGATAATTGTAATAACTGTAGAGCATAATGCAGTGAAAAAATGTGAAAACGTCCAAAATTTATTATCAAACTCTTGATAATGACAGCTAGTGGTATGATGACAAATTAGATTTAATTGAGAAGTAGGATCCCAATCTCATTCCAAAGCAAAACTGGCCAAAAGACATGGAGATGTGGGCTAGCATGACCTATCCAGACATGCACAAAGCTAAATATATTCATCTTCATAACACTTATCATCCATGCTTATCCACATCAGCCCATAAATTATTCACAGAGCCCTCAACTTAATTTCTCCTGTTTGTTTTTCTCTTTTTTTGTGCTCAGTTTTTTTTTTTTTTTTAACATGTGACCTAATTTGCCTCATCCACTTGTGGATTCCCTGTAATTTCCCCATTGTGGGACCAATAAAGGAATCTTTAAGGAAGCACCTGGACTCACCTGTCCAGGTGCTTTCAGATAAAGTTAGACATGGTTGTCTTGGTGTCTAATTGTTAACAATAAGCAGTTGCTTTGTCGACTCCCAGCTAGTTGTAATCCTCAAAGCCACAGACTGATTAGCCAGTGATCTGACATTTTGGCATCAGAACAGCAAACCTCGGGTTATTACTCCGTCATTTTCTTCAGTTGTTCAGAAGAATTAAGTCTTCCCAAGCGAGTGACACTCTTGAATGTTGGTGAAGTCTGGATCTCAGCATCGTTCTCGAAAAGCCTTCAGAGCTAAGGTTAGCTTTATCAGCTAGCTTGCTTGTTCCAACACGAACACTGGCTTTGCTGTTTTTCTGCCAGCTGCCTCAAGGATATAAAGTTAGTTGTTTTTCTCTTCTTTGGAGACTTCTTTCATTGGAAAGGAAACAGGACGTGAGTGTAGTGTTGTTCATAGGACATATTGTGGTGTAGCAAGGGTGGTGACATCACCCAGAGTATAAGAGGGCTGTGCGGAAGAGGGGCAGTCTCTTTGACCACCTCAGTGCCTCTGTATTATTTGTGAGTCTATTATAAAGTCCTATCTAGTTCACTTCTCAGTTTCGTCATTGGGTCACAATTTACATGCATAACATTTGACGACGAGGGTAAAAGAAAGAAGAAATATGGATGTGGGAGTCACTATCATTCGGCCATTTTTGGAGCTTCCTGGCGAGCCAGGGGTCTCTTGGGTGAAATGGTTCGCCACATTCCAAAATTACTTGGTGGCTCTGAAACTTGGTGAAGTGAAGAAGATATGGGCTCGGGCAATGTTGGTTCAGAGTTTGGGTATGGAAGGACAGCGTATCGTTACTACCTTGGGTGCTAGTGATAGCTTTGAAGACATTGAGCTAATGGTGTGACATTTTCGCACCCCGGAAAACGTCATCGTCCGGAGGATCCAGTTTGAACAGCGCTGCCAGCGGACTGGCGAGTCTGTGCAGCGGTTTGTAACAGACCTACGTCAGCTTGCCAGAGACTGTCAGTTTAGAGCATTGGAGGAAAAGATGACCAGCAACCAGTTGGCGGAATATGCCGTTTGCCTGGCTACGAGGTCAAAGCTCCTTACATACTTGGGCGAGCTGACGTTACCCAAGTCCATTGAGATCGCTCAACAGTGTGAAGCAATGGACAGTCTATCACGTGACCTCGGTGAGACAGCTACGCTGCACCGCTGTGAATCACAATCAATGGCGCAGACTGTGGACCTGGACAGCGATGATAGCAAACAGGAGAAGGAGGCTGTGACGATAAGGCCAACCCCAGAATCGCCCAGGTTTTTGGGTTGTGGGTCCACTAAACACTGCAATAAGGCTAGAGAGAGAGAAGACGATGCTGCTGCACGTGTTGATTCTTGCATCATTTTGCCAGGGAATGTTACGAGTTCGCGTGAGGAGATCTGAGACACATAGAGCATCTCCCCATTTCGCACAGTTGTTTGCAGTGTATCCCCAAGTGGCAACAGCTGTTCTTTCTGTATGGTGGAACTGGATGGAGTGACGGTGCCATTGCTGGTTTACACGGGAGCAGTGAGATCGGTGTTGGATTGGGAAACCATAAGGCACTTTTACACTTGGAACTCAAAGGCCTCCTTTGGCCTGGAACCGAACAGTACAGTTCCGGTACCGCTGATTTTCCACAGCACAAGGCACACAGTAGTATGGGTGGGAGAAGGAGGGAGTTGGAGGCGGGATTTGGAGGGAGTTGGAGGCGGTGCTACGCTCCCCATGAGGCGGCGCCATATTCCTGTTCAGTAAAATCAACATCAAAACATGTAGCAATACATCTCCAAAAATAATGCAAAAGTTAAATATTTTTGGACACTCATTTCAGAAAGTGAGACCCATATATTATACAGAATCATTAATCAGACAGTGAAGTATTGTTAGATTTTAATCATTTATTGGCTCACAGCGCATGAATATCAAAAATTACTTTTCTCGACAAATAGATGGTTAGGTAAAAATACATGATCTGTGTCAAAATCATGGAGAGACTGTTGAGACGTCATGGAATTTATCTGCTCCAGCCAGTGGTGTCGTGGCAAAACATGGATCAGGTGCCATATGAGCCGTTAAATATATATTTCAACAGGTAAACAGTACTGAGTTGGGCATAAGATATATTTAGCAATTATGATGCATTTTAAGCCAAAACAATTGGATCTAGGATTAGAAGTAATTAAAATAAAGCAGTCCAAAGGTTACATGGAGAAATACGTGGATTAACTGGAAATATATCTTATTGAGTATTGCTGACTACCTGTAGATACTGTATAAATATATATTCTCTGCATCAACAGTGAACTATACTTGTATTCATGTAGTATTGCCCTGGGAATTTAGACAAACCTTTGTACTTTTGCAGATGTCTCTATTTTGTTTTACAGTCTTCAGCAAATAATTGTTTTGGTTACTTTTCTTAAAATGAGCCATTATTTTCAGTCACTGATAAATGGTTCGTACTGTTGACTCTTTTCCCACCGGTGTCTGAAGAGACAAAATAGAAAATCATGATGCAAACAAATAAATCACTAAATTGTTTATTCCAATCAGCAGCAAATTACAGATTATTTAGAATGTGCAAAATTCAAACTGTAAAAAAAAAAAAGAAACAGACAAAACGTGACAAAAAATAAGCAACAGCACAACACAGACTGGATATGATAATCCTTGTATGATTTTACATGTCGTTTTGTATATACAGCCATGGACAAAATTGTTGGTACCCCTCTGTTAATGAAAGAAAAACCCACAATGGTCACAGAAATAACTTAAATCTGACCAAAGTGGTAATAAATAAAAATTCTATGAAAATTAACCAATGAAAATCAGACAATGCTTTTGAATTGTGGTTCAACAGAATTATTTTAAACAAACTCATGAAACAGACCTGGACAAAAATGATGGTACCCCTAGAAAAGATTGAAAATAGTCCATAGGCACATGAACATGATCATAGGGACATGTTCAAACAAGACGTGTCCTCTAATTAACATCACAGGTGTCTACAAGCTTGTAATCAATCAGCCTATTTAAAGGGTGACAAGTAGTCACTGTGCTGTGACCATTGTGGGTTTTTCTTTCATTAACAGAGGGGTACCAACAATTTTGTCCATGTGTGTGTGTTTGGAGTATTTATTCCTTTAGTTTTTGTTTAAATTGTCCAAGCTTTGTACATGATTTTAATTCAGGTCCAAAAGCGTTCCACAATCTGACTCCTTGCACTGAAACATAGTGTTGCTTGGTTGTAGTTCTCAGACCCAGAACTCACTGGAGAGACAACATCTCCCAGTTGGTCTGGGAACACCTTGGTATCCTCTCTGAAGATCTGGAGCAGGTGGTTGAGGAGAGGGAAGTCTGGGCTTCTCTGCTTGAACTGCTGCCTCTGTGACCCGGACCTCTGGAAAAGTGGTAGAAGATGGATGGATGGATGTCATGTATGGGAGCATTAATGAATGATACAAAGTCTATAGTGTGGGTTGATTCAGCAAATATTTCACTCTGCGCAGTATTGTGACTGATTTGCATATTTTCCCTTTAATATAATTAATATGTGACTTCCAACACAGTTTATTATCAGTTATTACACCAAGGATTTTAATTTTGGAGACCCTTTCAATCTCTACACCATTTATACTGAGTTTAAATACTGAGTTGTTGTGATGGTGTGAAATAACGTTATCAATAAAATTTAGCCACCGCTGTGTCGCCCTGGGTTCAAGTGTGGGTGGTGTTCAATTCAATTCAATTCAACTTTATTTATATAGCGCCATTTCACAACAACAGTCATCTCATAGCACTATCAACTGTAGGGGGGACCCCCACAGTTGCAGAAAGACCCCAGCAATCAGGCGATCCCCTGTGAGCAAGCACTTGGCGACGGTGGAGAGGAAAAACTCCCTTTTAACAGGAAGAAACCTCCAGCAGAACCAGGCTCAGGGAGGGGCAGTCATCTGCTGCGACTGGCTGGGGGGTGAGGGGATAGAGAAGAAGAAAAGAACAGACATGTAGAGAGCAAACAGCACGATGGGGACTCAATCTATGGGAGAGAACAAACAAATGTTAATGACCAGCAAAAAAAAAATATTTCATAGAGAGTGAGGAAAGGAGTGAGGCCCAGTGCATTACTGGAGGTCCCCCGGCTGACTAAACTTATTAGCAGCATAACTAAGGGAGGGTTCAGAAACACATGATCCCTCCCTAATTGTAGGCTAGATCAAAAAGGTAGGTTTTAGCCCTATTCTTAAAAACAGAGATCGAGTCTGACTCCCGAATCCAGATTGGCAGCTGATTCCACAGGAGAGGAGCTTGATAACTGAAGGCTCTGCCTCCCATTGTACTTTTGGAGATTCTAGGTATTACAAGTAATCCTGCATTTTGGGAGTGTAGTGCTCTGTTAGGATAATACGGTAGTATCAGATCTTTTAAATAAAAAGGAGCCTGATTGTTTAGAGCTTTGTAAGTGAGAAGAAGGATTTTAAACTTAATTCTAAACTCTATGGGAAGCCAATGAAGGGAGGCCAGAACCGGAGAGATATGATCTCTCTTTCTAGTACCTGTTAAAACTCTTGCTGCAGCATTTTGGATCAGCTGAAGACTTTTTAAAGATGTTTTAGGACAGCCTGATAATAAAGAATTACAATAATCTAATCTCGAGCTAACAAAAGCGTGGATCAGCTTCTCAGCATCACTCTGAGACAAGATGCTCCTAATCTTGGCAATATTACGCAAATGATAGAAGGCAGTCTTAGAAACAAATTTAATATGTGAATTGAAGGACAAATCCTGATCAAAAATAACTCCAAGGTTCCTCACAGAGCTATTAAGAGAAAGAGTAACTGCGTCCAAACTGAAAGTTTGATTTGGAAAGGAATTTCTAAGGTTTTTTGGACCAACAAGAATGACTTCAGTCTTATCTGAATTTAATAGCAGGAAATTACAAGTCATCCAAGCTTTGATTTCCTTAAGACAGGCTTCTAACTTGGCTAATTGATTAGTATCATCTGGCTTCATTGACAGGTATAATTGTGTGTCATCTGCATAACAATGAAAATGTATACAGTGCTTTCTAATAATGTTGCCTAACGGAAGCATATATAAACTAAAAAGAGTAGGGCCTAGCACAGATCCCTGTGGAACTCCATGACTAAGCTTTGAGCTGAAAGAAAACTCATCATTTACATGAACAAACTGGAACCTATCAGATAAATAAGATCTAAACCACTGCAACGAAGCTCCATTAAGTCCAACATAGTGTTCTAATCTATCAAGTAGAATATTATGATCAATAGTATCAAAAGCTGCACTAAGATCTAAAAGGACAAGTACAGAAACTAGTCCATTATCAGATGCAATTAGGAGGTCGTTAGTGACCTTCGCTAAGGCTGTTTCAGTACTATGATGGATTCTAAACCCAGATTGAAACTCTTCAAGTAAACCATTTCCCTGCAGGTGGTCAAATAATTGCGTAGCAACAACTCTTTCTAAGATTTTTGAAATGAAAGGGAGATTAGAGATTGGTCTATAGTTAGCTAAAGCTCCTGGATCTAGCGTTGGCTTTTTGAGTAAGGGTTTAATTACAGCCGTTTTAAAAGCCTGCGGTACATGGCCTAAAGTTAATGAAGAATTGCTTATATGAAGAATAAAGCTACCAATAAGTGGGAAGACTTCTTTAAATAACCTGGTAGGAATAGGATCTAAAAGACAAGTTGAAGGTTTGGATGAGGAAACTACTTTGTCTAACTCACAAAGGTCGATTGGAGTAAACTCATCAAGACAGACATCAATAGAAGGAGTTGTAGTAGTTACAGTATTTAAGTTAACTGTGGGAAGAATCTGATTGATTTTATCTCTGATGGATGAAATTTTATTATTGAAAAAGTTCATAAAGTCCTGACTAGTAAGCTCTAAGGGGATGCTAGGATTGACAGAGTCCTGACTCTTTGTCAACCTGGCTACAGTACTGAAAAGAAACCTGGGATTATTCTTGTTCTCTTCTATTAATGCAGAGTAATAACTCGTTCTAGCTTTTCTAAGAGATTTTTTATAAATTAAAAGATGATTTCTCCAAGCTAAATAGATTTCATCTAAATTAGTAGAGCGCCATTTTCTTTCTAATTGACGAGTCTTCTGTTTTAAGCTACGAGTTTCTGTGTTGAACCAAGGAGTTAAAAATCTCTGATTAGACTTTTTCTTTTTTAAGGGGGCCACCAAGTCTAGAGCCTGATGCAGAGAAGCTGAAACACTATCCACCATGTTATCAATTACAGAAGGAGCAAGCTGTCTATAGCTTATTTCCGTTGTGTTGACACATGGCATAGAGGAAACAATCTGCATAAATTTGGAAACAGCATCATCTGAGAGGCATCTACTGTGATAATATTTTTCTTTAGGAGCCAAATAGTCAGAAATAGTAAAATCAAAGGTTAACAGACAATGGTCTGACAGTACAGGGTTATGAGGAGACACTACAAGATTTTCTATTTCTATGCCATATGTCAGAACAAGGTCCAATGTATGGTGGAGGTAATGAGTAGAATTTCCTACTTTCTGAGAAAACCCAATCGAGTCTAATATTGAATTAAAAGCCACATTAAGGCAGTCACTATCTACATCCACATGTATATTAAAGTCCCCTACTATAATTATTCTATCAGATTTCAACACTAAATCAGCTAAGAAATCAGCAAATTTGGATAAAAATTCTGAATAGGTTGATGGGGGACGATAAACAATGGCAAATAAAATTGGGTTTAACCTGAAATTGCTAAAGTGCCCAATACTGAGGACCAGGCCCTCAAAGGAATTATAACATGTTTTTTGCTTTACATTAACTAGTAATTTGGAATGGTAAATTGTTGCTACTCCTCCTCCACGACCAGAACTTCTGGGATTTTGACAGTTTAAATAACCAGAGGGGGTTGATTCATTTAAACCAACATAATCCTCTTGTCCTAACCAAGTCTCTGTAAGGGAAATTAAATCAATCTGATGATCAATTAACAGATCATGGACTAACAGAGACTTGGGAGTTAGAGACATAATATTTAATAAACCACATTTAATTTTTAAATTATGAGGAGGAACAGAGGCCAAATCATTCAATTTAGAGGCTTTATGTTTAATTTGAGTTTTACCAATATTTTGCTTTATCACTTTGGGATGCTTATACATTATATTTTTATTCACTTTGGAGGGAGCAGCTGAGAGTTGGACTCCGCCAGGGCTGCCCTTTGTCACCGATCCTGTTCATAATTTTTATGGACAGGATTTCTAGGCGCAGCCAGGGAATGGAGGGTGTCATGCTTGGTGACCACAGGATCTCATCTCTGTTGTTTGCAGATGATGTTGTCCTGTTGGCTTCATCCAGCAATGACCTACAGTTCTTACTGGGACGGTTTGCCGCTGAGTGTGAAGTGGCTGGGATGAGAATCAGCACCTCCAAGTCCGAGTCCATGGTCCTCAGCCGGAAAAAGGTGGATTGTCCTCTCCGGGTTGAGGACAGGCTCCTGCCCCAAGTGGAGGAGTTTAAGTATCTTGGGGTCTTGTTCACGAGTGAGGGGAAAATGGAGCGAGAGATCGACAGACGGATTGGAGCAGCATCTGCAGTGATGCGGACGTTGTACCGGTCTGTTGTGGTGAAGAGGGAGCTTAGTTCTAAGGCAAAGCTGTCAATTTACCAGTCAATCTACATTCCTACTCTCACCTATGGTCACGAGCTTTGGGTAATGACCGAAAGAACGAGATCGCGGATACAAGCGGCTGAAATGAGCTTTCTCCGTAGGATTGCTGGACTCACCCTCAGAGATAGGGTGAGGAGCTCAGTCATCCGGGAGAGGCTCAGAGTAGAACCACTGCTCCTCCACATTGAAAGGAGTCAGTTGAGGTGGTATGGGCATCTAATTAGGATGCCTCCTGGACGCCTCCCACTTGAGGTGTTTCAGGCACGTCCCACTGGGAGGAGACCCCGGGGCAGACCCAGGACTCGGTGGAGAGACTATGTCTCCCATCTGGTCTGGGAACGCCTTGGTATCCCCTCTGAAGAGCTGGAGCAGGTGGCTGGGGAGAGGGAAGTCTGGGCTTCTCTGCTTGAACTGCTGCCTCCGCGACCCGGACCTCCGGAAAAGCGGTAGAAGATGGATGGATGGGAGCAGACAACGATTCTCTGATGGGGAAGACAGGGGCTAAGCTGAGGGGTGGCGGATGAAGAGGAGCTGCAGAGAGGCGTGTAAGACTGCGACTCTGCTTCCTGGTCCCAACTCTGAGTAGTCAGGGTTTTGGAAATTTGGATAAAAAAGATGCCAGATTGTTAGATAAATGAGAAGCACCATCCAAAGTGGGATGAATGCTGTCTCGTCTCATAAGACCAGGTTTTCCCCAAAAAGAGCTCCAATTGTCAATGTAGCCCACGTCATTTTTAGGACACCACACAGACAGCCAGCGGTTCAAGGATGACGAGCGACTAAACATGTCATCACTGGTCAGATTGGGGAGGGGCCCAGAGAATACTACAGTGGCAGACATCGTTTTTGCAAACTCACACACCGATTCTACATTAAGTTTCGTGACTTCCGACTGCCGGAGACGGATGTCATTAATGCCGGCGTGAATAACAATTGTGGAATATTTACAGTTACTTTTAGCCAGCATTTTCAAATTTGACTCGATGTCGCCTGCTCTGGCCCCAGGAATACATTGGACTATGACCGCTGGAGTCTCTAGGTTCACGTTTCTGACTACAGAGTCGCCAATGATCAGAGTTTTTTCCTCAGCGGGTGTGTCGCTGAGCGGGGAAAAACGATTAGAAACGTGAACAGGTTGGTGGTGTACCGGGGCTTTGCGACTAGGCTTCCTTCTCACCGTCACCCACCCAGTCTCCTCGCTGCTGAGGAGAGCCGGGGAACCGCTGACAGGGGGGCCTAAGCTAGCTAGCTCCGCTGCAGCTAATGGGCGTCCGTCGAGATTAACTGGCGCAGACGGTGTTTCAATGCAGCGGAGCCGGGATTCCAAATCAGACAACCTCGCCTCGAGCGCCTCAAAAAGACAACATTTATTACATTTACCGTTATCACTAAAAGAGGCAGAGGTGTAGCTAAACATCTGACAGAGAGAGCACACCAGAGGAGAGGAAAGAGAGCTAGTAGCCATAGCTAGTGGCTAGAGAGCTGGAGAGCAAACCACACAGGCAGACAGCAAAACAGGAAGTGACGATACGTTACCACAAGGAAGTGACGATCCCTCCTACAGTATCAACAACCATTGTGTTTTGTGCTTGTATTACTAAAATATAAAAGAAAGCACTACAATGGTTCTCAAATATTTGTAATGTGTTCTATTACTGAATGAGTTTAAAGATGAAATACTATACACATATAAACTAAATTCTAATGATGACTGAACATCTCCCATTCCCCAAGGTGCAAGATACACTATTATGACTATAACTCATAAAGGATCACAGAAATGATCTGATAAAAATAAATAAACAAGCGGTTTATTTTATGGTGCCTATTATTGGATGTGCCATTCAGTTTCAATTACTCTGTAATTAATATTCACACACATAAATCTCAGTTCAGTCCCTTTCATATTAAAGTAGAACTGAACTGAACGGCATTGAACGGCACTGGGTGATAGTACATACAATTATAAAGATAATTTATCATTGGCACCCCCTCCACAAATCCCGGAATCTTGGAGAAAATCGCGATTTTGAATTTCCCGCCCTGAAAAATCAGACAAATCCGCCGATTAACCGGAAGTGCAGCCGGAGTTCCGCGTGACGTCACGAGTGTGACACAGTCCTCCATGTTTACCATTGCGAGCACGTCGACACTGGTTGTTTTTGGTGCATTTTGTCGTGATAGTCGACTACAAAACACTTCCAACACCTGGGAAGATTTGTTCAGTGGCCAAGGAAAGCTGTCATGGCGACGAAAGAAAAGAAAGGGGGAGGAAAAGCGACCAGGAAGTGATGCGTTTCTAGATATAGATATTACAGTGATCCCTCACTTATTGCGTTTAATGGGGACCAGAACCGACCGCGAAAAGTGAAAAACCGCGAAGTAGCGTCACCCTCCCCCCCCCCAAGGGCGTCACAAGCACTGACGCTACTTGGCGGTTTTTCACTTTTCGCGGTCGGTTCTGGTCCCCATTAAACGCGATAAGTGAGGGATCACTGTATTCCCCGGCGGCGGACCTCGCCTCTGCATCGCCGTCTGCCAGCTGCTGTCACAGGTGCATTAGGTCTCTGTCTCCCGGGCTCGCCCGTGTGCACGCCTGCCACCTGCCACACTCCTGCATCCTCCTCATTCTCGTCACCGATCCTGAATGCCTCTTCACTCTGAAAACTCTGGTTTTCTTGACTGCTGGAACTGCTATCATCTGCCATTGTTGTTTTGCTTAGGGATCACACTCGTGACGTCACGCAGTGTCGTCTGCACTACTTCCGGTTTGTTTGGTACTGCCAGCCAGAGGCAAAAGTTTATCGGCTTATAGCTTGGCCATCGCACGGCCTAAAAATTTCTTTTATGTGTTGAAAAATACAAAAGGTAATAAGGAATTAATCTGCTATTCTACTTTTTGCGCCAAAAGGGTGGGTTCAGTTCTACTTTAAGTGGAAATTGTGCTCCTTTAAATTTGGCGGATCCGGGAAAAAAATGCTTTTTTTGCGTGCATTGAAAGAAAATCCTACAGACACATATAGCGCGATTGTCTGCAAGTGTGAATGACCTCTTCCATGAGCAAATGTACGTTTTTTGGTCCGTGGCTGTTTAAATTGAATTCTTTCCTCCCGAAAATATCATTTTTGAATATTAATTACAGCTAAATGGGAGCAGTTTCGATGGCGACATTTCACATCCTAATATACAGTACGTGTTCTATACACCATCGGCTTTTGCGTATCCGACTACCTCGCTTTAAAAAGCAAAAGATTTGACTATAAATATGATGTGTTGTTTACCTGTCAAAATACATTGGTGTCAAAACGTCGCCATTCTGAGCAGATCCTGTTTGGACTCTACAATGAAATACACACAAATTAAGTACATGCACAGCACGAAAGTGCAACATGTTAAAAAAAGAAAAATAAATAAATAAAATAAACTTTTAACCAGGACTACAACTAGTTTATTTCATCAGATATTGTCAAAACAAAAAAACAACATACAAGGACGGACATAGCATTAAGCTAGGTCATCGTTTAAACACGATTAAGTTTTCGTCTGTCCTAAGTGAACTTTCCACTGTTGGAAAAAATAACATAAAGCATGAATATCACATCACTCACCGTCCTGTATATCACAATATCACGGCTTCAACTGCTGAAGTTGGGTGCGTCGCGGCTGCACATTCAATTCAATTCAGGTGGCTGGGTCTAATTCCCGGTGCGTCTCAGTGTAATTTCTGGTGCGTCTGTTTGTGCGCACCACTGCAAGCTCAGTCTGCTTCCCTCTGCATTCTCTCATCAGCCGAAACGCACAGGAAACTCTGCTGGACTGCGGTGTTAGATTTCTGCTGATTTCTCTCAAGCCATTCTATCGTTGTGGTTTATAATATCACTTGTTCGCGGGCTCACTGACGAAAAATTGCAAATGGCGACCAGCAAGCGATTCTGGAAAGTCAGTGTAACGTCCACATAACGCCCACTTTCATGACGCTACGCACAGACCAATGAATGGCCAGCATGGGCGTGGCGAAACGGTGCCGGTACCCGTCGGACCTGCTTTTAACGGTGCCGAAAATAGTGTCGATAAAACTGGAACAGTTCCGAAAAAGCGAACTGTGAGGCCTTTGGGTTCCAAAAGGAAAACCGGACAATGGAGCCCGAACGGTACTAAAGGAGGCCTTTGAGTTCCAAGTGGAAAAGCCCCTATATGGAGTTTCTTCTCACAGTCTCAGGTTGGAGAAGAGCGGTTGGGCTGTGGTCTGTGGGACTGGCTGGTTCCGCAAATGATGGATGGAGCTGTGTGGGACGAACCTTTGCCTAGTAATCTGGACAATGAGCAGGACCAGTTCTACTCAGGGCCATCGCAGGAGGGTTCCGGTGTCAGCACCCAAGTAACCCCAGTTGAGGGAACTGAGTGACGCGGTGGGGCGCCCGTGACGGTAGGTGACACTGAGTGGCTGAACCACTCTGCTTCCGGAGTTCGGCTGGGTGGTACTGAGAATCAAAGGGTCACAACAGCTTTGCCAGCATCTGAAATGAAAGCGAGCGGGGCAGGACCAGCTGGCACGGAAAAACAACGTGCCACATAGGGATACTGGAAGCCGAGTCAGGCTCCTCAGGGGGTCGCTGATGTGGTCCGACCCAGGAAAGAGGCCTGGTCGAAAGGAGTTTGTGGCAAGCACAAACAACAGGAAAGCCAGGAGCGGCTGCAGGTGGTGGTTTGTTTTGGTGGACAGTTACCTTCAGCTGTCTGACTGCTCATGGAGACATCTCAACAAGCTGCGGCACGCCAATGATGAGAAGGAGGTTTCTGGGTTTTGCCGTGGGTCATCTCCGGGCGTGAAGACAAGAGAGATGCTCTGGACGGGACCTGTCTGACGGGTCTCCGGGGGCAGGGTTTCTCTACTGGGACTGACTGGTAGTTTGGGGGTCAATGTGTTCACTGCATGTTGTTAGTATGTAAATTTCCTGGGTTATGGTAGTTATACATGATGTGGGATAAGAATTATTTAAGTTGTTTATGGGATCTGTTGATGATGGTTTAACCTGTTCTGTTATGGGGATTGTTTTGTGTTGTTTATTTTAGGAGCATGGCGATTTTAGGTTTAAAAGACTGTTGTAGCAAAGACAGCAGAATAATCCATCTAGCCGTGTTGGGGTGAAACAATAGTCCACCTGTTTCCCCCTAGTTTTAGTTGTTTTGTGTGACTGTTATAGGCTTTGATATACTTATGTTTATTTTAGTGCGTGATTCAAGTTCCACGATGGGGAGGGTCTCGACTGTATGTGTTTTGGACCATTTTGAAGGGGGAGGAATGTAGTGCTGTTCGTAGGACATATTATGGTGTAATGTGGGTGGTGACATCACCTGGAGTATAAAAGGGCTGTGTGGAAGAGGGGCGGTCTCTCTGACCACCTCTCAGCCTATCGGGAGCACCTCTGTATTTTATGTGAGTCTACAATAAAGTCCTATCTAGTTCACCGCTCGGTCTCATAACTGGGTCACGATTTACAAACACAACAGTGAGCAGGATCCAAGTGTGGTCCGTACGGAGACCTAATCAGCCGGAATGATTTGAAGCATCTGCGTCGCTGAGCATGAGACATTTTCTGTCTCGCCTGTGTGGACACAGCTGTGTTCACAGGTAAGTTGGTAAGGAGGGCTAAATAGTAATTGAATCTTCATATTATCCTGCAGCTTGAAAGTGTGGTACTTAAAGAGCCTATATCATGCAAAATCGACTTATTTTGAGCTTTTAAGCATGTTATAATGTTAATTCCTCACCAAAAATACCCCCAAAGTGGTATTTTGCTCCATTCACGCATCTCTGAGTATTCCTCCTCAACCCTTCTCTCTGATCTGCTGCTCCGCCCTGTCCATGATAATGACTGGGTCCCCACGTTCATACGTATGAACGTGGGTGAGCCGCCCACTCCAGGAAGTGCCTGTGCTGCCAGCACTGCCCCCCAGGCTAACGCACACACCCACTTTCTCCGCGCAGCTAACGGAGTGGTAATCGGCAAAACTCTTTCACTTTAGCATTGACGCTGTGAAGAAGTAGTTCCTCTCGCACCTAATCTGCTCAGTGACAACAACTGTTTGCTTTTTTACGTAAGACAATGTCTTCTAAGTGGCGTAAATGTGTCTTTGGCTGTGAGAGATTTAGGAGTTTGTTCAGCCTTCCTAAAGAAGAGCCTACTCGTCAGAAATGGTTGGAGTTTATTTTCGGGAGCATGCGTCTGTAGATGTTGTTTTCGTGGGCAGAACCCAGCGACACGCTGCAGCAGCCGGCTCAGGGGTTACTAACTAACTAACTAACCTGCACTTATATAGCGCTTTTCTAGTCACAAAGACCACTCAAAGCGCTTTCATTAATACTAACCCTCTATTCTAAGGGCCTATAGGAAACAAATATCTAGGGACAATTTAGAACAGCCAATTAACCTAACATGCATGTTTTTGGCATGTGGGAGGAAACCGGAGAAATCCCGGAGTAAACCCACGCAACACGGGGAGAACATGCAAACTCCACACAGATCACTGTTGGTCGGGGGCTGGGATCGAACCCACGATCCCCACAATCCCCCGGCCAAGGGTAAACGGTGCTGCCGCAGTGCTAACCACTTACGTCCAGTTACGTCATGAAATGGAACCAATGAACCAATGAACCAATGAACCAGTTACATCATGAAATGGGCAGCAGCCACAAGAAGGAGAGGCGGAGCCTTAGAGATCGAGGCATCTTACTTCCGGGTTGGAAAAGTAGCTCGCGAAAATAACTCATATTTCATAAGAAATTCATTCTCCAGTGTACCAAAGGTTATATACTATCACATACAGTGTGGGGGAAAAGGGTCACCAGTGTGGAGGATCAAATGAGTGCAGGCGGACACGGCGAACTGAAGTTTAAAAGGGTGCTTTATTCCTCCTCCATCACGAGGCTCACCCAGCGCTGTGGCAGCGTGCTGTGAGTGAGCCCTGCGTCTCTAGAGTGTCAGAATGCGAGTGATCAAAGAGAGGATGAGGCGTATACAGTCAGCTCTTTTATACTGAGATACAGACAGTGCATGCATGGCATATTAGCATAACAGTCAAGCAGGAATGCATGGACATTTACATGAGAGTCACACATATCAATAGCTGGATTACTGGAGCCGGAATTCCTCTCTGCTCCGGGGCTGTAGGACAAAAAAGGATGCAAGGCACATCTACATATTGATATCAGTCCATACATCTCATTGTTCTGTTAATTGCTCAAGCTGAGTGCTCTGCCTGTCCAGTAGAGTGTGGTGGGTCACCCACACCGCTCCCCCCCAGAGCGCTCAGCAGGGGAACGAGGCGGCGATCGGCCGACTTTGGAAGCGAGGTGCGGAAAAAAAAAAATGTGGGGGGGGGGAGGGGTGAGGGTGAGGGTGTGTGTGTGTCTTAAATTATGTTCTTTTACTTGTATGGATGCCGAGAGAAACGCAATTTCATCTTGCCTGCACTACAGTTGTATGTACAGCAATATGACAATAAAGGCTGATTTGATTTGGTTTGATTTGACATGCATATTAACCATTTGCCAGTGACGTCCCGCGTCACGTGATTTTTGTTGATACCGCCATATTGGATGGCAAGTCGGGCGCTGTGCGTGTGCGTTTCAACATGGCGTCCGCTCAGTCAGATGTGACAGCTTTGTCCGATGTAGCGCAACTACTAGATAAAAAACATCATGACAGGTACACGGAAAAGATCAGTGTTATCGGCGTGGACCCTTACAACTTGTCGCTTTAAAAATTCACCAGTTTCATTGATTTTTGCCCCAAACCTGACGTACGGACATCTACAACTACCTGGTCAACACACCGTCTAGGTACACTGGAGAGTCTCTAAAAGCCTACAAAACTTTGTGTGATATCAGTTATGTGCTGATATCCCCAGTCATCACTTCAATGGTCCACTATGTCGTGAAGGCCCTACTGTATAGATTTGTCATGTTGTATAGAATCTATTAAGTGATAAATTATTAAAATTTTATAAAATATTCAATTATTATTATTAGCAGCATATATAATATCTCAATTAAATTAATTAAAAAATAATTAAATATTTTTATAGATCTATATATTCTGTAAAAGGATTTATAAATATTTGTCGTATCAATAGAATACTGGATAAACAAAAAGACTCATAGACCAGATGTGACTCAGTGGTTAAGACAGATGTTAAACCTTCCACTAGAAAGAATAACATACATACTGAAATCAAAGGAAATTGTGTTTGAGAATATATGGAGACCTTTCATTGATTATGTAAAGAATTTAACCATAACTTTTGAAGAAGAAGGTGAATGATGTGTGTGGACCTTGTAAATTCCAAACTGGTGAATGTATAATATGTATACTTATGTAATGGATTGCCTAGACTGAACAGAGGAGCATTGTTGAAGACCTGTCTTTATTAGTGGTTGTTGGTGTTTTTAGTTTTTTTTTAATTACTTTAGTGTTAGTGTTTGATTGTTTGTGTTGTGTTTTTAAAAAAGGTTCAATAAAAAATTTTGTGGAAAAAAGAATACTGGATAAAGAACGCCCAACACTATTAGATATATTACAAATTTTATTGTCCAGTCTATACAAGAAAGAATTATATCCAGATAAAAAGTCATCAAACCCACATATTAACTTTAAGAATATTTATCCACTACAGGTACATCACTCCCAGAAGCTGTCGGACCCCCCACTGAAACCCTGGGTGATCATGAAGCAAGATGGTGTCATATTCTCTTCACACTTTCTGTTTTGACCAAAAATTAAACGCCAAATCAGTTTAATTGAAAGGCACAACAGAATCATTTACATTTATCAATGCACAACAAACTCTTACTACTTTGTCGAGACAAGTTAAGTTAGTGGTTTCATCAAGTTCCAGCATTGTGATAGGTAAAGTGCCCTGCAAGATAGTATAGCGGTTCTTCTTGCTTGTGTTTTAATGTACCGATGGAAGCTGGCGTTGTTTCTGTCTTTCGTTGGAGTAGATGTGAAGATGAAGAGTGATGGTATGTAATCTGGGGAAAGAGGGTCACTGCTCTTCTCACCTGGAATATGGAGTAGTTAGAATATATAGTTTATACAGTTTGAGAAGCAATATAAGGATTTATCATGTTTATATCATTCTTTTAATCCATGTAGACCTATTTATGTGGTACATTGAAGTACAAAGTAATCAACAATGGTGGGAGGTTTAACTGTATCGGTGAATGTGAATTATTGTAAAAATACTCCTTATTTTTGTAAATGTAATAAATTTTTTATTCATTGCAAAATAAACTCAGCCATATTGATCAACACATTAAATTTCAAACAGGAGCATGCATTCATGATCATTATCTTGTCATCTAGCAGTTGGCTAGTGCTAGGTCACAGATGGTAGGCCTTGGTGGTGCACACAGGGAGGGACATACCCATTTACCAGTGTTTACAATGATTTAACATTACATCTATAGACACTGATACATCAGACATACCCGATATAAAATGTTGATTGCATAGCCGCGAGTAAGGCGACGGGGACCAATCTTTCCTCTTCAGCGCTGCAACCCACCTCCTGCGCCTGTCTTCGTCAGCTGGGAACCGGTAAAACTTCAAGTTTGATCCCTTTTTCTGGCGATTTGTACACCCAAAGGCAGAGCATTGAAACACCATAGTCTAATCAATGCCAACATAAAATAAAACAAAGATGTAGTTTGAAATCAGGTAAATATATCGCGATCTGGTACACCGCTGAACAGCTGCTGAATGCGCCGTTCACTCGCTTCAGCCGTCCAATATGGCGGCGTAAACAAAAGGATGTGACGTCACAGCAAATGGTCGATAGTTTACTCTGAAAAGCTTAAAATAGCATGATATAGGCCCTTTAATGTGCAGCGCGTCATTAGGCACGAGAAGTCATCAATCATGACTCTTTGTTTGCTTGCGGCAAGTCCCAGAAAAAAGCTCCATGAGTGCATGGTGTCATTGGAAAGCTTAGAAATCATACTTTCTAAAAATATCTATGTTTTTGCGGAAGACATAACGCCTGACCGATCGAATGCGAGTTTTCAACCTAGCCAAATCGTCTTTTTCTTGGTCAGTTTTTGTGCACTTTGTCCAAATTAAATATCATTTTGAAGGTCTTTCAATACAGAATATGGAAATAAAGTTACTTTGTGGTGAACACTCAATGGACCTGTTGGACCGCTTCTGTGACTCGCATTTTAGGCCAGAACAAAGGCAGGAATCTTAGCCTTGTTATGCAAGGCTGGAGACTGTGGGGGGTCGATTAAAGGAGGCATGGGAGACAGTGAAAGTGATATCATGGAGGGAAATGCATTGTGACTGTCTTTATTATGCAAGGTGGTGAAATGCATTGTGACTCTTTATTATGCAAGGTGGTCTGTGTGACATGTGATCTATGAGGTGTGAAGTCCCTGATATTTAAGGATGAGAGTTTACTGTTTCACTCTCTTTTTCTGCTTTGAAATGATGGAGATGTGAATAAAGCTGACTCTGAGAAAGAACTCGGCCTCGTCATTTTCACATCTTCCACACTGGTGACCCAAGACGTATCATGAAGGAAGAAAATTCCCCCGGGCCAGGCGCGTCAGGAGCCCCCAGCCAAGCGAATGCCGCTACAGTCCAGCTACCGGACTTCTGGCAGAACAATCCGCGCTGCTGGTTCAACGCGGTTGAGGCGCAGTTCAACCTCCGGGGGATACCGGTAGATGCCACGAAATTCTTCCATGTAGTTGCAAAGCTGGACAACAACACGGCCCAGCATGTGGAGAGCCTGATCGACCAGCTGCCGGAGAACGACAAATACGGCACATTGAAGGCTGCACTCATCCAGCAATTCACCCCCTCAGCGGAGGAGTGAGCAGAGAGGATCCTGGCGCTGACGGAGGGGGAAAACGACGTGCCCGCGAGCCTGATGGAGAAGTTGTTGAGGTTGAAAGACTCTGACGATGATCACTTCATTTTTACCCACCTCTTCCTCAGGACTCTACCGCCAGCAGCGAGAGCGCCTCTCGGCCCAGCGGATTGTCAACGCCACCAAGCGGTGCGCAGCCACGGCCGCTGCAGCGGAACTCGGCGCGACGACCGGAGTTGACAGGAGGCCAGAGGCAGCGGTGCCAGACTCACCTGCGGCGGCAAGGGCCAGGGAGCGTGGACCGGACGTCTTTTGTTTCTACCATTGCCGCTTCGCAGAGAGGGCACGCAAGTGTGTACCGCCGTGCCAGTTCGGGCGTTCGGGAAACGCCAAGACCGGGGGTCGGTAGCAGCCGCGGCCCTCGGGGAAGAGAACAAGCTGCTCTACTTGTCGGATGCACGCTCCGGGAGGCAGTTCCTCGTTGACACAGGCTCCCAGTTGAGTTTCATCACACCTTCCTACGCGGACAGACTGGCTGGTTCCGGAGGTCCCCGGGTGACAGCGGCGAACGGCTCGGAGATTAAGACCTTTGGTGAGGAGACTCTGCTTCTGTCTCTACACGGCCGTGCATATGAGTGGACTTTGGTTGTAGCAATAGTAAATTTCAATATGCTGGGGGCTGATTTTTTGTGCTCACATGGGTTGTTGGTTGATCTCGCTAACAGGCGCCTGGTTAATGCACTTTCTTTTGATTCTATCCCCTGTACAGCGCGAGTGGCCCCGCCTACAGCACAAGCCAACGTCACAACAGCAGGCGGTAAGTTCCACACACTGCTCACTCAGTTCCCAGCACTCACGGTCCCCACATTTTCGGCAACAGTCGCTAAGCACGGGGTGGAGCATTTTATTACCACTACCGGAACGCCCGTTTTTGCAAAAGCTCGGCGCTTGGACGCATTAAACTAGCCATAGTGCGCGAGGAGTTCGCCAACCTGGAGAGGTTGGGCATTATCCAACGTTCAAACAGTCCGTGGGCTTCCCCCCTACATATGGTCCCGAAAGCTGACGGATCATGGCGCCCTTGCGGGGATTTCCGCAGGTTAAACAACGCTATGGCGCACGACCGCTACCCAATCCCACATATCCAAGATTTTTCCGTTCATTTGGCAGGGACGTGCATTTTTTCTAAAATAGACTTGGTCCGCGGTTACCACCAAGTCCCAGTGCGCGCTGAGGACATACCCAAAACAGCAGTAATAACTCCGTTTGGTTTATTCGAGTTTTTACGCATGCCATTCGGAGTTAAAGGGGCTGCTCAGACGTTCCAACGCATGATGGACGCGGTGCTTCGCGATCTCCCTTTCGTGTTCGTCTACCTGGACGATATTTTAGTAGCCAGCACGTCCGAAGACGAACACGAAAAACACCTGGCCACAGTTTTCCGAAGGTTGGGAGATCACAGGTTAATTATCAACCCAGCGAAGTGTCAGTTCGGGGTGGCACAGATCGATTTTTTAGGACACCGCGTCTCCCCCGAAGGAGCAGTTCCGCTGCCTGACAAAGTGCGCGCTGTGGCAGATTTTCCCCGGCCGCAGAGTTAGGGCGTTGCAGGAGTTTTTGGGAATGGTGAATTTATATAACCGTTTTCTTCCCCACGCGGCGCAACTCATGCAGCCGCTTTATGCCGCGCTCAAAAAAAAGAAACCTGCGGATAAGATCGAGTGGTCCCCGGAGCGGGACCAAGCGTTCTCGGAGGTGAAAGCAGCCTTGGCAAAGGCTGCGTTGTTGGCACACCCAGACCTAACGGCCCGCATAGCGCTCACCACTGACGCGTCAGAGGTGGCCATAGGGGCGATCGTGGAGCAACATGTAGCTGGGGTTTGGCAGCCCCTCGCCTTTTTCAGCAGGACCTTGCGCGATAGCGAACGTAAATACAGCGCGTTCGACAGGGAGCTGCTCGCTCTCCATTTGGCCATCCGCCACTTTCAGTTCTGCCTGGAAGGACGCGCTTTCACTGCGTTCGTTGACCACAAACCACTAACATTCGCGATGGCCAAGGTCTCTGAACCGTGGTTAGGCCGGCAGCAGAAACAGCTGGCCGCGATATCAGCATTTACCACTGATATTCAGCATGTGGCGGGCAAACTCAATGTAGTGGCAGATTGCCTCTCGCGCGCCGTCGCGGCCCCAGTCAGCATAGGTTTAGATTATGCAGTCATGGCCGCGGAGCAGGTTAATGACGCGGACGTGCACGCGCTCCAGTCTGGACCAACAGGGTTAAGGCTGGAGAACAGGGTGCTGCAAGACGGTATGCCCTCCCCTAATCTGCGATGTCTCCACTGGACGGCCGCATCCAGTAGTTCCGGCCGCGTGGCGCCGCCTCGTTTTCGACTCGGTTCATTCTTTGGCGCACCCTGGAGTGCGCGCGTCGGTCAAAATGGTGGGAGAGAAATTTGTGTGGCCGAGCCTCCGCAAACAGGTCAAAGAGTGGGCAGCAGCCTGCATGGCGTGTCAACGAGCCAAAGTACACAGGCACACGAGGGCTCCTTTGGAACCGTTTCACATTCTGGCCAAGAGGTTCGATCATGTTCATGTGGACCTTGTTGGACCCCTCCCGCTGTCACAGGGGTGCACACATCTTCTATGGTGGACCGCATCACGCGCTGGCCTGAAGTGGTCCTGCTGGCATCAACCACGGCCGAGGAAGTGGCGCGTGCGTTTTTAACAGCTTGGGTGGCGCGCTTCGGCGTTCCGTCGTACATTACGTCCGACAGAGGCCCTCAATTTGTTTCCGAGCTTTGGTCGACAATGGCCCGCAGCCTAGATGTCACAATCCACCGCACAACCGCGTACAATCCGCAGGCTAACGGGTTATGCGAACGTTTTCATAGGTCATTGAAAGCGGCTCTCAGAGCGTCACTGACGGATACAAATTGGGTTGACAGGTTACCATGGGTGTTATTGGGGTTGCGTTCTGCACCTAAAGAGGACTTAGAAGCCTCCCCAGCAGAGCTTGTGTTTGCGCAGCCACTCCGGCTGCCTGAGGAGTTTCTCCCAGATAACTCTGCGCCAAACGCCTCCCCGTCTCAGCTGTTGCGGAGTAACATAGAATCAAGCATGCTGCCCGGCCCCGCGCACCACAGTTTCCACGCGTTTTTGTGCCTAAAACTTTGAAGAACGCAGAGTTTGTTTTTGTTAGTCACGATGCGCATCAAACCCCGCTGCGACTGCCTTATGACGGGCCATTCAGAGTGCTAGAAACAGGGGACAAGCAGTTTTTGCTAGATTTGGGGGGGTAGGAAAGAGAAAATTGGCATAGACAGACTTAAACCCGCTTTTGTGGTGGCAGATGAGGAAGTGCTGTTGGCTAAGGCCCCGCGGCGAGGTAGACCGCCACGGAGGGTTTCACACAGTGATGTTTCCCAAAGTAATGTTTCCGCAGAACACCCGCAGAGACTGACAAAGGGTTTCCGCCCCCAGATGGCAAACCCCCAGCGTTGACAGCGCCGCAGAGACGGTGAACCCCAGCTACAGCAGATTCGGCAGGAGGCTGAAGCCTATCCAGCATGTGGACTGATGTGTATTGATGCTATCACGGCATGCATGTGATTATTTTCTTGTTGTTCTGTTTTTCTAAAATGCTTGTGGGGCTTGTGTGGTGAACACTCATTGGACCTGTTGGACCAGTTCTATGACTCGCATTTTAGGCCAGAACAAAGGCAGGAATCTTAGCCTTGTTATGCAAGGCTAGAGACTGTGGGGGTCGAGGCATGGGAGACTGGAAGTGATATCATGGAGGGAAATGCATTGTGACTGTCTTTATTATGCAAGGTGGTGAAATGCATTGTGACTGTCTTTATTATGCAAGGTGGTCTGTGTGACGTGATCTATGAGGTGTGAAGTCCCTGATATTTAAGGACGAGAGTTTACTGTTTCACTCTCTTTTTCTGCTTTGAAATGATGGAGCTGTGAATAAAGCTGACTCTGAGAAAGAACTCGGCCTCGTCATTTTCACATTTTCCACATCAGTTTTGAATCAGTCTTATATAATTTTCGGCCTTAATGAAATAGAATTCCTTCGGCAGCTTCCTGCCAGCATGGCTATATTTTGCATCCAAAATTGGGTAAAAGCAAATGCACAACTGATGTAGTTTACGGAGCTTTATTACAATCATAGTTATTTACATAAAGAGGCTTACGTCACTCGCCTGCTTTCCAGGTGGCTCCTGCGATGAAAGAGGCAGAGCCTCTTCCGCCCACTTCCGTTATACCTCGAGTGGCGTCACCATCGGAAACCGGTAGTTAGCCACCCTGGTCTAGCCCATGTCCAGCCCGGCCGCTATCTTAGTCATACAGCCAATTTACATACACAACATTTCTCCACCCCCCCTCTTCAAAAACACCATTTGCACAGATAGCCCACCCAAACTTGCTTTCCGACTCACACTCTAAATCAAAACAATCACAGAAACAAATAAACTTCCTATCCATGCATACAACTAAGGCTGGGGGGCCAGGTAGACTACCAGCACCCCCACACAGCTGGGCAGATTATTCTGCTGCCAATCATTCAAACAAAGCCGTGTCTCTCAATTAAAATAATCCCAGAACAGCTCCACGTAGAAGATATACAAAATTACAAAACACACGACGACTACTGGCGCCCCTCCCCCAACATTCACCCCTATAACGGGTACATCATACTACATTTTAAACGTTGGGTATGTAAATCTGCACAAATAGACGTCTTAAATGGAGTAAACACACCCCACCACCCCAAACTTAGGCATAAAACTAACACATTAGTAAAATCCAATTTCATCATATCCATTCAACTACAGTCATCGAGCCAATAAAATCCCACATCTACAATTCAGGCCCCTTAATATTAAAATTTAACTTCTAGGTGTCATAAAACACCCCATTTCTCACATTTCACACTTCAACATTTTCTCTGTTTTTTCTTTTTTAATTAAATGGGGGTACCACACCAGCAGTAAAACGAACACATCAGGATGGGAGCAAAAGCACATCTATATAACAAACAGAAAATAAAGACAAAACAGCGCTCTCAGTCCGTTGACGGGTCCTTCTCCAACCGCTTCCCTCTCTTGACCTTGGGACTCCCACTGCGTGTCTTTTTCTTCTTCTTCATCTTCTTCTTCGTCTTCGTCTTCGTCTTCTTCTACAAACTAGATCATATATGACAGTAAGCTCATGGTTGCTAATGCTTGTTTGCTTTAAGTACATCGTACTACACTGTATTGTCTGCAAGTTATCGCTGTTGGGTACTACAATATGTATGCTGTGTGTGTGTGTGTTTTAGATCGCTCTGTTGTGGGAAAATTACCACTTCAAATGGTCGGTCTGGGCGTTCAGCACAGCCTGTCACTGATGTCACCCCAGCTTCACAAACGATCAGTGGTTATAGAGCTTAAGCGTGTCTGTAGAAACGTTTAGCTTCCTGTGCAACAAATTGCTCTGATCTGCGTGAAAATCATGAACAGACTGTCAAGTAAACAGTACTGAGTTAGGTATAATCAGATATATTTGACAATTATGACGCATTTTAGGCCAAAACAAACTTGATCTAGGATTAAAAGCAATTAAGATAATGCAGTCACAACGTTACATGGAAAACACTCGATTTACTAGGTACATGTACTGTAGAAATATTCTCTGCATTAACAATGTACTATACATGCATCCATGTAGTATTGCACTGGCAATTGCACTGACAATAAACCTCATCTGCAGAAGTTTTTGCAGATGTGTCTCTTTTTTTATATGTGAAGGTTACCACCAAGTGGTACCAAGGTTGTCATAGCCAGGAGCGGCACTGGGGTTAAGCTCCCAGTGCTCATAAAATGTGCTCATAAAATGCTCCTTATGGCATGCGTCTCGAAAAGCCTCTGACAACTAAGTCCAACTCCTAGCCTGCCCATGTGGTTTAGTCTCTAAGCCCGGCGGAACTGCTTTTACTAATAGGAGAAGGGGCGAGGGCGGATCTCTGGCGCCTTAAAACCAGATGCTTCGGGTAGATGGTGGCTCGTCAACCTGGGAAGGTAGCCCATCTAGGGGAAGGTAAACCCTGATTTCACACCTCCGCTGCCTTGCGGCACACCCGGTCATGGGAAAGGCTTCGGGAGTCAACCCTGTGGCAATATCCGGAGTCGGAGCCCCTAAGGCAGTTCTCTGTTGTGCTCGACATCGTTCTGGCAGCTCCTGCGACGGCGCTGGTGGCATTCGCTTTGGAAGACGTGGGCCGGAGCGGAGAGAGGACGGAGGAAGCACGGGTGTGGGGATTTACAGCGGCAGCGCAGGACCGAGGACGCCGGGAGAGTGACCAGCTGGCGGAGATGCCGTAGTGCTGGATGAGAGGTGAAAACGCAGATAAGTAAAAGGAACGTGCTTACTGTATGTGTGTGTGGTGAATGTTTATTAGCCCCGGTGCGTTCATGGGAGGCTAAGTTGTGCTGCACTGTGTGCTGCAGGTTTCCCCTGGACGACGGAAACCAAGGAGCCGCTCCTCTTTAGATTAGATTAGATTCAACTTTGTCATTACACATGTATGAATACAAGGTAACAAAACACAGTTTAGCATCCAATCAAGTGCAAAGGACAGCAGTGCAGTATATACGGTAATTAACAGTATGTGCAATTTAAGCAAATATATGCAGCAGTGCAGAAAGTTAAGAGTACTTTTATGTGCAAATAATGTACAATAAGTTAGCTGGGCAGTTACAGTGGGGCAAAAAAGTATTTAGTCAGCCACCAATTGTGCAAGTTCTCCCACTTAAAAGATGAGAGAGGTCTCCAATTTTCATCATAGGTATACCTCAACTATGAGACACAAAATAAGAAAAAAAAATCCAGAAAATCACAATGTCTGATTTTTGAAGAATTTATTTAAGATAAGATAAGATAAGATAAGCCTTTATTAGTCCCACAACGGGGAAATTCCAGGATTGCAACAGCACAGGGATAGCAACACTCAGAGCAACAATCAGAAGGCAAGAAAAAAAAAAAAAAAAAAACAAGCAAGCAAGAGCAGCTAATATACATATGTACATATTACTATAAAATATATATATACACACACACACACACACACAGACACACAGTGCAGAGCATTGTAGCTGGATGGAATAAATATATGAATATATGAACACACAGTGCAGAGCATTGTAGCTAGATGGAATAAATATGTAAATATATAAACACCCACAGTACGGAGCATTGCAGCTAGGTGGAATAAATATGCAAGTATATAAACACACACAGTGCGGAGCAATGTAGCTAGATGGAATAAATATATAGATATATAAATATAAACACACCCAGTGCTGAGCATTGTAGCTAGATGGAATAAATATATAGATATATAAATATAAACACACCCAGTGCAGAGCATTGTAGCTAGATGGAATAAATATGTAAATATATAAACACACACAGTGGAGAGCATTGTTGCTAGGTGGGATGAAACAGCATAACCGTCTATTTAGTTATCCTACATGGTATGATTATGTGCCCATACATATTCTCACCCTCCATAGCGACCGGTATGTTCCTAGTTGTATGCCGGAGAGGACCATTGTGTAAGTCTATTGCATCTTTTGCATTCAAAAAAAACTATTAGTTTGTTACGTCTTTTTGCTATCTCTGCGAGCAGCCCTGCTTAGGTTGTACAGTCTGACAGCCGTTGGTAGGAAGGACCTACGAAACCTCTCGGTTGTGCACCTGGGATGATGTAGTCTGCTGCTAAATGAGCTCCTCAGTGCATCCAGTATGTCCTGCATAGGGTGGAACTCGGTCTCCAGCAGAGATGACAGTTTAGCCACCGTCCTTCTCTCTCCTATCTCCTCCATCGGATCAAGGCGTTGCCCCAGGACAGAGCTAGCTTTCTTAATCAGTTTGTTCAGTCTCTTCCTATCGGCTGCAGTGATGCCACTGCCCCAGCAGACCACTCCAAAAGTGATGGCTGATGCCACCACCGTGTCATAGAATGACTTCAGCAGCGCCCCTTGTACACCAAAAGACCTGAGTCTCCTCAGCAGGAACAGCCTGCGCTGTCCCTTCTTGTAGAGTGCGTCAGTATTGTGTGACCAGTCTAGTTTATTGTTCAGATGAATACCCAGGTACTTGTAGGATGTCACCATCTCGATGTCTGTTCCCTGTATATTTACTGGTGCTGTGAGGGGCTGCCCATGCCTGCGGCAGTCCACCACCAGCTCCTTAGTTTTCCTCGCGTTGATCTGGAGGCAGTTCCGATGGCACCAGTCCACAAAGTCCTGGATAAGCCCTCTGTACTCAGCTTCATCTCCGCTGGAGATGAGACCAACGATCGCAGAGTCATCAGAGAACTTCTGTAGATGGCAATGTGTTGTGTTGTGTGAGAAGTCCGCAGTATAAAGAGTGAACAGGAAGGGAGCCAGCACCGTTCCCTGGGGGGCCCCCGTGCTACTGATGATCGTGTCGGAAACACAGTCCCGGGTTCTCACAAACTGAGGCCGGTTCGTGAGGTAGTCCAGGATCCATGATGACAGGTGCTGGTCCACCCCTGCGCGCAGCAGCTTGTCCTTCAGGATCATCGGTTGGATGGTGTTGAAAGCACTGGAGAAGTCAAAGAACATGATCCTCACCATATTCCCGGGCTTCTCCAGGTGGGACAGAGAACGGTGAAGGAGGAAGATCACCGCATCCTCCACCCCAATGCCATGCTGGTAGGCGAACTGGAGTGGATCCATCGCTGGTTCCACCAGGGGGCGGAGGTGAGCAAGGAGCAGTCTCTCCAGGGTCTTCATCAAGTGGGACGTCAAGGCCACCGGTCTGAAGCTGTTCAGGTCTTTGGGGTGGGAAGTTTTTGGTACAGGTACCACACAAGATGTTTTCCACAGTTGTGGTACCCTCCCCAGTTTCAGGCTCATGTTGAAGATATACGTCACAATCCCACACAGCTGGTCTGCACAGGACTTGAGGAGCTTTGCGCTGATGCCGTCCGGTCCCGACGCCTTCCTCGCCTTGATCTTCCTCAGCTCCGTCCTCACCTGGGTCTTGGTCAGGGTCAGGATGGGGGGCTGTGTGTTGGGAGTGGGGGGGGTGTCGGTGGAGTGGGGAGTGGGTAGCAGGACTTGATTTCTTAGAGGCAGCAGTGGTTGTTGTGCAGACAGGGGGGAGGGCGGTTGGTCAAATCTATTGAAAAACAGATTCAGGTTGTTCGCCCACTCCCATTGTGGGAGTGGGCGAATAATTTCATAATTTCACCATAATTTGCAAATTATGGTGAAAAATAAGTATTTGGTCACCTACAAACAAGTAAGATTTCTGGCTCTCACAGACCTGTAACAACTTCTTTAAGTGGCTCCTCTGTCCTCCACTCGTTACCTGTATTAATGGCACCTGTTTGAACTCGTTATCAGTATAAAAGACACCAATCCACAACCTCAAACAGTTAGACTCCAAACTCCACTATGGCCAAGACCAAAGAGCTGTCAAAGGACACCAGAAACAAAATTGTAGACCTGCACCACGCTGGGAAGACTGAATCTGCAATAGGTAAGCAGCTTGGTGTGAAGAATTCAGCTGTGGGAGCAATTATTAGAAAATGGAAGACATACAAGACCACTGATAATCTCCCTCGATCTGGGGCTCCACGCAAGATCTCACCCCGTGAGGTCAAAATGATCACGAGAACGGTGAGCAAAAATCCCAGAACCACAGGGGGGGACCTAGTGAATGACCTGCAGAGAGCTGGGACCAAAGTAACAAAGGCTACATCAGTAACACACTACGCCACCAGGGACTCAAATCCTGCAGTGCCAGACGTGTCCCCCTGCTTAAGCCAGTACATGTCCAGGCCCATCTGAAGTTTGCTAGAGAGCATTTGGATGATCCAGAAGAGGATTGGGAGAATGTCATATGGTCAGATGAAACCAAAATAGAACTTTTTGGTAAAAACTCAACTTGTCGTGTTTGGAGGAGAAAGAACACCATACCTACTGTGAAGCATGGGGGTGAAAACATTATACTTTGGGGCTGTTTTTCTTCATAGGGACCAGGACAACTGATCCGTTTAAAGGAAAGAATGAATGGGGCCATGTATCGTGAGATTTTGAGTGAAAACCTCCTTCTATCAGCAAGGGCATTGAAGATGAAACGTGGCTGGGTCTTTCAGCATGATAATGATCCCAAACACACCACCCGGGCAATGAAGGGGTGGCTTCGTAAGAAGCATTTCAAGGTCCTGGAGTGGTCTAGCCAGTCTCCAGATCTCAACCCCATAGAAAATCTTTGGAGGGAGTTTAAAGTCCGTGTTGCCCAGCGACAGCCCCAAAACATCATTGCTCTAGAGGAGATCTGCATGGAGGAATGGGCCAAAATACCAGCAACAGTGTGTGAAAACCTTGTGAAGACTTAAAGAAAAACTATTATAGTTAGTTATTCTTTTTCCCCAAGTATGTCTCAGGGATGTGTGAATGGATGGGGGGGTGGGGCTATGTGGGAGTGTGTCTTAATCATGCTGCTTCTTATATGGATGCCGAGAGAAACGCAATTTCATCTCGCCTGCACTACAGTTGTATGTACAGCAATATGACAATAAAGTTTGATTTGATTTGATTTGAAAACGTTTGACCTCTGCTATTGCCAACAAAGGGTATATAACAAAGTATTGAGATGAACTTTTGTTATTGGCCAGATACTTATTTTACCGAGGAATTTACCAATTAATTCATTAAAAATCCTTCAACGTGATTTTCTGGATTTTTTTTCCTCATTTTGTCTCTCATAGTTGAGGTATACCTATGATGAAATTTGGAGACCTCTCATTTTTTAAGTGGGAGAACTTGCACAAATGTTGGCTGACTAAATACTTTTTTTCCCCACTGTATGTACAGGTGAGGATGGTAAGAATCAGAATCAGAATCAGGTTTATTGCCATTGTTCATGTAGTACACAAACTAGGAATTTGTCTCGGTGCAATGCTGCAACATTAAACATGATAAAATAAAAGAAATAAACTATACATGCAATAAAGTGTAGAATAAGAGTAAGTGATACTGGTCAGCAGTTAAAATATATTAGCGAGCAGCAGATACTGGCTGCACGGTGGCGCAGTGGTTAGCACTGCGGCAGCACAGTTTACCCTTGGCCGGGGGATTGTGGGGATCGTGGGATCGTGGGTTCGATCCCAGCCCCCGACCAACAGTGATCTGTGTGGAGTTTGCATGTTCTCCCCGTGTTGCGTGGGTTTACTCCGGGATTTCTCCGGTTTCCTCCCACATGCCAAAAACATGCATGTTAGGTTAATTGGCTGTTCTAAATTGTCCCTAGATATCTGTTTCCTATAGGCCCTTAGAATAGAGGGTTAGTATTAATGAAAGCGCTTTGAGTGGTCTTTGTGACTAGAAAAGCGCTATATAAGTGCAGGTTAGTTAGTTAGTTAGTTAGAACTATATAGTGCAGTCGGTAATGCAGGAAGAAAATAGTGATGATTGACATGAGTCTGGTTGAGCTGCTGTACATAGTGCACGAGAGTCAATAAGTCACTTAGTGTTCAGCAGTCTGATGGCAGAGGGGAAGAAGCTGTTCATGTGACGGGAGGTTTTAGTCTGGATGGACCGAAGTCTTCTACCTGAGGGGAGGGGGGCAAACAGTACGTGACCAGGGTGTGAGGGATCGGCTATGATCCGGCCAGCACGCCTCCGGGTCCTGGAGATGTACAGATCCTGGAGAGATGGGAGCTTGCAGCCGATCACCTTCTCAGCAGTGCGCACGACGCGCTGCAGCCTTAGTCTGTCCCTGGCAGTGGCTCCTGCGTACCACACGGTTATGGAGGTGGTGAGGATGGACTCGATGATGGCTGTGTAGAACTGCACTAACATCTTGGTGGGTAGCTTGAGCTTCCTCAGCTGCCGCAAGAAGAACATCCTCTGCTGGGCTTTTTTGATGAGTGAGCTGATGGTCGGCTCCCATTTGAGGTCCCTGGTGATGGTAGTGCCTAGGAAGCGGAAGGAATCAGCAGTGGTGATGGGAGAGCCTGTGAGGGTGAGGGGGGTCAGAGGGGTAGTGACTTTCCTGAAGTCTACAATCATCTCCACTGTCTTCAGAGCATTCAGCTGCAGGTTGTTATTGTTGCACCAGGATGCCAGCTGGGCCACCTCTCTCCTGTAGGCGGACTCGTCGCCGTTGGAGATGAGCCCGATGAGGGTGGTGTCGTCCGCAAACTTGATCAACTTGACAGACTGGTGGCTGGAGGTGTAGGAGTTGGTGTAAAGGGAGAAGAGTAGGGGGGAAAGTACACAGCCCTGGGGTGATCCGGTGCTGATGCTAGTAGAGTCTGAGACAGTCTTTCCCAGCCGCACATGCTGCCTCCGGTCCGTCAGGAAGTCGGTGATCCACCTGCAGAGGGAGTCAGGCACGTTGAGCAGGGACAGCTTGTCCCGGAGCAGAGCGGGGCGGATGGTGTTGAATGCAGAGCTGAAGTCCACAAACAGGATCCTGGCGTAGGTTCCCGGGGAGTCCAGGTGCTGCAGGATGGAGTGGAGGGCCAGGTTGACTGCGTCGTCTACAGACCTGTTGGCTCGGTAGGCAAACTGCAGTGGGTCCAGGAGAGGGGTGGTGATGGACTTGAGGTGGGGCAGGACCAGGCGCTCAAAGGACTTCATGACTACAGAGGTGAGCGCTACAGGTCTGTAGTCATTAAGTCCAGTGATCCGTGGCTTCTTGGGGACAGGGATGATGGTGGAGGATTTGAGGCAGGACGGCACGTGGCATAACTTAAGGGAGGTGTTAAAAATGTCTGTGAAGACAGGAGCCAGCTGTTTCGCACAGTGTCTCAGGGTGGAGGGAGACACGCCGTCCGGACCGGGGGCCTTGCGCGGGTTCAGTCTGGAGAACTGTTTGAGCACGTCCTGCTCACTGATGATAAGGGCAGGGGGGGAGGAGGGGGGGTGCCTTTAATGAAGTAGGGATTGTGGAGGCTGTGGAGCTGGAGGGAGGGGGGGAGTTGGACACAGATGACGAGGTGTCAAAACGGGCATAGTGTTGGGACAGTCTTTGACAAAGGGCTTTGTCATCCTGACCTTTAGGAGCCTGAGGCCGATAGTTGGTGATTTGCCTCAGTCCTCTCCACACGGAAGCCGAATCATTAGCAGTGAACTGCTGCTGGAGTCTCTCAGAATACACAGATTTAGCTCTCCTCAGCTCTCTGTTAAACCGGTATTTAACCTCCTTGTAGCAGTCCCTGTCTCCACTTTTCAGCGCTGCTTCCTTCTCCTTCCTGATCTGTCTGAGCTTAGCTGTGAACCAGGGTTTGTCATTAGAGTAACTCACCCTGGTGCGTGATGGAAGAATGTCCTCTTCACAAAAGTGGATATATGAGTTCACAGTGTCCGTATATTCATCCAGATCATGCGTGGCTCGTTTAAACATGCCCCAGTCAGATATTTCCATGCACGTTTCCAGCTTCTCCTCAGCTTCACTGGTCCGTTTCTTCGTAGTAAGAGATGATGGTAAGAGAGTCAGCGGGGAACTAAGTTCAATAACGTGACAGCTGTTGGAAAGAAACTGTTCCTAAACCTGCTGGTTCTAGTCCGAAGCCTTCTGAAACGCCTTCTTGAGGGGAGATGCTGGAACAGTCCATGAGCAGGATGGTTGGAGTCCCTAAGAATGCTGCGTGCCCGGCGCAGACATCTTTTCCTGTAGACGTCCTCTATTACTGGAAGTGGAGTCCCTGTTATGCGTTGGGCGGTTTTCACCACCCACTGCAGCACCTTACGGTCAGCGACAGAGCAGCTCCTATACCAGACTGTGACACAGTTGGTCAGGGTACTCTCTATCACGCAGCGGTAGAAGTTGCCCAGGATGTCAGTTGACAGATGGTTCTTCTTCAGTATCCTCAAGAAGAAGAGGCGCTTATGGGCCTTCTTGATCAGGCTGGTGGTGTTAACTAACCAGGACAGGTCCTCCGAGATGTGGGTCCCCAGGAATTTGAAGCTGGGGACACGTTCAACAGCTATGCCATTGATATGGATGGGGTCATGTGTCTCTCCCCTCTCCTTCCTGTAGTCCACTATGAGCTCCTTGGTTTTGCTGGTGTTAAGGAGCAGGTTATTGTCAGCGCACCAAGTAGCCAAGTGCTCAACCTCTGCCCTGTAATCTGACTCATCGTTGTCCCTGATGAGTCCAATCACCGTGGTGTCATCTGCGAACTTTATGATGGAATTGGATCCATACATAGGCCTGCAGTCATGGGTGAAGAGGGAGTAGAGGAATGGGCTGAGCACACAGCCCTGTGGTACACCAGTGTTGAGTGTGATGACGGAAGAACGGTTGGGGCCTGACCTAACATGCTGGCATCTGTTGGTCAGAAAATCCATGATCCAGTTGCAGGTGGAGGTACTGATTCCCTGGTCCCCAAGTTTAGTGAGCAACTTGGAGGGGATAACTGTGTTGAATGCTGAGCTGAAGTCAACAAACAGCATTCTTGCGTAGGTGTTCTTGTCATCCAGGTGTGAGAGTACATAGTGCAGCGCTGTAGAAACCGCATCCTCTGTACTCCTGTTGCTCCGGTAGGCAAACTGGTGAGGGTCCAGTGTAGGGGGCAGGCATTTTTTGAGCTGTGCCAAGACCAGTCGCTCAAAGCACTTCATGACTATGGGCGTCAGTGCCACAGGGCGATAGTCATTTAGGCACGATGGTGTTGAATGTTTCGGCACTGGTACTATTGAAGTGGTCTTGAAGTACGCTGGTACCACGGCCTGGGCCAGGGACAGGTTGAAGATGTCTGTGAAGACCCCTGCCAGCTGCTCAGCGCATGCCCTCAGCACACGCCCAGGAATGCCGTCAGGGCCAGCAGCCTTACGTACATTGACATGACTCAGTGCGTTACGGACGTCGGTGTGGGTGAGTGTGAGGTGGTGGAGGTCGTCAGAGGGAAGGAAATTGATGTTCTTTTCGTTATTGTCCTTGTCAAAACGAGCATAGAAGTCATTTAGCTCATTGAGAAAGGGCACAGTCATGGCTATAGGTATGGAGTTGCTGGGCTTATAATCAGAGATAGCTTGAATGCCCTGCCACATGCGTCGGGGGTCAGAGTCCCCAAAATGTTCCTCCACCTTCAGCTTGTAGCTGTGCTTGGCCTTCTTGATGCCCCTCTTCAGATCTGCCCTGGATGAACTGTAGGCCTGTGCATCACCAGATCTAAAGGCATTGTTACATGCCTTTAGCAGAAGCCGCACTTCTCTGTTCATCCACGGCTTCTGATTTGGGTACGTGGTGATCTGTCTTTCCGTGGTGACACTGTCAATAGTGGTGTTGATATGGTCCAGGACTGAGTGGGTGTAAGAGTCGATGTTTATGTGGGAGCCACAGGTAGCCTGAGAGGTGAACATACTCCAGTCTGTGTTCCTAAACTTTTCCTGGAGTACAGAGTCAACCCCCTCTGGCCACACTCTGATGGTCCTCACTGATGGCTTCACCCGGTTGATGAGCGGTACATACTTGGGGGTAAGGAACAAGGATAAGTGATCAGACTGACCTAGGTGGGGGAGGGGAGTTGCTGTGTAGGCTCCCACAATATTGGTGTAAACATGGTCCAATGTTTTGTCCCCTCTTGTGTGACAGGAGACATGCTGGTAGAATTTAGGAAGCACTGTCTTGAGGTTAGAGTGGTTAAAATCACCTGCCACAATAAATGCTGCCTCTGGGTGTGCAGTTTGTTGTTTGCTAATAGCTGCATGCAGTTCTTTCATAGCAAGCTTAGCATTAGCATCCGGAGAAATGTAAGCGGCTGTTATGATGGTACAAGTGAACTCGCGTGGCAGATAGAAAGGTTTACATTTAACCATGAGAAACTACAGGTTAGCTGAGCAGTGTCTCTCAACAGTGACAGAGTTCGTGCACCAAGCCTTGTTAATATAAATGCACAATCCCCCACCTCTGGTCTTACCGGAGTCAGATTCTGCTCTGTCTGCCCGGAGCGTGTGTAGGCCGGCTAGCTCAATAGCAGTGTCGGGTATTCCACTGTGTAGCCATGTTTCGGTGAAAATCATGATATTGCAGTTCATAAGTCTCTTATTGTTGGTGATCCGAAGCCGTAGTTCACTCATTTTGTTTGCCAGTGACCGTACATTAGCGAGGAAAATACTGGGTAGAGAAAGCCGGTACGGTGTTAGCTTTAGCTTAGCTAAGCTTAGCTCTTCTCTCCACCTGTCTGCCACCTCTCCTCGGGGACGGAGCATTCCCTCCTCGAGGCGTACAAGAAGGCCTTGGACGAGCCCGGACAGTTTGGTGCTTAACTTCCAGGCTAAGGAGGATGATAGCCTGAGTTCCTGGCCGGACAGTCAGTGAATGCATCAAGCTCGATTGAGGACGCTCAGAAGGTTTTCCTCTTGTAGCGCAGGAAGTGACACTGGTTGAAAGAATTGTATTACTTTTTTCCCTTGTGTGCTTTTTTAGGATATTTATGCTATTTATAATATTTATTGTGGGGTAGTTTCTTATCTTGGGCACATTGGAAATGTATGGTTTCTATGGGAATGTATGGTTTCAAAAAAAAAGATGGCTGCCACCAGAGTGAGGAGTGGTCTGATGGGCCCCACTTCTAGCCACTTTCTGCCTATCTACTTCTTCGTATTATTGTCTTTGTGTGTATGGACCTGCAACAAGAAGGGTTTTCCAGCCAACTCAACTAAAGGTGAAGCTAAAAAGTTTTATTTATATGGATATGGACATGGTCATTTCACCCTGTACTCCATCTGGTCTTCAAAAGCCCTGAGAAAAAGCTTCCAAAACAAGGCAAACGTGGGTGCTAAGCAAATATCACAATATGGCAGAGGCTATACAGTTAAAGTGCTGTTAGTACTGCTACTTCTGGCAGGGGATATTCACCTTAACCCTGGACCTGCCACTATTAAACAGCAGGCCATTGGGTTAGCACAAACAACTGAGCAGGCGGATTGGTTGTTGCTATCAACGGCCCGGCTAACATCTGAACCGGCTGATCGCCCGCTGCTATCAACGACCCTACTAACATCTGAACCGGCTGGTCGCCCGCTGCTATCAACGGCCATGCAAACATCTGAACCAGCTGGTCGCCCGCTGCTATCTACGGCCCTGCTAACATCTGAACCGGCTGGTCGCCCGCTGCCATCAACGGCCATGCTAGCATCTGAACCAGCTGGTCGCCCGCTGCTATCAACGGACATGCTAACATCTGCATCGGCTGACCGCCCGCTGCTATCAACGGACATGCTAACATCTGAATCGGCTGGTCGCCCGCTGTTATCATCGGCCATGCTAACATCTGAACCGGCTGATCGCCCGCTGCATAATACCGGTCTTCGCCCCAGTACAACTGGACATAGCGAGTCGGGTGAGTCGAACTGCACTGAACAGACTCACATATCTGATCCTGCTGTAAACAGCTGCGCTACGTCCAAACTTTTGGAAACAGGAGGGGTTAAACAAAATGCAAATGAGGCGAGATCCGAAAACCTAGCTGTACAAAAGCAAAAACAACATCTATTTTTCCAAACTGTTAATCATGCACAAGTTCTTTGGGATGTTAAACCAAAGGGGATCCTCGGCGGACATTTAAACATACGGAGCATAATCCCCAAAAGAGATGAGATTTCGGTGTTGCTGTCTGACTCAAATCTGGACTATCTTTGTCTCTCAGAAAGCTGGCTACACAGGAACATAGACACTAATATGATTGATATTGTTGGTTATCAGTGTTTTAGAAAAGACAGGCAGGCAGGGAGGGGAGGAGGTGTTTCAATTTACATCAAAGAGAAATTTAAATGTCAATTGGTTGATTTGAATACTTCACTTGAAAGTTTAGCTGTTAGTGTATGTCTCTCACCGGTAATGAATTTCAACATTGCAGTATTGTACAACCCACCCTCACACAATTCTTCTTTTTATAATGAATTAAGTGATCTGGTTAAACAACTTGAGAGGAGCAGAGAAACCATATTTTATGGTGACTTTAATATCAACTGGTCTGATAAAAAGGACAAACAGAAACTGAAAAGCCTCATGACTAAATTTAATTATCAACAAATGATCAAAGGACCCACCAGGATAACCAAACAATCTAGAACACTTATTGACATGGCATTTGCTAATAAACCAGAACGAATAACCAGAACCTATAATCTTGTAACTGGTCTCTCACATGGTTCTTGCTGTCAGAAAACTTACTAAAAAGCGACTACAGTATTTTGGGGGAGTCGATATTGACAAATCAAATTTTATTATTCCCAAATATATGCTTTTAACTAAAAAGATTAAAATATGTGGTTAACATACGTGAGTAAATACAAAGTCTATGCTTCTGTGTTCTTTCACTGTGTGTATATGCAGTCAAAAGCTCGTCCACCAATGAGAACAAACTTCAAACCCACAAGTTTCTTTTTCCTTTTGGTTCTTGGGATAAAACTTTGATTTGGGTTTAAATTTAGGTTGTTCCGGATAATTTGGATTGATTTAAAGTTAATTTGGAAGCTCTGTTTGACTATTAAATCAGCTTAATAGATTTGCTCTGCTTTAATCCGAGTGTGCATTCATGCAAGAAATGCAACTCTTATAGTTGACCACACGATGGAGGCAGTTATCTCTGCCCTCCCAGGAGGAGGAGACACTGGCGACGTCGCTCTGGGTGGGTCTACCGGTCTCACTCAAAATGGCGGCTAGGGTGACTCCCTCTTAGCGCCTTCAAAATGGCGTCTGCACGCTTACTCTGCTCATGCGCAGTTTTTCGTGCACACCTTTCGGTCACGCGCGCGACTGTGCATGTTCACGTGACACGTGATGCGGGCGCTGAGTCTTATTGACATGCCATGCCTTGCTTTTCAAAATGAGAGTTTAATCTCCAACTTTGTGTTACCCACAAGGGTAAATAATGTTACCCCTTACATTATTTGTGAAAGTTTTAAAGATTTTTAAATAAATAAATAAAATTTTTAAATATACCCCTCCGGGTATATTTTAGCGCTACTTCCCCAGCGGTTTATTCAGTGACCAGATCAAACTGCATCCAGCTTAATCTGACGTCACCACGCTCGGGTAATTACAAAACTGGCCAGTTTAATTACTCCTTTCGGGATAATCGCCGGAAGGTTAAACTGGCGAGAGACAGGACGGTTTTCTTCGCGTTTCTGTCACACTAGGCCTTTATTTTTCTTAATCCAGCATATAATAATGCTGCTTAAACTTCTTTGCATGCATCAAAAACTGTTGACCTTAGTGGGTGAATCACTCACCCCCCTTTGCAGCTATCAGCCACCAGACTCCTCAGCGGGAGGTTAGGTAAACAAACACAGCAGACACACAGGCAGGAGGAGACGCAGGCCTCTCTCTCCCCAACAACACAGGCTCGCCGAATAAAGTGGATCAATATTTGCAGGGGAAAAAAAAAAAAAAAACAGCTTATGATTTCAATGATTTTTCTTTCTGCATATACGTTTCCCAATTACAGAGGCTGCGCACGGGCGCACCAATAAACTGTTGCATGAATTGGCCTATAATAAAATATTTGTCCTAAGGTACAGGAATTATTTATTTTATTTAATAGTGGGTGTGAAAGGGGGCGGAGTTAAACCATCACTTCTACACCCGCTAAATTAAATAAAAGCACTCGTAAAAGGGGCACCAGTCCTAACGGACAATAATATTAACTTTAATTTTATTTAATTTTGTACCTTCAATTACTTAAAGGCGACGGACAGACGAAAAATCAATATCGCTAAATCATATCTCAAATTGTTGTCTGAGATGAGTTAATTTGAACCACACATGTTTTGTTGTCAACGAATGTCGCATAAGGTGACAATTCGCTCTTAAAGTACGCTGTTGTGGAGAGCTGGCGGACCCAGCCAAATGATCACCGGCTAAGATGGCCACTGACTGTGTGACGTCATTTCGGTAAGACACACGCACACGGTCGCGGCCATTAGTGTGAATGTTTACGTTTTAAAATCGGCGATTACGGATATTTATCAGAATACTAGTGGATTACAAATAGATTATTTAGTAACATTAGGATTTCAGGAATCGAATTAATATGGTTTGTCGTTGTGTTGTCTACGGGTGCGACGGTATACCAGCGGAGCATGCTGTGAGTGTTTTTGAATTTCCCGTCCCTGGGAAAATCAGAACTGCATGGGTGAAATTCGTTCAGAAAACGCGAAAAAATTGGACTGATGCCGGTAAAACACCCTACATGTGCAGTAGACATTTCGTTGACAGCGATTTTGAGAATAAGATGCAAGTTGAAATGAAATTTGCAAAAAGATTGCTGATAAAGAATACGGCTATTCCAACTATATATCCATCGATTACCAAGTCTGACTCCGAGAAAGGGGTCAGTGACAGTGGCGTGAAAAGCAAGGGTGATCTACCGATCCGATCAGCTGTCAGAAAACGAGAAGTAAACAGGGTAAGTTTTTTATTTTTAATATTCACTGCAAATGTTTACTAAACTTTTTAAAGGCCTCGGACAGTGACATTTTTTTATTGAACCAATTAACTGATTGTATGAAAATATTCCATTCTGCCCATTCCCCTGATTTAATATGTGTCACCAGCCTCCATAAATGAATGCCTCACCAACTTATCAAATATTAGCATATTATGGTATTCCTAATAATCAAATATGAAATATTCAGTGCTGTATAGGGAGGTGGTTGTGCCTGTTTGATCAATTTATATTTCTATGTATGTAATAAAATTTGAGACCTCTGGGATAAAATTATGATGATCTACTTTTTTTTCAGATTTTATCAACTGTCACTCAACCTTCAAATAGTGTTGATGTTTCCGACCAAGCAGAGGAAGCTGATGAACAGGACTTTGGTGTAAATCCAATGTCTGATCCACTAGACCAACATGTCCCACCTACACTAATTCCAGCCCAGCCAATACCAGATCCTCTTCTGCAAACCCCCAATCCAGATCTCAAAGCCGAACCATCACAGCAGCCCAAGTACAAAGATGTGAGCACTATATACGATCCCCCAACTCCTGAGAGACTGCAACCTACCACAAAAAACAGTTCGACACAAACCAGGAAGCTTATTGTCCGAACAGAAAAAAAAATGGTAAAACGTGAGTATCATTGATTTTAAATTAACAATTTTTGGACAATTATTATTCCTGGTAACTATCAAAATACCTTGTTAACCCTAATACATGGTTTCACTTATTGATCTCCAGGCTCACACTCTCAGACCGATCCGAAGATCACAGAATGGGACCTAAGTCAACCGAGCATATGTGATACGTGCCGTAGATCACTGCCAACCACAGGGCCTCGCACATCGACACCAAGGAAAGCAAAGAGGAAGTTTGAGGAGGTTGACATGGATGATATTGAATCTCTTTCGTCTTACGCCTCTAAAAATGACCCACATGATGTTACATACCATCCAAGTTTTATGGATGTATCAGACCAAAGGTATGATTCAAAGTAATGAAACATTTCATGAAATAAAATGAAATTTGAATTTTGTAATGTTTTATAATACTAAAATTGAAGTGAATCATGTAATCATGGTATGGAATTCTATTCAAGTTAAAATCTATATACACTGATTGTTTCAAACTTTGCAGTTTCAACCAAACGGAGTCCCATAACCACCACGAGGAGGAAAAATACATAGTTTACAAAAGTTGCCTCTTGAGATTATTCAACAATTGTCCTCATTGCAGTCATCCATGTGAGGTAACCAGTCACAGTAAAGGCTCTCTGTTGGTGATCAAACAACATTGTCCACATTGTGTTGAGGATCGATCCTGGCATAGCCAGCCGATGATCAGGGACATGCCAGCTGGTAACATACAGCTTTCATCCGCCATTCTCTTCACTGGGGCGTCATATGTCAAGGTCCTCAGAGTGCTAAATGCAGCCGGTATCGTTGGAATTTCTCCGAGCACTTACAAGGTGCACAAACAGCTGTATCTGGAGCCAACAATCTGGGGTGTATGGTCAGACCGCAGGATGGACCTATTTAGACAGCTGCTGTCCATGCCAGGTGGCCTCGTTTTGTGAGGAGATGGACGTGCAGATAGTCCTGGGCATAGCGCCAAATATGGTTCCTATACCACTATGGAATTGCGTCTAAACAAAGTGATTGACATCCAACTGGTTCAGGTAGTTGCTTACTCATTTGTGGTTACTCAAGTATTTGTTTGAAATATTTTGTGTTATGTAAGATAATTATATAAATGCAAAAATATTACAAATTAAAATATTGTGCAATCCCAAAATTAATGACCAATGCAACTTCATAATATTTTATATGGAGTGAATATTAAACTGATCTGCCACATATTACAGTTTTCTTATGTCATTATACAGAGCAACGAGGTAGGAAGCAGTAATGCTATGGAGGAAGAGGGCTTCATCCGCAGCATGGTCCTGTTAGCGGAGCATGGTTTGGCTGTTGATTCTATCATCACTGATCGGCATCCCCAGATACAGAAGTATATGAGAGAAAACATGCCGGATGTCAGACACTACTATGATGTGTGGCATGTTGCAAAGGGTCTGTATAATTATATTGTGCATTTCAATCTGATTAATTATCTTGTGCATTTCAGTCACTGCACAAATATTATATTAACCTAAAAATATATCGAATGATTAATAATTATTGCTTCTAAACGATTAATTTTATTAATCTTTGCATCTTACATAGGCTTCATCAGAAGTATTGAAAAAGTGTCAAAGGAATGTCCTGAACTCGAGCCATGGTTGAAATCTATCTCCAACCACATGTATTGGTGTGCGGCCTCAAGCCATGGTCAATCTCCAGATGTGATTGTTGCAAAGTGGCAATCACTTGGAAACCATATCCAGAACAAGCACAGCAATCATGGCCCTCTATTCCCTGCTTGCCTCCATGCCGACCCTGGAACGCAAACAAAACCCAAGAAGTGGCTCAAACCCAGTGAGTGTAGTTATGTATTATTTCCAATAACTATGTATCGATCTGTAGTGCATGTATTATATATATAAAAGTTATCCTATTGATTTTCACCCTTTTTGGTGACATATCTCACACCTAAAATTTATTTATTCGAGGCACAAAGGGCTGTGAAAAAGTTGTTGATATGATCAACAAAACACGGGTCCTCAGGGATGTGCGAAAGCTGAGTCCAGGGCAGCAAACTTCGAATGTGGAGGCTTTCCACAGTCTGATTATTCAGTTTGCACCAAAGAGTGTACACTTCTCATTCCTTGGAATGTTGACAAGGTGAGGCGATGCAATATGTCACCAAAAACATGAAATGCAATTATAATAACAGTGCCATTTACATAGAGTTTCTGCTGATAGACAGATCACTTATATGTCCAAAAATAAATCATTGTGACAATATTCTAATTACAGACTTTGTTTAGCTGCAATGCACTATAATGAAAATGCAGGCCGCAAGCAGGCACAGAATCGTGACGGTGAGCTGGTCTTCATCATCAGGTACCCAAAATTCAAGAACGGCGGATATACACTGCAAGCAAAGAAAGTTCATCCAACTTTCGGTGAGTATACGAAATATTAGGATTATTTTCTAGGCTTGTATATATTTACAGTGGGTGGAGGGTTGGTCTTCATTCAACTTTCACATTTCATATCTTTTATCAAACTTTGTTAATTTGGGTCAAATTTTTATTTCATACTCTAGTCAAATGGATGTCTAATTTTTATTGAATATATTTTTTTTCAGAATATGTGGATGATCTGATGAATACTCTGTTCAAAAAAAACCTTGGTTGATCCAACCCACTTATGGGAGGAGTGGAAATATGTACAAGCCAGAGTTCCCGCCACATTGAGTGCCAAATTTCAGCGTCCCATCAAAGCTGATGCTGTTGAGCAACATGTATCTAGATTTTTAAAATCAAACATGTAAAAGTAGAAGAAATTTCCAATTACAAATGAAATTTCAGCTTTCAATTTTTAGGGAAGCAACATATTTGCTAAGAAAAACAAATATAATCCTAACATTGTAAGATAAATGTGCTTTAAAAAAGTGGAACCCTAATTTTATACCATATAATGGTAGAAAAATTACTCAAATGTATATGACATGCGAATTTGATGAATGCTGAGCTATGATTATTATAACATTGACATGAACATTAATAAACTCAATACATGATTTTAGAAAACTTTATTTAAATAACATTGTTCACAAATCTAATCTTGGTAGGCAAAATCCCTTGTAGTGATCCGATGGGAATGTTTCTCTGATGAGGGTCACAGCACAGGCAGGCAACATAACCCTCACTTCTTTCCCAAGATATCCCCAACACCACCGGACCAGTTGCCTGTAGGCTATGAATCTGTATCGCCTGAAAAATATGGGGTCGGCATTGATTATTCCGTTTGCATTGATTACTGAATGTATTGAATGATTTTTTCATAATTCATCTGGAAAATGAAATCACATGAATAAATATTGTTGATAAACTCACTCGTGTTGACTTGCGTCATGATCTCCATATTGCTGTCTGTAGGCCAGATAAGCTGTCTGTAAAACCCAGATGTCAAGACAGACAGAACCAAAACCGGGGTGATCAGTGATACACTTTGGTAGATTATCATCGGTGTATCCACAGCCCTTCAGTTCTTCTATTTTCTCCTTGACCTTCGATATCTCCTGGCAGCACCGACATTCACTTGATGTTGGCATAATGTTACATTTCTCACAAGTGCATCTGTGCAAAATAAAGGTATAATCAGATCCTTAGAATAAACTAATGACTCGTTGGAGTGCTACATAAATTGGTCTATGAAGTTTGATTAGAAAACATTAAAAACATGTAAAAAATTTTGACCGGAAAGAAAATTTATAGTAAAACATTAATGAATCACTATAATTCTTAAACATGACCCATCAATTTCTTAGAGTATTAAGTTGCTTTTGAGAAAAGTATTAACATGATGATGATTAACAACATGTCATGACAAACTCGGAAAGTAAACTTATTATCGATCACATAGATTATCCATTTATTTCGAATGAAAATGATTCTAAATGTTTGTAATGTTTCTAAGTCGCCAAATCGGGCAACGAGTGACTAATTGTTAATTTTAGTTTGAAAATTAAGTGTGTGACCATGCATGTCGCCAAAAAAAAATATTTCTAAGCGTAGTTTACCAAGATAAATCTTCGAGCCGATCCTTGTCAACGTGGTCTGTTCCCGTCGCTGTTTTGTCTTCCTCCTCTCCCTCTGGCTCGAACAAATAAGGCTGAATACCCCTCTCAGCACCACCCAAAACTACTTCATCATCAGATTCTTCATTGTCAATGTCATCATTTATATTGTGGTTGTCAAAGTCGAGAAAGTAATCGGTATCGGAATCACTTTGCTCTCGTTCAGACATTTTCTCTGTCTTACCGAAATGACATCACGACTGCCCGCACCTATCGGGAGATGGCGGTACTGCAGCATCACTGAGTGAAAGATGGGCTATGACCAAATAATGTCATTTATGGAGGCTGGTGACACATATTAAATCAGGGGAATGGGCAGAATGGAATATTTTCATACAATCATTTGATTGGTTCAATAAAAAAATGTCACTGTCCGTCGCCTTTAATGAATCAGTCTCAAAGTTTCAGTGAGTTCTTGTCCTGTCGTGATTAGGAAACAGGTATATGCGAAAGGAAAACGCTTCAACTTCTCTCATTTACCCTTTATTAAACTTATTCAGGTTACATGGCATGGCGTTCAAATGATGGATAAACAGATTCAGATGATAACAGCGTAATATATCACATCAACTGATATTGGATTCCTGAACATAACATCCAGCGTTACACCTCTGTAGAACCAAGGAGGAACCAGACTTATGTTTCAACGGTAAATGAGGCTGAAATGTTTAACAAAACAACACAATTTTATGGGGAAAGTTCATAAGCTAATTATCTAAAAATGACTTCTGAATTAATCTACAAAAATTTAAGGGCAGTTACTTAAAAATGACTAAGAGTTTTCCTTCAGTTTATAGCTTTACCCTGTGGCTGAGAGACTAATTGAGCCCTGAAATACAGGCCATATTCAATTGTAATTTAATTGTTAGGACATCACGTTTTAACCCAGGAGATAAGAAAAGTAGGAGCTTCACTCACACAACAGCTGTAGGTCCACGTTTCCGCGGGTCGGTACCGCTGGGTTTTGAAGTTAGGACGTCGGAGGAAGCGGCTGCTGTCCTCACAGCCGTGGAGGTGATAACTCAGCTGGGGGGCCCTTCAAGGAGACAGTTGCAGCCGTGGATGGTTTGTCTCAGGGCGGTGTGAAAAGTCCTTGGAAAAGAGTCCAAATTTGAGGTCTCTTGTAGCGGGACAGACCAAAAAAACTGAAGGAGAAACTTCTCAGTCTCTGTTCACTTTAAATTAGGCAAATTAAAGGTCCACTTTAATGCGTGAAAAGTCATGAAAAAAAATGAGAAAAACATTTACTAGGATAAGAATGGCTTCTGAGGTGAAGGAAAAAGTTTGAGAATTTGATTTTCTAAAAGGACGAGCTCTAAAGAAAAAAATGGTTTCTCCTCAGTAACCAGAAAATAACGAAAGACTTGACAAACACAAAGGATAAAACTTTATAGGATCTTGAAACGGTGGAATAAAATCTTCTGAGATCTAGATTACTAATCTGCTTCTTTAATCTTAATTTAGTTCCTAATCTTTCTCAAAATCTCTTTCTTTCTTCTTTCTGTGTTTCTAATTCTTAATTCTCTCACCGTTCTCTTTTTCTTGCTACTTGTTACATTGTTACTTCTTCTCTAATCTTTTTGTCTTACTTTTTGCCGTACTAAACTCAAATCTAACTTCTCTCTTTTAAAGTTACCTCGCTGGGTCGTAAAACTGATGATGTCGATCGCAAGACTGACCAATCGACTTTTTCAGAAGCAGTTTGAAATGGCTGCCATCCAATGTGAGAACATTTCTTTGTTTGAGGGCAGCCAATCAAACGAAGACACCATCCCATGAAATTGCAAAGGAAAAATCAACACTCAGTCAGTTCTTATGAAATTAGGTGCTCAATATAAAATCTAACTAGATTAAATGACTTGGTTACTATTTGGTGATCATGCATTTATACCATTACTCCAATATTACATTTGTTTGAATAACACTCATGAATATAACATTTCTTATACATAATTATAATACATGCATTCATATTTAGATCAAAATGCAGCAAACCATGGTTGGTGATAAAAGAGGGATGATTTTCAGTGTCCTTCGGATCCAGAGGATAAGCTGAAAGAAACTTAATGTTTAGAACAAATTAAAAGTCATCCAACATACTGAAAACACATTTCGTAGGTATCCACTAGGAGGTACTGTTGAGCTGTGGATGATTTCTTTTAGGTCCATGGTATCTGGGAGAAAACCTGGATAGTATCGTGGGGCTATAAACCCGTCGGATTAAGCCGTTTATGATCCTTTTTTAAAAGCATTGTTTCCTGTAAGGGTATGTTATCCAAATGCAGTGTTCATGTTGGAGGTCTGGTCTCATGAGTTAATGTTCCTTTGATCCTTTAAAAGCAAATTCTGATCCCTACAATCTCTGCAAGAGGCAACTGTTTACACTGGGGTCCTGGGAAAGCAAGCATCTTTGGTCAGGCCTGGAAGAGGCCTAGATGAGTCGACATGAAAGCCAGTGATATTCCTGTAACATGCAGAAAAGTAGTATTCCTGTATAAGGAATAAAGTGAAATTCCTGTAACATGGAGAGAAGTGATCTTCTGTCTTGGTTTGAGGAGACGATGATGCTACACAGGCCAACACAGAAAGACAGACAACCATCCACTCTCACAGTCATACCTAAGGACAATTTAGAATCCCCAGAGATTTATGTTTTTGTCATAACTTAACTTTTGAAAAAAAAAAGCTGTTAAAAATGAAGCTATGATGTTTTTTAGGTGTTTGCAGTTGTTCTGTATTTTTGTATATTTCAGTAGGGTACTGTATCTTTAAGATTTACGGCAGAATATGCTTTACGGTAGTCTCTCACTGCCCTCCATGGCGACAGGCACTGCTGGGAAAATGGAGAAAGAGGTGTTTTGCTGCTGATCTGCTGTCAGGAATCCTGCTCATGTGAGTTTAGATGTTTGTGGATTTAAGGAGGTTTTGAGCTGCAACTAAACCTTAAAACTGTCTGGATGTGGAGGTAGCAGCTCCTGAAGACCGTTAGCTCGGTGCTAGTTAGCCACAAAGCTAACAGGCTTTTCCACGTTCTGTGAAATTCAAGTGTGTGAGTGTGAGTTGATGAGGAATTGTGTTACTGAAACAGTCCTGCATGACAGCTGCATCGGTGACTGGAGCGCCAACATTAGTGGAGTTTTCCTTTGGTTTCACTGCCTGATGTTCTAGTTCGAGGGGATGCAGATGACATCATCAATCACAACTCATGACAGTTAAAAAATGCTTGGTGGCAAAAATGAGTAGCAGCATTAGGGGGTTTGCATTAAAACCCACACAAAACAAACCCAGAGTAGTCAGTCAGAGCAGAATGCAGAGAACCTGCTTCCATGGACCTTTTCACAAATGCATGATGGCAGCTGCTCGTGACGCGTTGGGCAAAGTATCCAGAGATTGTTTGAGGGCAAAGCTGGGCTGCATCAGTGCACTGGCTCTATATTTATGTAATTTTTTAAATTTTAATATATAAATTCTGATGGCATGTTAAAGATTATTGTATTGTACAGTATGCTAGTATTAGATTGAGGGCCGAGTGGCTCTATCTGCTGTAGTTTTTGAGTTGATCGATCCCCATCTAGGGAGTAGCTGATTTTCACAGATATGCTAACGCGTATTTTCCAAAGCATGAATCTGTTTGTTGGCAGGCTAAGTATATGCATGTCTATCTATAAATTCACTAAATCTCTAGTTTGTGTTTCTGTTCCACGCATAGCTCTCGAACTGTTGGTTTCCTGATCTTACAAGGGTGTGCATCCCCGAATATGGAGTTGCTGCGTCAAAATATATCATTTTTTTCAATAAATGTTGTAGCCACTGCTCTGCAACCGCTCTCTGTGTTTTCATGTCGTGTGTCTGTGACATCACGACCACGCTGATTGGATAACACACACCATCACAACCTGTTGGTCACCACAGCGCTTTGCAAACAAAGATTTTATAAGTGCTTTGCTGCTGTGTGCATCCCCGAGTATGGAGGTGCTTCGTCAAAATATTTACCAAAATGTTGCTGTGATTGATAATTTGGCATGGAGAACGTGTGTGTGTGTGGGGGGGGGGGGGGTAGGTCATTTGGATTTTCATCTGGGGGGCCAGTGGTGATGAAAAAATGTTGTTTGAAAGCAGAAACCGAGCCAAAACCTTCTCTGGATCAGCTGATCTTGCATTTGTTGGTGGCCGAAAAAAATCTTTTTAACACTTTTACAGAAATTCTTCTTCTTCATGGTTTCCACTCACTGTTGTGGGCTTTCACTTGATCCAAAATGCTGCAACTAGAGTTTTAACAGGTACTACAAAGAGAGATCACATCTCTCCGGTTCTGGTCTTCCTTCATTGGCTTCCCATAGAATCTAGAATTAAGTTTAAAATCCTTCGTCTCACTTACAAAGCTCTAAATAATCAGGCCCCTTGTTATTTAAAAGATCTGATCGTACCTTATCATCCTAACAGAGCACTATGCTCCCAAAATCCAGAATTACTGTAATATGTAGAATCTCTAAAAGTACAAAGGGAGGTAGAGCCTTCAGTTATCAGGCTCCTCTCCTTTGGAACCAGCTGCCAATCTGGATTTCGGAGTCAGACTCAATCTCTGTTTTTAAGAACTGGGCTAAAACCTTCCTTTTTCATATAGCCTGTAGTTAGGATGGGATCAGGTGACCCTGAACCCTCCCTTAGTTATGCTGCTTATAGGTTTAGACAGTCGGGGGACCTACAACAATGCACCAGGCTTCACTTCTTCCTTCACTCTCAGTGAAATATTTTTGCCGGTTGTTAACATCTGTTTGGTTTCTCCCACAGATGGAGTCCCCGTCGTGCTGTTTGCTCTCTACATGTCTGTTCTTTTCTTCTTCTCTATCCCCTCACCCCCCAGCCAGTCGCAGCAGGTGACTGCCCCTCCCTGAGCCTGGTTCTGCTGGAGGTTTCTTCCTGCTAAAAGGGAGTTTTTCCTCTCCACTGTCTCAAAGTGCTGCTCACAGGGGATCGCCTGATTTCTGGGGTCTTTCTGCAATTGTGAGGTTTCCCCCTGCAGTTTGAAAGTGCTTTGAGATGACTGCTGTTGTGAAATGGCGCTATATAAATAAAGTTGAATTGAAATGAAAATTGCTGTGTACTTCCGCTTCCTACCTGGTTACACAGAGTTTATATAATTTGATTTAAAAAATGGTTAAAGTACTAAAAATCCATCCATCCATCTTCTTCCGCTTTTCTGGAGGTCTGGGTCGCGGAGGCAGCAGTTCAAGCAGAGAAGCCCAGACTTCCCTCTCCCCAGCCACCTGCTCCAGCTATTCAGAGAGGATACCAAGGCGTTCCCAGACCAGCTGGGAGACATAGTCTCTCCACCGAGTCCTGGGTCTGCCCCGGGGTCTCCTCCCAGTGGGACGTGCCCAAAACACCTCAAGTAGGAGGCGTCCAGGAAGCATCCTAATCAGATGGCCATACCACCTCAACTGACTCCTTTCAATGTGGAGGAGCAGCGGTCCTACTCTGAGCCTCTCCCGGATGACTGAGCTCCTCACCCTATCTCTGAGGGTGAGTCCAGCAATCCTATGAAGAAAGCATATTTCAGCCGCTTGTATCCGCGATCTTGTTCTTTCGGTCATTACCCAAAGCTCATGGCCGTTGGTGAGAGTAGGAACGTAGATTGACTGGTAAATCAACAGCTTTGCCTTAGAACTCAGCTCCCTCTTCACCACAACAGATGAGTAAAACGTCTGTATCACTGCAGATGCTGCTCCAATCCGTCTGTCAATCTCTAGCTCCATTCTCCCTTCACTCGTGAGTAAGACCCCAAGATACTTAAACTCCTCCACTTGGGGCAGGAGCCTGTCCCCAACCCAGAGAGGACAGTCCACCTTTTTCTGTCTGAGGACCATGGTCTCGGACTTGGAGGTGCTGATTCTCATCCCAGCCACTTCACACTCAGCGGCAAACCATCCCAACAAGAACTGTAGGTCATTGGTGGATGAAGCCAACAGGACAACATCATCTGCAAACAACAGAGATGAGATCCTGTGGTCACCAAGCATGACACCCTCCGTTCCCAGGCTGTGGCTAGAAATCCTGTCCATAAAAATTATGAACAGGATCAGTGACAAAGGGCAGCCCTGGTGGAGTCCAACTCTCACTGGGAATGAGTCCGATCGAGTTTTGGCAATACAAACCAACCTCTCACAACGGTCATACAGAGACAGAATAGCTCATAACAACAAGCCCAATACCCATACTCCCGAAGCACCCCCACAACAAACCACGAGGGACGCGGTTGAATTCCTTCTCCAAGTCCACAAAACACATGTAAACTGGTTGGGCAAACTCCCACAAAACCTTGAGAATTCTCGAGAGGGTAAAGAGCTGGTCCGATGTGCCACTGCCAGGATGAAAACCACATTGCTCCTCCTGAATCCGAGGTTCGACCAACGGCCGGACTCTCCTCTCCAGTACCTTGGCATAGACCTTCCCAGGGAAGCTGAGGAGTGTGATCCCTCTAAAGTTGGAGCACACCCTCCGGTCTCCTTTTTTGAAGAGAGGAACCACCACCCCAGTTTGCCATGCCAAAGGCACTGTACCCAACCTCCACACAATGTTACAGAGGCATGTCAACCATGACAGCCCTACAGCATCCAGGGCCTTGCGGTACTCAGGGCGAATCTCGTCCACCCCCGGGGCCCGGCCACCAAGGAGATTTTTAACCACCTTGGCGACCTCAGCCCCTGTGATAGGCGAGTCATCCCCCTCGTCCACAAACCCTGCTTCCTCTGTGGAAGGCGTATCAGTGGGGTTGAGGAGATCCTCAAAGTATCCCTTCCACCACCCGATGATATCCCCAGTCGAAGTCAACAGCGCCCCATCCGCACCATACACAGTGTGGACAGGGAGCTTCTTTCTCTTCCTGAGCCGCTGGACAGTTTGCCAGAATCTCTTCGAGGCCAACCAAAAGTCTTGTTCCATGGCCTTACCAAACCCCTCCCATACCCGGGTTTTTGCTTCAGCAACCACCTGAGCTGCCCTTTGCTTGGCCTGTCAGTACACCTCAGCTTCTTCGGGAGTCCCACAAGCCAACCAAGCCTGATAGGACTCCTCCTTCAGCTTAATGGCCCCCCTCACCACTGGTGTCTACCACTTGGGTTGGGGGTTGCCACCACGAGATGCTCTGACCACCTTGCGGCTGCAACTCTGGGCCGCCGCTTCAACAATAGAGGGGAAGAACATGGCCCATTCAGACTCCATGTCTCCAGACTCCCTTGGAATGTGATCAAAGTTCTTCCGGAGGTGGGAGTTGAAGACATCCCAGACAGGGGCCTCAGCCAGGCATTCCCAGCACACCCTCACACTATACGTTAGGGTGTACCAGGACTGAATGGCATCTTCCCCTGCCATCGGATCCAACTGACCACCAGGTGGTGATTTATTTATTGAGCGAATGCAAAGTCCTCAAGCCAAGCAGTTGCCTCCTGGTTTGCTGTATGGAGGGTGTGTAATCCTTCTTTCAGTCTTTGGAGCGGGCAAGCTTCTATGATGTGTTCCATTGTTTGCTCCTCTCCACATGCGCACAGTGGGATAGGGCTACTGCCCCATCTGTGAAGGCTCGCCAAGCAGGGGCCATGTCCACTCCTGAAGCAATTGAGTGTAGACCACGGTCTCCTTGGGAAGTTGGTTCCCGGGACCTGTTGGTTGGGGTTTGTCACCAGGTGTTATTTGGGACCTCCTTGGTCTCCCATTCCTCTTGCCAAGCTTTCTGGATGGTGAAGTCAGCTGGGGGAGGGTTTTTCCAAATCGGCCGTCTGGATGGAAGTCGGGCAGTGGGTGGGGTGTAGATATCTGCATAGATTGGTAAGTGAGGAGAATGTTTGGCTTTTTGAAACATCCTTTGAGTTAGTGCTGCTCGCCGGATGTGTGTGGGGGCTATGTTTGACAGTACAGGGAGCCAGGGGAGTGGTGTTGAGCGGATTGTCCCAGTTATGGCTCTCATGGTTGTGTTGAGCTGGGTGTCTACGTAGTGTGTGTAGGATGACCTGGACCAGACAGGGGCACAATATTCTGCAACAGAGTATGAAAGGGCCAGTGCTGAGGTGCGCAGGGTGGAGGCTGCCGCCCCCCATTTTGCACCAGCGAGCTTGCAGAGCAGGTTGTTTCGTGCCTTCACCTTAGCAGCCGTCCCCTTTAAATGTTCCTTGAAGGATAGGGCCCTGTCAAGGGTCACTCCAAGGTAGGTTGGATTCGAGGCATGCTTAAGCTTAAGTCTGCTCAGGTGGATGTTTAGTTCTCTGGCAGCTTTTACATTGTGGAGATGGAATACACTGGAAATGGTTTTTGCTGGGCTTGGTTTTAGGTGCCAGGTTTTGCTGAACTGGTCCAGTTTGGCAAGATCTTCCGTGAGCACCCGTTCCATTGGCTCAAAGTCTGGTGCTTGGAGTGCCAAACAGATGTCGTCTGCATAGATGAATTTGCGGGATTTTGTAGTGGGCAGGTCGTTTATGTAGAGGTTGAACAGGGTTGGAGCTAGAACTGAGCCTTGTGGGAGTCTGTTTTTCTGCGTTCTCCATGCGCTTGTGTTCTGACCAAGGTGGACTCTGAACCTTCGGTTGGTCAGCAGGGTTTTTATAATTGCTGTTGCCCAGGCAGGATCCCCTTTGTAAGTTTCAGGAGGAGGCCTTTGTGCCAGATCGTATCATAGGCGGCTGTAAGATCGAGAAACACAGCCCCTGTCTTCAGTCTGCTCTCGAAACTATTTTCGATGAAGGTGGTTAGGGCCAGTACTTGTTCTCCTGTGCTGCGGTCCTTGCGGAAACCTGCATGATCCACACTTAGAATTCCCTCTATTCCTGGGGAAATACGTTGCAGTATTAGGCGCTCCATGAGTTTATAAGGAACGCTGAGTAGGGAGATTGGGCGGTAGCTTGCTGGTAGTTTGTGGTCTTTGCCAGGTTTTGGTATAGCAATGACCTTTGCTGTCCGCCATTTCTTTGGGATCAAGTTTGTTTGTATGATCCTTGTGTAGAGTTGTGTCAACCAGGTTAGGGCTCGGGGGCCAAGATTTTTCATGAATTCTGGGAAGATGTTGTCATATCCTGCTGCCTTTCCACATTTCAGGCCCTGTAGGACTTTCTCCAGTTCAGCAGCCTCGAAGGGTTCAGGGTTCGTTTCCTCTACGGGCATATTTTGGTGTTTTTTTTAGCTCAGTTGTAACTGCTCTTCTGGTGTCTTTGTCTTGGGGTGCTTTGGCGATGGTCAGTAGGTGGGATGCAACTTGGTTGGGTGTGACAGATGCTCGGCTTTGGCTAGGGGGCTTCTGTGCAGCTCCTAGGCGACGGATGAGGCTCCAACATTTCCTGCTAGAGTGGGTAAAGCTCTGGTCAGCAACTTTCTCCTCCCATTTCTTTCACCGGGCTGTACTTGGCGATTCTATGAGATGGTCTGCTATCTCTGGGTCCCCTGATGTTTGATAGGATTGTAGGAGGGCAGCGCTTTCTCCGTCCAGGCATGGGACATAGAGGGGTCGGTAGCCTCGTGGGTTTGCAGTGCGAGCAGCCTTGAAGATTGCGCTGCAGAAGCGGTTGTATGCTTCATGTACAGTGATAGTGTGGAGTGGGATGGTAACAGCACTCCGATCCAGGGTTTCACTGAATTTCTTCCAGTTGGCTCTGCGGAAGTTCCAGCGCCTCTTCCTTGGGCTGTTTATGACTGGAAGTTGTAGGCCAATGTGTACAAGCAGGGGCCAGTGTTGGCTGTGTGGAAAATCATCAAGAATTTGGATCTGTGTAGGATATGGCGTCCCATTCATTCGGTGGTGATCACCAGGTGGGATCCCCTCATGGATCGTCACTTTATCGTGGTGGGGGGTTTGTGTGCCCCAGTGATCCCAGGAGCTATGTTGTCCGGGGCAATTGGCCTCTGATAGGGTCACCCAAGACAAACTGGTCCTGGGTGAAGGGCCAGACTAAGAATGATCCAACAGACTCTCATGATAAATACTAGATCAAGGATTCAGTGTACCCCGCCCAGTATGGGGTTACCGGGGCCTCACCCTGGAGCCAGGCCTGGGGGAGGGGCTCGAAGGCTAGCGTCTGGTGGCTGATTTTCCACCCATGGGACCCGGCCGGGCTCAGCCCGAAGGAGTTATATGGGTCCGCTCTCCAGTGGGCTCACCACCTGCAGGAGGGATCATGGGGTTCTGGTGCTATGTGGATTAGGTGGCGGTCAACAGCGGAGACCTTGACGGACTGATCCCAAGCTTTTGGTACAAAAAATCAGTTCAGTTTAGAAATGTACAGCAAGGCAAAAAAAAAGCAAAACGTGTTAAAACCAGAGGCATCAAAAGTAAATTTAAAAAATGTTTGCAATTTAAAAAAAATAATAATCCTAAAGTTAATGAGATTTGGAGGTCTAAACCTACAAAAATAGTTTTACAAGAAGAAGCAGAAGCACAAGATTAAAATTGTCATCCAGCATAAAACATAAAAGCACAAATTTATGTTTTACTTCTGATAAACCAGCCGTTATGAGCCCTTTACTCTGTGTAATCTGATTACATGCTGTGGGTCATCAAACTTGCACTTTCTGCTCACGGATGATGTGCTGATCTCCTGTTCCTGATTCCTTATTTTTTTTTGTATGTTTGTCACACTTAAATATTTCAGATCTTCAAACTAATTTAAATATTAGACAAAGATAGCACAAGTAAACACAAAATGCAGTTTTTAAATGAAGGTGTTCATGGCCCTGTGTAAAAAAGTGATTGCCCCTAAACCTAATAACTTGTTGGGCCACCCTTAGCAGCAACAACGGCAATCAAGCATTTGTGATAACTGGCAGTGAGTCATTTACAGTGCTGTGGAGGAATTTTTGCCCACTCATCTTTGCAGAATTGTTGTATTTCAGCCACATGGGAGGATTTTTGAGCATGAGCCGCCTTTTTAAGGTTATGCCACAGCATCTCAGTTGGATTCAGGTCTGGACTTTAACTAGGCCACTCCAAAGTCATAGATAGATAGATAGATAGATAGATAGATAGATAGATAGATAGATAGATTATTTCGAACACAAAAATATAACAAAAAATAAGCAAATGGCAAATGCAATAAAGTTACAGTATACACTGTTCGAAAGGGAGAAGGAAGAAGTGAACACTTATTAATTCCAACTCCTCTTTTCCATAGATACACCCATGTGAATTTTATACAAATTACCACCTTTAAGACCCCAAGTAAACAATTTGCTGTATTTTTTACAAATCAACATTAACACCCATCCATTCTAACATACAATAAAGTCCATACATCCAAAAACCAGTCTCAAACAACACAGATATAGACAGTGCTGTCCCACCCACCATTCCATAGTGTCCCATAATGTCCCAGAGTGAACATAATGAATCGTACATATAAATACTACCCTTCTAACATATATCCTTTCAGCAAATGGTGCTTATACATCTTTTTGAATTGATTTCTGTTTGTACATAGTTTCAGTTCCGGCTCCAGACTGTTCCACAAATCCACCCCACAGACATATATGCACATACTTTTCTTGGTTGTACGTATCTTGGGTTTTGTAAAGTTTAAGTCTCCTCTCAAATTATGATCATTGTCTCTTTTTTAAAATATTATTTGTATATTAGTTGGGAGTTGATTGTTAATTGCCCTGTACATTACTTGTGCTGTCTTAAATTTAACTAAATCGATGAACTTTTCTTAATTTTGTTTTTCTTAAGCCATTCAGAGGAGGACTTGCTGGTGTATTTTGGATCATTGTTCCTCTGCAGAACCCAAGTGTGCTTCAGCTTGAGGTCACAAACAGATGGCAAGATATTCTCCTTCAGGATTTATTAGTCAACAGCAGAATTCATGGTTCCATTTACCACAGCAAGTCTTCCAGGTCCTGAAGCAGTAAAACAGCCCCAGACATCACACTGCCACCACCATATTTTGCTGTTGGTATGATGTTCCTTGTCTGAAATGCTGTTACTTTTATGCCAGATGTAATGGGACACACACCAACCAAAAAGTTCAACTTTTGTCTCGTCATTCCATCCATCCATCCATCCATCCATCTTCTACCGCTTTTCCGGAGGTCCGGGTCGCAGAGGCAGCAGTTCAAGCAGAGAAGCCCAGACTTCCCTCTCCCCAGCCACCTGCTCCAGCTCTTCAGAGGGGATACCAAGGCGTTCCCAGACCAGCTGGGAGACATAGTCTCTCCACCGAGTCCTGGGTCTGCCCCGGGGTCTCCTCCCAGTGGGACGTGCCTGAAACACCTCAAGTGGGAGGCGTCCAGAAGGTATCCTAATCAGGTGCCCATACCACCTCAACTGACTCCTTTCAATGTGGAGGAGCAGCGGTTCTACTCTGAGCCTCTCCCGGATGACTGAGCTCCTCACCTTATCTCTGAGGGTGAGTCCAGCAATCCTACGGAGAAAGCTCATTTCAGCCGCTTGTATCCGCGATCTCGTTCTTTCGGTCATTACCCAAAGCTCGTGACCATAGGTGAGAGTAGGAACGTAGATTGACTGGTAAATCGACAGCTTTGCCTTAGAACTAAGCTCCCTCTTCACCACAACAGACCGGTACAACGTCCGCATCACTGCAGATGCTGCTCCAATCCGTTTGTCGATCTCTCGCTCCATTTTCCCCTCACTCGTGAACAAGACCCCAAGATACTTAAACTCCTCCACTTGGGGCAGCAGCCTGTCCCCAACCCGGAGAGGACAATCCACCTTTTTCCGGCTGAGGACCATGGACTCGGACTTGGAGGTGCTGATTCTCATCCCAGCCGCTTCACACTCAGCGGCAAACCGCCCCAGCAAGAGCTGTAGGTCATTGCTGGATGAAGCCAACAGGACAACATCATCTGCAAACAACAGAGATGAGATCCTGTGGTCACCAAGCATGACACCCTCCATTCCCTGGCTGCACCTAGAAATCCTGTCCATAAAAATTATGAACAGGATCGGTGACAAAGGGCAGCCCTGGCGGAGTCCAACTCTCACTGGGAATGACTCCGACCGGGTGTTGGCAATACGAACCAAACTCTCACAACGGTCGTACAGAGACCGAATAGCTCGTAACAACAAGCCCGATACCCCATACTCCCGAAGCACCCCCCACAAAAATCCACGAGGGACGCGGTCAAATACCTTCTCCAAGTCCACAAAACACATGTAAACTGGTTGGGCAAACTCCCATGAACCCTCAAGAATTCTCGAGAGGGTAAAGAGCTGGTCCGATGTGCCACGGCCAGGACGAAAACCACATTGCTCCTCCTGAATCTGAGGTTTGACCAACGGCCGGACTCTCCTCTCCAGTACCTTGGCATAGACCTTCCCAGGGAGGCTGAGGAGTGTGATCCCTCTAAAGTTGGAGCACACCCTCCGGTCCCCTTTTTTGAAGAGAGGAACCACCACCCCGGTTTGCCATGCCAAAGGCACTGCCCCCGACCTCCACGCAATGTTGCAGAGGCGTGTCAACCATGACAACCCAACAACATCCAGGGCCTTGAGGTACTCAGGGCGAATCTCGTCCACCCCTGGGGCCCGGCCACCAAGGAGATTTTTAACCACCTTGGCGACCTCAGCCCCTGTGATATGCGAGTCATCCCCCTCGTCCCCAAACCCTGCTTCCTCTGTGGAAGGCGTATCAGTGGGATTGAGGAGATCCTCGAAGTATTCCTTCCACCGCCCGACGATATCCCCAGTTGAAGTCAACAGTGTCCCATCCGCACCATACACAGTGTGGACGGGGAGCTGCTTACCCCTCCTGAGCTGCCGAACAGTTTGCCAGAATCTCTTTGAAGCCGACCGAAAGTCTTGTTCCATGGCCTCACCGAACTCCTCCCATACCCGGGTTTTTGCTTCAGCAACCACCCGAGCTGCACTCCGCTTGGCCTGCCGGTACACCTCAGCTGCTTCGGGAGTCCCACAAGCCAACCAAGCTTGATAGGACTCCTTCTTCAGCTTAATGGCCCCCCTCACCACTGGTGTCCACCACTTGGTTCAGGGGTTGCCACCACGAGATGCACCGACCACCTTGCGGCCGCAGCTCTGGGCCGCCGCTTCAACAACAGAGGTGGAGAACATGGCCCATTCAGACTCCATGTCTCCAGACTCCCTCGGAATGTGGCTGAAGTTCTTCCGGATGTGGGAGTTGAAGACCTCCCGGACAGAGGCCTCAGGCAGACGCTCCCAGCACACCCTCACTATACGTTTGGGTCTACCAGGTCTGAATGGCTTCCTCCCCTGCCATCGGATCCAACTCACCACCAGGTGGTGATCAGTTGATAGCTCTGCACCTCTCTTTACTCGGGTGTCCAAGACATACGGTCGCAGGTCTGATGATACGATAACAAAATCGATCATCGACCTGCGACCTAGGGTGTCCTGGTGCCAGGTGCACATATGGACACCCTTATGCTTGAACATGGTGTTCGTTATGGTCAGACTGTGGTTAGCACAGAAGTCCAATAACTGAACACCACTCGGGTTCAGATCGGGCAGGCCGTTCCTCCCAATCACCCCCCTCCAGGTTTCATTGTCGTTGCCCACGTGCGCATTGAAGTCCCCCAGTATCAGTATCATGATATCAGTATCAGTATCAGTATCAGTATCATGATGATGATTTCAGAGACTGAACAAACTGATTAAGAAAGCTAGCTCTGTCCTGGGGCAACGCCTTGATCCGATGGAGGAGATAGGAGAGAGAAGGACGGTGGCTAAACTGTCATCTCTGCTGGAGTCCGAGTTCCACCCTATGCAGGACATACTGGATGCACTGAGGAGCTCATTTAGCAGCAGACTACATCATCCCAGGTGCACAACCGAGAGGTTTCGTAGGTCCTTCCTACCAACGGCTGTCAGACTGTACAACCTAAGCAGGGCTGCTCGCAGAGATAGCAAAAAGACGTAACAAACTAATAGTTTTTTTTGAATGCAAAAGATGCAATAGACTTACACAATGGTCCTCTCCGGCATACAACTAGGAACATACCGGTCGCTATGGAGGGTGAGAATATGTATGGGCACATAATCATACCATGTAGGATAACTAAATAGACGGTTATGCTGTTTCATCCCACCTAGCAACAATGCTCTGCACTGTGTGTGTTTATACTGTATATTTACATATTTATTCCATCTAGCTACAATGCTCTGCACTGGGTGGTTTATATTTATATATCTATATATTTATTCCATCTAGCTACAATGCTCCGCACTGTGTTTTTATATATCTACATATTATTCCATCTAGCCACATTGCTCCGCACTGTGTGTGTTTATATACTTGCATATTTATTCCACCTAGCTGCAATGCTCCGTACTGTGGGTGTTTATATATTTACATACACCCACCGGCCACTTTATTAGGTACACCTGTCCAACTGCTCGTTAACACTTAATTTCTAATCAGCCAATCACATGGCGGCAACTCAGTGCATTTAGGCATGTAGACATGGTCAAGACAATCTCCTGCAGTTCAAACCGAGCATCAGTATGGGGAAGAAAGGTGATTTGAGTGACTTTGAACGTGGCATGGTTGTTGGTGCCAGAAGGGCTGGTCTGAGTATTTCAGAAACTGCTGATCTACTGGGATTTTCACGCACAACCATCTCTAGGGTTTACAGAGAATGGTCCGAAAAAGAAAAAAAATCCAGTGAGCGGCAGTTCTGTGGGCGGAAATGCCTTGTTGATGCCAGAGGTCAGAGGAGAATGGCCAGACTGGTTCGAGCTGATAGAAAGGCAACAGTGACTCAAATAACCACCCGTTACAACCAAGGTAGGCAGAAGAGCATCTCTGAACGCACAGTACGTCGAACTTTGAGGCAGATGGGCTACAGCAGCAGAAGACCACGCCGGGTGCCACTCCTTTCAGCTAAGAACAGGAAACTGAGGCTACAATTTGCACAAGCTCATCGAAATTGGACAATAGAAGATTGGAAAAACGCCTGGTCTGATGAGTCTCGATTTCTGCTGCGACATTCGGATGGTAGGGTCAGAATTTGGCGTCAACAACATGAAAGCATGGATCCATCCTGCCTTGTATCAATGGTTCAGGCTGGTGGTGGTGGTGTAATGGTGTGGGGAATATTTTCTTGGCACTCTTTGGGCCCCTTGGTACCAATTGAGCATCGTTGCAACGCTACAGCCTACCTGAGTATTGTTGCTGACCATGTCCATCCCTTTATGACCACAATGTACCCAACTTCTGATGGCTACTTTCAGCAGGATAATGCACCATGTCATAAAGCTGGAATCATCTCAGACTGGTTTCTTGAACATGACAATGAGTTCACTGTACTCAAATGGCCTCCACAGTCACCAGATCTCAATCCAATAGAGCATCTTTGGGATGTGGTGGAACGGGAGATTCGCATCATGGATGTGCAGCCGACAAATCTGCGCCAACTGTGTGATGCCATCATGTCAATATGGACCAAACTCTCTGAGGAATGCTTCCAGCACCTTGTTGAATCTATGCCACGAAGAATTGAGGCAGTTCTGAAGGCAAAAGGGGGTCCAACCCGTTACTAGCATGGTGTACCTAATAAAGTGGCCGGTGAGTGTATTTATTCCATCTAGCTACAATGCTCTGCACTGTGTGTTCATATATTCATATATTTATTCCATCCAGCTACAATGCTCTGCACTGTGTGTCTGTGTGTGTGTGTGTGTATATATATATATTTTATAGTAATATGTACATATGTATATTAGCTGCTCTTGCTTGCTTGTTTTTTTTCTTGCCTTCTGATTGTTGCTCTGAGTGTTGCTATCCCTGTGCTGTTGCAATCCTGGAATTTCCCCGTTGTGGGACTAATAAAGGCTTATCTTATCTTATCTTATCTTATCAGAAGGCAAGAGAAAAAACAAGAGCATCAAGTATACATATGTACATATAAATATAAATATATATATATAGACACACAGTGCGGAGCATTGTAGCTAGATGGGATAGATATATAAGAAATATATAAACACAGTGCGGAGCATTGTAGCTGGATGGAATAAATATATGAGTATATAAACACACAGTGCGGAGTATTGTAGCTAGATGGAATGAATATGTAGATGGATCGTCACCTTATCGTGGTGGGGGGGGTTGCGTGCCCCAGTGATCCCAGGAGCTATGTTGTCCGGGGGCAATTTGCCTCTGATAGGGTCTCACAAGACAAAGTGGTCCTGGGTGAAGGGCCAGACTAAGAACAATCCAACAGACTCTCATGATAAATTGTATATCAAGGATTCAGTGTACCCCGCCCGGTATGGGGTTACCGGGGCCCCACCCTGGAACCAGGCCTGGGGGAGGGGCTCGAAGGCTAGCGTCTGGTGGCCGAGTTTCCACCCATGGGACCCGGCCGGGCTCAGCCCGAAGGAGTTACATGGGTCCGCCCTCCAGTGGGTTCACCACCTGCAGGAGGGATCATGGGGGTCCGGTGCTATGTGGATTAGGTGGCGGTCAAAGGCGGAGACCTTGGCGGACTGATCCCAAGCTTTCTAAACTGGCTTTTGGTACGTGGAATGTCACCTCTCTGGTGGGGAAGGAGCCTCAGCTGGTGTACGAGGTTGAGCGATACCGGCTAGATATAGTCGGTCTCACCTCAACACACAGCTCCAGTTCCGGAACCAGTCTCCTGGAGAGGGGCTGGAGCTTGGCCTTTTCTGGAGTTGCCCCAGGCGAGATGCGACGAGCAGGGGTGGGTATTCTTGTATCACCCCACCTTGCTGCCTCTATATTGGAGTTTTCCCCGGTGGTGCCTATGTACCAAATGATGTTTCAGAGTACCCACCCTTTTTGGAGTCTGTCTCGTCATTCCACATAGTATTTTCCCAAAAGTCTTTAGGATCATCAAGATTTTTTTCTGGCAAAACTGAGACAAGCCTTTATGTTGTTTTTTTCTCAGCAGTGGTTTTTGTCTTGGAACTCTGCCATGCAGGCCATTTTTGCCCAGTCTCTTTCTTATGGTGGAGTGATGAACACTGACCTTATCTGAGGCAAGTGAGGCCTGCAGTTGTTTGGGTGTTGTTGTGTGGTCTTTTGTGACCTCTTGGATGAGTTGTCGCTGCATTCTTGGCGTAATTTTGGTCGGCCAGCCACTCCTGGGAAGGTTAACCACTGTTCCATGTTTTCACCATTGGCGGATAATGGCTCTCATTGTGGGTCACTGGAGTCCCAAAGCTTTAGAAATGGCTTTATAACCTTTTCCAGGCTGATGGATCTCTTTTACTTTGCTTCTCATTTGTTCCCGAATTTCTTAAGATTGCAGCATGATGTCTAGCTTTTGAGGATCTTTTGGTCTCCTTCACTTTTTCAGGCAGATCCTATTGAAGTGATTTCTTGATTGAGATCAGGTGTGGCAGTAATCAGGCCTTGGTGTGGCTAGAGAAATTGAACTCAGCTTTCCAAAGATGTGATAAACCACAGTTTATTTATGCTTTAATGGGGACAATCACTTTTTCACACAGGACCATGTAAGCTTGGATTTTTTTTTACCCTTACATTTTGTGTTTATTTGTGTTATCTTTGATATTTAAATTGGTTTGATGTTCTGAAACATTCAAGTGTGATAAACATACAAAAAGTGAGAAATCAGGGAGGCGGCAAACACTTTTTCACACCACTGTGCTTTCCCAGTACTTAAGAGTTTGCCCTCTGTGGTCCTATTATTTTTTTTTTAATGAACTAATTAATTCACCACCCCATCAGGTAGTGGTAGTACACCGTAACAGCAGGTGTTTAAAACATGAAGGAGAAGACTAATTTCTTTAAAACTGTTAAAAAGACTTTTCTCAGTCATCTTAAATGTAAGGAATATTTTTCAGCTGACCTGGAGAAGGTTTTGGCTGTTTTTGCTGTCAAACAACTTTCCCTCATCACGGCTTGCTTCCCCCAGATGAAAATCCACACCAGGTCTGTGGGACCACAGTGCTCTGAATCAGGCTTTATAAAGCTCCAAATCCATTTGTAAATTATTGGATTATAAATGTACAAATTGGGTCCTGGGTCTGACTTGGCCTGTTCACCCTTTAGGAATGTTCCTATTACCAGTGATAGAGACCAGTTTATTCGTCCAACTTAGCTGTTTTTTGCTCCTTTTTTAAGATTCACACACGTTTAGTGGCTCCAAATGTCTCTTTCTACAGTAGAGGCTGCTCACTCCTGTAAAACTCTTGGATAGTAAGATGGGGCCATTTGGAACGTAGAACTGGTCCAGACCTCTGTCTCATCAATAATCATGATGTTGTTGTGTGTTTGTTGATGTCACAGCTGGTGAGTTCAGTGGTGAACAAGACGCATTGAGTGAGGAGCTCGTGAAGAAGAAGCATGACTTCACCAGAGGAGGTACCAGTTTAATTCTTAAAGATTTCTTCTCACTAAAATTATCTTGATTCTTCTTTGTGATTATTTTGTTTCAGGCTAGGCTAACTTAGATTGATTAAATCTCCCTTTTGGGGATTCTGTTGACCTTATTAAACTGTAATCCTGTAAAATAAATTAATGTGAAGGTGATCTTGTCGACATTTTGATCATTTGGGCTGCACGGTGGCGCAGTGGTTAGCACTGTGGCAGCACAGTTTACCCTCGGCCGGGGGATCGTGGGGATCGTGAGATCGTGGGTTCAATCCCTGCCCCCGGCCAACAGTGATCTGTGTGGAGTTTGCATGTTCTCCCCATGTTTACTCCGGGATTTCTCCGGTTTCCTCCCACATGTCAAAAACATGCAGGTTAGGGAGTTAAGGGGCGCTTGCACACGCAACGACTGGCAGCTGGTGGCTTGTCACCAGACTGCAAAACAAATCTACCTACGGGTACAAAATAAGTAATAAAAAAAAAAAAAAAATTAAAAAGATCAACTGAAGTTTAGGTTTAACCCTTGACGTCGATTGTCGCGAATTCGCATCAATCCGCTTCCGCTCCAAATGCAACCAAAATATCGTCCGTATTCCTCCACTACCGGTTGATGCACTTCCAACACATACCTAGGAATTTTTTGTAAGCATTAGTTTCTCGTAGAAACGGTCAGAGACGGAGCACCATCTATTTCCTGATTGCTACGCTCGCCTTGTGCCACGTCTGCATTTTCAGAAGACAATCATGGAAAAATTGTCCAATCTCAGGTAAGTTGTACTAAAATAAAAATATATACAGGCTTATTGTGTACTTTTATCACTACCATGAAGGAGTGGAGTACCTATGACGACTATTTTTGAAGATATTAGATGATTTCGGCGTGATGCTAATTCGCTACATTCAGCCACAATGGATAACCTCCGTCGGCCACAACGGCCACAAATAAGGTGCCGTATTTTTTTTTTTTTTTGTTACTTATTTGCACCCGTAGGTAGATTTGGTTTGCAGTCTGGTGACAAGCCACCGGCTGTCGGTTGCTGTGTGTGCGAGCGCCCTAAACCTACATGTTTTTGGTATGCGGGAGGAAACCGGAGAAATCCCGGAGTAAACCCACGCAACACGGGGAGAACATGCAAACTCCACTCAGCTCACTGTTGGTCGGGGGCTGGGATCGAACCCACGATCTCATGATCCCCGCGATCCCCCGGCCGAGGGTAAACTGTGCTGCCGCAGTGCTAAACCACTGCGCCACCGTGCAGCCCTTTATTTATTAGATGATTATTTAGATGGTGTTCAACACTCACACACATTTTCTTTAGAAACTGCCATTCTGAAACTCTACACCATAGTTCACATGAACAATAAATAACATAGCATTCTGGATGTGAGAGAGGAGAGCTGGAGCTGACTTCACAGCGGTAGCTTTTTCCCCATCACCCCGTTGTAGAGCAAAACTGTTGTAACAGAGCTAGGCATCTAGATTTTCATACTGCCTGCCTAAACTGCCGAACAGGACAGGGAAAAAAAAGAAACTGCCATTCTACCTCATATCTATAATCATAACAGAAATAATGTGGTGGGATATAAATTCTTGTGTTTTGCTTGTGTTTTGTGTTTATAATGTGTTTTTGATAGTTCATTGTAGTGGTTTATGATAGTTTGGCAGTCATGAGAGTTGAAAATACAGAAAATAACTTTGTTGCATAAATAAATAAAAGACTCTTCATACTTGAGATGGGAACAGGTGCTTTTTTACAATTTTTTTTTAACCATAGATTCCTGTTGTCGCTAATTTGCATCATACCTAAAATTATATGTATTTTATGTGCTATACTGCTGCCAATGGTGCATATACCTTGTCGGGGTGCAGCGGCTTGCATGCCCTCAGCAACCCCCGGAGCTATATCGACGGGAGCCTAGTGCTCCCAGAAGGTTGAACCATGTCGAACAGGTCCACGTGGGGTAGAGGCCAGACTAAAGAGTGCACCCTGGTCCTCCAGGTTGGGGGTTGTGCAGCATGTAACAAATCACTCACGTAAAACCCAAGTTTTGTTACAGCAACAAATGTCCCAACGGCGGAACAGGCGGAGAGGAGAGCGAACTCCCAACGGCTGTGAAGGCGGAGGAGGACAGATAGTTGCACGGGAAGAAGGGTCTCGGAAAGCCTTGGCAGGCAACCTTTCTACAGGGTGGACCAAGCTCTCGATAGCCCAGCCATGGAAGGCAGTTGGTCTAGGGGAGGGACCCCCAACAAACGTCCATGGCTGATGACGGAGATGCAGGACCCCTGTGGTGCCACAAACCTCTGCATCACGCATATTCGCTTCATGATGTAGCGATCGACGAAGAAGAAGAAGAAGATTATGTGCTATAGTCAAATTAACTTTCTCAACTTAATTTCGCATCTACTTGAAAGCAAAAACAAGTGAATTTTTTTTTCATAATTGGAAATCTATTCAGGCATCAAGGGGTTATGTTCAGTCAAATAAGCTGTGCTCTTTTGGAAAATTTGGGAGAACTCACACGGGCCAAAAGAAGTCCCAACCTCAGGAAAGGAACTTCAGTAAAACTGCTGAGTGGGGTTTGCGATGGACTTGGTGCTGACTTTAAGGAAGCCGCCTTGTTGTGCAGGAGATGTCCAGAGTGGGCTGGTCAGTGCTGCTCGTGGTGGAGTGTTTTTAGCCTTAGTCATTGCTAACAGTGCTGTTGCTGGTTGGCTCTGAGATGAGTGCGGGCCCGGGTGCTCTGAATGTTTTTCTTTTCATTTCGTATGGCAGTCCTTGTGGGTTTTGTGTCATGTCAAAGTCTTTCCTTCCATCTTTGTCATAAAAGACCCAACACCTGAGCTAACTTTTTGGCACATTCAACTGCTCCCTAGCATTCACAGCTGGCTGCAAATCTTGCTAGACAAGATATAACTTGATTCGAGAATGGGGGCTTTTACAACATCTGGCTGCGATTCTCAGTGACAAACTATGACTTGACCTGATTGTGTGCTTGCTTTGCACCATCTAGTGGACTGAAAACACAATTGAGACCCTTAAAGGTCTAATGACACGTTTTGACTTCCTCTAATTTTTCAACACATAATACAAAATGACAAAATAGGTTGGTCTGTGCAGTTCTAAGTCAAACAGGCTTTTTTTCCCACACGAATATCTGACGTTTTCATGAGCACCACGTCACCAATTACGTCAGTGGCTTGAAAACCTCGCTACCATGTTGTCACATCATCGGAAGAACACAGGGCTTGGCTGCCCATTGTACACACAGGATGGAAGTGGTTGAAAACCGACGATTTTTCCAGCACATGTAGTCTGGAATGGGTTTGTGTTGTCCAATCTTCAGACGATTATAGTTCAAAAGAATGGGATGATTATGAAGAATCTGTGGGCATCAGACCTTATAGGTTTGAGCCGTGCCAATCGGGCATCGTGCTCAGCGAGTCAGACTCAGAGAGTGACGGTGGAGAGGCACACATGCCCGCCGCAGCAGCAGTGACAAACACACGGCAGGGGAACACCAGTGTTATTCTTTTGTTACAGATATTGCAACAAATTATTTGTTCATAAATATAATTTATTTAAACCCGACTTTTCAAAAAAATCATTGCAGTGTTTTCTTTGTGGCTCAGGCATCGGGTTTATTATGGATTATATTTTGAGTTCTTGTTGTTTTTGTTTTGTACATGTGTTTTTTGTGCGTTTTGAGCCACTTTCAGGTGGGCACTGCCCAAGATTCGCCAGTCTGAACACACGCACCGCCGGCATCGCTTCAAGGACGCATGAGAGCCACGTTGAACATTTAGTGACTAGCGCATCGTGAGAGTGCTGAAAATACTGGCAGACAAACGGCACAGATGACAATACTATGGACCAGCAGTGCATGACTGGCAAACGGCTGCGAAGTACGCGCACTGCTGGTGATGGTGTGATGAGAAGCACCTGGACGAGGACCGGGAAAGATGATCAGGGGGAGTTTGAATCAGCTGGTGACAATGAGAGAGGGGACGTGACCGGACCGGTGAGATGTCAGCATGGGGTCACAGAAAGTAGGTCAAAGCTGTGTGTAAATCCATTAATCCTTCCCCTCCTCCGCTCCTGCTGCATAAAAGTGCATGAAGAGCGCACGAGGAAGCTTATGACAATTGGAGCTTAATCGTGTGATGTGATCTTTCACGGTTTGCTGTTTATCTAAGCCTGAGACATAACACGAAGGCATAGCCATAAAGCTAAAACAAGAAACCAGAGAAGCTGTGAGCTACAAAACTGGTGTCATTCCAGTCAACAACACCGGTGTCCGTTCTGTTGCTGACGTCATGGTGGTACTGCCCTTCATTCGGTGGGTGGCACCACAGTCCAGTCACCGGCTGCGGTTTTTTGATGATAACTAGTTTATGCAGGCACGGTTGTAAATATTATATTGATCATCAGCAATGACTTTTGGGTTTACACAACATCTTAAAATATGTCAAAATCGTGTCATCAGACCCTTGGTTTTTTTTTTTTTTTTGATTTTGTTTACTTTATTGATCCCCAGAGGGGAAATTGAGGGCATCCACCTGGATGGATGAAGCAGCCACGGTACGGCGCTATCCCTTTACCATTCACACACACATTCACACCTAGAGCCACTTTTTAGAGTTTTCAATTAACCTAACCTGCATGTTTTTGGCCTGTGGGAGGAAACCAGAGAACTCCCGGAGTCAACCCACGCAGACACGGGGAGAACATGCAAACTCCACACAGATCAGTGTTGGTCAGGGGCTGGGATCGAACCAGGGATCCCATGGCCAAGGGTGAGTTGCTGTGCTGCCGCAGTGCTAACCACTGCTCCACCGCACTGCCCAAGTTGTACCTATAGTTCCTTTGGTGGAAACGATTCTAGTTTTGGTAGGCCAGTTTGTTTTTCTAACTCTGCTGTTTTAGCTTCATTTGAAGGCTCAAATATTTTTAGTGGCTCCATGCAGATTTTTTTTTTTTTTTTGCCAAAATTGCTCAATTTTTTTTTCTGTCATACAAGTTGCTGAGTACTGGACTAGAATCAGAATTATTGTTTCATGCTCCTTTTAAGAATTTTTTTTTTCTGAACTCACATAAACCCAAAGGATTCAAAGTCACAGTTTGAAAAGGTTTTATAGGCTTATTTTATTATAGAGAGATTAACTATAAGATTATAGTGCAAAAAAAAAACAGCCAGAGGGGGTGAACAAGCCAGTGTACTCCTAGTGCCTGTCCCAAGCCCGTGTAAATGGGGAGGGTTGTGTCAGGAAGAGCATCCAACATAAAACCTTTGCCAAATCTAACATGCAGATCATGACAAATGAGAGTTTTATACGGGATCATTCAAGGCCTGTGTTAACGACTACCACCGCTGCTGTTAATCGACAGGGTGCCGGTGTCAATTGGCCTACTGTTGGTGGAAGCAGGGTTTCCTCTGGTAACATTTCCCGATGGTGGCCTGCCATGCCAGAAGATTTTCTGCGGCTCTATCAGGACATGTAAATTGAAGAAAAATTTATGAAGGAATGACGATCCGCAAGCATGCACACCAACAACACGTGTGACCGTGATCCTTGTGGAGAGAAGCGCCCCGCCCCAGTGTTCTAGTCACCAGCAAGGCAGAGTGTCTCGCTACTAGTGTGACTGTCCAAGAGAAACACAAACATATTAAAGTACTATAAACGCGGAAAAAAATCAGCAGAGGTATGTAAGCACTGGAGGCATTTATCATGGTTTTAACTCGCTGGTAACGGGAGCAATAATGGAAGAGTTGCTTAGCTAACAGGTGTGGTTAAGAGCTCAAGTTGGTTTATTTTGTTTACTTGTTATTTTTGTTTTTCTTATTTCAGTCAAGAATGAAAATGAGCTGTTTTTAACCTTTACCTTAGATAATATTAACTAAATTAGATAGATGTACTTTATTGATCCCAAACTGGGAAATTACAGAATTATTGAAATTATATTCATTATTCAGTGTTTCTTCTGGCTTAAAGACCTTGGCGCGGTGGCAACATATTTTTCCGGTGGGGGGGGGGGTGGTGGTGCAGAAAACACATGACACGATTGTAACCGGAAATGTTAATTTTACATTATTTCTTTTTTTTTAAATTTTTTTTTAATTTTGCACAGAAATATTGCATCATGGAACTTTCCATTTGAAGTCTTGTACTACCAAGGCTTAAATGTTGACATTTGGGGCCAGTTGGGGTCCCACCCAGATGTCCTGTGTTTGGACTTTTTACTGGTGTCATCCTTCTCTCCTCCCTCTGCTCTCACCTCTCCTGGACCCTCTGCCTGAACACTTTCCTCTCCTTGGCTCCTCTCTTCTGTCTCATCTTTCCCTCTCTGAGCTCTGTCTAATTCAGGTTCTCTCTCTGCCTATAGTTGTATAGAAACAAGCTAGAAAATACCAAGTGTCATGTTTTGTCCTGCAGGATTTTTTTTTCATGGTTTACATAAATAACCAAAATGTGTATTTTTTTGTATTTTTATTCTAGTGTTTCTTTTTTCCATTGACAAAGAGTAGGAAAGGGAAGGGGGAAAAAACAGTAATTTACTCAAGCCTACTTACAGTGGGGTAAAAAAGTATTTAGTCAGCCACCAATTGTGCAAGTTCTCCCATTTAAAAGATGAGAAAGGTCTCCAATTTTCATCATAGGTATACCTCAACTATGAGAGACAAAATAAGAAAAAAAAAATCCAGAAAATCACATTGAAGGATTTTTAATGAATTAATTAGTAAATTCCTCAGTAAAATAAGTATTTGGTCAATAACAAAAGTTCATCTCAATACTTTGTTATATACCCTTTGTTGGCAATGACAGAGATCAAACGTTTTCTGTAAGTTTTCACAAGGTTTTCACACACTGTTGCTGGTATTTTGGCCCATTCCTCCATGCAGATCTCCTATAGAGCAGTGATGTTTTGGGGCTGTCGCTGGGCAGCACACAGACTTTTAACTCCCTCCAAAGATTTTCTGTGGGGTTGAGATCTGGAGACTGGCTAGGCCACTCCAGGACCTTGAAATGCTTCTTACGAAGCCACTCCTTTGTTGCCCGGGGTGTGTGTTTGGGATCATTGTCATGCTGAAAGACCCAGCCACGTTTCATCTTCAATGCCCTTGCTGATGGAAGGAGGTTTTCACTCAAAATTTTACGATACATGGCCCCATTCATTCTTTCCTTTACACGGATCAGTCGTCCTCATCCCTTTGCAGAAAAACAGCCCCAAAGTATGATGTTTCCACCCCCATGCTTCACAGTAGGTATGGTGTTCTTTCTCCTCCAAACACGACAAGTTGAGTTTTTACCAAAAAGTTCTATTGAAAAAGAACTATATCCAATAAGTTCTATTCTTGATAGGACCTTATCCTTCAAGGAACATCTAAAGGGGACAGCTGCTAAGGTGAAAGTACGAAACAACCTGCTCTGCAAGCTCGCTGGTGCAAAATGGGGGGCGGCAGTCTCCACCCTGCGCACCTCAGCACTGGCCCTTTCATACTCTGTAGCAGAATATTGTGCCCCTGTCTGGTCCAGGTCATCTTACACACACCATGTAGACACCCAGCTCAACTCAACCATGAGAACTATAACTGGAACAATCCGCTCAACACCACTCCCCTGGCTCTCTGTACTGTCAAACATAGCCCCTCCACACATCCGGCGAGCAGCATTAACTCAAAGGATGCTCCAAAAAGTTAAAGATTTTCCTCACTTACCAATCCATGCAGATATCTACACCCCACCCACTGCCCGACTTTCATCCAGACGGCCGATTTGGAAAAACCCTCCCCCAGCTGACTTTACCATCCAGACAGCTTGGCAAGAGGAATGGGAAACCAAGGAGGTCCCAAACAAACAGCTGGTGATAAACCCCAACCAACAGGTCCCGGGCACCAACCTCCCAAGGAGACAGTGGTCTACACTCAATCGCTTCAGGACTGGACATGGCCCCTGCTTGGCCAGCCTTCACAGATGGGGCAGTAGCCCTAGCCCACTGTGCGCATGTGGAGAGGAGCAAACTATGGAACACATCATAGAGGCTTGCCCGCTCCAAAGACTGGAAGGAGGATTACACACCCTCCATACAGCAAACCAGGAGGCAACTGCTTGGCTTAAGGACTTTGCATTCGCTAAATAAATAAATAAAGTTCTATTTTGGTTTCATCTGACCATATGACATTCTCCCAGTCCTCTTCTGGATCATCCAAATCAATCAAATCAAATCAAATCACCCTTATTGTCATTCAACCGTACAACCAATCATGTACAGCAGAACGAGACTGTGCTTTACCTATCTACAGTGTAAATCACACACACCCCAAGTGCAGAATCAGAGGGCCGCTGCCATGCAAGGCGCCGCCACAGAGTTTCCTCCTCCATTCCATTTATTGCTGAGCACCAAGCTGGACGGCAGGAAGTTCCACTTTTATATGGTCTTTGGCATGACCCGGCTGGGATTTGAACCCCTGCCTCCTGGGTGTGGGGCGGATGCTCTACCAACTGAGCCACCACTCCGGTAGTGGTGTTGCTCTCTAGCAAACTTCAGACGGGCCTGGACATGTACTGGCTTAAGCAGGGGGACATGTCTGGCACTGCAGGATTTGAGTCCCTGGCGGCGTAGTGTGTTTCTGATGTAGCCTTTGTTACTTTGGTCCCAGCTCTCAGCAGGGCATTCACTAGGTCCCCCCATGTGGTTCTGGGATTTTTGCTCACCGTTCTCGTGATAATTTTGACCCCACGGGGTGAGATCTTGCGTGAAGCCCCAGATCGAGGGAGATTATCAGTGGTCTTGTATGCCTTCCAATTTCTAATAATTGATCCCACAGTTGATTTCTTCACATCAAGCTGCTAACCTATTGCAGATTCAGTCTTCCCAGCCTTGTGCAGGTTTACAATTTTGTTTCTGGTGTCCTATGACAGCTTTTTGGTCTTGGCCATAGTGGAGTTTGGAGTCTGACTTTTTGAGGTTGTGGACAGGTGTCTTTTATACTGATAACGAGTTCAAGCAGGTGCCATTAATACAGGTAACGAGTGGAGGACAGAGGAGCCTCTTAAAGAAGAAGTTACAGGTCTGTGAGAGCCAGAAATCTTGCTTGTTTGTAGGTGACCAAATACTTATTTTACTGAGGAATTTACCAATTAATTCATTAAAAATCCTTCAATGTTATTTTCTGGATTTTTTTCCCCCATTTTGTCTCTCATAGTTGAGGTATACCTGTGATGAAAATTGGAGACCTCTCTCATCTATTAAGTGGGAGAACTTGCACAGTTGGTGGCTGACTTAAATACTTTTTTGCCCCACTGTATGTCCCGGTCTGCACCAGTTGTTATTGACATACATTATCACTCCTCCGCCCCTTGTCTTCCCACTGTCTGGTGTTCAGTCTGCTCGTATTGCGTGGAAACCTTCCAGTTCCATGTTAGCATCTGTTTCTAGTTCTGTTAGCCACGTCTTGGTATATAACATCAAACTACTCTCTCTGTAGACGCTCTCGTAGCGGGAGATAGCCTCTAGCTCATCAGTTTCACTGAGTAGCGATCAAACATTCCCCATAATAACGGATGGGAGGACGGGTCTGTACCTTATATTCCTCGTCCGCCATCTTACTCCGCCTCGACATCCACTTCATTTCCATCTTATTTCTCCCGGTATGTCGAGTTTTTGTGTTAGCATCGTGGGCCGGTTAACCTTTTGCACTTCAGCGTGCCGCGGGCGAACACGTCTCTGCGTCCTAGAGCGCACGAGGGCGGCCTCACTGTGCGTCCTAGTGTGCACTGGAAAAAAAAGCTGCATTTCCGTTCTTCCACTACAGACGCAGCCACGAACAGAAAGCCAAAGGAGTGCTTTGATTGGATTAGATGTGATTGACCTCTCATTCGACTAATAAGAGCCCTGAATTGGGTTTCTGAAACCTTGAAGAACCAATGACTGAAAACCTAGCAAGAAGGACCTGCCTACTAACGGCTGTGAATACAGCCAGCCAATTGAAGCACAGAAGTTTGAACGCTTGCCTCCCTTACCTAAAATCTGTTTTGTGTAAGGCTGGGTGACGCACAGGTATTCGCCAGTCTTTTTTTCTTACTACTGTTCTTATTTGTTTTGAAAAATCGTTCGCCAAAACCGCAATCATGGAAGCGCAAAACCGCAATAATGGAATTATGGTTTGACCAGGTCGCGTGACCAGAACCAAGAGTCCGTAACAAGCGGCCCAGCGTCATGTTCGTCTGACAATGAGGAAGAGAAGTTCGCCAGCGACACTGTTGTTTTGGAGAGGTAAGTGTTATAAGCTAAATTATTCTTTATCCCTGAAAATTGTAATCAAAAATGACTTTTGACCGATCGGTAAATTACAACTGTGCGTAGTAGACCGCGGTGCACCGGGCGATGTCCGTCCTCTGTAGCGGGGGGTGGGAGTTGTTATCTTCTACATTACAGATATTTTAGAATAATTTTTAGTGCACTGTAGGTTATGTTTTCTTGTAAAAAAAGGCCACACATTTTTTACATGGCATGCTTCTTTGTGTGTGGGGGCTTGTTTGTTCATTCATTCATTCATGAATGAATAAACAACCCCCCCACACACACACAGCCCTGAGTGTCACCTTTCATTAGAGCCCAAGATGAAGCTTCTATATTGAATCATTCAAAAGTTAGACGTTTTTCCAAACTGTGCCATTTGGCACAGTTCAAAAACGCCTGGCAACAACCTAAGAAAAAAGCTGTGTAATATATTCATTTTTTGTGGTATTGTTACAAAATTTTGACCTCAGCTGGATAACACTTGGTTCTACATTTCTGTTGCATTTTCCAGCCAGTATCTGACAGCTGTGTGTTATTTGCAAGCATTTGTATCCAAAAAAGCACCCAGGCGAAATTTATTTTCTTCAAGTTCAGTATGTTTAGATGACTGTTACTCAGTGGCCGGAGCACTTAGAGAGATTATGACTGTTTTGCCAAAAAATTCAAAGTGTTTTCTTTTAAATGAGACCAACCCCATGAAGATGCTGCAAAGGGTTGAACAGCTTTTGATTTACTTTGGGTGCATTATTTTTTGCATTTTTAGGGAAATTGACCAGAGTGCAAGGGGTTTACGTCCTGCAAGAAACAGTGTTTACGTCCGCTGGCTAAGGAGACATTTAGGCGATCTACATGTTTCGATGGAATAAAGGTGACGCTGGATCATAAAGATTGGCAAGAGAGCCAGGTAGTAAATATAAATAGGCAGAAATTGATCCGCTGTTGCAAAAAAGCAGCCTACTCGTGTGGTGCCAGAAGTGAAAGTAAAATCTTTGTCTGATATTTAAATTTTTTTGATGATCTGAAGCAGTTAAGTTTGACAAACATACAAAAAAAAAAAAAAAGAAAAATCAGGAAGGGGGCAAACACTTGTTCACACCATTGTACATGCCCAGGACTTAAAGTGTACCTGTGGTGGTCGTGCAAAAAAAGATATTATATTGAGCCCCTGGCTCACTTTCTAGTTCAATTTCAAGGTAAAATTCAAGTTTAAGGCAATTTGATATAAATCCATTGCTGATCTGCTGGTTCAGCTATGTCAGCAAAACATGGGTACAGCCATGCTAGCGGCTACAGGGACTTCCAGGACGCTTCCTGTGATGTAATTTCGTTGACATCGCGATCTGGATCAGTATTGGCTGAGCCTCGAGTACCCGGATGTGGAGCGGCTTCGGGGATATTCAAATTCAAACGTTTATTTCAAACTCAGGATTCATATTAAATGCAGAACTAAAACGAGTAGAAAATAAATAAATAAATGTTTAAATTCAGCGAGCCGTCTTTTCTGATCTCAGCTCGTACAAGGACGATGTTTATAAAACTGTGATCTGAGTACCCGGATGTGCAGCGGCTTCCGGGATATTCAAATTCAAACGTTTATTTCAAACTCAGGGTTCATATTAAATGCAGAACTAAAACGAGTAGAAAATAAATAAATAAATGTTTAAATTCAGCGAGCCGTTTTTTCTGATCTGAGCTCGTAAATGACGATTATAAAACTGTGATCTGAGTACCCGGATGTGCAGCGGCTTCGGGGATATTATACAGAGCAGCAGACACTGGGCGCTCTTGTAAAAACAAAAACATACAATGCGATATGGATATCGCAACATGGCGGAATGTAAAGCCTTTGGATGTCTGAATAATAAGCGAAAAAAACAAAGAAACACTTTTTTTGTGTACCCAAACCCAGCTCACCTTGTCAGAAGATCGGAGCGGAAACAGGGCACAGACGAATAATTTCAGACGAAATTGCGTTGTGTGTGAGGACCACTTCGTCACTTTAACCCTCAGAAGACCTTTCTGGCTCAAACCTGTAGCCATGTTGGACAAATTCTTCCTCAGAGTCCGACAATTCAGCCATAATAGAATAAAAACACTCACAACAGCACCCTAGTCTCTCATACAGGCGGAGCATTGACTGTTGAGTATCAACGAAGTGACGTCACATCCGCATGTGTCATGGCTGCGCCCACAGTTTTCATTGGCTGCCCATGGCCAAGGTCCTATTTGAATATATGTCTGGTGGTATATGGCTGGCAAAAATTATTTACCAAAATAAGAAATACTTTTTCATAATGTTTTCAAGTCAAATGCGTCTTCACGACCACCACAGGTACGCTTTAAGAGTTTGCCCTCTGTGGTCCTAGTTTTTTTAAATTAATGAACTAATTCACCACCCCAGCAGGTGGCGGTCGTACACTGTAACAGCGGGTGTTTAAAACATGAAGGAGAAGACAAATTTCTGTAAAACTGTTAAAAAGACTTTTCTCGGTCACCAACAAATGTAAGGAATATTTGTCAGCTGACCTGGAGAAGGTTTTGGCTGTTTCTCCTGTCAAACAACTTTCCTTCATCACGGCTGGCTGCCCCCAGATGAAAATCCACACCATGTCTGTGGGACTACAGTGCTCTGAATCAGGCTTTAGAAAGCTCCAAATCCATTTGTAAGTCATTGGATTATAAATGTACAAATTGGATGATGGGTCTGACTTGACCTGTTCACCCAATGTTACAGACCAGTTTATTCGTCCAACTTGGCTGTTTTCTCCTTTTTTAAGATTCACACATGTTTAGTGGCTCCAAATGTCTCTTTCTACAGTAGAGGCTGCTCACTCCTGTAAAACTCTTGGATAGTAAGATGGGGCTATTTGGAACGTAGAACTGGTCCAGACCTCTGTCTCATCAATAATAATGATGTTGTTGTGTGTTTGTTGATGTCAAAGCTGGTGAGTTCAGTGGTGGACTAGACGCATTCAGTGAGGAGCTTGTGAAGAAGAAGCATGACTTCACCAGAGGAGGCACCAGTTTAATTCTTAAAGATTTCTCCTCACTAAAATTATCTTGATTCTTCTTTATGATTATTTTGTTTCAGGCTAGGCTAAATTAGATTGATTAAATCTCCTTTTTGGGGATTCTGTTGACCTTATTAAACTGTAATCCTGTAAAGTCAATTAAGGTTAAGGTGATCTTGTCGAAATTTTGATCATTGAATATGCTGTCTTCAATGTACAACAGTAACATGCAGATGAAAAGATCAACTGAAGTTTAGGTTTAAGTTCAATCAAATGAGCTGTGCTCTTTTGGAAAATTTGTGAGAACTCACACGGACCAAAAGAAGTCCCGGCCTCAGGAAAGGAACTTCAGTAAAATTGCTGAGTGGGGTTTGCAAGTGACTCGAGGCTGACTTGAAGGTAGCCACCTCGTTGTGCACGAGATGTCTGAAGTGGGCTGGTCAGTGCTACTCGTGCTGGAGTGTTTTTAGCCTTAGCCATTGCTAACAGTGCTGTTGCTTGTTGGCTCTGAGATGAGTGCGGGCCCGCGTGCTCTGAATGTTTTTCTTTTTTTCTTTTCATTTTGTATGGCAGTCCTTGTGGGTTTTGTGCCATGTCAAAATCTTTCCTTCAATCTTTGTCACCAAATCCCCAAAAGACCCAACATCTGAGGGAACTTTTTGGCACATCCAACTGCTCCATAACTTTCACACCTGGCTGCAAATCTTGCTAGACAAGATATAACTTCACTCAAGAATGGGAGCTTTTACAACATCTGGCTTCGATTCTCAGTGACAAACTATGACTTCACCTGACTGTGTGCTAGCTTTGCACCATCTAGTGGACTGAAAACACAATTGAGACCCATAAGATAAGATAAGCCTTTATTAGTCCCACAATGGGGAAATTCCAGGATTGCGACAGCACAAGGATAGCAGCACTCAGAGCAACAATTAAGAAGATACGAAAAATATAAATAAGAGCAGTGGATATACATACATACACATAAATATATAAATATATATACAAAGTGCGGAGTATTGTTGCAAGATGGAATAAACAGCATAACCGTCTATTTAGTTGTCCTACATAGTATGAATATGTACCCATACATATTGTCACCCTCCGTAGCGACTGATATTGTCCTAGTTGTATACTGGAGGGGACCATTTGTGTAAATCTATTGCATCTTTTGCATTCAGTACTAATAGGTCATCATGTTTTTTTGCTATCTCTGCGAGCAGCTCTCTTATGTTTTAACGTCTGACAGCCGTAGGTAGGAAGGACCTGCAAAACCTCTCAGTCGCGCACCTAGGATGATGTAGTCTACTGCTAAATGAGCTCCTCAGTGCGTTCAGTATGTCCTGCATAGGGTGGGACTCGGACTCCAGCAGTGATGACAGTTTAGCCACCATCCTTCTCTCTCCTATCTCCTCCACTTGGTCAAGGCATTGTCCCAGGACAGAGCTAGCTTTCTTGATCAGTTTGTTCAGTCTCTTCCTATCGGCTGCTGTAATGCCACTGCCCCAGCAGACCACTCCAAAAGTGATGGCTGATGCCACCACCGTGTCATAGAATGTCTTCAGGAGCACCCCTTGAACACCAAAAGACCTGAGCCTCCTCAGTAGGAACAGCCTGCTCTGTCCCTTCTTGTAGAGTGCGTTGGTATTGTGTGACCAGTCTAGTTTATTGTTCAAATGAACACCCAGGTACTTGTAGGATGTCATTATCTTAATGTCTGTTTCCTGGATGTTTACTGGTGCTGTGAGGGGTTGTCCTTGCCTGCAGCAGTCCACCACCAGCTCCTTAGTTTTCCTCGTGTTGAGCTGGAGGCAGTTCCGATGGCACCAGTCCACGAAGTCCTGAATAAGTCCTCTGTACTCAGCTTCATCTCCATTGGAGATGAGGCCGACAATCGCAGAGTCGTCAGAGAACTTCTGTAGATGGCAGTGTGTTGTGTTGTGTGAGAAGTCCGCAGTATAAAGGGTGAACAGGAAGGGAGTCAAAACTGTTCCCTGGGGGGCCCCCATGCTACCGATGATCGTGTCAGACACACAATCCCGGGTTCTCACAAACTGTGGCCGGTTTGTGAGGTAGTCCAGGATCCATGATGACAGGTGCTGGTCCACCCCTGCGCACAGCAGCTTGTCCCTCATGATCATCGGTTGGGAGGTGTTGAAAGCACTGGAGAAGTCAAAGAACATGATCCTCACCGCGTTCTCAGGCTTCTCCAGGTGAGACAGGGAACGGTGAAGGAGGAAAATCACTGTTGTTGTACCTATAGTTCCTTTGGTGGAAACAATTCTAGTTTTGGTAGGCCAGTTTGTTTTTCTAAGTCTGCTGTTTTAGCTTCATTTATTTTTTTTATTTTTATATTTATTTATTTATTTATGCAGGGACATGCACAATATACAGTACATTGACCTTAAAGAGGAAAGATGCATTGTACCAGGTTATAGCACAAGTGCTAATTTCCACCTGTTGTCCCTGGGCAGGCTGATGTTAGCATTAAAAAAAGCAGACATTTGCTAAAACTACAAGTAAGCATTGATAAAAAACTAAAACCAAACATTGATTAAAAAACTAAAACACTAAAAGGCTCAAATATTTCTAGTGGCTCCATGCAGATTTTTTTTTTTTTTTTTTTTTTTTGCCAAAATTGCTCTTTTTTTTTTTCTTTCATAGAAATTGCTGAGTACTGGACTAGAATCAGAATTATTGCTTCATTCTCCTTTTAAGAGTTTTTTTTCTGAAATCACATAAAACCAAAGGATTCAGTCACAGTTTGAAAAGGTTTTTATAGGCTTTTTTTTTTTAAATGAAGAAAGATTAACTATTAAATTATAGTGCAAAAAACCAGCCACAGGGGTTGTACAAGCCAGTGTACTCCTAGTGCCTGTCCCAAGCCCGTGTAAATGGGGAGGGTTGTGTCAGGAAGGACATCCAACATAAAACCTTTGTCAAATCTAACATGCAGATCATGACGAATGAGAGTTTTGTACCTGATCAGTCGAGGCCTGTGTTAACAGTGACTACCACCGCTGCTGCTAATCGACAGGGTGACTGTGTAAATTGGCCTACTGTTGGTGGAAGCAGGGTTTCCTCTGGTAATATTTCCCGGTGGCGGCCCACCATGCCAGAAAAATTTCTGTTGCTCTATCAGGACATATACAGTTAGGCCCAGAAATATTTGGACAGTGACACAATCTTCATGATTTGGGGTCTGCATGCCACCACATTGGATTTGAAATGAAACAACTACAACAGAATTGAAGTGCAGACTTTAAGGTTTAATTCAAGGGTATGAACAAAAATATATGATTAAACATGTAGAAATTGTAGCTATTTTTATACAAACGCTCCTCATTTCAGGGGCTCAAAAGTAATTGGACAAATAAACATAACCCTGAGTAAAATGTTCCTTTTCAATATTTTGTTGAGAATCCTTTGCAGGCAATGACTGCCTGAAGTCTGGAACCCATGGACATCACCAAACACTGGGTTTCCTCCTTTGTGATGCTTTGCCAGGCCTTTACTGCAGCTGTCTTCAGTTGTTGCTTGTTTGTGGGTCTTTCTGCCTTAAGTTTTGTCTTGAGCAAGTGAAATGCATGCTCGATTGGGTTGAGATCTGGTGATTGACTCGGCCATTGCAGAATATTCCGCTTCTTTGCTTTAAAAAACTCCTGGGTTGCTTTTGCAGTATGTTGTGGATCATTGTCCATCTGTACTTTGAAGCGCCGTCCAATCAACTTTGGTGCATTTGGCTGAATCTGAGCAGAAAGTATATCCCTATACACTTCAGAATTCATTCAGCTGCTTCTGTCTTTTGTCACATCATCCATAAACACAAGTGACCCAGTGCCAGTGGAAGCCGTGCATGCCCATGCCATCACACTGCCTCCACCATGTTTTACAGAAGATGTGGTGTGCTTTCATGAGCTGTTCCAATTCTTCTCCAAACTTTCTTCTTCCCATCATTCTGGTACAGGTTGATCTTAGTCTCATCTGTCCAAAGAATGCTGTTCCAGAACTGGGCTGGCTTCTTCAGGTGTTTTTTGGCAAAGTCAATTCTGGCCTTTCTATTTTTGAGGCTGATTAATGGTTTGCACCTTGTGGTGAATCCTTTGTATTTACTCTCATGAAGTCTTCTCTTTATGATAGACTTAGATACTGATACACCTACTTCCTGGCGAGTGTTTTTCACTTGAGTGGATGTTTTGCAGGGGTTGTCCTTGACCATGGAAAGGATTCTGCGATCATCCACCACTGTTGTCTTCCGTGGACGTCCAGGCCTTTTTGAGTTCCCAAGCTCACCAGTGCACTCTTTTTTTTTTTTTTTTTTTCTCAGAATGTACCAAACTGTTGATTTGGCCACTTCTAACATTTTTGCTATCTCTCTGATGGATTTCTTCTTTTTTTTCCAGCCTCAGGATGGTCTGTTTCACCTCCATTGAGAGCTCCTTTGACTACATGTTGTGTGTTCACAGCAACAGCTTCCAAATGCAAACGCCACACCTGGAATCAACTCCAGATGTTTTAACTGCTTAATTGATGACAGGTTAATGAGGGAAGAGCCCATGCAGCCTTGATATTTTTTTATTTTTTTTTATTTATTTTTTTTTGGCAGCCTTCTGAGTCAATTGTCCAATTACTTTTGGTCCCTTGAAAAAGAGGCGGTTACGTATAAAAGAGCTGTAATTCCTAAACCCTTGCTCCAATTTGGATATGAATACCTCAAATTACAGCTGAGAGTCTGCACTTTAAGCCCATATTGATTATATAATTGTATCCTGAATGTTTTTGTAAACAGCTAAAATAACAAAACTTGTCACTGTCCAAATATTTCTGGGCCTAACTGTAAATTTAAGAAAAATTTATGAAGGAATGACAATCTGCAAGCGCGCACATGAACAATGCGTGTGACCGTGATCCACGCGGAGAGAAGCGCCCTGCCCACGTGTTCTAGTCACCAGCCAGGCAGAGTGTCTCGCTACTAGTGTGACTGTCCAAGAGAAACACAAGCTTATTAAATTACTTTAAACGCGGAAAAAAATCAGAAGAGGTATGTAAGCACTGGAGGCATTGATCATGGTTTTAACCTGCTGGTTCGTCGGCCTCTGTCGGTCTATGATGACCATGGAAGAGAATCCTAAACGTCTACTCTGCTGGAACACCACCGCCTGTGGCTGAACAGGCCGATGCGCGAATGGCAGTCCCTGTCACACAGGTCACACTTGTGGGTGGTCTCCGTGCTGCTGGGTCTGTGGCAGTTCTTCCTGCGGGTCCTTTTTTCATCTGCTGCAGCAGTCAGTCTCTCTTCATTTGCCTTGAGCTGTCTGGTCAGGGTGCCTCTCCATTTGGAGCGGTCCGTTGCAAGGTCCTCCCAGCGCTCTGTGTTGATCTCCAGGGCCTTCATGTCTCTCTTGCAGACGTCTCTAAAGCGCAGCTGTGGGCGTCCAACGTCTCTCCTGCCAGTCGCCAGTTCTCCGTAGAGGACGTCTTTGGGGATTCTGCCATCCTCCATACGGTGAATGTGGCCTAGCCAGCGGAGCCTGCGCTGCCTGAGTAGAGTGAACATGGAGGGAAGGCGGGCGCGGGACAGAACTTCTGTGTTGGGCACTTTGTCCTGCCAGGATATGTCCAGGATGTGGCGAATGCAGCGCAAGTGGAAGGAGTTCAGTCTCTTTTCCTGCCGGGCGTATGTTGTCCACGTCTCACTCCCATAGAGCAGTGTGCTGATGACGCAGGCGTTGTACACTGCCATCTTCGTCTTGACAGAGAGTTTGGGATTCTCCCACACTCGTGTGGTGAGGCGAGCGAGTGTGAAGGCTGATTTTCCAATCCTCTTGTTAATCTCTGTATCAAGGGAGAGGTTGTTGCTGATCGTGGACCCCAGGTACGTGAACTGATTCATGACCTCCAGCTCGTAGTCGTCGATGGTGATGGTTGGTGGTGCTTCCGTGCCTTGCGCCAAGACGTTAGTCTTCTTCAGGCTGATGGTAAGCCCGAAGTCCTTGCATGCCTGGGAGAAGCGGTCCATCAGGGTCTGAAGCTCCTGCTGTGTGTGGGTTGCGACTGTAGCGTCGTCTGCGAACAGCATGTCTCTGATTAGAGCCTCGTGTACTTTGGTTCTGGCTTTCAGGCGGGCGAGGTTGAAAAGCCTGCCATCAGATCTTGTGTGCAGGTAGATTCCCTCTGTTGCTGTGCTGAAGGCATGCCTCAGGAGCATAGCAAAGAAAATCCTGAAGAGGGTTGGCACAAGTACACAGCCCTGTTTCACTCCGCTGCGTATGTTGAAAGGCTCTGAGACGTTGCCATCGTGCTGCACTATCCCCTGCATGTTGGTGTGAAACGATTCGATGAGGCTTTGCAACTTTGGTGGGCATCCTATCATTGGCAGGATCTTGAAAAGGCCCTCTCTGCTGACCAGATCGAACGCTTTGGTGAGGTCGATGAAGACGACGTACAGGGGCATGTTCTGTTCTCTGCATTTCTCCTGGAGTTGGTGGATGGAGAATATCATGTCTACCGTCGATCGCTCAGCGCGGAAGCCACACTGAGACTCGGGGTAGACATGTTCGGCAAGCTTCTGTAGACGAACGAGAACAACTCATGCGTAGACTTTGCCAACAACGCTGAGGAGGGAGATGCCCCTGTAGTTGTTGCAGTCGCTTCTCTCCCCTTTTGTTTTTGTAGAGGGTGATGATCTTGGCATCCCTCATGTCCTGTGGTACGGCACCTTCCTTCCAACACTGGCAGAGGACGTCATGCAATGGCAGCAGTAGGGCGGTCTTGCAGTGCTTGATCAGGTCAAGGGGTATGCCGTCGTTGCCGGGTGCCTTGCCAGCGGCCAAGCTATCAATGGCCTTGCTGAGTTCGTCGATGGTTGGCTCGGCGTCAAGTTCGTCCATGGATGGCAGGCAGTCGATGGCATCAAGGGCTGACGGTGTCACGGTGTTCTGTCTGGAGTAGAGGTCGGAGTAGTGTTCCACTCATCTCTCCATCTGCTTGTTCTTTTCTGTGATCATCTCCCCAGTGGAGGATTTGAGGGGGACCGTCTTGCTCTGAGCCGGACCAAGTGCTTTCTTGATGCCATCGTACATACCACGGATGTTCCCTGTTATGGCAGCGGTTTGAATGTCTTGGCTGAGCTAAGTCCAGTACTCGTTGGCACAGCGCCGAGCAGTCTGCTGAACTTTGCTTCTCGCAGCCCTGAGAATCTGGAGATTCTTCTCGTTTGGGTACTTGTTGTACTCAGCAAGTGCTGAGCGCTTGGCTTCAATGACGGGAGTCATCTCGGTCAACTTGGCATCAAACCAGTCCTTTGCCTTCGAGGTCTTCCTCCCAAAGGTAGCCAAGGCTTTGTGGTGGATGCTGTTTTGCAGCTCTTCCCACTTCTGCTTTGCAGATTCTCCTTCTTGTGGTACATCAAGTTCCTTCTCAAAGGTGGAGGCAAACTGCTTAACAAGTTCTGGTTGAGCCATCTTGCTGGTGTCAATCTGTGCCTTTCCAGGCTGTCTAGCACGATGGAATTTCTTCAGCTGCAGCTTGACCTTGCAACACACCAATGAATGGTCTGTGTCGCAATCTGCACTCTGGAACGAATGGGTGATTAGCACGTTCTTCAGTGAGGTGCGCCTGGTCAGGATCAAGTCCAGCTTTTGCCAGTGCTTTGAGCGCGGATGTTGCCAGGAAACCTTGTGTTGGGGCTTGGTCTTGAAGATCGAGTTTGTGATGCACAGATAGTGATATGTGCAGAACCCGAGCAGCCGCTGTCCGTTGTCGTTCATTCTGCCCATGCCAAAAGGTCCAAGACAGGAGGGCCAGGAGTCGTGGTCAGCACCCACTCTGGCATTGAAGTCTCCGAGAAGAATGAGTTGTTCATAGTTGGGGATGATCCTGACAGTTGTTGGGAGATTCTCGTAGAACTCGTCTTTTGCCTCTGGTGTGGCTGTCAGTGTTGGGGCATACACACTGACGAGGGTGACTGGGCCTTGAGTGGTGTTGAGGCAGAGGGTGAGGAGTCATGCAGAGCCAGTGCTGCCCGGTTCCACCATCTTCAGCAAGGTGTTCTTCACTGCGAAGCCCACTCCGTGTTCCCTGTGTTCGTCACTGCCCTTTCCCTGCCAGTAGAAAGTGTAGTCCTTCTCTCTGTGTTCCTGCGTCAGCCAACCGTGTTTCCTGGAGAGTGGCGATATCTACTCCCAGTCTCTTCAGCTCATTATTGATGATGGCAGTCTTCCTGGTGTCGTTGATGTCCTTGAGGTTAGCAGCGAGTCTTGTCATCATAGTGCGGACATTCCAAGTTCCCAGTTTTAGAGTTGGCCTCTTTTGTTTTATTGTCTTGCCTGGTGCGAAGGTTCTCAGACTGCTGTTCGGACTTCTCCTCATCCCCATGCACCCAATGATGTCGGCGGCAGCCAGACAAAACATCTCCTGCCATGTGTCCTTGTTGTCTCTCTTATTATCATCAACACTGCTCAACACCGCACACACATTGATCCATGAACTGAATAAAGATACACACACTGCTCTCTTGTGTCTTGTGAATCCTGTGTAGCGAATGTGCATCGAGAGCTTTTTTTTCCCTTGAAATCTTAATATTGATTAATTATGTAACCAGTATTTTGAATCAATGATTTTTTTGCTCCTTCCTATTGTTCCTCGTATTATTCTTATTCTCATGCTTGTACCCACTATCCTGTTGGCAGGCGCCTCTCTGATGCTGCCGCGTCACTGGAAATGCAGGTTCATTTTCTGTGTCAAGTCAAATTCTCTCGTATGTTATCAGTGATCTGTTAATGTACTTGGCAATAAATCTTTTCTGATTCTGATTCTGATTCTGAGGAAAGCAAGCTGTGGTGGGACAACACCTTATTGGCTGGGGGCTGCCCAGCTTGAGGCGGGCGGTAGCTGTCCAGTGAGATCCGATGATCCCTCCCACCGTTGGGAACAACCCCTGGCGCCGCGCTGTATGCCAATTGAGCGGTGGCTTATAACCGGTAACTGTCATTCCCCGTGTTTTGTCTACGCCAAAGGCGAAGCTGGAGTGTCCTCTCCAGTGATCCGGTGTTCTACCTTCCAGCGTTGGGCGTTGGTAGGATTCAAGCCTGGGCAAGAAGATATGGAGGACAAGATGTTGCCCATGCAGCATGTCCCCCCTCTCCACGTCAGTGATGAACCCAAAGGAACAGCAGGGCTGCTACAGTTTGGCACCAGCGCCGTTGCAGGAGCTCCCAGAACGATGTTGAGCACAACATAGAACTGCCTTAGGGGCTCCAACTCCGGATTTTTCCTCAGGGTTGACTCCCGAAGCCTTTTCCATGACCGGGTATGCTGCAAGGCAGCGGAGGTTTGAAATCAGGGTTGACCTTCCCCTAGATGGGCTACCTTCCCAGGTTGACGAGCCACCATCTACCCGAAGCATCTGGTTTTAAGGCGCCAGAGATCCGTCCTCGCCCCTTCTCCTATTAGTGAAAGCAGTTCCACCGGGCTTAGAGACTAAACCACACGGGCAGTCTAGGAGTTGGACTTAGTTGTCAGAGGCTTTTCGAGACGCACGCCATAAGGAGCATTTTATGAGCACTGGGAGCTTAACCCCAGTGCCGCTCCTGGCTATGACAACCTTGGAACCGAACCTAACCGTTACCGAACCGGTAACGGGAGCAATAATGGAAGAGTTGCTTAGCTAACAGGTGTGGTTAAGAGGTCGAGTTGGTTCATTTTGTTTAATTGTTGTTTTTTTGTTTTTCTTGTTTCACTCAAGAGTGAAAATGAACTGTTTTTAACCTTTACCTTAGTTAATATTTACTAATTTATATCAGTGTTTCCTCTGTGTTAAAGACCTTGGCGTGGTGGCAACATATTTTTCTGGGTGTGTGTGTGTGCAGAAAACACATGACACGATTGTAACCGGAAATGTTAATTTTACTCTTTTTTTTAAAAAAAAATTTGCACGGAAATATTGCATATTGGAACTTACCATTTAAAGTATTGCACTACCAAGGCTTGAATGTTAGCATATTGGGCCAGTTGGGGTCCCACCCAGATGTCCTGTTTTTGGACTTTTTACTTGTGTCATCCTTCTCTCCTCCCTCTGCTCTCACTTCTCCTGGACTCTCTGCCTAAACACGTTCCTCTCCTTGGCTCCTCTCTTCTGTCTCATCTTTCCCTCTCTGAGTTCTGTCTAATTCAGGTTCCTTCTGTGTCTATGATGGTATACAAACGGGCTAGAAAATGCCAAGTGTCATGTTTTGTCCTGCAGGATTTTTTTTTCATTGTTTACCTAAATAACCAAAATGTGTATTTTTTTTTTTGTATTTTTATTCTAGTGTTTGTTTTTTTACATTGACAAAGAGTAGGAAAGGGAAGAAAAAAACATAGTAATTTACTCATGCACACTTAAATTACATGATCAGAGGTGGGTATAGTAGCCAGAAATTCTACTCATGTAAAAGCAGTGCTTTGAAATTAATAATTAAAAGTAGACAACCAAAAATTTCTAGTTGAGTTAAAAGTACAAAGAGCACCTACTTAAAAACTTAGTAATGACTTCAGTCTTGAAGGTTTGAGGTTTTTCTCCATAATTTATAACAATTTTCTTGTAGTTTTCTACTTTTCTCTGTAAATTTATCTAAATTTGCAACCATTTTCCTCAAATTTGTAATTTTCTCTTGTAACATTATGACTTTTCTTGTGCATTTGAGACTTTTATAAATTTGTGGATTATTTTGTGGCTAATGTTTTATCTTTTTTAATCCAATCCAACTTTATTTAAAAAGCTCTTTAAAAATGACAGTTGACACAACGTGCTGTACATCAACGAGAAATAAAATATAAAAACAATAAAATACAGTTTAAGTTCAAAACAGTAGAGACCATAAGAACAAATAAAATCAATGTCTCAGACTGGGTCAAACACCAGAGATTAAAAATGGGTTTTAAGAGGAATTTTAAAACTGGACAGTGAAGATGCCTGTCTGATGGACAAAGGCTGATTGTAATAAAATTGCTGTGGTTTTTTTTTAATAAACTTTAAACAGAACGTGGCAATTTTTTTCCTTTTTTCCTCAGACAATTTAAACTTTTGACCATAATTTTGTAGAGCCAGAACAGAACAATAACTCTGAATTCAAAAAAATATATTTTTTAAAATTATATTTAAAGAAATAAATTAACTTAAATGACCAAATATGCAGTTATTTCTGTTATATAATATTTCTATGTATTTATCATTTTTTAGAAATCTCACCAACCAGACAGCAGGAAAAAACCTCCCTTATTTTGAAATCCAAATGTCGGCATGTTTAGTTTGTCTGAAGGCTGCTAACAGATTAAAGTCATTGACTTCGTGAATTTCGGTCATCTTAACCCTTTGAGTGTGTATGGTGCAGAACTGCGACATACCCCATAGTGTTCAAGAGTGGTTAATATTTTTTGTCAATAAAATTGTTCAGATTTCCAAGGCTACAACTTGGAAGTGGTGAGAGATAATGACTTACCGTCAATTAGAAAGATGTAAAATATGATCCAAAGTTTCAGATAGGAATAAATTTATGCATCTAATTTGCATAATGTCACAGCACCTCTTTAAATTCCGTAACTCCGTCAAAACTGGACTTTGGACGTATTTACACAAAAAATGGTTCAGTCTTTTGACACCGTTTTTTTGTACAGAGGTACCTCATCATCTTATCTTCAAAGTACATGAACAAGAAATCAGTACATTTAAAAAAAACCCCAGAAATTTCTCACTTACTTTTGACAAAGTCAGAGTGAGAAGACAGGTGCAGTGCTGCGCTCTGCCACTAGGGACACGCAAATTCTCACAGTCAAAGGGTTAACTTGCCAGGTACATAATAATGAACATAAATTATTAGTTAATATTGCAGTAACTGGTGAAGTAAATCCTCAGCGATTCATCAGTCACTCTTGCCTTTCCCTGCAATGAAGGATAACCAGACCTGTTAGCCAAGCGACTCCTCATTGGTGTTCCGGTTGCCAGTGGGTTAAAACCACTAGAAATGTCTCCACTGCTTATCTCTTGTACGTTTTTTCTGTGTTTAAAGTCCTTTTATAAGCTCATGCTTCTCTCGGACAGCAACGCTAGAGAGACACGCTCTGCCTGCAGAAATGGTAACCCGGGCGCACAGGGTGCTTCAATGTGCGTGACAGTCACACGCGTTGTTCGTGTCCACGCTTGCAGAGCGTTTCTTTCATATGTCATTTTTCTTAAATTAATATATTCTAGGGGCGGCGGCATACTTCCTTAGGGAGGCGGGCCACCACACAGAAATGTTTCCAGAGGAAACCCTGATAATGGAGTTGGATGTCTCGATTATTTTGGAAGATGTGTGTAAAGAGTGACATGGATACAAAAGTCTAGAGAAACCTTCAGCTTTAGACAGAAGAATTCGGCCCAGTAGAGAGAGGTCTGTTGTTAAGCCAGTGATTTAACAATTTCTGTACATCTCTAGTTCTAGGAACAATATTTGAATCAATTCTTTTAGTTGTATCTTTTGTAATTATAATTACCTTCACAAAGGAGCTAATATAATTGAGGTTATCTTTCTGCTTGTAAACATGATTACGCAAAAACTGCTGGACAGATTTATAAAGAGTGATGATATGATCTTTCGACAAGGAGTGACGATGTAGAGTGAAGTACGTGGCGGTAATGCACCCGTAAGTTGGTTGCCAACCACCAATAAAATCTAAAAGAAGAAGAAGATGATTTTGATGAAATTTTCACTAGAGGTGGTTCATGGCCTAGAGAGGAACCCATTCCATTTTAGTCATTACCCAAGAATGCATACCTCCATCAGTGTCATGAATTGCCCCTCGATGCAGGAACAAAGATCCACACGTTGAACTGTAGGTGTGATATTTATTGAAGGGAACAAAATTCCAAATAGTGCGCAAAAAAACAAAAATCCCAATAGTGCCAAAATAACTTACATGCAGAGAAGGTAACGGAGAAGGTGGGATTAATCAGAAAATGGCAATAGAACGGGGAATGGGTTTTGATGCACAGCGACAGAAAGCAGAAGCTCCAACAATGAATGACAGAAATAAGGAGCTTAAATAGGACTTGGAGTCAATGAACACAACTGGATGCAGGTGTGGATCACATGAACAGGCAAGGGGTAAACACAACAGAGCAAAACACCTGGAAGTTCCACTGACAGCAGCAGCCCTGAGAGGGAGAGAAAAAACACAACAGGATGCAATTATGATATGATGGCAAATAAAGACAAGTACCTCAAATATGTAAATAACAAAACTATATTGAACAAACAGGAAAATAAATCACGCTAGGAAACAATACAGAATATGTGAAAATCAACCAAAGATAAAGTAACAGGAATAAGAACTCAAAAATACAACACCGTACAAATATTTAAAAAAAAGGGAAAGAGAGTGTACGGGGGGCATTCTGCCGTGCTGAGATTGTGACAGAGCCCCCACCCTCAAGGGTGGACCAGACACCCCGGGCAAGATCAAAAGAAAAGGACCCACCCACACAAAGAACCTTCCCCACCAAAAACAAGAAAACAACCCCACCCCGGGCGGGAGGAGGGGGACCCAGGCATGGAGGGACCGAAACATTCATTCATTCATCTTCTTCCACTTAATCCTTTTCGGGTCGCGGGGGGCTGGAGCCTATCCCAGCATCTTTTGGGCGAGAGGCAGGGTACACCTTGGACAGATCGCCAGTCCATCACAGGGCCAACACAGAGAGACAGACAACCATTCACTCTCACAGTCATACCTAAGGACAATTTAGAATCCCCATTTTTAATGCCAATTAACCTAACTTGCATGTTTTTGGCATGTGGGAGGAAACCGGAGAAATCCCGGAGTAAACCCACACAGACACGGTGAGAACATGCAAACTCCACACAAATCACTGTTGTTCGGGGGCTGGGATCGAACTCAGGATCCCCCAGCCAAGGGTGAGTTGCTGTGCTACCGCAGTGCTACGTAACCACTGTGCCACCGCGCTGCCCAGGGACCGAAACAAATCAGAGAAAATAAGAAAAACTCTGAGAACTCACAACCCAGCAAAACCCAGACTAAGAGGAAACAAAAACCAAAAACCCCACTCAGGACCCACACCCACGCAGAACCAAGGCATTAGATCCTCTGGACCAGGGGGCTAGACAGTTCAGGAGGCCGGCTTAAAGTCCCAGACCTGGCAGATGGCATGATGGTAAGAGTCAGGCGACCTGACAGAGAATGTGGGCCACCCAACCCAACGGCACAGTCTGTCAGGTGGTCTGCCAGAGTTCTTTTTTTTTTTTTTTTTTTTTTTAATTTAAGTTTTTGTAAAGGGTATACAGGTCGTTACAGCAATGCATTGTTTACATTTTAATCACATGTTCCCTTATTTTCTGATATCTGACAACATTGGAAGAATAATTCTTACAACACCCCCTTTTTTTTTAAAGTGAAAGAAAAAGTGAAATTAAAGAGAAAAAAATAAAAAAAAACAAAAAACAAAAACAAACCAGCAAAAAACAAACAAAAAGAAAAAGTAAGTAAATAAAGGTAAAAGAGCATCTGAGTAGCGTTGGAACAAAGAGCGGAACCATTATTGAAATGGTATTTGTCAAAGATTAGATCTAATGGAAGACACATATGCGATCCAGGGTTGCCAAAAGTTCATGAACCCATCCATGTCCTGTCTCAGTGCGAATGTCAACTTTTCCATCGAGTAAATGTCTTGGATCACGTTAGTCCAATCTTCAGGTGTAGGACAGTCCTTCACTATCCATTTTTTAGTTAGAGCTTTTTTGCTTGCCAATATTAAAACATTGAATAAGTATTTATCTCCTCGTCTTTCCAGTGAGTCCGGTAGTAAACCCAAATACAAAGTTACAAAAGAAAAGGGAACTGTTATTTTGAATATTTTCCCCAATATTGTCTGTACATTGGTCCAATATTGGTGGATAACTGGGCATGACCAAAACACATGAAAATGATTTGCAGTCTTTTCACCACACAAGCGCCAGCAATTCAATCCCTTATGGGTAAATTTGTTTTGTGCAGGTGTTCTGAAAAATCTTACCAAGTTTTTCCATCCAAATTGTCTCCACTGCAGGGATGAGGTACTTTTCCATTGCTGTTTATTTAGCTTTTCCCATATTTCCAGTTGTAAAGTGAAATTCCCCTCTTTTTCCCATCTCTCTTTTATATATGATGTGTTGTCTCCCTTTAGGTATTGAAGACCTTGGTATATTTTAGAAATGTATCTGATCCCTGGGATCCCTTTATATGCCATTAAGAAGACCTTCAGAACACCTGACTGGGCCCTTTCCAAATCCTCCTTTTTAAGTATATTGTTTATGTGATGTCTAAGCTGGAAGAACCTGTAAAGGTCTTGATTTATTAGACCTTGTTTTTTCAAATCTTCAAAACTTCTTAAAATTTGCCCTTTAAAAAAATCGTAATATTTAATCAGCCCTTTCTCTTTCCACTTTTTAAATCTGGTGTCTGTTTTATTAGGAGTAAAGTCTTGATCATAGGCAATCCATTGCAGAAGTCGATAGGGCTCTTTAGTTTGATTCTCTCTGACTATCTTAAACCAAATTTTTAGCGGGGTCTCTATCCACGGGTTAGTGTTATTCAAAAGCTTAGGTAAGGCATTGTTCCCTATTATCGCCTGTAGGGGGATGTCACTTGTTATTTGGCATTCGATCTCCTTCCATTGTGCAGTGTAGACTGGGTTACATATCTCTACTAAAGTTTTAATTTGTGCGGCTTTAAAGTAGTCCCTGATATTTGGCAGCGCGAGCCCACCTTTGTCTTTGTTTAGCTGTAGGGTTCTATATCTGATTCTAGGTCTCTTGCCCTGCCATATGAATCTTGAGATCCTTCTGTCCAGCTCCTGCCATGTTTTTTTGGGAGGTTCTACCGGTATTGTTTGGAAAAGGTATAGAAGACGTGGAAGTATATTCATTTTGACTGCTTCAATTCTTTGTGCAGTACCCAAGAATGGTATCATATTCCATCTTGCTAGGTCAGATTTTATTTTTGTCACCAGTGGATCATAGTTTAGTGATATAATTTTGTTGAGTTGTTTCGGGATATTGACCCCCAGATATTTCATAGATTCCGACTCCCAGTTAGTTTTGAGTTTGCTTAGTGAATAATGATTTGGGTCATAGTTGAATGTTAAAATTTGGGTTTTATGCATGTTTAATTTGTACCCCGATAAATCTCCATACTCTGAAAAAACTGAGGTTAGTTCTGGTAAAGAAGTGTCCGGCTGTCCTAGGTATATTAAAATGTCATCAGCAAAGAGTGCTATTTTATGTTCCTTCTGACCAAGTGTAATACCTTGAATTTTTTGATTTTGTCTTATCCATTGGCTCAGAGGTTCTATGAAGATTGCAAAGAGCAGTGGAGACAGGGGGCAGCCCTGACGACATCCTCTTTCCAGTTCAAAAGATGATGATAAATTACCGTTAATCCTTATTTTAGCTGTTGGTTTTTTATATAATGCCTGTATAGTTCTAATGAAGTTGTTATGAAAATTGAAACTGGATAAGATTCTATATAGAAAAGACCAGTCAACCGAATCGAATGCTTTTTCAGCATCTAATCCCAATATGACTGCATTTAAAGGTGACGGACATTGACATTTTTTTATTGAACCAATCAACTGATTGTATGAAAATATTCCATTCTTCCCATTCCCCTGATTTAATATGTGTCACCATCCTACATAAATAAAATTATTTGGTCATAGCCCATCTTTCACTCAGTGATGCTGCAGTACCGCCATCTCCCGATAGGTGCGTGCAGCCTTCACGTCAATTCGGTATGAAAAAAAATTGCAGAACGAGAGCAAAGTGATTCGGACAGCGATTATTTTCTAGAGTTTGACGACCTCAATATAAATGATTACAAATGATTACATTAACAATGAAGACGTTTTGGGTGGTGTGTGGCCTGTCAGCCTTATTTGTTCGAGGCAGAGGGAGAGTAGGAAGACGCAACACGGACGGGAAAAGAACACGTTTACGATCGGCTGTAAGATATCTCTAGGTAAAAGATGCTTACAAATATTTTTCTTTGGCGACATGCATGGTCACACACTTAATTTTAAAAATAAAACTACCCATTGGTCACTCGCTGCATCTCAGCCGCTGATTAGCACCTGCTGGTCTGTGCGCAGCTGGAGCTGATGAGACAGATGAGCGGCCGTCATCGTCCACACGAGTGAGTTTATAAACAATATTTATTCATTTGATTTAATTTCCCAGATGAATTATGAAGAAACCATTCAATACATTCAATAATCAATGCAAACGGAATAATCAATGCCAACCCCATATTTTTCAGGCGATACAGATTCATAGTGTTGGGGATTTTTTTTGAGAAGTGAGGGTGATGCCTGCCTGTGCGGTGAGCCTCATCAGAGAAACATTCCCATCTCATCACTACAAGGGATTTTGCCAACCAAGATTAGATTTGTGAACAATGTTATTTAAATAAAGTTTTGTAAAATCATATATTGAGTTTCTTAATGTTCATGTCAATGTTATAGTTCTCATAGCTCAGCATTCATCAAAGTCACATGTCATATACATTTCAATAATTTTTCTACCATTTTATGGTATAAATTTGGATTTACATAAAAGTCCTGTTCATCAGGTTCCTCTGCTTGGTCAGAAACATCAACATTGAGTGACAGTTGATAAAATCTGCAAAAAAAGTAGATCATAATTTTATCCCAGAGGTCTCAAATTGGATTACATACATAGAAATATAAATTGATCAAACAGGCACAACCACCTCCCTATACAGCACTGAATATTTCATATTTGATGAGTATGAACACCCTAATATGCTAATATTTGATAAGTTGGTAAGGCAATGCAAACCATGGCTTGGAATTCATTTAAGATGTTTAGTAAACATTTGCAGTGAATATTAAAAATAAAAAAACTTACCCTGTTTCCTGCCGTTTTCTTTATCAGCAATCTTTTGGCAAATTTCATTTCAAATTGACATGTCTGGCCCAGGAAACACGCACGCAGGCTCAGGATAGATTTAACAGCTTTATTCAACAAGCAGGTGTGTGTGAATGGATTTATGGGGATGTGCTGACGAGGGGCAGGTGTGCGCCCAGCTGACGCCGCTGAGGAGCGGCGAGTTGTGACACAAATTGCATCTTATTCTCGAAATCGCTGTCAACGAAATCTCTACTGCACATTTTTGGTGTTTTACCGGCATAAGTCCTTTTTTTTTTGCATTTTCTGAACGAATTTCACCCAGGCCGTTCTGATATTCACAGGGACGGGACATTCAAAAACACTCACAGCATGCTCCTCTGGTATAACGTCACACCCGTAGACAACACAACGACAAACCATAATTAATTCGATTCCTGAAATCCTAATGTTAATAAATAATCTATTTGTAATCCAAAAGTATTCCGAGAAATATCCATAATCGCCGATTTTAAAATGTAAAAAATTTTTAAAAAAGCAATGTCCGCTGACTGTGTGACACACCGAATTGACGTCACACAGTCAGCGGCCATTTTAGCTGCTGATCTTGGCTGGGTCAGACAGCTCTCCACAACAGCGTACTTCAAGAGCGCATTGTCACCTTATGTGACATACGTTGACACCAAAACATGTGGGGTTCCAATTAGCTCGTCTCAGACAACAATTTGAGATATGATTTAGTGATTTTGAGCTTTCCTCTGTCCGTCACCTTTAAACATGAAATGCAGTTCGTGATGACTCATCCAAGAGGTCGCAAAAGACCCCACAACAACATCCAAAGAACTGCAGGCCTCACTTGCCTCAGTTAAGGTCAGTGTTCATGACTCCACCATAAGAAAGAGACTGGGCATAAATAGCCTGCATGGCAGAGTTTCAAAACAAAAACCATTACTGAGCAAAAACAACATAAAGGTTCATCTCAATTTTGCCAGAAAACACCTTGATGATCCTCAAGACTTTTGGGAAAATACTCTGTGGACTGATGAGACACAAGTTCAACTTCTTGGAAGGTGTGTGTCCCATTACATCCGGCGTAAAAGTAACACAGCATTTCAGAAAAGGAACATCATACCAACAGTAAAATATGGTGGTGGTAGTGTGATGGTCTGGGGCTGTTTTGCTGCTTCAGGACCTGCGAGACTTGCTGTGGTAAATGGACCTATGAATTCTGCTCTCTGCCAAAAAAATCCTGAAGGAGAATGTCCAAAAATAAGCCATAAAATAATCCACACATTTATAAAAAAAAAAAAGTTTCAAATGTACAAGAAAAGTCAATTTTACAAGAGGAAATTACAAATTTGAGGAAAATGATTTCAAATTTAAGGCCCTTTTCCACTAGTATGCTTTAGCGCGACACGGGACGGCTCAGCACGCTTTGTACGCTTTTCCACTAGCCCCAACACAGTTTAACAGCCGCGATTCTCAGCCCCGCTCCAGGGCAGGGTACAGCAGTGCTGAGCTGGGCCGTGTTGTGACGTTAACAGACTGGTCACCGCTGATTGGTTAGGTCGTAACCAGCGCTGATTGGTCAGTTCGTAACCGCCGCTGATTGGTCAGGTCGTAACGTCACGAAAAGCGACCTCTTCTGCCGAATCTTCACGACCGCCATTACTCAGTGCGCAACTACAGTGGGTGGTTGATTTTCATTGTATTACTGTGATATTTTCATTTCTTCTCATTCAAAAATGGCTTCGCGTAATAAGGGCGTTCCATGGACCAATGAGGAGGTGCAGTGTCTGCTCACTGCATTGTCTGACGATCGCATCCAGCGCGAGTTAGAGAGAGCCACCCGGAATGAGAAAATATACCGGGAGGTTTCCGACCACATGGCAGCACAGGGGCACACACGGACTGCCAAACAGTGTAGGGAAAAAATTAAAAAAATGAAGTGTGATTACCGTGCGTTAAAGGACCACAACAGCAGAAGCGGTGCGGACCGGAGGAACTGGAAATGGTTCGAGCAGATGGATGCCATATACGGCCATCGTTATGCGAGCATTGGCCGAGCCATGGCTCTCGACACAGCCACGACATCGGAGTCCTTTAAAGGTGAGGGTTTTTTTTTTTTTTGGCGTTTTTTTGGAAATATATTCGGGTAGACGCTCAATTTATTTATGCAATAAAAAAGCTGTTCATTTGTGGATGAGGATCGCTCTGCTTTATCGCAGCAGACTGCGGTCTCACGCTTTTAAGTATTCATGTGAACAATACACTGAAATAAGCTTATGTAATCTTGTTAAAAACTATTGTCTTTTCTGTATATCTTGCACTTTCGTGCTGTATTTTATTGTGTGCATTTTCCTGGTAGAATCATCCCACTCATCCGCCGTGCCAGCCCGCACGGACTCTCCAGCGTCTGACGGCGAAGGTGAATCTGTCGCGCCGACACCGGTTTCGGGCAGATCACAAGGCCCATCCCAAGGTCCGTCCCAAGCTCCATCACGAGCTCCATCACCGTCTCCATCATCAGCTCCATCTGTATCCGGGAGGTCTCGTCCAAGTGTTGGTAAGGCACAGTAAACATGAGATTATCCCCCTTTTTTATGATTAAGGTTATTTCAGATAGCTGCATATTAATGAATTTTATATGTCTGTGTCAAAAACATTCTGTGGTGGTCTGTTGTCGGTGTTAAACAACACAGTCACATTTTTAGGTGTGGTGGTGTGTTGGTTGAAATACTGTTGGAAGTCATAATATACAAAAAAAGATACAGTGTAGGAGTAAAGAATTCAGGAGACCGCATGATTTTCCAGTATCTGCTTTAATTCTCATTCATCATTGGTCTCGAACAATACATCACACAAAAGTCAATACTCAGTTACATCCTTTTATCTGTAATAGAAGACCCAGAGTCCTTCTGTTCTCCTCTCTGACCCCCAAAAGGTCAGGGCGGCTAATCTTCTCCTTTCTTCGGAGTCCACAGGGGGTGCAGACACCTCGTCCTCTTGATGTGTGATGTCAATACACATGGCTAGCTCAAAGTCTCTCTCGGCTGAATTCAGCTATAATTATGGGCTCCACATCACTCCCCCCTCCCACGCGAAAGACTGGGCACACACAGTAATACAATGGTCTCGATCAATACATCACACAAAAGTCAATACTCAGTTACATCCTTTCATCTGTAATAGAAGACCCAGAGTCCTTCTGTTCTCCTCTCTGACCCCCAAAAGGTCAGGGCGGCTAATCTTCTCCTTTCTTCTGAGTCCACAGGGGGTGCAGACTCCTCATCCTGTTGAGGTGTGATGTCAATACACATGTGGCTAGCTCAAAGTCTCTCTCCGCTGAATTCCAGCCTGCAACATGTGAGTCACATGTGCTCCACAACAGCACATGAACTGACTTATGAATATGCCTCATTAAAAAGCTTCACGTCACTTCTATTAAGCCATTTTTATTAACCCATTCCTATTTCTGAGTCCACAATAAAAAAGAAAAATTTTAAAGATCCATCCATCCATTTTTTTCAACTTAATCCTTTTCGGATTGCATGGGGGGATGTTCCCTATCACAGCACCCTGTGAACAATCAACTCCTTTGAAGTGGAGCAACATGACATTTGAGCTTAAATACAGCAATGAAGCATATAGTCACATCCCACCACATGCATTCACCAGTGTAATTCAATATTATATGTTTTTGATATTTTTAGATACAGCATGTAACCACCCTGACTTTCTGTCTTTCATCTAGCAAAAAGGAAAAGGAGAAATACCCTGTCGGACATAGCATCATTAATGGCAGAGGCACATGAGGAGGACAAGCGTCTGCTGGAGAGATTCGATGAGAGGCAGGAGAGATTCGATGAGAGGCAGGAGAGAATGCACCAAGAGCGCCAAGAGCAGATGGAGAGACACCACCAGCAGTTTGCAGAACACATGAGGGTAGCCCATGAGGAGGATGTTGACTTGAGAAGGCAGGAGCTGGCAGAGACGGCTTCATTTAACCGAGCCTTCCTGACCCAGTTTGGGAAGCTGGTAGAGGCACTCCGTGGTCGGCGTGTTTAAAATGTCGATTAACCTGGTTGTTCTTCTGTTGCTGTTTTTTTTTTTTTTTTGGAATATTTTATTTATAATAAAGTGGATTTTTTTTTGGATCATAAAAGTGTGGTTTGTCTGTTATGACACTGAATTATAAAACAGTATAATTACATAGAAATTCTATTGCCTAGTCTGATGAAAATGATGCTGATCATCCTGTCAGAGGTCAACCTCTAAAGGTAATGTAATTTTTATCTAGACCAAAGAACAAATGTTTTTGTAAGGTTTATGTTGTTTTTATTGAAATATCATCAAAAATTAGCAACACATGATACAGTTCTAAACTTTGGTTACATTTTCTATGTTAACTTATAAGAAGTTGCACAGTTGGACTTTAAATTGCAGAAGGAGAGACTGATCAAGTTTACAAGTCAAAGTATTTAAAAAAGTAAGTATATGTAAATTGATCGGTATTCCAAATTCAGAGATTTACAATAATTTACAAGGAGTGTATCATCATTTAAAATGAATAAACAAATACTGTTGTTCCAAACGTTGACCTGAAGGTGAAAAACATGAATTTTTTTTATTCAGTACATCCAAAATGCACTATGATGTAAAAAATAATACAATTTGGTGTTGGCCAGTGTGCCACTGTATCATTATTTAATACAAATAAAAACAAGTTTCAGCTCATTATTTAAAGGTCATTTGGCAGTTAATTCAAAACAAAAGTGACTTGTGTTTTTGAAGCATTTTTATCAGAGAGTTTCTCCAGTTTTGGAGCATATGATCATCCGTCCCTTAACTGTTAAACATTAAATAACAGCAGACAGATTGTCAAGGAATACACAACTGTGTTGCTGTTGCCCAAAACCGTTATGACCCACTGCCTGTGGTGCTACCTTTTGCATGTGTATGCTCCTTCTGTGCTTGGCTGAGATCGTCACTCCTTGTGGTAACGTATCGTCACTTCCTGTTTTGCTGTCTGCCTGTGTGGTTTGCTCTCCAGCTCTCGAGCCACTAGCTATGGCTACTAGCTCTCTTTCCTCTCCTCCTCTGGTGTGCTCTCTCTGTCAGATGTTTAGCTACACCTCTGCCTCTTTTAGTGATAACGGTAAATGTAATAAATGTTGTCTTTTTGAGGCGCTCGAGGCGAGGTTGTCTGATTTGGAATCCCGGCTCCGCTGCATTGAAACACCGTCTGCGCCAGTTAATCTCGACGGACGCCCATTAGCTGCAGCGGAGCTAGCTAGCTTAGGCCCCCCTGTCACCGGTTCCCCGGCTCTCCTCAGCAGCGAGGAGACTGGGTGGGTGACGGTGAGAAGGAAGCCTAGTCGCAAAGCCCCGGTTCACCACCAACCTGTTCACGTTTCTAATCGTTTTTCCCCGCTCAGCGACACACCCGCTGAGGAAAAAACTCTGATCATTGGCGACTCTGTAGTCAAAAACGTGAACCTAGAGACTCCATCGGCCATAGTCACATGCATTCCTGGGGCCAGAGCAGGCGACATCGAGTCAAATTTGAAAATGCTGGCTAAAAGTAACTGTAAATATTCCACAATTGTTATTCACGCCGGCATTAATGACATCCGTCTCCGGCAGTCGGAAGTCACGAAACTTAATATAGAATCGGTGTGTGACTTTGCAAAAACGATGTCTGCCACTGTAGTATTCTCTGGGCCCCTCCCCAATCTGACCAGTGATGACATGTTTAGTCGCTCGTCATCCTTGAACCGCTGGCTGTCTGTGTGGTGTCCTAAAAATGACGTGGGCTACATTGACAATTGGAGCTCTTTTTGGGGAAAACCTGGTCTTATGAGACGAGACAGCATTCATCCCACTTTGGATGGTGCTTCTCATTTATCTAACAATCTGGCATCTTTTTTATCCAAATTTCCAAAACCCTGACTACTCAGAGTTGGGACCAGGAAGCAGAGTCGCAGTCTTACACACCTCTCTGCAGCTCCTCTTCATCCGCCACCCCTCAGCTTAGCCCCTGTCTTCCCCATCAGAGAATCGTTGTCTGCTCCCTCCAAAGTAAATAAAAATATAATGTATAAGCATCCCAAAGTGATAAAGCAAAATATTGGTAAAACTCAAATTAAACATAAAGCCTCTAAATTGAATGATTTGGCCTCTGTTCCTCCTCATAATTTAAAAATTAAATGTGGTTTATTAAATATTAGGTCTCTAACTCCCAAGTCTCTGTTAGTCCATGATCTGTTAATTGATCATCAGATTGATTTAATTTCCCTTACAGAGACTTGGTTAGGACAAGAGGATTATGTTGGTTTAAATGAATCAACTCCCTCTGGTTATTTAAACTGTCAAAATCCCAGAAGTTCTGGTCGTGGAGGAGGAGTAGCATCAATTTACCATTCCAAATTACTAGTTAATGTAAAGCAAAAAACATGTTATAATTCCTTTGAGGGCCTGGTCCTCAGTATTGGGCACTTTAGCAATTCCAGGTTAAACCCAATTTTATTTGCCATAGTTTATCGTCCCCCATCAACCTATTCAGAATTTTTATCCGAATTTCCTGATTTCTTAGCTGATTTAGTGCTGAAATCTGATAGAATAATTATAGTAGGGGACTTTAATATACATGTGGATGTAGATAGTGACTGCCTTAATGTGGCTTTTAATTCAATATTAGACTCGATTGGGTTTTCTCAGAAAGTAGGAAATTCTACTCATTACCTCCACCATACATTGGACCTTGTTCTGACATATGGCATAGAAATAGAAAATCTGGTAGTGTCTCCTCATAACCCTGTACTGTCAGACCATTGTCTGTTAACCTTTGATTTTACTATTTCTGACTATTTGGCTCCTAAAGAAAAATATTATCACAGTAGATGCCTCTCAGATGATGCTGTTTCCAAATTTATGCAGATTGTTTCCTCTATGCCATGTGTCAACACAACGGAAATAAGCTATAGACAGCTTGCTCCTTCTGTAATTGATAACATGGTGGATAGTGTTTCAGCTTCTCTGCATCAGGCTCTAGACTTGGTGGCCCCCTTAAAAAAGAAAAAGTCTAATCAGAGATTTTTAACTCCTTGGTTCAACACAGAAACTCGTAGCTTAAAACAGAAGACTCGTCAATTAGAAAGAAAATGGCGCTCTACTAATTTAGATGAAATCTATTTAGCTTGGAGAAATCATCTTTTAATTTATAAAAAATCTCTTAGAAAAGCTAGAACGAGTTATTACTCTGCATTAATAGAAGAGAACAAGAATAATCCCAGGTTTCTTTTCAGTACTGTAGCCAGGTTGACAAAGAGTCAGGACTCTGTCAATCCTAGCATCCCCTTAGAGCTTACTAGTCAGGACTTTATGAACTTTTTCAATAATAAAATTTCATCCATCAGAGATAAAATCAATCAGATTCTTCCCACAGTTAACTTAAATACTGTAACTACTACAACTCCTTCTATTGATGTCTGTCTTGATGAGTTTACTCCAATCGACCTTTGTGAGTTAGACAAAATAGTTTCCTCATCCAAACCTTCAACTTGTCTTTTAGACCCTATTCCTACCAGGTTATTTAAAGAAGTCTTCCCACTTATTGGTAGCTTTATTCTTCATATAATCAATTCTTCATTAACTTTAGGCCATGTACCGCAGGCTTTTAAAACGGCTGTAATTAAACCCTTACTCAAAAAGCCAACGCTAGATCCAGGAGCTTTAGCTAACTATAGACCAATCTCTAATCTCCCTTTCATTTCAAAAATCTTAGAAAGAGTTGTTGCTATGCAATTATTTGACCACCTGCAGGGAAATGGTTTATTTGAGGAGTTTCAATCTGGGTTTAGAATCCATCATAGCACTGAAACAGCCTTAGCGAAGGTCACTAACGACCTCCTCATTGCATCTGATAATGGACTAGTTTCTGTACTTGTCCTTTTAGATCTTAGTGCAGCTTTTGATACTATTGATCATAATATTCTACTTGATAGATTAGAACACTATGTTGGACTTAATGGAACTTAGTTGCAGTGGTTTAGATCTTATTTATCTGATAGGTTCCAGTTTGTTCATGTAAATGATGAGTTTTCTCTCAGCTCAAAGCTTAGTCATGGAGTTCCACAGGGATCTGTGCTTGGCCCTACTCTTTTTAGTTTATATATGCTTCCGTTAGGCAACATTATTAGAAAGCACTGTATACATTTTCACTGTTATGCAGATGACACACAATTATACCTGTCAATGAAGCCAGATGATACTAATCAATTAGCCAAGTTAGAAGCCTGTCTTAAGGAAATCAAAGTTTGGATGACTTGTAATTTCCTGCTATTAAATTCAGATAAGACTGAAGTCATTCTTGTTGGTCCAAAAAACCTTAGAAATTCCTTTCCAAATCAAACTTTCAGTTTGGATGCAGTTACTCTTTCTCTTAATAGCTCTGTGAGGAACCTTGGAGTTATTTTTGATCAGGATTTGTCCTTCAATTCACATATTAAATTTGTTTCTAAGACTGCCTTCTATCATTTGCGTAATATTGCCAAGATTAGGAGCATCTTGTCTCAGAGTGATGCTGAGAAGCTGATCCACGCTTTTGTTAGCTCGAGATTAGATTATTGTAATTCTTTATTATCAGGTTGTCCTATAACATCTTTAAAAAGTCTTCAGCTGATCCAAAATGCTGCAGCAAGAGTTTTAACAGGTACTAGAAAGAGAGATCATATCTCTCCGGTTCTGGCCTCCCTTCATTGGCTTCCCATAGAGTTTAGAATTAAGTTTAAAATCCTTCTTCTTACTTACAAAGCTCTAAACAATCAGGCTCCTTTTTATTTAAAAGATCTGATACTACCGTATCATCCTAACAGAGCACTACGCTCCCAAAATGCAGGTTTACTTGTAATACCTAGAATCTCCAAAAGTACAATGGGAGGCAGAGCCTTCAGTTATCAAGCTCCTCTCCTGTGGAATCAGCTGCCAATCTGGATTCGGGAGTCAGACTCGATCTCTGTTTTTAAGAATAGGGCTAAAACCTACCTTTTTGATATAGCCTACAATTAGGGAGGGATCATGTGTTTTCTGAACCCTCCCTTAGTTATGCTGCTAATAGGTTTAGTCAGCCGGGGGACCTCCAGTAATGCACTGGGCCTCACTCCTTTCCTCACTCTCTATGAAATATTTTTTTTTTTGCTGGTCATTAACATTTGTTTGTTCTCTCCCATAGATTGAGTCCCCATCGTGCTGTTTGCTCTCTACATGTCTGTTCTTTTCTTCTTCTCTATCCCCTCACCCCCCAGCCAGTCGCAGCAGATGACTGCCCCTCCCTGAGCCTGGTTCTGCTGGAGGTTTCTTCCTGTTAAAAGGGAGTTTTTCCTCTCCACCGTCGCCAAGTGCTTGCTCACAGGGGATCGCCTGATTGCTGGGGTCTTTCTGCAACTGTGGGGGTCCTCCCTACAGTTGATAGTGCTATGAGATGACTGTTGTTGTGAAATGGCGCTATATAAATAAAGTTGAATTGAATTGAATTGAATTGAATGTGTGTTATTTTTAAGAATATTCACATTTTTTTGTAAGTACAAGTGGGATATTATTAAATTGAAATATAACATATTTCGAATAATGTGTGCTTTTTAGAAATATTTAGACTTATTTGGAAAGTAAAATTTTGATAGGATTATATTGACATAACACTTATCAACATAATGTGTGCTTCTTAAATCTATTTAGACTTATTTTTTGTGTGATAGGCTTAAATTGAAATATAACATTTTTCTAAACATAATTACTATGTCAATTTGCAGTTCCAGCAAAGCAAAGGAGACAGATGAAAAGTGAACAACATTTTAATCATTAAACACAGACGTTACAAATATGTACACACATGAATAATGACAAAACTCTATTAATTATTTGTACACAAGTACTGCATCACAGCATCTCTTACACCCCCACCACGGTCCTCAGCTACCTCTGCAGCTGACACCACCACTTCATCTGCTGCAGCATCCAATGCAGTATCAAAGGCCTCTCCATGAGTCTCACACAGATTGTGCAGTGCACAACAAGTCACCACCATGGATTTCACAAGTTCAATGTCGCAGTCATTCCTTTTTAAAAGGCAGCGCCACCTTCCCTTAAGCCTACCAAAAGCATTCTCAACAGCCACCCGTACACGACTGATGGTCTGGTTGAACGTGTGCTGTTCTTCAGTCAGTCGTCCGGTGTCAGGGAATGGTTTCAACAGCCAATTTTGGAGTGGATAAGCTGAGTCCCCTAGGATGTAGTATCCCATACATAACTCACCGATGTTCCTGATAGGTGGGAAGAGGTTTCCCCGACTAGCTAACTCCCACAGTCTGGACAGTCTCAGCACCCTAGCATCATGCATGCTCCCTGGAAGCCCAGCAAACACATTCCAGAACAAACCCTTTCCATCAACCACACCTTGAAGGATTATGGAGTGCCAACCTTTACAATTGAAGTAGTCAGTGTGACATTCTTCAGGTGCTATGATGGGTATGTGGGAGCCATCGATGGCACCAATGCATAATGGTAGCCCCCACGATTCTCGATGTAGGCCGACATTTCCATGAATTTCCCTTCATCGGGAAGATGAAGCAGGTCTGGAACGAGCGATGACTCTGCTGCTGCACAAAAGTCCTGCACACACCTGCACACTGTTGTGATGCTGACCCCAAAAAGATGTCCAATACTGCGGTACTCTGAACCGGTAGCAAGCTTCCACAGTGCGATGGCCACTCTCTTACTCAGCGGCACACATAAGCGGAACGTCGTATCATGCCGCTCCATGCATGGACGCAATTTCTGACACAGGTAGGTGAAAGTGTCCTCGGACATACGGAAATTCTGCAACCACTGCTGGGTGGAGAAGCTGGGAACAACATCCTCCCACCAATGCGAGCTACGATGTTCTGTCCAGACACGCGGTCTGCAGCGAGTATTTTGCACCAACACAGCCAACTGAAAAACACACACACAGCATATAGTGTAATAATGATAACCTGTCAGCATCAAAATGCTGTATACAAGAATCATTTGACTATAAATTGAGCTTACCGACATTGCCTCCCTCCTATGCCGTTTAATTAACTGAAACACACACACACAGCATAATCATTCCTGTAATACTGATAACTGTCAGCATCAAAATGCTGTACACAAGAATAATATGACTATAAAATGAGCTTACCAATATCTGCACCCTCCTCTGCAGGTTAAGTAACCTCGCCATTCCAGCTTCATATTCCTCCCAGGCAACCGCGAGTCTCCTGTACTGTTCCAACGTTTTTTGTATCAGTTCACGTCGTCGCCTCTGGTAAAAAAAGTGTCTTCTCTGGTTAAACTCTCTGGACTTAATTGTGAGATAAAACCACAGAGCGAGCAAGGCAATAATCCTTGGATCCTCCATCTCATGTAACTACAGACTCAGTCACGTGCGTAACGTCACGGGAGTGTGGCCCCGCCTCGCTGGGAGTCTGGCGCCGCCTCGCTTCTAAAACCTCCTAACACAAACCATCACAGCACAAGCACAACACCATGCTAATGGAGACAGAAGCATTCCGAGCCGTACTGAAGTGAATCGAGCCGTACCGAGGTGTGCTGGGCTAGTGGAAAACAGGCTTTAGATAACTTTACAGAGAAAAGTAGAAAACTTGAAGAAAATTGTTATAAATCACGGCTGCACGGTGGCGCAGTGGTTAGCACTGCGACAGCACAGTTTTACCCTCGGCCGGGGGATCGTGGGGATCATGAGATCGTGGGTTCGATCCCTGCCCCCGGCCAACAGCGATCTGTGTGGAGTTTGCATGTTCTCCCCGTGTTGCGTGGGTTTACTCCGGGATTTCTCCGGTTTCCTCCCACATGCTAAAAACATGCAGGTTAGGGATACGGGGCGCTTGCGCACGCAGCGACCGGCGGCTGGTGGCTTGTCACCAGACTGCAAAACAAATCTACCTACGGGTACAAAATAAGTACAAAAAATAAATAAATAAATAAATAAATTTTTGAGAAAAACCTCAACCCTTCAAGACTGAAGCCGTTACTCAAGTTTTTAACCACTTGCGCTCCGTTGTTCCGCGGGTGGGCAAGTCTCTGCGTCCTAGGACGCACGAGGGCGCACTCCTGCGCCCTCGGACGCATAGACCAGATTGTGGTGATGTAGGTGGTGATGGTGATGTAGTGGCGTCCAAGCGCCACTAAAAAAAAAAAAAACTGCAGAGACAGCCGCGAACAGATTAGTTCATCTGATTGACCTCTCATTCGACTAATAAGAGCCTTGAATTGGGTTTCTTGAAACCTTGAAGAGCCAATGAATGAAAACCTAGGAAGGAGGACCCGCCTACTGTGAATGCAGGAGCCAATTGAAGCACAGAAATTCAGGCTGGCTGAAGAGAGATTTACTGCTGCAGCAGATGAAAACAAAGGACGCTGGACGAATCTGCTACAGACCCCGCAGCATGGAGACCACCCACAAGTGGGACCTGCACTCATTCCAGCAGAATAGACGTTTAGGATTCTCTTCCGTCATCATAGACCGACGGAGGCCGACGACAAAGGTCGTAAATCATTCACCAAAACCGCAATATTGGAATTATGTTTTGATCGGGATCCACGAGCGGAGCAGCGTCGCGTTCGTCTGACAATGGGGAAGAGAAGTTCGCCACGACTCTGCTGCTGTGAAGAGGTAAGGTGTTATAAGCTAAATTATTATTTCTCCCTGAAAACTGTAATCCAAAAATGACTTTTGACCGATCGGTAAATTACAACTGTACTGCGCACGAAGTACGAAGTGCGTGCGCCGCAATAAACGGTTCATTTGCCGTGTTCGGACCGTGAACGCCCTCCCCCCCCCCGCGCTGCAGAAGAGGAGCGGGGGGGGGGGCGTTCACGGTCCGAACGCCCCCCGGTCCGCGGGGGGAAGCATATGAGTCTATTCCTTCATGTAGCGATGGCCGTCTTCTGCAGCGAGGGGGGGGGACACCCCCCCCACACACACACACAGTAGTGAGGGGGGGAGCGCTGTGAAAACATGCAAAGAGTGTAATCCATCATGTAGCGAGGGCCGAACTCCGTCTTTTTTAGTGGGGGGGGGACAACCCCCCCGCCCCCCCCGACACACACACAGACACAGCCCTGAGTGTGACCTTTCATTAGAGCCCAAAATGAAGATTCTACATTGAATTATTCAAAAGCTACAGACGTTTTTCCAAACTGTGCCATTTGGCACAATTTGGCACAGTTCCAAAACGCCTGGGAACAGCCTGAGAACAAAGCTGTGTAAAATATTCATTTTTTGTGGTATTGTTACCAAATTTGGATCTCAGCTTGATAACACTTGGTTCTACATTTCTGTTGCATTTTCCAGCCGGATCGGACAGCTGTGTGTTATTTGCAAGCATTTGTATCCAAAAAAACACTGTGTCCAAATTTATTTTCTTCAAGTTCAGTATGTTTAGATGACTGTAACTCAGTGGCCAGAGCACGTAGAGAGATTATGTTTTTTTTTTGCCAAAAAAATTCAAAGTGTTTTCTTTTAAATGAGACCAACCCCATGAAGATGCTGCAAAGGGTTGAATAACAGCTTTCGATTTACTTTGGGCACATTATTTTTTGGCATTTTTAGGAAAATTGCCCGGAGTGCAAGGGGTTAAGTGGCTACTCTTTGTACCCTTAACTCAACTAGAAATTTTTGGTTGACTACTTTTAATTATTAATTTCAAAGCACTGCTTTTACATGAGTAGAATTTCTGGTTACGATACCCACCTGAACATATAATTTAAGGATGCATGAGTACATTACTATTATGAATGCTTTTTCCCTTCCCTACTGTCTCAATGGAAAAAAAAAGAAACACGAGAATAAAAATACACATATTTTTGTCGTTTTCCTGCAACACAAAACACTTGATATTTTTTAACCTGTTTCTATACCACCATAGAAAGAGAGAGAACCTGAATTAGACAGAGCTCAGAGAGGGAAAGATGAGACAGAACAGAGGAGCCAAGGACAGCAAAGTGTTCAGGCAGACGGTCCAGGAGAGGTGAGAGCAGAGGAAGGAGAGAAGGATGACACCACTAAAAAGTCTCAACACAGGAGGTCTGGGTGAGAACCCAACTGGCCCAATATTCCAGTATTAAATGGTAAGTTCCATCTGCAAAGTTGCTGTGCAAATTTTTAAAAAAGAAATAAATTGTATAAAATTAACATATTCTGGTAACAATCGTGTCATGGGTTGGCACGGTGGAGGAGTGGTTAGCACTGCGGCAGCACAGTAACTCACCCTTGGCCGGGGGATCCTGGGTTCGATCCCAGCCCCCGACCAACAGTGATCTGTGTGGAGTTTGCATGTTCTCCCCGCGTCTGCGTGGGTTTACTCCAGGATTTCTCTGGTTTCCTCCCACATGCCAAAAACATGCAAGTTAGGTTAATTGGCATCAAAACTGGGGATTCTAAATTGTCCTTAGGTATGACTGTGAGAGTGGATGGTTGTCTGTCTCTCTGTGTTGGCCCTGCGATGGACTGGCGATCTGTCCAGGGTGGACCCTGCCTCTCGCCCAAAGATGCTGGAATAGGCTCCAGCCCCCCCGCGACCCGAAAAGGATTAAGCGGAAGAAGATGAATGAATGAATCGTGTCATATGTTTACTGCCCCCCCGGAAAAATATGTTATGATCGCACCAAGGTCTTTCAGCCAGAGGAAAACCTGCAGCATCATGGTTTATTGAATCTTTCAGGTCAGTTTTTCAGATGTTTTCCCTCCTCTCTTCTAACTTATAGTTTACTGACAAGGTTCATAATTATTCAGCAATATAACCAACAGTGCAGTGTCATATCACTGCAGTGTGTAGTAAACAAGTAAAACAGAACAGGCCTATTGTGATTTCACAAACAAAACTAGAAAAGCACACAGAGAGCACATACCTCTGCCAAGGCTCCTTCTGTCCCTCAGTGATCACCTCCAAAATATAATGGGTTCATGTGTAGGCAATAAGCCAGTTCTGGTGAAAAGTGCATCAGAGTCTATCCAGTAGTTTTGGAGGATTCATGCTAACACACTGTGGGCCTCTTTCCACCAAACTGGTTCCAGTGCTTAACTGGAGCCAGAGCGTCATTAGCACCAGTTCTTTGGTTTTCCACCGACTAAAGCACCAGTCCCAGGCTCTCAAAAGTGGGGCTATTGTGGCCCCAACTTCTAGCTGGGCCAGCGGCAGCACCAGTTTACGTTGGCTAAGTCCACAGCCATGGGCGTGGTTAACTGACCAGCTTCAAAACATTACTGACCGCCATGTTGCTTTCCAAACAGCAGAGCACGCGACGGATTCCAAAACCAAACAGATTTAGAGCGAAGAGGAGACAGATTTCTTGGCTCTATGGACATAAACAGAAGTACAAGATAAGCTGGAGGGGCCACTCATGTGATGAACTGTTTTGGGGACAGTCCAGACAACAAACTGTTTAAAACACGCTGGTAAGTGTATTGTCTTTGAAATGGCAGACGTTAACGTATATATGTATACATATATATCCACTTGTATTGATATGCAACGGCCAAAGTGCAGATATTTTTTTTAGTCACTCTTGTGACTATAGTATTTTTGGTTAGCTATGCTAACAAGCTAAGAGTGTTTTTACCACGAATGTTTCTCCTCGCCATAAAGAAATGTGCGTTTGAGAAACTACAACAGAAATCTTAGCGTCTTACAGAATACTGTTTTTTATAAAGACATCATGTGCAAAATACGTTTTTTGTGGCATCAATACTGTGTATGAATGGGTGCCTTGCGTTGTGTTATGGGAGATTTTTCTACCAGACACTAGTAACGTCGTCTTTTTTACTATTTTGGTAATATTTCCATAATCTTAGGCCATTTTTTAAAAAATTTCACTCGTGTTTAATCGTGTGTTGTGTAGCCGTATTTTATCTAATCCTTCTCTTACTTTATTGCACAGTAGCCTGGTGGAGCTCCTACAATGTCATTGTTCTGTACAACTGCACAGTGACAATGAAGCCGATTCTATTCCTATTCTTCTATTCCATAATCAGACATGTCAGCTTTGCTAACATTGATATTGAATAAAATTGCCTTCTATGTCTGCACATTTAATGGAAGGCTTAAGTTGGACACTGCACAAACAAAAACACTTTTTTTTGTATTTACAGATTTATCACAGCTGGATGATGAGGGAGAACCACCCAGACCTGTGGTGTCCAGCTCACCTTCACCAGCACCAAGCTTGTCCTCCTGCTGCTCTTCTAATCAGACCAGATTAGGTAATTTATGTTCAGGTCATGACTCATTCACACAAAGGAGGGAGTGAATTAAAAGAATCAGACACTTGAATGTTGTGATGCCACCAACAGTAAATGGATGTTGAATAGACACATTCAATCTTGGATTGACGATTCCTGCATTTTTCAGTGTGTGGTTATTTTATATTGCTTATTTTTGTACTTTAAAACAGGGAAACAGAAGTGGGACACAAACATGGACCTCCTTCTTGACTACGGTCAGACGGGAGACAGCAGGAGCAGAGCAGGAGGGAGGAGCAGCTGACCTCCGCTTTGCTGCAAAGCATCCAGAAGATGGAGGACAGGACCAACACCCTTGTTGGACTGATGGGACGCGTTGTCTGTGCTTGAGGGACTGTAAAAAAAGTAACTATCACAGCTTTGATATTTTTGGCTGTGTGTACATAATATTTCATATGTAGCAGTCTAAAATTTTTGCACATTTTGTAAATAAAAGCTTTCTTTCCTTAAGTGTTGTTCTGCTTCTACATTGTTATCCTCACACCAGACAGGTTCAGGTTCCTTTATTTGTACCCGTAGGTAGATTTGTTTTGCAGTCAGGTGACATCCATATTTACAAACTACAGTTACTTCAACATGAACACAAACACAGGCACACATGTAGCTGACTATAAACATGATAAAAGTGCTCAAGGCTCCACCAATCAGGACATAAGACAAAGAGATAAGAGAAAAACAGAGATAAAGAGAGAAGGGTCATATTAAAAAGTTAAAGACTAGTTAACCCCTTGCACTCTGGTCAATTTCCCTAAAAACGCCTAAAAATAACGTACCCAAAGTAAATCAAAAGCTGTTCTTCAACCCTTTGCAGCATCTTCATGGGGTTGGTCTCATTTAAAAGAAAACACTTTGAATTTTTTGGCACAACAGTCATAATCTCTCTAAGTGCTCCTGCCACTGAGTAACAGTCATCTAAACATACTGAACTTGAAGAAAATAAAGTTCGCCTGGGTGGTTTTTTTTAGATACAAATGCTTGCAAATAACACACAGCTGTCAGATACTGGCTGGAAAATGCAACAGAAATGTAGAACCAAGTGTTATCCAGCTGAGGTCAAAATTTTGTAACAATACCACAAAAAATGAATATATTACACAGCTTTTTCCTCAGGTTGTTCCCAGGCGTTTTTGAACTGTGCCAAATTGTGCCAAATGGCACAGTTTGGGAAAACGTCTATAACTTTTGAATGATTCAATATAGAAGCTTGATCTTGGGCTCTAATGAAAGGTGACACTCAGGGCTGTGTGTGTGTGTGTGTGTGGGGGGGGGGGTTGTTTATTCATTCATTAATGAATGAATGAACAAACAAGCCCCCCCCACACACAAAGAAACATGCCACGTAAGAAATGTGTGGCTTTTTTTTTTACAAGAAAAAAATAACCTACAGTGCAATAAAAATTATACTAAAATATCTGCAATGTAGAGGATAATAACCCCCCCCCCCCGCTACAGAGGAGCGACCGGACCGTGCGCCGCGGTCCATCATGTGGCAATGACGCACAGTTGTAATTTACCGATCGGTCAAAAGTCACTTTTATTGCTATTTTCAGTGATAAAGAATAATGAGCTTATAACACTTACCTGTCCACAACAGCAGTGTTGCTGGCGAACATCTCTTCCTCATTGTCAGACGAACATGACACTGGTCCGCTTGTTACGACTCGTGGTTCTGGTCATGTGACCCGGTCAAACCATGACTCCATTATTGTGGTTTTGCGCTTCCATGATTGCAGTTTTGGCAAACGATTTTTCAAAACAAATAAGAACAGTAGTAACAAAAAGACTGGCGCATGCTACAGTTACACCAAGCGGCTTACACAAAACAGATTTTACGCACGGGACACACGCTTTCAATCGTCAAACTTCTCTGCTTCAATTGGCTCGTTGTATTCGCAGCCGTTGGTAGGCGGGTCCATCTTGCTAGGTTTTCAGTCATTGGTTCTTCAACGTTTCAGAAACCCAATTCAAGGCTCTTATTAGTCGAATGAGAGGTCATCAAATCTAAACCAATCAAAGCACTCCTTTGGCTTTCTGTTGGCGGCTGTGTCTGTAGTGGAAGAACGGAAATGCAGCTTTTTTTTTTTTCAGTGCGCACTAGGACGCAGAGACACGACCGCCCGCAGTATCCCGGAGTGCAAAAGGTTAAAGACTTGACATTTCATATGCATGAAATGTAAAGTTATTTAGGACAATGCAAATCACTATAGCATTGTAGTGGTGGGAAGTAACAGTACAAGTACTGAATTACTGCACTTAAGTTCATTTTTCCAGGTATTGGCCAATATATCAGGTATTTGTGGACTTACTCATATTTTTGACAACCTTTTCACATTTTCTAAAGAACAAGCAGCAACAAACTTTAAATCTATGCACTTTTTCTGTGGAAAATGTTCCAAGTTGCCAGCTTCAAAAATGATGAGTTTATATTCTTTTGACAACGTACCACATGACATTCTATCAGCTCAGGACAAGATCATTTCTGGGGAAAGTACTTTGAACTTGAACACTTTACAGTCCTTCTCTTGTTACCCCTACATGAATAAAAACTTGAATCAGTACTTTAACCAGAACAGATGACATACAAGTACAGAAGAGTATACCTTTCACAACTCTGTTGTTTGGAGGTACATAGAATATGTAGAATATGTTTTTTTTTATATTTGTACCCTGCCTTTCGCACAAAAGATGCTGGGATAGGCTCCAGCCCCCCCCCCCCCCCCCCGGATGGATGGATGGATGTATGATGTTGTATTTTTGAGTTCTTATTCCTGTTATTTTATTTTTGGTTGATGTTTCCATATTCTGCATTGTTTCTCAGTATGATTTATTTTCCTGGTTACGTTCATTATCGTTTTGTTATTTACATATTTCAGGTACTTGTCTTCACTTGCCTGCATATCATAATTGTATCCTGTTGTGTTTTTTCTCTCCCTCTCTGGGGCTGCTGCTGTCAATGGTACTTCTGGGTTTTTTGCTCTGTTGTGGGCGGTGCTCCTGTCAGCTGCCAGTCCCATCTTCCCCTCTCATTACTCCCAGCTGATCTCTATTGTAATCTTTGTTACCCCTTGCCTGCTCATGTGATCCACACCTGCATCCAGTTATATTCACTGATTCCATGTCCTATTTAAGTTCCTTGTTTCTGTCATTCATTGTTGGAGCTTCTGCTTTCTTTCACTGTGCATCGGAACCCATTCCCCATTCTGCTGCAATTTCCTGATTAATCCCACCTTCTCTGCCTGCAAGTTATTTTGTGAACTATTGGAATTTTTGTTTTGCAAACTATTTGGAATTTTTGTTCCCTTCAACAAATCTTGCAACTATAGTTCAGCATGTGGATCTTCGTTCCTGCCTTGAGGGGCAATTCATGACAATAGCGGAGGTATGCATTCTTGGATCATGACTAAAATGGAATGGGTTCCTCTTTAGGCCAAGAACCACCTCTGGTGAAAATTTCATCAAAATCGTCTTCTTCTTTAAGATTGTACTGACAGTTGGCAACCAGCTTATGGGTGCATTACCGCCACGTACTTCACTCTATATCATCACTCCTTGTTGAAAGATCGTATCATCACTATATATAAATCTGTCCAGTCGTCGTCGTCGGCCTCCGTCGGTCTATGATGACCATGGAAGAGAATCCTAAACATCTACTCTGCTGGAACAGCACTGCCTGTGGCTGAACAGGCCGATGCGCGAATGGCAGTCCCTGTCACACAGGTCGCACTTGTGGGTGGTCTCCGTGCTGCTGGGTCTGTGGCGGTTCTTCCTGCGGGTCCTTTTTTCATCTGCAGCAGCAGTCAGTCTCTCTTCACCCGCCTTGAGCTGTTTGGTCAGGGTGCCTCTCCATTTGGAGCGGTCCGTTGCAAGGTCCTCCCAGCGCTCTGTGTTGATCTCCAGGGCCTTCATGTCTCTCTTGCAGACGTCTCTAAAACGCAGCTGTGGGCGGCCAACGTCTCTCCTGCCAGTTGCCAGTTCTCCATAGAGGACGTCTTTGGGGATTCTGCCATCCTCCATACGGTGAACGTGGCCTAGCCAGCGGAGCCTGCGCTGTCTGAGTAGAGTGAACATGGAGGGAAGGCCGGCGCGGGACAGAACTTCTGTGTTGGGCACTTTGTCCTGCCAGGATATGTCCAGGATGTGGCGAATGCAGCGCAAGTGGAAGGAGTTCAGTCTCTTTTCCTGCCGGGCGTATGTTGTCCACGTCTCACTCCCATAGAGCAGTGTGCTGATGACGCAGGCGTTGTACACTGCCATCTTCGTCTTGACAGAGAGTTTGGGATTCTCCCACACTCGTGTGGTGAGGCGAGCGAGTGTGAAGGCTGATTTTCCAGTCCTCTTGTTGATTTCTGTATCAAGGGAGAGGTTGTTGCTGATCATGGACCCCAGGTACGTGAACTGATTCACGACCTCCAGCTCGTAGTCGTCAATGGTGATGGTTGGTGGTGCTTCCGTGCCTTGCACCAAGATGTTAGTCTTCTTCAGGCTGATGGTAAGCCCGAAGTCCTTGCATGACTGGGAGAAGCGGTCCATCAGGGTCTGAAGCTCCTGCTGTGTGTGGGTTGCGACTGCAGCGTCGTCTGCGAACAGCATGTCTCTGATTAGAGCCTCGCGTGCTTTGGTTCTGGCTTTCAGGCGGGCGAGGTTGAAAAGCCTGCCGTCAGATCTTGTGTGCAGGTAGATTCCCTCTGTTGCTGTGCTGAAGGCATGTCTCAGGAGCATAGCAAAGAAAATCCCAAAGAGGGTTGGCGCAAGTACACAGCCCTGTTTCACTCCTCTGTGTATGTTGAAAGGCTCTGAGACGTTGCCATCGTGCTGCACTATCCCCTGCATGTTGGTGTGAAACGATTCAATGAGGCTTTGCAACTTTGGTGGGCATCCTATCTTTGGCAGGATCTTGAAAAGGCCCTCTCTGCTGACCAGATCGAACGCTTTGGTGAGGTCGATGAAGGCGACGTACAGGGGCATGTTCTGTTCTCTGCATTTCTCCTGGAGTTGGCGGATGGAGAATATCATGTCTACTGTCGATCGCTCAGCGCGGAAGCCACACTGAGACTCGGGGTAGACACGTTCGGCAAGCTTCTGTAGACGAATGAGAACAACTCATGCGTAGACTTTGCCAACAACGCTGAGGAGGGAGATGCCCCTGTAGTTGTTGCAGTCGCTTCTCTCCCCTTTGTTTTTGTAGAGGGTGATGATCTTGGCGTCCCTCATGTCCTGTGGTATGGCACCTTCCTTCCAACACTGGCAGAGGATGTCATGCAATGGCAGCAGTAGGGCGGTCTTGCAGTGCTTGATCAGGTCGGGGGGTATGCCGTCGTTGCCGGGTGCCTTGCCAGCGGCCAAGCTATCAATGGCCTTGCTGAGTTCGTCGATGGTTGGCTCGGCGTCAAGTTCGTCCATGGATGGCAGGCAGTCGATGGCATCAAGGGCTGACGGTGTCACGGTGTTCTGTCTGGAGTAGAGGTCGGAGTAGTGTTCCACCCATCTCTCCATCTGCTTGTTCTTTTCTGTGATCATCTCCCCAGTGGAGGATTTGAGGGGGGCCGTCTTGCTCTGAGCCGGACCAAGTGCTTTCTTGATGCCATCGTACATACCACGGATGTTCCCTGTTATGGCAGCAGTTTGAATGTCTTGGCTGAGCTGAGTCCAGTACTCATTGGCACAGCGCCGAGCAGTCTGCTGAACTTTGCTTCTCGCAGCCCTGAGAATCTGGAGATTCTTCTCGTTTGGGTACTTCTTGTACTCAGCAAGTGCTGAGCGCTTGGCTTCAATGACGGGGGTCATCTCGGTCAACTTGGCATCAAACCAGTCCTGTGACTTCGAGGTCTTCCTCCCAAAGGTAGCCAAGGCTGTGCGGTGGATGGTGTTTCGCAGCTCTTCCCACTTCTGCTTTGCAGATTCTCCTTCTTGTGGTACACCAAGTTCCTTCTCAAAGGTGGAGGCAAACTGCTCAACAAGTTCTGGTTGAGCCATCTTGCTGGTGTCAATCCGTGCCTTTCCAGGTTGTCTAGCACGATGGAATTTCTTCAGCTGCAGCTTGACCTTGCAACACACCAAAGAATGGTCTGTGTCGCAATCTGCACTCTGGAACGAACGGGTGATTAGCACGTTCTTCAGTGAGGTGCGCCTGGTCAGGATCAAGTCCAGCTGGTGCCAGTGCTTTGAGCGTGGATGTTGCCAGGAAACCTTGTGTTGGGGCTTGGTCTTGAAGAACGAGTTTGTGATGCACAGATCATGATATGTGCAGAACTCGAGCAGCCGCTGTCCGTTGTCATTCATTCTGCCCACGGCAAAAGGTCCAAGACAGGAGGGCCAGGAGTCGTGGTCAGCACCCACTCTGGCATTGAAGTCTCCAAGGAGAATGAGTTGTTCAGAGTTGGGGACGATCCTGACAGTTGTTGCGAGATTCTTGTAGAACTCGTCTTTTGCCTCTGGTGTGGCTGTCAGTGTTGGGGCATACACACTGACGAGGGTGACTGGGCCTTGAGTGGTGTTCAGGCGGAGGGTGAGGAGTCGAGCAGAGCCAGTGCTGCTCGGTTCCACCATCTTCAGCAAGGTGTTCTTCACTGCAAAGCCCACTCTGTGTTCCCTGTGTTCGTCACTGCCCTTTCCCTGCCAGTAGAACGTGTAGTCCTTCTCTCTCAGTGTGCCTGCGTCAGCCAACCGTGTTTCCTGGAGAGTGGCGATATCCACTCCCAGTCTCTTCAGCTCATTATTGATGATGGCAGTCTTCCTGGTGTCGTTGATGTCCTTGAGGTTAGTAGCGAGTCCTGTCATCATAGTGCGGACGTTCCAAGTTCCCAGTTTTAGAGTTGGTCTCTTTTGTTTTATTGTCTTGCCTGGTGCGAAAGTTCTCAGCCTGCTGTTCGGATTTCTCCTCATCCCCATGCACCCAATGAGGAAAGCAAGCTGTGGCAGGACATCACCTTATTGGCTGGGGACTGCCCAGCTTGAGGCGGGCGGTAGCTGTCCAGTGAGATCCGATGATCCCTCCCACCATCGGGAACAACCCCTGGCGCCGAGCTCTACGCCAATTGAGCGGTGGCTTATAACCGGTAACTGTCATTCCCCGTGTTTTGTCTACGCCAAAGGCGAAGCTGGAGTGTCCTCTCCAGTGATCCGGTGTTCTACCTTCCAGCGTTGGGCGTTGGTAGGATTCAAGCCTTGGCAGGAAGATATGGAGGATAAGATGTTGCCCATGCAGCATGTCCCCCCTCTCCACGTCACTGATGAATCCAAAGGAACAGCAGGGCTGCTACAGTTTGGCACCAGCGCCATTGCAGGAGCTGCCAGAACGATGTTGAGCACAACATAGAACTGCCTTAGGGGCTCTGACTCCGGATTTTTCCTCAGGGTTGACTCCCGAAGCCTTTCCTGTGACCGGGTATGCCGTAAGGCAGCGGAGGTTTGAAATCAGGGTTTACCTTCCCAGGTTGACGAGCCACCATCTACCCGAAGCATCTGGTTATAAGGCGCCAGAGATCCGCCCTCGCCCCTTCTCCTATTAGTAAAAGCAGTTCCGCCGGGCTTAGAGACTAAACCACACGGGCAGGCTAGGAGTTGGACTTAGTTGTCAGAGGCTTTTCGAGACGCACGCCATAAGGAGCATTTTATAAAATATACTGGACATAAAATCTGTCCAGTAGTTGTTGCGTAATCATATGAACAAGCAGACAGACCACCCCAATTACATTAGCTCCTTGGCGGAGGTAATTATAATTACAAAAGATGCAACTAAAAGAATTGATTCAAATATTGCTCCCAGATCTAGAGAAGTACAGAAATTGTTAAATCACTGGCTAAACAAGAGACCTCTCTCTACAGGGCTGAATACTTCTGTCTAAAGCTGAAGGTTTCTCTAGACTTTTTCATCAAAAAACCGCAGCCGCTGACTGGACTGTGGTGCCGCCCACCGAATGAAGGGCAGTACCACCATGACGTCAGCAACAGAATGGACATCGGTGTTGTTGACTGGAATGACAGCAGTTTTGTAGCTCACAGCTTCTCTGGTTTCTCGTTTTAGCTTTATGGCTATGCCTTTGTATTATGTCTCAGGCTTAGATAAACAGCAAACCGTGAAAGACCACATTACACGATTAAGCTCCAACTGTCATAAGCTTCCTCGTGCGCTCCTCATGCACTTTTATGCAGCAGGAGCGGAGGAGGGGAAGGATTAATGGATTTGCACACAGCTTTGACCTACTTTCTGTGATCCCATGCTGACATCTCACCGGTCCGGTCACGTCCCCTCTCTCATTATCACCAGCTGATTCAAACTCCCCCTGATTATCGTTCCCGGTCCTCGTCCAGGTGCTTCTCATCACACCATCACCAGCAGTGCGTGTACTTCGCAGCCGTTTGCCAGTCATGCACTGCTGGTCCATAGTATTGTCATCTGTGCTGTTTGTCTGCCAGTATTTTCAGCACTCTCACGACGCTGAGAGTGCTGAAAACTACATGTTCAACGTGGCTCTCGTGCGTCCTTGAAGCGATGTCGGCTCTGGGGCGCACTTGTGGCAAACACGTCTCCTCTCATTCGTTCGCTGGGCGATGCCGGCTCCCGAACGCCATCAGCAAGTGTGTCTGTGTTTCTTGAACGTCTTAACCTTTCAGGGAACTGTCTGTCTTTCTGTATTAAATGTGCTGTGGTGAACCCTGCATGCAAATCCTCGTTATTTCATCCTCCCTCTCTCTGCCCTGTGTAAGAGCGCACAGAGGGTCATGATGAATGGATTTATGCTCAGAATTCACCACAGCACATGTATTGAACAATGATGACAACAGTTCCCAAAAAGGTCAAGACCCACAAAAAAACCCAAAAACAAACACCCACAGTTGGCGTTCAGGGCCAAAATCGCCCAGCGAATACGGAGAGGAGACGTGTTAACCACGGTTGCATCCCAGGGCCGACATCGCTTCAAGGACGCACGAGAGCCACGTTGAACATGTAGTGACTAGCGCGTCGTGAGAGTGCTGAAAATACTGGCAGACAAACAGCACAGATGACAATACTATGGACCAGCAGTGCATGACTGGCAAACGGCTGCGAAGTACACGCACTGCTGGTGATGGTGTGATGAGAAGCACCTGGACGAGGACCGGGAAAGATAATCAGGGGGAGTTTGAATCAGCTGGTGATAATGAGAGAGGGGATGTGACCGGACCGGTGAGATGTCAGCATGGGATCACAGAAAGTAGTGCATGCAAATCCTCGTTATTTCATCCTCCCTCTCTCTGCCCTGTGTAAGAGTGCACAGAGGGTCATGATGAATGGATTTACGCTCAGAATTCACCACAGCACATGTATTGAACAATAAGATAAGATAAGATAAGATAAGATAATCCTTTATTAGTCCCACAACGGGGAAATTCCAGGATTGCAACAGCACAGGGATAGCAACACTCAGAGCAACAATCAGAAGGCAAGAAAAAAAACAAGCAAGCAAGAGCAGCTAATATACATATGTACATATTACTATAAGATATATATATACACACACACACACAGACACACAGTGCAGAGCATTGTAGCTGGATGGAATAATATGTAGATATGTAAAAACACAGTGCGGAGCATTGTAGCTAGATGGAATAAATATATAGATATATAAATATAAACACACCCAGTGCTGAGCATTGTAGCTAGATGGAATAAATATGTAAATATATAAACACTACTATATGATTATGTGCCCATACATATTCTCACCCTCCATAGCGACCGGTATGTTCCTAGTTGTATGCCGGAGAGGACCATTGTGTAAGTCTATTGCATCTTTTGCATTCAAAAAACTATTAGTTTGTTACGTCTTTTTGCTATCTCTGCGAGCAGCCCTGCTTAGGTTGTACAGTCTGACAGCCGTTGGTAGGAAGGACCTACGAAACCTCTCGGTTGTGCACCTGGGATGATGTAGTCTGCTGCTAAATGAGCTCCTCAGTGCATCCAGTATGTCCTGCATAGGGTGGAACTCGGACTCCAGCAGAGATGACAGTTTAGCCACCGTCCTTCTCTCTCCTATCTCCTCCATCGGATCAAGGCGCTGCCCCAGGACAGAGCTAGCTTTCTTAATCAGTTTGTTCAGTCTCTTCCTATCGGCTGCAGTAATGCCACTGCCCCAGCAGACCACTCCAAAAGTGATGGCTGATGCCACCACCGTGTCATAGAATGACTTCAGCAGCGCCCCTTGTACACCAAAAGACCTGAGTCTCCTCAGCAGGAACAGCCTGCGCTGTCCCTTCTTGTAGAGTGCGTCAGTATTGTGTGACCAGTCTAGTTTATTGTTCAGATGAACACCCAGGTACTTATAGGATGTCACCATCTCGATGTCTGTTCCCTGTATATTTACTGGTGCTGTGAGGGGCTGCCCATGCCTGCGGCAGTCCACCACCAGCTCCTTAGTTTTCCTCGCGTTGATCTGGAGGCAGTTCCGATGGCACCAGTCCACGAAGTCCTGGATAAGCCCTCTGTACTCAGCTTCATCTCCGTTGGAGATGAGACCAACGATCGCAGAGTCATCAGAGAACTTCTGTAGATAGCAGTGTGTTGTGTTGTGTGAGAAGTCCGCAGTATAAAGAGTGAACAGGAAGGGAGCCAGCACCGTTCCCTGGGGGGCCCCCGTGCTACTGATGATCGTGTCGGAAACACAGTCCCGGGTTCTCACAAACTGAGGCCGGTTCGTGAGGTAGTCCAGGATCCATGATGACAGGTGCTGGTCCACCCCTGCGCGCAGCAGCTTGTCCTTCAGGATCATCGGTTGGATGGTGTTGAAAGCACTGGAGAAGTCAAAGAACACGATCCTCACCATATTCCCGGGCTTCTCCAGGTGGGACAGAGAATGGTGAAGGAGGAAGATCACCGCATCCTCCACCCCAATGCCATGCTGGTAGGCGAACTGGAGTGGATCCATCGCTGGTTCCACCAGGGGGCGGAGATGAGCAAGGAGCAGTCTCTCCAGGGTCTTCATCAAGTGGGACGTCAAGGCCACCGGTCTGTAGCTGTTCAGGTCTTTGGGGTGGGAAGTTTTTGGTACAGGTACCACACAAGATGTTTTCCACAGCTGTGATGACAACAGTTCCCAAAAAGGTCAAGACCCACAAAAAAACCCAAAAACAAACACCCACAGTTGGCGTTCAGGGCCATAATCGCCCAGCGAATACGGAGAGGAGACGTGTTAACCACGGTTGCGTCCCAGGGCCGACATCGCTTCAAGGGGTGCAACAGAACCATGGCTGTGTGGAGTGGCTAACACGTCATGATGGCGTTGGCAACATTGGCTGGCTGACACCACGGCAGTTGATGCACACAAACCATGAACAGCTGACTGTCAAAGAGAGAGGGTGCGTGTGTTCGGACTGGCGAATCTTGGGCAGTGCCCACCTGAAAGTGGCTCAAAACGCACAAAAAACACATGCACAAAACAAAAACAACAAGAACTCAAAATATAATCCATAATAAACCCGATGCCTGAGCCACAGAGAAAACACTGCAATGATTTTTTTGAAAAATTGGGTTTAAATAAATTATATTTATGAACAAATAATTTGTTGCAATATCTGTAACAAAAGAATAACACTGGTGTTCCCCTGCCGTGTGTTTGTCACTGCTGCTGCGGCGGGCATGTGTGCCTCTCCACCGTCACTCTCTGAGTCTGACTCGCTGGGCACGATGCCCGCTTGGCATGGCTCAAACCTATAAGGTCTGATGCCCACAGATTCTTCATAATCATCCCATTCTTTTGAACTATAATCGTCTGAAGATTGGACAACACAAACCAATTCCAGACTACATGTGCTGGAAAAATCGTCAATGTTTTCAACCGCTTCCATCCTGTGTGTACAATGGGCAGCCAAGCCCTGTGTTCTTCCGATGATGTGACAACATGGTAGCGGGGTTTTCAAGCCACTGACGTAATTGGTGACGTGGTGCTCATGAAAACGTCGGATATTCATGTGGGAAAAAAAGCCTGTTTGACTTAGAACTGCACAGACCAACCTATTTTGTCATTTGGTATTATGTGTTGAAAAATTAGAGGAAGTCAGAACGTGTCATTAGACCTTTAAGGGTCTCAATTGTGTTTTCAGTCCATTAGATGGTGCAAAGCAAGCACACAGTCAGGTGAAGTCATAGTTTGTCACTGAGAATCGCAGCCAGATGTTGCAAAAGCCCCCATTCTCGAATCAAGTTATATCTTGTCTAGCAAGATTTGCAGCCAGCTGTGAAAGCTAGGGAGCAGTTGAACGTGCCAAAAAGTTAGCTCAGGTGTTGGGTCTTTTACGACAAAGATGGAAGGAAAGACTTTGACATGACACAAAACCCACAAGGACTGCCATACGAAATGAAAAGAAAAACATTCAGAGCAACCGGGCCCGCACTCATCTCAGAGCCAACCAGCAACAGCACTGTTAGCAATGACTAAGGCTAAAAACACTCCACCACGAGCAGCACTGACCAGCCCACTCTGGACATCTCCTGCACAACAAGGCGGCTACCTTAAAGTCAGCACCAAGTCCATCGCAAACCCCACTCAGCAGTTTTACTGAAGTTCCTTTCCCGAGGCTGGGACTTCTTTTGGCCCGTGTGAGTTCTCCCAAATTTTCCAAAAGAGCACAGCTTATTTGACTGAACATAACCCCTTGACGCCTGAATAGATTTCCAATTATGAAAAAAAAAAATTCACTTGTGTTTTTGCTTTCAAGTAGATGCGAAATTAAGTTGAGAAAGTTAATTTGACTATAGCACATAATCTTCTTCTTCTTCTTCGTTGATCGCTACATCATGAAGCGAATATGCGTGATGCAGAGGTTTGTGGCACCACAGGGGTCCTGCATCTCCGTCTTCAGCCATGGATGTTTGTTGGGGGTCCCTCCCCTAGACCAACTGCCTTCCATGGCTGGGCTATCGAGAGCTTGGTCCACCCTGTAGAAAGGTTGCCTGCCAAGGCTTTCTGAGACCCTTCTTCCTGTGCAACTATCTGTCCTCCTCCACCTTCACAGCCGTTGGGAGTTCGCTCTCCTCTCCACCTGTTCCGCCGTTGGGACATTTGTTGCTGTAACAAAACTTGGGTTTTACGTGAGTGATTTGTTACATGCTGCACAACCCCCAACCTGGAGGACCAGGGTGCACTCTTTAGTCTGGCCACTACCCCACGCGGACCTGTTCGACATGGTTGAACCTTCTGGGAGCACTAGGCTCCCGTCGACATAGCTCCGGGGGTTGCTGAGGCATGCAAGCCGCTGCACCCCGACAAGGTATGTGCACCATTGGCAGCAGTATAGCACATAAAATACATATAATTTTAGGTATGATGCAAATTAGCGACAACAGGAATCTATGGTAAAAAAATTGTAAAAAAAAGCACCTGTTCCCATCTCAAGTATGAAGAGTCTTTTATTTATTTATGCAACAAAGTTATTTTCAGTATTTTCAACTCTCATGACTGCCAAACTATCATAAACCACTACAATGAACTATCAAAAACACATTATAAACACAAAACACAAGCAAAACACAAGAATTTACATCCCACCACATTATTTCTGTTATGATTGTAGATATGAGGTAGAATGGCAGTTTCTTTTTTTTCCCCATCCTGTTTGGCAGTTTAGGCAGGCAGTATGAAAATCTAGATGCCTAGCTCTGTTACAACAATTTTGCTCTACAACGGGGTGATGAGGAAAAAGCTACCGCTGTGAAGTCAGCTCCAGCTCTCCTCTCTCACATCCAGAATGCTATGTTATTTATTGTTCACGTGAACTATGGTGTAGAGTTTCAGAATGGCAGTTTCTAAAGAAAATGTGCGTGAGTGTTGAACACAATCTAAATACGGCACCTTATTTGCAGCCGTTGTGGCTGACGGAGGTTACCCATTGTGGCTAAATGTAGCGAATTAGCATCACACCAAAATCATCTAATATCTTCAAAAATATTCGTCATAGGTACTCCACTCCTTCGTGGTAGTGATAAAAGTACACAATAAGCCTGTATATATTTTTATCTTAGTACAACTTACCTGAGATTGGACAATTTTTCCATGATTGTCTTCTGAAAATGCAGACGTGGCACGAGGCGAGCGTAGCAATCAGGAAATGGATGGTGCTCCGTCTCTGACCGTTCCTACGAGAAACTAATGTTTGCAAAAGATTCCTAGGTATGTGTTGGAAGTGCATCAACCGGTAGTGGAGGAATACGGACGATATTTTGGTTGCATTTGGAGCAGAAGCGGATTGATGCTAATTCGCGACAATTGACGTCAAGGGTTAAACCTAAACTTCAGTTGATCTTTTTAATTTTTTTAATTTTTTTTTTAATTACTTATTTTGTACCCGTAGGTAGATTTGTTTTGCAGTCTGGTGACAAGCCACCAGCTGCCGGTCGCTGCGTGTGCAAGCTCCCCTTAACCCCTTGCACTCCGGGCAATTTTCCTAAAAATGCCAAAAAATAACGTGCCCAAAGTAAATCGAAAGCTGTTCTTCAACCCTTTGCAGCATCTTCATGGGGTTGGTCTCATTTAAAAGAAAACACTTTGAATTTTTTGCCAAAAAAACCCATAATTTCTCTACGTGCTCCGGCCACTGAGTTACAGTCATCTAAACATACTGAACTTGAAGAAAATAAATTTGGCCACGGTGTTTTTTTGGATACAAATGCTTGCAAATAACACACAGCTGTCCGATCCGGCTGGAAAATGCAACAGAAATGTAGAACCAAGTGTTATCAAGCTGAGATCCAAATTTGGTAACAATACCACAAAAAATGAATATTTTACACAGCTTTGTTCTCAGGTAGTTCCCAGGCGTTTTGGAACTGTGCCAAATTGTGCCAAATGGCACAGTTTGGAAAAACGTCTGTAACTTTTGAATAATTCAATGTAGAATCTTCATTTTGGGCTCTAATGAAAGGTCACATTCAGGGCTGTGTCTGTGTGTGCGTGTGTGTGTGTGTGTGTGTACCCCCCCTCGCTACAAAGGACGGAGTTCGGCCCTCGCTACATGACGGATTACACTCGTTGCATGTTTCCACAGCAACGCTGTCACAGCGGCCCCCCCCCGCTACTGTGTGTGTGTGTGTGGGGGGGGGGTTGTCCCCCCCCCTCGCTGCAGAGGACGGCCATCGCTACATGACGGAATAGACTCATATGCCTTCCCCCGCGGACCGGGGGGCGTTCAGACCGTGAACGCCCCCCCCCCCCCCCCGCTGCAGAAGAAGAGCGGGGGAAGAGTCCGAACACGGCAAATGAACCGTTTATCGCGGCGCATGCACTTCGTACTTCGTGCGCCATACAGTTGTAATTTACCGATCGGTCAAAAGTCATTTTTGGATTACAGTTTTCAGGGAGAAATAATAATTTAGCTTATAACACCGTACCTCTTCACAGCAGCAGAGTCCTGGCGAACTTCTCTTCCCCATTGTCAGACGAACGCGACACTGGTCCGCTCGTGGATCCCGGTCAAAACATAATTCCATTATTGCCGTTTTGGCGAATGATTTACGACTTTTGTCGTCAGCCTCCGTCGGTCTATGATGACGGAAGAGAATCCTAAACGTCTATTCTGCAGGAATGAGTGCAGGTCCCACTTGTGGGTGGTCTCCATGCTGCTGGATCTGTAGCAGGTTCGTCCAGCGTCCTTTTTTTTTTCATCAGCTGCAACAGTAAATCTCTCTTCACCCAGCCCGAACTTCTGTGCTTCAATTGGCTCCTGCATTCACAGTAGGTGGGTCCTCCTTCCTAGGTTTTCATTCGTTGGTTCTTCAAGGTTTCAGAAACCCAATTCAAGGCTCTTATTAGTCGAATGAGACGTCAATCAGATGAACTAATCTGTTCGCCGCTGTGTCTGCAGCTTTTTTTTTCAGTGGCGCTTGGAGGCCACACCACCTACATCACCACCATCAGTATCTCTATCATGCGTCATGCGTCCGAGCGCGCACGAGTGCGCTCTCGTGCACCCTAGGACGCAGAGACTTGCCCGCCCGCGGAACAACGGAGCGCAAGTGGTTAACTCCCTAACCTGCATGTTTTTGACATGTGGGAGGAAACCGGAGAAATCCCGGAGTAAACATGGGGAGAACATGCAAACTCCACACAGATCACTGTTGGCTGGGGGCAGGGATCGAACCCACGATCTCACGGTCCCCGCGATCCCCCGGCTGAAGGTAAACTGTGCTGCCACAGTGCTAACCACTGCGCCACCGTGCAGCCCAAATGATCAAAATGTCGACAAGATCACCTTCACCTTAAATTATTTTACAGGATTACAGTTTAATAAGGTCAACAGAATCCCCAAAAAGGAGATTTAATCAATCTAAGTTAGCCTAGCCTGAAACAAAATAATCACAAAGAAGAATCAAGATAATTTTAGTGAGAAGAAATCTTTAAGAATTAAACTGGTACCTCCTCTGGTGAAGTCATGCTTCTTCTTCACGAGCTCCTCACTCAATGCGTCTTGTTCACCACTGAACTCACCAGCTGTGACATCAACAAACACACAACAACATCATGATTATTGATGAGACAGAGGTCTGGACCAGTTCTACGTTCCAAATGGCCTCATCTTACTATCCAAGAGTTTTACAGGAGTGAGCAGCCTCTACTGTAGAAACTGACATTTGGAGCCACTAAACGTGTGTGAATCTTAAAAAAGGAGCAAAAACAGCTAAGTTGGACGAATAAACTGGTCTCTAACACTGGTAATAGGAACATTCCTAAAGGGTGAACAGGCCAAGTCAGACCCAGGACCCAATTTGTACATTTATAATCCAATGATTTACAAATGGATTTGGAGCTTTATAAAGCCTGATTCAGAGCACTGTGGTCCCACAGACCTGGTGTGGATTTTCATCTGGGGGCAGCCAGCCGTGATGAGGGAAAGTTGTTTGACAGCAAAAACAGCCAAAACCTTCTCCAGGTCAGCTGAAAAATATTCCTTACATTTAAGATGACTGAAAAAACTCTTTTTAACAGTTTTACAGAAATTCGTCTTCTCCTTCATGTTTTAAACACCTGCTGTTACAGTGTACTACCGCTACCTGATGAGGTGGTGAATTAATTAGTTCATTAAAAAAAAAAAATAGGACCACAGAGGGCAAACTCTTAAGTACTGGGAAAGCACAGTGGTGTGAAAAAGTGTTTGCCGCCTCCCTGATTTCTCATTTTTTGTATGTTTATCACACTTGAATGTTTCAGATCATCAAACAAATTTAAATATCAAAGATAACACAAGTAAACACAAAATGTGAGGGTAAAAAAATCCAAGCTTACATGGTCCTGTGTGAAAAAGTGATTGTCCCCATTAAAACATAAATAAACTGTGGTTTATCACATCTTTGGAAAGCTGAGTTCAATTTCTCTAGCCACACCCAGGCCTGATTACTGCCACACCTGATCTCAATCAAGAAATCACTTCAATAGGATATGCCTGAAAAAGTGAAGGAGACCAAAAGATCCTCAAAAGCTAGACATCATGCTGCAATCTCAAGAAATTCGGGAACAAATGAGAAGCAAAGTAAAAGAGATCTATCAGCCTGGAAAAGGTTATAAAGCCATTTCTAAAGCTTTGGGACTCCAGTGACCCACAATGAGAGCCATTATCCACCAATGGTGAAAACATGGAACAGTGGTTAACCTTCCCAGGAGTGGCTGGCCGACCAAAATTACGCCAAGAATGCAGCGACAACTCATCCAAGAGGTCACAAAAGACCACACAACAACACCCAACCAACTGCAGGCCTCACTTGCCTCAGATAAGGCCAGTGTTCATCACTCCACCATAAGAAAGAGACTGGGCAAAAATGGCCTGCATGGCAGAGTTCCAAGACAAAAACCACTGCTGAGAAAAAAACAACATAAAGGCTTGTCTCAGTTTTGCCAGAAAAAATCTTGATGATCCTAAAGACTTTTGGGAAAATACTATGCGGAATGACGAGACAAAAGTTGAAGTTTTTGGAAGGTGTGTGTCCCATTACATCTGGCATAAAAGTAACAGCATTTCAGACAAGGAACATCATACCAACAGCAAAATATGGTGGTGGTAGTGTGATGTCTGGGGCTGTTTTACTGCTTCAGGACCTGGAAGACTGGCTGTGGTAAATGGAACCATGAATTCTGCTGTTGACTAATAAATCCTGAAGGAGAATATCTTGCCATCTGTTTGTGACCTCAAGCTGAAGCACACTTGGGTTCTGCAGAGGAACAATGATCCAAAATACACCAGCAAGTCCACCTCTGAATGGCTTAAGAAAAACAAAATGAAGACTTTGGAGTGGCCTAGTTAAAGTCCAGACCTGAATCCAACTGAGATGCTGTGGCATAACCTTAAAAAGGCGGCTCATGCTCCAAAATCCTCCAATGTGGCTGAAATACAACAATTCTGCAAAGATGAGTGGGCAAAAATTCCTCCACAGCACTGTAAAAGACTCACTGCCAGTTATCACAAATGCTTGATTGCCGTTGTTGCTGCTAAGGGTGGCCCAACAAGTTATTAGGTTTAGGGGCAATCACTTTTTTACACAGGGCCATGTAGGTTTGGATTTTTTTCACCCTTAATAATGAACACCTTCATTTAAAAACTGCATTTTGTGTTTACTTGTGTTATCTTTGTCTAATATTTAAATTAGTTTGATGATCTGAAATATTCAAGTGTGACAAACATACAAAAAAAAATGAGGAATCAGGAACAGGAGATCAGCACATCATCCGTGATCAGAAAGTGCAAGTTTGATGACCCACAGCATGTAATCAGATTACACAGAGTAAAGAGCTCATAACGGCTAGTTTATCAGAAGTAAAACATAAATTTGTGCTTTTATGTTTTATGCTGGATGACAATTATAATCTTGTGCTTCTGCTTCTTCTTGTAAAACCATACCTGCCAACTTTTCAAACCTGAAAAGCCTAGTAGCTAGCCGGGGTCCAGGGGCCGATGCTAATGCTAATAATGCTAATGCTAATAATAATAATGCTAATATTTGCCAAACAAATATTAGCATTAAATCTAGTTAAATGTAGCTAACAACCTCATATTTCTTCAACTTTCAAAACTGAAAAGCCTAGTAGCTAGCCAGGGTCCAGGGGCCACAGTGTCAAACAAATATTAGCATTTGACATAGAAGTCACATATTAATTATATTAAAGGTAAAATATCTAAATCAATTGCAATACTACACAGAGCGAAATATTTGCTGAATCAACCCACATTATATACTTTGTATCATTCATTAATACTCCCATACATGACATATTGTACTGAAGTATGGGGAAATACATATAAAACAAGCATATCCAGTCTTTATGCTTCAGAAGAGAGCTATTAGAATAATAAACAAAGCTGCTTACAGGGAACCAACAAACCCACTTTTTCTTAAATTAAAAAACTCTCAAGTTGAAAGATCTGGTTGACTTTAAAACTGCAGTAATAATGTTTAAAGCTAAGAATCTGTCACTGACCGCAAATATCCAAAAGTTGTTCCAAACAAGGGAGAAACAATATCATTTCAGAGGAACATGCATATTTCAAAAACCTTCAGTGAGAACTACCACCAAGCAACACTGTGTTTCAGTGCAAGGAGTCAGATTATGGAACAATTTTGGACCTGAATTAAAATCATGTACAACGCTTGGACAATTTAAACAAAAACTAAAGGAAGAAATACTCCAAACATATATACAAGATGACATGTAAAATCACATAAGGATTGTCATATCTAGTCTGTGTTGTTACTTAGTTTTTTTTGTCACATTTTGTCTTAGCTTTGTTCTGAATTGTAATCGCTCTTGTTTTGTTTTTCTTTTGAATTCTTGGATGGAATATGGGTGGGGAATATAAGCTGCAGCTTCAGCCATCACCCATTTCAGATAACTTATGTTGAACTGTATAATAAGAGGAGTTCTTGTTTAATTTGACCTTGTTGGGTTTTTTCGCCTTTGTTATATTATTCTGTTTCTTTTTAATCTTTACTTTTAATCTATCCGATATAAAGATTCATTCATTCATTAAATTTGCATTCAAAAGACTATCTTAACACTGCATAGAACTTTGAATAGGCCAGATGTGATGTATTATGAATACTAGAAAAGCACTCGGAGAGCGCAGACCTCCGCCAAGCGCCACAGTTCCCCCCATACAGTGTTTAACATCATAAATAAAATATTGAAAATGGCCCTATCTCGCAATATTAAATTAAAAAAAAAAAAAAAGAATCCTTTAAAAAATTCCTGGATCCAGACGGTGATCCGGATCACCACCAAAATCTAATCATCTGTAGGATACCCCATTTCTGACAATCTGTGAAAACTTCATGAAAATCCGTCCATAACTTTTTGAGTTATCTTGCTAACAAAGAAACAGAAACAGACAAACCAACACTGATGATCACATAACCTCCTTGGCGGAGGTAACTAGAAGACTAGAAATATCAGCAGGGTATACTAGCACTGTTTAACAGACACGTGCGTAAAAGACGGCAAAATCGCTCTGATATTTTATGTGTTTACATGATACACCAAGCATGACAAGGCTTGCAATTACACAGCACATGTTCTTCAAGTTTGCCGCTAGCGTCACTGGCACTGGCCTTGTGTTTTTTTGTTCTTACGTGGTCTTTCACATCGCTGATTCCGCCATGTCCAATCAAAAAGTCTTGTCTACACAAAGTGCAATTTGTGTAATTTTCACCCCTTCTTGAGCGAATAATAACTCCCGGAAATGCTTTGCTGCATTCCTCACGAAAAGACTGTAATTTTCGTTTGTGTTTCACGCTCGTTAGTGATTTTTCTCCGGCAGACTCCATGATGAAAACGTATAATTCTTACCTGATTGCCTCGCGACTGCACATCAATACACCTACATGAAGGAGTGCCGATTGCCTTTGTTCTAAATTTAGATACGATTCCGAGCGACAGCGTGTTTGGAATTGCTTTTGTGTTTTCCGTGTTTTTTTTTACGATTTAAAATTTTTGACTGAATTTTTTAGTGAAAAACCATAATTTTGAATAATAAAACCGGAGCCCGGAACGGGGTCTTAAAAACTGGAACCATTACGGCAAAACCGGAGTAGTTGGCAGGTATGTAAAACTATTTTTGTAGGTTTAGACCTCCAAATCTCATTAACTTTAGGATTTTTTTTTTCAAATTGCAAACATTTTTTAAATTTACTTTTGATGCCTCTGGTTTTAACACGTTTTGTTTTTTTTTTGCCTTGCTGTACATTTTTAAACTGACTTGATTTTTTGTACCAAAAGCTTGGGATCAGTCCGTCAAGGTCTCCGCTGTTGACCGCCACCTAATCCACATAGCACCAGAACCATGATCCCTCCTGCAGGTGGTGAGCCCACTGGAGAGCGGACCCATATAACTCCTTCGGGCTGAGCCCGGCCGGGTCCCATGGGTGGAAAACCAGCCACCAGACGCTAGCCATCGAGCCCCTCCCCCACGCCTGGCTCCAGGGTGAGGCCCCGGTAACCCCATATTGGGCGGGGTACACTGAATCCTTGATCTAGTATTTATCATGAGAGTCTGTTGGATCACTCTTAGTCTGGCCCTTCACCCAGGACCAGTTTGTCTTGGGTGACCCTATCAGAGGCCAATTGCCCAGGACAACATAGCTCCTGGGATCACTGGGGCACACAAACCCCCCACCACGATAAAGTGACGATCCATGAGGGGATCCCACCTGGTGATCACCACTGAATGAATGGGACGCCATATCCTACACAGATCCAAATTCTTGATGATTTTCCACACAGCCAACACCGGCCCCTGCTTGTACTCATTGGCCTACAACTTACAGTCATAAACAGCCCAAGGAAGATGCGCTGGAACTTCCGCAAAGCCAACTGGAAGAAATTCAGTGAAACCCTGGATCAGAGTGCTGTTACCATCCCACTCCACACCATCACTGTAGATGAAGCATACAACCGCTTCTGCAGCGCAATCTTCAAGGCTGCTCACACTGCAATCCCATGAGGCTACCGACCCCTCTATGTCCCATGCCTGGACGGAGAAAGCGCTGCCCTCCTACAATCCTATCAAACATCAGGGGACCGACCTAGAGATAGCAGACCATCTCATTGAATCGCTAAGTACAGCCTGGTGAAAGAAATGGGAGGAGACAGTTGCTGACTGGAGCTTTACCCACTCTAGCAGGAAATGTTGGAGCCTCATCCGTCGCCTAGGAGCTGCACAGAAGCCCCCTAGCCAAAGCCAAGCATCTGTCACACCCAACCAAGTTGCATCCCACCTACTGACCATCGCCAAAGCACCCCAAGACAAAGACACCAGAAGAGCAGTTACAACTGAGCTAAAAAAAACACCAAAATATGCCCGTACAGGAAACAAACCCTGAACCCTTCGAGGCTGCTGAACTGGAGAAAGTCCTACAAGGCCTGAAATGTGGAAAGGCAGCAGGATATGACAACATCTTCCCAGAATTCATGAAAAATCTTGGCCCCCGAGCCCTAACCTGGTTGACACAACTCTGCACAAGGATCATACAAACAAACTTGATCCCAAAGAAATGGCGGACAGCAAAGGTCATTGCTATACCAAAACCTGGCAAAGACCACAAACTACCAGCAAGCTACCGCCCAATCTCCCTACTCAGCATTCCTTATAAAATCATGGAGCGCCTAATACTGCAACGTATTTCCCCAGGAATAGAGGAAATTCTAAGTGTGGATCAAGCAGGTTTCCGCAAGGACCGCAGCACAGGAGAACAAGTACTGGCCCTAACCACCTTCATCGAAAATAGTTTCGAGAGCAGACTGAAGACAGGGGCTGTGTTTCTCGATCTTAAAGCTGCCTATGATACGATCTGGCACAAAGGCCTCCTCCTGAAACTTACAAAGACGATCCCTGCCTGGGCAATAGCAATTATAAAAACCCTGCTGACCAACCGAAGGTTCAGAGTCCACCTTGGTCAGAACACAAGCGCATGGAGAACGCAGAAAAACGGACTCCCACAAGGCTCAGTTCTAGCTCCAACCCTGTTCAACCTCTACATAAACGACCTGCCCACTACAAAATCCTGCAAATTCATCTATGCAGACGACATCTGTTTGGCACTCCAAGCACCAGACTTTGAGCCAATGGAACGGGTGCTCACGGAAGATCTTGCCAAACTGGACCAGTTCTGCAAAACCTGGCACCTAAAACCAAGCCCAGCAAAAACCGTCTCCAGTGTATTCCATCTCCACAATGTAAAAGCTGCCAGAGAACTAAACAGCCACCTGAGCAGACTTAAGCTTAAGCATGCCTCGAATCCAACCTACCTTGGAGTGACCCTTGACAGGGCCCTATCCTTCAAGGAACATTTAAAGGGGACGGCTGCTAAGGTGAAGGCATGAAACAACCTGCTCTGCAAGCTCGCTGGTGAAAAATGGGGAGCGGCAGCCTCCACCCTGCACACCTCAGCACTGGCCCTTTCATACTCTGTAGCAGAATATTGTGCCCCTGTCTGGTCCAGGTCATCCTACACACACCACGTAGACACCCAGCTCAACACAACCATGAGAACCATAACTGGGACAATCCGCTCAACACCACTCCCCTGGCTTCCTGTACTGTCAAACATAGCCCCCCCACACATCCGGCGAGCAGCACTAACTCAAAGGATGCTTCAAAAAGCCAAAGATTCTCCTCACTTACCAATCTATGCAGATATCTACACCCCACCCACTGCCCGACTTCCATCCAGACGGCCAATTTGGAAAAACCCTCCCCCAGCTGACTTCACCATCCAGACAGCTTGGCAAGAGGAATGGGAGACCAAGGAGGTCCCAAATAAACACCTGGTGACAAACCCCAACCAACAGGTCCCGGGAACCAACCTCCCAAGGAGACAGTGGTCTACACTCAATTGCTTCAGGAGTGGACATGGCCCCTGCTTGGCGAGCCTTCATAGATGGGGCAGTAGCCCTATCCCACTGTGCGCATGTGGAGAGGAGCAAACAATGGAACACATCATAGAAGCTTGCCCGCTCCAAAGACTGAAAGGAGGATTACACACCCTCCATACAGCAAACCAGGAGGCAACTGCTTGGCTTGAGGACTTTGCATTCGCTCAATAAATAAATCACCACCTGGTGGTCAGTTGGATCCGATGGCAGGGGAAGATGCCATTCAGTCCTGGTACACCCTAACGTATAGTGTGAGGGTGTGCTGGGAATGCCTGGCTGAGGCCCCTGTCTGGGATGTCTTCAACTCCCACCTCCGGAAGAACTTTAACCACATTCCAAGGGAGTCTGGAGACATGGAGTCTGAATGGGCCATGTTCTTCCCCTCTATTGTGGAAGCGGCGGCCCAGAGCTGCAGCCGCAAGGTGGTCAGTGCATCTCGTGGTGGCAACCCCCAACCCAAGTGGTGGACACCAGTGGTGAGGGGGGCCATTAAGCTGAAGGAGGAGTCCTATCAGGCTTGGTTGGCTTGTGGGACTCCCGAAGCAGCTGAGGTGTACTGACAGGCCAAGCAAAGGGCAGCTCGGGTGGTTGCTGAAGCAAAAACCCGGGTATGGGAGGGGTTTGGTAAGGCCATGGAACAAGACTTTCGGTTGGCCTCGAAGAGATTCTGGCAAACTGTCCAGTGGCTCAGGAGGGGAAAGAAGCTCCCCGTCCACACTGTGTATGGTGCGGATGGGGCGCTGTTGACTTCGACTGGGGATATCATCGGGCGGTGGAAGGGATACTTTGAGGATCTCCTCAACCCCACTGATACGCCTTCCACAGAGGAAGCAGGGTTTGTGGACGAGGGGGATGACTCGCCTATCACAGGGGCTGAGGTTGCCAAGGTGGTTAAAAATCTCCTTGGTGGCTGGGCCCCGGGGGTGGACGAGATTCGCCCTGAGTACCGCAAGGCCCTGGATGCTGTAGGGCTGTCATGGTTGACACGCCTCTGTAACGTTGCGTGGAGGTTGGGGACAGTGCCTTTGGCCTGGCAAACTGGGGTGGTGGTTCCTCTCTTCAAAAAAGGAGACCGGAGGGTGTGCTCCAACTTTAGAGGGATCACACTCCTCAGCTTCCCTGGGAAGGTCTATGCCAAGGTACTGGAGAGGAGAGTCCGGCCGTTGGTCGAACCTCGGATTCAGGAGGAGCAATGTGGTTTTCATCCTGGCCGTGGCACATCGGACCAGCTCTTTACCCTCTCGAGAATTCTCAAGGTTTTGTGGGAGTTTGCCCAACCAGTTTACATGTGTTTTGTGGACTTGGAGAAGGCATTCAACCGCGTCCCTCGTGGTTTGTTGTGGGGGGTGCTTCGAGAGTATGGGTATTGGGCTTGTTGTTATGAGCTATTCTGTCTCTGTATGACCGTTGTGAGAGGTTGGTTCGTATTGCCAAAACTTGATCGGACTCATTCCCAGTGAGAGTTGGACTCCGCCAGGGCTGCCCTTTGTCACTGATCCTGTTCATAATTTTTATGGACAGGATTTCTAGCCACAGCCTGGGAACGGAGGGTGTCATGCTTGGTGACCACAGGATCTCATCTCTGTTGTTTGCAGATGATGTTGTCCTGTTGGCTTCATCCACCAATGACCAACAGTTCTTGCTGGGATGGTTTTCCGCTGAGTGTGAAGTGGCTGGGATGAGAATCAGCACCTCCAAGTCCGAGTCCATGGTCCTCAGGCAGAAAAAGGTGGACTGTCCTCTCTGGATTGGGGACAGGCTCCTGCCCCAAGTGGAGGAGTTTAAGTATTTTGGGGTCTTACTCACAAGTGAGGGGAGAATGGAGCTAGAGATTGACAGACGGATCGGAGCAGCATCTGCAGTGATACAGACGTTGTACTCATCTGTTGTGGTGAAGAGGGAGCTGAGTTCTAAGGCAAAGCTGTTGATTTACCAGTCAATCTACGTTCCTACTCTCACCAATGGCCATGAGCTTTGGGTAATGACCGAAAGAACAAGATCGCGGATACAAGCGGCTGAAATATGCTTTCTTCATAGGATTGCTGGACTCACCCTCAGAGATAGGGTGAGGAGCTCAGTCATCCGGGAGAGGCTCAGAGTAGGACCGCTGCTCCTCCACATTGAAAGGAGTCAGTTGAGGTGGTATGGCCATCTGATTAGGATGCTTCCTGGACGCCTCCTACTTGAGGTGTTTCAGGCACGTCCCACTGGGAGGAGACCACGGGGCAGACCCAGGACTCGGTGGAGAGACTATGTCTCCCAGCTGGTCTGGGAACGCCTTGGTATCCTCTCTGAATAGCTAGAGCAGGTGGCTGGGGAGAGGGAAGTCTGGGCTTCTCTGCTTGAACTGCTGCCTCCGTGACCCAGACCTCCAGAAAAGCGGAAGAAGATGGATGGATGGATTTTTAGTACTTTAACCATTTTTTAATCAAATTATATAAACTCTGTGTAACCAGGTAGGAAGCGGAAGTACACAGCAATTTTCATTTCAATTCAACTTTATTTATATAGCTCCATTTCACAACAGCAGTCATCTCAAAGCACTTTCAAACTGCAGGGGGAAACCTCACAATTGCAGAAAGACCCCAGAAATCAGGCGATCCCCTGTGAGCAGCACTTTGAGACAGTGGAGAGGAAAAACTCCCTTTTAGCAGGAAGAAACCTCCAGCAGAACCAGGCTCAGGGAGGGGCAGTCACCTGCTGCGACTGGCTGGGGGGTGAGGGGATAGAGAAGAAGAAAAGAACAGCCATGTAGAGAGCAAACAGCACGACGGGGACTCCATCTGTGGGAGAAACCAAACAGATGTTAACGACCGGCAAAAATATTTCACTGAGAGTGAAGAAAGAAGTGAAGCCTGGTGCATTGTTGTAGGTCCCCTGACTGTCTAAACCTATAAGCAGCATAACTAAGGGAGGGTGCAGGGTCACCTGATCCCATCCTAACTACAGGCTATATCAAAAAGGAAGGTTTTAGCCCAGTTCTTAAAAACAGAGATTGAGTCTGACTCCCAAATCCAGATTGGCAGCTGGTTCCAAAGGAGAGGAGCCTGATAACTGAAGGCTCTACCTCCCTTTGTACTTTTAGAGATTCTACATATTACAGTAATTCTGCATTTTGGGAGCGTAGTGCTCTGTTAGGATGATAAGGTACGATCAGATCTTTTAAATAACAAGGGGCCTGATTATTTAGAGCTTTGTAAGTGAGAAGAAGGATTTTAAACTTAATTCTAGATTCTATGGGAAGCCAATGAAGGAAGACCAGAACAGCAAACCACTTATAAAATCTCTGTTTGCGAAGCGCTGTGGTGACCAGCAGGTTGTGATGGTGTGTGTTATCCAATCAGTGTGGTCGTGATGTCACAGACACATGACATGAAGACACAGAGAGCGGTTGCAGAGCAGTGGCTACAACATTTATTGAAAAAAATGATATATTTTGACGCAGCAACTCCATATTCGGGGATGTACACCCTTGTAAGATCAGGAAACCAACAGTTCGAGAGCTATGCGTGGAACAGAAACACAAACTAGAGATTTAGTGAATTTATACATAGACATGCATATACTTAGCATGCCAACAAACAGATTCATGCTTTGGAAAATATGCGTTAGCATATCTGTGAAAATGACTCCGACCGAGTGTTGGCAATACGAACCAAACTCTCACAACGGTCGTACAGAGACTGAATAACTCGTAACAACAAGCCCGATACCCCATACTCCCAAAGCACCCCCCACAAAAATCCACGATGGACGCGGTCAAATGCCTTCTCCAAGTCCACAAAACACATGTAAACTGGTTGGGCAAACTCCCACGAACCCTCAAGAATTCTCGAAAGGGTAAAGAGCTGGTCCGATGTGCCACGGCCAGGACGAAAACCACATTGCTCCTCCTGAATCCGAGGTTCGACCAACGGCCGGACTCTCCTCTCCAGTACCTTGGCATAGACCTTCCCAGGGAGGCTGAGGAGTGTGATCCCTCTAAAGTTGGAGCATACCCTCCGGTCCCCTTTTTTGAAGAGAGGAACCACCACCCCGGTTTGCCATGCCAAAGGCACTGCCCCCGACCTCCATGCAATGTGGAACTCAGAAAAGAAAAGATTTATTGCCAAGTACATTAACAGATACTGATAACAGATCACTGATAACATACGAGGGATTTGACTTGACACAGAAAATGAACCTGCATTTCCGGTGACACGGCGGCATCTGAAACGCGCCTGCCAACAGGAGGGTACAGGTGGCATAAGAATAATACAATAGAAAGGAGCAAAAAAACCCATTGATTTCAGAATAGTGGTCATATGTGATCAATATTATGATTGCAAAGAAAAAAAAAGCCCTCAATGCACAATCAGCAGACCAAAAGAGTTCACAGGACACAAAGAGAGCAGTGTGTGAGTCATCTTTATCATCAGTTGTGTGGATCAGTGTGAGTGTACTGTTGAAGTAAGTGTTGTATCAGTAAGAGCAACAAGGACTCTTTGGCAGGAGATGTTATGTCTAGCTGCTGGCAGTTTTTGTCCTTGGCCATGCAGCTGCTGTCCAAGGCCATGAGCTCTATGTTTTGAAAAAACAGAGACTGCAGATGATCAGGAGGATTTTTTGTGAGGGAGCCGGATTAAGCCGAATGGTACTGAACACAGAGCAGAAACTTTATATTCTCTTAAAATTCAGTACATAATCCTTCATTGCTGGGTGTTGAATCTATCTTGGATGTCCTTAAGCGTAATCATGATGTAATCCACCTTCCGAGACAGTTCTCCATTTGTCGCTATCAGGGTCCTCTCCATTTTTTCAATTTGATGGATGCACCTCGCCTGGCCAGCATTTTGATAGGTTGCATCCATCTTCAGCAATTTGCGGTACACCAGGACGATTCCAGATCCAATCAGAACGGTCCCAATCACCATTACAACGAAGACGTAAAGATCTTCTACATCTTCGATAAAAAGATCAGTCAGGCACAAGAGTTTCCAATTACTTGTCTCCCGTAAATAGCCAGCTGGAGCCGTTCCTGCTGGGCAAACAACCTCCCCCGGGGCACTTTTCCTCGTTGAAAAGATAGTGTCAATTGCGTTCAAAGCCCAGCTTATTAATTCCATAATTTCTTTCGATAATCAGCAGTAAAGACGCAGACAGACGACAGCAAGCTGGGATCCAGTTAGTTGGGGGGGAGGAGATAAGACAGAAGCAAGAGAGAAGCAAAAAGGCATCTGCTCTCTTTGGAGGCGGAAGTGAGAAGAGGTGTGTCAACCATGACAACCCAACAACATCCAGGGCCTTGAGGTACTCAGGGCGAATCTCGTCCACCCCTGGGGCCCGGCCACCAAGGAGATTTTTAACCACCTTGGCGACCTCAGCCCCTGTGATAGGCGAGTCATCCCCCTCGTCACCAAACCCTGCTTCCTCTGTGGAAGGCGTATCAGTGGGATTGAGGAGATCCTCAAAGTATTCCTTCCACCGCCCGACGATGTCCCCAGTTGAAGTCAACAGTGTCCCATCCGCACCATACACAGTGTGGACGGGGAGCTGCTTTCCCCTCCTGAGCCGCCGAACAGTTTGCCAGAATCTCTTTGAAGCTGACCGAAAGTCTTGTTCCATGGCCTCACCGAACTCCTCCCATACCCGGGTTTTTGCTTCAGCAACTACCCGAGCTGCACTCCGCTTGGCCTGCCGGTACACCTCAGCTGCTTCGGGAGTCCCACAAGCCAACCAAGCTTGATAGGACTCCTTCTTCTTCTTCCTTCTTCTGCCAACACTCGGTCGGAGTCATTCCCAGTGAGAGTTGGACTCCGCCAGGGCTGCCCTTTGTCACCGATCCTGTTCATAATTTTTATGGATAGGATTTCTAGGCGCAGCCAGGGAATGGAGGGTGTCATGCTTGGTGACCACAGGATCTCATCTCTGTTGTTTGCAGATGATGTTGTCCTGTTGGCTTCATCCAGCAATGACCTACAGCTCTTGCTGGGACGGTTTGCCGCTGAGTGTGAAGCGGCTGGGATGAGAATCAGCACCTCCAAGTCCGAGTCCATGGTCCTCAGCAGGAAAAAGGTGGATTGTCCTCTCCGGGTTGGGGACAGGCTCCTGCCCCAAGTGGAGGAGTTTAAGTATTTTGGGGTCTTGTTCACGAGTGAGGGGAAAATGAAGCGAGAGATCGACAGACGGATTGGAGCAGCATCTGCAGTGATGCGGACGTTGTACCGGTCTGTTGTGGTGAAGAGGGAGCTTAGTTCTAAGGCAAAGCTGTCGATTTACCAGTCAATCTACGTTCCTACTCTCACCTATGGTCACAAGCTTTGGGTAATGACCGAAAGAACGAGATCGCGGATACAAGCGGCTGAAATGGGCTTTCTCCGTAGGATTGCTGGACTCACCCTCAGAGATAGGGTGAGGAGCTCAGTCATCCGGGAGAGGCTCAGAGTAGAACCGCTGCTCCTCCACATTGAAAGGAGTCAGTTGAGGTGGTATGGCCATCTGATTAGGATGCCTCCTGGACGCCTCCCACTTGAGGTGTTTCAGGCACGTCCCACTGGGAGGAGACCCCGGGGCAGACCCAGGACTTGGTGGAGAGACTATGTCTCCCAGCTGGTCTGGGAACGCCTTGGTATCCTCTCTGAATAGCTGGAGCAGGTGGCTGGGGAGAGGGAAGTCTGGGCTTCTCTGCTTGAACTGCTGCCTCCGCGACCCGGACCTCCGGAAAAGTGGTAGAAGATGGATGGATGGATGGATGGATATCTGTGAAAATCAGCTACTCCCTAGATGGGGATCGATCAACTCAAAAACTACAGCAGATAGAGCCACTCGACCCTCAATCTAATACTAGCATACTGTACAATACAATAATCTTTAACATGCCATCAGAATTTATATATTAAAATTTAAAAAATTACATAAATATAGAGGCAGTGCACTGATGCGGCCCAGCTTTGCCCTCAAACAATCTCTGGATACTTTGCCCAACGCGTCACGAGCAGCTGCCATCATGCATTTGTGAAAAGGTCCATGGAAGCAGGTTCTCTGCATACTGCTCTAACTGACTACTCTGGGTTTGTTTTTGTTTTTTTTTTTTTTTTTTTTTTTTTTGTTACTTATTTGTACCCGTAGGTAGATTTGGTTTGCAGTCTGGTGACGAGCCACCGGCTGCCGGTCGCTGCGTGCGCGAGCGCCCTAAACCTACATGTTTTTTTTTTGGTATGCGGGAGGAAACCGGAGAAATCCCGGAGTAAACCCACGCAACACGGGGAGAACATGCAAACTCCACACAGCTCACTGTTGGTCGGGGGCTGGGATCGAACCCACGATCTCATGATACCCGCGATCCCCCGGCCGAGGGTAAAACTGTGCTGCCACAGTGCTAAACCACTGCGCCACCGTGCAGCCACCGTGTTTTGTGTGGGTTTTAATGCAAACCCCCTAATGCTGCCACTCGTTTTTGCCACCCAGTATTTTTTAACTGTCATGAGTTGTGATTGATGACGTCATCTGCATCCCCTCGAACTAGAACATCAGGCAATGAAACCAAAGGAAAACTCCGCTAATGTTGGCGCTCCAGTCACCGATGCAGCTGTCATGCAGGACTGTTTCAGTAACACAATTCCTCATCAACTCACACTCACACACTTGAATTTCACAGAACGTGGAAAAGCCTGTTAGCTTTGTGGCTAACTAGCACCGAGCTAACGGTCTTCAGGAGCTGCTACCTCCACATCCAGACAGTTTTAAGGTTTAGCTGCAGCTCAAAACCTCCTTAAATCCACAAACATCTGAAGTCACATGAGCAGGATTCCTGACAGCAGATCAAAAGCAAACCGCCTCTTTCTCCATTTTCCCAGCAGAGTCTGTCGCCATGGAGGGCAGTGAGAGACTACCGTAAAGCAGGTTCTGCCGTAAATCTTAAAGATACAGTACCCTACTGAAATATACAAAAATACAGAACAACTGCAAACACCTAAAAAACATCATAGCTTCATTTTTAACAGCTTTTTTTTTTTTTTTCAAAAGTTAAGTTATGACAAAAACATAAATCTCTGGGGATTCTAAATTGTCCTTAGGTATGACTGTGAGAGTGGATGGTTGTCTGTCTTTCTGTGTTGGCCCTGTGATGGACTGGCGATCTGTCCAGGGTGTACCCTGCCTCTCGCCCAAAGATGCTGGGATAGGCTCCAGCCCCCCCGCGACACCAAAAGGATTAAGCGGAAGAAGATGGATGGATGGATGGAAAAACATAAATCAGTTAAAAGCAAATGTTTTAAAAAAATTTTTTGAAAATGTAAATACCTCCCCATAAATTATTAGACATTTTCATTTCACCTGTAATTCCAGCTAAAATATGACTGTACAGACGTGGACAAAATTGTTGGTACCCCTCTGTTAATCAAAGAAAAACCCACAATGGTCACAGAAATAACTTGAATCTGACAAAAGTGGTAATAAATAAAAATTCTATGAAAATTAACCAATGAAAATCAGACAATGCTTTTGAATTGTGGTTCAACAGAATTATTTTAAAAAACAAACTCATGAAACAGGCCTGGACAAAACTGATGGTACCCTAAACTTAATATTTTGTTGCACAACATTTTGAGGCAATCACTGCAATCAAACGATTTCTGTAACTGTCAATGAGACTTCTGCACCTCTCAGCAGGTATTGTGGCCCACTCCTCATGAGCAAACTGCTCCAGTTGTCTCAGGTTTGAACGGTGCCTTCTCCAAATGGCATGTTTCAGTTCCTTCCACAGGAGTTCAATAGGATTTAGATCAGGACTCATAGGGCCCTTTTCCGCTCGTCCCCACTTGGCCCTACATGGTACGACTTGGCCCGGTGTATAGCCTTTTCCATTTTACTCAGCACCGGTTAACAGGTCCTATTTTCATACCTATTCGAGGCCAGGGTACAACCGTGCTGAGTCGAGCCGAAAATGTGACATCAACAGATTGCGAGCCACTGATTGGTCAAGACGTAATGCCACAAAAGTGTCCGTCTTCTGTGGTATCTACACGACCGCCACTTGCAATAGTTCACGGACTAAACTCGGTCACTGAGTAAATACGATATTAATAGAGATGGCGTTGAAGGTTTTGTGGAAATCTATACCGTGGTCCAATGAAGAGGTGCGGAGTATTCTGTGCTTGGTGGCAGATCCACAGTGAGAGGAGCGACCCGCACCGATACAGATCCAGCCCAGCATAGAACCGGACTACGGACAAGCTGAATATGAACGTGAGAGAACCATCGATGGTGAGTGATTTGTGATATTGTGCATCTGTTTGCTTATTTATCTTGTTGGTGGTAAGCTCACTTTTTTGAGCGATACAGCGCCGTCCTGTCCTGGCTAACGAGTGTTAGCTAATAGCTAGCTAGTAGCCAACTCTGCTGATTCACGCTTGCTTTGTCCGAAGTATTCGCTTGTGAGAGCAAAACGATGAAATATGTTAATCCTGGTTAAAGTCCTGGTTTGTGTATGCATTTCATTTTGGTGCTGTGCATTAAGTTGTGTGTAATTTCTTCCTAGAATCTGTTTCCACATGCCAGGGGTTAGCCTCCCTCAGCATGTTGTGTTTATATTGTGGATACAGGTCAAGAGGACCCCAGGATCCGAAATCTCAACATATACAAGTGCATTTTCAAACCAGTAATTTATAAAGTGATTCATATAATTTTCTAAAGCGTCAGAATAGATCCACACACCTATTCTGTGGATTTTCCATAAAAGGTGTTGGAACAGTGTTGTTGTGCTGTTTCTGTTCCACCATAAATCCCTGGATTGAAAATGTACTTGTACATGGACAGAGTGGATCCTGAGGTAATTGCCAGGGAAACAAAGCTTTTTTGTCACATCCCACCACTGACTTTCACAAGTATATTTCCCCAATGCAGGTACATCTCCAAAAATTAGAATGTCATGAAAAAGTTCAATATTTTTTGTCACTCATTTCAGAAAGTGAAATCCATATACTATATAGATTCATTACACAGACAGTGATATATTTCAAGCGTTTATTTATTTTAATTTGGATGATTATGGCTTACTGCCCCTGAAAACCCCAAATTCAGTTTAGCAAAAAATTAGAATATTACATAAAATTAATTTTAAAAAATAGTTTTTAAATAGAAATGTTGGCCGCTGAAATGTTGGTTAATATGGGCTGTAGCCATAATCATTAAAATTAAAATAAACACTTGCAATATATCACTGTCCCTGTAATGAATCCATATATGGGTTTCACTTTGTGAAATGAGTGACAAAAATATTGAACTTTTTCATGATATTCTAATTTTTGAGATGTGCCTGTATATGTTTTGAACTTGGTTGAACTAACCACCATCCATTTCTGTCTTTGGTCTAGGCAAGAGGAAAGGAAAAGCAGCCACCCCACAACGGACCTTACCACTGGGGAAAGTACTGAAATCCTTTGCTTTTATAGGTAAAGTGTCAAAATCAAAGTAGCACAATTTCCACTTAATATAAAAGGGACTGAACTGAGATTTGACTGTGTGAATATTAATTACAGAATAACTGAAAATGACTGGCACATCAACTGTAAAATAAACCACTTGTTAATGTATTTATTTATTTATTTATTTTGTCAGATCACTTGTGTGATCCTTTGTGAGTTACAGTGTTGTGTTCAAAATAATAGCAGTCCCACATCACTAGCAAGATAAACCACTGTTTTCGTTACAATTTCAACTTCTACGCTGCAAGTAAGTTTCTAGAAGGTTTAGCAAAGGTCTAGAAAACCAACAGACTCAACAGGCATGACGTGCATGCTGCTGATTCTGTGAAACTGAATCATTAACTGAAAGGGGAGTGTTCAAAAAACAACAGTGCTGAGTTCACTTAGTGAGGTCATTGATTCTGTGAAAAAAAAATAGGTGTTAAACAGGTGGCCCTTATTTAAGGATCAAGGCAACTGATGCTGCATATGCTGGCTGTGCATTTGTCCTTGAAAAAAAGAGTAAAATGGGTCGTTCAAGACACTGTTCAGAAGAAGAGCTTTCTTTGACTAAGAAATTAATAAAAGAGGGGAAAACCTATAAAGAAGTGCAGAAAATGAGGCTGTTGAGATAAAATGATATCAAACGCTTTAAAATGGCAGCCAAAACCAGAAAGGCAAGGAAGAAAAAGAAAAATGACTATTCAAATGGAATGGAGAGTAACCAAACTGGCAAAGGCTCAGCCAATGATCAGCTCCAGGAGGATCAAAGACGATCGAAGGTTGCCTGTGAGTAGTGTAACAGTCAGACGACGTCTATGTAAAGCCAAGCTACCAGCAAGAAGCCCCCGCAAAGTCCCATTGTTAATAAAAAGACATGTGCTGAAGCAGTTACAATTTGCCAAAGAACACATTGACTGGCCTAAAAAGAAATGGTGTAATATTTCAAATCAAGTCAACCTTTATTGTCATATTGCTGTACATACAACTGTAGTGCAGGCAAGATGAAATTGTGTTTCTCTCAGCATCCATATAAGTAAAAGAACATGATTTAAGACACACTCACACATATCCTCACCCCCCACCCCACCACATCCATTCACACATCCCTGAGACATACTTGAAAAAACTAACCAGAACTATAATAAACAAATAATATTCATAATGTCCGTAGGTGCAGTAGTATGAATGAGAGATTCCGGATCAACTGTTCAGCATCCTAACAACTTGTGGAAGGAAGCTGTTAATCAGTCTGGTGGTTCTGCCTCTGATGCTCTGGAATCGTTTGCCAGATGGCATAAGTTCAAAGTGTTTATGCAGAGGGTGAGAACGGTCCTTGACAATGTTCAGTGCCCTGCTCCTGCAACGGATCTGAAAAAGTTCTTGGACAAAGGGGAGGGAAACTCCAATTACCCTCTCAGCTCCCTCAACTATCCTCTGCAGAGCTTTTTTGTCTGACAAACTGCAGCTGGAGTACCATGTAGCAATGCAGTACGTCAGAACACTCTCCACCACACCTCTGTAGAAGGTCCTGAGGATGCAGGTGGGGAGCGAGGCCTGTTTGAGTTTCCTCAAGAAGTGCAGTCTCTGCTGGGCCCACTTCCCGATCCACAAGGAATTCTTGCTCCAGGTCAGGTCCTGCGAGATCTGCATTCCGAGGAACTTGATGTTCTCCACTCTCTCCACTAAACGGCCGCCGATGCTGAGGGGGACGTGTTCAGGCTGTGACCGCCGGAAGTCAATCATCTCCTTCGTTTTGTCCATGTTAAGCACCAGATTGTTCTCCCTGCACCAGCCCTCCAGGTCTCTCACTTCTTCCCTGTACATTGATTCCTCATCCCTCTGAATAAGTCCCACCACCGTGGTGTTGTCTGCAAACTTAATAATCTGGTTCCCCTCTTGTCTGGATACACAGTCATGTGTTAGAAGTGTAAACAACAGTGGACTGAGAATGCAACCTTGAGGGGATCCGGTGCTCAGCGTGATAGAGTTGAAGATGTTGTTTCCAACCCGGACAGACTGAGGTCTCTCAGTCAGGAAATCCAGGATCCAGAGACATGTGGCGGTGTTCAGACCAAGATGGAGTAATTTCTCCATCAGTCTCTGGGGAATAATGATGTTGAATGCTGAATTGAAATCAATGTACAGGAGTCTGGCGTAGGTGTCTTTCTGATCCAGGTGGGTGATGACAGAGTGCAGGGTGGTGACTATAGCATCCTCCGTGGAGCGGTTTGAACGATATGCAAACTGGAGTGGGTCATGTGACGCAGGGAGGCAGGCTGTAATGTGTGGTTTGACAAGCCGTTCAAAACACTTCATCACAATTGGTGTCAGTGCAACAGGATGACAGTCATTCAGACAGGACAAAACTGGTTTCTTTACCACCGGTACTATGATAGAGGTGTTGAAGCATCTGGGAACGATGGCCTGACTCAGGGAGATGTTATAAATGTCATCCAGTACATCTGCCAACTCGCTCGCCCAGTCTCGGAGCACACATCCCGGGATGTTGTCCGGACCTGCAGCTTTACGTGGGTTGACCCTGGTTAGGGTTTTTGTGGACTAATGAGAGTAAGATTGTTCTTTTTGGGTCTAAGGGCCACAGACAGTTTGTCACATGTCCTGCAAACACTGAATTCAAGCCACAGTACACAGTGAAGATGGTGAAGCATGGTGGTGCAAGCATCATGATAAGGGGATGTTTCTCGTACTATGGTGTTGGTCCTATTTATCACATACCAGGGATCATGGATCAGTTTGAGTACATCAGAATACTGGAAGAAGTCATGTTGCCATATGCTGAAGAGGAAATGCCTTTGAAATGGGTGTTTCAACAAGACAATGACCCCAAACACACTAAAGACAGATGTCAACACTGCTATTTTTTTGAATATTATATTTCTTGACTTTCTGTGAAATATTATCAAATTCAATTACTTTTTCCAATTTTCTTGCTTTGAAATAGAATGTGCAGTGTCCCCAATGCATTTGTGTTCATTAAAATACAATTTATTTGAAGAATTTTGACGTTTACTCACATTTTTCAACACACCGCTATTATTTTGAACCCACTTTGCAATTTGGGGAATGGCAGTTGTTCAGTCATCAATATAATTTAGTTTATGTGTGTAGTTTATAGTCTATCATCAATAAACTCATGCAGTAACAGGACACATTACAAATATTTGAGACCCATTGTCGTGCTTCCTTTTATATTTTAGCAATGAAATTACAAAACACCGCCCACACTTGAAGCCAGGGCAAGAAGAGACACAGCGGTGACAAAGCGGTGGCTAAACTTTTATTCATTAAGAATTCCATATTTTGACTGAATGACTCCATACTCGGTGATGCACACCGTCAGTGAAAGTAGTATATTCCATTCAAGGGAATATATTAATTCATTCTGAATGCTGAGGCCACAGCAAAAACAGATGATTTTAAATGTAACCCAGCCCTTGTAAAATCTACTTTACTGAAGCGCAGCTACATTAAAATTGTGGTTAAATACAACAATGAAGTACTTTATTGTCACATTGGAAATGTAATCCCGCCTGTTTTGTTTTTCTTTTGAATTCTTGGATGGAATATGGGTGGGCAATATAAGCTGCGGCTTCAGCCATCACCCATTTCAGATAACCTATGTTGAACTGTATAATCAGAGAAGTTATTGTTTAATTTGACCTTGTTAGATTGTTTTCCCCTTTATTATATTATTCTATTTTCTTTTAATCTTTACTTTTAATCTATCCAAAATAAAGATTCATTCATTCATTCACATTCCACCACTGCCTTTTAGCAACAAGTGTATTTCCCAAATATGTTTTAAACTTGCTTTAATTAACCACCACCCATTTCTGTCTTTTGTCTAGGCAAGAGGGAAACGACCCACCCAAACTGGACCTTGCCTCACTGTTTACAGAGATGCAGGCCTAAGATCTGCTGAACTGGGACCAGCTTGAGCGGCACATCCCAGCTGTTTCTCAGTGAGGCAGTGTGGCTGGCATGTGTGACCCATTCTAAGTTTTTTTTTTTTTTTTTTACAGTTTGAATTTTGCACATTCTGAATAATCTGGAATCTGCTGCTGATTGTAATAAACGATTTAGTGCCTTATGTGTTTGCATCATAATTTTCTATTTTGTCTGTTAAGACACTGGTGGGAAAAGAGTCAACAGTACAAACCATTAATCAGTGACTTTGAAAATAATGGCTCATTCTTAAGAAAAATTAACCAAAACAATTATTTTATTAACTGAAGACTGTATTGTTGGATATGCCACCGCAGAAGACCTCGCACACCTAAGTGACAGTACCAGTATATGGAGGAATTGTGGGCCATATTAGCATCTGTCCTTTATCACAATGGGTTTGGGCGGGGGTGTTCAATCATGTGCCATGGAGGGCCAAGACCCTGCAGGCTTTACCGCCAAACAGTTTCTTCAACACCAGATTCCACTGACTGCTGATAAATGACAACACCTGCTGAAAAGACTGGGTAGAAGAGAGAACCTGCAGGGTCTTGGCCCTCCATGACACATGATTGGAGACCCCTGGGTTACGGTTTAATGGGATTTAACATTTTAACACAAACTGCTTTATGGTTCATAATTCTGTTGACAGACTTACACCAAACCAAAAGTGATTTCTCAGACTGCTGGATTGTTCTTAGACAGCTTTTCTAATCTTTCAGTATTTAATTTATGCCACTTGGTGGTCGTCATCGGCCTCCGTCGGTCTATGATGACCATGGAAGAGAATCCTAAACGTCTAATCTGCTGGAACAGCACCGCCTGTGGCTGAACAAGCCGATGTGCGAATGGCAGTCCCTGTCACACAGGTCGCACTTGTGGGTGGTCTCCGTGCTGCTGGGTCTGTGGCGGTTCTTCCTGCGGGTCCTTTTTTCATCTGCTGCAGCAGTCAGTCTCTTTTCACCCGCCTTGAGCTGTCTGGTCAGGGTGCCTCTCCATTTGGAGCGGTCCGTTGCACGGTCCTCCCAGTGCTCTGTGTTGATCTCCAGGGCCTTCATGTCTCTCTTGCAGACGTCTCTAAAGCGCAGCTGTGGGCGGCCAACGTCTCTCCTGCCAGTCGCCAGTTCTCCCTAGAGGACGTCTTTGGGGATTCTGCCGTCCTCCATACGGTGAACATGGCCTAGCCAGCCGAGCCTGCGCTGCCTGAGTAGAGTGAACATGGAGGGAAGGCCGGCGCGGGACAGAACTTCTGTGTTTGGCACCTTGTCCTGCCAGGATATGTCCAGGATGTGGCGAATGCAGTGCAAGTGGAAGGAGTTCAGTCTCTTTTCCTGCCAGGCGTATGTTGTCCACGTCTCACTCCCATAGAGCAGTGTGCTGATGACGCAGGCGTTGTACACTGCCATCTTCGTCTTGACAGAGAGTTTGGGATTCTCCCACACTCGTGTGGTGAGGCGAGCGAGTGTGAAGGCTGCTTTTCTAATCCTCTTGTCAATCTCTGTATCAAGGGAGAGGTTGTTGCTGATCGTGGACCGCAGGTACGTGAATTGATTCACGACCTCCAGCTCGTAGTCGTCGATGGTGATGGTTGGTGGTGCTTCCGTGCCTTGCGCCAAGACGTTAGTCTTCTTCAGGCTGATGGTAAGCCTGAAGTCCTTGCATGCCTGGGAGAAGCGGTCCATCAGGGTCTGAAGCTCCTGCTGTGTGTGGGTTGCGACTGCAGCGTCGTCTGCGAACAGCATGTCTCTGATTAGAGCCTCGCGTACTTTGGTTCTGGCTTTCAGGTGGGCGAGGTTGAAAAGCTGCCATCAGATCTTGTGTGCAGGTAGATTCCCTCTGCTGCTGTGCTGAAGGCATGCCTCAGGAGCATAGCAAAGAAAATCCCGAAGAGGGTTGGCGCAAGTACACAGCCCTTTTTCACTCCGCTGCGTATGTTGAATGGCTCTGAGACGTTGCCGTCGTGCTGCACTATTCCCTGCATGTTAGTGTGAAACGATTCGATGAGGCTTTGCAACTTTGGTGGGCATCTTATCTTTGGCAGGATCTTGAAAAGGCCCTCTCTGCTGACCAGATCGAATGCTTTGGTGAGGTCGATGAAGGCGACGTACAGGGGCATGTTCTGTTCTCTGCATTTCTCCTGGAGGTGGCGGATGGAGAATATCATGTCTACTGTCGATCGCTCAGCGCGGAAGCCACACAGACTCAGGGTAGACACATTCGGCAAGCTTCTGTAGACGAACGAGAACAACTCGTGCGTAGACTTTGCCAACAACGCTGAGGAGGGAGATGCCCCTGTAGTTGTCGTAGTCGCTTCTCTCCCCTTTGTTTTTGTAGAGGGTGATGATCTTGGCGTCCCTCATGTCCTGTGGTATGGCACTTTCCTTCCAGCACTGACAGAGGACGTCATGCAACGGCAGCAGTAGGGCGATCTTGCAGTGCTTGATCAGGTCGGGGGATATGCCGTCGTTGCCGGGTGCCTTGCCAGCGGCCAAGCTATCAATGGCCTTGCTGAGTTCGTCGATGGTTGGCTCGGCGTCAAGTTCATCCATGGATAGAAGGCAGTCGATGTAGAGGTCGGAGTAGTGTTCCACCCATCTCTCCATCTGCTTGTTACCTCCGCCAGGCCGAAAGGCCAGGAGGAGGTAATGTTTTTGCCGGGGTTTGTCTGTGTGTTTGTCTGTCTGTCTGTCTGTTTGTCTGTTGGTTAGCAAGATAACTCAAAAAGTCTTGGACGGATTTCCATGAAACTTTCAGGCGTTGTTGGAAATGGTACAAGGAAGAACTGATTAAATTTTGGGGGTGATCCGGTTCACCGTCTGGATACAGGAATTTTTTAAAGCATTTTTCAACACTGTGACATAGGGCCATTTTCAACATGTGCGCAGGCGCAATGGAGGGCGCTGGTCATCGTGTCTGACCAACATAAACTCCGCCTTCTTCAACGTTTTAGGCACAAAAGCACCGGAAAACACTGGTGGGCTGGCCCAGCCACCGTGCCTGTGTTTGCGCGACGCTGCAAAAGCTGAAACGGGCAGCTGTCTGCCGCCGGATTGTTTGGCAGAAATTCCCCGGGCAGCCATAGGCGCTGCGGAAAAACGGGCTGCTCGGCAGCGTGCTGTGTGCCTGTGTTTGCACAACACTGCAAAAGCTCAGACAGGCAGCTGTCCGCCGCTGGATTATTTGGCAGAAATTCCCCGGTCAGCCGTAGTAGCTCCGCAAAAACAAGCTCTCTGCCGGGGAAGTTTCCAAATCATCTTTGGCCGCGGAGCGCAACCCCAATAAAGATAAAGATTAGATGTACCACGAAGGTCGAGTGCAAGCAAGATGTTTGTGTCTGTGAACATTCCGTCTTTTGGCGAGTTGATACGTAACGATGTTTACAGTTTGATGAGAAGGTTGCTGCCATGTAACAATCATCTTATATCAGCAATTGTCAACTCGTCACTCACACTTCAGCATTTGGAAGTGGTGGCGTTCCATTTTATACTGAGTCCAATATTGTATGTTATTCTTGTTACAAGACCGCCGACTGTCTGCTGATCTGTATTTACTTTTATTTATTTATTTATTTATTTATTTATTTTCTACTCCTTTTAGTTCTGCATTTAATATGAACCCTGAGTTTGAAATAAACGTTTGATTTTTCAATAAAACCCACGCCAACCTGTCTACCTAATTGGCATCCGTCAGTGAAGCCCTCAGTGCTGCTTTCACTGATCTAAAACGCTCACATAACCCATTGGCCTGTGGGATGTACACAGTTGTGTCATGACTTCTTTTGTTTTTTCTTTTGAATTCTTGGATGGAACATGGATGGGCAATATAAGCTGCAGATTCAGCCATCACATATTTAGGATTACTTATGTTGAACTGTATAATCACAGGAGCTATTGTCTAATTTGACCTTGTTGGATTTTATTACCCCCTTTGTTATATTATTCACTTTCTTTTAACCTGTACTCTTAATCTATTCAAAATAAAAATTAATTCATTCATTCATTCAATTGCAACGCCCCCAGCCTGGGAGTTTGCAGATGCAGGACATGGACACAACACCAACACTTCAGTTTATTACCTCCGCCAAGGAGGTAATGCTTTTACGACTGAACCACTAATCCTATCATTGTGAATCCAATTGCTAGTCAGATGTTTTCATGCTCAAGGAATCTGACAACGTACACACAAACACTGTATGGGGGGAACTTTGGCACTTGGCGGAGGTCTGCGCTCTCCGAGTGCTTTTCTAGTTCTTTTCTGTGATCATCTCACCAGTGGAGGATTTGAGGGGGGCCGTCTTGCTCTGAGCCGGACCAAGTGCTTTCTTGATGCCATCGTACATACCGCGGATGTTCCCTGTTATGGCAGCGGTTTGAATGTCTTGGCTGAGCTGAGTCCAGTACTCGTTGGCACAGTGCCAAGCAGTCTGCTGAACTTTGCTTCTCGCAGCCCTGAGAATCTGGAGATTCTTCTCGTTTGGGTACTTCTTGTATTCAGCAAGTGCTGAGCACTTGGTTTCAATGACGGGGGTCATCTCGGTCGACTTGACATCAAACCAGACCTGTGACTTCGAGGTCTTCCTCCCAAAGGTAGCCAAGGCTTTGCGGTGGATGGTGTTTCGCAGCTCTTCCCACTTCTGCTTTGCAGATTCTCCTTCTTGTGGTACACCAAGTTCCTTCTCAAAGGTGGAGGCAAACTGCTCAACAAGTTCTGGTTCGGCCATCTTGCTGGTGTCAATCCGTGCCTTTCCAGGCTGTCTAGCATGATGGAATTTCTTCAGCTGCAGCTTGACCTTGCAACACACCAATGAATGGTCTGTGTCGCAATCTGCACTCTGGAACGAACGGGTGATTAGCACGTTCTTCAGTGAGATGCGCCTGGTCAGGATCAAGTCCAGCTGGTGCCAGTGCTTTGAGCGCGGATGTCGCCAGGAAACCTTGTGTTGGGGCTTGGTCTTGAAGAATGAGTTTGTGATGCACAGATCATGATATGTGCAGAACTCGAGCAGCCGCTGTCCGTTGTCATTCATTCTGCCCACGCCAAATGGTCCAAGACAGGAGGGCCAGGAGTCGTGGTCAGCACCCACTCTGGCATTGAAGTCTCCAAGGAGAATGAGTTCTTCAGAGTTGGGGATGATCCTGACAGTTGTTGCGAGATTCTCGTAGAACTCGTCTTTTGCCTCTGGTGTGGCTGTCAGTGTTGGGGCATACACACTGACGAGGGTGACTGGGCCTTGAGTGGTGTTGAGGCAGAGGGTGAGGAATCGTGCAGAGCCATTGCTGCCCGGTTCCACCATCTTCAGCAAGGTGTTCTTCACTGCGAAGCCCACTCCGTGTTCCCTGTGTTCGTCACTGCCCTTTCCCTGCCAGTAGAACGTGTAGTCCTTCTCTCTCAGTGTGCCTGCGTCAGCCAACCGTGTTTCCTGGAGAGTGGCGATATCCACTCCCAGTCTCTTCAGCTCATTATTGATGATGGCAGTCTTCCTGGTGTCGTTGAGGTCCTTGAGGTTAGCAGCGAGTCCTGTCATCATTGTGCGGACGCTCCAAGTTCCCAGTTTTAGAGTTGGTCTCTTTTGTTTTATTGTCTTGCCTGGTGCGAAGGTTCTCAGCCTGCCGTTCGGACTTCTCCTCATCCCCATGCACCCAATGAGGAAAGCAAGCTGTGGCGGGACAACACCTTATTGGCTGGGGGCTGCCCAACCGTCGGGAACAACCCCTGGCGCCACACTCTATGCCAATTGAGCGGTGGCTTATAACCGGTAACTGTCATTCCCCGTGTTTTGTCTACGCCAAAGGCGAAGCTGGAATGTCCTCTCCAGTGATCCGGTGTTCTACCTTCCAGCGTTAGGCGTTGGTAGTATTCAAGCCTGGGCAGGAAGATATGGAGGACAAGATGTTGCCCATGCAGCATGTCCCCCCTCTCCACGTCACTGATGAATCCAAAGAACAGCAGGGCTGCTACAGTTTGGCACCAGCGCCATCGCAGGAGCATCCAGAACGATGTTGAACACAATAGAGAACTGCCTTAGGGGCTCCGACTCCAGATATTTCCTCAGGGTTGACTCCCGAAGCCTTTCCCGTGACCGGGTGTGCCGCAAGGCAGCGGAGGTTTGAAATCAGGGTTTACCTTCCCCTAGATGGGCTACCTTCTCAGGTTGACAAGCCACCATCTACCCAAAGCATATGGTTTTAAGGCGCCAGAGATCGGCCCTCGCCCCTTCTCCTATTGGTAAAAGCAGTTCCGCCGGGCTTAGAGACTAAACCACACGGGCAGGCTAGGAATTGGACTTAGTTGTCAGAGGCTTTTCGAGACGCACGCCATAAGGAGCATTTTATGAGCACTGGGAGCTTAACCCCAGTGCCGCTCCTGGCTATGACAACCTTGGTACCACTTGGTGGTAACCTTCACATATAAAAAAAGAGACATCTGCAAAAACTTTTGCAGATGAGGTTTATTGTCAGTGCAATTGCCAGTGCAATACTACATGGATGCATGTATAGTACACTGCTGATGCAGAGAATATTTCTACAGTACATGTACCTAGTAAATCGAGTATTTTCCATGTAACATTGTGACTGCATTATCTTAATTGATTTTAATCATAGATCAAGTTTGTTTTGGCCTAAAATGCGTCATAATTGTCAAATATATCTGATTATACCTAACTCAGTACTGTTTACTTCACAGTCTGTTCATGATTTTCACGCAGATCAGAGCAATTTGTTGCACAGGAAGCTAAACGTTTCTACAGACACGCTTAAGCTCTATAACCACTGATCGTTTGTGAAGCTGGGGTGACATCAGTGACAGGCTGTGCTGAACGCCCAGACCGACCGTTTGAAGTGGTAATTTTCCCACAACAGAGCGATCTAAAACACACACACAGCATACATATTTTAGTACCTAACAGCGACAACTTGCAGACAATACAGTGTAGTACGACGTACTTAAAGCAAACTAGCATTAGCAACCATGAGCTTACTGTCATATATGATCTAGTTTGTAGAAGACGAAGACGAAGAAGACGAAGAAGAAGAAGAAGAAGAAGAAGAAGAAGAAGAAGAAGAAGAAGAAGAAGAGACACAGTGGGAGTCCCAAGGTCAAGAGAGGGAAGCGGTTGGAGAAGGACCCGTCAACGGACTGAGAGCGCTGTTTTGTCTTTATTTTCTGTTTGTTATATAGATGTGCTTTTGCTCTCATCCTGATGTGTTCGTTTTACTGCTGGTGTGGTACCCCGATTTAATTAAAAAAGAAAAAACAGAGAAAACGTTCAAGTGTGAAATGTGAGAAATGGGGTGTTTTATGACACCTAGAAGTTAAATTTTAATATTAAGTGGCCTGAATTGTAGATGTGGGATTTTATTGGTTCGATAACTGTAGTTGAATGGATATGTTGAAATTGGATTTTAGTAATGTGTTAGTTTTATGCCTAAGTTTGGGGTGGTGGGGTGTGTTTACTCCATTTAAGACGTCTATTTGTGCAGATTTACATACCCAACGTTTAAAATGTAGTATGATGTACCCGTTATGGGGGTGAATGTTGGGGGGAGGTGCCAGTAGTCGTAGTATGTTTTGCAATTTTTTATGTCTTCTACGTGGAACTGTTCTGGGATTATTTTAATTGAGAGACACGGCTTTGTTTGAATGATTGGCAGCAGAATAATCTGCCCAGCTGTGTGGGAGGTGCTGGTAGTCTACCTGGCCCCCAGCCTTAGTTGTATGTGTGAGTCGGGAAGCAAGTTTGGGTGGGCTATCTGTGCACATGGTGTTTTTGAAGGGGGGGTGGGTGGAGAAATGTTGTGTATGTAAATTGGCTGTATGACTAAGATGGCAGCCAAGTTGGACATGGGCTAGACTGGGGTGGCTAACTACCGGTTTCTGGTGGTGACGCCACTCGAGGTATAAAGGAAGTGGGCGGAAGAGGCTCTGCCTCTTTCATCGCGGGAGCCACCTGGAAAGCAGGCGAGTGACGTAAGCCTCTTTATGTAAATAACTATGATTTTAATAAAGCTCCGTAAACTACATCAGTTGTGCATTTGCTTTTACCCAATTTTGGACGCAAAATATAGCCATGCTGGCAGGAAGCTGCTGAGGGAATTCTATTTCATTAAAGCCGAAAATTATATAAGACTGATTCAAAACTGATGTTGTGGAAGATGTGAAAATGACGAGGCCGAGTTCTTTCTCAGAGTCAGCTTTATTCACATCTCCATCATTTCAAAGCAGAAAAAGAGAGTGAAACAGTAAACTCTCGTCCTTAAATATCAGGGACTTCACACCTCATAGAGCACATGTCACACACACCACCTTGCATAATAAAGACAGTCACAATGCATTTCACCACCTTGAATAATAAAGACAGTCACAATGCATTTCCCTCCATGATATCACTTCCACTGTCTCCCATGCCTCCTTTAATCGACCCCCACAGTCTCCAGCCTTGCATAACAAGGCTAAGATTCCTGCCTTTGTTCTGGCCTAAAATGCGAGTCACAGAACCGGTCCAACAGGTCCATTGAGTGTTCACCACACAAGCCCCCCCCCCAGCATTTTAGAAAAACAGAACAACAAGAAAATAATCACATGCATGCCGTGATAGCATCAATACACATCAGTCCACATGCTGGATAGGCTTCAGCCTCCTGCCGAATCTGCTGTAGCTGGGGTTCACCGTCTCTGCGGCGCTGTCAACGCTGGGGGTTTGCCGTCTGGGGGCGGAAACCCTTTGTCAGTCTCTGCGGGTGTTCTGCGGAAACATTACTTTGGGAAACATCACTGTGTGAAACCCTTCGTGGTGGTCTACCTCGCCACGGGGACTTTGCCCACAGCACTTCCTCATCTGCCACCACAAAAGCAGGTTTAAGTCTGTCTATGCCAATTTTTTCTTTCCTACCCCCCAAATCTAGCAAAAACTGCTTGTCCCCTGTTTCTAGCACTCTGAATGGCCCGTCATAAGGCGGTCGCAGCGGGGTCCGATGCGCATCGTGTCTAACAAAAACAAACTCTGCATTCTTCAAAGTTTTAGGCACAAAAACACGCGGAAAACTGTGGTGTGCGGGGCCGGACAGCGTGCTTGATTCTATGTTACTCCACAACAGCTGAGACGGGGAGGCGTCTGTCGCAGGGTTATCTGGGAGAAACTCCCCAGGCAGCCGGAGTGGCTGCGCAAACACAAGCTCTGCTGGGGAGGCTTCTAAGTCCTCTTTAGGTGCAGAACGCAACCCCAATAACACCCATGGTAACTTGTCATGTTAACTTGTATCTGTCAGTGACGCTCTGAGAGCCGCTTTCAATGACTTATGAAAACGTTCACATAACCAGTTAGTCTGCGGATTGTACGCGGTTGTGCGATGGATTGTGACACCCAGGCTGCGGGCCATTGTCGACCAAAGCTCAGAAACAAATTGAGGGCCTTGAGGGCCAAATTGAGGGCCAACGCCGAAGCGTGCCACCCAAGCTGTTAAAAACGCGCGCGCCACTTCCTCGGCCGTGGTTGATGCCAGCGGGACCACTTCAGGCCAGCGCGTGGTGTGGTCTACCAGAGTCAGAAGATGTGTGCACCCCTGTGATAGCGGGAGGGGTCCAACGAGGTCCACATGAACGTGATCGAACCTCTTGGCCGGAATGTGAAACTGTTCCAAAGGAGCCCTCGTGTGCCTGTGTATTTTCGCTCGTTGACACGCCATGCAGGCTGCTGCCCACTCTTTGACCTGTTTGCGGAGGCTCGGCCACACAAATTTCTCTCCCACCATTTTGACCAACGTGCGCACTCCAGGGTGCGCCAAAGAATGAACCGAGTCGAAAACGCGGCGGCGCCATGCGGCCGGTACTACTGGATGCAGCCGCATCGCAGCCACATCGCAGATTGGGGGGGGGGGCATACCGCCTTGCAGCACCCTGTTCTCCAGCCTTAACCCTGTTGGTCCAGACTGGAGCGCGCGCACGTCCGCATCATTAACCTGCTCCGCGGCCATGACTGCATAATCTAAACCTACGCTGACTGGCCGCGACGGCGCGTGAGAGGCAATCTGCCACTACATTGAGTTTGCCCGCCACATGCTGAATATCAGTGGTAAACTCTGATATCGCGGCCAGCTGTCTCTTCTGCCGGCCTGACCACGGTTCAGAGACCTTGGCCATCACGAATGTTAGCGGTTTGTGGTCAACGAACGCAGTGAAAGCGCGTCCTTCCAGCCAGAACTGAAAGTGGCGGATGGCCAAATGGAGAGCGAGCAGCTCCCTGTCGAACGTGCTGTATTTACGTTCACTATCGTGCAAGGTCCTGCTGAAAAAGGCGAGGGGCTGCCAAACCCCGGCTACATGTTGCTCCACGACCGCCCCTATGGCCACCTCTGACCCGTCAGTGGTGAGTGCTATGCGGGCCGTTGGGTCTGGGTGTGCCAACAATGCAGCCTTTGCCAAGGCTGCTTTCACCTCCGAGAACGCTTGGTCCTGCTCCGGGGACCACTCGATCTTATCTGCGGGTTTCTTTTTTTTGAGCGCGGCATAAAGCGGCTGCATGAGTTGCACCGCGTGGGGGAGAAAACGGTTATAAAAATTCACCATTCCCAAAAACTCCTGCAATGCCCTGACTGTCTGCGGCCGGGGAAAATCTGCCACAGCGCGCACTTTGTCAGGCAGCGGAACTGCTCCTTCAGGGGAGACGCGGTGTCCTAAAAAATCGATCTGCGCCACCCCGAACTGACACTTCGCTGGGTTGATAATTAACCCGTGATCTCCCAACCTTCGGAAAACTGTTGCCAGGTGTTTTTCGTGTTCGTCTTCGGACGCGCTGGCTACTAAAATATCGTCCAGGTAGACGAACACGAAAGGGAGATCGCGAAGCACCGTGTCCATCATGCGTTGGAACGTCTGAGCAGCCCCTTTAACTCCGAATGGCATGCGTAAATACTCGAATAAACCAAATGGAGTTATTACTGCTGTTTTGGGTATGTCCTCAGTGCGCACTGGGACTTGGTGGTAACCGCGGACCAAGTCTATTTTAGAAAAAATGTGCGGCCCTGCCAAATGAACCAAAAAATCTTGGATATGTAGGATTGGGTAGCGGTCGTGCGCTGTAGCGTTGTTTAACCTGCGGAAATCCCCGCAAGGGCGCCATGATCCGTGAGCTTTCAGGACCATATGTAGGGGGGAAGCCCACGGACTGTTTGAACGTCGGATAATGCCCAACCTCTCCAGGTTGACGAACTCCTTGCATGCTATGGCTAGTTTAACTGCGTCCAAGCGCCGAGCTTTTGCAAAAACGGGCGGTCCGGTAGTGGTAATAAAATGCTCCACCCCGTGCTTAGCGACTGTTGCCGAAAATGTGGGGACCGTGAGTGCTGGGAACTGAGTGAGCAGTGTGTGGAACTTACCGCCTGCTGTTGTGATGTTGGCTTGTGCTGTAGGCGGGGCCACTCGCGCTGTACAGGGGATAGAATCAAAAGAAAGTGCATTAACCAGGCGCCTGTTAGCGAGATCAACCAACAACCCATGTGAGCACAAAAAATCAGCCCCCAGCATATTGAAATTTACTGTTGCTACAACAAAAGTCCACTCATATGCAAGGCCGTGTAGAGACAGAAGCAGAGTCTTCTCACCAAAGGTCTTAATCTCCGAGCAGTTCGCCGCTGTCACCCGGGGACCTCCGGAACCAGCCAGTCTGTCCGCGTAGGAAGGTGTGATGAAACTCAACTGGGAGCCTGTGTCGACGAGGAACTGCCACCCGGAGCGTGCGTCCGACAAGTAGAGCAGCTTGTTCTCTTCCCCGACGGCCGCGGCTGCTACCGACCCCCGGTCTTGGCATTTCCCGAACGCCCGAACTGGCACGGCAGTACACACTTGAGTGCCCTCTCTGCAAAGCGGCAATGGTAGAAACAAAAGACGTCCGGTCCACGCTCCCTGGCCCTTGCCGCCGCCATCATCGGTGAGTCTGGCACCACTGCCTCTGGCCTCCTGTCGTCTCCGGTCGTCGCGCTGAGTTCTGCTGCAGCGGCCGTGGCTGCGCGCCGCTTGGTGGCGTTGACAATCCGCTGCGCCTCTCGGCCCAGCGCGCGGTAGTCCCGTAGGGCCAACAATGGTGAACTGGCCAGAACCGCTCTCGCTGCTGGCGGTAGAGTCCTGAGGAAGAGGTGGGTGAAAATGAAGTGATCATAGTCAGAGTCTTTCAACCTCAACAACTTCTCCATCAGGCTCGCAGGCATGTCGTTTTCCCCCTCCGTCAGTGCCAGGATCCTCTCTGCTCACTCCTCCACCGAGGGGATGAATTGCTGGATGAGTGCAGCCTTCAACGTGCTGTATTTGTTGTTCTCCGGTGGCTGGTCGATCAGGCTCTCCACATGCTGGGCCGTGTTGTTGTCCAGCTTTGCGACTACGTGGTAGAATTTCGTGGCATCTCCCGATATCCCCCGGAGGTTGAATTGTGCCTCAACCGCGTTGAACCAGGAGCGCGGATTGTTCTGCCAGAAGTCCGGTAGCTGGACTGTAGCGGCATTTGTTTGGCTGGGGGATCCTGACACGGCTGGCCCCGGGGAATTTTCTTCCTTCATGATACGTCTCGGGTCACCAGTGTGGAAGATGTGAAAATGACGAGGCAGAGTTCTTTCTCAGAGTCAGCTTTATTCACATCTCCATCATTTCAAAGCAGAAAAAGAGAGTGAAACAGTAAACTCTCGTCCTTAAATATCAGGGACTTCACACCTCATAGATCACATGCCACACAGACCACCTTGCATAATAAAGAGTCACAATGCATTTCACCACCTTGCATAATAAAGACAGTCACAATGCATTTCCCTCCATGATATCACTTCCACTGTCTCCCATGCCTCCTTTAATCGACCCCCCACAGTCTCCAGCCTTGCATAACAAGGCTAAGATTCCTGCCTTTGTTCTGGCCTAAAATGCGAGTCACAGAACCGGTCCAACAGGTCCACTGAGTGTTCACCACAATGTAACTTTATTTCCATATTCTGTATTGAAAGACCTTCAAAATGATATTTAATTTGGACAAAGTGCACAAAAACTGACCAAGAAAAAGACGATTTTGGCTAGGTTGAAAACTCGCGTTCGATCGGTCAGGCGTTATGTCTTCAGCAAAAACATAGATATTTTTAGAAAGTATGATTTCTAAGCTTTCCAATGACACCAGGCATTCATGGAGCTTTTTTCTGGGACTTGCCGCAAGCAAACAAAGAGTCATGATTGATGACTTCTCGTGCCTAATGATGCGGTGCACATTAAAGGGCCTATATCATGCTATTTTAAGCTTTTCAGAGTAAACTATATGCATGTCAAATCAAACCAAATCAAATCAACCTTTATTGTCATATTGCTGTACATACAACTGTAGTGCAGGCAAGATGAAATTGGGTTTCTCTCGGCATCCATACAAGTAAAAGAACATAATTTAAGACACACTCACACACACCCTCACCCTCACCCCCGCCCCCCGCATTTTTTTTTCCGCACCTCGCTTCCAAAGTCGGCCGATTGCCGCCTCGTTCCCCTGCTGAGCGCTCTGGGACGGAGCGGTGTGGGTGACCCACCCCACTCTACTGGACAGGCAGAGCACTCAGCTTGAGCAATTAACAGAACAATGAGATGTATGGACTGATATCAATATGTAGATGTGCCTTGCATCCTCTTTTGTCCTACAGCCCCGGAGCAGAGAGGAATTCCGGCGCCAGTAATCCAGCTATTGATATGTGTGACTCTCATGTAAATGACCATGCATTCCTGCTTGACTGTTATGCTAATATGCCATGCATGCACTGTCTGTATCTCAGTATAAAAGAGCTGACTGTATATGCCTCATCCTCTCTTTGATCACTCACATTCTGACACTCTAGAGACGCAGGGCTCACTCACAGCGCGCTGCCACAGCGCTGGGTGAGCCTCGTGATGGAGGAGGAATAAAGCACCCTTTTAAACTTCAGTTCGTCGTGTCCACCTGCACTCATTTGATCCTCCTCACTGGTGACCCTTTTCCTCCACACTGTATGTGATAGTATATTACCTTTGGTACACTGGAGAATGAATTTCTTATGAAATATGAGTTATTTTCGCGAGCTACTTTTCCAACCCGGAAGTAAGATGCTTCGATCTCTGAGGCTCCGCCTGTCCTTCTTGTGGCTGCTGCCCATTTCATGATGTAACCCCTGAGCCGGCTGCTGCAGTGTGTCACTGGATTCCGCCCACGAAAACAACATCTAGAGACGCATGCTCCCGAAAATAAACTTCAACCATTTCTGACGAGTAGGCTCTTCTTTAGGAAGGCTGAACAAACTCCTAAATCTCTCACAGCCAAAGACACATTTACGCCACTTACGCCACATTGTCTTACGTAAAAAAGCAAACAGTTGTTGTCACTGAGCAGATTAGGTGCAAGAGGAACTACTTCTTCACAGCGTCAATGCTAAAGTGAAAGAGTTTTGCCGATCACCGCTTCGTTAGCTGCGCGGAGAAAGTGGGTGTGTGCGTTAGACTGGGGGGCAGTGCTGGCAGCACAGGCACTTCCTGGAGCGGGCGGCTCACCCACGTTCATACGTATGAACGTGGGGACCCAGTCATTATCAGGGACAGGGCGGAGCAGCAGCTTAGAGAGCAGGGTTGAGGAGGAATACTCAGAGATGCATGAATGGAGCAAAATACCACTTTGGGGGTATTTTTGGTGAGGAATTAACATTATAACATGCTTAAAAGCTCAAAAAAGTTGATTTTGCATGATATAGGCCCTTTAAGTACCACACTTTCAAGCTGCAGGATAATATGAAGATTCAATTACTATTTAGCCCTCCTTACCAAGTTCTTACCTGTGAAGACAGCTGTGTCCACACAGGCGAGACAGAAAATGTCTCGTGCTCAGCGACGCAGATGCTTCAAATCATTCCGGCTGATTAGGTCTCCGTACGGACCACACTTGAGGCGCTTTTCCATTAGCCCCGCTTAGCCTCGATTTGAGAACACAACTCGTTTCACAACGACTCGATTGCGTTTCGACATTACTGCTGACACGCCTGGGGTGGGTGGGATTTCTTGAACAGCAAGGCGGCGCCACACTCTCGTGATGTGAAGCGCGCGACCCAAGCAAACATAACATGGCTGCTCTACAAGGCGACTCCTCGGTCTGTGGCTTTTTTCGCCGTAAATACCAAAAAGGACCGCCAGATAAGGGTACAGGCAGCGAAACGAAACACTCTGGAATAGTTCTGCAGCTTCACGGAGAGCCGAAGACATGAGGATACAAACTAGGTCATATATGACAGTAAGCTAATGGTTGCTAATGCTAGTTTGCTGTAAGTATGTTGTGCTACACTGTAATGTCTGCAAGTTAGGTACTAAACTAGAAAAGCACTCGGAGAGCGCAGACCTCCGCCAAGCGCCAAAGTTCCCCCCATACAGTGTTTGTGTGTACGTTGTCAGATTCCTTGAGCATGAAAACATCTGAGTAGCAATTGGATTCACAATGATAGGATTAGTGGTTCAGTAGTAAAAGCATTACCTCCTTGGCGGAGGTAATAAACTGAAGTGTTGGTGTTGTGTCCATGTCCTGCATCTGCAAACTCCCAGGCTGGGGGCGTTGCAATTGAATGAATGAATGAATTAATCTTTATTTCGAATAGATTAAGAGTACAGGTTAAAAGAAAGTGAATAATATAACAAAGGGGGTAATAAAATCCAACAAGGTCAAATTAGACAATAGCTCCTGTGATTATACAGTTCAACATAAGTAATCCTAAATATGTGATGGCTGAATCTGCAGCTTATATTGCCCATCCATGTTCCATCCAAGAATTCAAAAGAAAAAACAAAAGAAGTCATGACACAACTGCGTACATCCCACAGGCCAATGGGTTATGTGAGCATTTTAGATCAGTGAAAGCAGCACTGAGGGCTTCACTGACGGATGCCAATTAGGTAGACGGGTTGGCGTGGGTTTTATTGAAAAATCAAACGTTTATTTCAAACTCAGGGTTCATATTAAATGCAGAACTAAAAGGAGTAGAAAATAAATAAATAAATAAATAAAAGTATATACAGATCAGCAGACAGTCGGCGGTCTTGTAACAAGAATAACATACAATATTGGACTCAGTATAAAATGGAACGCCACCACTTCCAAATGCTGAAGTGTGAGTGACGAGTTGACAATTGCTGATATAAGATGATTGTTACATGGCAGCAACCTTCTCATCAAACTGTAAACATCGTTACGTATCAACTCGCCAAAAGACGGAATGTTCACAGACACAAACATCTTGCTTGCACTCGACCTTCGTGGTAGATCTAATCTTTATCTTAATTGGGGTTGCGCTCCGCGGCCAAAGATGATTTGGAAACTTCCCCGGCAGAGAGCTTGTTTTTGCGGAGCTACTATGGCTGACCGGGGAATTTCTGCCAAATAATCCAGCGGCGGACAGCTGCCCGTCTGAGCTTTTGCAGCGTTGCACAAACAGAGGCACACAGCACGCTGCCGAGCAGCTCGTTTTTCCGCAGCGCCTATGGCTGGCCGGGGAATTTCTGCCAAATAATCCGGCGGCGGACAGCTGCCCGTTTCAGCTTTTGCAGCGTCGCGCAAACACAGACACGGTGGCTGGGCCAGCCCACCAGTGTTTTCCGGTGCTTTTGTGCCTAAAACGTTGAAGAAGGCGGAGTTTATGTTGGTCAGACACGATGACCAGCGCCCTCCATTGCGCCTGCGCACATGTTGAAAATGGCCCTATGTCACAGTGTTGAAAAATGCTTTAAAAAATTCCTGTATCCAGACGGTGAACCGGATCACCCCCAAAATTTAATCAGTTCTTCCTTGTACCATTTCCAACAACGCCTGAAAGTTTCATGGAAATCCGTCCAAGACTTTTTGAGTTATCTTGCTAACCAACAGACAAGCAGACAGACAGACAGACAAACACACAGACAAACCCCGGCAAAAACATTACCTCCTCCTGGCCTTTCGGCCTGGCGGAGGTAAATATGCATGCTGTGTGTGTGTGTTTCAGATGGCTCTGTTGTTGGGAAATTACCTCTTCAAACGGTCGGTCTGGCTCAGCACAGCCTCTCACTGATGTCATCAGCCTGTCACTAATGTTATCAGCCTGTCACTGATGTCAGCACAGCTTCACCAACGATCAGTGGTTATAGAGCTTAAGAATGTCTGTAGAAATGTTTATTTCCTGTACAACAAATTGCTCTGCTCTGCGTGAAAATCATGGAGAGACTGTTCAGACATCATGGACGTACCTGCTTCTGCAGCACTGAGTCCGAGGTGGTGTCATAGAAAAAAATGATCAGCTGAAACAACTTGATCGCCAGTTTAATAACTACAGTATATTAGCCACAAAATATGTATTCAAAAAGTAAACGGTACTGAGTACGTATAATAAGATATATTTGATAGTTATGATGTATTTTAGGCCAAAACAAACTTGATCTAGGATTAAAGGCAATTAAAATAATGCAGTCACAAGGTTACATGGAAAATAATTGATTTACTAGATACATGTACTGTAGAAATATATATTCTCTGCATCAACAACGTACTATACATGCATTCATGTAGTATTGCACTGGGAATTGCACTGACAATAAACCTCTGAAGTTTTTGCAGATGTCTCTTTTTTATATATGTGAAGGTTACCACCATGTGGCACAAATTAAATACTGAAAGATTGGAAAAGCTGTCTAAGAATAATCCAGCAGTTTGAGAAATCACTTTTGGTTTGGTGTAAGTCTGTCAACAGAATTATGAACCATAAAGCAGTTTATGTTAAAATGTTAAATCCCATTAAACCTAATCCGGGGGCTTCCAATCAGGTGTCATGGGGGGCCAAGACCCTGCAGGTTCTCTCTTCTACCCAGTCTCTTCAGCAGGTGTTGTCACTGATCTGCAGTCAGTGGAAGAAGTTCAGTGGAATCTGCTGTTGAAGACACTGGTTGGAGGTAAAGCCTGCAGGGTCTTGGCCCTCCATGGCACATGATTGGACACCCCCGCCCAAACCCATTATGATGAAGAGCAGATGCTAATATGACCCAGAATTCCTCCATATACATCCAACAATACAGTCTTCAGTTAATAAAATAATTGTTTTGGTTACTTTTTTCTTAAAAATGAGCAATTATTTTCAAGGTCACCAATAAATCCTCTGTACAGTTGGCTCTTTTTCCACCGGTGTCTTAACAGACAAAATGGAAAATCATGATGCAAACACTTAGGTCACTAAATTGTTTATTACAATCAGCAGCAAATTCCAGATTATTCAGAATGTGCAAAATTCAAACTGTAAAAAAGAATAAAACTGGAATGGGTCACACACGGCTGCCACGCTCCCTCACTGAGAAGCAACTGGATCGGCCCTGGTCCTGGTCCAGCAGATCGTCAGCCTGCATCTTTGTAAATATTGAGGCAAGGTCCAGTTGGGGTGGACATTTTCCCTCTTGCATAGACAAAAGACAAATGGGTGGTGGTTAGTTAAAGCAAGTGTAAAACATATTTGGGAAATACACTTGTTGCTAAAAGCCAGTGGTGGAATGTGAATTATTGAATGAATCTTTATTTCAGATTGATTAAAGGTAAAGATTAAAAGAAAATAGAATAATATAACAAAGGGGAAAAAAATCTAACAAGGTCAAATTAAACAATAACTCCTCTGATTATACAGTTCAACATAGGTTATCTGAAATGGGTGATGGCTGAAGCTGCAGCTTATATTGCCCACCATATTCCATCCAAGCATTCAAAAGAAAAACAAAACAGGAGGGATTACAGTTTGAATGTGACAATAAAGTACTTCGTTGTTGTATTTAACCACAATTTTCATGTAGCTGTGCTTCACTAGATTTTACAAGGGCTGGGTTACATTTAAAATCATCTGCTTTTACTGTGGCTTCAGCAATCACAATGAATAAATACATTCACCTGAATGGAATCTAGTACTTTAACTGATGGTGTGAATCACCGAGTATGGAGTCACTCAGTCAAACTATGAAGTTTTTATCAATAAAAGTTTGTCTTGTCTGTAAAAGTGTCTCTTGTTGCCCTAGCTTCATGTGTGGGCGGTGTTTTGTACTAGCATTGCTAAAATATAAAAGGAAGCACTACAATGGGTCTCAAATAATGGGGGCTGCACGGTGGCGCAGTGGTTAGCACTGCGGCAGCACAGTTTACCCTTGGCCGTGGGATCGTGGGTTCAATCCCAGCCCCCGACCAACAGTGATCTGTGTAGAGTTTGCATTTTCTCCCCATGTATGTGTGGGTTTACCCCGGAATTCCTCCGGTTTCCTCCCACATGCCAAAAACATGCAGGTTAAGTTAACTGGAGACTCTAAAGTGGCCCTAGTGTGGGCACATATGTTGGGTACATATTTTCCACAAATGTATTGCTGTGTGTTTATTGGGTGCTGCACGTCTCGAGGGACAAAAGGACTGAGTCTGCAGGAGATATCGAGAAGGTGTGAGATTTGGCCTTTGTCTCGGAGAGATGCCCTGGAGGGATTTCCGGACCATCGAAGACTAAGGGACAATGGTGGAAGATCAAAGGGGTTACATTGTGGCTGGGATTAAGTACCATGTGACTGTATGTTTGCTTAGACACCATGTGACTTGAGTTTCGATGTTCCGGGGCATAAAAGAGTGATGTGATATTGATCTGTCTCTTTTCTTGCTTTGAGATGGTTGGAGTATGTGTTCTGTGAATAAAGCTGAACCTGAGAAATAAACTCAGTCTCATCCTTGAAGCACATCCTCCACACTGGTGACCTTACGACGAAGAATGAGCAGAGATAATTCTCCCGAGCAGTGCTCGGCAGAAGCCAGCCTGATGGCTGCTTCCACAATCTGGCTGCCCGACTTCTGGCAGCATAGTCCGCGCTCCTGGTTTAGCGCAGTCAAGGCGCAGTTCAACCTCCGGAGAATCTCGAAGGACGACACGAAATTCTACCATGTGGTGGCCAAGCTGGACAGCCACACAGTCCAGAGGGTGGAAGATCTGGTCAATCACCCACCGGACAGCGACAAGTACAGCGCATTGAAAGCCGCGCTTATCAGCCATTTCACCCCCTCGGTGCAACAGCGAGCAGAGGGGCTCCTAACGTTGACAGAGTCGGAGAACGACAGACCTGTAGACCTGATGGTGAAGATGCTGAGACTGAAAGACTCCGAGGATGGCGAATTTATTTTCGCCCACTTTTTCCTCCGGACCCTGCCACCAGCGGTGAGAGTGACCCTGGCAGATTCACCCCGGTTGGCCAAGCGAGACTACCATGGGCTGAGCAAGGAGGCGCAGCGACTCGTCGACGCCCACAAGCGGAGCGCAGTTTTGGCCGCAGCAGTGGAGCTAGGAGCGACGCCTGGAGACGGCATGGGGCCAGTGGTCGCAGCGCCAGACGCACCGACGACGGCAGCAGCAGGTACCAGGCGACACGGAGCGGATGACGTCCTTTGCTTCTATCATTGCCGTTTTGCAGAGAGAGCACACAAGTGCCTCCCACCGTGCCGCTTCAAGCGTTCGGGAAACGCCAAGACCGGGGGTCAGTAGCGTCTGCGACTCTCGGGGAGGAGAACAAGCTGCTTTACCTGACGGATGCACGCTCGAGGAGACACTTCCTCGTGGACACAGGCTCCCAGCTGAGTTTCATCACGCCTACCTATGCGGACCGGCTGATGCTGTCTAAGGTTCTCCGGGTGTCAGTATCAGCAGCGAACGGCTCAGCGATTAAAACCTTCGGTGAGAGGACTATGCTTCTGTCTTTACAGGGCCGTTCATTTGAGTGGACTTTTATTGTAGCGGCAGTCAATTTCAACATGTTAGGGGCTGATTTTTTGTGCTCACATGGTTTATTGGTTGATCTTGCTAATAGACGTCTGGTTAATGCCTTTTCACAGTCTTTTCACTCTATTCCCTGCACAGCCCGGGTGGCCCCGCCGACTGCACAGGCCAACGTCACAGCTGCGGGTGGTAAGTTCCACGCACTACTCACTCAGTTCCCAGCACTCACAGTCCCAACATTTTCGGCGACAGTGGCTAAACATGGGGTGGAACATTTTATCACTACCACCGGGCCGCCCGTTTTTGCAAAAGCTCGGCGCTTGGACTCAGCTAAACTGGCCATAGCGCACGAGGAGTTCGTCAACCTGGAAAAGCTGGGCATCATTAGACATTCTAAAAGCCCCTGGGCTTCACCGCTACACATGGTCCCAAAGGCTGATGGCTCGTGGCGACCTTGTGGTGATTTCCGCAGGTTGAATAACGCCTCAGCACACGACTGCTACCAGATTCCGCACATCCAAGATTTTTCGGTTCATTTGGCAGGGGCGCGCATTTTTTCTAAAATAGACTTGGTGCGTGGTTACCATCAGGTTCCAGTGCGCGCTCAGGATATACCCAAAACAGCGGTAATAACTCCTTTCGGGCTTTTTGAGTTTTTGGGCATGCCGTTTGGACTCAAGGGTGCCGCGCAGACGTTCCAGCGTATGATGGACGCGGTTCTATGCGACCTCCCTTTCGTGTTCGTCTACTTGGATGACATTTTGGTAGCCAGCACGTCCGAAGATGAACACGAAAGCCATCTCACAGCGGTTTTTCGGAGGCTGGCAGAGCACAGGCTAATAATTAACCCAGCGAAGTGTCAGTTTGGGGTGGCGCAAATTGATTTTTTTGGGGCATCGCGTTTCACCAGAAGGAGCGGTCCCTCTGCCCGATAAAGTGCGCGCAATAACAAATTTTCCCCAACCCCAAACGGTCAAAGCATTACAGGAGTTTTTGGGAATGGTTAATTTTTATAATCGTTTCCTCCCAAGCGCAGCGCAGCTCATGCAACCATTGTACGCTGCCCTAAAGAAAAAAAACCCCACAAATAAAATTGAATGGTCTCCTGAGCGGGAGCGCGCATTCTCTCAAGTTAAATCAGTCCTGGCAAACGCAGTTTTGTTGGCACACCCAGTTCCAACAGCCCGCATGGCGCTCACCACTGACGTGTCCGATTTAGCGGTGGGGGCGGTCGTTGAACAGTTTAGGCGCTTTTCCATCAGCCCCAGCACCGGTTAGCAGGTACGTACTTTTTTCGTACCTGATCCAGGGCAGGGTCTAACCGAGCTGAGTAGGGCTGAGTATGGCTGTGATATGACTTTAAGAGACTGGTCGCCGCTGATTGGTCAGGTCGTAACGTCACGAAAGCGACTTTTTCTGCTGAATTTACTCCACGACCGCCATTTGTAATTGTTCAGCCAGTGAACACAGTGCGCCCCTTTAATACGGTATATTATATTAATATACTGTATAATATATTAGGAGGTGCGCAATTTTCTTTCTATATTAGGCGACGATCGCATCCAGCGCGAGTTGGACGGATCTACTTGAAATGCAGGTGTCCGAGCAGATGGCTTCCCAAGGGCACATCCGTACTGCCAAACAGTGTCGAGAGAAGCTGAAAAAGCTGAAAAGCGATTACCGAGCAGTGAAGGACCACATTGCTCGAAGTTCAGCGGATCGGAAGGAGTGGAAGTGGTTCGCTGAGAGACATTGGGCTCGACACGGCCACTGTCACGGTCACGGCCTTGGAAACCGTGGATGGTGAGTGTTGTTTTGATATTGCGCATCTTTTCGCCACTTGATCATTTCTGTGCCAAGCTCACTGTTTTTAAGAAATAGGAAGGTTGTTAGATTGTGGGTAATGGTTGTTACTGAGGCTTTCCTATTGTTTTGCAGCCAACTGCAGATTCACGCTTGCTTTGTGTTAAGTATTAGCGCGAACAAAACGCTGAATTACGCTTATCGTATTCCAGTTAAAAACTTGAGAGTGTTGTGTACATGTTGCACTTTGGTGTTAAGTTTTAAATTGCGTGCATTTTCTTTCTAGAATCGCAGTTCATATCACAGGGGTCCACCTCAGTGGACATGATGAACACACCGGACTCTTCTGGCGCTGCGTCTGCGTGTGCGTCTGCCGGAGCGCCAGCTGAATCGACTCCACATCACCAGCTCCATCTGGATCACATTCAAGTGCCAGTAAGGCACAATAACCACGATTTTTTTTTTTTTTGGTTGAATCAGGTCCAGCAGCGGAAACCAGGGTCAAAAATCCATCTATCCATCTTCTACCGCTTAATCCTTTACAGGTCGCGGGGGGGCTGGAGCCTAACAAGTTATGTACCAAATTGATTAATGCAATTTCCTGGAGCTGCATATTAATTAATTGAAAATGTCTTTTTAAATGTGCAAAAAGGTTATTCTTTGGTCTTCACTTATCGGTGTTCCACAACCATTTTTAGGTGTGGTGATTGGTGCTGTTGTAACTCCTGTTTTATAAAAACAAATAAAGCTGATGAACTGCCGTTGAAATCAACATGCTTCATTGAAATGCTTCGCGTCAGCTGACTGTATTAACCCATTCAGATTTCTGCGGCCACACTACAAGCAACTAGTTTAAACATTACCCATCCATCCATCCATATTCTTAATCTTAATCCTTTTTAGTTTTGCAGGGGGGCTGCAGCCGAAGACAGCACCCTGCGTGTTGCAAAATCTGCTCTACTGAGGGGCAGCAACATGACAGTTCAGCTTATATACAGCAATGAAGCATAATATAATAGTGACATTCCACCACAGACTTTCACCTGTGCAATTCCATAATATATGTAGTGATCCAGCTTTAACAACCATGCCTTTCTGTCTTTCCATCTAGGCAAGACGAAAACAGACAACTCCCATCGCTGACCTTACATTAGCGATGGTCAGCATGCATGACGAAGAGATGCGGCTCTTGGAACGGCAACATGACCAGCGGCAAGAATCAGGAGTACATGCAGCATTTGCGACAGGTGGCTGCAGATGTGCGGGCAGATGCGCGTGAAGCCTTGGAGCAGGACGCTGAGTTACGAAGGGAAGAGCTCGCAGAGATGTCATCGCCCAGTCTGTTTTTTTGTTTGTAAATTTTGCTTCTGGAATAAAATTGTATTGTTTGCATCAAAAGTCTGGTTTATCTGTTATGACACCGTATGAGAAAAGCCAATAATTACATACACATTCCATTCTCTGTTCACTCCACATGCTGCTGTTCATCAGGTCAGGTGTATAGCCTTCTAATGGTAATTTAATTTTTAACAACACAACGAAACGTAATGTCTTGGTAGGTTTTTTTTTTTATTTTAAACAAATTTGCAATGCTGAATCCATTTCTCTTGAACGGGTACATTTTTTAGGTTATAAGCAGTTGTACAGGTGTGCTTGAACTTGTAGACACTGATAAAGGTAAGTACGTGTAAGCTGAATGTTGCATCGCCAGTCAAAATTTAATAAATTAAGAAGGAATCTTGCAAAAATTTGGCACTAATAACAGTAGACAAATCGGACAAGGATACACAACTGTGTTTTTGTTGCACACAACTGTTGTTACCAACAAGTGCAAAATTTATATTCCCTTTTCCCAAAAATTAAAAATCAATTTGTAAGTAAAAGTGGGAGACCTTTACATGGGAAAATATGACATGTATCAGCACATGATTTATAGTTCAATTTGCATTTCCACCTAAGCAAAAGTGGCTTGTCGAGCTGGATTTTTGTGAAGATGGCCTGTGCGGTGTTTCTGCATGTAATTACATACCTGTCAAGTGATACGGTTTCGCCGTATTTTAATACGGGGAAAATGCAATTTTAGCAAATACGGGTGTATTGCCATTTCTGTACGCCAAAGAGAAAAATATACGGGAAAAAAAATTGAGAGTGTGGGGAGGAACACGTCGTGTGTGACCCCCACAGTGTACGGGGCTGTCAGAGCGCTCAGCGTGAGCAATTATCACAACAGAAGTGTGGACTCATCATTAGGCTGATGGCTTTGCACCTTCTTAACAGATAAGCGTTATGAACAAGAGGACAGGTAGATGGACCATGCACAACATTTTATTTACAAAAAACATTTTTGAAATATGTATGCACATAAATCTGGACGAAATAGGCAAGTATTGCATCACATATTATATTGTAACGTGCAGCTCGACATGGCAACGTCCCACCGGCAGGTTCGAACTCACGCCTCCCGCTCTGGAGTCCCGCACTCTACCAGTGTCGCCAATAGGGTCAACCCACTTGGCAAGCCAAGTAGGGTGCTTATATTGAGTTCGCTACAATATCACCACCCTGCTCCTCTGCTCTCTGTGCCGCTGCCACCACTGGTTCATCTACTGCATCATCCAATGTAGTGTCAAACGTCTCTCCATGACTCTCACACAGATTGTGCAGAGTACAAGTCAGCACCATAGATTTAACCAGTTTCATGTCACAGTCATTCCCCTCTCCTTCCTTCTCTCCTCGTCATCAGCCATTTTGTTTGTTGTGAAGGATTCGGTCGCGTGTTTCACGTCACGAGGGTGTGGAGCCGCCTGCTGTTCAACAAATCCCACCCACAGCAGGTGTGCCAGCAGTAGTTGAAAAGCAACTGAGGCCGAACCGAACCGAAGTGAGTAGAGTCGGGTTTTCAATCGGGGCTGAGTGGGGCTAGTGGAAAAGGGCCTTTTGTAGCGGGGACCTGGCAGCTGCTCGCGTTTTTCAGCAAAACCTTGCGCGATAGCGAGCGAAAATACAGCGCGTTCGACAGGGAATTGTTGGCCCTACACTTGGCCATCCGCCATTTCCAGTTCTGGCTGGAAGGGCGCCGTTTCACTGCGTTCATGGACCACAAGCCGCTAACGTTTGCGATGGCCAAGATTTCAGAACCTTGGTCGGGCTGGCAGCAAAGACAGCTGGCCGCGATATCGGAGTTCACCACCGATATCCAGCATGTCGCAGGTAAATATAATGTAGTGGCAGACTGCCTCTCGTGTGCTGTGGCGCCGCCAGGCCCCCGTGGGGGCAGACTGCAGCCATGGCCGCTGGCCAGGGTGGCAACGCGGAAGCGCACGCAGCCCTGGTCCGCGTAGGTTTAGATTATGCAGCCATAGCCGCGGAGAAGGTTAGTGATGAGGATGTGCGCGCGCTCCAGTCTGGACCAACAGGATTAAGGCTGAAGGACAGGGTGCAGCAAGTTGGTATGCCCCCCCCCCCAATCTGCGATGTCTCCACAGGACGGCCGCGTCCCGTGGTACCAGCTGCATGGCGCTGCTGCGTTTTTGACTCGATTCATTCCCTGGCGCAGTTTGTTTGGCCGGGGTTGCGCAAACAGGTCAAAGAATGGGCGACAGCCTGCGTAGTGTGTCAGCGAGCCAAAATACACAAGCACACTAGAGCTCCGTTGGAGCCTTTTCACATTCCGGCTAAGCGCTTTGATCATGTGCATGTCGACTTGGTGGGCCCCCTTCCGTCGTCACAGGGTTACACACACCTTTTGACGATGGTGGACCGCACCACGCGTTGGCCAGAAGTGGTCCCTCTGGCATCAACCACAGCGGAGGAAGTTGCGAGTGCGTTTTTAACAGCTTGGGTTGTGCGTTTTGGAGTTCCGTTGGACATAACGTCCGACAGAGGTCCTCAATTTGTTTCCGAGCTCTGGTCGTCGATGGCCCGCAGCCTAGGGGTGAAGATCCACCGCACTACCGCGTACAACCCCCAGGCTAACGGTTTATGCGAATGTTTTCATAGGTCATTGAAAGCAGCCCTCAGAGCGTCGCTTATGGATACAAATTGGGTGGACAAACTTCCATGGGTTTTATTGGGGTTGCGTTCTGCACCTAAGGAGGATTTGCAAGCCTCTCCAGCTGAGTTAGTTTTTGCACAACCTCTCCGTCTGCCCGGGGAATTTCTCCCCGACAATCCTGCGCCAAATTGCCCCCCCGCTCAGCTGTTGCAGAGTGGCACAGGATCAAACACGCTTCCTGGCCTGGTTCATCACATTTTCCCACACGTTTTTGTGCCGAAGGCCTTAAAAAATGCAGAGTTTGTTTTTGTTAGACATGATGCTCATCGCCCAAACTTGCGGCCGCATTACGATGGACCTTTCAGGGTGCTGGAAACAGGACTGAAGCATTTTTTGCTAGATTTGGGAGATAGAAAGGAGTTGATTTGTATAAACAGACTCAAACCCGCTTTTGTTTTGGCGGATGAAGAACTGCAGTGGGCGACGGCCCCCCGTCGCGGCAGACCTCCTAGAAGGCATTCTCCAGAACACCCACAGAGACTGACTAACAGTTCTAATCCTCAGGTGCAGGAGGACACTGCAGAAGCAGCAAAGCCGGCTTACAGCAGATACGGCAGGAGGTTTAGACCTAGGCAACTAGTGGATTGATATTTGATATGTAGTAATGTTATTATGTCATTCATGTCTGATTATGTTTGTCCCATCTTAGACGTTTGGGGGGGGGTCATGTGGGCACATATGTTGGGTACATATTTTCCACAAATGTATTGCTGTGTGTTTATTGGGTGCTGCACGTCTCGAGGGACAAAAGGACTGAGTCTGCAGGAGATATCGAGAAGGTGTGAGATTTGGCCTTTGTCTCGGAGAGATGCCCTGGAGGGATTTCCGGACCATTGAAGACTAAGGGACAATGGTGGAAGATCAAAGGGGTTACATTGTGGCTGGGATTAAGTACCATGTGACTGTATGTTTGCTTAGACACCATGTGACTTGAGTTTCGATGTTCCGGGGCATAAAAGAGTGATGTGATATTGATCTGTCTCTTTTCTTGCTTTGAGATGGTTGGAGTATGTGTTCTGTGAATAAAGCTGAACCTGAGAAATAAACTCAGTCTCATCCTTGAAGCACATCCTCCACACTAGGTGTGAATGTGTGCGTGAATGGTTAAAGGATAGCGCTGTATCGTGGCTGCTTCATCCATCCAGGTGGTGGATGACCCTCAATTTCCCCTCTGGGGATCAATAAAGTATACTAAATCTAAATCTAAATATTTGTAATGTGTCCTGTTACTGCACGAGTTTATTGATGATAGACTATAAACTACACATATAAAGTAAATTATATTGATGACTGAACATCTCACATTCGCCAAAACATACAGTTATGAACATAACTCACAAAGGATCAAAAAAGTGGTCTGACAAAAAAATAAATACATTAACAAGCGGTTTATTTTACAGTTGATGTGCCATATTCACACAATCAAATAAATCTCAGTTCAATCCCTTTTATATTAAGGGCAGCACGGTGGTGCAGTGGGTAGCACTGTTGCCTTACAGCTAGAAGGTTCCTGGTTCGAATCCCCAGGCTGGCAGGGGTTGGAACCTTTCTGTGTGGAGTTTGCATGTTCTCCCTGTGCTGCGTGGGTTTACTCCGGGGGCTCCGGTTTCCTCCCACAATCCAAAGACATGCATGCTAGGTTAATTGGTTGTTCTAAAATTGTCCCTAGATATCTGTTTCCAAAAGGCCCTTAGAATAGAGGGTTAGTACTAGTGAAAGCGCTTTGAGTGGTCTTTGTGACTAGAAAAGCGCTATATAAGTGCAGGTTAGTTAGTTAGTAGTAATTAAGTGGAAATTGTGCTACTTTGGTTTTGAGAGTTTACCTATAAAAGCAAAGGATTTCAGTACTTTCCACAGTGGCGAGGTAGGTTGTGGGGCGGCTGATTTTGTCTTGCCTAGACGAACGACAGAAATGGATGATGGTTAGTTTCAGGCAAGTTCAATACATATACAGGCACATCTCAAAAATTAGAATACCATGAAAAAATTCAATATTTTTTTCACTCATTTCAGAAAGTGAAACCCATATATAGATTCATTACAGGAACAGTGTTATATTAAGATAAGATAAGATAAGCCTTTATTAGTCCCACAACGGGGAAATTCCAGGACTGCAACAGCACAGGGATAGCAACACTCAGAGCAACAATCAGAAGGCAAGAAAAAAAGCAAGCAAGCAAGAGCAGCTAATATACATATGTACATATTACTATAAAATATATATACTGTATATACTGTATATACACACACACAGACACAGTGCAGAGCATTGTAGCTGGATGGAATAAATATATGAATATATAAACACAGTGCGGAGCATTGTAGCTAGATGGAATAAATATGTAAATATATAAACACACAGTGCGGAGCACTGTAGCTAGATGGAATAAATATATAGATATATAAATATAAACACACCCAGTGCAGAGCATTGTAGCTGGATGGAATAAATATATGAATATATAAACACACAGTGCGGAGCATTGTAGCTAGATGGAATAATATGTAGATACTGTATATAAACACACAGCGTGGAGCATTGTAGCTAGATGGAATAAATATATAGATATATAAATATAAACACACAGTGCAGAGCATTGTAGCTAGATGGAATAAATATGTAAATATATAAACACACACAGTGCAGAGCATTGTTGCTAGATGGGATGAAACAGCATAACCGTCTACTTAGTTATCCTACATGGTATGATTATGTGCCCATACATATTCTCACCCTCCATAGCGACCGGTATTTTCCTAGTTGTATGCTGGAGGGGACCATTGTGTAAGTCTATTGCATCTTTTGCAATCAAAAAACTATTAGTTTGTTACGTCTTTTTGCTATCTCTGCGAGCAGCCCTGCTTAGGTTGTACAGTCTGACAGCCGTTGGTAGGAAGGACCTGCGAAACCTCTCGGTTGTGCACCTGGGATGATGTAGTCTGCTGCTAAATGAGCTCCTCAGTGCATTCGGTATGTCCTGCATAGGGTGGAACTCGGACTCCAGCAGAGATGACAGTTTAGCCACCGTCCTTCTCTCTCCTATCTCCTCCACCGGATCAAGGTGCTGCCCCAGGACAGAGCTAGCTTTCTTGATCAGTTTGTTCAGTCTCTTCCTATCGGCTGCAGTAATGCCACTGCCCCAGCAGACCACTCCAAAAGTAATGGCTGATGCCACCACCGTGTCATAGAATGTCTTCAGCAGCACCCCTTGTACACCAAAAGACCTGAGTCTCCTCAGCAGGAACAGCCTGCGCTGTCCCTTCTTGTAGAGTGCGTCAGTATTGTGTGACCAGTCTAGTTTATTGTTCAGATGAACACCAAGGTACTTATAGGATGTCACCATCTCAATGTCTGTTCCCTGTATATTTACTGGTGCTGTGAGGGGTTGCCCATGCCTGCGGCAGTCCACCACCAGCTCCTTAGTTTTCCTCGCGTTGATCTGGAGGCAGTTCCGATGGCACCAGTCCACGAAGTCCTGGATAAGCCCTCTGTACTCAGCTTCATCTCCATTGAAGATGAGGCCAACGATCGCAGAGTCATCAGAGAACTTCTGATGACTCTGATGACATCAATAATGATCCCTCCCCTCTGTCCAAGAACTTTTTCAGAACCGTTGTAGGAGCAGGGCACTGAACATTGTCAAGGACCGTTCTCACCCTCTGCATAAACACTTTGAACTTCTTCCATCTGGTAAACGATTCCGGAGCATCAGAGGCAGAACCACCAGACTGATCAACAGCTTCCTCCCACAAGCTGTCAGGATGCTGAACAGCTGACCCGGATTCTCACATACACACTACTGCACCTATGGACATTTTGTACATTATAGTTAGTTATTCTTTTTCCCCAAGTATGTCTCAGGGATGTGTGAATGGATGGGGGGGTGGGGGTGGGGTGGTGGGTGGAGCTATGTGGGAGTGTGTCTTAATCATGCTGCTTCTTATATGGATGCCGAGAGAAACGCAATTTCATCTTGCCTGCACTACAGTTGTATGTACAGCAATATGACAATAAAGTTTGATTTGATTTGATTTGATTTGATTTTCTGTAGATGGCAGTGTGTTGTGTTGTGTGAGAAGCGCAGTATAAAGAGTGAACAGGAAGGGAGCCAGCACCGTTCCCTGGGGGGCCCCCGTGCTACCGATGATCGTGTCGGACACACAGTCCCGGGTTCTCACAAACTGAGGCTGGTTCGTGAGGTAGTCAAGGATCCATGATGACAGGTGCTGGTCCACCCCTGCGCGCAGCAGCTTCAGGATCATCGGTTGGATAGTGTTGAAAGCACCACACTATTGAAAGTGTTTATTTTAATATTGATGATTACGGCTACAGCCCATATTAACCAACACCTCAGCGGCCAACATTTATATTTAAAAACTATTTTTTAAAGTTAATTTTATGTAATATTCCAATTTTTTGCAAAATAGAATTTGGGGTTTTCAGGGGCTGTAAGCCGTAATCAGCAAAATTAAAATAAATAAACGCTTCAAATATATCACTGGCTGTGTAATGAATCGATATAATATACGGATTTCTCTTTCTGAAATGAGTCAGTGGTGGGATGTGACAAAAATGCTTCATTTCCCTGACAAGCACTGCAGGATCCACAGAATAGGTGAGTGGGTCTATTCTGACGCTTTAGAAAATTATATGAATGACTTTATAAATCACTGGTTTGAAAAAGCAATTTTAACATGATGAGATTTCGGCTCCTGTGGTCCATTTCACCAGTATCACAATATAAACAGGGAGGCTAAACCCTGGCATGTGGAAACACATTCTAGCATTAAATTGCACACAATTTAATGCGCAGGACCAAAGTGCAATACAAAACACAAACCAGGACTTTAACCAGGATTAACATATTTCATCATTTTGCTTTCACAAGCGAATATTTAGGAGAAAACAAGCACGATTCAGCAGTTGGTACTAGCTAGCTACTAGTAAAAAAAAATGTTACTAAAAAACGTTAGCCAGCACAGAACAGCGCTGTATGGCTCAAAAAAAGTGAGCTTACCACCAACTGTCATAACCCGAGTGTCGGTTCTGTCCACACTCGGGTCTCATATCATATTTCCCTGGCTTTGGCAGCAGAGGATTCCTTCCAGCTCCTCGGGCTCTTATTGTGAAGGCGCCTGGGGGAGCTCCCTGCTGTCAAAGTCAGCTGCTGCGCCGCTGTCATTAGGAGCAGCTGCGCCGCATTGGGGTCATTAGCCGCCAGAGATAAAAGCTGGTGCTGAATGTCCTCCAATGCGGCAGTCTCTGTTGTGTTCCTGTTATGCTCTGTTATGTTCCTGTTGATTCCTGTTAACGGTCCTGTTTGTAAGGTCCGTTCAGTGTGACTAACCTTCATTGTTATTCGTCTGGCGCATCGGGCGCTCCCCGGCTCAGACGTGCCCATTCCTTGTGTGTATTCCTATGCCTGCCTAACCTGCACTGTAAATAAACATCACTGCAAACTCACTGGTGACTGAGGCATCTTGTGATGGTCCGTGAGGGCCATCGTGACAGTAGACTGCCGCCAAACACCCGGAGAGGAAGCGTTGTATCGAGACGCCATTCACCGTGCAGTTTGCAGTAGTGGACTGTTTGTTTCTACCTGTCTGAGTGTCTGCAGCTGGGAGTTTGACGTCATCCAGGAGCCGCAGCGGGCGCCTGGGCAGGCAGCTAGCGGAAGCTGTGGAAGATATTGACAACACCATCTTTTCCGCTACGCTGTGGGACGCTCCCAGCAACATTTTAAGACATTTGGACTACGCTGAGGAATTTCTGCTCAATCTCCCCCTCGAGTTTGACAATCACCCGGAGGTGATGGCGAGGTGGGAGGAACTCGCCGCCCAATGCGAGTCGCTTCGTGGGCTGGAGGAGAGGAGCAGGAAGCAAGGGAGAAAGTATCCATGCTCCCTGCGTCGTTGTTCCGTCCCCGTCCCGGAGACGAACCAGGAGTACGCACCGTCTCGGGCCCGACGACGACGTCGGCGTAACGACGCGGGCTCTCCTCAGCAGAATCCTCAGCTGAAACCCCGTCTGGATCCAGTTCCGGGTCGCCGCAAGGGCTCAACCCACCTCACAGCTGTCACTCCTGTGCCTCGTCAGAGGGGAATCCCCGCAGCCTCGTCTTTTTCCGGGCCTTCGCCTGCTGTCCCATCAGCGCTCCATGCCCGACTGACCCCGGCTGTCGCCCCCTCCTCCTCGTCGCATATCCTGGCTGCTGTGTGTCTCGGGAGCTCTGTTTCGGCGAGTCCCATCCCGGAACCATCTCGAGTGGCCTCACGTCATCTTCCCAGAGGGCCCTCTGTCGCCATCCAGCAGGGAAAGGCAGGAACGACGTCCCCCACAGCGGGAACCATCTTACCCTCAGGAGAAAGGCAAGTGCATGATAATTTCTCTCATTTCGATATTGTTTTGCCTTGTCTGACTCCTGGGGGTGGAGTTCGGGGTATGCAGCCCCCCGAGCTCCCTCCACCTGCTGTGGATGAAAGAATTAACCCTGCTTCCTCTGTGTCTCCCTCCGCTGAGCGGTCCTCGACGCCAGGCCAACGTCGCTGGATGCGGTTCTGGAGAGCCTGGTTCCGGTTCCGCAGCCATGCCGTGGGCAGAGGAGGAGAGCGGACTGCAGCGTGGAGCCTTCGCCGATGAGAAAGCATCCCCGGGGTTCCACGGAGGAGCGGTCCGGTCCAGCGGGTCGAGGTTCTCCTGCCACCACGCCGTGCGGGCCATCGGCGTGGACATTGGTGCCGGAGGACTCTCTAGCTGCGCACACCATCACGCCAGCTGCGGAGCCCGACGCGGCTGAGTGGGAGCCTGAGGACAACCTCTGACGACATCTGAGCCCGGATCTTCGCAGTCCTGGACGGCGTCAGAACCCGAGCTCAGACAAGTGCTCTACTTTGTCTTTCTTTTTCACCTCTTAGAGCATTTTTGCCTGTCTCAAGGGGAGATGAGCCGGGTGCAGCCGCCCGCTGCGTCCGAGCTTATCTCGCCGGGTTCTGGCGCTGCCGGTGATCCTGATCCCGGGTTTTCTCTCTCTTTCGAGCCTTTTCCCAGGGTCGCCGGCAAGGGGCTGCTTTCGCCTGCTGCGCCAGAGGTTCCCGTTTCGGGGTTGGAGGTCGAGTTTGGTGCCATGTCGACCCAGTCGGGGTCCGTCGCGGGTTTGGTTCCGGAGGCCCAATCGGGGTCCACCGTGGGTTTGGTTCCGGAGGCCCAATTGGGGTCCACTGTGGGTTCGGTTCCAGAGGCCCAATCGGGGTCCAACGTGGGCGCTGCACAAGCAGGTCCTGGATTTGGTGAGGGAGCTGCAGATCCCCGGCCACCGGATGCTGGACAGGCTCATTCCCCTCGTCACCCTCATCACCACCGTCATCCTCCTCGTCTCCCTGAGGAGCGCTACCCATCTCCACCTGGGGCCGTTGGGGTCCCGAACGCTCCGCCCGGTTCCCCCTCGTCTCTCCCCTTTTCAGCAGGACCGCCGGCTGCTTCTTCCCAACGGTTCTGGTGGGCTAGTGTTGCGGGGCGGCCGCCTGAAGGACTGTCTTGCCGGTTTGGTTCTCTGGGCCGGCCCCCCGACATTTTTGACTCCCTGTGTGGCGACCTGCTCCGGCCACCTGAAACTCTCTGCTTCCGAGCATGGGACTGGGGTAGGCCGCCCGAACTGTCCTCTTTTCCCCTCCCTGTTCTGTGGCCTCTTGATGCCGGACGACCCCCCGAACTTTTTGCCCCCATCCCTCCGGGTCAGGACTGTACCCTCCCCGGGTTTCTGATTTCGTCTGTGGGACTGTTGGGGGGGGGGGAGGGGGGTTGATTTGTGTTTTTGTGGCTCACTACTTTGTTTCTGGGTTTGGTGGTTCTTTTCCCTCCACCTTATGTCAATTTGTTTTTGCCAATAGGTGTACTGCCTATTTTGACTCTGTTCTTGTCACCCACATTCAAGGGAGTATGTTTTTTTTTCCTGTCTCTACTGCCTTGTTGGTCTTGTTTTTTGCCTCTCTCCCTCCTGCCAGCGCCCCATCCACCCACCCTAGGGGTGGGGGGGGGCTTGGGTGTTACTCGGGCCGCTCAGAGCTCGGCCTCGAGGGGGAGGTACTGTCATAACCCGAGTGTCGGTTCTGTCCACACTCGGGTCTCATATCATATTTCCCTGGCTTTGGCAGCAGAGGATTCCTTCCAGCTCCTCGGGCTCTTATTGTGAAGGCGCCCGGGGGAGCTCCCTGCTGTCAAAGTCAGCTGCTGCGCCGCTGTCATTAGGAGCAGCTGCACCGCATTGGGGTCATTAGCTGCCAGAGATAAAAGCTGGTGCTGAATGTCCTCCAATGCGGCAGTCTCTGTTGTGTTCCTGTTATGCTCTGTTATGTTCCTGTTGATTCCTGTTAACGGTCCTGTTTGTAAGGTCCGTTCAGTGTGACTAACCTTCATTGTTATTCGTCTGGCGCATCGGGCGCTCCCCGGCTCAGACGTGCCCATTCCTTGTGTGTATTCCTATGCCTGCCTAACCTGCACTGTAAATAAACATCACTGCAAACTCACTGGTGACTGAGGCGTCTTGTGATGGTCCGTGAGGGCCATCGTGACACCAACAGGATAAATAAGCAAACAGATGCACATTATTACAAATCACTCACCATCGATGGTTCTCTCACGTTCGTCTTCAGCTTGTCCATAGTCCAGTTTCTATGCTGTGCAGCCATATAGGTCCGGGTCACTCCTCACTGTGGATCTGCCACAAAGCACAGAAAACTCCGCACCTCTTCATTGGACCACGGTGTAGAGTTCCGCAAAACCTGCAACGCTGTCTGTATTAATATCGTATTTACTCCGTGACCGAGTTAGTCCATGACAATATTGCAAATGACGGTCATCAGAAGACGGCGAAGACGGTCGCTTTCGTGACGTTACGACTTGACCAATCAGCGGCGAGCAGTCTGTTGACGTCACATCACGGCCCGACTCGGCTCGAAGGACCCTGCCCTAGATCAGTTACAAAAATAGCGCCTGCTAACGGGTGCTGGGGCTAATGGAAAATGCTCAAACGCGGGCTGAGTGGTGCGGTGTTGGGCTAAGCGGGGCTAGTGGAAAAGGGCCTTTGGATCCTGCTCACTGTTGTGTTTGTAAATCGTGACCCAGTTATGAGACCGAGCGGTGAACTAGATAGGACTTTATTGTAGACTCACATAAAATACAGAGGTGCTCCCGATAGGCTGAGAGGTGGTCAGAGAGACCACCCCTCTTCCACACAGCCCTTTTATACTCCAGGTGACGTCACCACCCGCGTTACACCATATGTCCTACAAACAGCACTACATTCCTCCCCCTTCAAAATGGTCCAAAACACATACGGTCGAGACCTTCCCCAACGTGGAACTTGAATCACGCACTAAAATAAACATAAGTATATCAAAGCCTATAACACTCACACAAAACAACTAAAACTAGGGGGAAACAGGTGGACTACTGTTCCACCCCCACACGGCTAGATGGATTATTCTGCTGTCTTTGCTAAAACAGTCTTTTAAACCTAAAATCGCCATGCTCCTAAAATAAACAACACAAAACAATCCCCATAACAGAACAGGTATACAAACAGGTTAAACCATCATCAACAGATCCCATAAACAACTTAAATAATTCTTATCCCACATCATGTATAACTACCATAACACGGGAAATTTACATACTAACAGCATGCAGTGAACACATTGAACCCCAAACTACCAGTCAGTCCCAGTAGAGAAACCCCGCCCCCGGAGACCCGTCAGACAGGTCCCGTCCAGAGCATCTCTCTTGTCTTCACGCCCGGAGATGACCCACGCCAAAACCCAGAAACCTCCTTCTCATCATTGGCGTGCCGCAGCTTGTTGAGATGTCTCCATGAGCCGTCAGACAGCTGAAGGTAACCGTCCACCCAAACAAACCACCACCTGCAGCCGCCCCTGCCTTTCCTGTTGTTTGTGCTTGCCACAAACTCCTCTCGACCAGGCCTCTTCCCTGGGTTGGACCACATCAGCGACCCCCTGAGGAGCCTGACTCGGCTTCCAGTATCCCTATGTGGCACGTTGTTTTTCCGTGCCAGCTGGTCCTGCCCCGCTCGCTTTCATTTCAGATGCTGGCAAAGCCGTTGTGACCCCTTGATTCTCAGTACCACCCAGCCGAACTCCGGAAGCAGAGTGGGTCAGCCACTCGGTGTCACCTACCATCACGGGCACTCCACCGCGTCACTCAGTTCCCTCAACTGGGGTTACTTGGGTGCTGACACCGGAACCCTCCTGCGATGGCCCTGAGTAGAATTGGTCCTGCTCATTGTCCAGATTACTAGGCAAAGGTTCGTCCCACACAGCTCCATCCATCATTTGTGGAACCAGCCAGTCCCACAGACCACAGCCCAACCGCTCTTCTCCAACCTGAGACTGTGAGAAGGAACTCCATATGGTTTCCCAATCCAACACTGATCTCACCGCTCCAGCAAAGGCACCGTCACTCCATCCAGTTCCACCATACAGAAAGAACAGCTGTTGCCACTTGGGGATACACTGCAAACAACTGTGCAAAATGGGGAGATCCTCTATGTTTCTCAGATCTCCTCACTCGAACTCGTAACATGCCCTGGCAAAATGATGCAAGAATCAACACATGCAGCAGCATCGTCTTCTCTCTCTCTAGCCTTATCGCAGTGCTTAGTGGACCCACAACCCAAAAACCTGGGCGATTCTGGGGTGGGCCTTATCGTCACAGCCTCCTTCTCCTGTTTGCTATCGTCGCTGTCCAGGTCCACAGTCTGCGCCGTTGATTGTGATTCACAGCGGTGCAGCGTAGCTGTCTCACGAGGTCACGTGATAAGACTGTCCACTGCTTCACACTGTTGAACGATCTCAATGGACTTGGGTAATGTCAGCTCACCCAAGTATGTAAGGAGCTTTGACCTCATAGCCAGGCAAACGGCATATTCCGCCAACTGGCTGCGGGCCATCTTTTCCACCAATGCTCTAAACTGACAGTCTCTGGCAAGCTGACGTAGGTCTGTTACAAACCGCTGCACAGACTCGCCAGTCCGCTGGCAGCGCTGTTCAAACTGGATCATCTGGACGATGACGTTTTCTGGGGGGCGAAAATGTCACGGCATTAGCTCAATGTCTTCAAAGCTATCACTAGCACCCAAGGTAGTAACGATACGCTGTCTTTCCATACCTAAACTTTGAACCAATATTGCCCGAGCCCATATCTTCTTCACTTCACCAAGTTTCAGAGCCACCAAATAATTTTGGAATGTGGCGAACCATTTCACCCAAGAGGCCCGTGGCTTGCCAGGAAGCTCCAGAAATGGTCGAATGATAGTGACTCCCACATCCATGTTTCTTCTTTCTTTTACCCTCGTCGTCAAATGTTATGCATGTAAATTGTGACCCAATGACGAAACTGAGAAGTGAACTAGATAGGACTTTATAATAGACTCACAAATAATACAGAGGCACTGAGGTGGTCAAAGAGACTGCCCCTCTTCCGCATAGCCCTCTTATACTCTGGGTGATGTCACCACCCTTGTTACACCACAATATGTCCTATGAACAACACTACACTCACCTTCTGTTTCCTTTCCAATGAAAGAAGTCTCCAAAGAAGAGAAAAACAACTAACTTTATATCCTTGAGGCAGCTGGCAGAAAACCAGCAAAGCCAGTGCTCGTGTTGGAGCAAGCAAGCTAGCTGATAAAGCTAACCTTAGCTCTGAAGGCTTTTCGAGAACGATGCTGAGATCCAGACTTCACCAACATTCAAGAGTGTCACTCGCTTGGGAAGTCTTAATTCTTCTGAACAACTGAAGAAAATGACGGAGTAATAACCCGAGGTTTGCTGTTGTGATGTCAAAATGTCAGATCACCGGCTAATCAGTCTGTGGCTTTGAGGATTACAAGTAGCTGGGAGTCAACAAAGCAACTGCTTATTGTTAACAATTAGACACCAAGACAACCATGTCTAACTTCATCTGAAAGCACCTGGACAGGTGAGTCCAGGTGCTTCCTTTAAGATTCCTTTATTGGTCCCACAATGGGGAAATTACAGGGAATCCACGAGTGGATGAGGCAAATTAGGTCACATGTTAAAAAAAAAACAAAAAAACTGAGCACAAAAAAAAGAGGAAAAACAAACAGGAGAAATTAAGTTGAGGGCTCTGTGAATAATTTATGGGCTGATGTGGATAAACATGGATGATAAGTGTTATGAAGATGAATATATTTAGCTTTGTGCATGTCTGGATAGGTCATGCTAGCCCACATCTCCATGTCTTTTGGTCAATTTTGCTTTGGAATGAGATTGGGATCCTACTTTTCAATTAAATCTAATTTGTCATCATACCACTAGCTGTCATTATCAAGAGTTTGATAATAAATTTTGGACGTTTTCCCATTTTTTCCACTGCATTATGCTCTACAGTTATTACAATTATCCTCCCCAGCATGTCCGCCAATCTCCTTTCACCTCACTGGAAGTCATGTGATCAAAAACTATGAATAGGTACGGCAGCTGTAGCCCTGTACCAGGGGTCTACAGATAAGGAAGAGTTAACCAATCCAACAAAACCTTTTCAGATCAACTCTCATTCACTGTGGTTGTGGTGCAGGGGAAGAGTGTGGTCTACCTCTGATCGGCGGGTCGGTGGTTGGCTTCCCGCTCTCTGATTAGAAGTACCTAATATTATATATAGCTAGATCGATATGATGACATGCAGTAAGTGATTTGAAGGGGGATTGGGGGATGCAAAGGCTGAAATATGACTGGACGGTACAGCGAGGCACCCAAGGCGGCAGATGATGCCGCTAATAAATAATGAATAAATTAGGACACCCCCATATTCATTCCCACTTAGAATTGCTAAAATAAATGTTAAAAAAGGCAAATAAAAACAAAAACAAGGTTGGATATATATGAACATTTATGAATAAAGAATTGAGTATTTATTGGGGTGTTCTTATTTTTTCACATGACTGGATATTCATCCACACATCAATGTGTCAGTTGCTGCTCAGCTGATTGCTGATGTCACATAAACTTGACACACTTTGCCCAGAGGAACCAAAATTTAAACCTGGAGATTTTAACCACTGTAATTTGAATACTTCACTGAAAACATGAACAGGATGAGACTTGTGCTAAAACACAAAAAGCATCAGGATTGATCTTTGTTATGGGTCTGTAAAAGGGGCTTCTAAATCCCTACCCATGCCTTCACTGGGAGCCTCCTATCATTATAGTGTGTACCTAATGCTAGTGTACACACCTTCCTTCAGAGGTCAAGAGAGGAAAGAGAGGGCAGTGAAAACCTGGACAGAAGAGAGGATTTCTTCACTGTCGGCATGCTTGGACTGTATGAACTGAGAGTGTTTTCATGTTGCCTGTGATGAAAGGCATCATCAGTGTAAAATGTCTGGCATCACCAGAAATTTTACACTGGTAATCCTCAGGAGAAAAAAAAAACTTGTCTCAAGGGAAGAAAGAAACAACATAAGGAAAGCTAAAATGCACGACAGACAGAAAATAGAGGAGCACTAAAGTAGGGGTTATCTGAGAACAGCCTAGCAGGGACTCAAACGCATGGCCAATGTGCCTCAACATTCCTGTAATACCAGGCAGCCCATTTATGTAAATAACGTGGTTGATTTTAATTTGCCAAATACTTTTAACTCGTTTTTTGCACGCTTTGCGAGGTCCAACTTTCTCAAGGATATTTCTTCACTAAATCTCTTGAACCAAAAACAGTTATTTTAGTAACACAAAAACAAGTGGCATCTTTGTTCAAAAAGGTGAACATTACAAGGTCTGCTGGCCCAGATACCATATGTGAACACGCACTGCATTACTGTACAGACCAGCTGAGTGAGATTTTTCCCCACTTTTTCAAATGTGTGCAGATAGTGGCCAGATACCAAAAATATGGAAAACATCCACTATAATACCAGTCTGTAAAACAAGAAAGAAGATCTGAATGAATTCTGACCAGCTGCACTGACATCTCTTGTGATGAAAACCTTTGAAGGAATCCTGAAAGATAATGTGGTTTCCTTTATCAGTGACCAGCTAGATCCACTGCAGTTTGCATATCAAGTTGGTGAAGGGGTGGACAATGCAAAGCTTTTTTATTTTAGCTTGAGCACACAAAAACCTTGAGCAGCCTAAATCTCATGTCAGGCTTTTATTTGCAGACGTTTCTTCTGTTTTTTATAAGATGCAGCCACATATTTTAATTGACTGAATGACTTGCTATTTTAGGTTACCTGATCAAATTTCATTATTGCTTTTAAACTTAACTGACAGGGTTCAGCGGGTCTGTGTTAACGGTCTTATGTTTGATCTTACCATTTCAAATACTCCTCAGGGCTGTGTCCTTTCACCTCTGCTTTTTATCACTTATAGTGACAGATGCAGATCCTTTCAACAGGACAGCTATCTGGTGAAGTTTTCTGACGACACAGCCCTTCTGTCTCTTCTTCAGGAATCACAGACTGATCAAGGCTCTGCCCTGTCTTCATTTGTGGAATGGTGTGATAAGGACTTCTTGGATTTAAAGGCCACTAAAACTAAAGAGATGATTGTTTTCTTTCAGAAAGACACAGGAGAGCCTGAACCGAGTATTATGCATGGAGAGGAAGTTCACTAGTGGATCGATCCAAGATGGCGCCCACAGTGGCCGCCATGGTGTTTCGCTGCGCCCTTTGTTTGTTTTTGTTTGTCAATTGTGTGTCTGCCTGCTCTTACACCCGTGAAGAGCTTCTAAATATCAGGACTTTCACTCCCACGGACCTACTCCCAGTTTTTTTAGGTCCTGCCGCCGATCTGGTTCACTGTTTAGCTCAAAAAGTGAGACGGCGAAAGAGAGGAAAGCGAGCGGGTGCTCTCGTATGGCTTCGCAGGAGAGGCACGTGCACGGCTTTGCCTGGCATATTTCTCTCCAATGCTAATTCTCTCTCTAACAAGGTAGATGAACTGAGACTGCTGATGCGTTTTAAAGACCTCTCTTCCTCGTCTGCCCTCTGTTTTACTGAGACCTGGCTCAGGGAAAATACACCGGACAGCACGCTGCTCCTTGAGGGTTTTCAGCTGTTTCGTGCTGATCGTGACACAGAGCTCTCCGGTAAGTCCTCAGGAGGAGGAGTCTGCTTTTACATTAACAGCAGCTGGTGCTCTGATGTAACGGTAATTTCCCAACACTGTTCTCCCGCCCTGGAATTTCTCTTTATTAACTGCAAGCCATTTTATTCCCCGCGGGAGTTTGCTTCATTCATCCTGGCCGCTGTTTACGTCCCGCCCGACGCGGACGCGCGCGAAGCTCAGCGCGCGCTTGCAGATCACACTCAACATACGGAGCGGACTTTCCCGGACTCTCTGGTTATTGTGGTTGGCGACTTTAACCAGAGCAATCCGAGCCACGATCTCCCCCGATACAAACAATTTATTAAATGCCCCACCAGAGGAAAGAACACGGTGGATCACTGTTACATTACGGTGAAGGACGCGTATCGCGCTGTTCCCCGTGCTGCGCTCGGACTATCTGATCACGTGATGGTCCACCTCATTCCCACATACAGACAGAGACTGAAGCTCACTAAACCTGTTGTGAGCAGTACGAAGAAATGGACCAGTGGAGCTGAGGAGAAGCTGAACACGTGCATGGAAATAACTGACTGGGGCATGTTTAAAGGAGCCACGCATGATCTGGATGAGTACACGGACACTGTGAACTCATATATCCACTTTTGTGAGGAGAGCATTCTTCCATCGCGCACCAGGGTGAGGTACTCAAATGACAAGCCCTGGTTCACTGCTAAGCTCAGACAGATCAGGAAGGAGAAGGAAGCAGAGTTGAAAAGTGGAGACAGGGACTGCTACAGGGAGGTTAAATATCGGTTTAACAGAGAGCTGAGGAGAGCTAAATCTGTGTATTCTGAGAGACTCCAGCAGCAGTTCACGGCTAACGACTCTGCTTCTGTGTGGAGAGGACTGAGGCAAATCACCAACTATCGGCCTCAGGCTTCTAAGGGTCAGGATGACAAAGCCCTTTGGCAAAGACTGTCCCAACACTATGCCCGTTTTGACACCTCGTCAGCTGTGTCCAACTCCCCCCCTCCCCCCAGCTCCACTGCCTCCACGGTCCCTACTTCATCAAAGGCGGCCCCCCCTCCTCCCCCTGCCCTTGACATCAGTGAGCAGGACGTGCACAGACAGTTCTCCAGACTGAACCCGCGCAAGGCCCCCGGTCCGGACGGCGTGTCTCCCTCCACCCTGAGACACTGTGGGAAAGAGCTGACTCCTGTCTTCACAGACATTTTTAACACCTCCCTTAAGCTATGCCATGTGCCGACCTGCCTCAAATCCTCCACCATCATCCCTGTCCCCAAGAAGCCACGGGTCACTGGACTTAACGACTACAGACCTGTAGCGCTCACCTCTGTAGTCATGAAGTCCTTTGAGTGCCTGGTCCTGTCCCACCTCAAGTCCATCACCGCTCCCCTCCTGGACCCGCTGCAGTTTGCCTACCAAGCCAACAGGTCTGTAGACGACGTAGTCAACCTGGCCCTCCACTCCATCCTGCAGCACTTGGACTCCCCGGGAACCTACACCAGGATCCTGTTTGTGGACTTCAGCTCTGCATTCAACACCATCCGCCCCGCTCTGCTCCGGGACAAGCTGTTCCTGCTCAACGTGCCTGACTCCCTCTGCAGGTGGATCACCGACTTCCTGACGGACCGGAGGCAGCATGTACGGCTGGGAAAGACTGTCTCAGACTCTGTTAGCATCAGCACCGGATCACCACAGGGCTGTGTACTTTCCCCCCTACTCTTCTCCCTTTATACCAACTCCTGCACCTCCAGCCACCAGTCTGTCAAGCTGATCAAGTTTGCAGACGACACCACCCTCATCGGGCTCATCTCCAACGGCAACAAGTCCGCCTACAGGAGAGAGGTGGCCCAGCTGGTGTCCTGGTGCAACAACAACAACCTGCAGTTGAACGCTCTAAAGACAGTGGAGATGATTGTGGACTTCAGGAAAGTCACAACCCCTCTGCCCCCACTCACCCTCACAGGCTCTCCCATCACCACTGCAGATTCCTTCCGCTTCCTAGGCACCACCATCACCAGGGACCTCAAGTGGGAGCCGACCATCAGCTCCATCATCAAAAAGGCCCAGCAGAGGATGTTCTTCCTGCGGCAGCTGAGGAAGCTCAAGCTACCCACCAAGATGTTGGTGCAGTTCTACACAGCCATCATCGAGTCTATCCTCACCACCTCCATAACCGTGTGGTACGCAGGAGCCACTGCCAGGGACAGACTAAGGCTGCAGCGCGTCATGCGCGCTGCTGAGAAGGTGATCGGCTGCAAGCTCCCACCTCTCCAGGACCTGTACATCTCCAGGACCCGGAGGCGTGCTGGCCGGATCATAGCCGATCCTTCACACCCTGGTCACGTACTGTTTGCCCCCCTCCCCTCAGGTAGAAGACTTCGGTCCATTCAGACTAAAACCTCCCGTCACATGAACAGCTTCTTCCCCTCTGCCATCAGACTGCTGAACATTAAGTGACTTATTGACTCTCGTGCACTATGTGCAGCAGCTCAACCAGACTCATGTCAATCATCACTGTTTTCTTTTTGCATTACCGACTGCACTATGTGGTACTCCACAATATCTGCTGCTCGCTAATATATTTAAAAACTGCTTTGACTAGTATTACTCATTCTTATTCTACACTTTATTGCATGTATAGTTTTTTTTTATTTCTTTTATTTTATCATGTTTAATGTTGCAGCATTGCACCGAGACAAATTCCTAGTTTGTGTACTACATGAACAATGGCAATAAATCTGATTCTGATTCTGATTCTTATTCTGAGACCTATATACAGTATATCTGCGAAGTGTTTGACTCTCAGATGAAGTTCATGGTCAACACAGAGGCAGTTGTTAAGTGTGGACGACAACATATTTGTTGCAGAAATTGAACTCTTTTCATGTTCCTAGGATAATTTTATGTAGTTTTAATTGCTCCTTTATTGAGAGTCTTAACTTTTTCTTTTATCTGTTGGTATAATGGGCTCTCTGTGAAGGACAAGAACAGCCTTAATACAGTCATAAAGATCTGCTCCAAGATCACTGAGTCCATCAGGATAATTTAAGCTCACTCCTTCCTCCCCTAACTAACTGGATCCCAGTTTGCTATCGTCTGTCTGCGTGTCTCTACTGCTGATTATTGAAAGAAATTATGGAATTAATAAGCTGGGCTTTGAACGCAATTGACACTATTTTTTCAACGAGGAAAAGTGCCCCGGGGGAGGTTGTTTGCCCCGCAGGAACGGCTGCTGCGGGCTATTTGAGGGACACAAGTAATTGGAAACTCTTGTGCCTGTCTGATCTTTCCATCGAAGATGTTGAAGATTTGTACGTCTTCGTAGTAATGGTCATCGGGATCGTTTTGATTGGATCTGGGATTGTCCTGGTGTACCGTAAATTGATGAAGATGGACACAACCTATCAAAATGCTGGCCAAGCGAGGTTTAACCATCAAATTGAAAAAATGGAGAGGACTCTGACAGCGGCAAATGGAGAACTGTCTAGGAAGGTGGATTACACCATGATTACGCTGAGAGCCGTCCATGAAGGATTCAACGTCCAGCAATGAAGGATTAAGTACTGAATCTGTAAGAGGATATAAAGTTTTTTTTCCCCTCTGAGATCAGTACTATTCGACTAATCTGACTCCCCTCACACAAATCCTCCAGATTATCTGCAGTTTTTTGTTTTCAAAACATTGAGCTTCACGGCCTTCACAGACAGCAGCTGCATGGCCCAAGGACAATGCCAGCAGCTAGACAAAACATCTCCTGCCAAAGAGACCTTGTTGTTCTTAACTGATACAAACACCTACACTCAACACTACATCCACACTGATTCAAAAAACTGATGAAAAAGATCACTCACTCACTGCTCTCTCTGTGTCCTTGTGTACTTTTTTGTCTGCTAACTGTGCATTGAGGGCTTTTTTTTCTTGTAATCATAATATTGATCATATATGACCAGTATTCTGACAATCAATGTTTTTTTTGCTCCTTCCTATTGTATTATCCTTTCTTCCCTATGCATCCTGTACCCATCTGATGACAGGCGCGTTCACAGATGCCACTGTGTCACCGGAAATGCAGGTTGTTTTCTGTGTCAAGTCAAATCCCTCGTATGTTATCAGTTGTCATATCTGTTAATATACTTGGCAATAAATCCGTTCTGAGTTCTGAGTTCTGAGTAGACATGTGTTACAGAAGGCTAGCGCTATCGTTAGCCAGTCTGACCATGTTTTCAATAGTGAATTTGTTTCAATGTCCTCAGGCCAACGCTACCTTGCACCCCGGAGGAGGTCTGGCCGTTATTCCAATTCCTTTAATCCTTCAGCTATGAAGCTGTTGAATAACCAGTGTTAAGGATTGTATGTTTCCCCACACACAAAGGACACAAAATTAAGTGCAAAATGTCAAAATAAAGTTGCAACCAGGAAAAAAAAAAAATCACATTTACAAAAATAAACATGCGATTAGATAAAGATCTTAATCCTACACTTGGTAAATCAGGAACTACATTTTGTCATTATTTTGTGACTTTTTTCTTGTAAATTTTAGAGTTTTTTTACACTCCAATTCTGCTGAAGTTGGGACATTGTGTAAAATGCAATTAAAGGCAAAATAAGATGATTTGCAAATCTTTTTCCACCTATATTCAGTTGAACGTACTACAAAGACAAAATATTTAATGTTCACACTGAACTTTTTTTGAAGGGGTCATTGACTGAAAAATGATGTTTGTAGGTTTTAACCAACGGAAATGAGTCTACTGGTCAGCTAAATATCTGAAAATGTTCAAACCAGTCAATTCTCTTCAAAAACACAGCTTTTTTCTTGTTTTACTCCACCAGAAATGTTTGAGACTTTTTTGTGGAAATCGTTAACATCATGTTTAGAAAAGCCAACCCACCGCCGTCCTTGAGACCAGCGTCATATAAGAGTTGCAACACTTTTTGATTTCGCCGCTGCCCGGTCACGTGGTTCATGAACAGCCAAATAGTTCCAAACAACAACCTCTCTATAATGGTGTGTGAATGACAATTGTGACAATCTGCAGTATTAACAGCATTTTTTAGCTATATTAGGTAAATATTAAGAATACCCATCGGTAGGTACATTGTTTAAACTTATAATAAACAGATTTAAATGGATTATGATAATAAAGAGCAGCTTTAGAAAGACTGTCATTAAATCATCAAATTAAACTGAATCAATGTGCAGGACCATTCAAAGATGGAATAATTCACAAGAACCAAAACTGACAAATCCAGACCGAGGACTGATGCTGTCCTCCCAAACACAAGACGAGGAAGAGTTCAGCAGTGACCATGGATACATGTGCCTGAATAAACTGGTTATGATTGGATTTCTGGAGTTATCTGATTATTAAAGTGGCCATGTAACTATGGTCATTAACTAAACTGGTTAACCCTCCAATAATCCATTTAATCAGGGCATGGAAACACAGCAAACCCGACTATTGCCATTATCAGTTTATTCCCAGTAATCGGTTTATTGTGACGGGTCAGTGATGCGTGCACCAGAACCTCTACTGCATGTGATGAGAGACCACGTGTACTGTTCTCAAAATAACTTTGGTATGAATATGAGTCAAAAAAATTTGCCAAAATATCTGAATTCAATGAATTTGTCACACCCACCTGTTCTGTAACACCAACACATCCATGTTGTCATTTCAGAGGTCAAAACTTCTTTAGAATTAATTTAGTTTATTGTCAGAGTCATTTAAATATTTCTACACAATACTGTGTTCCACTTTACTCTGATCGCTTAATCATCATCAAACCACAGCTCCTTCATCATTCCACTGTTCCAGCTGCCCCACAAACTCTTACTGTGATATCACTGCTCACAGTAGTAAAGACTCCACCAGCCCCGGTGGTCACTGCTCCAGTCTCCAACAGCACCTCGATCAGCTGCAGAGAAATGACAGAAAAAACATGTCACTGTACTTGATGATTCCTGCCCAAATAGGAAGGTTTTTCTCACAAATCTGTGCCTTTGGTCTTTTAATTCTACTACTTTTATTTATTCCTCCAAAATTTGAATCATTTTTGCATAAATTTGCTACTTTTGAGGTTTTTATATTGAAATAAAAAATGTATTTAAAATAACATTACTTTTTTCTTATAAATAATTTTTATATTAAGTGTATAACTTTTTCAAGCACATTTTTAGTTTTGATGCATACATTAGAGAACTGTTTGGAAAACTTTAGATTTTTCTGTTAAATGCGTTCACATGAGGAAAAAATACATGAACCATCTCATACAATTCAAATTATATATACATAAAAAGTGAACAGTCAAAATTAACTGTTTGCTGGACGACAATAGAAGAAATTAGAAAAGAAAGCAGAAATTCCTCCTCTATGTTAGCAGTTCAGTTAGGTTTTTTTTAATTAATTTCAAGTGAGCTATTTAGTACAAGAGAATATTTTACATTTATAAATACGCCAGTTGTTTTCAAAATATTTTTGATTGGTTTTAACATTCAATTCTTGATTTACTGTTAAAATAAACACACATCAACACAACTTCCATTCCTTCCATTAAGTTGTGTAGATCTGAAATGTTTCTACTTTGTTTACAACTGCATTAAAAGAAATTAAACCAGTTTTCATGCCGAGTACCTTTCTTATCATGTTTCTCACAACAGTTTGTTCAAATAAGTACAGACTATTTAAGATAAGATAAGATAAGATAAGATAAGCCTTTATTAGTCCCACAACGGGGAAATTCCAGGATTGCAACAGCACAGGGATAGCAACACTCAGAGCAACAATCAGAAGGCAAGAGAAAAAAAAAAAAAAAAAAAAAAAAAAAAAAAAAACAAGCAAGCAAGAGCAGCTAATAAACATATGTACGTATTACTATAAAATATATATATATACACACACACACAGACACACAGTGCAGAGCATTGTAGCTGGATGGAATAAATATATGAATATATGAACACACAGTGCAGAGCATTGTAGCTAGATGGAATAAATATGTAAATATATAAACACCCACAGTACGGAGCATTGCAGCTAGGTGGAATAAATATGCAAGTATATAAACACACACAGTGCGGAGCAATGTAGCTAGATGGAATAATATGTAGATATATAAATATATAAACACCCACAGTACGGAGCATTGTAGCTAGATGGAATAAATATGCAAATATATAAACACACAGTGCAGAGCATTGTTGCTAGATGGAATGAAACAGCATAACCGTCTACTTAGTTATCCTACATGGTATGATTATGTGCCCATACATATTCTCACCCTCCATAGCGACCGGTATGTTCCTAGTTGTATGCCGGAGAGGACCATTGTGTAAGTCTATTGCATCTTTTGCATTCAAAAAACTATTAGTTTGTTACGTCTTTTTGCTATCTCTGCGAGCAGCCCTGCTTAGGTTGTACAGTCTGACAGCCGTTGGTAGGAAGGACCTACGAAACCTCTCGGTTGTGCACCTGGGATGATGTAGTCTGCTGCTAAATGAGCTCCTCAGTGCATTCAGTATGTCCTGCATAGGGTGGAACTCGGACTCCAGCAGAGATGACAGTTTAGCCACCGTCCTTCTCTCTCCTATCTCCTCCATCGGATCAAGGCGCTGCCCCAGGACAGAGCTAGCTTTCTTAATCAGTTTGTTCAGTCTCTTCCTATCGGCTGCAGTAATGCCACTGCCCCAGCAGACCACTCCAAAAGTGATGGCTGATGCCACCACCGTGTCATAGAATGACTTCAGCAGCGCCCCTTGTACACCAAAAGACCTGAGTCTCCTCAGCAGGAACAGCCTGCACTGTCCCTTCTTGTAGAGTGCATCAGTATTGTGTGACCAGTCTAGTTTATTGTTCAGATGAATACCCAGGTACTTATAGGATGTCACCATCTCGATGTCTGTTCCCTGTATATTTACTGGTACTGTGAGGGGCTGCCCATGCCTGCGGCAGTCCACCACCAGCTCCTTAGTTTTCCTCGCGTTGATCTGGAGGCAGTTCCGATGGCACCAGTCCACGAAGTCCTGGATAAGCCCTCTGTACTCAGCTTCATCTCCATTGGAGATGAGGCCAACGATCGCAGAGTCATCAGAGAACTTCTGTAGATGGCAGTGTGTTGTGTTGTGTGAGAAGTCCGCAGTATAAAGAGTGAACAGGAAGGGAGCCAGCACCGTTCCCTGGGGGGCCCCCGTGCTACTGATGATCGTGTCGGACACACAGTCCCGGGTTCTCACAAACTGAGGCCGGTTCGTGAGGTAGTCCAGGATCCATGATGACAGGTGCTGGTCCACCCCTGCGCGCAGCAGCTTGTCCTTCAGGATCATCGGTTGGATGGTGTTGAAAGCACTGGAGAAGTCAAAGAACATGAACCTCACCATATTCCCGGGCTTCTCCAGGTGGGACAGAGAACGGTGAAGGAGGAAGATCACCGCATCCTCCACCCCAATGCCATGCTGGTAGGCGAACTGGAGTGGATCCATCGCTGGTTCCACCAGGGGGCGGAGGTGAGCAAGGAGCAGTCTCTCCAGGGTCTTCATCAAGTGGGACGTCAAGGCCACCGGTCTGTAGCTGTTCAGGTCTTTGGGGTGGGAAGTTTTTGGTACAGGTACCACACAAGATGTTTTCCACAGCTGTGGTACCCTCCCCAGTTTCAGGCTCATGTTGAAAAATGAGAGAATTCTCATTTTTATTTCAGCAGAATCCTAAAATATTAATAGTCCTAATTTATTGATGTTAAAAATAACATTGCCATTATCAGGGTTGACACAAATGATGAGGACTTTGGAGGATGTAAAGGACTGTATCTGGTAATTTCCTACCTTGTTCCACGTTTCCTCTTTGTAGAAAGCAGGTTTGCTGGTAAACATGTCAGTCCTTTCATGGGTTCATGTTCTCCTCTATAAAAAGCAGAACAATTTCCTTTTTGTAAGCCGTCTTTAAAATCCACCACCATAGTCCTGCTGTACTGCTAATGCTACGTCAATACTATAAACAAGATAATAAGTCACATCTGCTCTGTCACAGGTTTTCATTTCACGTTCCATCATGTACTACTACCCATCTCTAATGTCTCTTATGGCTTACTTATGCCTTTCACAGCAAGGCGGTGCCACACTCCCGTGACGTAAAACACGCAACCCAAGGAAAACATAACATTGCGGCTGTACAAGGCGACTCCTCGGTCTCTGGCTTTTTGTCACCGTAAATGCCAAAAAGGACCGCCAGACAAGGGTATAGGCAGCGAGACGAAACACTCTGGAAAAGTACTGGAGCGTCTGGGAAGCCATAGAGCCAAAGGCATGAGGATATGAACTAGATCACATATGACAGTAAGCTAATGATTGCTAATGCTACTTTGCTTTCAGTATGTCGTACTACACTGTAGTGTCTGCAAGTTATTGCTATTAGGTACTAAAATATGTATGCTGTGTGTGTGTGTGTTTCAGATGGCTCTGTTGTGGGAAAATTACTGCTTCAAACCGTGGGTCTGGGTGTTCAACACAGCCTCTCACTGATGTCACCCCAGCTTCACAAACAATCAGTGGTTACAGAGCTTCAGCATGTCTGTAGAAACGTTTAGCTTCCTGTGCAACAAATTGCTCTGATCTGTGTGAAAATCATGGAGAGACTGTTGAGACATCATGTCATGTTCCTGCTCCAGCAGCACTGAGTCTGTGGTGTGGCAAAAAGTGATCAGCTGACACAACTTGATCGCTGCGTTATATTAGCCACTAAATATATATTCAACAGGTAAACAGAGCTGAGTTAGGTATAATAAGATATATTTGACAATTATGATGCATTTTAGGCCAAAACAAACTTGTGTAGCATCATCTCACTTTGGCTCTGCAATAATTATTCTTCTGCTTAAAGACATTTTGTTTCATCCAGGAATAACATAAAGAAATGGATTTTCTTCCCCCAGGCCACAGCTGAAATCCCCTTTGTTCTGTTAAAACCAGCCTAAGGAATTTCCCCAATGTCCGGCTTCACTTTTATAGCCCCCATAAAACATGCAACAGATCCACGACTCAGCTAATTTCCTTAAACTCTGGACATGCTGGATTTAAACAGTGAACTTTAAAGTACATTATTACAAACTGAATTCTAAACCTTCATTCTTTACAGAACTATGAAAATGCAGATGGACTCTGATGTTTTTGATGTGGAAAATAATATGTGTGAAATGCATTAATCTGTGATTTTATATATATGCATGTTAATGTTTAAATGAATGTTTATTCCTGCATGTTGATTTAGAAGCACTGCTTATAAGATACACTAAGGTTAGTTTAGTTATACATAAGTGTGTAACCGTACATTCCAATGTATTTAAAACTGTGTATTCCTGTGGACTGATATCACGTGTCACCAGTCTCACCAAAAGCAAAAGAGATCCACTATAAAGTTTTAAATGGAATTTATCCTTCTGCTGAGTTTCTAAGTAAACATTTTGGCTTTGAGAACAATAACTGTTCCTTTTGTAATGAACATATAGAAAGTACAGATCACATTTTCTTTTCCTGTATGTACACCAATGCGTTTTGGGATGATTTTCATCACTGGTTATCAAAACATGTACCAACCCCTGTTTTTAACTGTCAGAATATTTTGTATGGCTTTATTATTAAGAACTCATTGCATGATATGTCTATTAACACCCTCGTAATCTTGGGAAAATTTTATATACACAAAAATAGATTTTTAAAATGCAAGCCAAATTTTAATGTATTTCATAAAGAACTCTGCCTTTTTTTCTCATCACTGAAACACATGAAGAAGCGGAATGCTGTGAAACTCCACTGTTTGGTCGATTGGAAACTCATGGAAAACCCCTAGAACTCTGGACACTCTGGACTGAAAAGAACTCCCCGTTTCTCTTTTTGTCTACTTTTATTATGCTTTTAGTTATTTTATCTTATTATTATTTACTATTCTCACTACTTTATTTTATCCTTCTTACCTCTTGTAAGACTGTTGACTGAACTACACAATTTAGATAAAAGATTGTTAATTGCCATGTTTATCACCATCTACGTCATAGCTCTGTACTTTCACCTTGTTCTTAATAAAGTTTAGGGAAAAAAAAAAAAAAAACGTGTCACCAGTCTTCATAGAACCCCAGCTTCTTCATCCTATTGGTCTCTCACAGACAAGGCCTGTTATTGGACTAAAGGTTCATCAATCCCGCCCACGAAGGACACTCATTGGCTGAGATTCCGGTCAGGCCGGAAGCCCGCGAAACTCAACAGAGCTTATATAAAGGAGAGGGACCCCTGCTTTGTCCTCTTTTTGTTTTGCTCTTTTCGTCAGCCCTCTTTTGCTTCACTCTTCCCGGATCTTTTTTTCGGCTGCTCTCATTGTCTACACACAGCAAGGAAGAACAAAGGACCACGTGTCACTTTTCTGAACACAGAGCAGATAACTCGTAATTTGTTTATGCAATTGTATTTTAATGCCTTTTTCTTTTCTCTTAAATGCCTAGGAATTCCTATTTCTTTGAGCTCAATTCTTAATCGGAGTTAAACTCCAATTTTATTCATCACTTTTTCTTTGTTAAACTTTCTGTAAAACCACCGTTTGTTTAATTTTAATGTAAACTTTAATCTTGACTTTATTTTTATAATATTTTTCTTGCCCAAGCACCCACCAGAAGCTACTATTTTTATCTAAAGTCCGAAGCCTTTTTAATGTGAGATCGGATTAGATATCTTTTAATTATTCCCGAAGACCTCTGCAACTGCTTGTCTACCAGGAAGAAAAGACGCAGCTGAGGAATCAACGCGCAGCTGTCCATCACACGCTGAAGAAACATCGGCACCATCTGGCTAGAACCCAGTTTCAACTGTGGGTCATACGGCCAAGATCCAGCCCCCTTCGACCGCTTGAATTTAAAGGTCGAACTGTGGACCCTGAAATATCTGCGGGCAGATATTTCCCCTAACATCCACGAAATCTTGGGCTGAGGACGACGACAGACATCGACCGAGGATCACGTGAGCTGCAAAAACTTTAATTCCTCTGCTGAATTAAACTTTTGAGGTTCGGTAATAATTTGTATATCTAATCAGATGCAAATTAAGAAGCCCTTAACATAACTCTTCTTTTCATTAAAATTCCATTTTTATTTTCTTAAAATTAATCCAGGACTTTTTCATATAATTAGTAAACTTTCTCCATAAATTTGTGTTGTTTCCATGATCTGTTAACACAAACTGATAGAAATTGGTTTCTCAGTTTAACCCTGATTCCGAAAATATTGACATTGTTAATCTATCATTTACAAGATTGATTTTATGATTAATGAAATTACTGCAATGTCTGTTAATCATTTCGTTTAATAAATATGTAAAAATGAGAGAAGTTGTTGGGAATTTATTTCATTCTGAGTCTGTTTCAAGCCCAGGTATCGAATTCACGGAAAATTTTTGAGACTGATTATTGATTAATTTATTGAGTGATCAAACAGGTATAAAGTGAAATTAAAGATCAAATTCCTTCTTAAAGATAGAAGCTGGTGCCCCTTACGAGTGTTATTAGCTTTTCTGATGTATATGAAATGAGATTTGAGCTCAGATTCCAATACATCAATATAAATTAAATAATTCATACCTGATCATATTTATTATTTATCAATAAATTCCATTTTATGTTACACTTGATCTACAATTAAAAGCAATTAAAATAATGCAGTCACAAGGTTACATGGAGAAATACTTGATTTACTAGATACATGTACTGTAGAAATAAATATTCTCTGCATCAGCAGTGTACTATACATGCATTCATGTAGTATTGCACTAAGAATTGCACTGACAATGAACCTTTGAAATTTTGGCAGATGTGTCTTTTTTGTGTGCAGAGTGGTTAGCACTGCGGCAGCACAGCAACTCACCCTTGGCTGGGGGATTATGGATTTGATCCCAGCCCCCGACCAACAGTGATCTGTGTGGAGTTTGCATGTTCTCCCCGTGCCTGCATGGGTTTACTCCGGGATTTCTCCGGTTTCCTCCCACATGCCAAAAACATGCAAGTTAGGTAAGTTGGCATCATACTGGGGATTCTAAATTATCCTTAGGTATGACTGTGAGAGTGAATGGTTGTCTGTCTCTCTGTGTTGGCCCTGCCATGGACTGGCGATCTGTCCAGGGTGAATCCTGCCTCTTGCCCAAAGATGCTGAGATAGGCTCCAGCCCACCCACCCCCCGCCCCATGACTCAAAAAGGATTAAGCGGAAGAAGATGGATGGATGGATGGTCTCTCTTATGTGTGAAGGTTCCCACCAAGTGACATAAATTAAATACTAAAAGATTGGAAAAGCCATCCAGTCTAAGAACAATCCAGCAGTTTGAGAATCACTTTTGGTTTGGTATAAGTCTGTCAACAGAATTATGAACCATAAAGCAGTTTGTGTTAAAATGTTAAATCCTAACCCGGGGGTGTCCAATCATGTGTCATGGAGGGCCAAGACCCTGCAGGTTCTCTCTTCTACCCAGTCTCTTCAGCAGGTGTTTTCACTGATCAGCAGTCAGTGGAAGAAATTCAGTGGAATCTGCTGTTGAAGACACTGTTTGGAGGTAAAACCTGCAGGGTCTTGGCCCTCCATGGCACATGATTGGACACCCCCGCCCAAACCCATTATGATTTTTTTTTTTTTTTTTTTTAGATTTAGTATACTTTATTGATCCCCAGAGGGGAAATTGAGGGCATCCACAACCTGGATGGATGAAGCAGCCACGATACGGCGCTATCCCTTAACCATTCACACACACATTCACACCTAGGGCCACTTTAGAGTCTCCATCCATCCATCCATCCATCTTCTACCGCTTTTCCGGAGGTCCGGGTCGCGGAGGCAGCAGTTCAAGCAGAGAAGCCCAGACTTCCCTCTCCCCAGCCACCTGCTCCAACTCTTCAGAGGGATACCAAGACGTTCCCAGACCAGCTGGGAGACATAGTCTCTTCACCGAGTCCTGGGTCTGCCCCGGGGTCTCCTCCCAGTGGGACGTGCCTGAAACACCTCAAGTGGGAGGCGTCCAGGAGGCATCCTAATCAGATGCCCATACCACCTCAACTGGCTCCTTTCAATGTGGAGTCCTTTCAAACCCCCCTCATGGATCGTCACTTTATCGTGGTGGGGGGGTTTGTGTGCCCCAGTGATCCCAGGAGCTATGTTGTCCGGGGCAATTTGCCTCTGATAGGGTCTCCCAAGACAAACTGGTCCTGGGTGAAGGGCCAGACTAAGAACGATCCAACAGACTCTCATGATAAATTGTATATCAAGGATTCAGTGTACCCCGCCCGGTATGGGGTTACCGGGGCCCCACCCTGGAGCCAGGCCTGGGGGAGGGGCTTGAAGGCTAGCGTCTGGTGGCCGGGTTTCCACCCATGGGACCCGGCCGGGCTCAGCCCGAAGGAGTTACATGGGTCCGCCCTCCAGTGGGCTCACCACCTGCAGGAGGGATCATGAGGGTCCGGTGCTATGTGGATTAAGTGGTGGTCAAAGGCGGAGACCTTGGTGGACTGATCCCAAGCTTTCTAAACTTTAGAGTCTCCAATTAACCTAACCTGCATGTTTTTGGCATGTGGGAGGAAACCGGAGAAATCCCAGAGTAAACCCACGCAAACACGGGGAGAACATGCAAACTCCACACAGATCACTGTTGGTCGGGGGCTGGGATTGAACCCACGATCCCCACGATCCCCCGGCCAAGGGTAAACTGTGCTGCCGCAGTGCTAACCACTGTGCCACCGTGCAGCCCGATGAAGAGCAGATGCTAATATGACCCAGAATTCCTCCATATACTGATACTGTCACGAAAGTGTGCAGTGTCTTCTGCACTGGCACATCCAACAATACAGTCTTCAGTTAATTAAATAATTGTTTTGGTTATTTTTTCTTAAAATGAGCCATTATTTTCAAAGTCACTGATAAATGGTTTGTACTGTTGACTCTTTTCACACCAGTGTCTTAACAGACAAAACAGAAAATCATGATACAAACACATAAATCACTAAATCGTTTATTACAATCAGCAGCAAATTCCAGATTATTCAGAATGTGCAAAATTCAAACTGTAAAGAAAAAACAAAACAGAATGGGTCACACACGCTGGCCACACTGCCTCACTGAGAAGAAGCTGGATGTGCCGCTCAAGCTGGTCCCAGTTCAGCAGATCTTCAGCCTGCATCTCTGTCAATAGTGACGCACGGTCCGGTTTGGGGTGGATCGTTTCCCTCTTGCCTAGACAAAAGACAGAAATGGGTGGTGGTTAATTAAAGTTTAAAACATATTTGGGGAATACACTTGTTGCTAAAAGCCAGTGGTGGAATGTGACAAAAGTGTTTCATTGTTGTATTTAACCACAATTTTCATGTAGCTGCGCTTCAGTAAAGTAGATTTTACAAGGGCTGGGTTACATTTAAAATCATTTGTTTTTACTGTGGCCTCAGCAATCAGAACAAATTAATAGTCACTTGAATGGAATTTAGTACTTTAACTGAGGGTGTGCATCACTGGGTATGGAGTCGCTCGGTCAAAATATGGAATTTTTATCAATAAACGTTTAGCCACCGCTCTGTCACCGCTGTGTCTCTTCTAGCCCTGGCTTCAAGTGTGGGTGGTGTTTTGTACTTGTATTGCTAAAATAGAAAAGGATGCACTACAATGGGTCTCAAATATTTGTAATGTGTCCTGCTATTATAAAACTGCATTAGTTTATTGATGATAGACTATAAACTACACATATAAACTAAATTATATTGATGACTGAACAACTCCCATTCCCCAAAGTGCAACAGTTATGAACATAACTCGCAAAGGATCACACAAGTGATTTGACAAAAACAAATAAATACATCAACAAGCAGTTTATTTTACAGTTGATGTGCCAGTCATTTTCAATTATTCTGTAATTAATATTCACATAAATAAATCTCAGTTCAGTCCCTTTTATATTGAGTGGAAATTGTGCTACTTTGGTTTTGACACTTTACCTATAAAAGCAAAGGATTTCAGTACTTTCCACAGTGGTAAGGTCCGTTGTGGGGTGGCTGCTTTTCCTTTCCTCTTGTCTAGACCAAAGACAGAAATGGATGATGGTTAGTTAAAGCAAGTTCAACACATATACAGGTACATCTCAAAAAATTAGAATATCATGAAAATTCAATATTTTTGTCACTCATTTCTGTCACGCCGCGCCATTCATCAGCGGCGCCACCTGCTCATGCACCTGCTACTCGTCAGCGGCGAAGGATAAAAGCCGCCTCGCCCTGAGCGTCGGCCTGAAGCCGTAGACTTCATTCCTCTTTCATGGGCTTCTACCACATTCTCTTCAGCATCCTCATCTCCGGTAAGAAAATCGCTTACCTCATCTCTCCAGTCTGCTCCCCTGTGCACAGGTGGATTCCTCGGCGGCGGACTATCCCGTCCCTCGTCTCTCCTCGCTGCTGCACCGGGCCCTGCAGGTGGCTGTCTCCCGGGCTTCCATCCTTGAAGCGCCAGTCATCTGCCCCAACAAGTAAGCTTCTCTCCCTCGCCTATTCTCCTCCTGTGTTGGTGTGTGCTCATCACCCTGTGTCTGATTTCTCCCATAGGGTTGCCGGCTGAACGGTCTCCTGCCTCTGGGTCCGAAGCAGACGCCACCACCAACACATTAACATTCCGCAGACACGCACCCAAACATCCCTGTTGTTAATAAACGGTTTGAACTACTCTGAGCCTGTGTGTGTGCGTCTCCTGAGCCGAACGTTATGTTAATTTCAGAAAGTGAAACCCATATATAGATTCATTACACAGACAGTGATATATTGCAAGTGTTTATTTTAATTTTGAAGATTTTGGCTACAGCCCATGTTAACCAACATTTCAACAGCCAACATTTCTATTTAAAAACTATCTTTCAAAATTAATTTTATGTCATATTCTAATTTTTTGAGAAACTGAAATTGGGGTTTTCAGGGGCTGTAAGCCATAATCATCCAAATTAAAATAAATAAATGCTTGAAATATATCACTGTCTATGTAATGAAGCTATATAATATATGGATTTAACTTTCTGAAATGAGTGACAAAAAATATTGATCTTTTTCATGATATTCTAATCTTTAGAGATGTACCTGTATTTGGGAAATACACTTGTGAAAGTCAATGGTGGGATGTGACAAAAATGCTTTGTTTCCCTGACCAGTGAGAACCCCAGGATCTACTCTGTACATGTACAAGTACATTTTCAATCCAGGGATTTATGGTGGAACAACACAACAACACTATGCAAACACTTTTTTTTTTTTTTTGAAAAACCACAGAATAGGTGTTTGGGTCTATTCTGACGCTTTAGAAAATTATATGAATGATTTTATAAATCACTGGTTTGAAAATGCACTTGAATATGTTGAGATTTTGGCTCCTGGGATCCTCTTGACCTGTATCCACAATATAAACACAACATGTTGAGGGCGGCTAACTCCTGGCATGTGGAAACAGATTCTTGAAAGAAATTACACACAACTTAATGCACAGCACCAAAGTGCAACACGTACACAAACCAGGACTTTAACCAGGATTAACATATTTCATCGTTTTGCTCTCACAAGCAAGTAATTTGGACACAGCAAGCACGAATCAGCAGAGTTGGCTACTAGCTAGCTAGCTACTTGCTAACACTCGTTAGCCAGCACAGGACGGTGTTGTATTGCTCAAAAAAAGTGAGCTTACCACCAACAGGATAAATAAGTGAAAAGATGCACAATATCACAAATCACTCACCATCGATGGTTCTCTCATTTTCATCTTCAGCTTGTCCGTAGTCCGGTTCTATGCTGGGCTGCCATCTGTATCGTTGCGGGGTTGTTCCATGACGCTCTGGATACTGATATCTGCCACAAACCACAGAAAACTCTGCACCTCTTTGTTGGACCACGGTGGAGATTTCAGTGAAACCAACAACGCCATCTCTATTAATATCGTGTTCACTCGGTGACCGAGTTTACTCTGTGAACTTTTGCAAATGGCGGTTTGACGATTCCTCAGAAGACAGACAGTTTCATGACATTACGCCATGACCAATCAGTGGCCTGCAGTCTGTTGACGTCACATTTTTGGCTCGACTTAGCACGGCTGTACCCTGGCTAAACCTGGCCTCTAGTCTGTACTAAAATATACTGAACGCACTGAGGAGCTCATTTAGCAGTAGTCTACATCATCCTAGGTGCACAACCAAGAGGTTTCGCAGGTCCTTCCTACCTACGGCTGTCAGACTGTATAACCTAAGCAGGGCTGCTCGCAGAGATAGCAAAAAAATGTGACGACCTAATAGTATTGAATGCAAAAGATGCAACAGACTTACACAAATGGTCCACTCCAGTATACAACTAGGACAATATCAGTCGCTATGGAGGGTGACAATATGTATGGGTACATATTCATACTATGTAGGATAACTAAGTAGACGGTTATGCTGTTTATTCCATCTTGCTACAATGCTCCACACTTTGTATATACTGTATATTCATATATTTATGTGTACGTCCAGTATGTATATCCACTGCTCTTATTTATATTTTTCGTCTCTTCTTAATTATTGCTCTGAGTGTTGCTATCCCTGTGCTGTTGCAATCCTGGAATTTCCCCATTGTGGGACTAATAAAGGCTTATCTTATCTAAATAGTACCTGGTACTAATGGAAAAGGCTAAAAACTGAACCGAGTAGGGCCGAGTGGGTACTAGTGGAAAAGGGCCATTAGACACCGTGCCTTCACCCAATAACTATACAAAAGATTTTTGAAATAAGAGATAACCCGGCTCCCTAGTTGAGCTAGGTAATAACATTGTAAAGGCCCTTTTCCACTAGTATCGCCTTGGCCTTACTTACTTCAATTCAATTCAATTCAATTCAACTTTATTTATATAGCGCCATTTCACAACAACAGTCATCTCATAGCACTATCAACTGTAGGGGGAACCCCCACAGTTGCAGAAAGATCCCAGCAATCAGGTGATCCCCTGTGAGAGGAAAAACTCCCTTTTAACAGGAAGAAACCTCCAGCAGAACCAGGCTCAGGGAGGGGCAGTCATCTGCTGCGACTGGCTGAGGGGTGAGGGGATAGAGAAGAAGAAAAGAACAGACATGTAGAGAGCAAACAGCACGATGGGGACTCAATCTATGGGAGAGAACAAACAAATGTTAATGACCAGCAAAAAAAAAATATTTCATTGAGAGTGAGAAAAGGAGTGAGGCCCAGTGCATTACTTGAGGTCCCCCGGCTGACTAAACCTATTAGCAGCATAACTAAGGGAGGGTTCAGAAACACATGATCCCTCCCTAATTGTAGGCTATATCAAAAAGGTAGGTTTTAGCCCTATTCTTAAAAACAGAGATCGAGTCTGACTCCCGAATCCAGATTGGCAGCTGATTCCACAGGAGAAGAGCTTGATAACTGAAGGCTCTGCCTCCCATTGTACTTTTGGAGATTCTAGGTATTACAAGTAATCCTGCATTTTGGGAGCGTAGTGCTCTGTTAGGATAATACGGTAGTATCTAAAAAGGAACCTGATTGATTAGAGCTTTGTAAGTAAGAAGAAGGATTTTAAACTTAATTCTAAACTCTATGGGAAGCAAATGAAGGGAGGCCAGAACCGGAGAGACATGATCTCTCTTTCTAGTACCTGTTAAAACTCTTGCTGCAGCATTTTGGATCAGCTGAAGACTTTTTAAAGATGTTTTAGGACAGTCTGATAATAAAGAATTACAATTATCTAATCTCGAGCTAACAAAAGCGTGGATCAGTTTCTCAGCATCACTCTGAGACAAGATGCTCCTAAACTTGGCAATATTACGTAAATGATAGAAGGCAGTCTTAGAAACAAATTTAATATGTGAATTGAAGGACAAATCCTGATCAAAAATAACTCCAAGGTTCCTCACAGAGCTATTAAGAGAAAGAGTAACCACATCCAAACTGAAAGTTTGATTTGGAAAGGAATTTCTAAGGTTTTTTGGACCAACAAGAATGACTTCAGTCTTATCTGAATTTAATAGCAGGAAATTACAAGTCATCCAAGCTTTGATTTCCTTAAGACAGGCTTCTAGCTTGGCTAATTGATTACTATCATCTGGCTTCATTGACAGGTATAATTGTGTGTCATCTGCATAACAATGAAAATGTATACAGTGCTTTCTAATAATGTTGCCTAACGGAAGCATATATAAACTAAAAAGAGTAGGGCCTAGCACAGATCCCTGTGGAACTCCATGACTAAGCTTTGAGTTGAAAGAAAACTCATTATTTACATGAACAAACTGGAACCTATCAGATAAATAAGATCTAAACCACTGCAACGAAGTTCCATTAAGTCCAACATAGTGTTCTAATCTATCAAGTAGAATATTATGATCGATAGTATCAAAAGCTGCACTAAGGTCTAAAAGGACAAGTACAGAAATTAGTCCATTATCAGATGCAATGAGGAGGTCGTTAGTGACCTTCGCTAAGGCTGTTTCGGTACTATGATGGATTCTAAACCCAGATTGAAACTCTTCAAGTAAACCATTTCCCTGCAGGTGGTCAAGTAATTGCGTAGCAACAACTCTTTCTAAGATTTTTGAAATGAAAGGGAGATTAGAGATTGGTCTATAGTTAGCTAAAGCTCCTGGATCTAGCGTTGGCTTTTTGAGTAAGGATTTAATTACAGCCGTTTTAAAAGCCTGCGGTACATGGCCTAAAGTTAATGAAGAATTGATTATATGAAGAATAAGTCTACCAATAAGTGGGAAGACTTCTTTAAATAACCTGGTAGGAATAGGGTCTAAAAGACAAGTTGAAGATTTGGATGAGGAAACTATTTTGTCTAACTCACAAAGGTCGATTGGAGTAAACTCATCAAGACAGACATCAATAGAAGGAGTTGTAGTAGTTACAGTATTTAAGTTAACGGGGGGGATAGAATCTGATTGATTTTATCTCTGATGGATGAAACTTTATTATTGAAAAAGTTCATAAAGTCCTGACTAGTAAGCTCTAAGGGAATGCTAGGATTGACAGAGTCCTGACTCTTTGTCAACCTGGCAACAGTACTGAAAAGAAACCTGGGATTATTCTTGTTCTCTTCTATTAATGCAGAGTAATAACTCGTTCTAGCTTTTCTAAGAGATTTTTTATAAATTAAAAGATGATTTCTCCAAGCTAAATAGATTTCATCTAAATTAGTGGAGTGCCATTTTCTTTCTAATTGACGAGTTTTCTGTTTTAAGCTACGAGTTTCTGTGTTGAACCAAGGAGTTAGAAATCTCTGATTAGACCTTTTCTTTTTTAAGGGGGCCACCAAGTCTAAAGTCTGATGCAGAGAAGCTGAAACACTATCCACCATGTTATCAATTACAGAAGGAGCAAGCTGTCTATAGCTTATTTCCGTTGTGTTGACACATGGCATAGAGGAAACAATCTGCATAAATTTGGAAACAGCATCATCTGAGAGGCATGTACTGTAATAATATTTTTCTTTAGGAGCCAAATAGTCAGAAATAGTAAAATTAAAGGTTAACAGACAATGGTCTGACAGTACAGGGTTATGAGGAGGCACTACAAGATTTTGTATTTCTATGCCATATGTCAAAACAAGGTCCAATGTATGGTGGAGGTAATGAGTAGAATTTCCTACTTTCTGAGAAAACCCAATCGAGTCTAATATTGAATTAAATGCCACATTAAGGTAGTCACAATCTACATCCACATGTATATTAAAGTCCCCTACTATAATTATTCTATCAGATTTCAGCACTAAATCAGCTAAGAAATCAGCAAATTCGGATAAAAATTCTGAGTAGGTTGATGGGTGACGATAAACTATGGCAAATAAAATTGGGTTTAACCTAAAATTGCTAAAGTGCCCAATACTGAGGACCAGGCCCTCAAAGGAATTATAACATGTTTTTTGCTTTACATTAACTAGTAATTTGGAATGGTAAATTGTTGCTACTCCTCCTCCATGACCAGAACTTCTGGGATTTTGACAGTTTAAATAACCAGAGGGAGTTGAATCATTTAAACCAACATAATCCTCTTGCCCTAACCAAGTCTCTGTAAGGGAAATTAAATCAATCTGATGATCAATTAACAGATCATGGACTAACAGAGACTTGGGAGTTAGAGACCTAATAGTATTTAATAAACCACATTTAATTTTTAAATTATGAGGAGGAACAGAGGCCAAATCATTCAATTTAGAGGCTTTATGTTTAATTTGAGTTTTACCAATATTTGGCTTTATCACTTTGGGATGCTTATACAGTATATTTTTATTTACTTTGGAGTGAGCAGACAACGATTCTCTGATGGGGAAGACAGGGGCTAAGTTGAGGGGTGGTCTCTCATCACATGCAGTAGAGGTTCTGGTGCACGCATCACTGACCCTGGTTACATGGTCACAATAAACTGATTATTGGGAATAAACTGATAATGGCAATAGTCGGGTTTGCTGTGTTTACATGCCCTGATTAAATGGATTGTTGGAGGGTTAACCAGTTTAGTTAATGACCATAGTTACATGGCCACTTTAATAATCAGATAATTCCAGAAATCCAATCATAACCAGTTTATTCAGGCACATGTATCCATGGTCACTGCTGAACTCTTCCTCGTCTTGTGTTTGGGAGGACAGCATCAGTCCTCGGTCTGGATTTGTCAGTTTTGGTTCTTGTGAATTATTCCATCTTTGAATGGGCCTGCACATCGATTCAGTTTAATTTGATGATTTAATGACAGTCTTTCTAAAGCTGCTCTTTATATCATAATCTATTTAAATCTGTTTATTATAAGTTTAAACAATGTACCTGCTGATGGGTATTCTTAATATTTACCTAATATGGCTAAAAAAATGCTGTTAATACTGCAGATTGTCACAACTGTCATTCACACACCATTATAGAAAGGTCGTTGTTGGGAACTATTTGACTATGATGGGGAAGACAGGGGCTAAGCTGAGGGGTGGCGGATGAAGAGGAGCTGCAGAGAGGCGTCTTAAGACTGCGACTCTGCTTCCTGGTCCCAATTCTGAGCAGTCAGGGTTTTGGAAATTTGGATAAAAAAGATGCCAGATTGTTAGATAAATGAGAAGCACCATCCAAAGTGGGATGAATGCTGTCTCGTCTCATAAGACCAGGTTTTCCCCAAAAAGAGCTCCAATTGTCAATGTAGCCCACGTCATTTTTAGGACACCACACAGACAGACAGCGGTTCAAGGATGACGAGCGGCTAAACATGTCATCACTGGTCAGATTGGGGAGGGGCCCAGAGAATACTTCTACTCTACTCACTTTCTTGCCATTTCCACTGTACCCAGCACGGTTTAACCAACACTATTTTCGTGCCCGGTCGAGGGCAGGGTACAACCGTGCGAAAGCGAGCCGAGATGTGACGTCAGTAGACTGCTAGCCACTGATTGGTCAGGGCGTAATGTCACGAAAGCGCCCGTCTTCGTTGAAATCTTTACGACCGCCATTAGCAATGTTCGCTTATTTATCCTGTTGGTGGTAAGCTCACTTTTTTTGAGCCATACAGCGCTGTTCTGTGCTGGCTAACGAGTGTAGCTAGTAGCTAGCTAGTACCAACTGCTGATTCGCGCTTGTTTTCTCCTAAATATACACTTGTGAGAGCAAAATGATGAAATATGTTAATCCTGGTTAAAGTCCTGGTTTTTGTTTTGTATTGCACTTTGGTGCTGCGCATTAAATTGTGTGCAATTTAATGCTAGAATGTGCTTCCACATGTCAGGGGTTAGCCTCCCTGTTTATATTGTGATACTGGTGAGACCACAGGAGACGAAATCTCAACAATATAAAAGTGCTTTTTAAAACCAGTGATTTATAAAATCATTCATATAATTTTCTAAAGCGTCAGAATAGACCCACACGCCTATTCTTTCCATAAAAGGTGCTGGAACAGTATTGTGCTGTTCCACCATAAATCCCAGTGATATATTTCAAGCATTTATTTATTTTAATTTGGATGATTATGTCTTACAGCCCCTGAAAAACCCAAATTCAATTTGGCAAAAAATTAGAATATTACATAAACTTTAAAACCTAGTTTTTAAATAGAAATGTTGGCCGCTGAGGTGTTGGTTAATATGGGCTGTAGCCGTAATCATCAATATTAAAATAAACACTTTCAATATATCACTGTCGCTGTAATCAATCTATATATGGGTTTCACTTTCTGAAATGAGTAACAAAAATATTTAACTTTTTCATGATATTCTAATTTTTGAGATGTGCCTGTATAAGTGTTGAACTTGCTTGAAACTAACCATCATCCATTTCTGTCGTTCGTCTAGGCAGGAGGGAATCAGCCGCTCAACAACTGACGTTGCCACTGTGGAAAGTACTGAAATCCTTTGCTTTTATAAGTAAAGTGTCAAAACCAAAGTAGCACAATTTCCACTTAATATAAAAGGGACTGAACTGAGATTTATTTGATTGTGTGAGTATTAATTACAGAATAATTGAAAAAGACTGGTGCATCAACTGTAAAATAAACCACTTGTTAATGTATTTTTTTTTGTCAGATCACTTGTGTGATCCTTTGTGAGTTATGTTCATAACTGTATCTTTTGGGGAATGGCAGTTGTTCAGTCATCAATATAATTTAGTTTATATGTGTAGTTTATACTCTATCATCAAACTCATGCAGTAACAGGACACATTACAAATATTTGAGACCCAATGTAGTGCATCCTTTTATATTTTAGCAATAAAAGTACAAAACACCACCCACACTTGAAGCCAGAGCAAGAAGAGACACCTTTACAGACAAGACAAACTTTTATTGATAAAAACTCCATATTTTGACTGAGCGACTCCATACTCAGTGATGCACACCCTCAGTTAAAGTACTAGATTCCATTCAAGAGAATGTATTAATTGATTCTGATTGCTGAGGCCACAGTAAAAATAGATGATTTTAAATGTAAGCCAGCCCTTGTAAAATCAACTTTACATCAGTGCAGCTACATGAAAATTGCAGTTAAATACAACAACGAAGTACTTTATTGTCACATTGGAATCGCTCCTGTTTTGTTTTTCTTTTGAATTCTTGGATGAAATATGGTGGGCAATATAAGCTGCAGCTTCAACCATCACCCATTTCAGATAACCTATGTTGAACTGTATAATCAGAGGAGTTATTGTTTAATTCGACCTTATTAGATTTTTTCCCCCTTTGTTATACTATTCCATTTTCTTTTAATCTACCCGAAATAAAGATTCATTCATTCACATTCCACCACTGGCTTTTAGCAACAAATGTATTTCCCAAATATGTTTTAAACTTCCTTTATTTAACCACCACCCATTTCTGTCTTTTGTCTAGGCAAGAGGTTAACGATCGATCCACCCCAAACTGGACCTTGCGTCACTATTTACAGAGATGCAGGCCTAAGATCTGCTGATCTGAGACCAGTGTGAGCTGCACATCGCAGCTGCTGAGTGAACCAGTCTTACAGTTTGAGTTTTGAACATTCTGAATAATCTGGAATTTGCTGCTGATTGTAATAAACAATGTAGTGACTTACGTGTTTGCATCATGATTTCTATTTTTGTCTGTTAATACACTGGTGGGAAAAGAGTCAATAGTACAAACCGTTAATGGGTGACCTTGAAAATAATGGCTCATTTTTAAGAAATTTATGTCACATGGTGGTAACCTTCACATATAAAAGAGAGACATCTGCAAAAACTTCAGAGGTTTATTGTCAGTGCAATACTACATGAATGCATGTAGTACATGCATGTATGCATGTATACATACATGTATGCATACATACGTGCATACATACATACATGTATGCATGTATACATGCATCAATGCATGTATAGTACATTGTTGATGCAGAGAATATATATTTCTACAGTATATGTACCTAGTAAATCAAGCATTTTCCATGTAACCTTGTGACTGCATTATTTTAATTGCTTTTAATCCTAGCTCAAGTTTGTTTTGGCCTAAAATGCATCATAACTGTCAAATATATCTAATTATACCTAACTCAGTACTGTTTACTTTTTTGAATATATATTTTGTGGCTAATATAGTTATTAACCTGGAGATCAAGTTGTGTCAGCTGATCATTTTTTGCTATGACACCCTCTCAGACTCAGTACAGCTGGAGAAGGTACGTCCATGATGTCTCAACAGTCTCTCCATGATTTTCACGCAGATCAGAGCAATTTTTTTTCCCACAATATTTTTATTGAACCTTTTTTTTTTTTTTTTTTTTTTTACAAACAGCACACACAGTCAGACACTAACACAAAAGTAATTTAAAAACTAAAAAGAACAATAACAAAATAACAAAAAAGGGTAATAAAAACAACCATTCACAAAAACAAGTCAACAACAATGCTCCTCTGTTTAGTCTAGGTAATCTATTACATAAGAATACATAATATACATTCACCAGCTTGGAATTTGCAAGGTCCACACATATCATTCACCTTCTTCTTCAGAAGTTATGTTTAATTTCTTTACATAATCAATGAAAGGTCTCCATATATTCTCAAACACATTTTCCTTTGATTTCAGTATGTATGTTATTCTTTCTAGTGGAAGGTTGGTAACATCTGTCTTAACCACTGAGTCATATCTGGTCTATGAGTTTTTCCACAGTAATGCAATACATTTTTTGGCATTAAGCAAACTGAGGTCTATGAATGTTCTTTCACTCTTATTAAACTTATGTTTTTCTGGATACAGACCCAACAAAAACAGTTTAGGGTTCAATGTGATTTGTTTTGAAATTATTTTTTCAATTGTTACCCTCACCTCTTCCCAAAACATTCTGATTTTTCTACATTTCCATAAACAGTGAAATAGGGTTCCTTTACTTAGATCAGAGCAAATTTTTGCACAGGAAATAAACCAGACATTCTTAAGCTCTACAACCACTGATCGTTTGTGAAGCTGTGCTGACATCAGTGACAGGCTGTATTGACATCAGTGACAGGCTGTGCTGAACGCCAGACTGATCGTATATTTTGTGGCTAATATAGTTATTAACATGGCGATCAAGTTGTGTCAGCTGATCATTTTTTTCTATGACCATCTCAGACTCTGCTGCAGAAGCAGGTACGTCCATGATGTCTCAACAGTCTCTCCATGATTTTCACGCAGATCAGAGCAATTTGTTGTACAGGAAATAAACGTTTCTACAGACATTCTTAAGCTCTATACCAACTGATCGTTTGTGAAGCTGTGCTGACATCAGTGACAGGCTGATGACATCCGTGACAGGCTGTGCTGAACGCCCAGACCGAATGAAGCGGTAATTTCCCCACAACAAAGCCATCTGAAACACACACAGCGTACATATTTTAGTACCTAACAGCGATAACTTGCAGAGATTACAGTGTAGTATGACGTACTTATAGCAAACTAGCATTAGCAACATTAGCTTACCGTCACATATGACCTAGTTTGTATCCTCACGTCTTCGGCTCTCCCAGAAGCTGCAGAACTATTCCAGAGTGTTTCGTCTCACTGCCTGTACCCTTGTCTGGCAGTCCTTTTTGGCATTTATGGTGAAAAAAGCCAAAGACCGAGGAGTCGCCTTAGGGCCTTTTCCACTAGCATGCTTTAGCGCGACACGGGATGGCTCAGCATGCTTTGTACGCTTTTCCACAAGCCCCAGCACGGTTTAACAGCCGTGATTCTCAGCCCCGCTGAAGGGCAGGGTACAGCAGTGCTGAGCTGTGCCGTGTTGTGACGTTAACAGACTGGTCGCCGCTGATTGGTCGGGTCGTAACTGGCGCTGATTGGTCAGGTTGTAACCGCCCGTCTCCTCCTCCTCTTCTACCAAATCTTCACGACCTTCTCAATAAAGTTTTTGAAAAAAAAAAAAAAAAAAGAATCTTCACGACCTACTCAGCACACAACCACTGTTGGCCGTTCCTTTTCAGTGTATTGCTGTGCTATTTTTCATTTATTCTCTATCAAAAATGGCTTCGCGTAATAAGGGTGTTCCATGGAGCAGTAAGGAGGTGCAGTGTCTGCTCACTGCATTGTCAGACGAACGTATTCAGCGCGAGTTAGACGGAGCCGCCCGGAATGAAAAAATATACCGGGAGGTCTCGACATCGGAGTCCTTTAATGGTGAGTTTTAATTTTTTTTTATTGTGCGTTTTTTCGCAAATATATTCGGTAAGACGCTCAGTTTATTTATGCAATAAAAAAGCTGTTCATTTGTGGATGGATCGCTGCTTTATTGCAGCACACTGCGGACTAAAGCTTTTATTGTAATTATTCATGTGAACAATACGCTGAAATAAGCTTATGTATTCTTGTTAAAAACTATTGTCTTTTCTGTATATATTTCGTGCTGTATTTTATTGTGTGCATTTTCCTTGTAGAATCATCCCACGCGTCCACCGCGACAGCCCGTCCGATTATTCAACCGAGCCTTCCTGACCCACAGCTGGCAGAGACGCCTTCATTCTACCGAGCCTCAGCACTCAGTGGTCGGCGTGTATAAAATGTCGATTAACCTTCATGTTGTGTTGCAAAGTTTTTTTTTATTTTAATATTTTGTATATAATAAAATGGAATTGTTTTGGAAAGTGTGGTTTGTCTGTTATAACACTGAATTATAAAACAGTATAATTACATAGAAATTCCATTGCCTAGTCTGATCAAAATGATGCTGAGGGTCAACCATTGTAAACGTAATGTAATTTTTAACTAGACCAAAAAAGAAATCTTTTTGTACGCTTTCTGTTCTTTTTATTGAAATATCATAAAAAATTAGCACCAAGTCAAAGGTACAAGTATATGTAAATTGAATGTTCTATCGGCATTCCAAATTCAGAGATTTACAATACTTTAGAAGGAGTGTAGCATCATCTAAACGGAAAATAATAATACTGTTGTTCCAAACGTTGACCTGAAGGTGAAAAACATGAATTTTTTTAATTCAGTACATCCAAAATGCCCTAGGATGTGGTGTAGTCCAGTGTGCCACCGTCTCATTATTTAATACGAATAAAAACAAGTTTCAGCTCATTATTTCTAGGTCATTTGGCGGTTAATTCAAAACAAAAGTGACTTGTGTTGTTGCAGCTTAATTATGAGATAAAATTAATAGTGAGATAAAACCACAGAGCGTGCAAGGCAATAATCCTTGGATCCTCCATTTTTTGTCTGGTGTAAATAAGGACTCAGTCCGGTGCATAACATCAGGGGAGTGTGGTCCCGCCTCGCTGAGAATCTACTGCTGCCCCGCAACACTGTGCTAATGGAGACAGAAGCATTCCGAGCCGTGCTGAAGTGAATCGAGCCGTACCGAGGTGTGCTGGGCTAGTGGAAAACAGGCTCTTGTAAAGCCGCCATGTTGTGTTTGGCTTGGGTCGCGTGTTTTACGTCATGGGAGTGTGGCGCCGCCTTACTGTAAAAAAAATCCCGCCCACCACAGCTTAACCCCGCTTTACCTGGCTGCTATGGAGACACAACCGCGGCCGAAACGAGTAGTAACGAAACGAAACGAGGCGAGTCGAACTGGGCTAGTGGAAAAATGGCATAAGTTTATGAGCTTTCACTGCACATAAACAAGAAAACAAAAGCTCAAAATGAAACAAGATCACAGACTACAGAATCTATATGTTAAGTGGTAAAATGACCAAAACAACGGCCATTCATAACCCTACCCAGGATTATTAAGCAGACACTCCATGAAATGAATCATCTATGGAGAAAGATTCAGTGTTTGGAACTATTCGCAGCTTCATGACCCATGTAACTTTTTCTACAGAAGTCTACTGGAGTGTCACAACTCTCATATTATATGCTGCTGCTTGAGACCAGCCCACTGCTCTATTATTGGCCGCCTAGCTATCTGTCATGTATTTGGAAGTGGTGCTAAAGGTAGCTTATTAGCCCCTGAGTTATTAGTACCCAAGCTAACACTGGTAACCGGATGCTTGAACCAAGTGCGGCTTATATCATCTGACACCATCGTCTGCAGTATGGGGCTCCCCAGAGAACAGTTATGGCTCCCTTCCTGTTCACCCTCTACACTGCTGACTTTTCACACAATACACCACACTGCAATCTGCAGAAGTTCTCTTATGACTATGCGATTGTCTGCCTAATCTCTGATGGGAATGATGCAGAGTGCAGAGGACTTATTCAGGACTTTGTGGACTAGTGCCCGCGGAACTGCCTCCAGATCAATGCGAGGAAAACTAAGGAACTGATGGTGGACTGTTGCAGGTGAGGACAAACCCCCCCATTGCACCGGTAAACATCTACAGAACAGACACTGAGATGGTGATATCTTACAAGTACCTGGGTGTTCACCTGAACAATAAACTGGATTGGTCACACAACACCAACATGCTCTACAAGAAGGGGCAGCATAGGCTGTACCTCCTGAAGAGACTCAGGTCTTTTGGAGTGCAAGGGGCACTTCTCAAGACCTTCTATGATTCGATGGTTGGATCAGCCATCACATTCGGAGTGATCTGCTGGAGCAGCAGCATCATGGCAGCCAACAGGAAGAGACTGAACAGGCTGATCAAAAATGTCAGCTCTGTTCTGGGGCGCCACCTCGACGCAGTGGAGGAGATAGGAGAGAGAAGGATGGTAGCTAACCTGTCATCTCTGCTGGAGTCTAAGTCCCACCCCATGTGGAACACACTGAACAAACTGAGGAGGTCATTTAGTGGTAGGCTATGCCATCTGAAGTGCTCAAGGGAGCAGTTCCACAGGTCCTTCCTACCTACAGCTGTCAGACAATATAATCTAACCAGTGCTGCTCCAGCACTGAAGTCTATAATTATTTACTGCTTTGGCTAACCAATTCCTACCTTATCATCTTATTTAAGATGAGATAAGATAAGATAAGATACGGTGGGGTAAAAAAGTATTTAGTCAGCCACCAATTGTGCAAGTTCTCCCACTTAAAAGATGAGAGAGAGGTCTCCAATTTTCATCATTGGTATACCTCAACTATGAGAGACAAAATGAGAAAAAAAAAATCCAGAAAATCACATTGTCTGATTTTTAAAGAATTTATTTGCAAATTATGGTGGAAAATAAGTATTTGGTCACCTACAAACAAGCAAGATTTATGGCTTTCACAGACCTGTAACTTCTTCTTTAAGAGGCTCCTCTGTCCTCCACTCGTTACCTGTATTAATGGCACCTGTTTGAACTCATTATCCGTATAAAAGACGTGCACCAGGCTGGGAAGACTGAATCTGCAATAGGTAAGCAGCTTGGTGTGAAGAAATCAACCGTGGGAGCAATTATTAGAAAATGGAAGACATACAAGACCACTGATAATCTCCCTCGATCTTACAATAAACACACTGGGCTTTCCCTGGTACTTCGCATTTCGCTATGAAGTCGGCCATTTTTTCAACCACAACTTTGGTATTTTTACCGATCTTTACAGTCATTGACAGTTTTTTCGAGCCATTCCCAACTAAACTTGTTCCTTATCCCTTTGTCGATTTCTAAAATTCTTGCTTTGTTGTCTTTCGTGAGTTTTAGGTTCACCATTTTCACGAAATTGGGAAAACTTAGTTGATTGAACTGTCCGCCATTTGCATTTCGCTCCGCCTGTTGGATATGACAAAGGAATAACAAAATCGCCGATTGGTTGCCTCAATAAGTATCAGCCAATCAGTGGCCTTGTTACATTACATTACTGATCTCGCTGGGTAGCGCGTTCTGCGCAGTGGATTTTAGCAGCCGATCGAAAATACGACTCGTCGCTCATAACAGACCTCTAACTCCCCTCCCCCCCCTAAAATTTTCTCCTCGAATTTAGACGATTCACGAGAATGACCCCAGACATGATCAAATCCGAGGAATTCCGCGGATCCGAGGAGGATTCTCATCCCTGTTCCAGGATAGGTTGGTGCCGAGTGTTAACGTAAGCAAGCTGACATACACACGTGGACAAAATTGTTGGTACCCCTCTATTAATAAAAGAAAAACCCACAATGGTCACAGAAATAACTTGAATCTGACAAAAGTGATAATAAACAAAAATTCTACGAAAAATAACCAATGAAAATCAGACAATGCTTTTGAATTGTGGTTCAACAGAATTAATTAAAAAAAAATAAATCATGAAACAGGAACGGACAAAAATGATGGTACCCCTAGAAAAGATTGAAAATAATGTGACCATAGGGACATGTTCAACCAAGATGTGTTCTCTAATTAACATCACAGGTGTCTACAAACTTGTAATCAATCAGTCGGCCTATTTAAAGGGTAACAAGTAGTCACTGTGCTGTTTGGTGACATGGTGTGTATCACACTAAACATGGACCAGAGGAAGCAAAGGAGAGAGTTGTCTCAGGAGATTAGAAAGAAAATTATAGACAAGCACGTTAAAGGTAAAGGCTATAAGACCCTCTCCAAGCAGCTTGATGTTCCTGTGACTACATTTGCACATATTATTCAGAAATTTAAGATCCACGGGACTGTAGCCAACCTCCCTGGATGTGGCCGCAGGAGACAGATAATACGAATGGTAACAAAAAAGCCCAGAACAACTTCTAAACACATTCATGGTGAACTCCAAGGTCAAGGTACATCAGTGTCAGATCGCACCATCCGTCGTTGTTTGAGCCAAAGTGGACTTCATGGGAGACGACCAAGGAGGACACCACTGTTGAAAACAAATCATAAAAAAGCCAGACTGGAATTTGCCAAACTGCATGTGGACAAGCCACAAAGCTTCTGGGAGAATGTCTTATGGACAGACGAGACAAAACTGGAACTTTTGGTAAGGCACATCAGCTCTATGTTCACAGACGCAAAAATGAAGAATACCAAGAAAAGAACACTGTCCCTACTGTCAAACATGGAGGAGGTTCTGTTATGTTCTGGGGCTGCTTTGCTGCATCTGAATGAATGAATCTTTATTTCGGATAGATTAAAAGTAAAGATTAAAGAGAAAAAGAATAATATGAATTGAATGAATGAATTTATGAATTGAATTTATTTATTTCGGATAGTACATTACAGGTTAAAAGAAACTGTATAATATAACAACAAGGTCAAATTAGACAAAGACTCCTTCTACTATACAATTCCACGTGAGTTATCCGAAATGGGTGATGGCTGAAGCCGCAGCTTATATTGCCCACCCATATTCCATCCAAGAATTCAAAGGAGAAAAAAGAGAAAAACAAGACAAGAGCGATTACAATTTAAAACAAGGCTAAGACAAAATGTGACTGAGAGAAAAAAGAAAACTGAGCTAGTCTAAGTTAAGCGGTTACTATTCAAAAACAAATCTAAGACATAATGTCACAGAGAAAAAAAGAAAAACTAAGCTACAACACAACACAGGCTGGAAATGTCAATCCTTATGTGAGTTTACATGTCGTCTTGTAAATATGTTTGGAGTATTTCTTCCTTTAGTTTTTGTTTAAATTGTCCAAGCGTTGTACATGATTTTAATTCAGGTCCAAAATCGTTCCATAATCTGACTCCTTGCACTGAAATACAGTGTTGCTTGGTGGTTGTTCTCACTGTAGGCTTTTGAAATATACATGTTCCTCTGAAGTGATATCGTTTCTCCCTTGTTTGGAACAACTTTTGGATATTTGCGGGCATTGATAGATTCTTCACTTTGAACATTATTATTGCGGTTTTAAAGTCAATCAGATCTTTCAACTTGAGAGTTTTTTGTTTAAGAAAAAGTGGGTTTGTTGGTTCCCTGTAAGCTGCTTTGTTGATTATTCTAATAGCTCTCTTTTGAAGCATAAAGAGTGGATATATGTTTGTTTTATATGTATTTCCCCATACTTCATTACAATATGTCATGTATGGGAGTATTAATGAATGATACAAGGTGTATAGTGTGGGTTGATTCAGCAAATTTTTCACTCTGTGTAATATTGCAATTGATTTGGATACTTTACCTTTAATATAATTAATATGTGGCTTCCAACACAGTTTGTTATCAATTATTACTCCAAGGAATTTAGTTTCGGATACCCTTTCAATCTCTACACCATTTACACTGAGTTTGGGTACTGGGTTGTTGTGATGGTTGTTAAAGACTATAAATTTTGTCTTGCTTAAATTGAGCGTTAATTTGTTTGAATCAAACCACAGTTTAAACTTTCCTAATTCCTTTCCGAGTGTATCCAGAAGTTGTTCCAAATTGTTTCCACTGCATAGCAGATTAGTGTCATCAGCAAACAATATTAAGTCCATTTTTTCTGAAACTTTACATATATCGTTTATATACATATTGAATAATAATGGTCCCAAAACTGAACCCTGTGGGACTCCACAGGTGACCTTCAGTAACTCTGAGTTTTTGTTGCTAACACATACATACTGATATCTATTCTTTAAGTAACTACTTAACCAGGACAGTGCTACCCCTCTTATACCACAGTTTTGTAATTTCTTTAATAATAGATTGTGATCTACTGTATCAAATGCTTTTTTAAGATCCAGGAATACTCCAACTGAATACTCTTTATTTTCAATGGCTGTTGATATTTTTTCTGTAAATTCCATTAAGGCATATGCTGTTGTCCTTTTGTGTCTGAACCCATATTGCTGCTCACACAATAAATCATTCTTCAGTATGAAGTTGTCAATTCTCTCATAGAATATTTTTTCAAGTATCTTGGAAAATTGCGGTAATAGTGAAATTGGTCTATAGTTTGAGAGTTCCCCTCTGTCGCCTGTCTTGTAAATCGGAATTACTTTAGCTATTTTCATTGCATTGGGAAATATGCCTGATTGGAGAGACAGGTTACAGATATACGTCAGTGGTTTCACTATGCATTCGATAACAGTTTTGACTAGTAGCATGTCAATACCATCGCAGTCAGTAGATGTTTTACTTTTGAACGATTTAACAATTTCAATGACCTCTCTTTCGTCTGTGTTCTTTATGAAGATGGTGTCTTTTACAGCAGTGTTATTGCATATTGTATCACCTGTAGGCACCGTAGTGGGTATTTCTCGGGCCAGTTTAGGTCCAATGTTAACAAAAAAATTATTAAATTCATCTGCAGGTGAAGCTATATTCACACTCGGAGTCGTTTTATTATTTTTTGGAATATTAGTTGGGTAGCTAGTATTTCTGCTTTTATTTCCAAGGATACTGTTGATTATTGTCCATGTATTTTTAATATTGTCTTTGTTTTTTTCCAGTTCTTTACTGTAATAGTCTCTTTTACTACATCTTATTATATATGTTAACTTATTTTTGTATGTTTTATACCGTTGCTCTGTTTCTTTTGTCCTTTTCTTTAGGAAAGCTTTATATAATAAATTTTTCTTTTTACACGCCTTTTGTAGTCCTTTGGTTAACCATGGTTTGTCAGCAAATTTGTGTTTAAGCTTTTTTTTAACTAATGGGCAGTTTTTTTCATAAAGAGTGGTTACAATGTTTATAAATGTGTCATAGGCTTCATTTACATCTGATACATAGACTTCTGTCCAGTCTTGCTTCAGCAAGTCCTCTTTAAAAGAGCTGATTGCATTTGGTGATTTGTGTCTGAACGATTTTGAAATTTTTTCTGGGTTGGGCCCCGTGTGGCCATGGATAAGTGCAAAGGTTGGCAAGTGGTCGCTTATATCATTTATCAATAATCCACTTTCTATTTTCTTATCGAGAACATTGACAAACAGGTTGTCAATAAGTGTAGCAGAGTGAGCTGTGATTCTACTGGGATGTGTTATTGTGGGATATAGACTCATGCTGTACATAGAGTTCATGAACTCTGTAACTACATTTTGTTGATGTGGATTCAGTAAATCAATATTGAAATCTCCACAAATTGCTACCATTTTCTTACTAGTAATATTATTGTACAGCTCGACTAATTTATCTCTGAATGTCTCAATGCAAGTTCCCGACGTTCTATATATGCAGCTTATGATTAGATTTTTTGTTTTGTCTAGGTCAATCTCAACAGTAACACATTCCAAAATCCCTGGTAGTGCTGAGGACATTTCATTTACAAGCTTACATCTATATAGGTCATCAATATACAGTGCAACACCACCACCCTTTTTTTGAGATCTGTTAATGTAAAACATCTGATATCCCTCTATTGCCATCAGGGGAGCCTGGTCTTCATTAAGCCAGGTTTCAGAGACTGCAATAGCTGTGAATTTTCTGTCTAGCTGTTTTAAATAGTCCTGAATCTGTGAGAAGTTTTTGTTAAGACTTCTGCTATTGAAGTGTATTATTGACAGTTTACCATCTATTTGCACTTGACTTTTGAATTGCTTTTCAGTGTAATATTCAGTGGTTATGAATATTATTGAAAAAGTGGTTATCAGGATCAATATCATTCTCCATCTCTTGTGGTTTATGTTCAGCATAATGGCATATTTTTAGAGTTTGAGTTTCCTCACTCTGTGTTTCATAGTCAGTGTTCATCTGTATTTATCTAAGTCAGTAGCATCTCTGATCATTATACTCTTTGCTTGCTCAGGTGTACCATTTAGTTTAATCCAAATTCTACAATTTCTTGTCCAGGTTGTCTGTATCTTATTTTGTTTTTTTTTTAGCATCCGTGCCTGCCGTGCTAATTCAGCGTTTTGTTTTGGTTTTTTTGTCAGGTGTTCATTTAGGTAAACTTGAGTTTCCTTTAGCTTTCTGGCCTGTCTCAGTATGTCATTTTTCACCCTCCTGTTCACAAAGCGCATCACAATTGATTTCTTTGTTTTGTTATCTTTCTTCGGTAAAGCATAACAGGCTGAGATCGCATTGGCTTCTATCTTAATGTCTTTATCATTAAGGAACTGAAGCACTTGGTTTTCTAAGAACATTGATTCACTTATGGAAGGATGTTCACCACTCAGTCCTGTTGTGGCATGGGCGTATGACTGATATCTGATGTCTAGTCCACTTATAACTAGGTCATCAATGCGAGAACCTTGTTCAAGATCCTCGACGCGTTGCTCCAAAAGACGCCCGTGTTGCTCCAGGTCCATAATTTTTTTGTCTTTTTCTTTTATTATTGAATGTAGGGCTTGTACCTCTTCTATTTGGTTTATTATTTTGGCCTGTTGGCTAGTCATTTTGGCCAATTCTTCTAACACAAAGTTCAGAGATTTTTTAATTTCTTCCATTTCCTCTTTTTTGGGTGGCATTTTACTGACCTGTGAATAGAAATAAACAGGGAATCCGGCTAGGCCTCAACTAGCTCGGCCGCTACTGGATCTGCCGCAATCGAGCTCCTGCGCAGCTTCTCCGCCAAGTGACACTGCACAGCTCCGCAGATTGCCGCCTTCTATCGCCGCCGCCTGCCTCCGTCTACCTGGCCAGTTATGCCGCACACCGCCGGCATCCGAAATCCACCGATCACCGCCACTCATCGCCGTCTGGCTGGGTGGCTCCTCCCGCTGGGCCCCGTCACCGCCAGTTATGCCACACACCGCCGGCGCAGCTGAAATCCACCGATCACCGCTGCCGATCGGTGGCCGATCACCGCAGCTCGCTGCCGTCTGGCTGGGTGGCTCCTCCGCTAGGCCCCGTCACCGATCGCCGTCTGTCTGGTAGTTCCTCGGCTGGGCCTCGCAATTGGGCTCCGACTCAGGCCACTGTCCTGCTGGATCCAGGTGGCCCCCGTCTCTCACCAACGCCGCGCCCGAGCTTCCAATCGCCGTCTCGGTTGGTTCGTCCGGTAAGCCCTCACCGGGGACTGAGCCGCCTCGGTTGGTTCCTCCGGTAAGCCCTCACCGGGGACTGAGCCGCTTCGTGTCGAAATTAGGTGACGCACTGGGGCTAGTGTTAAGCTAGCAAGCGTTAGCTTGGCAAAAGCTTCAGATAGAGCGCAGCAGTTCAGCCCGATTAAAGGGGCATTCCGACGGGATTCTGACGGCGGTGGAAATTCAGCCCGTGGGTGTCCGTCACAAGCGCCGATCGCTGTTTAGGTACTTTTAATGGGAAGAAATCAGCGACTTTGTCTCAGCGTTGAAAAAGTGTGACCATCCCGGTCAAATCGCGATAAAAGAATAATATAACAAAGGGGAAAAAAGAAAAAAAATCCAACAAGGTCAAATTAAACAATAATTCCTCTGATTATACAGTTCAACATAAGTTATCTGAAATGGGTGATGGCTGAAGCCGCAGCTTATATTGCCCACCCATATTCCATCCAAGAATTCAAAAGAAAAACAAAACAAGAGCGAATACAATTCGGAACAAAGCTAAGACAAAATGTGACCCCCCCCCAAAAAAAACAACTAAGCAACAACACAACACAGACTGGATATGACAATCCTTATGTGATTTTACATGTCATCTTGTATATACACACGTGGGCAAAAATGTTGGTACCCCTCTGTTAATGAAAGAAAAACCCACAATGGTCACAGAAATAACTTGAATCTGACAAAAGTGATAATAAATAAAAATTCTACAAAAAATAACCAATGAAAATCAGACAATGCTTTTGAATTGTGGTTCAACAGAATTATTTTAAAAAACAAACTCATGAAACAGGCCAGGACAAAAATGATGGTACCCCGAGAAAAGATTGAAAATAATGTGACGATAGGGACATGTTCAACCAAGACGTGTCCTCTAATGAACATCACAGGTGTCTACAAACTTGTAATCAGTCAGTCGGCCTATTTAAAGGGTGACAAGTAGTCACTGTGCTGTTTGGTGACATGGTGTGTCGCACACCAAACATGGACCAGAGGAAGCAAAGGAGAGAGTTCTCTCAGGAGATTAGAAAGAAAATTATAGACAAGCATGTTAAAGGTAAAGGCTATGAGACCATCTCCAAGCCGCTTGATGTTCCTGTGACAACAGTTGCACATATTATTCAGAAATTTAAGATACACGGGACTGTAGCCAACCTCCCTGGACGTGGCCGCAGGAGGAAACTTGATGAAAAATGGAAGAGACGGATAATACAAATGGTAACAAAAGAGCCCAGAACAACCTCTAAACACATTCATGGTGAACTCCAAGGTCAAGGTACATCAGTGTCAGATCGCACCATCCATTGTTGTTTGAGCCAAAGTGGACTTCATGGGAGACGACCAAAGAGGCCACCACTGTTGAAAACAAATCATAAACTAGAAAAGCACTCAGAGAGCGCAGACCTCCGCCAAGCGCCACAGTTCCCCCCCATACAGTGTTTGTGTGTACGTTTTCAGATTCCTTGACCATGAAAACATATGACTAGCAATTGGATTGACAATGATAGGATTAGTGGTTCAGTAGTTATTGACGAAAATGGCATTTTCTGTAATGGCAGTTTAGCGCCACAGTTCCCCCCATACAGTCTTCAGATTCCTTGACCATGAAAACATATGACAAGCAATTGGATTGACAATGATAGGATTAGTGGTTTAGTAGTTTGCGTAATGGCGGTTTTCTTGTGGACGGTGATCCGGATCACCACCAAAACACTTAAACACTTAGACACTAAGCGGCACGGAAGCGGACATGCTCCCGGGCCCCGTTCATCACACTTTTCCGCGGGTTTTTGTTCCTCAGGCTTTAAAAAATGCCAAGCTCGTTTTTGTTAGGCACGAGGCTTTAAGACCGACCCTCCGGCCGCCATATGATGGTCCTTTTAGGGTGCTGGAAACTGGTGATAAGCATTTTGTGCTAGATTTAGGAGACAGGAAAAAGACAGTCAGTATTGACAGACTAAAGCCTGCTTTTGTGATGAACGACGAGTCTGTACGGGTGGCGAGGGCACCTCAACGTGACAGACCCCCCAGGGAACACGTCCCGGACCCCCCGCAGGGATCAAATAACCACTCTCTTCCTCAGGCTGCAGATTCTTTGCAGGACAGCGCCGCTGGGACGGCGAGGCCTGCGTACAGCAGATTCGGAAGACGGTTGAAACCCAGACGACGTACAGACTGACGTTTTGATGTGATCATGTGGCATAGGCTATGCTGTTGGTGTTATCACTGAATTTTTTTAATGCGAGCACGTTGTGTAGACTATGCTGTTGGCGTTATCACTGAGTTGTTAATGTGATCATGCTGTATAGACTATGCTGTTGATGTGGTCGCTGAATTTTTTTAATTTCTCACCGTCACTGGGTGGGTGACGGTGAGAAGGAAGCCTAGTCGCAAAGCCCCGGTACACCACCAACCTGTTCACATTTCTAATCGTTTTTCCCCGCTCAGCGACACACCCGCTGAGGAAAAAACTCTGATCATTGGCGACTCTGTAGTCAGAAACGTGGACCTAGAGACTCCAGCGGCCATAGTCAAATGCATTCCTGGGGCCAGAGCAGGCGACATCGAGTCAAATTTGAAAATGCTGGCTAAAAGTAACTGTAAATATTCCACAATTGTTATTCACGCCGGCATTAATGACATCCATCTCCGGCAGTTGGAAGTCACGAAACTTAATATAGAATCGGTGTGTGACTTTGCAAAAACGATGTCTGCCACTGTAGTATTCTCTGGGCCCCTCCCCAATCTGACCAGTGATGACATGTTTAGCCGCTCGTCATCCTTGACCCGCTGGCTGTCTGTGTGGTGTCCTAAAAATGACGTGGGCTACATTGACAATTGGAGCTCTTTTTGGGGAAAACCTGGTCTTATGAGACGAGACAGCATTCATCCCACTTTGGATGGTGCTTCTCATTTATCTAACAATCTGGCATCTTTTTTATCCAAATTTCCAAAACCATGACTACTCAGAGTTGGGACCAGGAAGCAGAGTCGCAGTCTTACACGCCTCTCTGCAGCTCCTCTTCATCCGCCACCCCTCAGCTTAGCCCCTGTTTTCCCCATCAGAGAATCGTTGTCTGCTCCCTCCAAAGTGAATAAAAATATAATGTATAAGCATCCCAAAGTGATAAAGCAAAATATTGGTAAAACTCAAATTAAACATAAAGCCTCTAAATTGAATGATTTGGCCTCTGTTCCTCCTCATAATTTAAAAATTAAATGTGGTTTATTAAATATTAGGTCTCTAACTCCCAAGTCTCTGTTAGTCCATGATCTGTTAATTGATCATCAGATTGATTTAATTTCCCTTACAGAGACTTGGTTAGGGCAAGAGGATTATGTTAGTTTAAATGATTCAACTCCCTCTGGTTATTTAAACTGTCAAAATCCCAGAAGTTCTGGTCGTGGAGGAGGAGTAGCAACAATTTACCATTCCAAATTACTAGTTAATGTAAAGCAAAAAACATGTTATAATTCCTTTGAGGGCCTGGTCCTCAGTATTGGGCACTTTAGCAATTTTAGGTTAAACCCAATTTTATTTGCCATAGTTTATCGTCACCCATCAACCTACTCAGAATTTTTATCCGAATTTGCTGATTTCTTAGCTGATTTAGTGCTGAAATCTGATAGAATAATTATAGTAGGGGACTTTAATATACATGTGGATGTAGATAGTGACTGCCTTAATGTGGCATTTAATTCAATATTAGACTCGATTGGGTTTTCTCAGAAAGTAGGAAATTCTACTCATTACCTCCACCATACATTAGACCTTGTTTTGACATATGGCATAGAAATAGAAAATCTTGTAGTGTCTCCTCATAACCCTGTACTGTCAGACCATTGTCTGTTAACCTTTGATTTTACTATTTCTGACTATTTGGCTCCTAAAGAAAAATATTATTACAGTAGATGCCTCTCAGATGATGCTGTTTCCAATTTTATGCAGATTGTTTCCTCTATGCCATGTGTCAACACAACGGAAATAAGCTATAGACAGCTTGCTCCTTCTGTAATTGATAACATGGTGGATAGTGTTTCAGCTTCTCTGCATCAGACTCTAGACTTGGTGGCCCCCTTAAAAAAGAAAAACTCTAATCAGAGATTTCTAACTCCTTGGTTCAACACAGAAACTCGTACCTTAAAACAGAAGACTCATCAATTAGAAAGAAAATGGCGCTCTACTAATTTAGGTGAAATCTATTTAGCTTGGAGAAATCATCTTTTAATTTATAAAAAATCTCTTAGAAAAGCTAGAACGAGTTATTACTCTGCATTAATAGAAGAGAACAAGAATAATCCCAGGTTTCTTTTCAGTACTGTAGCCAGGTTGACAAAGAGTCAGGACTCTGTCAATCCTAGCATTCCCTTAGAGCTTACTAGTCAGGACTTTATGAACTTTTTCAATAATAAAATTTCATCCATCAGAGATAAAATCAATCAGATTCTTCCCACAGTTAACTTAAATACTGTAACTACTACAACTCCTTCTATTGATCTCTGTCTTGATGAGTTTACTCCAATCGACCTTTGTGAATTAGACAAAATAGTTTCCTCATCCAAATCTTCAACTTGTCTTTTAGACCCTATTCCTACCAGGTTATTTAAAGAAGTCTTCCCACTTATTGGGAGCCTTATTCTTCATATAATCAATTCTTCATTAACTTTAGGCCATGTACCGCAGGCTTTTAAAACGGCTGTAATTAAACCCTTACTCAAAAAGCCAACGCTAGATCCAGGAGCTTTAGCTAACTATAGACCAATCTCTAATCTCCCTTTCATTTCAAAAATCTTAGAAAGAGTTGTTGCTACGCAATTATTTGACCACCTGCAGGGAAATGGTTTACTTGAAGAGTTTCAATCTGGGTTTAGAATCCATCATAGTACTGAAACAGCCTTAGCGAAGGTCACTAACGACCTCCTCATTGCATCTGATAATGGACTAGTTTCTGTACTTGTCCTTTTAGACCTTAGTGCAGCTTTTGATACTATCAATCATAATATTCTACTTGATAGATTAGAACACTATGTTGGACTTAATGGAACTTCGTTGCAATGGTTTAGATCTTATTTATCTGATAGGTTCCAGTTTGTTCATGTAAATAATGAGTTTTCTTTCAACTCAAAGCTTAGTCATGGAGTTCCACAGGGATCTGTCCTAGGCCCTACTCTTTTTAGTTTATATATGCTTCCGTTAGGCAACATTATTAGAAAGCACTGTATACATTTTCATTGTTATGCAGATGACACACAATTATACCTGTCAATGAAGCCAGATGATAGTAATCAATTAGCCAAGTTAGAAGCCTGTCTTAAGGAAATCAAAGCTTGGATGACTTGTAATTTCCTGCTATTAAATTCAGATAAGACTGAAGTCATTCTTGTTGGTCCAAAAAACCTTAGAAATACCTTTCCAAATCAAACTTTCAGTTTGGATGCGGTTACTCTTTCTCTTAATAGCTCTGAACCTTGGAATTATTTTTGATCAGGATCTGTCCTTCACTTCACATATTAAATTTGTTTCTAAGACTGCCTTCTATCATTTGCATAATATTGCCAAGATTAGGAGCATCTTGTCTCAGAGTGATGCTGAGAAACTGATCCACGCTTTTGTTAGCTTGAGATTAGATTATTGTAATTCTTTATTATCAGGCTGTCCTAAAACATCTTTAAAAAGTCTTCAGCTGATCCAAAATGCTGCAGCAAGAGTTTTAACAGGTACTAGAAAGAGAGATCATATCTCTCCGGTTCTGGCCTCCCTTCATTGGCTTCCCATAGAGTTTAGAATTAAGTTTAAAATCTTTCTTCTTACTTACAAAGCTCTAAACAATCAGGCTCCTTTTTATTTAAAAGATCTGATACTACCGTATTGTCCTAACAGAGCACTACGCTCCCAAAATGCAGGATTACTTGTAATACCTAGAATCTCCAAAAATACAATGGGAGGCAGAGCCTTCAGTTATCAAGCTCCTCTCCTGTGGAATCAGCTGCCAATCTGGATTCGGGAGTCAGATTCGATCTCTGTTTTTAAGAATAGGGCTAAAACCTACCTTTTTGATATAGCCTACAATTAGGGAGGGATCATGTGTTTCTGAACCCTCCCTTAGTTATGCTGCTAATAGGTTTAGTCAGCCGAGGGACCTCCAGTAATGCACTGGGCCTCACTCCTTTCCTCACTCTCTATGAAATATTTTTTTTTTTGCTGGTCATTAACATCTGTTTGTTCTCTCCCATAGATTGAGTCCCCATCGTGCTGTTTGCTCTCTACATGTCTGTTCTTTTCTTCTTCTCTATCCCCTCACCCCCCAGCCAGTCGCAGCAGATGACTGCCCCTCCCTGAGCCTGGTTCTGCTGGAGGTTTCTTCCTGTTAAAAGGGAGTTTTTCCTCTCCACCGTCGCCAAGTGCTTGCTCACAGGGGATCACTTGATTGCTGGGGTCTTTCTGCAACTGTGGGGGTTCCCCCCTACAGTTGATAGTGCTATGAGATGACTGTTGTTGTGAAATGGCGCTATATAAATAAAGTTGAATTGAATTGAATTGAATTAATGTGATCAAGTTGTATAGTTATGCCATTGATGTCATCATATTTTGTGAACCCGAATATATTGTCCATTCTTCAACGTTTGGGGGGGGGGGGGGCTGAGGCTCATGTATTCATGCCTGCATATGTATCAGAATCAGAATCAGAATAAGAAAAAGATTTATTGCCAAGTACATTAACAGATCACTGATAACATACGAGAGAATTTGACTTGACACAGAAAATGAACCTGCATTTCCGTGATGCGGCAAGCGTCTGAAACGCGCCTGTCAGCAGGAGGGTACAGGTAGCATAAGAGATAATACAATAGGAAGGAGCAAAAAAAATCATTGATTCAGAATACTGGTCATTTGATCAATATTATGATTACAAGGGAAAAAAAAGCCCTCAATGCACATCAGCGGACCAAGATTTCACAGGACACAAGGAGAGCAGTGAGTGATTCTTGTTTGTCAGTTTTGTGGATCAATATGAGTGGATGTTGAAGCAAGTGTTGTATCAGTAGAACAACAAGGGCACTTTGGCAGGAGATGTTATGTCTGGCTACTATCAATCGTCCTTGGCGATTGTCAGAGCAGCTGCTGTCCAAGGCCTTGTGCTCAGTGTTGTGAAAAAACAGACTGCAGACATCAGGAGGATTTTTGTAAGGGAAATTGAGCCAAATAGAACTGATCACAGAGAAAGAACTTTATTTTCTTCTGTAGATTCAGTACTTAATCCTTCATTGCGGGGCGTTGAGTCCGTCGTGGATAGACCTCAGCGTAATCATGATGTAATCCACCTTCCGAGACAGTTCTCCATTTGTCGCTATCAGGGTCTTCTCCATTTTTTCAATTTGATGGATGCACCTCGCCTGGCCAGCATTTTGATAGGTTGTATCCATCTTCAGCAATTTGCGGTACACCAGGACAATCCCAGTTCCAATCAGAATGATCCCAGTCACCATTATTATGAAGATATACAAATCTTCAATATCTTCGATAGAGAGATTACTCAGACACAAGATCCTCCAATTACTTGTCACCCGTAAATAGCCCGCTGGAGCCGTCCCTGCGGGGCAAACAGCTTCCCCCGGAGCACTTTTCCTTGTTGAAAAAATAGTGTCAATTGCGTTCAAAGCCCAGCTTATTAATTCCATAATTTCTTTCGATAATCAGCAGTTAGACGCAGACAGACGACAGCAAGCTGGGATCCAGTTAGTTAGGGAAATGGGGAGCTAGAGCAGAGAGAAAAGAGAGAAGCGTCTACTCTCCTTGAAGAGCGGAAGTGAGGCACAAGGGGATGTCTAAGATTGCATATGTGGACTGACCTCACGTCTTAGAGGAGGACAATAGGTCTGGACCACCTGTGGAGAACAGCAGGGAGACGGAGACATGGCGGTAAGGACCTGAAAGGACTTCCTGACCCCATGGGGCCAGGTGGAGGACTGAAGGACATTGAGGGGGAGTTATGGTCAACAAGGGGATTTGACAAGGATGTGTGATTTGGCTTTTGATGTTGTATGTATAAATAAGGGGGTTCTGGCTGAGTTCAGCCTCTTCTGTTTCTGAGAGATATGTTGGGGATGTGACTACAACATTAAAACCTGAATTATGAAACAATTCAGCTTCTTCATTTCACGCTCCCCACAGGCACGTTATTTTTTGGCATTTTTAGGGAAATTGACCGGAGTGCAAGGGGTTAAGTAGTACACGTGAGAGAATCTTACCAACAGTGGCTAGCAGTGATATACATCAGTAATTTCCACAATCTTTCCTGTCACCTTTCTTGAACAAAGGCACAATACTTACATCCTTCCAGTCTTGAGGTGCTTTCTGGGCATCCCATACCTCTTGGATGAGCTTGTGCAGGCAGTTGGTCAGCTGAACACCACCAAATTTCCACACTTCTGCTGGAATCCCATCCCTTCCTGGAGCTTTACCATCCTGTGTTGTCCTGATAGCTGCCATTAGTTCATCAAAATTTGGTGGTTCATCCAGACTTGATACAGCTGGTCGCTTCACTAGAGCTTCTTCAGCCTCTTCAGTGAGATCTCCAGGGTTGTTTAGTAGTTGGTCAAAGTGGTCTGCAATTCTGTCCAGGATCTTGTCTTTCTCCTGCAAAACCATTTTGCCATCCATAGCCTTTAGTTGGATCAATCCTCTTTGTTTAGGGCCGTAGATTTCTCTCAAACCTGTGAAGAATGTTTTCATGTCCTTTCTGTCTGCTGCAGTTTGAAGTTTCTCCGCTTTTTCATCCCACCAGTTGGACTTCATCTCTTTGGTGTACTTCTGTACCTCAGAAGTACACCTGATTGTCAGCCTGATTGAGGCACTCCATACAGGTATGCAAGCAAACGTGGCAATGAGTGGTTCAGTATCTAAAGACTTTTCAGTAAGCAACAGGGTGAAACAAGGGTGTGTGTTGTTGCCTACACTCTTCTCGCTATATCTGGCAGCCATGCTTGAGGTGGTCTTCAAAGACACTTCAGAAGGAGTATACATTCAAGCAAGGAAAGAAGCAGACTTGTTCGGTGTGGCATAGCTTAAAGTCAAGAGTAAGACATCAATAAAGGTAGTAAAAGAAATGCTCTTTGCCGATGACAGTGCTCTAGTTTCACACAGCATGGAAGATATGCAATCTTTAGTGGAGAAATTTGCAAGAGCAGCTAGCCAATGAAGCCTCAAAATCAACATCAAGAAGACAAAGTGCCTTTATCAACCACCAGAATCCCAGTTATCAACATCACGACCAGAAGAAATCAGCAATGGTACAGAGCCACTAGTCAAGTGCAAGACTTTCAAGTATCTAGGGAATACTGTTTCAGAGAACGCGAGGCTGTAGGATGAACTATGTCTCAGAATGGGAAGAGCGAGTACTGTGTTTGGTAAACTTGAGGGAGATACTGTGGAACAATCGACATGTGTCTATCCCTGTGAAATGCAAAGTGTAAAAAGCAAAAGTACTGGCTACTCTATTGTATGGTGCTGAAACTTGGACTGTCTACAGAGTGCAGGGAAAGCAACTCCACATGTACATGATGAGAAACCTTCGAGCCATAATGAACATTTCATGGAAAGACAAGATAACCAACATAGAAATGTTGAAACAAGCTGGTCTACCATCAATGGAGGACATGCTAATACAGATGAACCTGAGATGGCTCGGACATGTTGAAAGAATGGACCACCAGCATCTCCTCTACTTACTGCATCTACTTACAGTTATGCGAGGGCAAACGCAATCAGGGTAGACCAAGGCTGAGATTTAAAGACACTGTTAAAAGAAACTTGAAAAAGTTGGATAAAGACATGAGTTCCTGGCAGCGGAAGGCTAAGGACAGAGCTGTGTGAAGGAATCTGATCAGACCTAAATGAAACAGTTGTTGTTGCCCACGACAGACTGCTATGATGAAGAAATGTAGCTATACCATAGTGTAACTGCAATGTTAACTTTGACCCCTTGACCCCAAACCCATAGTTAAGTGAGAGTGTAAGTTGTCGAAGATGTGTATCAGATACAACTACTACATCAATTTGAAAAGCCTACATCTGTGGCGTAATCCCCACAACAGCTGGACAGGCATGGCAATGTGTGTATTAATGTCTACAGACAGCCCGCTTCTTCTGGTTTTTTCCGGCTCACTACTGTGATGTTAATGTGCCATTCATGCATTGTGTTCATGCTTCCTGTATTTACTGTGTCTATACACTGATGACAATATGTAGATGTGCCTTGTAACCTCTTTTGTCCTGCAGTTCTGGAGCAGAGGCGAATCATGGCTTGCAATCTCCTTATTGTTATGTGTGTCTCTCAAATGCAAATGCCCATACCTACTGCTGTGAATGCCTTTCATGTATTGTCTGTAGTTGGGTATATAAGCTGCATTATTCTGTAAATCTCTCTCTCACTCTTTGACTACTGCTGCTGACACACACATCCTGTGTCTCTTTGCTGAGAGCCTGAGGACCCGCTCCAGTCTGCTCACACAAGGGCTGGAGTGGAGTTCCTATGATGGCGGTATGATTTAATAAACCTACTTAAAACCCTCAGTTCGCTCCTTATTTTTTGTGCTGCCATATTGGTGACCCCAAGAATGCACACGCTCTGTGCAACGCAACCTTCTGGTCTGGACAGCCACGCTGGTGACCCCGAAGAAAGCACACGCTTTGTGCAGCAACCTTCTGGTCTGGACAGTTATGCTGGTGACCCCGAGAAAGCGCACGTTTTGTGCGATGCAACCTTCTGGTCTGGACAGCTACACTGGTGACCCGTTCTTCATGGTGAGATCTGCACATCTGAGATCTGCACATCCATGCTGGACCGGCCGCTCTCACAGCTTCTCTACATACGAGAGCGCACACACCTTGTCCTCTCTCCACGACGGCGACCTCCACGGCCGACGGAGAATGCAGCGCGTGGACCTGAACGCACCATGGCCGAGCGAGTGACAAAGATCGTCTCCTCCCTCTCACCGCTCCAACGCATCTACATGAGCTTGAGGGACAAAGATCGTCTACTTCCTTTCACCGCTCCAACACAGTGAACAGGGATAATTAAGCTCCCTGACCCTGGTTCTCCTCCCCAGCTGGCCCACCCACGCACAGAGCCCCGGCACACGCACCGGGGAGTTACGAGGACGGCGCACCACGCACGGGATGCATACGGCTCTACAGACCCCCATCCTCCTTCGCCGCTGCACACAGGCCCTTCAGGGTTGCTCGTTCACCTGAGGCACGCATGCAGCTTGCTCACAGGATTTGTTAATGGTCTTAGCACATAGGGAATTCAGCAGTCTGCGGTTCCCGAGGGCTTTAGGGTTGTGCCCGCACCTAAAGTCAACACGCCAAGTCCCTTTGCTTTTGTTTTTTTCTTACAGCCGCCCCTGTTTTCTTCATGGCCGCTGTTAATCCTCGCCGCTTCCTTTTTTCTTCACGGCCACTATTAATCCTTGCAGGACTTAATCACGGGAGGAGCCAGTGACTAATTTTTCTTCTTGTGGTTCTCCGCACGTTCAATGGGACAGCCCCTCGACATCGCGGACCAACAAGCAATTTTTGCGCAGCTCAGACGATTTCACCGTCTCCCGCCGGCATTTACTACCCCCCACCCCCCTCCACCTCCGCCTGCACAGAGCTTTCCCTGCTCGCTGCCAAAGCCAGACTATCGAGGCCTCGGCCGCCTGCCGAGCCCTCTGGGGGGGAGCGTGTGGCGTAATCCCCACAACAGCTGGACAGGCACAGCAATGTGTGTATTAATGTCTACAGACAGCTTGCTTCTTCTGTTTTTTTCCGGCTCACTACTGTGATGTTAATGTGCCATTCATGCATTGTGTTCATGCTTCCTGTATTTACTGTGTCTATGCACTGATGACAATATGTAGATGTGCCTTGTAACCTCTTTTGTCCTGCAGTTCTGGAGCAGAGGCAAATCCTGGCTTGCAATCTCCTTATTGTTATGTGTGTCTCTCAAATGCAAATGCCCATACCTACTGCTGTGAATGCCTTTCATGTATTGTCTGTAGTTGGGTATATAAGCTGCATTATTCTGTAAATCTCTCTCTCACTCTTTGACTACTGCTGCTGACACACACATCCTGTGTCTCTTTGCTGAGAGCCTGAGGACCCGCTCCAGTCTGCTCACACAAGGGCTGGAGCGGAGTTCCTATGATGGCGGTATGGCGGTACCGATGGCGGTAACCTACTTAAAACCCTCAGTTCGCTCCTTATTTTTTGTGCCGCCATAACATCATTCCTTTCAGTAGTTATTGTGCTTACAAGATTTAGGGAAAATCTGACCTCTGACCTCAAGGTCATCCGATGAGAGTTAAATTGCAATTTGCGCATCATCAAAGTATATCAAACCATGAAGCAAGTTTCAAAACAATTTGAACAAAACTGTTGGAGGAGTTGACTTCACAAAGGGGGACAGACAGACGGACCCATAACATAATCCCCCTTTGGCCTTTGCCCAAAGGGCTCTTCAACCCCTTTGGGCTTTGACCAGCAGGGGATAAAAAGCATCACTTAATATTGATGCAAATAGAGATCAAGTCTCAACATTTTACAAAGGTGAAAAACTTTGAGAAAAGGACACTAAATTACAAGGGGGGAAAAAAGCCACATTTATAGAATAAAAGCTTCAAATTTTCCAGAAAAACATAACAAATAGGGAAAAAAATGATAATTTATTTAAAAGAAGGAACAAAATTCGTGAGAAAAAATTGGCAAAATGACAAGAAAAGAAAATCTGAATTTCTAAGATACACAAGTCACAAATTCATTGGGAAAGTTGAAAATTATTGAGGAAAAACTCATGTGAACAATAAGTCATTCAATATGTCTCAGAAAACAGTAAATTATAAAGATTTACTACATTTGTTTGAAAAGGTTTGACATTCTTGAGGAAAATGTCTCAAAATTGCGGGAGAGAAGCAGCACATTCACAAGGAAAAAATTCTAATTTTTCATTCCAAAGGATGTAAAGATATAAGATGATAAATTATTGAGAATAAAGTGCAAAGTAGGAAGAAAAAAGATGTGAATATATGACACAAGTCACAAATTCAAGAAAAAATGTAAATTCGTGAGTGAAACGTGGAAAAATTTTGTAATAAAGTTTCAACATTGTGTGAAAAAGCCTCAAATGTTCAACAAAAAAGAAAATAATCAGAAGAAAAAGTCACCAGTTAATGAGAACTGCCAAATTGATGTAAAAAATGCTCATTTGCAATCAAAAATCTGTCTAATTTAAGTGGTAGAATACCTGAAACTGTACATGAGTAAAAGTATGTTGTCTTTATATTAGTGGTGTTGGTGTTATCGTGTTAATCGTCCATTAATGGCAACAAATTTTATGATTGCGTTTTGGCCTAGCAGCTTTCCGTACCAAAGCCACTCTGGCCATAGACACTGTGTGCACCATGCAGACATTGTGAAGTCAAACAAGCTGGATTACAGCCATGAAAATCCCCAAAATGCTGTCATGTTTAAGTTTACGTTATCTGTCAGAGCTCTCACCTGGATAATTGTTACAGCCTCCTCCAAAACTTCACCTGAATGTTGGGTTGTTCTTCTGTGGGAGCAGGCTAGTAGCTACATGATAGGTTATAGCCGACCTCCAGCAGCAGACATGGAAAGAAATCCGCCTGTTTTCATCCTTATAGATTTGGGTACAACTGTTGGCGAGTACCAGTCAAAAAAAATTCTCAGGCTGTGCTTGTAATGTCCATTCACTCCCCCGCTGTTTTTGCAGCACGGTGGGGCGTCATCACAGGGGAGATAGTTGTTTATGTTTGCAATTTTTCCTCTAAAAGGGAAATTGTGTCTTGTGACTCATGAGGTCCATGGTTTTGTGTTGATCTGCTTAAAAATTGTGGATGTTTGCTATGGGAGAAAGACCAAGCTCCATTTGTGGCTGTTGGTTGGATGCTGAGTTGTGTTGCAGTGATATTATCGAACCCTGGCATTCCATTGTTTGCACATGCAGTCTACTTTTGAGAATTTTCTGGAGAATATCCTGGACAGTTTTTGTCATTTTGGGTATGTTGACAGCTTTAATAAACCTACAGGTGAAGACAGCAAGCATATTTGTCCACTCCTATGTTCATAACAGTATGACAAACAAAAAATTACCAACTTAAGGTCCACTGTATCTGTATGGTAAAACACGCAATTAAAGCATTAGTGATCATGATTAACTCAACATTCCAAACATTAATCATGATTTAAAAATGTCATTGCCCAACACCACTAATAATAATGTAACAAGGCACAACAGTTCTTTGTTAAAAGGTTTATGTTCCCTTCAGAAGGGCCACTCAGCCAGACATAGCAACTGGGCTGTTGCCCGGGCAACAAAAGCCTGAATGTGTGCACTTCCTTGTTAAGAAAGATTGAAAAACAATGCTACCGGGGAGTCGTTACTCTTCTACAAAGTGGGCTATTAGCTGCTTTTCTTATTGTTGATAAAATTGTTGATAAAATTCTATGACACACTTGTTTTTCTTATAGAGTTGCAATTCTCAAAGTTAATCATGTTGTACAAACTGTTTCTGCTTGCTTTCTGCTTGCTTTTCATGCTACACAGCAGTCTTTAGATTACACACAATGACTCAATAGCCAAACCAGTTAGAATCAGTTCTGTCCTCAGCTGAACTGACACATAGAAGAAAAATACTGATACACGTAAGGGGAGCTCTCCCTCCTGTGTGAGGGAATGGCGGCGTTTAATAAAAGCTTGAGGGCTCACTTTTGGGGGAGCACTCTCTCTTGTGATTTGTTGTGAGAGCTGTGCTACAGCGCTGTCTTGGTACCATATCTCAGCGTTAGTAAAACAAGTGGAACTACTGTATATTTCACCTTCTCTGTCTGGTCATTTAGCCTTCGTATAAAAGAACAGGAGGTTAAGACAAAATAGTGCAACAATTTGGTGTTTCCACCTGGTTACGAGGCTAAATTTTAGTTTTGTAGACGGCGTGAGGATTTTTCTTTACAGTTTGGCAGCCGGAAAACCCTAGAAGGTAAGCAGAAACCTTTTTCAACAAACTTCTGCCTGTCCCTTCGGGGACAGACCTTGCTGTAGAGATTAAATACTCGTGTATGTGTGATTTTATTTGTGGATTGAACCTGAGATATGGTCCTGGATTTATATGTTGTTTTAATTAATGTTTACTGATTTTGACATATAAGAGAAAGATAAGGAAATCTTCAAACGGTTTTAACCTCGTGGGATAAGTCAGACGCGTTAATACTGTCCCTAAAAGCAGAGTTGGAGATAGCTTGGCTAATAGGTTTAAACCCCGGGGTGGCTGAAATAGGGCCACCAAAAAAGTAGTGTTACCCCATTAAGCATAGCTCAGCCAAAAGGTTAGAACCCCTTGGAATTATTACTTAATTCCTAAAAGTAGAGTTGGCACCCCTAGCATAATTAGCTCAGACCAAAAGGTTTCAACTCCTAGAGAATTGCAATGAGCATGTCTCTAAAATAGAGTTGGTCTTACCGCAGAGAGCTTTAAATTGTGGAGAAGTCATTGTTGTGAAGAAGCGGAGATAAATAAGATCATAATAATATTCTCATTCTATGTTATAAGATATTGATGTTAGACTATAGCACTTAAACTGGGTGGACTTAATGGCAACAGAACTGGAAAATGATAAAATGGACAATGAGAAACACAGCTCTGATTACCCTCTGGGTACTCTGGGATATGCAATGAAACAAATGGATGAAGTGTTAAATGCTACAGTGCGCTGCAAAAAATTGGAAGAAGGACTTCCGGTCTGGACGCCATGGTGATAGGAACTTAACGCTGAACCTCCCAGATCCAATCCAAGGAAAACATCGTCAAAATCAGACTTAACGGATTTTTGGAAGAATAAAAATCAAAAGACAAAAACACCATGCCTAACCACAAACAGAAGAAACTGACATTCCCCAGGTCAGGACGCGCGGCGGCCGCAGAATCTGATCCCGAGGACCTCCATTCAGGAGACGAAGAGCTGGGCCTAGCTAACAAAAAGGTTAGCCTGAAATCGTTATATGACGAATTACGATGATTTCGGGCCGAATTTCACGAATTCAGAGAGGAACTAACAAGGACAAACAGCAGATTGGACCAGGCCGAAAACCGAATCTTGGAAGCTGAAGAAAGAGTAAAAGTGCTTGAAGATTCTGTGCTGGATTTACACAGAAAACAGTCAAGGCTGGAGGCTAAGCTAGCTGACCAAGAAGGAAGACAGAGACGAGATAACATCAGAATTCACGGTCTGAAAGAAGGAGCTGAAGATGGTTTCAACACAGTGGCGGAATGCGTGGAATCCTTATTGAGAGAGAAGTTGGATATTCCACAAACCACCGATTTGAAGATAGAAAAGGCACATCGTACATTAGCCGCAAAGCCAGCGGCAGAAGCCCCCCCGCGTTCAGTGTTGGTAAGATTCTCCGATTTCAAAATAAAACAAGAGATTGTAAGACGGGCTTGGCAGAAAAAAGGATTTATGCATCAAGAAAGAAAAGTCTTCGTGGAGCACGATTACGCCCCTGAGGTTCTTAAAAAGCGACGGGAATATAACAACGCCAAAAAGGTTTTACGGGAAAAGAATCTACGCTTTCAGACGCCATTTCCGGCGAAGTTAAGGGTCTTCTACGGTGAAGAGTCATGTCTCTACAATTCAGCGGAAGAAGCAACAACTGACATGGCGAGAAGAGGACTCCCGGTAACGGTGTTTAAACCCGCAGCGAATCTGAGCGAGAGGATCAGAGCTCAAACATGGTCCACTCAAAGACCTTCCAAATCCACGGGCCAGCAGTGGGAAACCCAGCCCCAGAGCTACAAAGATAAGCTTTCCAGTTCCAGGAAAGAATAGCGACCTTTTTGTTTTTTTCTCTCTTTTCAGTCACTCTGCACTTCCATCCCCCCTCCTACAAGGTAACAAACATTAAAGGAGATGCAGAATCAGTATGTGGTAAAACATTTCATGGAGCAGTTATAGCATTAGAAACAAATGTCTTCTTAATTTAAAGGAAAAAAAAAATCTTGTTAAAATAGAAATGTAACAATGACCCACATGTTCTCCCCACACTAACAAATACTGTATTAGAGTGAATGTTTGCTGTGATGGGGGTGGGAGGGTGCACACAATCTCATAGGGTATAGGCATAAAAAAAAAAAAAAAAAAAAAAAAATCATTACAAATTCGGATTGGGATCTGAAATTCACGTTAAAAACATGGGACAACTTACAGGGGTAAGAGAGGGCCCTCAACATGTAACAGAGTTTGAGGAATTTCCCTCAGAGCCCACACTCCATCAGGGCTTTTACAGGGTCTTTAAAGAGACCCCAGCTCAGGAAGTTTTTTTGACAGTTTTTTGTTTTAAAGTTTCGTACACTATGTTCTTAATGTTTTTTATGTTCTTAATGTTCTTTCAGTTTCTGAGTAGCAAAAGAGAGGGCCACCACACTGTTATACTAAATAAGAAAATACAATGGAGAAACAGGGTGTAACCAAAATAGCCTCATATAATGTAAAAGGGATCCTGAATCCAGTTAAAAGATCCAAGATTCTACGCAAAATGAAAAAAGATAAAGCAGAAATAATATTTTTACAAGAAACCCACCTAACAGACGTGGAACACACTAAACTCAATAGACAAGGGTTTAAAATGATCTCTTCATCCTCATATAAATCAGGGAGGAGGAGGGAAGTAGCGACATTGATATCAACCAAAATTGCATTTGAAAAAAAATCAGAACACAAAGATAAAGAAGGGAGGTACAGTTTGGTAATTGGGCGGCTAGAGGGAGAAGATATCACCCTGCTGAATGTATATGCACCACCAGGGGCTAAATGGAAATTTTATAAAAATGTATTCGACCTAAAGATAACTAAAGCCCAAGGTTTAGTGATATGTGGTGGAGACTTCAATCTAAGACTGAATCCATACTGGGATGCAACAGGTAATTCTTCACATCAAAATAACACTCAAAATAGGAAAACTCGGATGCTACTAAAAGAAATGGGAATCTGTGACGTATGGAGGGAATTCAACCCCAATGTAAAAGATTATACTTTTTATTCAACGCCACATTCATCTTACTCAAGGATTGATTACTTTTTTATGTTTAATAGAGACATTGGAAGAGTAAAAACATGTAAAATAGGACTGATGGATCTCTCTGACCACAGTCCGATCTATATGGACTTAAACATCCAAAAATACACAAATAATACATTTTCCTGGAGGTTGAATTCAAATGTCCTGAAAGGACCACTGAAAGATGAATTGGAATCAGATATTTTCAAATATTTGGAAGAAAACGATAATGGAGAAGTATCCCCTTTAATACTGTGGGATGCGTGCAAAGCTGTAATAAGGGGAAAAATTATTGCAAAACTGGGAACCCAAAAGAAACTGAGACAAGAAAAACTAATCACACTAGAGTCAGAACTCAAGAACCTAGAAAAAGAACACAAAGACAACACTCATTCTAATAGCTCGCTTAAGATTAAAGAAATTAAAAATCAAATAAATGAGATCTACACAATAGAAATCCAGAAGAAACTTACATTTCTGAAACAAAAACACTATGAAGCAGGCAGTAAATCGGCAAAATTACTAGCCTATAAATTGAGGAAACAACAAACAGAAAGAGCAATCTACAAAATCAGAGACCCAGTATCAAAGGAAATAAAATTCAGAATTCAGGATATTCTTAAAAGCTTCGAGAATTACTACAAGAACTTATACTCCCACAAAAAACATAAAAACGCATCCGAGACATTCCGAAACACATTACACCTTCCCCAACTTACGGAATCACAAAATAAAACACTACTGTCAGAAATACAACCTAAAGAATTGGAAAAAGCAATTATGAAACTTAAAGCTAACAAATCCCCAGGAGCAGATGGCTATACAGCAGAATGGTACAAAACCTTTAAACAACAACTATCTCCTCTCCTCCTGAAAACATTTAACTATGTCCTCCACACAGGGGAAATCCCCCCCTCCTGGAGAGAAGGGGTCATTGCAGTTATACCTAAACCTGAAAAGGATAAACTAGAATGCTCCAACTACAGACCAATCAGTGTATTAAATCAGGACTATAAGCTTTTTACCATTATCTTTGCCAAAAGGTTAGAAAACATACTGACAGACTTAATTCACCTAGACCAAACAGGTTTTATAAGACAAAGACAGACACAAGACAACATTCGACGCACTTTACACATAATTCATCATATAAAAAAATATAACTTAAATGCAGTCATATTGGGATTAGATGCTGAAAAAGCATTTGATTCGGTTGACTGGTCTTTCCTATATAGAATCTTATCCAGTTTCAATTTTCATAACAACTTCATTAGAACTATCCAGGCATTATATAAAAAACCAACAGCTAAAATAAGGATTAACGGTAATTTATCATCATCTTTTGAGCTGGAAAGAGGATGTCGTCAAGGCTGCCCCCTGTCTCCACTGCTCTTTGCAATCTTCATAGAACCTCTGAGCCAATGGATAAGACAATTATCCATAAGACAGTTTGCTTTTATCCAAAATGGTAACTTTTAACTTCTCCCCAGATACATTAGAATGGTTTGCATCTTATCTCCAGAATAGAGAACAGTGTGTAAAAGTTCACCAGGATAAATCCTCATTTTTAAACAACCGCATGGGTATCCCACAAGGGTCCATTCTTGGTCCATTACTTTTCAGCATTTTTATTAATGACTTGCCGTTACACTGCTCAGCTGCAACATGCCAACTTTATGCAGATGATGCAGCTATTTACACAGCTGCCAAGACTCCAGCACAGGCTGCAGATGTACTGTCTACAAGTATGGTTGATGTTCAAGAGTGGCTCCTCCAGAACCATCTATTGCTGAACCTTCAGAAAACAATCTCAATGTGCTTTTCAATCAAAAAATGTAACCTGCAACGTTTTAAAGTTAATATACATGATCATGACATCAGTTTAGCTACAGAATTCAAATACCTTGGCATTGTACTAGATCCTCAACTCAAATTTAATCTTCATATAAAGAAAATTTCAAAAACAGTAAAAAAAAAATCTGAACTGCTTTAAATTAATTAGATATTACATACCTTATGAAGCAGCTGTACTGTATATGCATTCTATGGTTTTTTTCTCATATATCATACTGTTTGACAGTCTGGGCTCAAGCAGCCCCTTCCACAATAAGACATATAGGTTCATTATATAATCAAACCCTAAAAATCTTGGACAAAAAGCCCATTAGGTGGCATCACTGTAATGTTTTAAAAAAATACAACCTATTGAGTTTTGAGAGTTTCATTGACCTCTGTTTTCTGAAATTAACGTTCAAATGTCTCCATAAATCAGCACCCGAGCCACTTGCTGGTTTCATCCAAAGACAGGACAGCAGCAGAGCCACCAGGAGTTCTGTTAACAATAACTGTAAAATATTCCACCGCAGAACCACATTTGGACAAACAGCATTCTCTATAAAGGGCAGTCACATCTGGAACACAATGCCAAATGAAATTAAAATAATAACGGACTTTAAAACATTCACTAAAAAGGTTAAAAACTGACTGAAAAATAAACAGGAATGTACTCATGTATGAATTGATTGTCTACAAGGTGAGAGTGAATGAAGGGAAGGAATGAATGTGTTTGTTTATAGTGAGTGACGAAGGGAGGGAGGCCTGAAATAGGCAAATGTGAGTCAGGTTGTTATATTTGTGTATTTATAATATTTATAATATTTATAATTGTGTATTTATAGTATTTATAATATTTATAATATTTATAATTGTGTATTTATAATCTTTTTGCATTGATGTATGTGGTTATTGTGTATTTTCTTTATTTCTTTTCTTTTCTTTACTTGATTCTCTTTTCTAAAGCCCATCCAGGGACAAGAGTTGCAAATTAGCTAATAGCTATACACTCCATGTGCAACACATCAGATTGATTGTCATTGATTAATTGTCTATGTTTATTGCACTGTCCCTGTCAAATAAACTAATCTATCTACAAAATCAAAAAATTCAAGGTATTACACTTGGTCAGAAGGAACATAAAATAGCACTCTTTGCTGATGACATTTTAATATACCTAGGGCAACCAGACACTTCTTTACCAGAACTAATCTCAGTTTTTTCAGACTATGGAGATTTATCAGGGTACAAATTAAACATGCATAAAACCCAAATTTTAACATTCAACTATGACCCAAATCATTATTCACTAAGTGAACTCAGAACTAACTGGGAGCTGGAATCTATGAAATATCTGGGGCTCAATATCCCGAAACAACTCAACAAAATTATAACACTAAACTATGATCCACTGGTGACAAAAATAAAATCTGACCTAGCAAAATGGAATATGATACCATTCTTAGGTACTGCACAAAGAATTGAAGCAGTCAAAATGAATATACTCCCACGTCTTCTATACCTTTTCCAAACAATACCGGTAGAACCCCCTCAAAAAACATGGCAGGAGCTAGACAGAAGGATCTCAAGATTCATATGGCAGGGCAAGAGACCTAGAATCAGATATAGAACCCTACAGCTAAACAAAGACAAAGGTGGGCTCGCGCTGCCAAATATCAGGGACTATTTTATAGCTGCACAAATTAAAACTTTAGTAGAGATATGTAACCCAGTCTACACTGCACAATGGAAGGAGATGGAATGCCAAATAACAAGTGACATCCCCCTACAGGTGATAATAGGGAACAATGCCTTACCTAAACTCTTGAATAACACTAACCCGTGGATAGAGACTCCGCTAAAAATTTGGTTTAAGATAGTCAGAGAGAATCAAGCTAAAGAGCCCTATCGACTTCTGCAATGGATTGCCTATGATCAAGACTTTACCCCCAATAAAACAGACACTAGATTTAAAGAGTGGAAAGAGAAAGGGCTGATAAAATATTACGATTTCTTTAAGGGGCAAACTTTAAGAAGTTTTGAAGACTTGAAAAAACAAGGTCTAATAAATCAAGACCTTTACAGGTTCTTTCAGCTTAGACACCACATAAACAATATACTTAAAAAGGAGGATTTGGAAAGGGCCCAGTCAGGTGTTCTGAAGGTCTTCTTAATGGCATATAAAGGGATCCCAGGGATCAGATACATTTCTAAAATATACCAAGGTCTTCAAGACTTAAAAGGAGACAACACATCATATATAAAAGAGAGATGGGAAAAAGAGGGGAATTTCACTTTACAATTGGAAATATGGGAAAAGCTAAATAGACAGCAATGGAAAAGTACCTCATCCCTGCAGTGGAGAGAATTTGGATGGAAAAATTTGGTAAGATTTTTCAGAACACCTGCACAAAACAAATTTACCCATAAGGGGTTGAACTGTTGGCGCTTGTGTGGTGAAAAGACTGCAAATCATTTTCATGTGTTTTGGTCATGCCCAGTTATCCACCAATATTGGACCAATGTACAGACAATATTGGGGAAAATATTCAAAATAACAGTTCCCTTTTCTTTTATAACTTTGTATCTGGGTTTACTACCGGACTCACTGGAAAGACGATGAGATAAATACTTATTCAATGTTTTAATATTGGCAAGTAAAAAAGCCCTAACTAAAAAATGGATGCTGAAGGACTGTCCTACACCTGAAGATTGGATTAACGTGATTCAAGACATTTACTCGATGGAAAAGCTGACATTCGCACTGAGATAGGACATGGATGGGTTCATGAACTTTTGGCAACCCTGGATCGCATATGTGTCTTCCATTAGATCTAATCTTTGACAAATACCATTTCAATGATGGTCCCACTCTTTGTTCCAACGCTACTCAGATGCCCTTTTACTTTTAATTACTTAATTTTCTGTTTGTTTGTTTTTTGCTGTTCTGTTTGTTTGTTTATTCAGGGTTTTTTTGTTCGTTTGTTTGTTTTTTAAATTTAATTCTCTTTAATTTCACTTTTTCTTTCACTTTAAAAAAAGGGGGTGTTGTAATAACTGTTCTACCAATGTTGTCAAATAGCAAAATATCAGGGAACGTACGATGAAAATGTTAACAATGCAATGCTGTAATGACCTGTATACCCTTTACAAAAACTTAAATTAAAAAAAAAAAAAAAATTGGAAGAGGAGCGCTATGGCAATGCATATTGGTGATATGGCAATGTCTATTGTAGAGGAGTCGGCACACAGCGTCTCAGTCAGGATGCAGTGGTAAACATAAGAGAATAATAGGCAGAGACATCATGGGGAGCTGGCAGGAAGAGGGAGCTGGGGGTTGAAGGGAAATGTATTGTGGAGTTGGATATCATGCAGTGTGATATGAAATGTCATGCAGACGTGAGATGAACTGTGGAGTTCATAAGGAGAAACCTGGTTTGGCTGTTTCATTGCTTTTCTGTGTATGGATGATCTGAGAGTGTTAATAAAGCTTTGTCTGTTCATAAACTGGCCTCATCATTTCCCACACTCTCCACAGTGCAAACAATTTAAAACCTGGGGAAAATGGCTGCAAAGAAATGGAATATTTGGTCATTTAGGGGATCCCCAACCAAACAAAGCACTCAAAGCCACGTGTATAAATAGATTGCACAAGCAACAAGAACAGGCGACTGAAGAGGAGTAAAAGGCTGGTCTCCTTAGGAAGAGCAAGAAATGCGAGGCAAAGATCATTATACAAGATAGATTGGCATTAACACAACATAAAACCTTACCGGGTCTGCATTATCGCCCATGGGATATCACTGACTTTTTTTTTTTCTCTTTGACTGAAGCATAACAGTGCACTTAACAGGGAAAAAGGACCTCTTAGTTGACAAGCATTTTTTGAAGCTAAGTAGAACAAATGACATTGCAAATGACATAAAGCATAACACTTTAAATGACTCTGATTTTAAAAATGTAGTGTTCATATGACTTCACACTGCAGGATACAGCTGATACCACTCACCACATAATGGTGTGACAATATCACATTTCAGAAGTGTGACAGTAATAAGGAATGTGTTTTCCCGATGCTCAACCGTGGCTGAGCTGGGCCTCGGGACTACAGTCCACCCCATAATTTACCAAGGAATGTATAAAATGAGGCATTCCGTGTACAAAATTAAGCCAAATTCTAATTAGGCAAAATGTCCACCTGTGGCGATGTTAAAATAAGGCACGGCGACTGGAGTTTTTAAGGAAGTTTATTCATCAATCATCGCCATCACGGAGCTCACCCCAGCTACTGTATAAGCATGCTGGAGCGGGCTCTCAGGCTCTCATGAGCTGTAGTCAGAAGCAGTCAGAGTGAGAAGAGAAGAGTGAGTTACAGAACATGTGCGGTATTTATACCCAGTTCAGACAATACATGAAAGGCATGTTATCATCAAACTGCATTCAGGCATGGGACATTTACATTTGAGTACAGAGCAGGAAGTCATACATAACAGCAGGATACTGGCGCCTGAACTAGACACGGAGAGGCTGCCTATTGATCTAAACACCCACATCTCATTGCTCTGCTAATTGCCCCAGCTGGGCTCTCTGTTTGTCCGTGGCTGTTGTGGGGGTTACCCCATACACTCCCCCCCAGAGGGCTTAGCGGGGAGCTGAGACCTCGATAGTCCCGCTTTGGTGGCGAGCTGCGGGGAAGGTCTGTGCCGGGGAAGGAAGGAGGGTGGGGGTAGCAAGTGGCGGGGGGTGTCCGTGGCTGTGGGAAGAAAAATTAGTCTCTGATTCCTCTCGCGATTCAGTCCGGCAATGAAGAAAAACAGGAGCTGAAGCTGTGTGAGGGACTTGGCGTTTAGGCTTTAGGTGCGTTCGTGGCCCTAAAGCCCTCGGGGACAGCTGATGGCTGGATTCCCGTTGTGTGCCGTGGCTGAGACCTACACCAAATCCTGTGTGCGGGCTGCGTGTGTGCTTCAGGTGTGTGAGCAGTCCTGAAGTGCTGTGTGCAGCAGCGGGGGATGATGTATAAGTCTGTAGGGCCAGCTCGTCTCTGGTGCGCGGCACGCACTGCGGCCACGTGCCTTCCAGCTGCGCTGTTCTGATGCGAGGCTTCTGTGCCTGGCTGGTCCGCTGTCGCGAGGCAAATCAGGGTCAGGGTGCTTGATGGAGATCTGCGCAGTCGGCGCCGATGGTCTCCCCCGTTCAGGCTGTTGGTCGTCGCTCGTGCCGAGTCATGGTGCGTTGGGGCGGTGAGAGGGAATAGACGATCTTTGTCCCTCAGGCTCGCGTAGATGCGTCGGAGCGGTGAGAGGGAGGAGACGATCTTTGTCCCTTGGCCGGTTCCAGCGTGGGTGTGCAGATCTCAGGCATGGATCGCACAATGACGCTTTCTGCAGCTTTCCCAGTTGTGGATGATCTCCAAGGGAGTTTGCCTGATTTCGGTTCTGCGTCGAGGTCTCTCGTGTGGCAGAAGGGAGGCAGTGCTCTTGCGTCAGGCTGCTGCATTCGCTTGTCGTCGGAGATACCATCGGGGCTGCATTCGCTGTCAGCGTGTTCTCTTCAGCGTCGGGTCACCAGTGTGGCGATGTTAAAATAAGGCACGGCGACTGGAGTTTTTAAGGAAGTTTATTCATCAATCATCACCATCACGGAGCTCACCCCAGCTACTGTATAAGCATGCTGGAGCGGGCTCTCAGGCTCTCATGAGCTGTAGTCAGAAGCAGTCAGAGTGAGAAGAGAAGAGTGAGTTACAGAACATGTGCGGTATTTATACCCAGTTCAGACAATACATGAAAGGCATGTTATCATCAAACTGCATTCAGGCATGGGACATTTACATTTGAGTACAGAGCAGGAAGTCATACATAACAGCAGGATACTGGCGCCTGAACTAGACACGGAGAGGCTGCCTATTGATCTCAACACCCACATCGCATTGCTCTGCTAATTGCCCCAGCTGGGCTCTCTGTTTGTCCGTGGCTGTTGTGGGGGTTACCCCATACACCTTTCCACTGACTGAAGGAGTGTGACACAACCTTTCACAAGGATTCACTTACACAAATTCAACCTGTGTTCAACTGAACTGATCTTACTTATCAATGCTAAATCATATCAAATCTGCACAGACAGCTATATTGCTTTTTCCTAAATGGAATTTGTAAATTAGTTCAAGAGACGTCACAAAGACGTGGTGCGATGGCTCAGTGGTTAGCACTGCGGCAGCACAGCAACTCACCCTTGGCCATGGGATCCCTGATTCGATCCCAGCCCCTGACCAACAGTGATCTGTGTGGAGTTTGCATGTTCTCCCCGTATCTGCATGGGTTTACGCCGGAATTTCTCCGGTTTCCTCCCACATGCCAAAAACATGCAGGTTAGGTTAATTAGAGACTGTAAAGTGGCCCTAGGTGTGAATGTGTGTGTGAATGGTTAACCACTTGCACTCCGTTGTTCCGCGGGTGGACAAGTCTCTGCGTCCTAGGGCGCAGGAGGGCGCACTCGTGCGTCCTCGTGTGCTCTCGGATGCATAGTCCAGATTGTGGTGATGTAGGTGGTGTTGGCGTCCAAGCGCCACTGAAAAAAAAAGCTGCAGACACAGCCGCAAACAGATTAGTTCATCTGATTGACCTCTCATTCGACTAATAAGAGCCTTGAATTGGATTTCTGAAACCTTGAAGAACCACTGAATGAAAACCTAGGAAGGAGGACCTGCCTACTGTGAATGCAGGAGCCAATTGAAGCACAGAAGTTCGGGCTGGGTGAAAAGAGATTTACTGTTGCAGCTGATGAAAAAAAAGGATGCTGGACGAACCTGCTACAGATCCAGCAGCATGGAGAACACCCACAAGTGGGACCTGCACTCATTCCAGCAGAATAGACGTTTAGGATTCTCTTCCGTCATCATAGACCGATGGAGGCCGACGACAAAGGTCGTAAATCATTCACCAAAACCGCAATATTGGAATTATGTTTTGACCAGGATCCACGAGCGGACCAGCGTCGCGTTCGTCTGACAATGGGGAAGAGAAGTTCGCCAGGACAATGCTGCTGTGAAGAGGTAAGGTGTTATAAGCTAAATTATTATTTCTCCCTGAAAATTGTAATCCAAAAATGACTTCTGACCGATCGGTAAATTACAACTGTACGGCGCACGAAGTAGGAAGTGCATGCGCCGCGATAAACGGTTCATTTGCCGTGTTCAGACCGTGAACGCCCCCCCCCCACTGCAGAAGAGGAGCGGGGGCAGCGTTCATGGTCCATACGCCCCCCGGTCCGCGGGGGGAAGCCGCTGTGACAGCGTTGCTGTGGAAACATGCAACAAGTGTAATCCGTCATGTAGCGAGGGCCGAACTCCATCCTTTGTAGCGGGGGGGGGGAACAACCCCCCCACACACACACAAACACAGACACAGCCCTGAATGTGACCTTTCATTAGAGCCTAAAATGAAGAGATTCTACATTGAATTATTCAAAAGTTACAGACGTTTTTCCAAACTGTGCCATTTGGCACAATTTGGCACAGTTCCAAAACGCCTGGGAACAACCTGAGAACAAAGCTGTGTAAAATATTCATTTTTTGTGGTATTGTTACAAAATTTGGACCTCAGCTGGATAACACTTGGTTCTACATTTCTGTTGCATTTTCCAGCCGGATCGGACAGCTGTGTGTTATTTGCAAGCATTTGTATCCAAAAAAACACCGTGGCCAAATTTATTTTCTTCAAGTTCAGTATGTTTAGATGACTGTAACTCAGTGGCCGGAGCACGTAGAGAGATTATGACTGTTTTGCCAAAAAATTCAAAGTGTTTTCTTTTAAATGAGACCAACCCCATGAAGATGCTGCAAAGGGTGGAAAAACAGCTTTCGATTTACTTTGGGCATGTTATTTTTTGGCGTTTTTAGGAAAATTGCCCGGAGTGCAAGGGGTTAAGGGATAGCGCCGTACCATGGCTGCTTCATCCATCCAGGTGGATGCCCTCAATTTCCCCTCTGAAGATCAATAAAGTATACAAAATCAAAAAAAAAAAAAAAAGAAACCATGATTATTGAAATCTCATTTTGAAGGAGCTGTACTACTCACACATTTTCATCTAAATTAACTATTTGTAACACATAAAAGTGGTAACACGTTTCCTTCTACTAAACAGACACTACCCATCAAGCAAATACCCTGTAACTTTGCTGCATGTGCAGCTCCATGCATCAAAAGGGGGGTACCAAAGAAATTAAATAGCAAAAATAATTAGCAATCCTCAGAAAAATAGATAATACATTGTGGGCCTCGGGTTATTTCACACCTTAGACAGAGACAATGAATACACATGGGAGAACAATGCCCAAGTGGGTGAGAGGGGGTTGAATGAAGTGTAGTGTAGATGTCATGCTGTGTATGAGGAAGTGCCTTGAACCTTGTGAAGTGTGACTTGATATAGAGAGAGGAATGCTTGATGTGACCAGTCAGTCTGTTCTTTGCTTGTGAGATGTGAGTGTGTAATAAATCGTCTGAAATGAATGTGCCTCTTCACTTACACACTTCACACTGGTGACCCAAGACGGAACACGAGACAAGAACCCCGGAGCCGGCCCGGTCGGGAAGCCCCAGAGATGCTAAAACCAACCCGCAGACAGCCAGGACTGGAACCCCCAGCAATGCGTGTGCAGTTTCAGTCAAGCTACCGGATTTCTGGCAGCACAACCCACGCTCTTGGTTCCACCACACCGAGGCCCAGTTCGCCCTCCGGGGAGTAACAGCAGACAACACCAAGTTCTACCATGTGGTAGCAGCACTAGACTCCCGCACAGCCCAGCAGGTAGCGAGCCTGCTCGATCAGCCATCAGCCAGCAGCAAATATGAGGCGCTCAAGGCTGCACTCATCCGGCGATACACGCTCTCGGAATGTGAGAGCGGAGAGGCTCCTGGCACGGACTGAGTTAGGAGATGGGTTGGCCGTAGACCTGATGGAGAAGATGCTGGCATTGATGGGCACGGGCGACGGGCACTTTCTGTTTGCCCACCTTTTCCTCCGGAACCTGCCAACAGAAGCAAGAGTGGTTCTGGACAATTCGCCGTTGCTGACCGTGCAAGACTATCATGCGCTAGCCCAGGAGGCAGACCAGATCATCCTCACCACCAGGGCGATCACAGTCAATGCGGCGGCAGCGGAGCAAAGCGAGATGACCAGGGGAGGCGAGGAGCCACCAACGGTAGCGGCAACGGGGGCCAAAGAGCACCAGAAAGACACGCTCTGCTTCTACCACCGCCACTTCGGAGGGAACACCCGCAGATGCGCGCCACCGTGCCACTTCAAGCACTCGGGAAACGCCAAGGCCGTCAGTCGGTAGCAGCTGCGACCGCAGCTGAAGAGAACAAGCTGCTCTACGTGATGGACTAGCGCTCGGGGAGAAGCTTCCTCGTCGACACTGGAGCCTAGAAGAGCGTCATCCTGCCGTCCTACGCTGACCGGCTGGCAGAACCTAGCGGCCCCGGAATGGTGGCAGTAAACGGCTCGGAGATTAAGACGTTCGGTGAAAGAACACTGACCTTATCCCTACATGGCCGCTCGTATGAGTGGACTTTTATCATAGCAGCACTGTGTTGCCCGCTCCTGGGCGCTGATTTTCTGTGTGCACATGGTTTACTTGTGGATGTTGCTAACAGGCGCCTGGTTAATGCACTGTCCTTTGAATCTCTCCCCTGTATAGCTCGAGGGACCTGGCCAACAGCACAAGCCAGCGTCACAACTCCAGGCGGTAAGTTCCACGCACTGCTCACTCAGTTCCCAGCACTCACGGTCCCGACGTTTTCGGCGGCCATCGCTAAACACGGAGTGGAGCACTTTATCACCACCACCGGGTGGCCCGTTTTTGCAAGACCTCGGCGCTTGGACGCAGCTAAACTGGCCATAGCGTGCGAGGAGTTCGCCAACCTGGAAAGGTTGGGCATCATCAGGCGATCAAACAGCCCATGGGCATCCCCGCTACACATGGTCCCCAAGGCTGAGGGATCATGGCGACCGTGTGGTGATTTCCGCAGGTTGAACAACGCCACTGCACACGACTGCTACCCAATTCCCCACATACAGGATTTTTCCGTTCACCTCGCCGGAGCATGCGTTTTTTCTAAAATAGACCTGGTCCGCGGTTACCACCAGGTCCCAATGCACGCGGAGGACGTACCCAAAACAGCGGTAATAACTCCGTTCGGTTTATTCGAGTTCCTGCGAATGCCATTCGGGTTAAAAGGCGCAGCACAGACGTTCCAGCGCATGATGGATGCAGTGCTGCGTGACCTCCCATTCGTGTTCATCTACCTGGACGATATCCTGGTAGCCAGTACGTCCGAAGGCGAACACAACACCCACCTCAGAACTGTTTTCCGGAGGTTGGAGGAGCACGGGTTGATAATCAACCCGGCGAAATGCCAGTTCGGCGTGACGGAGACTGATTTTTTGGGGCACCGTGTCTCTCCAGAAGGAGCGATCCCGTTGCCTGACAAAGTGTGCACCGTGGCAGATTTTCCCCGGCCTCAGACGATCAGGGCACTGCAGGAATTTTTGGGGATGGTGAATTTTTATAACTGTTTCCTTCCCCGCGCGGCGCAGCTCATGCACCCATTGTACGCCGTGCTCAAGAGACAGAAACCCGCAGATGGAGTCGAATGGACCCCGGAGCGAGAGCGGGCGTTCTCGGAAGTTAAAGCAGCCCTGGCAAACGCCGCACTGCTGGCACATCCGGACCTAACGGCCCGGATAGCGCTCACCACCGATGCTTCAGACGTGGCCATAGGGGCAGTCGTGGAGCAGCGCGTTGCTGGGGCTTGGCAGCCGCTCGCATTTTTCAGCAGAACTTTGCGCGACAGCGAACGTAAATACAGCGCGTTCGACAGAGAGTTGCTGGCTCTCCATCTGGCCATGCACCACTTCCAGTTCTGGCTGGAAGGGCGCAGCTTCACCGCGTTCGTAGACCACAAGCCACTAACGTTCGCGATGGCCAAGGTTTCAGAACCGTGGTCGGCCGGCAGCAGAGACAGCTGGTCGCGATCTCAGAGTTTACTACCGATATTCAGCATGTGTTGGGTAAACTGAATGTGGTGGCGGACTGCCTCTCGTGCGCCGTGGTGGCCCCAGTCTACATGGGGATAGATTACGCAGCCATGGCTGCGGAGCAGATCAGTGATGCAGACGTGCGCGCGCTCCAGTCTGGACCAACAGGGTTAAGGCTGGAGAGCAGGGTGCTGCAAGATGGCACCCCCCCCCCCCCCAATCTGTGACGTCTTCATGGGACGCCCGCGTCTGGTAGTCCCAGTTGCATGGCGCCGCCGCGTGTTTAAGTTGGTTCACACTCTGGCGCACCCAGGAGTGCGCGCGTCTGTCAAAATGGTGGGAGATAAGTTCGTGTGGCCGAGCCTACGCAAACAAGTAAAAGAGTGGGCCGCAGCCTGCGTGGCGTGCCAACGAGCCAAGGTACAGAGGCACACAAAGGCTCCCTTGGAGCCATTTCCGGTACCGGCTAAGAGGTTCGACCATGTGCACGTGGACCTCGTGGGCTCTCTCCCGCCGTCACAGGGGTGCATGCACCTCCTGACAGTGGTGGACCGCACCACGCGCTGGCCAGAAGCAGTCCCGCTGGCGGCAACCACGTCCGCAGACGTAGCACGCGCTTTTTTAACAACATGAGTGGCGCGTTTTGGAGTCCCGTCGGACGTAATGTCCAACGGGGGCCCGCAATTTGTTTCCGACCTCTGGTCCGTGATGGCCCACAGCCTGGGTGCTGCAATTCATCGCACAATCGCGTACAACCCACAGGCCAATGGTTTATGTGAGCGTTTTAAGATAAGATAAGATAAGATAAGCCTTTATTAGTCCCACAACGGGGAAATTCCAGGATTGCAACAGCACAGGGATAGCAACACTCAGAGCAACAATCAGAAGGCAAGAAAAAAAAAAAAAAAAAAAAAAAAAAACAAGCAAGCAAGAGCAGCTAATATACATATGTACATATTACTATAAAATATATATATACACACACACACACAGACACACAGTGCAGAGCATTGTAGCTGGATGGAATAAATATATGAATATATGAACACACAGTGCAGAGCATTGTAGCTAGATGGAATAAATATGTAAATATATAAACACCCACAGTATGTAGCATTGCAGCTAGGTGGAATAAATATGCAAGTATATAAACACACACAGTGTGGAGCAATGTAGCTAGATGGAATAATATGTAGATATATAAAAACACAGTGCGGAGCATTGTAGCTAGATGGAATAAATATATAGATATATAAATATAAACACACCCAGTGCAGAGCATTGTAGCTAGATGGAATAAATATGTAAATATATAAACACACACAGTGCAGAGCATTGTTGCTAGGTGGGATGAAACAGCATAACCGTCTATTTAGTTATCCTACATGGTATGATTATGTGCCCATACATTTTCATAGATCACTGAAAGCAGCACTCAGGGCTTCACTGACGGATGCAAATTGGGTGGACAGGCTGCCGTGGGTTTTATTGGGGTTGCGCTCCGTGCCAAGAGAATTTGGAAGCTTCCCCAGCAGAGCTTGTTTTTGTGCAGCCCCTACGGCTGCCCGGGGAATTTCTACCGGACAATCCTGCGCCGGGCAGCTCCCCGTCTCAGCTTTTGCAGCGTCGCGCAAACACAGGCACGCTGCCGGGCTCTGCCCACCACAGTTTTCTGCATGCCTTCGTGCCTAAAACTTTGAAGAACGTGGAGTTCGTGTTCGTCAGACACGACGCCCACCACCCTCCATTGCGCCCACCTTATGATGGACCGTTCAGAGTGTTGGAAACAGGGGATAAGCATTTTGTGCTAGACTTGGGGGGTAGAAGGGAGAGAATTGGCATAGACAGACTCAAACCTGCCTTTGTAGTGGCAGATGAGTAAGTGCTGTTGGCGAGATCCCCTCGGCGTGGAAGACCCCCACAGAGACCTCCCCAGGGGAACGATTCATCAGAGCAGCCACACGGACAGAGTGACCCCCCCCCCCTTCCCCACGGCTCACCTGCAGTCGGACACACTCCCAGCAGCCTCCCACCGGCACAGCAGCGCCACGGAGGCGGTAAACCCCAGTTACAGCAGATATGGGAGGAGACTGAAGCCGAAACAGCATGTGGACCGAGGTTCTATTGTTCTATCTAAGATGCTGGGGGGGGGGCGGTGTGGGCCTCAGGTTATTTCACACCTTAGACAGAGACAATGAATACACATGGGAGAACAATGCCCAAGTGGGTGAGAGGGGGTTGAATGAAGTGTAGTGTAGATGTCATGCTGTGTATGAGGAAGTGCCTTGAACCTTGTGAAGTGTGACTTGATATAGAGAGAGGAATGCTTGATGTGACCAGTCAATCTGTTGTTTGCTTGTGAGATGTGAGTGTGTAATAAATCGTCTGAAATGAATATGCCTCTTCATTTACACACTCCACAACATAAAAATTATCAATAGATGATCAATAATGAAGAGAAAAATACAAATGAAACCGCTTAGTAATGAAATCACAACATTCAACAGGAGAAGTTAAAAGTTACATCAATAAATTTCCAGATATTTAAGGAAATATCTGTAGATTATTGTAAAGGAGATATCATGTTTATAAGGAACAAGGTAAACTGATAAGGAAGAAAACCAGGCAAATATATGAGAAAAGTTCCAAATGTCTAAGGAAAGTCCAACTTGTGCTGAATTTATGTTTACTGTGGGACTTGATTTAGAATCTACTACAAAGACAATACAGATTCTTACTCAATTAAGAGAACAATGCCTTAGGGGAGCTCAAAGCAAAATATTGCTACTTGTTTATATTGTTTTAACTAAAGCAATATCAAGATTTAAAATAGCGGAAATGATTTACTTAGATAATGGAAATGGAATACACTTTGTAAATCAAATCATGTCACATTTAAGTGCACTTCCTAAATTATTAGTACCAAACATTTACCTAGGAAACCACTTAGCTTACCATCAATAATTTACAAGATTAGTATAATATTCAAAATAGAAAATAGGGAGATTGTGAATGACAAACCCTGTTATTAAAGCCATTTAACTTAGGTGATGAGGAAGGGTTTCTGGGTGATTATATGTGTTACACCACTCCAGGACAACTTGGTGTAGAAAAACGAGTTCTTTATTTACCTCGAAAAGGTTAATGCAGCACACATACAGAGCACACGTTTGTGTCTTCTTCAGTAGCTCGAATACAGAGAACCCCAACAAAAAAAACACTTGACCCATGACCTCAGTTCAAGGCAAAGGAACAATCTGCAGCAGTACCGCCACCTATTGATGCAGATGTATAACTACATTACAAAATAGACTGTTGTAAGATGTGCCTAATGCATGTGTTTAGATAGGACAGCTCAGTGCGTGAACGTGGGTGAGTGAGTGCGTGCGCGCAGCCGAGGCGTGCCCGCGGTGTGTGTGGAATGACCCAGAGAGTGAACGGTGTGTGTGTGCGATTTTGGTGCGGATGAGAGACAGAGAGCGAGGTGACCGGAGCAGGTAGATAACATTGCTATCAACAGTGCAGTCTGTAAATAAAGCCCCAACGCTTCAGCAATACGGCCTGTGCCTCTGTGTACCACCATATCCTGTTTAACAAGAGTGAGGTTTTACTCGGGAGTTGACCCCCGGAGGAAAAAGCGCCTCCGGCCCTGGAGAAGACGGATCTCCCCTGCGTCCCCCAACCACGGTTAGGAGACGAGAAGCAGGAACGGTTAACACTGGCGACCACGAAGGGACTCTCACGTTGTTAAGAGGGTGGTGAGTACAGAAAGAAAAGGACAGCGGCAGCTGGGCCGAGTGACTGTGATGGCAGCTAAGCTAATGAGACATGGCGGCCGCTCGCTATCCCGCCGATATTTACAAACAAGATACAAACTACTCAAACCCGTTCATGTCGCTGGCTAATCATCAGGAGTGCAGACGAGGTGCTGTGAGGGCTCATGAATGTCGGGCTGAGACGAAGTGTGGACATTGTGGCCCATTTCTGTGTGATGAGAGCTGCGCGGGCGCACCTGTTGGAGAGGATTTGTTCGCGCCATTTGGCAGCCCCGCTCAATTTGCCACCGGCTGTGGAGGGGGACCCAGCAGACCAGGACCTCAGCCTGTACAACCTGTTCGCTACCGCCTCCAGTGATGGCCCCAGCAGTTCCCGGCCGTCCACTCCACCTGCTAATGCCCCCAGTGTGATTGGGTCTCTTCCACCCACTCCTTCCCATGTGATATTTGGCCATGGTGGGGGTGCGGTGGGAGAACCACGCCATCAGGCTCAGCACGTGTCACGGCCCAAACGTCGGTGCAGAGGACCGGACCGTTACGGGGACTGGGTTACTGAGTGAACCAACTGTATAGCAGTTCCTGTTTGCACTAGAGACTCTCCAGTTCACATTTTTGGACTCTAGTCTGGTTATAATGTTCTATATGTTTGTTAGAAAAAAAAAAAAAGCTGAAGTGACAATGCTTTCATATACCAACATGCACTTGATTTCATTTGAATGTATTGTATGCTGATTAGTTGTTCAGTAATACTCCCGGTCGCCAAGAAATAGGTTTTCAGAATGTAATGTACCTCCTTGTTTAATTAGAAACAATGGTATTTCAATGTATTTGCCCCTCATGTTTTCACTGCTAAATGAGCTAGTTTTACCACTGCATAGATACTCGTAACCTACCTACCTATTTGAATCCCTGTTATATATTGGACACTGCTACTGCTAGGCGTACGAATGTAGAGAGTGTGTACCAATTTTATATGGTTTGGATGGAATGGAATTAATATTAATTGCCAATCCATGGTGGGGGTAGTGTTGTAAGATGTTGTAATATAAATGTATTTTTAATGTGTGCCCTGATTTGTTTCTCAGTTGCTTTTAATATGTTTTGACAATCCAGTTCTCTTCTCATGGTGGATTTATCTTAAGGCACACCATGACCTGGGCAGTATGACCTGTAACTGTTACTCCTTAGCACAGCAAGTTTCCCACTGCATGCTTATGAAACAAAGGCATTCCTTTATTCCTCATGTGTGTGTGTGCAATGAAATGAAGCAGATGTTCGTGTATGTTTTGGGAGCCGGGCAAGGAGTTGTTTTGGGAGCGGGGACTGGCCCTCCCCGCTCCTCATGCAACTCTGAGAAGGTGAGAGGAGGGCTCCCTCAGAGCAGAGATGGCCACTCTGTTCTGTACGCAGCCTTTCCTTTAAAAACAGGGGTTTTCCCTCAATACGGCAGAGTCTGCTGTGGATTTTGCGCGAATGCCCAGCTGATTGATGCATGCTCTGCCAAAAAGACTGCCAAAGGCTCTCCGGTCTGCTGTATCATTGGTAAGAGCTGGTGAAATGACATGAAATGCATTAATCCTTTGTGTGTGAAGGAGATGTGTGACATGAAATGCATTGATCTCTGTGTGTGTGAAGGAGATTTGATCTGTGGGGAATAAAAGATACAGTTTATTCTAGCAGTCTGTCTCAGTGTGAACTTTCTTTCCTGTGTGCCGACTCCTCACGGACCTGTCTAAATATTTTTATAAAACATTTTGGCGTCACGAACAGGATTTGGAATTTAAAAAAAAAAAAAGGTGAAGAGGAGCTGTACATAGGAAAGTCATGTTTAAGAAAAAAAATAAACAGAGTGAAGCTGGGGGCTCTCCCAGCCATTGTGTTGCCATCCCAGGCTGGGATGGCTCATGGGAACAGGTGGGTGTGTGTTTAGCTGATGGTGGTGGAAGATCAGAGCCATGGGGAGACCTGGTGGGGGACGGGTCACCCTCGGTGGTGTTTGAGAGTCTTCGGGGGATTGAGGTTGCCCCGAAAGCTCCGCTGAGTGGAATTCAGCGGCGAATGTGGTGTTGTGCTGCGGCGTGGCGCCGATGTTATGATACAGAACGGGAACAGGAAAAACAAATAGCTGATTTAGTTCAGCGATTAGAAGGATGGCAGAAAAAAGAGGAGGATTTGACAGGGCAAATCCTAAAGTTGCAACAAAAATTGGAAAAGGAAAAACTCCGTTCATCTCGGTTGACAGTGATGGCAGAACAGGGTGTAGCACGGGTTGCACAGCTAAACAGGGAGAGAAGAAAAAAGAGACCCCATGCTACCTCCGCTGTTAAAGTGCGGTCGTATGTGGCTGGGATGGTGGATGGAGATGGGGATTGGGACCCCAACAACTGGGATGAATGGGGTGAAGAGGAGGAAACTCCTCCACCGATCTCTCCGTTGTACCCCAAACTACCGGGGAATTATCAGGCTGCCCCTGTCCGGAGACGGCGGGAGGAGCAGCAGTTTGTTCCACCCGTCCGAGAGGCGGTGGTGGATGATGCCGGACAGGCGGTATATGATGAGCATGGACAGAGGCTATATGCCATGGTGCCTCAGGTCCAACCGGCCCCCTTGGCAGTGACTATCCTTGAAGATTACACTGCCGAGGAAGTAGCTAATTTGACAACCCGGCATCGTCAACGGGACGGTGAACCGTTGGACCTGTGGGTCACCAGGTTGCTAGAGGAGGGGGCAGCACGGACTATGGTGGATCCACAGGATGCAATGCGGTTCTCAGGATTATCCAAAATGTCTAGGGTAAATTCAGCATATCGGGCACAGGCCCCAGATATTAACAACCCAGAGGGGAAGAGCCTATTTGAATTATATGCTGAGGCACTAAGCCATGTTTACCGCCAACCTACTGATTGGCCTGTGTTGGATAAACAATGGAACACTCTAAAAGAGGGAATACAGCGGCTGACTCAGTTATGTATGAGAGATGCGCTCTACATCGGTGCCGCTGATGCATACACTGACATGCCTATTCCTAAGACTGTTAGGGATACGGTTATAAGAACGGCTCCGCCCCAATATAAAGCATTGGTGCTATCCATGTTTTTGGGTGACACTCAATGGTCTATGTCAGAAACTAAGTTACTAATGGCGGAGCTAAGAAATTTGGGTGACTGGGGAACCCAGACGGCTAAGCCCCAGGTGCCCCCATGACCTCCCAGGAGGGATCCGCCCCTGGATTCCAAGGGATCCAGTGGGCCCTCTAGGAAAGATTTATGGAACGCGCTGATTGCAGCTGGGGTGCCTGCTAACAGCATTGATGGTCAGCCCACCAGTGTCCTGAGGGACATGTGTGCCAAAAAAGGGTTAAAGGTGAGGGCTGGACGAATTGATGAATTGTCATCGCTGCTGTCAGCTCTTAAGGATCCTGTATTAGGAGCGACGGTTTTGCCTAGCGCTCCTCCAGCAGAGGATTCGGATGATTCAGAGTCCCAAGAAGAGGGGGAGGAAGTGCATGTGAGGGCGGTGAAAAAGGGGAGAGGGAAAAAGAAAAAGGGGAGAAACAAGTATAAGCATCATGATCTCCTCCTGGATTTATAGGATGGAGGCCGAGCCCCACAGATTGGTAATTTAAATTGGTCAATGACAGACATACGGCCCCATGTAAAAGTAGAAATTTATTGGAAAAAGTCTGTCCAAAATGTGGTGGCTCTAGTAGACACAGAGGCGGAGGCCACTTTGATTCATGGTAATCCGGCCAAATTTGTTGGTCCTACGGTCTCTCTCACAGGTTTGGGAGGAAATGTTGTGATTGGAAAAAGCGTGCAGCTCCCATTGAAAGTTGGGAGTATGCCCGTAAAATATTACCCCGTAATTATCACACCCATTAAAGAGTGGATAATTGGCATGGATATTTTGGCAGGTTTAACCCTGCATTTGAAACAGGGACGGTTCGAATTCGGAGTAACTCCTCCACCGACGGCAGACTGTAAAGCAGTCACGGTGGGGAAGGTACATATGGAACCTTTTCCCATCCCATTGGCAGATAAGGTGGTGAGCATGAAGCAGTATCGAATCCCTGGAGGACATGATGAGATCACTGCTACCATAAAAGACTATGTGGAGGCTGGAGTGTTGAGAACATGTACCACCGCGTGGAACAACCCCATTTGGCCAGTCCGAAAGTCTGACGGCTCCTGGCGAATGACGGTTGATTATCGGGAACTAAACAAACACACTCCTCCATTGACAGCGGCAGTACCTGATTCTCCTACCATAATTGACCGGGTGCAGCACCATCCGGGAATATGGTATGGGGTGATTGACCTGGCTAACGCCTTCTTTACAATTCCAATTCCAGAAGATAGACAGGAGCAGTTTGTGTTTACTTGGGAGGGACGACAGTATACGTTTACTAGACTCCCGCAGGGCTATCTACATAGTCCTACCATCTGTCACCGGACGGTGGCAGAAAATTTGGACGGGCTAACAACGCCCCCTGGGGTATTGATATCCCACTATATTGATGACATCATGGTACAAGGGACCTCTGAAAAAGAAGTCCAGCAGGTACTGGATCGGCTGATCCAGCACATGAAAGGTCATGGTTGGGAGATTAATCCAGCTAAGGTGCAAGGACCTTCACAGAGAGTGAAATTTCTGGGAATCTGCTGGAATAAGGGAGAAAGAGAAATCACGGACAAAGCCCGAGAAAAGATAATGGCTTTTGCCACCCCGCACACCAAAAAGGATGTGCAGCGGTTTATTGGGTTGTTCGGCTATTGGAGGAGTCACATTCCTCATTTGGGGCAAATTTTGCAACCTTTACATCAAGTGACAAGGAAAAAACAGCAATTTGAATGGACAGAAAAACAGCAAGTGGCCTTTGACATGGCCAAAGAGGCCATACAGCAAGCCCTATCACTAGGAAAATTGCAGTCTGGTCCGGTCGAGTTGCAGGTGTCGGCTCGAAATGATTATGCAAATTGGAGCTTATGGCAAAAACAAGGCAAGCAACGGAAACCTTTGGGTTTCTGGTCAAGGAAGCTGCCGAGTGCAGGAATTCGTTACACGCCCTTTGAAAAACAATTATTGGCGTGTTATTGGAGCTTGGTGGAGACGGAGGCATTGACTGCAGGGCATGAGGTGATTATGAGGCCATTGATACCTATTCTGATGTGGGTAATGAGTAACCCCACCACACATCGGGTAGGTACCGCCCAGGAGAGTAGCATCATTAAGTGGAAATGGTATGTGTCTGAAAGAGTGAAATCTGGACAAAAAGGAGTTTCGGTCTTGCATGAACAAGTTGCTGATGTCCCAGAGGCAGATGAGTCTTGTTTTGAAGTTGAGCAGCTGCAAGAATCTCATGTGTTAACAGGACCCCGCTATGACGAACTTACAGACGAGCAAAAGAGCAGGGCGTGGTTTGTAGATGGTTCTTCTCAGTGGGTAGCGGGAAAACGAAGGTGGAAAGCTGGGGCTTTCAACCCTCATCTGGGGCAAATTTTGGAAGAAATGGGTGAAGGAAAAAGCAGCCAATGGGCCAAGTTGAAGGCCGTGCACATGGTAATACAACACACGGGTGTGTCAGGAGCATATATCTACTCTGACTCCTGGTCAGTGGTTAATGGGTTAACCACATGGATGCCTACATGGCAGTCCAATCAATGGCGGATTCAAAAGAAAGAGGTGTGGGGTAAAGAGTTGTGGGAGGAAATCTGGCAAAAGGTCCAAGGGGTCACTATCCATGTCACCCATGTCGATGCCCATACCCAAAATATGGACTCAGAAGCCCTCCACAATCGTTATATTGATGGAGTGGTCAGAGCAATGTCAGTAGAAAGGCAATCCACTGCGGATTTGGCACGGTGGGCCCATGAAAAGAGTGGACATTGGGGAATTCAAGCTACCACCCAATGGGCCAGGGATAGGGGCATCGACTTAAAAACTGATGATGTAAAGACAGCCATTGAACAGTGTGAGGCCTGTCAGCATCATAGAAGAGGTGTCCCACAGCATCTCACTGGACATATACAAAGGGGAAAGAGTCCAGGACAAATCTGGCAAATGGATTTTATTGGTCCTCTTCCAGAGTCACAACGATGTAAATATGTATGCACGGCTGTGGATACATTTCCGGGTGTGGTAGTGGCACACCCAGCCAAAGTGGCTAATCAGAAGGCCACGCTGGCCTGTGTGGAACTAATTGAAAGGTTCTATGGGCTACCAGTACAGATTCAAACTGACAACGGGACCCATTTCACCGGAAACCTGGTGAAAGATTGGGCCAAACACAATCATGTGGAATGGATCTATCACATTCCATATCATCCCCAAGCTGCGGGTTTAATTGAAAGAATGAACGGGTTGTTGAAAGCCACCTTGAAGAAAGGAGGGATAAACAATAGTTTGGAAGGGTGGAAAAAACGCTTACCGCAAGCGCTGAAACAGCTAAACAATAGACCCATTGCACCTGGTACAACACCACTGAACCGAATGATCACTGTCAATCTTGAACATTCTGAAGGACAAATTATTAAAATGTGGAAGATTAACCCAGAAGCAACACTACCAGTGCGAGCGACGAAAGGCTCGGCTGGATTAGATCTAAGAACTATGGAAACCCTTACCTTGGTACCAGGAACACCTACTGTGGTAAAAACGGGGCTAGGGTTGCAATGTCCGAATGGAATGTATGGTCACATATTGCCAAAGTCTGGATTATCCCTAAGAGGTTTAACAACTCTGGCAGGTGTGATTGACAGTGATTATCAAGGAGAGCTGGGGGTGGTGTGCTACGTACTGGGATCAGAGCCTATAACCCTGAATAAGGGGGATAAAGTGGCCCAATTGGTCATTAAACCATGTCTAATGACTGACCCTGAAGAAATTGCTAAGCCGGCTGTGATGACGCAAAGGGGCGAAAAAGGCTTTGGTTCCACAGATAAATCTGGGGCCAAAGTATGGGTGAGGCAAGAAAATGGTCCTCCCCGCCCGGCTGAGATCATAGCTCAAGGGACGGATCAGGTGGTGACCATTTTGTATCCAGGAGAGGAAACCTGGATAAATGCACCAGTATCAAAATGTTACCTAAGGGAGAACTAATTCTGTGCTTTCTCTTCTCCTAAGTATGTGCTTGCTTTACAGGAATGTTCGGGTGGAGACTGGTGATTGGACACTCATCACGTTATGGTTCTTCTTCAACACCTCCACAAGCACCGAGGACATGGCAATGTCGTCTGTTGGGGCATGTGCCGCCCTGCCCTCGTTGTGGCCCTGTGGATGAGTATCGCCGGTTGCTGGATCCAGATCCACGCCACACCAGGCCAAGAAATGTTTGAGGTGGACCAATCTGTTTCGTTGGAATGGAGGGAAAGTCGAATCGGTGCCAATCGGAGTCAAGACGGTTTCTATTGTTTATCAAACCAAAAGTGCAAGATACTGAACTTAACCAGCCACTGTCCTATCTACATATGCCCCAAATGTGTCAAAAATCAATATAATGTGCCTGCGGTGGAGAAGGGGTGCATGGTGAACTTAACTGCCAATGTAACCATATGCGTGGCCAAAGCGACTAATGATTCACTGAAATGTGATACTACCTTAAATGGTACAAAGCTATCCATCAATATAACAGGAGATAAGGAAGTGTATTTGATGAATGGAACAGTCATAAAGGGGCGACAAATCCCCTTTGTGTACCCTATTGTAGTGGTCGACAAAAACCCGAAGCATATATCCCCAACGAACCTGGCACCCATACTGTCGACCTGTACAACGGTGGCCACACAAACCAGCCATATCACCGTCAATTGGATGGTAAGGATACCACCCATTCCCAAATGTTCAACCAAGAAGAGGAGAGCATGGTATGACACATTGCTGGGAGGATTTGGCACAGTTTTGGGAATCTCCAACACCATTAACAACGAGGTAACTCGATCAATGTTGGCAGATACTGGACATCAAACATCCTTAGGCATTCAACAAGTTGGGTTTTGGATGCCTACGGTGGTGGGGCCTCAAATGGAGGCCGCCAATCTGTTTCAAAAACGTCTGAATTGGGATTTGACCATGTGGAATGCTACGAGTGAATTGATGACGAACATCACTCGAGCTTTCAATTGGACTGTGTGCAACATTCAAGTTTTGGATATTCGCACGCAGTTGGAACGTTTCACTCGCATTGTCACTACCAATCACGCTCGACAATGGCGAGAAATGTGGAACATTACTGAAGAATGGTGGATAATTCCACATCCTGAAAAAACCATCTGCAATAGCACGATGTGTAGCGGGCAATGGACTCAATTAAATGTCACAAGAGCTGTTGACGTGTGCAAATATCATGTGTTACCAGTAATTACTGCCACGGCATTTTGGTTTATTCAATTAAAAGGGGGATGGTTTGATCCAGGGCAAAATAATACATATGATTTATCAGAATGTGATTTGACTGACCAAGGATATGCATGCCTAAGTCGAGAAATATATACTGAACCATGCTTAACCATGACAGAGGTACTGTGTGAATGGAGAATAGAAAAACCCCATGACATGATGTGGCAAATAGGGCCCCATACTCTATGTGTAGCCACCTTAAACTCCCATCCAATGTTGCCTAGGATACCTTTCACTGGGTGTCTGCATGGTGTTCACATGTGGCAATGGCATAATCGGACATATCGTCTTACCAACTTTTCCAGTGAGGTTCACCTGACCGCCCTGCAATGGCGGGTGCTGGAAGTTCCATGGCAGGTGTCCCTGGATCGATTCAGAGGCGCACTGAATGGATCCACGGAAATACAAAAGCTCATTGGTGATCATATGTCGGATGTGCGTGCTGCGGTGATATCCACTGTGGTGGCCCAAGGAAAGGTATTGCATGCAGCTCATCAGATAGAGCAAGCTTCTGCTCATCACTGGTGGGATATATTCTCAGGCATGTCAGTTACTGCTCGTACAACACTGGTGCCTCCCCTAGCTATATTAGTTGCTGTTCTATCCGTCTTAACACTATGCAATTTCAGTGCTTTCTGCTATATTAGAAGAGTAAAAAAGGTTTTAAGTAAAAGAATATATAATTCTCTGGCAATATGAAAATAAAGGTCATCTTTCGAGATGGAGGCATACCTTACGAGGATGAGAGTATTCCCCAAGAAGACAGTAATTACCCAATGTTCTTCACCAACTGATAAAACAAATAAGGTCAAAGGGTGGAAAATGTGATATAAATATTTTTTAATGTGTGCCCTGATTTGTTTTTCAGTTGGGGAAGAAAGCACTTAGTTGGGGAAGAAAGCAATTATCAGAAAGCAATTATCTTTACCAACTGATCACAAATAAGGTCAAAGGGTGGAATGTAATATAAATGTATTTTTAATGTGTGCCCTGATTTGTTTCTCAGTTGCTTTTAATATGTTTTGACAATCCAGTTCTCTTCTCATGGTGGATTTATCTTAAGGCACACCATGACCTGGGCAGTATGACCTGTAACTGTTACTCCTTAGCACAGCAAGTTTCCCACTGCATGCTTATGAAACAAAGGCATTCCTTTATTCCTCATGTGTGTGTGTGCAATGAAATGAAGCAGATGTTCGTGTATGTTTTGGGAGCCGGGCAAGGAGTTGTTTTGGGAGCGGGGACTGGCCCTCCCCGCTCCTCATGCAACTCTGAGAAGGTGAGAGGAGGGCTCCCTCAGAGCAGAGATGGCCACTCTGTTCTGTACGCAGCCTTTCCTTTAAAAACAGGGGTTTTCCCTCAATACGGCAGAGTCTGCTGTGGATTTTGCGCGAATGCCCAGCTGATTGATGCATGCTCTGCCAAAAAGACTGCCTAAGGCTCTCTGGTCTGCTGTATCATTGGTAAGAGCTGGTGAAATGACATGAAATGCATTAATCCTTTGTGTGTGAAGGAGATGTGTGACATGAAATGCATTGATCTCTGTGTGTGTGAAGGAGATGTGATCTGTGGGGAATAAAAGATACAGTTTATTCTAGCAGTCTGTCTCAGTGTGAACTTTCTTTCCTGTGTGCCGACTCCTCACGGACCTGTCTAAATATTTTTATAAAACAGATGTGCCTAATGCATGTGTTTAGATAGGACAGCTCAGTGCGTGAACGTGGGTGAGTGAGTGCGTGCGCGCGGCCGAGGCGCGCCCGCGGTGTGTGTGGAATGACCCAGAGAGCGAACGGTGTGTGTGTGTGATTTTGGTGCGGATGAGAGACAAAGAGAGAGGCGACCGGAGCAGGTAGATAACATCGCTATCAACAGTGCAGTCTGTAAATAAAGCCCCAACGCTTCAGCAATACGGCCTGTGCCTCTGTGTACCACCATATCCTGTTTAACAAGAGTGAGGTTTTACTCGGGAGTTGACCCCCGGAGGAAAAAGCGCCTCCGGCCCTGGAGAAGACAGATCTCCACTGCGTCCCCCAACCACGGTTAGGAGACGAGAAGCAGGAACGGTTAACAAGACACTAGGAAAACAGAATCATTAATAAATTCAGGCAATGAGTTACAATCAAGTGTAACTCATTACTCAAATAAGCATGAAGCTCATAACCACGTGGAGCAGTTTTCCCAATAGTACAGGTATTAACAATTTACTCTAACACATGTTACTATCACTTCATGTACTCCGGAGTCTGTACACTTAGATAATAACCTTACTTGGACATATCAAATTGACCAAATGTCACTCAAGTCACAATAATAGTTTTAACCTTGTAAGTACCAATACATTTCACATCTCCAGCAATATTAAAGGGTACCTGTGGTGGTCGTCTAAACGCATTCAACTTGAAAATATTAGGCAAATTATTCGTTATTTGGTTAAATAATTATTGCCAGCCATATACCACCAGAGAAATATGCAAATACGACCGCAGGCATGGCCAGCCAATGAAAACTCTGAGCGCAGCCATGACACATGCGGATGTGACGTCACTTCGTTGATAACTCAACAGTCAATGCTCCGCCTGTATGAGAGACTAGGGTGCTTTCGTGAGTGTTTTTATTCTATTATGGCTGAATTGTCGGACTCTGGGGAAGAATTCGTCCAACATGGCTACAGGTTGTAGCCATGTTCCGAGATCACTTTTCCACTCTGATCTTCTGACAAGGTGAGCTGGGTTTGGCTACACAAAAGAAGTGTTTATCTTTGTTTTTTCGCTTATTATTGAGACATCCAAAGGCTTTACATTCCGCCATGTTGCGATATCCATATCGCATTGTATGATTTTGTTGTTACAAGAGCGCCGAGTGTCTGCTGCTCTGCTCTGCTGCTCTCTCTCTCTGCTGCTCCCACGGCGAGGGAGGAGCCCAACCCGTCTCGCAGCTGTTACAAGCTCAGATCAGACGAGACAAGCCACTGAATTTAAGCATTTATTTATTTATTTTCTACTCGTTTTAGTTCTGCATTTAATATGAACCCTGAGTTTGAAATAAACGTTTGAATTTGAATTTGAATATCCCGAAAGCCACTGCTCATCCGGGCACTGCAGGCTCAGCCAATACTGATCCAGATCGCGGTGTCAACGAAATTACGTCACAGGAAGCGTCCTGGAAGGCCATGTAGCCGCTAGTACGGCTGCACTCATGTTTTGCTGACATAGCTGAACCAGCACATCAGCAATGGATTTATACCAAATTGCTTTAAACATGAATTTCAACTTAAACTTGAACTAGAACGTGAGACAGGGGCTCAATATAATATCTTTTTTTTTCATGACCACCACAGGTACGCTTTAAACTGGTGATCTGTGTCACAGTTCAATAATAACCCACAGGCACATAAGCTGGGTAGTACGGCATTTGTGAAGCTATCCAAGGTACTCCATATTGTCCATAGAATGGGATTACTGCACTGGCATACAGTGGATTGGAATTAAGACCAATTACTTTCAGAAACGGTTGACCAAGTGAATCATAAGTTAATGTTTCTCTTGGGCGTCTCCCTCTCTGAGACCTCCTCAGCACAGTGTCTGACAGCTCTGTGTCCACACCACTGGGCTGGGCTGGAAAGGAAAGTTTCTGTTGGTTCTGGAATGTCCATTTGAAACTCCTCAGCATCCACCCTGAGCTTATGAGTGTCCATTATCTGTTCCTGAGTATCCTCAGGATGCTCTGACTGACTGGTTTGATCTCTAGCTTTGATATTTATTGCCGCCATACTTTGTAACACAAATTTGCTTGTTCGGGCTTAACTCTATTGGTTGGACATGGGGTGAGTTTTGAGCTTTGGGATTTTCCCACTTTGGGACTTTGGCTTTTGGAGCTGTGGCTTGTCCCTCAGTCACAGCCCCCACCAGTTTCCCTGCTTCTGACTCCCCCCTACTCTACATCCCTTTGCCCAGTGAGAGTCACTGCCACATTTGAAGCAATGGCTACAGTCCTTGTTCTCTTGTTGAATGCAGCACATTGTCTTTTCTGTCTCCGAGCTGACCTTTTGTAGGATTTGGTTTGCTTGCCACTCTCATGTTTTATGTCACCTTGAACAGTCTGCACAAGTGAGGCTACCTGACCTGTAAGCTCTCTGATTGCAGTATTACTTTCCTCTATGTTAGAGACTAGTGAGTTGTCTTTGGCTGGTTTGTTTGGCTTAGCTACAGGTTGACCTATACAGGGGTCATTCAGTGTTTCAGTCTGTTCAACTACATTTAGTCCTGCTCTGAGAGCTGACTTATTTGCCTTTGTCTTTAGAGCTCTTTCACTTTCATTGTACTGTGCGGTTTGCATTTTCTGTAACAGGAGTTCATCACTGCTGTTTTCATCCTGTAGGTACATCCTCATTTCTGCTCTGACATTGTCATTTAACAGTTCGGTCAAAACTGAGTGAAAGCATTGACTTGGAACTAGCTCTTTGTTGTACTTCAGGCTAGACTGAGTACGCTCTGATGCAAAGAGGGTTTTCTGATGCAAATCCAGTGCTCTAATCAGAAACTCAAAGGGTGTTTCATTTGTTCCCTGTGTGGCTTTGGTCAGTTGTTGATACAACACAGTTACATCTGTTTCTCCATAATGGGCTCTTAGTGTTTGTCTCAGGTTGGTCAATGTGAGATCTACTTTTCTTTCTAAATAGCTCCTTAACTTCAGTCCAGGGCTTATGGCATGGACTACAGCATCCACTATTTCAATTTCAGAGTAGCCTTCTTTTAAGCCACTTTCAATCTGATGCTCCAAGCTACTGAAACTCAAGGTGTCTTTTGACGATGACTCACCCACGTGACCATTTATTCTGAAATCTTTCCTGAATCTAACTGAAGAAGCATTGCAGCAGCTGTTGCTGATGGAGCCTCTCCCTCTGCGCTGAGTCCCGCTGTCCAGTGTTGTCCTCGGGGCCGCCTGATGCTCCAGCGATGCCTCCGACGCTGACAGTACAAGGTCCTCTCCTGGCGCCTGGTCCTGTCCCACTGACACAGGCTGCTCCGGGCGCGTAATCACCGCCGATGTCACTGTGTCCATGGATGAAGACAGGGCCGACAGGCAGTCTGGTTCTGACAGTTGACTGTGACAGCTGATGACCGTGTCGCTATGAGCCAGTCTAGCACATCGTTTAACTCCAAAAGCACAGACATGCCTTGATCTTCACTTTGCACAAGGTCATCTTGATCACAAAACTGACTAATAAGCTTAACAAGAGCTCTGTGAGTTTTGTTTGAAATATCATCGTCTTTTCCAGTAATATTACACAGTTCACATACTCTTAGCAGTTCTTGGACAAAAAGGCCACATAATTTCTTTTCCAGTTTCAACAAAAAAATCTTCGCGATGCTCAATCATGCTTGCAAAATTTGCCTTTTTACTGGATTTGACTGAAAAAAAAACAATGTGGTTTGTGTCACACTAGCTAGACTCACGCTGTACCTTAGCGTTAGTCTCTCGCTCTGGCACACTTCTTTACCATCTCTGTTGTCTTTTTTTTTTCAGTCTCTCTCTGTGAGGTAATCCAGAAATATCGATCTCAGTGGAACCTCCAAAATGTTACACCATTCCAGGACAACTTGGTGTAGAAAAAAACAAGTTATTTACCTCAAAAAGGTTAATTCAGCACACATACAGAGCACGCGTTTGTGTCTTCTTCAGTAGCTCGAACACAGAGAACCCCAACAAAAAAAACCACTTGACCCATGACCTCAGTTCAAGGAAAAGGAACAATCTGCAGCACTACTGCCACCTATTGATGCAGATGTATAACTACATTACAAAATAGACACTAGGAAAACAAAATCATTAATAAATTCAGGCAATGTTTTTTACTTATTTAGCACAACACTAACTCAAGTGCTACATATGCAAAGAATGACAACTGACAGCAATGCCATCCATACTGCCCTTCCCAGGAGGGACCATGTGATGAAGGAACCATAGGAGGTGCACCCATCTCTTGAGCAAACCAAGGGATCCGGTCATCAAAGGAAACTGGACAAAAACTCCCTGGCAAGGACAGCACAAAGGTTATCCTGCTGACCTAAACATCTGCGGAAAACGAAGGACGTGGCACTTGGGTGCATCTAACATTTTACCCCACCTGAAACCCTCAGCAAGAGACTGCTTTACACACACACACACACACACACACACACACACACACACACACACACACATATACATATATGAGATGAGATGAGATGAGATTCAACTTTATTGTCATTACACATGTATGAATACAAGGTAACGAAACGTGACTTGGCATTTGGGCACGCTCTGCAGAGCGCATCCAAGGCCGGGGCAGCCGCTAGGCGCCAGTCATAAAGAAGAAAGGAAAAAAAAAAAGAAAAAGAGTGGATATGACACAGTAGGCGAGGGAAAAAAACATGTTTTATCAAATTGACGCTTAAGTAAGTAAGCGAAATTTTGATTACAGGCAAAAAACCCCTCAATGCTTATTTAGCAGACAGTAGACAAATCACACAGCAGGGAGAGAGCAGTGTGTGTGTATCAGTATGATGATATCAGTGTGTGTGCAGTGTTGAGTGTATCAGTTACTGGAGCACAACAAATAGTCTCCTAGGCAACGATAGATGTTATAGTTCATGAACGCTGTCCTTGAAGAGTTCTGTTTATTGCACTGCAGCGGTGTTTGGGTTAGCGAGCCGGCTGACACATTCGCTTATCTCAACTCTGGAGGAGAGACTTATCCAGGGGCGCCGATCAAGGCCGAATCTGCTCAGACAGAGTATAGGAGTAGATTTTCCTATTGTCATATTCTGAGCTTACAATTCAAATTACATTCACTGGCTTTAAATTCATATCATTACCTGGAGAGCACGAAGCGACTCCAGATGTTTCCCCTTCTAAACACAGATGTACATGTCCGATAAGAGTCCATTTCTCTGCATGCAGATGGTAAATTCCATGTTGGTCATTTGCCGCTACTTCGTGCACTCCCCATCTGGTCGAATTATTGAGAAGCAGCTCCGCCGGGTCCGCATTTTGATTTGCTCCTCCAGTTAAATTTTCGATACACCAGGAGAACTCCAAAGCCCAATCGGCAGAAATCCTGTGATCGTAGCCAAAACAGGTAGATGTTTTTCCACATCCTCAGTCAAATCACACAGACACATGAGTTCCAATCCATGGGTCTCTCCACATTTGGGCTCCCCCGGGCCCAGTTTTCTGTTTGAAAAGGTGGTGTCAATTGCGTTTAAAGCCCAGCTTATATCCATTTTCCGTATTTTCCATTTGGGTTGAGATCAGCAAGATGGTGAGACGGCACAGACACTCACTCAGACGCAGCAAGCTGGGATTAGGTCAGGAAGGCAGGATAGGAGGAGGGAGGAAAAAAAGCGACTGCTCTCACTGAAGGCAAAAGGAAGAACGTGATTGTCAGCGTTTCATACAGGTCACACAACGTGTCCAGCTTCCACTCCTCCTTCTCCACATTGATGTAGAACTGGCGGATACCCTCCAGGGTCAGCTCCTCTTTTTTCCCCAGGATATGGATCGGGTCACGCATGAACTTCTTTGTCACCTCCAACACATCAGTTGGCATGGTGGCGGACAATAGAACAACTTGTATATATATGTATATAGTACACTTATTTTGGGAAAAAAAGGAAATGGGAATAGGAAATACTGTAGGAAAAACAACAAATGACTGCCTGTTTCTCTATGCAAGTGTCAGCTGATGACTTGGCATCCAGTAACGACCTCTGCTAATAGAGAAGCAGGCTGTTTGTTTATCATGACAGGGGGAAAAAATAATCTGAAGGAAAGGTGTGGTCAGTGTTGTTATCTTATCATCCTCATCATCCTCTAGTAATACTTAATATTGATTATTAAGTTGTTCCATTGCTTTTACATTGTAGAGAATATTTGCTCCTTAATAACACTAACAGTTAGGCAAAATATCTTTATTGCTAAAAAAAATGCAGCTACTACAGGCTGTTTGTTTTGTTTTAAAAAAAAAAGGCTATATACAGACATAACATAGCAAACGTCATTTTGAATCACACACACACCAGGTCGGGGAACAGGGAGATGCTGAAGTCCGTACAGAGGGAGCTGAGGAGAAAGATCAGAGAAGGCAAGGACAGCTTCAGGAAGAAGATGGAGGACAAGCTGCAACAGAGCGACATCAGCGGGGTCTGGAGAAACCTTAAAACCATCTCTGAGCTCCAGAATACCTTCCCCCAGGCCACGGGGGGCAGGGAGTGGGCTAACAATCTGAATCTGTTTTTCAATAGGTTTGACCAACCGCCCTCCCCCCTGACTGCACAACAACCACTGCTGCATCTAAAGACATCAAGTCCTGCTGCCCACTTCCCACTCCACCAACACCCCCCCACTCCCAACACACAGCCCCCCAACCTGACCCTCACTAAGACCCAGGTGAGGACGGAGCTGAGGAAGATCAAGGCGAGGAAGGCGTCGGGACCGGACGGCATCAGCGCAAAGCTCCTCAAGTCCTGTGCAGACCAGCTGTGTGGGATTGTGGAGTACATCTTCAATCTGAGCCTGAAGCTGGGGAGGGTACCACAGCTGTGGAAAACATCTTGTGTGGTACCTGTACCAAAGACTTCCCACCCCAAAGATCTGAACAGCTACAGACCAGTGGCCTTGACGTCCCACATGATGAAGACCCTGGAGAGACTGCTCCTTGCTCACCTCCGCCCCCTGGTGGGACCAGCAATGGATCCACTCCATTTGGCCTACCAGCATGGCATTGGGGTGGAGGATGCGGTGATCTTCCTCCTTCACCATTTTCTGTCCCACCTGGAGAAGCCCGGGAATGCGGTGAGGATCATGTTCTTTGACTTCTCCAGTGCTTTCAACACCATCCAACCGATGATCCTGAAGGACAAGCTGCTGTGTGCAGGGGTGGACCAGCACCTGTCATCATGGATCCTGGACTACCTCACAAACCGGCCTCAGTTTGTGAGAACCCGGGACTGTGAGTCCGACACGATCATCGGTAGCACGGGGGCCCCCAGGGAACGGTTTTGGCTCCCATCCTGTTCACCCTTTATACTGCGGACTTCTCACACAACACAACACACTGCCATCTACAGAAGTTCTCTGATGACTCTGCGATCGTTGGCCTCATCTCCAACGGAGATGAAGCTGAGTACAGAGGGCTTATCCAGGACTTCGTGGACTGGTGCCATCGGAACTGCCTCCAGATCAACGCGAGGAAAACTAAGGAGCTGGTGGTGGACTGCCGCAGGCAAAAACAACCCCTCACAGCACCAGTAAATATACAGGGAACAGACATCGAGATGGTGACATCCTATAAGTACCTGGGTGTTCATCTGAACAATAAACTAGACTGGTCACACAATACTGACGCACTCTACAAGAAGGGACAGCGCAGGCTGTTCCTACTGAGAAGACTCAGGTCTTTTGGTGTACAAGGGGCGCTGCTGAAGACATTCTATGACACGGTGGCGGCATCAGCCATCACTTTTGGAGTGGTCTGCTGGGGCAGTGGCATTACAGCAGCCGATAGGAAGAGACTGAACAAACTGATCAAGAAAGCTAGCTCTATCCTTGGGCAGCGCCTTGACCCAGTGGAGGAGATAGGAGAGAGAAGGACGGTGGCTAAACTGTCATCTCTGCTGGAGTCCGAGTTCCACCCTAAGCAGGACATACTGAATGCACTGAGGAGCTCATTTAGCAGCAGACTACATCATCCTAGGTGCACAACCGAGAGGTTTCGCAGGTCCTTCCTACCTACGGCTGTCAGACTGTAGAACCTCAGCAGGGCTGCTCGCAGAGATAGCAAAAAGACGTGACAACCTAATAGTTTTTGAATGCAGAAGACGCAATAGACTTACACAATGGTCCCCTCCGGTATACAACTAGGAAAATACCGGTCGCTATGGAGGGTGAGAATATGTATGGGTACATAATCATACCATGTAGGATAACTAAGTAGACGGTTGTGCTGTTTCATTCCATCTAGCCACAATGCTCCGCACTGTGTTTATATATTTACATATTTATCCCATCTAGCTACAATGCTCCGCACTGTGTTTATATATATATATATACAGTGGGGTAAAAACGTATTTAGTCAGCCACCAATTGTGCAAGTTCTCCCACTTAAAAGATGAGAAGAGGTCTCCAATTTTCATCATAGGTATATCTCAACTATGAGAGACAAAATAAGAAAAAAAAAATCCAGAAAATCACATTGAAGGATTTTTAATGAATTAATTGGTAAATTCCTCAGTAAAATAAGTATTTGGTCAATAACAAAAGTTCATCTCAATACTTTGTTATATTCCCTTTGTTGGCAATGACAGAGGTCAAACGTTTTCTTTAAGTTTTCACAAGGTTTTCAGACACCGTTGCTGGTATTTTGGCCCATTCCTCCATGCAGATCTCCAGAGCAGTGATGTTTTGTGGCTGTCGCTGGGCAACACAGACTTTCAACTCCCTCCAAAGATTTTCTATGGGGTTGAGATCTAGAGACTGGCTAGGCCACTCCAGGACCTTGAAATGCTTCTTACGAAGCCACTCCTTCATTGCCCGGGCGGTGTGTTTGGGATCATTGTCATGCTGAAAGACCTAGCCACATTTCATCTTCAATGCCAATGTGGAAGGAGGTTTTCATTCAAAATCTCACGATACATGGCCCCATTCATTCTTTCCTTTACATGGATCAGTCGTCCTGGTTGTGGTGTAATCTAGGCATTACATATGTGGAGCCACTAGGGGGCGACACAGACCAGATGTTGTCAGGTGTACAGCATGATAGAGAATAATATGGCGGAGTTCGTGTGTTATTGTGTTGCAGCCAATCAATAAAGGAGGCTCCGTGTTCACCCAAAGCAGCAGTCTTTATTTATAAAAGAACCCAACACAACATGGTGTCAGAAATTGGTGCGCTTTGAGGTGAGAAAAGTCAGCTTTACAACTGGCTAGCGGCTATGCCAGACAAAGTTCAAAGGACTGCAGCTGCGCCAATTGATCCTGTAATGGCGGCGGCTACTCCAGCGGCAACCTTCATCATTAAACCACCGGAGCCCTTCGACTTTGCGAGACCCCAAGAGTGGGAAAAGTGGATAAGACGTTTTGAGCGTTTTATACTGGCAAGTAACCTGAATAACTCATCTGAGGCGAACCAAGTAAATACGCTGGTTTATTGCATGGGAGATGAGGCTGATGACATGCTAAGAGGGCTCGAGCTAACGAGTGTGCAGTGCCAGCAGTACGATGCCGTTTAAAACGGCTTTTGATAGACATTTCGTTCCCAGAAAGAACGTGATTTATGAACGAGCAAAATTCAACAAGCGAGTGCAACAGCCGGCAGAACCAAAGGGCCTTTTCCACTAGCACGCTTTAGCGCGACACGGGACGGCTCAGCACGCTTTGTACACTTTTCCACAAGCCCCAACACGGTTTAACAGCCGCGATTCTCAGCCCCGCTGAAGGGCAGGGTACAGCAGTGCTGAGCTGGGCCGTGTTGTGACGTTAACAGACTGGTCGCCGCTGATTGGTCAGGTCGTAACCGGCGCTGATTGGTCAGGTTGTAACCGCCCCTCTCCTCCTCCTCATCTACCGAATCTTCACGACCTTCTCAATAAAGTTTTTGAAAAAAAAAAAAAAAAAAGAATCTTCACGACCTACTCAGCACACAACCACTGTTGGCCGTTCCTTTTCAGTGTATTGCTGTGCTATTTTTCATTTATTCTCTATCAAAAATGGCTTCGCGTAATAAGGGTGTTCCATGGACCAATAAGGAGCTGCAGTGTCTGCTCACTGCATTGTCAGACGAACGTATCCAGCGCGAGTTAGACGGAGCCACCCGGAATGAAAAAATATACCGGGAGGTCTCGACATCGGAGTCCTTTAACGGTGAGTTTTAGTTTTTTTTTTATTGTGCGTTTTTTCACAAATATATTCGGTAAGACGTTCAGTTTATTTATGCAATAAAAAAGCTGTTCATTTGTGGATGATGATCGCTGCTTTATCGCAGCACACTGCGGACTCGCTTTTCTTTTAATTATTCATGTGAACAATACGCTGAAATAAGCTTATGTAATCTTGTTAAAAACTATTGTCTTTTCTGTATATCTTGCACTTTCATGCTGTATTTTATTGTGTGCATTTTCCTTGTAGAATCCACGCGTCCGCCGCGCCAGCCCGCCCGGATTCTCCAATGTGAATCTGTCCCGCCACCAGGCGCAAAATGTATTCAATGATATATTTGCAACATTTAAATGAGGTTGCAGAAAACGCGAGGGTATCCCTGGACCTGGCAGAGACGGCTTCATTCAACCGAGCCTTCCTGACCCAGTTTGGGAAGCTGGGAGAGGCACTCAGTGGTCGGCGTGTATAAAATGTCGATTAACCTTCATGTTGTGTTGCAAAGTTTTTTTTTATTTTAATATTTTGTCTATAATAAAATGGAATTGTTTTGGAAAGTGTGGTTTGTCTGTTATAACACTGAATTATATTATAATTGCCTAGAAATTCCATTGCCTAGTCTGATGAAAATGATGCTGATCATCCTGTCAGGGGTCAACCATTGTAAAGGTAATGTAATTTTTAACTAGACCAAAAAACAAATGTTTTTGTAAGCTTTCTGTTCTTTTTATTGAAATATCATAAAAAATTAGCACCACATGATACAGTTCTAAACTTTGGGTAAATTTTTTATGTTAACTTATAAGAAGTTGCACAGTTGGACTTTAAAATGCAGCAGGAGAGACTGATCAAGCTTACAAGTCAAAAAGTAAGTATATGTAAATTGAATGTTCTATCGGCATTCCAAATTCAGAGAATTACAATACTTTAGAAGGAGTGTAGCATCATCTAAACGGAAAATAATAATACTGTTGTTCCAAACGTTGACCTGAAGGTGAAAAACATGAATTTTTTTTTTTATTCAGTACATCCAAAATGCCCTAGGATGTAAAAAATAATACAAATTGGTGTTGGCCAGTGTGCCACTGTCTCATTATTTAATACGAATAAAAACAAGTTTCAGCTCATTATTTCTAGGTCATTTGGCAGTTAATTCAAAACAAAAGTGACTTGTGTTGTTGCAGCTTTTTTATCAGAGAGTTTCTCCAGTTTTGGAGCATATAATCATCCGTCCCTTAACTGTTAAACATTAAATAACAGCAGACAGATTGGCAAAGGATACACAATCGTGTTGCTGTAGCTTAAAACCGCTGTGACCCACTGCTTGTGGTGCTACCTTTCATGTGTGTGCTTTTTATGAATATTCACACGTTTTTGTAAGTACAAGAGGGATAGTATTGAAATATTCATTCATATTTCATCTCACTGCCTGTACCCTTGTCTGGCGGTCCTTTTTGGCGTTTACAGTGAAAAAAGCCACAGACCGAGGAGTGGCCTTGTACAGCTATGTGTTATGTTTTGCTTGGGTCTTCTCAATAAAGTTTTGGAAAAAAAAATGTTTTGCTTGGGTCGCGTGCGTTACGTCACGGGAGTGTGGCACCGCCTCGCTGTTATAAACCCACCCACCCCAGCACAACACCCATGCCAAACACCGTGCTAATGGAGACAGAAGCATGCCGAGCCGTACTGAAGTGAATCGAGCCATACCGAGGTGTGCTGGGCTAGTGGAAAAGAGGCTTATATAGTGTGTTACTGATGGTAGCCTTTCAGTAGACTCGTTCATAACAGCACTCTATGCACTGGCAGAAAACTGTGAGTATGGTGCACTTCATGATGACCTCTTGAGAGACAGGCTTGTAGTGGGTCTAAAAGATTCGTCGCTGTCAGAAAGAATGCAGCTTGACAAAGATCTTACCCTAGCTAAAGCTATAACAATGGCAAGACAATCTGAAGAAATAAAACGACAACAAACTGACCTAAGAGGTGAAACTAGCATTAACAGAACAGCCGTGGATGCGGTACACATCAGAAAAGCCAAGCCAAACAAGTTCATAATCAAGGAACAAAAACAGATTAAGTCCTCAAGGCCTCAGCAGACAAAACAAGACAGTAAAGCTTGTTCCAAGTGTGGCAAAGCACCAGCACATGCAGCAGTACAGTGCCCAGCTAAAAACGCGGAATGCCATAACTGTAAAAAACGTGGACACTATATTAGAGTCTGTAGGTCCAACCCAACTGTGAATGAGGTCGCTGACAATGCAGACAGACTTTTTCTGGGTGAAGTGGATCTAGGAGAGGATCCATGGCTGGCAGACATAAATGTGAGAGGAAATAAAGTGACTTTTAAGTTAGATTCCGGAGCGGACGTCACAGCGGTTTCTGAACAAACATTTGAAACCTTCAAGAAGAAGAATGAACAGTTGGAAAAGGCACAAAAACCACTCTACGGACCGGGTGGAACTGCACTAACCGTGTTGGGGTCTATGACAGAGACTATTACATACGGTGACAAGAGCGCTACTGAGAAAATCTATATTGTCAGAAATCTGCGCATGGCACTACTGAGTAGAACAGCTTCCGTGAGACTGAAACTAATTGCCAGAGTTGACACTATAGGCCAAGAGACAGTGAGAAAAGCATACCCCAAGTTATGCGATGGACTTGGGCTTGTCCAAAAGCCATACACAATTAAACTGAAACCTGATGCTAAGCCCTTTTCGCTCAAGGTGCCAAGGCGTGTGCCACTGCCGCTCATGGGTAAAGTGAAAGAAGAGCTCAAGAGGATGGAAAAGTTGGGAGTCATCAGTCGCGTGGAGCAGCCAACAGATTGGTGCTGTGGCATGGTTGTAGCTCCCAAAAAGGACAAAGAAAAGGTGCGTATCTGTGTGGACATGACACCTTTAAACGAGTCAGTGTGTCGCGAAAGATACATCCTCCCGTCTGTGGACCAAATGCTAGGCATGCTCACAGGTGCTCAGTACTTTTCAAAGCTTGATGCAAATATGGGATTTTGGCAAATACCACTGTCTAAAGAGTCGGCCTTTCTCACCACATTCATTACGCCATTTGGCAGATACCACTTTAATCGTTTGCCATTTGGTATTTCCAGTGCTCCTGAACATTTCCAAAACATGATGGTAACAGAGGTTACAGCGGGTCTCGATGGAGTCGTCTGTCACATGGACGATATCCTGGTCTGGGGATCCACCAAGGAGCAGCACGACGCAGGACTGCACGCTGTCTTGGAGCGCGCGGAGAAAGCCGGCGTTACATTGAATATGTCAAAATGTGAGTTTGGCAAAAGAGAGGTAAAATTTTTTGGGTTTATTGTTTCAGCAGAAGGAATGAGGCCAGATCCAGACAAAACCCAAGCTGTTCAGGACATGAAAGAGCCAAGCAACGTGAGTGAGCTCAGGAGCTTTCTCGGAATGGTGAACCAGCTGGGGAAGTTCATTCCGAACCTTTCTGAAAAGGACAAACCATTGAGAGACTTGCTTTCAACAAAGAACATGTGGTACTGGGGGCATGAACAACAAAATGTGTTTTGTAACCTCAAACAAGAACTGTCCTCTGCTCCTGTATTGCAGCTCTATGACCCAAACAAACCACAGAAAATATCTGCAGATGCCTCTTCATACTGATTGGGGGCAGTCATGCTACAGAAGGAGAGAGACGTGTGGTCACCAGTTGCTTACGCTTCCCGATCATTGACACCTACAGAGCAGCGCTACGCCCAGCTGGAAAAAGAAGCACTGGCTCTTATGTGGGCCTGTAAAAGATTCAATGACTTTATCCTGGGTCTGCACTTTGAACTAGAAACTGATCATAAGCCACTAGTGAGCCTACTGGGAGGACAAGCTTTGGATGCGCTTCTACCGCGTATACAGAGATTTCGTATGCGCCTAATGAGGTACTCATACACTATAAAGCACATCCCTAGCAAAAGTCTAACCACTGCCGACACGCTCTCACGCTTACCGCTCACAAACAGTGTTACTCACACAGACACAGATCTTATGGAGGACACTAACATTTATGTTGACTCTGTGCTAGAGGGACTCCCTACAAGCAGCAAATATCTTGCAGATCTCCAAGAGCAACTGCAGTCCGACAGCGTCTGTTCACAAGTCATGAAATACTGCACAGAAGGCTGGCCGGATCGTAACCAGCTACAGGGAGCGTTGAAGCACTACTGGTCTGAGAGAGCCGTTTTGAGTGTGCATAACGGACTACTACTGAGAGGCACGAGGTTAGTTATCTCTGCCAACATGAGAAATGCAGTTTTGGACAAGATACATGAGGGCCACCAGGGGGTGGTTAAATGCAGAGAGTGCGCCCGTCAGGCTGTATGGTGGCCAGGTTTAAGCAACCAGATCAGTGAAGTTGTACTCAAATGTAGACAGTGCATACAGGAAAGAGTTAATGTGAGAGAGCCTTTAATGCCCACAGATTTACCAGAAAGGCCGTGGCAGAAGTTGGGAGCTGATTTGTTCACGCTACAAGACAAAAACTACCTGTTATTAGTGGACTACTTCTCTAGGTATATAGAGATTGCCCAGCTCAGCCCAACTCGCTCTGCCAATGTCATTGTGCATTTAAAATCAATGTTTGCACGTCACGGAATACCGGAGATACTGATCACGGATAACGGCCCGCAGTTCGCAAGTCAGGAAATGGAAGACTTTGCAAAGGAGTACTGTTTTGAGCACGTGACCAGTAGTCCCAGGTACCCCCAAAGTAACGGTGAGGCAGAAATAGCTGTCCAAACAGTCAAAAACCTTATCAAGAAAGCCAGTGATCCATACCGAGCACTGTTAGCCTACAGAACCACAGCGTTGGCAAATGGCTACAGCCCAGCACAGCTTCTCATGGGGCGTAGGCTTCGTACCACCCTGCCAATGCTTCCAGAGGCCTTGCAGCCATGCGTGCCGAATCTGCAACAAATTCGTCACGTGGAAGAGGAGAGACGGATGAGGCAAACAGAATGTTTCAACAAAAGACACAGAACGAGAGATTTGGATAAACTGTTACCCGGAAACTCTGTTTGGATTACAGATGCAAAAGCACAGGGCACAGTGACATCTGTCCACAAAACTCCACGGTCCTATGTCATCAGTGGACCACAAGGGACAATCAGGAGGAACCGCACTCATCTTGTGCCTATGTCGATACCAAAGACTGAGATGGAACCACAACGGACCCAGTCAAATGGAAAAGACACTCCTACAGAAACTGCTTCTGAGCCCAATGCACAGGAAACACCAGGTGTTGTTCGAACCAGGTCTGGTAGAGAAGTGATTAAACCAAAGAGACTGGATCTGTAGAGTTGCATGTTAATATTTGTGAAAGCAGAGTTGAGTTCTAAAAATGCCTTCCTTAAATAGAAAATAAGAGGCCTTTACATAATATGTTCTTACATGGCAACAGTGTGAAAAAAAAAGAAATGTTATAGATTTGTTAAAGGGGGTGATGTGTTAAATTTATGCTGTCATAGTTAGTTGACAAAAGGGAACGGAAAAGATCTCATATAAGATAAGATAAGATAAGATAAGCCTTTATTAGTCCCACAATGGGGAAATTCCAGGATTGCAACAGCACAGGGATAGCAACACTCAGAGCAATAATCAGAAGGCAAGAAAAAAAAAACAAGAACATCTAGTAAACATATGTACATATTACTATAAATATACAGTATATATAGACACACAGAATAAAAAATGTATTTAAAATGTATAAATATTGTGATATTATGATAGAATTATGTGATAAATGATAAATATGATGATAAATATAATAAATGATAAATATGATAAATATTATGTGAATATTATGATAGAGAATAATATGGCGGAGTTCGTGTGTTAATGTGTTGCAGCCAATCAATAAAGGAGGCTCCGTGTTCACCCAAAGCAGCAGTCTTTATTTATAAAAGAACCCAACACAACACTGGTCCCTTTGCAGAAAAACAGCCCCAAAGTATGATGTTTCCACCCCCATGCTTCACAGTAGGTATGGTGTCCTTTCTCCTCCAAACACAACAAGTTGAGTTTTTACCAAAAAGTTCTATTTTGGTTTCATCTGACCATATGACATTCTCCCAATCCTCTTCTGGATCATCCAAATGCTCTGTAGCAAACTTCAGACGGGCCTGGCCATGTACTGGCTTAAGCAGGGGGACACGTCTGGCACTGCAGGATTTGAGTCCCTGGCGGCATAGTGTGTTTCTGATGTAGCCTTTGTTACTTTGGTCCCAGCTCTCTGCAGGTCATTCACTAGGTCCCCACATGTGGTTCTGGGATTTTTGCTCACCGTTCTCATGATAATTTTGACCCCACGGGGTGAGATCTTGCGTGGAGCCCCAGATCAAGGGAGATTATCAGTGGTCTTGTAAGATAAGATAAGATAAGATAAGATAAGATAAGCCTTTATTAGTCCCACAATGGGGAAATTCCAGGATTGCAACAGCATAGGGATAGCAACACTCAGAGCAACAATCAGAAGGCAAGAAAAAACAACATCTAGTAAACATACTGTATGTCCATATTACTATAAATGTATATATATAGACACACAGTGCAGAGCATTATGGTTGGTGAATGTGCAGCAGAAAGTCTAAGCTCTCTCTCCGCGGATGCAGCGGGCCAGCTGGAAGTCTTTGGGCATGATGGTGACCCCCTTAGCGAAGAAGAGACCACCAGGTGGGTCTCGCTGGTCTCCTGCAGAGCCATGACGGCGAAACTCAGGACGGTCTTGAAGTCCTGAGCGATCTCCCTCACCAGGCGCTGGACGGGCAGCTTACAGATGAGCAGCTCCGTGGATTTCTGGTAGCGACGGATCTCTCTCAGAGCCACGGACCTGTGACGGCGAGGCCTCTTCACTCTGCCGGTGGCCAGAGCGCCTCTCCGAGCAGCCCTGTGGCTAGCTGTCTCCTGGGGGGCTTCTTCCTCCAGTAGATTTTACGGGCGGTCTGCTTGGTTCTTGCCATCGCTCTTTATTATTCTGTCTTATATTTCTTTCACGCCGCCTAAACTCCAGCCCGGCACCCGCTTCGTTTTCGCTACAGCTCCCAGTATGTCGAGTTTCCCATTAGCACCGGGCGGCGGCCAAGTGCTAGCTAGCACTAGCTCCTCCCCGCTGTAACGTCTCCCGCTGCAAACCGTGGCTCCGTCCGCCGACCCGGGAGACCCCCGGGGCGATCCGTGCGTCCGTGATATATATACAGAGTGAAAGGTGTAGAAAGAAGAAGGAAGATTAAAAAAAAGGCTGTTGCAACAGGCAGCCGACTCGTGTGGCGCCGCCGGTCCGGCGGAACCGGAACCGGAAAAAAAAAAAATGTATAATTGTATGTCTTCCATTTTCTAATAATTGCTCCCACAGTTGATTTCTTCACACCAAGCTGCTTACCTATTGTAGATTCAGTCTTCCCAGCCTGGTGCAGGTCTACAATTTTGTTTCTGGTGTCCTTTGACAGCTCTTTGGTCTTGGCCATGGTGGAGTTTGGAGTCCGACTGTTTGAGGTTGTGGACAGGTGTCTTTTTATACTGATAACGAGTTCAAACAGGTGCCATTAATACAGGTAACGAGTGGAGGACAGAGGAGCCTCTTAAAGAAGTTACAGGTCTGAAATCTGAGCCAGAAATCTTGCTTGTTTGTAGGTGACCAAATACTTATTTTACTGAGGAATTTACCAATTAATTCATTAAAAATCCTTCAATATGATTTTCTGGATTTTTTTTTCTCATTTTGTCTCTCATAGTTGAGGTATACCTATGATGAAAATTGGAGACCTCTCTCATCTTTTAAGTGGGAGAACTTGCACAGTTGGTGGCTGACTAAATACTTTTTTGCCCCATTGTATATATTTACTCCATCTAGCAACAATGCCACACTGTGTGCTTATATATTTACATATTTATTCCATCTAGCTACAATGCTCCGCACTGTTTATATATTTATATATCTATCCCATCTAGCTACAATACTCCGCACTGTGTGTCTATATATATATATTTATATGTACATATGTATACTTGCTGCTCTTGTTTTTTCTCTTGCCTTCTGATTGTTGCTCTGAGTGTTGCTATCCCTGTGCTGTTGCAATCCTGGAAATTCCCCATTGTGGGACTAATAAAGGCTTATCTTATCTTACCTGACACAACACATCACTCCACTGACTAGAAATATGATGACATTCCTTATTCTGTGAATGCAAGGTTAATTTCATCAGGGAACTCCTCTTTTTGAAGTGGGGATGTCTTTTCAACAGTTTAACACTCGCTGAGTATGCAGCAGCTTACAGTGCATCTTTCCCCTGTACTGCTACCCTGCTTGATCAACGAAGCGAGCAAGTGTTATACCAAGGATTTATATTGTCAAAGGTCATTGAGTCATTGAGCGTATTCACATCTGGCTGGACACTGGGCAGATCTGATGACACTCCTTACTCTGTGAATGCAAGGTTAATTTCATCAGGGAACTCCTCTTTTTGAAGTGGGGATGTCTTTTCAACAGTTTAAAGTCCAAATGTCACGTAATTTTTTTTTCCAAATGCCAACGAATTTTGATAAAATACACATAGCTTAAACCAAATATTCATACCGGAGACCATATCACCCACCCGTATTTACATAATTGCACAAAATACACCAGTCAAAGGCCCCGCGAGCAGCTGGCAGTGTGTGACAGCCAATCCAGACCACTCCCATGTTTTTGACGTCACAAATTTCACCCTGGCTGCCCTGCCGTATCCACATTCACACTTATCAACATTGGACAATCATGACGGAAAGTGACAGCGATTGTGAAGAAATTAGTTTAGTTTTGTCCTCTGGTGAATCAGACTTGGAATTCAGGGAAGACGACACCCCAGATACTGATGACAGTGGTTCAGACAGTGACAGAGGCATAGAACCTTACAGGTTCGAGCCGTCCGAGACGGAATCAGATGCTTTGTCTGATGACAACAGTTCCGACGATGACCAGAGAGCAGAACCAGTGGAAAATGTCATTGAATTGGACATTAATTGCCTCCAGAATGTTGAATGGTAAGCCAAAAGAAATCTGTGATGTTTAAATTAATTATAACCACCGGCAAAATTGGGAAGCCGAAGGGGGTCTGTCGAGGGCACCCCATAAATATCGATTTTTCGGAAGCCATTATTATGACGATACAGTGGGGCGCTAGCTTACAGTAGAACCCTTTCTTTCCTCATTCAGTTGTAGCAACAAAATCAAGGATGAAATGGAAGTAATTGTGGAAAATGACTTGTATTAAAATCCCCAGGATCGTGTGTATTGGGCCATAACCCTGGGTAATAAGGGACACTTTTCTGCGTCCTGCTCAAAATAAAAAAAGCAGAATTACACTTAAAACACATACCTGTCAAGGCATACCTCATGCCTCCCTTATTGGGGGGCTTTCACACCTGTACTGAGTACTTAAAAACTGTATTTATCCGCAGATGAAAGAAAACTGAACCCCTCCCCGCCCCCCCAAAAAAATAAAAACCAAAAACTGCAACATGACCTATTTCAAACATATTTATTCAAATGTACACTTTTATGGACACAATCTTGAGCCACAACTTTTTGGTAATGTGAAAATAATAAGCCAAGTAGCACAAAAAAAATAAAATAAAAAAAATATACAAAAATATTTTTCAAATTTACATTAGCACAAGGTAGATTGCTTAATTTGAAAGTACACAATAAGAATTATTCTGAATATAGTTCTTAATTGTCAGCTAGATACTGTATATACACTTGGAATTAAAGAGTTTTTATTTGTCAGCTTTGTTACACTAATGCACTTGGATGAACTTGAAACAAGAAAATGTTCACTGATGCTGCTTGTTGTAGTTCCAAGTAGCAGCCTTTGCTGACTCTAGCATTTCTGAAGTGGCAGATCAGATCAGGTGGCAGATCAGAAGTGATCTGCCACCAATGGGGGTAGATTGTGCCCTGCCACAAAAAAATGACAAACCATCACTTCTGCTAGTGATGCATTGGATTTGGAAGGCGATTCCTCTCTGTTCCGGAGCCGTAGGACAGTAGAAAGTGTGAGGCCATCAGCCTAATGATTGAGTCCACACTTCTCACTGTAGTGATAATAGCTCACGCTGAGCGCTCTGCCCACCCCGGCCATCAGCCTAATGACGAGTCCACACTTCTCACTGTTGTGAGAATAGCTCACTCTGAGCGCTCTGCCAGCCCCCTAGCTGTGGGGGTCACACACACGACGTGTTCCTCAACACACTCACTAATTTTTTTTCCCGTATATTTTTCTTTTGGGCTTACAGAAATGGCAATACGCCCGTATTTGCTAAAATTGCATTTTCCCCGTATTAAAATACGGCGAAAACGTATCACTTGACAGGTATGAAAACATTTCCCAGAAAAGTGTCCCTTATTACCCAGCTGTCCCTTATAGCCCCGTTTTACGGTTTGGGTGAAATATCCAATTTTTTCTTTCTTGTTGCTCACTTCAATCTTCCAGTCTCCATATAAACAATCAATCGGGATACCCCAAGCATCAAACTAGGGTACAATCTATTTCGTCACTTCCGCCTTCTTCCCCAGGCGATTCCGGGGGCCCTGAGTGGTAACGTCAGGCCAAGCGCGGCAGTTTTAAATTAACGAATGTTCCGGCGTTACTGAAGCATATGCACCAAGACCCGAACGGATCGGTTCCCTTTTATATCTAGTTTAAAGACATTTTAAGGACCCTATTATGTGACATTTGGACTTTAACACTCGCTGAGTATGCAACAGTTTACAGTGCGTCTCTCCCCTGTACTGCTACCCTGCTTGACCAACGAAGCGAGCAAGTGTTATACCAAGGATCTATATTGTCAAAGGTCATTGAGTGTATTTGCATCTGGCTGGACACTGGGGAGATCTGTGTACCCCATTTTGACAACTGACCGTACCCTCATATCGGCAGGGCAGGTGGGCAGGGTGAGAGAAATGCTTTTCTACCACATGATGCCATTCATGAAGCATGAATACAATTTCAGATGAAAAGTACAGAAGTGAGGTCTTGTTCATTGTTTCTTTGAGTGAGAGTGGAAACAAAATACCTTAGGAATGAAAACACTTAATTGTAGACTACAATTATTTACAAAATTATGACAAAGGATAGAATGGTCCTTGATTGACTAAATACCACCTGTAGGGGTGTAGGCTCTATTATAGGAGATTACTGCATTACCTCTATCCATGAAAATGATGCAAATGATCATATTAATACCTCAGATACTCATAGAAGTTAGCGTTTCTCTTAATGGAGAAGTCTCATCATAAACTTGGTAATGATTTTTATAGCTTCAGATATTTCTTGTGTGAGTCCTTAATATGATGATGAGGATGGTGAGAGGGGCAATACTGGCCTGAGGATGTTTTTGAAGGTTGCAATATAATTTAAGGCTGTTTTTGAGGCTGTTTCATATTATTTTCTGTGTTCTTATTTGACACTGAGATTACTTTTGATCACATCCCACATATTCACTTTTGATATATTCTATACAGGTTTTTAACTTGCAAAGACATATAACAGCATGTAAATTCTTACATATATCCTTATATTAATTCAATCAGGACCATGTGTTTATTGATGCCTTAGGATAATTCAGGAACATACCGAATGAGTACAAACTGGTTGATGAGGTGGCAGCGGGATTTGAATCCTTCCCTATTTTTAGTGCCATATTTCCCCATCACGGTTAATAAGAATCAGTCCGCCAAGGTCTCCGCTTTTGGCCGCCATCTAATCCACATAGCACCGGACCCCCATGATCCCTCCTGCAGGTGGTGAGCCCACTGGAGGGCGGACTCATGTTACTCCTTTGGGCTGTGCCCGGCCGGATCCCATGGGTGGGAACCCGGCCACCAGACGCTAGCCATCGAGCCCCTCCCCCAGGCCTGGCTCCAGGGTGGGGCCCCGGTAACCCCATACCGGGCGGGGTACACTGAATCCTTGATATACAATTTATCATGAGAGTCTGTTGGATCATTTTTATTCTGGCCCTTCACCCAGGACCAGTTTGTCTTGGGTGACCCTATCAGAGGCAAATTGCCCCGGACAACATAGCTTCTGGGATCACTGGGGCACGTAACCCCCCCCACCACCACCACAATAAGGTGACGATCCATGAGGGGAGTGTGGAGAGTGTGGGAAATGATGAGGCAGGTTTATGAACAGACAAAGTTTATTAACACTCTCTAATCAGTCATACACAGAAAAGCATGAAAGCATTCAGGCATGGTTCTCCTTTATATCCCCACCATCTCACATCTGCGTGACATTCCACATCACACTGCATGACATCCAACATCACAATACATTCACCCTTAAACCCCTCTCTTCAAAAAAGGGGACCGGAGGGTGTGTTCCAACTTTAGAGGGATCACACTCCTCAGCCTCCCTGGGAAGGTCTATGCCAAGGTACTGGAGAGGAGAGTCCGGAGGTTGGTCGAACCTCGGATTCAGGAGGGGCAATGTGGTTTTCGTCCTGGCCGTGGCACATCGGACCAGCTCTTTACCCTCTCGAGAATTCTCGAGGGTTCGTGGGAGTTTGCCCAACCAGTTTACATGTGTTTTGTGGACTTGGGAGAAGGCATTTGACCGCGTCCCTCGTGGATTTTTGTGGGGGGTGCTTCGGGAGTATGGGTTATTGGGCTTGTTGTTACGAGCTATTTGGTGTCTGTACGACCGTTGTGAGAGTTTGGTTCGTATTGCCAACACTCGGTCGGATTCATTCCCAGTGAGAGCTGGACTCCGCCAGGGCTGCCCTTTGTCACCGATCCTGTTAATAATTTTTATGGACAGGATTTCTAGGCGCAGCCAGGGAATGAAGGATGTCATGCTTGGTGACCACAGGATCTCATCTCTGTTGTTTGCAGATGATGTTGTCCTGTTGGCTTCATCCAGCAATGACCTACAGCTCTTGCTGGGATGGTTTTCCGCAGAGTGTGAAGCGGCTGGGATGAGAATCAGTACCTCCAAGTCCGAGTCCATGGTCAGCCGGAAAAAGGTGGATTTGTGGCGGTTTGGGATAACCCCCACAACAGACTGGGACAGACAGCTCGCTACTTCTGGTTTTTTCCGCTGCACTGCTGTGATGTAATGTGCCATTCATGCATTGTTTCTCTACTGTGATGCTAATGTGCCATTCATGTATTGTGTTCATGCATCCTGTCCTTACTGCGTCTCTCAAATGCAAATGCCCATACCTCCTGATGTGAATGCCTTTGATGTATTGTTTGTAGCTGGGTATTTAAGCTCACTGAAATCCATGTTCAGTCTCTCACTCTCTCACTCTTCAACTGCTGCTGCTGACACACACTGTGTCCCTTTGCTGGAGAGCCTCCGGGCTTGCCCATTGGGCGAACCCCGTGAAGGCGGTATGATAATAAACCTGCGTAAAACCTCTCAATGCTGCCTTTATTTTATCATCCGCCTCACTGGTGACCCAACGCTGAAAAGAACACGCTGCCAGCGAACGCTTCACTGGTGACCCCGAACATGCACACGTTTTGTGCAACGCAACCTTCTGGTCTGGACAGCCTCACTGGTGACCCGACACTGAAAAAAAACACGCTGCCGGCGAACGCAGCACCCAGCGGTGATGCTCCGACGACAAGCGAACGCAACAGCTCCCTTCTGCTTCAGGGAACTCTCCGGACATCACCCACGACCGGGAAAGCCGCAGCAAACTTCATGGTGGGATCTGCACGCCTAGATCAACACATCCACGCTGGGACTGGCCGCTCTCACAGCTCCTCCACACGAGAGCGCACACACCTCGTCCTCTCTCCACGACGGCGACCTCCAGGGCCGGCGGAGAACGCAGCGCGTGAACCTGAACGCACCATGGCCGAGCGAGTGACAAAGATCGTCTCCTCCCTCTCACCACTCCAACGCATCTGCACGAGCCCGAGGGACAAAGATCGTCTATCCCCTCTCACCGCTCCAACGCATCATGACCAAGCTACAGCCACAGCTCAACTTGGATGATTAATCGGTGCCGACTGCGCTGATCTCCACCAAGATTCCAGACCGTGACTCGCCACTCCAGCGGCCCACCCATGCACCAAGCCCCCGCGAGCACACCGGGGGGTTACGAGGACGGCGCACCACGCACGGGACGCATACAGCTCCACAGACCGCCAGCATCCTTCGCCGCTGCACACAGAACCTTCAGGGCTGCTCGCACACCTGAAGCACGCAAGCAGCTCGCTCACAGGATTTTCTAATGGTCTCAGCCACGGCGCACAAGGGGATTAGCCGTCAGCTTTCCTCAGGGCTTTAGGGCTGCGCCCACACCTAAAGTCAACACGCCAAGTCCCTCTGCTTTTGTTTCTTTTTTTCTTACAGCCGCTACGCAGCCTCGCCGCTCCTGTTTTCCTTCATGGCCGTGAGAGGAGTCAGAGACTAATTTTTCTTCTTGTGGTTCTCCGCATGTGCAACGGGACAGCCCCTCGACACTGCGGACCAACAAGCAATTTTTGCGCGGCCCGGACGATTTCACCGTCCCGGGCCGGCATTTACTACCCCCAACCCCCCTCCTCCTTCGCCTGCACAGAGCTTTCTCTGCTTGCTGCCAAAGCTGCACTATCGAGGTCTCGGCCCCCTGCCGAGCCCTCTGGGGGGGAGCAGTGTGGCGGTTTGGGATAACCCCCACAACAGACTGGGACAGACAGCTCGCTACTTCTGTTTTTTTCCGCTGCACTGCTGTGATGTAATGTGCCATTCATGCATTGTTTCTCTACTGTGATGCTAATGTGCCATTCATGCACTGTGTTCATGCATCCTGTCCTTACTGCGTCTCTCAAATGCAAATGCCCATGCCTCCTGATGTGAATGCCTTTCATGCATTGTCTGTAACTGGGTATAAATACTGCACATGTTCTGTAATTCATTCTCTCTCTGACTGCTCATCTGACTGCACGCATTGCCTATCTGCTGGAGAGCCTCCGGGCTCGCTCTGGCGCGCATGCAGGGCACCGGAGTGAGTTCTCGTGATGGCGGTATGATTAATAAACTTCCTCAAAAACTCTCAGTTCACTGTGCCTTATTTCACTATCGCCACAGATTGTCCTCTCTGGGTTGGGGACAGGCTCCTGCCCCAAGTGAAGGAGTTTAAGTATCTTATCTTGGGGTCTTGCTCACAAGTGAGGGGAAAATGGAGCGAGAGATCGACAGACGGATTATGGGCATCTGATTAGGATGCCTCCTGGACGCCTCCCACTTGAGGTGTTTCAGGCACGTCCCACTGGGAGGAGACCCCGGGGCAGACCCAGGACTTGGTGGAGAGACTATGTCTCCCAGCTGGTTTGGGAACGCCTTGGTATCCTCTCTGAAGAGCTGGAGCAGGTGGCAGGGGAGAGGGAAGTCTGGGCTTCTCTGCTTGAACTGCTGCCTCCGCGACCCGGACCTCCAGAAAAGCGGTAGAAGATGGATGGATGGATGGTTAATAAGAATGTAAACCGCATAAATGGAATTCATTACAGTGTTCAGAGATGAGCAAATTACACGCGTGATGCCTTCAGTGCAGTGCAAGAACAACACAGTGCTCCTCCACCATACCAAGGCATCCAGGAAGCTGCCAACCTGCTCTCTGACTGCGAGGATGGCCAAAGGGGAGGTGCAAGGCTGACTCTGGATGAAGACGAAACAGAGATAGTTTAGAATCTACAACAGGGTCTACAATTCACACTTACATAGCGTTAGATTTGCTTTGCTGTGCTTCTGCTCCACAGGTTTCCATTTGCTTTAGATTGTTTATCTGCGCGGGTTAGGTATTAGAAGGTAATGAGCTTTTAGTGATTTTACACACATAGCAATGCAAGCTGAATTAATCCACGATGTTTGCACTACACCTGATGTCCACCGAAGAAATGGCGACCTGATGGGGGCAGGTCCACGTGACTGCTGGAAGGGAACATCAGATACATATAGCACTAAGGCACACGATACACAGGATCAAATTAGGGTTATGAGATGGGTTTGAGCCCATCTCAACAGGGGGAGATGCAAAAACCGCAGACAGGTATAAACTGCTCGTAGAGGATGTAGTGAGGTGCCCCATAAGGACACCTCAACAGGGGGAACTGTTGATAAAATTGTTGATAAAGTTCTGTGACACACTTGTTTTTCTTATAGAGTTGCTATTCTCAAAGTTAATCATGTTGTACAAACTGTTTCTGGTTGCTTTCTGCTTGCTTTTCATGCTACACAGCAGTCTTTAGATCACACCCAATGACTCAATAGCCAAACCATTTAGAATCAGTTCTGTCCTCAGCTGAACTGACACATAGAAGAAAAATACTTAAACACGTAAGGGGACCTCTCCCTCCTGCGTGAGGGAGTGGCAGAGTTTTATAAAAGCTTGGGGGCTCACTTTTGGGGGAGCACTCTCTCTTGTGATATGTTGTGAGAACTGTGCTCCAGCGCTGCCTTGGTACCATACAGTATCTCAGCGTTAGTAAAACAAGTGGAACTATATTTCACCTTCTCTTGTCTAGTCGTTTAGCCTTCGTACAGACATGTGGACAAAATTGTTGGTACACCTCTGTTAATGAAAGAAAAACCCACAATGGTCACAGAAATAATTTGAATCTGACAAAAGTGATTATAAATAAAAATTCTATGAAAATTAACCAATGAAAATCAGACAATGCTTTTGAATTGTAGTTCAACAGAATTATTTTAAAAAACAAACATATGAAACAGGCCTGGACAAAAATCATGGTACCCCTAGAAAAGACTGAAAATAATGTGAACATAGGGAGATGATCAACCAAGATGTGTCCTCTAATTAACATCACAGGTGTCTACAAACTTGTAATCAGTCAGTCGGCCTATTTAAAGGGTGACAAGTAGTCACTGTGATGTTTGGTGACATGGTGTGTACCACACTAAACATGGACCAGAGGAAGCAAAGGAGAGAGTTGTCTCAGGAGATTAGAAAGAAAATTATAGACAAGCATGTTGAAAGTAAAGGCTACAGTGGGGTAAAAAAGTATTTAGTCACCCACCAACTGTGCAAGTTCTCCCACTTAAAGGATGAGACAGGTATTCCAATTTTCATCATAGGTATACCTCAACTATGAGAGACAAAATGAGAAAAAAAAATCCATAAAATCACATTGAAGGATTCTTAATGAATTAATTGGTAAATTCCTCGGTAAAATAAGTATTTGGTCAATAACAAAAGTTCATCTCAGTACTTTGTTATATATCCTTTGTTGGCAATGACAGAGGTCAAATGTTTTCTGTAAGTTTTCACAAGGTTTTCACACACTGTTGCTGGTATTTTGGCCCATTCCTCCATGCAGATCTCCTCTACAGCAGTGATGTTTTGGGGCTGTCGCTGGGCAGCACAGACTTTCAACTCCCTCCAAAGATTTTCTATGGGGTTGAGATCTGGAGACTGGCTAAGCCACTCCAGGACCTTGAAATGCTTCTTACGAAGCCACTCCTTCGTTGCCCGGGCGGTGTGTTTGGGATCATTGTCATGCTGAAAGACCCAGCCACGTTTCATCTTCAATGCCCTTGCTGGTGGAAGGAGGTTTTCACTCAAAATCTCACGATATATGGCCCCATTCATTCTTTCCTTTACACGGATCAGTCATCCTGGTCCCTTTGCAGAAAAACAGCCCCAAAGTATGATGTTTCCACCCCCATGCTTCACAGTAGGTATGGTGTTCTTTCTCCTCCAAACACGACAAGTTGAGTTTTTACCAAAAAGTTCTATTTTGGTTTCATCTGACCATATGACATTCTCCCAATCCTCTTCTGGATCATCCAAATGCTCTCTAGCAAACTTCAGACGGGTCTGGACATGTATTGGCTTAAGCAGGGGGACATGTCTGGCGTCCCTGGCGGCGTAGTGTGTTTCTGATGTAGCCTTTGTTATTTTGGTCCCAGCTCTCTGCAGGTCATTCACTAGGTCCACCTGTGTGGTTCTGGGATTTTTGCTCATCGTTCTCGTGATCATTTTGACCTCACGGGGTGAGAGCTTGCATGGAGCCCCAGATCAAGGGAGATTATCAGTGGTCTTGTACGTATGTCTTCCATTTTCTAATAATTGCTCCCACAGTTGATTTCTTCACACCAAGATGCTTGCCTATTGCAGATTCAGTCTTGCCAGCCTGGTGCAGGTCTACAATTTTGTTTCTGGTGTCCTTTGACAGCTCTTTGGTCTTGGCCATAGTGGAGTTTGGAGTCTGACTGTTTAAGGGTGTGGACAGGTGTCTTTTATACTGATAATGAGTTCAAACAGGTGCCATTAATACAGGTAACGAGTGGAGGACAGAGGAGCCTCTTAAAGAAGAAGTTACAGGTCTGTGAGAGCCAGAAATCTTGCTTGTTTGTAGGTGACCAAATACTTATTTTACTGAGGAATTTACCAATTAATTCATTAAAAAATCCTTCAATGTGATTTTCTGGATTTTTTTCTCATTTTGTCTCTCATAGTTGAGGTATACCTGTGATGAAAATTGGAGACCTCTCTCATCTTTTAAGTGGGAGAACGAGCACAATTGGTGGCTGACTAAATACTTTTTTGCCCCACTGTATAAGACCATCTCCAAGCAGCTTGATGTTTCTGTGACTACAGTTGCATATATTATTCAGAAATTAAAGATCCACGGGACTGTAGCCAACCTCCCTGGACGTGGCCGCAGGAGGAAAAATGGAAGAGACAGATATATATATATATATATATATATATATATATACAGTATATATATATATATATATATACGAATGGTAACAAAAGAGCCCAGAACAACCTCTAAACACATTCATGGTGAACTCCAAGGTCAAGGTACATCAGTGTCAGATTGCACCATCCGTTGTTGTTTGAGTCAAAGTGGACTTCATGGGAGACGACCAAGGAGGACACCACTGTTGAAAACAAATCATAAAAAAGCCATAATGGAATTTGCCAAACTGCATGTTGACAAGCCACAAAGCTTCTGGGAGAATGTCCTATGGACAGACAAGACAAAATTTGAACTTTTTGGCAAGGCACATCAGTGCTATGTTCACAGATGCAAAAATGGAGCATACCAAGAAAAAAAAAAAAACACTGTCCCTACTGTGAAACATGGAGGAGGTTATGTTATGTTCTGGGGCTGCTTTGCTGCATCTGGCACAGGGTGTCTTCAATCTGTGCAGGGTACAATGAAATCTCAAGACTATCAAGGTATTCTAGAGAGAAATGTGCTGCCCAGTGTCAGACAGCTTGGTCTCAGTCGCAGGTCATGGGTCTTGCAACAGGATAATGACCCAAAACACACAGCTAAAAACACCCAAGAATGGCTAAGAGCCAAACATTGGACTATTCTAAAATGGCCTTCTATGAGCCCTGATCTAAATCCTATTGAACATCTGTGGAAGGAGCTGAAACATGCCATCTGGAGAAGGCACCCTTAGGGATGTGATTTGTGTCATATAATGTGATAATTATGCGTGGTGTGTCTTTAAGACTGTGGTGACATCACAGGTCAGAGCTGACCTTCACCGAGTGAATATATGAAAATGGCGATGTGCTGATGTTGCCGCCTGTTAATGTTTCCCGCTCCTAGTTTTAATAGAGAACTTTGTTGAAACCACTATTCGTGTGGACCTCAGTTCTTTATATGGTGTCAGAAGCGCTTGACGAACGCTCTGCTTCAGAAAGATGGCCAAGTTTAATCCCCCGGAAAGTTTTCCTTTTCATCGTCCAAACGAATGGGCGGGCTGGAAAGAGCGCTTTCTGCGTTTTCGGTTGGCTACAAAACTGAGTAAAGAGGACGGCGAAGTTCAGGTCAGTTCACTGATTTACGCCATGGGCCCTGAAGCTGAAAACATCTTCAAATCATTCTCCTTTACGGAGGTAACGGATCAAAAGAAGTTTGACGTTGTGTTAGGAAAATACGACGAGTACTTCTGTCCTAAACGGAACGTGATCCACGAGCGCGCTTGTTTTCACCAGAGGATGCAACGACCTGGTGAGAAAGCGGAAATGTTTATCAGAGCCCTTTATGAGATGTCAGAACATTGTGACTTTGGTGTAAACAGAGATGAACATATCCGTGACCGAATTGTTGTGGGCATCCTCGATAAAGAGCTGTCACGTAAACTGCAGATGATGGCTGATCTAACGCTTGCCTAAACTATTCAAACAGTTCGCCAGTCCGAGGAGGTTGTCCTCCAGGTTCACCAGCAGGGGGAAGCACACGCTACGGTGCAGGAGATCCAGGGAAAAGCAGCAGGCAGAGGAAGGTCTCCATTTAAACCTAAGAAAAAAAGTGGAGAGCAAAAAGACTCATGGTGTGGAAGATGTGGAAAATTAAAACACAGAGATCCTGAAAAGTGCCCAGCCATGAAGTCAACATGCAACAAGTGTAAAAAGGTGGGTCACTGGGAAAAGAAATGTCACAGTAAATCAGTCAGAGAAGTCACTGAAGGGACAGTTTCCCAGACACCATTTTTTTTGGGCGCAGTCACAAAAACAGACAGAAACGATGACCCATGGACCATACAGTTTACAATTGGAACACCACCAGTCAATTTTAAAATTGATACGGGTGCAGATGCAAACATTATGGGAGAAAAGACATTTAACAAACTGGTTCCTAAGAAGAAATTAGAGCCATCTAATGTCACACTGTGCAGCCCGGGTAGTCAGTTGGACTGTATAGGAAAATTTCAAGCCTTCACAGAATACAAAGAAAAACCATATACTTTTCCTGTGTATGTCATCAGTGGCAATAATGCAAACAATTTGCTGGGCAGAGATACAGCAATGTCGATGGGGCTTGTGAAGCGTGTCGAAGAAGCTCACAAAGCATTTGGTGAGCATGGAACACTTAAAACAGAACCAGTTAAAATCCTGTTAAAAGAGAACGCTCAGCCATACACAGTGCACACTGCCCGTCGTGTCCCTTTGCCACTTTTGCAGAAGGTTAAGGAGGAATTGCAGCGTATGGAGGAGAATAATGTGATTGAAGCTGTGATTGAGCCTACAGATTGGTGCGCACCAATGGTGCCAGTCCCAAGGAAAAATGGAAAAGTGCAGATCTGTGTCGATTTAAAGAGGTTAAATGAAGCTGTACGAAGAGAGAGGTATGTTCTTCCTACTGCAGATGAAATCACTGCAAAACTTAGTGGAGCAACCACATTCACATCATTAGATGCTGCCTCCGGGTTTTGGCAGATTCCTCTCCATCCAGAAAGCAGTAAATTAACAACCTTTATCACACCCTTTGGGAGATATGCCTTCAAACGTCTTCCATTTGGGATCACAAGTGCTCCTGAAATTTTTCAGCGCAAAATGACAGAAACCCTCAATGGCCTGGAAGGCGTGGCTATCTACATGGATGACATACTGGTGTACGGCGACACTCCTGAACAGCACGACCAGCGTCTCAGCAAGGTACTGGAAAGGATCGAGTCAACCGGACTTAAACTGAACAGAGAAAAATGTAAGTGTAGACAAAACAAACTTCACTTCTTGGGCCAAGAAATCGACAAATCAGGCGTGAGACCCGACCCTGATAAAGTCAAGGCAATCCGCGAGCTCCCTTCACCACAGAACGTGCATGACCTCAAGCGTGTCCTGGGCATGTTTAACTATCTAGGGAAATATATCCCAAATCTGTCAACAGTGAGCCAGCCACTATATGAACTGTTGAAATCCATGTCAGTGTGGATGTGGGACCATTCTCAGCAGGAGGCATTTCAGCGCATCAAAGACATTCTGTCTACTTCTCCAGTTCTGAAATTCTATGATGTGAATCGACCTACTGCCGTATCAGCCGATGCCAGCAGCTATGGTATAGGTGGAGTACTGCTGCAACTGCATGATGGAAACTGGAAACCTGTGGCATACTGCTCACATCATCTGTCAGAGGCCGAGACTAGATATGCACAGATAGAGAAGGAGTGTTTGGCGAGTGTCTGGGCATGTGAGAGATTTGAGAAGTACCTCTGTGGTCTGGAAGACTTTAAGTTGGTCACAGATCACAAACCCTTGGTGCCTCATGAACAAAAAGGACCTGGACAATGTGCCAATACGGTGCCAAAGGCTACTCATGAGGTTCAAACCGACAGCCGAATATGCTCAGGGAAAGACCTTGGTAGTGGCTGATACACTCTCAAGAAGTCCACTACAGTGTGTAGAAAACGAGACCGATACTCACTCTGATGTGGCGTGTTACATAGCAGCAGTTATTGATAACTTGCCAGCTACTTCACACAAAATAGACACTATAAAGACCGCTACAGCAGCCGACTGTAACCTACAGTTGGTGTTGCAGTACATCAAGTCAGGATGGCCAGAATACATAGGCCATGTCCCAGCAGCCATCAGAGACTATTTTCCCATCAAAAATGAACTGTCTGAATGCGATGGAATTATCACCAGAGGAAGCAGCATGCTGATTCCGGATGTGCTCAGAGCAGACATCTTGGATCGAATACATGATGGACATCAAGGTCTGACAAAATGTAGAGAGCGGGCCTGCACATCTGTGTGGTGGCCTGGCATCTCATCTGAAATCAAATGCAAAGTCCAGTCCTGTCAGGTGTGTCGTGAGATGAGACCAGCTCAACGAAAAGAGCCCCTCTTGTCAACCCCTCTACCTGATCGGCCCTGGAAGAGACTTGCTGTTGACCTGTGTGAGCATAACAGGCACACTTACCTTGTTGTGTCAGACTATTTCTCTCGGTTCCTTGAGATACTTCATCTGCCAGTAACCACTGCTTCTCAGGTGATCTTAAAGCTGAAGGCAGTGTTCGCGAGGTTTGGTTGTCCAGATGTGGTTATATCTGACAATGGGGCTCAATTCTCATGCCAAGAGTTTAAAAAGTTTGCAGGGGAGTTTGACTTTTTGCACATCACCTCAAGTCCACACAACCCTCAAGGAAACGGACATGCAGAGAGAGGAGTTCAAACTGCAAAAAGAATCTTAAAGCAGCAAGATCCTTTGCTAGACCTCATGTGCTTTCGATCAACGCCCGGCACCACCACAGGTGTGAGTCCCGCAGAGCTACTTATGGGTCGAAAGATCAAAACAACTCTTCCTACACTGGAAGTGAATCTTCAGCCCCGATGGCCTGATCTAGAAGTCGTCAGGAATAAGGATGCAATGGAGAAACAGAAACAAGCATTCTACTTCAATCAGCGCCACGGAGCTAAACCCCTACCTTCGTTAAAGCCAGGAGATTCAGTCCTCACAAAGCTGGACCATCAGAAATCCTGGAAAACACCCGCTGTTGTCACAGGAGAAAGCATCACACCTCGCTCCTTTCTTATTGAAACACCCCAGGAAGCAACTTTGCGACGCAACCGCCGTCACCTGCAACATGATCCTGAAACAGCCAGAGAGATACCCTCTTCAGCTCCAAATGACCTGCAGCCAGAGATCGTCAATCAGCAGCCTGAAACTGCAGCCGCCGCTGAAATTATTTTACCAGTACCCAGTGTCAAACCGCCAGACCCAAAGCATGGACTGTTGTTTACCCGGTCTGGTAGAATGATCAAACCTGTGCAAAGACTAGATTTGTAAGAGAAAAAAAAAAAAGAGAGAGAAAATCACGTGTTCACTGTGATAAGTGTGGTTGTATTGTTCAATGATTAAGCCATGGGCTGTGGGGAAGGGTGAAATGGAAATGGAAAAATGTTTGAATTGAAAATTGTTTTGTTCTGAAAAAAAAAAAAAAAAAAAAAACACTAAAAAAGGGGGAGATGTCATATAATGTGATAATTATGCGTGGTGTGTCTTTAAGACTGTGGTGACGTCACAGGTCAGAGTTGACCTTCACCGAGTGAATATATGAAAATGACAATGTGCTGATGTTGCCGCCTGTTAATGTTTCCCGCTCCTAGTTTTAATAGAGAACTTTGTTGAAACCACTATTCGTGTGGACCTCAGTTCTTTACAATTTGGGGTTGGGGAAATTATCTGAAAATTTAGCAGGGGGTCTGGGGGGGCCATGGGGGCGAAGCCCCCTGAAGCTCCTGGGTTTTTATGATTTTTAAGTACCAGAACTGTGCTTAAATGACATAAAACAAACAGCTGAATGTCACTTATTACTGTATAATATTGACTTATGTTCCAAGAAGATAGCATTCCTAAAATATTCCAACAAGCATTATCCATCACATGTGTAGCGTTAAAAATATTTTTAAAATAAAGTCCAAAACATCTTCAGCAGGCAAGATGAAGAAAAGTGAAAAGTGAACTCCTGTGGCAGATGGAAAGGTCTACATTTAACCATGAGAAACTCCAGGTTAGCTGAGCAGTGTCTCCCAACAGTGACAGAGTTCGTGCAAGAAGCCTTGTTAATATAAATGCATACTCCCCCACCACTGGTCTTACCGGAGTCATCAGCTGCTCTGTGTGCCCGGAGAGTGTGCCGTCCGGCCAGCTCGACAGCACCATCAAGTATTCCACTATGTAGCCATGTTTCCGTGAAAATCATGATATTACAGTTCATAAGTTTCTTATTGTTGGTGATCTGAAGCCGTAGCTCATCCATTCTGTTTGCCACTGACCGTACATTAGCGAGGAAAATGCTGGGTAGAGAAAGCCGGTGTGGTGTTAGCTTTAGCTTAGCTCTTAGCCCTCCGCGCTTCCCCCGCCTTTGTTTACGGTCTCTACGCCGCCTGCAAGCATTTCCGGTCCGCCGGGTAGCTTACCTAGCATCGGGTGTTCTCCAGAGCTCAGGGATGAAACGTAGGTTGCTGATAAAAAGGTCGTTATTTTGTAATCCAATGTCCAAAAGTTCATTTCGGGTGTAGGATGTAAAAGCGAAGCTGTTCTGAACGAACAGACCCAAAATGAGCAGAAATATCGCTGCTAATCCACAAAATCTGAAGAGACGCTGAGCCTCGCGTTGTGCACGCGCTGCCATCTGGTCTGAAAAATTTTGGAAGATTAAAAAAAGCGGAATTCCGCGAATTAGCGGAAAAATCACATTCCTACACCCTTCAAACCTGAGACAACTGGAGCAGTTTGCTCATGAGGAGTGGGCAAAAATACCTGCTGAGAGGTGCAGAAGTCTCATTGACAGTTACAGAAATCATTTGATTGCAGTGATTGCCTCAAAAGGTTGTGCAACAAAATATTATGTTAAGGGTACCATCATTTTTGTCCAGGCCTGTTTCATGAGTTTGTTTTTTAAAATAATTCTGTTGAACCACAATTCAAAAGCATTGTCTAATTTTCACAGAATTTTTATTTATTACCACTTTTGTCAGATTCAAGTTATTTCTGTGACCATTGTGGGTTTTTCTTTCATTAACAGAAGGGTAACAACAATTTTGTCCATGGCTGTAAAAGAACCGAAGGTTAAGACAAAATAGCGCAACATTATTAAACATCATAAAGAGGAGAAAATGGAAAGCTCCCTGACTGGCTAAGCTGCTCTCAATTAAAGTCAATTTTCTTCTATTCTGGCAGAGGAAATACTTACCAATGTTTTATTTTATTCATATCATTTGGATGATATTAGAAAATTCATGTAGATCACTGATATTTAAGTTGTAACTTCATCAGGTACTGAGCTGCAGGAATTTTAAGTTTTTTGGTCATTGTCAATATTTTATCCAGTTTAATGTCAGTGTAATGAAACAGTTTTACAGATACTGACCTCAGAAACTCCCACACAACTCTGTTTTATTTGGTGTGACCAAACAAATGTAGCCACGCCATGCCACTGTTCACGCCATGATGGTGCAGTGACTACACCTGTGTCTTTGTGGGGGGTGAGGTCACACCTGAAAACTGACTGACCACAGTCACACAGAAGCCAACCGAGGCACAGCTGAGCAGCTGGCATTTTAGGTTCCCCAATTTATTTTATTTCTTTATGTAACAAGTGAACTATAGGTAACTATTTAGACAGACATTTACTGAGAAAGAAAAATCCTTACAATTTCAAGTTTTTTCAAGAACTTTTTGTAAAATTAAATCACTTTTAAAACCCTTAAAATACAATATTAAAATTCATGCATTTTTCAGGATTTCCAGCACCCGTGGCAACCCTGGTTGTGATCTGGCACTATGCAAATGAAGCTGATTTGAAAATAAATGAAGAGAACTGAGTTGAATGAGCAACAACAACAAAGAAGAAAAAGTCATACAAACAATGAAAACATGGAGCATCTCTGCTTTCTAAATGAAATGTTGATTCAGACATTTAAGGGATCTGAATCCAGTACAGCCTGATCTCAGGGAAGAGGTTGCATGAAATGAAAATTGTCCTTCATTGACAGATATTTTTCAGCAATGACAGAAAATTCTGAAAGCTGTCATTTGAAAGATTACACTGAAGGTGATCTAATTAAAATGAGATAACAGATCATAGAATTTTTACAACCATGTCTGTCAAAATGACAGATAAAGTCAAGCGCAACTTGTGTCTCAGGGTTTCTAAACATGAACCTGTAACCACAGGAGGAGCTTCCTGTCTCAAAAGAGATCAAAGTCTATGTGAAAGATATCTCACTTTTAACTCTACTGTGGATGATTCCATGTGATTTTAAGAGATTCACTCCAGTAAAAGCCTTTCCACATTCAGCACATGGGTTTATTTAACTTTACTGTGGGGAGTTGATGTTGTCCCAAGTTACTTTTCTTCATAAAGGCCTTCACCATTGAACACACACAGATGGATTACCTCCACTATGGATGAGTTCATGTTTTCTTAAAGTACTGGTCCGAGTAAAGGCTTTTCCACACTGTTGACATGTAAAATGTTAAACTCCAGTGTGGATGAGTTCATGTTTCCTTAAGTTACCCCTTTGAGTGAAGGCCTTTCCACACTGACCACACACAAACTGCTTAACTCCAGTGTGGATGAGTTCATGTTTCCTTAAGTTACTCATCAGAGTAAAGTACTTTCCACACTGACCACACACAAACTGCTTAACTCCAGTGTGGATGAGTTCATGTCTCCTTAAGGTACCCCTTTCAGTAAAGGCCTTTCCACACTGACCACACACAAACTGCTTAACTCCAGTGTGGATGAGTTCATGTTTCCTTAAGTTACTCATCAGAGTAAAGTACTTTCCACATTGACCACACACAAATTGCTTAACTCCAGTGTGGATGAGTTCATGTTTCCTTAAGCTACCACTTTGAGTAAAGGCCTTTCCACACTGACCACACACAAACTGCTTTACTCCTCACTGTTTTATTTATTTGCATCTCATTTCCTTACAAGTGCAATGGGCCCCAGCCAGGGGTCTATGATTACACTTTAAATTAAAAAGCTTTGTATCCAAGGGCTCTCTTTAAGATAGAGACTGTTCCTCTGATTGCTGAGATCTGTATTTCACAGATGCTAGGGCAGCCGGGTATTGCTTGTAGATATTTTTTCAAGTTCTTCTTAACCATCCCAGTTGCTCCCACCACCACAGGTATAATATCTGCATCCTGCAGATTCCAGGTGCTCCTTAGGTCGTTTTTGAGGTCTTGATATTTTGTTATTTTTTCTCTTTCTGCTCTGTTGAGGCCGTAGTCGTTTGGTATAGTTACATCGATTAATTGGGCAGTTTTGCCCTTTTTGTTCAAGATAACTATGTCCGGTTTTATTGCTCCTCCTTCAATGTGTCTTCCAGTTGGGATTTCCTTGTCATAAAAGATGGTAATATCTCCATTGGAGCTAACTGGCTCTGGATCGTGCTCCCATACTGATCCTTTTACTTCTATTTTGAATTCTTTGCATATTTTCCAGTGTATATAACGGCAGATCTTATTGTGGCGAGCAGTGTAGTGTCCATCGGCCATGAGGACCTGGCAGCCGGAGAGCAGGTGGCTTACACTCTCCACCGCTACATGACAGAATCGACATTTGTCACTCTGTGACAATCCTGCCATTTTTTTAAAACCATTTGTTAGAAGTCCCTGGTCTTGTGCTCCAACCACTAGTCTCTCCTCGTCGTACCCCAGATCTCCATTCCTGATCCAGCGCAATGTCTCTTCCCTATCAATATAATCCCTATTGAGTTCCTCCTGGAAACGTCCTGCTCGCTTATGTTGTTTCCATCTTTCTTTTCTTTCCTCCTGTGTCCTTTTGCTGTATTTTTCTCTCGTCTTTCTAGCTATTTTTGTTGCTGGGTTTTGCTGACTGGCTTTCATGTTATCTAATAAATCTGCTGCAAAGGTCTCGGCTTGTTTAGTTATAGATGTGTTAATACTGAGGGTTTCGTGATGTTGGGTGACCTTTTCCATCGTCTCATCATTAGCGCTTTTTAGGTATTGACCAATGCTTATTATTGTTGCCCTGTAGGCCTGGTTCATTTCAATTAGGCCCAGCCCTCCCTCTTTACGAGGCATATATATCCTATCTAGGCACTGGTTTCTGTATGTTACCTTATGAAGGGTTAGGGTCTTCCTGGTCCGAACATCCAACTTATCCAGTTCCCCTTGTGGCCAGTCTATCACCCCAAATCCATATGTGGCAACTGGTACTGCCAACTGGTTTATTGCAGTGATCTTATTTTTGGGTGTTAAATTTGATTTACAGATTTTCTTTAGGCGATGTTGGTATTCTTTTTTGACCATTTCCCTCATTTTTCTGTGTTCAATAGTTGTGTTTTCTTCTATGCCCAGATATTTATATGCCGATTCCCCTGCCAGGTCTTTGATATGCTTACTGTCTTCTATTTGAATATTTTCTGATGCCGTTTTCTTTCCTTTTTTTATTGTACATTTTGCACACTTGTCAAGTCCAAATTCCATGGAGATGTCTTTTGAAAACATGTGAACGGTACTGACAAGTTGATTCAGTTTCTGTTCAGATTCTGCATAGAGCTTGAGGTCGTCCATGTAGAGTAGATGATTCACTCTCTTGCTCCCTTTTTTTGTTCTGCCTTTGCTTAAGTCATACCCGATGTCAAGGTCTGATAAGATTTTGCTTAAGGGGTCGACACAAAGACAGAAGAGCAGTGGCGAAAGGCTGTCCCCCTGAAATATTCCTCGCTGGATCCTGATGTCTGGAATTGTTATTTGTCCTTCTTTGTGGTTAAGTGTAATTGTAGTTTTCCACTTAGCCATCTGGACCTCCAGAAAAGATTTAATCTCTGGGCTGATGTTATACAGCTCCAGACAGCGTATTATCCAGGAGTGGGGGATGCTGTCGAATGCCTTTTTGTAGTCGATCCACGCCACGCTTAAATTTCTCTCACGCCTCTTGCAGTCTTCCAGGATGGTTTTATTAATGAGTAGTTGTTCTTTGGCTCCCAGCTTATTTCTTATGCAGCCTTTTTGCTGTGGCTGCAAGTAGTTTTCTGAGTCCAGATGTTCATAAATGGCCTCAGTAATGATTCCTGTCAGCCATTTGTATGTGGTCGGGAGGCAACAGATGGGTCTGTATTTATTGACTTGTTGGGTTTCAAGACTCTTGGGCAGGAGTATGGTGTTTCCATATGTGAGCCACTCTGGTGCTTCTTCCTCTCCCCCAACAAGTCGGTTAAATGCCTCTGCGTAGTGTTTGTGTAGTGCTGTTATTTTTTTGAGCCAGAAGTTTGGTATTTTATCTATTCCAGGGGATTTGAAGTTAAGGTATTTCCTGATATTTTCTTGAGCTGTTTCTTCTGTGATTTTTAATGAGGGCATCTGTTGTTTTCCTTTATTTTTCTCAGCAATGGTTTGAATCCAATTATTATTTTTATGTTGAACTGGGTCCTCAAACAGATTTCTCCAGAATGTTTCCAGTTGGGTTTTCTCAGGAGGTACCTCTACTTCAATAGTTTCATCTATCAACCTCCTGTAGACTTGCTTTGGGTTCTGTGCAAATAATTTATTTATCAGTTTTGAGTTCTCTCTCCGTTGCCTGTTTCTGATTTGAGCTGCTAGGGCCTTGACTTGCGCCTGGTGCTCTGCTATTTTTCCTATTATTTGCTCTTTCCTAATGTTGTATTTTTTTTGGATTCTGTTGATTACTCTCAGTAATTTAGTATTGCAGTTTTGGTTCTGTATGTAATGAGTCATTTGAGAAATTTCTGCCCTAAATTGATTAATTTTTCCTTGAAGTTTATTTTTCCAAATGGGTGTAGAGATTTTTGTTTTGGTTTGACGTTCAGTTTTTTCTTTATGCTGTGGAGCTAGCTTACTCTGCACATACCACGCTGCACCAAAGTTTATGCAGTTAAGCTCTGTCAAACTGACCCCCTGAGGTACAAGGTCACATAGGCCTCTGTTGACCTTTTGCAGTAGTAATTTGAATTCTTTATTCTCTTTAAGCTTAATTAATTTAGGACGTTCTTTCATTGTCATTTTTTTTGTTTCTTCTATTTTGTTGGCAAGTTCCTCTTCCATTTCTAGTTGATGTTGGCTCATTTCTATTTGGGGGTTGATCTGTTTCCTTATTGGATCCTGGTCTACACTCCCCCTTGTTGCTTCATCAGGATGTTCTGATTCTGAGCCAGAAGTTGCAGGGGATTCGCCTGGGTGGCCTGGTGGCACCTCTGTAGGGTGTGTTTGACAAGGTTGTTCCAGAGGTTTTTCAGTTAGTGGTAATGGTAGTGGACACTCAACTGGGCAGATGTTATTCTGTGCCATTTTTCCTATTTCAGTGTGCATGTACTCCAATTGTTGCTCTGTGAAGTACCTTTGGGTGAGGAAGTTGTGTCTCTGGGTTGTGAGTTTGGCTCGGGGTACGCCAGCTTTATCCGGGCAGTGATGGAAAAAGATTCGCTGCCACTCATTGCATCGTTCCCGCTGGTTGCTGTGTTTCATCTTGGCGTACTCGGTTGCCCATATTAAAACCCATCTTTCCTCCATGCTCCACTGACTTTGTTTGTATTCTTGTTGTTCAAATAGGTTGGCATCTTGATAATCTTTTATTGCTTGGGCTTGAGCTTCATATTTGATCTTTTCTATTTCTTCTTGTTGTAAGTATTTTGAGACCTGAGAGACTATAGATGTTAATTTGGAGGTGGTGGTGGCTGCTTTCTTTTCTGGTGGTAGCTCGGATTCTCTGATCTTCTCCTCAAATACATGCTTTTTCCTTCTGCCCCACTTCTCATACCTTGAATAGGCGTAGCAGAACAGAATAACTTTCTTCTCATCAAGGGACCATTTTACAGTTTCTTCTTTTCTTGTATACCGTTTAGTCCTTTTTTGATCTTGTTGGGGCCCAGGACCAGATCTGTGCTGGTCTGATGGGGATCCCGATTGAGTGTTTGTGACACTCAAAGACGAAGCTGCACCATCACTCTCAACAGCCCGCCTAGTGCAGAAACGAGCTGAGGGGTGCAGAAACTGATCCACACTGGAGTAAAGTTCATGTTTCCTTAAGTTACCCCTTTCAGTAAAGGCCTTTCCACACTGACCACACACAAACTGCTTAACTCCAGTGTGGATGAGTTCATGTCTTCTTAAGCTATCCCTTTCAGTAAAGGCCTTTCCACACTGACCACACACAAACTGCTTAACTCCAGTGTGGATGAGTTCATGTTTTCTTAAGTGACTCATCTGAGTAAAGGCCTTTCCACACTGACCACACACAAACTGCTTAAGTCCAGTGTGGATGAGTTCATGTCTTCTTAAGCTATCCCTTTCAGTAAAGGCCTTTCCACACTGACCACACACAAACTGCTTAACTCCAGTGTGGATGAGTTCATGTCTTCTTAAGCTATCCCTTTCAGTAAAGGCCTTTCCACACTGACCACACACAAACTGCTTAACTCCAGTGTGGATGAGCTCATGTTTTCTTAAGTGACTCATCTGAGTAAAGGCCTTTCCACACTGATCACACACAAACTGCTTAACTCCAGTGTGGATGAGTTCATGTGTTCTTAAGTTACTCATCAGAGTAAAGGCTTTTCCACACTGACCACACACAAACTGCTTAACTCCAGTGTGGATGAGTTCATGTTTCCTTAAGTTACTCATCAGAGTAAAGGCCTTTCCACACTGACCACACACAAACTGCTTAACTCCAGTGTGGATGAGTTCATGTTTCCTTAAGCTACCCCTTTCAGGAAAGGCCTTTCCACACTGACCACACACAAACTGTTTAACTCCGGTGTGGATGAGTTCATGTGTTCTTAAGCTACTCATCAGAGTAAAGGCCTTTCCACACTGACCACACACAAACTGTTTAACTCCGGTGTGGATGAGTTCATGTGTTCTTAAGCTACTCATCAGAGTAAAGGCCTTTCCACACTGACCACACACAAACTGCTTAACTCCAGTGTGGATGAGTTCATGTTTCCTTAAGTGACTCATCAGAGTAAAGGCCTTTCCACACTGACCACACACAAACTGCTTAACTCCAGTGTGGATGAGTTCATGTGTTCTTAAGCTACTCATCAGAGTAAAGGCCTTTCCACACTGACCACACACAAACTGCTTAACTCCAGTGTGGATGAGTTCATGTGTTCTTAAGTGGCTCATCTGAGTAAAGGCCTTTCCACACTGACCACACACAAACTGCTTAACTCCAGTGTGGATCAGTTTGTGTGTTTTTAAGAGACCCAAAAGTGTGAAACCTCTTCCACATTCTTCACAAAAGTATTGTTTATGCTTCGTGTGGCATTTTCTCTGTATTCTTTTTCTACTCTTGTCACTGTGTGATTTTTCTTCGTTTGCTGCAGTTGGAGGGTCTTCATCTTCCTGAAGTTGCTGAAGTTTCACTCTATTTTTCCTTTCACGTTCCTGTAGCAACAAGGACGAAGAAAAAAACAGGCTGTGAACATACAGTGCTGTGAAGAAGTATTTCAAAAAAGTATTCCACACATTCATTGATGTGGAAACCAACTTGTGTATCAACTTGATAGACACTGAAAACATTAAATGCTCGATGGAAATATTTATCGTTCAAATAAACCAAAACTATGTGAAAAGTACAATTACTTTTCATTAGCAGTCAACTGCATTGACAATTATTTTCCAGGATTTCACAAAGTAACTGATGAGTATTTGGCCCCAAATCTGCTATTTATATACAGTGGTGCTTGAAAGTTTGTGAACCCTTTAGAATTTTCTGCATAAATAGGACCTACAACCTCATCACACTTTCACACAAGTCCTAAAAGTAGACAAAGAAAATCCAGTTAAATGAGAAAAATATTTTACTTTTTGAATTTATTTATTGAGGAAAATGACCCAATATTAAATACAGTGGATCCAGAAAGTCTTCACAGCTCTGAACACTTTTTCCACATTTTGTTGTTGAAGCTTTATTCCAAAAGGGATTAATTTTTTCCCTCCAAATTCTAAACACAATACCCCAATAATGACAACGTGAAAAAAAGTTTTTTGGAAATTTTTGTAAATTTATAAAAAATAAAAAACTAAGAACTCACATCTACATAAGTATTCACAGCCTTTGCTCACAACTTTGTTGATGCATCTTTGGCAGCAATTACAGCCTCAAGTCTTTTTGAAAATGATGCCACAAGCATGGAACACCTGCAGTGGTGTGATAAAGTGTTTGCCCCCTTCCTCATTTCTCATTTTTTTGTATGTTTGTCACACTTAAATGTTTCAGATCATCAAACAAATTTAAATATTAGACAAAGTGTCACGGATGGGGCTGAGGTGTCAGCCCCCGTTCCCTGATTGTGGATGTAGTTTCTGATTATTTGATAATTATCGCCAGCTGGCAGTTATTGCAACCTGAGCCCGGCTCCCTGTCAGCCAATGGCCACGCCTCCTCCTCTCTGCCAGGAATCCACCAGTTAACGCTGTCACCTGTTGTATATTAGTATTATTTGTCCTCCTCCTTGTTTTCTTCATACTCCTTTACACATCTGCACGCACTCAAGCACACTCCTTCATACACGCACATACACACAAATACGCTGATACACACACACATCCATTCTGACTCACAGTCACTCACGCAGCTGTTCAGCCACACTCCTACATCCACTTGACATCATTAGCTCATGGGGTATTTATGTTTGTCAGTAGGTGCACTTAGTGGGGCGATTGGTCAGTCAATCTTGACTAGTCTAGTCAAGATTGGTACCTTGGTACCTTTACCCATAGGACTGCCAGGTTTTTTTTTTTTTTTCCCCCAGAGCCAGCTGTGGGTTGTAAGTCTTTTCCCCTATTATTATTTATTGTCCTTCTTCTCCGCTGGCCAGTTCTGTCTGGGAGCGCGTGGGGGGTCCTCCTCCAGCCAACTGAGCTTGGACAGCCATCACTTTGTGTCAGACTGTTTCCCATTGAACATTTTCTGTATTTTGTGTTTTCCCCCCTTTCTGTTAATAAACACGTTCACTTCACCTGCGGTTGGGCTCGTATTAACTCATATGTGCACTGCGCCATTACGCAGCGTACATGATACAAAAATAACAAACGCAAAATGCAGTTTTTAAATGAAGGTGTTGAATATTAAGGGTAAAACAAAATCCAAACTTACATAGCCCTGTGTGAAAAAGTGCCCCCCCCCCAAAAAAAAAACAAACAAACAAAAAAAACCAACCATAAATTAACTGTGGTTTATCGCATCTTTGGAAAACTGAGTTCAATTTCTCTTGCCAAATCAAGGCCTGATTACTGCCATACTTGTTCTCAATCAAGCAATCACTTCAATAGGACTTGGTTGACAAAGTGAAGTAGACCAAAAGATCCTCAGACACAATGCTGCAATCCAAAGAAATTCAGCAACAAATGCAAAACAAAGTAAATGAGATCTATCAGTCTGGAAAAAGGTTATAAAGCCATTTCTAAAGCTTTGGGACTCCAGCAAACCACAGTGAGAGCCATTATCCACAACTGGTGAAGGAGTGGCCGGCTGACCAAAATTACCCCAAGAGTGCAGCGATGACTCATCCAAGAGGTCACCAAAGACCCCACAAAAACATCCAAAGAACTGCAGGCCTCACTTGCCTCAGTTAAGGTCAGTGTTCATGACTCTACCATAAGAAAGAGACTGGGCAAAAATGGCCTGCATGGCAGAGTTTCAAGACGAAAAACACTGCTGAGCAAAAAGAACTTAAAAGCTCATCTCAATTTTGCCAGAAAACATCTTGATGATCCCAAAGAATTTTGGGAAAATACTCTGTGGACTGATGAGACAAAAGTTCAACTTTTTGGAAGGTGTGTGTCCCATTACATTCATTCATTCATTCATCTTCTTCCACTTAATCCTTTTCGGGTCGTGGTGGGGCTGGAGCCTATCCCAGCATCTTTGGGAGAGAGGCAGGGTACACCCTGGACAGATTGCCAGTCTATCGCAGGGCCAACACAGAGAGACAGACAACCATTCACTCTCACAGTCATACCTAAGGACAATTTAGAATCCCCAGTTTTGATGCCAATTAACTTGCATGTTTTTGGCATGAAGGAGGAAACCGGAGAAATCCCGGAGTAAACCCACGCAGACAGGGGAAGAACATGCAAACTCCACACAGATCACTGTTGGTCGGGGACTGGGATCGAACTCGGGATCCCCTGGCCAAGGGTGAGCTGCTGTGCTGCCACAGTGCTAACCACTCCGCCACCGCGCCGCCCTGTGTCCCATTAAATCTGGCGGCAAAGTAACACAGCCTTTCAGAAAAGGAACATCATAACAATTAAAATATGGTGGTGGTAGTGTGATGGTCTGGAGCTGTTTTGCTGCTTCAGGACTTGGAAGACTTGCTGTGGTAAATGGAACCATGAATTCTGCTGTCTGACAAAAAATCCTGAAGGAGAATGTCAAGCCATCTGCTTGTGACCTCAAGCTGAAGCGTATTTAGGTTCTGCAGCAGGACAATGATCCAAAACACACACGCAAAGCCACCTCTGAATGGTTTAAGAAAAACAAAATGAAGACTTTGGAGTGGCCTTGTCAAAGTCCTGACCTGAATCTGATTGAGATGCTGTGGCATGACCTTAAAAAGGCGGTTCATGCTCGAAAACCCTCCAATATGGCTGAATTACAACAATTCTGCAAAGATGAGTGGGCCACAATTCCTCCACAGCGATGTAAAAGACTCACTGCCAGTTATCGCAAATGCTTGAGTTCAGTTGTTGCTGTTAAGGATGGCCCAACAAATTATTTGGTTTTGGGGGCAATCACTTTATCCACATAGGGTCATATAGGTTTTGATTTTTTTTTCTTCTAAATAATAAACACCTTAATTTAAAAAAAAAAATGCATTATGTGTTTACTTGTGCTATCTTTCTCTAATATTTAAATTTGTTTGATGAGCTGTAACATTTAAGTGTGACAAACATAAAAAAAAACATGAAAAATCAGGAAGGAGGCAAACACTTATTCACACCACTGTATCTTTGGGCAGTTCCGCCCAGTCTTCTTTGCAGCGCCTCTCAAGCTCCATCAGGTTGGATGGAAAGTGTCGGTGCACAGCCATTTTCATATCTGTTCAGAGATGTTAAATGTGTGATTACTTTAGAAATACTTGTTACTGCGTGAAAGTGCATTTGTATACTCATAACTGCAAACTATATGTCAAATGCATTTGTACTTTGTTTGACTATTGTCCTACGTATTAAAATATATCATGCTGACAGGTAAAACAAACAACAAAATGAACAGACAAAAAATTGTTTGTGTAGGTGCATTTTACCACAGGTTTTTTGTTTTTAATCCCATCTCTTGGGCTAGTAAACAATGGCAGACAGTGTCTATTTGTCCCTCTCTTCGGCACCCAGAGAATGTCCATCTTATTGTTGTCTTTGTCCATTCTTTGGCTCTAAGCTGGCACACACACACAACCCCCCCCCCCCCCCACACACACACACACACAAAAGCAGAGAATGTTCATGACCCACTTACAGAGGTGGGGTTATGTAATTCGTTCTTGTAGACGATTGCCACAAATGAAACACACCGAGGTGGAGTTATGTTTGTCAATCAGCAGTTCTTGGTTACAGGCAATTGCCACAAGCAAAGCAATACTGGCCTGTTGTTGTCTTCAGCCACTCCAGCTTGCTGTTGTCTTCAGCCACCTGCCGATGACTTAGCAACAGAGTTCTTAATCCATTGTGACAGAGAGCTGCTCATTCAGGAAGTGTGCATGCTGTAGTGCTAGTTGATATACTACTTCCGGCGCCACACAACTAGGCTGCCTTTTTGCAACAGCGGATCAATTTCTTCCTATTTCTATTTACTATCTGGCTTCTCTTGCTAAACTTTCTGATCCGGCGACACCTTATCCATCACGGACACACGGATGGCCCAAATGTCTCCTGAACCAGCGGACGGAGCCACTGCTTTTAGGAGGCAGTACAATAGAGACCAGCTGTTAGCACTTAACCGGCCCACGATGCGATCGCAAGAATTCAACATACCGGGTGAAATAAGACAGAAACAGCGTTGATGTCGTGCTGGAGCAAGACGGCGGGCAAGAAATATGAGGTACAGACCCGTCCTTCCATCAGTTATTATGGGGAATGTACGATCGCTACTCAATAAGACAGATGAGCTAGCGGCTATGGCTCATTACCAGAGCGTCTTCAGAGAGATTAGCATGATGTTGTTTACTGAGACGAGGCTAACAGAACTAACAACAGATGCCAACATCAAACTGGAGGGTTTCCATGCAATACGGGCAGACTGGACACCAGACAGTGGGAAGGCAAGGGGCGGAGAAGTGATAATGTATGTCAATAACAGCTGGTGCAGACCGGGACATATCATGGTTAACCCCTTGCACTCCGGGCAATTTTCCTAAAAACGCCAAAAAATAACGTGCCCAAAGTAAATCGAAAGCTGTTCTTCAATCCTTTGCAGCATCTTCATGGGGTTGTCTCATTTAAAAGAAAACACTTTGAATTTTTTGGCAAAAAAACCATAATCTCTCTATGTGCACTGGCCACTGAGTTACAGTCATCTAAACATACTGAACTTGAAGAAAATAAATTTGGCCATGGTGTTTTTTTGGATAAAAATGCTTGCAAATAACACACAGCTGCCCGATCCGGCTGGAAAATGCAACAGAAATGTAGAACCAAGTGTTATCAAGCTGAGATCCAAATTTGGTAACAATACCACAAAAAATGAATATTTTACACAGCTTTGTTCTCAGGCTGTTCTCAGGCGTTTTGGAACTGTGCCAAATTGTGCCAAATGGCACAGTTTGGAAAAACGTCTGTAACTTCTGAATAATTCAATATAGAAGCCTCATTTTAGGCTCTAATGAAAGGTCACACTCAGGGCTGTCTGTGTGTGTGTGTGGGGGGGGGTTTGTCCCCCCCCCCGCTCGCTACAGAGGATGGACTTCGGCCATCGCTACACAACGGATTAGCCTCATGTGGTGATGTGGGACAGCAGCAAAAATCACCGCGGCTTCCCCCCCCTCGCTGCAGAAGAATAGCGGGGGTGGGGGTGGGGCGTTCACAGCCTGTACGCGGTGAGCAACCCCTTGTACCGCGGCGCACGAACTTTAGACTTCGTGCGCCGCACAGCTGTAATTTACCAATCGGTCAAAAGTCATTTTGGATTACAATTTTCAGGGATAAAAAATAATTTAGCTTATAACACCTTACCTCTTCACAGCAGCAATGTCCTGGCCAACTTCTCTTCCTCATTGTCAGATGAACGCGACACTGGTCCGCTCTGGTTCTGGTCTCGCGACCCGATCAAAACATAATTCCATTATTGCGGTTTTGTGCTTCCATGATTGCGGTTTTTGGCGAACAATTTTTCAAAACAAATAACAGTAGTAATTAAAAAAAGACTGGCGAAGGCGTGTGTGTCACTCAGCCTTCGTCGTCAGCCTCCGTCGGTCTATGATGACCATGGAATAAATCATAACGTCTAATCCTTTTTTGATCCACTCCAGCAGTCAGTCTTCACCCAGCCTTAAAAAAAACAGCTCGCGAACTTCTCTGCTTCAATTGGCTCACTGCATTCACAGCAGGCAGGTCCTTCTGGCTAAGTTTTCAGTCATTGGTTGTTCAAGGTTTCAGAAACCCAATTCAAGGCTCTTATTAGTTGAATGAGACATCAATCAGATGAACTAATCTGTCCGCGGCTGTGTCTGCAGCTTTTATTTTCAGTGCGCACTTGGAGGCCACACCACCTACATCACCACCATCAGTATCTCTATCATGCGTCATGCGTCCGAGAGCGCACGAGTGCGCCCTCGTGGGCCCTAGGACGCAGAGACTTGCCCGCCCGCGGTACAACGGAGTGCAAGAGGTTAAAGAACAACACTGCAGCAAAGACACTGAGTTGCTAGCTGTTAGCATGCGGCCTACCTATCTCCCAAGGGAATACTCACACGTGATCTGCATTGTTATTTATGCAAATCCGACGGCGAACGCTGCAACAGCGTGTGACGCCATTCACTCAGTAACTGGCAGGCTGCTGACAGAACACCCAGATGCTCTCCTCCTCATCTCCGGTGATTTCAACCATAGTTCCCTATCCCCCATTCTGCCCACGTTCACCCAGTATGTCACATGCCACACTAGAGACAATAAAACACTGGACTTATTCTATGCAAACACTAAGGAGGCGTACACCTCACCACCACTCTCCCCACCCGGGAGATCGGACCACAACTTGGTTCATCTCCTGCCGGTGTACACACCCCTAGTACACAGACAACCTCCGGCCATGTGCATAGTGAAGATATGGTCTGAGGAGGCAAAGGATGCTCTAAAGGACTGTTTTGAAATCACTGCCTGGGAGCAGCTCTACAATACACATGGTGAGGACATCGATGGCCTCACTCACACCATCATGGACTACATCAACTTCTGTGTGGACAACACTGTACCCACAAAGACCATACGGTGTTGCTTGAACAACAAACCCTGGACCAACCCTGAGATAAAAACACTTCTGAGAGAGAAGAAGAAGATCTTCAGGTCGGGGAACAGGGAGATGCTGAAGTCCGTACAGAGGGAGCTGAGGAGGAAGATCAGAGAAGGCAAGGACAGCTTCAGGAAGAAGATGGAGGACAAGCTGCAATGAAGCAACATCAGCAGGGTCTAGAGAAACCTCAAAACCATCTCTGGGCTCCAGAATACCTCCGCCCAGGCCACGGGGGGCAGGGAGCGGGCAAACAATCTGAACCTGTTTTTTAATAGGTTTGACCAACCGCACCCCCCCCCCCCCCCCCCGCCCGTACACCAACCACTGCTGCCTCTAAAGTCATCGAGACCTGCTGTCTACACCCCACTCCACCAACACCCCTCCCCCACTCCCGGCACACAGCCCCCCAACATGACCCTCACTAAGACCCAGGTGAGGACGGAGCTGAGGAAGATCAAGGTGAGGAAGGCCTCGGGACCGGATGGCATCAGCACAAAGCTCCTCAAGTTCTGCGCAGACCAGCTGTGTGGCATTATGGAGCACATCTTCAACCTGAGCCTGAAGCTGGGGAGGGTACCACAGTTGTGGAAAACATCTTGTGTGGTACCCGTACCAAAGACTTGCCACCCCAGAGACCTGAAAAGCTACAGACCAGTGCCCCAACGTCTCACCTGATGAAGACCGTGGAGAGACTGCTCCTTGCTCACCTCCACCCCCTGGTGGGACCAGCGATGGATCCACTCCAGTTCGCCTACCAGCTTGGCATCGGGGTGGAGGATGCAGTGATCTTCCTCCTTCACCGTTCCATGTTCCACCTGGAGAAGGCTGGGAATGCGGTGAGGATCATGTTCTTTGACTTCTCCAGTGTTTTCAACACCATCCAACCGATGATCCTGAGGGACAAGTTGCTGTGCTCAGGGGTGGACCAGCACCTGTCATCATGGATCCTGGACTACCTCACAAACCGGCGCCAGTTTGTGAGAACCCGGGATTGTGTGTCCGACACCATCATCGGCAGCACGGGGGCCCCCCAGGGAATGGTTTTGACTCCCTTCCTGTTCACCCTTTATCATCATCATCATCGGTGGTCACTCGTAGTCGAGTATGACTATCCTCCCTCTTGGTCCTTGAGGGTCTTCAGGTGGGCATAGAGGCCAATTCTGGACCAGATTATTCTGCTGCAATGTGGGCAGGGGAATGTAATGGTGGTGGGTTTGGGTTGGTCCTGTTTGTTGGTTGCTCTCTCCTTCCTGAGTCTGCATTTGTCTTGTGCAGCATGATGGAGGTCAGCGTTGTACAGTGCGACACCCTCACGGACAATGTTTCTCCAGGTCGCCCTGTCGGTTGCCATATTTTCCCAAGATTTTAGGTCTATGTGGCACTTCTTTAGGTTTGTTTTTATGTTGTCCTTAAATCTCTTCTTCTGGCCTCCTGGAGCCCGCTTCCCTTCAGCTAGCTGGGAGTACAGGACTTGTTTTGGGAGGCGAGAGTCAGGCATTTGGATAACATGGCCAGTCCATCTGAGCTGGTTTTGGGCAATGGTGACAGTGATGGTGGGAAGGTTAGCCTCCTCCAAGACGGTGGTGTTGGTGCGTCTATCCTCCCAACTAATCCTGAGGATTTTTCGGACCCATCTCTGATGGTGTGCCTCAAGTGCCTTTAAGTGCCTGCTGTATGTAGTCCAGGCTTCTGATCCATACAGGAGAGTGGGAAGCACCACCGCTTTATAGACCAGGATTTTAGTATTCGCTTGGAGATCGCGGTTCTCAAAGACTCTCCTCCTTAGCCTTGAGAAAGTCCCACTGGCACTGCTGAGGCGGTGGTGTATTTCATCATCGGTGACGGCTTTTGATGAGAGGAGGCTGCCAAGATATAGGAAGTGGTCCACATTTTCCAGTCGGATGTTATCAATTGAGATGTTTGGGGGTATGGCAAGTGTACTGCAGTTTGGTGATGGCTGATGGAGTATTTGTGTTTTTTTTATATTGACGGCCAAACCGAGCTGTTTGTATGCTTTGGCAAAGGCAGACAAGATGCACTGAAGGTCCTCTTCTGAGAGGGCTACGAGAGCGTTGTCGTCTGCATACTGCAGCTCCATGATGGATATGGTGGTGGTTTGACCTTTAGCTCTAAATCAGTTGATGTTGAGAAGTTGACCGTCAATTCTGTACATGATTTTGACTCCCGGGGGCAGATGTTTGTTCGTGAGATGGAGAATAGCAGCAATACAGATGGAGAATAGTGTTGGAGCGATGGCACATCCCTGTTTGACTCCCGTGTCAACCCTGAAGGGTTCTGTTTCGTCTCCACTGCCACTGAGTACCATGGCAGACATATTGTCATGCAGCAGTCTCAGTAACCGGATGTATTTTTCTGGGCAGCCAGTCTTTGCCAGAACCAGCCAAAGGGCCTTACAGTTTACTGAGTCGAAGGCTTTGGTAAGGTCTATGAAGGCCATGTATAATGGCAGATTTTGTTCCCGGCATTTTTCTTGCAGTTGGCAAGCAATGAAAACCATGTCTGTGGTGCCTCTGTTTGGGCGAAAACCACTCTGGGACTCGGGAAGAATGCTCTCTGACAGGGGGGTGAGTCTATTGGCCTAGACCCGGGCAAAGGCTTTCCCTATGGTGGACAGGAGAGAAATGCCGCAGTAATTCCCACAAACTGCACTGTCCCCCTTTTTAAAGATGGAGACAATCAAGGCATCTCTGAGCTGTGCAGTTGATTTCCTCTACTTCCCATATTTTCAGGAGCAGGGCATGGATGTGCTTCAGAAGATCAGGACCGCCTTTCTTCAGGACTTCTGCTGGGATACCGTCAGGTCCAGCAGCCTTGTTGTTTCTCATCTTCCTGATGGCGTCCTGTACCTCATCCAAGCTAGGTGGTTTTCCCATGCTTTCCTCTATGGGCTGTTGAGGGAGTTGATCAAGGGCCTCCATCTCAGGAGTGGTGTCCCTGTTTAAGAGGTCCTTATAATGCTCTTTCCACCTGTCTGCAATTGCCTCCTTGTCCTTCAGAAGCAAGAGCCCATCTTTGGAGCGAAGGGGGGTTAGGCAGCGGTGGCTGGGGCCATATACCGCTCTTGTGGCATCAAAAAATCCTCTCATGTCTCCAGAGTCGGCAAGCTGCTGGATCTCCAGGGCCTTCTTTGTCCACCACTGGTTCTTCAATTTCCTAACAAGTGTTTGTATGGCTGCCTTCGCTTTGGCATGGGCTGCTCTTTTAACCTTACAGTGAATGTTGTTTTGCCAGGTGATATAACTTTGCCGCTTGATGTCGATGAGCTGTTGGATCTCACTGTCATTCTCGTCAAACCAGTTTTGATGTCTCCGCTTTTTATGACCGAGGATGCTTTTGCAGGAGTCCACGATGGCAGTGGAAAGTGTGCTCCAGTGTTTTTCAGTATCCTCTGGGTACTGTTTGGCAAAGCTGCCCTATGAGTATCCTGCAGCTGTTGTTGGTAGATAATGTCGTTCAACAGCACGATGTTAAGCTTTGGCCGGCTCGGTCCTTTCTGCAACCTTCTCTTCCGCATTAAGCGGATAGCCATGATGGAGCGAATGAGGTGGTGGTCAGTCCAGCAGTCATCTGCACTGGTCATTGCTCTGGTGTTAAGGACATCACGGCAGTCTTTGGAGCGGACTATGATGTAGTCAATGAGATGCCATAATTTGGAGCGGGGATGCATCCATGATGTTTTGAACTTGGTTTTCTGACGAAAAGGTGTGTTGGTGATGACCAGGTTGTGCTCTGAGCACTTGGTTAGCAGTAGTATGCCATTGTAGTTTGTGTTTCCAACCCCTTCTCTCCCCAGCGTGCCACTCCATAGATGATGATTTCACCCTATTCTGGCATTAAAGTCTCCAAGCAGGATTAACTTATCCTCCTTTGGGACTTCAGATAGTATTTTGTCCAGGTCAGCATAGAAGGCCTCCTTTACTTCATCCTGTGCATCAAGCGTTGGAGCATAGGCACTAATAACGGTGGTCATTTGACTGCAGGCAAGCATCAGACAAATGGTCATTAGGCACTCGTTGATGCCCACAGGGAGTTCATGGAGGTGGTTGATGAGGCAGTTCTTAATAGCAAATCCCACACCATGGATTTGTGGCTCATTTGCAGGCTTTCCCTTCCAAAAGAAAGTATACCTGCCTTTTTCCTCCTTCAGCTGCCCTTCATCAGCCAGTCGGGTCTCGGAGAGTGCTGCGATGTCGATCCGGAACTTCCTTAGCTCTCTGGAGATGATGGCAGTTCGCCTTTCAGGTCGATCACTGGCTTGGTTGTCCATAAGGGTTCACACATTCCAGGCTCCAATATGTAGTTTTGTATGTTTCTGACCGCGTGGTGGTGATCCCTCTGGATGCGTTATTCCAGACAGGATTTTGTGAGGCAGGCTATATTTGGGGTACCTTTTCTAACCCCCTCCCCTACTGGGGTGAGCAGAGTGGATCCTGAATAGGGCTGTTCAGTCATAAGTGCAGCTGCCGAGAAGCTCTTTCTGCCTCAGTCAAAGAGCTTAACGACTGTATCAAGCACCCATCGCCTGTGTGCCAGGTCATGGCTAAGAACTCCCAGACTTCACTGTCCTGTCCCCATTACTACTTCCTGATCACCACAGGACTTTATCTTGTCCAAGATGTAAAGTGGATGGGCTCCCTTCGGGAGGACGCCTGCACGTGACCTCTTTTATCGTGGGGAGACTGATGCACCTGCAGCCACCACACGGTCCTTGGCAGAGAGGGGCCTGAATCCAGTGGCATGGAATCCAAGACGACTGGAGACCACTCTTTGCTGCAGCCTTCATCTGCCTTCAGTGCCGTTGTGACTCATGGTGTCATCCTCCGCCACTCCCGCCGTTGAGGTCTTTCTTTGGATCGCTCTTGGTCTGGGACCTCCCCCTCAACCTTACCACCATGGGTGACCCTACCAGGAGCCAAAAGGCCCCCGACGGCATCGCTCTCGGGATCATTGGAACACACAAGGTTCTCCACAGCGACAAGGTGGCAATCCATGTAGAACACCCTTTATACTGCGGACTTCTCACACAACACAACATACTGCCATCTACAGAAGTTCTCCGACGACTCTGTGATCGTCGGCCTCATCTCCAACGGAGATGAAGCTGAGTATAGAGGACTTATCCAGGACTTCGTGGACTGGTGCCTCCAGATCAACTGCCTCCAGATCAACGCGAGGAAAACTAAGGAGCTGGTGGTGGACTGCTGCAGGCAAGGACAACCCCTCACAGCACCAGTAAACATCCAGGGAACAGACATTGAGATGGTGACATCCTACAAGTACCTGGGTGCTCATCTGAACAATAAACTAGACTGGTCACACAATACTGACGCACTCTACAAGAAGGGACAGCGCAGGCTGTTCCTACTGAGGAGGCTCGGGTCTTTTGGTGTACAAGGGGCGCTCCTGAAGACCTTCTACGACACAGTGTTGGCATCAGCCATCACTTTTGGAGTGGTCTGCTGGGGCAGTGCCATTACAACAGCCGATAGGAAGAGACTGAACAAACTGATCAAGAAAGCTAGCTCTGTCCTGGGGCAATGCCTTGACCCAGTGGAGGAGATAGGAGAGAGAAGGATGGTGGCTAAACTGTCATCTCTGCTGGAGTCCGAGTCCCACCCTATGCAGGACATACTGAATGCACTGAGGAGCTCATTTAGCAGTAGACTACATCATCCTAGGTGTGCGACTGAGAGGTTTCGCAGGTCCTTCCTACCTACGGCTGTCAGACTTTATAACCTAAGCAGGGCTGCTCACAGAGATAGCAAAAAACATGACAACCTAATAGTATTGAATGCAAAAGGCACAACAGACTTACACAATGGTCCTCTCCAGTATACAACTAGGACAATATCAGTCACTACGGAGGGTGGCAATATGTATGGGTACATATTCATACTATGTAGGATAGCTAAATAGACGGTTACGCTGTTTATTCCATCTAGCTACAATGCGCCGCACTGTGTATATATATTTATGTGTACACACAGTATATATATATATTCACTGCTCTTATTTTCTTGTCTTCTAAATTATTGCTCTGAGTGTTGCTATCCCTGTGCTGTTGCAATCCTGGAATTTCCCCATTGTGGGACTAATGAAGGCTTATCTTATCTTTGCTTATCTTATGTGGTGATGACGTCGGTGTTGACACTGAGTGATGATGGTGGGGTGAGGGTAGCAAAGAGACAAAGATAGCACTGGTCTGCCATGGTTCAGTTCACCTCTAAAAAAAAAAAAAAAAAAAAAAAACAATAAAGGGGAAGAAAATTCCTGAGACGTATATTTTCCCATTCATGCATCATCCACATGGAAATTAAACCTAGGACTTAAATAAAATGCAACTGTTTCTTTGTTTTGGGTGTCAGTCTGTGAGGTTATTGTCTCAATCTTTTAACTGGCCACATTTCATGGACAGATCGTGTGCCCCCAGTGGCACAGTGCAGCAACTGCACCTGCTAACTGAGTGACGTCTCCGGCTGTACGGAGGATTTGTACTGATCTGAACTGATCTTCCAGTTCAGAAGGTGGCAGGCACGCGTTGGAGGAATCATAGCTGACACGGAATAAACCAAAGAAGAAGAAATACTCATGACTCTTCTTCCTTTTCTCTTCTCTGAGGTGACAAGACCAATATGGCCACCGCCATGCATCCTCTTGGACTGTCACAAAAATGGCTTCGTACACGGAAAATAGCCGCGGGATGTAAGCGAAATTTATGTGGGATAATTATAAGACTTTGTAGATGTGGTAGAGAGCGTAAATGACCAACAGAATGCAAAATAACGACCATGATGGACGAAAACGCAGTGACCACGCCAGCCAGCGAGCCCCCCCTTCGCCAACAGTAAGTGACAAATTTCTTTTTTTTTTTTTTTTTTTTTTTTTAACAATGTACTGATTTTCTGGTTCATATACTTTGAAGATAACAACATACCCCTGTAGAGACAAAGGTGGAAAAAAAGAACCACTCTTTGTGTAAATATGTCCAAATTCCACTTTTAACTGAGTGATGGAATTTATATAGCTGCTGTGACATTATGCAAATTAGATGTGAAAATTTATTTAGATTTGAAACTTTGGATCATAATTAAATCTTTCAAATTGACAGTAAGCCATGATCTCTTGCAACTTTCAAGCCATAGCCTTGGAAATCGGAACTATTTTATTGGCAAAAAATATTTACCACTCTTGACCACTAGGGGTTATGTCGTCATACGGCGACTGGGACAGTTAAGGCGCTTTTCCACTAGCACCGCCCAGCCCTGATTGAAAACCTGACTCTACTCACTTCGGTTCGGTTCAGCCTCGGTTGTGTTTCAACATTACTGCTGGCGCACCTGCTGGCACACCTGCAGTGGGTGGGATTTCCTGAACAGCAGGCGGCGCCACACTCTCGTGACGTCAAACACACGACCGAATCCTCCACAACAAAGAAAATGGCTGATGACGAGGAGAGAAGGAAGGAGGAAGGAGAGAGGAATGACTGTGACATGAAACTGGTTAAATCTATGGTGCTGACTTGTTGTGCTCTGCACAATCTGTGTGAGAGTCATGGAGAGACGTTTGACACTACATTGGATGATGCAGTAGATGAACCAGTGGTGGCAGCGGCACAGGGAGCAGAGGAGCAGGAGCTGATATACGAGATGCTGTGCTGTGATGCAGTACCTGTCTATTTCGCCCACATTTATGTGCATACGTATTTCAAAAATGTTTTTTGTAAATAAAATGTTGTGGATGGTCCATCTACCTGTCCTCTTGTTCCTAACGCTTATCTGTTAAGAAGGTGCGAAGCCATCAGCCTAATGATGAGTCCACACTTCTCACTGTTGTGATAATTGCTCACGCTGAGCGCTCTGCCAGCCCCGCTGTGGGGGTCACACACACGACGTGTTCCTCCTCACACTCTCAATAATTTTTTTTCCCGTATATTTTTCTCTTTGGCATACAGAAATGGCAATATGCCCGTATTTGCTAAAATTGCATTTTCCCCGAATTAAAATACGGCGAAACCGTATCACTTGACAGGTATGTAATTACATGCAGAAACACAGCACAGGCCATCTTCACAAAAATCCAGCTCGACAAGCCACTTTTGCTTAGGTGGAAATGCAAATTGAACTATAAATCATGTGCTGATACATATGTAAAGGTCTCCCACTTTTACTTACAAATTGATTTTTAATTTTTGGGAAAAGGGAATATAAATTTTGCACTTGTTGGTAACAATAGTTGTGTGCAACAAAAACACAGTTGTGTATCCTTGTCCGATTTGTCTACTGTTATTAGTGCCTAATTTTTGCTAGATTCCTTCTTAATTTATTAAATTTTGACTGGTGATGCAACATTCAACTTACATGTACTTACCTTTATCATTGTCTACTGTACAAGTTAAAGCACATCTGTACAACTGCTTATAACATAAAAAATGTACCCGTTCAAGAGAAATGGATTCAGCATTGCAAATTTGTTTAAAAAAAAAAAAATAATAACCCTACCAAGACATTACGTTTCGTTGTGTTGTTAAAAATTAAATTACCATTAGAAGGCTATACACCTGACCTGATGAACAGCAGCATGTGGAGTGAACAGAGAATGGAATGTGTATGTAATTATTGGCTTTTCTCATACGGTGTCATAACAGATAAACCAGACTTTTGATGCAAACAATACAATTTTATTCCAGAAGCAAAATTTACAAACAAAAAAACATACTGGGCGTGAAGAGACATGGTTAGACACGCCGACTGCTAAATGCGTCCACAAGCCTGCCAAATAGGGTCAGGAAATCTCTGTTGAATGATGACATCTCTGCGAGCTCTTCCCTTCGTAACACAGCGTCCTGCTCCAGGGCTTCACGCGCATCTGCCCGCACATCTGCGGCCACCTGTCGCAAATGCTGCATGTACTCCTGATGGTGTTCTTGCCGCTGGTCATGTTGCCGTTCCAAGAGCCGCATCTCTTCGTCATGCATGTTGACCATCGCTAATGTAGATGGAAAGACAGAAAGGCATGGTCGTTAAAGCTGGATCACTACATATATTATGGAATTACACAGGTGAAAGTCTGTGGTGGAATGTCACTATTATATTATGCTTCATTGCTGTATATAAGCTGAACTGTCATGTTGCTGCCCCTCAGTAGAGCAGATTTTGCAACACGCAGGGTGCTGTCTTCGGCTGCAGCCCCCCTGCAAAACTAAAAAGGATTAAGATTAAGAATATGGATGGATGGATGGGTAATGTTTAAACTAGTTGCTTGTAGTGTGGCCGCAGAAATCTGAATGGGTTAATACAGTCAGCTGACGCGAAGCATTTCAATGAAGCATGTTGATTTCAACGGCAGTTCATGCACTTTGTTTGTCTAAAACAGGAGTTACAACAGCACCAATCACCACACCTAAAAATGGTTGTGGAACACCGATAAGTGAAGACCAAAGAATAACCTTTTTGTACATTTAAAAAGACATTCTCAATTAATTAATATGCAGCTACAGGAAATTGCATTGATCAATTTGGTACATAACTTGTTAGGCTCCAGCCCCCCTGCGACCTGTAAAGGATTAAGCAGTAGAAGATGGATGGATGGATGGATGGATTTTCGACCCTGGTTTCCGCTGGACCTGTTTCAACCAAAAAAAAAAAAAAACGTGGTTATTGTGCCTTACCGGCACTTGAACGTGATCCAGATGGAGCTGGTGATGTGGCTGACATCGTAGTCGATCCAGCTGGCGCTCTGCCAGACGCAGGAGAGTCCGGTGTGTCCATGTCCACTGAGGTGGACCCCTGTGATATGAACTGCGATTCTAGAAAGAAAATGCACGCAATTTAAAACTTAACACCAAAGTGCAACATGTACACAACACTCTAAAGTTTTTAACCGGAATACAATAAGCGTAATTCAGCGTTTTGTTCGCGCTAATACTTAACACAAAGCAAACGTGAATCTGCAGTTGGCTGCAAAACAATAGGCAAGCCTCAGTAACAACCATTACCCACAATCTAACAACCTTCCTATTTCTTAAAAACAGTGAGCTTGGCACAGAAAGGATAAAGTGGCGAAAAGATGCGCAATATCACAACAACACTCACCATCCATGGTTTCCAAGGCCGTGACCGTGACTGTGGCCGTGACTGTGACCGTGTCGAGCCCAATGTCTCTCAGCGAACCACTTCCACTCCTTCCGATCCCTGCACTTCGAACATTGTGGTCCTTCACTGCTCGGTAATCGCTTTTCAGCTTTTTCAGCTTCTCCCGACACTGTTTGGCAGTACGGATGTGCCCTTGGGAACCCATCTGCTCGGACACCTGCATTTCGAGTAGATCCGTCCAACTCGCGCTGGATGCGATCGTCGCCTAATATAGAAAGAAAATTGCGCACCTCCTAATATATAATATTAGGAGTATATTATTATAGAAGTATATTATACAGTATATTAATATAATACACTGTATTAAAGGGGCGCACTGTGTTCACTGGCTGAACAATTACAAATGGCGGTCGTGGAGTAAATTCAGCAGAAAAAGTCCCTTTCGTGACGTTACGACCTGACCAATCAGCGGCGACCAGTCTCTTAAAGTCATATCACAGCCATACTCAGCCCTACTCAGCTCGGTTAGACCCTGCCCTGGATCAGGTACGAAAAAAGTACCTGCTAACCAGTGCTGGGGCTAATGGAAAATGCTCAAACGCGGGCTGAGTGGTGCAGTGTAGGGCTAAGTGAGGCTAGTGGAAAAGGGCCTTTATAGGGTTACAATTAGAATATGTGATTCCTTGAAATTGATTAAAAATGTGTAGAATTACAAGATTGTGAAGTACAATGAAAAGGGTAAATTAGGTCATAATGTATAGCTTGATAAATGATACTATTATCTTGTCAAATGCTGCCCCCCCCCCCCATTTTTTATCCAGGGGTAAATTGCAGCTTGTGGTGATGCTTCCTGGGCGTTGGTGAGCATGTCATGTGATAATTGTTCTGTTAATGTCAAAAGAGATGCTGAGTCGTGATGTCCTGTGTGAACTTGTGCAAAACCCCCCAAAACAAAACAAAAAAACATGTTGCTTTTCCCTGGCCTAATTTACAAGCCTCAGTTACAGCAACTAAATCAGCTGCTTGTGCAGAATAATGTGATGGGAGTTTCATGTTTGCTTTATGAACCATAATGAACCTAAAATAAAACAAAATAAATCAAACTAAAACAAAACGTGTTTTCTGCTCAGATTCATAGGGCCACGTAAATTTCTGCATCCTTGGACTTTAAATAAAGTCGCAAGTTCAACAATAAAAGTGGACATAAAACATAAAATGTGAGCAACAGAATTATTACTAAAAATTCAAAAAACAGCAAAAAGGTATGCTGAGAAGAGAAAAATTAGAACAATAAAATCAAAGGAAGAAAAAAATAATTAAAAAAATACATCCATAGGGCCCTAGTTTCATTTTTTTTTTTTTTTTTGGTTATAATATTTATTTATTTCAAATCCTTCTAACTTTGCTTTAATACTTGGGGTCATACGAGCAGTTTAATAGCCAACACCTCTAATTAACTCAAACCAGAAACTGTTGGCAAAATAAATTTCAACTACATAGTTCGCAAATAGGCTTTTGTTGTCACTTTTATACCTTCTTGTGTACAAGTTTTCACACATTTTCATACAAACACATTCTCACACAATGTCCTATGAAACCAATTTACTTTCCATGTACATAATGTCATAATTTATTGAGATGGAAGGAGCTCTCTTTTATTTATCATACATTATTTTCTGCTTTTTCTCATCTAACTTTTCTTTCAGACAATGTAATTGATGGAGACTAAATGATCCTCCATCTGGAAAACCCATTTCAGACCAGATAGGCCCCAGCCAGACACTTTCATCACCATATTTGTGCCTCAAATATTTTTACATATGGGAATTGCTGTAAGGGCTCACACTCTCACTTTAAGACTTTTCCCATATTCCATATCGTCACAAGCTTCAAGTCAGCCCCAACCAAAGTCATCAAAACAAAACAAAAAAAAAATAATTTTCCTGCTCTGCTGGCAAATAATTTTACTTAAAATGAGCAATAAAGTTCTGGCAATAGATAATGTCAGTTAAAAATAAAACAAAAACATCTCCCAACAAAACATGATTAAATTGCTTAACATAAGTAAAAACTATCATAAAGCAAGCAAAATTCCAAAGAAACCTGCACAACAAAAAGAAATTACTGTTAAAATTATCTTGAGATATTTAATACATTTAATCTTACCAAAATCCCCAGTGTGGTGTGACCTTATTACAGCTTCAGTATAAAAGAAGTTAGTCCTTTCACACATGCACACACATACAATAGCAACATCAAATAGCAAGCTCACGTTAGTAAGCAATCCCAAGCTACTTATAATAAGCAGATCTGACAACCCCCAATTCTCATCATCAATCATCTTCTGCCGCTCTGAAAGACATGCATTTTTTCTCTTTTTTTCGCCTGACAAAGCAACTCTGAAAACATTAAAAACACACATGAACAATCGGACAAACAAACTGCAGCTATTTATTTGATGTATTTATTTTATTACAACTAGCACATACTATAACTAGTACATACCCAGTAACCCATCCATCCATGGACGGTTGGATGGGTTACTTATGTTGAAGAACAAGAAGAGGTTGGACCACATTGTGAAAACGTGCAACAAAATTGCTGGCATAATAAATTTTGTTGTTTTCCTGAAACTGTTGCTGCTGTAGAGCAAACTGCCCTCATTGGGGAGAATAAAGTTGACCTTGGCCTAGTTTTTGGGTCTGTCTGAATTTATTCAGTAAGAGCATGCATACCTGCCAACATTTAGGTTTCAGAATACATGAGGTTTTCACTTGGGGTTGGGGTTGGAAAACAGGCTATTAATAGGCCATAATTAGCACCTGTAACAGAAAATACTGCATCTTCGCTCATTTTATTTTTGATTTTTAATTTATGAGGAAAAATCTCACAAATTTATGAGCGTAAAGTCTCAAATGTACAAGAAAAAAGCCCGAAATTAACACTAAACACAAATTATGAGAAAAAGCTGATTTAAGTGGGAAAAAGTCCTTCAAATTTACAAGGAAAAAGTAGTAAATTTAGAATGCAACTACCATAAATTCAGGAGAAAAACTTCAAACTGTCCAGACTAAAGTCACATCTCTGTAACTTCTTAACTATTTTGGAGTAACTACTCTTATGTATATCTGAGTGATAATATATAATGATAACCTACGTTTACTTGTGTACAGTTTCAGGCTATTCTACCACCTAAATTAGAGATTCTTTTTTTTTAAATTGAAAATGTGGACATTTTTTATGTGAATTTGGGAAGTTCTCATAAATTATCTATTTTTTCTGATGATTATTTTTATTCTTTTTTAATTATAGACAATTTAAGAAACTTCATGAAATTTGAAACTTCATGAACAACTTTTGCTCATGGATTGACATTTTTTCTTGAATTTGTGACTTCTGCATCATAAACTGGCATCTTTTTCTACTGTCTTTGTATTTTTGCCTCAACAATTTTCCGTCATCTTTCCATTGATTGTTTTCCTTAATTTTTTTAATTATTGCAAATGAGCTCCATTTCTCTTGTGATTTTCTGACCTTTGTCTCAACAATTTATTAATTTTCTTTTTCTTTATGAATTTGGTAAATATTTTAAATAAAATATAGATGTTATATAAATAGATACAATAAATATTAAATAGATAAAACTGAAACAGAGGAAATCCTTGGATCAGGTTGTTAGATGGTCCAGTCGTTTGCTTGGTGAGTCACAGCTGAGCCCGACATCCCTGTACACCAGACAGGTACAGAGGATGGCTACCTCCATTTTAAATGATGACTCCCACCCTTTGCACTGCAACTTTCAGCTTCTTCCCTCCAGACGGAGGTTTGCTGTCCCAAAAAGTAAAACCCTGCGCTACAAAAACAGCTTTGTTCCTGCTGCTGTCAAAGAGTTGAACAAGATGTAACAATATATTGCACATAATTTAGTTACCTATTTATTAATTTCATTTTATATTTACTTGTTTTTGTAGGTTTTTTATTTGGGTTCTAAATCTTCTATTGGGTTTTAGACTTTTGAGTTTTTAACCTCTTTGACTAGTCTTTTACTTTTTAATATGACCCTCCTCTCTTATCTCTGGTTTTTCTCTCATCTCTTTGTCTTATATCCTGATTGATGGAGCCTTGAGTATTTTTATCATGTTTATAGTCAGCTTCATGTGTGCCTGCGTTTGTGTTTATGTTGAATGCAATTCCATCCATCCATCCATCCATCTTCTACCACTTTTCCGGAGGTCCGGGTCGCGGAGGCAGCAGTTCAAGCAGAGAAGCCCAGACTTCCCTCTCCCCAGCCACCTGCTCCAGCTCTTCAGAGGGGATACCAAGGCGTTCCCAGACTAGCTGGGAGACATAGTCTCTCCACCGAGTCCTGGGTCTGCCCCGGGGTCTCCTCCCAGTGGGACGTGCCTGAAACACCTCAAGTGGGAGACGTCCAGGAGGCATCCTAATCAGATGCCCATACCACCTCAACTGACTCCTTTCAATGTGGAGGAGCAGCGGTTCTACTCTGAGCCTCTCCCGGATGACTGAGCTCCTCACCCTATCTCTGAGGGTGAGTCCAGCAATCCTACGGAGAAAGCTCATTTCAGCCGCTTGTATCCGCGATCTCGTTCTTTCGGTCATTACCCAAAGCTCGTGACCATAGGTGAGAGTAGGAACGTAGATTGACTGGTAAATCGACAGCTTTGCCTTAGAACTAAGCTCCCTCTTCACCACAACAGACCGGTACAACGTCCGCATCACTGCAGATGCTGCTCCAATCCGTCTGTCGATCTCTCGCTCCATTTTCCCCTCACTCGTGAACAAGACCCCAAGATACTTAAACTCCTCCACTTGGGGCAGGAGCCTGTCCCCAACCCGGAGAGGACAATCCACCTTTTTCCGGCTGAGGACCATGGACTCGGACTTGGAGGTGCTGATTCTCATCCCAGCCGCTTCACACTCAGCGGCAAACCGTCCCAGCAAGAGCTGTAGGTCATTGCTGGATGAAGCCAACAGGACAACATCATCTGCAAACAACAGAGATGAGATCCTGTGGTCACCAAGCATGACACCCTCCATTCCCTGGCTGCGCCTAGAAATCCTGTCCATAAAAATTATGAACAGGACCGGTGACAAAGGGCAGCCCTGGCGGAGTCCAACTCTCACTGGGAATGACTCCGACCGAGTGTTGGCAATACGAACTAAACTCTCACAACGGTCGTACAGAGACCGAATAGCTCGTAACAACAAGCCCGATACCCCATACTCCCGAAGCACCCCCCACAAAAATCCACGAGGGACGCGGTCAAATGCCTTCTCCAAGTCCACAAAACACATGTAAACTGGTTGGGCAAACTCCCACGAACCCTCAAGAATTCTCGAGAGGGTAAAGAGCTGGTCCGATGTGCCACGGCCAGGATGAAAACCACATTGCTCCTCCTGAATCCGAGGTTCGACCAACGGCCGGACTCTCCTCTCCAGTACCTTAGCATAGACCTTCCCAGGGAGGCTGAGGAGTGTGATCCCTCTAAAGTTGGAGCACACCCTCCGGTCCCCTTTTTTGAAGAGAGGAACCACCACCCCGGTTTGCCATGCCAAAGGCACTGCCCCCGACCTCCACGCAATGTTGCAGAGGCGTGTCAACCATGACAACCCAACAACATCCAGGGCCTTGAGGTACTCGGGGCGAATCTCGTCCACCCCCGGGGCCCGGCCACCAAGGAGATTTTTAACCACCTTGGCGACCTCAGCCCCTGTGATAGGCGAGTCATCCCCCTTGTCCCCAAACCCTGCTTCCTCTGTGGAAGGCGTATCAGTGGGATTGAGGAGATCCTCGAAGTATTCCTTCCACCGCCCGACGATATCCCCAGTTGAAGTCAACAGTGTCCCATACCATACACAGTGTGGACGGGGAGCTGCTTTCCCCTCCTGAGCCGCCGAACAGTTTGCCAGAATCTCTTTGAAGCCGACCGAAAGTCTTGTTCCATGGCCTCACCGAACTCCTCCCATACCCGGGTTTTTGCTTCAGCAACCACCCGAGCTGCACTCCGCTTGGCCTGCCGGTACACCTCAGCTGCTTCGGGAGTCCCACAAGCCAACCAAGCTTGATAGGACTCCTTCTTCAGCTTAATGGCCCCCCTCACCACTGGTGTCCACCACTTGGTTCGGGGGTTGCCACCACGAGATGCACCGACCACCTTGCGGCCGCAGCTCTGGGCCACCGCTTCAACAACAGAGGTGGAGAACATGGCCCATTCAGACTCCATGTCTCCAGACTCCCTCGGAATGTGGTTGAAGTTCTTCCGGAGGTGGGAGTTGAAGACCTCCCGGACAGGGGCCTCAGCCAGACGCTCCCAGCACACCCTCACTATACGTTTGCGTCTACCAGGTCTGAATGGCTTCCTCCCCTGCCATCGGATCCAACTCACCACCAGGTGGTGATCAGTTGACAGCTCTGCACCTCTCTTTACTCGGGTGTCCAAGACATACGGTCGCAGGTCTGATGATACGATAACAAAATCGATCATCGACCTGCGGCCTAGGGTGTCCTGGTGCCAGGTGCACATATGGACACCCTTATGCTTGAACATGGTGTTCGTTATGGACAGACTGTGGTTAGCACAGAAGTCCAATAACTGAACACCACTCGGGTTCAGATCGGGCAGGCCGTTCCTCCCAATCACCCCCCTCCAGGTTTCACTGTCGTTGCCCACGTGCGCATTGAAGTCCCCCAACAGGACAATGGAGTCTCCAGGAGGAGCACCCTCCAGCACCCCAGTCACAGACTCCAAAAAGGGTGGGTACTCTGAAACATCATTTAGTGCATAGGCACAAATGATGGTCAGGACCCGTTTCCCAACCCGAAGGCGCAGGGAAGCAACCCTTTCGTCCACCGGGGAAAACTCCAATATAGAGTTTGGTTTGTAAATATGGATGTCACCTGACTGCAAAACAAATCTACCTACGGGTACAAATAAAGTAACCTGAACCTAAATAACTTCCTGTGTTTACATTAAGAATGGACGGGTGACATCACCTGAAGGAAAAACTGCAAGGAATTGTGGGAAAACAGTTCAGCCTGTCTATGCTTGTCTGTGAGCAATGAATGCGGTTAGGCTGCGTTTCTACCAAATGCATTTTTTCTGCTGTGAGCGACTCTTTTCTATTCATTTTCTATGTAGTCCAGCATTTAATGCACTCTGTGCCCTCAGCGCAAAAACACTCAGCAGTCAGCGCTGTGCTCATGGAGCTGAAAGCTGAAAAAAGTTCAACTTTCAAGGCGCTGCAGCACTCATCAGCTGCCCACCTCTCTCACCAACTGATCACAATCGGCTTAAAAGTGCACCATGATCAATATTAACAGCCAAACCTTGGAGGGAGAAGTATTTTATTACCAGCTTGATGTAGTTTATTCCAGTAAGTGGAGACCTAACTCCCGACCGATCGAACGTGGGCTTTAAACCTCCATTTTTGTGCACTTCCTACAAATTAAATATAATTTTGAAGGTCTTTCAATACAGAATATGGAAATAATGTTACATCAGTTTTGAAAATGTCCTCAAGGTGACTCATTTTGCCAGCATGGGTCACAAATCTGAAATCCCCGCCACACTTGGAGTGATAGGTCAAGAGGCTGCTAGGATACTTAAAAATTATGACAAAATATTTATGCAAAATAAATCAAGTATCTTTCTTTCTTCCTTCCTTCAAAACCACACAGATTCACTTGTTTTAGGGCAAAAGTGGGATAATTCTGGCCTCTGTAAGACCAGGGGTGTGTAATCATGAGCCATGGAGGGCCAACACCCTGCAGGCTTTACCTCCAACCAGTGTCTTCAATGGCAGATTTCACTGAACTTCTTCCCACTGATTGCTGATCACTGAGAACACCTGCTGAAGAGACTGGGTAGAAGAGAAAACCTGCAGGGTCTTGGTCCTCCATGGCACATGACTGGACACCCCTGGGTTAGACCATAAAGGGGCGTATCTCTGCACAACAATCGTCCATATCTCTGCACTGTTTTGATACGGATGACCTTCCATATCAAAACAGCGCAGAGAAGCAACAGTGTCAAAACTCACCCAGAAAAGAGTTTGTGTAATTGATTTTTTTCTCCACATAAGGCGATTGTTATTTAATCATTTCGTTTATAGAAATTTTGGCTTCAATTTTATTTATTTATTTATTTTTTTTTTTATTTCCCCGATGGGGTGGTCGGGGGAAATTAAAAAAAAATGCTCAGATATTCAGTTTTGGTAGGCAATGACATTTATAAAAATAAAAACTGAAAAAAGTAATATCACATTTTTTAACACAAAGTTGTTCCATTTGGAGTAAAGTCAACACTCGGCTTCAAAATTCATCGGGGAGAATTTTACTTTCAGCGTAAAAGTATATAGTAAAATCACGATCGCCTTATGTGGGGGGAAAAAAAAAAATCAATTACACACACTCTTTTTCCGGGCGAGTTTTGACAATGTTGCTTCTCTGCACTGTTTTGACATGTTGATATTGTCTTGAGCTGTGGGTTTTTGTTTAAAAACCATAGGTATGGCAGTCGGTTTTAGAACCCGTTTGTAACGAACTTTCAAGTCTAAAGATTCCTGTACAGCAGGTGCCTCCTCAAAACTGTCTGCAGTGAAATGATCGATACATAGTACAGAAGATGGTGTTGGTTGCCATTTGTCCCTTGTTCTCTGTACTTGCTTCGCCCATTTTTTAAGAAGATCTGGATCTTTTGGGAACGAGAACAGGCTTGTACATACACTGGAGCAATTAGAACACCTAGCCACCACGCAATGTTTCGGCATTTCTTCAATGATATACTGTAGAAGCTAAACAGCTTGTTTACATTGACAGTACACGGATCAGCCAAGATGAACTTCACCTCATGACGTCATATCCAGAAACGAGCCGAGTCTCAGGAGATCACGTTAGTGCAACACGGCGCTAAATTTGAATTCACTTGGAAATATTTTTTCACTTATTTAGCGTTCTAAGTGAAAATAACCAACTATATGGATGACTGAAGATAAATTCATACTGAATATTGATCCATTGTTCCTAAATCGTGTCACAGACACTTTAAGTCTTTGCTACCAAACTGTTTCAGTACATTTGCAAGACAATTAAAGAATGTATCCTTAGAGGATGGAAGTCGATAGATCTCAATCAAAGCAAAAGACATTTCTGGTGATAGTACAACTTTAACTCAAACACATTCCAGCGTATTTTCAGCAATGTCAAGTTTTGTACACTGATAACCATCCTTTACATAAATCATGACCCCTCCTCCCCTGCAATCTTTTCTGTTTTGTCTATATGTATTGTTCCCTGGAACACTGAAAACAGCTGGAGGTGTTGTTGGGGTTATCCAGGTTTTTGAAAAGCACAGGTAGTAAAGATCTGAATTTATCAATAGTTATTGTATTTGTTTGTTTTAGAGACAATGCTCCTAATATGGAGATGACCTCCAAAAAAGCCTTAAGGTTTCATAGTCGGATCCCACAATATCTTGGCATGATTTACAGTTTCAAACATTTTCGTAGCATGTTGATTTTAATCCACAGTTTTTATCCTATACCCATCCCATTCTGTAACAGACTTACCAGGCTTGCGCAGTTTGAGTCTAATTGCAATAATTTTTCCTGTGTCAATGTCACCGGCATCCTGGGCGACTCCACTGATGCCATTCCCATTCAGATGGGCCGTCGTCGCACCAGCGTCTGGGGAGACTTTTCCTACGTTGATATCATCGGTGTGTTTGGAGAACTGACCGACGTCAGCCTCCTCTGGATGGGCCGCTGCTGCATCGGTGTCCAGAAAGGCCAGGACAACGTCAACAGCTAGCCGCTCAGCCACAAATCATCGACACAGCTCAGCCTGGCAAAAAACCAGCGCTGAAGGAGCCACCACTGCATTGGCATCTGAGGGAAAGGGCCACCGCTCCACCGTGGGCAGCATGGTGGAGCGGTGGTTAGCACTGCGGCAGCACAGTTTACCCTTGGCCGGGGGATCGTGGGATCGTGGGTTCGATCCCAGCCCCCGACCAACAGTGATCTGTGTGGAGTTTGCATGTTCACCCCGTGTATGCGTGGGTTTACTCCGGGATTTCTCCGGTTTCCTCCCACATGCCAAAAACATGCAGGTTAGGTTAATTGGAGACTCTAAAGTGGCCCTAGGTGTGAATATGTGTGTGAGTGGTTAAGGGATAGCGCCGTATCGTGGCTGCTTCATCCATCCAGGTGGTGGATGACCCTCAATTTCCCCTCTGGGGATCAATAAAGTATACTAAATCTAAATCTAAATCTAAAACTGACATTCAGCCGTCGATGCAGCTCCATTTGATGGACATCCCCCACTGGACAGGGATGGCAACAGGAAATTCTGATTTCAGCTGAAATCTAATTTGGTCGATTGACTTATTGGGGGGGGGGGGGCGGGGGGCGCAGCCCCCCTGAAGCTGGGAGGTTTTCAGTAAAACAGAAGTAATTTAGACTGAAAGAAATGATAAAAAAAAATGAAATACTAGACTTAGATAAATTATTAAATTTAATGAAAAGTTAACTTACTTTTTCTTCAATGTTGTCTCACTGTCTTTAGTCCAACATATTTAACAGTTCTATAAGAGTTTATTACAATATTTACACTGGTCACAAAGTCACTTCTAATGTGAAACTTTCTTCCTTTTGACAGCAAGCTGTGTCAGTCTCTGAACTTTGAACTTCATCTCCTTTTCTGGTTTCTTCAGAAATTGTCCGAGTGTTTCTGTTACCTCGTCAAACTTTGAGCCAATTTTCACCTTTACCGTCACTTTTCTCTCAAGCCAATTCCATCGGAACTTATTTTTGACACTTTTGTCTATTTCTAGCACTGATGACTCCTGATCCTTTGATAAAAATTTCATAATTCCACTGAAAACAATAACGAAAGCTCAGAATTCCAACACGAACCAGGGATGTGATTTGGGGTTGGGGAAATTATCTGAAAATTCAGCAGGGGGTCTGGGGGACATGGTCCCCCAATGGGGTCCGGGGCAGAGCCCCGGTGGGAGGGGGGGGGGGGGCAAAGCCCCCCGAAGCTCCTGGGTTTTTATGATTTTTAAGTACCAGAACTGTGCTTAAATGACATAAAACAAACAGCTGAATGCCACTTATTACTGTATAATATTGACTTATGTTCCAAGAAGATAGCATTCCTAAAATATTCCAACAAGCATTATCCATCACATGCTTTAACACTTGATCAAATCAAAACCAGTTAAATTTATCTATTCCATAATAGAAATAAAATTCCAACATACCATTACTTTTTATAATTTCAGCATTCTTTTCAGATCACCAGTTTCAATCTCCATTGAGACTTGAGCAGTTCATTTTGCACAATCACTGATGTAGCCAAGTCTTAGAAATATTCAAAAGTTATGAGTCAATGTCCACTGTGCACTGTCAATTTCAAACTGTTTGGAATCATAAAAGGGGATGGTTAACTTTAATTACCGTTTCCTCCCCCGCGCAGCCGTTGTACGCCGCCAGTAACAGAGTTAATGTGGCTCTCCACTTGGCCATACGTCACTTCCAGTCCTGCCTGAAAGGGCGCAGCTTCACTGCGTTCATGGACCACAAGCCGCTAATGTACTTAACGTACTTTATCTTCCTGGAAGATAAAATAAAGCGGAATTCGGCGAATTAGCAGAACATCACATCCCTGAGAACACGCCGCCATGAATCTTTGAAAAAGCATACAACGAGCCATTTGATTGGTCCAATCGTTTGCAACTATCCAATCGCAGGGCTGTCAAGCTACTGCAATACAGCAGTAGCTTGAACACAACACATCCGGGTTATCGCAGGAGACGACTTCCGGGAAGCGCCAAGCGCTTGTGTAATCGTGTTGATTTTCGCTAAAATCAGTAACAATAAGGTACCTTACCCCCCTAAAATTTTCTCAACGGATTTAGACGATTCACAGAAATGATCAATTTGAAAATAAATTGGCGGAAATCCGCAGATCGGTGGAAAATTGCCATCCCTGACTGGAAAAGCCGCCGCAGTACCGGCACCCAGGGGGACCAGGCTGGCACCGTCACCTCACCATTGGGCCACAATTTGTCATCCCAATTCCGCCTGGCAGGCCCACCCTGCCAGGTAAGCTACTGGAGCACCAACATCCCAGGTGCCTGAGTCGGTGCCGACCTCTGATCGCTGGACGCCATGCTGTCTGTGTGGGTCTGCTGAAATAGCCGCTGTTGCTGTATTTGTGTTTGGAGAGAACATGTGCTGTGGAATCAATTGTAAACAGTTTAGCTGTGGTTGGCGAGTTAGCCACTTTAGCTGCTGTGCTGGCTGCAGGGGCCAGGTTGGCCAAATTTGCTAAAATTGTCATTCTGGTTGCAGTATCCAGGTTTTCCAGTTTATTTGTTTTTGTTTGGCTAGCTGTGGTGACCAGGTTGACCAGTTAAGCAGCGGTTGTTGGGCTGGCTGTGTCGGCCAAACCGGGTTTCCATTGTCCAAAGGTTGTGGGCCTGGGTTTACCTCCACATCTCCCGCTAATAATATCATAGCTGCCAGGTAGATTGACCCCAAAGCTGTCCTTCAACGGCTTACTTGTACCCGTTTCTCAGGAAGCACTTGGCACGGCCACTGTCCAGAAATGTAGAGCATAGCAGATGTTAAGATAAGATAAGCCTTTGATGACTTCCGGTCTGGACACCATGGTGATAGCAGCTTAACGCTGAAGCTCCAAGACCCCATCTGTGAAAATACTTTGAAAATCAGATTTAACGTATTTTTGGAAGAGTGAAAATTAAAAGACAAAGTCAATATGCCTAAAGGAAAGCAGAAGAGATCAACATTTGCCAGGCCAAGACGGGCATCGGCCGGAGAATCTGACCTGGAGGACATCCACTCGGAAGCAGAGGAGCTGAATGAAGCTAGCAACACGGTTAGCTTAAAAATGATAATTCAAGAATTAAGAGAATTTCGCCGAGAGTGTTGGGCCGAATTTTGTGAAATTAAAGATGAAATAAAAAGGACAAACAGCAGAGTGGACCAGGCTGAGGACTGAATCATGGAAGCAGAGGAAAGAATAAAAGGGCTGGAAGAAACAGTGCTGGACTTACTTAAACGACAGACAAGAGTGGAGGCTAAGCTAACTGACCAAGAAGAAGACTAAGAAAGGCCAACATAAGAATTCATGGTCTGAAAGAAGGAGTCAAGGACGGTTTCACCACAATGGATGCATGCGTGGAATCCATACTGAGAGAGAAGTTGGAAATTCCCCAATCCACCGACTTGAAGATAGAAAGGGCGCACCGTACATTAGCCCCAAGGCCGTCGGCAGAAGCGCCTCAGAGATTGGTGGTGGTGAAGTTTTCCAACCTCAGAACAAAAGAAGAGGTTGTGAGACTGGCTTGGCAGAAAAAAGGATTTATGCACCAAGAAAGAAAAGTTTTTGTGGAGCACGACTACACCCCGGAGGTCCTCAAAAAGCGTCGGGAATACAACAATGCTAAAAAGGTACTAAGAGAGAAGAAACTGCGCTTTCAAACTCCATTTCCGGCGAAGCTGCGGGATTTTTACGGGGATGAGACGCGTCTCTACAACTCGGCGGAAGAATCAACCAGGGATATGGCGAGAAGAGGGCTCCCAGTAACGGTGTATAAACCCGCAGTAGACCCGATTAAAAGAATCAAGGCTTAAACGTGGTGCACACAGAGACCCTCAAAATCCACGGGCCAGCAGCGGGAAACCCAGCGCCAGGGCTAAAAGGAAAAACTGAATGCTTTCCGGAGGGAATAACGATATTTTTAGTCAATCTGCGCATCCAACCCTCCTCCTACAAGGTAACAAACATTAAAGGAGATACAGAATCAGCAAGTGGTAAAACATTTCATGGAACAGTCATAATATTAGAAACAAGTAAGTGTTTAAAAAAAAAAAAAATTGTTAAAATAGAAATGTGACAATGAACCACAAGAACTCTCCACACTAACAAATACTGTATTAACGTGATTGTTTGCTGTGACGGTGGTGGGAGGTTGTGCACAATTTCATAGAGTATAGGCATAAAAAAAAAAATCATTACAAGTTCGGATTGGGATCTGAAATTCACGTTAAAAACATGGGACAACTTACAGGGGTAAGAGAGGGCCCTCAACACGTAACAGAGTTTGAGGAATTTCCCCTCAGAGCCAACGCACCATCAAGGCTCTTCTATGGTCACTAAAAAGACCTCAGCTCAGGAAGATCTTTTGTCAGTTTTTTGTTTTGAAGTTTTATATACTATGTTCTTAATGTTTTTTATGTTCTTAATGTTCTTTCAGTTTCTGAGTAGCATAAAAGAGGGCTGCTACACTGTTATTGTTATGTTACTGTTTGACAGTCTGGGCTCAAGCAGCCCCTTCTACAATAAGACATATAGGTTCATTATATAATCAAACTCTAAAAATCTTGGACAAAAAGCCCATTAGGTGGCATCACTGTTATATTTTTAACAAATACAACCTATTGAGTTTTGAGAGTTTCATTGACCTCTGTTTTCTGAAATTAATTTTCAAATGTTTCCATAAATCAGCGCCTGAGCCACTTGCTGGTTTCATCCAAAGACAGGACAGCAGCAGAGCCACCAGGAGTTCTGTAAACAATAACTGTAAAATATTCCACCGCAGAACCACATTTGGACAAACAGCTTTCTCTATAAAGGGCAGTCACATCTGGAACACAATGCCAAATGAAATTAAAATAATAACAGACTTTAAAACATTCACTAAAAAGGTTAAAAACTGGCTGAAAAATAAACAAGAATGTACCCATGTATGAAATGATTGTCTGCAGGGTGAGAGTGAATGAAGGGAAGGAATGAATGTGTTTGTTTATAGTGAGTGACGAAGGGAAGGAGGCCTGAAATAGGCAAATGCGAGTCAGGTTGTTATATTGTGTATTTATAATCTTTATAATCTTTATAATATTTATAATTGTGTATTTATAATGTACTTATAATCTTTTTTGCATTGATGTATGTGGTTATTGTTTATTCTGTTTTCATTTTTTTTCTCTTTTCCTTATCCTTTTTTACTTTTTACTTGTTTCTCCTTTCTAAAGCCCATCCAGGGACAAGAGTTGCAAATTAGCTAATAGCTATACACTCTTTGTGCAACACATCAGATTGATTGTCATTTGATTAATTGTCTATGTTTATTGCACTGTCCCTGTCAAATAAACAAATAATCTAATCTTATACTAAATAAGACAATACAATGGAGAAACAGGGTGTAACCAAAATAATCTCATATAATGTAAAAGGGATCCTGAATCCAGTTAAAAGATCCAAGACTCTTGGCAAAATGAAAAAAGACAAAGCAGGAATAATATTTTTACAGGAAACCCACCTAACAGACTTGGAGCACTCTAAACTTAATAGACAAGGATTTAAACTGATCTCTTCATCCTCATAAGTCAGGGAGGAGGAGGGGGGTAGTGACATTGATCTCAACCAAAATTATGTTTGAAAAAAATTCAGAACACAAAGATAAAGAAGGAAGATTTAGCATGGTACTTGGTCGGCTAGAGGGGGAAGATATCACCCTGCTGAATGTATATGCACCTCGAGGGGCTAACTGGAAATTTTATAAAAATGTATCTGGCCTAATGATAACTAAAGCCAAAGGTTTAGTGATATGTGGTGGAGACTTCAACCTAAGACTGAACCCATACTGGGAGGCATCAGGTAATTCTCCACATCAAAATAACACTCAAATTGACTTCCGGTTATGGCTGCCACGTAAGACGGACGTGTTTCATTCTGCTCTGCTCCTGGAGAAAAAAATCGGCAAATAACTCTCTCATTTGGGACAGAACGTATCCCAGCGTTTGGGCGAGGATATGTCGGCGAAGCCTAAGGCTGGAAAACCAGGTAAAGGAAAAAGCGAGCCGCCGAAACAGTCCAAATTAACGGACTTTCAGGTCTGTGACGCAGCAAACAAAACTCCATATATGGCGGAGGAGGCTGGCAACGGTGCGATATCTGCGGGGAATGGCGCAGATGCGCTGATGGCTGCCATGAGTTCAATGAGAGCGGACTTTTCCTCTAGATTTGATGGGATTATGACAGCGTTGGAAGGAATAAGAAAGGAATTGGGTGACTGTGTAGAACGAACGGCGCAGATGGAGCTCCGTCTCGCTAGTGCTGAAGATGACGTCACCCGTCTTCAATTAAAGGTGCGCACTTTGGAAAAAAAAAATAAATGTCTAGAAGATAATATTTTGGATTTGGAATCTCGGTCGAGACAGAATAACTTGAGGCTGGTGGGTCTTCCAGAGGAATCAGAAGGTCGGGACGTATGTTCCTTTCTGGAAAAGTGGATTCCGGAGGTGCTGGGCAGCGAGGAGTTGCAATCAGCAGTGGTTCTGGAAAAAGCACATCGTATTGGCCCACGGAGAGATAAGGGACCGCCGAGGACCTTAATTATGAAGTTTCTTAGCAACAGAGACAGGATGAAGATCTTCAACGCTGCACGAGCTAAAGGAGAGATTAAACACCAGGATCAGCAGGTGCGGTTCTACCCAGATTTGGCCACAGGAATCCAACAATTGAGGAAGCAGTTTGATCCCATACGTAAGGAGCTGCGCAACCTTGGGATTCGTCATGGTGTAATCTATCCTGCGAGACTGTTGACCACGTATGAGGGCAGAACCCACATCTTCAAGACCCCAGAGGAGGCGCAGGAGTTCATCAAGAAGATCAAAGAAGAAGAAGAGACTGGTGGGAGCTAAGCATGAACAAAATATAAGGTAGAATAATTAAGTATTTGCACAGGCATCTGACTGACTTGAAGTAAACAGCAAGTTTACAAAATATAGATTGTATTATATATTAAAAAAAAACAAAAACAAAACAAACAAAAAAAAACTATGATGTACAAAGTTGTTAAAAATTCTGGAGTTAAGTTGGAAAACTACAGAGGAGAGTTAATGTTACGTCATTAAAAGCAGTAGAGTTAGGGTGATTGGGAGGATGAAGAAGGAGTGGCTTAGGCTGTTCCCCGTGGATGTGGAACGGTCGATGGCTATATCGGGAGACGGAATTTTTCTTTTGATTTTGGGGGGTTCGCCACAAGTGTGGGAAGGGGGAATTTGTTTGTGTGTAGTTTGTAGGATGAATGTTCAACCACTCATGTTTTTGCTTCTCTGTATGAGCATGTTTACACTGCAAGGTAATCCCAAACTCTCTATTGATCATAAACCAAAGCGTTAATCTTAATTTAACTTCATGGAATTGCAGAGGTCTACAAAATTTAAAAAAACTTAAACAAGTTATGAATAAAATAAAAGACATGGGTTCAAAAATTGTGTTTTTACAAGAAACTCATCTAATAGAGGAGGATATAAAAAGAATTAGGAGTAGATGGCAAGGAAGTGTATTTACCTCATCATTTTCATCCCGGGCCAGGGGAGTTATGACTCTCATACATAAATCAGTCCCTTTTCAAGTGAAAAATGTAATTGGAGACAAACTTGGAAGATATGTAATCATTCAAGGTTCTTTGCTATTAGAAAATATAAATCTTGTGAACTTATATGGTCCCAATATAGATGATCAAAAGTTCTTTGCTAATTTATTTCTTATTTTATCATCACTTACAGGGCAACATATAATAGCAGGGGATTTTAATTGTACATTGAATCCAGGTATAGATAGATCAACAGGACTGGATTGTACGCACAATGGATGTAGGATGACTATTAATCATTTTATGAAAGAATTGAGATTGTTAGATATATGGAGAGAAATGAAACCACAAGTTAAAGCCTATTCTTGTTATTCCAGTACCTACAAGACATTCTCACGTATTGATTATTTTTTGATTTCCACAGAATTAAGATCCAAGATTCAAAACTGCTTTTATGATAACATCGTGATCTCTGATCATGCACCCTGTTGTCTAATATATGTAGATAAAAAATTGACAAAGGAATCAGGTAGATGGCAATTTCAGCATAAATGGCTTCAGGATGAGGAATTTGTCAAGTATATAGAAAAACAGATAGACGAGTACTTTGACATCAATACTACACAAACATCAGCATGTGTAAAGTGGGAAGCTTTCAAAGCTTTTATTAGGGGACATATTATTAGTTATACAGGATCAAAATCTAAGAAGACTCGAGAGGAGAGAGCTAAATTGGAACATAAAATGAAAAGTCTTCAGGAAAAAGTGTATGCAGGAAGTGATCCAAGGTTGGAGAATGAATTACTGATTTTGAGAGCTGAATACGACAAAAAATCAGCGAATAGAGCTGCCTCGAGTCTTCTAAGATTGAAACAATCTTTTTATGAACAAGGTGAAAAATCAGGAAAATTATTGGCATGGCAGATTAAACAATTAGAAATTAAAACACCAATTACTAGTATTATAAGTAACGGACAGGTAGCTATAGATCCTTTAGAAATTAACAGAGCCTTTAGAGATTACTATGAAAAATTATATGATACTAAAAATGAATTTGATTTAACAAAACTAAATGGGTTTTTGAACGAACTATCTATACCGTGTATTCCAAATGAAAACAGGGAGATATTGGAGTCTAAAATTAGTCAAGAAGAAGTTGGGCTAGCCATTGATAATATGAAATCAGGAAAAAGTGCAGGACCAGATGGTCTTCCAGTTGACCTTTATAAGAAATTTAAGAATAAATTAATAAAACCTTTTTTGGAAATGGTTTTAGAAGCATTTCAAAATAATAATTTACCATCATACATAAATAATGCCTTAATTATACTGCTGCCAAAACCAGGTAAGCCCTCTAATAAATGTGAAAATATGAGACCAATAAGCCTATTAAACGCCGACCTTAAGATAATCTGTAAAATTTTAGCAAGACGAATACAAGAAATTTTACCAAATATTATTAATCGAGATCAGAATGGCTTTATAAAGGGAAGACAAGGCTTCCATAATGTAAGAAGACTATTTAATATTATTTATTTTAATAAAGAAGCACCGGATACAGCTCTCCTATCACTGGACGCCGAAAAGGCCTTTGATAGAGTTGAATGGCCCTTTCTTTTTGAAGTCCTACAAAGGTTTGGACTTGGAAATAATTTCATAAAATGGGTTCAAATAATATACAATAATGCTACAGCAGAAATCCTAACAAATAACAATATTTCAAAACCAATAAAAATCAATAGAGGATGTCGACAAGGCTGTCCACTTTCACCTTTACTGTTTACTATGGCAATTGAACCTTTAGCGATAGCGATACGTTTACATTCACAAATATATGGAATTAAAGTTGGACCAATAGAACATAAAATCTCCCTGTACGCCGATGACATAATTTTGTTTATGTCGAATCTAAAAAAATCAATTCCAACCTTGTTGAATTTAATAAAGAATTTTGGGGAAATATCAGGATATAAAATAAATAAAACTAAATCTTCAATATTAATGCTAAATGAGACCCAGAGAAATTACCCAGCCCCTGAGGTAAATCAATTCAATGTTGTAAATCAGTTTAAATATTTAGGAATCCAAATTGTGCCTAAGCTAGAATCAGTCGCCAGTGTCAACTATGAAGCCTTAATGACAGATATCAATGAGTTAACTCAGAGATGGATGTCACTACCAATGTCGATGATCGGGAGAATCAATATACTTAAAAGTAATATTTTACCTAAAATACTTTATTTATTTCAATACATTCCCTTATCACCACCTTTAGATTTATTCTCAAGAATAAAAAAAAAGTTAGTGGAATTTATATGGAACAACAGGAGGGCTAGATTACGTCTGTCTTTATTATATTTACCATTTGATCGTGGAGGTCTGAAATGTCCAAATTTTATGTTGTATTATTGGTCGGCACAACTGAGGTCTATGACATATTATTTTTCATCAAATGATCTCCCTCACTGGACTGAAATGGAATCATACAATTTACCTTTACCTCTTCCCATATTCATATACTCAGATTCGGCAAAAAAATTACAAAAACAAGTTAAAAATCCATTTGTAAAGCATATGATCAAAATATGGTGTGAAGCTAAAAACTATTTAAAAGAACCACAGTTACTGTCACAATTTAGTCCAATATGGGGTAATCAATATTTTAAACCAGGGAGAGCGGACGCTGTATTTAAAGTATGGAATTTAAAAGGGATACAAAAGATTCAGGATTTATATTTGCCATGTGCAGAAAACATAATGTCTTTTGAAGAGCTGAGGATCAAATTTAATCTCAATAGAACACATTTTTTTTTAAATATCTTCAACTTAGAAACTTTATTCGATCAAATCAAAATAAAGCTCTCACTCGACCTATTTATTCATCCTTGGAAAAAATGATGATGAAAGATAGTAAAAGAAAGGGTATTATTTCAGAGTTTTATAACTCATTGACACTATCTTCAAGTGAAAATTCACTGAAAAGATTAAACTACTGGAAAGAAGATCTGCAAACTGAAATTTCAGAGGAACAATGGGAATTGGCTTGTACAGAAGCTCAAACCAAATCAATAAATGTACGCCTTAAATTGATACATTTCAAATGGTTAATGCGGATGTATGTTACACCGGAGGAGTTAAATAAATATAACAAAAATATACCAGATACATGCACAAAATGCATGGAAAGTAAAGGAACTCTATTTCATTGTGTATGGGAATGTAGATTAATAAGAATGTTTTGGGAAGAGGTGAGGGTAACAATTGAAAAAATAATCTCAAAACAAATCATATTGAATCCTAAATTGTTTTTGTTGGGTCTGTACCCAGAAAAGCATAATTTTAATAAAAGTGAAAGAACATTCATAGACCTCAGTTTGCTTAATGCCAAAAAATGTATTGCACTATTATGGAAAAAGACTCATAGACCAGATGTGACTCAGTGGTTAAGACAGATGTTAACAAACCTTCCATTAGAAAGAATAACATATATACTGAAATCAAAGGAAATTGTGTTTGAGAATATATGGAGACCTTTTATTGATTATGTAAAAAATTTAAACATAACTTTTGAAGAAGAAGGTAAATGATGTGTGTGGACCTTGTAAATTCCAAACTGGTGAACATAATATGTATACTTATGTATTGGATTGTCTAGACTAAACAGAGGAGCATTGTTGAAGATTTGATTTTGTTGGTGGTTGTTGGTGTTTTTTAGTGCATTTTTTTTTGTAGTACTTTAGTGTTAGTGTTTGATTGTTTGTATCATGTTTGTTAAAAAAAAAAGGTTCAATAAAGATATTGTGGAAAAAAAAATAACACTCAAATTAGAAAAACTCGGATGCTACTAAAAGAAATGGGAATCTGTGACGTGTGGAGGGAACTCAACCCCAGTGTAAAAGATTATACATTTTACTCAGCACCACATTCATCATACTCGAGGATTGACTATTTTTTATGTTTAATAGAGACACTGGAAGAGTAAAAACATGTAAAATAGGACTGATGGATCTCTCAGACCACAGTCCGATCTATATGGACTTAAATATCCAAAAATACACAAATAATACATTTTCTTGGAGGTTAAATTCAAATGTGCTGAAAGGACCACTGAAAGATGAATTGGAATCAGATATTCTCAGATATTTGGAAGAAAATGATAATGGAGAAGTATCCCCTTTAATAATGTGGGACGCATGCAAAGCTGACATAAGGGGAAAGATTATCGCAAAACTGGCAACCCAAAAGAAACTGAGACAAGAAAAACTAATCACATTAGAGTCTGAACTTAAGAAACTAGCAAAAGAGCACAAAGACAACACTCATTCTAATGACTCGCTCAAAATTAAGGAAATTAAAAAACAAATAAACGAGATCTACACAATAGAAATCCAGAAGAAACTTACATTTCTGAAACAAAAATACTATGAAACAGGTAGCAAATCGGCAAAATTACTAGCCTACAAATTGAGGAAACAACAAACGGAGAGAGCAGTCTACACAATCAGAGACCCAGTATCAAAGGAAATAAAATTTAGAATTCAGAAAATTCTTAAAAGCTTCGAGAATTACTACAAGAACTTATACTCCCTCAAAAAACATAAAAACGCATCCGAAGCCTTCCTAAATACATTAAATCTTCCCCAACTTACTGAGTCACAAAATAAAACACTACTGTCAGAAATACAACCTAAAGAATTAGAAAAAGCAATTATGAAACTTAAAGCTAACAAATCCCGAGGAGCAGATGGCTATACAGCAGAGTGGTACAAAACCTTTAAACAGCAACTGTCTCCTAATCTCCTGAAAACATTTAACTATGTCCTCCACACAGGGGAAATCCCCCCCTCCTGGAGAGAAGGGGTCATTGCAGTCATACCTAAACCTGAAAAGGATAAACTAGACTGCTCCAACTACAGACCAATCGGCGTGTTAAATCAGGACTATAAACTTTTTACTGCTATCTTTGCCAAAAGGTTAGAAAATATACTGACAAACTTAATTCATTTAGACCAAACAGGTTTTATAAGACAAAGACAGACACAAGATAATATTAGACGCACTTTACACATAATTCATCATATAAAAAAATATAATTTAAATGCAGCCATATTGGGATTAGATGCTGAAAAAGCATTTGATTCGGTTGACTGGTCTTTCCTATATAGAATCTTATCCAGTTTCAATTTTCATAATAACTTCATTAGAACTATCCAAGCATTATTTAAAAAAAAACCCCAACAGCTAAAATAAGGATTAACGGTAAATTATCATCATCTTTTGAACTGGAAAGAGGATGTCGTCAGGGCTGCCCCTTGTCTCCACTGCTCTTGCAATCTTCATAGAACCTCTGAGCCAATGGATAAGACAGAATCAAAAAATTCAAGGTATTACACTTGGTCAGAAGGAACATAAAATAGAACTCTTTGCCCATGACATCTTAATATACCTGGGGCAGCCGGACACCTCTTTTCCAGAACTAATCTCAGTTTTTTCAGAGTATGGAGAGTTATCGGGGTACGAATTAAACATGCACAAAACCCAAATTTTAACATTCAACTATGACACAAATCAATATTTACTAAGCAAACTCAAAACTAACTGGGAGATGGAATCTATGAAATATCTGGGGGTCAATATCCCGAAACAACTCAACAAAATTATAACACTAAACTATGATCCACTGATGGCAAAAATAAAATCTGATCTAGCAAGATGGAATATGATACCATGCTTGGGTACTGCACAAAGAACTGAAGCAGTCAAAATGAATATACTTCCACGTCTTCTATACCTTTTCCAAACAATACCGGTAGAACCTCCCAAAAAAACATGGCAAGAACTGGACAGAATGATCTCAAGATTCACATGGCAGGGCAAGAGGCCAAGAATCAGGTATAGAACCCTACAGCTAAACAAAGACAAAGGTGGGCTCGCGCTGCCAAATATCAGGGACTATTTTAAAGCCGCACAAATTAAAACCTTAGTAGCGATATGTAACCCAGTCTACACTGCACAATGGAAGGAGATGGAATGCCAAATAACAAGTGACATTCCCCTACTGGCGATAATAGGGAACAATGCCTTACCTAAACTTTTGAACAACACTAACCCGTGGATAGAGACCCCGCTAAAATTTTGGTTTAAGATGGAGAGAATCAAACTAAAGAACCCTATCGATTATTGCAATGGATTTCCTATGATCAGGACTTTACTCCTAATAAAACAGACACCAGATTTAAAAAGTGGAAAGAGAACGGACTGATAAATGAATGAACGACAACAGACAGTGGCTGCTCGAGTTCTGCACATATCATGATCTGTGCATCACAAACTCGTTCTTCAACACCAAGCCCGAACACAAGGTTTCCTGGCAACATCCGCACTCAAAGCACTGGCACCAGCTGGACTTGATCCTGACCAGGTGCACCTCACTGAAGAACATGCTAATCACCTGTTCGTTCCAGAGTGCAGATTGCGACACAGACCATTCATTGGTGTGTTGCAAGGTCAAGCTGCAGCTGAAGAAATTCCATTGTGCTAGACAGCCTGGAAAGGCACGGATTGACACCAGCAAGATGGCTCAACCAGAACTTGTTGAGCAGTTTGCCTCCACCTTTGAGAAGGAACTTGGTGTACCACAAGAAGGAGAATTTGCAAAGCAGAAGTGGGAAGAGCTGCGAAACACCATCCACCGCACAGCCTTGGCTACCTTTGGGAGGAAGACCTCTAAGTCACAGGACTGGTTTGATGCCAAGTTGACCAAGATGACCCCCATCACTGAAGCCAAGCGCTCAGCACTTGCTGAGTACAAGAAGTACCCAAATGAGAAGAATCTCCAGATTCTCAGGGCTGCGAGAAACAAAGTTCAGCAGACTGCTCGGCGCTGTGCCAACGAGTACTGGACTCAGCTCAGCCAAGACATTCAAACCACTGCCATAACAGGGAACATTCGTGGCATGTACGATGGCATCAAGAAAGCACTTGGTCCGGCTCAGAGCAAGACGGCCCCCCTCAAATCCTCCACTGGGGTGATGATCACAGAAAAGAACAAGCAGATGGAGAGATGGGTGGAACACTACTCCGACCTCTACTCCAGAGAGAACACCGTGGCACCGTCAGCCTTTGATGCCATCGACTGCCTGCAATCCATGGACAAACTTGACGCCGAGCCAACCATCGACGAACTCAGCAAGGCCATTGATAGCTTGGCCGCTGGCAAGGCACCCGGCAACGATGGCATACCCCCTGACCTGATCAAGCACTGCAAGACCGCCCTACTGCTGCCACTGCATGACGTCCTCTGCCAGTGTTGGAAGGAAGGTGCCGTACCACAGGACATGAGGGACGCCAAGATCATCACCCTCTACAAAAACAAAGGGGAGAGAAGCGACTGCAACAACTACAGGGGCATCTCCCTCCTCAGCGTTGTTGGTAAAGTCTACGCACGAGTTGTTCTTGTTCGTTTACAGAAGCTTGCCGAACGTGTCTACCCCGAGTCTCAGTGTGGCTTCCGCGCTGCGCGATCGACGGTAGACATGATATTCTCCATCCGCCAACTCCAGGAGAAATGCAGAGAACAGAACATGCCCCTGTACGTCGCCTTCATCGACCTCACCAAAGCGTTCGATTTGGTCAGCAGAGAGGGCCTTTTCAAGATCCTGCCAAAGATAGGATGCCCACCAAAGTTGCAAAGCCTCATCGAATCGTTTCACACCAACATGCAGGGGATAGTGCAGCATGATGGCAACGTCTCAGAGCCATTCAACATACGCAGCGGAGTGAAACAGGGCTGTGTACTTGCGCCAACCCTCTTTGAGATTTTCTTTGCTATGCTCCTGAGGCATGCCTTCAGCACAGCAACAGAGGGAATCTACCTGCACACAAGATCTGACGGCAGGCTTTTCAACCTCGCCCGCCTGAAAGCCAGAACCAAAGTACGCGAGGCTCTAATCAGAGACATGCTGTTCGCAGACGACGCTGCAGTCGCAACCCACACACAGCAGGAGCTTCAGACCCTGATGGACCGCTTCTCCCAGGCATGCAAAGACTTCGGGCTTACCATCAGCCTGAAGAAGACTAACATCTTGGCACAAGGCATGGAAGCACCACCAACCATCACCATCGACGACTACGAGCTGGAGGTCGTGAATCAGTTCACGTACCTGGGGTCCACGATCAGCAACAACCTCTCCCTTGATACAGAGATTAACAAGAGGACTGGAAAATCAGCCTTCACACTCGCTCGCCTCACCACACGAGTGTGGGAGAATCCCAAACTCTCTGTCAAGACGAAGATGGCAGTGTACAACGCCTGCATCATCAGCACACTGCTCTATGGGAGTGAGACGTGGACAACATACGCCCGGCAGGAAAAGAGACTGAACTCCTTCCACTTGTGCTGCATTCGCCACATCCTGGACATATCCTGGCAGGACTAAGTGCCCAACACAGAAATTCTGTCCCGCGCCGGCCTTCCCTCCATGTTCACTCTACTCAGGCAGCGCAGGCTCCGCTGGCTAGGCCACGTTCACCGTATGGAGGATGGCAGAATCCCCAAAGACGTCCTCTACGGAGAACTGGCAACTGGCAGGAGAGACGATGGCTGCCCACAGCTGCGCTTTAGAGATGTCTGCAAGAGAGACATGAAGGAACTGGAGATCAACACAGAGCGCTGGGTGGACCTTGCAACGGACCGCTCCAAATGGAGAGGCACCCTGACCAGACAGCTCAAGGTGGGCGAAGAGAGACTGACTGCTGCAGCAGATGAAAAAAGGACCCGCAGGAAGAACCGCCACAGACCCAGCAGCACGGAGACCACCCACAAGTGCGACCTGTGTGACAGGGACTGCCATTCGCGCATCGGCCTGTTCAGCCACAGGCGGTGCTGTTCCAGCATAGTAGACGTTTAGGATTCTCTTCCATGGTCATCATAGACCGACGGAGGCCGACAACGACAGATTTAAAAAGTGGAAAGAGAACGGACTGATAAAATATTACGATTTTTTTAAAGGGCAAACTTTAAGAAGTTTTGAAGATTTGAAAAAACGAGGTCTAGTAAATCAAGACCTTTACAGGTTCTTTCAGCTTAGACACCACATAAACAAAATACTTAAAAAGGAGGAATTGGAAAGGGCCCAGTCAGGTGTTCTGAAGGTTTTCTTAATGGCATATAAAGGGATTCCAGGGATCAGATACATTTCTAAAATATACCATGGCCTTCAAGACTTAAAAGGAGACAACAAATCATATATAAAAGAGATGGGAAAAAGAGGGGAATTTCACTTTACAACTGGAAATATGGGAAAAGCTAAATAAACAACAATGGAAAAGTACTTCATCCCTGCAGTGGACAGAATTTGGATGGAAAAATTTGGTAAGATTTTTCAGAACACCTGCACAAAACAAATTTATTTGTAAGGGGTTGAATTGTTGGCGCCTGTATGATGAAGAGACTGCAAATCATTTTCATATGTTTTGGTCATGCCCAGTTATCCACCAATATTGGACCAATGTACAGACAATATTGGGGAAAATATTCAAAGTAACAGTTCCGTTTTCTTTTGTAATTTACAGCTAGAAGGTTCATGGCTCGAATCCCCAGGCTGGCAGGGGTTGGAACCTTTCTGTGTGGAGTTTGTATGTTCTCCCTGAACTGCGTGGGTTTACTCCGGGGGCTCCGGTTTCCTCCCACAATCCAAAGACATGCATGTTAGGTTAATTGGCTGTTCTAAATTGTCCCTAGATAACTGCTTCCTATAGGCCCTTAGAATAGAGGGTTAGTATTAGTGAAAGCGATTTGAGTGGTCTTTGTGACTAGAAAAGCGCTATATAAGTGCAGGTTAGTTAGTTAGTTAGTTAGTATTTGGGTTTACTACCGGAATCACTGGAAAGACAAGGGGAAAAATACTTATTCACTGTTTTAATATTGGCAAGTAAAAAAGCTCTAACAAAAAAAAGGATGTTGAAAGACTGTCCTACACCTGAGGATTGGATTAACGTGATTAAAGACATTTATTTGATGGAAAAGTTGACATTTGCACTGAGACAGGACATGGATGGGTTCTTGAACTTTTGGCAACCCTGGAACACATATGTGTCTTCCATCAGATCTAATCTTTGACAAATACCATTTCAATAATGGCACCTCTCTTTGCTCCAACGCTACTCAGATGCTCTTATTTTTCTGCTCTTTTGTTTTTGTCTTTTTTTTTCCTGTTTGTTTTGTTTTTCTTTGTTTTTTGATCTTCTTTTAATTTCTCTTTTTCTTTCACTTAAAAAAAAGGGTGTTGTAATAATTTTTTTCCAATGTTGTCAAAAAACAAAAAAAGGGGAAATATGTGATGAAAATGTAAACAATGCAATGCTGTAATGACATGTATACCCTTTACAAAAACTTAAAAAAAAAAAAAAAGATAAGCCTTTTATTAGTCCCACAATGGGGAAATTCCAGGATTGCAACAGCACAGGGATAGCAAAAACCAGAGCAATAATTTAGAAAAAATAAAAGTAGTGAATACACATATGAACACATAAATATATAAATGTATATACACAGTGCGGAGCATTGTAGCTAGATGGAATAAACAGCTTAACCATCTATTTAGTTACCTCACATAGTATAAATATGTACCCATACATATTGTCACCCTCCGTAGCAACTGATATTGTCCTAGTTGTATACTGGAGGGGACCATTTATGTAAGTCTGTTGCGCCTTTTGCATTCAATACTATCAGGTTGTCACGTTTTTTGCCATCTCTGTGAGCAGCCCTGCTTAGGTTATAAAGTCTGACAGCTGTAGGTAGGAAGGACCTGCGAAACCTCTTGGTCGTGCACCTAGGATGATGTAGCCTACTGCTGAATGAGCTCCTCAGTGCGTTCAGTTTGTCCTGCATAGGGTGGGACTTGGACTCCAGCAGAGATGACAGCTTAGCCACAATCCTTCTCTCTCCTATTTCCTCCACTGGGTCAAGGTGCTGCCCCAGGACAGAACTAGCTTTCTTGATCAGTTTCTTCAGTCTCTTCCTATCGGCTGCTGTGATGCCGTTGCCCCAGCAGACCACTCCAAAAGTGATGGCTGATGCCACCACCGAATCGTAGAAGGTCTTCAGGAGTGTCCCTTGTACACAAAAAGACCTGAGCCTCCTCAGTAAGAACAGCCTGTGCTGTCCCTTCTTGCAGAGTGCATCGGTATTGTGTGACCAGTCTAGTTTATTGTTCAAATGAACACCCAGGTACTTGTAGGATGTAACCATCTCAATGTCTGTTCCCTGGATGTTTACTGGTGCTGTGAGGGGTTGTCCTTGCCTGTGGCAGTCCACCACCAGCTCCTTAGTTTTTCTCGCATTGATCTGGAGGCAGTTCCAATGGCACCAGACCATGAAGTCCTGGATAAGTCCTCTGTACTCAGCTTCATCTCCGTTGGAGATGAGGCTGACGATCACAAAGTCGTCAGAGAACGTCTGTAGATGGCAGTGTGTTGTGTTGCGTGAGAAGTCCGCAGTATAAAGGGTGAACAGGAAGGGAGCCAAAACCGTTCCCTGGGAGGCCCCTGTGCTGCCCCCGTGCTGCCCCCGTGCTGCCGATGATCGTGTCGGACACACAATCCCGGGTTCTCACAAACTGTGGCCGGTTTGTGAGGTAGTCCAGGATCCACGATGACAGGTGCTGGTCCGCCCCTGCGCACAGCAACTTGTGGTTGGTAGGTGACGTAGCATTGTGGTTCTCAATTGACATTAACAGTCTAAGTAAACAGATAGTTAACAGTTAACAGTAACAGAGTTAAAACAGCACCAACTATCCAGTGTCCCGGTGGTAGTTTAATCCGTTTTGTGAAAAAAAAAGTAGGTCTTATGGTGGCACATGGGGAGAGCATAATTGTGTAACATCTTAGACAAGAACAAAGAGCAGAGGTTCCCTGGTGAGATAACAGGAAGGTGTGAAGGATGAATGAAGTGAATGCAATGTGACCTTTTGTGTGTTAGAAGCTTCTAGAGGAATGCCAAGTTATTTAAGAGAAGAGTCTCTGCTGAGATGTCATTCTGTCTATGCTTCTTGTGTGAGATGTGTAATAAATCGTCTGAGCCAAATCCGCCTCTTTATTTACACGCTCCACACTGGTGACCCAAGACGAATCATGGAACACGATGAAAGATCCCCGGAGCCAACCTCGATGGGAACCCTCAGCCACGCATGTGCTGTTGCGATCAAGCTACCGGATTTTTGGCAGCACAACCCGTGCTCCTGGTTCTACCTAGTCGAGGCGCAGTTCGCCCTCCGGGAGATTTCGGCGGATGACACAAAGTTCCACTATGTGGTCGCAACGCTCGACGCCCGCACGGCTCAGCACGTAGAGAGCCTGCTTGATCAGCCACCAACTGACGGCAAGTACGGCGCGCTGAAGGCGGCGCTCATCCAGCACTACACACTCTCGGATGGTGAGAGAGCAGAGAGACTCCTGACGCGGACCGGGTTGGGAGACGGGTCGGCCATAGACCTGATGGAGAAGATGCTGAGGTTAAAGGGCACAGACGACGACCATTTTATTTTTACCCACCTCTTCCTCCGGAACCTTCCGTCAGCGGCGAGAGCGACCCTGGCCAATTTGCGGTTGCTGGCCAAGCGGGACTATTGTGCGCTAGCCCGGGAAGCAAACCGGATCATCGTCGCCACCAGGGAGTTCACGACCATTGCGGCAGCGACGGAGCTCGGCACGACGACCGGAGGAGGCGAGGAGCCATCGACGGCAGCAGCAGAGCCACCGACGGCAGCAGCAGCGGGGGCCAAGGAACGCGGGGGAGACACGCTTTGTTTCTACCACCACCGCTTCGCAGAGAGGGCACGCAAATGTATACCACCGTGCCAATTCAAGCGACTCAGGAAACACCAAGACTGGGGGTCGGTAGCAGCCGCAACCCTCGGGGAGGAGAACAAGCTGCTCTACTTGACGGATGCACGCTTGGGGAGGCATTTCCTCGTGGACACCGGCGCCCAGAAGAGTTTCTTCCGGCCGACCTACGCTGACCGGCTGGCAGGATCTAGCGGCCCCGAGATGGCGGTAGCAAACGGCTCGGAGATTAAGACCTTTGGTGAGAGGACTCTACTCTTGTCTCTACACGGCCGTACATTTGAGTGGACTTTTGTCATAGCAGCATTGAATTTCCATATACTGGGGGCTGATTTTCTGTGTGCACATGGTTTGTTGGTAGATGTCGCTAACAGACGCCTAGTTAATGCACTGTCCTTTGACTCTCTCCCCTGTACAGCTCGAGTGACCCGGCCAACAGCACAAGCCAACGTCACAGCTACATGCGGTAAGTTCCACACACTGCTCACTCAGTTCCCAGCACTCACTGTCCCGTCGTTTTCGGCAGCCATCGCTAAACACGGGGTGGAGCATTTTATCACCACCACCGGGCCGCACGTTTTTTGCAAGACCTTGGCACTTGGACGCAGCTAAACTGGCCATAGCGTGCGAGGAGTTCGCCAACCTGGAGAGGTTGGGCATCATCAGGCGCTCAAACAGCCCATGGACTTCCCGGCTACACATGGTCCCTAAAGCTGAGGGTTCGTGGCGACCTTGCGGGGATTTCCGCAGGTTGAACAACGCCACAGCGCACGACCGCTACCCAATTCCTCACATTCAGGATTTTTCCGTTCACCTTGCAGGAGCGCGCGTTTTTTTCTAAAATAGACCTGGTCCGCGGTTACCACCAAGTCCCAGTGCGCACTGAGAACATACCCAAAACAGCGGTAATAACTCCGTTCAGTTTATTCGAGTTTTTGCGCATGCCATTTGGGCTTAAAGGAGCTGCACAGATGTTCCAACGCATGATGGATGCAGTGCTGCGCGATCTCCCTTTCGTGTTTGTCTACCTGGACGATATCTTAGTAGCCAGCGTGTCCGAAGACGAACACGAAACCCACCTCACGACGGTTTTCCGGAGGTTGGAAGAGCACGGGTTAATAATCAACCCAGCAAAATGTCAGTTCGGGGTGACGGGGATTGACTTTTTGGGGCACCGCGTCTCTCCCGAAGGAGCGGTTCCGCTGCCTGACAAAGTGCACGCAGTGGCAGATTTTTCCCGGCTGCAAACGGTCAGGGCGCTACAAGAATTTTTGGGAATGGTGAACTTTTATAACTGTTTCCTTCCCCGCGGGGAAGATTACGCAGCCATGGCCGCGAAGCAGGTTAGTGATGCGGACGTGCGCGCGCTCCAGTCTGGACCAACAGGGTTAAGGCTGGAGAGCAGGGTGCTTCAGGATGGCATGCCTCCCCTAATCTGCGATGTCTCCACGGGTCGCCCACGTCCCGTGGTCCTGGCCGTGTGGCGCTGCCGCGTGTTTGAGTCGGTTCACTCTTTGGCGCACCCAGGAGTGCGCGCGTCGGTCAAAATGGTAGGAGAGAAATTTGTGTGGCCGAGCCTTCGCAAACAAGTGAAAGAGTGGGTGGCAGCCTGCGTGGCGTGCCAACGAGCCAAAGTACACAGACACACGAAGGCTCCCTTGGAGCCGTTTCGCATTCGGGCTAAGAGGTTCGACCATGTCCACGTGGACCTCGTGGGCCCCCTCCCACCATCACAGGGGTACACGCACCTCCTGACAATGGTGGACCCCACCACGCGCTGGCCAGAAGCAGTTCCGCTGGCGGCAACCACAGCCGAGGAGGTGGCGCGTGCGTTTTTAACAGCATGGGTGGCGCGTTTTGGAGTCCCGTCGGACATTACGTCTGACAGAGGCCCTCAATTTGTTTCCAAACTCTGGTCAACAATGGCCCAAAGCCTGGGTGTCACAATTCACCGCACAACCGCGTACAATCCACAGGCTAATGGGTTATGCGAACGTTTTCATAGATCATTGAAAGCGGCTCTCAGGGCTTCACTGACGGATGCAAATTGGGTAGACAAGCTACCGTGGGTTTTATTGGGGTTACGTTCCGCGCCTAAAGAGGATCTGGAAGCTTCCCCGGCAGAACTCGTTTTTGCGCAACCACTCCGGCTGCCCGGGGAGTTTCTGCCAGATAATCCCGCGCCGGGCAGCTCCCCGTCTCAGCTGTTGCAGCGTAGCATAGACACAAGCACGCTGCCAGGCCCTGCCCACCACAGTTTTCCGCGCGTTTTTGTGTCTAAAACTTTGAAAAACGCGGAGTTCGTGTTTGTCAGACACGACGCCCACCGCCCTCCATTGCGCCCACCCTTTGATGGACCGTTCAGAGTGCTGGAAACAGGTGATAAGCATTTTTTGCTAGATTTGGGGGTTGGAGGGAAAAGATTGGCATAGACCAGGGGTCAGCAACCTTTATCACTCAAAGAGCCATTTGGACCTGTTTCCCACAGAAAAGAAAACACTGGGAGCCACAAAACCCTTTTGACACTCAAAATGAAATAACACTGCACATACAGTAAGGCCCAAAAATATTTGGACAGTGACAAGTTTTGTTATTTTAGCTGTTTACGAAAACATATTCAGGATACAATTACAGTGGTACCTCTACTTACGAACGTCTCTACATACGAAATTTTCAGGTTACGAGACGCCTCAACGGGAAAATATTGCCTCTAGTTACGAACAAGATTTCAGGATACGAAAGGCAAAAAAAGTACGCGCTCCTCGCAGCTCCCGTATTTTACCGAACGTAAACATACCTGTAGCTGCTCTGCCATTGGCTATCGCCTAGCATCTTCCTGGTATCCCATTGGCCACGAATGGGTGCGTTTGGTTGATCTCGCTTTATCTTATTATTATTTACTATTCTTACTACTTTGTTTTATCCTTCTTACCTCTTGTAAGACTGTTGACTGAACTACACAATTTAGAGGAAAAAAAAATGTTAACTGCCATGTTTATCACCATCTACGTTATAACTCTGTACTTTCACCTTGTTCTTAATAAAGTTTTGGGGAAAAAAAACAACATCAACGATCAGCACGGTATTAAAACAAAAGGAAGCCCTTACAAGCCGATAAAAGCAAACGTCCTTGGATCGTTTCATCACAAAACGTCAGGCAAAAACCACTGATGAGACAGAACATGAACCAAAGAAGGCAAAAGGTGACGCCGACGCCGACGATCGCAGTTAAAAGGTAAATGAACATAATTTTTATTATTCTTTCTCTTTTATTATTCTTTCTCTCATTTTAAACTCTCATTTTATGTTTACTGTGCAGTAATCTAATTGTAACATGTATTTGTTACATGTTTTGATGCGTTTTTACGATTTATAAAAAATTTATGCCCGAATTTTGGGGGCTTGGAACGGATTACGGCATTTACATGTAAAATGCGCCTCTACTTACGAATTTTTCACGTTACGAGAATTCTTCCGGAACGAATTAAATTCGTAAGTAGAGGTACCACTGTACATAATCAATATGGGCTTAAAGTGCAGACTCTCAGCTGTAATTTGAGAGTATTCACATCCAAATTGGAGCAAGGGTTTAGGAATTACAGCTCTTTAATACGTAGCTGCCTCTTTTTCAAGAGACCAAAAGTAATTGGACAATTGACTCAGAAGGCTGCAAAAAAAAAAAAATAAATAAATAACAAGGCTGCATGGGCTCTTCCCTCGTTAACCTGTCATCAATTAAGCAGTTAAAAGGTCTGGAGTTGATTCCAGGTGTGGCGTTTGCATTTGGAAGCTGTTGCTGTGAACACACAACATGTGGTCACAGGAGCTCTCAATGGAGGTGAAACAGACCATCCTGAGGCTGAAAAAAAGAAGAAATCCATCAGAGAGAGAGCAGAAATGTTAGGAGTGGCCAAATCAACAGTTTGGTACATTCTGAGAAAAAAAGAGTGCACTGGTGAGCTTGGGAACTCAAAAAGGCCTGGATGTCTACAGAAGGCATCAGTGGTGGATGATCACAGAATCCTTTCCATTGTGAAGAACAACCCCTTCACAACATCCACTCAAGTGAAGAACACTCTCCAGGAAGTAGGTGTATCAGTATCTAAGTCTACCATAAAGAGAAGACTTCATGAGAGTAAATACAAAGGATTCACCACAAGGTGCAAACCATGAATCAGCCTCAAAAATAGAAAGGCCACAATTGACTTTGCCAAAAAACACCTGAAGAAGCCAGCCCAGTTCTGGAAAAGCATTCTTTGGACAGATGAGACTAAGATCAACCTGTACCAGAATGATGGGAAGAAGAAAGTTTGGAGAAAAATTGGAACAGCTCATGATCCAAAGCACACCACATCTGTAAAACATGGTGGAGGCAGTGTGATGGCGTGGGCATGCATGGCTTCCAATGGCACTGGGTCACTTGTGTTTATTGATGTGACAAAAGACAGAAGCAGCCAGATGAATTCTGAAGTGTATAGGGATATACTTTCTGCTCAGATTCAGCCAAATGCAGCAAAGTTGATTGGACGGTGCTTCACCAATGATCCAAAACATACTGCAAAAGCAACCCAGGAGTTTTTTAAAGCAACGAAGTGGAATATTCTGCAATGGCCGAGTCAATCACCAGATCTCAACCCAATTGAGCATGCATTTCACTTGCTCAAGACAAAACTTAAGGCAGAAAGACCCACAAACAAGCAACAACTGAAAACAGCTGCAGTAAAGGCCTGGCAAAGCATCACAAAGGAGGAAACCCAGCGTTTGGTGATGTCCATGGGTTCCAGACTTCAGGCAGTCATTGCCTGCAAAGGATTCTCAACAAAATACTGAAAAGTAACATTTTACTTAGGGTTATGTTTATTTGTCCAATTACTTTTGAGCTCCTGAAATGAGGAGCGTTTGTGTCAGAAAAATTGTGTACATACTAGGGATGGGCATTCGGTGAAATTTTCTTCACCGATCGTCGGGAGAATTAATGATTAATAATCGGTTAATCATTAACATTTTTAGGTACGTAACAAGGCAGGTAGACTACATTAGCCGCACAACTCAAATCCACCTCTCTCTCTCTCAAATCACTCTCTCTCTGTTCGCTGTTCTCGGGTTGGCTCGGCTCGGGAATCTCGCAAGCTGATTGGCCGAGACGTTTCACCCCGCAAGCTGATTGGCCGAGACGTTTTACCCAGCTTCTCTCCCTGCCGAGCGCCCACCCAGTTAAGACCGCATTCATTGCTGTTTATCGCTCGTGTTGCTTAGTCTCGCCGCGTGGAACTTTTTGCTGTTCTCTTGTGCCATTTTGTGCGAAATAGTCTTCCCGTCGAGCCACTACGCTGCCTCCTGCAGCTTCCCTCGACGATCCTGCGCCTCTAGCACCTGAGGAGCAGTAAAGCTCTCATTAACCTGTGCAGTAAATCATTTTCATCTTGAGTTACGTATCTTGTTATAAGAATAAAAGAGTTCTAAAAACATATTTATGTACACTTTATTTACATCTACGTATGTATGTACACTTACACGTGTGTGTGTGTCTTCTACCGAATCTTCATGACCTTCTCAATAAAGTTTCTGAAAAAAAAAAAAAAGAATCTTCACCGACCGCCATTACTCAGCGCGCAACCACTGTTGGCGGTTTCTTCGCGTAATAAGGGTGTTCCATGGACCCTGTCGATGAGGTATATTTGTATGCTGCATTGCAGTACACCTGGTCATTTTTTAAATTGAAATGGTCCCACGCAACACTTGGCCGTAACCGCTTCATGATTTGGCGATTGCCCTACGGAAGCGCGCATGTATCAACTGAGGCACGCCAGGGTACGGCGATGGTGTAATGTTGCCCCCTGGTGCCCAAATTTTGCCATTGCATTGTTTGAGGACGGCCGTGCACTAATAACCTCGGATTGTTTTAAAAAAAAAAAACGGTTTGTCGACGAAAATGAATTTCCTCGGTGAAATTCTTAATGATCAATTATCGGTTAATCGGTAAATTATGCCCATCCCTAGTACATACACTACCGTTCAAAAGTTTGGGGTCACCCAGACAATTATTTTGTGTTTTCCATGAAAAGTCACACTTATTTACCACCATGAGTTGTAAAATGAATAGAAAATATAGTCAACACATTGACAAGGTTAGAAATAATGATTTGTATTTGAAATAATAATTTTTTCCTCCAAACTTTGCTTTCTTCAAAGAATCCTCCATTTGCAGCAATTACAGCATTGCAGACCTAACATGATTGCACAAGGGTTTTCTAATCATCCATTAGCCTTCTGATGCAATGAGCAAACACATTGTACCATTAGAACACTGGAGTGATAGTTGCTGGAAATGGGCCTCTCTACACCTATGTAGATATTGCACCAAAAACCAGACATTTGCAGCTAGAATAGTCATTTACCACATTAGCAATGTATAGAGTGTATTTCTGATTAGTTTAAAGTTATCTTCATTGAAAAAAAGTGCTTTTCTTTCAAAAATAAGGAAATTTCTAAGTGACCCCAAACTTTTGAACGGTAGTGTATATATGTTATCATTTCATAATATACTTGACTGAAGTTTAAAAAGGTTTATGCTGTGTGTTGTGGAAAAATTACTGATGTGTAACTCCACTTAGTGTGCAAATAAGATGAGTAACTATGTTCTTTTTGACCGGAAGCACTGGTTTGTTGTAGGCCCATATATGGAGTTGTTTCCCCCTCTCTTTGCTGAGTGAAGAAGCAGATGTTCTCCCCGCGATAAGAGTGTTCATGCGATTTATCTCCTACACACACTTGTAGACGTACAGAGCGTACTTTTGCTTATGTGGTAATTCCGTTGTTCTGCTTTTGCTGAGTTTGTCACATACACCATGTACTATCATTGTATATAAAGAAGGCGCTACGGGATTGCCCCCCAGCATTTCACCTTCACACTGCCTGTGTGTGTGATTGTTCCTTGCAAGTAAAACTTCTAACTTTTAAAAGGCTCTACGTGTCTCAAGTCTGATCTTTGATTCAGTCTAATACCTTTTTGTACTCTGTATTTGTGAGGTTTATATTTCAGACTTCTGACATAGGTGGTGCCGAAACCCGGGACAGCTGAGATCCAGGTGGAGCGGGAGGGGACGTCCTGCAGGTTGAAAAATCCGTGCACGGTCTGATGGAAGCCATCAGCATTGGAAACCTGACTTGAGGGAACACTGACAGTGATTTTCTACCTCCCGACTCTATCTGGTGACGGCTGTCCTCACTGATAGAGCCTAAAAAGTAAGTTACAAATTTTTCCCTTTTCAGATTGACTGTAGTAGACGTATACGAAGAATAACCGAGCCTAACAATTTCCCATTTTTAAAGAACCACGGGTCAGCTGACGAGCGAGTAATGGTAGTATAAGGCGGCGCCCTGTACTTTTCCTTGTGGTTAAAAACCGTTGCAGGAATGCAGTGGTTTTAGGAAGTAACGTGACGGCGATTCACAGTTACTGACCGGCCAGGTTTTAAAATAAAAAGGGGTGCAGGAGACAGTGTGACGGCGATTCACAACTGTTTGGTGGTCAGGTTTTAAAATAAATAGGGTGAAGGAATTCACTCCAAATTGGGCAGTAATAGTGTTACAGTGGGCGTACTGATAACGTCCCTGACCACGAACCCACCCCCAAATTGGGCAGTAATAGTGTTACAGTGGGCAGACCGTTAACGTTCCCGGCCATCTAAAAATGGGGAATTGTGTTAGAAGACCAGATAGGCAGACGTCTAAACAGAAGAAAAAACAGGATATGGTGCGCGCAACTGTAAAAAACTACAATAACAGGCAGGATGAAAGGGGAAAAATAAAGGATCCAGAAAAATACTTAAATAAATGGAAAAAAGGATTTCTCATCCAAGCCCACGTTGAACGTGGATGAATGCCAGGCATTGTTAACAACCATTAAAATGACGTCTAATAAACCTGTTAAAACAGGCAAACCCAGTGCGGAGCTCCAATGTGCCATCTTGTGGTCACAAGCGGCAGAGGCTTCCCAACGGAAAGCTGATGAAGCCAGAGAAAAGCAGAAACAAATGAAAACTCAAACTAGTACTGATAATACGGCCCCACTATTGGAAAATCCACCCCCATACCCCAATCCGGGACCTAAGGCGGGCCCGTATTCCACTCTTTCACAAGAAGCCCAAGAGGTTGGGAAAAGGAGGAAGCAAATAAAATCATAATAATTAGACCATAATATTTAAAGACGGACGGATTAAATGGTAACAGAACTGGATAACGTTAAAATGGACAAGGAGAACGTTATTTTATCTATTATCTATTCTTTGTGTGTGTGTGTGTGGTTGATCTGTGAAGAAAGTGGTCTAAATATGGGTATTTTTACAAGGTTTTGGGTTTTTATTTTTTCAATTTAACTCTGTGGGGTCTTGATTAATGTTGCGCACGTGATAAACTGTTTACATTTTTTTTTTTAAAAAAAGCAATTTTGACGCATTACTGACCTTTGTCCTTGACTGAAACATGACAGTGCACTTTATAGAAAAAAAAGGACTGACGTGTGACAATGTGACTACAGGCCATACTATGATCATATTATGATGTCATTTAATAATGCCTAATCACTGAAGATTTTATGTTTACCCTATATCACATGATTTAGAGCACAGAGGATCAGAAGAGATTGATAATTAATGTGTCTGTGCATATGATCTGCCAGAGGCTATGGATTATCAGACAAAGGTCTTGGAGAAAGAATCCTTAAATTGATAAGCACTTTTTGAAGCCAAGTATGACTTTGTATGACATTGTAGATAACATAAGGTGTACTGATTCAAATGACTTTGACTTTACAAATGTAATGTTTATATGATTTTATACTGATATTACTCACCACATAATGGTGCGGTAACAATATATTTCAGAAATGTGACAGCAATGAGGGATGTGCTTCTCCTGATTCAGCGGTGGCCAAGCTGGGTCAGGGTGAACTACATTGCACTCCATAATTTACCAAGGAATGTATGAAATAGGGACGTTCCTTGTAAAACATTAAATCAAATTCTAATTAGGCAAAATGTCCACCTTTCCTTTGACTGAAAGAATGTGACACAATATTTCAAATTCAACCCATCTGTGTTCAACTGGACAAACTGATCTTATTTATCAATGCTGAAGCATATCAAAAATGCGCAGATAGTTATTTTGTTTTTCTTAAATGAAATTTGTAAACCATTTCAAGAGATGTCACAAAAAGAAGCTATAATTATTGAGATCTCATCTTTGAAGGAACTGGACTACCTGCAAATTTTATTTAAAACTAAAACGGTAACACACTTCCTTTCAGTAAAAGAATCAAACAAATACCCTGTAACTTTGCTGCATGTGAGCCTCCATGTATCAAAACAGGGGGTATCAAAGAGATTAATTAGCAAATAATTAGCAATCCTCAGAAAAATAGATAATGCATAACAGTTATCAATAAATGCAATTTTATTTACATAAGTGCTTTTCATTTCATTTTCTGTAGTGCCCAGGATAAACATATGGCTGCAGTTATAACTCAAATACAGGCTGGGCAATACAGACCACCTTTTTATTATTTATGGGATAATACAAATAATAAGATCATGCCCTCTTTTATCCTACACATTTCCCATGTTGTGAAGGAGGGGGTGAACAGCAGCTCTCTCTCTCTCTCTACTTAGCAAAGGAAGAAGCGAGCGGCAGGCTTGCTCTGTAAAAAATAGAAGTGTGCTTATGCTGTAACGGTGTTGTCTGGGGTCCTGATTGTGTAAAAATTCCACAACCTGCATCACCTCCAACAGCTGAATGAGCTACTAACCTGAATGTAACTTATCTGTATTCTGTACAGACAGTAAATATGCTTATAGCACATGCCACCTGCATACTGTTACCTTGAATCTGCGGGGGTTTGTCACCTCCACAGCAAAACCAGCAAAACATCGGCAGCAATTGTTGCAACTATGTAATGTTCTGATGCTACCATGTTCTGTGGCAGTTATTCACTGCCCTGCCCACACTAATGGCACTGACTTGTCTAGCTGCGATAATCACTTGGCTGATAACGCTACTCACTGTGCTGCTATTGGTCTTTTAGGAACCGTCTGTTTTATTAATAATGTTGATGTTTTAAAAGACTGTCAAAATAATATGGACCTACCTCCTGTTTCATGTGTAAATAATTAGATATACATTTGGCTTGCCTGATGAAAATTTGCTCTGCCACCCACATTATACAGATGAGCTGTCCTGGTGGCACATGGCCAATCATGTGCCAACAGGAGGGAAATCAATGATGAGGATGTTGGAAAAACTGTCCTAATATTTTGAAAGAAGTAACAAAAACATGCCAAAAGTGCATTATTTGTTTATAAAATAATGCTCAAGGAGCAATGGAAAGCTACAATATTGCTTGGTGTTGATTGACACCTTCACAAAGTGGACAGGAATTCATCACACATCCTCAGCAAATGCCGCATCTGTGTGTGTGAAACTCTATTGAATGATGCTTTTTTCCGTTTTTGGGGTTCCAGAACTGTTTTATGCAGATAATGGAACTCATTTTACAGCACAAACAGTTCAAGACTTAATCCAAGCTGTAAGAAGTAAGATCAAATTTCATAGTATCGGTACAATCAAACAAATGCTGGCAAAAACCACACATGGAAAGGGTATTACTTGGCCAGAAGCTCTGAAATTAGTCAGACTAACCATTAACTCTATAATAGACCCAAAGACAGGATTATCACCTTTTGAATGTGTTTTTCACCATCCTTATGTATTACCTGACCTCTCACCACTAACCACACCTAACAAATACACAGATCTTGGTGAACATCTCAGGGAATGTTTTGATTCTGTCAGAAGCTCTCTCTGCTCCACAGAAAGAAACGGATAACCTGGAGACTATGTCTTCATAAAGAACCACCACCGACAACACTAGACACTCCCACTCCCACTGCAGTACGTATTGCTGAATGACCATCTCGGATTCACCTTTCACACACTAAAAGACTACGGGTGCCTGTAAGTGAACTAACTAACTTGTTTCCCTGAGTAAGTCCAGTTACAAAGGGGGCATGTCCTTTTAAGGACAAGGCTGTCTCAACCCTGGTGAAGAAAGAGGCCCGGAGGGGTACTCTCTCAGGTAGAAGCATGGCACCAAAATTATTGATGACTCTGTGTTCAGCACTTCTCCTGGCAGTGGGGTGGTAATCTCTTTCTGATTCAAGGACAAGGAACCCACGAAGCACGGACAATGAACAATACGCATAACCTATGGTACCAGACAATGGTGGTTTCGGTGAGAGGACTGGGAATCGATACTTCTTGCTATGTGTGTTCATTGCTACCCCATTCACACAAGACTGCAATACCCATGATTGACTACAATACCCATGATCCCTGTTCCACTGAGTGAAGAGAAAACGCCCGGAGCGACAATAGCGATGAACTCTCGTCTCAGTCTGTTTAATACAAGCAATAATGTTGGACATTGGTTGGTGGGGAATTTGTCAGAAAGGTATCTTAATAGATTGAATGTCACTATTACTGATTACACTGGGTCTAAGATTAGAATATTTAATATTATTGGGATTGGAACTTCTTTGCTTGCAGTTAAGAAGCCTTTAATGAAAGTAAATCCTACACTGTTTACTTCACCAATCTGCTTTCACAAAAATTGTAGTAAAAACAGTTTCAACCTGGGTTTTTCACAGAGATGCAATGATACTAAGGAAGTGACCTGTGAAGTGTCATATTATGATTCTGTTTGTAGAAATGTATTTCACTTTCCCTATATTGCTGCTGGAAAATTCACCTTAAAGAGGAAAAATTGTACTTTTAACTGTAGCAATAATCCTACTGTTTTTTGGCCAAATGATGATGGGTATGGATTCTTGGAAAACCATGTTTGGGTTTGTGGATCTAATGTTTACTCATTGTTTCCTCCAGGATGGTGTGCCAGGTGTTACATGGCTATATTGTTCCCGCACATCAGCATAAGGTCAAATCTTACACATGAAATGAAAACATCCTACTCCCATTATTATCATTCTGAACAAACTAAAATACACACCACATAAGTTGGTGGGTAAACTATCTGGAAAACAGAGAATTAGTGATTTTAAAGGTATTATGAGTACTCTTTTTCCAATGCATGGCAGTGCTCTAGCTATACACCACATAAATGCATTAGCATGGACAATGGAAAATCTGACTGTATTAGTGGAGCAAGGATTCACAACTTTAAATGAAGAACAAAAATTAGCCATTTGAATGATATTTTACACTTACAGCATGGGTTAAGTGAAGATAAAGGTTGGGGCTCCTGGAATTGGTTTCAAAGTAGAACTTGGTGGCAGATTTTGCTCAAATGGCTGACCCCAGTTATTGTAATTTTAGTGCTTTTCTGTGTATTGTTCATGTGTGTCATTCCCTGCATCAGATCAATGATCACACGTGCATTGACTCAACACACTTTCATGCTACAGCAGTCATTCTTGTCCAATCATGTTCAAGGCCCGTATATGCCACTTTCCCAAAAAGATGACACTGTCTATAACCCTGAGAAATATGATGACTGTACTTCTGTTTAAATTTGGACAAGATGCTCTATGAGGTCAATGTAGAAAATCTGTTGAAGTTACATTATACTGATGCTTGCATGTATTGAAATTATGAAACGATAAACAGGAGGGAAATGTCAGAAAAATTGTGTACATATATATGTTATCATTTCATAATATACTTGACTGAAGTTTAAAAAGGTTTATGCTGTGTGTTGTGGAAAAATTACTGATGTGTAACTCCACTTAGTGTGCAAATAAGATGAGTAACTATGTTCTTTTTGACCGGAAGCACTGGTTTGTTGTAGGCCCATATATGGAGTTGTTTCCCCCTCTCTTTGCTGAGTGAAGAAGCAGATGTTCTCCCCGCGATAAGAGTGTTCATGCGATTTATCTCCTACACACACTTGTAGACGTACAGAGCGTACTTTTGCTTATGTGGTAATTCCGTTGTTCTGCTTTTGCTGAGTTTGTCACATACACCATGTACTATCATTGTATATAAAGAAGGCGCTACGGGATTGCCCCCCAGCATTTCACCTTCACACTGCCTGTGTGTGTGACTGCTCCTTGCAAGTAAAACTTCTAACTTTTAAAAGGCTCTAGGTGTCTCAAGGGATCGTCACTTCCTTGTGGTAACGTATCGTCACTTCCTGTTTTGCTGTCTGCCTGTGTGGTTTGCTCTCCAGCTCTCGAGCCACTAGCTATGGCTACTACCTCTCTTTCCTCTCCTCCTCTGGTGTGCTCTCTCTGTCAGATGTTTAGCTACACCTCTGCCTCTTTTAGTGATAACGGTAAATGTAATAAATGTTGTCTTTTTGAGGCGCTCGAGGCGAGGTTGTCTGATTTGGAATCCCGGCTCCACTGCATTGAAATACCGTCTGCGCCAGTTAATCTTGACGGACGCCCATTAGCTGCAGCGGAGCTAGCTAGCTTAGATCCCCCTGTCACCGGTTCCCCGGCTCTCCTCTGCAGCGAGGAGACTGGGTGGGTGACGGTGAGAAGGAAGCCTAGTCGCAAAGCCCCGGTTCACCACCAACCTGTTCACGTTTCTAATCGTTTTTCCCCGCTCAGCGACACACCCGCTGAGGAAAAAACTCTGATCATTGGCGACTCTGCAGTCAGAAACGTGAACCTAGAGACTCCATCGGCCATAGTCACATGCATTCCTGGGGCCAGAGCAGGCGACATCGAGTCAAATTTGAAAATGCTGGCTAAAAGTAACTGTAAATATTCCACAATTGTTATTCACGCCGGCATTAATGACATCCGTCTCCGGCAGTCGGAAGTCACGAAACTTAATATAGAATTGGTGTGTGACTTTGCAAAAACGATGTCAGCCACTGTAGTATTCTCTGGGCCCCTCCCCAATCTGACCAGTGATGACATGTTTAGTCGCTCGTCATCCTTGAACCGCTGGCTGTCTGTGTGGTGTCCTAAAAATGACGTGGGCTACATTGACAATTGGAGCTCTTTTTGGGGAAAACCTGGTCTTATGAGACGAGACAGCATTCATCCCACTTTGGATGGTGCTTCTCATTTATCTAACAATCTGGCATCTTTTTTATCCAAATTTCCAAAACCCTGACTACTCAGAGTTGGGACCAGGAAGCAGAGTCACAGTCTTACACGCCTCTCTGCAGCTCCTCTTCATCCGCCACCCCTCAACTTAGCCCCTGTCTTCCCCATCAGAGAATCGTTGTCTGCTCACTCCAAAGTAAATAAAAATATAATGTATAAGCATCCCAAAGTGATAAAGCAAAATATTGGTAAAACTCAAATTAAACATAAAGCCTCTAAATTGAATGATTTGGCCTCTGTTCCTCCTCATAATTTAAAAATTAAATGTGGTTTATTAAATATTAGGTCTCTAACTCCCAAGTCTCTGTTAGTCCATGATCTGTTAATTGATCATCAGATTGATTTAATTTCCCTTACAGAGACTTGGTTAGGACAAGAGGATTATGTTGGTTTAAATGAATCAACTCCCTCTGGTTATTTAAACTGTCAAAATCCCAGAAGTTCTGGTCGTGGAGGAGGAGTAGCATCAATTTACCATTCCAAATTACTAGTTAATGTAAAGCAAAAAACATGTTATAATTCCTTTGAGGGCCTGGTCCTCAGTGTTGGGCACTTTAGCAATTCCAGGTTAAACCCAAATTTATTTGCCATAGTTTATCGTCCCCCATCAACCTATTCAGAATTTTTATCCGAATTTCCTGATTTCTTAGCTGATTTAGTGCTGAAATCTGATAGAATAATTATAGTAGGGGACTTTAATATACATGTGGATGTAGATAGTGACTGCCTTAATGTGGCTTTTAATTCAATATTAGACTCGATTGGGTTTTCTCAGAAAGTAGGAAATTCTACTCATTACCTCCACCATACATTGGACCTTGTTCTGACATATGGCATAGAAATAGAAAATCTTGTAGTGTCTCCTCATAACCCTGTACTGTCAGACCATTGTCTGTTAACCTTTGATTTTACTATTTCTGACTATTTGGCTCCTAAAGAAAAATATTATCACAGTAGATGCCTCTCAGATGATGCTGTTTCCAAATTTATGCAGATTGTTTCCTCTATGCCATGTGTCAACACAACGGAAATAAGCTATAGACAGCTTGCTCCTTCTGTAATTGATAACATGGTGGATAGTGTTTCAGCTTCTCTGCATCAGGCTCTAGACTTGGTGGCCCCCTTAAAAAAGAAAAAGTCTAATCAGAGATTTTTAACTCCTTGGTTCAACACAGAAACTCGTAGCTTAAAACAGAAGACTCGTCAATTAGAAAGAAAATGGCGCTCTACTAATTTAGATGAAATCTATTTAGCTTGGAGAAATCATCTTTTAATTTATAAAAAATCTCTTAGAAAAGCTAGGACGAGTTATTACTCTGCATTAATAGAAGAGAACAAGAATAATCCCAGGTTTCTTTTCAGTACTGTAGCCAGGTTGACAAAGAGTCAGGACTCTGTCAATCCTAGCATTCCCTTAGAGCTTACTAGTCAGGACTTTATGAACTTTTTCAATAATAAATTTTCATCCATCAGAGATAAAATCAATCAGATTCTTCCCACAGTTAACTTAAATACTGTAACTACTACAACTCCTTCTATTGATGTCTGTCTTGATGAGTTTACTCCAATCGACCTTTGTGAGTTAGACAAAATAGTTTCCTCATCCAAACCTTCAACTTGTCTTTTAGACCCTATTCCTACCAGGTTATTTAAAGAAGTCTTCCCACTTATTGGTAGCTTTATTCTTCATATAATCAATTCTTCATTAACTTTAGGCCATGTACCGCAGGCTTTTAAAACGGCTGTAATTAAACCCTTACTCAAAAAGCCAACGCTAGATCCAGGAGCTTTAGCTAACTATAGACCAATCTCTAATCTCCCTTTCATTTCAAAAATCTTAGAAAGAGTTGTTGCTACGCAATTATTTGACCACCTGCAGGGAAATGGTTTATTTGAGGAGTTTCAATCTGGGTTTAGAATCCATCATAGCACTGAAACAGCCTTAGCGAAGGTCACTAACGACCTCCTCATTGCATCTGATAATGGACTAGTTTCTGTACTTGTCCTTTTAGATCTTAGTGCAGCTTTTGATACTATTGATCATAATATTCTACTTGATAGATTAGAACACTATGTTGGACTTAATGGAACTTCGTTGCAGTGGTTTAGATCTTATTTATCTGATAGGTTCCAGTTTGTTCATGTAAATGATGAGTTTTCTCTCAGCTCAAAGCTTAGTCATGGAGTTCCACAGGGATCTGTGCTTGGCCCTACTCTTTTTAGTTTATATATGCTTCCGTTAGGCAACATTATTAGAAAGCACTGTATACATTTTCACTGTTATGCAGATGACACACAATTATACCTGTCAATGAAGCCAGATGATACTAATCAATTAGCCAAGTTAGAAGCCTGTCTTAAGGAAATCAAAGTTTGGATGACTTGTAATTTCCTGCTATTAAATTCAGATAAGACTGAAGTCATTCTTGTTGGTCCAAAAAACCTTAGAAATTCCTTTCCAAATCAAACTTTCAGTTTGGATGCAGTTACTCTTTCTCTTAATAGCTCTGTGAGGAACCTTGGAGTTATTTTTGATCAGGATTTGTCCTTCAATTCACATATTAAATTTGTTTCTAAGACTGCCTTCTATCATTTGCGTAATATTGCCAAGATTAGGAGCATCTTGTCTCAGAGTGATGCTGAGAAGCTGATCCACGCTTTTGTTAGCTCGAGATTAGATTATTGTAATTCTTTATCAGGCTGTCCTAAAACATCTTTAAAAAGTCTTCAGCTGATCCAAAATGCTGCAGCAAGAGTTTTAACAGGTACTAGAAAGAGAGATCATATCTCTCCGGTTCTGGCCTCCCTTCATTGGCTTCCCATAGAGTTTAGAATTAAGTTTAAAATCCTTCTTCTTACTTACAAAGCTCTAAACAATCAGGCTCCTTTTTATTTAAAAGATCTGATACTACCGTATCATCCTAACAGAGCACTATGCTCCCAAAATGCAGGTTTACTTGTAATACCTAGAATCTCCAAAAGTACAATGGGAGGCAGAGCCTTCAGTTATCAAGCTCCTCTCCTGTGGAATCAGCTGCCAATCTGGATTCGGGAGTCAGACTCGATCTCTGTTTTTAAGAATAGGGCTAAAACCTACCTTTTTGATATAGCCTACAATTAGGGAGGGATCATGTGTTTCTGAACCCTCCCTTAGTTATGCTGCTAATAGGTTTAGTCAGCCGGGGGACCTCCAGTAATGCACTGGGCCTCACTCCTTTCCTCACTCTCTATGAAATATTTTTTTTTTGCTGGTCATTAACATTTGTTTGTTCTCTCCCATAGATTGAGTCCCCATCGTGCTGTTTGCTCTCTACATGTCTGTTCTTTTCTTCTTCTCTGTCCCCTCACCCCCCAGCCAGTCGCAGCAGATGACTGCCCCTCCCTGAGCCTGGTTCTGCTGGAGGTTTCTTCCTGTTAAAAGGGAGTTTTTCCTCTCCACCGTCGCCAAGTGCTTGCTCACAGGGGATCGCCTGATTGCTGGGGTCTTTCTGCAACTGTGGGGGTCCTCCCTACAGTTGATAGTGCTATGAGATGACTGTTGTTGTGAAATGGCGCTATATAAATAAAGTTGAATTGAATTGAATTGAATTGATCTTTGATTCAGTCTAATACCTTGTTGTACTCTGTATTTGTGAGGTTTATATTTCAGACTTCTGACAGTTTGTATAAAAATAGCTACATTTCCTACATGTTTAATCATATATTTTTGTTCAACCTCTTGAATTAAACCTTAAAGTCTGCACTCCAATTCCGTTGTAGTTGTTTTATTTCAAATCCAATGTGGTGGCATGCAGAGCCCAAATCATGAAGATTGTGTCACTGTCCAAATATTTCTGGGCCTAACTGTAACACTTTTTTTTTCCCTTTATGCTATGTATAAATAAACTATAATGTGTTGCGTTTATGAAATCAATGAACTCCTGCAGAGAAAATGAAATTACATTTCTGCATGCAACAAAAACATTTTGAACTCCGAAAAAAAAAAAAGACGTTGGGTTGAAGGTTACTTTCAAGTAAAATACTCATTATCTATTTGAGTCCTTCTTGCATTTATGAAAAAAACCCGCCATACTTAAATTATCCACCGGCAGCAAACCAAAAATGCCGTCCTCTTCTGTGTGCCGTCCTTTTACTGGTGCATGCAGTCAGCTGTCAAACTGAACTCTGAACTCACAGAATCGTTTTCCAAACGATGTTTGCATTGCGATGACTGCAGAATGTAAATACTCCGAATTTATCATGTTGTGAGCTTGTTTGAACTCTCTCAAACTGGGGAAGTAAGACACTGTACCTTTCTGTAAATCTCTGGCAAGCACCGTCAACTTGCGCTCGAATGCCAACACCTCCTCCAACATGTGCAGGGTGTGCGTCCTTTCCCCTGAAGAGCTGTGTTCAGCGTGTTCAGGTGCGCTGTCATATCTACCATGAAGTGCAGCTTTTCCAGCCACTCTAGCTGTTCCAGCTCAGGAAAGGTGAGCCCTTTGCTGCCCAGGAAAGTTTTCACTTCTTCCAGACATGCAGCAAAGCGTTTCAGCGCCTCCCCTCTGGACAGCCACCGGACTTTGTTGTGCAGCAGGAGATCAGAATATGTGCTTTCCAGCTCGTCCAGAAACAAACGGAACTGACGGTGATTAAACTTTAACACGTTTTATTTAGATTTTACAAGATCACCATAATCTTCAAACTTAGAATTACATGTTAAAAACTAGTGAACTAAAATAAGATACATTTTAATTAAATACTCATTATTTATTTTCCAAAGCCACAGGGAGCCACAGCAGAGGGATGAAAGAGCCGCATGCGGCTCTGGAGCCGCGGGTTGCCGACCCCTGGCATAGACAGACTCAAACCCGCTTTCGTGGTGGTGGACGAGCAAGTGCTGTTGGCGAGGGCCCCTCGGCGTGGAAGACCCCCACGGGGAGCTCCCCAGAGAAAAGATTCCCCAGAGCACCCACACGGACAGACAAAAAGTTTTCCCCCCCAAACATCAACCCCCCAGCATGACAGCACCGCGGAGGTGGTGAATCCTGATTACAGCAGATATGGGAGAAGACTGAAGCCCAAGCAGCATGTGGATTGATGTTTAATGGTTCTATCACAGCATACGGACTGTTATTCTATTGTTCTATCCAAGATGCTCGGGGGGGGGGGGGGTACATCTTAGACAAGAACAAAGAGCAGAGGTTCCCTGGTGAGATAACAAGGAGGTGTGAAGGATGAATGAAGTGAATGCAATGTGACCTTTTGTGTGTTAGAAGCTTCTAGAGCAGGGGTGTCCAACCATGTGCCATGGAGAGCCAAGACCCTGCAGGTTTTACCTCCAACCAGTGTCTTCAACAGCAGATTTCTGTGAACTTCTTCCCACTGATTGCTGATAAGTGAAAACACCTGCTGAAGAGACTGGGTAGAAGAGAAAACCTGCAGGGTCTTGGCTCTCCATGGCACATGGTTGGACACCCCTGTTCTAGAGGAATGCCATATTATTTAAGAGAAGAGTCTCTGCTGAGATGTCATTCTGTCTATGCTTCTTGTGTGAGATGTGTAATAAATCGTCTGAGCCAAATCCGCCTCTTTATTTACACGCTCCACAGTCTAAAAGATAAGATTGAGGAGATTTAAAAGGAGATTTTAGAGAAGCGCATGCAGAGCCTGCCAGTCTGCATGCGTGTTCAGCCGCCATGATAGGACTTAAGGTGCAATCACACCAAACACAAACAGGCAAATTTTTCGGGCAGCATGATTAAGTTATAACTCAAGGTAAAGCCATGAATAAACATTGAATTCAGCGTCTGAGTGAGATGCAGACAGGCAACGTTGCCCTTATAACTTCTGCAGCAGTGTTCAGCCTACTGTTGAAATCCCCCAAAAAACATCATGCTTTAGGTTTACATTATCCAACGGAGGGCTCACCTGAAAAAGTTGTCCCTGTCTCCAAAATTTAAATGAGACTCACTCACCTGGTGACAGGAGGACTGGGAGCTCTTCAGCTAAATCGGGATTTTAGAGTTATTTACCCACATCTGTGGCAGGAAATCATGGGTAAATGACTCCAAAATCCTGATTCAGCTGAAGAGCTCCCAGTCCTCCTGTCACCAGGTGAGTGAGTCTCATTTTCAAACTAGTTTATTCTGCAATGGTTATACTTTTACTCCGGTGATGACAGAATTTCAAAGCTAGCATATTACCTCGGGAATGAACACGCAAATGTGCAATTTTGCGTGTACTTGCCTCTTCCCATTCACTTTGTATGGACTTGCGACACCCATTTGCATTTGGTCTGAACGCCATCACGTCATGACGTGCTGTGTTGTAAATATAATGTGTAAATACAATCAAAACCTCTTTACACAAGATGGGTACATTATGGCCTGGAGGGGTATAGGCCAGACTATACCTGGCCTAGGCTCTAACACCCTGGGGTATACTTTGGCCAAGCTAGTTTATCCTCGTTTCCTTTCCATGGTTTAACCTAGCCAGTTTATCAGAGTATACCCAGGTTAAATCTGGGTTGGGATAGGGCTGTGCGATATGGCAAAAAATTCATATCACAATATAAGTCTTCTTATATCGTGATAACGATATATATCACAATATACATTTCCTGTAAATTCTACAGTTTAGATAATCATAAAAAAGGACCATTTTTTATTGTTTTTATATTTTATCTATTGTTGACGTACAGCACTTTGTGTCAACTGTCGTTTTTAAAGAGCTTTATAAATAAAGTTGGATTGGATTAAAAAAAGATAAACATTTGCCACAAAATAATCCACAAATTTATAATAGTCTCAAATGTATAAGAAGAGTCATAATGTTACAAGGGAAAATTACAAATTTGAGGAAAATGGTGGCAAATTTAGATAAATTTACAGAGAAAAGTAGAACACTACAAGAAAATTGTTATAAATTTTGGAGAAAAACCTCAAACCTTCAAAACTGAAGTCATTACTCAAGTTTTTAAGTAGGTGCTCTTTGTACCCTTAACGCAACTAGAAATGTTTGGTTGTCTGCTTTTAATTATTAATTTCAAAGCACTGCTTTTACATGAGTAGAATTTCTGGCTACTATACCCACCTCTGATCATGCAATTTAAGTATGCATGAGGGCTGGACCCTCTGCAGTTTGCATATCAGCCCCATTTAGGAGTTAAAGCTGCTGTCATCTACCTGCTGCAACGAGCCCATCTGCACCTGGATGGTGGACGAGAAACTGTGAGAATCACTTTTTTGATTTCTCCAGTGCCTTCAGCCAGTTTAGAAAGCTTGGGATCAGTTCACCAAGGTCTCCGCCTTTGACCCCCACCTAATCCACATAGCACCGGACCCCCATGATCCCTCCTGCAGGTGGTGAGCCCACTGGAGAGCGGACCCATGTAACTCCTTCGGGCTGAGCCCAGCCGGGTCCCATGGGTGGAAACCCGGCCACCAGACGCTAGCCATCGAGCCCCTCCCCCAGGCCTGGCTCCAGGGTGGGGCCTCGGTAACCCCATACCGTGTGGGGTACACTGAATCCTTTCCGCAACACTACGTGGAGGTTGGGGGCAGTGCCTTTGGCATGGCAAACCGGGGTGGTGGTTCCTCTCTTCAAAAAAGGGGACCGGAAGGTGTGGTCCAACTTTAGAGGGATCACACTCCTCAGCCTCCCTAGGAAGGTCTATGCCAAGGTACTGGAGAGGAGAGGCCGGCCGTTGGTCGAACCTCGGATTCAGGAGGAGCAATGTGGTTTTCGTCCTGGCTGTGGCACACTGGACCGGCTCTTTACCCTCTCGAGAATTCTCGACGGTTCGTGGGAGTTTACCCAACCAGTTTACATGTGTTTTGTGGACTTGGAGAAGGCATTTGACAACGTCCCTCGTGGTTTTTTGTGGGGGGTGCTTCGGGAGTATGGGGTATCATGCTTGTTGATACGAGCTATTCGGTCTCTGTACGACTGTTGTGAGAGTTTGGTTCGTATTGCCAACACTCGGTCGGACTCATTCCCAGTGAGAGTTGGACTCCGCCAGGGCTGCCCTTTGTCACCGATCCTCTTCATAATTGTTATGGACAGGATTTCTAGGCGCAGCCAGGGAATTGAGGGTGTCATGCTTGGTGACCACAGGAACTCATCTCTGTTGTTTGCAGATGATGTTGTCCTGTTGGCTTCATCCAGCAATGACCTACAGCTCTTGCTGGGACGGTTTGCCGCTGAGTGTGAAGCGGCTGGAATGAGAATCAGCACCTCCAAGTCCGAGTCCATGGTCCTCAGCCGGAAAAAGGTGGATTGTCCTCTCTGGGTTGGGGATAGGCTCCTGCCCCAAGTGGGGGAGTTTAAGTATCTTGGGGTTTTATTCACGAGTGAGGGGAAAATGGAGGGAGAGATTGACAGACGGATTGGAGCAGCATCTGCAGTGATCTACGTTCCTACTCTCACCTATGGTCACGAGCTTTGGGTAATGACCGAAAGAACGAGATCGCGGATACAAGCGGCTGAAATGAGCTTTCTCCGTAGGATTGCTGGACTCACCCTCAGAGATAGGGTGAGGAGCTCAGTCATCCGGGAAAGGCTCAGAGTAGAATCGCTGCTCTTCCACATTGAAAGGAGTCAGTTGAGGTGGTATGGGCATCTGATTAGGATGCCCCCTGGATGCCTCCCACTTGAGGTGTTTTGGGCACGTCCCACTGGGAGGAGACCCCGGGGCAGACCCAGGACTCGGAGGAGAGACTATGTCTCCCAGCTGGTCTGGGAATGCCTTGGTATCCTCTCTGAAGAGCTGGAGCAGATGGCTGGGGAGAGGGAAGTCTGGGCTTCTCTGCTTGAACTGCTGCCTCCGTGACCCGGACCTCCAGAAAAGTGGTAGAAGATGGATGGATGGATGGATGGATAGTGCCTTTAACACCATCCGGCCACTGCTGCTGGGTGAGAAGCTGCGGGTGATGGGCGCTGATAGCTCTGTGATCTCCTGGATTACTGACTACCTGACAGGCAGACCACAGTTTGTCCGGCTGAGCAGTGTCTTGTCTGGAGCGGTGGCTAGTGATACGGGAGCTCCACAGGGGACTGTGCTCTCTCTTTTTCTCTTTACTTCACACACCACTGACTTTCAGTACAACACAAAGTCATGCCACCTGCAGAAATTCTCTGACGACTCAGCTGTTGTGGGGTGTATAAGAGGAGGAGAGGAGGGGGAGTCAAGGCACTGGTAAACAGATTAGTGGAGTGGACGGAGCAGAATCACCTGAGGTTGAATGTCAGCAAGACCAGAGAGATGGTGATTGACTTCAGGAAGAGGAAGATGCCTTCTCGGCCACTGCAGATCAGGAGGGAGGATGTGGGAGTGGTTGAGGACAACAAATATCTGGGTGTCAGGATCAGCAATGGGTTGGACTGGAGATCCAATACCGATGCTGCGCACAAGAAGGGGATGAGCAGACTCTACTTCCTGAGGAAGCTGAGATCCTTCAACGTGTGCAGCAAGATGCTGGAGCTTTTCTACAAGACCGTTGTCACCAGCGCTATCTTCTCTGCTGCTGTCTGTTGGGGTAGCAGTATCGGGGCCAGAGACACCAGCAGACTTGACAAGATTATCAAGAGGGCTGGCTCTGTAATTGGTCTCAGACCGGAGACCTTTGAGACAGTGGTGGAGAGGAGAACACTAAATAAACTGCGATCCATCATGGACAATCCTGATCACCCCCTCCACCACACACTGGACAGACAGCGAAGCACTTTCTCCAGTAGACTACTACAGCTTCGCTGTTGAACGGCCAAGTACAGGAAATCTTTCCTGCCACATGCAATTTCACTGTACAATAACTCACTATGATGATGTATTCTGGTCATAGTTATGCTGCCACACTGCACCTCACAGACTAACTGGGACCTCACATTTCACTCTGCTCCTGATAGTCCTTCATTGTGCAATGGGATGATTCATGTGTTTATACGGGTCATCATATATTAAGCTAAGAGGTTTTATAGTCGTGTTAGTTTTACTTTCCACGGGTAATCCCTTTGTCTGTCATGTGTGTGTTTCTGTTGTTTGGTTGTCTACTTCAGTGAGTCAGATAAAACCGAAACAGAGGAAATCCTTAGACCAGGTAGTTAGATGGTCCAGTCGTTTGCTTGGTGAGTCACAGCTGAGCCTGACATCCCTGTACACCAGACAGGTACAGAGGATTGCCACCTCCATTTTAAATGAAGATTCCCACCCTTTGCACTGCCACTTTCAGCTTCTTCTCTTCAGACGGAGGTTTGTTGTCCCAAAATGTAAAACCCAGCACTACTAGGGATGTAACAATATTGACGTTATCGCGATATCACGGTAGTAAAAGTGTCTCGATACCGTCGTGGTTGTGTTACGATATTAAGAGGGCGGGTATCTGTCAAAAAACAACAAGAAATAAGCAGGCTCCCGCGCAACAAAGCATTGTAAACTACACAGACCATGATCCTTTGCGCTGTGTCATCACAAGAACTGTTGTTGAGCCAATAGGAGTGCATGCTGCACGCTGTCCACACAACAAACATGGTGGCGGACAAAGTTCGGCTCACGTAAGTACTGAAGAAAACACCCCTGAAGTTGAGACTGAGCAAGCCCCAGCAACTTTTAACCTCTTGCACTCCGGTGTACCGCGGACGGGCACGTCTCTGCGTCCCAGAGCGCACGAGGGAGCACGAGAGCGCCCTCGTGTGTCCTAGAGCGCACGAGGGCGCTGCGTCAAAGTGCGCACTGGAAAAAAAAAAGTTCTTCCACTACAGACACAGCCGCAAAGAGATCAGATATGATTGACCTCTCATTCGACTAATAAGAGCCTTGAATTGGGTTTCTGAAACCTTGAAGAACCAATGACTGAAAACCTAGCAAGAAGGACCCGCCTACCAACGCTGTGAATGCAGCAAGCCAATTGAAGCACAGAAGTTCGCAAGCTGTTTTGTCTAAGGCTGGGTGAAGAGAGACTGACTGCTGCAGATGAAAAAAGGACCCGCAGGAAGAACCTGCTACAGATCCAGCAGCACGGAGACCACCCACAAGTGCGACCTGCACTTATTCCAGCAGAATAGACGTTTAGGATTCTCTTCCATGGTCATCATAGACCGACGAAGGTCGAAAATCATTCACCAAAACTGCAATCATGGAAGAGCAAAACCGCAATAATGGAATTATGTTTTGACCAGGAACCACGAGCGGACCAGCGTCGCGTTCGTCTGACAATGAGGAAGAGAAGTTCGCCAGGACGCTGCTGTGAAGAGGTAAGTGTTCTAAGCTAAATTATTCTTTATTCCTGAAAATTGTAATCAAAAAATGACTTTTGACCGATCGGTAAATTACAACTGTGCGGTGCACGAAGTCCGAAGTGCGTGCGCCACGGTACACGGTTCGTTCGCCGCGTCCGGACCGTGAACGAATGCCGTGAAGGTGACCGTGACTGTGAACCGTGACCGTGAATGAACGAACGCCGCGTCCGGACCGAGCCGCGGTGACTGCGCCGTGGTAGCCACATGAGTCTATTCCGTCATGTAGCGATGGCCGATGTCCGTCCTCTGTAGTGGGGGGGGGGGAGAGAGACACCCCACACACACACACACACACACACACAGCCCTGAGTGTCACTTTTCATTAGAGCCCAAGATGAAGCTTCTATATTGAATCATTCAAAAGTTACAGACGTTTTTCCAAACTGTGCCATTTGGCACAATTTGGCACAGTTCCAAAACACCTGGGAACTACCTGAGGAAAAAACTGTGTAATATATTCATTTTTTGTGGTATTGTTACAAAATTTGGACCTCAGCTGGATAACACTTGGTTCTACATTTCTGTTGCATTTTCCAGCCTGGATCTGAAGCTGTGTGTTATTTGCAAGCATTTGTATCCAAATAAACAACCAGGCCAAATTTATTTTCTTCAAGTTGACTATGTTTAGATGACTATAACTCAGTGGCCGGAGCACTTAGAGAGATTATGACTGTTTTGCCAAAAAATTCAAAGTGTTTTCTTTTAAATGAGACCAACCCCATGAAGATGCTGCAAAGGGTTGAAGAACAGCTTTCGATTTACTTTGGGCACATTATTTTTTGGTGTTTTTAGGGAAATTGACCGGAGTGCAAGGGGTTAAATCAGATGTGTGGAGGCATTTTGGTTTTGCCATGTCTAAAAACACTAAAGGAGAGAGGGTGGTGGACAGACAATGGCCTCATTAGCAAAGATAATGTCCTCATTAGCAAAGACCTACCTATGTATACCCGCTACCTCAGTGCCCAGTGAGAGAGTATTTTCTACAGCAGGGGATATTGTAAATGCCAAGAGGTCTCTTCTTCTCCCTTGCAATGTAGATCTTTTGATCTTTCTGAAGAAAAACTTGAACATAAGCTAAAGGATAGGTCAGTGTTTTCCAGTAGGCTTTTTGCCTGACTTAATTGTTTCAACAGACTGTTTTTATTTGCCGAGCACATTTGTGATGAATTTTACTTTACACATTGAACCTGGCTTAACTTGATCTTCGTTTGCTCTTAAAGGGAATTCCCTATTGTTGTTTACAGTTGTTCTAGTTGCTGCTTAGTATGATCCTTGCACATAAGAAGAATCAGTTATGTGCCCAAATATTACCAAATGGTATACTGATGTTCCTGACTTGAACTTGCACTTTAAAAACACTAAGTGATCAGCATTTTATGTTGTCATGATCCATAAATATAAAAACAAATGGCCTGGTGACTGGCAAAAACAGATTTAATGGCAGTTTTTGGTTATTATCATCACAAACACAATATTATGAGCTATTTTACAATACCGTGAGCCTCTCCACAATATCGCAACAAATACCGTACCGTGAGATCAATATTGAAATCGTATCGTACCGTGAGATTTTGATATCGTTACATCCCTAAGCACTACCAAAACAATTTTGTTCCTGCTGCTGTCAAAGAGTTGAACAAGATGTAGCAATATATTGCACATAATTTAGTTATCTATTTATTAATTTATATTTTATATTTATTTATTTTTGTAGGTTTTTCATTTGGGTTCTAAATCTTTTATTGGGTTTTAGACTTTTATTGAGTTTTTAATCTCTTTGACTTAGTTTTTAACTTTTTAATATGACCCTTCTCTCTTATTGCTTTGTTTTTTTCTCTCATCTCTTTGTCTTCTGTACTGATTGGTGGAGCCTTGAGTACTTTTATCATGTTTATAGTCAACTTCATGTGTGCCTGTGTTTGCGTTCATGTTGAATGTAATTGTGGTTTGCAAATATGTGTCTAAAAGGATGTCACCTGACTGCAAAACAAATCTACCTATGGGTACAAATAAAGGAACCTGAACCTACTGTCATGCTGCTGTTACACTGTAATTTCCCAGTTTGGGATCAATAAAGTACATCTATCTAAATTACTTTGTTTTTAACCCCTCCCTTTCCTACTCTTTGTCAATGAAAAAAAAAGAAACACTAGAATAAAAATACGGAAAATAGACATTTTGTTTATTTATGTAAACCATGAAAAAAAAATCCTGCAGGAAAAAACAAGGCACTTGGTATTTTCTAGCCTGTTTGTATACCACCATAGACAGAGAGAGAACCTGAATTAGACAGAGCTCAGAGAGGGAAAGATGAGACAGAAGAGAGGAGCCAAGGAAAGGAAAGTGTTCAGGCAGAGGGTCCAGGAGAGGTGAGAGCAGAGGGAGGAGAGAAGGATGACACCAGTAAAAAGCCCAAACACAGGACATCTGGGTGGGACCCCAATATGCCAACATTCAAGCCTCGGTACTTTAAATGGTAAGTTCCATTATGCAATATTTCTGTGCAAAATTTTAAAAAATAAAAAGAAATAGTGTAAAATTAACATTTCCGGTTACAATCATGTCATGTGTTTTCTTCCCCCCCCCCCCACCCCGGAAAAATATGTTGCCACCACGCCAAGGTCTTTAAGCCAGAGGAAACACTGAATAATGAATATAAATTAGTTAATATTAACTAAGGTAAAGGTTAAAAGCAGCTAATTTTCATTCTTCACTTGAAATAAGAAAAAAACAAAAAAAATAAGTAAACAAAATGAACCAACTCGAGCTCTTTACCACACCTGTTAGCTAAGCAACTCTTCCATTATTGCTCCTCTTACCAGCGGGTTAAAACCATGATAAATGCCTCCAGTGCTTACATACCTCTTCTGATTTTTTTCCGTGTTTAAAGTACTTTAATAAGCTCACGCTTGTCTCAGACAGTCACACTAGTAGCGAGACACTCTGCCTGGCTGGTGACTAGCACACATGAGAAGGGCGCTTCTCTCTGCGCAGACCACAGTCACAAGCGTTGTTGGTGTGAGCGCTTGCGGATAGTCATTCCTTCATAAATTTTTCTTAAATTTATATGTCCTGATAGAGCGGCAGAAATTTTTCTGGCGTGGCGGGCCGCCACCGGGAAATGTTACCAGAGGAAACCTTGCTTCCACCAACAGTAGGCCAATTTACACAGGCACCCTGTTGATTAACAGCAGCGGTGGTAGTCGTTAACACAGGCCTCGACTGGTCCGGTATGAAACTCTCATTCATCATGATCTGCATGTTAGATTTGGAAAAGGTTTTTTGTTGGATGACCTTCCTGACACAACCCTCCCCATTTACACGGGCTTGGGACAGGCACTAGGAGTACACTGGCTTGGACACCCCCTGTGGCTGGTTTTTTCCACTATAATTTAATAGTTAATCTTCCTACATTTAAAAAAATTTAAAAAAAAAAACAGCCTATAAAAACCTCTTCAAACTGTGACTTTGAATCCTTTGGTTTTGTGTGATTTCAGGAAAAAAAAAAAACTCTTAAAAAGGAGCATAAAACAATAATTCTGATTCTAGTCCAGCACTCAGCAACTTCTTTGAAAGAAAAAATTTGAGCAATTTTGAAAAAAAAAAAAAAAAAAATCTGCATGGAGCCACTGAAAATATTTGAGCCTTCAAATGAAGCTAAAACAGCAGAGTTAGAAAAACAAACTGGCCTACCAAAACTACAATCGTTTCCACCAAAGGAACTACGGTGTGGCAAAAAGTATTTAGTCAGCTACCAATTGTGCACGTTCTCCCACTTAAAAGATGAGAGAGGTCTCCAATTTTCATCATAGGTATACCTCAACTATGAGAGACAAAATGAGAAAAAAAAATCCAGAAAATCACACTGAAGGATTTTTAATGAATTAATTGGTAAATTCCTTGGTAAAATAAGTATTTGGTCAATAACAAAAGTTCATCTCAGTACTTTGTTATATACCCTTTGTTGGCAATGACAGAGGTCAAATGTTTTCTGTAAGTCTTCACAAGGTTTTCACACACTGTTGCTGGTATTTTGGCCCATTCCTCCATGCAGATCTCCTCTAGAGCAGTGATGTTTTGGGGCTGTCGCTGGGCAACACAGACTTTCAACTCCCTCCAAAGATTTTCTATGGGGTTGAGATCTGGAGACTGGCTAGGCCACTCCAGGACCTTGAAATGCTTCTTACGAAGCCACTCCTTCGTTGCCTGGGCGGTGTGTTTGGGATCATTGTCATGCTGAAAGACCTAGCCACGTTTCATCTTCAATGCCCTTGCTGATGGAAGGAGGTTTTCACTCAAAATCTCATGATACATGGCCCCATTCATTCTTTCCTTTACACGGATCAGTCGTCCTGGTCCCTTTGCAGAAAAACAGCCCCAAAGCATGATGTTTCCACCCCCATGCTTCACAGTGGGTATGGTGTTCTTTCTCCTCCAAACACGACAAGTTGAGTTTTTACCAAAAAGTTCTACTTTGGTTTCATCTGACCATAAGACATTCTCCCAATCCTCTTCTGGATCATCCAAATGCTCTCTAGCAAACTTCAGACGGGCCTGGACGTGTACTGGCTTAAGCAGGGGGACACGTCTGGCACTGCAGGATTTGAGTCCCTAGCGGCGTAATGTGTTACTGATGGTAGCCTTTGTTACTTTGGTCCCAGCTCTCTGCAGGTCATTCACTAGGTCCACCTGTGTGGTTCTGGGATTTTTGCTCAGCGTTCTCATGATCATTTTGACCCTACAGGGTGAGATCTTGCATGGAGCCCCAGATCGAGAGAGATTATCAGTGGTCTTGTATGTCTTCCATTTTCTAATAATTGCTCCCACAGTTGATTTCTTCACACCAAGCTGCTTACCTATTGCAGATTCAGTCTTCCCAGCCTGGTGCAGGTCTACAATTTTGTTTCTGGTGTCCTTTGAGGGCTCTTTGGTCTTGGCCATAGTGGAGTTTGGAGTCTGACTGTTTGAGGTTGTGGACAGGTGTCTTTTATATTGATAACGAGTTCAAAAAGGTGCCATTAATACAGGTAACGAGTGGAGGACAGAGGAGCCTCTTAAAGAAGAAGTTACTGGTCTGTGAGAGCCAGAAATCTTGCTTGTTTGCAGGTGACCAAATATTTATTTTACCAAGGAATTTACCAATTAATTCATTAAAAATCCTTCAATGTGATTTTCTGGATTTTTTTTTTCCTCATTTTGTCTCTCATAGACTGACTAAACACTTTTTTGCCCCACTACAACTTAAGGGTCTCAATTGTGTCTTCAGTCCACTAGATGGTGCAAAGCAAGCACACACTCAGGTGAAGTCATAGTTTGTCACTGAGAATCGCAGCCAGATGTTGCAAAAGCCCCCATTCTCAAGTGAAGTTATATCTTGTCTAGCAAGATTTGCAGCCAGGTGTGAATGTTAGGGAGCAGTTGGATGTGCCAAAAAGTTAGCTCAGGTGTTGGGTCTTTTGGGGATTTTATGACAAAGATGGAAGAAAAGACTTTGATATGACACAAAATCCACAAGGACTCCCATACAAAATGAAAAGAAAAAAGAAACACATTCAGAGCACGCGGGCCCGCACTCATCTCAGAGCCAACCAGCAACAGCACTGTTAGCAATGGCTAAGGCTAAAAACTCTCCAGCACGAGCAGCGCTGACCAGCCCACTCCAGACAACTCCTGCACAATGAGGTGGCTACCTTCAAGTCAGCACCAAGTCCATCGCAAACCCCACTGAGCAGTTTTACTGAAGTTCCTCTCCTGAGGCCGGGACTTCTTTTGGCCAATGTGAGTTCTCGCAAATTTTCCTAAAGAGCATGGCTCATTTGATTGAACTTAAACCTAAACTTCAGTTGATCTTTTCATCTGCATGTTACTGTTGTACACTGAAGACAGCATATTCTGTTTCATTCCATCTAGCTACAATGCTCCACGCTGTGTGTTTACATATTTATTCCATCTAGCTACAATGCTCCGCACTGTGTGTTTATATATTCATATATTTATTCCATCTAGCTACAATGCTCCGCACTGTGTGTGTTTATATATTTATTCCATCTAGCAACAATGCTCCGCACTGTGTGTTTATATATTTACATATTTATTCCATCTAGCTACAATGCGCCGCACTGTGTGTTTATATATTTACATATTCATTCCATCTAGCTACAATGCTCCGTACTGTGTGTTTATATATTTATATATTCATTCCATCTAGCTACAATGCTCCGCACTGTGTGTGTTTATATATTTATCCCATCTAGCAACAATGCTCCGCACTGTGTTTATATATTTACATATTTATTCCATCTAGCTACAATGCGCCGCACTGTGTGTGTTTATATATTTACATATTCATTCCATCTAGCTACAATGCTCCGTACTGTGTGTTTATATATTTATATATTCATTCCATCTAGCTACAATGCTCCGCACTGTGTGTCTATTAGGGATGGGCATAATTTACCGATTAACCGATAATTGATCATTAAGAATTTCACCGAGGAAGTTCATTTTCGTCGACAAACCGTTTTTTTTTTTTTTTTAAAACAATCCGAGGTTATTAGGCCTAGTGCACGGCCGTCCTCAAACAATGCAATGCATTGAACTGTGCCACTGGCAAAATTTGAGCACCAGGGGGCAACATTACACCATCGCCGTACCCTGGCGTGCCTCAGTTGATACATGCGAGCTTCCGTAGGGCAATCGCCAAATCATGAAGCAGTTATGGCGAAGTGTTGCGTGGGACCATTTCAATTTAAAAAATGACCAGGTGTACTGGCGAAATTAGCTAATAGGTACTTGTGCATCCCGGCCACGTCTGTCCCATCCGAACGGGTTTTTTCAGCGGCAGGACTGACGGTGACCAGAATTCGGTCACGTCTGACGCCAGAGCATGTGAATATGCTCATCTTTTTAAACAAAAATGGGTAGCCGTCTCTGTAATAATACTGGCGTCGTGATGCTATCCTGATTGGAATATACAAATGCCTTGTTGCCTTGTTACAGACTTTTCAAGATTATTATTTTTATTTAGGGTAAAAAAAAACGGCTGTTCCATTATGTTGTCACTGTCAGTGTCACTGACATGAGTTCACGTTTTACTGCCAAACACTGAACAAGCACTTTTTTTTTTTAACAAAAAGCAGGCCTAGCTAGCTTTCTTATTTTGATATCCTTGGTTTAAATAAAGGAAAAGAAAAAAGTAAAAGAAAGAAATATATGTTCCGTTATGTGTCCTGTATGTGTCTCCCGTTATTGTTATTGCTCGCAACTTGAAGCCTCCCTCGTTTGCGCAATGCGCATGTGTTCACGTTTTACTGCAAACTTGTCTTAATAAATTCATCCTCGAAGAAAAACACTCTGTATTTTTTTTATTATTATTCTCAATACATAAGAGTACAGTGATCCCTCACTTATCGCGTCACCCATAAATAATACGTACGTTCATTCTCTCTCTCATATGATACGTGTGTGTGTGTGTAAGTGTACATACATACGTAGATGTAAATAAAGTGTACATAAATATGTTTTTAGAACTCTTTTATTCTTATAACAAGATACGTAACTCAAGATGAAAATGATTTACTGCACAGGTTAATGAGAGCTTTACTGCTCCTCAGGTGCTAGAGGCGCAGGATCGTCGAGGGAAGCTGCAGGAGGCGGCGTAGTGGCTCGACGGGAAGACTATTTCGCACAAAATGGCACAAGAGAACAGCAAAAAGTTCCACACGGCTAGACTAAGCAATACGAGTGATAGAGCAATGAATGCGGTCTTCGTTTGTTGGGTGGCCGCTTGGCAGGGAGAGAGAGCTGGGTAAAACGTCTCGGCCAATCAGCTTATGGGGTGAAACGTCTCGGCCAATCAGCTTGCGAGATTCCCGAGCCGAGCCAACACGAGAACAGCGAACAGAGAGAGAGGGATTTGAGAGAGAGAGGTGGATTTGAGTTGTGCGGCTCTCCGTGCTGATACCTGATGTTCTAATGTAGTCTACCTGCCTTGTTACCTACCTAAAAATGTTAATGATTAACCGATTATTAATCATTAATTCTCCCGACGATCGGTGAAGAAAATTTCACCGAATGCCCATCCCTAGTGTCTATATATAAACAGTGGGGAAAAAAAGTATTTAGTCAGCCACCAATTGTGCAAGTTCTCCCACTTAAAAGATGAGAGAGGTCTCCAAGTTTCATCATAGGTATACCTCAACTATGAGAGACAAAATGAGAAAAAAAAATCCAGAAAATCACATTGAAGGATTTTTAATGAATTAATTGGTAAATTCCTCGGTAAAATAAGTATTTGGTCAATAACAAAAGTTCATCTCAATACTTTGTTATATACCCTTTGTTTGCAATGACAAAGGTCAAACGTTTTCTGTAAGTCTTCACAAGGTTTTCACACACTGTTGCTGGTATTTTGGCCCATTCCTCCATGCAGATCTCCTCTAGAGCAGTGATGTTTTGGGGCTGTCGCTGGGCAACACGGACTTTCAACTCCCTCCAAAGATTTTCTATGGGGTTGAGATCTGGAGACTGGCTAGGCCACTCCAGGACCTTGAAATGCTTCTTACGAAGCCACTCCTTCGTTGCCAGGGCGGTGTGTTTGGGATCATTGTCATGCTGAAAGACCCAGCCACGTTTCATCTTCAATGCCCTTGCTGATGAAAAGAGGTTTTCACTCAAAATCTCACGAGACATGGCCCCATTCATTCTTTCCTTTACACGGATCAGTCATCCTGGTCTCTTTGCAGAAAAACAGCCCCAAAATATAATGTTTTCACCCCCATGCTTCACAGTAGGTATGGTGTTCTTTCTCCTCCAAACACGACAAGTTGAGTTTTTACCAAAAAGTTCTATTTTGGTTTCATCTGACCATATGACATTCTCCCAATCCTCTTCTGGATCATCCAAATGCTCTCTAGCAAACTTCAGACGGGCCTAGACATGTACTGGCTTAAGCAGGGGGACACGTCTGGCACTGCAGGATTTGAGTCCCTGGCGGCGTAGTGTGTTACTGATGTAGCCTTTGTTACTTTGGTCCCAGCTCTCTGCAGGTCATTCACTAGGTCCCCCCATGTGGTTCTGGGATTTTTGCTCACCGTTCTCATGACCATTTTGACCTCACGGGGTGAGATCTTGCATGGAGCCCCAGATCGAGGGAGATTATCAGTGGTCTTGTATGTCTTCCATTTTCTAATAATTGCTCCCACAGTTGATTTCTTCACACCAAGATGCTTACCTATTGCAGATTCAGTCTTCCCAGCCTGGTGCAGGTCTACAATTTCGTTTCTGGTGTCCTTTGACAGCTCTTTGGTCATGGCCATAGTGGAGTTTGGAGTCTGACTGTTTAAGAGTGTGGACAGGTGTCTTTTATACTGATAATGAGTTCAAACAGGTGCCATTAATACAGGTAACAAGTGGAGGACAGAGGAGCCTCTTAAAGAAGAAGTTACTGGTCTGTGAGAGCAAGAAATCTTGCTTGTTTGTAGGTGACCAAATACTTATTTTACCAAGGAATTTACCAATTAATTCATTAAAAATCCTTCAATGTGATTTTCTGGATTTTTTTTTTCCTATTTTGTCTCTCATAGTTGAGGTATACCTATGATGAAAATTGGAGACGTCTCTCATCTTTTAAGTGGGAGAATTTGCACAATTGGTGGCTGACTAAATACTTTTTTGCCCCACTGTATATATATATATTTATATTTACATGTACATATGTATACTCGCTGCTCTTGTTTTTCTCTTGCCTTCTGATTGTTGCTCTGAGTGTTGCTATCCCTGTGCTGTTGCCATCCTGGAATTTCCCCATTGTGGGACTAATAAAGGCTTATCTTACCTTATCTTATATTCAATGATCAAAATGTCGACAAGTTCACCTTAACCTTAATTTATTTTACAGGATTGCAGTTTAATGTCAACAGAATCCCCAAAAAAGAGATTTAATCAATCTAATTTAGCCTAGCCTGAAACAAAATAATCATAAAGAAGAATCAAGATAATTTTAGTGAGAAGAAATCTTTACAAAATAAACTGGTACCTCCTCTGGTGAAGTCATGCTTCTTCTTCACGAGCTCCTTACTCAATGCATCTCGTCCACCACTGAACTCACCAGCTGTGAGATCAACAAACACACAACAACATCATAATTATTGACGAGATAGAGGTCTGCACCAGTTCTACGTTCCAAATGGCCCCATCTTACTATCCATGAGTTTTACAGGAGTGAGCAGCTTAATCATGCTTAAATGTTTCTGATCATCAAACAAATTTAAATATCAGACAAAGATTACACAAGTAAACACAAAAAGCAGTTTATAAATGAAGATGTTGATTCGTCAGTCTCCGTCGGTCTATGATGACCAAGGAAGAGAATCCTAAACGTCTACTCTGCTGGAACAGCACCGCCTGTGGCTGAACAGGCCAATGCACACCGGTGTTCTACCTTCCAGCGTTGGGCGTTGGTAGGATTCAAGCCTGGGCAGGAAGATATGGAGGACAAGATGTTACCCATGCAGCATGTCCCCCCTCTCCACGTCACTGATGAATCCAAATGAACAGCAGGGCTGCTATAGTTTGGCACCAGCGCCGTCGCAGGAGCTGCCAGAACGATGTTGAGCACAACAGAGAACTGCCTTAGGGGCTCCGACTCCGGATTTTTCCTCAGGGTTGACTCCCGAAGCCTTTCCCGTGACCGGGTGTGCCGCAAGGCAGCGGAGGTTTGAAATCAGGGTTTACCTTCCCCTAGATGGGCTACCTTCCCAGGTTGACGAGCCACCATCTACCCGAAGCATCTGGTTTTAAGGCGCCAGAGATCCGCCCTCGCCCCTTCTCCTATTAGTAAAAGCAGTTCCGCCGGGCTTAGAGACTAAACCACACAGGCAGGCTAGGAGTTGGACTTAGTTGTCAGAGGCTTTTCGAGACACACGCCGTAAGGAGCATTTTATGAGCACTGGGAGCTCAACCCCAGTACCGCTCCTGGCTATGACAACCTTGGAACCAGATGTTGATTATTAAGGGTAAAAAAAAAAATCCAAACTTACATGGTCCTGTGTGAAAATGTGATTGTCCCCCCCATGTTAAAACATAAATTAACTGTGGTTTATCACATCTTTGGAAAGCTGAGTTCAATTTCTCTAGCCACACCCAGGCATGATTACTGCCACACCTCAATCAAGAAATCACTTAAATAGCACCTGACTGACAAAGTGAAGCAGACCAAAAGGTCCTCAAAAGCTAGACATCATGCTGCGAACCAAAGAAATTCAGGAACAAATGAGAAGCAAAGTAACTGAGATCCATTAGCCTGGAAAAGGTTATAAAGCAATTTCTAAAGCTTTAGGACTCCAGTGAACCATAGTGAGAGCCATTATCCACCAATGGTGAAAACATGGAACAGTGGTTACCCTTCCCAGGAGTAGCTGGCCGACCAAAATGACCCCAAGAGTGCAGTGACGACTCATCCAAGAGGTCACAAAAGACCCCACAACAACATCCAGACAACTGCAGGCCTCACTTGCCTCAGTTAAGGTTAGTGTTCATGACTCCACCATAAGAAAGAAACTGGGCAAAAATGACCTGCATGGCAGAGTTCCAAGACGAAAACCACTGCTGAGCAAAGAGAACATCAAAGCTCATCTCCAGTTTTTCCAGAAAATATCTTGATGATCCCCGAGACTTTTGAGAAAATATTCAACTTTTTGGAAGGTGTGTGTCCCATTACATCCGGTGTAAAAGTAACAGCATTTCAGAAAAGGAACATCATACCAACAGTAAAACATGGTGGTGGTAGTGTGATGGTCTGGGGCTATTTTTCTTCTTCAGAACCTGGAAGACATGCTGTGGTAAATGGAACCATGAATTCTGCTGTCTACTAATAAATCCTGAAGGACAATGTCTGGCCATCTGTTTGTGACCTCAAGCTGAAGAAAACAGGTTCTGCAGCAGGACAATGATCCAAAATACACTAGCAAGTCCACCTCTGAATGGCTTAACCTCTTGCACTCCGTTGTACCGCGGACGGGCAAGTCTCTGCATCCTAGAGCGCACGAGGGCGCTCTCGTGCGCTCTAGGACGCATGATGGAGATGGTGATGTAGGTGGTGATGGCGTCCAAGTGCGCACTGAAAATAAAAGCTGCAGACACAGCCGCGAACAGATTAGTTCATCTGATTGACCTCTCATTCGACTAATGAGAGCCTTGAATTGGGTTTCTGAAACCTTGAAGAACCAATGACTGAAAACCTAGCAAGAAGGACCCACCTACCAACGCTGTGAATGCAGTGAGCCAACTGAAGCAGAGAAGTTCGCAAGCTGTTTTTTTTAAGGCTGGGTGAAGACTGACTGCTGCAGCGGATCAAAAAAGGACCCACAGGAAGAACCCCACAGACCCAGCAGCACGGAGGCCATCCACAAATGCAACCTGTGTGACAGGGAGTGCCATTCGCGCATCGGCATGTTCGGCCACAGGCGGTGCTTATTTTGTTTTTGTTCCAGCAGAGTAGACGTTATGATTTCTTCCATGGTCATAGACCGACGGAGGCTGACGACGAAGGCTGAGTGACACACACGCCTTCGCCAGTCTTTTTTTAATTACTACCGTTATTTGTTTTGAAAAATCGTTTGCCAAAAACCGCAATCATGGAAGCACAAAACCGCAATAATGGAATTATGTTTTGATCGGGTTGCGAGACCAGAACCACGAGCGGACCAGCGTCGCGTTCGTCTGACAATGGGGAAGAGAAGTTCGCCAGGACACTGCTGTGAAGAGGTAAGGTGTTACAAGCTAAATTATTCTTTATTCCTGAAAATTGTAATCCAAAATTACTTTTGACAGATCGGTAAATTACAACTGTACAAGGTACACGGTTCGTTCATCGCATCCAGACCGTGAAGGCCCCCCCCCCGCTGTTCTTCTGTAGCGAGGGGGGGGGGAGCCGCGGTGACTGAGCTGCTGTCCCACATCCCACATGAGGCTAATCCGTCATGTAGCGATGGCCGATGTCCATCCTCTGTAGCGAGGGGGGGGGGGGCAACCACACACACACACACACACACACACACACACACACACAGCCCTGAGTGTGACCTTTCATTAGAGCCCCAAATGAAGCTTCTACATTGAAGCATTCAAAAGTTAGACATTTTTCCAAACTGTGCCATTTGGCACAATTTGGCACACTTCCAAAACACCTGGGAACAGCCTGAGGAAAAAGCTGTGTAATATATTCATTTTTTGTGGTATTGTTACAAAATTTGGACATCAGCTGGATAACACTTGGTTCTACATTTCTGTTGCATTTTCCAGCCTGGATCTGAAGCTGTGTGTTATTTGCAAGCATTTGCATCCAAAAAAACACCCAGACCAAATTTATTTTCTTCAAGTTCACTATGTTTAGATGACTGTAACTCAGTGGCCGGAGCACTTAGACAGATTATGACTGTTTTGCCAAAAAATTCAAAGTGTTTTCTTTTAAATGAGACCAACCCCATGAAGCTGCTGCAAAGGGTTGAAGAACAGCTTTGGATTTAATTTGGGCACATTATTTTTTGGCGTTTTTAGGGAAATTGACCGGAGTGCAAGGGGTTAAGAAAAACAAAATGAAGACTTTGGAGTAGCCAAGTCAAAGTCCTGACCTGAATCCAACTGAGATGCTGTGGTATGACCTTAAAAAGGTGGTTCATGCTTGAAAACCCTCCAATGTGGCTGAATTACAACAATTCTTCAAAGATGAGTGGGCCAAAATTCCTCCACAGCGCTGTAAAAGACTCATTGCCAGTTATCGCAAATGCTTGATTGCAGTTGTTGCTGCTAAGGGTGGCCCAACCAGTTATTAGGTTTAGGGGGCAATCACTTTTTCACACAGGGCCATGTAGGTTTGGACTTTTTTTATCCCGCGACCTGAAAAAGGATTAAGCGGAAGAAGATGAATGAATGAATGAATGAACACCTTCAATTAAAAACTGCATTTTGTGTTTACTTGTGTTATCTTTGTCTAGTATTTAAATTTGTTTGATGATCTGAAACATTTAAGTGTGACAAACATACAAAAAAATGAGAAATCACGAACAGGAGATCAGCACATCATCCCTGATCAGAAAGTGCAAGTTTGATGGCCCACAGCATGTAATCAGATTACACAGAGTAAAGAGCTCAGAACGGCTGGTTTATGAGAAGTAAAACATAAATTTGTGCTTTTATGTTTTATGCTGGATGACAATTTTAATATTGTGCTTCTGTTTCTTCTTGTAAAACTATTTTTGTAGGTTGAGACCTGCAAATCTCATTAATTTTAGGATTTTTTTAAATTGCAAACATTTTTATATTTACTTTTGATGCCTCTGGTTTTAACACATTTTTCTTTTTATTGCCTTGCTGTACATTTTTAAACTGATTTGATTTTTTGTACTTTTAACCATTTTTTTTAAAACAAATTATATCAACTCCGCGTAACCAGGTAGGCAGCGGTAGTACACAGCAATTTTCATTTCAATTCAACTTTATTTATATAGCTCCATTTCACAATAACAGTCATCTCATAGCACTTTCAAACTGCAGGGGAAAACCTCACAATTGCACAAAGACCCCAGAAATCAGGCGATCCCCTGTGAGCAGCACTTTGAGACAGTGGAGAGGAAAAACTCTTCCAGAAAACATCTTGATGATCCCCGAGACTTTTGAGAAAATACTCTGTGGACTGACGAGATAAAAGTTCAACTTTTTGGAAGGTGTGTGTCCCATTACATCCGGTGTAAAAGTAACAGCATTTCAGAAAAGGAACATCATACCAACAGTAAAACATGGTGGTGGTAGTGTGATGGTCTGGGGCTATTTTTCTTCTTCAGAACCTGGAAGACATGCTGTGGTAAATGGAACCATGAATTCTGCTGTCTACTAATAAATCCTGAAGGACAATGTCTGGCCATCTGTTTGTGACCTCAAGCTGAAGAAGACAGGTTCTGCAGCAGGACAATGATCCAAAATACACTAGCAAGTCCACCTCTGAATGGCTTAACCTCTTGCACTCCGTTGTACCGCGGACGGGCAAGTCTCTGCATCCTAGAGCGCACGAGGGCGCTCTCGTGCGCTCTAGGACGCATGATGGAAATGGTGATGTAGGTGGTGATGGCGTCCAAGCGCGCACTGAAAATAAAAGCTGCAGACACAGCCGCGAACAGATTAGTTCATCTGATTGACCTCTCATTCGACTAATGAGAGCCTTGAATTGGATTTCTGAAACCTTGAAGAACCAATGACTGAAAACCTAGCAAGAAGGACCCACCTACCAACGCTGTGAATGCAGTGAGCCAATTGAAGCAGAGAAGTTCGCGAGTTGTTTTTTTTTAAGGTTGGGTGAAGACTGACTGCTGCAGCGGATCAAAAAAGGACCCGCAGGAAGAACCCCACAGACCCAGCAGCACGGAGGCCATCCACAAATGCAACCTGTGTGACAGGGAGTGCCATTCGCGCATCGGCATGTTCGGCCACAGGCGGTGCTTATTTTGTTTTTGTTCCAGCAGAGTAGACGTTATGATTTCTTCCATGGTCATAGACCGACGGAGGCTGACGACGAAGGCTGAGTGACACACACGCCTTCGCCTGTCTTTTTTTAATTACTACTGTTATTTGTTTTGAAAAATCGTTTGCCAAAAACCGCAATCATGGAAGCACAAAACCGCAATAATGGAATTATGTTTTGATCGGGTTGCGAGACCAGAACCACGAGCGGACCAGCGTCGCGTTCGTCTGACAATGGGGAAGAGAAGTTCGCCAGGACACTGCTGTGAAGAGGTAAGGTGTCACAAGCTAAATTATTCTTTATTCCTGAAAATTGTAATCCAAAATGACTTTTGACAGATCGGTAAATTACAACTGTACAAGGTACACGGTTCGTTCATCGCATCCAGACCGTGAACGCCCCCCCCCCCACTGTTCTTCTGTAGCGAGGGGGGGGGGGAGCCGCGGTGACTGAGCTGCTGTCCCACATCCCACATGAGGCTAATCCGTCATGTAGCGATGGTCGATGTCCATCCTCTGTAGCGAGGGGGGGGGCAACCACACACACACACACACAAACACACACACACACACAGCCCTGAGTGTGACCTTTCATTAGAGCCCCAAATGAAGCTTCTACATTGAAGCATTCAAAAGTTACAGACATTTTTCCAAACTGTGCCATTTGGCACAATTTGGCACACTTCCAAAACACCTGGGAACAGCCTGAGGAAAAAGCTGTGTAATATATTCATTTTTTGTGGTATTGTTACAAAATTTGGACCTCAGCTGGATAACACTTGGTTCTACATTTCTGTTGCACTTTCCAGCCTGGATCTGAAGCTGTGTGTTATTTGCAAGCATTTGCATCCAAAAAAACACCCAGACCAAATTTATTTTCTTCAAGTTCACTATGTTTAGATGACTGTAACTCAGTGGCCGGAGCACTTAGACAGATTATGACTGTTTTGCCAAAAAATTCAAAGTGTTTTCTTTTAAATGAGACCAACCCCATGAAGCTGCTGCAAAGGGTTGAAGAACAGCTTTGGATTTAATTTAGGCACATTATTTTTTGGCGTTTTTAGGGAAATTGACCGGAGTGCAAGGGGTTAAGAAAAACAAAATGAAGACTTTGGAGTAGCCAAGTCAAAGTCCTGACCTGAATCCAACTGAGATGCTGTGGTATGACCTTAAAGAGGTGGTTCATGCTTGAAAACCCTCCAATGTGGCTGAATTACAACAATTCTTCAAAGATGAGTGGGCCAAAATTCCTCCACAGCGCTGTAAAAGACTCATTGCCAGTTATCGCAAATGCTTGATTGCAGTTGTTGCTGCTAAGGGTGGCCCAACCAGTTATTAGGTTTAGGGGGCAATCACTTTTTCACACAGGGCCATGTAGGTTTGGACTTTTTTTATCCCGCGACCTGAAAAAGGATTAAGCGGAAGAAGATGAATGAATGAATGAATGAACACCTTCAATTAAAAACTGCATTTTGTGTTTACTTGTGTTATCTTTGTCTAGTATTTAAATTTGTTTGATGATCTGAAACATTTAAGTGTGACAAACATACAAAAAAATGAGAAATCACGAACAGGAGATCAGCACATCATCCCTGATCAGAAAGTGCAAGTTTGATGGCCCACAGCATGTAATCAGATTACACAGAGTAAAGAGCTCAGAACGGCTGGTTTATGAGAAGTAAAACATAAATTTGTGCTTTTATGTTTTATGCTGGATGACAATTTTAATATTGTGCTTCTGTTTCTTCTTGTAAAACTATTTTTGTAGGTTGAGACCTGCAAATCTCATTAATTTTAGGATTTTTTTAAATTGCAAACATTTTTATATTTACTTTTGATGCCTCTGGTTTTAACACATTTTTCTTTTTATTGCCTTGCTGTACATTTTTAAACTGATTTGATTTTTTGTACTTTTAACCATTTTTTTTAAAACAAATTATATCAACTCCGCGTAACCAGGTAGGCAGCGGTAGTACACAGCAATTTTCATTTCAATTCAACTTTATTTATATAGCTCCATTTCACAATAACAGTCATCTCATAGCACTTTCAAACTGCAGGGGAAAACCTCACAATTGCAGAAAGACCCCAGAAATCAGGTGATCCTCTGTGAGCAGCACTTTGAGACAGTGGAGAGGAAAAACTCCCTTTTAGCAGGAAGAAACCTCCAGCACAACCAGGCTAGGGAGGGGCAGTCATCTGCTGCGACTGGCTGGGGGGTGAGGGGATAGAGAAGAAGAAGAAAAGAACAGACAAGTAGAGAGCAAACAGCACGACGGGGACTCCATCTGTGGGAGAAACCAAACAGATGTTCATGACGGGCAAAAATATTTCATTGAGAGTGAAGAAAGAAGTGAAGCCCGGTGCATTGTTGGAGGTCCCCCGGCTGTCTAAACCTATTAGCAGCATAACAAAGGGAGGGTTCAGGGTCACCTGATCCCATCCTAACTATAGGCTATATCAAAAAGGAAGGTTTTAGCCCTGTTCTTTAAAACAGAGATTGAGTTTGACTCCCAAATCCAGATTGGCAGCTGGTTCCAAAGGAGAGGAGCCTGATAACTGAAGGCTCTACCTCCCTTTGTACTTTTAGAGATTCTACATATTTCAGTAATTCTGCATTTTGGGAGTGTAGTGCTCTGTTAGGATGATAAGGTACTATCAGATCTTTTAAATAACAAGGGGCCTGATTATTTAGAGCTTTATAAGTGAGAAGAAGGATTTTAAATTTAATTCTAGATTCTATGGGAAGCCAATGAAGGAAGACCAGAACCGGAGAGATGTGATCTCTCTTTGTAGGACCTGTTAAAACTCGAGCTGCAGCATTTTGGATCAAGTGAAGGCCCACAACAGTGAGTGGAAACCATGAAGAAGAAGAATTTCTGTAAAAGGGTTAAAAAGATTTTTTTCGGCCACCGACAAATGTAAGATCAGCTGACCCGAAGAAGGTTTTGGCTCAGTTTCTGCTTTCAAACAACTTTACTTCATCACCACTGGCCCCCCAGATGAAAATCCAAACGACCCCCCGCCCCCGTGTTCTCTATGTCGAATTATCAATCACAGCAACATTATGGTATATATTTTGATGGAGCAACTCCATACTCGGGGATGCACACAGCAGCAAAGCACTTATAAAATCTTTGTTTGCAAAGCGCTGTGGTGACTGACAGGTTGTGATGGTGTGTGTTATCCAATCAGTGTGGTCGTGATGTCACGTATTGTCCAATCAGCATGGCCATGATGGAGCGCATTATCCAACGAGCACAGAGCCAATCCAAAACCCCGCCCACATTTCTTGAAGCCAGTACATGAAGACACAGAGAGCGGTCGCAGAGCAGTGGCTACAACATTTATTGATAAAACTTACATATGTTGACTGAGCGACTCCATATTTGGGGATGCACACCCTCGTAACCTGAGGAAACCACGGTTAAAATCTGAGACCAGTCTGACAAATGTATTGAGAGCTATGTGTGGAACAGTCAAACAAACACACAGACAGACATTTAGTGAATTATATGGATATGCACATGCTTAGCCTGCCAACAAATAGATTCATGTTTTGGAAAATATGTGTTAGCATATCTGTGAAAATCAGCTACTCCCTGGATGGGGATCGATCAACTCAAAAACTACAGCAGATAGAGCCACTCAGCCCTCAATCTAATACTAGCATACTGTACAATACAATAATCTTTAACCTGTCGTCAGAATTTACATATTAAAATTTTTAAAATTATATAAATGTATAGTCAGTGCACTGATGCAGCCCAGCTTTGTCCTCAATCTCTGGATACTTTGCCCAACGAGTCACGATCAGCTGCCATCATGCATTTGTGAAAAGGTCCATGGAAGCAGGTTCTCTGCATTCTGCTCTGATTGACTACTCTGGGTTTGTTTTGTGTGGGTTTTAATGCAACCCCCCTAATGCTGCCACTCATTTTTGCCACCCAGCATTTTTTAACTGTCATGAGTTGTGATTGATGACGTCATCTGCATTCCCTCGAACTAGAACTTCAGGCAGTGAAACCAAAGGAAAACTCCGCTAATGTTGGCGCTCCAGTCACCGATGCAGCTGTCATGCAGGACTGTTTCAGTAACACAATTCCTCATCAACTCACACTCACACACTTGAATTTCACAGAACGTGGAAAAGCCTGTTAGCCTTGTGGCTAATTAGCATCGAGCTAACGGTCTCCAGGAGCTGCTACCTCCACATCCAGACAGTTTTAAGGTTTAGCTGCAGCTCAAAACCTCCTTAAATCCACAAACATCTGAACTCACATGAGCAGGATTCCTGACAGCAGTTCAGCAGCAAATCGCCTCTTTCTCCGTTTTCCCAGCAGTGCCTGTCGCCATGGAGGGCAGTGAGAGACTACCGTAAAGCAGGTTCTGCCGTAAATCTTAAAGATACAGTACCCTACTGAACTATACAAAAATACAGAACTGCAAACATCTAAAAACCATCATAGCTGCATTTAACAGTATTTTTTTTAAAGTTATGACAAAAACATAAATCAGTTAAAAGCAAATGTTTTTTAAAAAATTATTGAAAATGTAAATATCTTCCCACAAAATATTAGACATTTTCATTTCACCTCTAATTACAGCTAGTATATGACTATATGCACAAGACACAAAGCAATTAAAATAAAAAAGAAATACAAAAAACTGAAGTTAAAACACTCAGCATAAAAAGAAAGCGTGTCTATTCATAGTTTAGAGCTGATCTAACTCGGAAAGCAGAGGCAGTCCAATATCCAGGTTCATCTTCAAGTTGTCCAGCCACTCCTCCAGCTTTGAAAAGGAAGGACTGAAAGCTGATTTGACCTTGGTATGGACCACACCTGGATCCTGCTCACCTCCTGTTTCCTTCCCGATGAAAGAAGGCTCCAAAGAGGAGAAAACCAACACAACTTTATTCTTGAGGCTGCTCGCAGAAAAAAAAAGCAAAGCCGGGGCACTCCGTGCTGGAACAAGCTAACTGCTAAAGCTAACCTTAGCTGGAGTTCAGGCTTTTCCAGAATGACGCTGAGCTCCAGACTTCACCAACATTTAAGAGTGTCACTCGCTTGGGAAGTCCTTTAATTCTTCTGAAGAACTGAAGAAAATGACGGCGTAGTAACCCAGAGTTTGCTGTTGTGATGCCAAAATGTCAGAACACCGGCTAATTAGCCTGTGGCTTTGAGGATTATTACAAGTAGCTGGGAGTCTACAAATCAACTGCTTATTGTTATCAATAAGGAATAACGATGAGACACCAAGACAACGATGTCTGACTTCATCTGAAAGCACCTGGACAGAGTTAAACGCTACGCTACGCTAACCCAGAGTAACTGCAGCAGTGAGAAGGTATTCTTTACATCTGGCCATCTGGAGCCGAGGAGAGAAGGATTTAAAAGGAGGACGAACCAACCGAGGCGGCGATTGGGAGCTCGGGCGCGGCGTTGGTGAGAGACGGGGGCCACCTGGATCCAGCAGGACAGTGGTCTGAACCGGTGCCCAATTGCGAGGCCCAGCCGAGGAACTACCAGACTGACGGCGGTCGGTGACGGGGCCTAGACGGGGCCCAGCGGAGGAGCCGCCTAGCCAGACGGCGACGAGTGGCTGTGATCGGTGGATTCCGGCTGCGCCGGCGGTGCACGACATAACTGGCCAGGTAGACGGAGGCAGGCGCCGGCGATAGACGGCGGGGATCTGCGGAGCTGAGCAGCGTCACTCGGCGGAGAAGCTGCGCAGGAGCGGCGGGTCCAGTAGTGACCGAGCTAGTTGAGGCCTAGCCGGATTCTCTGCTTATTTCTATCCACAGGTCAGTAAAATGCCACCCAAAAAAGAGGAAATGGAAGAAATTAAAAAAACTCTGAACTTTGTGTTAGATGAACTGGCCAAAGTGACTAGCCAGCAGGACAAAATATTAGACCTAATACAGGAGGTACAAGCCCTACATTCAATAATAAAAGAAAAAGACAAAAAAATTATGGACCTGGAGCAACACGGGCGTCTTCTGGAGCAACGCGTTGAGGATCTTGAACAAGGTTCTCGCATTGATGACATAGTTATAAGTGGACTAGACATCAGATATCAGTCGTACGCCCATGCCGCTACAGGACTGAGTGGTGAACATGCTTCCATAAGTGAATCAATGTCCTTAGAAAACCAAGTGCTTCAGTTCCTTAATGATAAAGACATTAAGGTAGAAGCCAATGCGATCTCAGCCTGTTATGCTTTACCGAAGAAAGATAACAAAACAAAGAAATCAATTGTGATGCGCTTTGTGAACAGGAGGGTGAAAAATGACATACTGAGGCAGGCCAAAAAACTAAAGGAAACTCAAGTTTACCTAAATGAACACCTGACAAAAAAAAACGCTGAATTAGCACGGCAGGCACGGATGCTAAAGAAACATAATAAGATACAGTCAACCTGGACAAGAAATTGTAGAATTTGGATTAAACTAAATGGAACACCTGAGCAAGCAAAAAGTATAATGATCAGAGATGCTACTGACTTAGATAAATACAAATGAACACTGACTATGAAACACAAAGTGAGGAAACTCAAACTCTAAAAATATGCCACTATGCTGAACATAAACCACAAGAGATGGAGAATGATATTGATCCTGATAACCACTTTTTCAATAATATTCATAACCACTGTGAATATTACACTGAAAAGCAATTCAAAAGTCAAGTGCAATTAGATGGTAAACTGTCAATAATACACTTCAATAGCAGAAGTCTTAACAAAAACTTCTCACAGATTCAGGACTATTTAAAACAGCTAAACAGAAAATTCACAGCTATCGCAGTCTCTGAAACCTGGCTTAATGCAGACCAGGCTCCCCTGATGGCAATAGAGGGATATCAGATGTTTAACATTAACAGATCTCAAAAAAAGGGTGGTGGTGTTGCACTGTATATTGATGACCTATATAGATGTAAGCTTGTAAATGAAATGTCCTCAGCACTACCAGGGATTCTGGAATGTGTTACTGTTGAGATTGACCTAGACAAAACAAAAAATCTAATCATAAGCTGCATATACAGAACGCCGGGAACTTGCATTGAGACATTCAGAGATAAATTAGTCGAGCTGTACAATAATATTACTAGTAAGAAAATGGTAGCAATTTGTGGAGATTTCAATATTGATCTACTTAATCCACATCAACAAAATGTAGTTACAGAGTTCATGAACTCTATGTACAGCATGAGTCTACAGTATATCCCACAATAACACATCCCAGTAGAATCACAGCTCACTCTGCTACACTTATTGACAACCTGTTTGTCAATGTTCTCGACAAGAAAATAGAAAGTGGATTATTGATAAATGATATAAGCGACCACTTGCCAATCTTTGCACTTATCCATGGCCACACGGGGCCCAACCCAGAAAAAATCTCAAAATCGTTCAGACACAAATCACCAAACGCAATCAGTTCTTTTAAAGAGGACTTGCTGAAGCAAGACTGGACAGAAGTCTATGTATCAGATGTAAATGAAGCCTATGACACATTTACAAACATTGTAACCACTCTTTATGAAAAAAACTGCCCATTAGTTAAAAAAAAGCTTAAACACAAATTTACTGACAAACCATGGCTAACCAAAGGACTACAAAAGGCGTGTAAAAAGAAAAATTTATTATATAAAGCTTTCATAAAGAAAAGGACAAAAGAAGCAGAGCAGCGGTATAAAACATACAAAAATAAGTTAACATATATAATAAGATGTAGTAAAAGAGACTATTACAGTAAAGAACTGGAAAAAAACAAAGACAATATTAAAAATACATGGACAATAATCAACAGTATCCTTGGAAATAAAAGCAGAAATACCAGCTACCCAACTAACACTCCAAAAAATAATAAATCGACTCCGAATGTGAATATAGCTTCACCTGCAGATGAATTTAATAATTTTTTTGTTAACATTGGACCTAAACTGGCCCGAGAAATACCCACTACGGTGCCAACAGGTGATTCAATATGCAATAACACTGCTGTAAAAGACACCATCTTCATAAAGAACACAGACGAAAGAGAGGTCATTGAAACTGTTAAATCGTTCAAAAGTAAAACATCTACTGACTGCGATGGTATTGATATGCTACTAGTCAAAACTGTTATCGAATGCATAGTGAAACCACTGACGTATATCTGTAACCTGTCTCTCCAATCAGGTATATTTCCCAATGCAATGAAAATAGCTAAAGTAATTCCGATTTACAAGACAGGCGACAGAGGGGAACTCTCCAACTACAGACCAATTTCACTATTACCGCAATTTTCCAAGATACTTGAAAAAATATTCTATGAGAGAATTGACAACTTCATACTGAAGAATGATTTATTGTGTGAGCAGCAATATGGGTTCAGACACAAAAGGACAACAGCATATGCCTTAATGGAATTTACAGAAAAAATATCAACAGCCATTGAAAATAAAGAGTATTCAGTTGGAGTATTCCTGGATCTTAAAAAAGCATTTGATACAATAGATCACAATCTATTATTAAAGAAACTACAAAATTGTGGTATCAGAGGGGTAGCACTGTCCTGGTTAAGAAGTTACTTAAAGAATAGATATCAGTTTGTATGTGTTAACAACAAAAACTCAGAGCTACTGAAGGTCACCTGTGGAGTCCCACAGGGTTCAGATTTGGGACCATTATTATTCAATATGTATATAAATGATATATGTAAAGTTTCAGAAAAAATGGACTTAATATTGTTTGCTGATGACACTAACCTGCTATGCAGTGGAAACAACTTGGAACAACTTCTGGATACACTCGGAAAGGAATTAGGAAAGCTGAAACTGGTTTGATTCAAACAAATTAACGCTCAATTTAAGCAAGACAAAATTTATAGTCTTTAACAACCATCACAACTACCCAGTACCCAAACTCAGTGTAAATGGTGTAGAGATTGAAAGGGTATCCGAAACTAAATTCCTTGGAGTAATAATTGATAACAAACTGTGTTGGAAGCCACATATTAATTATATAAAAGGTAAAGTATCCAAATCAATTGCAATATTACACAGAGTGAAAAATTTGCTGAATCAACCCACACTATACACCTTGTATCATTCATTAATACTCCCATACATGACATATTGTAATGAAGTATGGGGAAATACATATAAAACAAACATATATCCACTCTTTATGCTTCAAAAGAGAGCTATTAGAATAATCAACAAAGCAGCTTACAGGGAACCAACAAACCCACTTTTTCTTAAACAAAAAACTCTCAAGTTGAAAGATCTGATCGACTTTAAAACCGCAATAATAATGTTCAAAGTGAAGAATCTATCACTGCCCGCAAATATCCAAAAGTTGTTCCAAACAAGGGAGAAACGATATCACTTCAGAGGAACATGTATATTTCAAAAGCCTACAGTGAGAACAACTACCAAGCAACACTGTATTTCAGTGCAAGGTGTCAGATTATGGAACGATTTTGGACCTGAATTAAAATCATGTACAAAGCTTGGACAATTTAAACAAAAACTAAAGGAAGAAATACTCCAAACATATTTACAAGACGACATGTAAACTCACATAAGGATTGACATTTCCAGCCTGTGTTGTGTTATAGCTTAGTTTTTCTTTTTTCTCTGTGACACTATGTCTTAGATTTGTTTTTGAATAGTAACCGCTTAACTTAGACTAGCTCAGTTTTCTTTTTCTCTCAGTCATATTTTGTCTTAGCCTTGTTTTAAATTGTAATCGCTCTTGTCTTGTTTTCTCTTTTTTCTCCTTTGAATTCTTGGATGGAATATGGGTGGGCAATATAAGCTGCGGCTTCAGCCATCACCCATTTCGGATAACTCACGTGGAATTGTATAGTAGAAGGAGTCTTTGTCTAATTTGACCTTGTTGTTATATTATACAGTTTCTTTTATCCTGTAATGTACTATCCGAAATAAATAAAATAAATAAAATAAATAAATTCATAGTTTCAAGATGACGTCACACAGCTGCCAGTTACTATATAGGCGGCCATGCTGGCGGGAAGCAGCTGGGGGAATTCTATTTTATTAAAGCCGAAAATCATATAAAGCTGATTCAAAACTGATGTAACATTATTTCCATATTCTTTACTGAAAGACCTTCAAAGTGATATTTAATTTGTACAAAGTGTGCAACTACTGACCCAGAAAAAGACGATTTTGGCTAGGTTGAAACTCGCGTTTGATCAGTCGGGAGTTACGTCTTCAGCAACAACATTGGTATTTTTAAAAAGTACGATTTCTAGGCTTTCCAATGACACCAGGCACTCATGGGGCTTTTTCCGGGACTTGCCACTAGCAAACAGAGTCATGATTTATGACTTCTCCTGCCTAATGACGCAGTGTACATTAAGTACCACACTTTCAAGCTACAGGATAATATGAAGATTCAAATTACTATTTGGCCCTCCTTGCCAAGTTCTTACCTGTAAACACAGCTGTGTCCACACAGGCGACACAAAAAATGTCTCACGCTCAGCGACGCAGATGCTTCTAATCATCCCAGCTGATTAGATCTTCGTACGGACCACACTTGGATCCTGCTCACTGTTATGTACGTAAATCATGACCCAGTTATGAGACCGAGCGGTGAACTAGATAGGACCTTATTATAGACACATATAATACAGAGGTGCTCCTGCTAGGCTGAGAGGTGGTCAGAGAGACCGCCCCTCTTCCACACAGCCCTCTTATACTCTGGGTGACGTCACCACCCATATTACACCATAATATGTTCTACGAACAACACTACATTCCTCCACATTCAAAATGGTCCAAAACACACATACAGTCGAGACCTTCCCCAATTTGGAACCTGAATCACGCACTAAAATAAACATAAGTATATCAAAGCCTATAACAGTCACACGAAACAACTAAAACCAGGGGGAAACAGGTGGACTACTGTTCCACCCCCACACGGCTAGATGGATTATTCTGCTGTCTTTGGTAAAACAGTCTTTTAAACCTAAAATCGCCATGCTCCTAAAATAAATAACATAAACAATCCCCATAACAGAGCATACTGTATATACAAACAGGTTAAACCATCATCAACAGATCTCATGAGCAACTTAAATAATTCTCATCCAACATCATGTATAACTACCATAAACCGGGAAATTTACATATTAACAACATGCAGTGAACACATTGCCCCCCCCGAAACTATCAGTCAGTCCCAGTAGAGAAACCACCTCACTGGAGACTCGTCAGGCGGGTCCTGTCCAGAGCATCTTCTTCTCTTCGTGCCCGGAGATGACCCACACCAAAAACCCAGAAACCTCCTTCTCATCAATGGCACGCCACAGCTCGTTGGGCTGTCTCCATGAGCCGTCAGACAGCTGAAGGTAACTATCACCCAAACAGCCGCCACCTGCAGTCGCCCCTGGTCTTCCCATCGTTTGTGCTTGCCACGAACTCCTCTCGACCCAGTCTCCTCCCTAGGTCGGACTACATCAGTGACCCCCTGAGGAGCCCGACTCAGCTTCCAGTGTCCCTGTGTGGCACGTCGTTTTACCGTGTCAGCCAGTCCTGCCCCGCTTGCTTTCATTTGCGATGCCGGCAAAGCTGTTGTGACCCCTTGCTTCTCAGTAGCACCCAGCCGAACTCAGGAAGCAGAGTGGGTCAGCCACTCAGCATCACCCACCGTCACAGGCGTCCCACCGCGTCGCTCAGTTCCCTCAACTAGGGTTACTTGGGTGCTGACACCGGAACCCTCCTGCGATGGCCCTGAGTAGAATTGGCCCTGCTCGTTGTCCAGATTACTAGGCAAAGGTTTGTCCCACACAGCTCCAGCCATCATTTACAGAACCAGCCAGTCCTACAGACCACAGCCCGACCACGCTTCTCCAACCTGAGACTGTGAGAAGGAACTCCACACGGTTTCCAAATCCAACACCCATCTCACAGCTCCCATGTCAACTAGCAATGGCACCGTCACTCTATCCAGTTCCACCATACAGAAAGAACAGCCGTTGCCACTTGGGTCAGCCACTCAGCGTCACCCACCGTCACGGGCGTCCCACCGCGTCGCTCAGTTCCCTCAACTAGGGCTACTTGGGTGCTGACACCGGAACCCTCCTGCGATGGCCCTGAGTAGAATTGGTCCTGCTCATTGTCCAGATTACTAGGCAAAGGTTTGTCCCACACAGCTCCATCCATCATTTACGGAACCAGCCAGTCCCACAGACCACAGCCCGACCACACTTTTCCAACCTGAGACTGTGAGAAGGAACTCCACACAGTTTCCAAATCCAACACCGATCTCACCGCTCCCGTGTCAACCAGCAATGGTACCGTCACTCTATCCAGTTCCACCATACAGAAAGAACAGCCATTGCCACTTGGGGATACACTGCAAACAACTGTGGGAGGTGAAATGGGGAGATCCTCTATGTGTCTGAGATCCCCTCGCTCGAACCCATAACATGCCCTGACAAAATGATGCAAGAATCCACACGTGCCACAGCATCGTCTTCTCTCTCTAGCCTTATAGCAGTGCTTAGTGGACCCACAACCCAAACACCTGGGCAATCCAGGGGCTGGCCTTATCTTCACAACCTCCTTCTCCTGTTTGCTATCATTGCTGCACGGGTCCACAGTCTGCGCCATTGATTGTGATTCAGAGCGGTGCAGCGTAGCTCTCTCACTGAGATCACATGAGAGACTGTCCACTGCTTCACACTGCTGAGCTATCTCGATGGACTTGGGTAACGTCAGCTTGCCGGATTATGTAAGGAGCTTTGACCTCATCGCCGGGCAAACAGCATGTTCCGCCAACTGGTCGTGGACCATCTCTTCCGCCAATGCTCCAAACTGACAGTCTCTGGCCAGCTGATTTAGGTCTGTTACAAACCGCTGCACCGACTCGCCAGTCCGCTGGCGGCGCTGTCAAAACTGGATACTCCTGACAATGACGTTTTCAGGGGTGCAAAAATGTCACTCCATTAGCTCAGTGTCTTCAAAGCTATCGCTAGCACCCAAGGTAGTAAGGATACGCTGTCCTTCCATACCCAAAATATGAACCAATATTGCCCGAGCCCATATCCTCTTCAGTTAACCAAGGCTCAGAGCCACCAAGTAATTGTGGAATGCGGCGAACCATCTCACCCAAGAGGCCAGTGGTTTGCCGGGAAGCTCCGGAAACGGCTAAATGATAGTGACTCCCACGTCCATGTTTTTTTCTTTCTTTTACCCTCGTCGCCAAATGTTATGTATGTAAATCGTGGCCCAATGACGAGACTGAGTGGTAAACTAGATAGGACTTTATTATAGACTCACAAATAATACAGAGGCACTGAGGTGGTCAAAGAGACTGCCCCTCTTCCACACAGCCCTCTTATACTCTGGGTGATGTCACCACCCATGTTACACCATAATATGTCCTACAAACAACACTACACTCACCTCCTGTTTCCTTTCCCATGAAAGAAGCCTCCAAAGAAGAGAAAAACCACCACATTCATATCCTTGAGGCATCTGGTAGGAAACCAGCAAAGCCAGTGTTCGTGCTGGAACAAGCAAGCTAGCTGATAAAGCTAACCTTAGCTCCGAAGGCTTTTCAAGAACGACGCTGAGATCCAGACTTCACCAACATTCAAGAGTTTCACTCACTTGGGAAGTCTTAATTCTTCTGAACAACTGAAGAAAATGACGGAGTAGTAACCCGGGGTTTGCTGTTCTGATGCCAAAATGTCAGATCACCAGCTAATCAGTCTGTGGCTTTGAGGATTACAAGTAGCTGGGAGTCGACAAATCAACTGCTTATTGTTAACAATGAGGGATAACAATTAGACACCAAGACAACAATGTATAACTTCATCTGAAAGTGCCTGGACAGGTGAGTGTGCTGAATGAATCCAGCCTTTAGATTTAGATTCCATTATTGGTCCCATAATGGGGAAATTACAAGGAATCCACACATGAGTGAATGAGGCAAATTAGGTCACATAAAAAAAATGAGTGCAAAAAGAGAGAAAAACAAACAGGAGAAATTACTGTAAATTGAGGGCTCTGTGAATAATTTATGGGCTGATGTGGATAAACATGGATGATAAGTGTTATGAAGATGAATATATTCGGCTGCACCGGGTCTTCCGGTGCAGCTTCCGGTGCAGCTGCGATGGCTGTAATGAGCCGAGAATTTTAAGTAAAACCGTCAAAAATAAGGACTTTTGTTGGCCACCAACAAATGTGGGGAATATTCTTACGACAACAGCGCTGACCCGGTGAAGGTTCTGGCGGCTCTGGCCCCGTTTCCAACTTCTAAAGACTGCTCTTCGCCTCTGCTGCTATCCCAGAGAAACGGCTGCAGTGAAGTCGGGCGAATGGTCATTTGCGTGTGATGAAGTAAATACTGGTGTCGTCTACTGTTATTCCCCGGAGGGCGAACTGATCCGCAGTGAGGTGGAACCAAGAGTGCCTGTGTATTAATTCACACAAGAGCGCACTTACAGACTCTATCACGCTAATGCTAAGCTAACGCTAATGCTAAGCTAATGCTAAGCTAATGCTAAGCTAACGCTAGCCCCGCCAATCTAATGATCAGCCTCGCTGAACGGCACTCCTGTTGGGTTTCAAAGCTATCTCGGTAAACCTAAGTTGGTGTGCTATATACATGTCAGTATCTTGTTAGATAACTGTCAGAAATGTCTTCTGGACTAAATGGACTAACGTCAGATACGGCTGGAGACAACCATGGTGACGACCATCCCCTGCATGGGCCAACTACAGCACTCCCATGTCAGATGCCTGTCTGTGAGCTGCTGTGCTTTATGCAGAACAAAATGGGCAATGTCCCGATGGCCTATCTTGTGAAATGGGTTAGCGACTTCTACGATGACAACCAAGTTGAAAGTGCAAAGAAGCTGCTGTTCGAGCAGTGACCAGAGGGAACATCGCGGAAGATGAAGAGGACCGGCCAAAACCGGAAGAGAGGCAACATCACCGACATCTACCACAAGCTGAATGAGGCTGGTCAGCAGGCGCCACAATACGTTGCCCGGAACCTCAAGGATTTGCTACCAGCTTCGATGGAGTCATTTGACCTTGCCAAGCTGTCTAATGATGTGCGCCGTGTGATGTCCCTTGGAGAGAGCATTGCTACCATGTTCAAAACGATATCTGCTATCCAGGTCGACGTGGCGGCAATAATGTCCAAACTCGGCGACACACCCCCTCCAGCTGACGTCCTGGTCGAGGAAGGTGAGGACGAGGCTGGCAGTACTCAGAGTGCTGTCTACATCACCAGCGATGAGGAGACCGTGGTAGCAGCTGCCGACCACGCCTCGGTCTCCAATGCAGCCCGTGGTCCTCCACCTACTGCCATGGCCGACGGTGAGAATGCGGACGTGGCCACCAACTCTACAGGGGCTTGTACCGATGACGCTGTCGGCAGCAGCCCTTCTGGGGCTGACAAAGCTACCAAAGCTACCAAAGTTGCTGTAACTGCTGAAGAACGCGAGTTTGAGTTCGAGGAAGTTGAGAGTCGCCGTGCCAAGAAGAAGAAGAGGTCCTACGCCGATGCACTCCAATCATCTGACAACCAACCGACTGCCAAGCAGACCACGAACCAGCTACAGGTCGTCAACAAGACACGCCCCCACTCACAGTTACGCGTTGTACCGAAGTCTGGTAGGAGGGCTGGCGGTCATCAGGGTCAAGGTCAAGGTCATAAGAAGCACCAAGTCTTCATCAGTCGACTCGACCCCACCACCAGACCCCATCATGTACGCTCCTATATCAATACTCATGTTAAATTAAAAGACAATCTCAAGATTGAGCAACTAGAAACCAAGTATGATGGTTATGCCTCCTTTAAGATTACATGTCCTGCCAGTTGCAGCAAGAAGTTGCTTGAAAAAAATGTGTGGCCATCTGGTTTATACCTTCGACAGTTCTTTGAGAGGAAATGATCTACATGTGATTGTCACTATTGTGTTTGTCATTATATTCATTCAGTAGTAGGACCAACCTTAGAATATGTTCATTCAACTGCCAGAATGTAAAAACTTCATCTAATGAGATCTCCAGTTTATGTGATAACCATGACATTGTGTTGTTGCAGGAACACTGGTTGTTCGAAAACAAATAGTCTATTCTGAGCAGATTACATGGTGACTTTATAGGACAAGGTGTCTCTTTTATGGATACGGAAGAACGTGTTATCTTAGGTCGTCCCTATGGCGGCGTCGGTATCCTATGGTGGAAGTCACTTGCGAACAGTTGTGTTGTGAAAACTTACGAGTGCGTAAGAGTTACAGGTATTGAAGTCAACCTAGGTGACTTTCACTGTCGTATATTGTGTGTATATTTCCCCTGTGACAGTGCTGAAAACTTGGATGAATACTTGCACTGCCTGAGTCTTGTTAAACGTATCACCGAGGATTTTCCAACTCCATATGTGTTCACAATTGGTGACTTCAACGCCAATACAGCACGCTCAAGTTGTTTTGGAAATGAACTGGTGTGCGGCGGATGATAAAATAAAGGCAGCGTTGGTGTTGGTTTTAAGCAGAGTTTATTAAATCATACCGCCGTCAAGAGCTCCGCTCCCGGCGCCGTGCATGCGCGCCGGGAGCGAGCCCAGCAGCTCTCAGAGAAGAGGGACACAAGGTCTGTGCCCAGCAGCAGCAGTTGCAGAATCAGAATGAGAGAATTACAGAACCTGTGCAGTATTTATACCCAACTCAGACAATACATCAAAGTAGATTCACAGCAGTTGGTACGATCAAAGGGACTGCAGAACAGGCATGAGACATTTGCATTTGTAAGACCTACATAACAATAGGCAGATGCAGTCCTCTGCTCCAGCTTGCAGGACAAAGAGGTTACAAGGCACATCTACATATTGATCTGTCTCTAGGTCACAGTAAGGACAGGACGCATGAACACTATACATGAATGGCACATTACATCACAATACATGAATGGCACATTGCATCACAATACATGCATGGCACATTGCATCACAATACATGCATGGCACATTACATCTCAGTAGTGCAGCGGGAAAAACCAAGAGAAGAGAGCTGAGTGTCCTTAATCTGTTGTGGGGGTTAACCGAACCGCCCACATAGTGTCTTTTTGTGAGAGTTACTCCTTACACATCTCGGACAGGATTATCTTACCAGGTGATACCTTTACTCATGTTAGCATGGCTCATGGCTCTACATCATGGCTTGATCACTGTGTGACTACATCCTCAGGCCATGATAACGTGTCCAATATCACAGTTCTGTATGACTATGTGAGTTCCGATCACGTACCTTTATCTATGGATATTGTGGTATCTAGTGCTGTAAGTAGCCCCCGGGGAACTCCCTCAGCCACAACGGGCAGTAGGAAATACAAATGGCATGATGCCACAGAGTCAGACCTGTCCAGATATAAGAAACTTACTCGCAGGAAACTCTGTGACATCCGTGCTCCTACGGACGCCATCAGGTGTCACGACCGTAATTGTGCGGCACACAGGGACGATATCAACAGGTTTTACAGTGATATTGTTGATGCTTTAAATTATTGTGTGAGTGAATACATTCCTAGCCACAGTGCAGCCACCCAATATAACGTCCCAGGCTGGAATGATGTTGTTAGCGAGGCTCACACAGCTGCTCGGGATGCTTTTTTGTGGTGGAGGAGTAATAGCAAACCACGTTCTGGTCCAATATTTGAGAACATGAAAAATTGTAGGGCTAGGTTCAAATATGCTCTACGAGCATGCAGGCGCAATGAAGAAAGTATCAAATGTGACCAGCTAGCTAGTCACATGAGTGAAATGAACATGGTAGAATTCTGGAAACGAATGAAGGCTATGAGCTCCCACCGGTCTGTTAGATCAAACACTATTGATGATGTGACTGGTGATGCTAATATTGCTGAAAAGTGGAAATGTCAATATAAAGCTATTTTCAACTCAGTCAAGAATGTTTCAATGAAGGATTCTGTTATGCACGATATGCGCCTGTATAACGACATGTTCGATGCCTCTGATATTTCTGCTGTCACTCCTGTTGAAGTTGCTTCCCTGATCAAAGCTCTCAAGAAAGGCAAATCAGCCGGCCCTGATTGTCTCACCAGTGAATGCCTCATCAATGCTGACTTCAATTTGTGTATTCTGTTGTCATTGTGCTTTAACTGTATGTTTGTTCATGGTTACATGCCAGATATGTTGATGGACTCTGTTATTATTCCTTTGGTGAAAAACAAGTGTGCCAGTCTGTCTGACATGAACAACTACAGACCTATAGCTATTGCAAATGTTATATCTAAACTGTTAGAGGGTCTAATCCTGAACAGAATTGAGGATTATTTGTGGACAAACGACAATTAGTTTGGTTTCAAGTCAGCTCTTTCAACTGACAAGGCTGTTTACCTACTCCACGAATTTGTTGACTACTTCAGAAGCCAATCCACTAGTGTCTATGCCACGTTCCTAGACGCCAGCAAAGCCTTTGACAGGATCAACCACTGGTGTTTGTTCAGAAAACTGATCGACCGAGGCATTCCTATTTACATTGTTAGCATCCTGTTATACTGGTACAGAAGGCAGTCTATGGTTGTTAGATGGGGCAATGTCACCTCATCCAAATTTCATGTGACCAACGGTGTTAAACAAGGTGGTATACTGTCAGCCTTGTTGTTTAATGTCTATGTTGATGACCTTAGTGTACTGTTGAACAATACTAATGTGGGCGGCTCCTTTAACGGTGCACTGTTAAATCACATTTTCTATGCTGATGACCTCTGTTTGTTAAGTTTGTCTACTGCAGCGATGCAACATCTCCTTTCGGTATGTGAAAAATTTGGTGAAGAAAATGACATCTTGTTCAACTGTACTAAATCTATGTGTATGGCTTTCAAACCGAAGGGTGTCAATACGTCAAATCCTGCTATGCCACTTTGTGGTCATAGCTTGAACTTTGTTGAAAAAGTCAAATACCTAGGTGTGTGGATTGAATCTGATAAGACCAATGTTGATTGTAACAGGCAACTCAGGAAACTATGTGCTCAAACAAATTTACTGTTGCGAAATTTCCACAGATGTTCTCCTGATGTCAAATGTATGTTGTTCAAGACCTTCTGTACCTCAATGTACTGCTCGCCTTTATGGTTTAATAGCAATGTTGGTGCCAGGAACAAAATCCGCATTGCATATAATAACTCCCTAAGAAGGTTGCTAGATGTACCACGAAGGTCGAGTGCAAGCAAGATGTTTGTGTCTGTGAATATTCCGTCTTTTGGCGAGTTGATACGTAAGAATGTTTACAGTTTTATGAGAAGGCTGCTGGCATGCAACAATCATCTTATATCAGCAATTGTCAACTCGTCACTCACACTTCACTCCAGCATTTGGAAGTGGTGGCGTTCCATCTTATACTGAGCCCAATATTGTATGTTATTGTTGTTACAAGAGCGCCGAGTGTCTGCTGATCTGTATATACTTTTATTTATCTATTTATTTTATATTCGTTTTATTTCTGCATTTAATATGAACTCTGAGTTTGAAATAAACGTTTGAATTTGAATTGAATTTAGCTTTGTACATGTCTGGATAGGCCATGCTAGCCCACTTCTCCGTGTCTTTTGGCCAATTTTGCTTTTGAATGTCATAATTGCCCCTTTCCAGGGCATAAATAAGGCACCAAATGCCGACAGAGAGTTTGCTTGTTTATTTACAAAAACACAAAATAAAGAGCCATGTGGGGCAAAACACAAACAATAAATGTTGAACACAAATAAAGAGCACAAACACCAATACGAGAGAGCAGCGAGGGCAAGACCTGACGCTATAGAATAAACACTTACACATGAAGTAGCGGGGATGAAACCTCACGCTGAAACAGGACTGGAGCTGGACGTAGGGACTCCAGCCTAAAGTTGACGAGGTCGCAGCAAGGAGTGAGTCTCAGCTGTTCCCTGAAATACTAATGACAAAAACAACAAACCAAACAGGAGAGGAGAAAACGTAATCACCAAAATCAAAATCAGTTGTGACAGTGCCGGCTCGACTTGACAGCCGGAAGTCTGTCAAGTTGAATCCTCTTCTGCTCCTCTGCCATACGGGGTCCCACAGGGGTCAGTTCTTGGGCCCATGCTTTTTTCTTTGTACATACTTCCACTGGGTTCCATTTTTAAAAAGCATGGTATCTCCTTCCACCTGTATGCTGATGACTGTCAGATTTATGTCCCTCTAAAACAAAAAGCTGCCTCATCAGTAAACCCACTCCTGGCATGCACTGAAAACTTACTGTCTTGGATGGCCCTAAGCTTCCTAAATTTTAATGATAAGAAGACCGAAGTGATGGTGTTTGGACCTAGTCGCCCCTGTGAGTCCCCTCCTGTATACTTGGGCCCCCTTACTCCTTACGTTAAATCCAAAGCTAGGAACCTTGATTTTATCATGGACAGTGATTTTAAATTAGACACGCTGATTCGTTCTGTGGTAAAATCCAGCTTCTTTCATCCAAGGCGTTTAGCAAAAGTAAAACCCATTCTCTCTAGACCGCACCTGGAAACAGTAATTCATGCTTTTATTTCATGGTTGGATTACTGTAACGCACTTTATGCCGGTGTCAGCCAGTCATCTCTTTCCCGTCTGCAGCTGGTTCAAAACACCGCTGCTCGTCTTTTAACAGGTACATGTGGAAGAGATCACATTACACCAGGGGTCACCAACCATTTTGAAACCAAGAGCTACTTCATGGGTATCGAGTCATGTGAAGGGCACCAGCTTGACACACTCCTCTAAAATAACAAATTGTGTGTGTGTGTGTGTGTGTACATATATATATATATATATATATATATATATATATATATATATATATATATATATATAAATAATTATCAATAACTTAGAGTGGGTAACAGACAAGATCAATATTCAGCACTTCATTTTTATTAATCTCAGCAATTGTTCAGATGATCCCTTTTACATTTCATAAAAAAATGTCCAGTTTTCACCAGTCCCTTTTAACCATAAAAAACTAAACCCTTTTAATTCATGAACTATGTTGAACCATGTTTGAAAAAGTTATGCAACATTTAAGAAAAATCAACTTTCATATTAAATAAATCTTATCACATTTTTAACTGAACAAATCTGCTGCAATTCTGCTCAAAATCTGTTACATTTAATAAACACACTTTTGTGTGTTCTTCTTCACTGGAATTATATCCATACAGTTCTTGCCAAGAATCATGCTTGAGCAACCAGCACTGTCCTTTCATGACAAGAAACTAAACAAGCACTGAGAGTGCTTATATGCACGGTGGTGCAGTGGTTAGCACCGCGGCAGCAGTTTACCCTCGGCCGGGGGATCGCGGGTTTGACCCCGGCCAACAGTGATCTGTGTGGAGTTTGCATGTTCTCATTTTTCATGCAAAAACATGCAGGTTAGGGAGTTAAGGGGCGCTTGCGCACGCAGCGGCTGGTGGCTTGTTACCGGACTGCAGAACAAATCTACCTACGGGTACAAGTTAAGTCCAAAAAAAAAAAAAAAAGAGGGGGTAGTGAAGTAGCGCTTCGCCATCGCCCCGCAAATGAAATACACGCAGCTTCCTTTCACGGTAGTAAAAAAGAACTCTTCCTCCCGCTCACTTTGAAAATGATAAATTTTCTGTCTTTTTTTTGCCATGTTTTTGGGCTTGGAAACCGCACTGCGGTCACCATCTTAACTGCCCGCTAGCTAAGCTTACGCTCCACAAGCGCGAAGGTTTTGTCATGCGCACAATACTGACCTTTGAACTAGGTCAGAGTTCACCTTAACTTTACGTATAATAAACATATTTTCATTTTTTTTATTTTTAAGACATTGTCATTTTAAAATCTATATAAATGCAAGTGTGATTTTAAAAAATATAAAAAATATAAAATAAAAAATAGCGGCAGAAAAAATTACATCTGCAGCTCACTTGCGAGTTGTGCTATTTTTAGAACAGGCCTGCGGGCGACACATGTGGTCCCTGCGGGCGACATGGTGCCCGCGGGCACCGCGTTGGTGACCCCTGCATTCTACCAATCTTAGCTTGACTCCACTGGCTGCCTGTGCATTTTAGAGTTCATTTTAAAATTCTTTTATTTGTTTTTAAATCCTTGAACGGTCTTGCTCCGCCTTACCTCTCTGAGCTTCTGCATCCCTACGCTCCCACCCGGTCCCTCACGTCAGCTGAATAGCTGCTTCTGAGGGTACCAAAGTCGAGGTGCAAGCTCAGAGGGGACAGAGCCTTTTTGATCATGGCCCCCAGGTTATGGAATGATTTACCCCGGGACATCAGACAAGCATCTTCACTGTCCATTTTTAAAACCCGTTATAGCATCCAGTCAATGTTGAGAAGGCCAGAACTGATGGTTAAATGAATGAATGAATGAATGAATGAATCTTTATTTCGGATAGTACTGGTTAATAGTAACTGAATAATATAACAAAGGGGGAAAGAAAATCCAACAAGGTCAAATTAGACAATAACTCCTCTGATTATACAGTTCAACATAAGTTATCCGAAATGGGTGATGGCTGAAGCCGCAGCTTATATTGCCCACCCATATTCCATCCAAGAATTCAAAAGAAAAAAACAAAACAAGAGCGATTACAATTCAGAACGAAGCTAAGACAAAATGTGACAAAAAAAAAAAAAACTAAGCTACAACACAACACAGGCTGGATATGACAATCCTTATGTGATTTTACACGTCATCTTGTATATATGTTTGGAGAATTTCTTCCTTTAGTTTTTGTTTAAATTGTCCAAGCGTTGTACATGATTTTAATTCAGGTCCAAAATCGTTCCATAATCTGACTCCTTGCACGGAAACACAGTGTTGCTTGGTGGTAGTTCTCACTGAAGGTTTTTGAAATATACGTGTTCCTCTGAAATGATATTGTTTCTCCCATATTTGGTACAACTTTTGGATATTTGCGGGCAGTGATAGATTCTTCACTTTAAACATTATTATTGCAGTTTTAAAGTCAACCAGATCTTTCAACTTGAGAGCTTTTAATTTAAGAAAAAGTGGGTTTGTTGGTTCCCTGTAAGCTGCTTTGTTTATTATTCTAATAGCTCTCTTCTGAAGCATAAAGACTGGATATATGTTTGTTTTATATGCATTTCCCCATACTTCATTACAATATGTCATGTATGGGAGTATTAATGAATGATACAAGGTATATAGTGTGGGTTGATTCAGCAAATATTTCACTCTGTGTAGTATTGCAATTGATTTGGGTATTTTACCTTTAATATAATTAATATGTGACTTCCAAGACAGTTTATTATCAATTATTACTCGAAGAAATTTAGTTTCAGATACCCTTTCAATCTCTACACCATTTACACTGAGTTTAGATACTGAGTTGTTGTGATGGTTGTTAAAGACTATAAATTTTGTCTTACTTAAATTGAGCGTTAATTTGTTTGAATCAAACCACAGTTTAAGCTTTCCTAATTCCTTTCCGAGTGTATCCAGAAGTTGTTCCAAATTGCTTCCACTGCATAATAGATTAGTGTCATCGGCAAACAATATTAAGTCCATTTTTTCTGAAACTTTACATGTATCGTTTATATACATATTGAATAACAATGGCCCCAAAACTGAACCCTGTGGGACTCCACAAGTAACCTTCAGTAACTGTGAGTTTTTGTTACCAACACATACATACTGATATCTATTCTTTAAGTAACTACTTAACCAGGACAGTGCTACCCCTCTAATACCACAATTTTGTAGTTTCTTTAATAATAAATTATGATCCACTGTATCAAATGCTTTTTTAAGATCCAGGAATACCCCAACTGAATACTCTTTATTTTCAATGGCAGTTGATATTTTTTCTATAAATTCCATTAGAGCAAATGCAGTTCTCCTCTTGTGTCTGAACCCGTATTGCTGCTCACACAAAAAATTATTCTTCAGTATGAAGTTGTCAGTTCTCTCATAGAATATTTTTTCAAGTATCTTGGAAAATTGCGGCAATAGTGGTCTATAGTTTGAGAATTCCCCTCTGTCACCCGTCTTGTATATCGGAATTACTTTAGCTATTTTCATTGCATTGGGAAATATACCTGTTTGGAGAGACAGGTTACAGATTATATGTCAGTGGTTTCACTAAGCATTCAATAATAGTTTTGACTAAGAGCATGTCAATACCATCGCAGTCCGTAGATGTTTTACTTTTAAACGATTTAACAGTTTCAATGACCTCTCTCTCGTCTGTGTTCTTTATGAAAATGGAGTCTTTTATAGCAGTGTTTTTGCTTATTGTATCACCTGTAGGCACCGTAATGGGTATTTCTCGAGCCAAATTAGGACCAATGTTAACAAAAAAGTTATTAAATTCATCTGCAGGTGAAGCTGCATTCACACTGAGTCGTTTTATTATTTTTTGAAAAATCGGTTGGGTAGCTTGTATTTCTGCTTTTATTTCCAAGAATACTGTTAAGTATTGTCCATGTATTTTTAATATTGTCTCTGTTTTTCTCCAGTTCTTTACTGTAATAGTCTCTCTTACTACATCTTATTATATATGTTAACTTATTTTTGTATGTTTTATACCGCTGCTCTGCTTCTTTTGTCCTTTTCTTTAGGAAAGCTTTATATAATAATTTTTTCTTTTTACACGCCTTTTGTAATCCTTTGGTTAACCATGGTAAATTTATGTTTAAGCTTTTTTTTACTAATGGACAATTTTTTTCATAAAGAGTGGTTACAATGTTTATAAATGTGTCATAGGCTTCATTTACATCTGATACATAGACTTCATGATTAAATGATTTTATTTCCTTCCGTGTAATCAACCAACGTAAGAGCTTGTTCCCTTATCGACTGAAGCTAAAATCCTTGCCGTTTTTATCCCTTTACGTAGTCTTTTCTTTGTTTTCTCTTAACCTTTTCTCGCTTTTTTGCATCTTTCCTTCATCCATCAAATTGATTTCCTTTACCTGACTTCCGCTCATGAGGAAGTTACCAAAATAAAAGCATATCTTTGCACCATAATTACTATACATGTAAATAGAGCTAACCTTACTTTGTCTACCTTTACACTCCTACCAAATTATTTGTTGTCACACATATAAAGCACAAATAATTTCTTCAAATTACTTAACAAAAAAAACCCAATAACTTTGTAAACATGTTATAAGTACAACTTTCAACATTTCAAAACACCCTTTAGCATTCTACATTTACTTTTCCTAATCTCCTAATAGCAGAACTAACTTATGAACTGGGCATTCTACTATAGACATTTTATTCGCACGCTGACCCTTTTTGGTAAGATTTCTGTCTGCAAAAGCGATTTTGACCTTTCTGACAAGTCCATCTGTGTCTTTTGCAGTGTCCAAGATTCATCCAAGTTTCCACTGAGATCGCGGTTGCGTTTCATCTTTGTCCATTACTATGTCTCCTATTTGCATGTTCCTTTTTGGCGTGTGCCATCTTTGTCTGACCATGATATTTTGAAGGTACTGTGGAGAGCGTGAAATGAAGAGGCTGAATTTCTTTCTCAATTCAGATTTATTGAACATCTCACATCTCCAACGATCTCTCAAACAGAAAAGAGGTCGAACAACCCCAGACCCTCACTTTTATACTTGAGACATCAAAGAACATAATCCCAATGTCAACAAATCCCCCATCGACAATAACTCTCCCCCTAAGTCCCTTCTTCCTCCACCTGACCCCAGGAGGTCAGGAAGTCCTTTCAGAGTCTTCAACAAAAGCACCTCCACCTCCTGCTGTTATCTCCAGGAGGCCCAGAAACATTGTTCCTTCAAAGACATGGGTTACAAAATACATATGCAGTCTTAAGCATCCCAATCACTGTGCTATACATATGCAGTTAAAATATGTGTGCACATACCCCCCCCCCAAACGTCGAAGAATGAAACAATACAACATAGTCCACACAACATGATAAAAAAAAAAACAAAAAAAAACCATAACATCAGTACATACGCCGTCTGGGCTTCAAACGTCTTCCAAACTTGCTGAAAATGGGCTTCTCAGCTCCTGCAGCGCCATCATGCAGTGAATCTGCTAACTGAGGATGAGAACTGTTAGTTGATCCCCGCGGGGGTTCTGGGGCATGCTCCCTGGGGGGTCTGCCACGTCGAGGAGCCCTCGCCACTCGTACAGACTCGTCGTTCATCACAAAAGCAGGCTTTAGTCTGTCTATACTAACTGTTTCCCTCCTGTCCCCCAAATCTAGCACAAAATGCTTATCACCTGTTTCCAGCACCCTATATGGGCCATCGTAAGGTGGGCGTAGGGTTGGGCGCAGAGCTTCGTGCGTGACAAAAACAAACTCGGTATTCTTTAAAGATTTGGGTCCAAAAACACGTGGAAAAGTGTGATGAACGGGGCCCGGAAGCGTGTCCGCCCCCGTGCCAATCAATGACCATTGAGCAGGGGGACGCCCTGGTGCTGGATGATCTGGCAGAAACTCCCCTGGCAGCCGGAGAGGCTGCGCAAAAACCAACTCCGCTGGGGAGGCTTTTAAGTCTTCTTTCTGCGCAGAACGCAACCCCAATAAAACCCATGGTAGTCTGTTTACCCAATTTGCATCCGTAAGCGACGCTCTGAGGGCTGCCTTTAATGATCTATGAAAACGCTCGCATAAACCATTAGCCTGGGGGTGGTAAGCGGTAGTGCGGTGAATTGTCACACCTAAGCTGTGGGCCATCTCTGACCAAAGCTCAGAAACAAATTGAGGTCCCCTGTCGGACGTAATATCCGACGGAACCCCGAAACGCGCTATCCAAGCTGTCAAAAATGCGCGGGCCACCTCTGCAGCCGTGGTTGATGCCAGTGGGACCACCTCCAGCCAACGCGTGGTTCGATCCACCATTGTCAAAAGATGTGTGAACCCCTGCAACGACGGTAGGGGGCCCACGAGGTCGACATGCACATGATTAAACCTCTTGGCCGGGATGTGAAACGGCTCTAAGGGGGCTTTTGTGTGCTTGTGAATTTTGGCCCGCTGGCAAGCCATACAGGCTCTTGCCCACTCTTTCACATGCTTGCGCAGGCTCGGCCAAACAAACTTCGCTGCTACCATTTTCACAGACGCGCGCACCCCCGGGTGTGCCAGGGAGGGAATCGAGTCAAAAACGCGGTGGCGCCAAGCGGCTGGCACTATTGGACGCGGTCGCCCAGTAGAAACATTGCAGACTTGGGGGGCATACCATTTTGCAGACTCCTGCTCTCCAGCCTTAAACCTGTTGGTCCAGACTGGAGCGCGCACACATCCGCATCGCTACCCTGATCCGCCGCCATGGCTGCATAATCTATCCCCACGTAAACTGGGGCCGTGTGCGCTTCCGCGCTGCTATTTTGCTCTGTGGCTGCAGTAGTATAATCTACCTCTGCACGGACTGGTGCTGTTACCGCGCGAGAGAGGCAGTCTGCCACTACATTGAGTTTACCCGCTACGCGTTGAATATCAGTAGTAAAGTAGCTGCACGGTGGTGCAGTGGTTAGCACTGCGGCAGCACAGTTTACCCTTGGCCGGGGGATCGTGAGATCGTGGGTTCGATCCCAGCCCCCGACCAGCAGTGATCTGTGTGGAGTTTGCATGTTCTCCCCGTGTTGCGTGGGTTTACTCCGGGATTTCTCCGGTTTCCTCCCATATGCTAAAAACATGCAGGTTAGGAATATGGGGCGCTCGCGCATGCAGTGACCGGCAGCTGATGGCTTGTAAATACAGAAGTCACCAGACTGCAAAACAAATCTACCTACGGGTACAAAGAAGTAACAAAAAAAAAAAAAAAATTCCAAAATTGCAGCCAGCTGCCTCTGCTGCCGGCTCAACCAAGGTTCTGAAATTTTGGCCATCGCAAAAGTGAGCAGTTTGTGATCGACAAATGCGGTGAAACGCCGACCTTCTAGCCAGAATTGGAAGTGGCGAATGGCTAAGTGGAGCGCTAACAGCTCCCTGTCAAACGCACTGTATTTTCGCTCTGCCTCGCGCAAGGGTCTGCTGAAAAAGGCCAGTGGCTGCCAAACCCCGGCAACGTGTTGCTCTACAACCGCCCCTATGGCCAAATCTGACGCATCAGTAGTGAGCGCTATGCGGGCCGTTGGGTCTGGATGAGCTAACAACACAGCGTCTGCCAGGGCCTTTTTTACCTCTGCGAATGCGTGCTCCCGCTCCGGGGACCACTCGATTGCATTGGAGGGTTTTTGTTTTTTAAGCGCGGTGTATAACGGTTGCATGAGCTGCGCTGCGTGGGGGAGGAAACGGTTATAAAAATTCACCATTCCCAAAAACTCCTGTAGTGCTTTGACTGTTCGTGGCCGGGGAAAATCTGCCACTGCGCGCACTTTGTCTGGTAGCGGAACTGCCCCTTCTGGGGAGACGTGGTGCCCCAAAAAATTGATCTGCGCCACCCCGAACTGGCACTTAGCTGGATTGATTATTAACCCGTTCTCTCCCAACCTCTGAAAAACTGCTGTGAGGTGTTTTTCGTGTTCTTCTTCGGACGTGCCGGCTACCAAAATGTCGTCCAGGTAGACAAACACAAAAGGGAGATCGCGTAACACGGCATCCATCATGCGTTGGAAGGTTTGCGCAGCGCCTTTATGGCCAAATGGCATGCGTAAAAACTCAAAAAGTCCAAACGGGGTTATCACTGCTGTTTTGGGAATGTCCTCAGAGCACACTGGGACTTGATGATAGCCGCGAACCAAGTCTATTTTAGAAAAAATGCGCGCCCCCGCTAGATGTACTGAAAAATCCTGAATATGTGGAATTGGGTAGCGGTCATGCGCTGTGGCGTTGTTTAACCTGCGGAAGTCACCGCAAGGTCTCCCTGAGCTGTCAGCTTTAGGGACCATGTGCAGTGGGGAAGCCTATGGGCTATTTGAACGGCGGATGATGCCCAACCTTTCCAGGTTGGCGAACTCCTGGCGCGCTATGGACAGTTTAGCTGTGTCCAAGCGCGTCGAGCTTTCGCAAAGACGGGGGGGCCCGTGGTAGTAATAAAGTGCTCCACCCCGTGTTTTGCAACTGTTGCCGAAAAAGTGGGAATTGTGAGTGCTGGAAACTGGGTGAGGAGTGCGTGAAACTTACCGCCTGCTGTGGCGACGTTGGTCTGTGCTGGTGGCGGGGACACTCGAGCTGCACAAGGAATGGAATAAAAAGAGAGTGCATTAACGAGGCGTCTATTGGAAAGATCAACTAACAGCCCATGTGAGCACAGAAAATCAGCACCTAACATGTTGAAACTCACCGCCGCTACAATAAAAGTCCATTCATATGTGCGGCCGTGCAAGGACAGAAGCAGAGTCCTTTCTCCGAAGGTCTTAATGCTCGAGCCATTCGCCGCTGTTGCTCCGTCACCACGGGGACCTGCCAGTCGGTCAGCGACAGCTGATCGCCCGCTGCTATCATCGGCACTGCTAACATCTGAACCAGCTGGTCGCCCGCTGCTATTAACGGCCATGCTAACATCTGAACCAGCTGGTCGCTCGCTGCTATCAACAGACATGCTAACATCTGAATCGGCTGATCGCCCACTGCTATCAACGGCCATGCTAACATCTGAACTGGCTGATCGCCCGCTGCTATCAACGGCCTGGCTAACATCTGAACCGGTTGATCGCCCGCTACTGCCAACGGCCCTGCTAACATCTGAACTGGTGGAGCAGCATAATGTCGGTCTTCGCCCCAGTACAGCTGGACATAGCGAGTCGGGTGAGTCGAACTGCACTGAACAGACTCACATATCTGATCCTGCTGTAAACAGCTGCGCTACGTCCAAACTTTTGGAAACAGGAGTGGTTAAACAAAATGCAAATGAGGCGAGATCCGAAAACAGAGCTGTACAAAAGCAAAAACAACATTTATTTTTCCAAACTGTTAATCATGCACGAGTTCTTTGGGACACAAAGGCTAAACCAAAGGGGATCCTCGGCGGACATTTAAACATACGGAGCATAATCCCCGAAAGAGATGAGATTTCGGTGTTGCTGTTTGACTCAAATCTGGACTATCTTTGTCTTTCAGAAAGCTGGCTACACAGGAACATAGACACTAATATGATCGATATTGTGGGTTATCAGTGTTTTAGAAAAGACAGGCAGGTAGGGAGGGGAGGAGGTGTTTTAATTTACATCAAAGAGAAATTTAAATGTCAATTGGCTGATTTGAATACTTCACTTGAATGTTTAGCTGTTAATGTATGTCTCTCACCGGTAATGAATTTCAACATTGCAGTATTGTACAACCCACCGTCACACAATTCTTCTTTTTATAATGAATTAAGTGATCTGGTTAAACAACTTGAGAGGAGCAGAGAAACAATATTTTATGGTGACTTCAATATTAACTGGTCTGATAAAAAGGACAAACAGAAACTGAAAAGCCTCATGACTAAATTTAATTACTAACAAATGATCAAAGGACCCACCAGGATAACCAAACAATCTAGAACACTTATTGACTTGGTATTTGTTAATAAACCAGAACGAATAACCAGAACCTATAATCTTGTAACTGGTCTCTCAGATCATAACATGGTTCTTGCTGTCAGAAAACTTACTAAAAAGCAACTACAGTATTTTGGGGGAGTCGATATTAACAAATCAAATTTTATTATTCCCAAATCAAAAAATGAGGAGTTTGAACCTTACTTAGAGAATTAAAATTGGGAGCAGCTCATGTCAATATATGAAGTAGATGATGTAATTTTATAACTGCAACAAATTACAAAGTCTATAGAAAAATTTACAAAGCAAGTAGACAACAGAAAATTAACCTACCATGGTTAAATAATGAAATAAGAAAACTTATGAAGAGGCGAGACTCTGCATTGAAAACATCATTAACCTCTAAACTACAAAATGATCACTTTGTGTACAAAAGTTTAAGAAATAAAGTGGTACAAGAGCTGCGAAAATCAAAAGTATCTTATTACAATAAACTGATAGATCATGCAAAGGGTAACAACAGTTCCCTATGGAGACATTTAAATAACTTAACTAATAAAAAAAATGCTCAGAAGGGGGTAAAGGAACTTAGAATCAATGGCAAGACCATCAGTGACAAGGCGACATTGGCAAATGAATTTAATTCATATTTTGTGGACTCTGTGTAAGACTTAAAAAACTTTGTGCTGCCAAATGTACTCAACAACACAAAATCAATACTTTCAACAGATTCTTTTCACATCGATGAGGTAAATGAGGAGTTAATTGCTGGCATTGTTAAAACACTGTCAAACTCAAAAACTAATGATATCTACAATATGAGCACTTCCTTTCTCAAAACGCACAGCAAAATATTAATCAAACCACTGACTCATCTCATTAATCTCTCCAGTAGGTCTAGTACATTTCCATCTGGTTGGAAAAAAGCTGTCGTCATACTAGTTCATAAATCAGGCAGTAAAGACGATATATGCAATTACTGCCCAATCTCTATTTTACCAGTCCTGTCTAAGGTTCTTGAAAAAGTTGTAGCTACACAGCTGATAGACTATTTACAAGACAGTCAACTTCTTCATCCACATCAATTTGGTTTTAGACCAGGATACTCAACAGAAACAGCAAATTGTTACCTTATTGAAAATGTCAAACAGTCCTTGGACAGGGGTAATGTGGTAAGGGCTGTTTTTCTAGATCTCAAAAAGGCTTTCGATACTGTAAACCACAGTTTGCTTTTATCCAAAATGGTATCTTTTAACTTCTCTTCAGATACATTAGAATGGTTTGCATCTTATCTCCAGAATAGAGAACAGTGTGTAAAAGTTCACCAGGATAAATCCTCATTTTTAAACAACCGTATGGGTATCCCACAAGGGTCCATTCTTGGTCCTTTACTTTTCAGCATTTTTATTAATGACTTCCCGCTACACTGGTCAGCTGCAACAAGTCAACTTTATGCAAATGATGCAGTTATTTACACAGCTGCCAAGACTCCAGCACAGGCTGCAGATGTACTGTCCACAAGTATGGTTGATGTCCAAGAATGGCTCTTCCAGAACCATCTATTGCTGAACCTTCAGAAAACAGTTTCAATGTGCTTTTCAATCAAAAAAATGTAACCTGCAATGTTTTAAAGTTAATATACATGATCAAGACATCAGTTTAGTTACAGAATTCAAATACCTTGGCATTGTACTAGATCCTCAATTCAAATTTAATCTTCATATAAAGAAAATTTCAAAAACAGTAAAAAAAATCTGAACTGCTTTAAATTAATTAGATATTACATACCATACGAAGCAGCTGTACTGTATATGCATTCTATGGTTTTTTCTCATATATCATACTGTTTGACAGTCTGGGCTCAAGCAGCCCCTTCCATAATAGGTTCATTATATAATCAAACTCTAAAAATCTTGGACAAAAAGCCCATTAGGTGGCATCACTGTTTCATTTAAAAAAAATACAATCTATTGAGTTTTGAGAGTTTCATTGACCTCTGTTTTCTGAAATTAATTTACATATGTTTCCATAAATCAGCACCCGAGCCACTTGCTGGTTTCATCCAAAGACAGGACAGCAGCAGAGCCACCAGGAGTTCTGTTAACAATAACTGTAAAATATTCCACCGCAGAACCACATTTGGACAAACAGCTTTCTCTATAAAGAGCAGTCACATCTGGAACACAATGCCAAATGAAATTAAAATAATAACGGACTTTAAAACATTCACTAAAAAGGTTAAAAACTGGCTGAAAAATAAACAAGAATGTACCCATGTATGAAATGATTGTCTGCAGGGTGAGAGTGAATGAAGGGAAGGAATGAATGTGTTTGTTTATAGTGAGTGACGAAGGGAGGGAGGCCTGAAATAGGCAAATGTGAGTCAGGTTGTTATATTGTGTATTTATAATATTTACAATATTTATAATTGTGTATTTATAATGTATTTATAACTTTTTTGCATTGATGTATGTGGTTATTGTTTATTCTGTTTTCATTTTTTCTTTTCCTTTCCTTTTTTCTTTTTACTTGTTTCTCCTTTCTAAAGCCCATCCAGGGACAAGAGTTGCAAATTAGCTAATAGCTATACACTCTTTGTGCAACACATCAGATTGATTGTCATTGATTAATTGTCTATGTTTATTGCACTGTCCCTGTCAAATAAACAAATAATTTAATCTTTCACTCTCTGCATCAAAATCTCCATCGACACCACTTATTCTTTCCAGAATTATTCTCACAATGTCATGAGTAACTGCATCACATGCATCAGTCTTTCTCCTTATATCAGCTGAAGGTGCTATTTCATTTCTTATTTCTGAGTACAGCTTTCGGACATCATCTCGTTTTAGTTCTAACATGTCTGCAAGTTCTGCCATCTCCCTTTCAGTGATATCGGACTTGAACTTTTCTCTTGTTTCACGTACCTGCATTTTCCATTGTTCATAAAGAGTTAATAGCTTTTTTCTTTTTTACTCATTTCTTCCTTTTGATATATTAGCATCTTCTCTGTTTGTATTTTAGCTCTTTCAGAACGTCTTGGCAGATCTGACATGCTGATCTGTTCATTTATGTCCATTTGACTGCCTGATGCAGCTTGTTCACCTTCCATTTTGAGCTCTTTTATTGAACCGTTTTATTTCTGACCAACTTCTGCCCTCTGCTGGATGTCGTGGGTATTACCACGGGTAACGAGCCCACGTTGTGCAGCATGTGGCGGCGGTCAAGCTCTTACTATAGCATCCAGTCAACGTTGAGAAGGCCAGAACTGATGGTTAAATGATTTTATTTCCTTCCGTGTCATCAACCAACGTAAGAGCTTGTTCCCTTATCGACTGAAGCTAAAATCCTTGCCGTTTTTTTTTTATCCCTTTCCGTAGTCATTTCTTCATTTTTCTCTTAACCTTTTCTCGCTTTTTTGCGTCTTTCCTTTGTCCATCAAATTGATTTCCGTTACCTGACTTCCGCTCATGAGGAAGTTACCAAAATAAAAGAATATCTTTGCACCATAATTACTATACATGTAAATAGAGCTAACCTTACTTTGTCTACCTTTACACCCGTCTTAAAACACACTTTTACTCCCTGGCCTTCGACCCAGTATGAGACATTGATTTTATTGAATGAAATGGATTTTTATTTATTTATTTTACCTGTGGCGGATGATAAAATAATAAGCAGCGATGCTGTTGTTTTAAGCAGAGTTTTATTATATCATACCGCCGTCACGAGCTCCGCTCCCGGCGCTGTGCATGCGCGCCGGGAGCGAGCCCAAGCGGCTCTCAGAGAAGAAGGACACAAAGTCTGTGTCCTGCAGCATCAGTTGCAGAATCAGAATGAGAGGGCTTGCGTTACAGAGTTGCAGCATACTGTATATACCCAACTACAACAATATATCAAAGAGCAGATTCACAGCAGTTGGTACGATCAAAGGGACTGCAGAACAGGCATGAGATATTTGCATTTGAAAGACCTACATAACAATAGGCAGATTTGCTAGCCTCTGCTCCAGGTGTAGGACAAAGAGGTTACAAGGCACATCTACATATTGATCTCAGCCTCTAGGTCACAGTAAGGACAGGACGCATGAACACTATACATGAATGGCACATTACATCACAATACATGAATGGCACATTACATCACAATACATGCATGGCACATTACATCTCAGTAGTGCAGCGGGAAAAACCAAGAGAAGAGAGCTGACTGTCCTGTGTGTTGTGGGGGGGTTGAATCAACCCGCCACATTACCTTTTATTTTATTTATTAATTATTATTTTTTTTTTTTTTACTGTGGTTCTTGTGTTAGCGCCCTTTTTGTTAGTCCATCCATCCCATCCATCCATCTTCTACCGCTTTTCTGGAGGTCCGGGTCACGGAGGCAGCAGTTCAAGCAGAGAAGCCCAGACTTCCCTCTCCCCAGCCACCTGCTCCAGCTCTTCAGAGAGGATACCAAGGCATTCCCAGACCAGCTGGGAGACATAGTCTCTCCGAGTCCTGGGTCTGCCCCGGGGTCTCCTCCCAGTGAGACGTGCCCGAAACACCTCAAGTGGGAGGTGTCCAGGAGGCATCCTAATCAGATGCCCATACCACCTCAACTGACTCCTTTCAATGTGGAGGAGCAGCGGTTCTACTCTGAGCCTCTCCCGGATGACTGAGCTCCTCACCCTATCTCAGAGGGTGAGTCCAGCAATCCTACGGAGAAAGCTCATTTCAGCCACTTGTATCTGCGATCTCGTTCTTTCGGTCATTACCCAAAGCTCGTGACCATAGGTGAGAGTAGGAACGTAGATTGACTCGTAAATCGACAGCTTTGCATTAGAACTAAGCTCCCTCTTCACCACAACAGACCGGTACAACGTCCGCATCACTGCAGATGCTGCTCCAATCCATCTGTCAATCTGTCGCTCCATTTTCCCCTCACTCGTGAATAAGACCCCAAGATACTTAATCTCCTCCACTTGGGGCAGGAGCCTGTCCCCAACCCAGAGAGGACAATCCACCTTATACCGGCTGAGGACCATGGACTCGGACTTGGAGGTGCTGATTCTCATCCCAGGCGCTTCACACTCAGTGGCAAACCATCCCAGCAAGAGCTGTAGGTCATTGCTGGATGAAGCCAACAGGACAACATCATCTGCAAACAACAGAGATGAGATCCTGTGGTCACCAAGCATGACACCCTCAATTCCCTGGCTGTGCCTAGAAATCCTGTCCATAAAAACTTCCTTGTGGTAACTTCCTTGTAGTAACGTATCGTCACTTCCTGTTTTGCTGTCTGCCTGTGTGGTTTGCTCTCCAGCCAGCGCTCGAGGCGAGGTTGTCTGATTTGGAATCCCGGCTCCGCTGCATTGAAACACCGTCTGCGCCAGTTAATCTCGACGGACGCCCCTTAGCTGCAGCGGAGCTAGCTAGCTTAGGCCCCCCTGTCAGTGGTTCCCCGGCTCTCCTCAGCAGCGAGGAGACTGGGTGGGTGACGGTGAGAAGGAAGCCTAGTCGCAAAGCCCCGTTACACCACCAACATGTTCATGTTTCTAATCGTTTTTCCACACTCAGCGACACACCCGCTGAGGAAAAAACTCTGATCATTGGTGACTCTGTAGTCAGAAACGTGAACCTAGAGACTCCAGCGGCCATAGTCAAATGCATTCCTGGGGCCAGAGCAGGCGACATCGAGTCAAATTTGAAAATGCTGGCTAAAAGTAACTGTAAATATTCCACAATTGTTAGTCACGCCGGCATTAATGACATCCGTCTCCGGCAGTCGGAAGTCACGAAACTTAATATAGAATCGGTGTGTGACTTTGCAAAAACGATGTCTGCCACTGTAGTTTTCTCTGGGCCCCTCCCCAATCTGACCAGTGATGACATGATTAGCCGCTCGTCATCCTTGAACCGCTGGCTGTCTGTGTGGTGTCCTAAAAATGACGTGGGCTACATTGACAATTGGAGCTCTTTTTGGGGAAAACCTGGTCTTATGAGACGAGACAGCATTCATCCCACTTTGGATGGTGCTTCTCATTTATCTAACAATCTGGCATCTTTTTTATCCAAATTTCCAAAACCCTGACTACTCAGAGTTGGGACCAGGAAGCAGAGTCGCAGTCTTACACGCCTCTCTGCAGCTCCTCTTCATCCGCCACCCCTCAGCTTAGCCCCTGTCTTCCCCATCAGAGAATCGTTGTCTGCTCCCTCCAAAGTAAATAAAAATATAATGCATAAGCATCCCAAAATGATAAAGCAAAATATTGGTAAAACTCAAATTAAACATAAAGCCTCTAAATTGAATGATTTGGCCTCTGTTCCTCCTCATAATTTAAAAATTAAATGTGGTTTATTAAACATTAGGTCTCTAATTAGGTTTATTAAATATTAGGTCTCTAACTCCCAAGTCTCTGTTAGTCCATGATCTGTTAATTGATCATCAGATTGATTTAATTTCCCTTACAGAGACTTGGTTAGGGCAAGAGGATTATGTTGGTTTAAATGAATCAACTCCCTCTGGTTATTTAAACTGTCAAAATCCCAGAAGTTCTGGTCGTGGAGGAGGAGTAGCAACAATTTACCATTCCAAATTACTAGTTAATGTAAAGCAAAAAACATGTTATAATTCCTTTGAGGGCCTGGTCCTCAGTATTGGGCACTTTAGCAATTTTAGGTTAAACCCAGTTTTATTTGCCATAGTTTATCGTCCCCCATCAACCTACTCAGAATTTTTATCCGAATTTGCTGATTTCTTAGCTGATTTAGTGCTGAAATCTGAATAATTATAGTAGGGGACTTTAATATACATGTGGATGTAGATAGTGACTGCCTTAATGTGGCATTTAATTCAATATTAGACTTGATTGGGTTTTCTCAGAAAGTAGGAAATTCTACTCATTACCTCCACCATACATTGGACCTTGTTCTGACATATAGCATAGAAATAGAAAATCTTGTAGTGTCTCCTCATAACCCTGTACTGTCAACCATTGTCTGTTAACCTTTGATTTTACTATTTCTGACTATTTCGCTCCTAAAGAAAAATATTATTACAGTAGATGCCTCTCAGATGATGCTGTTACCAAATTTATGCAGATTGTTTCCTCTATGCCATGTGTCAACACAACGGAAATAAGCTATAGACAGCTTGCTCCTTCTGTAATTGATAACATGGTGGATAGTGTTTCAGCTTCTCTGCATCAGACTCTAGACTTGGTGGCCCCCTTAAAAAAGAAAAAGTCTAATCAGAGATTTCTAACTCCTTGGTTCAACACAGAAACTCGTAGCTTAAAACAGAAGACTCGTCAATTAGAAAGAAAATGGCGCTCCACTAATTTAGATGAAATCTATTTAGCTTGGAGAAATCATCTTTTAATTTATAAAAAATCTCTTAGAAAAGCTAGAACGAGTTATTACTCTGCATTAATAGAAGAGAACAAGAATAATCCCAGGTTTCTTTTCAGTACTGTAGCCAGGTTGACAAAGAGTCAGGACTCTGTCAATCCTAGCATTTCCTTAGAGCTTACTAGTCAGGACTTTATGAACTTTTTCAATAATAAAATTTCATCCATCAGAGATAAAATCAATCAGATTCTTCCCACAGTTAACTTAAATACTGTAACAACTACAACTCCTTCTACTGATGTCTGTCTTGATGAGTTTACTCCAATCGACCTTTGTGAGTTAGACAAAATAGTTTCCTCATCCAAACCTTCAACTTGTCTTTTAGACCCTATTCCTACCAGGTTATTTAAAGAAGTCTTCCCACTTATTGGTAGCCTTATTCTTCATATAATCAATTCTTCATTAACTTTAGGCCATGTACCGCAGGCTTTTAAAACGGCTGTAATTAAACCCTTACTCAAAAAGCCAACGCTAGATCCAGGAGCTTTAGCTAACTATAGACCAATCTCTAATCTCCCTTTCATTTCAAAAATCTTAGAAAGAGTTGTTGCTACGCAATTATTTGACCACCTGCAGGGAAATGGTTTACTTGAAGAGTTTCAGTTTGGGTTTAGAATCCATCATAGTACTGAAACAGCCTTGGCGAAGGTCACTAACGACCTCCTCATTGCATCTGATAATGGACTAGTTTCTGTACTTGTCCTTTTAGACCTTAGTGCAGCTTTTGATACTATCGATCATAATATTCTACTTGATAGATTAGAACACTATGTTGGACTTAATGGAACTTCGTTGCAGTGGTTTAGATCTTATTTATCTGATGGGTTCCAGTTTGTTCATGTAAATAATGAGTTTTCTTTCAACTCAAAGCTCAGTCATGGAGTTCCACAGGGATCTGTGCTAGGCCCTACTCTTTTTAGTTTATATATGCTTCCGTTAGGCAACATTATTAGAAAGCACTGTATACATTTTCATTGTTATGCTGATGACACACAATTATACCTGTCAATGAAGCCAGATGATAGTAATCAATTAGCCAAGTTAGAAGCCTGTCTTAAGGAAATCAAAGCTTGGATGACTTGTAATTTCCTGCTATTAAATTCAGATAAGACTGATGTCATTCTTGTTGGTCCAAAAAACCTTAGAAATTCCTTTCCAAATCAAACTTTCAGTTTGGATGCGGTTACTCTTTCTCTTAATAGCTCTGTGAGGAACCTGTCATATCCCGAGCGCTTTGTCCGCGCTCGGGTTATTCCTCATCCCTGTCAGCTTTTGACAGCTGGTGTCATCACACGGGTTTCCCGGGCTCTGATTGGCCAGACGCTCGGGAGCTCTCAGCTGTCAGAACCTGGGCAGCTGTGCCGAGTTTCCAATCATGAGCAGCTGGCTTTAAATGTCAGTGCGAGTGAACTGGACGGCGCGGCTGTCTCGTCAGAAGTCCTATGACTTTCCCCTGTCTCCTTACCACATGCTCCCTGGGTTCCTCGACGTATCCCGCTGCATGTAAGTGATTTATTTGGAACTGTCTTCTCCCTCGCTGACGTTCCTTCCTAACTACGGCAGACGAGAGCTCCTCGTCACTGCCATAACTCTCTTTTGTGAATTTATGTTGTGTTGTGTAACGAAGCCTGCGTGGCAAAGTTATGTTGTACACCTAAGTCCTGTGCTTTATAAATAAAGGAACTGAACTGCAATTTACTGAACTGAGGCGTCTTATGCTGGCTCGTGAGGGCCAGCCGTGACAGTAGACAGCCGCCAGAAGGAGACGCCGTTCTCAGTAAGTTGCGTTCTGGGAACTTTGTCCTTCCTGTCCAGGTACGCGGCGTTGGAAATATGCCATCTCAGCGGAGTCATTCTCGGGGTTCCCACGTCCTGCTGACCAAGGCGCTGGAGGAGGTAGATGAAATCCTCATTATCGCCTCCGACCTCGATGGGCATCCAGACACCTCCCTCGCCCCTCCCCTCCTCGGTTATCAGCCCGGTGAACAGTGGTATTTAGACCGGGCTGAGGAGGTGCTTGACCGTCTGCCTTCCCGCTACAACGGTCACCCCGAGGTCGACGCGAGGAGACTCGACATCGCTGCCCAACGCCAGACAATTCTGATGTACGAAGAGGAGGAGGCTGCAAGGTGGAGTGATCTCTGGCTCCAGCTGCCTGAGGCGCTGGAGGAGGTGGATGACTTCATCAGCGCTTCCGCCAGCCTTGACGACTCATCCGAAGCGCACTACTACCTGGACTGCGCTGAGAGAACGCTCGACCGGTTGTCTTCCCGCTACACCGACCACTTGGACGTCCAAGCGAGGAGACAAGAGATCGCCGTCCACCGCGAGGCGCTCCAGGAGATCGAGGAGGAACGAGGCCAAAGGCAGAGTAACCGGAGCTCCCGCTGCCCGCTCTGGAATCCGGATCCTTCCCTCGATCCAGTCCTGGAGTTCGCACCATCCGGGGCCCGTCGTAGACGTCGACACCGTGGCCAGAGACGTTCTCAGCGTGACTCCCCTCCGGAATCCGCTCCGGTTCACTGGGCTGACCCCATTCATCCCACTGCTGTCTCTTCGGCGTCTCACCTGGAGGAGACCCCAGCAGCCTTTCCCCCCGGGCCTGCTTTCCCCGCTGAGCTGTCAGCGCGTCACGCCCGGCCTGACTTGGCTGTTGCCCCCTCCGCTTCGACGCCTTCTCCAGCGGCTGGGAGTTTGAGAAGTTTTGCTCCAGTGGACAGCGCGGCTACACCATCCCGAGTGGCCCCCTCCCCTTCAAGAGAGTCTCCGGCCACCACCCGGTGGGAGGAGGATGGAATGACGTTCCCAACGGCAGGTTCCACCGCTCCTCCGGGAGCCAGGCAAGTTCAAGTTCACTTTTTTCCATCTAATAGTGATTTGTTCTGTCTGACTCCTGGGGGTGAGGCTCGGGGTTTGCAGCCCCCCGAGCCTCAACTCCCTGCTGATATGTTAATTAAACCCGCTGCCTCTGTGTCTCCCCCTGCTGAGCACGCTTCGACCTCTGAGGAGCGTCACCAGACGAGGAGTGAGCCTGCGGCCCTCGGGCAGAAGACCCCAGCCCCGCAGCCATTTTCTGGGCAGAGGAGGTCGGACGATTGGTTGGAGCCTGTGCCGACGACGGAGCGTCCCCGGGACTCCGCAGATGAACAGTCCGATCCAGCGGGCCGAGAGCCCCTCACCTCCACGCCGCATGAACTGCCAGCGTGGACGATGACGTCGGGGGGTCCTCGAGCTGCAAGAGCCCCTCTTCCAGGGGCGGATGACGTCGCGACGGAGTGGGAACCGGACGACGACCTCCTCCCGTTTGAACCCGGAGCATCGAAGTCCTGGATGGCGGCAGAACCCGAGATCAGGCAAGTGCTCTATTTTCTATCCCTCCTCTTCTTTCTGGAGCATTATTGCCTGTCTCTCGGGGGGGCGAGCCGGGTGCAGCCGTCTGCTGCGCTCGAGCCTGTCTCGCCGGGCCCTGCCGCTGCCGGTGATCCTGATCCCAGTTCCTTTTGTCCCTCTGAGCCTCTCCCCAGGGTCACTGGAGGCGAACCTGCTCTTGGTGCCACCTTGGAGGGTCCGGCTCTCGGCATGGGGTCCACCAGGAGTGCTCCGCCGGTTCAAGCGGAGCTTGACGTCATGGAGGTTCCGGCCCAATCGGGGTCCGACGCGGGTGCTGCTCTCGCCCGATCGGAGCTTGACGTCATGGAGGTTCCGGCCCAATCGGGGTCCGACGCGGGTGCTGCTCTCGCCCGATCGGAGCTTGACGTCATGGGGGTTCCGGCCCAATCGGGGTCCGACGCGGGTGCTGCTCTCGCCCGATCGGAGCTTGACGTCATGGGGGTTCCGGCCCAATCGGGGTCCGACGCGGGTGCTGCTCTCGCCCGATCGGAGCTTGACATCATGGGGGTTCCGGCCCAATCGGGGTCCGACGTGGGTGCTGCTCTCGCTCGATCGGAGCTTGACGTCATGGGGGTTCCGGCCCAATCGGGGTCCGACGCGGGTGCCGCTCTCGCTCAATCGGAGCTCGGCACCATGGTCGTTTTGACCCAGGTGGGTTCTGGAGACTGTGTAGCTGACACGCCGCTGAGCGCTTTCCAGGCCATGCCCCGTCCTCGCCGTGGCCCCTTTTTCCCCGCCTTTGAGACTGCGGGGGTAAATTCCGGCTGGCCCGGTTCGCCGACCTTCCCCCAGCCATTCTGTTGGCAGGCCGATACTGCTCGACCACCCGGTGACCGGCTCTTTCCTTTTGGCGTCCGGGTCCGGCCTCCTGACAAGCTGGATGGTTCTTTTGGCGCCCTGGTCCGCCCGCCGGAGACATGGTTTCCCTCGGCCCGGGGTTTGGCTGGGCCGTTAGGGCACGTTCCGCTGCTTTTGCTGGCGGCCTGGATGCTGGGTGCTGGGAGGCCTCCTGAGCGGAGTTGTTTTACTCTATTCCCCAGTGGTTTTTTTTTTCTCTCTCCTTCTCTTGCCCCACCACTGACTTGTGACTGAAATACCCCACTGGGGATTGGACTTCATGTTTAAGGTGACTGTGTTCTCTTGCCGTGGCTATCATGGGTATTGCATGTTTCTTTAGGGTGTGGTTGTTTATTTCCTATGTTACTCCCTTACTCGGGTCTAGTTCTCTTTTTTTGGCACCTGTGTTGTCTTTTGGTTTTGACGGTTTTCTGTACACATTAACTTGGAGAAGAAGGTATTATTTGTCCTTTTATTTCCTTGATCCTGCCTTGTGGTATTGACTGGTGTTCCTTGTACCCTCATCTTGGCTTTCTTTTTTGTGGTTATGTGAGTGATGTCAATCTAGCGTTGACTTTTCTTTTTATTCATCTCTGTTCCCGTTTATGTACGGTTTCTGCCTTTTTTTTTCTCTCTCCCTCCCTTCCCCGATGTTTTTGTTCCCTTGTTGTGAGTTGGCCCTGCTCTCCCTCCACCTGCTTCCCCCTCCACCCTCCCTGGGGTGGGGTGGGGGGGTCTGGATGTTGCGCGCGACCAGGAGTTCGCGTAGAGGGAGGGGCCCTGTCATATCCCGAGCGCTTTGTCCGCGCTCGGGTTATTCCTCATCCCTGTCAGCTTTTGACAGCTGGTGTCGTCACACGGGTTTCCCGGGCTCTGATTGGCCAGACGCTCGGGAGCTCTCAGCTGTCAGAACCTGGGCAGCTGTGCCGAGTTTCCAATCATGAGCAGCTGGCTTTAAATGTCAGTGCGAGTGAACTGGACGGCGCGGCTGTCTCGTCAGAAGTCCTATGACTTTCCCCTGTCTCCTTACCACATGCTCCCTGGGTTCCTCGACGTATCCCGCTGCATGTAAGTGATTTATTTGGAACTGTCTTCTCCCTCGCTGACGTTCCTTCCTAACTACGGCAGACGAGAGCTCCTCGTCACTGCCATAACTCTCTATTGTGAATTTATGTTGTGTTGTGTAACGAAGCCTGCGTGGCAAAGTTATGTTGTACACCTAAGTCCTGTGCTTTATAAATAAAGGAACTGAACTGCAATTTACTGAACTGAGGCGTCTTATGCTGGCTCGTGAGGGCCAGCCGTGACAGAACCTTGGAGTTATTTTTGATCAGGATTTGTCCTTCAATTCACATATTAAATTTGTTTCTAAGACTGCCTTCTATCATTTGCGTAATATTGCCAAGATTAGGAGCATCTTGTCTCAGAGTGATGCTGAGAAACTGATCCACGCTTTTGTTAGCTCGAGATTAGATTATTGTAATTCTTTATTATCAGGCTGTCCTAAAACATCTTTAAAAAGTCTTCAGCTGATCCAAAATGCTGCAGCAAGAGTTTTAACAGGTACTAGAAAGAGAGATCATATCTCTCCGGTTCTGGCCTCCCTTCATTGGCTTCCCATAGAGTTTAGAATTAAGTTTAAAATCCTTCTTCTTACTTACAAAGCTCTAAACAATCAGGCTCCGTTTTATTTAAAAGATCTGATACTACCGTATTATCCTAACAGAGCACTACGCTCCCAAAATGCAGGATTACTTGTAATACCTAGAATCTCCAAAAGTACAATGGGAGGTAGAGCCTTCAGTTATCAAGCTCCTCTCCTGTGGAATCAGCTGCCAATCTGGATTCGGGAGTCAGACTCGATCTCTGTTTTTAAGAATAGGGCTAAAACCTACCTTTTTGATATAGCCTACAATTAGGGAGGGATCATGTGTTTCTGAACCCTCCCTTAGTTATGCTGCTAATAGGTTTAGTCAGCCGGGGGACCTCCAGTAATGCACTGGGCCTCACTCCTTTTCTCACTCTCAATGAAATATTTTTTTTGCTGGTCATTAACATTTGTTTGTTCTCTCCCATAGATTGAGTCCCCATCGTGCTGTTTGCTCTCTACATGTCTGTTCTTTTCTTCTTCTCTATCCCCTCACCCCCCAGCCAGTCGCAGCAGATGACTGCCCCTCCCTGAGCCTGGTTCTGCTGGAGGTTTCTTCCTGTTAAAAGGGAGTTTTTCCTCTCCACCGTCGCCAAGGGCTTGTTCACAGGGGATCGCCTGATTGCTGGGGTCTTTCTGCAACTGTGGGGGTTCCCCCTACAGTTGATAGTGCTATGAGATGACTGTTGTTGTGAAATGGCGCTATATAAATAAAGTTGAATTGAATTGAATTAAAAATTATGAACAGGATCAGTGACAAAGGACAGCCCTGGCGGAGTCCACCTCTCACTGTGAATGAGTCCAACCGAGTGTTGGCAATATGAGTCAAACTCTCACAACGGTCGTACAGAGACCGAATAGCTCGTAACAACAAGCCCGATACCCCATGCTCCCGAAGCACCCCCCACAAAAAACCACGAGGGACGCGGTCAAATGCCTTCTCCAAGTCCCCAAAACACATGTAAACTGGTTGGGTAAGCTCCCACAAACCCTCGAGAATTCTCGAGAGGGTAAAGAGCTGGTCTGATGTGCCACAGCCAGGACGAAAACCACATTGCTCCTCCTGAATCCGAGGTTCGACCAACGGCCGGACTCTCCCCTCCAGTACCTTGGCATAGACCTTCCCAGCGAGGCTGAAGAGTGTGATCCCTCTAAAGTTTGAGCACACCCTCCGGTCCCCCTTTTTTGAAGAGAGGAACCACCACCCCGATTTGCCATGCCAAAGGCACTTCCCCCGACCGCCACGCAATGTTGCAGAGGCGTGTCAACCATGACAGCCCACCAACATCCAGGGTCTTGAGGTACTCAGGGCGAATCTTGTCCACCCCCGGGGCCCGGCCACCAAGGAGATTTTTAACCACCTTGGCGACCTCAGCCCCTGTGATAAGCGAGTCGTCCCCCTCGTCCACAAACCCTGCTTTCTCTGTGGAAGGCGTATCAGTGGGATTGAGGAGATTCTCAAAGTATTCCTTCCACCGCCCGACGATATCCCCAGTCAAAGTCAACAGTGCCCCATTCGCACCATACACAGTGTGGACAGGGAGCTGCTTTCCCCTCCTGAGCCACCGGACAGTTTGCCAGAATCTCTTCGAGGCCAACCGAAAGTCTTGTTCCATGGCCTCACCGAACTCCTCCCATACCCGGGTTTTTGCTTCAGCAACCACCCGAGCTGCACTCCGCTTGGCCTGCCGGTACACCTAAGCTGCTTCGGGAGTCCCAGAAGCCAACCAAGCTTGATAGGACTCCTTCTTTAGCTTAATGGCCACCCTCACCACTGGTGTCCACCACTTAGTTCGGGGGTTGCCACATCGAGATGCACTGACCACCTTGCGGCCACAGCTCTGGACCGCCGCTTCAACAACAGAGGTGGAGAACATGGCCCATTCAGACTCCATGTCTCCAGACTCCCTCGGAATGTGGTTGAAGTTCTTCCGGAGGTGGGAGTTGAAGACCTCCCGGACAGGGGCCTTAGCCAGACGTTCCCAGCACACCCTCACTATATGTTTGGGTCTACCAGGTCTGAATGGCTTCCTCCCCTGCCATCAGATCCAACTCACCACCAGGTGGTGATCAGTTGACAGCTCTGCACCTCTCTTTACCCGAGTGTCCAAGACATATGGTCGCAGGTCTGATGACACGATAACAAAATCGATCATCGGCCTGCGACCTAGGGTGTCCTGGTGCCAGGTGCACATATGGACACCCTTATGCTTGAACATGGTGTTCGTTATGGACAAACTGTGGTTAGCACAGAAGTCCAATAACTGAACATCACTCGGGTTCAGATTGGGCAGGCCGTTCCTCCCCATCACCCCCCTCCAGGTTTCACTGTCATTGCCCATGTGCACATTGAAGTCCCCCAGCCTAGAAATCCTGTCCATAAAAATTATGAACAGGATCGGTGACAAAGGGCAGCCCTGGCGGAGTCCAACTCTCACTGGGAATGAGTCCGACCGAGTGTTGGCAATACGAACCAAACTCTCACAACGGTCGTACAGAGACCGAATAGCTTGTATCAACAAGCCCGATACCCCATACTCCCGAAGCACCCCCCACAAAAAAACCATGAGGGACGTGAACGTGTGTTAGTGCCTTGCTTTTATGTTATACAGCACTTTTTTTTTTTTGTTACTTATTTGTACCCGTAGGTAGATTTGTTTTGCAGTCTGGTGACAAGCCACCAGCTGCCAGTTGCTGTGTGCAAGAGCGCCCTGTATCCCTAACCTGCATGTTTTTGGCATGTGGGAGGAAACCAGAGAAATCCCGGAGTAAACCCACACAACACGGGGAGAACATGCAAACTCCACACAGATCACTGTTGGTCGGGGGCTGGGATTGAACCCATGATCTCACGATCCCCGCGATCCCCCGGCCAAGGGTAAACTGTGCTGCCACAGTGCTAACCACTGCGCCACCGTGCAGCCCGGCACTTTGTGTAGCGAGTGTTGCTTTTAAAGTGCTTTATAAATAAAGCTGATTGATTGATGATTGATTGAAGTCTGGCCACGGCGCCATCACAGTAAAAGCCCCGGGAAAACCAGTAATAACAGGGCAGGAATAATAAGGGAAAAAAGGGAGAACACTGAGTGACTCGAGCGCGGATCAGCTCAGCGCTCGGATCACCATAGTACCCCCATTCAAGGGACGCATTCCAGGCGTCCACCGTGACATCCAGGAAGCCCCACCCCCCACCCCAACCAGAAAGCTTTCAAGACCAAACTCGGGTGGGCGGAGGGGGAAACAGGCTAGGAGGGAGAGAAACCCGAAAGACAACAGACACAAGAATGACTAACAGCAAAATACAGAAAAAAACCCCACAAAGATGCACGGTGGCGCAGTGGTTTAGCACTGTGGCAGCACAGTTTACCCTCGGCCGGGGGTAAACTGTGCTGCCACAGTTCGATCTCATGGATCGATCTCATGGATCGAACCCATGAGATTGGGGGTTCAATCCCAGCCCCCGACCAACAGTGAGCTGTGTGGAGTTTGCATGTTCTCCCCGTGTTGCGTGGGTTTACTCCGGGATTTCTCCGGTTTCCTCCCGCATACCAAAAACATGTAGGTTTAGGGCGCTCGCATACGCAGCGACCGGCAGCCGGTGGCTTGTCACCAGACTGCAAACCAAATCTACCTACGGGTACAAATAAGTAACAAAAAAAAAAAAAAGATAAACAACAAAGGCTCAAGCACAAAATAGCTCGGCTAAAACTCACATTACAAACACAAATGAAAAGTGGCGAAATACCAACCCCAACATGAAATGAGACCCCCCTCAACAGAAATGTTCAAGTAAATTAGAGTCTAAGAATACCCAAAAAATACAGAAATGTTCAAGTCCAGAGAAATAAGCAAAAACAAAAATATAGATGTACACTTCAATTCAGATATCCAGGCAAGGAGAAAAAAGAAAAAAACATCACTTGAACAATATCTGAGAGGAAGGAGAGAAATAAAAACACCACGAATGAACCAATATCAGGAATACCGGCAGGAAGAGGAAAAAAAAGGCAATTCAGGTGGCCTACTGGCATCCAGACCCCACATTAAAGAAAAAGGTTCTGGTGGCCTACCCCAGTCCCAGAACTGACGAAACGGTTCCTCAGGTGGCCAAACCAAGTCCCAGCACCAGCGAAACGGTCCTTCTGGCAGCTGACCCAAGTTGCAGAGCCAGTGCATTAGTTCTTCAGGCAGCCACCCAAAATCCTTAGACCACCCGAACTGGAGGGGTGAGCTCGGAGACGGCTTTCCAACCAAAAGTTTCACAAAAAGGGAGCTGGACTGTAAAAGAAGGACCCCAGCGGTGTCCCGTGGTGGAGAATGGGGGGGAGGGGGTAAAGGGAACCAGACTGGTGTCCAGTAGTGGAGGATCTGCAGCTCTTTCACCGTCCTGGAACCGAGCCAGCACAGCACCCACAGTGGGCCCCAACCGGACTAGCGCAGCACCCATGGTGGACCCCGACCGGGCAAACATTGCACCTGGGATGACCTCCAGACACGAAGCCGGAACCTCAATGACATCAACCAGAGCTAACTCATCTCCGGTGACCCTGAAAGAAGGCTCAGAAAGAGAGGGAGAACAGGGGTCATGGTCACCAGCAGTGGCAGCGGCAAAGCCCAGCGAGACGAGGTCAAATGCAGTGGCTGGCTGCACTGCCTCTCATACACACCCATACACACACACAACACACAGAATATAAGGGATTCGGGTTATTGCTGTTAATAGACTTTATGGTGATTAATGGACAGTGACTGAGTCATGTTTTGCCCGTTTTGTGGACAGCATATGAGCCGGTAAATGCAGTTCTGTTCTTGGTGTGGTCGGTCTCTACAATGTTTAAGTGACGTGGTTGAAATGGAAAGACCAGGTTTTCTGCAGTAGTGCATACAATATTTTCATGACGGCCACTCATACGCTGTAATCATAGACATGATGTCATGTTTACATGGTGTACACATCAGCTTGAGGTCTCTGAAAAGCAAACTGAATGAAGCTGGGTTATATCGCAGAAAGGATTACTCCTCTACAAACGCCATGATAAGGGCCATCCGATTTGAACTTTGTGGACCTGGACAACTGTTTGGCTAGCACACAATGTGTCAGGTACTCAAACAAAAGTACAATTTGCAAGTGAGTGAAGAGGGATCATGTAATGAATTTGCTCCAGCAGCTTAATCTTCGAGGGTGCGAGAGGAGAGCACACAGGTGGTTTATCAGAAGAACCTTCCACTCCATGGGACTGAACTATAAGTGGCACACAGATGGCGATGAAAAACTGAAGCAATTCGGTTTGGCTCTTTCAGGATGCATAGATGGATTTTCACGTAAAGTATTGTGGCTTGCATGTGGACCAACAAATAATAACCCTTCAGTGATTGCTCACTATTTCGTGTCATGTGCGGGAAACCTCAGTGCCATCCCCATGAGACCGAGGACTGATTGTAGCACGGAGAAGGGGACCATGGCTGCTATTCAGTGTACCCTACGCCACCACCACAATGACTACTACTATTCTGGAGCATCCATCCACATGTATGGCTCATCTACCAACAACCAGCGGACTGAGTCCTGGTGGTCCATATTCAGAAAGGGAAGGTAAGTGGACTTCATAAAGTAATTTAATAATTATGAGCATAAGGTGATATGGGGGGTCCTCTTGTTAACCTGTACAGGGAGAACATTGCCCCTCCCAACCTGGAAAAAAGAGAATTGTCCCCCCAATATCATCAACTTCAATGTATAATGTTACATAACAGAATAACTTTACTTTGAATGACTAATTCTAAGCAGAACTGCAAAAAACTCTCACTGATTTCTGTAGTGATACAGAATGGTTTGAATGTATCATGCGCACATGCACAGTGAGTTGTTTTCTACAAATAAGTGAACCTCCGCTCCGCTCTCGAGGTCCCTTTATTATACATATTTCATAAGGTACACAGTACAATACATGGTGTCAGAAGTCGGCGACCCGTCTCTAATATGAGGACAGAAGCTTTAAAAAGCATGTAAGCGACGTTTCCTTCCAGTTGGGCTGTACAGAGGAAAAAAAAGTTTTCAAGTTCACGAGCTGAACTAACAAGCATTCCAAGCTAGCGATAACGTGACGAAGACGTCGGAAGGTAATGGATACATTATTTTCCATAAGCCCGCCCGAGGCATTTGACTTTAGGGATGTCGCTAGCTGGCCAAATTGGATCAGACGTTTTGAAAGATTCCGCATGGCTGCCGGACTTGACCAGAAGAGTCGAGTATCAAGTGAACTCGCTAATATACACTATGGGAGACTCGGCAGATGATGTGCTTAACACTTTAGCACTGGCTGAAGCGGACAAGAAAGACTATGAGAAAGTAAGAGACGCTTTTGAAAAACATTTCATCCGTGAACATAACGTGATATATGAGAGGGCCAAGTTTAACAAACGCTGCCAGGAGCCTGGTGAATCAGCCGAGGCGTTCATCACAGCCGTCCACAAGCTAGCTGAGTATTGTCAGTATGGAATCCTCAAAGAGGAGATGATAAGAGATCGCTTAGTCGTGGGTATTATAGACCACACGCTTTCAGAGAAGTTACAACTCGACTCAAAGCTAACTCTAAAGAAAGCAATGACGAAAATTCGCCAGAACGAGGAAATTAAAAAGCAACAAACCACACTGAGACAGACTAGCACGGATGGTGTTGAAGGAGCTAATATGGATGCAGTTAGGTTCAAGCAAAAACAAAAATCGGGTCAACAAGGAAACAAAACAAATCACAGACTAGGTCAGACAAATGCAAAAGACAGATGTGGCAGGTGTGGAGAAGCACATGGAAATTCATTTAAAGAATGTCCTGCTCGCAATGCAGACTGCAAGAAATGTCAGAAAAAGGGGCATTTTGCTGCTTTGTGTAAAACAAAAATGAGAATGGAGGAACTTCAGCAGAAGGACATGAGTGAAAGTTTGGAGACTTTGTTTTTGGGCACAATGACTACGGCACCTCCACCTAATTCTGCGTGGAAGAAGTCGATTGGAGTAAATGGCCAGCAGGTAGTGTTCAAGCTCGACACCGGCGCTGCAGTGACAGCCATCCCAAAACACATGTACTCTGAAAAGCTGCACGGGAAACTTTCACCTCCAAGCAAAAAACTGTATGGACCAAGCAATGTTCCTATCGCAGTACAGGGATGCTTCACCGCCGACATGAGCTACAAGGGCTCTGTTGTGAAGCAGCAGGTGTATGTTGTCCCATGGTTAGCTACTCCACTACTTGGCTTGCCAGCCATACAAGACCTCAGCTTGCTTAGTCAAGTAGATGCTATTGCAACAGAGAATGCTTATGTGAAGCCAGAGTGTTTACTGGTTTAGGGAAGCTAGAGGGTGAATATAGTATTAAATTGAAAGAGAATGCCACTCCATTTGCCCTAGCGGTGCCACGCCGCTTGCCTCTGCCATTAAGAGGGAAAGTTCAAGAGGAGCTGAATAGGATGGAGGCAATGGGAGTTATTTCACCCATCGAAGATGCAACTGAGTGGTGCTCCGGAATGGTCGTAGTACCAAAGCCAAACGGAAAAATCCATATATGTGTCGACCTCACCCACCTAAATGACAACGTGTGCAGAGAAAGACACATCCTCCCTGCAGTCGATGAGACGCTCGCTAAACTAGCTGGAGCTAGAATTTTTTCAAAGCTAGATGCCACTGCAGGTTTTTGGCAAATCCCTTTGCATAGGGAATCGTCCCCACTCACCACCTTCATCACGCCATTCGGGCGTTTTTGTTTCAACCGACTTCCTTTTGGAATATCCTCAGCACCAGAGCATTTCCAGAAGCGCTTGACACAAATGCTGGATGGCCTGAAAGGAACGGTCTGTCATGCAGATGACATCTTGGTGTTTGGAGCCACACCACAGGAACGTGATGAAAGGCTGCATCGAGTGCTGCAACGCCTACAGCAGCGAGGCCTCACCCTGAACGACAAGTGCAAGTTTGCAGTGACTGAGGTGAAATTTCTTGGGCATATCGTCAGCGGAGAGGGAATACGGCCAGATCCCGACAAGATCAGGGCCATTGCAGCCATGCCACCACCCAAGGACGTGGCAGACGTCAAAAGATTCATGGGGATGGTAAATTACTTGGGAAAGTTTTCCCCAAACATTGCAGAGATCACAGGACCGATCAGGGACCTCCTGAAAGCTGATAACATGTGGACATGGGGGCCAGCTCAATAGACAGCCTTCGCAAAGGTGAAAGAAGAGCTCAGCTCATCGGCTGTACTTGCCCCATACTGCACTGACAGGCCGACTAGGGTGTCAGCAGACGCATCCTCCTACGGACTGGGGGGTGTTTTGTCACAACTTCAACCTTCAGGAGAGTGGAGGCCAGTGGCCTTTATTTCCCGCAGTATGACAGAAACTGAGCGTAGATACGCCCAAATTGAAAAAGAGGCCCTAGCCATCACGTGGGCGTGTGAACGGTTCCAAACTTACCTCCTGGGCCTGCACTTTGAGGTTAGAACAGACCACAAACCCTTGATAAGTCTCCTCAGCTCAAGAGCACTTGATGACATTCCCCCTCGTGTGTTGCGATTCAGATTGAGACTCCTGCGGTTCACATACACCATTGTGCATGTTCTGGGAAAAAATCTCATAGCAGCAGATGCTCTTTCAAGAGCTCCCCTTCAAGGTGCAACAACAGAGGAGGATCTCGTGCTCCAGAGTGACGTGACAGCTCACATCAACGAAGTCATTCAGCAACTGCCTGCATCGCAAGAGAAACTGATGCAGATTAGGCGAGCTCAGGAAGAGGATCCAGTATGTGTGCAGCTGTCTTCTCTGATCCGCACAGGTTGGGACAGACTGAGTTCAGCTCCGCAGCTGAAGTCCTATTGGCAGTACCGAAATGACTTGTTGATGGCTGATGGTCTCCTGATGAAAGGGAAAAGAATAGTGATTCCAGCAAGTATGCAACCAAACATTTTGGAAACGCTTCATCAGGGCCACCAGGGAATGGTGAAGTGTATGGCGAGGGCTCATGAAGCAGTATGGTGGCCAGGTCTGACACGTCAGATAAAAGAAAAGGTACGCCAGTGTGAAGTTTGTGCTAAGGAATGTCACAATGCACCAGAACCTCTCCTGACCACACCCTTGCCATCACGCCCATGGCAAAAGCTCGCCGCCAACCTGTTTGAATGGAAGAAAGGTCATTACTTGGTGTTCATTGACTACTACTCCCGATTCATTGAGGTTGCCAACGTCACAAGCACTCTAGCGTCAGCTGTGATTCTTAAAATGAAAGCCATCTTCAGCCGTCATGGAGTGCCTGACACACTCATCACCGACAACAACCCACAGTTTGCAGCAGCAGAGTTTGCAGAGTTTGCTGCAGATTACAAATTCCAGCATCTCACCAGTAGCCCCCGTTACCCCCAAAGCAACGGAGAAGCAGAACGTGCTGTTAGAACCGTGAAGGCCCTGTTGCAGAAGAATGAGGACCCTCACAAAGCGCTGATGGCATACAGAGCGACCCCTCTCGCTCATGGGGCATCCCCCGCGCAGCTCCTAATGGGGTGCAACATCCAGACACCTCTCCCAGTGTGTCCAAGCACCCTCACACCAGCTTGGCCGGACTTGAGAGCTTTTGAGAGGAAAGACGAAGAGCTTAAAAGAAAACAGGTGGAGGGATATAACACACGGCACAGAGCACAGGAGAAGAAACCGCTCCAGCCAGGCCAGAGAGTCTGGATCAAGAATGAACCACGCACTGGAGTAGTTTCCAGATCAGCTGGGACACCGAGGTCCTACGTCGTTGACACTTCGAATGGCAATCTCAGAAGAAACCGCTCTCATTTGAGAGTTGTGCCTTCACCATCGACCACCCCAGATCCGGGCATACACACCAGAGCGGGCAGAGCGGTCAAGCCAGTCAAAAGACTGAATATGTAGTATAGTGTTGTGTGTATACACGGAGCAGAATAAACCTCCATACCACAACAGAGAGGATCAGGTAGTCCACCCTGCCTCTCAGTTAAGTTCTTATGTGTTATGAGTTTGAATGTTGCAGTATTGCAAAAAAAAAAAAAAAAAAAAAAAAGGAGGGGACAAGAATGAGATGCAGACGGTGCACATTCAAAGTTTATTTTGAGGATTTATGTTTAGTCTTAAGTTAATGTGATAAAAAGATATAATTCATGATTTTTGTAAACAGCTGGGAAACATAGGTTTAAAAGGGGGAGATGTAGTGATACAGAATGGTCACTGAATGTATCATGTGCGCATGCGCAGTGAGTTGTTTTCTACAAATAAATGAAGTGAACCTCCGCTCCACTCTCGAGGTCCCTTTATTATACATATTTCATAAGGTACACAGTACAATACAATTTCCAGTTTTAGTTTTTTTCCCCTTACAAATCTACAACTGCAATTTTTCTATTCTCTCATAAATTTGTAAATTTTTTCTCACAAATCTGCAAATTTGTTCTTATAAATTGTCATGTCCAGGGTTGTTGCCCTGAGCATGACTCTGGGGCTGGTGGTCTAATTATTGCTTATTAACTCCTGCTGGTGGATTGAGCTTGGCTCTCGGCCAGTCCCACAGCCATGCTCCCTTTTACCAGGCATTCACCGGCTTTCGGTTCACCATATACACACTCACACACATACTCACATGCACATACACACATACATACGCTCCTGCCCCTTCACAGCTGCATCCACTCATACCCATTAGGGTTGGGTATTAATGGAGTTTTCGGGCAATCAGTTAGTGCGGCAGCTTAGTCGAATGTCTACGCTGGACTTCCTGGCTCGCGACAGTTGGCCTCTTCCCCTGATTGAACTGTGTTGTTCCTATCCGCTCCAACATATTGTAAGTCATTTCTCTTTCATGCCTTTCCTCTCCGCTCCTTTCCTACCTGGAACGTGTTGGGCATTTCACCCTGCCAACAAAGCTGTAGCTGGTTGTCTCGCTAACGCCATTGTGACTGTGATTTGGACATGTTTGCATATTCACTCTTTTGTTAATAAAACAAGTTACAAACTGCGCTTTGGGCTCGCTGCCAATTTTTATGTTCGCTGTGGAGTTACGCAGCCGAACATGACAGTAAGCTGCCGCCAAGGAGGGCCCAAGCAGTTTGTATCGTGTCTTTTTGTTATTTTTTCCCCCTACCTGCATCGGAGTGATTATGGATTACTGGAGCCACGAAGAATGACTTGTACTGGCCCAGCTGGAAGACGTCTTCGCCGGGATTCAGGGACGCTGCTCTCCGGAGTCTGTCTGCGCAGCTCGGGACGTCGCTGCGGAGGTATTAGAAGGATGTCCGGACCTCTTATTCTTTCCTGAGTCTGCGGAAATCCTTCACTTCATTCTCGTGCTGTGAGAGGAGGAACCCGGGAGGGAGACACCAGCGTTGGAGTGGCCCCCGAAATGGAAGAAGCACTCACACCGGACGAAGCCTTCCTCCTCCCTTAGTTCTTCCGCTCCAGCCCCACCCTCGTCTCCAGAGCCCAGACTCACGCAACTCCGGGGAGATCCGGAGGAATGCTACCAATCGATCCTGAGTGATACTGACCGCCTAATGAAGGAGGAGCAGGGACTTCAATCGGAGGACCGCCCTGCTTCATCCAAGGATGGGTGGGAGAAGTGCAGACTGGCAATGCTGACGGAGATTGATTGCTGATTGGAGGAGGAGGACTCGGCAGTTGCCCCTCCCTCTCCAGCACCATCCATGGAGGCTTCTTCACAGCAGATGGAGGAGCCCAGCTCACAGCCATCGCGAGGTGCACTGCCTCGCCAGCTGCAGCAGCAGATGACACCAACCAGGGGAGCAGGCAAGTAATCTCTTCAGGTGTTTTTAAAATTAATGAAAGTTCTTGCCTGATCCCTGGCAGAGGATCTCTGGGTACGCAGTCCCCGGAGGTTTCTCTACCTGCTGCAGCTGTGAACTCCTCACCAACCCTCTCTACCTCTCTTCCTCTCACCGCTGAGCATCCATCGGCCCAGGAGCTCAGTCACTGGATGGAGGGGGAGCCCACAGCCCTGCAGACTGCGGGCTCTCTCTGTCCCTCCATGGACAGAGAGAGGGTGCTGCGACCGATCTGAAGCCTGTGCCGATGATGGAGCGTCCCCTGGCTTTAGTCTTCCAGAATCAAGTGTACAGTGAGATCCCACCTCCAGAGTCCATGCAGGGAGAGCCTCCCATGTGGGGACCTTCTCTGGATGAGGCTAAGACTGCAATCACCAGCACACCTGCTGCGGAGGCCACCGCTGCAGAGTCAGCACCCAATATGCATATCCCCTGGAGGCCGAACCTGGGAGGATGTCGCCCAGATCACCAAAGTCCTGGACGGCGGTGGAGCTCGAGCTAAGGCAAATGCTCTCTTTTGTCTTTCTTCTTTCCCTCATAGAGCATTTTTGCCTAGCTCCAGGTGAGGAGGGCCAGTCACAGTCACATGCTGCACCTGAGCTCACCTTGCCGGCCTCTGCCACTGCCGGCGACCCTGACCCCTGCTCCTCTGTGTCTGAGTCCTTTCCTAGGGTCATCGGAGAGGGGTCCATGTCGCCGGATGAGATGGGGAATCCAAGCTCGCCCCAGGAGATTATCATTGCTGCTGCTAGCCCTGCTGTGGCCCCGGTGGATTCAACTCCTCATCCGTCCAGTTCCCCAGGGAGGCCGGTTATTGATCGTCTTCTGGCCTGGATTCTCGTGTGGGCCAGCTGGCCCAGGGTCGGGATGACGTGGAGGTCAGCAGTGGCCCAGCCGGGTCCCATCGCGGGTGCAGCAAGGGTCCTTCCAGGCTCCAGCGTGTGTGCAACCATGGCTTAGTCGGGGTCCATCGAGGGTGCAGCGGAGCCGGCTCACCTGGGGGTCACCACGAGTGCAGCTGAGCCTTAGCCAGAGGTCACCACAGAAGCAACTAGGCTCCCGCTGGAGTCCATCGTGGGTGCAGCGGAGCCGGCCCGGTCAGGGGCCACCGTGGAAGCAGCTAGACTCCCGCTGGAGACCATCGAGGGTGCAGCCAGCCAGCCAGGGGATGCCAAGGTCCCCTCCTCCCTTCCAGAGGTCCTCGGGATGTCCCCTCCTCTTCTGCCAGGCTCCGTCACGACCCACCTGGCCCAGCCTCCGGGAACCACAGGGGGTCCCCTTCTTCTGTCCGGCCTCCCACCTTTCAGTCTTCCGGTGGCAGGCCACCACCTCGTCATTCCCCCCTGGCCTGGTGGCTCAACTATGCAAACTGGCCGCCTGAAGGACTGGGTTTCTGGTTCAAGTGGTCTTGCCGTTAAGCAGGTCGCCTGCTGGCATTGGGACTGGGGTCAGCCTCTGGAACTTATGGCTATCCACCGGGCCTTGGACTCTGACTGGCCCCCTGAACCGAGAGACTCTTGGGAGGGGTGGGTCAGTTTGTCTTGGAGTTGGGTTGTGTTGTGGTGAGGTATTGTGGTGTTTATTCTCTCCCGACTTATCCCTCCTAACTTATCCCTCCTAGGTTGCTTTTTTATTGGTTCGGTGGGTGTCTGGTCTCCACCCCTTGGGGGGGGGCACTGTCATGTTCAGGGTTGTTACTCTGAGCATGACTCTGGGGCTGGTGGTCTAATTATTGCTTATTAGCTCCTGCTGGTGGATTGAGCTTGGCTCTCGGCCAGTCCCACAGCCATGTCCCCTTTTACCAGGCATTCACCGCCTTTCGGTTCACCACATACACATTCACACACTCACACACACTCACGCATGCACTCACATGCACACACACACATACAGTTCAATCAGTCACGCTCCTGCCCCTTCACAGCTGCGTCCACTCATGCCCATTAGGGTTGGGTATTAATGGAGTTTTCGGGCGATCAGTTAGTGTGCCAGCTTAGTCGAATGTCTACGCTGGACTTACTGGCTCGCAACAGTTGGCCTCTTCCCCTGATTGAACTGTGTTGTTTCTCAGAGCCTATCCGCTCCAACATATTGTAAGTCACTTCTCTTTCATGCCTTTCCTCTCCGCTCCTTCCCTGCCTGGAGCGTGTTGGGCATTTCACCCCCGCCAACAAAGCTGTGGCCAGTTGTCTCACTAACACCACTGTGATTGTGATTTGGACATGTTTGCATATTCACTCTTTTGTTAATTAAACACGTTACAAACTGCGTTTTGGGCTCGCTGCCTATTTTTGTGTTCGCTGCGGAGTTACGCAGCTGAACATGACATAAATTTGTGACTTTTCTCAAATTTGCAACATTTTTCTCATTTTTTTTTTTTTTTGTAAATGTGCAATTTTTTGTGTAAACTGTAGTTTTTTCCTGTAAATTTTCACCATTTTTTCTCATAAATTTGCAGTGCTCATTTGGATAAATTTTTATTGTGTAACTCATTTTAATCTGTGACTTTTTTGCCCTTCCAGAACAGCATCATGTCTAGGATGAGTGCCCAATGAACTCTGCTACTTTCCACACAGGTAATGCATTGGATGATAGATTAATATTTGTTTGATTTTTGGCTTAAATTTAAATAAATACAATTATGTCTTTTGGTTAACATAGGTTTGGCTCCAGAGACTGTGGATTTAAAATTGAACCGGCTGAATTGAAGGCCTTTCCTGAGGCTCGCCTGTCAATAAGTCCTTGTGGGGACCCAGACATGCAGGAGGACTTGGACATTGCCATGGAGCACCATCAATTACAGCCAGAGAACTGGCAGTCTGCATCTGACCTGGATCTGAAACTCAAAGAAATTGCTCAGCTATGAATTGAAATTGATCAACAAGGTTTATTAGAAAGGTGGAACATTGTCTGTCTGAACATCAGTGTCTGAGTCTGTTTCCCACAGCTTCATTATTTTAAACTGGGAAATACTGAATAAAAAATAAAAATAAAGTAATGAGCTTTTATTGCATATGTGGATTATGCAACTGCACCTCTAGGCGTGCCTTTATCAGCAACAACAAAGAAAAAACATTTTCAGAGTCTGAGCTTTAGGGGTCATTCAGTCACATGGCTTACAAACAGCCGAATCCTGGACTATTTTCAATTCCAAAGTCCTTCTGTAACTTAAACACACTGTATGAATCTAGGAGTGGTAATTTCAATGAGTTTGAACATGTATTTGCCATTGGGAATGGAAGGTCATCCAGGGAGTTTATTCGTGGCGATGGTCCCAAGCCAGATGGGGTAAATGAAGTCAGCCCAGTGGTAAAAACCCAAAACATCCTTCAGACACAGCAGCCTGGCCCTCTGCAAAGAAAAGCTATTCAGATACACCCTGGTAATGTGGTTTCCCAACTAGTTAGAAACAATTTAGAAACCTTCACAATGAAGGAGATCGTCTGCCCAGTAGGCCAAAGTTTGACTCTCTTTTAGTCTCCTGTTACTCCCTGAAGGACTGAGGTCAGGTGTGAAGAGTCACTCGAGTTCAAAGCCAGTGAATCGCTTTTCAGAGTGGCACAGAACAGGGGCCAGCAAAGTAGGCTGTTGCTGTAGTGCAGTAAAAAAACTGAAGGGCTTAAAGTCCATCTTTGAATCTACAAAGTGAGTACAAACACTGTTTCGCTGCTGTGTACTAGCACCTGCATTTAAATTATCTAAAGAAAAAAACTTAATCATTCTCTCCCTGATAATTACAATCCATCTAAACAAACGTACTTTTGGGGGAAAAGGGTTTTGCTGAAAATCACTGATTTAAAGAAGCCAATTTCTTGCTTTGCATATGGCAAGGTATTTGTGCTCCGATGTCATCGTGTGAGAGGTGCACGTCGGCAATGCAGGCTGCAAGAGCTCTGATTGGTTTGCTTTGGCTCATGCTTCACATTTTCTGCTTCTCATCTCTGCTCCACTCGTTCACCACGGTGCTACTTCCAAAGCAAGTCACAAAGCAAAAATCCAAATTCAAAACAGTTTTGAGAAAGTTAAGCAGACATAGAAACATTTCTATGAATTGTCCTAAACGGTAATTACATTGTCAAATAATGGCAGTGGTGGTGGTCAGATGTACTGTAATGTCTTCCTTTTTCTCTGTTGCAGTGATCATATGAAAAGACACTTTTTAAACATTTATTAACTCAAACTCCATCACAATCAGTTTTTGTCCATCATTATTTAATGAACAAACACATAACAAATCCAAATCCCTCTAGACATCAGTAGAAACCTGTTTTGGTAACAACATTTTCAATGGTGCCGACATGATGCAGTTGCATAAATCCAGCTTTACAAACTGCAAGACTTCCACACAGGAACACAATGGCAGAGAGGGCAGGGTGGCATGAGGACTTATCGACTGGTACAAGGTAAGACATCACATCCCCGTTGTACTATAAGACACAAATTTTGTCACAGTGAATAACTGATAGCAGATAAATCGGAGGAATCTCTGGGCATAAATCAGAGGAATCTCAAGCAAAATTTTCTTACATAAATGACAAAATCTCATTATTCAAAATGCAATCTTACCTGTCAATTACAGATGAGTTGCGGTCAGTAATATACCGTCAGAGGTAGTCGGCCACAATTTCTCTCTTTTCTTCCACAGCAGCCACGTCTCAGACAACCTGCTGTCTGGAGCATCGTGCTGTGTCTCATGATAGATTCTAGCAGAGCAGCCAGTGAAGCAGCGTTCTCAATCTGAAAGACATAAAGAGGCATAAACACCCCAGTAAATAACTATGTACTGCATATTGTTGCCTAGGTTTTTAATTCAGTGACTTACATAGCAAATGATGATATAACCCTAACCTATCAAAAATTAAAAATGAAGCCAATTCTGTGTACATGATATAGGAAGTAAACAATCTTAAACCACTGCAGGAACTCTGTAAAACTGTGCCCTACCTCACTGGAGCTTTATGCTATTCTCACCTCTCGCAAAGCTTTCCTTATTTCTTATTTCCTTTGATTTGAATGGAGGCTGGCCTGCAAGATAATGTACAAGATCTTCTGACACAAATGGAGTCCACCATGTACAGCTGACACTGCAATCATCTTTCCTGCCAGGTAGTCTTCATCCTCCCTAACAGCTGGGAATGAATTCAAATTGCAAAATTAAAACATACAATATATACTTTTAAATATTGATTTTTAAAAATCATGCAATGTGATATATACTGTACAGCTCTGAGAAAAAAACTGAGGCCAAAGAGATCACTGCAAAATTATCACTTTATTTGGTTTTACTATTTAGATGTGTTTGAGTAAAATTAACAATGTTGTTTTATTCTCTAACCTACTTAAAACTCACCCAAATTCCAAGTCAAAATATCATTTAGAGCATTTATTTACAGAAAATTACAGCTGGCCAAAACAAAAGATGCTACTTTTTGATCAAATTATGCCAAGAAAACCAGCTCATGTTCACTCTTAAACACTACAATACTTAAGTTTTAACTCTGGAAGAACTGAGAAACCTGGACTTGTGGAATAACTTTGATTTTTATTCACAGCTTTCATGCATCTCACCATACTTAGATGATCACTGAATCATTACAGTCAAGTAAACCGAGGTGTTCTTGTGTTGGAATTCAACAGATACTCAAAACTGAACAGCTGTCATTCATGTAGAGAAGCAAATTCAGAAAAGACTTTGCAGTGGTCTCTTATTTTTTACCCCAGAGCTGCATGTTGAATCACCATTAACCAACCATTAGAATAGTACACATTTAACCCTATGCATACCATTTGCATTGTAGACCAAGAACCGATGTTCTGGTGCATTAAAAATTGCATTTAAAAATTCTTTAAAGTGTTTCATTAGCAGAGTTAAAAACTCTCGTCTTGGACCATCTGTGTCAATTCCCTCCTTCAAAACACCAGCATTGCCAGAAAATCTGACCAGCATGTCACAGCTTTCAGAATCTGTTGGATGCTTGAAACCTCTGACTGCTCCGTCCCAAACACCAGCCCTGGAAATGTTGAACCTGCTGACTCTTTGGTGATCAACAGGAAGTGACAGGTTTGCTACAATGTCGGGTAGTGGAATGTTCATCTCCTTCCTGGAATGACAAAAAGTGATCTGATTAGTGGATATTCCACACTGTGCACAATTTGCTACTTTTACAAAAATCATTTCAATACCAGAAATATTGCACGGTGAAAAAAGTAGAACGCCACAGTAAGAAACTCATTTTCCACTGCTGTGTGTTGGAAATTCTCCACACTGACTGTAACCAGCAGCTCATCCTCTTCCTCAACACCTGCTGCATACAAGTCTGTGTTTCCTGTTGAGTAATTACAATTTCCACATTAAAACATCTTACAAAACACATTTCTTCCTGATCAATAAAATTAAAATGATGTCAGTCACTGTCATTTTCTGACTTACCTATAGCAAGAAGTCTTGTCTGGATTTGTTTCAGGTGGATCCATATCCTCAGCATCAGATATTACCATCTGAAAAAACAATTAAAATGTCTGAAACAACAACACCCAAAGTAAGAAACGTCAGTCTGCTGCAGCCTTCTTACCTGTCCAGACAGAATTGTTGCCGACGGTCCCGCTGCATATCTGAAACAAAATAAAAAAAATGACGACATCAATCACTGCTGTCATCCAGGCTGACAACAGTCATTCAAGAACATTTTTTTTTTTTTTTTTTTGTTACTTATTTGTACCCGTAGGTAGATTTGGTTTGCAGTCTGGTGACAAGCCACCGGCTGCCGGTCGCTGCGTGCGCGGAAACCTACATGTTTTTGGTATGCGGGAGGAAACCGGAGAAATCCCGGAGTAAACCCACGCAACACGGGGAGAACATGCAAACTCCACACAGCTCACTGTTGGTCGGGGGCTGGGATCGAACCCACAATCCCCGCGATCCCCCGGCCGAGGGTAAAACTGTGCTGCCACAGTGCTAAACCACTGCGCCACCGTGCAGCCCATGAACATGAAGACAAAAAATACAGCCAAGATTCTGATTGGTTGAATACCACCAAATACCCATTGTCTCTCATTAAATCTGACTCCTGACAAGGACTAGATGCCAAAACCTGTCAGAGTTCTTTTAATTGGTTCTTGATGACCGCGCCTCCTCAATAAAGGCATAAGGTACTTGTATAAGAATTAGTACCTATCGTTCATCTTCAGGTTTGTGTTTGGGAGGACTTCGGTTTTGTGGTTCAAAAACTCGAGAAGAAATGTTTCAATTTATCAACAGTTTGTGACATGGTACAGACCCAAGAAGCAGACACAACTCAGGAAGCACAATTAACCTTTTATTAATAATAGTGTGAATGTGTGGATGCATGTGTGAACGTCTGTAGTGAGTGTAGTGCGTGGTTGAATCAGCTTGGGGCGAACAGAGCACCGTACAACCTGGCAACCCTAGGGACAGGGCAGAGAGATAATTAGGAGTTATCTTAACAGGAGAAGTGCCAGATAGAACTGTCCTTACTTTCTGCTGAGCTGGAGAAGCACGCAGGTTGGCACATCGGCCCAGGCCAGGAGGACAGTGCCGGTTGCCCCGTTGGAGATGTAGCATGCAGGTGAATGAGGCAAGGGAGTCTGCTGCCAGGTGGAAGGGAGTCCGCCGCCAGGAGGACACCGCCTGTGCACAGGGGTAGAAGATGGGTGAGAGGAAAGTTTCAGGCTTACTTGGCTGTCGGATGGTTTGGAGACCCTTAGCGAGCAGAAGCGCTGGAGGATGAAAAGGCTGGAAGCTCAGTGTTGAGATTGGCGAGTTCAGATTCCTCAGGAAGGAAGCAGACGACTCTGCGCTGATCCCTGGGTCTCACAGAATAAATAGGCAAAGCCAAATATAAGTCAGGTGTGTGTGCAGGTGCGCCTAATTGGCGGCCATGACAGTTTGTAACACCTTCCGTAATTGTTCCCTTATCATATACCGTATAGATCAATAGTTAAAGGTTGTCACAGTGTTACTGATAGTAATAACTGCAAAATCATCAAAACAGGCCTTGTTTTTCTAAAATATACATTTGGGAATATATTTTTTATATTCCCAAATGTATAGCCAATAGACAAATGAACACATGCATACATACAGTAAGTATTTAAAAAAAAAAAGTACCACAGCGTCAGCTGGATTGAATTCAGCTGTGCTCCTTAATGTAATGATAATTTCAGAATCGGAGTCCGAGGTATCATCCACTGCTGTTAAAAAAAAAATCATCCAGATACCCTATATAGAGTACGGTACACTAACTACTCTTCCGGCGCCGCACGAGTAGGCTGCCTTTTTGCAACAGCGGATCAATTTCTTCCTATTTCTATTTACTATCTGGCTCTCTTGCTAACCTTTCTGGCCCAGTGACACCTTTATTCCATCCAGACACGTAGATCGCCCAAATGTCTCTTGAGCCAGCGGACGGAGCCACTGTTTCTTGCAGGAGGCAGTACAATTGAGACCAGTTGTTAGCACTTAACCGGCCCACGATGCTAATGCAAAAACTCAACATACCGGGAGAAATAAGACGGAAACGGTGTGGATGTCAAGCTGGAGTAAGACGGCAGGCGAGGAATATAAGGTACAGACCCGTCCTCCCATCCGTTATTATGGGGAATGTACAATCGCTACTCATTAAGACTGACGAGCTAGCGGCTATCTCCCACTACGAGAGCGTCTACAGTAGTACAGTAGTTTGATGTTGTTTACCAAGACGTGGCTAAGAGAACTAGCAACAGATGCTAACATCGAACTGGAGGGTTTCCACGCAATATGGGCAGGCCGAACACCAGACAATGGGAAGGCAAGAGGCGGGGGAGTGATGATGTATGCCAATAACTACTGGTGCAGACCTGGACATATCATGGTTAAGGAACAGTACTGCAGCAAAGACATCGAGTTGCTAGCTGTTAGCATGTGACCTACCTATCTCCCAAGGGAATACTCACACGCGATCTGCATTGTTATTTATGCAAATCCGACGGCAAACGCTGGGACAGCGTGTGACATCATCCACTCAGTAACTGGCAGGCTGCTGACAGAACACCCAGATGCTCTTCTCCTCATCTCAGGTGATTTCAACCATATTTCACTGTCCCCCATTCTACCCACGCTCACCCAGTATGTCACATGCCACACTAAAGACAATAAAACACTGGACTTATTCTATGCAAACACTAAGGAGGCGTACACCTCATCACCACTCCCCCCACTCGGGAGATCGGATCACAACTTGGTTCATCTCCAGCCGGTGTACAGACCCCTAGTACACAGACAACCTCCGGTCATGTGCACAGTGAAGTTATGGTCTGAGGAGGCAATGGATGCTCTAAAGGGCTGTTTTGAAACCACTGCCTGGGAGCAGCTCTGCGATCCACATGGTGAGGACATCGATGGCCTCACTCACACCATCACGGACTACATCAGCTTCTGTGTGGACAACACCGTACCCACCAAGACCATACGGTGTTGCTCAAACAACAAACCCTGGATCAACCCTGATATAAAAACACTTCTGAGAGAGAAGAAGAGGATCTTCAGGTCGGGGAACAGGGAGATGCTGAAGTCCGTACAGAGGGACCTGAGGAGAAAGATCAGAGAAGGCAAGGACAACTTCAGGAAGAAGATGGAGGACAAGCTGCAACAGAGCGACATCGGCGGGGTCTGGAGAAACCTTAAAACTATCTCTGGACTCCAGAATACCTCCCTCAGGCTACGGGGGGCAGGGAGTGGGTGAACAATCTGAACCTGTTTTTAATAGGTTTGACCAACCGCCCTCCCCCCCGACTGCACAACAACCACTGCTGCCTCTAAAGCCATCGAGACCTGCTGTCCACACCCCACTCCACCAACACCCCCCCCCCCAACTCCTAGCACACTGCCCCTCAACCTGACCCTCACTAAGACCCAGGTGAGGACAGAGCTGAGGAAGATCAAGGCGAGGAAGGCCTCGGGACCGGACAGCGTCAGCGCAAAGCTCCTCAAGTCCTGTGCAGACCAGCTGTGTGGGATTGTGGAGCACATCTTCAACCTGAGCCTGAAGCTGGGGAGGGTACCACAGTTGTGGAAAACATCTTGTGTGGTACCTGTACCAAAGACTTCCCACCCCAAAGATGAACAGCTATAGACCAGTGGCCCTGACGTCTCACTTGATGAAGACCCTGGAGAGACTGCTCCTTGCTCACATCCGCCCCCTGGTGGGACCAGCGATGGATCCACTCCAGTTCGCCTACCAGCATGGCATTGGGGTGGAGGATGCAGTGATCTTCCTCCTTCACCGTTCTCTGTCCCACCTGGAGAAGCCCGGGAATGCGGTGAGGATCATGTTCTTTGACTTCTCCAGTGCTTTCAACACCATCCAACCGATGATCCTGAAGGACAAGCTGCTGTGCGTAGGGGTGGACCAACACCTGTCATCATGGATCCTGGACTACCTCACTAACCGGCCACAGTTTGTGAGAACCCGAGATTTTGTGTCCGACACGATCATCGGTAGCATGGGGGCAGCACAGGGAACGGTCTTGGCTCCCATCCTGTTCACCCTTTATACTGCTGACTTCTCACACAACACAACACACTGCCATCTACAGAAGTTCTCTGATGACTCTGCGATCGTCTGCCTCATCTCCAACGGAGATGAAGCTGAGTACAGAGGACTTATCCAGGACTTCGTGGACTGGTGCCATCGGAACTGCCTCCAGATTAACACGAGGAAAACTAAGGAGCTGGCGGTGGACTGCCGCAGGCAAGGACAAGCCCTCACAGCACCAGTGAACATCCAGGGAACAGACATTGAGATGGTGACATCCTACAAGTACCTGGGTGTTCATCTGAACAATAAGCTAGACTGGTCACACAATACTGACGCACTCTACAAGATGGGACAGCGCAGGCTGTTCCTACTGAGGAGGCTCAGGTCTTTTGGTGTACAAGGGGCGCTGCTGAAGATATTCTATGACACAGTGGTGGCATCAGCCATCACTTTTGGAGTGGTCTGCTGGGGCAGTGGCATCACAGCAGCCGATAGGAAGAGATTGAACAAACTGATCAAGAAAGATAGCTCTGTCCTGGGGCAGCGCCTTGACCCAGTGGAGGAGATAGGAGAGAGAAGGATTTTTTTTTTTTTTTGTTATTTATTTGTACCCGTAGGTAGATTTGTTTTGCAGTCTGGTGACAAGCCACCGGCTGCCGGTCGCTGCGTGCGCAAGTGCCCCTTATCCCTAACCTGCATGTTTTTGGCATGTGGGAGGAAACTGGAGAAATCCCGGAGTAAACCCATGCAACACGGGGAGAACATGCAAACTCCACACAGATCACTGTTGGTCGGTGGCTGGGATCGAACCCACGATCTCACGATCCCCATGATCCCCCGGCCGAGGGTAAACTGTGCTGCCACAGTGCTAACCACTGCGCCACCGTGCAGCCCAAGATGGTGGCTAAACTGTCATCTCTGCTGGAGTCCGAGTCCCACCCTATGCAGAACATACTGAATGCACTGAGGAGCTCATTTAGCAGTAGACTACATCATCCTAGGTGCGCAACCGAGAGGTTTCGCAGGTTCTTCCTACCTACGGCTGTCATACTGTATAACCTAAGCAAGGCTGCTCGCAGAGATAGCAAAAAAACGTGACGACCTAATAGTATTGAATGCAAAAGATGCAACAGACTTACTCAAATGGTTCCCTCCAGTATACAACTAGGACAATATCAGTCGCTACGGAGGGTGACAATATGTATGGGTACTAGGGATGGGCATAATTTACCGATTAACCGATAATTGATCATTAAGAATTTCACCGAGGAAGTTCATTTTCGTCGACAAACCGTTTTTTTTTTTTTTAAACAATCCGAGGCCTAGTGTACGGCCGTCCTCAAACAATGCAATGGCAAAATTTGGGCACCAGGGGGCAACATTACACCATCGCCGTACCCTGGCGTGCCTCAGTTGATACACGCGGGCTTCCGTAGGGCAATCGCCAAATCATTAAGCGGTTACGGCGAAGTGTTGCGTGGGACCATTTCAATTTAAAAAATGACCAGGTGTACTGCAATCACTGCAATGCAGCATACAAATATACCTCATGGACAGGGTCCATGGAACACCCTTATTACGCAAAGAAACCGCCAACAGTGGTTGCGCGCTGAGTAATGGCGGTCGTGAAGATTCTTTTTTTTTTTCAGAAACTTTATTGAGAAGGTCATGAAGATTCGGTGTACACACGTCGAGGGAAGCTGCAGGAGGCGGCGTGAAGACGGGACGGCTATTTTATTTAATTTTATTTTATATTAGACGGGAAGACTATTTCGCACAAAATGGCACAAGAGAACAGCAAAAAGTTCTGCGCGGCTAGACTAAGTAACACGAGCGATAGAGCAATGAATGCGGTCTTCGTTTGTTGGGTGGCCGCTCGGCAGGGAGAGAACCTGGGTAAAACGTCTCGGCCAATCAGCTTGCGGGGTGAAACGTCTCGGCCAATCAGCTTGCGAGATTCCCGAGCCGAGCCAACACGAGAACAGAGAGAGGGCTCTCCGTGCACCTGATGTTATAATGTAGTCTACCTGCCTTGTTACGTACCTAAAAATGTTAATGATTAACTGATTATTAATCATTAATTCTCCCGACGATCGGTGAAGAAAATTTCACCGAATGCCCATCCCTAATGGGTACATATTCATACTGTGTAGGATAACTAAGTAGATGGTTATGCTGTTTATTCCATCTTACTACAATGCTCCGCACGGTGTATATACTGTATATGTGTATATATATATATAAGGCTAATGGATGATTAGAAAACCCTTGTGCAATCATGTTAGCACAGCTGAAAACAGTTTAGCTGGTTAGAGAAGTTATAAAACTGACCTTCCTTTGAGCAGGTTGAGTATCTGGAAAAAATTATTATTTCAAATACAAATCATTATTTCTAACCTTGTCAATGTCTTGACTATATTTTCTATTCATTTTACAACTCATGGTGGTAAGTGTGACTTTTCATGGAAAACACAAAGTAATTGTCTGGGTGACCCCAAACTTTTGAACGGTAGTGTATATAAGATAAGATAAGATAAGATAAGCCTTTATTAGTCCCACAACGGGGAAATTCCAGGATTGCAACAGCACAGGGATAGCAACACTCAGAGCAACAATCAGAAGGCAAGAAAAAAAACAAGCAAGCAAGAGCAGCTAATATACATATGTACATATTACTATAAAATATATATATACACACACAGACACACAGTGCAGAGCATTGTAGCTGGATGGAATAAATATATGAATATATGAACACAGTGCAGAGCATTGTAGCTAGATGGAATAAATATGTAAATATATAAACACCCACAGTACGGAGCATTGCAGCTAGGTGGAATAAATATGTAAATATATAAACACCCACAGTACGGAGCATTGCAGCTAGGTGGAATAAATATGCAAGTATATAAACACACACAGTGCGGAGCAATGTAGCTAGATGGAATAATATGTAGATATAGTATAAAAACACAGTGCGGAGCATTGTAGCTAGATGGAATAAATATATAGATATATAAATATAAACACACCCAGTGCTGAGCATTGTAGCTAGATGGAATAAATATATAGATATATAAATATAAACACACCCAGTGCTGAGCATTGTAGCTAGATGGAATAAATATGTAAATATATAAACACACACAGTGCAGAGCATTGTTGCTAGATGGGATGAAACAGCATAACCGTCTACTTAGTTATCCTACATGGTATGATTATGTGCCCATACATATTCTCACCCTCCATAGCGACCGGTATGTTCCTAGTTGTATGCCGGAGAGGACCATTGTGTAAGTCTATTGCATCTTTTGCATTCAAAAAACTATTAGTTTGTTACGTCTTTTTGCTATCTCTGCGAGCAGCCCTGCTTAGGTTGTACAGTCTGACAGCCGTTGGTAGGAAGGACCTACGAAACCTCTCGGTTGTGCACCTGGGATGATGTAGTCTGCTGCTAAATGAGCTCCTCAGTGCATCCAGTATGTCCTGCATAGGGTGGAACTCGGACTCCAGCAGAGATGACAGTTTAGCCACCGTCCTTCTCTCTCCTATCTCCTCCATCGGATCAAGGCGCTGCCCCAGGACAGAGCTAGCTTTCTTAATCAGTTTGTTCAGTCTCTTCCTATCGGCTGCAGTAATGCCACTGCCCCAGCAGACCACTCCAAAAGTGATGGCTGATGCCACCACCGTGTCATAGAATGTCTTCAGCAGCGCCCCTTGTACACCAAAAGACCTGAGTCTCCTCAGCAGGAACAGCCTGCGCTGTCCCTTCTTGTAGAGTGCGTCAGTATTGTGTGACCAGTCTAGTTTATTGTTCAGATGAACACCCAGGTACTTATAGGATGTCACCATCTCGATGTCTGTTCCCTGTATATTTACTGGTGCTGTGAGGGGCTGCCCATGCCTGCGGCAGTCCACCACCAGCTCCTTAGTTTTCCTCGCGTTGATCTGGAGGCAGTTCCGATGGCACCAGTCCACGAAGTCCTGGATAAGCCCTCTGTACTCAGCTTCATCTCCGTTGGAGATGAGACCAACGATCGCAGAGTCATCAGAGAACTTCTGTAGATGGCAATGTGTTGTGTTGTGTGAGAAGTCCGCAGTATAAAGAGTGAACAGGAAGGGAGCCAGCACCGTTCCCTGGGGGGCCCCCGTGCTACTGATGATCGTGTCGGAAACACAGTCCCGGGTTCTCACAAACTGAGGCCGGTTCGTGAGGTAGTCCAGGATCCATGATGACAGGTGCTGGTCCACCCCTGCGCGCAGCAGCTTGTCCTTCAGGATCATCGGTTGGATGGTGTTGAAAGCACTGGAGAAGTCAAAGAACATGATCCTCACCATATTCCCGGGCTTCTCCAGGTGGGACAGAGAACGGTGAAGGAGGAAGATCACCGCATCCTCCACCCCAATGCCATGCTGGTAGGCGAACTGGAGTGGATCCATCGCTGGTTCCACCAGGGGGCGGAGATGAGCAAGGAGCAGTCTCTCCAGGGTCTTCATCAAGTGGGACGTCAAGGCCACTGGTCTGTAGCTGTTCAGGTCTTTGGGGTGGGAAGTTTTTGGTACAGGTACCACACAAGATGTTTTCCACAGCTGTGGTACCCTCCCCAGTTTCAGGCTCATGTTGAAGATATAAGTCACAATCCCACACAGCTGGTCTGCACAGGACTTGAGGAGCTTTGCGCTGATGCCGTCCGGTCCCGACGCCTTCCTCGCCTTGATCTTCCTCAGCTCCGTCCTCACCTGGGTCTTGGTCAGGGTCAGGATGGGGGGCTGTGTGTTGGGAGTGGGGGGGGGGTGTCGGTGGAGTGGGGAGTGGGCAGCAGGACTTGATTTCTTAGAGGCAGCAGTGGTTGTTGTGCAGACAGGGGGGAGGGCGGTTGGTCAAATCTATTGAAAAACAGATTCAGGTTGTTCGCCCACTCCCTGCCCCCCGTGGCCTGGGGGGAGGTATTCTGGAGCCCCGAGATGGTTTTGAGGTTTCTCCAGACCCCGCTGATGTCGCTCTGTTGCAGCTTGTCCTCCATCTTCTTCCTGAAGCTGTCCTTGCCTTCTCTGATCTTTCTCCTCAGCTCCCTCTGTACGGACTTCAGCATCTCCCTGTTCCCCGACCTGAAGATCCTCTTCTTCTCTCTCAGAAGTGTTTTTATCTCAGGGTTGATCCAGGGTTTGTTGTTTGAGTGACGCCGTATGGTCTTGGTGGGAACGGATTTGTCCACACAGAAGCTGAGGTAGCCCGTGAAGGTGTGAATGAGGCCATCGATGTCCTCACCATGTGGATCGCAGAGCTGCTTCCAGGCGGTGGCTTCAAAACAGTCCTTTAGAGTGTCCATTGTCTCCTCAGACCATAACTCCACAGTGTGCATGGCCGGAGGTTGTCTGTGCACTAGGGGTTTGTACACCGGCCGGAGATGAACCAAGTTGTGATCCGATCTCCCGAGTGGGGGGAGTTGTGATGAGGTGTACGCCTCCTTAGTGTTTGCGTAGAATAAATCCAGTGTTTTATTGTCTCTAGTGTGGCATGTGACATACTGGGTGAACGTGGGTAGAATGGGAGACAGTGAAACATGGTTGAAATCGCCTGAGATGAGGAGAAGAGCATCTGGGTGTTCTGTCTGCAGCCTGCTGGTTACTGAATGGATGACGTCACGCGCTGTCCCAGCGTTCGCCGTCGGATTTGCATAAACAACAATGCAGATCACGTGTGAGTGTTCTCTCGGGAGATATGTAGGCCTCATGCTAACAGCTAGCAACTCAATGTCTTTGCTGCAGTGTCGTTGTTTAACAGTGATATGTCCCGGTCTGCACCAGTTGTTGTTAACATACATTATCACTCCACCGCCCCTTGCTTTGCCACTGTCTGGTGTTCGGTCAGCTCGTATCATGTGAAAACCCTCCAGCTCAATGTTAGCATCTGCTGCTAGTTCAGTTAGCCACGTCTCAGTAAACAAAAGGAGAGAGCGCTCCCGGTAAGTGCTATCATAACGGGAGATAGCCGCTAGCTCATCTAACTTTCCCAGTATCGACCGTACATTTCCCATGACAACAGATGGAAGGGAGGGTCTGTACCTTATATTTTTTGTCCTCCGCCTTACTCCAGCCCGGCAGCCGCTAAATATATATATATTTATGTGTACGTACACTACCGTTCAAAAGTTTGGGGTCACCCAGACAATTATTTTGTATTTTCCATGAAAAGTCACACTTATTTACTACCATGAGTTGTAAAATGAATAGAAAATATAGTCAAGACATTGACAAGGTTAGAAATAATGATTTGTATTTGAAATAATAATTTTTTCCTTCAAACTTTGCTTTCGTCAAAGAATCCTCCATTTGCAGCAATTACAGCATTGCAGACCTAACATGATTGCACAAGGGTTTTCTAATCATCCATTAGCCTTCTGACGCAATGAGCAAACACATTGTACCATTAGAACACTGGAGTGATAGTTGCTGGAAATGGGCCTCTATACACCTATCTAGTAGATATTCAGAATCAGAATCAGAATCAGAATGAGGTTTATTGTCATTGTTCATGTAGTACAGAAACTAGGAATTTGTCTCGGTGCAATGCTGCAACATTAACCCTTGTGTGACCCCCGGGGGGTCACCCGGACCCCACCTCCTCGCATCTTGTCCCAGCGCCCCCTAGCGGTCTGGGTGTGTGTTTGGCGGCGGTGGTTAGACCGGAAACTCAACCCACTATATCGGCATCCCCCCCCCATCGTATCATAGTGCCCCCTAGCATCCTGGGGTGGGGTAGTGGGGGTGGGGGTCAAGAAGACCCCCCGTCGCCACCAAAAACCGGAAACCCCAACCCCAAGACCCCTCCGTCATATCATAGCGCCCCCTAGCGTCCTGGAGTGGGGGTGGGGGTCAAGAAGACCTCCCCCTAGCGTCCTGGGGTGGGGGTGGGGGTCAAGAAGACCCCCGTCGCCACCAAAAGCCGGAAACTCAACCCCCTATAACAGCATCTCCCCCCCCCAAAAAAAAGACCCCTCCTGTCATAGCGCCCCCTAGCGTCCTGGGATGGTCACGACTACTACCATCAAATATGATCCGATCCACCTAGTGGTCTCGTTGGTGAGGGCTGTCCACACACACACACACGCGCGCGCACACACAAGACCATTACTCTCTGTGTCCTGTGAGCATTAATTTGTTTGAATCAAACCACAGTTTATGTATAAAAATACATATACAAATCAGAATCAGAATCAGAATCAGATTTATTGCCATTGTTCACGTAGTACACAAACTAGGAATTTGTCTCGGTGCAATGCTGCAACATTAAACATGATAAAAATAAAAGATAGAAATAAAAAACTATACATGCAATAAAATGTAGAATAAGAATGAGTGATACTAGTCTAAGCAATTTTTAAATATATTAGCGAGCAGCAGATATTGTGGAGCATCACATAGCGCAGTCGGTAATGCAAAGAGAAAAACAGCGTTGACTGACATGAGTCTGGTTGAGCTGCCGTACGTAGTGCACGAGAGTCAATAAGTCACTTATTAGTGTTCAGCAGTCTGATGGCAGAGGGGAAGAAGCTGCGAAATCCTATGAGAAAAAATAGCCTTCCTATAGGAAACCAAAGAAATGACAGTGGTTTGAGTTGATGATGAATTTGGATGAAATTTTCACCAGAAGGGACTCTACGCCTGGAATCAAACCCAATAAATTTATAGGGATCACACATGTCAGCTTGTGTATAGAGAATGTTTGGGGTATCTATTTCTTTATTTTTGTTTAAATTGTCCAAGCATCGTACATACTTCTGTGCAATATGTGATGTATGGGAGCATTAATGAATGTTAAAAAAGTGTATATAGTGTTTCTTTTTTGGGGGGGGAGAGAAACCTCAGGTCTCTATCCTGTTAAAATATAACCCAGTGGAAAGCAGAGAGTGAGTGCATTGCGGATCCTTGTATGCGTTGTGCATATTTGGTCAGCTTTGTGTGCATTATGCTTTTAAGGTCCCCCAAAAAAACCCACCGGTCACAGGAACAGTTTCTTTAGCCCAAGTCAAAGATCCTTGTATGCGTTGTGCATATTTGGCCAGTAAAGCTGATTCTGATATGCACAGACAGCCAGTCCATTGTGCTTTTTCTGTGACAACGCACGCACGCAGACACGCAGACACACACACACACACACACACAGAGAGAGAGAGAGAGAGAGAGAGAGAGAGAGAGTGGTGGTCAGGGGCTGTCCACACACGCACACACGTTTGAGTTGATGATGAAGAATGTTTGGGGTATTTATTCTTTTATTTAGCTTTATTTACCTTTTATTTATTTATTTTATATACCTAAACTCAGTGTAAATGGTGTAGAGATTGAAAGGGTATCCGAAACTAAATTTCTTGGAGTAATAATTGATAATAAACTGTGTTGGAAGTCACATATTAATTATATTAAAGGTAAAGTATCCAAATCAATTGCAATATTACACAGAGTGAAATATTTGCTGAATCGACCCACATTATATACCTTGTATCATTCATTAATACTCCCATACATGACATATTGTAATGAAGTATGGGGAAATACATATAAAACAAACATACATCCACTCTTTACACTTCAAAAGAGAGCTATTAGAATAATAAACAAAGCGGCTTACAGGGAACCAACAAACCCACTTTTTCTTCAACTAAAAGCTCTCAAGTTGAAAGATCTGGTTGACTTTAAAACTGCAATAATAATAATGTTTAAAGTGAAGAATCTATCACTGCCCGCAAATATCCAAAAGTTGTTCCAAATAAGGGAGAGACAAAATCACTTCAGAGGAACATGTATATTTCAAAAGCCTACAGTGAGAACTACCACCAAGCAACACTGTGTCTCAGTGCAAGGAGTCAGATCACGGAACGATTTTGGACCTGAATTAAAATCATGTACAACGCTTGGACAAGTTAAACAAAAACTAAAGGAAGAAATACTCCAAACATATATACAAGATGACATGTAAAATCACATAAGGATTGTCATATCCAGTCTGCGTTGTGCTGTTACTTAGTTGTTGTTGGGTTTTTTTGTCACATTTTGTCTTAGCTTTGTTCTGAATTGTAATCGCTCTTGTTTTGTTTTGTTTTGTTTTTTTCCTTTGAATTCTTGGATGGAATATGGGTGGGCAATATAAGCTGCGGCTTCAGCCATCACCCATTTCGGATAACATTTGTTGAACTGTATAATCAGAGGAGTTATTGTCTAATTTGGCCTTGTTGGATTTTCATTTCCCCCTTTTGCTATATTATTCAGTTCCTTTTAACCTGTACTATCCGAAACAAATAAAGATTCATTCATTCATAAATAAATAAAGATTCATTCATTCATTTGAGTTTAAACCACCCGTCACAGGAACAGTTTCTTTCCTCAAGCCATCATCACTGTGATGAACTCCTAACATTCACCTAGTCCTACCTGTTTGCTGTACTCATGACTTTTCATCCATTATTACATTGCACATAAGTCTCACACTGCTTTTTACTTCGTTCACATTATGTCACCGAATCTGATTTCACATTGAAATACTGTATGACTGTATATTTTTTTTTCCATATATTTCTGCAAAGTGTGGATAGTCTGAGTAAATAACTGCATATATTCCTGTATACCGTATATTTGCATCTTTAAAAATAAACTAATCAGCCAAGATATAAAATGAACGAGCGATGACGTCTGGGGAGAAAAAATCCCTCCGAGGCCAGAAAATGCTACAATTACCTACTACTCCTTACAGACCCATAAAACGGACAAGAGATTACGTCTTGGGGATGGGGGGGGTCCTTCACGAAACCGGGCCGTAGTGCTGTACTCATGACTTTTCATCCATTATTACATTGCACATAAGTCTCACACTGCTTTTTACATAAAATGAACGAGCGATGACGTCTGGGGAGAAAAATCCCTCCGAGGCCAGAAAATGCTACAATTACCTACTACTCCTTACAGACCCATAAAACGGACAAGAGATTACGTCTTGGGGATGGGGGGGGGGGGGTCCTTCATGAAACTGGGCCGTAGTACCAAGGTCCAGTCGCGAACTTGCCCATCGTCCCCCGAGGACGGACGACAGGAAGTCACGTTACTAAGGGTCCCTCACTTCAGGTCCGTGACTGCCAATTCCCTCGAGGACGAAAAAAAAAAAAAAAAGAAGCCCAAGGACCTCACTCTCTTTTCTTTCCCTCTCGCTCGCTCGCTCCCTAGCATCTCTATGACATGTCGCTCACGCGTCCATGGACCGGGAAGAAAGAGGAAGAAGAAGACGAAGAAGAAATAGAAGTAGAAGTAGAATCCCCCTCTCCCGTCGTGTCTTCTTCTTCTTCTTCTTTTTCGGTCCCGTACCGGCTCCGCAGTACCACAGGGGTGACGATTACGAGTCGGTATATGCAACGTGGCACCGCTCCATGGGACCCAGCGGCGATACCGGACCGCAAGCGACTCCCAACGTCCCCGAGAGCCCGCCAAGACAAAGACCGCGGGGACGTCGAGGAAGGACAACTGCAACACGAAGAAGAAGAAGAAGAAGAAGAAGAAGAAGAAGAAGAAGTAGACGAAGAAGACGATGAAGAAGAAGAAGAAGACGGAGAAGAAGACGAAGGTGAAGAAGAGGAGTCTGATACAGGGGAGGACGACGACAACGAGGACGACGAGGAAGAAGACGAGGAATCGGACATAGAGGAGGACGACGAGAATGATGAAGAAGAAGAAGAAGAAGAAGAAGGAGGACAGTATCACTATGACTATCGCGACGCTCCCGCGGAATCGATGACCTCGAGTCAAGGGAACATCACGTGGAGCTCGAGGCCTGCCCCGCAGGCGCCGACGTTGGCCTCGACTTGAGCGCCAGGGCCCCATGGGGACGGCGCGCGAGGCCGTCGCGGACGTGGCCTCGGCGTTCCTCGCTTACTTTCAGCCCGAGCTGGAGGACGAGGTGATCACCATGACCAACCTGGAAGGCGCCAGGAGGACGTCGCGAGGGCTCGACGGGTGGAGGCCCATGGATTGGACCGACCTGCGCGCCTACGTGGGGCTGCTGATCCTCGCGGGCATGTACAGGTCGCGAGGAGAGGCGTGCAAGAGCCTCTGGGACGCCGAGAGCGGATGCCCCGTCTTCCGGTCCGTCATGTCCCTCAAGACCTTCCGCTCGTACTCGAGCGTCCTGCGTTTCGACGATCGCGACACCAGAGAGGCCAGACGCTATTCCTCTTCTCCTTCCTCTTCTTCCTGTTCCTCATCAGGAGACAAGCTGGCGCCCATCAGGCGCATGTGGGACGCGTGGCAGAGGAGGCTGTCGCTCCTGTACGAGCCCAGACCCGAGGTCACCGTGTTCCAGCGGTCGCCGTGTTCCTGCAGTTCCAGCAGTCAAGAAAACCAGAGTTTTCAGAGTGAAGAGGCATTCAGGATCGGTGACGAGAAAGAGGAGGATGCAGGAGTGTGGCAGGTGGCAGGCGTGCACAAGGGCGAGCCCGGGAGACAGAGACCTAATGCACCTGTGACAGCAGCTGGCAGACGGCGATACAGAGGCGAGGTCCGCCGCCGGGGAATACAGTGATCCCTCACTTATCGCGTTTAATGGGGACCAGAACCGACCGCGAAAAGTGAAAAACCGCGAAGTAGCGTCACCCCCCCCCAAGGGCGTCACAAGCACTATTTTGCACAAAAAGGCACAAGAGAACAGCGAAAAGTGCCACTAAGCAACATGAGCGATAAACAAGGCGCTCTGCAGGGAGAGAAGCTGGGTAAAACGTCTCGGCCAATCAGCTTGCGAGGTAAAACGTCTCGGCCAATCAGCTTGCGAGATTCCCGAGCGGTGAAGAGGTGGGCAGAGAGGAGTGGAGCGGTGGTCAGAGAGGTGGATTTTGAGTTGTGCGGGCTCTCTGTGTTCATACCTGATGGACTACATTAGAACATTTTTTCACTTTTCGCGATTAAAACGCGATAAGTGAGGGATCACTGTATTCCCCGGCGGCGGACCTCACCTCTGCATCGCCGTCTGCCAGCTGCTGTCACAGGTGCATTAGGTCTCTGTCTCCCGGGCTCGCCCTTGTGCACGCCTGCCACCTGCCACACTCCTGCATCCTCCTGTTTCTCATCACCGATCCTGAATGCCTCTTCACTCTGAAAACTCTGGTTTTCTTGACTGCTGGAACTGCTGGAACTGCTATCACCTGCCATTGTTGTTTTGTTTAGGGATCACACTCATAACATCACGCAGCGTCGTCTGCACTACTTCCGGTTTGTTTGGCACTGCCAGCCAGAGGCAAAAGTTTATCGGCTTATAGCTTGGCCATCGCACGGCCTAAAAATTTCTTTTATGTGTTGAAAAATACAATAGGTAATAAGGAATTAATCTGCTATTCTACTTTTTGCGCCAAAAGGTGGGTTCAGTTCTACTTTAACAATAAGCAGTTGCTTTGTCGACTCCCAGCTACTTGTAATCCTCAAAGCCACAGACTGATTAGCCGGTGATCTGACATTTTGGCATCAGAACAGCAAACCTCGGGTTATTACTCCGTCATTTTCTTCAGTTGTTCAGAAGAATTAAGATTTCCCAAGCGAGTGACACTCTTGAATGTTGGTGAAGTCTGGATCTCAGCATCGTTCTCGAAAAGCCTTCGGCGCTAAGGTTAGCTTTATCAGCTAACTTGCTTGTTCCAACTCGAACACTGGCTTTGCTGGTTTTCTGCCAGCTGCCTCAAGATCACCAATAAAAATATAATTGAAAAAAAGGATATAAAGTTAGTTGTTTTTCTCTTCTTTGGAGACTTCTTTCATTGGAAAGAAAACAGGAGGTGAGTGTAGTGTTGTTCATAGGACATATTGTGGTGTAACAAGGGTGGTGACATCACCCAGAGTATAAGAGGGCTGTGTGGAAGAGGGGCAGTCTCTTTGACCACCTCAGTGCCTCTGTATTATTTGTGAGTCTATAATAAAGTCCTATGTAGTTCACTTCTCAGTTTTGTCATTGGGTCACAATTTACATGCATAACATTTGATGACGAGGGTAAAAGAAAGAAGAAACATGGATGTGGGAGTCACTATCATTTGGCCATTTCTGGAGATTCCTGGCGAGCCACGGGCCTCTTGGGTGAGATGGTTCGCTGCATTCCAAAATTACTTGGTGGCTCTGAAACTTGGTGAAGTGAAGAAGATATGGGCTCGGGCAATATTGGTTCAAAGTTTGGGTATGGAAGGACAGCGTATCGTTACTACCTTGGGTGCTAGTGATAGCTTTGAAGACATTGAGCTAATGGTGCGACATTTTCGCACCCCGGAAAACGTTATTGTCCGGAGGATTCTGTTTGAACAGCGCTGCCAGTGGACTGGCGAGTCTGTGCAGCGGTTTGTAACAGACCTACGTCAGCTTGCCAGAGACTGTCAGTTTAGAGCATTGGAGGAAAAGCTGGCACACAACCAGTTGGCGGAATATGCCGTTTGCCTGGCTACGAGGTCAAAGCTCCTTACATACTCGGGTGAGCTGATGTTACCCAAGTCCATTGAGATCGCTCAACAGTGTGAAGCAGTGGACAGTCTATCACATGACCTCGGTGAGACAGCTACGTTGCACCGCTGTGAATCACAATCAACGGTGCAGACTGTGGACCTGGACAGCGAAGATAGCGAACAGGAGAAGAAGGCTGTGAAAATAAGGCCCACCCCAGAATCACCCAGGTTTTTGGGTTGTGGGTCCTCTAAGTACTGCGATAAGGCTAGAGAGAGAGAAGACGATGCTACTGCACGTGTTGATTCTTACATCATTTTGCCAGGGCATGTTACGGGTTCGAGTGAGGAGATGCGAGACACATAGAGGATCTCCCCATTTCGCCTCCCACAGTTGTTTGCAGTGTATCCCCAAGTGGCAACAGCTGTTCTTTCTGTATGGTGGAACTGGATGGAGTGATGGTGCCATTGCTGGTTTACACGGGAGCGGTGAGATCGGTGTTGGATTGGGAAACCATATGGAGTTCCTTCTCACAGTCTCAGGTTGGAGAAGAGCAGTTGGGCTGTGGTCTGCGGGACTGGCTGGTTCCGCAAATGATGGATGGAGCTGTGTGGGACAAACCTTTGCCTAGTAAGCTGGACAATGAGCAGGACCAATTCTACTCAGGGCCATCGCAGGAGGGTGCTGGTGTCAGCACCCAAGTAACCCCAGTTGAGGGAACTGAGTGATGCGGTGGGGCGCCCGTGACGGTAGGTGACACCGAGTGGCTGACCCACTCTGCTTCCTGAGTTCGGCTGGGTGGTACTGAGAATCAAGGGGTCACAACGGCTTTGCCAGCATCTGAAATGAAAGCAAGCGGGGCAGGACCAGCTGGCACGGGAAAACAATGTGCCACATAGGGACACTGGAAGCCGAGTCAGGCTCCTCAGGGGGTCGCTGATGTGGTCCGACCCAGGGAAGAGGCCTGGTCGAGAGGAGTTTGTGGCAAGCACAAACAACAGGAAAGTCAGGAGCGGCTGCAGGTGGTGGTTTGTTTGGGTGGACGGTTTCCTTCAGCTGTCTGACGGCTCATGGAGACATCTCAACAAGCTGCGGCATGCCAATGATGAGAAGGAGGTTTCTGGGTTTTGGCGTGGGTCATCTCCGGGCGCGAAGACAAGAAGATGCTCTGGACGGGACCTGTCTGACGGGTCTCCGGGGGCATGGTTTCTCTACTGGGGCTGACTGGTAGGTTGTGGGGTCAATGTGTTCACTGCATGTTGTTAGTATGTAAATTTCCCGGGTTATGGTAGTTATACATGATGTGGGATAAGAATTATTTAAGTTGTTTATGGGATCTGTTGATGATGGTTTAACCTGTTGGTATACGTGTTCTGTTATGGGGATTGTTTTGTGTTGTTTATTTTAGGAGCATGGCGATTTTAGGTTTAAAAGACTGTTTTAGCAAAGACAGCAGAATAATCCATCTAGCCGTGTGGGGGTGAAACAGTAGTTTTAGTTGTTTTGTGTGACTGTTATAGGCTTTGATATACTTATGTTTATTTTAGTGCGTGATTCAAGTTCCACGTAGGGGAAATTCTCAACTGTATGTGTTTTGGACCATTTTGAAGGGGGAGGAATGTAGTGCTGTCCGTAGGACATATTATGGTGTAACACGGGTGATGACGTCACCTGGAGTATAAAAGGGCTGTGTAGAAGAGGGGCGGTCTCTCTGACCACCTCTCAGCCTATTGGGAGCGCCTCTGTCTTTATGTGAGTCTACAATAAAGTCCTATCTAGTTCACCGTTCGGTCTCATAACTGGGTCACGATTTACAAACACAACAGTGAGCAGGATCCAAGTGTGGTCCGTACGGAGACCTTATCAGCCGGAATGATTTGAAGCATCTGCGTCGCTGAGCATGAGACATTTTCTGTCTCACTTGTGTGGACACAGCTGTGTTCACAGGTAAGAACTTGGCAAGGAGGGCTAAATAGTAATTGAATCTTTGTGGCGATGGTGAAATAAGGCACGGCGAACTGAGGTTTAAAAGTGGGTTTTATTTCATCGCCATCACGAGAACTCACTCCAGCACTGTGTAAGCGTACTGGAGCGAGCCTTCAGGCTCTTGTCAGCAGATAGGATAAGCGTGTAGTCAGATGAGCAGTGGTCAGAGAGAGGGAGATACAGAGCGATATGCAGTTTAAATACTCAGCTACAGACAATGCATGAATGGCACATTAACATCACAGTAAACGGCAGGAAGGCAAGGACATTTGCATCACAGTACAGAGCAGGAAGGAACATTTGCCTTTGAGTCATATATATCAGCAGGATACTGGCAGGAAGGAGCTAGACAAAGAGAGGCTGCCTATTGATATCAATACACACATCTCATTGTTCTGCTAATTGCTCCAGCTGAGCGCTCTGCTTGTCCCAGTATGTTGTGGGGGTCACCCACATCTTCATATTGACCTGTAGCTTGAAAGTGTGGTACTTAAAGGGCCTATATCATGCAAAATCGACTTTTTTGAGCTTTTAAGCTTGTTATAATGTTAATTCCTCACCAAAAACACCCCCAAAGTGGTATTTTGCGCCATTCACGCATCTCTGAGTATTCCTCCTCAGCCCTGCTCTCTGAGCTGCTGCTCCGCCCTGTCCCTGATAATGACTTGGTCCCCACGTTCATACGTATGAACGTGGGGACCAAGTCACACCTGGTGTCACAGGTGCGCACACCTGGTGTGATTTGGTCACACCAGGTGTGCGCTCAGCTGGCGCCGCTAATGAGCGGCGAGTTGTAACAGTACTCCCCCCTCTAGCAGTGCCTCCTGGCGATGGTTTATTGGGGTACTTCCGGTGAAACTCGGTGATGAGAGAGCGATCCAACACGAACGAGGAATGGACCCATTGCCTCCATTCTGGACCATAGCCCTCCCAGTCCACCAAATACCGTAGCCCGCGACCCCGGCGTTGGGAGTCCAAGATGGTCGAGACAGTCCAAGCCGGATGGCCATCAATCATCCGAGGCGTGGGCAGCGCAGCAGGAGGAGGGCAGATGGGATCAGACACCACCGGTTTCACCTTAGAGACGTGGAAGGTGGGATGGATGCGGAGGGAGGGGGGAGTAGCAACACGCACTGCCACCGGGTTGATTATCTTGGTGACGGGGAATGGGCCCATGAAGCGTTTAGCCAACTTCCTCCTCTCACCCTTCAGGTTCACATCCTGCGTGGATATCCAGACCGGTTGGCCCACCTGGTAGGCAGGAGCAGGTCTCCTTCGCCGATCCGCCGTGGCCTTATTGCGCTCCGCCGTGCATAAAAGCGCATTGCGCGCGGCTGTCCAGATGGAACCACACCACCTGAGGTGAGCCTGGACCGTGGGGACTGCCGACTCGTTCTCCAGCGAGGGAAACAAAGGGGGGTCGTAACCCAGGGACACCTTGAAAGGGGACATCCCTGTGGCTGAGGAGCGAGCGGTGTTGTGAGCATATTCTACCCAGGCAAGGTGTTTGCTCCATGACGCAGGCTTCGAGGCAGTGACGCAGCAGAGAGCAGCCTCCAGCTCCTGGTTGGTCCGTTCACACTGCCCGTTAGATTGGGGGTGATGGCCGGAGGAGAGGCTTACCTGGGCTCCTAGTGTCCTGCAGAATCTCCGCCAGACGTCTGAGGCGAATTGGGGACCCCGGTCGGAGACCACTTCAGCTGGTATCCCATGCAGCCTGACCACGTGTTGGACGAGAAGATCTGCCATCTCCAAGGCAGAGGGTAGCCCCCGTAATGGCACGAAATGGGCAGCCTTGGAGAAACAGTCAACGATGGTCAGGACAGTGTCGAAGTTGTTAGAGACAGGGAGACCAGTGACAAAGTCTAATGCGATGTGCGACCAGGGCCTACCAGGGACGGGCAGGGACTGGAGCAAACCCGCAGGAGGAGAGTTGCCGGACTTACTGGTGGCACAGACGGGGCAGGCCCGGGCGTAGCGGGCAGCGTCCTTGCGCAATCCCTGCCACCAAAAGGAGTGTTGGAGCAGGTCAATAATTCGGGAGGTCCAAGGATGGCAGGCTAGCTTGGACGTGTGAAGCCAATGGATGACCTCCCCCCCGAACGGAGGACGGGACGTAGAGCCTCCCCTCCGGTCCGTCGCCCGGATCCGGTTCTGATTCCTGCGCCTTCCGGACCTTATCCTCGATCTCCCAAGTAACGGCTCCCACGATGCACGACCTGGGCAGGATGGTATGAACAGCTTCCCCCGAATCTTCAGGGGCGAATTGCCTGGAGAGGGCGTCAGGAAGTCCGTTCTTGGAGCCCGGTCTGAATGTGATGGTGAAACGGAATCTAGCAAAAAACAGGGACCAACGGGCCTGGCGGGCATTCAGACGCTTGGCAGTTCTTAAATACTCCAGATTTTTGTGATCCGTTAACACCACGAAGGGCAGGGCGGCCCCCTCCAGCCAGTGACGCCACTCTTGGAGCGCGAGCTTGATGGCAAGAAGCTCCCTGTCCCCCACGTCGTAGTTGTGCTCCACCGGGGACAAGCGCCGGGAGAAGAAGGCGCAAGGCCGTTTGACCCCATCAGCAGGTGACCGCTGAGACAGCACCTCCCCCACCCCTGTATCCGAGGCGTCGACCTCCACGATGCACTGCAAAGAGGGATTGACCTGGCTGAGGACCCGGGAGGATGAAAACTCCACCTTCAGGGCCTGGAAGGCCGCCGCGGCCTCTTCAGTCCACTGGAAGTGGGTTTTAGGGGAGGTGAGATGGGTCAGGGGGCCGACGATGGCTCCAAAGTTGGGCACAAAGCGGCGGTAGAAGTTGGCAAAGCCGACGAATTGTTGCACCTGCTTTCTAGATGTGGGAGTCGGCCAATCAACCACCGCTTTAATCTTGGCTGGGTCTGGGAGCACCTGGTCATGGGAGATGACAAACCTGAGAAATGACGTCTTCTTGGCATAGAATTCGCACTTCTCTGCCTTCACGTATAACCAATTCTCCAGTAACCTCTGCAGGACCCGTCTCACATGCACCTGGTGCTCATCCCTGGACTTGGAGAATACGAGAATGTCATCCAGGTAGACGAACACAAACAGGCCAATGAAATCCCGGAGACCGTCATTTATCAGGCGCTGAAAGATGGCTGGAGCGTTGGTTAACCCGAACGGCATGACCAGGTATTCAAAGTGGCCGTTCGGGGTGCGGAAGGCTGTTTTCCATTCGTCTCCCTCCCGGATCCGGACGAGGTGGTACGCGCTGCGGAGATCCAGCTTGGTAAACCAGGTCGCCCCCTGGAGGGAGTGGAAGGCAGTGTCCATCAGGGGCAGGGTGTAACGGTCCTTCTCCGTGATGTCGTTTAGGGCTCGGAAGTCGATGCACGGATGAAGCGAGCTATCCTTCTTGCCCACGAAGAAGAACCCTGCACCTAATGGCGATGACGACGGGCGAATAATACCTGCGCTGAGAGATTCCTTAAGGTATTCAATTCAATTCAACTTTATTTATATAGCGCCATTTCACAACAACAGTCATCTCATAGCACTATCAACTGTAGGGGGGAACCCCCACAGTTGCAGAAAGACCCCAGCAATCAGGTGATCCCCTGTGAGCAAGCACTTGGCGACGGTGGAGAGGAAAAACTCCCTTTTAACAGGAAGAAACCTCCAGCAGAACCAGGCTCAGGGAGGGGCAGTCATCTGCTGCGACTGGCTGGGGGGTGAGGGGACAGAGAGGTATGAGTTCATGGCCTCCTTCTCCGGCGCTGACAGGCTGTAGAGGTGTCCCGAAGGGAGCGGCGCCCCCTGGCGGAGGTTTATGGCGCAGTCGTAGGGCCTGTGTGGAGGAAGGGACATTGCCTTGGATTTACTGAAGACTGCGCCCAGGTCGTGAAACTCCACGGGCACCAAAGAGAGGTCCGGAGGCGCGGCATCCTTGACCATGGGAGGAGAGGATGGCGAGCAGGCAGCGGATTGGAGGCAGGTGCTCATACAGAAGGTACTCCAGGCTGTTACCTTCCCGGTCTTCCAATCCAGGACGGGGTTATGGAGACGGAGCCACGGATAACCCAGGATCACTGGAGACACTGCGGAAGGCAAGATGTAGAAGGAGATCTCCTCCTGGTGATTCCCAGAGATGATGACAGAGACGGGGTTTGTCCGGTGGGTCACTTTCCCCAGAGATGCACGGGAGAGATTAACGAGGGTGAGAGGAGCTTTAAGGGGCTGGCAACAGATGCCCAATCGGGTTGCCAGGCTTTGTGAAATAAAGCTTCCTTCCGCGCCTGAGTCCAACAGTGCATGAGTGAGATGCCCTGTGGTGTTGTGGCAAAAACGGATGGGCAGCGACAAATGAGTGAGGGGAGTTGTCCGGTTAGCGTCCGCGAGGCCCCCTACAGTGACTCGCGGACCTCCCCATTTGGCTTCTCCGGGCATTGCTCCACCGTGTGCTGATCGTCCCCGCAATACATGCAGAGACCCAGCGCACATCGGCGTTGTCTCTCCGCTAGAGGGAGCTTTGCCCGGCCCATCACCATTGGCTCCGACTCCTCGTGAACCTCCGGTGGCGGTAACGCCAGGGGGCGAGCTTGAAGCCGGCATGACGAGGCCCCCCGAGAGCGAGAAGGCTGCTTCCACTCCGAGGCGCGCTCGCGCAACCGGTTGTCCAAGCTAATTGTTAGCGAGATTAGCTCCGCCAGTGTTTCAGGGATATCCCGACCAGCCAATTCATCCCTCAGACTAAAGTTCAAACTGCGGAGGAAGATGCCGCTGAGGGCTCGTTCCCCCCAGCCAACCTCCTCCGCTGTAACCCGGAAGTCTATGGCGTAGTCCGCGGCCGATCGGCTCCCCTGCTGAAGGCTGAGGAGACGATCGGTCAGGACACTCTCCACTCGGGAGTGATCAAAGACTTCCAGAAAATTTTTGACGAACTGGCCATAGGTGAGGGAGGCATAACTGGGCCTCGCCATTACGGCATAAGCCCAGGTGAGTGCCCGACCCTCCAGGAAATTTCCTACATAGCCAATTCGGCTATGGTCTGAGGGAAAGTCCCCGGGGACGCGCAGAAACACCGACTCACACTGCATGATGAATCCCCGCGCTCCACCGAGCTTACCGCTAAAACGGGCGGGGGTAGGAATGGGTGTGAGTCGGGCTGGGTACCCGGGGCTGACTGGATGGCCGCTGAAGCAGCAGGAGCTGCACCTCCCTGACGAGCTGAGGGGAACGGCTGTGGGGGGTCCAGACGGTCTAACCGGTCGGTTATCAAGGTCAATTGGTTTAGAATCACTTGCTGCTGATGAGCTATTAAATCCACCCGAGCCTCGAGGGTGGAAAATCGGCGTGCGAGCCCGCTGTCCGCCGAGCCGCTCTGCTGAAGCCGTACTGACATAACGCATGGCTCAGGAGACACACACGCAGGCTCAGAGTGAATTCAACAGCTTTATTCAACAACAAGAATGAATGGATGCGTGTCTGTGGAATGTGGATGTACTGGTGGTGGACGTCAGCGTCAGGCACGGAGGCAGGAAACCGTACAGCCAGACAACCCTGGGGAGAGAACACAGGGAGAAGGTGATGGGCACCAAACCAGTACAACAGGAGATGAAAGGTTAGTTGGCTTACTTGGCAGGGCAGGTGGCAGGCGCGCACAAGGGAGAGTCTGGAAGACAGAGACCTGACGATGCACCTGACAGCAACCGCGAGGTGGTGATGCGGGGGCGGGGTCCGCCGCCGGGAAAGGTCCACCTGTGCACAGGGGAAAGACTGGAACACAAGTAGAGGTTTGCTTACATGAGAGATCTTGCTGTTTGGCGAGGGGGTTCCTCTGAAGCAAGTAGCCGAAGGGAACAGACGGCTTCAGGCCGAAGCCCAGGGCAGAGCGGCTTATATGCTCCGTCGCTGATGAGGTGCAGGTGTGCGCTCAGCTGGCGCCGCTAATGAGCGGCGAGTTGTAACAGGGTGAGCCGCCCACTCCAGGAAGTGCCTGTGCTGCCAGCACCGCCCCGAGGCTAATGCACACACCCACTATCTCCACGCAGCTAACAGAGCGGTGATCGGCAAAACTCTTTCACTTTAGCATTGACGCTGTGAAGAAGTAGGTCCTCTCGCACCTAATCTGCTCAGTGACAACAACTGTTTGCTTTTTTACATAAGACTGTCTTCTAAGTGGCGTAAATTTGAGACTTCACTTCCACCCTCCTCCTTTCACTTCCGCCCTCCAAAGAGAGCAGACGCTTTTCTTCCCAGCTGCGGCTCCCTATCTCTCTCTCCCTCCCTAACTGACTGGATCCCGGCTTGCTATCATCTGTGTCTGTGTCTGCGTGTCTTTACTGCTGATTTATCTAACGAAATTATGGATTTAATAAGCTGGGCTTTGAACGCAATTGACACTGTTTTTTCAACGAGGAAATCGGCCCCGGGGGAGCCTATCTGTCCTGCAGGAACTGCTGCTGCGGGTTATTTAAAGGACACAAGCAATTGGAAACTCTTGTGCCTGTGTGATCTTTCTATTGAAGATATTGAAGATTTATATCTTTTCGGAGCAATGGTCATCGGAATTCTACTGATTGGATTTGGGATTGTTCTGGTGTACCGCAAACTGAAGAAGATGGACAGAGCTTATCAAAAAGCGGACCCGGCGAAGCTCACTCATCAAATTGACCAACTGGGCAGGACTCTGACAGCGGCCATTGGAGAACTGTACAGGAAAATGGATTACATCACGATCACGCTGAGAGCTGTTCACGAATCAATTTCAATGCCTGGCCATGATGGAATTGGAGCACTGAATCCATAAGAGAATAGAAAGTTTTTTCTCTGAAGTCAGTGCTATTCGACCTGTTTTTTTTTTTTTGGCACCCTCAGCACTCAGTCCTCCAGATAATCAACAGTATATTTGTTTTCATAACATTGGCGGGCAGCATCTGACTCTCAAGGACAGCTGTCTGGCTCAACTATTCCATCTGCCGTGCTCAAGGACACGTGCCTTTGCTTCAGACTGTAGTCATAACATCTGCTGAGGAAGAGACTATTGTTGTCCACCTAACTGATTTGCCACTGATTGCACCCAACTCACACATACTGATCCACTTATACTGACTGATGAAGATATTCACTCACTGCTCTCTTTGTGTCATTGTGTGGATTCTATTGTTTGCTAATTGTGCATTGAGAGTTTTTTTCTTGTAATCATAATATCAGTCATATATGAACTTTATTCTGATAAACAATGCTTTTTTCTCTCTCCTACTGTGTCCACCCTCCCCCTCTGCCTACTGTTCCCCTCCTGCTGACAGGCGCCTCCACGGCTCACCGCGTCATTGAGAATGTCATTTATGATGTTTTCAGTGTCAAGTCAAATTCCTCGTATATTTACCTGTTATTTACTTGTAAATGTGCTTGGCAATAAACTCATTCTGATTCTGATTCTGATTCTGAAATGTGTCTTTGGCTGTGAGAGATTTAGGAGTTTGTTCAGCCTTCCTAAAGAAGAGCCTACTCGTCAGAAATGGTTGGAGTTTATTTTCGGGAGCATGTGTCTGTAGATGTTGTTTTCATGGGCAGAACCCAGCAACACGCTGCAGCAGCCGGCTCAGGGGTTACGTCATGAAATGGGCAGCAGCCACAAGAAGGAGAGGCGGAGCCTCAGAGATCGAGGCATCTTACTTCCGGGTTGGAAAAGTAGCTCGTGAAAATAACTCATATTTCATAAGAAATTCATTCTTCAGTGTACCAAAGGTTATATACTATCACATACAGTGTGGAGGAAAAGGGTCACCAGTGTGGAGGATAAAATGAGTGCAGGCGGACACAGCGAACTGAAGTTTAAAAGGGTGCTTTATTCCTCCTCCATCACAAGGCTCACCCAGCACTGTGGCAGCGTGCTGTGAGTGCTGTGAGTGATCAAGGAGAGGATGAGGCATAATTTCTCCATCAGAGACTGATGGAGAAATTACTCCTTCTTGGTCTGAACACCACCACATGTCTCTGGATCCTGGATTTCCTGACTGAGAGACCTCAGTCTGTCCGGGTTGGAAACAACATCTCCAACTCTGTCACGCTGAACACCGGATCCCCTCAAGGCTGTGTACTCAGTCCACTGTTTTTTACACTTCTAATACATGACTGTGTATCCAGACACAAGGGGAACCAGATTATTAAGTTTGCAGACGACACCACGGTGGTGGGACTTATTAAGAGGGATGAGGAAACAATGTACAGGGAAGAAGTGAGAGACCTGGAGGGCTGGTGCAGGGAGAACAATCTGGTGCTCAACGTGGACAAAACGAAGGAGATGATTATCGACTTCCGGCAGTCACAGCCTGAGCACGTTCCCCTCAGCATCGGCGGCCGTTTAGTGGAGAGAGTGGAGAACATCAAGTTCCTCGGAGTGCAGATCTCGCAGGACCTGACCTAGAGCAAGAATTCCTTGGGGATCAGGAAGCGGGCTCAGCAGAGACTGCACTTCTTGAGGAAACTCAAACAGGCCTCTCTCCCCATCTGCATCCTCAGGACCTTCTACAGAGGTGTGGTGGAGAGTGTTCTGACGTACTGCATTGCTACATGGTACTCCAGCTGCAGTATGTCAGACAAAAAAAGCCCTGCAGAGAGGATAGTCAAGGGAGCTGAGAGGGTAATTGAAGGCTCCCTCCCCTCTGTCCAAGAACTTTTTCAGAACCGTTGTAGGAGCAGGGCAGTGAACATTCCTTCCTTTCTCAAAACGCACAGCAAAATATTAATCAAACCACTGACTCATCTCATTAATCTCTCCATTAGGTCTAGTACATTTCCATCTGGCTGGAAAAAAGCTGTCGTCATACCAGTTCATAAATCAGGCAGTAAAGACGATATATGCAATTACCGCCCAATCTCTATTTTACCAGTCCTGTCTAAGGTTCTTGAAAAAGTTGTAGCTACACAGCTGATAGACTACTTACAAGACAGTCAGCTTCTTCATCCACATCAATTTGGTTTTAGACCAGGATACTCAACAGAAACAGCAAATTGTTGCCTTATTGAAAATGTCAAACAGTCCTTGGACAGGGGTAATGTGGTAGGAGCTGTTTTTCTAGATCTCAAAAAGGCTTTCGATACTGTAAACCACAGTTTGCTTTTATCCAAAATGGTATCTTTTAACTTCTCTCCAGACACATTAGACTGGTTTGCATCTTATCTCCAGAATAGAGAACAGTGTGTAAAAGTTCACCGGGATAAATCCTCACTTTTAAATAACCGTATGGGTATCCCACAAGGGTCCATTCTTGGTCCTTTACTTTTCAGCATTTTTATTAATGACTTGCCGCTACACTGCTCTGTTGCAACATGCCAACTTTATGCAGATGATGCAGTTATTTACACAGCTGCCAAGACTCCAGCACAGGCTGCAGATGTACTGTCTACAAGTATGGTTGATGTCCAAGAGTGGCTCCTCCAGAACCATCTATTGCTGAACCTTCAGAAAACAGTTTCAATGTGCTTTTCAATCAAAAAATATAACCTGCAATGTTTTAAAGTTAATATACATGATCATGACATCAGTTTAGTTACAGAATTCAAATACCTTGGCATTGTACTAGATCCTCAACTCAAATTTAATCTTCATATAAAGAAAATTTCAAAAAAAGTAAAAAAAAATCTGAACTGCTTTAAATTAATTAGATATTACATACCTTACGAACCTGCTGTACTGTATATACATTCTATGGTTTTTTCTCATATATCATACTGTTTGACAGTCTGGGCTCAAGCAGCCCCTTCTACAATAAGACATATAGGTTCATTATATAATCAAACGCTAAAAATCTTGGACAAAAAGCCCATTAGGTGGCATCACTGTAATATTTTAAAAAAATACAACCTATTGAGTTTTGAGAGTTTCATTGACCTCTGTTTACTGAAATTAACTTTCAAATGTTTACATAAATCAGCACCTGAGCCACTTGCTGGTTTCATCCAAAGACAGGACAGCAGCAGAGCCACCAGGAGTTCTGTTAACAATAACTGTAAAATATTCCACCGCAGAACCACATTTGGACAAACAGCTTTCTCTATAAAGGGCAGTCACATCTGGAACACAATGCCAAATGAAATTAAAATAATAACGGACTTTAAAACATTCACTAAAAAGGTTAAAAACTGGCTGAAAAATAAACAAGAATGTACCCATGTATGAAATGATTGTCTGCAGGGTGAGAGTGAATGAAGGGAAGGAATGAATGTGTTTGTTTATAGTGAGTGACGAAGGGAGGGAGGCCTGAAATAGGCAAATGTGTATCAGGTTGTTATATTTGTGTATTTATAATATTTATAATTGTGTATTTATAATGTATTTATGTTTTTTGCATTGATGTATGTGGTTATTGTGTATTCCTTTTTTTTTTTTTTACTTGTTTCTCCTTTCTAAAGCCCATCCAGGGACAAGAGTTGCAAATTAGCTAATAGCTATACACTCTGTGCAACACATCAGATTGATTGTCATTGATTAATTGTCTATGTTTATTGCACTGTCCCTGTCAAATAAACAAATCTATCTATCTATCTATCAGGACCGTTCTCACCCTCTGCATAAACACTTTGAACTTCTTCCATCTGGTAAACGATTCCGGAGCATCAGAGGCAGAACCACCAGACTGATCAACAGCTTCCTTCCACAAGCTTTTAGGATGCTGAACAGTTGACCCAGAATCTCTCATACACACTACTGCACCTATGGACATTTTGTATATTATTTGTATATTATAGTTAGTTAGTTTTTTCCCAAGTATGTCTCAGGAATGTGTGAATGGATGGGGGTGGGGGTGGGGGTGGGGTGAAGCTATGTGTGAGTGTGTCTTAAATCATGCTGCTTCTTTTTATATGGATGCCAAGAGAAACGCAATTTCATCTTGCCTGCACTACAGTTGTATGTACAGCAATATGACAATAAAGTTTGATTTGATCTGATTTTGATTTGATATACAGTCAGCTCTTTTATACTGAGATACAGACAGTGCATGCATGGCATATTAGCATGACAGTCAAGCAGGAATGCATGGACATTTACATGAGAGTCACACATATCAATAGCTGGATTACAGGCGCCGGAATTCCTCTCTGCTCCGGGGCTGTAGGACAAAAGAGGATGCAAGGCACATCTACATATTGATATCAGTCCATACATCTCATTGCTCTGTTAATTGCTCAAGCTGAGTGCTCTGCCTGTCCAGTAGAGTGTGGTGGGTCACCCACACCGCTCCCCCCAGAGCGCTCAGCAGGGGAACAAGGCGGCGATCAGCCAGCTTTGGGAAGCGAGGTGCAGGAAAAAATGTGTGTGGGGGGGGGGGCGGGGGTAAGGGTGAGGGTGTGTGTCTTAAATTATGTTCTTTTACTTGTGTGGATGCCGAGGGAAACGCAATTTCATCTTGCCTGCACTACAGTTGTATATACAGCAATATGACAATAAAGGTTGATCTGATTTGATTTGATTTAACATGCATATAGTTTACTCTGAAAAGCTTAAAATAGCATGATGTAGGCCCTTTAATGTGCACCGCGTCATTAGGCACGAGAAGTCATCAATCATGACTCTATGTTTGCTTGCGGCAAGTCCCGGAAAAAAGCTCCATGAATGCCTGGTGTCATTGGAAAGCTTAGAAATCATACTTTCTAAAAATATCTCTGTTTTTGCGGAAGACATAACGCCTGACCGATCGAACGCGAGTTTTCAACTTAGCCAAAATCATTTTTTTCTTGGTCAGTTTTTGTGCACTTTGTCCAAATTAAATATCATTTTGAAGGTCTTTCAATACAGAATATGGAAATAAAGTTACATCAGTTTTGAATCAGTCATATAATTTTCGGCTTTAATGAAATAGAATTCCCTCAGCAGCTTCCTGCCAACATGGCTATTTTTGCATCCAAAATTGGGTAAAAGCAAATGCACAACTGATGTAGTTTACGGAGCTTTATTACAGTCATAGTTATTTACATAAAGAGGCTTACGGCACTCGCCTGCTTGCCAGGTGGCTCCTGCGATGAAAGAGGCAGAGCCTCTTCCGCCCACTTCCTTTATACCTCGAGTGGCGTCACCACCGGAAACCGGTAGTTAGCCACCCCGGTCTAGCCCATGTCCAACCCGGCCACCATCTTAGTCATACAGCCAATTTACATACACAACATTTCCCCACCCCCCCTCTTCAAAAACACCAAGCGCACAGATAGCCCACCCAAACTTGCTTCCCGACTCACACTCTAAAACAAAACAATCACAGAAACAAATAAACTTCCTATCCATGCATACAACTAAGGCTGGGGGGCCAGGTAGACTACCAGCACCCCCCACACAGCTGGGCAGATTATTCTGCTGCCAAACATTCAAACAAAGCTGTGTCTCTCAATTAAAATAATCCCAGAACAGCTCCACGTAGAAGACATACAAAATTACAAAACACACGACGACTACTGGCGCCCCTCCCCCAACATTCACCCCCATAACGGGTACATCATACTACATTTTAAACGTTGGGTATGTAAATCTGCACAAATAGACGTCTTAAATGGAGTAAACACACCCCACCACCCCAAACTTAGGCATAAAACTAACATATTAGTAAAATCCAATTTCAACATATCCATTCAACTCCAGTCATCGAGCCAATAAAATCCCACATCTACAATTCAGGCCCCTTAATATTAAAATTTAACTTCTAGGTGTCATAAAACACCCCATTTCTCACATTTCACAATTCAACGTTTTCTGTGTTTTTTCTTTTTTAATTAAATCGGGGAACCACACCAGCAGTAAAACGAACACATCAGGATGAGAGCAAAAGCACATCTAAATAACAAACAGAAAATAAAGACACAACAGTGCTCTCAGTCCGTTGACGGGTCCTTCTCCAACCGCTTCCCTCTCTTGACCTTGGGGCTCCCACTGCGTCGCTTTTTCTTCTTCTTCTTCTTCTGTAATTTCTCCGTTTGGGATCTATCTATCTATCTGTCTATCTATCTATCTATCTATCTATCTATCTATCTATCTATCTATCCATCCTTCTCTTTTACTCGACGTCACTCATTCGGGTGCCTCCAGGTCTGGTCAGACAAGCGCAGATGCCCATCACTCCGAGCAGCCTTCACCCAGAACCGTCTCCGCTCATCGCGCCGCTCACGCAAACTATGATCTCCTCTCATCCGGCCTCAACCATGGGCTGCACCATGTCTCCAACACGCAGGGAAGCCCGTGTCTTCTTCCTCTGGTGATTTTGGGTCTGACTGGTCTCCACCACCGATCCGGTTGATTCGTAGGCCCAGTCCGTGCCATCCATGGAAGACCATCTTCCTGAGCATTTTCAGGTTCAGGTTACTTTATTTGTACCCAGAGGTAGATTTGTTTTGCAGTCAGGTGACATCCATATTTACAAACCACAATTACATTCAACATGAACACAAACACAGGCGCACATGAAGCTGACTATAAACATGATAAAAAGTACTCAAGGCTCAGACAAGGACAGAAGACAAAGAGAGAAGAGAAAATAAAAAAAAAAAAACAACAACAAGGAGATAAGAGAGAAGGGTCATATTAAAAAGTTAAAGACTAGTCAAAGAGGTTAAAAACTCAAAAGTCTAAAACCCAATAAAAGATTTAGAACCCAAATAAAAACCTACAAAAATAAGTAAATATAAAATAAAATTAATAGATAGGTAACTAAATTATGTGCAATATATTGTTACAACTTGTTCAACTCTTTAACAGCAGCAGGAACAAAGCTGTTTTTGTAGCGCTGGGTTTTACCTTTTGGGACAGCAAACCTCCGTCTGGAGGGAAGAAGCTGAAAGTGGCAGTGCAAAGGGTGAGAGTCATCATTTAAAATGGAGGTAGCCATCCTCTGTACCTGTCTGGTGTACAGGGATGTCAGGCTCAGCTGTGACTCACCAAGCAACCGACTGGACCATCTAACCACCTGACCCAAGGATTTCCTCTGTTTCAGTTTTATCTGACCAAACCATGACACTAAAGAAAAGGATAAAACAGATTCAATAAAAGCCCGATTTATCAACACGCTCTCTGGTCTTGCCCTTCAGGATCCGGCATGGGTACTTCCTACTTACAAGCTGCCTCTGGGGTCCCGTCGTGCTGTCCCGCACCCTTATCCAGAGTACCAGAAAAACCTGCATTGGGTCCAACCCGAGGCAGCGTCGCGCAGCACCGAACATGCTCTCCCTCATTATACATTTCCAGCCAGTCCGATTCCCTCACCTCTACGCCATCCACCAACGGAGTTGGTTGGCTCCACAGTCCGCAGCCCGACCACTCCTCACCCGACACATTGCCAATCGAGAAACCCAGGCTATCAAAGAGGTTACATCCCATGATATTAACCCCCCCCCCCCGGCAGTGACGTGATTGCGGGCTCGGGGCACAACAACAGACTTATAACAGGCTTCCATTTCTACAAACCCCAAAACTGTCTGTTCCATCCATAGCCATAACATTCTCTTCCTTGTTGTTTTATTTGTTGGTGGGGAAACAAACTATTCACGGTCGCCAGTTTCAACACTGAGATTACTACTCTAGTGTCCACCAACAGTGGAACCACCACACCATCAAGCATGACGTCACACCCAATCCTCCTTGTTGTCTCCGGTGAGACCGTGTGTACTATAGTCGGAGTATTCTGCGCAGCACCTGGTTCCTTCCTATGGCTCCTGTGTTCGAAGTTAGCAACCGCCCTGACAAAGTGGTCCCACAAACCACACTTGCCACAACGCTTTCCTTTCACTGGGCACACACTGGCCTTATAGCAGTGAACAGGGGACCCACAACCGTAACAACGTGGCGTACCTGGAGCAGACCGTATTTGAACAATGGAGGCATATGTATCCTGTCCAACATCACCATCACCAGGGTTCCAAAACCCTGGTGATGGTGGAAAGTCTGGTGCACATTGGACAGGTTTTGGCCGAGTTACAGGTGGTTGAATTTGTAAGGGGAGGAGTCAAATTTCGCCATGGCGCCCTGGCCACTCCGGTGCGGTGCAGTGGCACAGTGGTTAGCACTGCGCCAGCACAGCAACTCACCCTTGGCCATGGGATCCCTGGTTTGATCCCAGCCCCTGACCAACAGTGATCTGTGTGGAGTTTGCATGTTCTCCACGTATCTGTGTGGGGTTACTCTGGGATTTCTCCAGTTTCCTCCCACAGGCCAAAAACATGCAGGTTAGGTTAATTGGAGACTCTAAAGTGGCCCTAGGTATGAATGTGTGTGTGAATGGTTAAGGGATAGCTCCGTATCGTGGCTGCTTCATCCATCCAGGTGGATGCCCTCAATTTCTCCTCTGGGGATCAATAAAGTATACAAAATCAAAAAAAAAAAAAATCAAAATCAAACAATGCCTCAGCACAAGACTTATCTTCACCCAGAAAAGCCCCTTCAGGAAGGCCTCTCACGATGGTCTCTGGTGCCTCGAATCGTTGGGCGAGCTCGATAGCCGTGGTCAATGTCAACCTCCTTGGATACTCCAACAATCTATGTAACAACCTATCCTACATATTTATACTATGTAGGATAACTAAGTAGACGGTTATGCTGTTTATTCCATCTAGCTACAATGCTCCGCACTTTGTATATATATTTATATATTTATGTGTACGTATATATATCCACTGATCTTATTTATATTTTTAGTATCTTCTTAATTATTGCTCTGACTGTTGCTATCCCTGTGCTGTTGCAATCCTGGAATTTCCCCATTGTGGGACTAATAAAGGCTTATGCCTCCCAAAAGTACAATGGGAGGCAGAGCCTTCAGTTATCAAGCTCCTCTCCTGTGGAATCAGCTGCCAATCTGGATTCGGGAGTCAGACTCGATCTCTGTTTTTAAGAATAGGGCTAAAACCTACCTTTTTGATATAGCCTACAATTAGGGAGGGATCATGTGTTTCTGAACCCTCCCTTAGTTATGCTGCTAATAGGTTTAGTCAGCCGGGGGACCTCCAGTAATGCACTGGGCCTCACTCCTTTCCTCACTCTCTATGAAATATTTTATTTTTTTTTTTGCTGGTCATTAACATTTGTTTGTTCTCTCCCATAGATTGAGTCCCCATCGTGCTGTTTGCTCTCTACATGTCTGTTCTTTTCTTCTTCTCTATCCCCTCACCCCCCAGCCAGTCGCAGCAGATGACTGCCCCTCCCTGAGCCTGGTTCTGCTGGAGGTTTCTTCCTGTTAAAAGGGAGTTTTTCCTCTCCACCGTCGCCAAGTGCTTGCTCACAGGGGATCGCCTGATTGCTGGGGTCTTTCTGCAACTGTGGGGGTCCCCCCTACAGTTGATAGTGCTATGAGATGACTGTTGTTGTGAAATGGCGCTATATAAATAAAGTTGAATTGAATTGAATTGAATTATCTTATCTTATCTTATCTTATCTGGACTGGACCGCTGTACAGTGAACATGCTCTGCTAGTTGGTCTCGAATCATTTCATCTTCAAGGCCTCCAAAATCACATCCCCTCACCAGCCTTCGGAGATCTTCAATGAACCTCATCACTGGTTCTCCCAACCACTGGTGGCACTGTAGAAACTGGATGTGCCGGACCGTGGTGCTCTCCGGAGCGCGAAAATGGCGCGCCATCAACTCCACAATGCCATCGAAGCTATCAGCTCCCCCCAGGCTCTCTAATACCCAAATAATACCTAATACCCCTCAGTACCCAAATTATGGACTAACGCAGCCCTCGCACAAAGCCTCTCATGCTCTCGAAATCTGACAAAAGTTGTAATAAATAAAAATTCTATGAAAATTAGCCAATGAAAATCAGACAATGCTTTTGAATTGTGGTTCAACAGAATTATTTTAAAAAAACAAACTCATGAAACAGGCCTGGACAAAAATGATGGTACCCCTAGAAAAGATTGAAAATAATGTGACCATAGGGACATGTTCAACCAAGATGTGTCCTCTAATTAACATCACAGGTGTCTACAAACTTGTAATCAGTCAGTCGGCCTATTTAAAGGGTGACAAGTAGTCACTGTGCTGTTTGGTGACATGGTGTGTGAGAGAGAGTCATCTCAGGAGACTAGAAAGAAAATTATAGACAAGCATGTTTCAGGTAAAGGTTATCTCCAGGCAGCTTGATGTTCCTGTGACTACAGCTGCACATATTATTCAGAAATTTAAGATCCATGGGACTATAGCCAACCTCCCTGGACGTGGCTGCAGGAGGAGACGGATAATACGAATGGTAACAAAAGAGCCCAGAACAACCTCTAAACAAATTCAAGGTGAACTCCAAGGTCAAGGTACATCAGTGTCAGATCGCACCATCCATCGTTGTTTGAGCCAAAGTGGACTTCATGGGAGACGACCAAGGAGGACACCACTGTTGAACACAAATCATAAAAAAGCCAGACTGGAATTTGCCAAACTGCATGTTGACAAGCCACAAAGCTTCTGGGAGAATGTCCTATGGACAGATGAGACAAAACTGGAACTTTTTGGCAAGGCACATCAGCTCTATGTTCACAGACACAAAAATGAAGCATACCAAGAAAAGAACACTGTCCCTACTGTGAAACATGGAGGAGATTCTGTTCTGTTCTAGGGCTGCTTTGCTGTATCTGGCACAGGGTGTCTTGAATCTGTGCAGGGTATAATGAAATCTCAAGACTATCAAGGTATTCTAGACAGAAATGTGCTGCCCAGTGTCAGACAGGTTGGTCTCAGTCACAGGTCATGGGTCTTGCAGCAGGATAATGACCCAAAACACACAGCTATAAACACCCAAGAATGGCTAAGAGCAAAACATTGGACTATTCTAAAGTGGCCTTCTATTGGCGCTTTTCCACTAGACCCAGTCGGCCTTACTCTATACTACTTGCTACTAGTCGCCTCGGCTCACTTGTGTTTCCATTACAGCAGGGTACGCCTTGGGTCGGTGGGATTTTTTTACAGCAAGGCGGCACCACACTCCTGTGACGTAAAACATGTGACCCAAGCAAAACATAACATTGCAGCTGTACAAGACGACCCCTTGGTCTGTGGCTTTTTGTCACCGTAAATGCCAAAAAGGACCACCAGACAAGGGTACAGGCAGTGAGACGAAACACTCTGGAATAGTACTGCAGCTTCTGGGAGAGCCGAAGACGTGAGGATACAAATTAGATCATATATGACAGTAAGCTCATGGTTGCTAATGCTAGTTTGCTTTAAGTACGTCGTACTGCACTGTAATGTCTGCAAGTTATCGCTGTTAGGTACTAAAATATGTACGCTGTGTGTGTGTGTTTTAGATGGCTCTGTTGTGGGAAAATTACCGCTTCAAACGGTCGGTCTGGGCGTTCAACACAGCCTGTCACTGATGTCACCCCAGCTTCACAAACGATCAGTGGTTATAGAGCTTAAGCGTGTCTGTAGAAACGTTTAGATTCCTGTGCAACAAGTTGCTCTGATCTGCTTGAAAATCGTGGACAGACTGTCAAGTAGACAGTACTGAGTTAGGTATAATCAGATATATTTGACAATTATGATGCATTTTAGGCCAAAACAAACTTGATCTAGGATTAAAAGCAATTAAAATAATGCAGTCACAACGTTACATGGAAAATACTTGATTTACTAGGTACATGTACTGTAGAAATAAATATTCTCTGCATCAACAATGTACTATACATGCATCCATGTAGTATTGCACTGGGAATTGCACTGACAATAAACCTCATCTGCAAAAGTTTTTTGCAGATGTGTCTCTTTTTTTATATGTGAAGGTTACCACCAAGTGACATAAATTAAATATTGAAAGATTAGAAAAGCTGTCTAAGAACAATCCAGCAGTCTGAGAAATCACTTTTGGTTTGGTGTAAGTCTGTCAACAGAATTATGAACCATAAAGCAGTTTGTGTTAAAATGATAAATCCCATTAAACCGTAACCCAGGGGTCTCCAATCATGTGTCATGGAGGGCCAAGACCCTGCAGGTTCTCTCTTCTACCCAGTCTCTTCAGCAGGTGTTGTCATTTATCAGCAGTCAGTGGAATCTGCTGTTGAAGACACTGTTTGGAGGTAAAGCCTGCAGGGTCTTGGCCCTCCATGGCACATGATTGAACACCCCAATTAAAAAACCCATTATGATAAAGGACATACGCTAATATGGCCCAGAATTCCTCCATATACTGGTACTGTCACTTAAGTGTGCGAGGTCTTCTGCGGTGGCATATCCAACAATACAGTCTTCAGTTAATAAAATAATTGTTTTGGTTATTTTTTTCTTAAAATGAGCCATTATTTTCAAAATCACCGATAAATGGTTTGTACTGTTGACTCTTTTCCCACCATTGTCTTAACAGACAAAATAGAAAATTATGATGCAAACACAAGTCACTCAATCGTTTATTACAATCAGCAGCAAATTCCAGATTATTCAGAATGTGCAAAATTCAAACTGTAAAAAAAAAAAAAAACTTAGAATGGGTCACACATGCCGGCCACACTGCCTCACTGAGAAGCAGCTGGGATGTGCCGCTCAAACAGGTCCAGTTCAGCAGACCTTAGGCCTGCATCTCTGTAAATAGTGAGGCAAGGTCCAGTTTGGGTGGATTGTTTCCCTCTTTCCTAGACAAAAGACAGAAATGGGTGGTGGTTAATTAAAGCAAGTTTAAAACATATTTGGGAAATACACTTGTTGCTAAAAGGCAATGGTGGAATGTGAATGAATGAATGAATCTTTATTTCGGATAGATTAAAAGTAAAGATTAAAAGAAAATAGAATAATATAACAAAGGGGAAAAAAATCTAACAAGGTCAAATTAAACAATAACTCCTCTGATTATACAGTTCAACATAGGTTATCTGAAATGGGTGATGGCTGAAGCTGCAGCTTATATTGCCCACCATAATCCACCCAAGAATTCAAAAGAAAAACAAAACAGGAGTGATTACAATTCCAATGTGACAATAAAGTACTTCATTGTTGTATTTAACCACAATTTTAATGTAGCTGCACTTCAGTAAAGTACAAGGGCTGGGTTACATTTAAAATCATCTGTTTTCACTGTGGCCTCAGCAATCAGAATGAATTAATACATTCACTTGAATGGAATATAGTACTTTCGCTGACGGTGTGCATCACCGAGTATGGAGTCGCTCAGTCAAAATATGGAATTTTTAATCAGTAAAAGTTTAGCCACCGCTTTGTCGCCGCTGTGTCTCTTCTTGCCCTGGCTTCAAGTGTGGGTGGTGTTTTGTACTTTTATTGCTAAAATATAAAAGGAAGCATGACAATGGGTCTCAAATATTTGTAATGTGTCCTGTTAGTGCATGAGTTTATTGATGATAGACTATAAACTACACATATAAACTAAATTATATTGATGACTGAACAACTGCCATTCCCCAAAGTGCAAAGTGGGTTCAAAATAATGGCAGTGTGTTGAAAAATGTGAGTAAACGTCAAAATTCTTCAAATAAATTGTATTTTAATGAAAACAAATGCATTGGGGACACTGCACATTCTATTTCAAAGCAAGAAAATTGGAAAAAGTAATTGAATTTGATAATATTTCACAGAAAGTCAAGAAATATAATGTTCAAAAAAATAGCAGTGTTGACATCTGTCTTTAGTGTGTTTGGGGTCATTGTCTTGTTGAAACACCCATTTCAAAGGCATTTCCTCTTCAGCATATGGCAACATGACTTCTTCCAGTATTCTGATGTACTCAAACTGATCCATGATCCCTGGTATGCGATAAATAGGACCAACACCATACAACGAGAAACATCCCCATATCATGATGCTTGCACCACCATGCTTCACCATCTTCACTGTGTACTGTGGCTTGAATTCAGTGTTTGCAGGACATCTGGTTCCAAGGTTGTCATAGCCAGGAGCGGCACTGGGGTTAAGCTCCCAGTGCTCATAAAATGCTCCTTATGGCGTGCGTCTCAAAAAAACTCTGACAACTAAGTCCAACTCCTAGCCTGCCCATGTGGTTTAGTCTCTAAGCCCGGCGGAACTGCTTTTACTAATGGGAGAAGGGGCGAGGGCAGACCTCTGGCGCCTTAAAACCAGATGCTTCGGGTAGATGGTGGCTCGTCAACCTGGGAAGGTAGCCCATCTAGTGGAAGGTAAACCCTGATTTCAAACCTCCGCTGCCTTACGGCACACCCGGTCACGGGAAAGGCTTCGGGAGTCAACCCTGAGGAAAAATCTGGAGTCGGAGTCCCTAAGGCAGTTTTCTGTTGTGCTCAACATTGTTCTGGCAGCTCCTGCGACGGCGCTGGTGCCAAACTGTAGCAGCCCTGCTGTTCCTTTGGATTCATCAGTGACGTGGAGAGGGGGGACATGCTGCATGGGCAACATCTTGTCCTCCATATCTTCCTGCCCAGGCTTGAATCCTACCAACGCCCAACGCTGGAAGGTAGAACACCGGATCACTGGAGAGGACACTCCAGCTTCGCCTTTGGCGTAGACAAACCACGGGGAATGACAGTTACCGGTTATAAGCCACCGCTCAATTGGCGTAGAGCGCGACGCCAGGGGTTGTTCCTGACGGTGGGAGGGATCATCGGATCTCACTGGAAAGCTACCGCCCGCCTCAAGCTGGGCAGCCCCCAGCCAATAAGGTGTTGTCCCGCCACAGCTTGCTTTCCTCATTGGGTGCATGGGGATGAGGAGAAGTCCGAATGGCAGGCTGAGAACCTTCGCACCAGGCAAGACAAAAAAACAAAAGAGACCAACTCTAAAACTGGGAACTTGGAACATCCGCACTATGATGACAGGACTCGCTGCTAACCTCAAAGACATCAACGACACCAGGAAGACTGCCATCATCAATAATGAGCTGAAGAGACTGGGAGTGGATATCGCCACTCTCCAGGAAACACGGTTGGCTGACACAGGCACACTGAGAGAGAAGGACTACACGTTCTACTTGCATGGAAAGGGCAGTGACGAACACAGGGAACACGGAGTGGGCTTCACAGTGAAGAACACCTTGCTGAAGATGGTGGAACCGGGCAGCAATGGCTCTGCATGACTCCTCACCCTCCGCCTGAACACCACTCAAGGCCCAGTCACCCTCGTCAGTGTGTATGCCCCAACACTGACAGCCACACCAAAGGCAAAAGACGAGTTCTACGAGAATCTCGCAACAACTGTCAGGATCATCCCCAACTCTGAACAACTCATTCTCCATGGAGACTTAAATGCCAGAGTGGGTGCTGACCACGACTCCTGGCCCTCCTGTCTTGGACCATTTGGCATGAGCAGAATGAACAACAATGGACAGCGGCTGCTCGAGTTCTGCACATATCACGATCTGTGCATCACAAACTCATTCTTCAAGACCAAGCCCCAACACAAGGTTTCCTGGCGACATCCACACTCAAAGCACTGGCACCAGCTGGACTTGATCCTGACCAGGCACACCTCACTGAAGAACGTGCTAATCACCCGTTCGTTCCAGAGCGCAGATTGCGACACAGACCATTCATTGGTGTGTTGCAAGGTCAAGCTGCAGCTGAAGAAATTCCATCATGCTAGACAGCCTGGAAAGGCACGGATTGACACCAGCAAGATGGCCCAACCAGAACTTGTTGAGCAGTTTGCCTCCACCTTTGAAAAGGAACTTGGTGTACCACAAGAAGGAGAATCTGCAAAGCAGAAGTGGGAAGAGCTGCGAAACACCATCCACCGCACAGCCTTGGCTACCTTTGGGAGGAAGACCTCGAAGTCACAGGACTGGTTTGATGCCAAGTTGACTGAGATGACCCCTGTCATTGAAGCCAAGCGCTCAGCACTTGCTGAGTACAAGAAGTACCCAAACGAGAAGAATCTCCAGATTCTCAGGGCTGCGAGAAGTAAAGTTCAGCAGACTGCTCGGCACTGTGCCAACGAGTACTGGACTCAGCTCAGCCAAGACATTCAAACCGCTGCCATAACAGGGAACATCCGTGGTATGTACGATGGCATCAAGAAAGCACTTGGTCCGGCTCAGAGCAAGACAGCCCCCCTCAAATCCTCCACTGGGGAGATGATCACAGAAAAGAACAAGCAGATGGAGAGATGGGTGGAACACTACTCCGACCTCTACTCCAGACAGAACACCGTGACACCGTCAGCCCTTGATGCCATCGACTGCCTGCCATCCATGGATGAACTTGATGCCGAGCCAACCATCGACGAACTCAGCAAGGCCATTGATAGCTTGGCCGCTGGCAAGGCACCCGGCAACGACGGCAACCCCCCCGACCTGATCAAGCACTGCAAGACCACCCTACTGCTGCCATTGCATGACGTCCTCTGCCAGTGCTGGAAGGAAGGTGCCGTACCACAGGACATGAGGGACGCCAAGATCATCACCCTCTACAAAAACAAAGGGGAGAGAAGCGACTGCAACAACTACAGGGGCATCTCCCTCCTAAGCGTTGTTGGCAAAGTTTATGCATGAGTTGTTCTCGTTCGTCTACAGAAGCTTGCCGAACGTGTCTACCCCGAGTCTCAGTGTGGCTTCTGCGCTGAGTGATCGACAGTAAACATGATATTCTCCATCCACCAACTCCAGGAGAAATGCAGAGAACAGAACATGCCCCTGTACGTCGCCTTCATCGACCTCACCAAAGCGTTCGATCTGGTCAGCAGAGAGGGCCTTTTCAAGATCCTGCCAAAGATAGGATGCCCACCAAAGTTGCAAAGCCTCATCAAATCGTTTCACACCAACATGCAGGGGATAGTGCAGCACGACAGCAACGTCTCAGAGCCATTCAACATACGCAATGGAATGAAACAGGGCTGTGTACTTGCGCCAACCCTCTTTGGGATTTTCTTTGCTATGCTCCTGAGGCATGCCTTCAGCACAGCAACAGAGGGAATCTACCTGCACACAAGATCTGACGGCAGGCTTTTCAACCTCGCCCGCCTGAAAGCCAGAACCAAAGTACGAGAGGCTCTTATCAGAGACATGCTGTTCGCAGACGATGCTGCAGTTGCACCCCACACACAGCGGGAGCTTCAGACCCTGATGGATTGCTTCTCCCAGGCATGCAAGAACTTCAGGCTTACCATCAGCCTGAAGAAGACTAACGTCTTGGCGCAAGGCACGGAAGCACCACCAACCATCACCATCGATGACTACGAGCTGGAGGTTGTGAATCAGTTCACGTACCCGGGGTCTACGATCAGCAACAACCTCTCCCTTGATACAGAGATCGACAAGAGGATTGGAAAATCAGCCTTCACACTCGCTCGCCTCACCACACGAGTGTAGGAGAATCCCAAACTCTCTGTCAAGACGAAGATGGCAGTGTACAACGCCTGCATCATCAGCACACTGCTCTATGGGAGTGAGACGTGGACAACATACTCCCGGCAGGAAAGAGACTGAACTCCTTCCACTTGCGCTGCATTCGCCACATCCTGGACATATCCTGGCAGGACAAAGTGCCCAACACAGAAGTTCTGTTCCGCGCCGGCCTTCCCTCCATGTTCACTCTACTCAGGCAGCGCAGGCTCCGCTGGCTAGGCCACGTTCACAGTATAGAGGATGGCAGAATCCCCAAAGACGTCCTCTACGGAGAACTGGCGACTGGCAGGAGAGACGTTGGCCACCCACAGCTGCGCTTTAGAGACGTCTACAATAGAGACATGAAGGCCCTTGAGATCAACACAGAGCGCTGGGAGGACCTTGCAACGGACCGCTCCAAATGGAGAGGCACCCTGACCAGACAGCTCAAGGCGGGTGAAGAGAGACTGACTGCTGCAGCAGATGAAAAAAGGACCCGCAGGAAGAACCGCCACAGACCCAGCAGCACGGAGACCACCCACAAGTGCGACCTGTGTGACAGGGACTGCCATTCGCACATCGGCCTGTTCAGCCACAGGCGGTGCTGTTCCAGCAGAGTAGACGTTTAGGATTCTCTTCCATGGTCATCATAGACTGACTGAGGCTGACGATGTGCACCACCATGCTTCACCATCTTCACTGTGTACTGTGGCTTGAATTCAGTGTTTGCAGGGCATCTGACAAACTGTCTGTGGCCCTTAGACCCAAAAAGAACAATCTTACTCTCATCAGTCCCCAAAAACCCTAACCAGGGTCAACCCACGTAAAGCTGCAGGTCCGGACAACATCCTGGGACATGTGCTCTGAGACTGTGCAAGCGAGTTGGGGGATGTACTGACTGACATTTATAACATCTCCCTGAGTCAGGCCATCGTTCCCAGATGCTTCAAGACCTCTATCATAGTACCGGTGGTAAAGAAACCAGTTGTGTCCTGTCTGAATGACTGTCGTCTGTTGCACTGACACCAATTATGATGAAGTGTTTTGAATGGCTTGTCAAACCACACATTACAGCCTGCCTCCCTGCGTCACATGACCCACTCCAGTTTGCATATTGTTCAAACCGCTCCACGGAGGATGTTATAGTCACCACCCTGCACTCTGTCATCACCCACCTGGATCAGAAACACACCTACGCCAGACTCCTGTACATTGATTTCAGTTCAGCATTCAACGTCATTATTCCCCAGAGACTGATGGAGAAATTACTCCTTCTTGGTCTGAACACCGCCACATGTCTCTGGATCCTGGATTTCCTGACTGAGAGACCTCAGTCTGTCCAGGTTGGAAACAACATCTTCAACTTTTTCACACTGAGCACCGGATCCCCTCAAGGCTGCATACTCAGCCCACTGTTGTTTACACTTCTAACACATGACTGTGTATCCAGACACGAGGAGAACCAGATTATTAATTTTGCAGATGATACCACGGTGGTGAGACTTATTCAGAGGGATGAGGAATCAATGTACAGGGAAGAAGTGAGAGACTGGAGGGCTGGTGCAGGGAGAACAATCTGGTGCTCAACATGGACAAAACGAAGGAGATGATTATCCACTTCCAGCGGTCACAGCCTGAACACGTCCCCCTCAGCATCGGCGGCCGTTTAGTGGAGAGAGTGGAGAACATCAAGTTCCTCGGAATGCAGATGTCGCAGGACCTGACCTGGAGCAAGAATTCCTGGAGGATCAGGAAGCGGGCCCAGCAGAGACTGCACTTCTTGAGGAAACTCAAACAGGCCTCTCTGTTACACCTCGCTCTCGCCGGTCATCAGCGCCAGCTGTGCGCACACCTGCGCCTCGTTAGCGATGAGCTATTTAAACCCCTCTTCCTTCTGCTTCGGCCTTGAGTCGTCTGCTCTACAATGCTCCCAACAACTGCGACTGTCCCGGTTCCCACCAACCAGCGCATCTTGCACGTAAGCTGATCTCCAAATCCTTACCTTCTCTCCAGCTTCTCCCCTCTGCACAGGTGGATCTCCAGACAGTGGAATTCCCCTTCCTTGCCTCACCTCTGCCAGCTTTGCACCGGCTCGTCGGGAACGCACAGCCGCGCTGTCTTCCAGGCTCAGCTGCCACGCCAACGCCAGCCACCCTTTCGCCTGCACGTGAGCAAACATTGTGCTTATTTCACTACGAAGCAACTGGCTGTCATTAACCATCTGCTCTGCTCTCCCCATAGGGTTACCTGGTCGAACGGCAAGCTGCTCCGCGCCTGACGCACGCTGTTCACCCACACAACATGTACACGTTCACTCACGCACTCATACACTACTTGCTGTTGAATAAACGCTTTAAATCTTCCCGAGCCTGTTTGTGTGTTCCCTGAGCCACACATTATGTCAGTACAACTCCAGCAAAGTGGCACAGTGGACAGCGGGCTCGCACGCCTCGAGGCTCGGGTGGACTTAATTGCTCATCAACAGCAAGTAATATTCAATCAACTCACCCAAATTGGCCAATGGCTGGATCGTTTGGATCCCTCGCAGGTTTTCCCTCCGGCACCTTCCGGTGGGCAAGCTTTAGTTCCTTCCGCTAGCCCTGCTAGCTCGGGGCCACCGACCCGACTCACTCCTATCCCGACCCCCGCGCGCTTCAGCGGGAAACTCGGTGAGGCACGGGGGTTTCTCCTACAGTGTGAGTCGGTGTTTGCGTGGGTGCCCGGTGACTTCCCTTCCGATCATAGCTGAATTGGGTATGTTGCTAACCTTCTGGAAAGGCGGACGTTAGCTTGGGCCTATGCCGTCATGGCGAGACCCAGCTACGCGAGCCTGACCTATGCCCAGTTCGTGCACGATTTCAAGGAGGTGTTTGACCACTCCAATCACGACAATGTGTTGGCCACCCGGCTGCTCAATCTTCGTCAGGGTAGCCGGTCTGCCGCCGACTACACTGTCGACTTCCGGGTGGTTGCGACGGAGGTCGGTTGGTGAGGCTGTGGTCGGCAGCATCTTTGTCCGAAGCCTCAATTCCCTCTTGCAGGATGAGCTGGCCTCCCGGGAGTTGCCGGACCGGTTAACCGATCTAATCTCATTGACAATTAGTCTGGACAACAGGCTGAGGGAATGGGCCGCCGAGCGTCGGGCTTCCGGTCGCTTGAGCGGGACTTCCGCCCGGGTCTCTCAGTCTCGCCCCCTGGCATTACTCAAACCGGGGTCCGCCAAGGACACTGAGGCAATGCAGGTCGGTTGGGCCAGGCTTCCGCCAGCGGAACAACAGCGCCGCCGAGAGTTGGCCCTCTGCATGTATTGCGGAGGGGACCAACACTCTGTGGAAGACTGCCCGATTTGGCCAAAAGGGGGACGTCCGCGAGTCGCTGTAGGGGGCCTCGCGGACGCATCCCATTCAAATCCCCTCACCAAGTGTCTTCTCCTGGTCAGATTCTGCCATAACTCCACGGGGCATGTCACGCATGCACTGGTGGACTCAGGGGCAGAGCAAAGTTTTATTTCACAAGGCCTGGTAACCCGCTTGGGCATTTCCTGCCAAGCTCTGCCAACCCCCATTAAACTAATCACCCTTGCTTACATGCCCTTAGTGACCGCCACCCACAAGACTGAACTGGTCCTGGTGATCATCTCCGGCAACCACAGGGAGGATCTCAGCCTGATTGTGCTACCCACCTCGGTCTCTCCTGTCATCCTGGGTTATCCCTGGTTGCGGCTTCACAATCCCACCTTCGACTGGCCGTCCGGCAGTGTCCTCTCCTGGAGCACCTTCTGCATGAGCTCCTGTCTCCAGTCTGCCGCCTGTGCCACGTCGTTGCAGCTCCCAGCGCCTGACTCGCCGCCTCCGGACCTATCCTCGGTACCACCAGAGTTCCATGACCTCGGACAGGTGTTCAGCAAGTTGAAAGCATTGTCTCTGCCCCCTCACCGTCCCTACGACTGCGCCATTAACCTCCGCCCGGGGGCGCGACTGCCATCCGGCCGCCTCTACAGCCTGTCTGCCCCGGAGCGCGAGGCCATGGACGCTTACATCAAGGAGTTGCTCAGCGCAGGTATTATTCGACCATCCTTGTCCCTGGTTGGAGCCGCCTTTTTCTTCGTGGGAAAGAAGGACGAGTCCCTGCGCCCATGTATAGACTTCCGGGCACTGAATGACATCACCATTAGGGACAAATACACACTGCCCCTGATGGACTCGGCCTTCAACTCCCTCCAGGGGGCCACCTGGTTCACCAAACTAGACCTGCGCAGCGCGTACCACCTCGTCCGGATCCGGGAGGGTGACGAGTGGAAGATGGCGTTCCGGACACCCAACGGCCACTTCGAGTACCTGGTTATGCCATTTGAGCTCACCAACGCTCCGGCCGTCTTCCAACGCTTGATCAATGACGTTCTTCGGGACTTTCTGGGGGTCTTCATGTTCGTTTACCTGGACGACATTCTAATCTTCTCCCAGTTCAGAGAGGAACACCAGGTCCACGTGAGGCGGGTTCTTCAGCGCCTCCTGGAGAACAGGCTGTACTGTATGTGAAGGCGGAAAAGTGTGAGTTCTACACCAACCAGACTTCCTTCTTGGGGTTCGTAATTGCTCATAACCAGGTCCCCCCCGACCCGGCTAAGGTCAAAGCGGTGGTGGAGTGGCCCACCCCCTCCTCCAGGAAACAGGTGCAACAGTTCCTAGGCTTCGCAAACTTCTATCGCCACTTTGTACCGAAGTACAGCGCAATCTCCGCTCCCCTGACCCGCCTCATCTCCACCAAGGTGCCGTTCCGGTGGAACGAGGAGGCTGCGTCGGCCTTCAGGACCCTGAAGACGGAGTTCGCATCCTCCCGGGTCCTCACCCAGGTGGACCCCTCCCTCCAGTGCTTGGTCGAGGTGGACGCATCCGACACGGGGGTGGGGGTAGTGCTCTCTCAGCGCTCGCTGGTGGATGGACAGGTGCGTCCCTGTGCCTTCTTCTCCCGACGCCTCTCCCCTGCTGAACGGAACTATGACGTCGGGGATCGGGAGCTCCTGGCGGTGAAGCTGGCTCTTCAGGAGTGGCGCCATTGGCTGGAGGGGGCTTCTCAGCTGTTCATGGTCTGGACCGACCACAAGAACTTGGAGTACCTGAGGACGGCCAAGCGCCTGAATGCCCGCCAGGCACGTTGGTTGTTGCTTTTCGGTCGCTTCAGGTTCACCATCACCTATCGACCTGGATCCAAGAATGGTAAACCGGATGCACTCTCCAGGCAGTTTGAGCCCGAAGACCCGGCGGACCATGAACACACCATCTTACCATCCTCGTGCATCGTGGGGGCTGTTTCATGGGGAATAAAGGCCAAGGTCCGGAAGGCACAGGAGGCAGAGCCCGATCCTGGCGGTGGTCCAGTCGGTAGATTGTTCGTCCCGTCTTCGGTCCAAGGCGACGTCATCCATTGGGCCCACACATCCAAGTTTGCCTGTCATCCTGGCATCTCTCGGCTGGTGGAACTTATTCAGCGGTCTTTCTGGTGGCCGGGTCTCAGGGGTGACGTTTCCAACTATGTCTGCGCCTGTCCTCAGTGCACTATGGGTAAAACCTCCACTTCCCCCCCAGCGGGTCTCCTCCACTCTTTACCAGTTCCCGGGAGACCGTGGTCCCATGTGGCCCTGGACTTCGTTACCAGCCTCCCTAAGTCCAACTCTTACGACACTATCTTGACCATTGTCGACCGGTTCTCTAAGGCGGCCCATTTCGTGCCTCTCCATGGGCTCCCCTCGGCTGGGGAGACGGCCGAATTACTGACCCAGCATGTAGTTAGGTTGCATGGGATCCCGGTGGATGTGGTCTCGGATCGGGGACCCCAGTTTGTGTCTAGGGTATGGGGTTCTTTCTGCAATGCGCTGGGGGCCACGGTGAGCCTGTTCTCTGGTCACCATCCCCAGACTAACGGCCAGTGCGAGCACACAAACCAGGAGTTGGAGGCGGCCCTGCGCTGCGTTACCTCTTCCAATCCCTCCTCTTGGAGTACCTGCCTACCCTGGGTCGAGTACGCCCATAACTCCACCTTGTCCTCGGCTACCGGCATGTCCCCCTTCCGGGCGTCCCTGGGGTATGACCCACCGCTGTTTCCAGAGGAGGAGAAGGAGGTGGCGGTTCCATCTGTCCAGGCTCATTTGAGGCGCTGCCGGCGCATATGGACCAGGACGCGCCAGGCACTGTTACGCACGGCGGAGCGCAACTCCTGCATCGCCAATCGCCACAGGAGGGCCGCTCCCGAATATCAGGTGGGTCAGCACGTCTGGTTGTCTATCAAGGATATCAAGTTGAAGGCAGAGAGGAAGAAGCTGGCACAACGTTTCATCGGGCCGTATACCATCACCAAAATTGTTAACCCGGTGGCTGTGCGTTTGGCTGTCCTCCCCCCCTCCAGGTCCATCCTACGTTTCATGTCTCTCGTGTCAAACCTGTGCTGTCTGACCCTCTCTGTCTTCCTCCCAAAACCCCTCCTCCCCCCAGGTTGATCGGTGGAGATCCTGCTTGGAGTGTCACGGCCATCCTGGATGCACGCCACCGTGGCCGCGGTCTCCAGTACCTGGTGGATTGGGAAGGATATTTCCCTGAGCACAGGTCCTGGGTGCCCCCGTCCTGGGTGCTGGACAAGAGCCTCATCACGGAGTTCCATCGGGTGCACCCAGGTAAGCCAGCGCCGGGAGGCGCTGCTCGGGGGGGGGGGGGGTACTGTTACACCTCGCTCTCGCTGGTCATCAGCGCCAGCTATTTCACTACGAAGCAACTGGCTGTCATTAACCATCTGCTCTGCTCTCCCCATAGGGTTACCTGGTCAAACGGCGAGCTGCTCCGCTCCTGACGCACGCTGTTCACCCACACTATATGCACACGTTCACTCACACACTCATACACTACTTGCTGTTGAATAAGCGCTTTAAATCTTCACGAGCCTGTGTGTGTGTTCCCTGAGCCCCACATTATGTCACTCTCTCCCCATCTGCATCCTCAGGACCTTCTGCAACGGTGTGGTGGAGAGTGTTCTGATGTACTGCATTGCTACATGGTACTCCAGCTGCAGTATGTCAGACAAAAAAGCCCTGCAGAGGATAGTCGAGAGAGCTGAGAGGGTAATTGGAGTCTCCCTCCCCTCTGTCCAAGAACTTTTTCAGAACCGTTGCAGGAGCAGGACACTGAACATTGTCAAGGACCGTTCTCACCCTCTGCATAAACACTTTGAACTTCTGCCATCTGGCAAACGATTCCGGAGCATCAGAGGCAGAACCACCAGACTGATTAACAGCTTCCTTCCACAAGCTGTTAGGATGCTGAACAGTTGATCCGGAATCTCTCATTCATACTATTGCACCTACGGACATTATGAATATTATTTGTTTATTATAGTTCTGGTTAGTTTTTTCAAGTATGTTTCAGGGATGTGTGAATGGATGTGGTGGGGTGGGGGGTGAGGATATGTGTGAGTGTGTCTTAAATCATGTTCTTTTACTTATATGGATGCCAAGAGAAACACAATTTCATCTTGCCTGCACTACAGTTGTATGTACAGCAATATGACAATAAAGGTTAATTTGATTTGAAATATTACTAACTAACTAACTAACTAACCTGCACTTATATAGCGCTTTTCTAGTCACAAAGACCACTCAAAGCGCTTTTTATTTATTTTTTATTTTAATATTACACCATTTCTTTTGAGGCCAGTCAATGTGCTCTTTGGCAAATTGTAACCGCTTCAGCACATGTCTTTTTATTAACAATGGGACTTTGCCTAGACCAAAGACAGAAATGGATGGTGGTTAGTTCAACCAAGTTCAAAACATATACACGCACATCTCAAAAATTAGAATATCATGAAAAAGTTTAATATTTTTGTCACTTATTTCAGAAAGTGAAACCCATATATGGATTCATTACAGGGACAGTGATATATTGCAAGTGTTTATTTTAATTTTAATGATTATGGCTACAGCCCATATTAACCAACATTTCAGTGGCCAACATTTCTATTAAAAACTGTTTTTTAAAATTAATTTTATGTAATATTCTAATTTTTTGCCAAACTGAATTTGGAGTTTTCAGGGACTGTAAGCCATAATCATCCAAATTAAAATAAATAAATGCTTGAAATATATCACTGTCTGTGTAATGAATCTATATAGTATATGGATTTCACTTTCTGAAATGAGTGACAAAAAATATTGAACTTTTTCATGACATTCTAATTTTTGGAGATGTACCTCCATTAGGGAAATATACTTGTGAAAGTCAGTGGTGGGATGTGACAAAAAAGCTTCGTTTCCCTGGCAATTACCTCAGGATCCACTCTGTCCATGTACAAGTACATTTTCAATCCATTGATTTATGGTGGAACAGAAACAGCACAACAACACTGTTCCAACACCTTTTATGGAAAATCCACAGAATAGGTGTGTGGATCTATTCTGACGCTTTAGAAAATTATATGAATCACTTTATAAATTACTGGTTTGAAAATGCACTTGTATATGTTGAGATTTTGGATCCTGGGGTCCTCTTGACCTGTATCCACAATATAAACACAACATGCTGAGGGAGGCTAACCCCTGGCATGTGAAAACAGATTCTAGGAAGCAATTACACACAACTTAATGCACAGCATCAAAATGCAACACGTACACAAACCAGGACTTTAACCAGGCTTAACATATTTCATCGTTTTGCTCTCACAAGCGAATACTTCGGACAAAGCAAGCGTGAATCAGCAGAGTTGGCTACTAGCTAGCTATTAGCTAACACTCGTTAGCCAGGACAGGACGGCGCTGTATCGCTCAAAAAAGTGAGCTTACCACCAACAAGATAAATAAGCAAACAGATGCACAATATCACAGATCACTCACCATCGATGGTTCTCTCACGTTCATCTTCAGCTTGTCCGTAGTCCGGTTCTATGCTGGGCTGGATCTGTATCGGTGCGGGTCGCTCCTCACACTGTGGATCTGCCACCAAGCACAGAAAACTCCACACCTCTTCGTTGGACCACGGTATAGATTTCCGCAAAACCTACAACGCTATCTCTATTAATATTGTATTTACTCGGTGACTGAGTTTAGTCCGTGAACTATTGCAAATGGCAGTCGTGTAGATACCACAGAAGATGGACACTTTCGTGACATTACGCCTTGACCAATCAGTGGCTTGCAGTTTGTCGATGTCACATTTTCGGCTCGACTCAGCACGGTTGTACCCTGTCCTCGAATAGGTACAAAAATAGGACCTGTTAACCGGTGCTGGGTATAATGGAAAAGGCTATAAACCGAGCCGAGTCGTACCATGTAGGGCCAAGTGGGGCCAAGTGAAAAAGGGCCGTGTGACTCCTGATCTAAATCCTATTGAACTCCTGTGGAAGAAGCTGAAACATGCCATCTGGAGAAGGCACCCTTCAAACGTGAGACAACTGGAGCAGTCTGCTCATGAGGAGTGGGCCACAATACCTGCTGAGAGGTGCAGAAGTCTCATTGACAGTTACAGAAATCGTTTGATTGCAGTGATTGCGTCAAAAGTTTGTGCAACAAAATATTGAGTTTAGGGTACCATCATTTTTGTCCAGACCAGTTTCATGAGTTGTTTTTTTTTAAATAATTCTGTTGAACCACAATTCAAAAGCATTGTCTGATTTTCATTGGTTAATTTTCATAGACTTTTTATTTATTACCACTTTTGCGGATTCAAGTTATTTCTGTGACCATTGTGGGTTTTTCTTTGATTAACAGAGGGGTACCAGCAATTTTGTCCACGTCTGTACAGTCATATTTTAGCTGGAATTAGAGGTGAAATGAAAATGTCTAATAATTTATGGGGATGTATTTACATTGTGGCACATATGTGGGTTTCATATGCTTCACATATACAGTATATTACTGTGTGCTTATTGTATGCTTCACGTCTCAGAGGAACAAAAGGACTGAACCTCCTAGGGGTAACAGGAGGATATGAGATCTTGCCTTTTGTATGCAAAGAGATGGCCTTGAGGGATTTCCTGACCACCAGTTACTTTAGGTGGAGGTGAGAAGACCTGGAGGGAGATGCATTGTGTCTTGGGATTAAAATACAATGTGACTGTGTTCTTTGATGTCCTGGGGTATAAAAGGGACAGATGTTAGGGGATTCATTCTCTTTCTGTTTTTGGATGTTGGAGAATGTGAATAAAACTGGACTTGTGAAATAAACTCAGCCTCATCCTTCCACACTCTCCACAACATTTTCAATAAAAATTTTTTAAAACATTTGCTTTTAACTGATTTATGTTTTTGTCATAACTTAACTTTTGAAGAAAAAAAAGTTGTTAAAAATGTAGCTATGATGTTTTTTTTAGGTGTTTGCAGTTGTTCTGTATTTTTGTATAGTTCAGTAGGGTACTGTATCTTTAAGATTTACGGCAGAACCTGCTTTACGGTAGTCTCTCACTGCCCTCCATGGCGACAGGCACTGCTGGGAAAACAGCGAAAGAGGCGGTTTGCTGCTGAACTGCTGTCAGGAATCCTGCTCATGTGAGTTCAGATGTTTGTGGATTTAAGGAGGTTTGGAGCTGCAGCTAAACCTTAAAACTGTCTGGATGTGGAGGCAGCAGCTCCTGAAGACCGTTAGCTCGGTGCTAGTTAGCCACAAAGCTAACAGGCTTTTCCACGTTCTGTGAAATTCAAGTGTGTGAGTGTGAGTTGATGAGGAATTGTGTTACTGAAACAGTCCTGCATGACAGCTGCATCGGTGACTGGAGCGCCAACATTAGCGGAGTTTTCCTTTGGTTTCCCTGCCTGATGTTCTAGTTCGAGGGGATGCAGATGACGTCATCAATCACAACTCATGACAGTAAAAAAATACTGGGTGGCAAAAATGAGTGGCAGCATTAGGGGGTTTGCATTAAAACCCACACAAAACAAACCCAGAGTAGTCAGTCAGAGCAGTATGCAGAGAACCTGCTTCCATGGACCTTTTCACAAATGCATGATGGCAGCTGATCGTGACGCGTTGGGCAAAGTATCCAGAGATTGAGGACAAAGCTGGGCCGCATCAGTGCACTGGCTATATATTTATATAATTTTTAAAATTTTAATATGTAAATTCTGATGGCATGTTAAAGATTGTATTGTACAGTATGCTAGTATTAGATTGATATTAGATTGAGGGCCGAGTGGCTCTATCTGCTGTAGTTTTTGAGTTGATCGATCCCCATCTAGGGAGTAGCTGATTTTCACAGATATGCTAACACATATTTTCCAAAGCATGAATCAGTTTGTTGGCAGGCTAAGTATATGCATGTCTATCTATAAATTCACTAAATCTCTAGTTTGTGTTTCTGTTCCACGCATAGCTCTCGAACTGTTTGTTTCTTGATCTTACGAGGGTGTGCATCCCCGAATATGGAGTCGCTGAGTCAAAATATATCATTTTTTTCAATAAATGTTGTAGCCACTGCTCTGCAACCACTCTCTGTGTCTTCATGTCGTGTGTCTGTGACATCACGACCACGCTGATTGGATAACACACACCATCACAACCTGCTGGTCACCACAGCACTTCGCAAACAAAGATTTTAGTGCTTTGCTGCTGTGTGCATCCCCGAGTATGGAGGTGCTCTGTCAAAATATATACCATAATGTTGCTGTGATTGATAATTTGGCATGGAGAACCGGGGGGGGGGGGGGTAGGTCATTTGGATTTTCATCTGGGGGGCCAGTGGTGATGAAAAAAAGTTGTTTGAAAGCAGAAACCGAGCCAAAACCTTCTCTGGATCAGCTGATCTTGCATTTGTTGGTGGCCGAAAAAATTCTTTTTAACACTTTTACAGAAATTCTTCTTCTTCATGGTTTGCACTCACTGTTGTGGGCCTTCACTTGATCCAAAATGCTGCAGCTAGAGTTTTAACAGGTACTGCAAAGAGAGATCACATCTCTCCGCTCCTGGTCTTCCTTTATTGGCTTCCCATAGAATCTAGAATTAAGTTTAAAATCCTTCTTCTCACTTACAAAGCTCTAAATAATCAAGCCCCTTGTTATTTAAAAGATCTGATAGTATCTTATCATCCTAACAGAGCACTACACTCCCAAAATGCAAAATTACTGTAATATGTAGAATCTCTAAAAGTACAAAGGGAGGTAGAGCCTTCAGTTATCAGGCTCCTCTCCTTTGGAACCAGCTGCCAGTCTGGATTTGGGAGTCAGACTCAATCTCTGTTTTTAAGAACTGGACTAAAACCTTCCTTTTTTATATAGCCTGTAGTTAGGATGGGATCAGGTGACCCTGAACCCTCCCTTAGTTATGCTGCTAATAGGATTAGACAACCGGGGACCTCCAACAATGCACCAGGCTTCACTTCTTTCTTCACTCTCAGTGAAATATTTTTGCCGGTCGTTAACATCTGTTTGGTTTCTCCCACAGATGTAGTCCCCGTCGTGCTGTTTGCTCTCTACATGTCTGTTCTTTTCTTCTTCTCTATCCCCTCACCCCCCAGCCAGTCGCAGCAGGTGACTGCCCCTCCCTGAGCCTGGTTCTGCTGGAGGTTTCTTCCTGCTAAAAGGGAGTTTTTGCTCTCCACTGTCTCAAAGTGCTGCTCACAGGGGATCGCCTGATTTCTGGGGTCTTCATTGTGAGGTTTTCCCCTGCAGTTTGAAAGTGCTTTGAGATGACTGCTGTTGTGAAATGGCGCTGTATAAATAAAGTTGAAGTGAAATGAAAATTGCTGTGTACTTCCGCTTCCTACCTGTTTACACAGAGTTTATATAATTTGATTTAAAAAATGGTTAAAGTACAAAAAATCCATCTATCCATCCATCTTCTACTGCTTTTCCAGAGGTCCGGGTCACAGAGGCAGCAGTTCAAGCTCAGAAGCCCAGAGTTCCGTCTCCCCAGCCACCTGCTCCAGCTCTTCAGAGAGGATACCAAGGTGTTCCCAGACCAGCTGGGAGAGATAGTCTCTCCACCGAGTCCTGGGTCTGCCCCAGTGTCTCCTCCCAGTGGGACGTGCCTGAAACACCTCAAGTAGGAGGCGTCCAGGAAGCATCCTAATTCAATTCAATTCAATTCAACTTTATTTATATAGCGCCATTTCACAACAACAGTCATCTCATAGCACTATCAACTGTAGGGGGAACCCCCACAGTTGCAGAAAGACCCCAGCAATCGGGCGATTCCCTGTGAGAAAGCACTTGGCGATGGTGGAGAGGAAAAATTCCATTTTAACAGGAAGAAGCTTCCAGCAGAACCAGGCTCAGGGAGGGGCAGTCACCCGCTGCGACTGGCTGGGAGGGTGAGGGGACAGAGAAGATGAAAAGAACAGACATGTAGAGAGCAAACAGCACGATGGGGACTCAATCTACGGGAGAGAACAAACAGATGTTAATGACCAGCAAAAAAGAATATTTCATTGAGAGTGAAGAAAAGAGTGAGGCCCAGCGCATTACTGGAGGTCCCCCGGCTGACTAAACCTATTAGCAGCATAACTAAGGGAGGGTTAAGTAACACTTGATCCCTCCCTAATTGTAGGCTATATCAAAAAGGTAGGTTTTAGCCCTATTCTTAAAAACAGAGATTGGGTCTGACTCCCAAAGCCAAACTGGCAGCTGGTTCCACAGGAGAGGAGCTTGATAACTGAAGGCTCTGCCTCCCATTGTACTTTTGGAGATTCTAGGTATTACAAGTAATCCTGCATTTTGGGAGCGTAGTGCTCTGTTAGGATAATACGGTAGTATCAGATCTTTTAAATAAAAAGGAGTCTGATTGTTTAGAGCTTTGTAAGTAAGAAGAAGGATTTCAAACTTAATTCTAAACTCTATGGGAAGCCAATGAAGGGAGGCCAGAACTGGAGAGATATGATCTCTCTTTCTAGTACCTGTTAAAACTCTTGCTGCAGCATTTTGGATCAGCTGAAGACTTTTTAAAGATGTTTTAGGACAGCCTGATAATAAAGAATGACAATAATCTAATCTCGAGCTAACAAAAGCGTGGATCAGTTTCTCAGCATCACTCTGAGACGAGATGCTCCTAATCTTGGCAATATTACGCAAATGATAGAAGGCAGTCTTAGAAACAAATTTAATATGTGAATTGAATGACAGATCTTGATCAAAAATAATTCCAGGGTTCCTCATAGAGCTATTAAGAGAAAGAGTAACCGCATCCAAACTGAAAGTTTGATTTGGAAAGGTATTTCTAAGGTTTTTTGGACCAACAAGAACGACTTCAGTCTTATCTGAATTTAATAGCAGGAAATTACAAGTCATCCAAGCTTTGATTTCCTTAAGATAGGCTTCTAACTTGGCTAATTGATTACTATCATCTGGCTTCATTGACAGGTATAATTGTGTGTCATCTGCATAACAATGAAAATGTATACAGTGCTTTCTAATAATGTTGCCTAACGGAAGCATATATAAACTAAAAAGAGTAGGGCCTAGCACAGATCCCTGTGGAACTCCATGACTAAGTTTTGAGTTGAAAGAAAACTCATTATTTACATGAACAAACTGGAACCTATCAGATAAATAAGATCTAAACCACTGCAACGAAGTTCCATTAAGTCCAACATAGTGTTCTAATCTATCAAGTAGAATATTATTATCGATAGTATCAAAAGCTGCACTAAGGTCTAAAAGGACAAGTACAGAAACCAGTCCATTATCAGATGCGATGAGGAGGTCGTTACTGTAGTGACCTTCGCTAAGGCTGTTTCAGTACTATGATGGATTCTAAACCCAGATTGAAACTCTTCAAGTAAACCATTTCCCTGCTGGTGGTCAAATAATTGCGTAGCAACAACTCTTTCTAAGATTTTTGAAATGAATGAGAGATTAGAGATTGGTCTATAGTTAGCTAAAGCGCCTGGATCTAGCGTTGGCTTTTTGAGTAAGGGTTTAATTACAGCCGTTTTAAAAGCCTGCGGTACATTGTCTAAAGTTAATGAAGAATTGATTATATAAAGAATAAAGCTACCAATAAGTGGGAAGACTTCTTTAAATAACCTGGTAGGAATAGGGTCTAAAAGACAAGTTGAAGGTTTGGATGAGGAAACTATTTTGTCTAATTCACAAAGGTCGATTGGAGTAAACTCATCAAGACAGACATCAATTGAAGGAGTTGTAGTAGTTACAGTATTTAAGTTAACTGTGGGAAGAATCTGATTGATTTTATCTCTGATGGATGAAATTTTATTATTGAAAAAGTTCATCAAGTCCTGACTAGTAAGCTCTAAGGGAATGCTAGGATTTAGAGTCCTGACTCTTTGTCAACCTGGCTACAGTGCTGAAAAGAAACCTGGGATTATTCTTGTTCTCTTCTATTAATGCAGAATAATAACTCGTTCTAGCTTTTCTAAGAGATTTTTTATAAATTAAAAGATGATTTCTCAAAACTAAATAGATTTCATCTAAATTAGTGGAGCGCCATTTTCTTTCTAATTGACGAGTCTTCTGTTTTAAGCTACGAGTTTCTGTGTTGAACCAAGGAGTTAGAAATCTCTGATTAGACTTTTTCTTTTTAAAGGGGCCACCAAGTCTAGAGTCTGATGCAGAGAAGCTGTAACACTATCCACCATGTTATCAATTGCAGAAGGAGCAAGCTGTCTATAGCTTATTTCTGTTGTGTTGACACAGGGCATAGAGGAAACATTCTGCATAAATTTGGTAACAGCATCATCTGAGAGGCATCTACTGTAATAATATTTTTCTTTAGGAGCCAAATAATCAGAAATAGTAAAATCAAAGGTTAACAGACAATGGTCTGACAGTACAGGGTTATGAGGAGACACTACTAGATTTTCTATTTCTATGCCATATGTCAGAACAAGGTCCAATGTATGGTGGAGGTAATGAGTAGAATTTCCTACTTTCTGAGAAAACCCAGTCGAGTCTAAAATTGAATTAAATGCCACATTAAAGCAGTCACTATCTACAGCCACATGTATATTAAAGTCCCCTACTATAATTATTCTATCAGATTTCAGCACTAAATCAGCTAAGAAATCAGCAAATTCAGATAAAAATTCTGAGTAGGTTGATGGGGGACGATAAACTATGGCAAATAAAATTGGGTTTAAAGTCAACTCAAAGCCCATCTTTTCAAATCTACCTATGAAAACTGACTGCCTCTTCTACCTATGTGTACCTACCTTGTCTGTTTACCCATTCTCTGTATTTTTGTCCCTATGCTGCTTTGTAAAGCATCTTTGAGTATTTAGAAAAGCGCTATATAAGACTGATGTATTATTATTATTATTATTATTATTAACCTAAATTTGCTAAAGTGCCCAATACTGAGAACCGGGCCCTCAAAGGAATTATTACATGTTTTTTGCTTTACACTAATTAGTAATTTAGAATGGTAAATTGTTGCTACTCCTCCTCCGTGACCAGAACTTCTGGGATTTTGACAGTTTAAATAACCAGAGGGAGTTGATTCATTCAAACCAACATAATCCTCTTGCCCTAACCAAGTCTCTGTAAGGGATATTAAATCAATCTGATGATCAATTCACAGATCATGAACTAACAGAGACTTGGGAGTTAAGAGACCTAATATTTAATAAACCACATTTAATTTTTAAATTATGAGGAGGAACAGAGGCCAAATCATTCAATTTAGAGGCTTTATGTTTAATTTGAGTTTTACCAATATTTTGCTTAATCACTTTGGGATGCTTATATATTATATTTTTATTTACTTTGGAGGGAGCAGACAATGATTCTCTAATGGGGAAGACAGGGGCTAAGTTGAGGGGTGGCGAATGAAGAGGAGCTGCAGAGAGGCGTGTAAGACTGCCACTCTGCTTCCTGGTCCCAACTCTGAGTAGTCAAGGTTTTGGAAATTTGGATAAAAAAGATGCCAGATTGTTAGATAAATGAGAAGCACCATCCAAAGTGGGATGAATGCTGTCTCGTCTCATAAGACCAGGTTTTCCCCAAAATGAGCTCCAGTAGTCAGTGTAGCCCACGTTATTTGCAGGACACCACACAGACAGCCAGCGGTTCAAGGATGACGAGCGGCTAAACATGTCATCACTGGTCAGATTGGGGAGGGGCCCAGAGAATACTACAGTGGCAGACATCGTTTTTGCAAAGTCACACACCGATTCTACTTAAGTTTCGTGACTTCCGACTGCCGGAGACGGATGTCATTAATGCCAGCGTGGATAACAATTGTGGAGTATTTCCAGTTAGTTTTAGCCAGCATTTTCAAATTTGACTCGATGTCGCCTGCTCTGGCCCCAGGAATGCATTTGACTATGGCCGCTGGAGTCTCTAGGTTCACGTTTCTGACTACAGAGTCGCCAATGATCAGAGTTTTTTCCTCAGCGGGTGTGTCGCTGAGCGGGGAAAAACGATTAGAAACGTGAACAGGTTGGAGGTGTACCAGGGCTTTGCCACTAGGCTTCCTTCTCACCGTCACCCACCCAGTCTCCTCGCTGCTGAGGAGAGCCGGAGGACCACTAACGGGGTTAGCTATGCTAGCTTGCTCCGCTGCAGGTAAGGGGCGTCCGTCAAGAGTAACTGGCGCAGATGGTGTTTCAATGCAGCGGAGCCGGGATTCCAAATGAGGCAACCTCGCCTCAAGCGCCTCAAAAAGACAACATTTATTACATTTACCGTTATCACTAAAAGAGGAAGAGGTGAAGCTAAACATCTGACAAAGAGAGCACACCAGAGGAGGAGAGGAAGGAGAGCTAGTAGCCATTGCTAGTGGCTAACCCAAAGCTCAGGAGAGTGAGGAGAGCAAACCACACAGACAGACAGCAAAGCAGGAAGTGACGATACGTTACCACAGGAAGTGACAATCCAATCACTTTAATTGGATTTAAAGTGATTGGTGATTTAATTGATTTAATTAAAGTGATTAAAGTGACTGATTTAATTAATCAGATTGCCATACCACCTCAACTGACTCCTTTCAATGTGGAGGAGCAGCGGTCCTACTCTGAGCCTCTCCCGGATGACTGAGCTCCTCACCCTATCTCTGAGGGTGAGTCCAGCAATCCTACGGAGAAAGCTCATTTCAGCCGCTTGTATCCACGATCTTGTTCTTTCGGTCATTATCCAAAGCTCATGACCATTGGTGAGAGTAGGAACGTAGATTGACTGGTAAATCGACAGCTTTGCCTTAGAACTCAACTCCCTCTTTACCACAACAGATCAGTACAACGTCTGTATCACTGCAGATGGTGCTCCAATCCATCTGTCAATCTCTCGCTCCGTTCTCCCCTCACTCGTGAACAAGACCCCAAGATACTTAAACTCCTCCACTTGGGGCAGGAGCCTGTCCCCAACCCAGAGAGGACAATCTACCTTTTTCTGGCTGAGGACCATGGACTCGGACTTGAAGGTGCTGATTCTCATCCCAGCCGCTTCACACTCAGTGGCAAACCATCCCAGCAAGAACTGTAGGTCATTGGTGGATGAAGCCAACAGGACAACATCATCTGCAAACAACAGAGATGAGATCCTGTTGTCACCAAGCATGACACCCTCTGTTCCCTGCCTGCGCCTAGAAATCCTGTCCATAAAAATTATGAACAGGATCAGTGACAAAGGGCAGCCCTGGCAGAGTCCAACTCTCACTGGGAATGAGTCCGATCGAGTTTTGGTAATACGAACCAACCTCTCACAATGGTTGTACAGAGACCGAATAGCTCATAACAAGCCCAATACCCATACTCCCGAAGCACCCCCCACAAAAAACCACAAGGGACGCGGTTGAATGCCTTCTCCAAGTCCACAAAACGCATGTAAACTGGTTGGGCAAACTCCCACGAACCCTTGAGAATTCTCAAGAGGGTAAAGAGCTGGTCCGATGTGCCACGGCCAGGACGAAAACCACATTGCTCCTCCTGAATCCGAGGTTCGACCAGCGGCCAGACTCTCCTCTCCAGTACCTTGGCATAGACCTTCCCAGGGAGGCTGAGGAGTGTGATCTCTCTAAAGTTGGAGCACACCCTCCGGTCTCCTTTTTTGAAGAGAGGAACCACCACCTCGGTTTGCCATGCCAAAGGCACTGCCCCCAACCTCCATACAATGTTGCAGAGGCGTGTCAACCATGACAGCCCTACAGCAGCCAGGGCCTTGTGGTACTGAGGGCGAATTTCATCCACCCCCGGGGCCCAGGCACCAGGGAGATCTTTAACCACCTTGGCGACCTCAGCCCCTGTGATAGGCGAGTCATCCCCCTCGTCCACAAACCCTGCTTCCTCTGTTGAAGGTGTATCAGTGGGGTTGAGGAGATCCTCAAAGTGTCCCTTCCACCACCCGATGATATCCCCAGTCGAAGTCAACAGCGCCCCATCCACACCATCCACAGTGTGGACAGGGAGCTTCTTTCCCCTCCTGAGCCGCTGGACAGTTTGCCAGAATCTCTTCGAGGCCAACCGAAAGTCTTGTTCCATGGCTTTACCAAACTCCTCCCATACCCGGGTTTTTGTTTCAGCAACCACCCGAGCTGCACTTCGCTTTGCCTTTCAGTACACCTCAGCTGCTTCGGGAGTCCCACAAGCCAACCAAGCCTGATAGGACTCCTCCGTCAGCTTAATGGCCCCCCTCACCACTGGTGTCCACCACTTTGTTCGGGGGTTGCCACCACGAGATGCACTGACCACCTTGCGGCTGCAGCTCTGGGCCACCTCTTCAACAATAGAGGGGGAGAACATGGCCCATTCAGACTCCATGTCTCCAGACTCCCTCGGAATGTGGTCAAAGTTCTTCCAAAGGTGGGAGTTGAAGACATCCCAGACAGGGGCCTCAGCCAGGCATTCCCAGCACACCTTCACACTATACAATACGTTTGGGTGTACCAGGACTGAATGGCATCTTCCCCTGCCATCGGATCCAACTGACCACCAGGTGGTGATCACCAGGTGGGATCCCCTCATGGATCGTCACTTTATCGTGGTGGGGGGTTTGTGTGTGGTGGGGGGTTTATTTCTTCTTCTTCCGGTTTTCAGAGAGAGCAGACGCATTTCTTCCCCTCTCCTCTTCCCTTCACTGATCCCAGCTTGCTGTGTCCTGTCTGTGTCTCACTCTTCTTCTGGCTGAATCTCGATCCAAACGGAAAATTATGGATTTGGTAAGCTGGACTTTAAATGCAATTGACACCACCTTCTCAAACAGAAAATCGGGCCCCGGGGAGCCCAACTGTCCTGCAGGCACTGCGGCTGCGGGTTATGTGAGAGACACAAACAATTGGAAACTTATGTGTCTATGTGACCTTTCGATCGAAGATGTGGAAGACATCTACCTGTTTGGCCTTATGATCACAGGATTTCTGCTGTTTGGCTTTGGAGTTTTCCTGGTGTATCGAAAACTAAGGAAATTGGAAAGAGCTAATCAAAATGCGGACCTGGCGAAGCTCCTTCAACAATTCGACCAGTTGGGGAGGGCACTGATAGCGGCTAATGGTGAACTGAATAGGAAGATGGGTAACATCTCGGAGTCGCTGGGTGCTCTCCAGAAAATGATTTTAAAGCCTGGAAATGTATATGGAAATGTACATGCAAATTACGATGCACAGAATCGCATGAGAGGTGAAATTTCTATGCTCTAAGTGAACTGTGCCTATCAGGCCTTGATTCGGCGTCCTTGAGAATCATTCCTCCAGGAGAAAAGATAAAGCAGAAAGGAGTTTTGGCTTGGCTTCTCTTTAACCCAAACAATTGCTGATGTGCAACAGTCTGAACTCTCCAAGGACAGCCATGTGACTAACATGGAATTTTACCATCTGGCATGAACTGAAGGGAGATGAACTCTGTGGACATGTTATCTATGTTTTAGGACACTAAGGACATAACATCTAGCCATTGCCTAAGAGAGGATTTTTGTTGTCCACCAGTAACTGATATTTCACACACTGCATTCACACTGATATCACATGACTGACATACACACACTGGTCTCTCTCTTGCTTTGTTAATGTGTGGATCTGTATTGTCTGCTAAATGTGCTTAGAGGTTTTTTTTCTATGTGATCACAATCTTGCTCACTCAAGCTATATTTTGATAACTATGTTTTTTTCTCTCTGCCCAATGTGTCACCCCCTTCCCCCCACCCCCTCTTTACCCCCCACTGCATGAGGCGCCTGTATGGCTACCACGTCATTAGGGAGCGCTTAACACGAGCGCACCTTAGTGATAAGTAAAATTCCTTGTATGTGTAAGGATACTTGGCAATAAAGTTGATTCTTTACGGACGCCGGCATTAATGACATCCGTCTCCGGCAGTCGGAAGTCACGAAACTTAATATAGAATCGGTGTGTGACTTTGCAAAAACGATGTGTGCCACTGTAGTATTCTCTGGGCCCCTCCCCAATCTGACCAGTGATGACATGTTTAGTCGCTCGTCATCCTTGAACCGCTGGCTGTCTGTGTGGTGTCCTAAAAATGACGTGGGCTACATTGACAATTGGAGCTCTTTTTGGGGAAAACCTGGTCTTATGAGACGAGACAGCATTCATCCCACTTTGGATGGTGCTTCTCATTTATCTAACAATCTGGCATCTTTTTTATCCAAATTTCCAAAACCATGACTACTCAGAGTTGGGACCAGGAAGCAGAGTCGCAGTCTTACACGCCTCTCTGCAGCTCCTCTTCATCCGCCACCCCTCAACTTAGCCCCTGTCTTCCCCATCAGAGAATCGTTGTCTGCTCCCTCCAAAGTAAATAAAAATATAATGTATAAGCATCCCAAAGTGATAAAGCAAAATATTGGTAAAACTCAAATTAAACATAAAGCCTCTAAACTGAATGATTTGGCCTCTGTTCCTCCTCATAATTTAAAAATTAAATGTGGTTTATTAAATATTAGGTCTCTAACTCCCAAGTCTCTGTTAGTCCATGATCTGTTAATTGATCATCAGATTGATTTAATTTCCCTTACAGAGACTTGGTTAGGGCAAGAGGATTATGTTGGTTTAAATGAATCAACTCCCTCTGGTTATTTAAACTGTCAAAATCCCAGAAGTTCTGGTCGTGGAGGAGGAGTAGCAACAATTTACCATTCCAAATTACTAGTTAATGTAAAGCAAAAAACATGTTATAATTCCTTTGAGGGCCTGGTCCTCAGTGTTGGGCACTTTAGCAATTCCAGGTTAAACCCAATTTTATTTGCCATAGTTTATCGTCCCCCATCAACCTATTCAGAATTTTTATCCGAATTTCCTGATTTCTTAGCTGATTTAGTGCTGAAATCTGATAGAATAATTATAGTAGGGGACTTTAATATACATGTGGATGTAGATAGTGACTGCCTTAATGTGGCTTTTAATTCAATATTAGACTCGATTGGGTTTTCTCAGAAAGTAGGAAATTCTACTCATTACCTCCACCATACATTGGACCTTGTTCTGACATATGGCATAGAAATAGAAAATATTGTAGTGTCTCCTCATAACCCTGTACTGTCAGACCATTGTCTGTTAACCTTTGATTTTACTATTTCTGACTATTTGGCTCCTAAAGAAAAATATTATCACAGTAGATGCCTCTCAGATGATGCCGTTTCCAAATTTATGCAGATTGTTTCCTCTATGCCATGTGTCAACACAACGGAAATAAGCTATAGACAGCTTGCTCCTTCTGTAATTGATAACATGGTGGATAGTGTTTCAGCTTCTCTGCATCAGGCTCTAGACTTGGTGGCCCCCTTAAAAAAGAAAAAGTCTAATCAGAGATTTCTAACTCCTTGGTTCAACACAGAAACTCGTAGCTTAAAACAGAAGACTCGTCAATTAGAAAGAAAATGGCGCTCTACTAATTTAGATGAAATCTATTTAGCTTGGAGAAATCATCTTTTAATTTATAAAAAATCTCTTAGAAAAGCTAGAACGAGTTATTACTCTGCATTAATAGAAGAGAACAAGAATAATCCTAGGTTTCTTTTCAGTACTGTAGCCAGGTTGACAAAGAGTCAGGACTCTGTCAATCCTAGCATTCCCTTAGAGCTTACTAGTCAGGACTTTATGAACTTTTTCAATAATAAAATTTCATCCATCAGAGATAAAATCAATCAGATTCTTCCCACAGTTAACTTAAATACTGTAACTACTACAACTCCTTCTATTGATGTCTGTCTTGATGAGTTTACTCCAATCGACCTTTGTGAGTTAGACAAAATAGTTTCCTCATCCAAACCTTCAACTTGTCTTTTAGACCCTATTCCTACCAGGTTATTTAAAGAAGTCTTCCCACTTATTGGTAGCTTTATTCTTCATATAATCAATTCTTCATTAACTTTAGGCCATGTACCGCAGGCTTTTAAAACGGCTGTAATTAAACCCTTACTCAAAAAGCCAACGCTAGATCCAGGAGCTTTAGCTAACTATAGACCAATCTCTAATCTCCCTTTCATTTCAAAAATCTTAGAAAGAGTTGTTGCTACGCAATTATTTGACCACCTGCAGGGAAATGGTTTATTTGAGGAGTTTCAATCTGGGTTTAGAATCCATCATAGCACTGAAACAGCCTTAGCGAAGGTCACTAACGACCTCCTCATTGCATCTGATAATGGACTAGTTTCTGTACTTGTCCTTTTAGATCTTAGTGCAGCTTTTGATACTATTGATCATAATATTCTACTTGATAGATTAGAACACTATGTTGGACTTAATGGAACTTCGTTGCAGTGGTTTAGATCTTATTTATCTGATAGGTTCCAGTTTGTTCATGTAAATGATGAGTTTTCTCTCAGCTCAAAGCTTAGTCATGGAGTTCCACAGGGATCTGTGCTTGGCCCTACTCTTTTTAGTTTATATATGCTTCCGTTAGGCAACATTATTAGAAAGCACTGTATACATTTTCACTGTTATGCAGATGACACACAATTATACCTGTCAATGAAGCCAGATGATACTAATCAATTAGCCAAGTTAGAAGCCTGTCTTAAGGAAATCAAAGTTTGGATGACTTGTAATTTCCTGCTATTAAATTCAGATAAGACTGAAGTCATTCTTGTTGGTCCAAAAAACCTTAGAAATTCCTTTCCAAATCAAACTTTCAGTTTGGATGCAGTTACTCTTTCTCTTAATAGCTCTGTGAGGAACCTTGGAGTTATTTTTGATCAGGATTTGTCCTTCAATTCACATATTAAATTTGTTTCTAAGACTGCCTTCTATCATTTGCGTAATATTGCCAAGATTAGGAGCATCTTGTCTCAGAGTGATGCTGAGAAGCTGATCCACGCTTTTGTTAGCTCGAGATTAGATTATTGTAATTCTTTATTATCAGGCTGTCCTAAAACATCTTTAAAAAGTCTTCAGCTGATCCAAAATGCTGCAGCAAGAGTTTTAACAGGTACTAGAAAGAGAGATCATATCTCTCCGGTTCTGGCCTCCCTTCATTGGCTTCCCATAGAGTTTAGAATTAAGTTTAAAATCCTTCTTCTTACTTACAAAGCTCTAAACAATCAGGCTCCTTTTTATTTAAAAGATCTGATACTACCGTATCATCCTAACAGAGCACTACGCTCCCAAAATGCAGGTTTACTTGTAATACCTAGAATCTCCAAAAGTACAATGGGAGGCAGAGCCTTCAGTTATCAAGCTCCTCTCCTGTGGAATCAGCTGCCAATCTGGATTCGGGAGTCAGACTCGATCTCTGTTTTTAAGAATAGGGCTAAAACCTACCTTTTTGATATAGCCTACAATTAGGGAGGGATCATGTGTTTCTGAACCCTCCCTTAGTTATGCTGCTAATAGGTTTAGTCAGCCGGGGGACCTCCAGTAATGCACTGGGCCTCACTCCTTTCCTCACTCTCTATGAAATATTTTTTTTTTGCTGGTCATTAACATTTGTTTGTTCTCTCCCATAGATTGAGTCCCCATCGTGCTGTTTGCTCTCTACATGTCTGTTCTTTTCTTCTTCTCTGTCCCCTCACCCCCCAGCCAGTCGCAGCAGATGACTGCCCCTCCCTGAGCCTGGTTCTGCTGGAGGTTTCTTCCTGTTAAAAGGGAGTTTTTCCTCTCCACCGTCGCCAAGTGCTTGCTCACAGGGGATCGCCTGATTGCTGGGGTCTTTCTGCAACTGTGGGGGTCCTCCCTACAGTTGATAGTGCTATGAGATGACTGTTGTTGTGAAATGGCGCTATATAAATAAAGTTGAATTGAATTGAATTGAATTGAATTCTGATTCTGATCCCAGGAGCTATGTTGTCCTGGACAATTGGCCTCTGATAGGGTCACCCAAGACAAACTGGTCCTGGGTAAAAGGCCAGACTAAGAACGATCCAACAGACTCTCATGATAAATACTAGATCAAGGATTCAGTGTACCCCGCCCATTATGGGGTTACCGGGGCCCCACCCTGGAGCAAGGCCTGGGGGAGGGGCTCGATAGCTAGCGTCTGGTGGCCGAGTTTCCACCCATGGGACCCGGCCGGGCTCAGCCCGAAGGAGTTACATGGGTCCGCCCTCCAGTGGGCTCACCACCTGCAGGAGGGATCATGGGGTTCAGGTGCTATGTGGATTAGGTGGCGGTCAACAGCGGAGACCTTGACGGACTGATCCCAAGCTTTTGGTACAAAAAATCAAACAGTTTAAAAATGTACAGCAAGGCAAAAAAAAGTAAAACGTGTTAAAACCAGAGGCATCAAAAGTAAATATAAAAAATTTTTGCAATTTAAAAAAAAAAAATTCTAAAGTTCATGAGATTTGGAGGTCTAAACCTACAAAAATAGCTTTACAAGAAGAAGCAGAAGCACAAGATTAAAATTGTCATCCAGCATAAAACATAAAAGCACAAATTTATGTTTTACTTCTGATAAACCAGGTGTTTTGAGCTCTTTACTCTGTGTAATCTGATTACATGCTGTGGGCCATCAAACTTGCACTTTCTGATCACGGATGATGTGCTGATCTCCTCTTCCTGATTCCTCATTTTTTTTGTATGTTTGTCACACTTAAATATTTCAGATCATCAAACTAATTTAAATATTGGACAAAGATAACACAAGTAAACACACAATGCAGTTTTTAAATGAAGGTGTTCATTATTAAGGGTGAAAAAAATCCAAACCTACATGGCCCTGTGTAAAAAAGTGATTGCTCCTAAACCTAATAACTTGTTGGGCCACCCTTAGCAGCAACAACGGCAATCAAGCATTTGTGATAACTGGCAGTGAGTCTTTTACAGCGCTGTGGAGGAATTTTGGCCCACTCATCTTTGCAGAATTGTTGTATTTCAGCCACATTGGAGGATTTTGGAGCACGAGCCACCTTTTTAAGGTTATGCCACAGCATCTCAATTGGATTCAGGTCAGGACTTTGACTAGGCCACTCCAAAGTCTTCATTTTGTTTTTCTTAAGCCATTCAGAGGTGGACTTGCTGGTGTATTTTGGATCATTGTTCCTCTGCAGAACCCAAGTGGGCTTCAGCTTGAGGTCACAAACAGATGGCAAGATATTCTCCTTCAGGATTTATTAGTCGACAGCAGAATTCATGGTTCCATTTACCACATGAAGTCTTCCAGGTCCTGAAGCAGTAAAACAGCCCCAGACCATCACACTACCACCACCATATTTTGCTGTTGGTATGATGTTCTTTGTCTGAAATGCTGTTACTTTTATGCCAGATGTAATGGGACACACACCTTCCAAAAAGTTCAACTTTTGTCTCGTCATTCCACAGAGTATTTTCCCAGAAGTCTTTAGGATCAAGATTTTTTCTGGCAAAAGTGAGACGAGCCTTTATGTTGTTTTTTTCTCGGCAGTGGTTTTTGTCTTGGAACTCTGCCACGCAGGCCATTTTTGTCCAGTCTCTTTCTTATGGTGGAGTTATGAACACTGACCTTATCTGAGGCAATTGAGGCCTGCAGTTGTTTGGATGTTGTTGTGGGGTCTTTTGTGACCTCTTGGATGAGTTGTCGCTGCATTCTTGGCGTAATTTTGGTCAGCCAGCCACTCCTGGGAAGGTTAACCACTGTTCCATGTTTTCACCATTGGTGGATAAGGCTCTCATTGTGGGTCACTGGAGTCCCAAAGCTTTAGAAATGGCTTTATAACCTTTTCCAGGCTGATAGATCACTTTTACTTTGCTTCTCATTTGTTCCCGAATTTCTTTGGATTGCAGCATGATGTCTAGCTTTTGAGGATCTTTTGGTCTCCTTCACTTTTTCAGGCAGATCCTATTGAAGTGATTTCTTGATTGAGATCAGGTGTGGCAGTAATCAGGCCTGGGTGTGGCTAGAGAAATTGAACTCAGCTTTCCAAAGATGTGATAAACCACAGTTTATTTATGTTTTAATGGGGACAATCACTTTTTCACACAGGACCATGTAAGCTTGGATTTTTTTTTACCCTTAATAATAAACACCATTTAAAAACTGCATTTTGTGTTTACTTGTGTTATCTTTGTCTGATATTTAAATTTGTTTGATGATCTGAAACATTTAAGTGTGATAAACATACAAAAAATGAGAAATCAGGGAGGCGGCAAACACTATTTCACACCACTGTACTTGCCCAGTACTTAAGAGTTTGCCCTCTGTGGTCCTATTATTTTTTTTTAATGAACTAATTAATTCACCACCCCAGCAGGAAGTGGTAGTACACCGTAACAGCAGGCGTTTAAAACATGAAGGAGAAGATGAATTTTTGTAAAACTGTTAAAAAAACTTTTCTCAGTCATCTTAAATGTAAGGAATATTTTTCAGCTGACCTGGAGAAGGTTTTGGCTGTTTCTGCTGTCAAACAACTTTCCTTCATCACGGCTGGCTGTCCCCAGATGAAAATCCACACCAGGTCTGTGGGACGACAGTGCTCTGAATCAGGCTTTATAAAGCTCCAAATCCATTTGTAAATCATTGGATTATAAATGTACAAATTGGATCCTGGGTCTGACTTGGCCTGTTCACCCATTAGGAATGTTCCTATTACCAATATTACAGACCGGTTTATTCGTCCAACTTGGCTGTTTTTGCTCCTTTTTTAAGATTCACACATGTTTAGTGGCTCCAAATGTCTCTTTCTACAGTAGAGGCTGCTCAGTCCTGTAAAACTCTTGGATAGTAAGATGGGGCCATTTGGAACGTAGAACTGGTCCAGACCTCTGTCTCGTCAATAATCATGATGTTGTTGTGTGTTTGTTGATGTCACAGCTGGTGAGTTCAGTGGTGGACTAGACGCATTGAGTGAGGAGCTCGTGAAGAAGAAGCATGACTTCACCAGAGGAGGTACCAGTTTAATTCTTAAAGATTTCTCCTCACTAAAATTATCTTGATTCTTCTTTGTGATTATTTTGTTTCAGGCTAGGCTAACTTAGATTGATTAAATCTCCTTTTGGGGGATTCTGTTGACCTTATTAAACTGTAATCCTGTAAAATAAATTAAGGTGAAGGTGATCTTGTCGACATTTTGATCATTTAATATGCTGTCTTCAATGTACAACAGTAACATGCAGATGAAAAGATCAACTGAAGTTTAGGTTTAACCCTTGACGTCGATTGTCGCGAATTCGCATCAATCCGCTTGCGCTCCAAATGCAACCAAAATACCATCCGTATTCCTCCACTACCGGTTGATGCACTTCCAACACATACCTAGGAATCTTTTGCAAGCATTAGTTTCTCGTAGGAACGGTCAGAGACGGAGCACCATCTATTTCCTGATTGCTACGCTCGCCTTGTGCCACGTCTGCATTTTCAGAAGACAATCGTGGAAAAATTGTCCAATCTCAGGTAAGTTGTACTAAGATAAAAATATATACAGGCTTATTGTGTACTTTTATCACTACCACGAAGGAGTGGAGTACCTATGACGAATATTTTTGAAGATATTAGACGATCTCGGTGTGATGCTAATTCGCTACATTCAGCCACAATGGATAACCTCCGTCGGCCACAACGGCCGCAAATAAGGTGCCATATTTAGATTGTGTTCAACACTCACACACATTTTCTTTAGAAACTGCCATTCTGAAACTCTACACCATAGTTCACGTGAACAATAAATAACATAGCATTCTGGATGTGAGAGAGGAGAGCTGGAGCTGACTTCACAGCGGTAGCTTTTTCCTCATCACCCCGTTGTAGAGCAAAACTGTTGTAACAGAGCTAGGCATCTAGATTTTCATACTGCCTGCCTAAACTGCCGAACAGGACAGGGGAAAAAAAAAGAAACGGCCATTCTACCTCATATCTATAATCATAACAGAAATAATGTGGTGGGATATAAATTCTTGTGTTTTGTTTGTGTTTTGTGTTTATGTGTTTTTTATAGTTCATTGTAGTGGTTTATGATAGTTTGGCAGTCATGAGAGTTGAAAATACTGAAAATAACTTTGTTGCATAAAAGACTCTTCATACTTGAGATGGGAACAGGTGCTTTTTTTTTTACATTTTTTTTTTTTTTTACCATAGATGCCTGTTGTGGCTAATTTGCATCATACCTAAAATTATATCTATTTTATGTGCTATAGTCAAATTAACTTTCTCAACTTAATTTAGCATCTACTTGAAATCAAAAACACAAGTGAAAGTTTTTTTCATAATTGGAAATAAATTCAGGCGTCAAGGGGTTATGTTCAGTCAAATAAGCTGTGCTCTTTTGGGAAATTTGGGGAAACTCACACGGGCCAAAAGAAGTCCCAGCCTCAGGAAAGGAACTTCAGTAAAACTGCTGAGTGGGGTTTGCGATGGACTTGGTGCTGACTTTAAGGTAGCCGCCTTGTTGTGCAGGAGATGTCCAGAGTGGGCTGGTCAGTGCTGCTCGTGGTGGAGTGTTTTTAGCCTTAGTCATTGCTAACAGTGCTGTTGCTGGTTGGCTCTGAGATGAGTGCGGGCCCGGGTGCTCTGAATGTTTTTCTTTTCATTTCGTATGGCAGTCCTTGTGGGTTTTGTGTCATGTCAAAGTCTTTCCTTCCATCTTTGTCATAAAAGATCCAACACCTGAGCTAACTTTTTGGCACATCCAACTGCTCCCTAGCTTTCACAGCTGGCTGCAAATCTTGCTAGACAAGATATAACTTGATTCGAGAATGGGGGCTTTTGCAACATCTGGCTGCGATTCTCAGTGACAAACTATGACGTCACCTGACTGTGTGCTTGCTTTGCACCATCTAGTGGACTGAAAACACAATTGAGACCCTTAAAGGTCTAATGAGGTTTTGACTTCCTCTAATTTTTCAACACATAATACAAAATGACAAAATAGTTTGGTCTGTGCAGTTCTAAGTCAAACAGGGTTTTTTTTTTCCACACAAATATCCAACATTTTCATGAGCATCACGTCACCAATTACGTCAGTGGCTTGAAAACCCCGCTGCCATGTTGTCACATCATCGGAAGAACACAGGGCTTGGCTGCCCATTGTACACACAGGATGGAAGCGGTTGAAAACATCGACGATTGTTCCAGCACATGTAGTCTGGAATTGGTTTGTGTTGTCCGGTCTTCAGATGATTATAGTTCAAAAGAATGGGATGATAATGAAGAATCTGTGGGCATCAGACCTTATAGGTTTGAGCCGTGCCAAGCGGGCATCGTGCCCAGCGAGTGAGACTCAGAGAGTGACGGTGGAGAGGCACACATGCCCACCGCAGCAGCAGTGACAAACACACGGCAGGGGAACACCAGTGTTATTCTTTTGTTACAGATATTGCAACAAATTCATAAATATAGTTCATAAATATAATTTATTTAAACCCGATTTTTCAATAAAATCATAGCAGTGTATTCTGTGTGGCTCAGGCATCGGGTTTATTATGGATTGTATTTTGAGTTGTTGTTGTTTTTGTTTTGTACATGTGTTTTTTGTGCGTTTTGAGCTACTTTCAGGTGGGCACTGCCCAAGATTCGCCAGTCCGAACACACGCGCCCTCTCTCTTTGACAGTCAGCTGTTCATGGTTTGTGTGCATCATCTGCCGTGTTGTCAGCCAGCCAGTGTTGCCAATGCTATCATGACGTGTTAGTCACTCCACACAGCCGTGGTTCTGTTGCACCCTTTGAAGCGATGTCGGCCCTAGGACGCAACCGTGGTTAACACGTCTCCTCTCCGTGTTCGCTGGGCGATGTTGGCCCCGAACGCCAACTGTGGGTGTTTCTGTTTATTTTTGTGGGTCTTCACCTTTTTGGGAACTGTTGTCATCATTCTTATGTTCAGTACATGTGCTGTGGTGAATTCTGAGTGTAAATCCATTCATCATGACCCTCTGTGCGCTCTTACGCAGGGCAGAGAGAGGGAGGATGAAATAAGGAGGATTTGCGTGCAGGGTTCACCACAGCACATTTAATACAGAAAGACAGACAGTTCCCTGAAAGGTGAAGACATACAAGAAACACAGACACACTTGCTGATGGCGTTCGGGAGCCGGCATTGCCCAGCGAACGAATGAGAGGAGACATGTTTGCCACAAGTGCGCCCCAGAGCCGACATTGCTTCAAGGACGCATGAGAGCCACATCGAACATGTAGTGACTAGCGCGTCGTGAGAGTGCTGAAAATACTGGCAGACAAACAGCACAGATGACAATACTATGGACCAGCAGTGCATGACTGGCAAACGGCCGTGAAGTACGCGCACTGCTGGCGATGGTGTGATGAGAAGCACCTGGACGAGGACCGGGAAAGATAATCAGGGGGAGTTTGAATCAGCTGGTGATAATGAGAGAGGGGACGTGACCGGACCGGTGAGATGTCGGCATGGGATCACAGAAAGTAGGTCAAAGCTGTGTGTAAATCCATTAATCCTTCCCTTCCTCCACTCCTCCTGCATAAAAGTGCATGAGGAGCTCACGAGGAAGCTTTTGACAGTTGGAGCTTAATCGTGTGATGTGGTCTTTCACGGTTTGCTGTTTATCTAAGCCTGAGACATAACACGAAGGCATAGCCGTAAAACTAAAACAAGAAACCATAGAAGCTGTGAGCTACAAAACTGCTGTCATTCCAGTCAACAACACTGGTGTCCGTTCTGTTGCTGACGTCATGGTGGTGCTGCCCTTCATTCAGTGGGCGGCACCACAGTCCAGTCAGCGTCTGCGGTTTTTTGATGATAACTAGTTTATGCAGGCGCGGTTGTAAATATTATATTGATCATCAGCAATGACTTTTGGGTTTACACAACATCTTAAAATATGTCAAAATCGTGTCATCAGATCCTTGTTTTTTTTTTTTTTTTTTTGATTTTGTGTACTTTATTGATCCCCAGAGGGGAAATTGAGGGCCTCCACCTGGATGGATGAGGCAGCCACGGTACGGCGCTATCCCTTTACCATTCACACACACATTCACACCTAGGGCCACTTTTTAGAGTCTTCAATGAACCTAACCTGCATGTTTTTGGCCTGTGGGAGGACACCGGAGAACTCCCGGAGTCAACCCACGCAGACACGGGGAGAACATGCAAACTCCACACAGATCAGTGTTGGTCAGGGGCTGGGATCGAACCAGGGATCCCATGGCCAAGGGTGAGTTGCTAACCACTGCTCCACCGCACTGCCCAAGTTGTACCTATAGTTCCTTTGGTGGAAACGATTCTAGTTTTGGTAGGCCAGTTTGTTTTTCTAACTCTGCTGTTGTAGCTTCATTTGAAGGCTCAAATATTTTTAGTGGCTCCATGCAGATTTTTTTTTTTTTTTTTTGCCAAAATTGCTCAGTTTTTTTTTCTTTCATACAAGTTGCTGAGTACTGGACTAGAATCAGAATTATTGTTTCATGCTCCTTTTTAAGAATTTTTTTTTCTGAAATTACATAAACCCAAAGGATTCAAAGTCACAGTTTGAAAAGGTTTTATAGGCTTATTTTATTATAGAAAGATTAACCATTAGATTATAGTGCAAAAAACCAGCCAGAGGGGGTGAACAAGCCAGTGTACTCCTAGTGCCTGTCCCAAGCCCATGTAAATGGGGAGGGTTGTGTCAGGAAGAGCATCCAACATAAAACCTTTGCCAAATCTAACATGCAGATCATGACAAATGAGAGTTTTATACCGGATCATTCAAGGCCTGTGTTAACGACTACCACCGCTGCTGTTAATCGACAGGGTGCCGGTGTCAATTGGCCTACTGTTGGTGGAAGCAGGATTTCCTCTGGTAACATTTCCCGATGGTGGCCTGCCATGTCAGAAGATTTTCTGCGGCTCTATCAGGACATGTAAATTTGAGAAAAATTTATGAAGGAATGACGATCCGCAAGCACCACACGAACAACATGTGTGACCGTGATCCGCGTGGAGCGAAGCGCCCCGCCTGAGTGTTCTAGTCACCAGCCAGGCAGAGTGTCTCGCTACTAGTGTGACTGTCCAAGAGAAACACAAACATATTAAAGTACTATAAGCGCGGAAAAAAATCAGAAGAGGTATGCAAGTACTGGAGGCATTTATCATGGTTTTAACTCGCTGGTAACGGGAGCAATAATGGAAGAGTTGCTTAGCTAACAGGTGTGGCTAGGAGCTCGAGTTGGTTGATTTTGTTAATTTATTTTTGTTTTTCTTATTTCAGTCAAGAATGAAAATGAGCTGTTTTTAACCTTTACCTTACATAATATTAACTAAATTATATTCATTATTCAGTGTTTCTTCTGGCTTAAAGACCTTGGCGCGGTGGCAACATATTTTTCCGGGGTGGGATGGGGCAGAAAACACATGACACGATTGTAACCGGAAATGTTAATTTTACATTATTTCTTTTTTTTTTTTGTAATTTTGCACAGAAATATTGCATCATGGAACTTTCCATTTGAAGTATTGAACTACCAAGGCTTAAATGTTGGCATTTTGGGCCAGTTGGGGTCCCACCCAGATGTCCTGTGTTTGGACTTTTTACTGGTGTCATCCTTCTCTCCTTCCTCTGCTCTCACCTCTCCTGGACCCTCTGCCTGAACACTTTCCTCTCCTTGGCTCCTCTCTTCTGTCTCATCTTTCCCTCTCTGAGCTCTTTCTAATTCAGGTTCTCTCTCTGTCTATGGTGGTATAGAAACAAGCTAGAAAATACCAAGTGTCATGTTTTGTCCTGCAGGATTTTTTTTTTCATGGTTTACATAAATAACCAAAATGTGTATTTTTTGTATTTTTATTCTAGTGTTTGTTTTTGCCATTGACAAAGAGTAGGAAAGGGGAAAAAACATAGTAATTTACTCATGCATACTTAAATATATGATCAGAGGTGGGTATAGTAGCCACAAATTCTACTCATGTAAAAGCAGTGCTTTGAAATTAAAAATTAAAAGGAGACAACCAAAAATTTCTAATTGAGTTAAGGGTGCAAAGAGCATCTACTTCAAAACTTGAGAAATGACTTCAGTCTTGAAGGTTTGAGGTTTTTCTCCAAAATTTATAACAATTTTCTTGCAGTTTTTTACTTTTCTCTGTAAATTTATCTAAATTTGCAACGATTTTCCTCAAATTTGTAATTTTCGCTTGAAACATTATAACTTTTCTTGTACATTTGAGACTATTATAAATTTGTGGATTATTTTGTGGTTAATGTTTATCTTTTTTTTTATCCAATCCAACTTTATTTATTAAAGCTCTTTAAAAATGACAGTTGACACAAAGTGCTGTACATCAACGATAAATAAAATACAAAAGCAATAAAATGCAGGTAAAGTTCAAAACAGCACAAACAAAACAATCATCATGCAATAGAGACAATAAGAACAAAATCAGTGTCTCAAACTGGGTCAAAAGCCAGAGGGTAAAAATGGGTTTTAAGAGGAGTTTTAAAACTGGACAGTGAAGAGGCCTGTCTGATGGACAAAGGCAGATTATTATAAAATGGCTGTTTTTTTTAAAAATAAATTTTCAACAGAATGTGGCAAATTTTTTCCTGTTTTCCTCAGATAATTTAAACTTTTGACCATAATTTTGTAGAGCCAGAACAAAACAATAACTCTGAATTCAAAGAAATATAATAATTAAAAGTATATTTAAAGAAATGAATTAACATAAATGAAAAAATATGCAGTTATTTCTGTTATAATATTTCTATGTATTTATCATTTTTTAGAAATCTCACCAACCAGACAGCAGGAAAAACCTCCCTTATTTTGAAATCCAAATGTTGGCACATTTAGTTTGTCTGAAGGCTGTTGACGGATTAAAGTCATTGACTTTGTGAATTCCGGTCATCTTAACTTGCCAGGTACATAATAATGAACATAAATTATTAGTTAATATTGCAGTAGCTGGAGAAGTAAATACTCAGCGATTCATCAGTCACTTTTGCCTTTCCCTGCAATGAAGCCTAACCAGACCTGTTAGCCAAGCGACTCCTCGTTGTTGTTCCGGTTACCAGCGGGTTAAAATCACAAGAAATGTTACCAGTGTGGCGGCATGAAATAATAAGGAGTGAACTGAGAGTTTTTGAGGGAGTTTATTAATCATACCGCCATCACGAGAACTCACTCCAACGCCGTGCAGTGCGCCAGAGCGAACCCAGAGGCTCTCCTCAGCAGATAGTGGATGCGTCTAGTCAGATGAGCAGTGAGAGAGAGAGAGAGAGTTACAGAGCATATGCAGTTTTTATACCCCACTACAGACACTGCATTCACAGCCGTAGGTATGGACATTTGCATTTGAGAGTCACACATAACAATGGGAAGATTACTGGCCGGAATTCGCCTCTGCTCCGGAGCTGTAGGACAAAAGAGGTTACAAGGCACATCAACATATTGTTATCAGTCCATAGATCACGCTGCTATGTTAATTGCTCCAGCTGAGTGCTCTGCTTGTCCCAGTATGTTGTGGGGGTTACCCATACCAGAGGAAATCCTGATAATGTAGTTGGATGTCTCGATTATTTTGGGAGATGTGTGTAAAGAGTGACATGGATACAAAAGTCTAGAGAAACCTTCAGCTTTAGACAGAAGAATTCGGCCCTGTAGAGGGAGGTCTTTTCTTTAGCCAGTAATTGAACAATTTCTGTACATCTCTAGTTCTGGGAGCAATATTTGAATCAATTCTTTTAGTTGCATCTTTTGTAATTATATATATATATATTAATTATATTATTTACCTCCGCCAAGGAGCTAATGTAATTGGGGTGGTCTGCTTGTTCATATGATTATGCAACAACTACTGTACAGATTTATATAGAGTGATGATACTATAGAGTGAAGTATGTGGCGGTAATGCATCCATAAGCTGGTTGCCAACTGCCAATACAATCTAAAAGAAGAAGACGATTTTGATGAAATTTTCACCAGAGATGGTTCCTGGCCTAAAGAGGAACCCATTCCATTTTAGTCATGATCCAAGAATGCATACCTCCGCCATTGTCATGAATTGCCCCTCAAGGCAGGAACGAAGATCCACATGGTGAACTGTAGTTGCGAGATTTGTTGAAGGGAACAAAAATTCCAAATAGTTCGCAAAACACAAAAATTCCAATAGTTCACAAAATAACTTGCAGGCAAAGAAGGTGGGATTAATCAGGAAATTGCAGCAGAACGGGGAATGGGTTCTGATGCACAGTGAAAGAAAGCAGAAGCTCCAACAATGAATGACAGAAACAAGGAACTTAAATAGGACATGGAGTCAATGAATATAACTGGATGCAGGTGTGGATCACATGAGCAGGCAAGGGGTAACAAAGCTTACAATAGAGATCAGCTGGGAGTAATGAGAGGGGAAGATGGGACTGACAGCTGACAGGAGCACCGCCCACAACAGAGCAAAAAACCCAGAAGTGCCACTGACAGCAGCAGCCCCAGAGAGGGAGAGAAAAAACACAACAGGATACAATTATGATATGAAGGCAAGTGAAGACAAGTACCTGAAATATGTAAATAACAAAACCATAATGAACGTAACCAGGAAAATAAATCATACTAAGAAACAATGCAGAATATAGGACAACCAAAAATAAAATAACAGGAATAAGAACTCAAAAATACAACATCACACATCCATCCATCCATCCGGGGGTGGTGGGGTGGGCTGGAGCCTATCCCAGCATCTTTTGTGTAAAAGGCAGGGTACAAATATAAAAACACATATTCTACATATTGTATGTACTTCCCAACAACAGAGTTGTGAAAGGTATACTCTTCTGTACTTGTATGTCATCTATTCTGGTTAAAGTACTGATTCAAGTTTTTATTCATGTAGGGGTAACAAGAGAAGGACTGTAAAGTGTTCAAGTTCAAAGTACTTTCCCCAGAAATGATCTTGTCCTGAGCTGATAGAATGTCATGTGGTACGTTGTCAAAAGAATATAAACTCATCATTTTTGAAGCTGGCAACTTGGAACATTTTCCACAGAAAAAGTGCATAGATTTAAAGTTTGCTGCTGCTTGTTCTTTAGAAAATGTGAAAAGGTTGTCAAAAATATGAGTAAGTCCACAAATACTTGATATATTGGCCAATACCTGGAAAAATGAACTTAAGTGCAGTAATTCAGTACTTGTACTGTTACTTCCCACCACTACAATGTTATTGTGATTTGCATTGTCCTAAATAACTTTACATTTCATGCATATGAAATGTAAAGTCTTTAACTAGTCTTTAACTTTTTAATATGACCCTTCTCTCTTTATCTCTGTTTTTCTCTTATCTCTTTGTCTTATGTCCTGATTGGTGGAGCCTTGAGCACTTTTATCATGTTTATAGTCAGCTACATGTGTGCCTGTGTTTGTGTTCATGTTGAAGTAACTGTAGTTTGTAAATATGGACGTCACCTGACTGCAAAACAAATCTACCTACGGGTACAAATAAAGGAACCTGAACCTGAACATGTCTGGTGTGAGGATAACAATGTAGAAGCAGAACAACACTTAAGGAAAGAAAGCTTTTATTTACAAAATGTGCAAAAACTTTAGACTGCTACATATGAAATATTATGTACACACAGCCAAAAATATCAAAGCTGTGATAGTTACTTTTTTTACAGTCCCTCAAGCACAGACAACGTGTTCCATCAGTCCAACAAGGGTGTTGGTCCTGTCCTCCATCTTCTGGATGCTTTGCAGCAAAGCGGAGGTCAGCTGCTCCTCCCTCCTGCTCTGCTCCTGCTGTCTCCCGTCTGACCGTAGTCAAGAAGGAGGTCCATGTTTGTGTCCCACTTCTGTTTCCCTGTTTTAAAGTACAAAAATAAGCAATATAAAATAACCACACACTGAAAAATGCAGGAATCATCAATCCAAGATTGAATGTGTCTATTCAACATCCATTTACTGTTGGTGGCATCACAACATTCAAGTGTGTGATTCTTTTAATTCACTCCCTCCTTTGTGTGAATGAGTCATGACCTGAACATAAATTACCTAATCTGGTCTGATTAGAAGAGCAGCAGGAGGACAAGCTTGGTGCTGGTGAAGGTGAGCTGGACACCACAGGTCTGGGTGGTTCTCCCTCATCATCCAGCTGTGATAAATCTGTAAATACAAAAAAAAATGTTTTTGTTTGTGCAGTGTCCAACTTAAGCCTTCCATTAAATGTGCAGACATAGAAGGCAATTTTATTCAATATCAATGTTAGCAAAGCTGACATGTCTGATTATGGAATAGAAGAATAGGAATAGAATCGGCTTCATTGTCACTGTGCAGTTGTACAGAACAATGACATTGTAGGAGCTCCACCAGGCTACTGTGCAATAAAGTAAGAGAAGGATTAGATAAAATACGGCTACACAACACACGATTAAACACGAGTGAAATTTAAAAAAAAAAATGGCCTAAGGTTATGAAAATATTACCAAAATAGTAAAAAAGACGACGTTACTAGTGTCTGGTAGAAAAATCTCCCATAACACAATGCAAGGCACCCATTCATACACAGTATTGATGCCACAAAAAACGTATTTTGCACTGGATGTCTTTATAAAAAAAAGTATTCTGTAAGACGCTAAGATTTCTGTTGTAGTTTCTCAAACGCGCATTTCTTTATGGCGAGGAGAAACATTTGCGGTAAAAACACTGTTAGCTTGTTAGCATAGCTAACCAAAAATACTATTGTCACAAGAGTGACTAAAAAAATATCCACACTTTGGCCGTTACATATCAATACAAGCAATACGCATTTGTCAGCAGAGACGGCCTGTTCATTTCTTTATGGCGAGGACAAACATTTGGTCGTAGGAAAAGCACTGTTCGCTTGTTAGCATCGTTGTCGGCCTCCGTCGGTCTATGATGACCATGGAAGAGAATCCTAAACGTCTACTCTGCTGGAACAGCACCGCGATCCGGTGTTCTACCTTCCAACATTGGGCGTTGGTGGGATTCAAGCCTGGGCAGGAAGATATGGAGGACGAGATGTTACCCATGCAGCATGTCCCCCCTCTCCACGTCACTGATGAATCCAAAGGAACAGCAGGGCTGCTACAGTTTGGCACCAGCGCCATCGCAGAAGCTGCCAGAACGATGTTGAGGACAACAGAGAACTGCCTTAGGGACTCCGACTCCAGATTTTTCCTCAGGGTTGACTCCCGAAGCCTTTCCCGTGACTGGGTGTGCCGCAAGGCAGCAGAGGTTTGAAATCAGGGTTTACCTTCCCCTAGATGGGCTACCTTCCCAGGTTGACAAGCCACCATCTACCCGAAGCATCTGGTTTTAAGGCGCCAGAGATCCGCCCTCGCCCCTTCTCCTATTAGTAAAAGCAGTTCCGCCGGGCCTATTAGAGACTAAACCACACGGGCAGGCTAGGAGTTGGACTTAGTTGTCAGAGGCTTTTCGAGACGCACGCCATAAGGAGCATTTTATAAGCACTGGGAGCTTAACCCCAGTTCCGCTCCTGGCTATGACAACCTTGGAACCTTGTTAGCATAGCTAGCCGAAAATACTATAGTCACAAGAGTGACTAAAAAAAAATCCGCACTTTGGCTGTTACATATCAATACAAGCGGATATACTGTATATATATATACATATATTCGTTAACGTCTGCCATTTTAAAGACAATACACTTACCAACGTGTTTTGAACAGTTTGTTGTCCGGACTAATCCATGGCAGTGACGATGGTCCAGCTGGCTGGCCTGTCCCCCAAAACAGTTCATCACATGAGTGGCTCCCTCTAGCTTATCTTGTACTTCTGTTTATGTCCATAGAGCCAAGAAATCTGTCTCCTCTTCGCTGTAAATCTGTTTGGTTTTGGAATCTGTCGCGTGCTCTGCTGTTTGGAAAGCAACATGGCGGTCAGTAATGTTTTGAAGCTGGTCAGTTAACCACGCCCATGGCTGTGGACGTAGCCAACGTAAACTGGTGCTGCCGCTGGCCCAGCTAGGAGTTGGGGCCACGATAGACCCACTTTTGAGAGCCTGGGACTGGTGCTTTAGTCGGTGGAAAACCAAAGAACTGGTGCTAATGACGCTCTGGCTCCAGTTAAGCACTGGAACCAGTTTGGTGGAAAGACACCCACAGTGTGTTAGCATGAATCCTCCAAAACTACTGGATAGACTCTGATGCACTTTTCACCAGAACTGGCTTGTTGCCTACACATGAACCCATTACATTTTGGAAGTGATCAGTGAGGGACAGAAGGAGTCTTGGCTGAGGTATGTGCTCTCTGTGTGCTTTTCTAGTTTTGTTTGTGAAATCACTATAGGCCTGTTCTGTTTTACTTGTTTACTACACACTGCAGTGATATGATACTGCACTGTTGGTTATATCGCTCTATGACTATGAACCTTGTCAGTCAACTATAAGGTAAAAGAGAGGAGGGAAAAAGTTGTCATGGCAGCCGCTGGGCCATCATCAGCCCCGGCTGCGCACACACCTGCTTCCAATTCCCAGCAAGCCATAAAAGCCAGATCCACTGACAGCGCAGCACGGAGCCGTCTGTCATCACCACTGTGCAACGCTCCATGCCCACAATCTCAGACCAAACCAGCTCGTCAAGCCTCGTCACATAAGCCACCATCATCCTTACCTTGTCAAAGTATTCTCCCCTGTGCACAGGTGGATCCCCTTGGCGGCGGACCTGTCCCCCGTAGCAGCGGGGCTCCATCTCCTCCTTCTCGGATCCTCTCCTCCTTGTCATGACGCCCAGTTCCCCACTCACCTCCCGACACCCGCTCCTGGAGCAAGCAAGAGTCTCCCGGCGACACCTGCAAGTAAGCAGCAATCATTGTTACACCTCCTTGCTGCGAGCAGTACTAATCCTTGTGCTTTGTGTTCCTAAGGTTGCCAGGTCGCAGCGGGACTCGCTCAGCTCCAGCACACTACCAGCATCACACTCACCCTCACATTCACACACCAACACTGTACACTGTGTAATACCTTGTGTGTGTAACACTACTTTAGGTGCAGTCTTGTCCCCTTTTGGTAGTACTGGGTATGGCAGTGTAGTTACCTTTCACCTTACTACCTGGACAGAAGGGACAATTGGGCCAGGTCAGATAGACTCTAGGTTCGTAGGAGCCTGGGGGGTGCAACAACAGATGACACACACACAATAGTATGGGAACTTGCAAATATGTGTATTTTTTACAGTGGTGTACACTTAAAGAGTACCTGTGGTGGTCGTGAAAACGCATTCAACTTGAAAACATTAGACAAAGTATTCGTTATTTAGGTAAATAATTGTTGCCAGCCATCTACCACCAGAGGTGTATGCAAATATGGCCGCCGGCATGGCCAGTCAATGAAAACTATGCACACCGCCCTGACACATGCGGATGTGACGTCACATCGTTGATACTGAAAAGTCAATACTCAGCGTGTACCAGCGACTACGGTGCTTTTATCAGTGTTTTTGTTCTATTATTATTATTATTATCGACCTTTGTAACCTAGGAGCTTAGCCTGTAAATCTTCCTCATAACACGAGGCTTCAAAGTGGTCCTCACACGCAACGGAATTTCGTCCGAAAGGAAACGTCTGCAGTGTGTGCCCTGTTCCGAGATTGTGCAACCACTTTTCCGCGACGATCTTCCGACAAGGTGTGCTGGGTTTGGGTACACAAAAGAAGTGTTTATCTTTGTTTTTTCACTTATTATTGAGACATCCAAGATCTGTCACCTCAGAGGTGAAAGGTGCAAAGGGAGACAATTTCAGAGGGTGTGCGCGTGTGTGCGTGCGAGGAAGGCTGCGGGGCTTTATGTGGCTGCAGGTCTTTTATGTGGCCGTTTGTCCTGTTTATGTGCTCCTGCCTCTCCTCTCTGCGCTCTGCATTGATGGCAGCGTGCCTGTAATTGATGGCACCATATTGCTGTGGTGTAGCAGGTTTAATGGGGCTTGACAGAGCAAGGGAAAGCAGCATGCAACCAGGGAGGGAACTTAACCCTTTCGCACGCGCTCCACCCACCACCCGTGGCCCTTTTTCCTCGTCCCCCCCCCCTCGCCGCCCCCCTTCCCACTCGCTTGCACATCAGTGTGTGCAAACGCAAATGAGAATTCAAATAGGCTCTCGGTGATTAGCTTGTTTACGATTCCTACTGTTATCAGTGGTCATGGTGTTGGCAGTTTGGTTCGTGATCAAGGAAGCTCAGACACCCCTCTGACTCCACTTCTGAAAATAAATACTCAACAGCTGTTGACGCTCTCCGCTGTTTTGCTCAGAGGAACCTAAATGTGTTTGACATAGGCAAACGGCTGGGGATTTATTTCCTCACAACTTTGCTCCCAGGCTGCGCTCCCAGAGGTGGCCTACAGGGGACAGATCGCGGTATCAACGTTACTACGTCACAGGAAGCGTCCTGGCAGGCCATGTAGCCGCCAGTATGGCTGCGTGCATGTTTTGCTGCCATAGCTGAACCAGCACATCGGCAGTGGATTTATATCGCATTGCCGGAGCTCTGTTCAGAATAAAAACTTAAACTAGAAAGTGAGACAGGGGCTCAATATAATATCTTTATTTCATGTACGACCACAGGTACGCTTTAAACAAAAATAGAGCGCTTGAAACAATAATAAAAAAAATAAAAATAAAATACCCCAAATATGTTTACAGTGTGTTCAGTCCTTTTGTATCCGTTCCAGGTGACCAGTTGGATCACCTCTACCAGTTAATAGGGTTCGGGCTTCAGCTCGCCATCCAGATCTGGAGATCCACGTTCTTCTGAATCCAGCAAAAAAACCCTGACCTATAGAATAGGTCAGAACAACAGGCTTAAGCTATGCTGTATAGCTTGTCACAAAATATTTCCAAGCTGTACAACAAATAATACTTTTAAACACCTTTAAACCACAGATGTAACATTCACTCTTAAGTAACAATCAATAGCAAGGGGAATTGGGCCTTTGCTATTTCCCACAGCCTTGAAAAATGTCATTTCCCCCATGAAAAACCTAGCCGGAATTAACATCGGAGGTTAGCATTTTAAGCTAGCGGTTAGCATTTCACATACACAATGAATGGCACTCACCACGCCTAGCAACACGTGCTTCAGAGGGGATTCCCACGCTCACGTGAATTCACAGCCTTTGGATTCAAATCATAAAATTTAACAAAATAGGTATTAGAATTTGACAATACAGCAATACCTCGTTTCTCATGTTGGTTTAGGCTTACCAATCTCAAGAGTTTTATCCAGGCAAAGGCTGCTACTAGCACGTTGGCTCACCGTCTCAGTAAGGGATCGCGCTCTCTCGGTTGTGTCTCTGCCGTGACTGAAAGCGTTCTGCAGGTTACACCAAGACCGAGCAAGAGAGCGCGTGACCCCATCGGCTGATGCTGCCAACAAACGACGCAGCCATTGGTTGCTCAATACACCAAATAAAAACACTAGGAACCCCATCAGAGCCCCTTAGAAATGTTTTTAACTAGTTATGGATATAGTTTATGAACTTATTTATCTATACATTTATCCTCAAAATATCCATTCCCACTGTGAAATGAGTGTTTTGGTTTTTTTTTTTTAAAGCGGTATCGATATTTATAATTTTATTTACGTTTTTAACACTGGGTTACAACTGTAATAAATAATAATAATAATAAATAATAAATAATTGTAACTGGACTACTCGTGTCTGTCGTCTGTCTCCTGGGTCAAACACCATGTCAGTACGACTCCGTCAAAGCGGCCCAGCAGACAGCGCGCTGACGCGCCACCTTAACACCCTTGGCGCACGAGTAGACCAAATAGCCTACCAACAGACAGTTATATTAAAGCGTACCTGTGGTGGTCGTGAAAAAAAAGATATTATATTGAGCCCCTGTCTCACGTTCTAGTTTAAGTTCAAGTTCAAGTTCAAAGCAATGTGATATAAATCCATTGCTGATGTGCTGGTTCAGCTATGTCAGCAAAACATGCGAGCAGCCATACTGGCAGCTACATGGCCTGCCAGGACGCTTCCTGTGACGTAGTGTCGTGGCTACCGCGATCTGGATCAATATTGGCTGAGCCTGGAGTGCCCGGATGAGCAGTGGCTTTCAGGATATTCAAATTCAAACGTTTATTTCAAACTCAGGGTTCATATTAAATGCAGAACTAAAACGAGTAGAAAATAAATAAATAAATGCTTAAATTCAGCGGGTCATCTCGTCTGATCTGAGGTCGTAACGGCTGCCAGACGGCCGATGATTCAGCGCAGGGCTCCTCCCTCGCTGCTAAAAGTAGATCAGCAAACACTCGGCGCTCTTGTAACAACAAAAACATACAATGCGATATGGATATCGCAACATGGCGGAATGTAAAGCCTTTGGATGTCTCAATAATAAGCGAAAAAACAAAGATAAACACTTCTTTTGTGTACCCAAACCCAGCTCACCTTGTCAGAAGATCGTAGCGGAAAAATGATTGCGCAATCTCGGAACAGGGCAGACGTGTCCTTTCAGACGAAATTGCGTTGTGTGTGAGGACCACTTCGTCACTTTCACCCTCAGAAGACCTTTCTGGCTCAAACCTGTAGCCATGTTGGATGAATTCTTCCTCAGAGTCCGATAATTCAGCCATAATAGAATAAAAACACTCACAAAAGCTTCCTAGTCTCTCATACAGGCGGAGCATTGACTTTTCAGTAGCAACGTAATGACGTCACATCCGCATGTGTCATGGCTGCACGCAGAGTTTTCATTGGCTGGCCATGCCTGCGGTCGTATTTGCATATTTCTCTGGTGGTATATGGCTGGCAATAATTATTTAACCAAAAAACGAATACTTTGCCTAATGTTTTCAAGTTGAATGCGTTGGGGGTTTGTGATTGCACATAACCAGGTGCTCCTGGACCCAGCTAAGATCAAGGCGGTAGTGGACTGGCCCACCCCCACTTCCAGGAAGCAGTTACAGGGGTTTTTGGGATTCGCCAGTTTCTACCGTCGTTTCATGCCAAATTTTGGGATCATCGCCCGGCCCCTGACCAGCCTCATGTCCCCCAAGACCCCCTTCTGTTGGAGCGAGAAGGCTGCTGTGGCATTCGGGAAGCTGAAGGAGGAGTTCGCTTCATCCCGCATCTTGACCCAGGTGGACCCGGACCTTCAGTGCTTGGTGGAGGTGGACGCCTCGGATTCTGGAGTTGGGGTGGTCCTCTCGCAACGCTTGCCTGTGGATGGGGTGATTCGTCCATGCGCCTTCTTCTCTCACCGTCTGCAACCCGCCGAGAGGAACTACAGTATTGGCGACAGGGAGTTGCTGGCAGTCAAGCTCGCCTTAGAAGAGTGGAGGCACTGGCTGGAGGGGGCTGCTCAGCCGTTCATCGTCTGGACGGACCATAAGAACTTAGAATATCTCCGGAGGGCCAAACGACTGAACTCCTGCCAGGTCCGCTGGTCTCTCTTTTTTGGACGTTTTGATTTCACGATCACTTATCGACCTGGGAGCAAGAACGTGAAGCCGGACGCCCTCTCAAGGCAGTTCGAGGCAGAGACGTCTGAGGATCAGGAGAAGACCATCCTGCCTTCATCCTGTGTTGTGGGCGCCCTCGTGTGGGAGATCCGAGATAGAATCACGAAGGCTCAGGAGGGTGAGCCCGACCCGGGGAGGGGGGGGGATTGTTCGTCCCCACCACTGTCAGGAGTGAAGTCATCCAGTGGGCCCATGCCTCCAAGTTAGCGTGCCATCCTTGGATCGCTCGCACCTTCGCCTTGCTCCAGAGAACCTTCTGGTGGCCAGGGTTGAGGAAGGATGTCACCAGCTACGTCCGGGCCTGCGCCCAGTGCACCACCGGGAAATCATCCCCCCCCCTTCCCCCGGTGGGTCTTCTCCATCCCCTGCTGCTGGTCCCTTCCCGCCTCTGGTCTCATTTGGCTTTGGATTTCGTGACGGGCCTGCCCCCTTCTGACCACTTCACCTCGGTCCTGACCATAGTGGACCGTTTCTCCAAGGCAGCCCATTTTGTGCCCCTCTGTGGGTTGCCTTTGGCACAGGAGATGGTGGATCTCCTGGTGCAGCATGTGGTCCGTCTTCATGGCATCCCTTCGGATATTGTCTCGGATCGGGGCCCTGAGTTTGTCTCCCAGGTCTGGAAGGCATTCTGCATGGTGTTAGGGGCCACGGCAAGTCTCTCCTCGGGATATCATCCACAGAGCAATGGCCGGTGTGAGTGAGCTAATCAGGAGCTGGAGGCTGTGCTCCGTTGTGTTATATCATCATGCTTCTCTTCCTGGAGTGCGTTCCTGCCTTGGATTGAGTACGCACTTAACTCCACGGTGTCCTTGGCAACTGGGATGTCCCCCTTTAAGTCATCGTTGGGGTATGATCCACCGCTGTTCCCGGAGGAGGAGAAGGAGGTTTGCTGTCCCCTCTGTTCAGGCTCACGCTAGGCGCTGTCGCCGGATTTGGACCATCACCCGCGAGTACTGTCATGGCGGCCGCTGGGCCATCATCAGCCCCGGCTGCGCACACACCTGCTTCCAATTCCCAGCAAGCCATAAAAGCCAGATCCACTGACTGCTCAGCACGGAGTCGTCTGTCATCACCACTGCGCAATGCTCCATTCCCACGATTTCACACCAAACCAGCTTGTCAAGCTTCGTCACGTAAGCCACCATCATCCTTACCTTGTCAAAGTATTCTCCCCTGTGCACAGGTGGATCCCCTTGGCGGTGGACCTGTCCCCCGTAGCAGCGGGGCTCCATCTCCTCCTCCTCGGATCCTCTCCTCCTTGCCATGATGCCCAGTTCCCCGCTCACCTCCCGATACCTTCTTCCGGAGCAAGCAAGAGTCTCCCAGCGACACCTGCAAGTAAGCAGCAATCATTGTTACACCCCTTTGCTGCGAGCAGTACTAATCCTTGTGCTTTGTGTTCCTAGGGTTGCCAGGTCGCAGCGGTACTCAGCTCCAGCACACTACCAGCATCACACTCACCCTCACATTCACACACCAACACTGTGTTAATAAATAATTGTAACTGGACTACTCGTGTCTGTCGTCTGTCTCCTGGGTCAAACACCATGTCAAAAATCTCAAAAACTGACCTGAAAGATTCAGTAAACCATGATGCTGCAGGTTTCCCTGTGGCTGAAAGACCTTGGTGTGATCACAACATATTTTTCCGGGGGGGCAGTAAACATAAAGATTGTACAACCGAGGCTTGAATACTGGAACATTGGGCCAGTTGGGGTCCCACCCAGACGTCCCGTGTTGAGACTTTTTAGTGGTGTCATCCTTCTCTCCTTCCTCTGCTCTCACCTCTCCTGGACCGTCTGCCTGAACACTTGGCTGTCCTTTGCTTCTCTGTTCTGTCTCATCTTTCCCTCTCTGAGCTCTGTCTAATTCAGGTTCTCTCTCTGTCTATGGTGGTATAGAAACAGGTTAAAAAATATCAAGTGTTTTGTGTTGCAGGAAAATGACAAAAGTATGTGTATTTTTATTCTAGTGTTTCTTTTTTTTTCCACTGAGACAGTAGGGAAGGGAAAAAGCATTTGTAATAGTAATGTACTCATGCATACTTAAATTATTTGATCAGGTGGGTATCGTAACCAGAAATTCTACTCATGTAAAAGCAGTGCTTTGAAATTAATAATTAAAAATAGTCAACCAAAAATTTCTAGTTGAGTTAAGGGTACAAAGAGCACCCACTTAAAAACTTGAGTAATGACTTCAGTCTTGAAGGTTTGAGGTTTTTCTCAAAAAATTATAACAATTTTCTTAACTTTACAGAGAAAAGTAGAAAACTTTATCTAAATTTGAAACCATTTTCCTCAAATTTGTAATTTCCTCTTGTAAAATTGACTTTTCTTGTACATTTTAAACTTTTTTTTTTTAAATAAATGTGTGGATTATTTTATGGCTTATTTTTGGACATTCTCCTAAAGGACTTTTTGGCAGAGAGCAGAATTCATAGGTCCATTTACCACAGCAAGTCTCGCAGGTCCTGAAGCAGCAAAACAGCCCCAGACCATCACATTACCACCACCATATTTTACTGTTGGTATGATGTTCCTTTTCTGAAATGCTGTGTTACTTTTATGCCGGATGTAATGGGACACACACCTTCCAAAAAGTTGAACTTTCGTCTCATCAGTCCACAGAGTATTTTCCCAAAAGTCTTGAGGATCAACAAGGTGTTTCCTGGCAAAATTGAGATGAACCTCTATGTTGTTTTTGCTCAGTAGTGGTTTTTGACTTGAAACTCTGCCATGCAGGCCATTTATGCCCAGTCTCTTTCTTATGGTGGAGTCATGAACACTGACCTTAACTGAGGCAAGTGAGGCCTGCAGTTCTTTGGATGTTGTTCTGGGGTCTTTTGTGACCTCTTGGATGAGTCATTGCTGCACTCTTTGGGTAATTTTGCTCGGCTGGTCACTCCTTCGCCATTTGTGGATAATAGCTCTCATTGTGGTTCACTGGAGTCCCAAAACTTTAGAAATGGCCTTATAACCTTTTCCAGACTGACAGATCTCAATTACTTTGTTCCTCATTTGTTGCTGAATTTCTTTGGATTGCAGCATGGTGTCTAGCTTTTGAGGATCTTTTGGTCTCCTTCACTTTGTCAGGCAGGTCCTATTTAAGTGATTTCTTGATTGAGAACAAGTATGGCAGTAATCAGGCCTGGGTGTGGCTAGAGAAATTGAACTCAGTTTTCCAAAGATGTGACAAACCACTGTTAATTTGGGTTTTTTTTTTTTTGGGAGGGGGCACTTTGTCCACACGGGACCATGTAAGTTTGGATTTTTTTTTTTACCCTTAATAATAAACACCTTCATTTAAAAACTGCATTTCGTGTTTACTTTTATTATCATTGTCTAATATTCAAATTTGTTTGATGACAAACATACAAAAAAAATGAGGAAGGGGGCAAACACTTTTTCACACCACTGCAGGTGTTCCATGCTTGTGGCATCATTTTCAAAAACACTTGAGGCTGTAATTGCTGCCAAAGATGCATCAACAAAGTTGTGAGCAAAGGCTGTGAATACTTATGTAGATGTGAGTTCTTAGTTTTTCATTTTTTATAAATTTACAAAAATCTCAAAAACTTCTTTCACGTTGTCATTATGGGGTATTGTGTGTAGAATTTGGAGGTAAAATTAATCCCTTTTGGAATAAGGCTGAAACAACAAAATGTGGAAAAAGTGTTCAGCGCTGTGAAGACTCTGGATCCACTGTATTTAATATTGGATCATTTTCCTCAATGAATAAATGAAAAAGTAAAATATTTTTCTCATTTAACTGGATTTTCTTTATCTACTTTTAGGACTTGTGTGAAAATGTGATGAGGTTTTAGGTCATATTTGGGTCATATTGGGCTGCACGGTGGCGCAGTGGTTAGCACTGTGGCAGCACAGTTTTACCCTCGGCCGGGGGATCGCGGGGACCGTGAAATCGTGGGTTTGATCCCTGCCCCCGGCCAAGAGGGATCTGTGTGGAGTTTGCATGTTCTCCCCATGTTTGCGTGGGTTTACTCCGGGATTTCTCCGGTTTCCTCCCACATGCCAAAAACATGCAGGTTAGGGAGTTAAGGGGCGCTTGCGCACGCAGCGACCGGCAGCTGGTGGCTTGTCACCAGACTGCAAAACAAATCTACCTACAGGTACAAATAAGTAACAACAACAACAAAAAAATAAATAAAAATATATATGCATAAAATTTTAAAGGGTTTACAAACTTTCAAGCACCACTGTATATAAATAGCAGATTTGGGTTCAAATACTCATCAGTTACTTTGTGAAATCCTGGAAAATAATTGTAAATGCAATCAATTGCTTCTGAAAAGTAATTGTACTTTTCATATTGTTTTGGTATATTTGAACGATGAATATTTCCATCAAACATTTAATATTTTCAGTGTCTGTCAAGTTGATACACAAGTTGGTTTCCACATCAATGAATGTGTGGAATACTTTTTTGAAATACTTTTTCACAGCACTGAATGTTCACAGCCTGTTTTTTTCTCTGTCCTTGTTGCTACAGGAACATGAAAGGAAAAATAGAGTGAAACCTCAGCAGCTTCAGGAAGATGAAGATCCTCCAACTGCAGCAAACGAAGCAAAATCACACAGTGACAAGAGTAGAAAAAGAATACAGAGAAAACACCACACTAGCCATAAACAATACTTTTGTGAAGAATGTGGGAGAGGTTTCACAGTGTTGAACAGCTTAAAGGCACATAAACTGATCCACACTGGAGTTAAACAGTTTGTGTGTGGTCAGTGTGGAAAGGCCTTTACTCAGATGAGTCACTTAAGAACACATGAACTCATCCACACTGGAGTTAAGCAGTTTGTGTGTGGTCAGTGTGGAAAGGCCTTTACTCGGATGAGTCACTTACGAACACATGAAGTCGTCCACAGTGGAGTTAAGCAGTTTGTGTGTGGGCAGTGTGGAAAGGCCTTTACTGAAAGGGGTAGCTTAAAGAAACATGAACTCATCCACACTGGAGTTAAGCAGTTTATGTGTGGTCAGTGTGGAAAGGCCTTGACTCAGATTAGTAGCTTAAGGAAACATGAACTCATCCACACTGGAGTAAAGCAGTTTGTGTGTGATCAGTGTGGAAAGGCCTTTACTCGGATGAGTAACTTAAGGAAACATGAACTCATCCACACTGGAGTTAAGCAGTTTGTGTGTGGTCAGTGTGGAAAGGCCTTTACTCAGATGAGTAGCTTAAGAACACATGAACTCATCCACACTGGAGTTAAGCAGTTTGTGTGTGGTCAGTGTGGAAAGGCCTTTACGCAGATTAGTAACTTAAGGAAACATGAACTCATCCACACTGGAGTTAAGCAGTTTGTGTGTGGTCAGTGTGGAAAGGCCTTTACGCAGATTAGTACCTTAAGGAAACATGAACTCATCCACACTGGAGTAAAGCAGTTTGTGTGTGATCAGTGTGGAAAGGCCTTTACTCGGATGAGTAACTTAAGAACACATGAACTCATCCACACTGGAGTTAAGCAGTTTGTGTGTGGTCAGTGTGGAAAGGCCTTTACTCAGATGAGTAGCTTAAGAACACATGAACTCATCCACACTGGAGTTAAGCAGTTTGTGTGTGGTCAGTGTGGAAAGGCTTTTACTTTGATGAGTAGCTTAAGGAAACATGAACTCATCCACACTGGAGTTAAGCAGTTTGTGTGTGGTCAGTGTGGAAAGGCCTTTACTCTGATGAGTAGCTTAAGGAAACATGAACTCATCCACACTGGAGTTAAGCAGTTTGTGTGTGGTCAGTGTGGAAAGGCCTTTACTCAGATGAGTAGCTTAAGGAAACATGAACTCATCCACACTGGAGTTAAGCAGTTTGTGTGTGGTCAGTGTGGAAAGGCCTTTACTCTGATGAGTAGCTTAAGGAAACATGAACTCATCCACACTGGAGTTGAGCAGTTTGTGTGTGGTCAGTGTGGAAAGGCCTTTACTGAAAGGGGTAGCTTAAGGAAACATGAACTCATCCACACTGGAGTTAAGCAGTTTGTGTGTGGTCAGTGTGGAAAGGCCTTTACTCTGATGAGTAGCTTAAGGAAACATGAACTCATCCACACTGGAGTTAAGCAGTTTGTGTGTGGTCAGTGTGGAAAGGCCTTTACTCAGATGAGTAACTTGAGAAGACATGAACTCATCCACACTTGAGTAAAGCAGTTTGTGTGCGGTCAGTGTGGAAAGGCCTTTACTCAGATGAGTAACTTGAGAAGACATGAACTCATCCACAGTTTGTGTGGTTATTTCACATAGACTTTGATCTCTTATGAGACAGGAAGCTCCTCCTGTGGTTACAGGTCCAAGTTGAGAAACCCTGAGACACAGGTTGCGCTAGACTTTATCTGTCATTTTGACAGACATGGTTGTAAAAATTCTGTTATGATCTGTTATCTCATTTTAATGAGATCACCTTCAGCATAATCTCTCAAATGACAGACAGCTTTCAGAATTTTCTGTCATTGCTTAAAAATATCTGTCAATGAAGGACAATTTTCATTTCATGCAGCCTCTTCCCTGACATCAGGCTGTACTGGATTCAGATCCCTTAAATGTCTGAACTAACATTTCATTTAGAAAGCAGAGATGCTCCATGTTTTGATTGTATATCTGACTTTTCCTTCTCTGTTGTTGTTGCTCAATCAACTCAGTTCACTTCATTTATTTTCAAATCAGCTTCATTTGCTTAGTGCCAGATCACAACCAGGGTTGCCACAGGTGCTGGAAATCCTTAAAAATCCATGAATTTTAATATTGTATTTTAATGGTTTTAAAAGTGATTAAATTTTACAGAAAGTTCTTTTAAAAAACTTGAAATTGTAAGGATGTTTTTTTTTTAATAAATGTCTGTCTGAATAAATAGTTACCTATAGTTCACTTGTTCTATGGAGAAATAAAATAAATTAGAGGATCTAAAATTCCAGCTGCTCAGCCTGTACCTCTGTTCGCTTCTGTGTGACTATAGTCGGTCAGTTTTCAGGTGTGACCTCACCCCCCACAAAGACACACAGGTGTAGTCACTGCACCATCATGGCGTGAACAGTGGCATGGCGTGGCTACATTTGTTTGGGGACGCCAAATAAAACAGAGTTGTGTGGGAGTTTCTGAGGTCAGTATCTGTAAAACTGTTTCCTTACCCTGACAGTAAACTGTCTTGTTCGAGACAGTTTAATGGAACAAGACTTTTGGTCGGCCTCAAAGAGATTCTGGCAAACTGTCCGGTGGCTCAGGAGGGGAAAGCAGCTTCCTGTCCACACTGTGTATGGTGCGGATGGGGCGCTGCTGACTTCGACTGGAGATATCGTCGGGCTGTGGAAGGAATACTTCGAGGATCTCCTCAATCCCACTGACACACCTTCCACAGAGGAAGCAGGGTTTGTGGACGAGGGGGATGACTCGCCTATCATAGGGGCTGAGGTCGCCAAGGTGGTTAAAAATCTCCTTGGTGCCCGGGCCCCAGGGGTGGGCGAGATTTGCCCTGAGTACCTCAAAACCCTGGATGTTGTTGGGCTGTCATGGTTGACACGCCTCTGTAACATTGCGTGGAGGTTGGGGGCAGTGCCTTTGGCATGGCAAACCGGGGTGGTGGTTCCTCTCTTCAAAAAAGGTGACCGGAGGGTGTGCTCCAACTATAGAGGGATCACACTCCTCAGCCTCCCTGGGAAGGTCTATGCCAAGGTACTGGAGAGGAGAGTCCAGCTGTTGGTCGAACCTCGGATTCAGGAGGAGCAATGCGGTTTTCGTCCTGGCCGTGGCACATCGGATCAGCTCTTTATCCTCTCGAGATTTCTCGAGGGTTCGTGGGAGTTTGCCCAACCAGTTTACATGTGTTTTGTGGACTTGGAGAAGGCATTTTACCGCATCCCTCGTGGTTTTTTTGTGTGGGGTGCTTCAGGAGTATGGGGTATCAGGCTTGTTGTTACGAGCTATTCGGTAGTCTGGGCTTCTCTGCTTGAACTGCTGCCTCCGCAACCCAGACCTCCGGAAACATGGTAGAAGATGGATGGATGGACATTAAACTGGATAAAATATTTAAGCTGACCAAAAAACTCAAAATTCCTGCAGCTCAGTACCTGAAGTTACAAGTCAAATCAAATGTCAATGATCTACTGTACATGTGTTTTCTAATATCATCTAAATGATATGAATAAAATAAATAACATTGATCAGTATTTCCTCTGCCAGAATAGAAGAAAATTGACTTTAATTGAGGGCAGCTCAGCCAATCAGGGAGTTTTACATTTTCTCCTCATAATGATGTTTAATAAGAAAAGCAGCTAATAGTCCACTGTGCGGCTACAGGCATGGAAAAGAAAAGGAACACAGACATGAAAACTATAAGAACTCAAAAGATAATACATTATAAACCTGATGCCTGAGCCACAGAGAACGGTCAGAACTGAGCCTACAGGATAACACGGGCTCGGTTCATGACACCAACTGACTATATTGTATTCATTGCCACTAATTTGGACTTTTTCCCGTTATAATAATTAATTTAATATTTTTGACAGTTATAGTACATGTGTGCTATACCAGTTATGAGTATTGTTTTTCTTGTGACCAAACTCTTGAAAAAAATAAGGACTATCAGTTGCTTCTATTTTCTTATTATTGTTGACAAAAGCAGTTGAAGACAAAAGCAGTTAATAAACAATGATAACAAACAAAATTGCATTTTTATGAGACATAAATAAAAGGAATACATTATTTTAGAATGTTTTCCCAGTTCCTGCTGCTGGAAAACATCCCCACAGCATGATACTGCCACCACCATGTTTCACTGCAGGGATGGTATTGGCGTGGTTATGAGCAGTGCCTGGTTTCCTCCAAACATAACGCCTGGTATTCACACCAAAGAGTTCAATCTTTGTCTCATCAGACCAGAGAATTTTGTTTCTCATGGTCTGAGAGTCCTTCAGGTACCTTTTGGCAAACTCCAGGTGGGCTGCCATGAGCTTTTAATTAACAAGTGGCTTTTTTATAAATTTGCAAAAATCTTTAAAAAAAAAAAAGTGTTTTTTTTTTTCAGGTTGTCATAACAGGGTATTGTATGTAGAATTTTGAGGAAAAATGAATTTAATCCATTTTGGAATAAGGCTGCAACATTACAAAATGGGGAAAAAGTGACGCGCTGTGAAGATTTTCCAGATTCACTGTACAACTGTATAGTCAAAGAGTTTAAATTATTTTTCCACTGGGTTAGATCAGTCAAAGTCAAACACAAAATGAGACCAGTACAACTACGTCAGATTCATGTAGTTATTGAAAATATTAATTTAATATTATTTCATTTTAGGACAGTTTCTCAAAGACTCAACCTGAACATTTTCTAACTTTTTACCTGTTTCGTTCTCACAGAGAGTCTCTGAGGTCAGAGAGTCGTTGTTACTGTGACCTCCTATTTTCAGTCGTCTCTTCTTTGGTTTGGGTTCTTCTTCTTTATCTCATCGCTTTTCTAAATCTCCTAGAAAAGCTAGAACGAGTTATTACTTTGCATTAATAGAAAAGAACAAGAATAATCCCAGGTTTCTTTTCAGTACTGTAGCCAGGTTGACAAAGAGTCAGGACTCTGTCAATCCTAGCATTCCTTTAGAGCTTACTAGTCAGGACTTTATGAACTTTTTCAATAATAAAATTTCATCCATCAGAGATAAAATCAATCAGATTCTTCCCACAGTTAACTTAAATACTGTAACTACTACAACTCCTTCTATTGATGTCTGTCTTGATGAGTTTACTCCAATCGACCTTTGTGAGTTAGACAAAATAGTTTCCTCATCCAAACCTTCAACTTGTCTTTTAGACCCTATTCCTACCAGGTTATTTAAAGAAGTCTTCCCACTTATTGGTAGCATTATTCTTCATATAATCAATTCTTCATTAACTTTAGGCCATGTACCGCAGGCTTTTAAAACGGCTGTAATTAAACCCTTACTCAAAAAGCCAACGCTTGATCCAGGAGCTTTAGCTAACTATAGACCAATCTCTAATCTCCCTTTCATTTCAAAAATCTTAGAAAGAGTTGTTGCTATGCAATTATTTGACCACCTACAGGGAAATGGTTTACTTGAAGAGTTTCAGTCTGGGTTTAGAATCCATCATAGTACTGAAACAGCCTTAGCGAAGGTCACTAACGACCTCCTCATTGCATCTGATAATGGACTAGTTTCTGTACTTGTCCTTCTAGACCTTAGTGCAAGGTCTAGAAGGACAAGCTTTGATTTCCAAGCTTTGATTTCCTTAAGACAGGCTTCTAACTTGGCTAATTGATTACTATCATCTGGCTTCATTGACAGGTATAATTGTGTGTCATCAGCATAACAATGAAAATGTATACAGTGCTTTCTAATAATGTTGCCTAACGGAAGCATATATAAACTAAAAAGAGCAGGGCCTAGCACAGATCCCTGTGGAACTCCATGACTGAGCTTTGAGTTGAAAGAAAACTCATTATTTACATGAACAAACTGGAACCTATCAGATAAATAAGATCTAAACCATTGCAACGAAGTTCCATTAAGTCCAACATAGTGTTCTAATCTATCAAGTAGAATATTATGATCGATAGTATCAAAAACTGCACTAAGGTCTAGAAGGACAAGTACAGAAACTAGTCCATTATCAGATGCAATAAGGAGGTCGTTAGTGACCTTCGCTAAGGCTGTTTCAGTACTATGATGGATTCTAAACCCAGATTGAAACTCTTCAAGTAAACCATTTCCCTGCAGGTGGTCAAATAATTGCGTAGCAACAACTCTAAGATTTTTGAAATGAAAGGGAGATTAGAGATTGGTCTATAGTTAGCTAAAGCTCCTGGATCTAGCGTCGGCTTTTTGAGTAAGGGTTTAATTACAGCCGTTTTAAAAGCCTGCGGTACATGGCCTAAAGTTAATGAAGAATTGATTATATGAAGAATAAAGCTACCAATAAGTAGTAAGACTTCTTTAAATAACCTGGTAGGAATAGGGTCTAAAAGACAAGTTGAAGGTTTGGATGAGGAAACTATTTTGTCTAACTCACAAAGGTCGATTGGAGTAAACTCATCAAGACAGAGATTAATAGAAGGAGTTGTAGTAGTTACAGTATTTAAGTTAACTGTGGGAAGAATCTGATTGATTTTATCTCTGATGGATGAAATTTTATTATTGAAAAAGTTCATAAAGTCCTGACTAGTAAGCTCTAAGGGAATGCTAGGATTGACAGAGTCCTGACTCTTTGTCAACCTGGCTACAGTACTGAAAAGAAACCTGGGATTATTCTTGTTCTCTTCTATTAATGCAGAGTAATAACTCGTTCTAGCTTTTCTAAGAGATTTTTTATAAATTAAAAGATGATTTCTCCAAGCTAAATAGATTTCATCTAAATTAGTAGAGCGCCATTTTCTTTCTAATTGACGAGTCTTCTGTTTTAAGGTATGAGTTTCTGTGTTGAACCAAGGAGTTAGAAATCTCTGATTAGACTTTTTCTTTTTTAAGGGGGCCACCAAGTCTAGAGTCTGATGCAGAGAAGCTGAAACACTATCCACCATGTTATCAATTACAGAAGGAGCAAGCTGTCTATAGCTTATTTCCGTTGTGTTGACACATGGCATAGAGGAAACAATCTGCATAAATTTGGAAACAGCATCATCTGAGAGGCATCTACTGTAATAATATTTTTCTTTAGGAGCCAAATAGTCAGAAATAGTAAAATCAAAGGTTAACAGACAATGGTCTGACAGTACAGGGTTATGAGGAGACACTACAAGATTTTCTATTTCTATGCCATATGTCAGAACAAGGTCCAATGTATGGTGGAGGGAATGAGTAGAATTTCCTACTTTCTGAGAAAACCCAATCGAGTCTAATATTGAATTGAATGCCACATTAAGGCAGTCACTATCTACATCCACATGTATATTAAAGTCCCCTACTATAATTATTCTATCAGATTTCAGCACTAAATCAGCTAAGAAATCAGCAAATTCGGATAAAAATTCTGAGTAGGTTGATGGGGGACGATAAACTATGGCAAACAAAATTGGGTTTAACCTAAATTGCTAAAGTGCCCAATACTGAGGACCAGGCCCTCAAAGGAATTATAACATGTTTTTTGCTTTACATTAACTAGTAATTTTGGAATGGTAAATTGTTGCTACTCCTCCTCCACGACCAGAACTTCTGGGATTTTGACAGTTTAAATAACAAGAGGGAGTTGATTCATTTAAACCAACATAATCCTCTTGCCCTAACCAAGTCTCTGTAAGGGAAATTAAATCAATCTGATGATCAATTAACAGATCATGGACTAACAGAGACTTGGGAGTTAGAGACCTAATATTTAATAAACCACATTTAATTTTTAAATTATGAGGAGGAACAGAGGCCAAATCATTCAATTTAGAGGCTTTATGTTTAATTTGAGTTTTACCAATATTTTGCTTTATCACTTTAGGATGCTTATACATTATATTTTTATTTACTTTGGAGGGAGCAGACAACGATTCTCTGATAGGGAAGTCAGGGGCTAAGTTGAGGGGTGGCGGATGAAGAGGAGCTGCAGAGAGGCGTGTAAGACTGCGACTCTGCTTCCTGGTCCCAACTCTGAGTAGTCAGGGTTTTGGAAATTTGGATAAAAAAGATGCCAGATTTTTAGATAAATGAGACGCACCATCCAAAGTGGGATGAATGCTGTCTCGTCTCATAAGACCAGGTTTTCCCCAAAAAGAGCTCCAATTGTCAATGTAGCCCACGTCATTTTTAGGACACCACACAGACAGCCAGCGGTTCAAGGATGACGAGCGGCTAAACGTGTCATCACTGGTCAGATTGGGGAGGGGCCCAGAGAACACTACAGTGGCAGACATCGTTTTTGCAAAGTCACACACCGATTCTACATTAAGTTTTGTGACTTCCAACTGCCGGAGACGGATGTCATTAATGCCAGCGTGAATAACAATTGTGGAATATTTACAGTTACTTTTAGCCAGCATTTTCAAATTTGACTCGATGTCGCCTGCTCTGGCCCCAGGAATGCATTGGACTATGGCCGCTGGAGTCTCTAGGTTCACGTTTCTGACTACAGAGTCGCCAATGATCAGAGTTTTTTCCTCAGCGGGTGTGTCGCTGAGCGGGGAAAAACGATTAGAAACGTGAACAGGTTGGTGGTGTACCGGGGCTTTGCGACTAGGCTTCCTTCTCACCGTCACCCACCCAGTCTCCTCGCTGCTGAGGAGAGCCGAGGGACCGCTGACAGGGGGGCCTAAGCTAGCTAGCTCCGCTGCAGCTAATGGGCGTCCGTCAAGATTAACTGGCGCAGACGGTGTTTCAATGCAGCGGAGCTGGGATTCCAAATCAGACAACCTCGCCTCGAGCGCCTCAAAAAGACAACATTTATTACATTTACCGTTATCACTAAAAGAGGCAGAGGTGTAGCTAAACATCTGACAGAGAGAGCACACCAGAGGAGGAGAGGAAAGAGAGCTAGTAGCCATAGCTAGTGGCTAGACAGCAAACCACACAGGCAGACAGCAAAACAAGAAGTGACGATATGTTACCACAAGGAAGTGACGATCCAACCAGCCAGATGACTGCCCCTCCCTGAGCCTGGTTCTGCTGGAGGTTTCTTGCTGTTGAAAGGGAGTTTTTCCTCTCCACCGTCGCCAAGTGCTTGCTCACAGGGGATCGCCTGATTGCTGGGGTCTTTCTGCAACTGTGGGGGTTCCCCCTACAGTTGATAGTGCTATGAGATGACTGTTGTTGTGAAATGGCGCTATATAAATAAAGTTGAATTGAATTGAATTGAATTGAATTCTTTAGTGGATCCTGAGTCTACATGCCGGCTTCCTTCCTCATCTTGGCTCTCAGTTCCAGCAGAGTTGTGAGAGAGGAGCTGCTCACTGTTTGGTTCTGCTTCACTCTGCTGCTTTTCCTCACAAACAAGAGTCCCCATGAAGGGATCGGCCTCTAGCTTCACTACCAGCTGTTCTCCCTCCTGACTGATGCACAGTTCCTCCTGTTCCTCTTCAACCTGTGGAGCTTCTGGTTCCTCCTGGTCCAGGACAGAGTTCCTCTCTTGGTTCCAGAGCTGCTGCTCAGTCAGAACTTCCTCCGCTTTACACTCAGGTTGCTGTGAGAAATCTGGAGGAACAAAGACAAAAAAGTCAGAATAAGAGAGTTTCACTATACAAATGAATCAGAAAAAAAGTTCCAAAGTTAGGATTTAAAACCAAGAGATTGCACATTTAAGACACAACCATGACTGAAAAACAGATCCAGAGTTTTCTAAAGCCTCATTCAGACCATTATAGTCCCACATTCCTATTCTGTGGATTTTTATCTGGGAGCACCAGCGCATATTCAGCAGTCTGCGCTGACGATCGATCTCTTCCTCGTACTGGTTGGTGATTAGTTCAAACTCTGTTATTATTTCTTCAGCGGCAGCAGCCAGTCGCTCTCTCACCAACTCTCAGACGCAGACCTGAAAACATCTTTGTGGTTTGTTTACTTCCTCCAGATGTTGTGATGTGGCTGCTGACGGTCAGAGCTAGCAGGATGAGGCTAGTTCAGTTAGCCTGAAGGCCCAGTAAAAGTCCTCAGACTCAGAATGTGGACTTGTACGTGGTTCTTTATTCTCCAGAACTCAGCACAGACCATCAATGGCAGGACTCCACAGAGCTACATCAGCTATTCATCCATGAGGAGCAGAACAGGAGCTGAACCACCAACCCCGACCAGCTAAACGTTCTCACCAACCTGTTCCTGCAACAATCAGAAAACAGATGCATTCTTCACTATGATCCACCTGGCAGGTATAAGAGACAGTCTCCTTTCTGCTTCCTTATTCTTTAGAATACTATGAATATAATCCAATTTTAAAAGATTAAAACTTTCTAATTTTCTATATTCATGTGAGTGGAAAACGAACCACATGTTCAAAATGATGAGGTTCTTGACGTCAGTGTCTCTTTATTCAAGCGGTCCACAGAATCTCACATAACACAAAGTCATGGAGAGGAGCTCCCCTAACAGAGCAGCACACCAGCATTTAACCCTCACAATGTCTCCTGATTGTCTCACACCTTTTGTCCCCTGGAGTCCAAAATGACCCCGCCTGGTTTGGTTTAAAGCATAGAGTATAAATTGTCAGTTAATTCTGTGTTAAAACTTTAGTGTGACGTCAGTCCAACCGGTTACCACAATTTTTCCCTTTGGTTTAGAACTCAGGACCAACCGACCTTGTTTACATCAAGATCTACCCTGTTTGTGAGTTGATCCTCATGTTGTTCTGGGGTCTTTCTGAGGGTTAAACACACACAGATGACATCATACTTCCTAGCAACAGATAAATTCTCTCTTCTCTGGCATGAGAGAGAGTCTCAGTTCAAACTTCACCCCTCTATCTCCAAGCCCACCTGAGGGCTAAACTACGAAGCTCATTCAACTTACCCAGCTTGGGTGTGCATGTGTGAATCCATGTCAGCATGTGGGGAGAACACAGGGGGAAACCAGAAGACGACCCCAACTGACAACCAAACCCATTGTCCACAAATCCCCATCACCCCACCAGGGGAGCACGGCCCCCACCCCATCGGCCCTATCCTGTAGAAACCAGCTCTGGCCCTGCCAGAGGCAACCAGCACACCACCCACCATCACGGGATGCACGGCCAAGGGAGCCCCAGCAAAGACCGAGGTGGCCAAACCCTCAGCCGGCCCGGCACTGGCAGGGCCACCCCCAGTGGGACACAGGAAGAAAGAGCCAGAGGAAAGCCCTCCAACAGCTTTCCCCCCACAGGGAGGGACATCAGAGGACAGACCCACCAGAACACCAGCCAGCCGCTGCTCCACCACCCAGATATATTTTCAGTCGAACTTTAAAAACCAGACCATCAATGACCAAGTAGCTCATTCTGGCCTGATGACATCAGAGTGTTCTTGTGCTTGTGCACCGTGCTCTGGAAAAAAAACTGTGTGCCCTGTATGCCAACAACAGCTTGTCACTCACAGCTCAGCACTTCTGCTTTTCCTGTGGTCAGACTTTCTACTGATTTTTTTAATTGCAGTCTCTAAATAATGAATGAATGAATCTTTATTTCAGACAGATTAGATTAACAGATAGGAACAGAATAACAACAAAGGGAAAAAAATCCACTAAGGTCAAATTAAACAATAACTCCTCAGATTCTACAGTTCAACATAAGTTATCCGAAATGGGTGATGGCTGAAGCCACAGCTTATATTGCCCACCCATGTTCCATCTAAGAATTCAAAAAGAAAAGAAAAGAAAAGTCATTACAAATCAGAGCAAAGCGAAGACAAAACGTGACAAAACAAAACTAAGCAGCAGCACAACACAGACTGGATATGATAATCCCGATGTGATTTTACATGTCGTTTTGTATGTATGTTAGGAGTATTTCTTCCTTTAGTTTTTGTTTAAATTGTCCATGCGTTGTACATGATTTTAATTCAGGTCCAAAAGCGTTCCACAGTCTGATTCCTTGCACTGAGACACAGTGTTGCTTGGTAGTAGTTCTCACTGAAGGTTTTTGAAATATACATGTTCCTCTGAAATGATTTTGTTTCTCCCTTACTTGGAACAACTGAGGCCAACTGGAGATCTGCAGCACTACGGTATCGCTACGTCTAGGCAGGATTCTGACTTTGAGGCGTTCAGTCATAATCCCACAGATGGAAGCTTTGCACCAGTGGACAACAATGGACAGGAAACAGATTCTAGCATTGGTAGCAGCTCTGGATGCAAAATATGACGACACGGCAAATGGGAGTCTGGGTACAGACTGTACCGGTGTCCTATGTCTCGCCCTTCCTTAATTCTGATTGGCTGCTTAGAAAGGTCTGACATTGACGACCTCAGCTGGCGTCTGAAAAGTTGAACTTTTTTCAGCCCTGATCGCCGCGGCAAAAAGCGGCCACTGCAGAGAGCGTTTCAGCTCAGCGCTGGACTACATGGAGAATGAAGAGAAAATAGTCACCCACAGCGGAAAGAAAACACGTTTGGTAGACACACAGCCTCACAGTAGGCTGTTAATTACTCAAGCACAAGTAACAGAAGTAAGAGTGTGTGTGTGAGTGTGTGTGTGTGCGTGCGTGCGTGCACGCGCACACGTGCCCTCACTTCAGGTCAGAGCAACAGCACCTCAAAATGTCTCTGCACGTCCCTGGAGCGCAAAACTTGATCATTTTCATAAAGCAGTGGCAGTAACTCCAACATTTCAACTACAGGGTGTGTGGATTGGTTGAAGACAGCTGCTACATTCAGCTTATTTAAACAGGACAGACTGTGTGCAGGAACCTCTGTGGCTCTGGTCTCCGTGTCTAATGCTGCAGTCCGAAAAATCACGTTCACACAGCAAACAAGCAATGCACTATGCAGTAGCAGAGTTTAATTGTCAGGATCACAGACTCAGAAGAAACCCACCCAGCCATTATTTTATTCAATTCCCCCCCCCCCCCCACATCGGCCACTAGCAATCTGACCTGATCTCACCAAAAGTAGGACAAATAACACACTTTATGCCCTGCAAACATGCTGCTGTCAATAAAAATACACTTAACATTTAAGAATTTATTTAATATTCAATAAGTGAACAACAAGATTTTGCCACACACACAAAAAAGTCAACACTGTTGTTGATGCGGTTGCTAGTTATCCTCCGTGGTAGGCTTGCCCATAGCGCAGTATTACATCGTTGCGGTTATGGCGACAGCCCTAGTACTGGATATAGTCCTGTTGATGGCTCCTGCAGCACTGTGATAACAGGATATCCAAAAAATGGTTTGTTCTATTTATTGTTATCATGTAAGTAAGCGGGAATGTTATGTGCTCATCAGTAATATGGACATTATGAAAACAAATTTTGACTTTGATTTGATTTTGTATACTTTATTGATCCCCAGAATTTTAAGTGTATACATAAAATAAGTGTAATGTTCATAATAATAAGTGTAAAGTAATAGATTAAATTGGTCCTTTCAGTGACAGTCAGGCTCACATGTACAAACGTTTTTCTCCACACAATCAGATCATTTGGATCAACTGATCTATAAATTACAAGAATAAAGGGATTTTTTAATGACGAATGACTTGAAGCATGCAGCATGGTGGTGCAGTGGTTAGCACTGTTGCCTTACAGCTAGAAGGTTCCTGGTTCGAATCCCCAGGGTGGCAGGGGTTGGAACCTTTCTGTATGGAGTTTGCATGTTCTCCCTGTGCTGCGTGGGTTTACTCCGGGGGCTCCGGTTTCCTCCCACAATCCAAAGACATGCATGTTAGGTTAATTGGTTCTAAATTGTCCCTAGATATCTGTTTCCTATAGGCCCTTAGAATAGAGGGTTAGTACTAGTGAAAGCGCTTTGAGTGGTCTTTGTGACTAGAAAAGCGCTATATAAGTGCAGGTTAGTTAGTTAGAAAATAATTTGGGGTCACTTTTCAATGGTTAAAAAGGTCACAAATTGACTTCTGATGAAGGTTGTAAACATCATGTATTTATTTTGCATGTACTTTGTATTGAATTATTTTTGTGTTCTGATAAAGTTTGGCTTCACCGTATTGCCAACAAGGCCAACAACAGCTTCCAAGCAGGGAACCTCCAGTCTGCCTAAAAGTCTATCAAGGAGCTGTGCCAACCCCCCAAAAAACGGCAGTCGTCATCCCCCCTGCTAGCCGCTGATGGCATAAGCCTCATCACGAACCCGATGACCAAACTCCAACGATGGAGAGAGCACTACATGAGCGTCCTCTGCAAGCCCCCTCCTCCCACCTCAGATGGGCATGCAGCAACGCATGCATGGTCATGCATGATGGGAACATGCAGCGGTATGCCGATGCCGGTGGCGAGGACAGCTCAATCAGCCTCGCCTCACCCTCAATCAGTGAGTTGTCAGATACCGTCAAGAAGCTCCCCTCTGGGCGAGCCCCCAGCACTGATGGAGTTACGGCAGAGATGATGAAAGCCGCCCTCACCTCCGTCATCCCTCGGGTGAAACATCTGTGCTGCTTCATCTCAGCAGAAGACTGTGTCCCTGGGGAGTGCAGGGATGAGGTCATTCTGTCCTTCTATAAGAACAAGGGTGACTATCGGAACACAGTCAGCTATCATCCCATCATGCTGCTGTCCATCCCTGACAAGGTAATCACCGCTGTCATCCTAAGCCGCATCCGCTCCCTGCTCCTTGCCAAGCACTGCCGGCAGAAGGCCGGCTTCACCCCTCGCCGATCCACAGAGGACTGCATCCTTGCCTTGAGTGTCCTGGCACAGCAACCAAGGGAGTACCGCCAACCTCTATATGTGGCCTATGTTGACCTCAAAGCTGCTTTCGACTCCCACGACAGGAACACCCTGTGGCAAATCCTTTGTGGCATTGGAGTCCCACCCAAGTACATCAACGTTCTCTGGAATCTCTATACCAACACCATGTGCAGGGTACGCGCCGAGAGTGATATGTCAGACCCTTTTGTCACCACCTCTAGAGTCCGGCAAGGATGCATTGCCACCCACCATCTGGATACATTCCATCAGACCTGCCTCCGTAACATCCTCGGCATCCGATGGTTCCACCACACCACAAATGATGAGGTCAGTAGGAGGGCTGGCTGTCTTATCTCCATCTCTACCGTCATCAGAAGAGGGACACTGCATCTCCTCGGTCACATGGCCTGGCTGGAAGATGGGACACCGGCAAAGAAGGCCCACTCTACGAGTGTTCGTCCACCCCCCAAGACTGGCATCGCCCCAAAGGTCAGCCCAGACTGTCCTGGATGACCAAGATTGCAATGATAAGATCTCTGGCTGACCTCATCACACTAGCCCAAGATCACACTGTGTAGCATTACCAGTTGGTTTGAAATAAGAAAAAGATTCATCATTTCTTGGAGAAGAGCTAAGACCCCCTTTCTTACCCTTCACCTAAAGACCACAGCTTTGAAGCCACTTTCCATTGGTAAATTGTCCCTCAAATCTCCCCTCCATGCCAGGAATGGTTTGGAACCCCCTGTCATAAATTTGATGGAGTACATTCCCACAAGACAGTTTTTACGAGACAGCTCCCACGAGACAGTTTTAATAGCCGTCTTAAATTTTCCAGATTTGCACTCTCTTTTCTCTCCAAACTCAAGAGTCCAACATTGCCCTTGAATGGATAATATAGGAATATTTCTCTCTGAAGTTAAACTATTAATTGTGAACAATGAAATAACTTATCTTTTCCCACACACAGTATCCGCTTTTGAAGATAATGGCAGGACCCTGTGATGGACAGTTATGGTTTGAAATGCATTTATGGATACGATTTGATGTGTGTTTCTTTATTTTCAGGATGAATTCATTTTGCATGCCTACCATAAAGAAATTGTCACATTTACAATGTAAACACATTGTTCCTTTATTAGGTAAAATACACTTATGGACAAAATTGTTGGTACCCCTCTGTTAATGAAAGAAAAACCCACAATGGTCACAGAAATAACTTGAATCTCACAAAAGTGGTAATAAATAAAAAGTCCATGAAAATTAACCAGTGAAAATCAGACAATGCTTTTGAATTGTGGTTCAACAGAATTTAAAAAAAAAAAACAAACTCATGAAGCAGGCCTGGACAAAAATGATGGTACTCTTAACTTAATATTTTGTTGCACAACCTTTTGAGGCAATCACTGCAATCAAACGATTTCTGTAACCATCAATGAGACTTCTGCACCTCTCAGCAGGTATTTTGGCCCACTCCTCATGAGCAAACCGCACCAGTTGTCTCAGGTTTGAAGGGTGCTTTCTCCAGATGGCATGTTTCAGCTCCTTCCACAGATGTTCAATAGGATTTAGATCAGGGCTCATAGAAAGCGACTTTAGAATAGTCCAATGTTTGGCTCTTAGCCATTCTTGGGTGTTTTTAGCTGTGTGTTTTGGATCATTATCCTGTTGCAAGACCCATGACCTGCGACTGAGACCAAGCTGTCTGATACTGGGCAGCACATTTCTCTCTAGAATACCTTGATAGTCTTGAGATTTCATTGTACCCTGCACAGATTCAAGACACCCTGTGCCAGATGCAGCAAAGCAGCCCCAGAACATAACAGAACCTCCTCCATGTTTCACAGTAGAGACAGTGTTCTTTTCTTGGTATGCTTCATTTTTGCATCTGTGAACACAGAGCTGATGTGCCTTGCCACAAAGTTCCAGTTTTGTCTCGTCTGTCCATAGGACATTCTCCCAGAAGCTTTGTGGCTTGTCAACATGCAGTTTGGCAAATTCCAGTCTGGCTTTTTTATGATTTGTGTTCAACAGTGGTGTCCTCCTTGGTCATCTCCCATGAAGTCCACTTTGGCTCCAACAGCGACAGATGGTGCGATCTGGCACTGATGTACCTTGACCTTGGAGTTCACCTTGAATTTGTTTAGAGGTTGTTCTGGGCTCTTTTGTTACCATTCGAATTATCTGTCTCTTCCATTTTTCATCAAGTTTCTTCCTGCGGCCACGTCCAGGGAGGTTGGCTACAGTCCCGTGGATCTTAACCCTTTGAGTGTGAGAATTTGCATGCCCCTAGTGGCAGAGTGCGGCACTGCTCCTGCCTTCTCACTCTGACTTTGTCAAAAGTAAGTGAGAAATTTGTTTTTTTTTTAATGTACTGATTTCTTGTTCATATCTTTTGAAGATAAGATGACGAGGTGCCTCTGTACAAAAAACGGTGTCAAAAGACTGAACCATTTCATTGACAAAAAATATTTACCACTCTTGACCACTGGGGGTATGTTGCAGTTTTGCACCATACACACTCAAAGGGTTAAATTTCTGAATAATATGTGCAAATGTAGTCACAGGGACATCAAGCTGCTTGGAGATGGTCTTATAGCCTTTACGTTTAACATGCTTATCTATTATTTTCTTTCTAATCTCCTGAGACAACTCTCTCCCTTGCTTCCTCTGGTCCACGTTTAGTGTGGTACACACCATGTCACCACACAGTACAGTGACTGCTTGTCACCCTTTAAATAGGCCGACTCACTGATTTCAAGTTTGTTGACACCTGTGATGTTAATTAGAGGACACATCTTGGTTGAACATGTCCCTATGGTCACATTATTTTCAATCTATTCTAGGGGCACCATCATTTTTGTCCGGGCCTGTTTCATGAGTTAAGTAATTCTGTTGAACCACAATTCAAAAACATTGTCTGATTTTCATTGGTTAATTTGCATAGAATTTTTATTTATTACCACTTTGGTCAGATTCAAGTTATTTCTGTGACCATTGTGGGGTTTTCTTTCATTAACAGAAGGGTACTAACAATTTTGTCCACGTGTGTATGTTTTAGTCACTGAAGTTTTTAAGAATTTATGCTTTAATAGGCAGCATATGTATGTTTAAGTGGATTTCATTTTCATATCAAATTCTCTCTCCTTGTCTTATGGGTGAGGCTACATTCCAAAAACAATGAACTGACCAATCAGCTTCCAAGTCTCCACACATCCCCTTTTGAGTCAGTTTACAATCTCTGCTGAACAAAGACACTCTGCAATTGGTAAAAATTTTACACTAATGAACAGATCCAACCCTGATCTTTGAATGTAGTGGGGGGGGGGAACTTTCCTTTGTCACAGTTGCAGTCAAGTTTCAAGTTTGGAGTGACTGCTGAAGAAGCAGTTCCTGCCCTTCCTTTTTTTTTTTTTTTTTAAGCAGGCCCAGTGCTACACTCTGTGCAAACTTTTTTCTTTTTCTTTAAAATTCACTTTTTTCTATTTTACTCCTGTTCTTAAATTACCATGTTTAGAAGATTTTGTTTGATTTCAACTTAGCTTAAATCAACTTTGTTCTGACCACAACACATCGGAAGAAACAGATTTGTGATTTGTTTTTTTTATAATGTATCAAGTTTGATTTTCTGATCGGACATTGAATTATTAACAAATGTTATCTGGAATTTGATAACCTGACCAAATTCCTTTTTCTGTGCATCAGACAACCTTGGCCAGTAGAATGAGCATCAAGCTTCCACGTACACTACCGTTCAAAAGTTTGGGGTCCCTGAGAAGGACCCTGTCCTTATTTTTCAAAGAAAAGCACTTTTTTTCAATGAAGATAACTTTAAACTAATCAGAAATACACTCTATACATTGCTAATGTGGTAAATGACTATTCTAGCTGCAAATGTCTGGTTTTTGGTGCAATATCTACATAGGTGTATAGAGGCCCATTTCCAGCAACTATCCCTCCAGTGTTCTAATGGTACAATGTGTTTGTTCATTGCGTCAGAAGGCTAATGGATGATTAGAAAATCCTTGTGCAATCATGTTAGGTCTGCAATGCTGTAATTGCTGCAAATGGAGGATTCCTTGACGAAAGCAAAGTTTCAAGGAAAAAATTATTATTTCAAATACAAATCATTATTTCTAACCTTGTCAATGTCTTGACTATATTTTCTATTCATTTTACAACTCATGGTGGTAAATAAGTGTGACTTTTCATGGAAAACACAAAATAATTGTCTGGGTGACCCCAAACTTTTGAACGGTAGTGTATGTGATCCCAGGAGTAGGTTGAGCCATGGGGTAGAACCCATCTGCCATTCTCTCTCAACAGAAACTACGCCTATCCAGCTGGATCAAGATGGTTCCGGACTGCCTGCTACCACCAGGCTTATCTTATCTTATCTTATCTTATCTTACCAGGGGACACAATCTGACTCTGCTGTGCTGAAGGTCTGTTGTCCAAATTAGATTTAATTCTTCAGAATATTCCTGGTGTAAGTTCTATAAACCTAATATCTTCAAACTCCTGTCAGAACTTCAATTGTCTTTTAATTAATCTTCATTCCTTTTCAGAGTAAGATAATTTTTTAAAAAATAGTTTAATCTTCATTTTCTTCATAAAATTGTATCCACTTTTCTTAACAGATGCTATTTTATGGTCCTTCATTTTCCATTACAGTGCCAGTTGAAGTTATGTTTTTCCTTGGTTCCACAAATGTTTAATAATACACTTTATGCTCATTAACCCACTACCAGTGTAACGTGCTCATGATACATGTTGAATTTACGGTCTTAAAGTCATCTGAATGTGTTTATACTGTATATCCTGAAATTTCTTATTAGAAAGATATAGATGTGGACAAAATTGTTGGTACCCCTCTGTTAATGAAAGAAAAATCCACAGTGGTCACAGAAATAACTTGAATCTTCAAGAAATAACTTGAGAAATAACTTGAATCTTCAATGCCACTTGAATCTTCAATGCCACTTCCGGTTGTGACATGTAAGGTGAGGACGCACAGGTAAAGGTTCCCGGTTCGTTTCTTGCTTTAAAACTCAGTTTAGAGCTGGCGTTTTGAGCTGTTGCTTTGTAACTACCGCTGGAGAGTAAATCTGCTCGTGCGGGGAAAAAAAAAGAGAAATTGCCAGTCTCTTAACTTAATATTGTAGTGGCTGGTGAAGCAATCAGTCCCCTCATGCTCCGGGAGAACAAAGGAATTTCTCCCACGTTTTTTTTTTGTTTGTTTCTTATGATCATAATAAACGTACAAAGGCCGGGATCATGGGTCCCAAGAAAACTCGGCAGACTGAAGAGGTGGACAACATTAAAAGAGTGCTGGACTTCTTGGCAGAAGAGATTTCTGCTGTTAAGCTGCAGCAAAAAAACATCCTGGACCTGATCGAGGAGGTGAAAGTGCTGCGGATCCAGAACGCTGAGGACAAGAGGCTGGCGTATCCGGAGAGCAGAGTGTCGGAACTGGAGCAGAACACCCGGGTGAATGACGTGATCATCACAGGGCTCCACATTAAACCACTATCGTGCGCGCGAGCGGTGGCCGCGGACAGTGGAGGGAGCCTTGGTGAGCTGGAAGACGAATCCACGGAGCACCAAGTGGCGACCTTCATGCAGTCCAAAGGAATCCAGCTGGACTGTAACGCCATAGAGACCTGCCACCTGCTGCCCAGGAAAAATGGCGACAAACCGGCTGTGATCATGAGGTTTGTCAACAGAAAACACAAGACTGCGCTGTTAAAACAAGGTAGGAAACTGAAAGGAACGAACATTTACATAAACAAGCACCTCACAAAAGAAAACGCAGAAATAGCCAGAAAAGCAAGACTCCTGAGAAAGCAGAAAAAGATCCAAAACACCTGGACATCAAACTGTAAAATATACATCAAATTAAACGGATCACCTGAAAAAGCCAAGGTCATTAACATCCGTAATATTATGGAACTGGACAAATATCAATGAATGTTATGAACTGGAGTCACAGCAACATCAGACAACTTTAGGACACTGAAGGGATATACTTATCTGCTACAAGACATTTAACAACATGAAACAAAAGATCAACAAACAGGAACAACAGGAACTGAAAGTTTTTGAATATACAGATCACAACCCACAGGACGTAGAATATAACATAGACCCTGATAATAATTTATTTAGCTCCATCAATAATAACTGTACTTACTACACGGATGAACAGTTTAACACAGTGGTCACATCTGATTTCAATATTTCTATGATCCACTTCAACAGCAGAAGTCTCTATGCCAACTTTAATAACATTAAAGATTATTTCAATATTGTGGCAATATCAGAGACGTGGCTTTGTGAAGAGAAAGGAGTGGATTTTACCATGGATGGCTATGAATTAAATTATATAAATAGAAAAGTGAAAAAAGGAGGAGGAGTTGCAATTCATGTTGACAAGAGCTTGAAATACAAGGTTGTTGAAAATCTGTCAGTAACTGTGGATATTGAATGTATTTACACAATGATGTATTTACACAACTTACACAATGGTCCCCTCCGGCATACAATTAGGAAAATACCAGTAGCTACGGAGGGTGAGAATATGTATGGGCACATAATCATACCATGTAGGATAACTAAGTAGACGGTTGTGCTGTTTCATCCCATCTAGCAACAATGCTCTGCACTGTGTGTGTTTATACATTTACATATTTATTCCATCTAGCTACAATGCTCGGCACTGGGTGTGTTTATGTTTATATTTATATATCTATATATTCATTCCATCTAGCTACAATGCTCCGCACTGTGTTTATATATCTACATATTATTCCATCTAGCTACATTGCTCCGCACTGTGTTTATATATTTACATATTTTTTCCACCTAGCTGCAATGCTCCGTACTGTGTGTTTATATATCTACATATTATTCCATCTAGCTACATTGCTCCGCACTGTGTTTATATATTTACATATTTATTCCATCTAGCTGCAATGCTCCTTACTGTGTGTTTATATACTCATATATTTATCCCATCAAGCTACAATGCTCTACACTGTGTGTCTGTGTGTGTATATACAGTATATATATATATATATATATATATATATATATATATATATATATATATATATATTTAAAGTAATATGTACATATGTATATTAGCTGCACTTGCTTGCTTTTTTTTTTTTTTGCCTTCTGATTGTTGCTCTGAGTGTTGCTATCCCTGTGCTGTTGCAATCCTGGAATTTTCCCGTTGTGGGACTAATAAAGGCTTATCTTATCTTATTTCAATAGAAATCTGTCTGGACAATGTGAAGAATATAGTAGTGAGCTGTGTATATAGAACACCTGGATCAAACATTGACTTATTTAAGGACTGGATGGAAAAAATGTATGCAAAACTAACTCATAAAGTTATGTTCATCTGTGGGGATTTCAATATAGATCTGATGAATTCAAAACAACATAGTTGGACAGAAGAATTTATCATCACAATGTACAGTATGGGCTTACATCCAACAATTACCGGACCTAGCAGAATCACGTCACACAGTGCCACACTAATAGATAACATATTCACAAACATTATGGAAAATAATATCAGGAGTGGGCTTTTATTGAATGATATCAGTGACCACCTGACGATTTTTGTTGTCTATCAATGTGATTATAGGAAGAAAAAGTATACCAAAAATATTAAATATAAAAGAATAAGAACCAAAGAATCTATGTATTTACTGACAAAGGAATTATTAATACAAGATTGGAAGATAGTTTATGATGAAAATGATATAAATAAAGCATATGATAAATTTTTACAAATATTTCAATCATTGTACAATAAAAACTGTCCTATAAAACAATACAGTGACAGACAACAAAAGAAAAATATTCCTTGGGTCACCAAGGGGTTAATAAATGCATGTAAAAAGAATACATTATATAAACAATTCATTAAGTGCAGAACAGTGGAGGCTGAGATCAAATATAAAAGATATAAAAATAAGTTTACTAATATAATGAGGACCTGTAAGAAAGAATATTACAACAGAATATTAGAGGATAATAAAAATAACTTAAGAGGAATATGGCAAGTACTCAATGGGGTTATTAGTAATCGACCTAAGAATGCTAATTATCCAGAATATTTTATTGAAAATGGCAATTTGATAAATAATATGGAGGATGTGGTCAGTGGTTTCAATAAATTTTTTGTAAACGTTGGACCTGAATTAGCAAAATCAATAGTGACAACAGAAACAAACAACAGTGGTTCTGTAAATGAAATAGAAGATAGAAATCCAAACAATCTTTTTGGGTGCAGTTACTGAAAAGGAAATTATCGAGACTGTGAGTAAATTTAAGAACAAAAAATCAACGGACTGGAATGAAATTGACATGACAATAGTGAAAAAAGTAATTGAAGGAATTGTTAAGCCACTCATCCACATCTGTAACCTGTCATTTCAAACTGGTAAATTTCCAAACAAAATGAAAATAGCAAAAGTAATACCTCTATATCAAACTAGAGACGGTCATTGTTTCACAAATTACAGGCCAGTCTCTTTACTCACATCAGACTCTAGACTTGGTGGCCCCCTTAAAAAAGAAAAAGTCTAATCAGAGATTTCTAACTCCTTGGTTCAACACAGAAACTCTTAGCTTAAAACAATTCATGCAATGTACATGCAATGTACATGTAATATACATGTGTAATGACAATAAAGTTGAATCTCATCTCTCATCTCAATTCAATTCAACTTTATTTATATAGCGCCATTTCACAACAACAGTCATCTCATAGCTCTATCAACTGTAGGGGGAACCCCCAAAGACCCCAGCAATCAGGCGATCCCCTGTGAGCAAGCCCTTGGCGACGGTGGAGAGGAAAAACTCCCTTTTAACAGGAAGAAACCTCCAGCAGAACCAGGCTCAGGGAGGGGCAGTCATCTGCTGCGACTGGCTGGGGGGTGAGGGGATAGAGAAGAAGAAAAGAACAGACATGTAGAGAGCAAACAGCACGATGGGGACTCAATCTATGGGAGAGAACAAACAAATGTTAGTGACCAGCAAAAAAAAATATTTCATAGAGAGTGAGGAAAGGAGTGAGGCCCAGTGCATTACTGGAGGTCCCCCGGCTGACTAAACCTATTAGCAGCATAACTAAGGGAGGGTTCAGAAACACATGATCCCTCCCTAATTGTAGGCTATATCAAAAAGGTAGGTTTTAGCCGTATTCTTAAAAACAGAGATCGAGTCTGACTCCCGAATCCAGATTGGCAGCTGATTCCACAGGAGAGGAGCTTGATAACTGAAGACTCTGCCTCCCATTGTACTTTTGGAGATTCTAGGTATTACAAGTAATCCTGCATTTTGGGAGCGTAGTGCTCTGTTAGGATAATACGGTAGTATCAGATCTTTTAAATAAAAAGGAGCCTGATTGTTTAGAGCTTTGTAAGTAAGAAGAAGGATTTTAAACTTAATTCTAAACTCTATGGGAAGCCAATGAAGGGAGGCCAGAACCGGAGAGATATGATCTCTCTTTCTAGTTCCTGTTAAAACTCTTGCTCCAGCATTTTGGATCAGCTGAAGACTTTTTAAAGATGTTTTAGGACAGCCTGATAATAAAGAATTACAATAATCTAATCTTGAGCTAACAAAAGCGTGGATCAGTTTCTCAGCATCACTCTGAGACAAGATGCTCCTAATCTTGGCAATATTACGCAAATGATAGAAGGCAGTCTTAGAAACAAATTTAATATGTGAATTGAAGGACAAATCCTGATCAAAAATAACTCCAAGGTTCCTCACAGAGCTATTAAGAGAAAGAGTAACCGCATCCAAACTGAAAGTTTGATTTGGAAAGGACTTTCTAAGGTTTTTTGGACCAACAAGAATGACTTCAGTCTTATCTGAATTTAATAGCAGGAAATTACAAGTCATCCAAGCTTTGATTTCCTTAAGACAGGCTTCTAACTTGGCTAATTGATTACTATCATCTGGCTTCATTGACAGGTATAATTGTGTGTCATCAGCATAACAATGAAAATGTATACAGTGCTTTCTAATAATGTTGCCTAACGGAAGCATATATAAACTAAAAAGAGTAGGGCCTAGCACAGATCTCTGTGGAACTCCATGACTGAGCTTTGAGTTGAAAGAAAACTCATTATTTACATGAATAAACTGGAACCTATCAGATAAATAAGATCTAAACAACTGCAACAAAGTTCCATTAAGTCCAGCATAGTGTTCTAATCTATCAAGTAGAATATTATGATCGATAGTATCAAAAGCTGCACTAAGGTCTAAAAGGACAAGTACAGAAACTAGTCCATTATCAGATGCAATGAGGAGGTCGTTAGTGACCTTCGCTAAGGCTGTTTCAGTACTATGATGGATTCTAAACCCAGACTGAAACTCTTCAAGTAAACCATTTCCCTGTAGGTGGTCAAATAGTTGCGTAGCAACAACTCTTTCTAAGATTTTTGAAATGAAAGGGAGATTAGAGATTTGTCTATAGTTAGCTAAAGCTCCTGGATCTAGCGTTGGCTTTTTGAGTAAGGGTTTAATTACAGCCGTTTTAAAAGCCTGCGGTACATGGCCTAAAGTTAATGAAGAATTGATACTCCACTTTGTGTGGGTTCTACAGTAGGGGAAGCAGGATCAACATTGGCAGCAACCGTTTCAGCTGTCTCAGCAGCTTCAATAGACTTCCCAATTGTGGACATAACCTCCCACAACACCTCTTTAAAACCTTTTCCACTTAACTTAGCTAAACCCTTCAGGTTGCTAAGATAAGCCTCAGTAACACTGCCCCCTACAGTTTTAGTGTACACATCAGTTAAGGCTTGAATGCAGTACTTAACATCAGGATTGTCAGTGGATGGAAAGAAGTATGGCAATGCAGGTGCTAATGTTTCAACAGCTAATCCAGACTCGAACTCTACAATGTGAATTTTGTCAAATTCAGGTAAGTTATCATCAATGCTAAGTACCCTACGAATTGACCTTTTGCCAGTGACGTCACGTGTCACGTGATTTTTGTTGATACCGCCACATTGGACGTCAACTCGGGCGCTGTGTGAGTGCGTTTCAACATGGCGTCCGCTCAGTCAGATGTGCCGGCTTTGTCCGATGTAGCGCAACTACTAGATAAAAAAACATTGTGATCGGTACACAGAAAAGCACAGTGTTACTGGTGTGGACCCTTACAACTTGTCGCTTGAAAAATTCACCAGTTTCATAGATTTTTGCCCCAAACCTGACGTACGCTATATGGACATCTACAACTACCAGGTCAACACACCGTCTAGGTACACTGGAGAGTCTCTGAAAGCCTACAAAAGTTTGGACGCTTCTAGTTATTTTGTTGCTGGGCTTGTGAGAAATGTGCTGATATCCCCAGTCATCACTTCAACGGTCCACTATGTCGTGAAGGCTCAGGTATTTTTATTTTATTTTTTCCCAAATTCAGACTCTAGTCTCTAGTCTCTCCCCTACTGTATAGATTTGCCATGTTATATAGAATCTATTAAGTGATAAATTATTAAAATTTTATAAAATATTCAGTTATTATTATTATTGTTATTAGCTGTATATATAGTATCTCAATTAAATTAATTAAAAAAAATAATTAAATATTTTTATAGATCTATATATTCTGTAAAAGGATTTTTAAATATTTGTCTTATCAATAGAATACTGGATAAACAACTCCCAACACTATTAGATATATTACAAATTTTATTGTTCAGTCTATACAAGAAAGACTTATAGCCAGATAAAAAGTCATCATACCCACATGTTAATTATAAGAATATTTATCCACTACAGGTACATCACTCCCAGAAGATGTCTGACCCCCCACTGAAACCCTGGGTGATCATGAATCAAGATGGTGTCATATTGTCTTCACACTGTACTTGTATGGCAGGGTTAGGAGAGACTTCTTTGCATGTTGCAGCTGTGTTGTTTGCTGCTGAGTGTGCTGTCTGCCTGTCTCAAGGCCAGACTTGCACTGATGTTCCCTGCGCCTGGAATACACCAACAGCAAACTTGAAGCTTCCTTTTGCTGCATTGCGTGATATCGATTTTAAAATTTATTTCTAAAAATAACTTTTAAAGTGCTTTACAGTCTATTAAATGCTATATAATCATTATGTGGGACGTCATAATATCTATGCAGGAAAACTTAGGTTAGTTATATCAGACATTGTTTCTTCTGCAGGTAAAATTTGTTGAAGAAACTACCAGATCGCAGAACAAGTGTGTGTTGTGGCATCAGCAGCGAGTCGGCAGAATAACGGCATCCATCTTCAAAGAAGTTGCACAGACTCATCTTGACGTTCCTTCAAGAAGCCTGCTGAACAAGATATGCTACCCAGTTAGTTTTACCAGTAAGGCAACAAAGTAAGAGACTAGAAAAGCACTCGGAGAGCGCAAACCTCCGCCAAGCCTGCATGCAATTCCTGAATTGTTTTTTTTACCGGTAATCATCTCTTTTTAGCCTGCTATGCTTAGCTACTTACTGTAAGCTACTTTTGGTGCTCAGTTGAATCATTGAGTACTAAGTGGGTTGATCATGGAAACTGACAACATTTAAATTGTAAAGAAGACATATAATTCTAAAAAAATTGTCATTTCATTGTGCTATCTAAAATATTCAGATTTCTTACAGAAAATAGTTCTATATTGTTTTTAAGGAATACTGGTACATTTTTTTTTGTACTCTGTCAATAATTTTGCCGATTTGTTTACAGATGGGGATGCGACCATGAGAAAGTGGCCCGTGATCAGTATGAAGAAATCAGGTCTTCTCAGCACCAGGATCTACTAGTGTGTGATGCTGGACTAGTCCTCAGTCAGCGCTTCCCCTTCATGGGTGCCTCTCCGGATGGATTTGTCTCCTGTAGCTGCTGTGGGGAGGGTCTGGTGGAGGTGAAATGTCCTTTCTGTAAGAGCAATTAGGCTTTAGAGGAAGTAGTGGAAGACCCTCAGTTTTGTGCAAGCAACATTGATGGCGACATCAAGCTGAAACCATCTCATAAATATTTCTACCAAATCCATGCTCAACCGGGTGTCACAGAACTTTCTTACTGTGATTTTGCTCTCTGGACTCAAAAAGGTTGTAATGTTCAAAGAATTGAGTTTGATGACCTCTTTTTTAATGAGAAAGTTCAACTTGTTGGTAAATATCACAGGTCTGTCATTTTACCAGAACTACTCGCCAAATGGTATACCAAAAATCCAAATTTGTTTCATATATCTTGTAAGACAAAAGAAACCCCAAAAGGTGATAATACTAGTGTCATTTGCTACTGCAGAAAAACCTGTGGTGATGCATCTATTGTAACCTGTGAGTCTGGCTTTTGTCAAATTGGTCAGTTCCATGTACAGTGTCTCAGGTTGAAAAATGTTCCGAAGAAAAAGTGGTGCTGTCCAGATTGTAGAGCAATTTCAAGGAGTCGAAAAAATCTGAAGAACTAAGTGTGTGTAGCATGTAGATTGTGGTTGTATCATCACCTGAGGTTTACTAAAAATAATAAAATGTATTGGCCAAATAGAATATAATATTTCTTTGTTGTACAACTAGCTTAGCTATTGCATGTAAATATATATCATGACTTAAGTAATAAATTCAAATTTAATTGTTATAAATAATTTTCAGGTTATTTCATTGCGTGCATCATATAAAATGTTGATTGCATAGCCGCGAGTAAGGTGGCTATGCAATCTTTCCTCTTCAGCGCTGCCACCCACCTCCTGCGCCCGTCTTCGTCAGCTGGGAACCGGTAAAACTTCAAGTTGGATCCCTTTTTCTGGCGATTTGTACACCCAAAGGCACAGCAGTGAAACAACAGTCTAATTCAATGCCAACATAAAATAAAACAAAGACGTAGGTTGAAATCAGGTAAATATATCGAGATCTGGTACACCGCTGAACAGCTGCTGAATGCGCCGTCCACTCGCTTCCGCCGTCCAAGATGGCGGCGTAAACAAAAGGTGTGACGTCACAGCAAATGGTCAATAGTGCCATGTTGCTCTAGGAACTCAAAAACGTCTTTTTTTTTTGTCAACAGCACCACTGACAATGACTGCAGTTGGAACTTTGACACCATATTTTTCAACAAAATCCATTCTGACAGTATATGAACTGTTTGGTCAGGGGGTCAAAACAGAGTCCACTACTGTTGCGCAATGCTCTAGGCTCCTGGCTGCGCTCACCAAAAGTTTTTTTTGTAGCGCTTTAGGTGCAGTATTGTACCCTTTTTGTAGTACTGCATTACGGCAGTGTAGTTACCTTTAACTTTACTACTTGGACAGAAGGGACAATTGGGCCAGATCAGACAGATTCTAGATTTGTAGGAGCCTGGAGGGTGCGACAACAGATGACACATACACAGGAAGTATGAAAAGCTTGCAAGTATGTGTATGTTTTTTACTGGAGTGATGGCTCAGTTGGTAGAGCATCCGCCCCACACCCGGGAGGCAGGGGTTCAAATCCCGGCCGGGTCATGCCAAAGACCATATAAAAGTGGAACTTCCTGCCATCCAGCTTGGTGCTCAGCAATAATGGAATGGAGGAGGGAAATCTGTGGCGGCGCCTTGCATGGCAGCGGCCCTCTGATTCTGCACTTGGGGTGTGTGTGATTGACACTGTAGATAGGTAAAGCACAATCTCGTTCTACTGTACATGATTGGTTGTACGGTTGAATGACAATAAGGATGATTTAATTAATTTAATTTTTAGTTGTGCACACTTAAAACAAAAAGAGAGCGCTTGTAAAAACAATAAAAAATAAAAATAAAATACCCCCAAATATAGTTGTAGTTTGTTCAGTCCTTTAGTATTCGTTTCAGTCGTTGAATGTTTGTTTCAGTCTTTGAATGTTCGTTTCAATCTTTCAATGTTCAATCAGTGCGATAGTGACCAGTTGAATCACCTCTACCAGTTAGTTAGGTTCGGGCTTTGGCTCACCATCCAGATCTGGAGATCCACGTTCTTCTCAATCCAGGCCAAAAAACCTGACCTTCAGAATAGGTCAGAACAAAAAGCTTAAACTATGATCTATAGCTTGTTACATATGTTTTCACATATTTCCATGTTGTACAACAATAAATCAAATTTCTCATACAGTGGTACCTCTACTTACGAAATTAATTCGTTCCGGAAGTATTCTCGTAACGTGAAAATTCCGTAAGTAGAGGCGCGTTTTACATGTAAATGCCGTAATCCGTTCCAAGCCCCCAAAATTCGGGCATAAATTTTTTATAAATCATAAAAACATGTAACAAATACATGTTACAATTAGATTACTGCACAATAAACATAAAATGAGAGTTTAAAATGAGAGAAAGATTAATAAAAGAGAAAGAATAATAAAAATTATGTTCATTTACCTTTTAACTGCTATCGTCGTCGACGTCGTCACCTTTTGCCTTCTTTGGTTCATGTTCTGATCCAAGGACGTTTGCTTTTGTCGGCTTGTAAGTGCTTCCTTTTGTTTTAATACCGTGCTGATCGTTGATGTATTACGGCCATATTCTTTGGCGAGATCAACCAAACGCATCCCCTTTTCATACCTTTCGATTATCTCCTTTGTTTGTATGGACAAAAAAACTCTCTTCTTCTTTTCTCCTTTTCCACTTATCTCCGTCACTTTCTTGGGGCCCATAGCGAATAAATGTTAATTCTGTACTGTACAGTACACACACGTAAAACTTTCACCTTGTTCTTAATAAAGTTTTGGAAAAAAAAAAAAAAAACTTCGTGGCCAATGGGATACCAGGAAGATGCTAGGCGATAGCCAATGGCAGAGCAGCTACAGGTATGTTTACGTTCAGTAAACTACGGGAGCTGCGAGGAGCGCGTACTTTTTTGCCTTTCGTATCCTGAAATTTCGTTCGTAACAAGAGGCAATATTTTCCCGTTGAGGCGTGTCGTAACCTGAAAATTCCGTATGTAGAGACGTTCGAAAGTAGAGGTACCACTGTATTACTAAATTTCCATTAAACCAAAATTAATATAGTTCAAATCTAGTAACAGTAATAATTTGCATTCGTTTTTACAGTGCATAGAAAATACACCCTCAAAATTACACAAAATAGTTGCATGTACATAAAATAGGCACATCTACTATCCAAATTTATCAAAATGGTACCAAAAAAAAAAATAAGTAAGGTGCATTGGAAGGCACTTGACATTAACACTGATATTTTTGCAGTGTGCTGAACCAAGTTAGCACCACAAGGGAAAAAGAAAATTCAAATTCAAATTCAAACGTTTATTTCAAACTCAGGGTTCATATTTAATGCAGAACTAAAACGTGTAGAAAATAAATAAATAAAATAAAAGTATATACAGATCAGCAGACACTCGGCGCTCTTGTAACAACAATAACATACAATATTGGGCTCAGTATAAAATGGAACGCCACCACTTCCAAATGCTGGAGTGAAGTGTGAGTGACGAGTTGACAATTGCTGATATAAGATGATTGTTACATGCCAGCAACCTTCTCATAAAACTGTAAACATTCTTACGTATCAACTCGCCAAAAGACGGAATGTTCACAGACACAAACATCTTGCTTGCACTCGACCTTCGTGGTACAGAAAAGTGTGCTAACATAACAATTTAGCACAAATTGACCCATTTAAACACCTTAAACCACAGATTTAACATTCACCTTTAAGTAACAGTCAGTAGCAAGTGAAATTGGACCTTTGCTAATCATTACAGCCTTGAAAAACGACCTTTTCTTATGAAAAACCTAGCCGGAATTAGCATCAGAGTTTAGCATTTTAAGCTAGCGGCCATTAGCATCAGAGGGTTGCATTTCACATACACAATGAATGGCACTCACCATGCCGAGCAACACGTGCTTCAAGGGGACTTCCGAGCTCACGTGAGTTCACAGCCTTTGGATTCAAAGTCTTAAAATTTAACAAAAGAGGTGTCAGAAATTGATAATACAGCAATATCTCGTTTCTTGTGTTGGTTTAGGCTTACCAATCTCAAGAGTTTTATCCAGGAAAAGGCTGCTACTAGCACGTTAGCACCACCACCTCAGCAAGAGATCTCTCTCGGTCTGTGTCTCTGCTGTGTCTGAGCAGCACGCAGGTCACACCAAGGCAGAGAGAGAGAGCACTTGACCCCATTGGCTGATGCTGCTATCAAACGATGCAGCTACTGGTTGCTCAATATACCAAATAAAAATATTGGGAACTTTATCAGAGCTTTTTAGAAAATGTTTTTTAACTATTTATGAATATATTTTATAAACTTATATTTATTTATATTGTAACGTGCTGCTCGACATGGCGACGTCCCAGCGGGAGATTCGAACTCATGCCTCCCGCTCCAGAGTCCCGCACTCTACCTGTGTCGCCAATAGGGTCAACCCACTTGGCAAGCCAAGTAGGGTGCTCATATTGAGTTCGTTACACTACTCCCCTCTGGTTCTCGACGTCGCCCCATTACTGCTTTGGACAGGAGATCCCACTTCTGACACCAATGTAACGTGCTGCTCGACATGGCGACGTCCCACCGGGAGATTCGAACTCACGCCTCCCGTTCCGGAGTCCCGCACTCTACCTGTGTCGCCAATAGGGTCAACCCACTTGGCAAGCCAAGTAGGGTGCTCATATTGAGTTCGCTACAATATGTTTATCTTCAAAATATTTATTCCCATTGTGAAATGAGTGTTTTTTAAAACGGTGTCGATATTTATGATTTTTCTTTCACTTCCGGCTCTGAGAGAGAGCAGACGCCTTTTCTAATCCTCTCTCCTTTCCCTTCTGATCCCAGCTTGCAATGTTGCATTTTTGTCTGTGTTTAGTCGCTCTTCTGCTGAATCTTAATCTAAATGGAAATTATGGATCTGGAAAGCGGCTTAACTGTGATTGTCACCACTTCAAAAGAAGATCGGGTCAGAAGGAACCCAACGAGGAGACTCATGGACATTGGAATTCATGCGTCTGTGGAGATTCGGCAGGAAACATTATTGGTTATGATCTCAGGACTTCTATTTTTGGCTGTGAAGTTCCCTGATGTATCAGAAATTGAAGGAAGGTGAGAGAGCTGATCAAAGCGGACCCAGCAAGCTCCTTCATCAAATTTGACCAGTTGGGGAGTGCACGTGTAGCGGCAAACGGTGAACTGAATGACATTGATTCAGTGAAGGAATACATCTGGAGCCCTGTGCTCTCCATGGAATGGAATGCCTGTTTAAGCCTGTATATTTTTCCACAATATCTTTATTGAACCTTTTTTTTTTTTAACAAACATGATACAAACAATCAAACACTAACACTAAAGTACTACAAAAAAAATGCACTAAAAACACCAACAACCACCAACAAAATCAAATCTTCAACAATGCTCCTCTGTTTAGTCTAGACAATCCAATACATAAGTATACATATTATGTTCACCAGTTTGGAATTTACAAGGTCCACACACATCATTCACCTTCTTCTTCAAGAGTTATGTTTAAATTTTTTACATAATCAATAAAAGGTCTCCATATATTCTCAAACACAATTTCCTTTGATTTCAGTATATATGTTATTCTTTCTAATGGAAGGTTTGTTAACATCTGTCTTAACCACTGAGTCACATCTGGTCTATAGTCTTTTTCCATAATAGTGCAATACATTTTTTGGCATTAAGCAAACTGAGGTCTATGAATGTTCTTTCACTTTTATTAAAATTATGCTTTTCTGGGTACAGACCCAACAAAAACAATTTAGGATTCAATATGATTTGTTTTGAGATTATTTTTTCAATTGTTACCCTCACCTCTTCCCAAAACATTCTTATTAATCTACATTCCCATACACAATGAAATAGAGTTCCTTTACTTTCCATGCATTTTGTGCACGTATCTGGTATATTTTTGTTATATCTATTTAACTCCTCCGGTGTAACATACATCCGCATTAACCATTTGAAATGTATCAATTTAAGACGTACATTTATTGATTTGGTTTGAGCTTCTGTACAAGCCAATTCCCATTGTTCCTCTGAAATTTCAGTTTGCAGATCTTCTTTCCAGTAGTTTAATCTTTTCTGTGAATTTTCACTTGAAGATAGTGTCAATGAGTTATAAAACTCTGAAATAATACCCTTTCTTTTACTATCTTTCATCAACATTTTTTCCAAGGATGAATAAATAGGTCGAGTGAGAGCTTTATTTTGATTTGATCGAATAAAGTTTCTAAGTTGAAGATATTTAAAAAAATGTGTTCTATTAAGATTAAATTTGATCCTCAGCTCTTCAAAAGGCATTATGTTATCTGCACATGGCAAATATAAATCCTGAATCTTTTGTATCCCTTTTAAATTCCATACTTTAAATACAGCGTCCGCTCTCCCTGGTTTAAAATATTGATTACCCCATATTGGGCTAAATTGTGACAATAACTGTGGTTCTTTTAAATAGTTTTTAGCTTCACACCATATTTTGATCATATGCTTTACAAATGGATTTTTAACTTGTTTTTGTAATTTTTTTGCCAAATCTGAGTATATGAATACGGGAAGAGGTAAAGGTAAATTGTATGATTCCATTTCAGTCCAGTGAGGGAGATCATTTAATGAAAAATAATATGTCATAGACCTCAGTTGTGCCAACCAATAATACAACATAAAATTTGGACATTTCAGACCTCCACGATCAAATGGTAAGTATAATAAAGACAGACGTAATCTAGCCCTCCTGTTGTTCCATATAAATTCCACTAACTTTTTTTTAATTGTTGAGAATAAATCTAAAGGTGGTGGTAAGGGAATGTATTGAAATAAATAAAGTATTTTAGGTAAAATATTACTTTTAAGTATATTGATTCTCCCTATCATCGACATTGGTAGTGACATCCATCTCTGAAGTAACTCATTGATATCTGTCATTAAGGCTTCATAGTTGACACTGGCGACTGATTCTAGCTTAGGCACAATTTGGATTCCTAAATATTTAAACTGATTTACAACATTAAAATGATTTACCTCAGGGTCTGGGTAATTTCTCTGGGTCTCATTTAGCATTAATATTGAAGATTTAGTTTTATTTATTTTATATCCTGATATTTCCCCAAAATTCTTTATTAAATTCAACAAGGTCGGAATTGATTTTTTTAGATTCGACATAAACAAAATTATGTCATCGGCGTACAGGGAGATTTTATGTTCTGTTGGTCCAACTTTAATTCCATATATTTGTGAATGTAAACGTATCGCCATCGCTAAAGGTTCAATTGCCATAGTAAACAGTAAAGGTGAAAGTGGACAGCCTTGTCGACATCCTCTATTGATTTTTATTGATTTTGAAATATTGTTATTTGTTAGGATTTCTGCTGTAGCGTTATTGTATATTATCTGAACCCATTTTATGAAATTATTTCCAAGTCCAAACCTTTGTAAGACTTCAAAAAGAAAGGGCCATTCAACTCTATCAAAGGCCTTTTCGGCGTCCAGTGATAGGAGAGCTGTATCCGGTGCTTCTTTATTAAAATAAATAATATTAAATAGTCTTCTTACACTATGGAAGCCTTGTCTTCCCTTTATAAAGCCATTCTGATCTCGATTAATAATATTTGGTAAAATTTCTTGTATTCGTCTTGCTAAAATTTTACAGATTATCTTAAGGTCAGCATTTAATAGGCTTATTGGTCTCATATTTTCACATTTATTAGAGGGCTTACCTGGTTTTGGCAGCAGTATAATTAAGGCATTATTCATGTATGATGGTAAATTATTATTTTGAAATGCTTCTAAAACCATTTCCAAAAAAGGTTTTATTAATTTATTCTTAAATTTTTTATAAAGGTCAACTGGAAGACCATCTGGTCCTGCACTTTTTCCTGATTTCATATTATCAATGGCTAGCCCAACTTCTTCTTGACTAATTTTAGACTCCAATATCTCCCTGTTTTCATTTGGAATACACGGTATAGATAGTTCGTTCAAAAACCCCTTTAGTTTTGTTAAATCAGATTCATTTTTGGTATCATATAATTTTTCATAGTAATCTCTAAAGGCTCTGTTAATTTCTAAAGGGTCTATAATTACCTGTCCGTTACTTATAATACTGGTAATTGGCGTTCTAAATTCTAATTGTTTAATCTGCCATGCCAATAATTTTCCTGATTTTTCACCTTGTTCATAAAAAGATTGTGTCAATCTTAGAAGACTTGAGGCAGCTCTATTCGCTGATTTTTTGTCGTATTCAGCTCTCAAAATCAGTAATTCATTCTCCAACCTTGGATCACTTCCTGCATACACTTTTTCCTGAAGACTCTTTATTTTATGTTCCAATTTGGCTCTCTCCTCTCGAGTCTTCTTAGATTTTGATCCTGTATAACTAATAATATGTCCCCTAATAAAAGCTTTGAAAGCCTCCCACTTTACACATGCTGATGTTTGTGTAGTATTGATGTCAAAGAACTCATCTGTTTTTCTATATACTTGACACATTCCTCATCCTGAAGCCATTTATGCTGAAATTGCCATCTACCTGATTCCTTTGTCAATTTTTTATCTACATATATTAGACAGCAGGGTGCATGATCAGAGATCACGATGTTATCATAAAAGCAGTTTTGAATCTTGGACCTTAATTCTGTGGAAATCAAAAAATAATCAATACGTGAGAATGTCTTGTAGGTACTGGAATAACAAGAGTAGGCTTTAACTTGTGGTTTCATTTCTCTCCATATATCTAACAATCTCAATTCTTTCATAAAATGGTTAATGGTCATCCTACATCCATTGTGCGTACAGTCCAGTCCTGTTGATCTATCTATACCTGGATTCAATGTACAATTAAAATCCCCTGCTATTATATGTTGCCCTGTAAGTGATGATAAGATAAGAAATAAATTAGCAAAGGACTTTTGATCATCTATATTGGGACCATATAAGTTCACCAGATTTATATTTTCTTATAGCAAAGAACCTTGAATGATTACATATCTTCCAAATTTGTCTCCAATTACATTTTTCACTTGAAAAGGGACTGATTTATGTATGAGAGTCATAACTCCCCTGGCCCGGGATGAAAATGATGAGGTGAAAACACTTCCTTGCCATCTACTCCTAATTCTTTTTACATCCTCCTCTATTAGATGAGTTTCTTGTAAAAACACAATTTTTGAACCCATGTCTTTTATTTTATTCATAACTTGTTTAAATTTTTTTTAAATTTTGTAGACCTCTGCAATTCCATGAAGTTAAATTAAGATTAACGCTTTGGTTTATGATCAATAGAGAGTTTGGGATTACCTTGCAATGTAAACATGCTCAAACAGAGGGGCAAAAAAAATGAGTGGTTGAACATTCATCCTACAAACTACACACAAACAAATTCCCCCTTCCCACACTTGTGGCAAACCCCCCAAAATCAAAAGAAAAATTCCGTCTCCCGATATAGCCATCGACCGGTCCACACCCACGAGGATCAGCCAAAGCCACTCCTTCTTCATCCTCCCAATCACCCTAACTCTACTGCTTTTAATGACATAACATTAACTCTCCTCTGTAGTTTTCCAACTTAACTCCAAAATTTTTAGCAACTTTGTACATCATAGTTTTTTTTTTTTGTTTTATTTTTTTTAATATATAATACAATCTATATTTTGTAAACTTGCTATTTACTTCAAGTCAGTCAGATGCCTGTGCAAATGCTTAATTATTCTACCTTATATTTTGTTCATGCTTAGCTCCCACCAGTCTCTTCTTCTTCTTTGATCTTCTTGATGAACTCCTGCGCTTCCTCTGGGGTCTTGAAGATGTGGGTTCTGCCCTCATACATGGTCAACAGTCTCGCAGGATAGATTACACCATGACGAATCCCAAGGTTGCGCAGCTCCTTACGTATGGGATCAAACTGCTTCCTCAATTGTTGAATTCCTGTGGCCAAATCTGGGTAGAACCGCACCTGCTGGTCCTGGTGTTTAATCTCTCCTTTAGCTCGTGCTGCATTGAAGATCTTCATCCTGTCTCTGTTGCTGATAAACTTCATAATTAAGGTCCTCGGTGGTCCCTTATCTCTCCGTGGGCCAATACGGTGCGCGCCCTCCAGAGTCACCCCCGACCGCAGCTCCACACTGCCCAGCGCCTCCGGAATCCACTTTTCCAGAAAGGAACACGAGTCCTGACCTTCGGATTCCTCCGGTAGACCCACCAGCCTCAAGTTGTTCCGTCTCGACCGGAATTCCAAATCCAGGATATTTTCTTCCAGAGATTTTTTTTTTTTTCCAAAGTGCGCACCTTTAATTGGAGACAAGTGACGTCATCTTCAGCACTGGAGACAAGAAGCTCCATCTGCGCCATTCGTTCTACACAGTCACCCACTTCCTTTCTCATTCCTTCCAACGCTGCCATAATCCCATCAAATCTAGAGGAAAATTCCGCTCTCATTGAACTCATAGCCGCCAGCAACGCACCTGTGTCGTTTTCCGCAGATACCGCACCGCTGTTCGCTTCCTCCGCCATATTTGGTGCATTAACTACTGCGTCACAGACCTGAAAGTCTGTTAATTTGGACTGTTTCTGCGGCTCGCTTTTTCCTCTACCTGGTTTTCCAGCCTTAGGCTTCGCCGACATATCCTCGCCCAAACGCTGGGATACGTTCTGTCCCAAATGAGAGAGTTATTTGCCGATTTTTTTTCTCCAGGAGTAGAGCAGAGTGAGACGCGTCCGGAAGTCGTTTAAGCCTGTATATTAATATTAAAATTATGAAGCACAAGCGCATGAGAGAGGAAAATTCTATTCTCCGTGGGCTCTGAGCTGTGTAGATTTGACCTTGTTTTGATGCCCTGTTTACATTCCTCCTCGATGAGATAAGGCAGTAGTGGTGGCTGCTAACCCAAACAATCGACAGACAGCTGCTGTTTTCAGCGGATGAACTTCTCAAGGACAGTCCATGTGCCTTCATCTGCAAGTGGAGACAGACTCCGGACTTGTTTATAAGTCACATGATTATAACATCTATCTACTGCCTGGAGGCGCCCTCTGCTGTTCACTAGCAACTGTCACACCTACACTACACAAATGCATACAACATTACACGAACTGACACATATATACTGACTCATACATACACTGCCTCTCTCAACTCTTGTTTGTGTGATCTATATTGTCTGCTAATTGTGCATAGAGAGTTTTTTTCTGTGTAGTCAAAATTTGGCTCATTTGAGCTTTATATGAGCTTATACGAGCGTTATTCTGATTAACTATGTTTTTTCTCTCTCCTATTGTGTTTTCCTTCCCCTCTTTACCTCCACTGTATGACAGGCGCCTTGCATGGCTGCCGCGTCATTGGATGCGCCTAACGTGCGCGTCCAATGTCAAGTCAAATTCCTCGTATGTTTACTTGTAAATATGCTTGGCAATAAAGCTGATTCTGATTCTGATTTATTCACATTTTTGACAATGCGTTGCATTATTCTCTGTCCATAGTTTTTAGGTTTGCTCTTATTTTGAAGTCATCTTTTGATTTCATGTAGCCTTGTTAGTCCTTGTATAGTCTTGCTTCCAATTCACCAGTTATAATTTACCATTTATGTTCCTGTCACCTACTGTACCTCTAATCAGCTGTAACTGTCCTGTGAACATGAATGGTAGGCAGCGAACAAAACGAGGCCAGAGTTTCAATTTATCAATTAGTCCTTTTTATTTTTAACTCACAAGTATCTCCAGTTCAGGTAATCTTCTGACACAGTTTCAAAACAAAATGTACTTCCTCCAAGAAGCATATTAAGCAATAGCCATTCCTCAATAATCGTTTCATCAACCCACCTCCCTTACTGATATCTCACACCTGTTATATAATGGACAGATCAATTAGAGGTAATTAGCCCTATTCTGTCCTGATAATACGGCTGGGTATTGTAGACAGATAGCGAACAATAAAGACAGCAGGCTGATTCCAGGTTGACTGATTTACTGAAATCGTTTTTGTCTTGTTTGTTTTTGTAAAACTGAAACACAATGAAATATACATAATACAGAATGTTACATAAGAAATAATAATACAACACTCTGTATATAAACAGTTTCTCTTAAACTAAAACAGTTTCTGTAAGCACCATTACAACACAATATAACTTGGGCTAACAAAGGGCTAAATGACTCAGCAGTTAGCTAAGTACCATTGCAAACGATTAGCCATTAACACCTTTTAATCACGATCTTTTTATAGCTTAAATTTAGCGTTTTTAACATCATATTCCACACTATGGTCATCTTAAACAAGTATTACAACAATTTTCAGCATTAACTTACTGTTGGTTCCACTCCTAGGTTAGTACAACCAAATTTCTGGCGAGCACATTTTCACATTGCTTTCATCATGGCAGATTGAACAAAGAAAAGGTTTATGCAGGAAACAGGAAGTAGCTACAATTAAAGGTGCAATAACGCAAACCACCACTAGAGGGAACATAACCCCACCCAATATCTGACAGGTCAGCACACTCCCCGCTTGGTATACATGTATACCACTATTTACTCTTCTCTAGTGACATCAATAGCACAACATCAGAGATGGGTCTAAGGTACTCCTTAACTACCCCTTGGCTAGAGGTCTTAACTGTGACCTTACGGACCTTGTTGTCTGAACTAGGAATGGCCTTAACTATTCGCCCTAGAGGCCACATGTTGCGCTTTGCTTGATTGTCCTTTATCAAAACAATGTCACCTTCCTTGAGACTGGACTTCTCGGAGGTCCACTTCCTCCGTGGTTGAAGTGTGGTCAGGTACTCCGACCGCCACCTCTTCCAGAAGGAGTCCGCCAAGCTCTGGACCTGGCGCCACTGGACCTGGCTGAGGTGATCCAGGTCGAAGTCTCCCAGGGGTGCAGGACTGACACTCGCCTTCTGGGTGAGCAGAGTGGCAGGTGAGAGGATTTCAGGTACCTCTGCATCGTTGGAGACTGGGACTAGCGGGCGTGCATTCATGATAGCCATAACCTCAGCCATCAAGGTTGTAAGGACTTCATGAGACAGTCGGGTAGCACTATCCTTCGCAAGCAGTCCATCCAGTATGCGTCTTGCCACTCCAATTAACCTCTCCCAGGCTCCACCCATGTGTGAAGAATGGGGAGCATTGAAGGTCCATGTACATCCCTGCTCTTGCAGATAGTTCTTGATCTCAGGATCGTCAGTGTTGATTTGAAGCTCGCGGCATGCACCAATGAAATTAATGCCTCTATCCAACCTTAAGTGCTTGACAGGTCCACGGATGGATAGGAAACGCTTCATGGCGTTGATGAAGCTTGAGGTCGACATGGATTCAATAACCTCAAGGTGCACCGCTCTGGTGCTCAGGCAAGTAAAGATGACTGCCCACCTTTTACTCTCAGCGGCACCACCTCGTGTCCGCCGAGTGGTGACAGTCCATGGGCCAAAGACGTCGAGCCCTACGTGAGTAAAGGGGGGATCCGTTGTCAGCCTATCTGCCGGCAGATCTGACATCTTCTGCACTTCTCTCCGTACTCTCAACTTCCTACAAGTAACACATTTGAAAATGATGCTGGAGATGAGCTTCCTACCTCCTACTATCCAAACACCAGCGGTACGCAGTGCACCCTCTGTGAAGTGCCGACCCTGATGGGCTACTTTGTCATGGTAGTGTCGGACCAGGAGAGTGGTCACATGATGGCCGGCTGGTAGGATGAGTGGGTGTTTCTCTTGGTCTCCCAAGTCTGCCCTGCGTATCCGACCTCCGACTCTGATCAATCCATTCTCATCGATGAAGGGGTCAAGCTTTGCAAGGGAGCTTTGACAGTGCACTGTGGAACCCTGAATTAAGCATTTCAGCTCCTCTTCATAAACATCCTCCTGTACAGCCTTGAAGATTTTTGTCTTTGCTTGGGACCACTCTGTGGTGAGAAGCTGGCTGCATTGATGCCATCCCTTGCAACCATCACTATTCTCTCCAGAGAAAGACTTGGCTACATGAACAAGAAGTGCCATACCTCTTACTAGGCTCTTCCAAGAAGAGAAGCGTTCAAATCTTTCTGAGCCAAGAGGCTGTTCTGTGACTTTGGTAAGTAGACAGGTGGCTTGTGGCCTAACTTCCTTGTCTGTGTCTGCATCAACAAGCTCAAACGTTTCAGCCTCCTCAACCTTATCCGTGGCTGACTGCCTGAGAAACTGGGGACCGAGCAACCAGCTGGAAGATTAAAGTTGAGCTGCTGAAAGTGGTCTGGTTCCCTGGTCTGCAGGGTTCTGGTCTGTCAAGATGTACTGCCACTGTTCTGGTTCAGTAGATCCACGAATGCGAGCTACTCGGTTAGCTACGTAGGTGTAGAACCTTCGTGAACTGTTGTGAATGTAGCCCAGCACAATGCGGCTGTCAGTGAAGAACTTGACTGCCTGTAGCTCTATGTCTATCTCAGACTGGATCACTTCTGCCAGCTCAACGGCCAAGACAGCTGCACACAACTCCAGGCATGGAATGGTGTGCATGGGGTAAGGTGCAAGTTTTGATTTACCCATAACAAATCCTACGTGCCATCTTCCTTCAGAATCTAAGGCACGCAGGTAAGCTACGGCAGCTATCGCTAGAGTTGAAGCATCTGCGAAAACACAGAGTTCTATCCTGTTACAGCATGACAAGGAGGTAGGTAGGTATGATCTGCTAATGCAAAGCTGCTCCAGGTCTGTTAAGGAGTTGATCCATGTTCTCCAGTGTGCTTCTTTCTCTGGTGGGAGAGGCGTGTCCCACTCATACTGTTCAGAGGAGATGTCTCTCACCAATGCCTTTCCCTGGACAGTGATGGGAGAAGCGAATCCAAGGGGATCGTAAAGACTGTTTATGGTGGACAGCATGCCTCTCCGACTAAATGGCTTAATGTCTCTTGAGACTCGGAATGTGAAGCTGTCAGTCTGGAGCACCCAGTTCAGGCCTAAGCTCCTTTGAAGGGGCAATGGGTCTGCTCCCAGATCGAGATCTTTCAGGTCACTTGCTCGTTCCTCCACTGGGAAAGCCTCCATGACCCTCGGACTGTTTGAGGCGATCTTGTGGAGTTTTAAGTTGCTCTCAGCTAGCAGAGCCTTGGTTCGCTGCAGGAGATCGATCACCTCATGCTCCTTGGCCAATGACGTGAGCCCATCGTCGACATAAAAGTTCCTGAAGATGAACTCCTTTGCATCACTACCATGCTCAGCTTCTCCTTGCTCTGCAGCTCTCCTCAGCCCATAAGTCGCTACTGCTGGAGACGGGCTGTTGCCGAATACATGCACAGTCATCCAGTAGTCAATGATGTCCTTGTCTGGATCATTGTCTTTGTGCCAGAGAAACCTGAGGAAGTGGCGGTGGTCCTCTCCGACCTTGAACCCATAGAACATTTGCTCTATGTCGGCGGTAGCAGCAATTTGTTCTCTTCTGAACCGTAATAGGACTCCTATTAGTGTGTTGTTCAGGTTGGGTCCACTGAGAAGCACATCATTCAATGATGTCCCCTTGTACTCCGCGCTGGAGTCAAATACAACTCTTATTTTCCCCGGCTTCTGGGGGTGGTATACACCAAATGTCGGCAGATACCAGCACTCCTGCCCGAGCTGTAGTGGAGGAGCTGGCTCGGCCTGTTGGTTGTCAATGACCTTTTGCATAAAATCAAAGAAGTGCTGTTTCATGTCAGGTTTCTTCCTGCATGAGCGTTGGAGGGATTGGAGTCTTTGAGCAGCCTGCTTTCTGTTGCACGGAAGACGCTTACGAGGAGTATGAAAGGGTAGTGGCGCCACCCAGTGGTTTTCATTGTCCATATACACCTCGTCTTCCATTATTCTCAGAAACTCACTGTCATCTACTGACATGGCTGGTTTGTTGTCGGCTGGTGTTGTCTGGAACACACTTTCACCAAGATCATCCCTACATGTCTCTGGAATGGCTTCCTCACTGCGAGTTGGGAACTGAAGGCTGCACTGAATCGGTTCACTGGGTCTCTCCTTGATGTGAATGCTGTTAGTGCAGGGCTTAAAGAAGGAAGGGCGTCCATTTTGGAGGACATGGGTCTTATAAGCATTGACTTCCTGAGTCTTGTGAGCGCCACCCAGACACAGCTCTCCCACTATGACCCAGCCGAGATCAAGGCGCTGAGCGTATGGCGAGTTGTGTGGTCCGTTGCGCTGCTCTCGCACCTTGTGCAAGCTCAAAACATCTTGGCCTAGTAGCAGAAGAATGGGTGCACTGTTGTCAAGTGCAGGGATTTTGTCAGCCACTGGTCTGAGGTGAGGGAAATATTGTGCGCACTCAGGGGTCGGGATCTCTGACCGGTCACCAGGTAAGTATTCACACTCCAGCAATGTGGGCAGTGTGACCTTGGTCTTCCCATCGAGAGATTCCACAATGATGTTGGTTGCTTTCCTTCCTGCAGTCTCCACTCTGCCTGAGCATGTTTTTAGCGTGTAGGGGGATGCCCTGCTGTTAATACCCAACAGACTGAAGAACTCAGATTTCACTAAAGACCTATTGCTTTGGTCATCGAGTACAGCATATACTCTGTGAGACTTGCTTGGATTATCAGCATGGGAAACCTTGACCAAGCAGATTTTAGAACAGGATCTAGGCTGGGATGCATCGCCACATATCTCTGTGCACTTAGAAGTGACAACAGGAGTTGCTGCAACTTCACTCTCCCCGCTTTGCTCCCCTCCTTGCTCCCCGCTCTGGTCATTCCCAGGTGAGTGCCCAGCCTGCCCATGAGGCGACCATGGTGCTGGACCAGGATGCATCGCTGAAGTGTGCTTGTCACTCTCACACTCTCTGCATTTGAGTGCGGTCTTACAGTCTTTGGCAATGTGCTTGGTGCTGGCACAACATCTAAAGCAGATCGAGTTCTCCTTTAAGTACACTTTCCTCTCATCCAGGTGCTTTCCTCGGAACCCACGGCATTTTGTGAGCGGATGTGGTTTGTTGTGGATTGGACATTCTTTGTCCGGTTCAGTTTTCTTCACAGATGTGCTGTCCTGAGATGCACCACCTGCGGCTGTGACATCAGTTTTCCTCACTGTTACAGCGGATTTGTAGATGTGTTTTTGGTCTTTCTCACCTTTTGACTGATTGGGAGTAGAGGAAAGGTTGAATGCGAAACTGGGGTCATTGCGAGTCTTAGCTTGAGAACATACAAATTTCACAAAGTAGCTGAATGGTGGGAAAGGCACATGATAAACTTCCTTGTACCTGGATCCCTGTGTCATCCAGCGTTCACGAAGTGAGAATGGAAGCTTCTCCACAATTGGATTTACCCCACGAGCTGTATCAAGATACATGAGCCCAGGTAAGAATCCCTCTGACTTAGCAGTTTGTAGCTCTTTTAACAAGTCTCCTAACTCTCTGAGCTTGTGTGTCTCTTTGTTAGAGATGACTGGGAAGGCGTCCAATTTTTTCATTAGGGCACTTTCAATCACCTCTGGGCTTCCATAAGTTTCCTCCAAGCGCTCCCATACCGTCCACACACCTAGTCTAGGATTGTTTACATGCACAGACCTGATCCTCATGGCTTGAGCTGACGACTTGGGCCCCAACCATTTGATCAGTAGGTTGAGCTCTTCTTGCTCCGAGAGGTTAAGCTCCTTTGTGGCTGCTAGGAAGGAGGCCTTCCACGTCCAGTAGTTTTCTGGGCAGTCGTCAAAGGTGAGGAGTCCTGAGCTCACCATCTCTTTTCTCATGAGATACTGGGCCAAGACATGGGTTTGTGTTGATGGAGGTGAGGATTTGTTTCCCTGGTTGGGATGAGAGGCTGGAGGGTTAGCTGCAGTGTCTTTCCTTTTAATGTCAGGGAGAACAGGTGAATGTTCCTGCTTTGGAACAAATGGCTTTGGGGCAGAATGAGGAACGTTGTGTCCAACCATCATGGGCTTGTGTTCATTTCTGTCCACGAAAGACTCATACAGTGAATCTTGTTCTTTAATGCTAGAGAGGTGTGAATTCACCGGTGCTTGATGATCAATTTGTTGCTGTGGAGTTGGGCCTGGTTGCAACCGTGGTGCATGTGCATCGAATGGCTGTGTTTCCACGTAGCGTTGTGTGCGTCTCACTGGATCATCAAGGGCTAGATTCTGTAGCTCACCAAGAGAGTCGCTGTGTCTTGGATCAAGCTCTGCTGCTGCAGCTTCTTCCAATATAGCTGCCTCTCTTGATGCTGCAGTTGCTTCTTTCTCTTGTTGTAGCACGTGAAGATTTGCGTCTATTGAAGCCCTTTCTTTAATCATGGCAGCCTCTGCTGAAGCCCTTTGTTCCATTATGGCAGCTTCTACTGAAGCCCTTTGTTTCATCATGGCTGCCTCCTTCTCTGCAAAGGATGCTTTGACTTTAGCTGCTTCAGCCTTAGCTCTGGCTCTTGCTGCAACGATGCTGGCAGATGACCGGGTTGATGCTCTGGAGGACTTGTGTGAATTTGAGGCTTGAGACCTTGTCTCCAACTGAGACGGACGGTCCTCCTCACCAGCGTGGCTCATCTTGGCTTGCTTCTGTGTGCTGTTCACCGTATTTCAGCTGCCTATCCCCGCTGCGTGGTCAACATTTTACTATTCTGTCCTGATAATACGGCTGGGTATTGTAGACAGATAGCGAACAATAAAGACAGCAAGCTGATTCCAGGTTGACTGATTTACTGAAATCGTTTTTGTCTTGTTTGTTTTTGTAAAACTGAAACACAATGAAATATACATAATACAGAATGTTACATAAGAAATAATAATACAACACTCTGTATATAAACAGTTTCTCTTATTACAGGCACTTAACTCAGGTAAGTAATTTGCTTTACAGATTCAAACTGAGGTAAGTAGTATTTTCTTTACAGGCTTCAAACTAAGGTAAGTATTTCACAGTTTCCACAGGTTACAAAGTTAAGGTAAGTTAAATCAGGTAAGTATTATGAAATTATACTAACACATTTTTATTTTACAGAGGACAGCTACACAGCTAAGTAAGCAGGTAAGCATAGCCAAATGAATAGCTAACTAGCTTTCACACGAAGCACCATTACAACACAATATAACTTGGGCTAACAAAGGGCTAAATGACTCAGCAGTTAGCTAAGTACCATTGCAAATGATTAGCCATTAACACCTTTTAATCGCGATCTTTTTATAGCTTAAATTTAGCGTTTTTAACATCATATTCCAAACTATGGTCATCTTAAACACGTATTACAACAATTTTCAGCATTAACTTACTGTTGGTTCCACTCCTAGGTTAGTACAACCAAATTTCTGGCGAGCACATTTTCACATTGCTTTCATCATGGCAGATTGAACAAAGAAAAGGTTTATGCAGGAAACAGGAAGTAGCTACAATTAAAGGTGCAGTAACGCAAACCACCACTAGAGGGAACATAACCCCACCCAATATCTGACAGGTCAGCACAAGCCCCTACCATAATCCCAGGTAAAACACCTCATTCCTTATACTAAACACATACCCACTAATATATAAAAATACATACATAACTTTCCCCAAACATACACAATATAAATATATAAATAACACACAATAAATAGTAATATAAATAATTCAATAAATACCTTAACCCCTATTTACAAATATTAAACCACCCCTATGACTAACCATAGATATTTGCTCCCTGCTGGTATCCTCTATAAGGCCATCAGCTCCTAACGGAGTCTTTTGCCTGGACACCCACAGGAAGCATGTTGGCAAAGGTATGTGCAATAAATCTTTTAACAATTATTTTACCATATTCTTAATCATACTAATTATCTCCCAGGGCATTCAAATTAACAAAGACAAATCATAAACTATTATGTGCATCTTAACCAACAATCATACAACATTACAACAATACAGATACAACATAATCACACAATATAACAAGACAATACAGTGGTGACATCCCATCATCACATTTCCTCCCCCCTTTCCTGAGAATACAGTACTCTGAGTCATGTATTCTAGAGAGGCTATCAGCCACAAGGTTGGTTTTCCCTGCCACATACCAAATAGTAAAATTATATGGTTGGAGGGACACATACCACCCTGTAAGATGACTGTTCACATCCTTCATTCTGTCTAACCATTGTAAAGCTTGATGATCTGTCTCTAACAAAAAATGATGCCCTAATAAATAATATTTCAAAGACCCTATTGCCCATTTTATGGCAAGACATTCTTTTTCAACCGTAGAATATCTTTTCTCCCGGTCCAACAATTTACGGATCAAGAACAGTACTGGGTGTCTCTCTCCCTTTTCCTCCTGGAGAAGTACTGCTCCAATGCCAGCCCCTGAAGCATCAGTCTGTAAAATGAACGGGCGAGCAAAGTCTGGACTGAAGAGAACCTTCTCCCCAGAAATAGCCCTCTTCAGATCCTCAAATGCTCTGTCACACTCCTCTGTCCATTTTACCTTATTTGGTGATGCAGCTTTAGTGAGGTCAGCCAATACTGCGGCTCTTTCAGCAAAGTGGGGGATGAACTTACTATACCATCCTACCATTCCCATGAGTGATCGCACTCTCTTCTTAGTGGTGGGTACAGGGTATGTCCGAATGGCATCCACTTTACCTATTCGTGGTCTAATGACCCCCTGACCAACCACATGTCCCAGGTACTCCACCTGCTGTTGTCCAAATGCACATTTGCGTGGGTTAATTGTCAGTCCTGCCCTCTTAATTAGCTGAAGGACCTGCCTAAGGTGTATCAGATGTTCTTCCCAGGTCTGACTATAAATGACCACGTCATCCAAACAGGCAGCTGCAAACTTTGATACCCTTCTTAAAACTTTGTCCATCAGCCGCTGAAACGTTGCAGGTGCCCCCTGAAGGCCAAATGGCATGACCCTAAATTGAAAACTGCCATACGGTGTTTTAAAGGCTGTAAGTTCCTTTATTTCTGGTGCCAATGCCACCTGCCAATACCCCTTACATAGGTCCAAAGTAGAAATAAACCTAGCCTTGCCCACTTTCTCTAATAGTTCATCAATCCGGGGCATGGGGTATGACTCAAATTTAGATACTGAATTCAGATATCTAAAGTCAATACAAAATCTTAACGAGCCATCCTTTTTGGGGACCAGCACAATCAGGCTACACCACTCACTGACTGACTCCTTGATCACTCCCAGCTGCAACATCAAGTCAATTTCTTGTTTCATTTTTGGGACCAATCGTTCCGGGATCCTATAAGATTTTTACGTGGAACAGTTTCCTCTTTCAAATAAATCTTATGATGTACCAACGTGGTGAAACCAGGTCACTCCTGAAACAAATCTGGATCCAGTAATGTCTCTAACTCTCTCCGCTGATCCACCTGCAAATGAGACACTTGAAATGAATAAGGCTCTGACACATTTGTGGGAAAGGGCTGTTCCTTCTCCTCATCCACTTCCGTCGCACAGATCAAGAGATGCTGTGTCTCCTGAAGAGCAGGTTGCTGCTGCTGATGGCCAGGCTGCTGAAACTCTTTCAATAAGTTAATATGGAAGGTCTGGTATTTTACCTTCCTGTCAGGCATATATAGTTCATATGTCACTGAACTTAGTTTTTTAGAAATTTCATATGGCCCCTGCCATCGAGCTAACAGCTTACTGTCACACGAGGGCAGCAATAACAGAACCTGTTGTCCTCGGTGAAAAACCCTTTTCCGGGCCTTCTTGTCATACCAGGTTTTTTGTTTGGCCTGCGCCGTCCTCATGTGCTCCTGAGCCAAAGCAGTCATTCGATCCAGTTTCTCTCTCATTTTAATAACATAAGAGACCACATTGTCCTGATCACTCGGTGGACTCTCCCAGTGCTCCTTTAATAAGTCCAGTGGGCCCCTCACCTGACGGCCATAAAGCAGTTCAAAAGGTGAGAACCCTATTGAAGCCTGGGGCACCTCCCGGTAAGTAAATAGTAAATAAGGTACCCATTGATCCCAATCTGAGCCCGTTTCAGAAACAAATTTCCGCAGCATATTTTTAAGAGTCTGATTGAAACGCTCCACTAGTCCATTAGTCTGCTGGTGATAAGGGGCAGTCTTAATGCCCTTAATCCCCAACAGCTTATACACTTGCTGCAACAATTTAGACAAGAAATTTGTTCCACAGTCTGTCAGAACTTCTTTAGGTATGCCCACCCTTGAAAACAACTGGATCAGGCAGTTGGCAACCTGCCTAGCCTTAATAGATTTCAAGGGAAAAGCTTCTGGGTACCGAGTTGCATAGTCACAAATCACCAGAATGTATTTAATACCCGAGGAGCTTCTTTCTAGGGGGCCCACTATATCCATCCCTATTCTGTCGAATGGTGTTCCAATAATGGGTAATGGTTGCAGTTGGGCACGTGCTGCTCCCCTAGATGCTGTAATCTGACATACTAAGCATGTCGTGCAGAAGTCCTTTACCTGGGTATACATTCCCAGCCACGCAAACCTTCTAGCAATTCTCTGTAGAGTTTTTTGGAATGCTAGATGACCTGCCCAAGGAATAACATGTCCTAGTTCCATGATTTTTGGTATGAGGTCCTGTGGTAAAGCTATGGCCATAACTCCACATTGCTGTTGATATAAAATGCCCTTTTTTATGACATACAAGGCCTCAGCCAAACAATCAGTTTTTCCCTGTTTCACACCCTCAATCTCCGAGACTTTATCAAACCAGAGCTTAAGTGTTGGGTCAGCTTTCTGCAATCTAGCTATGTCAGGAGGGATGTCAAACTCTACTGACTGGCTTAATTGTGGTGTTTCTTCACCCAAATTCTTTGCTGACACTAACACCTTATCTCTTCTCTTCTGAGCCTTGGATTTGTGTTGCTTAATAGGGCCTACCTCTATCTCAGAATCATAAAAAGGTCATTCCTGAAGAGCATTGGCAACCCTCTGTGCCCTCTGTGCCCTAGTTGTCACCATATTACAATTTTTCACCACAGGTGTATTTACTCTCTGTTCAACAGCGTCACCTGCCTGTCTCTCCTCCGTTTGTTCCTCTCTAACCTGTTGTATGATGTCCAACAAAGTTGGAACATCATTGCCAAGAATAACAGAGTAAGGCAAATCAGGCACAAGAGCTACAGGAAGGAGATAAGTTTGACCCCCTACTGTTAAATAAACCTCAGCGGTCGGGTACAGTTTTTTATCCCCATGGACACAACTGATATTTATTCTAGACTCATTCCACAAGTCCCTAGGGACCAAACTAGGTAGCACAACTGTTTGAAAACAGCCTGAATCTAATAGGGCCTCTTCACACTGACCATTAAGCAACACTTTTGTTTTATAAACTCCACTATGCACTGAGGCTGAACAAGTGGGTCTAGGAACTGAACATAACAATGACAGTTTCTGATTTCTTATGGCAGGACATGCATATTGGGTGTGACCGATTTTGTTGCAATGATAACAACGTATATCTCTATTTGTAACCACACGTGACTTTTTACTATTATCATATCTACTATTTGTGTTCTGACTGGGCCTGGAATATGACCTATTTCGAGCTGGGCCACCCTTTTCACCCTCAATAAACTCACTCCGAGTAGTGAAAAATCTGTCATGGCCGAGAGTAGGTCTCCTGCTCCCAGACCTGGCTGACAGAAAAACCTCTGCCAGACGAGCAGCGTCCTCTGCAGTCTTCGGGTCCCGCTCTTATATCCAGACTCCCAGCTCCGGGTTCACCATGCGCAAAAACTGTTCCAAAATAAACTGTTCAATAATGTCTTTTAACAATAGAGTCTCTGGCTTAATCCATTTATACAACAGGTCTTTCAATCGTACATACAGTTTGCGAGGGGTTTCGTCCTGAAAAATGTCCAAGGATCGAAACCTCCTCCTATAAGTATCAGAAGTTATTTCATATTTACTCAGGATAGCTTCTTTAACTTTTGCATAATTGTCTGTGTCAGCCACATCCATCAAAACATACGCGCTCCGCGCTTTACCTGTGAGTAACGGAGCGAGATGGATAGCCCACTCTTCTTCCCTCCAGCGGCAGACTGTAGCAATCCTCTCGAATGTCGTCAGGTACTGTTCTACGTCGTCCTCGGGTGAGAGAGGATTCAGCCTGGGCTCGTGGTGCATTGATATTCTCCTCGGTTGCACCTGCAGCAGCAAATCTTCCTCCTGTGGGCCGACCTGACTGGCCGTCACCCTGGGGTCCTCCCCCGGAGCGCCGTCGTCACCGCCATGCGCCGCTCGGCTCCCGTACTCCTCTCTCAGCTCCACAACCTGCGACTGTACCCGACGAATTTGCTCAGTCACAGCCTGCCACCTTTGGTCATGGAGAGCGGCTTCCTCCTCCATTTGCCGATCTCGGAGCGTCAGCGAACGTACCACCGATTTTACCAGGCCCGTTAGCTCTTCAAGCTCGCCCAGTCCACTGACCCCCTGTTCCTCCTCCATCATGCCTGTATCCAGGTCAGACTGCTCCTCCTGCCTCACTTTTCTTCTCGCCATGAGTCCTTCCGTCCACCAAACGCTACGACGTCGATGTAACGGACCACCGCTGCCACCAAATGTGAACGTGAATGGTAGGCAGCGAACAAAACGAGGCCAGAGTTTCAATTTATCAATTAGTCCTTTTTATTTTTAACTCACAAGTATCTCCAGTTCAGGTAATCTCCAGTTCAGGTAATCTTCTGACACAGTTTCAAAACAAAATGTACTTCCTCCAAGAAGCATATTAAGCAATAGCCATTCCTCAATAATCGTTTCATCAATCCACCTCCCTTACTGATATCTCACACCTGTTATATAATGGACAGATCAATTAGAGGTAATTAGCCCCTACCATAATCCCAGGTAAAACACCTCATTCCTTATACTAAACACATACCCACTAATATATAAAAATACATAAATAACTTTCCCCAAACATACACAATATTAATATATAAATAACACACAATAAATAGTAATATAAATAATTCAATAAATACCTTTACCCCTATTTACAAATATTAAACCACCCCTATGACTAACCATACACATTTGCTCCCTGCTGGTGTCCTATATAAGGCCTTCAGCTCCTAACGGAGTCTTTTGCCTGGACACCCACAGGAAGCATGTTGGCAAAGGTATGTGCAATAAATCTTTCAACAATTATTTTACCATATTCTTAATCATACTAATTATCTCCCAGGGCATTCAAATTAACAAAGACAAATCATAAACTATTATGTGCATCTTACGTGGGTTTGATCGTGGGTTCGATCCCAGCCCCCGACCAACAGTGAGCTGTGTGGAGTTTGCATGTTCTCCCCGTGTTGCGTGGGTTTACTCCGGGATTTCTCCGGTTTCCTCCCGCATACCAAAAACATGTAGGTTTAGGGTGCTCGCGCACGCAGCGACCAGCAGCCGGTGGCTTGTCACCAGACTGCAAACCAAGTCTACCTACGGGTACAAATAAGTAAAAAAAAAAAAAAAAAAAAAAAAAAAAAACTTAACCAACAATCATACAACATTACAACAATACAGATACAACATAATCTCACAATATAACAAGACAATACAGTGGTGACATCCCATCGTCACATGTCCATCTAAAGGTAAGCCCATGTTTTGTCTCCATTCCTGCGCTTCTGGTTTTTACTTCCACTTTCCTTCTTTTAGTGTCACTTTTAGCATATTACAGCAGTAAAACAGCGGCTGCTGCGGCACGACGCACTTGGTTCTGCTCGGTTCTTGAGAGAATTCAGCATACTTTTTTGCTTCCGTGACACTTTTGCAAGTGTTTTATCACGTTGGTGGTATAAAATTGTAATTGGTGGTACCACACAGCAACATACTGAGGCAAGTCCCTCAGACAGGCTCCAGTGATGTGACGCTTGTTGCCTCTGTTTACAGAAGCCATGCACACCGCAGCTGAGAACAGGCTTGTCCCTTGATTTTAATATTAATGTATCAGATCGGTAAATTACTTTTATTCCTTAAGGATACCAATCTGGCCATTTTGCCTGGAATGAACCCGATACCGATACGGTGGTTGGGATGGGCTCATCCCTAGTGACGAGTGCTATTTTCAGAGAGGCCCATGAGCGACTCATGTGGTCCCTGTGGGTGACTTGGTGCCTGCGGGCACCATGTTGGTGACCCCTGAGTTAGAGCTATGTAAGTGAGGAGAAGAATTTTAAACTTAATTCTAAATTCTATGGGAAGCCAATGAAGGGAGGCCAGATCCAGAGATGTGATCTCTCTTTCTAGTACCTGTTAAAACTAGCTGCAGTATTTTGGATCAGCTGAAGACTTTTTAAAGATGTTTTAGGACAGCCTGATAAAAAAGAGTTAGAATAATCCAATCTAAAGCTAACAAAAGCGTGGATTAGTTTTTCAGCATCACTCTGAGACAAGATGCTCCTTATCTTGGCAATATTATGCAAATGATAGAAGGCAGTCTTAGAAACAAGTTTAATATGTGAATTAAAGAACAGATCATGATCAAAAATAACTCCAAGGTTCCTCACAGAACTTTTAAGAAAGGGTAATCCTATCCAAACTAAGAGTTTGATTTGGAAAGTTTTTTTGAACCAACTAGAATGACTACAGACTGGTTGCAGTGTTTTCTAATATTGCTCTAGTGGAAGCATATATAAGCTAAAAAGAAAAGGGACTAGCATAGATCCCTGTGGAACTCTGTGGTTGAGCTTTGAGTTAGAAGAAATCATTATTGGCATTAACAAACTGGAACCTATCAGATAAATAAGATTAAAACCACTGCAACAAAGTTCTATGAAGTCCAACAAGGTGTTCTAATCTATTAAGTAACATATTATGATCGACAGTATCAAAAGCTGCACTAAGGTCTAAAAGGACAAGTACAGAAACAAGTCCATTTCACAGGGTGACAAAAATATTTTTTTTCAAATGTTTTCTGTGCTTTTTTCAACTGATTTAAGACAATTTTGCACCGCTGAATCTGAAAATAACATCCATTTCTCTCGATCAGGTGCTAAGTAAAAATCTGTACTTACTTATTACTTACTTAGTACTGTGCATGTACTTACCTTTATATAAAGGTAAGTACATGTAAATTGAATGTTATGTCATCATTGTTAAAAATTCAGAGAATTTCAAGACATAAAAACGAATTTTGCATCATATGAAGCGAAAATACCCGTACATGTAAACAAAAACGTATAAAACAACATGTGGCCATTATTCATAAAGTTGACCTGACTGAGCAATACCAGTGTGATTTTTGGATTCAGCACATCAAAATTGTTCTTAATCAGCAAAAAAAAAAAAAAAAAAAAAAAACTTAGACAATAAATTTGGTGTTGACCAGTGTTATCAGATGTGATAAGGAGGTCTTTAGTGTCATGGCTTCCTCAGGGCCATCATTAACTACAGCTGCACGCACACCTGCTGCCAATCTCCAGCAGGCTTTTTCACCAGGCCGGCCTGAGACTCGGCACAAAGCCGTCTGTCAATCTCCATAGACACTTCTCGCGTCAACAGCCACGTTCCTGGCTCATCGTCAGAGTTCCTGACCTTCTTATCGCTTCACGTAAGCTTAACAATTGACTCACCTTTATCAGTCGTCTTCCCCTGTGCACAGGTGGATCTCCCCGGCGGCGGATTCCTCTCTTCCTGGCGGTGGTCCAGCCTCCATCACCGCTACAGGGCTACTCGCTCACTTCCCCACACAGAGTCAGACACTGTCTCCCTGGCTGCAGCCCTCAAGGCCAACCTGAGCATTTCCACAACCACCTACAAAGTAAGCTGCCTTTACTATCACGCACTTCGCCCGTGGACTGAACTAATATCTCTGTTCTGTCGTTATAGGGTTGCCAGGCTGAACGGCGTCCTGCTCTTCCCCAAGTACGAGTCCTGCACCGCACACTACATACACACTGCACATACACGCACTCACACACACACACGGTTAGCAATAAAAGGATAATTGCATTCACTCGAGTCTGTGTTTTGTCCCCTGGGTCTATAATTATGTCAGTACGGCTCCGTCAGAGCGACCCAGCGGACAGCGTGCTAGCATGCCGATTTAACAACCTTGAGGCTCGGGTGGAGCGGTTAGCTTACCAACAAAATGTTATCCTTAACCAGCTAACACAAATTAACAGCCAGTTGGATCATCTGGATGGACAGCGGATGATTCCTCTGGCTTCTGGGAGTCCGTCGGCTCCCGCTAGCTCCCCTCCCAGCCAGGCTAGTCAGGTCCCATCGGCCCGGCTCACACTAGTCCCCATACCCGCTCGCCTTAGCAGCAAGCTCGGGGAGGCCCGTGGGTTCATCTTGCAGTGTGAGACAGTTTTCCAGGGGGTACCGGGAGATTTTCCCACAGACCATAGTAGGATAGGCTACATGGCTTATCTGTTAGAGGGTAGAGCGCTAGCTTGGACATATGCCATTATGGCTAAACCTAGCTATGCTAGTCTAATCAGCAGTTCATTGCCGATTTCCACGAGGTATTTGACTACTCCGACCAGGATAGTGTGCTCACCACCCGGTTGTTAAATCTCCGACGGGGGATAGGTCCGTGGCAGACTACGCTGTCGATTTCCGAGTGGTGGCTGCGGAGGTTGGGTGGGAAGATGCCTCGCTCTGTAGTACTTTTATTCGGAGCTTGAGCCCTAGCCTACGGGATGAGCTAGCCCAGTTAGATAAACCAGAAAGACTCACTGAGCTAGTCTCCCTAACCATTAATTTGGATAATAGACTGAGCGAGCGGGCAGTCGAGCGAAGAGCTTCCAGTCGCTCAGGCGCCCAGTTTTTCCGCTCCTCCCAGTCATCCCAATTGGCCCTGCCTCCACTTGAGGCTTTAGATGGGCAGGAGGATATGGTAATCGGGCGCTCCAAGATTTCTTTAGCCGAGAAGCAGCGCTGTAGGGAGTTTGGGCTATGCATGTACTGCGGTAGCAAGGAGCATGAGGTAGAGAGTTGCCCCATTTGGCCAAAAGGGGGGGGGTCCATGCGTCACAGTAGGGGAACTCACGGACTCGTCTCGGCCTCATCCCCTCACCAAATGCCTCGTATCCATTAGGTTCGTTCACAAACAGACAGAATATGCCACACACGCACTGATTGACTCGGGGGCTGAGCAGAGTTTCATTTCGGGGGACCTGGCAACCTGATTAGGGCTTCCCTGTCATACACTCCAGTCACCCCTTAAACTCATTGCTCTGTCTAAGATCCCTCTGGCGACAGTCTCTCAACAGACCACCCCGGTGTCAGTGATTGTCTCAGGAAACCATTGGAAGGATCTACGGTTATTGGTGCTGCCCTCTTCAACATCCCCGATTATCTTGGGCTACCCCTGGCTCCGGCTCCACAACCCATCTTTTGGTTGGCGGAGTGGGAGTATAACATCATGGAGCTCATTTTGCCTCAGCGCATGTCTGCAGTCCACAGTATGCGCCCCGTCGGTGTCCCTAGCCCCTCACGCCCCTCCTCCTCCTGATTTGTCCAAGGTGCTGCCTGAATACCACGACCTGGGGGCAGTATTTAGTAAGTCTCAGGCGCTGTCTCTTCTCCCCCACCACCCTTATGACTGTGCCATCAATCTCCGGGTTGGTGCCCCGCTGCCGTAGAGCCACCTCTACTGCCTGTCTGCTCCAGAGCGGGAGGCGATGGATGCCTATATTAAGGAGTCGCTCAGCCCGGGCATTATTCGACAGTCTTCCTCGGCGGTGGGGGCAGGGTTCTTCTTCGTGGCCAAGAAGGATGGCTTCCTGCGGCCATGTATCGACTTCAGGGGGCTGAACGAGATCACGGTGAAGGACAAATACACCCTCCCCCTCATGGACACGGCTTGCGACTCCCTCCAGGGGGGCCTCGTGGTTCACCAAACTCGACCTTTGCAACGCTTACCATCTCGTGCGAATCAAGGGGGGAGACGAGTGGAAGACGGGATTCTGGACCACAAGCGGCCAATTTGAGTACCTTGTGATGCCGTTTGGGTTGACCAACGCGCCGGCTGTCTTCCAGCGCCTCATAAACAACATTCTCCAGGATTTCCTGGGCTCCTTCATCTTCGTATACTTGAATGACATCCTCATCTTCTCGCAGTCGCTGGATGAGCATCGGGTACACATGAGACGGGTTCTCCAACGACTCCTGGAGAACAAACTGTTTGTTAAAGCCGAGAAATGTGAGTTCCACACCAACAAGACTTCATTTCTTGGTTTCATCATTTCTCACAACCAGGTTCTTCCTGACCAGGAGAAGGTCAAGGCAGTGGTGGAATCCCCCCCCCCCCCCCCGTCAAGGAAGCAACTCCAGCAGTTCCTGGGGTTCGCTAATTTTTATCGCCGCTTTGTGCCAAACTACAGCATGATCGCTCTCCCCTTGACCCGTCTCACTTCCCCCAAGGTGGCTTTCCTTTGGGCGGAGGAGGCTGCAGCAGTGTTCGATACCCTCAAGAGGGAGTTCTCATCATCCCGTGTCCTCACGCAGGTGGATCCGTCCCTCCAGTGCCTGGTCGAGATGGACGCGTCTGATTCTGGGGTAGGGGCAGTGCTCTCCCAGTGCTCTCCAGTGGATGGGGTGGTCCGTCCCTGTGCCTTCTTCTCACACCGCCTGAGAGGAACTTCGACATCGGCGACAGGGAGCTCCTAGCGGTGAAACTCGCCCTGGAGGAATGGCGTCACCGGTTGGAGGGGGCTGCCCAGCCTTTCATAGTATGGACCGACCAAGCGGCTGAACACTCGGCAGGCCCATTGGTCCCTGTTTTTTGGGCGTTTCAACTTCACAATCACCTATCACCCTGGGGTTAAGAACGCCAAGCCAGACGCCCTCTCCAGGCAGTTCGCGGCGGATGCGGCCAAGGATCATGAACAGACCATCCTTCCAGCATCCTGTGTCGTCGGCGCCCTCTCGTGGGGTATCAGGGAAAGGGTCTTGAAGGCGCAGGAGGTTAAGCCCGATCCTGGAGGTGGACCCATGAAGCGGCTGTTTGTCCCCACATCGACTCGGGGTGAGGTGATTCACTGGGCCCACTTCTCTAAGTTTGCATGCCATCCAGGGGTGTCCCACACAGTGGAGCTTCTCCAGAGGTCGTTCTGGTGGCCGGGGCTTTGGAGGGATGTCGCCGCCTATGTCCATGCATGTGCTCAGTGCGCCACCGGGAAGACGTCCTCTTCTCCACTCGCCGGGCTCCTTCATCCACTGCCGGTTCCTAGCCGCCCTTGGTCCAACATTGCACTGGATTTTGTGACTGGCCTCCCATCCTCCAACCACTTCACCACAGTCCTTACCATTGTGGACCGGTTTTCTAAGGCTGCCCACTTCGTCCCTCTCCGGGGACTGCCTACGGCACGGGAGACAGCGGATCTGCTAGTGCAGCACGTCATACGCCTCCACGGGATCCCCACTGACGTTGTCTCTGATCATGGACCTCAATTTGTGTCCCAGGTCTGGAGGGCGTTCTGCAACGCACTGGGGTCAATGGTGAGCCTGTCGTCCAGATACCATCCCCAGAGCAACGAGCAGTACGAGCGGGCCAATCAGTAGCTGGAGGCCGCTCTGCGCTGTGTCATCGCCTCCAGTCCATCGTCTTGGAGCAGCCACCTCCCCTGGATCAAGTATGCCCATAACTCGATAGTTTCCTCGGCGATCGGCATGTCTCCATTCAGGGCCTCTTTAGGTTACGACCCCCCACTGTTCCCCAAAGAGGAGAAGGAGGTGGCAGTGCCTTCTGTCCATGCCCATGTGAGGGGCTGCTGCCAGCTCTGGATTGCCACCCACAGAGCTCTCCTTCGCACCGCCGAACACAACACCAGAACAGCTAACCGCCGCAGGAGACCAGCTCCCCAGAACCAGGTGGGTCAACAGGTATGGCTGTCCACACAGAATATTAACTTGAAGGCTGAGAAACGGAAGTTGGCCCAGCGGTTCATTGGCCCCTTCCCAATCACACTTGTTAACCCTGTGGCTGCATGCCTAGCTCTCCCCGCTTTTATCCGCATCTGTCCGACATTTCATGTCTCCCAGGTGAAGCCTGTCTGCTCCAGTCCTCTCTGCCCCCCTTCCCAAGACTCCAACTCCACCAGTAGTGATAGACGGCGACCCGGCTTGGAGAGTCAACACCATCCTGGACGTTTGCCATTGGGGTCGCGGCCTGCAGTACTTGGTGGACTGGGAGGGGTATGGCCCCGAGTGGAGGTCCTGGGTACGTCCGTCATTCGTGCTCGATAAGCAGCTCATCAGGGACTTCCACCGGACGCACCCGGGTAGGCTGGGTCAGGTGCCAGGAGGCACCTCTCGGGGGGGGGGGTACTGTCATGGCTCCCTCAGGGCCATCATTAACTACAGCTGCACGCACACCTGCTGCCAATCTCCAGCGTGCTTTATAGCCAGGCCGGCCTGAGACTTGGCACGGAGCCATCTGTCAATCTCCATAGACACGTCTCGCATCAACAGCCACATTCCTGGCTCATCGCCAGAGTTCCTGACCTTCTCATTTCTTCACATAAGCTTAACAATTGACTCACCTCACCTTCGTCAGTCGTCTTCCCCTGTGCACAGGTGTATCTCCCCAGGGGCGGATTCCTTTCTTCCCGGTGGTGGTCCAGCCTCCATCACCGCTACAGGGCTACTCGCTCACTTCCCCGCACAGAGTCAGACGCTGTCTCCCTGGCTGCAGCCCTCAAGGCCAACCTGAGCATTTCCACGACCACCTACAAAGTAAGCTGCCGTTACTATCACGCACTTTGGCCGTGGACTGAACTAACATCTCTGTTCTGTCGTTATAGGGTTGCCAGGCTGAACGGCGTCCTGCTCTTCCCCAAGCACGAGTCCTGCACTGCACACTACATACACACTGCACATACATGCACTCACACACACACACACGGTTAGCAATAAAAGGATAATTGCATTCACTCGAGTCTGTGTTTTGTCCCCTGGGTCTATAATTATGTCAGTTAGTGACCTTCACTAAAGCTGTTTCAGTATTATGATGATGTAAATTGATGATTGAAACTTCAAATAAACCATTTCCATGTAAGTGATCAAATAATTTAATAGCCAAAACACTTTGTAAGATTTTTGAAATGAAAGGCAAATTAGAGACTGGCCTATAGTTAGCTAAAACTCCTGGATTCAGCCTTGGCTTTTTATGTAACAGTTTAATTACAGCAGTTTTAAAAGCCTGGGGTACATGGCCTAATGTTAATAAAGAATTGATTATTTGAAGAATAGAACTACCAATAAATAGGATGACTTATTTAAATAACCTGATGCCTCATGTACAAAGACTTGCGTGGATTTCCTACTGAAAGATGACATACGTTTAAATCAAGAAAATGCCACAAGCAAAAAAAGAAAAAAAAAAGTCCAGATGTATGAAGCAGTGCGTATGCAGGAATCCAAGCATATTTCCTTTGTACATCCCAATCTCCCTGAAACTGAATGCATGTGAGGTAATACCGGACTCCTCCCTTAACACGCCTCCATTTAAATATGCAATTAAATGCAAACAGACATGCATATAGATATATACAAGCCCTGAACATTTGATTTTCCCATATCCACGATCAAAAGTCATGGCTACATGTGGAAAGAATAGAAATTTCATGGACTGTGAGTTGGAGGTGCTCCTAAATAAGGTAGAGGCACGTAAAAATATTTTGTTTGGCACGCTAGTAGCTCGAGTGTGTTCATTTTGTCTTCTTTTAAATTATTAGCCTTTTGTTTTCTTCTTTAAAACAAGGATAGAAAGGAGTTGTTTTTACCTTTATAGCTTCTACGTGGAAGTTACAGACAAAATTGCATCAAAGATTTCTGCCAGCTGGAGAAACTGGAGAAAATACAAGCATACTACAGAAACCACCTGAGAGTTAACCTCCGTTGCAGAGATGAGGATGTTACACCAGCAAGCCTCAACATAAAAAATCCAATCCCACCCAGAAACACAGAGAAAAAAATCAACAAAGCACGGAAAGACCTGATAAAAGAATGGATAAGAGTGACAGCAAACAAAGTCGACAGAATCAACAGCCAGATAAAGAAGGAAATGGACATTTTCAAGGAACACTACCTGACCGACCAGGAAATGCAGGAGCAGATAAAAGCACATTTAAAACATGCACACGAACAGGAATTCACCATAACGAAAAACTGCCAAATAAAGAAACTAAAAAACTCACAGAAAGGACGAACGGGAGAAGACAAACACACACGGAAATGAACACTGAGTGGGTCAAAAACTTATCACAACACACACTCAAGGACACTGGGAAGAAAGTGCTGAGAAGAGGACTAAATTTTACCATTTCACCCAAAGATGCTGGGATAGGCTCCAGCCCCCCGCGACCCGAAAAGGATTAAGCGGAAGAAGATGGACGGATGGACCAACCAAAATACCCAATGAAGAGTAGATCCTGGCAACAGAACTTGCATGTGAAACAATCCAGGACCAACGGGAAAAAGCAACACGATGGAACGTAGTCCCAGGAATCCTCAGAACGGCCAAATTACCACAAAGCAGCATCACAAAAGGAGAAGAAAAAGCAATAAACTGACTTCAGAAAGATAAAACAGTCACAATCCTCCCATCAGATAAAGGCAGAACCACAGTAGTAATGGACACAAACATATGAAAAACAGATGGAAACCATGTTGGCAGACAGTAGCACATATGAAATCATGAAAACAAGCCCCACAGAAGAAAAGAAAAAAATGCTAAAAGCCCTTCAGAAACCCCTGTTAGAAAACAACAAAAACAAAATAAAAAATAAAATAACAAAGGACACATACGAACACCTGATACCCACAGCCACCACCCCTCCCCCCGGACTATGGAACCCCAAAAAATACACCAGAAGGACAACCCAGTGTGACCAATAATAGACAGCATCAGGTCAGTCACATACAACTTATCAAAAGCCTTGATTGAAATCATCAAACCCCTCCTTGGATTATCAGAATACTGCTGCAAAAACTCAAAAGACCTGGCACAAGAACTCAAAAATATGAAAATACAATCATACGAGATTGTCATTTCACATGATGTCATTTCGCTATTCACAAACACCCCTGTTGATGTCATACTACACATCGTGCAAGAATGCCTGAAGAATGAGAGAACCCGTAAAAGACGCACAAATCTCAGTTGACAACATAACTGGACTATTACAATTTGTTGCAAAATCCACCTCCTTTCAATACAAAGAAAGAATCTACAGACAAAAAGAAGAATTTGCAATGGGAGACCCACTATCAGCCATCATGAGCAGCTTTTTCATGGAGGATCTGGAAAATAAAGCCATCAACACAGCACCCACACAATGCAAACCCACCCTCTGTAAGAGATAAGTGGATGACCTATTGACAAAAATAAAAAAAGGACACACACAAGAACTCACAGACCATCTGAACAACACAGACAGTATTGGGAACATAAAATTTACACACGAAGAGGAAGAAAATGGTGCAATAGCTTTTCTGGACATGAAAATCCACCACAGGGATGATGGCAGGAAAAAAATCTCAGTCTACAGGAAACCAGCCCACACAGATCAGTACCTGCTATGGACAACAGAACACCCCACAGCACACAAACTATCAGTTGTCAGGACACTTTACGAACCATCATGTCGGTAAAATGACATGATTGCTCTGTCTTTCTCACACTTCTTTATCTTCTTGCTTCACACGCTACACTGCAGAGTTTAGTTTACACTCTATAATTCATTTGCTGAAATCAGAATCAGCTCTGCACTCAGTTGAGCTGCCACATAAGCGGAAATTACTGTTACTGATACAATGAGGAAGCCTCCCCCTTGTATGGTGGGTGGAGGAAGTTAAAAACTATAGGGCCCACTTTTCGAGTAGCACACTCTTGGGAATTGCCTAAAGAGTTGTGTTCAAGCGCTGCTTGTAATCCATATCTCACTTTCAGTAAATAAGTGAAAGTATACTTCATCTCACAGCCTGGTTATTTGGCCATCGTATCAAAGAAATGGGGTTTAAGGTATTTTAGACGCAACAATTTGGTGTTTCCGCCCAGTTACGAGGCTAAATTTTAGTTTTGGTTTTGTAAATGGTGTGAGGATTTTTCCTCTACAGACTGGCGGCCGCAACATGATAAGATGTGAGCAGAATACCTTTTTTAATAAATTTCTGCCTGTCTCTTTGGGGACAGCCCTTTCTGTCGAGATTAAATATTCATGCATGTGTGATTTTAATTGTGGAATGAAACTGAGATATGGTCTTGAATTCATGATACTAGAGCTTGGGTAATCGGTTTAAACCCCGCAGTGACAAGTATTTATTGAGGTCACTGAAAAGTAGAGTTACCCCGTTGCGTTTGTAGCTTGGGCAATCGGTTTAAACCCTGCAGTGGAAAGTATTTATTTAAGTCCACTGAAAAAGAAGTGTTGTCTCATTGAGCATTGCATAGTCTGGGTAAAAAGTTTTAACCCTGAGGTAACTGATATAGGGTTGCCGAAAAAGAAGTGTTACTCGGCTGATGCATAGCTGTGCCAAAAGGTTTTAACCCCTTGGAATCATTGCTTGATTTCAAAAAGCAGAGTTGGCACCCCTCGCATATTTAGCTCAGACCAAAGAAGGTTGTAACTCCCAGAGAAATTGCAATGAGCGCTTTTCTAAAAAATAGTTGGTCTTACCGCATTAGATAGGGACCTACTGTGTGTGAAATAAACATAAGTTTTAAGTAACCCGATCGGGACGATCGGTTCATAGGTGATATAGTATAATTAAACTAATTATAGTAAAAAAACACGGTGATGTGTGAGGCAATATTGTCATGAGGAAGTGGAAATAAATAAGATCACAATAATAATTTCATTCTATGCTATAAGATATTGATATTAGACTATAACATACATAACAGACTTACACAAATGGTCCCCTCCAGTATACAACTAGGACAATATCAGTCGCTACGAAGGGTGACAATATGTATGGGTATATTGATACTATGTCGGATAACTAAGTAGACGGTGATGCTGTTTATTCCATCTTGCTACAATGCTCCGCACTTTGTACATACTGTACATTTATATATTTATATGTACGTATGTATATCCACTGCTCTTATTTATATTTTTCGTATCTTCTTAATTATTGCTCTGAGTGATGCTATCCCTGTGCTGTTGCAATCCTGGAATTTCCGAATTGTGGGACTAATAAAGGCTTATCTTATCTTATCTTACATTTAAAGACTGCTGGATTAAAATGGCAACGAAAATGGATAATGATAAATGCAACTCTGAATATCCATTGGGTAGTCTGGGTTATGCTATGAATGAAATGGAAGAAATATTAAAGGCCACTGTGCGTCTGGAAAAATTAGACAAAGAACGAAAACCGCTTAAAACATGGGTAAAAAGGTGACAAAGAGATGGCTTGTTTGGCAATGGGGCCCCCCTAACAAATAGATTAGATAAAGTCATTTACTGTATGTGGATTATTCTGGTTTGGGTTGTTTTGTCTTTCTGGAAGGTTGCTGCTTCAACCTTGTGGAGATAGGAGAGAGAAGCAATTCTGTGTTTGTGGTGTGTGTGGTTGTTTTAGAAAAAAGGAGAATGAAAAACAGGCTGTGTGGAAGAGAAGTAATCTAAATATGGGTATTTTTTTACAAGGTTTTGGGGTTTGACTTTTTCAATCTAACTTTGCAGGTTTAAACAAAGGTGCATACGTGATAAATTATTTACATATTTACTTTTTAAAGCAATTTTTTGACGTATTAGTGACTTTTTTCTTTGACTGAAGCATAACAGTGCATTTTACAGGAAAAAGGACACAGGACTAACATGTGACGATGTGACCACAGGCACATAGAACACCAAGTTAAGTATAAATGTTTACATCTTAATCAATGTTACCAGCATGACAATGATGAAATTAATTGAATATTGCAATATCATGATGTCACTTAATAATGCCTAATTACTGACTATGTATACCCTATATTACATGGGGGGTGACATAACGTTCGGCTCAGGAGACGCACACACACAGGCTCAGAGTAGTTCAAACCGTTTATTAACAACAGGGATGTTTGGGTGCGTGTCTGCGGAATGTTAATGTGTTGGTGGTGGCGTCTGCTTCGGACCCAGAGGCAGGAGACCGTTCAGCCGGCAACCCTATGGGAGAAATCAGATACAGGGTGATGAGCACACACCAACACAGGAGGAGAATAGGCGAGGGAGAGAAGCTTACTTGTTGGGACAGATGACTGGCGCTTCAAGGATGGAAGCCCGGGAGACAGCCACCTGCAGGGCTCGGTGCAGCAGCGAGGAGAGACGAGGGACGGGATAGTCCGCCGCCGAGGAATCCACCTGTGCACAGGGGAGCAGACTGGAGAGATGAGGTAAGCGATTTTCTTACCGGAGATGAGGATGCTGAAGAGAATGTGGTAGAAGCCCATGAAAGAGGAATGAAGTCTACGGCTTCAGGCCGATGCTCAGGGCGAGGCGGCTTTTATCCTTCGCCGCTGACGAGTAGCAGGTGCATGAGCAGGTGGCGCCGCTGATGAATGGCGCGGCGTGACAGTACTACCCCCTCTAGCAGCGCCTCCTGGCGATGGCTTATCCGGGTGCGCTCGGTGGAAGTCCGCGATGAGCGATGGGTCCAACACAAACGACGGGGGCACCCACTGTCGATGCTCGGGCCCATAGCCCTCCCAGTCCACCAAGTATTACAACCCACGACCCCGGCGCCGGGAGTCCAGGATGGAGGAGGCGGACCAGGCCGGATGGCCACCAATCATCCGGGGCGCGGGTTGCGCTGCAGGAGGAGGGCAAAGGGGGTCAGTAACCGCCAGTTTCACCTTCGACACGTGGAAAGTAGGATGAATGCGGAGGGAGGGGGGAATAGCCACACGCACAGCCACCGGGTTGATGATCCGGGTGATGGGGTAGGGACCCATGAAGCGCTGTGCCAGCTTTCTCCTCTCGCCTTTTAGAGTGACGTCCTGGGTGGAAATGTAAACAAGCTGCCCAACTCTGTACGCCGGGGCAGGTCTCCTACGCCGGTCCGCCACAGTCCTGTTGCGCTCCGCTGTGCGTAATAGCGCATGGCGCGCGGCAGCCCAGGTGGAGCGGAACTGCCTGAGATGGGCCCTAACTGACGGGACAGTTACTTCACTCTCCTGCTCCGGAAACAGCGGGGGGTCGTAACCCAGGGACGCTTTGAAGGGGGACATCCCTGTAGCAGAAGAGCGAGCGGTGTTGTGGGCATATTCAACCCAGGCAAGATGGTTGCTCCAGGACGTGGGTTTGGATCTGGACACACAGCGGAGCGCAGCCTCCAGCTCCTGGTTGGTCCTCTCACACTGCCCGTTGGATTGGGGGTGATGGCCGGAGGAGAGGCTCACCTTGGCTCCGATGGCGTTGCAGAAGGACCTCCAAACCTCAGATGAAAACTGGGGGCCCCGGTCCGAGACCACGTCCACCGGAATCCCATGCAGCCTGACCACGTGTTGGACGAGGAGGTCCGCCGTCTCCAGGGCAGTAGGGAGGCCTTGCAGGGGGACGAAGTGCACGGCCTTGGAGAAGCGGTCCACGATGGTCAGGATGGTGTCATAGGAGTTGGAGACGGGGAGTCCGGTGACGAAATCCAGTGCGATGTGCGACCAGGGCCTGCCAGGGACGGGCAGGGGCTGGAGCAGACCCGCTGGAGGGGCATTTCCCGACTTGCAGGTGGCACAGATTGGGCAAGCCCGGGCGTAGCGGGCTGCATCCCTCCGCAGGCCTGGCCACCAAAAGGACCGTTGGAGGAGATCTATCATCCGGGAGGTGCCAGGGTAACAGGTGAGCTTGGAGGTGTGGAGCCAGTGGATGACCTCTCCTCGGACCGCGGATGGCACGAACAGCCTCCCCTCCGGTCCGCCGCCAGGGTCAGGTTCCACCTCCTGTGCCTTCCGGATCTTGCTCTCGATGTCCCACGAGATGGCTCCCACGACGCACGACCTGGGCAGGATGGAGTGGGGCGCCTCCTCCGACTCCACGGGGGCGAACTGCCTGGAGAGGGCGTCAGGCAGGACGTTCTTAGAGCCAGGCCTGAAGGTGATGGAAAATTGGAACCTGGCGAAGAACAGGGACCAGCGCGCCTGGCGGGCGTTCAGGCGCTTGGCAGATCGTAAGTATTCCAAGTTCTTGTGGTCCGTGAGGACCACAAATGGCAGGTTCGCCCCCTCTAACCAGTGGCGCCACTCCTGCAGGGCGAGCTTGATGGCCAAGAGCTCTCTGTCCCCCACATCGTAGTTTCTCTCCGCCGGGGACAAGCGCCGGGAGAAGAAGGCGCACGGTCGCTTGGCGCCATCGTCCGGCGACCGCTGGGACAGCACTGCTCCCACTCCCGTGTCCGAAGCGTCTACCTCTACAATGCACTGCAGCGCGGGGTCGACCTGGCGAAGGACCCGGGAGGAGGAGAATTCCGCCTTCAGCGCCTCAAAGGCGGCAGCGACCTCTTCGGTCCACCGGAACGGGACCTTCGGGGACGTGAGGCGGGTCAGTGGTCCAACGATGGCACTGAAGTTGGGGACAAAGCGGCGGTAGAAATTGGCGAAGCCAACAAATTGCTGCACCTGTTTCCGGGATGCAGGTGTGGGCCATTCCACCACCGCCTTTACCTTCTCTGGGTCGGGGAGCACCTTATCGTGGGCGATGATGAACCCCAGGAAGGACGTACTCCTGGCGTAAAATTCACACTTTTCTGCCTTAACGTACAGACGATTCTCCAGCAGCCTTTGGAGGACCCGCCTCACGTGGACCTGGTGCTCATCCCTGGACTTGGAGAAGATGAGAATATCGTCCAGGTAGACGAACACGAAAAGGCCAATGAAGTCCCGGAGGACGTCATTAATGAGGCGCTGGAAGACTGCAGGAGCGTTGGTCAACCCGAACGGCATCACCAGGTATTCAAAGTGGCCGTTCGGGGTACGGAAGGCCGTTTTCCACTCATCTCCCTCCCGGATCCGGACGAGGTGGTAAGCGCTGCGTAGGTCCAGCTTGGTGAACCAGGTCGCCCCCTGGAGGGAGTGGAAAGCAGTGTCCATGAGAGGCAGGGTGTAACGGTCCTTCTCCGTGATATTATTGAGGGCCCGGTAGTCGATACAAGGGCGGAGGGACCCATCCTTCTTTCCCACGAAGAAGAACCCTGCCCCCACGGGTGACGATGATGGGCGGATAATCCCAGCACTTAATGACTCCTTCAGGTAGGCGTTCATCGTCTCCTTCTCCGGCGCAGACAGGCTGTAAAGGCGACCAGAAGGTAAGGGAGCCCCCTGGCGGAGGTTGACGGCGCAGTCGTAGGGCCGATGAGGGGGGAGAGACATAGCTTTCGCTTTGCTGAACACCATACCCAGGTCGTGAAATTCTGGGGGCACCAGAGACAGGTCCGGGGGTGCAGCGTCCGTCGCAGGGGGAGGAGCGGACGGAGAGCAGGCAGCGGACTGAAGGCAGGTGCCCATACAGAACGTGCTCCATGCCAATATCCCAGCTGATTTCCAATCCAGGACCGGATTGTGAAGGCGGAGCCAGGGATACCCCAGGATGACGGGCAACACAGAGTTGGGAAGGACGTAAAAGGTCATCTCCTCCCGGTGGTTTCCCGAGATGATGACCGGTAGGGGGACAGTTTGATGTGTCACTCTCCCGAGGGTGGCACGGGAGAGGTGGATTAGGGAGATGGGAGTGTTGAGTGCCTGGCAGCGGATGCCCAATCGGGTTGCCAGGCTTTGTGAAATGAAGCTGCCTTCTGCGCCCGAATCCACCAGTGCGTGGGTGAGGTGCCCAGTGGGGTTATGGCAGAAACGGATGGGCAGCTTCAATTGAGTGAGTGATCCTAACCGATTGACATCCGCGAGGCTTCCAACAGTGACTCGCGGACCCCACCGACTGGCTTTCCGTGGACAACGCTCCACGGTGTGTTGGTCGCCTCCGCAATACATGCAGAGGCCCAACTCACGGCGGCGTTGTTTCTCCACAGGGGAAAGTTTAGTCCAGCCCGTCACCATCGGCTCCGACTCCTCGGGGCGCGATGCTGGCGGCGCCGCCAGGGGGCGAGCTTGGAACAGGTGCGGCGAGGCTCCACGAAGGCGAGAAGAAGAAGACCTCCGCCCCGAGGAGCGCTCGCGCAGCCTGTTATCCAAACTTATCGCTAAGAACGTCAGCTCCGCTAGCGTCCCAGGTATATCCCGACCAGCCAGTTCATCCCTCAGATCACTATTGAGGCTGCGGAGGAACAGGCCACAGAGGGAGCGTTCCTCCCAGCCCAATTCCTCCGCCGCTACCCGGAAGTCGACCGAGTGGTCCGCTGCCGACCGGCTTCCCTGCTGGAGAGTGAGAAGCCGATCGACCTGGACCGTTTCGGTTTGAGAATGGTCAAAGACCTCCAGAAAGCGCCTCACGAATTGGTCATAGGTGAGGGTGGCATAACTGGGCCTCGCCATTACGGCGTAGGTCCAAGTTAACGCACGCCCCTCCAGAAGATTCCCTATGTAACCAATTCGGCTGTGATCCGAGGGAAAATCTCCGGGCACACGGTGGAACACGGACTCACACTGCATAATGAACCCCCACGCTCCGCCAAGCTTACCGCTAAAGCGGGCGGGGGTCGGAATCGGCGTGAGCCGAACCGGTGCCACTGGAGCCGGCTGGACGGCCGCTGGAACAGCAGGAGCCGCGCCACCCTGGCGAGTCGGGAGGAACGGCTGTTGGGGGTCCAAGCGGTTCAATCGGTTAGTTAGTTCAAATAATTGATTAAGAACCACCTGTTGCTGATAAACAATCTGATCCACCCGGGCCTCGAGGATGGTAAACCGGTGTGCGAGCCCGCCGTCTGCCGAGCCGCTCTGCTGAAGCCGTACTGACATAACGTTCGGCTCAGGAGACGCACACACACAGGCTCAGAGTAGTTCAAACCGTTTATTAACAACAGGGATGTTTGGGTGCGTGTCTGCGGAATGTTAATGTGTTGGTGGTGGCGTCTGCTTCGGACCCAGAGGCAGGAGACCGTTCAGCCGGCAACCCTATGGGAGAAATCAGATACAGGGTGATGAGCACACACCAACACAGGAGGAGAATAGGCGAGGGAGAGAAGCTTACTTGTTGGGACAGATGACTGGCGCTTCAAGGATGGAAGCCCGGGAGACAGCCACCTGCAGGGCTCGGTGCAGCAGCGAGGAGAGACGAGGGACGGGATAGTCCGCCGCCGAGGAATCCACCTGTGCACAGGGGAGCAGACTGGAGAGATGAGGTAAGCGATTTTCTTACCGGAGATGAGGATGCTGAAGAGAATGTGGTAGAAGCCCATGAAAGAGGAATGAAGTCTACGGCTTCAGGCCGACGCTCAGGGCGAGGCGGCTTTTATCCTTCGCCGCTGACGAGTAGCAGGTGCATGAGCAGGTGGCGCCGCTGATGAATGGCGCGGCGTGACAGGGGGTATATTACCTCCTATATTACATGCCCTCTCATGGATCGTCACCTTATCGTGGTGGGAGGGTTTGCGTGCCCCAGTGATCCCAGGAGCTACAGTGGGGTAAAAAACTATTTAGTCAGCCACCAATTGTGCAAGTTCTCCCACTTAAAAGATGAGAGAGGTCTCCAATTTTCATCATAGGTATACCTCAACTATGAGAGACAAAATGAGAAAAAAAAAAATCCAGAAAATCACATTGAAGGATTTTTAAAGAATTTATTTGCAAACTATGGTGGAAAATAAGTATTTGGTCAATAACAAAAGGTCATCTCAATACTTTGTTATATACCCTTTGTTGGCAATGACAGAGGTCAAACATTTTCTGTAAGTCTTCACAAGGTTTTCACACACTGTTGCTGGTATTTTGGCCCATTCCTCCATGCAGATCTCCTCTAGAGCAGTGATGTTTGGGGGCTGTCGTTGGGCAACACAGACTTTCAAATCATTCCAAAGATTTTCTGTGGGGTTGAGATCTGGAGACTGGCTAGGCCACTCCAGGACCTTGAAATGCTTCTTATGAAGCCACTCCTTTGTTGCCCGTGTGGTGTGTTTGGGATCATTGTCATGCTGAAAGACCCAGCCACATTTCATCTTCAATGCCCTTGCTGATGGAATCAGAATCAGAATCAGAATCAGAATAAGGTTTATTGCCATTGTTCATGTAGTACACAAACTAGGAATTTGTCTCGGTGCAATGCTGCAACATTAAACATGATAAAATAAAAGAAATAAACTATACATGCAATAAAGTGTAGAATAAGAGTAAGTGATACTGGTCAGCAGTTAAAATATATTAGCGAGCAGCAGATACTGTGGAGAACTATATAGTGCAGTCGGTAATGCAGGAAGAAAACAGTGATGATTGACATGAGTCTGGTTGAGCTGCTGTACATAGTGCACAAGAGTCAATAAGTCACTTAGTGTTCAGCAGTCTGATGGCAGAGGGGAAGAAGCTGTTCATGTGACGGGAGGTTTTAGTCTGGATGGACCGAAGTCTTCTACCAGAGGGGAGGGGGGCAAACAGTACGTGACCAGGGTGTGAGGGATCGGCTATGATCTGGCCAGCACGCCTCCGGGTCCTGGAGATGTACAGATCCTGGAGAGATGGGAGCTTGCAGCCAATCACCTTCTCAGCAGTGCGCACGACGCGCTGCAGCCTTAGTCTGTCCCTGGCAGTGGCTCCTGCGTACCACACGGTTATGGAGGTGGTGAGGATGGACTCGATGATGGCTGTGTAGAACTGCACTAACATCTTGGTGGGTAGCTTGAGCTTCCTCAGCTGCCGCAGGAAGAACATCCTCTGCTGGGCTTTTTTGATGAGTGAGCTGATGGTCGGCTCCCATTTGAGGTCCCTGGTGATGGTAGTGCCTAGGAAGCGGAAGGAGGTTTTCACTCAAAATCTCACGATACCAGGCCCCATTCATTCTTTCCTTTACACGGATCAGTCGTCCTGGTCCCTTTGCAGAAAAACAGCCCCAAAGTATGATGTTTCCACCCCCATGCTTCACAGTAGGTATGGTGTTCTTTCTCTTCCAAACACGACAAGTTGAGTTTTTACCAAAAAGTTCTATTTTGGTTTCATCTGACCATATGACATTCTCCCAGTCCTCTTCTGAATCATCCAAATGCTCTCTAGCAAACTTCAGACGGGCCTGGACATGTACTGGCTTAAGCATGGGGACACATCTGGCACTGCAGGATTTGAGTCCCTGGCGGCGTAGTGTGTTACTGATGGTAGCCTTTGTTACTTTGGTCCCAGCTCTCTGCACGTCATTCACTAGGTCCCCCCGTGTGGTTCTGGGATTTTTGCTCACCGTTCTCGTGATCATTTTGACCCCACGGGGTGAGATCTTGCGTGGAGCCCCAGATCGAGGGAGATTATCAGTGGTCTTGTATGTCTTCCATTTTCTAATAATTGCTCCCACAGCTCATTTCTTCACACCAAGCTGCTTACCTATTGCAGATTCAGTCTTCCCAGCCTGGTGCAGGTCTACAATTTTGTTTCTGGTGTCCTTTGACAGCTCTTTGGTCTTGGCCATAGTGGAGTTTGGAGTCTGACTGTTTGAGGTTGTGGACAGGTGTCTTTTATACTGATAACGAGTTCAAACAGGTGCCATTAATACAGGTAATGAGTGGAGGACAGAGGAGCCTCTTAAAGAAGAAGTTACAGGTCTGTGAGAGCCAGAAATCTTGCTTGTTTGTAGGTGACCAAATACTTATTTTACTGAGGAATTTACCAATTAATTCATTAAAAATCCTTCAATGTGATTTTCTGGATTTTTTTTTTCTCGTCTCGTCTCTCATAGTTGAGGTATACCTATGATGAAAATTGGAGACCTCTCTCATCTTTTAAATGGGAGAACTTGCACAATTGGTGGCTGACTAAATACTTTTTTGCCCCACTGTATGTTGTCCATGGCAGTTTGCCTCTAGTAGGGTCACCCAAGACAAACTGGTCCTGGGTGAAGGGCAAGACTAAGAACGATCCAACAGACTCTCATGATAAATTCTAGATCAAGGATTCAGTGTACCCCGCCCGGTATGGGGTTACCGGGGCCCCACCCTGGAGCCAGGCCTGGGGGAGGGGCTCGAAGGCTAGCGTCTGGTGGCCGGTTTTCCACCCATGGGATCCGGCCGGGCTCAGCCCGAAGGAGTTACATGGGTCCGCCCTCCAGTGGACTCACCACCTGCAGGAGGGATCATGGGGGTCCGGTGCTATGTGGATTAGGTGGCGGTCAAAGGCGGAAACCTTGGCGGACTGATCCCAACCTTTCTAAACTGGCTTTTGGTGCATGGAATGTCACCTCTCTGGTGGGGAAGGAGCCTGAGCTGGTGTACGAGGTTGAGAGATACCGGCTAGATATAGTCGGCCTCACCTCAACACACAGCTCCGGTTCCGGAACCAGTCTCCTGGAGAGGGTCTGGAGCTTGGCCTTTTCTGGAGTTGTCCCGGGCGAGAGGCGACGAGCAGGGGTGGGTATTCTTGTATCCCCCCACCTTGCTGCCTCTATATTGGAGTCTTCCCTGGTGGATGAAAGGGTTGCTTCCCTGCGCCTTCAGGTTGGGAAACGGGTCCTGACCATCATTTGTGTCTATGCACCAAATGATGTTTCAGAGTACCCACCCTTTTTGGAGTCTGTGACCGGGGTGCTGGAGGGTACTCCTCTTGGAGACTCCATTGTCCTACTGGGGGACTTCAATGCGCACGTGGGCAACAACAGTGAAACCTGGAGGGGGGTGATTGGAAGGAATGGCCTGCCCGATCTGAACCCGAGTGGTGTTCAGTTATTGGACTTCTGTGCTAACCGCAGTTTATCCATAACAAACACCATGTTCAAGCATAAGGGTGTCCATATGTGCACCTGGCACCAGGACACCCTAGGTCGCAGGTCGATGATCGATTTTGTTATCGTGTCATCAGACATGCGACCGTAGGTCTTGGACACCCGGGTAAAGAGAGGTGCAGAGCTGTCAACAGATCACCACCTGGTGGTGAGTTGGATCCGATGGCAGGGGAGGAAGCCATTCAGACCCGGTATACCCAAATGTATAGTGAGGGTGAGCTGAGAACATCTGGCTGAGGCCCCTGTCCGGGAGGTCTTCAACTCCCACCTCCGGAAGAACTTCAACCACATTCCGAGGGAGTCTGGAAACATGGAGTCTGAATGGGCCATGTTCTCCACCTCTGTTGTTGAAACGGCGGCCCAGAGCTGCGGTCGCAAGGTGGTCAGTGCATCTCGTGGTGGCAACCCCCGAACCAAGTGGTGGACACCAGTGGTGAGGAGGGCCATTAAGCTGAAGAAGGAGTCCTATCAAGCTTGGCTGGCTTGTGGGATTTCTGAAGCAGCTGAGGTGTGCCGGCAGGCCAAGCAGAGTTCAGCTCAGGTGGTTGCTGAAGCAAAAACCTGGGTATGGGAGAAGTTCTGTGAGGCCATGGAACAAGACTTTTGGTCGGCCTCGAAGAGATTCTGGCAAACTGTCCGGCGGCTCAGGAGGGGAAAGCAGCTCCTTGTCCACACTGTGTGGTGGTGCGGATGGGACACTGTTGACTTCGACTGAAGATATTGTCGGGCAGTGGAAGGAATTCTTCGAGGATCTCCTCAATCCCACTGATACGCAACCCTGCTTCCTTTCACAGAGGAAGCAGGGTTTGTGGACAAGGGGGATGACTCACCGATCACAGGGACTGAGGTCGCCAAGGTGGTTAAAAATCTCCTTGGTGGCCGGGCCCCGGGGGTGGACGAGATTCGCCCTGAGTACCTCAAGGCCCTGGATGTTGTTGGACTGTCATGGTTGACACACCTCTGCAACATTGCGTGGAGGTTGGGGGCAGTGCCTTTGGCATGGCAAACTGGGGTGGTGGTTCCTCTCTTCAAAAAAGGTGACCGGAGGGTGTGCTCCAACTTTAGAGGGATCACACTCCTCAGCCTCCCTGGGAAGGTCTATGCCAAGGTACTGGAGAGGAGAGTCCGGCCGTTGGTTGAACCTCGGGTTCAGGAGGAGCAATGTGGTTTTCGTCCTGGCCATGGCACATCGGACCAGCTCTTTGCCCTCTCGAGAATTCTTGAGGGTTTGTGGGAGTTTGCCCAACCAGTTTGCATGTGTTTTATGGACTTGGAGAAGGCATTTGACCGCGTCCCTCATGGTTTTTTTGTGGGGGGTGCTTCGGGAGTATGGGGTATCGGGCTTGTTGTCACGAGCTATTCGGTCTCTGTATGACCGTTGTGAGAGTTTGGTTTGTATTGCCAACACTCGGTCGGAGTCATTCCCAGTGAGAGTTGGACTCTGACAGGGCTGCCCTTTGTCACCGGTCCTCTTCATAATTTTTATGGACAGGATTTCTAGGCGCAGCCAGGGAATGGAGGGTGTCATGCTTGGTGACCACAGGATCTCATCTCTGTTGTTTGCAGATGATGTTGTCCCGTTGGCTTCATTCAGCAATGACCTACAGCGCTTGCTGGGATGGTTTACTGCTGAGTGTGAAGTGGCTGGGATGAGAATCAGCACCTCCAAGTCTGAGTCCATGGTCCTCAGCCGGAAAAAGGTGGATTGTCCTCTCTGGGTTGGGGACAGGCTCCTGCCCCAAGTGGAGGAGTTTAAGTATCTTGGGATCTTGTTCACGAGTGAGGGGAAAATGGAGCGAGAGATTGACAGACGGATCGGAGCAGCATCTGCAGTGATGCAGACGTTGTACCGGTCTATTGTGGTGAAGAGGGAGCTTAGTTCTAAGGCAAAGCTGTTGATTTACCAGTCAATCTACGTTCCTACTCTCACCTATGGTCACGAGCTTTGGGTAATGACCGAAAGAACAAGATTGTGGATACAAGCGGCTGAAATGAGCTTTCTCCATAGGATTGCTGGACTCACCCTCAGAGATAGGGTGAGGAGCTCAGTCATTTGGGAGAGGCTCAGAGTAGAGCCGCTGCTCCTCCACATTGAAAGGAGTCAGTTGAGGTGGTATGGGCATCTGATTAGGATGCCTCCTGGATGCCTCCCACTTGAGGTGTTTCAGGCACGTCCCACTGGGAGGAGACCCCGAGGCAGACCCAGGACTTGGTGGAGAGACTATGTCTCCCAGCTGGTCTGGGAACACCTTGGTATCCTCTCTGAAGAGCTGGAGCAGGTGGCTGGGGAGAGGGAAGTCTGGGCTTCTCTGCTTGAACTGCTGCCTCCGCAGCCCGGACCTCCGGAAAACCGGTAGAAGATGGATGGTTGGATGGATATATTACATGATTTAAAGCATAGAGATTCAAAAGAGATTGATAATTAATGTGTTTGTGCATATGATTTGCCAGAGACTCCGTAGACTATGGATTATCAAACAGAGGCCTTGGCCTGACCATGAAAAAAAAAGGAGGGAGAGTGCGAGAGCAGGATCTGGGACAGTCCATGCTGTGGCTTTTTCCCTCCTGGAGAGCATAGCAAGATGATGATGAAGTTTTTATTATTGGGAGATGGTAAATTTATGAACAGAAAAGACAGAAATATCACAAGAATTCTGACAAAATGGAGAAAGGGAATTTAATTTTAATGGCAACTGAGACTGATTAGTGGGTTGTGTCATTCTGACCTAGATAAGAATAGACAGAATCAGCCTTCAAAGAAAAAACACACAGGCCACAGACTGTGATCCTGTGCCATACGTAAATTCCTGAAAACAGAGATTAGGTTTATATCTACAGTTAAAACCTTAGTTGATTCATAGACTATTCAGTGAATACTTGTTGTGAGTAGCAAACTCACATTCAAAGTGTGGAAGCTTTAGGTGTGATTTAAAGGTTTTTCTGCTATTCCTTATTCTTTGTTTTTAAAAAGAAAAGGGAAAAGCATTAAATAAAAATGTTTTTTAGCTTTCACCAGGAATTAGATTTGCCAAATTAACAAGGAATCATAACATTATCATTACCTTTTAATTTAATAAATCATTAGTGACATATGCAATATGTAATAAAATAATAAAAAAACAATAGTTGACATTCATTGACTGGAAGGGGCGACATTGACATTGACTGATCACAGCAGAAAGGACCCCTAAATTGATAAGCATTTATTGAAGCTAAGTATGACTTTGCATGACATTGTAAATGACATAAAGCATAATGATTTAAATGAATCTGACTTTACAAATGTAATGTTTATATGATTTTGCACTGCAGCATACATCTGATGTTATTCACCACATAATGGTGTGACAACATCATATTTCAGAAATGTGACTGTAATAAGGAATGTGTTTTCCTGATGCTCAGTCGTGGCCAAGCTGGGCCTCGGGACTACATTCCACCCCATAATTTACCAAGGAATGTATAAAATGAGGCATTCCTTGTACAAAATTAAGCCAAATCCTAATTAAGCAATATACCCACCTTTCCATTGACTGAAAGAGTGTGGCGCAATCTTTATTCATTTATACAAATTCAACCTATGTGTTCAATTGGACAAACTGACCTTATTTATCAATGCTAAAACATATCAAATATGCACAGACAGCTATTTTGTTTTTCTTAAATGGAATTTGTAAATTAGTTCAAAAGACGTCACAAAAGAAGCCATGATTATTGAAATCTCATTTTGAAGGAGCTGTACTACCCACAAATTTTCATCTAAATTAACTCTGTGTAACATATAAAAGTGGTAACACACTTTATTTCAGTAAAAGAATGCTACCCATCCAGCAAATACCCTGTAACTTTGTTGCATGTGCATCTCCATTCATCAAAAAGGGGGTATCAAAGAAATTAATAAGCAAAAGTAATTAGCAATCCTCAGAAAAATAGATGATACATAAAAAAAATCATCAATAGATGATCAATAATGAAGAGAAAAATACAAATGAAAGTGCTTGGTAATGAAATCACAACATTCAATGGGAGAAGTTAAAAGTTTCATCAATAAATTTCCAGATATTTAAGGAAATATCTGTAGATTATTGTAAAGGAAATATCATGTCTATAAGGAACAAGGTAAACTGATAAGGAAGAAAACCATGCAAATCTGTGAGAAAAGTTCCAAATGTTGAAGGAAAGTCCAACTTGTGTTGAATTTATGTTTACTGTGGGACTTGATTTAGAATTTACTACAAAGGCAATACAGTTTTTTTTACATTTATTAAAATTGCTTTACAAAAATTAAGTGGGTACTGGCACAAGTCCCACTGTATCAAATGCACAGTGCCTCTAGGAACTTGGACACTGGCAGAAGTCCATGATTAATTATCTTTGTAACGCTAAAATTCTAATCAGATGCAAAAAAAGATGCACAAAGACATATGATAACATAAACATAAAATTTTTGAAATTTAAATAATTATTATAACAATGATTAGAGAAAGGGAGGAATTAGATAAATTTAAACCTTAGTTCTGATGTACGAATAATAGTGCAGTAAGATTATGAGCGGAGATTTTTGTGTGCTTTTTTCCTTAGTGTTTGTTTTTTTTTTTCCTTATTTAATAATGGGAGTGTATTAGGGTAACTGAACAGTAACCATAAGACATTTTAGGAGATATTGACCCAGACAATAACTATTTTAATCATGTTAACAATAAGTGTGCTTATTATGATTGTACTGTTATCACTATGTGTTATATACACTGAGTATGTTTAACGCAGATAAACAGCAAGCCAAACTCGTTTTTCACGAGCCAGGAAACCGAGCGTCCTGCTCACTTTATTCAGTCTCCTTAAGACAGCTTACAGTACCTTACAAATGTAGCTCGAAGCTCGTTGAAAAGCCCGAGTGAAACTAGAAATAAAAACAGAAAATACATTCATTAAAATAAGCTAGCGGGCCCCTGGGGTAAGACTAATTCCTGGAAACACAATACACTCAATACATAAAACAAGCTAGCGGGGCCTGGGATATGACTAATTACTGGAACAACATACTCTAAAAAACAATCTCAAGTTCACATTTAACAAAGCTTATAAAATTGACAAAACATTAACCAAACTTACAGCCATTGCCTTCGATGGTGTAGAAAGGCGTTTAACACACAGGAGGAACGTTTCAGACATTCGCGGGCAGGTTATACTCATCTGCCTTTTTTGTCTGTCTCCCTCTCGATGTCCGTTTCTTCTACCCATAAAACATAGCGGCAACTGGCTGCACTTTCATTATAAAATACAAGCAAATTGCTATAAACTACACAGAAATTATTTTTAGCACACAATGACTATTTAGATAGATAGATTAGTTTATTTGACAGGGACAGTGCAATAAATATAGACAATTAATCAATGACAATCAATCTGATGTGTTGCACATAGAGTGTATAGCTATTAGCTAATTTGCAACTCTTGTCCCTGGATGGGCTTTAGAAAAGAGAATCAAGTAAAGAAAAGAAAAAAAAAAAACAACCACATACATCAATGCAAAAAGATTATAAATACACAATTATAAATATTATAAATACACAAATATAACAACCTGATTCACATTTGCCTATTTCAGGCCTCCCTCCCTTCGTCACTCATTATAAACAAACACATTCATTCCTTCCCTTCAATCACTCTCACTTTGCAGACAATCAATTCATACATGAGTACATTCTTGTTTATTTTTCAGCCAGTTTTTAACCTTTTTAGTGAATGTATTAAAGTCCGTTATTATTTTAATTACATTTGGCATTGTGTTCCAGATGTGACTGCCCTTTATAGAGAAAGCCGTTTGTCCAAATGTGGTTCTGCGGTGGAATATTTTACAGTTATTGTTAACAGAACTCCTGGTGGCTCTGCTGCTGTCCTGTCTTTGGACAAAACCAGCAAGTGGCTCGGGTGCTGATTTATGGAAACATTTGAACGTTAATTTCAGAAAACAGAGGTCAATGAAACTCTCAAAACTCAATAGGTTGTATTTTTTTTAAACATTACAGTGATGCCACCTAATGGGCTTTTGGTCCAAGATTTCTAACATGACTTATTATAAATGAACTATGATATTTAATATACTCTTATGAACTATTTAACTTTCTACAAAACACACACTACTGAGGGCAGAACACTCCCCGCCTGGCATTACTAATGCCACTACTACTTTTATCTACTAACTAACTAACTAACTAACTAACTAACCTGCACTTATATAGCGCTTTTCTAGTCACAAAGACCACTCAAAGCGCTTTCACTAGTACTAACCCTCTATTCTAAGGGCCTATAGGAAACAGATATCTAGGGACAATTTAGAACAACCAATTAACCTAACATGCATGTCTTTGGATTGTGGGAGGAAACCGGAGCCCCCGGAGTAAACCCACACAGCACAGGGAGAACATGCAAACTCCATACAGAAAGGTTCCAACCCCTGCCAGCCTGGGGATTCGAACCAGGAACCTTTTAGCTGTAAGGCAACAGTGCTAACCACTGCACCACCGTGCTACCCGACATATAAAAATGGAGGACATGTTTTGAGTCTCTCAGGTGGAAGATCTGCCATTTTCTGAGTCTCTAGTTTTCCCTTGAGTCTCCTGCACATTGCACAATGGTGGATAATGGACGAGACCAGTCTCTGGCAACCTACAATCCACAGTCCGGCTTGCCTAATTGCGCTTTCTGTGAACTGCCTTCCTTGATGCACAACTTTGGCATGATAGTGACGGACAAGCAGTTGAGTTACGTGATGCTTGTTTGGGAGAATGGTTGGATTCTTAGATGCTGTGGTCAATGAAGCATGTTTGAGGCAACCTCCAACCTTGATGAGGCTTTCACTCATATAGGGATCAAGAGCCACGATGGGACTTGAACTGCAGACGGTTTGGTTGGCATGGAGAGCAGCATACTCTTCGGGAAAAGCGTCTTTTTGAACAGACTGAAGGATGAGGTTACTGGCAGCATCCAGCTCCTCTGGAGTGCGTGGCTTACTACATCGATGCCAGCCCCTGCATGAATGATCTGACAAGTTGTTTGATGAGTGAGAACGAGCTTGGTGAATTAGGAATGCAATGGCACGTACTAATGAGTTCCAACTTGAAAAGCGCTGGAAGCGTTCTGGTAAAGGCCCGTTCTTCTGAATGTGAGTAGAAAAGGTAGCGACTTTTCTGATTTCAGAGTCTACTTCAGGCTCGATTAACTCAAAGGATTCGGGTGTCCCGGATTCAGGTGGTTTGTAAAGGAAGTCTGGTCCCTTAAACCACATAGTGTCCATGAGCTGTGATGCAGGTATTGACCTGGTGGCTAGATCAGCTGGGTTTTGCTCTGATGTGACGTAGTGCCACTGTTCAGGGGATGTGGACTGACGTATACGATGAACGCGGTTATGCACATAGACATAGAAGTGCTTTGAATGATTGCAGATGTACCCAAGAACCACCCTGCTATCACAGTAGAATTTGACGGCATTTGGTTTGAGATCAAGTTCGTCCAGAATGAGCTCCGCCATCTCAACCGCTAGAACTGCTCCACAAAGTTCAAGGCGAGGTATCGTGGGCTCTGGTTGTGGTGAAAGTTTTGCTTTTCCAAGCACAAACCCGACTTCACATTGTCCTTCTGCACTGACTGTCTTCAAGTATGCTACTGCCGCAATAGCCCAGCTTGAAGCGTCGGAAAAGATACACAGTTCGGTGTAAGTGGACTTAGAGAGGGAAGCTGGTACATAGCACCGTGGCACCTTGAGGCTGCTAAGATCTTGGAGGGACATTTTCCATGTTTCCCATGTGTCCATTTTGTCCTGAGGGAGAGGAGCATCCCAACCTTGGACACCATTCGACAGTTCACGTAACAAGAGTCTGCCTTTGATTGTCACTGGTGACGCTAGTCCCAAGGGGTCAAAGATGCTGTTAATTGTTGACAGAACCCCGCAGCGGGTGTAGGGTTTGTCATCGACGGCAACCTTGAATGTGAAAGAGTCAGTGTTTATGTCCCAGCACAGGCCTAGACTTCTCTGAGCTGGTAGAGTGTCATCGCCGAGACTCAAGTCTTTGATACCGGTGGCCAGGTTTTCTGGCTTGAAGGCTTGCATGACTGAGACACTATTTGAGACGATTTTGTGGAGCTTGAGATTGGGCTCGGCCAAGGATGTGCATGTGCGCTTGAGCAAGTCTATCATTTGAGGGGTTTTTGTTAAGTTGCGTCTTAGTGAGCCGAGTCTGGACAATGCTTGGTCCCTGTTATTTGGGAGCGGCAAGCGAGGAAACTTGAATGGCAGGGGAGCGATCCAGTTGTTGTCTCCATCCTGGTGGACTTCTTCCTCCATTATCTTTAGGAAGGTCTCATCTTCGAAGGACACAGCACACTTGTTATCGTTCTCTGTGCACTCAAAAACTTTGTCCCCAAGCTTTTCTTCCACTGCATTGGATTTTGAGCTGCGTTTAGAGAGGCCGTCCTTGTGCTCCCCACCGTAGCATGGTTTCTCTTTGATGCTGATGCTGTTAGGACAAGGAGTGAAGAAGGATGGGCGTCCGTTGGAAAGCATGTACGTTCTATAAACGTTGACGGTTGGCTTGTGAGCGTTAAGGCACACTTCTCCCACAATTACCCAGCCTAGGTCCAGGCGTTGAGCAAAGGGAGCATTGTGGGGTCCGTTGACTTGTTGCCTTGCTTTGTGGACTCGTAGGATGTCTCTGCCCAGTAAAATTGCCATCTGAGCATCTGGGTCGTACTTGGGGATGAGGGAAGCGAGGTGTTTTAAGTGGGCGTGAGCAAGAGCGACTTCGGGCGTAGGTATTTCATCCCTACTGAACGTTATCTCGTCGCATTCAAGGAGAGGAGGGAGGTCTAAGCGTGGGCCTCCACCTACTGGCTCGATTTGGAACCTCACTGCTTCCCTGCCAAGCATTTCAGTTAAACCAGCACATGTTCTCATGTGATATGTCAGAGGGCTACCCTTGATCCCAAACAGCTCGAAGAATTCAGGACAGGCCAGCGATTTATTACTCTGATCGTCAAGGATTGCATACATCTTAACGAAGCGTTCTGGTTGGCCTTTGGGGAAAACTCGAACTAGACATACCTTTGAGCAAGAACGTGGAGGATTACCTTCGCCGCAGATCTCAGTGCACCGTGACGTTACCTCAGATAGTGTGTTGTCTCGGGGCTGAGGCTCTGGTTCAGGTGTGTTTTCTGGCTGGGGTTGCTGACTTGAATCAGGATGCATGGCAGAGCAGTGTCTCTCACTTTGGCACTCCTCGCACTTGAGTTTCATGTCACAGTCCTTTATTGCGTGCATGGGAGAGCAGCAGCAAAAACATTGTTTGTGTTCTTTGAGTATGCTTCGCCTTTCTTGTAGGCGGTTTATTTCGAAAAGCTCTACATTTGGCTAGAGGATGCATTTTCTTATGGACTGGACAGTAGCGTGTTAAATCGTCCTCTTTAGTACTAGCGGGATCAGTTGCGTCGACTTCTGTTTTGTTTACAGTTAGATGCATTCTGTAGCTAGTTTGTTTGAATGGTGGTCTCTCACCTTTGCTGAAGGGTTGGCTGCTGCATGTCGTAAAACTTGGGTCATTTCTTGCTTTAGCCTCGTCTTGGACAAACTTTACAAAATATGAGAAGGGAGGGAAGGTTACCTCATATTCTTGTTTGTATTTTAACCCCTTGTGCAGCCATTTATCTTGTAAACTTGGAGGCAACTTTTCAACTATGGGCTTAACCCCACGGGGTGTGTCGAGGTAGGCGAGGCCTGGGAGATGAGCTTCATCTTTACCGACCCGCAGCTCTAAGAGTAAATCTCCAAGTTCCCTGAGTTTTACATTGTCTCTGTTTGTAAGGCGAGGGAAGTTATCTAATTCTTTGAACAAGGCGTTTTCTACTACTTCTGGCATAGCATAACATTCTTCTAGCCTGTCCCATGACAATTGGAGAGCAGCTTTGGGGTTAGTGGCATAGACAGCTCTGATTCTTTTAACATGCTCTGAGGACTCTTTACCAAGCCACTTGACTAGGAGATCTAACTCCTGGCTATATGTGAGACCAACGTCTTCAGTTGCATTTATAAATGACGACTGCCATGCTCTAAAGTTTTCGGGGGTGTCGTCAAACTTAGAGTCCGGTTGTGATTAGCTCTCTGCGTGCGAGGAACCTAGCAAAGTCTGCCATAGGTGGGTCACCACTGTGGGAAGCATGGTAGCTGTTTGGCCTGACATAGTCTCTCGGTATGTCGATGGATTCATTTTTCACGTACATTTTCTTGAATGCTGGTGGAGAGAGAGTTTGTTCGGGTCTCCTCGGAGTGAATGATTGCGCCCTTTGTGCAGGTTTGACTTGAGGTGTTTCTTCTTCAGCTGATCGCGCCTGTGACTTTAGCTGGATTTGGTGGTGCACATACTCCATAGTTCTCTGTCTGACAGCTTGTAATGGAATTGCGCTCCTTACACCCTCTCCTTCGTCCGACTCGGTAGCTGCAGCAGCTTCTAGAACTTCTGCTTTTGCTGTGGCGGCCGCCGTTTCCTTCTCTATCTCCAGCATCTCTAGATCCAGTTCTAGCTTTGCTTGTTGCTTTGCTTGTTCTTGTTCTAGCTTTGCTTGTTCTAGCTCTGCTTGTTGCTTTGCTTGTTCTAGCTTTGCTTGTTGCTCTGCTTGTTCTATCTTTGCTTGTTGCTTTGCCTGTTCTAGCTTTGCTTGTTGTTTTTTAATTTCTAGTTGTTTCTTACTGTACAAGGCTCTAGCATTCACAGCTTCAGCAGAGGCTCGTGCCATAATGGCTGCCTCCATTACGTTGGACTTTGAGGATAACTTGGAGCTAGAACGTTTGGAGTGGGAGCTAGCGTTGAATGATAATTTGGCTTCAGAGTTCGCTTTCTGTTCTGCCCTCTTCTCTTGAGTGTCGTCCATCGCTGTGTCGTGGACCTTATCTTCACCAACTGCTGACCTGGCTTTTCACTATTGAGTGACATCCCTCGCTGTGTTGTGGACCTTATCTTCACCAACTGCTGACCTGGCTTTTCACTGTACTGTTATCACTACGTGTTATATACCCTGAGTATGTTTAACGCAGATCAACAGTAAGCCAAACTCGTTTTTCACGAGCCAGGAAATCGAGCGTCCTGCTCACTTTATTCAGTCTCCTTAAGACAGCTTACAGTACCTTACAACTGCAGCTCGAAGCTCGTTGAAAAGCCCGAGTGAAACTAGAAATAAAAACAGAAAATACATTCATTAAAATAAGGTAGCGGGCCCCTGGGGTAAGACTAATTCCTGGAAACACAATACACTCAATACATAAAACAAGCTAGCGAGGCCTGGGATATGACTAATTACTGGAACAACATACTCTAAAAAAACGATCTCAAGTTCACATGTAACAAAGCTTATAAAATTGACAAAACATTAACCAAACTTACAGCCATTGCCTTCGATGGTGTAGAAAGGCGTTAAACACACAGGAGGAACGTTTCAGACATTCGCGGGCAGGTTATACTCGTCTGCCTTTTTTTTCTGTCTCCCTCTCGATGTCCGTTTCTTCTACCCATAAAACATAGCGGCAACTGGCTGCGCTTTCAATATAAAATACAAGCAAATTGCTATTAACTACACAGAAATTATTTTTAGCACACAATGACTATTTCTAACATGACTTATTATAAATGAACTATTGTGGCGGGTTGGTGTAACCCCCACAACAGACTGGACAGACACAGCGCTCGGCTAGAGCAATTAACAGAACAGTGAAATGTGTGTATTAATGTCTACAGGCAGCCCCGTTTCTTCTGGCCCACTACTGTGATGTTAATGTGCCTTTCATGCATTGTGTTCATGCATCCTGTTCTTACTGTGACCTAGAGACTGAGATCAATATGTAGATGTGCCTTGTAACCTCTTTGTCTTGCAGCTGGAGCAGAGGCCAGCAATCTGCCTATTGTGATGTCCACTACCGTTCAAAAGTTTGGGGTCACCCAGACAATTATTTTGTGTTTTCCATGAAAAGTCACACTTATTTACCACCATGAGTTGTAAAATGAATAGAAAATATAGTCAAGACATTGACAAGGTTAGAAATAATGATTTGTATTTGAAATAATAATTTTTTCCTTCAAACTTTGCTTTCGTCAAAGAATCCTCCATTTGCAGTAATTACAGCATTGCAGACCTAACATGATTGCACAAGGGTTTTCTAATCATCCATTAGCCTTCTGACGCAATGAGCAAACACATTGTACCATTAGAACACTGGAGTGATAGTTGCTGGAAATGGGCCTCTATACACCTATGTAGATATTGCACCAAAAACCAGACATTTGCAGCTAGAATAGTCATTTACCACATTAGCAATGTATAGAGTGTATTTCTGATTAGTTTAAAGTTATCTTCATTGAAAAAAAGTGCTTTTCTTTCAAAAATAAGAAAATTTCTAAGTGACCCCAAACTTTTGAACGGTAGTGTATGTCTCTCAAATGCAAATGTCTCATGCCTGTTCTGCAATCTCTTTGATCATACCAACTGCTGGGGAATTCCCTTTTATGTATTGTTGTAGTTGGGTATATATACTGCACTGTAACCCATGCTCATCCTCTCACTCTCGTTCATTCACTCTTCAGCTGCTGCTGCAGACACACAGTGTCTCCTCCTCTGAGAGCCTGAGGATCCCGCTCCGGTCTGCTCACACTTGCACCGGAGCGGGGATCCTGTGAAGGCGGTATGATTAAATAAACTCTACTTAAAACCAACACCAACGCTGCTTTATTTCATGCCGCTTCACTGGTGACCCCGAACATGCACACGTTTTGTGCAACGCAACCTTCTGGTCTGGACGGCCACGCTGGCGACCCGACGCCGAAAAAAACATGCTGCCAGCGAACACAGCAGCCTGACGCAAATGAGCTGCCCTCCTTTCTGCTTCAGGGAGACCTCGACGCGGAGCCAACACAGGCGAGCTACTCTCCGGACATCACCCACGACCGGGAAAACTGCAGAAAACGTCATGGCGCGACCCTCGCCTGAGATCGGGACGTCCACGCTGGACCGGCCGAAGGACACAGAACATTTTCTCCCTCTCACCGCTACTCCTCCCTCTCAGCGATCCTACTCATCTACCCGAGCCTGAGGAACTAAGATCGTCTATCTCCCCTCAACGCTCCAACGCACCATGACTAATCTGCAGCCACAGCTCATCATAGATGTTTATCGGCGCCGTCTGCGCCGATCTCCACCAAGATTCCTGACCCTGGTTCTCCTCTCCAGCTGGCCCACCCATCATGGAACCCCGGCGCACGCACCGGGGAGTTACAAGGACGGCGCACCACACACGGGACACATACGGCTCCACTGACCGCCTTCCTTCTGCTGCACACTGGCCCTTCAGGCTTGCTCGTACACCTGAGGCACGCAGCTTGCTCACTGGATTTTATGGTCTTAGCCACGGCACACAAGGGGAATTCAGCTGTCTGCGGTTCCCTAGGCTTTAGGGTTGCGCCTGCATCTAAAGTCAACACGCCAAGTCCCTCTGCTTTTGTTCCTTTTTTTCTTACAGCCGCTCCTGCTTTTCTTCAGGGCCACGAGAGGAGTCGGAGACTAATTTTTCTTCTTGTGATCTCCGCAAGTTCAACGGGACAGCCCCTCGACATTGCGGAACAACAAGCAATTTTTGCGCGGCCAGGACGATTTCACCGCTCCCGGCCGGCACTTACCACCACCTACCCACCCCCGCCTGCACAGAGCTTATCCTGCTCGCTGCCCAAGCTGCATGATCGAGACCTCGGCCGCCTGCCAAGCCCTCTGGGAGGGAGCGTGTGGCGGGTTGGTGTAACCCCCACAACAGACTGGACAGACACAGCGCTCGGCTAGAGCAATTAACAGAACAGTGAAATGTGTGTATTAATGTCTACAGGCAGCCCCGCTTCTTCTGGCCCACTACTGTGATGTTAATGTGCCTTTCATGCATTGTGTTCATGCGTCCTGTCCTTACTGTGACCTAGAGACTGAGATCAATATGTAGATGTGCCTTGTAACCTCTTTGTCTTGCAGCTGGAGCAGAGGCCAGCAATCTGCCTACTGTGATGTATGTCTCTCAAATGCAAATGTCTCATGCCTGTTCTGCAATCTCTTTGATCATACCAACTGCTGGGGAATGCTCTTTTATGTATTGTTGTAGTTGGGTATATATACTGCACTGTAACCCATGCTCATCCTCTCACTCTCATTCACTCACTCTTCAGCTGCTGCTGCAGACACACACTTTGTGTCTCCTCCTCTGAGAGCCTGAGGATCCCGCTCCGGTCTGCTCACACTTGCACCGGAGCGGGGATCCTGTGAAGGCGGTATGATTAAATAAACTCTACTTAAAACCAACACCAACGCTGCTTTATTTCATGCCGCTTCACTATGATATTTAATATACTCTTATGAACTATTTAACTTTCTACAAAACACACACTACTGAGGGCAGAACAATGATCAACAATTAAATGGAATTATGAATTCAGATCAGACATTGGCAGTAATACATATTAGTAGTAGGAGTCTCTATGCAAACTTTGATAGTATTAAGGAGTTTTAAATCAATTTAACACCCCATTTAGGATTATTGCAATAAGTGAAACATGAAGTATAAAAAAAAAAGGGTATTGTGACGTTCGTGGGATTCACACAAATAAAGAGGAGCAAGATGGTTGTGATGAACAGGCCTTATTTACACACCACCGACCCCCAACTTGGTTCTGAGCACAGACAGGAGGGGAGGTCATTCTCCCAGACCCCTGTTTCAATCATGGTTACACACACATGATATACAGTACATCTTGCCCTAATCCTGCTAAACACTGCTGGGTCATTATAACGCAGTTATAATGACACAGCAGTATAACTCAGTAATAACACATTTAATACACACAGTAACGTTTTCAACTGGCAAAGCATGCTGGGAAATCCCTGCCCCCCTTAGCATGGCCCCGACGTTACACTGCCCCCCCCCCCCCCGGACTGGTTTCTGTCCCCAGAAAATTCAAAGTCCACTTTCAGAAATCCAACGCGAGTCAGCCCGGTGCCGGGGTGGCATGCACGGGCCATCTGAGTCTCGGTCGGAGTATCTGGTTGGGGTAGGGTTCCGGTTTGGCCACCAGCGGGCAGATGGACACATTTGACAGCCTCTGTAGGACCACGCACAGTCCCTTCCCTGGCAGCGGGAGTCCCATGCCCGCTCCGGCCGACTCCCACCGCTGCCAGGTCTCCCAGGCGGCCGCTGGCCCGCGTCCATGCGTCCAGCCCTTGCCGTGCCTGGAAAAATGGCCGGATCTCCGTCCTGCTCGCTCCGCTGTGTCGCTGCTGCGCCGAGGGCCTCCGTGACGTCACCGAAAGGGAAAGCATCTGCGGTGGTGGTAGGACACGCACAGTTCCTCCTCTGGCAGCGGGAGTCACGACTCCCACCACTGCCAGGACCTCCCAGGCGGCCGCTGGCCCGCGTCCAGGCATCCAGCCCCTGCCGAGCCCGGGAAAAGACCGGATCTGTCCTGCTCGCTCCGCTGCTGCTGCGCTCCAAAGGCCTCTGTGATGTCACAGCCAGGGAGAGCATCTGCAGGAGGTGGCTTTTTCTCCGTCCATGCCACCTCGCTCTAATTTAACGTCGGCGAGGGGCCAGTTTGTCGTGCGCTGTGTGCCGGGCAGTACCATGCGATGTGCCCTGGCACTGCGCAGCGGAAGTCACTTCCCGGTCGATCGCCACTCCTAATCGCTCTGGAATCGCCAGCCCGTCCTGCCCTGAAAAGGGCGGGAAACGGGGCTGGTTTGCTCTGCTCAGTCCCGTCGGGTCCGCTGCTCCGTCCATCACGGCGAACCTCTCCGGGGGCCAGCGTCTCAGCTCTACACTCCGTTCCCAGCCGAGCGATGAACCGCTCTGGCTGCCAGACCTCCGCCTGGATCCTCATCTTGCTCCATCCCACTTCTGACACCAGTGTGACGTTTGCGGGATTCACACAAATAAAGAGGAGCAAGATGGTTGTGATGAACAGGCTTTATTTACACACCACCGTCCCCCAACTTGGTTCTGAGCACAGACAGGAGGGGAGGTCATTCTCCCAGACCCCTGTTTCAATCATGGTTACACACACACGATACATCTTGCCCTAATCCTGCTAAACACTGCTGGGTCATTATAACACAGTTATAATGACACAACAGTATAACTCAGTAAAAACACATTTAATACACACACAGTAACGTTTTCAACTGGCAAAGCATGCTGGGAAATCCCTGCCCCCCTTAACATGGCCCCGACATTACAGTATACAGTGATCCCTCGCTACTTCGCGCCTCACCTTTCGCGCCCTCAGTGCATCGTGGATTTTTCAAAAATATTCATCAAAAATTCAAAATTGAGAAAAAATACATTAGAACATCAGGTATCAACACGGAGAGCCCACACAACTCAAAATCCACCTCTCTGATTCACTGGCCAGCATCCCCCCCCCCCCCTAAGAGATCGCTCCCGACTCTAGATTTTGTTCTCGTTTTGGCTCGGCTCGGGAATCTCGCGAGAGATGCACTCTCGCGAGATTCTTTTCATTCTCTAGAGTGAGAGAATGAACGTACGTACACTACCGTTCAAAAGTTTGGGGTCACTTAGAAATTTCCTTATTTTTGAAAGAAAAGCACTTTTTTTCAATGAAGATAACTTTAAACTAATCAGAAATACACTCTATACATTGCTAATGTGGTAAATGACTATTCTAGCTGCAAATGTCTGGTTTTTGGTGCATTATCTAAATAGGTGTATAGAGGCCCATTTCCAGCAACTATCACTCCAGTGTTCTAATGGTACAATGTGTTTGCTCATTGCGTCAGAAGGCTAATGGATGATTAGAAAACCCTTGTGCAATCATGTTAGGTCTGCAATGCTGTAATTACTGCAAATGGAGGATTCTTTGACGAAAGCAAAGTTTGAAGGAAAAAATTATTATTTCAAATACAAATCATTATTTCTAACCTTGTCAATGTCTTGACTATATTTTCTATTCATTTTACAACTCATGGTGGTAAATAAGTGTGACTTTTCATGGAAAACACAAAATAATTGTCTGGGTGACCCCAAACTTTTGAACAGTAGTGTATTATTTATATTATTTATACATTATTTTATGTATTAAAAAACTAACAAGATCAGGCTGGAATTCCACAAAGGGGGGTGACGCTACTTCGCGGTTTTTCACTTTTCGCGGTCGGTTCTGGACCCCATTAATCGTGATAAGTGAGGGATCACTGTATATGATAAGGCCACAGCTACATAACTGTACAGAGCTTCAAGGCTATCAAGCAGTCTACTCCCAGGAGAGGAGAGTGGGGGGGGGGGGGGGAGGCAGTGAGAGCATGAAACCCTTTAGTTGGTCACTGTGACATAAAACTTTATCTTGGAACACAAAATACAATAGACATATTAAACAGCTTGTTAATACAGCATATTAAAACAGTTCATATATGGATAAAAGTTACAGTCACATGTTGTAACACACCCATACACACACTAATAAAAATATGTGATCTCAACAGATAAATGCATAATTAGTGAATTTCTATTACAAGGTAATATTAGATGATAAAAGTAGTTGGAAACCACACGTCAGATAAATACAAAACAAAGTTGCAAAAAAAAAATTGGCAATTATAAATAAAATTAAGACAAATCACTTTATATCTTGTATTGTTCATTGATACTTCCATACTTGACCTATTGTATAGAGGCCTGGGGTAACAATTATCAAAGTACACTTAATTCATTGCTAACATTACAAAAAGGGCTATGTTATATGCAAAGTCGGGTATCTTGAACATACTAATTTATTGTTTACACATTTAAAGTTATTGAAATTGTGGGATTTGGTTGATTATTATATAGCACAATTGATGTTTAGAAAAAAGAAAAGAAAAAGAAAACTGTTTGCATAATCAATCAACTGACTAAAATAGTTATAAAATCCACAAGTTGCATACTTTAAAAAAAATTATAAAGCATAGCTTAAATTTTAGAAAAATGAAAATATAAGAGCTAAAGGCTCAATAAAGCTTAATCTGGCAATGATAATCTTGTAGGTAGTTGGTTCGATAATATATTTGGCAAATGGGGAAAAATAATTCAAGGAGCCCTTATAAGTATAATAATTAGTTTATTGATCTTTGTTTTTGTGGATGCTGTTGTATTCCCATGATTAAAGTAAAAAAATAAATAAATAAATAAAAGAGATCTATTTTAGTGGCCTTTTCTTCCAAGGACCCGCCTCCATATCAAGGGGACCCACGTGCCCACCTATTGCCAGGATGATGACGAAGTTGTGCCACGACTGAACCTAGATGGGAATCTAGAAGATGCTGAGGAGATAGTTTAGGGTCTGCAATAGCGTCTACAATGCACATTCACTGGGTGTTAGATTTTGCTCTGCTGTGCTTCTGCCCTACAGGTTTCCTTTGTGATAAATGATTAATGAAAGAATAGATGCACGTATATGCATGTATTCATATATGCATAGATGAGGATAGTTTAGTTTTGAATATATTTTACACATATAGGATTGTTAGCTATATTAACTCATGATGTCTGCACCACACCCGATGTCCTCTGGAGAAATGGTGACCTGAGGGGGGCAGGTCTATGCAAATGCCGGAAGGAGGACTTCACGCAGATACTATAGAACTTCATAAACACTACACACAGGGGATAGAATAGGGTTATAAGATGGTTATGAGATGGGTTTAGACCCATCTCAACAGGGGGAGATGCAAAAACGTAAGTTTAGGTTATAGATAGATAGATAATGAGGTGCCCCAATAGGACACCTCAGCAGGGGGTATTGTCGGTAAAATGACATGATTGCTCTGTCTTTCTCACACTTTATCTTCTTGCTTCACATGCTACACTGCAGAGTTTAGTTTACACCCTATAATTCATTTGCTGAAATCAGTTAGAATCAGCTCTGCACACAGCTGAGCTGCCACATAAGTGGAAATTACTGTTACTGATACAATGAGGAAACCTCCCCCTTGTATGGCGGGTGGGGGAAGTTTTATAAAAATTATAGGGCCCACTTTTCGAGTAGCACACTCTTGGGAATTACCTAAAGAGTTGTGTTCCAGCGCTGCTTGTAATCCATATCTCACTTTCACTAAATAAGTGAAAGTATACTTCATCTCTCAGCCTGGTTATTTGGCCATCGTAACAAAAAACTGGGGTTTAAGGTATTTTAGACACAAAAATCATCACAAACCAAGAAGACAGACAGGAGGAGGAAATCACATAAGACAGGCACTCAGACGCTGTCAATATCCAGTATGGGCCATAAATAAAGGGAAACAGCAAGTCAAAAACAAAGAAAACAAGCATAAAACAAGACAGACCAAAAGCCGAAATCAAAAACAAGTACATCATAACCATACCATACATCTGAGGGATAACAGAACCAATCCAAAAGACCATGAAAAAACACATAATAAACACAGTGGTAATGTCATGAATTGCTCTCTGGGTCCGTTGCTGTGGATGATGACAGGAAGTGTGTCGTAGGCCACGTTTCTCGCTCTGACCTTTGACCTCTCAAACTTCATGATGACCTCATCAACAACATTCACTTCATTCAGAATTACTTTAAAATCACTTCAGATTCTGATGGGTTTTATATTTTCATGTCCATTTTAAAAAAAAATATATATATATATTTCAATAGGAACTGATGAAGATGCCAAGCGACCTGAACATAAATGGATTTTCTCTCATGTTGGTCATGTGTTTCAGAAGATTTCTCATCGCTTTGCTCTTAAATCTGAAGTGATGGCTTCCGTGTTTTTCTCCCAAATAAATGAACAGCTGGTGAGTTTCCAGATCATCTGATTAGTTTCCAGACAGCATTGCATATAAAAACAGACTCAATAAAACATCAACTTTTACATCTGTCACACATTTTCTGACCGTCTCACCAACGGCTCTGTTCAGGTTCTGGAAGATTCGTGAACGATGATCAAGGGTCATGTTGAACTTGGTCTGAAAATAAAAAACAAGCATTAAAATAGATGATTTAGTCAGGAGGGAAATGAGATTAAATTAGTAATAATTTTATTTTATTAATAGTTTTTTAATAATTAGTTCTCACTGCATTTACAATTTTTCTTTAGAAAATGTATAATTTTTTCAAGTAAATCTGAGTTTTTTATTCTAATTTTGACTTTTTCCAATGTAAATTTAGCACTTTTCTTTGAAAATTTATTGCTTTTTTTGTGCAAAAATTCAAATTTCCAAGTAAAATTACAACAAAAAGTTGCATACTTACTATTAAAAAAAGGAAATTTACAACAAAATGCCAAAGTTAAAGTTTAGGCAAGTTAAGTAAGTAAGTAAGTTAAGTTTAGGCAAAACTGACTCAGATTTACTTTGATTCTTTTTTGCAAATTTACAATAAAAAAGCCAGAAATTTATGACAGGACCAAATTTCCAATGAAAAAGTCACAAATTTACAACAAAGGAGAAGCAAATTGAAGAAAAATAATTTGTACATTTACAAAGAAAAAAAGTCACTAAACTTAAAAATTTATGACAAAAACTTAAATGTATTTTGAAAAAGTCACAAATTGACAGACTTGCTGACAAAACACAAATTTAATGGAAACAGTCAAATTTACACCCAAAACACTGAGTTTACAATGAAAAAGTTTTGACGGTTTAGTTGTAAACTTCCAAGTTTTCCATTTTAAATGAAAAGTTTCTGTTGTCTTAAACGTTCACTCTTTTGCTCATAAATGTCAGACTTTTTCTCAGGCATCTGTCAGCGTTTCAGTTTCACCCTCTGCTCCTTGTCCAGGTAGATTTTGGTGTAGAACAGCTGGTCGTCGTAGTTGTCCTTGTATTTCCACTGCTGGATGATGGCGCTCACATCTGGGGCGAAGCCGACAAAGCCTGAAGTCAAAGAGCGGGTCAGGAGCCACAGGTTTAAAACCCTAAAACACAAACACCCAGGAGTTCTGCTGCTGGGTGGAGGCCAAGATGAAGAGTTTTTAGCAGGAAACACACAAATTCTTGAGAAAAGTCACAAGTTCAAGAGAAAAAGTAAACAAATTTACTTGGAAAAAAAGGAGCAAAATTTAAGTGAAAAAAGTCAAATATAGAAAATTGACAACGAAAAAAGTCACAAATGAACACCAATTAAAGTTCATTCCACTTGTTTTACTTTATGCTTAGAACCAAAAATCAGCAACAACAAATTCACTAAGTTTTTCATACCTGGTGTTTTTAAGACCTGAGATTCAGATTTAAGGATTAATTAACACTTTTAGGGAGAATCGAGGTCTTAATTACGCATCGATGAGGATTTTTAAGGCTAATTACGGACAGACTGACCTCCTGAGTTGAGGTAACGTTTCCCAGAATGCACCTCTGGGTATCTGGAGGACAGACACTGGTCGGGCCAACAGAAACCTTTGGCGGAGAAAACCACACGGTGACCCAGGCGGGAAAATTTGGACAGAAGCTCCTCGGGACCGGATGCAAACACCACATCATAACTGCAATATTTAGAAATAAAATGCACAATATTAAGAGGAAAAAAAGAGAGAAAATTAGGAGAAAAAGATATAAAATTAGGACAAAAACAGAACATTTTTATGAGGAAATAAACAAAAATTGTCACGGTCCGTGTGCTGACTCCGTCTGCACTCGGCTTGTGAGGTAGTTTCCCGTTCTCTTCTCTAGCGCACCTCTTGGCCTCCAGGCTTTTATTTTTTTATTTTATTTTTTTTTGTTACTTATTTGTACCCGTAGGTAGACTTGGTTTGCAGTCTGGTGACAAGCCACCGGCTGCTGGTCGCTGCGTGCGTGAGCGCCCTAAACCTACATGTTTTTGGTATGCGGGAGGAAACCGGAGAAATCCCGGAGTAAACCCGCGCAACACGGGGAGAACATGCAAACTCCACACAGCTCACTGTTGGTCGGGGGCTGGGATCGAACCCACGATCTCATGATCCCCGCGATCCCCCGGCCGAGGGTAAAACTGTGCTGCCACAGTGCTAAACCACTGCGCCACCGTGCAGCCCATTTTGACAGCGTCTCGGTGGTGTTTCCGGCTGTCAGAAGCCGAGCTCCGCGGCACGACTGGATCCCGATCAGCTGATGATTCCATCAGCTGATCAATCTGTCAAACCCTATTTAAGGAGCAGCTCAGTTTGCTCGGGGCTGCGACCTCGTCGAAGATTCCTTCATCTTCATCCGCTCCTGTAAGTGTATTCCCTAAGTATCTGTATTCCTGTATCTGAGTCGAACCTTAGTTGTGTTTTTGCCCCCGTGGCTCGTTATTTTGTCTTTTGTCCTTTGAAATTATGCAAACTCATCAGCTGACCTGCAGCGTCTCATTGATGGCTCGTGAGGGGCGTCTTTGACAGAAATATTATGAGGAAAAGGGGAAAATTAAAATGGAAAAAGGACTGAATTTATTAGAAAACCAAACCACAAATTTCCAAGAAAAAAGTCATAAATCTATCAGGAAAAGTCAGTTGGACAAGTAAAAAAACATCACATTTATTATTTTTATTCCTGAGGAAAAAAAGTTTAAAATTTATGAGGAAAAAGTGACAAATTTAGAAGAAAAAACAATTGTAAATTTACAAAAATAAAAAAGCCAAAAATGTGAAAAACGTCACAAATTCATGAGGAAAAAACATGAATTTAAGACAAAAAATATGAGGGAAAAGTCACAAATTTACAGGAAAAAAACAGAGGAAAAAAAGTCATAAAATTTCATGGAAAAACTTGCATTTAACAGAATAAATTTACAATTTTACATGAAAACATCATAAATCTATGGTTTAAATCAGATTTAAGAGGAAAAAGACAAGAATTTATTAGAAAAAACAGCATGTTTATAATGGAAAAGTCACACATTTACAGGGAAGAAAAGTCAGAAATTTATAGGGAAAAAACCAAAAATATTAGAGAAAAATCTGAGTAAAAACTAAAAAAAAAAATTCATAAATTTAGGAGAATACCTCTAATTTTATGAAAAATATTAAAAATTTAGGAAAAAGCCTCATATTTATCAGAAAAAAATCACAAGAAAGTCACACATTTATGAGAAAATGTCATAAATTTACCAGGAAAAGAGAGGAGAAAAAATGTACAAATTTACCAAAAAAGAAGCAAATTTACAAGGAAAAAATAAAGATTTCAAGAAATAAATAAAGTTCCATATTTATGATTCTGTCTTTTCTAAACTGGTAAATTCAGTGGGAAAACAAACCAGATTTGCAGGGAAAACTGACATTTATTGTCAAGTTTGTCAAATTTCTAACAAAAATGTGGGTAAAATCTGGAAGCAAGTGTGAGGGAAAAGAATGAGTGTGTGTGGGTTTATTGCACGTCTGCAGCGCCACACCCTGATGTGTGACGGAAACACCATCCTGCAGCAGAGCCCAGAGGAAACAGCTGACACAGAAGCTTTGGGACGGCGAGCAGAAGGAGGACAGCGGAGGAAACGGGAAACCACGGAGACGACGCCCACGGCTGGGTCACCCGTCCACGAACGGCACCGCCAGCTCCGTCCTCTCAGACAGCTTCAGCAGCTCCGCCTTCAGCCACCGAACCTTCTGGCCTCCGCCCACCGTACGGGCCACGTCTCCACCGCGAACCATCCTGGGTTCCATCCCACCCCCGGACCACCAGTGACTCTTCCGTGTCTGCGTGGGTTTACCCCGGGTTCTCAGGTTTCCTCCCACAGGCCAAAAACATGCAGGTCAGGTTAACTGGAGACTAAAGTGGTCCTAGGTGTGAATGGTGAAGGGATGGCGCCACACCGTGGCTGCCTCGTCATCCAGGTGGACGCCCTGAATTTCCCTCTGGGATTAATAAAGTTGACTAAAAAATACACAAGGGTCAGCGACAGTCTGAGCTCTGATTGAACGATATTCACCTCAGCAGATTTGATGTTATACAGGTTCATACAAATCAATAATTATCATTTAAAAAGCTGCAGATTTATATGAAAAAGTTGCTGCTTTACATGAAAAATGCTGCTAATTTACATGGAAAAAGTCTTATTTACTAGAAAAGCTACTAATCGATATGAAAAAAACGTGAATACAGTGCTGTGAAAAAGTATTTCCCCCCCCTCCTGATTCCTTGTATTTTTGCATATTTGTCACACTTTGTGGCGACCCCCACAGCCGACGGGACAAGCAGAGCGCTCAGCTGGAGCCATTAGCAGAACAGTGAGATGTATGGACTGATATCAATAGGCAGCCTCTCCTTGTCTAATTCGGGCCCCAGTAATCCTGCTATTGATATGTGTGACTCTAATGCAAATGTCCATGCTTTACTGCGGTGCATGCATTGTCTGTAGCTGGGTATATAAGTCAACTGCATATCGCTGTCTCTCTCTCTTTTTTGATCACTCGCATTGCTTGTTGCTGACTAGAGATGCAGGGCTCGCTCCAGCGCACTGCCACCGCGCTTGGTGAGTCTCGTGATGGAGGATGAATAAAACACCCTTTTAAACTTCACTTCGCCGTGTCAGCAACAAGCAATGCGAGTGATCAAAAAAAGAGAGAGAGACAGCGATATGCAGTTGACTTATATACCCAGCTACAGACAATGCATGCACCGCAGTAAAGCATGGACATTTGCATTAGAGTCACACATATCAATAGCAGGATTCCTGGCGCCCGAATTAGACAAGGAGAGGCTGCCTATTGATATCAGTCCATACATCTCACTGTTCTATAATGGCTCCAGCTGAGCGCTCTGCTTGTCCCGTCGGCTGTGGGGGTTGCCACAACTTCAGTGTTTCAGATCATCAAACAAATTTTAATATCAGACAAAGATAACCTGAATAAATGCACAATGCAGTTTTTAGATGGTCAAAACTGCATTGTGTATTTACTCAGGTTATCTTTGTCTAATATTAAAATTTGTTTGATGATCTGAAACATTTAGGTGTAACAAATATGCAAAAATATAAGAAATCAGGAAGGGGGTAAATACTTTTTCACAGCACTGTATTTGGTGAGAATGAATATATTCAGCTAATGCCAATGCGAACCAAAATCCTCATCCCCGGATGAGCCTCAGCTCTGAAACAAACCATCCAACAAATCAGCGTAGCCAGCATAGCACTAGCTAACCATGCGTCCGTATGCCGAGCCATGAATGACGTCACCTTCACGGTGTAGTTGAACTCTCGCGCCGTCCTCATGAAGCGTCTGAAGCTGTGCGTCTCCTCCGTCGCCGCGGTGATCACCAGCAGGTTGTCTGCAAACACAAACATCAGCTGATCAGAAACGTCTGGTCCGATTGGCTGACATGGTTTCTCTCCTGAAAAGAAACATTCCCAGACACCAAACTCCTGTTGTGAATTAATAAATGAGCTCCTTAATTTCTAAAGAGTAGTTTATTTATTCATCAGATTTAACAGTTTTGGATTTTAAATGATTAGTGGGTGAGATTAGAGGAAGTTTTTCACTTTTTTTTGTTTGTTTCCTCCTGCTGCTCCACCCTGAAGGCTTTAGAGGAATTCTGGAGAAGAGTGGAATTCCTGAAAAAATTCCTGGAAAGGTTTAAGCGATGTGGAGAAGAAGAGACGCCTCCTCGTCCTGAAAGTGGATTTTGAAACGACCTGCAAATCTATGAGAAAAAAAAGGTGCAAATTTATTTAAAAAGCTTATAAATTTATTTGTAAAAAAAGGTGGCAAATTTATGACGAACAACCTGCAGATTCATGAGGAAAAAGATGCAAATTTAAGAGAAAAAGGTTGCAAATTTATGTAGGAAAAATCATATTTGTGAGGGGAAAAATGAGCAAATTTGCATGAAAAAGCAGAAAATCTACGTGAAAAAAGGCACAAATTTTTGGAGGAAAATGTGCAAATTGATGAGGGGAAAAAAAATTACAGATTTATAAGGAAAGAGCCACAAATTTATAAGAAAAAGTGGCAAATTTATCAGGAAAAAGTTCCAAATTAAACAGAAAAAAGCTGCAAATTCCCAAGAAAAAAATGCAACTTTAAGAGGAAAAAAATGTGCATATTTATAAACAAAATGGAGCATTTTTTGGGAAAATGGGGAGAAAAATTAAAGTTAAAAGAAAAGTGACAAATTTTGGAGGAAAATGTGCAAATTGAGGAAAAGAATACAAATGTAAAGGTGAAGGAAAAGGTCAGAAACTGAGGAAAAAAAATCCTGTTTCCACTACAGAAATCAGGAACCAGCGTTCCAGGAACCACTGCTACAGGAACCAGTGTTCCAGAAGCTGTCCTGTGGTGCGTGTTCCCACTCCAGGGACAGCGGTCAGGAAGCTGTAGCCACCACAGTGAAAACCAAGCAGACGGCCACCCCAACGGCGTCATGGAAACATTTCCATAAGCAGATGTCACATTTTCCCGCAAGCACCACAGCAGTGAGGTCATCGCTGGTGAAGCCCAACAACGGTCTCAGTGGCTCGTCTGACTGGAAAATACGTCCGTCAGTCAGCAGCAGACGAGGACACGAAAACACCTCAAAAACAGCTTTTTTCCATTAAAAGGCTTCTGGGTTGATTCTACATTTGCAGTTTTGTCACATTCATTTTTAATTTTTTTTCCTTGTAAATTTCTGACAATTTCTACTGTACTTGTAACACCTTTTTATTAATTTATCCCTGATAAAACTGTCACTTTATTCCTAATAAATTAGCATTTTTTAAGTAAATGTGTATTATTTTTTCTGTGAAATTGTGACTTTTTCATAAATTTGCAGCTTTTATTATTATTTTTTCCACGTAAATTTGCAACAATTTCATGTCTTTTTCTTCAAAATTTGATTTTTTTTCCTTAAAAATATTTTTTTCATATAAATGTGCAACTTTGTTGCTTGGACAAAAGTGTATCTATTTTTAATTTAAATTTGAAACTTTTTCATAAACTTAACTTTTTTTTCTGACAGTTTTGCCTTTTTCTGAGAAAATTGTAACTTTTTCAGAATTTTTTTTTTTATTATTTTCTAGTAAATTTGTGCTTTTTAACTCAGAAATTTACAGCTTTTACACAGAAATTTGTCACCATTTATCCTTGTAAATCTGTTTTTTTAATTTAAATTTGCAGGTTTTTTCCTAACAAATTTACATTTTTCCAGGTTAATTTGCGACTGTTTATCAGATTTTTTGTAACTTTTTTCTCTTATCAATTTGCAATTGTTTTCATTTAAATTTGCAATCTTTGTCACAATGGTTTTGCAACTTTTGCCCCATAAATTTGTGGATTTTTTGCATGAATTTGTCAGTTTTGCAATTAAACTTGTTACCGATTTCCTCATAAATTTGCAACTTTTTTCCACATAAATTTCTGGTTTCTTCTGCCACACATTTTTAACTCTTTCCTCATAAACCTGTGACTTTTTTCCCAAAAATGTGTGACTTTCTTCCTAATGAATTAGCATTTTTTTTTAGGAAACGTGGAGTTATTTTTAATATGAAATTGTGACTTATAAAAGTTGCAAATTTATGAAATAAGTATTTTTCTGTGTGAATTTGCAACATTTTCATGTTTGGATTTCTTTGAAATTTGAATTTTTTTCCCTTAATTTTTTCCCCATAAATGTGCAGCTTTCTTCCTTATAGTTTTGTGATGCTTTCTAGGAAAAGTGCATCTAATTATAATCCGGCTTCCAAGCAGCGATGCTGTGGAAGAACAATCGTTTTTTCTTCTGATTATTTCTTCCTCTAATCATTTTTCTCTGCTAAAAGGGCGTGGGGAGCAAAAACAGAAACACGTGGAAACTTGACATTTTACAGTGTGATCAGAAACTCTCCCACTCCTCAGAGACAGGCCCCGGGTTCCAGTCCTGCCAGGGAGGTCTGGTTCTCCTCAACACCAACTGAAGTCCAGCGTGGCTCTTCTGCACATTTTAATGCAGCGCCATGTTCGAGTTTCACCTCAAGACGATGCTCGCTGAATTATTTTGAAGGTAAACCAAGATCTGACTGAGTGAGCGTCACTTCATCCACGGTCTGAGTGGGCCCACGTTGCCTTCAACGGCTCTTTGTTGGTGTCGTGACTGGGGGGACGGCAGATGTGGCCTCGGTCCCAGCAGCCAATCACAGGGCACGACTTTATCCACCACCAACTAAAAGCCCCGTGGTTGGCTGGTGGGACTGGGGTGGTGGTCGCCGTGGTTGTGACCTTTTCAGTGTCCCTACAAGGAACTAGAAAGTTACGTAGTGCTGCTTTAAAAACTAATGTGTAGCAGACCTTAGCTTTCAAATGTTGTTGCAAAGCAACACAACACCTTGAAGTCCACACCTGCTCGGAACCTGATGATCGCTGCTTGCAGCTGTATTTTAAATTTGTGACTTTTTTTCAAAAGTTCATGACTTTTTCCCCCAATAAGTTTTTATAAAGTTTTGCCTTCTTATAAAATTGCAACTTTTTCAGAACAAGAGCACTCCGAGGCGAGCGCAGCATCCCCCGTCTCCATTTTCTTTGAAGATCCCAGTACTTGATCCCAGTACTTGATCCCAGTACTTGGTCTATGATCTATAGTTGTAGGTCAGGATCCCAAGGTGAAGCCGTGTAGAAAGTCTGGTGAGCCCAGACAGCTTTACACATTCTAGAGCGGGGGTCCTCTGATGGTTCTGCCAGGGGTCCGCATCTGTTTGGTCCGGAGCAGTGCCAACATGCTGCACGGGCGGATATTTCATTTTGATGTTGGCAGGGACAACAAGCAGAACACGTTCTCCAGAGTAAATATTGAGGGAACACGACAAGTATTGTTGTCAGTCACAAGTTTATGAGAAAGAACGTACAAACGTACACTTATGGGAAAAAACTGAAAATTTACAAGAAAAAAGTCATAAATTTATGAGAAAGAAAATTGCATATTTAAAAGAAACAATTGCACATTTAAAAAAAGTCAAGTTTACCAGAAAAAAGTTGCAAATTTAGTGAGAAAATGTGTACATTTACAAGAAAAAAGACATTTATTATAAAAAGGTTACAAATTTACAAGAAAAAAATTGCAGATTTTTTTCTTTTAAAGAAAAAGCCAGCTACAGGACCAGCAACACAGGACTTGCTGTGTTGCTGGCTGTTTGGTTTGCTCTGTGGTTTGTTCTCCTCATTCTTCTGAGGATTTTGCCTTTAACTGTATTTTAGTCACTTTTTTCCATCTACCGTCAGCTCTCACTTCTGTTTATCAAGCCTCTTGCACCTGTGTGCGCATTCAGTATCATCTAATCACCCTCTTCAGCCTTCTGTTCACCTTTCATCGGTATTTGTGTTAGCTTCGGGTTAGCCACTAGCTATGGCTACTAGCCCTCCTTCCTCTCCTCCTCTGGTGTGCTCCCTCTGTCAGATGTTTAGCTACACCTCTGCCTCTTTTAGTGATAATGGTAAATATAATAAATGTTGTCTTTTTGAGATGCTCGAGGTGAGGTTGTCTGATTTGGAATCCCAGCTCCGCTGCATTGAAACACCGTCTGTGCCAGTTAATCTTGACGGACGTCCCCTAGCTGCAGCGGAGCTCGCTAGCATAGGCCCCGCTAGCGGTCCTCCGGTCCTCCTCAGCAGCGAGGAGACTGGGTGGGTGACGGTGAGAAGGAAGCCAAGTCGCAAAACCCCGGTACACCACCAACCTGTTCACGTTTCTAATAGTTTTTCCCTGCTCAGCGACACACCCACTGAGAAAAAACTCTGATCACTGGCGACTTTGTAGTCAGAAACGTGAACCTAGAGACTCCAGCGGCCATAGTCAAATGCATTCCTGGGGCCAGAGCAGGTGACATCAAGTCAAATTTGAAAATGCTGGTTAAAAAAAAATACTCCACAATTGTTATTCACGCTGGCATTAATGACATCCGTCTCCGGCAGTCGGAAGTCACGAAACTTAATGTAGAATCGGTGTGTGACTTTACCAAAACAATGTCTGCCTCTGTAGTATTCTCTGGGCCCCTCCCCAATCTGACCAGTGATGACATGTTTAGCCGCTTGTCATCCTTCAACCGCTGGCTGTCTGTGTGGTGTCGTGGGCTACATTGACAATTGGAGCTCATTTTGGGGAAAACCTGGTCTTATGAGACGAGACAGCGTCCATCCCACTTTGGATGGTGCGTCTCATTTATCTAACAATCTGGCATCTTTTTTTATCCAAATTTCCAAAATCTTGACAACTCAGAGTTGGGACCAGGAAGCAGAGTCGCAGTCTTACACGCCTCTCTGCAGCTCCTCTTCATCCGCCACCCCTCAACTTAGCCCCTGTCTTCCCCACCAGAGAATCATTGTCTGCTCCCTCCAAAGTAAAGAAAAATATAACATATAAGCATCCCAAAGTGATTAAACAAAAAGTTGGTAAAACTCAAATTAAACATGAAGCCTCTAAATTGAATGATTTGGCCTCTGTTCCTCCCCATAATTTAAAAATTAAATGTGGCTTGTTAAATATTAGGTCTCTAACTCCCAAGTCTCTGTTAGTCCATGATCTGTTAATTGATCATCAGATTGATTTCATTTCCCTTACAGAGACTTGGTTAGGGCAAGAGGATTATGTTGTTTTAAATGAATCAACTCCCTCTGGTTATTTAAACTGTCAAAATCCCAGAAGTTCTGGTCATGGAGGAGGAGTAGCAACAATTTACCATTCCAAATTACTAGTTAATGTAAAGCAAAAAACATGTTATAATTCCTTTGAGGGCCTGGTCCTCAGTATTGGGCACTTTAGCAATTTTTGGCTAAACCCAGTTTTATTTGCCATAGTTTATCGTCCTCCATCAATCTACTCAGAATTTTTATCCGAATTTGCCAAATTCTTAGCTGATTTAGTGCTGAAATCAGAATAATTATAGTAGGGGACTTTAATATACATGTGGATGTAGATAGTGACTGCCTTAATGTGGCATTTAATTCGATATTAGACTCGATGGGATTTTCTCATAAAGTAGGAAATTCTACTCATTATCTCCACCATACGTTGGACCTTGTTCCGACATATGGCATAGAAATAGAAAATCTGGTAGTGTCTCCTCATAACCCTGAACTGTCAGACCATTGTTAACCTTTGATTTTACTTTTTCTGACTATTTGGCTCCTAAAGAAAAATATTACTACAGTAGATGCCGTTCAGATGATGCTGTTACCAAATTTAGGTTCAGGTTACTTTATTTGTACCCGTAGGTAGATTTGTTTTGCAGTCTGGTGACATCCATATTTACAAGCCACAATTACATTCAACATAGACACAAACACAGGCACACATGAAGCTGACTATAAACATGATAAAAATACTCAAGGCTCCATCAATCAGGGTATAAAGACAAAGAGATGAGAGAAAAACCAGAGGTAAGAGAGAAGGGTCATATTAAAAAGTTAAAAACTAGTCAAAGAGGTTAAAATCTCAAAGGTCTCAAACCCAATAAAATATTTAGAACCCAAATAACATCCTACAAAAATAAGTAAATATAAAATGTAGTTAATAAATAGGTACCTAATTTATGTGCAATATATTGTTACAACTTGTTCAACTCTGACAGCAGCAGGAACAAAGCTGTTTTTGTAGCGCTGGGTTTTACTTTTTGGGACAGCAAACCTCCGTCTTGAGGGAAGAAGCTGAAAGTTGCAGTGCAAAGGGTGGGAGTCATTTAAAATGGAGGTAGCCATCCTCTGTACTTGTCTGGTGTACAGGGATGTCAGGCTAAGCTGTGACTCACCAAGCAAATGACTGGACCATCTAACTACCTGATCCAAGGATTTCCTCTGTTTCAGTTTTATCTGACCAAACCATGACACTAAAGAAAAGGATAAAACAAATTCAATAAAAGCCTGATTAAACATTGTCATTATGGTTCGGTCAATTTGGAAGCGTGCAAGTTTTCTCAAGCAATGCAAATGTTGCTGACTCTTTTTGCACACCCTTTCACAGTTCTCTTCAAAGTTTAAATTACTATCAATAATCGTCCCAAGATATTTGTAGGTTTGTACACATTCGGTGGTCTGGCCTTTTAGTACGGTGACTTTGTGCCCGGGAGTTTTCCTCCTAAAGTCAATAAATCGTGTCTTTAGTTTTTGTCTTATTCAGCTGCAGGTAGGAATCCTCACACCAGTGAACAAAATCATCAACTACTGGGCCGTGGCCACTCTCACCATCCTGGAGGAGACTGACAATAACTGAGTCATCAGCATACTTTATAATGTGTCTGTTGTCATGTCTGCTCCGACACATATTTGTGTACAGGATGAAGAGTAGTGGTGACAACACACACCCCTGAGGAGAGCCAGTAGAAGAGTACTTTAGGTCAGACAATGTACCATTGACCCTTACTCTCTGCGTCCTGTTGGTTAAGAAATCAGAATCCAACCCACAAGATTATTGCTCAAATCAAATTTTTGCAGGAGTCTTTCAACTAAAATATGAGGTTAGATTGTATTAAAGACAGAGGAAAAGTCCACAAATAAAAGCCTGGCGTGTGTCCCATTAAAATCCAGATGTTTAACTCCTTGCACTCCGGTCAATTTCCCTAAAAACGCCAAAAAATAACATGCCCAAATTAAATCCAAAGCTGTTCTTCAACCCTTTGCAGTATCTTCATGGGGTTGGTCTCGTTTAAAAGAAAACACTTTGAATTTTTTGGCAAAACAGTCATAATCTCTCCAAGTGCTCCGGCCACTGAGTTACAGTCATCTAAACATACTGAACTTGAAGAAAATAAATTTGGCCTGGGTGTTTTTTTGGATACAAATGCTTGCAAATAACATCTTCAGATCCGGGCTGGAAAATGCAACAGAAATGTAGAACCAAGTGTTATCCAGCTGAGGTCCAAATTTTGTAACAATACCACAAAAAATTAATATATTACACAGCTTTTTCCTCAGGTAGTTCCCAGGCGTTTTGGAACTGTGCCAAATTGTGCCAAATGGCACAGTTTGGAAAAACGTCTGTAACTTTTGAATGATTCAATGTAGAAGCTTCATTTGGGGCTCTAATGAAAGGTGACACTCAGGGCTGTGTCTGTGTGTGTGTGTGTGTGTGGGGGGGGGGGTTGTCCCCCCCCCCTTGCTACAGAGGACGAACCGTCATGTAGCCCATCGCTACATGACGGATTAGCCTCATGTGGAGATGTGGCAACAACGGCACAGTCACCGCAGCTTCCCCCCCCCCACTACAGAAGAATAGCGGGGGGGGGGGGGCGTTCACGGTCCGGACACGGCACACGAGCCGTGTACCACGGCACACGAACTTCAGACTTCGTGCGCCACACAGTTGTAATTTACCGATCGGTCAAAAGTCATTTTTGATTACAATTTTCAGTGATAAAGAATAATTTAGCTTATAACACCTTTCCTCTTCACAGCAGTGTCCTGGCGAACTTCTCTTCCTCATTGTCAGACGAACACGACGCTGGTCCGCTCGTGGTTCTGGTCTCGCGACCCAATCAAAACATAATTCCATTATTGTGGTTTTGTGCTTCCATGATTGTGGTTTTTGGTGAACGATTTTTCAAAACAAATAACAGTAGTAATTAAAAAAGACTGGCGAACGCGTGTGTGTCACTCAGCCTTCGTCGTCGGCCTCTGTCGGTCTATGACCATGGAAGAATATCATAACATCTACTCTGCTGGAACAAAATAAAATAAGCACCGCCTGTGGCCAAACATGCCGATGCGTGAATGGCAGTCGCTGTCACACTGGTTGCATTTGTGGGTGGTCTCCGTGCTGCTGGGTCTGTGATGATTCTTCCTGCAGGTCCTTTTTTGATCCGCTTCAGCAGTCAGTCTTCACCCAGCCTTAAAAAAAAAACAGCTCGCGAACTTCTCTGCTTCAACTGGCTCGCTGCATTCACAGCGTTGGTAGGCGGGTCCTTCTTGCTAGGTTTCAGTCATTGGTTCTTCAACGTTTCAGAAACACAATTCAAGGCTCTTATTAGTCGAATGAGAGGTCAATCATATCCAATCTGTTTGCGGCTGTGTCTGTAGTGGAAGGACTTTTTTTTTTTTTTTTTCAGTGCGCTCTCCCGTGCCCTCGTGCGCTCGAGGACGCACGAGAGCGCCCTCGTGCGCTCTGGGACGCAGAGACTTGCCCGCCCGGGGTACAACGGAGTGCAAGAGGTTAAAAAGCATGTTAAACAGAGTGACAGTGGCGTCCTCCACTCCTCTGTGAGGCCTATAGACAAACTGCAGAGGATCCAATGCATGCTCAGTCTGCTTTAGGACCTCACATCTGACCAGTTTTTCAAAAATTTTCATTAAAATTGAAGTCAAAGCAACTGGTCTAAAGTCATTTACCATTTTAGGACAGCTGGATTTTGAAACGGGAACAACCACGGCTTCTTTCCAGATCTTAGGCACATGTTGTGTCTGTAAGGACTTATTGAAAATGTAATGAAATATAGGACTCAGTTCATGTGCACAGGACTTTACCAATCGCCCACATACAGTATATTATCAGGGCCCTGACTTTTGTTCACTTTTACAGCGCAGAACTCCCTTTTAATATCCTGCACCTCAATATTAAAGTGCTGATTGTCTTTGAGTTTCTGTTTCAAATCTTGGGTTCCAGTGCTAAAATCAAAGGAATCAAAATGACCATAAAAACAATTAGCCAGCTCTGTGTCTGAAATAAAACCATCTAAAAACACACGATTACTGCGTTCTGTGCTCTGAAGGCCTGCAATAGTTTTCATACTGGCCCAGGCTGAACCAAGTTTCTTTGTGCCATCTTGCTTTCCAATTCTGATTTATAATTCTGTTTTGCTCTTAAAATTTCGGCCTTCAGCTCTTTTGTGGCAACCTGTAGCTCAGAAACAGACCCCTGTTTAAAGGCAAGTGCTTTCCTCTGTAAGCAGGATTTAACTGATTTTGTAACCCATGGCTTGTTGTTGGGATATATTTTGACACGTTTACGTGGAACGATTGTATTTTTACAGAAAGCTATGTATGAGCATGTGACGTCCACCAAAGAGTCCAAATCATCCCCACAGGCCAGTGTGAACATCTCCCAGTCTGTACAGTTAAAGCATTCCTGGAGGCTGTGCACTGAATCTTCTGTCCACACATCTATGTCTCTGGTCTCCACCTTGCCTCTTCTGAGAGCAGTTTTATATGTGGGCAGCAAATGTACACAGTTGTGATCTGAGGATCCTAAAGGAGGAAGGGGGAGTGATTTATAGGCCCTCTCAGTGGATCCATAGCACAGGTCCAATGTCTTTTTTCGTCTGGTTGGGCAGGAGACATACTGATAAAAGTTTTTAAGTGTCTTCTTTAAAGAAACATGGTTAAAATCCCCAAGAATGAAGTTTGACGCCTCTGGAGAAATTGACTGCAGCTGCTGCACCACATCAAAGACGGTGCTGGAGGCGGAGTCAGTGTCTGCCCTCGGATGAATGTACACAGTCATGATAAAGAGTTGGGGGAACTAGCGAGGCAAATAAAAGGGGCGTAGTGACACAGACAGCAGCTCCACATCGGGTGTATAGATGCGCTCTCTGACCATGACAGATGTGCAGTACTGTTGATTAATATATAAACATATGCCGCCCCCCTGACGTTTCCCCGTTACCTCTTCCTGCCGATCAGAGCGGAGTGGGTCAATCCACAGGTGTGCGTCCCGGTCATGCGCAGTAAGCCAAGACTCGGTATAAGCCATAACATAGCAGTTCTTAAAGTCCTTCTGATAGCGTACATTCCCTTGAATTTCATCCACCTTGTTCCTCAGAGATTGTATGTTCCCAAAAATCATAGAAGGAAGAGGAATGTCACCAAACTGACATCTTCTCATGTGTAATTTCACGCCTCCATGCTTTCCGCGTTTCCTTCTCTTGTCTCTCTTTTCACCGCTGTGTCCGTCTCAACAATCTTATGCAGATTGTTTCCCCTATGCCATGTGTCAACACAGCAGAAAAAAAGCTATAGACAGCTTGCTCCTTCTGTAATTGATAGCATGGTAGATAGTGTCACAGCTTCTCTGCATCAGACTCTAGACTTGGTGGCCCCCTTAAAAAAGAAAGTCTAATCAGAGATTTCTAACTCCTTGGTTCTACACAGAAACTCGTAGCTTAAAACAGAAGACTCGTCAATTAGAAAGAAAATGGCGCTCCACTAATTTAGATGAAATCTATTTAGCTTGGAGAAATCATATTTTAATTTATAAAAAATCTCTTAGAAAAGCTAGAATGAGTTATTATTCTCCATTAACAGAAGAGAAAAATAAAAATCCCAGGTTTCTTTTCAGTACTGTAGCCAGGTTGACAAAGAGTCAGGAATCTATCAATCCTAGCATTCCCTTAGAGCTTACTAGTCAGGACTTTATGAACTTTTTCAATAATAAAATTTCATCCATCAAAGATAAAATCAATCAGATTCTTCCCACAGTTAACTTAAATACAGTAACTACTACAACTCCTTCAATTGATGTCTGTCTTGATGAGTTTACTCCAACTGACCTTTGAGTTAGACAAAATAGTTTCCTCATCCAACCCTTCAACTTGTCTTTTAGACCCTATTCCTACCAGGTTATTTAAAGAAGTCTTCCCACTTATTGGTACAGTAGCTTTATTCTTCATATAATCAATTCTTCATTAACTTTAGGCCATGTACCGCAGGCTTTTAAAACGGCTGTAATTAAACCCTTACTCAAAAAGCCAACGCTAGATCTAGGAGCTTTAGCTAACTATAGACCAAACTCTAATCTCCCTTTCATTTCAAAAATCTTAGAGTTGTTGCTATGCAATATTTGACCACCTGCAGGGAAATGGTTTACTTGAAGAGTTTCAATCTGGGTTTAGAATCCATCATAGTACTGAAACAGCCTTCGCGAAGGTCACTCACAACCTCCTCATCGCATCTGAAAATGGATTGGTTTCTGTACTTAGTGCAGCTTTTGATACTATCGATCATAATATTCTACTTGATAGATTAGAACACTATGTTGGACTTAATGGAACTGCGTTGCAGTGGTTTAGATCTTATTTATCTGATAGGTTCCAGTTTGTTCATGTCAATGAGTTTTCTTTCAACTCAAAGCTTAGTCGTGGAGTTCCACAGGGATCTGTGCTAGGCCCTACTCTTTTTCTTTTATATATACACTTCTGTTAGGCAACATTATTAGAAAGCACTTTATACATTTTCATTGTTATGCAGATGATACACAATTATACCTGTCAATGAAGCCAGATGATAGTAATCAATTAGCCAAGTTAGAAGCCTGTCTTAACCCCTTGCACTCCGGTCAATTTCCCTAAAAACGCCAAAAAATAATGTGCCCAAAGTAAATCGAAAGCTGTTCTTCAACCCTTTGCAGCATCTTCATGGGGTTGGTCTCATTTAAAAGAAAACACTTTGAATTTTTTGGCAAAAAAAACCCAACCATGATCTCTCTAAGTGTGCCGGCCACTGAGTAACAGTCATCTAAACATAGTGAACTTGAAGAAAATAAATTTGGCCTGGGTGTTTTTTTTTGGATACAAATGCTTGCAACAGCTTCAGATCCGGGCTGGAAAATGCAACAGAAATGTAGAACCAAGTGTTATCCAGCTAAGGTCAAATTTTGTAACAATACCACAAAAAATGAATATATTACACAGCTTTTTCCTCAGGCTGTTCCCAGGCGTTTTGGAACTGTGCCAAATTGTGCCAAATGACACAGTTTGGAAAAACGTCTGTAACTTTTGAATGATTCAATATAGAAGCTTCATTTTGGGCTCTAATGAAAGGTGACACTCAGGGCTGTGTATGTGGGGGGGGTTGTCCCCCCCCCTTGCTACAGAGGATGGACTTCGGCCATCGCTACACAACGGTTTAGCCTCATGTGGTGATGTGGGACAGCAGTGCAATAACCACGGCTTCCCCCCCACCTCGCTGCAGAAGAATAGCAGGGGTGGGGGGGCGTTCACAGTCTGTACGCGGTGAACAACCCCTTGTACAGCGGCGCACAAACTGCGCCGCGAAGCACAGTTGTAATTTACCGATCAGTCAAAAGTCATTTTGGATTACAATTTTCAGGGATAAAAAATAATTTGGATTATAACACCTTACCTCTTCACAGCCACATTGTCCTGGCCAATTTCTCTTCCTCACTGTCAGACGAAAGCGACGCTGGTCCGCTCGTGGTTCTGGTCTCACGACCCGGTCAAAACATAATTCCATTATTGCGGTTTTGTGCTTCCATGATTGCGGTTTTTGGTGAACGATTTTTCAAAACAAATAACAGTAGTAATTAAAAAAAGACTGGTGAAGGCGTGTGTGTCACTCAGCCTTCGTCGTCAGCCTCCGTCGGTCTATGATGACCATGGAAGAAATCATAACGTCTACTCTGCTGGAACAAAAACAACAGCGTTGGGAGGCGGGTCCTTCTGGCTAGGTTTTCATTCATTGGTTCTTCATGGTTTCAGAAACCCAATTCAAGGCTCTTATTAGTCGAATGACAGGTCAATCAGATGAGCTAATCTGTTCGTGGCTGTGTCTGCAGCTTTTATTTTCAGTGTGCGCTTGGATGCCACACCACCTACATCACCACCATCAGGATCATGTGTCCGAGAGCGCACGAGAGCGCCCTCGTGCGCACTAGGACGCAGAGACTTGCCCGTCCGCGGTACAACGGAGCGCAAGAGGTTAAGGAAATCAAATCTTGGATGACTTGTAATTTCCAGCTATTAAATTCAGATAAGACTGAAGTCATTCTTGTTGGTCCAGAAAACCTTAGAAATACTTTTCAAAATCAAACTGAGTTTGGATACGGTTAATCTTTCTCTTAAAGGGTGGGTCAAAGGACCCATCAGGATAACCAAACAATCCAGAACACTTATTGACATGGTATTTACTAATAAACCAGAACGAATAACCAGAACCTATAATCTTGTAACTGGTCTCTCAGATCATAACATGGTTCTTGCTGTCAGAAAACTTACTAAAAAGCGACTACAGTATTTTGGGGGAGTCGATATTGACAAATCAAATTTTATTATTCCCAAATCAAAAAATGAGGAGTTTGAACATTACTTAGAGAATCAAAATTGGGAGCAACTCATGTCAATATATGAAGTAGATGATTGTTGTAATTTTATAACTGCAACAATCACAAAGTCTATAGAAAAATTTACAAAGCAAATTAAAAGTAGACAACAGAAGATTAGCCTACCATGGTTAAATAATGAAATAAGAAAACTTATGAAGAGGCGAGACTATGCTTTGAAAACATCATTAACCTCTAAACTACAAAATGATCACCTTGTGTACAAAAGTTTAAGAAATAAAGTGGTACATGAGCTGCGAAAATCAAAAGTATCTTATGACAATAAACTGATAGATCATGCAAAGGGTAACAACAATTCCCTATGGAGGCATTTAAATAACTTAACTAATAAAAAAAACGATCAGAAGGGGGTAAAGGAACTTAGAATCAATGGCAAGACCGTCAGTGACAAGGCTACTTTGGCAAATGAATTTAATTCATACTTTGTGGGCTCTGTGGAAGACTTGACAAAAAATTTTGTGCTGCCAAATGTGCTCAACAACACAAATTCCATACTTCCAACAGATTCTTTTCACATCGATGAGGTAAATGAGGAGTTAATTGCTGGTATTGTTAAAACATTGTCAAACTCAAAAACTAATGATATCTACAATATGAGCACCTCCTTTCTCAAAATGCACAGCAAAATATTAATCAAACCACTGACTCATCTCATTAATCTCTCCATTAGGTCTAGTACATTTCCATCTGGCTGGAAAAAAGCTGTCGTCATACCAGTTCATAAATCAGGCAGTAAAGACGATATATGCAATTACCGCCCAATCTCTATTTTACCAGTCCTGTCTAAGGTTCTTGAAAAAGTTGTAGCTACACAGCTGATAGACTACTTACAAGACAGTCAACTCCTTCATCCACATCAATTTGGTTTTAGACCAGGATACTCAACAGAAACAGCAAATTGTTGCCTTATTGAAAACGTCAAACAGTCCTTGGACAGGGGTAATGTGGTAGGAGCTGTTTTTCTAGATCTCAAAAAGGCTTTCGATACTGTAAACCACAGTTTGCTTTTATCCAAAATGGTATCTTAACTTCTCCCCAGATACATTAGAATGGTTTGCATCTTATCTCCAGAATAGAGAACAGTGTGTAAAAGTTCACCAGGATAAATCCTCATTTTTAAACAACCGCATGGGTATCCCACAAGGGTCCATTCTTGGTCCATTACTTTTCAGCATTTTTATTAATGACTTGCCGTTACACTGCTCAGCTGCAACATGCCAACTTTATGCAGATGATGCAGTTATTTACACAGCTGCCAAGACTCCAGCACAGGCTGCAGATGTACTGTCTACAAGTATGGTTGATGTCCAAGAGTGGCTCCTCCAGAACCATCTATTGCTGAACCTTCAGAAAACAGTTTCAATGTGCTTTTCAATCAAAAAATGTAACCTGCAACGTTTTAAAGTTAATATACATGATCATGACATCAGTTTAGCTACAGAATTCAAATACCTTGGCATTGTACTAGATCCTCAAATCAAATTTAATCTTCATATAAAGAAAATTTCAAAAACAGTAAAAAAAAAAAACTGAACTGCTTTAAATTAATTAGATATTACATACCTTACGAAGCAGCTGTACTGTATATGCATTCTATGTTTTTTTCTCATATATCATACTGTTTGACAGTCTGGGCTCAAGCAGCCCCTTCCACAATAAGACATAGGTTCATTATATAATCAAACCCTAAAAATCTTGGACAAAAAGCCCATTAGGTGGCATCACTGTAATGTTTTAAAAAAAAATACAACCTATTGAGCTTTGAGAGTTTCATTGACCTCTGTTTTCTGAAATTAACGTTCAAATGTCTTCATAAATCAGCACCCGAGCCACTTGCTGGTTTCATCCAAAGACAGGACAGCAGCAGAGCCACCAGGAGTTCTGTTAACAAAAACTGTAAAATATTCCACCGCAGAACCACATTTGGACAAACAGCTTTCTCTATAAAGGGCAGTCACATCTGGAACACAATGCCAAATGAAATTAAAATAATAACAGACTTTAAAACATTCACTAAAAAGGTTAAAAACTGGCTGAAAAATAAACAAGAATGTACTCATGTATGAATTGATTGTCTACAAGGTGAGAGTGAATGAAGGGAAGGAATGAATGTGTTTGTTTATAGTGAGTGACGAAGGGAGGGTGGCCTGAAATAGGCAAATGTGAGTCAGGTTGTTATATTTGTGTATTTATAGTATTTATAATATTTATAATTGTGTATTTATAATCTTTTTGCATTGATGTATGTGGTTATTGTGTATTTTCTTTATTTCTTTTCCTTTCTTTACTTGATTCTTTTTTCTAAAGTCCATCCAGGGACAAGAGTTGCAAATTAGCTAATAGCTATACACTCCATGTGCAACACATCAGATTGATTGTCATTGATGAATTGTCTATGTTTATTGCACTGTCCCTGTCAAATAAACTAATCTATCTATTAATAGCTCTGTGAGGAACCTTGGAATTATTTTTGATCAAGATCTGTCCTTCAATTCACATCTTAAATTTGTTTCTAAGACTGCCTTCTATCATTTGCATAATATTGCCAAGATTAGGAGCATCTTGTCTCAGAGTGATTCTGAGAAACTGATCCACGCTTTTGTTAGCTCGAGATTAGATTATTGTAACTCTTTATTATCAGGTTGTCCTAAAACATCTTTAAAAAGTCTTCAGATGATCCAAAATGCTGCAGCAAGAGTTTTAACAGGTACTAGAAAGAAATCATATCTCTCCAGTTCTGGCCTCCCTTCATTGGCTTCCCATAGAGTTTAGAATTAAGTTTAAAATCCTTCTTCTTACTTACAAAGCTCTAAACAGTCAGGCTCCTTTTTATTTAAAAGATCTGAAACTACCGTATTATCCTAACAGAGCACTACGCTCCCAAAATGCAGGATTACTTGTAATATCTAGAATCTCCAAAAGTACAATGGGAGGCAGAGCCTTCAGTTATCAAGCTCCTCTCCTGTGGAACCAGCTGCCAATCTGGATTCGGGAGTCAGACTTGATCTCTGTCTTTAAGAATAGGGTTAAAACCTTCCTTTTTGATACAGCCTACAATTAGGGAGGGATCATGTGTTTCTGAACCCTCCCTTAGTTATGCTGCTAATAGGTTTAGTCAGCCGGGGGACCTCCAATAATGCACTGGGCCTCACTCCTTTCTTCACTCTCAATGATTTTTTTTTTTTTTTTTTTTTTTTTTTGCTGGTCATTAACATCTGTTTGTTCTCTCCCATAGATTGACTCCCCATTGTGCTGTTTGCTCTCTACATGTCTGTTCTTTTCATCTTCTCTGTCCCCTCACCCCCCAGCCAGTCGCAGCAGATGACTGCCCCTCCCTGAGCCTGGTTCTGCTGGGGGCTTCTTTCTTTTAAAAGGGAGTTTTTCCTGTCCACCGTCGCCAAGTGCTTGTTGACAGGGGATCGCTTGATTGCTGGGGTCTTTCTGCAACTGTGGGGGTCTCCCCCTGTTGTGAAATGGCGCTATATAAATAAAGTTGAATCGAATTGAATCTTCCTCCTTCACTGTTCTCTGTCCCACCTGGAGAAACCCGGGAATGCGGTGAGGATCATGTTCTTTGACTTCTCCAGTGCTTTCAACACCATCCAACCCATGATCCTGAAGGACAAGCTGCTGTGTGCAAGGGTGGACCAGCACCTGTCATGGATCCTGGATTACCTCACTAACCGGCCTCAGTTTGTGAGAACCCAAGATTGTGTGTTCGACATGATCATTGGTAGCACGGGGGCCCCCCAGGGAACAGTTTTGGCTCCCTTCCTGTTCACCCTTTATGCTGCGGACTTCTCACACAACACAACACACTGCCATCTACAGAAGTTCTCTGATGACTCTGCGATCGTCGGCCTCATCTCCAACGGAGATGAAACTGAGTACAGAGGACTTATCCAGGACTTCGTGGGCTGGTGCCATCGGAACTGTCTCCAGATCAACGCGAGGAAAACTAAGGAGCTGGTGGTGGACTACTGCAGGCCAGGACAACCCCTCACAGCACCAGTAAGCATACAGGGAACAGACATTGAGATGGTGACATCCTACAAATACCTTGGTGTTCATCTGAACAACAAAGTAGACTGGTCACACAATACCGACACACTCTACAAGAAGGGACAGCGCAGGCTGTTCCTACTGAGGAGGCTCAGGTCTTTTGGTGTACAAGGGGCACTGCTGAAGACATTCTATGACATGGTGGTGGCATCAGCCATCACTTTTGGAGTGGTCTGCTGGGGCAACAACATTACAGCAACCAATAGTAAGAGACTGAACAAACTGATCAAGAAAGCTACAGTAGATCTGTCCTGGGGCAATGCCTTGACCCAGTGGAGGAGATAGGAGAGAGAAGGATGGTGGCTAAACTGTCATCTCTGCTGGAGTCCGAGTCCCACCCTATGCAGGACATACTGAACGCACTAAGGAGCTCATTTAGCAGCAGACTACATCATCCTAGGTGCGCAACCGAGAGGTTTCGCAGGTCCTTCCTACCTACGGCTGTCAGACTGTATAACCTAAGCAGGGCTGCTCGCAGAGATAGCAAAAAAAAATGTGACAACCTAGTAGTATTGAATGCAAAAGACTCAGACTTACACAAATGGTCCCCTCCAGGAAAACAACTCGGACAATATCAATCGCTACGGAGGGTGACAATATGTATGGGTACATATTCATACTATGTAGGATAACCAAGCAGACGGTTATGCTGTTTATTCAATCTTGCTACAATGCTCTGTACTTTGTATATATATTTATATATTTATGTGTACGTATGTATATTCACTGCTCTTATTTTTATTTTTCGTATCTTCTTAATTATTGCTCTGAGTGTTGCTATCCCTGTGCTATTGCAATCCTGGAATTTCCCCATTGTGGGACTAATAAAGGCCTATCTCATCTTATTTCCTGTTCTCAATCACAGTATCCGGATTTTTTGCAGGATCCGGATCAGTCTTTGATATTTCCTAGAACCTATTGGTATCTTGTCCTGTATTTTTTTGGCAAGCGTCCTGACCATTTATTGTGGAGTTATATACACATATGCTAAAATATAGCCCTCTCTCACAATGATAAAAAATCCTTTAAAAAATTCCTGGATCCAGACGGTTATCCGGATTACCCAAAATCACTCCCAAAATCTAATCATTTCTTCCTTGTCCCATTTTGGACTTGTCCTGAAAATTCCATCAAAATCCGTTCATAACTTTTTAAGTTATGTTGGTAACAGAGAGACAAACCCCGGTAAAAACAATCTCCTTGGCGGAGGTAAAAATGTCTCAGATTTACACAAACTATTGTAATCAGTAGAAAGTCAGAGATTTACTAGAAATAAAGCTGTAAATTCACAGAAAATTTTGGACCCCCTTGTGGGCTGTTTTTGGCACACGAGCCATATGCTTGACACCCCTGGACCAGCCCATTGAAAACGCATCTTTAGAGGATCTACAGTGCATCCGGAAAGTCTTCACAGCGCTTCACTTTTTCCACATTTTGTTATGTTACAGCCTTATTCCACAATGGATTAACTTCATTTTTTGCCTCAAAATTCTCCACACAATACCCCATAATGACAACGTGAATTTTTTTTTAAAGATTTTTGCAAATTTATTAAAAATAAAATGCTAAGAAATCACATGTACATAAGTATTCACAGCCTTTGCTCAGTACTTTGTTGATGCACCTTTGGCAGCAATTACAGCCTCAAGTCTTTTTTAAATATGATGCCATGATTTTGACACATCTATCTTTGGGCAGTTTGGCCCATTCCTCTGTGCAGCACCTCTCAAGCTCCATCAGGTTGGATGAAAGTGTCAGTACAGTCATTTTCAGATCTCTCCAGAGATGTTCAATTGGATTAAAGTCTGGGCTCTGGCTGGGCCACTCAAGGACATTGACAGAGTTGTCCTGAAGCCACTCCTTTGGATGTCTTGGCTGTGTGCTTAGTGTCATTGTCCTGCTGAAAGATGAACCAGTCTGAGGTCAAGAGAGCTCTGGAGCAGGTTTTCATCCAGGATGTCTCTGTACATTCCTGCATTCATCTTTCTCTCTATCCTGACTAGTCTCACAGTTCCTGCCACTGAAAAACATGCCCACAGCATGATGCTGCCACCCCCATTGGTGTGGTTATCAGTGGTGCCTGGTTTCCTCCAAACATGATGCCTGATATTCATGCCAAAGAGTTCAAACTTTGTCTCATCAGACCAGAAAATTTTGTTTCTCATGGTCTGAGAGTCCTCCAGGTGCCTTTTAGCAAACACCAGATGGGCTGCCATGTGCCTTTTACAAAGGAGTGGCTTCCGTCTGGCCACTCTTCCATACAGGCCTTATTGGTTGATTGCTGTAGAGATGGTTGTCCTGGAAGGATCTCGTCTCCACAGAGGAATGCTGGAGCCCTGACAGAGTGACCATCAGCTTTGATGGATTTGAACATCAAGACAAAAAAAATAAAAAAAATAAAAACAGGGACTGAAAGCCAAAAAATAAATTGTGGGGAACCCATGCAACAGGACCGCCCCAGGGAGGGAGAAGGGGGAAAGGCCAGAAAGGCAAGAACCAAACATAGAGAGAGAAAAAAAAACAGTCTACAACAATCAGAACAGTGTAGGGACTACAGGGGCCAAAAAAATACAGGCACATACACTGCACCCAAAGAAAACCCATGAGGAGAAGACAGAGAAAAACCTCAAATGGCTCCAAACCGAACACCATAATCAGTCCAATAGAGTCACAGGAAAAAAAAAAACAAAAAAAAAAAACATCTTCACAACCCACAGAGAAAACAGGAAACTCAAGTACAGGCACAAAAATGCAACAAACCCCATAATACCAGGGAGAAGAAAAAAAAACTCATGCCACAGAGCGGCGATAAATGCAGTTCAATATAGTCCAGATAACGGGCATAGGCAACAAAGAAACAACCCTCAGACTACAGAGGAGAGGAAAAAAATAACGCGCTAAAGAGTGGCGAAATACACAGTTCAAATACAAAACACCAGCGCATTCCTGATATTAGCAGGCAGAGAAAAAAAAATAGGGATGACAGCAGGCAGAGCACAATAGCACAAAAACAAATAGTTCAGGGGGTCTTCCTGCGTCCAGATCGCTGGCAGGGAAAAACGGAAAAGTTTGGGCGGCCTACCCCAGTCCCAGGCCAGGAAAAACAGTACCTATGGCAGCCCCCCCACACTGCTCACGCTGCTCTTGTTGAAGCAGTTCCAGGAACTTCCAGTTGACATTGGGTCCATCCATGGAGACTGAGAGCAGCTTTTGCAAGTTCAGCTGCTGAGTACATTCCTGAGGACGAAATGAGTGTCATTTATCAAGCAGCATTACAAGGTGCTTAACATGTAGAAATAAAATAGCAGTTAGGAAAAGAATGAAGTACATAACCGTTGCAAGTTTATAATAAAACAAATGTTATATATATATATATATATATATATATATATATATATATATATATATATAACAAGTAAACAAACTGATTAGCATACCTGCTGCATGGCAATGCCATGTGTAATGTCGAACACAAATGTGACATTTTCAGAACTGTTCTTTTTAAATGTTTTAACACTTAATTTTTCAGTTGAAAAATAAAATTTGTTCTTTATGAAAGACTAAAACAACAGAACTGTAATAATGATAACATCATGTCATCAAGATATATTTAAACAGAACAACAACGACAACAAGCATCAACAATGTATAACACTTTTTCTTGTAAGTGTTCCATTGAAAAAAAAAAAAAGCTGTAGCTAGATTACTGGTAATTTCTTAGTGTGGGGTTCTTACTTGAAAGTGGTGCAGTAAATCCTGAGCTGTTCTGTGACCCATGAACTGGGAGCCCAGGTATCTGGATAGGACTCGATCATCTTTGAAGTAACGGACATGTAGGTCCAGCTGCTTCGTTTTAGTTGTTTGGTTGAGGGTTTCATCAAACATCAAAGTAAAGCTGTCTTTGTTAATGTCGATGACAAGGAGTTTAATGATGTGTGGAGCCAAACCAAATTTTGAAATGTAGGCTGATTTGTCTTTACCGCACGTTAAGTTTTTAGCGATTTCTGAGTCAGTAAACATAGCTCGGAAAATGTCTCCGACTCCTTCATAGGCGTTATAGGACTGGTGTTTGGTTACTGTGTGCAGACACCACAGTACCTCTGCTTGAAGTGTAGCGGTGGACCCGAAGGTTGCTCTGAGGTCTGTTTCTGTGGTTGGAGCTGCTGTTGCTGCTGGTATCAAAGATGGAGCTGAAGTCTGTGGTACTGATGAGACGGACTGGGCCTTCAGTGGTGTTCAGGCGGAGGGTGAGGAGTCGTGCAGAGCCAGTGCTGCCCGGTTCCACCATCTTCAGCAAAGTGTTCTTCACTGCGAAGCCCACTCCGTGTTCCCTGTGTTTGTCACTGCCCTTTCCCTGCCAGTAGAACGTGTAGTCCTTCTCTCTCAGTGTGCCTGCATCAGCTAACCGTGTTTCCTGGAGAGTGGCGATATCCACTCCCAGTCTCTTCAGCTCATTATTGATGATGGCAGTCTTCCTGGTGTCGTTGATGTCCTTTAGGTTAGCAGCGAGTCCTGTCATCATAGTGCGGACGTTCCAAGTTCCCAGTTTTAGAGTTGGTCTCTTTTGTTTTATTGTCTTGCCTGGTGCGAAGGTTCTCAGCCTGCTGTTTGGATTTCTCCTTATCCCCATGCACCCAATAAGGAAAGCAAGCTGTGGCGGGACAACACCTTATTGGCTGGGGGCTGCCCAGCTTGAGGCGGGCGGTAGCTGTCCAGTGAGATCTGATGATCCCTCCCACCATCGGGAACAACCCCTGGCGCCACGCTCTACGCCAATTGAGCAGTGGCTTATAACCGGTAACTGTCATTCCCCGTGTTTTGTCTACGCCAAAGGCGAAGCTGGAGTGTCCTCTCCAGTGATCCGGTGTTCTACCTTCCAGCGTTGGGCGTTGGTAGGATTCAAGCCTGGGCAGGAAGATATGGAGGACAAGATGTTGCCCATGCAGCATGTCCCCCCTCTCCACGTCACTGATGAATCCAAAGGAACAGCAGGGCTGCTACAGTTTGGCACCAGCGCCGTTGCAGGAGCTGCCAGAACGATGTTGAGCACAACATACGTAGAACTGCCTTAGCGGCTCCGACTCCGGATTTTTCCTCAGGGTTGACTCCCGAAGCCTTTCCCGTGACCGGGTATGCCGCAAGGCAGCAGAGGTTTGAAATCAGGGTTTACCTTCCCCTAGATGGGCTACCTTCCCAGGTTGACGAGCCACCATCTACCCGAAGCATCTGGTTTTAAGGCGCCAGAGATCCGCCCTCGCCCCTTCTCCTATTAGTAAAAGCAGTTCCGCCGGGCTTAGAGACTAAACCACACGGGCAGGCTAGGAGTTGGACTTAGTTGTCAGAGGCTTTTCGAGACGCACGCCATAAGGAGCATTTTATGAGCACTGGGAGCTTAACCCCAGTGCCGCTCCTGGCTATGACAACCGATGGCAGGTGTTTTGTGGCGGGTTTTTGCAGCCGTTTTGTGCTTCTTGCTGTGCATATGCGATTCCACAGGTTTAATTCCCATCAAGACAAGTTTAAAGAGCTTCTTGCACAGCGAAGTATATACTATACTATATAAGTGCAGGTTAGTTAGTTAGTTAGCATACAACGGGCCTCGTAGTTATTTCCTTGAACCGGTCTTAACTGTGCCGCAAATGTTGGTTTATCCATCCAGCTAAGATTAAATTTACATTTCTCCATGACTGACGTTGCCAACAGCTACTGAAGTGCAAGCTGCTAACGTGTAAACCTGAAAGTAGCCCCCTCCCCCCACAAACGAATGATTGCTGTTGGTTCCACTCACTTCCGCTCCATGGTGCTAAAATGCAAAGCAGTAATTAGAAATGCGCCAAATTCTTTACACAGATTTCACTGTACAACGTAAGAAAATATTGCAATTTTGTCCATTGTGTTTGTGGCATTTTTAAGACCTTTAAAAGGCGGATTTAAGGATTAATTGTCATTTTTAAGGAAAATTAAGGCCTTAATTTTGGACAAACACATTTAAGACTTTAAGGACCCGCGGACACCCAGTATGCAGTAGCAGAGCTTTATCTTCAGGATTATTCAACCTCAAATCATGTTCCAAAGTCAAACTGTTGACATTTCCATCATATAAAGTGTTTTTGGGTCTTCATTTTCCACGGAGACACATCTCTGTACACAGGGAGGGCGGTGGACGGTGTCTGGAATAGACTCCCACTACAGCTACATTATCTGACTCTGTGGAGTCTTTTAAAAAACAGTTGAAAAGTTTTTTAAGGAGGCTTTCCGTTGAGTTTCAACTGCTTTATAATGTTAAGGCTGATAGTTTCAAATTATTTTAATGTTGTGTTTTAACTTGTTTTTGTATTTTTAAAATGATTTTTTTCTGTCAATTTCCTTTTATTCCATTTTATCGTGCAGTGCTCTGTGACTATATGTCTGTGAAAAGCGCTTCATAAATAAACTTTACTCACTTGACAATTGGAAAAAAGTTCCATGCCAGTGCCTCTTTAGCTTAGCCATTGCTAACACTGCTCTGAGACATGTTTGGCTGGCTGTATTCTGAGTGAGTTTTCTTTTTCATGCAGCACTTCTTGTGGGTTGTGTGTCATGTCAAGGTCTTCCCTTCCATCTTTGTTATAAAATCCAAAAAAGCTCAAATGTTGTGCCAACTCCTTGCTAATTTTCAAAGCTGGCTGCAAATCACGGAGACAAGCTATGACTTCACTTGACTGGGTGCTTGCTTTGCACCATGTAGTGGACTGAAAATGCCACTGATTAACTGATAACCCAAAAGTATACGTGTGCACATTTTTTTTTTTGATAAAAAAAAATCGATCCATGCATTTATGGATTGATGCATTGTTGCCAGTGCCAAGTATCGCAATCCATCACTGAATCATTCTTTTTCCTCCCCCCTACAGAATGGCATAATCAGGCTCGAGCTCCACACTTAAACTGTCATTGATTTAAACCAGGGGTTTAAATCATGTGTTACTGTACATGAAAAGTTCCACCTTCCCTCTCCCTGTGATCATGGAGTTACAACTCCATCCATGCTGTAACAGTTTGCTGTTGAGAGTTTAAAAAATGTATTTCTGGAATTCTGTAGCATGGAATTATATTTTATAATCCCTTTTTTTTTTGTCTTACAGTTTGAAACAGTTTTTTTCTGCACTGAAAATGTTGTATAGAAGTGGACTTTTTGTGAAAATTAGTTTTTAGATATTAATCTTTTTTTAATGCAATGCAATTTATTTTTTTCTCCTGGAAAACATTTTTAAGGATACGAAAACTTTGTCATTCAGTCCATCATGTACAGTAGAACAAAATTACGTTTCTCCTATCTACAATGTTAATCACATATATAGAATCAGAGGGTTCGCTGCAATTTGCCACCACATTTCCCTCCTGCGTTCCATTATCACTGAGCACCAAGCTGGATGGCAGGAAGTTCCACTTTTATATGGTCTTTGACATGACCCGGCTGGGATTTGAACCCCGGCCTCCCAGGTGTGGGGTGGATACTCTACCAACTAGGCCACCACTCTGGCCTTTTTATTAGGATTTTAGTTGCAGATTATAGAATTTTAGACCTATTTATTTAGAGTCAATAAACACATTTAGTGGTCTCCTGTATTGTATAATTTTATATTACATGTTTTGGTTGAAATTCAACAAAGAATTAATTTAATTTTTATTTAATTACTATAGAGCTAAAAACAGCTAAAATAGGAGCTTAATAAAATGTGTGAAAGAGAGTTAAATGATCCTGGCCTGTCTGGAGACAGCTGTGGTCTTTTGAAAGAATGTCCATGAAAGGATGACAGTTCTTAAAGCACATTTGGAGATAAATTTGTCCATCTGTCAGATTTCTCTTCCATTTGTTTCAATAAAAGATGTTGGAAGTACATTTGTGGGTCATTGCAAATACTTTGCTTTAAAAGGGCCAAGTTGTCACACAGTGGGAGAGAAAAATCCTGAATTGAAAAATACATCAAGATGCATTGAGAATGCTTTTAGAATCAAGTCGGAGTTCTGAATCATAATCAAAGCATGAGGTGCCTAAAGATTCCCACACCTAGTTCAGACCTCGGCTGGGGAGGAGGACCGACTTATCAGACCTCTTGCAGCTTTAAGCTGGATTCATGCCGCACCTCTGCTGTCCGCTTACGTAGAACTGGAAACCTTGTGTGATGAAATTTACATCATCGTCTCCACTCTGCTAGTGTCCGCAGTGCTCGACCACAGATGACCGCATGCAGCCCAAATTTTGTGACCACGGCACCTGCCCACGACCTGAACACGTTGAAAAGCGCATGTGCAAGACTGAATGTCCCATTCACGAGGTCGCGAAATCGGCACAGCATACCAAGACCAACTAAACAACGAAGACAACGAAGAAGTGGAAGACGAGAATAAACATACATGAGTCATACACACATACTTCAGCAGCATCTTCATGGAAAAGGAATGAAAACCAGGAAGTCAAGTAGCAGAAAGCAAGCAGCGTTTCTTTATTGGGAAAAATCCTGGCGCATTAGCGCAACCTATCGGGCGAGAGTGAAACTACAAATTATGGTTGTGCGCATGCGTCAACTGCTTGGCCTGGATAGATGAAAAAAGTGAGCATGAACAGCGCCGCGTGCGTGCCGCGCTTGTCCAAAGTGCATGCGGACTAGAGGGGAAATGCAGCATTAATTAGGCTTTAGTTGGTGACCCTGATTTAAACTAACAGCCAGTTTATATCTGCAGATGGCAGCGACGGACAATTTTCTCATGTTCTGAATTTTTTATTTTTTTTTTTAACTTTTTTTTGCTATTCTCCTCTGGTTCAGGAAATGTTTAACTGATTGATGTTTACGTTTTCATTCATATATGATTTAGAAGAAAACCTGAAATTTATGAGAATCAAGTCTCAAATGCTCATTAAAAACTATTTTATAACACTGCAAACTTATGAGGGAAAAAGGTGCATGTAAAAAAAGAAATGGTCATTTTTATGTGACGAAACTGTAGAAGTTACAGAAAATGTATATTGTGATATATATTGTTATTGTGATAAAAGTTGACATATCGTGAAATGAAATTTGTCATGTGGCTCAGTCCTGGGCTATATATACAGTGGGGTAAAAAAGTATTTAGTCAGCCACCAATTGTGCAAGTTCTCCCACTTAAAAGATGAGAGAGGTCTCCAATTTTCATCATAGGTATACCTCAACTATGAGACACAAAATAAGAAAAAACAAAATCCAGAAAATCACATTGAAGGATTTTTAATGAATTAATTTGGTCAATAACAAAAGTTCATCTCAATACTTTGTTATATACCCTTTGTTGGCAATGACAGAGGTCAAACGTTTTCTGTAAGTCTTCACAAGGTTTTCACACACTGTTGCTGGTATTTTGGCCCATTCCTCCATGCAGATCTCCTCTAGAGCAATGATGTTTTGGGGCTGTCGCTGGGCAACACGGACTTTCAACTCCCTCCAAAGATTTTCTATGGGGTTGAGATCTGGAGATTAGCTAGGCCACTCCAGGACCTTGAAATGCTTCTTACGAAGCCACTCCTTTATTGCCCGGGCGGTGTGTTTGGGATCATTGTCATGCTGAAAGATCCAGCCACGTTTTATCTTCAATGCCCTTGCTGGTGGAAGGAGGTTTTCACTCAAAATCTCACGATACATGGCCCCATTCATTCTTTCCTTTACACGGATCAGTTGTCCTGGTCCCTTTGCAGAAAAACAGCCCCAAAGTATGATGTTTCCACTCCCATGCTTCACAGTAAGTATGGTGTTTTTTCTCCTCCAAACACGACAAGTTGAGTTTTTACCAAAAAGTTCTATTTTGGTTTCATCTGACCACATGGCATTCTCCCAGTCCTCTTCTGGATCATCCAAATGCTCTCTAGCAAACTTCAGACGGGCCTGGACATGTACTGGCTTAAGCAGGGGGACACGTCTGGCACTGCAGGATTTGAGTTCCTGGCGGCGTAGTGTGTTACTGATGGTAGCCTTTGTTACTTTGGTCCCAGCTCTCTGCAGGTCATTCACTAGGTCCCCCCGTGTGGTTCTGGGATTTTTGCTCACCGTTCTCGTTATCATTTTGACCCCACGGGGTGAGATCTTGCGTGGAGCCCCAGATCGAGGGAGATTATCAGTGGATTATCAGTGGTCTAATAATTGCTCCCACAGTTGATTTCTTCACAACAAGCTGCTTACCTATTGCAGATTCAGTCTTCCCAGCCTGGTGCAGGTCTACAATTTTGTTTCTGGTGTCCTTTGACAGCTCTTTGGTCTTGGCCATAGTGGAGTTTGGAGTCTGACTGTTTCAGGTTGTGGACAGGTGTCTTTTATACTGATAACGAGTTCAAACAGGTGCCATTAATACAGGTAACGAGTGGAGGACAGAGGAGCCTCTTAAAGAAGAAGTTACAGGTCTGAGAGCCAGAAATCTTACTTGTTTGTAGGTGACCAAATACTTATTTTACTGAGGAATTTACCAATTAATTCATTAAAAATCCTTCAATGTTATTTTCTGGATTTTTTTTTTTTCTCATTTTGTCTCTCATAGTTGAGGTATACCTATGATGAAAATTGGAGACCTCTCATCTTTTAAGTGGGAGAACTTGCACAATTGGTGGCTGACTAAATACTTTTTTGCCCCACTGTATATACAGGTATGTCTCAAAAAATTAGAATATCATTAAAATGTTGAATATTTTGTGTCACTGATTTCAGAAAGTGAAACCCATCCATCCATCTTCTTCTGCTTAATCCTTTTGGGGTCACGGGGGGCTGGAGCCTATCCCAGTATCTTTGGGCGAGAGGCAGGGTACACCCTGGACAGCTCGCCAGTCCATCGCAGGGCCAACACAGAGAGACGGACAACCATTCACTCTCACATTCATACCTAAGGACAATTTAGAATCCCCAGTTTGATGCCAATTAACCTAACTTGCGTGTTTTTGGCATGTGGAGGGAAACTGGAAAAATCCCGGAGTAAACCCACGCAGACACGGGAGAACATGCAAACTCCACACAGAAAAATCACGATGGTCAGGGGGTGGGATCGATCCCGTGATGAGCTGCTCTTCTGACAGTTGTCAAAAATTCTAGAAAAACTTCTGTGAAGGATTAGAGAAGTTTATAGAGCAACACAAACTGCTGTCTGACAGTCAATATGAATTTAGAGCAAACTGGTCTCCATCATGAGCATCAACAGAACTCAGAAGAAATCCTTCATTCCACAGATAAAAAGACATTGACAGATGGAGTATTTCTTGATCTAAAAAACTTCTTGATCTTAAAGAAAATTTGATCCAAGCACACATTTACTGTGTGGACGTATGAAAGGCATTTCAGTGTCTTTGTCCTTTGTTCATCAGTTCACAATGAACTTCTGTTTACCATTTTAATGGATTATTCACATGTTCACAATAAAGTATTCAATCAATTTATGAGCTACTAAAATACACAAGTGGAGGAAATGCCACCTACTGCACTTAATTTTTATGGTGGGGAGGACACTCCAGACCCAGACAACAATGCCCCCCTCATCAAAAATGCTCATTATGTCCATGCATCCTGCCCATTAAAGATGAGAGGTCTGAGGGTCCAAAGCTGAGTGAAGAAGCAGATTATCTGAAAAGAGACTGTTATACAAAATTTATATTTGCATTAAAGCCTCAGAAATTTAAAGAACAATTCATTCACACAAAAGAAACTTAATCCTGAAAATAAAGATTTACAGACATTACTGGACTACAGCACCTCAACTGTGAGTTCTCATGTGAGAAACCAAAACACTGAATGAAGCATTTCCCACAAGTTTTACAAGACTACAGCTTCTCACCGTTTTATTTATTTGCATCACATTTCATTACAAGTGCAATGGGCCCCAGCCAGGGGTCTATACGTAGTTGCACTTTAAGGGGGCGGCAGTGGCTCAGGAGGTAGAGCAGGTCATCCAATAACCAGATGGATGGCAGTTCGAATCCCGCTCTCCCCAGATATCCTCCCGTTGTGTCCCTGGGCAAGACCCTCTACCCCCTATTGCTCCTGGTGGGTCTGGACAGCGCCATGTTTGACAGCTATGCCGCCATCAGTGTGTGAATGAGTGGATAGCAGGATCTGTAAAGTGCTTTGGTCATCTAGAGATGAGAATAAAAGCGCTCCATACATAAGTGAATGCCATTTACCATTTTTTTTAAATCAAAAAGCTTTGTATCCGAGGGCTCTCTTCAAGATGGAGACTGTTCCTCTGATTGCTGAGATCTGTATTTCACAGATGCTAGGGCAGCCGGGGATCGCCTGTAGATATTTTTTCAGGTTCTTCTTCACCATCCCAGTTGCTCCCACCACCACAGGTATAATATCTACCTACGGGTATTAATAAAGTCACCTTGAACCTTGAACCTTATCTGCTTCCTGCAGTTTCCAGATACTCCTTAGGTCATTTTTGAGGTCTTGATATTTTATTTTTTCTCTTTCTGCTCTGTTGAGGCCGTAGTCGTTTGGTATGGTTACATCTATTAATTTGGAAGTTTTGTCCTTTTTGTCCAAGATAATGTCCGGTTTTATTGCTCCTTCTATAGGCCCTTTTCCACTAGCCTCACTTAGCCCTACACCGCACCACTCAGCCTGCGTTTGGGCATTTTCCATTAGCCCCAGCACCGGTTAGCAGGTACTTTTTTAGTACCTGATCCAGGGCAGGGTCTAACCGAGCTGAGCAGGGCTGAGTATGGCTGTGATATGACTTTAAGAGACTGGTCGCCGCTGATTGGTCAGGTCGTAACGTCACAAAAGCGACTTTTTCTGCTGAATTTACTCCACGACTGCCATTTGTAATTGTTCAGCCAGTGAACACAGTGAGCCCCTTTAATACAGTATATTATATTAATATACTGTATAATATACTTATATAATAATATACTCCTAATATTACATATTAGGAGGTGCCTAATTTTCTTTCTATATTAGCCGACGATTGCATCCAGCGCGAGTTGGACGGATCTACTCGAAATGCAGGTGTCCGAGCAGATGGCTTCCCAAGGGCACATCCGTACTGCCAAACTGTGTCGGGAGAAGCTGAAAAGCGATTACCGAGCAGTGAAGGACCACAATGCTCGAAGCGCAGCAGATCGGAAGGAGTGGAAGTGGTTCGCTGAGAGACATTGGGCTCGACACGGCCACAGTCACGGCCTTGGAAACCGTGGATGGTGAGTGTTGTTTTGATATTGCGCATCTTTTCGCCACTTTATCCTTTCTGTGCCAAGCTCACTGTTTTTAAGAAATAGGAAGGTTGTTAGATTGTGGGTAATGGTTGTTACTGAGGCTTGCCTATTGTTTTGCAGCCAACTGCAGATTCACGCTTGCTTTGTGTTAAGTATTAGCGCAAACAAAATGCTGAATTACGCTTATTGTATTCCGGTTAAAAACTTGAGTGTTGTGTACATGTTGCACTTTGGTGTTAAGTTTTAAATTGCGTGCATTTTCTTTCTAGAATCGCAGTTCATATCACAGGGGTCCACCTCAGTGGACATTGACACACCAGACTCTCCTGCGTCTGCTGGAGTGCCAGCTGGATCGACTACGATGTCAGCCACATCACCAGCTCCATCTGGATCACGTTCAAGTGCTGGTAAGGCACAATAACCATGATTTTTTTTGGTTGAAACAGGTCCAGCGGAAACCAGGGTCGAAAATCCATCCATCTTCTACCGCTTAATCCTTTACAGGTCGCGGGGGGGCTGGAGTCTAACAAGTTATGTACCAAATTGATTAATGCAATTTCCTGTAGCTGCATATTAATTAATTGAAAATGTCTTTTTAAATGTGCAAAAAGGTTATTCTTTGGTCTTCACTTATCGGTGTTCCACAACCATTTTTAGGTGTGGTGATTGAAGTGCTGTTGTAACTCCTGTTTTAGAAAAACAAATAAAGCTCATGAACTGCCGTTGAAATCAACATGCTTCATTGAAATGCTTCGCGTCAGCTGACTGTATTAACCCATTCAGATTTCTGCAGCCACACTACAAGCAACTAGTTTAAACATTACCCATCCATCCATCCATATTCATAATCTTAATCCTTTTTAGTTTTGCAGGGGGGCTGCAGCAGAAGACAGCACCCTGCGTGTTGCAAAATCTGCTCTACTGAGGGGCAGCAACATGACAGTTCAGCTTATATACAGCAATGAAGCATAATATAATAGTGACATTCCACCACAGACTTTCACCTGTGCAATTTCATAATATATCTAACTAACTAACCTGCACTTATATAGCGCTTTTCTAGTCACAAAGACCACTCAAAGCGCTTTCATTAATACTAACCCTCTATTCTAAGGGCCTATAGGAAACAGATATCTAGGGACAATTTAGAACAGCCAATTAACCTAACATGCATGTTTTTGGCATGTGGGAGGAAACCGGAGAAATCCCGGAGTAAACCCACGCAACACGGGGAGAACATGCAAACTCCACACAGATCACTGTTGGACGGGGGCTGGGATCGAACCCACGATCCCACGATCCCCACAATCCCCCGGCCAAGGGTAAACTGTGCTGCCGCAGTGCTAACCACTGCGCCACCGTGCAGCCCGCAATATATGTAGTGATCCAGCTTTAACGTCCATGCCTTTCTGTCTTTCCATCTACATTAGCGATGGTCAACATGCATGACTAAGAGATGCGGCTCTTGGAACGGCCACATGACCAGCGGCAAGAACACCATCAGGAGTACATGCAGCATTTGCGACAGGTGGCCGCAGATGTGCGGGCAGATGCGCATGAAGCCCTGGAGCAGGACGCTGTGTTATGAAGGGAAGAGCTCGCAGAGATGTCAGCATTCAACAGAGATTTCCTGACCCTATTTGGCAGGCTTGTGGACGCATTTAGCAGTCGGCATGTCTAACCATGTCTCCCCACGCCCAGTCTGTTTTTTTGTTTGTAAATTTTGCTTTTGGAATAAAATTGTATTGTTTGCATCAAAAGTCTGGTTTATCTGTTATGACACCGTATGAGAAAAGCCAATAATTACATACACATTCCATTCTCTGTTCACTCCACATGCTGCTGTTCATCAGGTCAGGTGTATAGCCTTCTAATGGTAATTTAATTTTTAACAACACAACAAAACGCAATGTCTTGGTAGGGTTTTTTTTTTATTATTTTAAACAAATTTGCAATGCTGAATCCATTTCTCTTGAACGGGTACATTTTTTATGTTATAAGCAGTTGCACAGGTGTGCTTGAACTTGTAGACACTGATAAAAGGTAAGTACATGTAAGTTGAATGTTGCATCACCAGTCAAAATTTAATAAATTAAGAAGGAATCTAGCAAAAATTGGGCACTAATAACAGTAGACAAATCGGACAAGGATACACAACTGTTTTTGTTGCACACAACTGTTGTTACCAACAAGTGCAAAATTTATATTCCCTTTTCCCAAAAATTAAAAATCAATTTGTAAGTAAAAGTGGGAGACCTTTACATGGGAATATGACATGTATCAGCACATGATTTATAGTTCAATTTGCATTTCCACCTAAGCAAAAGTGGCTTGTGGAGCTGGATTTTTGTGAAGATGGCCTGTGCGGTGTTTCTGCATGTAATTGCATACCTGTCAAGTGATACGGTTTCACCGTATTTTAATATGGGGAAAATGCAATTTTAGCAAATATGGGCGTATTGCCATTTCTGTACACCAAAGAGAAAAATATACGGGAAAAAAAATTATTGAGTGTGGGGAGGAACACGTCGTGTGTGTGACCCCCACAGCGGGGCTGTCAGAGCGCTCAGCGTGAGCAATTATCACAACAGTGAGAAGTGTGGACTCATCATTAGGCTGATGGCTTTGCACCTTCTTAACAGATAAGCGTTAGGAACAAGAGGACAGGTAGATGGACCATGCACAACATTTACAAAAAACATTTTTGAAATATGTATGCACATAAATGTGGGCGAAATAGACAGGTACTGCATTACAGCACAGCATCTCTTATATCGCCACCCTGCTCCTCTGCTCCCTGGGCCGCTGCCACCACTGGTTCATCTACTGCATCATCCAATGTAGTGTCAAACGTCTCTCCATGACTCTCACACAGATTGTGCAGAGCACAAGAAGTCAGCACCATAGATTTCACCAGTTTCATGTCACAGTCATTCCTCTCTCCTAGTCAGCCATTTTCTTTGTTGTGGAGGATTCGGTCGCGTGTTTGACGTCACGAGGGTGTGGCACTGCCTGCTGTTCAACAAATCCCACCCACAGCAGGTGTGCCAGCAGGTGTGCCAGCAGTAATGTTGAAACGCAACCAAGGCCGAACCAAACAGAAGTGAGTAGAGTCGGGTTTTCAATCGGGGCTGGGCGGTGCTAGTGGAAAAGCGCCTTATGTGTCTTCCAGTTGGGATTTCCTTGTCATAAAAGATGGTAATATCTCCATTGGAGCTGACTGGCTCTGGATCGTGCTCCCATACTGGTCCTTTTACTTCTATTTTAAATTCTTTGCATATTTTCCAGTGTATATAACAGCAGATCTTGTTGTGACATGCAGTGTAGTGTCCATCGGCCATGAGGACCTGGCAGCCGGACAGTAGGTGGCTTACACTCTCCACTGCTGCATGACAGAATCGACATTTGTCACTCTGTGACAGTCCTGTCATTTTTTTTAAAGCCATTGGTCAGAAGTCCCTGGTCTTGTGCTCCCACCACTAGTCTCTCCTCCTCGTACCCCAGATCTCTGTTCCTGATCCAGCGCGATGTCTCTTCCCTATCAATATAATCCCTATTGAGTTCCTCCTGAAAGCGTCCTGCTCGCTTATGTTGTTTCCATCTTTCTTTTCTTTCCTCCTGTGTCCTTTTGCTGTATTTTTCCATCGTCTTTCTAGCTATTTTTGTTGCTGGTTTTTTTTGACTGGCTTTTATGTTATCTAACAAATCTCCTCCAAAGGTCTCAGCTTGTTTAGTTATGGATGTGTAATGACTAAGGTTTCATGGTGTTGGGTGACTTTCCACCGTCTCGTCGACGCTTTTTAGGTATTGACCAATGCTTATTATTGTCGCTCTGTAGGCCTGGTTTATTTCAATTAGGCCCAGCCCTCCCTCTTTACGGGGCATATATATCCTATCTAAGCATTGATTTCTATATGCTACCTTGTGAAGGGTCAGGGTCTTCCTGGTCCAAACATCCAACTTGTCCAGTTCCCCCTGTGGCCAGTCTATCACCCCAAATCCATATGTGACAACTGGCACTGCCAACTGGTTTATAGAGTTTTTGCGTAGGCTCGTAAAATTCACGTGACTCGCGGGGGTAAACATAAACACGCCGTAGGTGCCGCCATCTTGGATGGCAAGAGCAGCAGTTGCACTGTGACAACCCAGGCGTAACTTGTACTGTTTAGCGATCAGAATGAGTGAGGAGAACACACAGTCACAGTCTGACATAATAACATCCTATCATCCTCTTCAACAACTGACACTGTGGCCTCTGACACTGTGTCTGCGATGTCTGTGTCACATTCAGTGGAGTCATTGTCAGCAGTCATAACAGCAGACAAGTGTTTTTAATCTTGCTCCCGTGCGCTCCTCTGGTGTGCTGAAATGCCTCAGTTGAACGGAGGTGGTGGGTGTGGGGTAACAGCTGGAGCAATTAGCAGAACAATGACTGCCAGTAATCTGCTCAGCGGGGATGATTTGGGGGCAAACGATGAGATGATATCTTTCAAAGACGAAGGGGAGCAGGAGGAAAAGATATCGGAAAACGTGTCAGCGGAAAGGGATCTGGATGATGTGAAGTCTTCGCTGGTGAACGAGTCGGAAAACAACAGCAGCTCCTCGGACTCGGAGGTGAGTGAAGCGCGCTGCGTGTTTTTGGTTTTTTTTGTTTTTTTTTAAAGGCTCTCCACGGCGCGCCGCGTTAAAACGTACCTGATTTTATGCACATTTACAATAGTTTTCTCCCCTTTCATGTGTGCATTGTCCTTTGTAGCAAGCAGAGAGGCGCCCCCAAACCAGACCCGACTCTCAAAGTTTTTTTTTTTTTTTGTTACTTATTTGTACCTGTAGGTAGATTTGGTTTGCAGTCTGGTGACAAGCCACCGGCCGCTGCGTGCGCGAGCGCCCTAAACCTACATGTTTTTGGTATGCGGGAGGAAACCGGAGAAATCCCGGAGTAAACCCACGCAACACGGGGAGAACATGCAAACTCCACACAGCTCACTGTTGGTCGGGGGCTGGGATCGAGCCCACGGTCTCATGATCCCCGCGATCCCCCGGCCGAGGGTAAACTGTGCTGCCACAGTGCTAAACCACTGCGCCACCGTGCAGCCCGTTATGAGAAAGCGAGAGATTACGTCAGTGAAGGTAATTATTCAAAAATCCAACTTTTTTTTTTTTTGCATTTCACACCGGCCATTTAATTCCCCGCTTATCCCCTTATTAGGGGGAACAACAGGAGTACACCATTTTGCCGAGTTTGTAGGTACACGTGAGCTATGTGGTTTGTTTCACCCTGCTGCTGCTGTTTCTTGCCATCCAATATGGCGGCACACTCTAACAGGCCAGTGCGGCACGCCCCCGACGTCATATGCAAAAACTCAATTGCAGTGATTTTCAGAATCAGAATGAGATTTATTGCCATTGTTCATGTAGTACACAAACTAGGAATTTGTCTCGGTGCAATGCTGCAACATTAAACATGGAGTAGCACTAAAGATAAAAATAAAAAACTATGCATGCAATAAAATGTAGAATATGAATGAGTAATACTAATCTATGCAATTTTAAATATATTAACAAGCAGCAGATATTGGAGTTCCACATAGTGCAGTCGGTAGTGCAAAAGAAAACAGTGATAATTATCATGAGTCCGGTTGAGCTACTGTACGTAGTGCACGAGAGTCTAATAAGTCACTTAGTGTTCAGCAGTCTGATGGCAGAGGGGAAGAAGCTGTTCATGTAGCGGGAGGTTTTAGTCTGAATGGACCGAAGTCTTCTGCCTGAGGGGAGGGGGGCAAACAGTGCGTGTCTAGGGTGTGAAGGGTCGGCTATGATCCGACCTGCACGCCTTCGGGTCCTGGAGATGTACAGGTCCTGGAGAGATGGGAGCTTGCAGCCGATCACCTCAGTGGCGCGCACAACGCGCTGCAGTCTTAGTCTGTCCCTGGCGGTGGCTCCTGCGTACCACACGGTGATGGAGGTGGTGAGGATGGACTCGATGATGGCCGTGTAGAACTGCACCAACATCTTGGTGGGTAGCTTGAGCTTTCTCAGCTGCCGCAGGAAGAACATCCTCTGCTGGGCCTTTTTGATGAGGGAGCTGATGGTCGGCTCCCACTTGAGGTCCCGGGTGATGGTGGTGCCCAGGAAGCGGAAGGAATCCGCAGTGGTGATGGGAGAGTCTGTGAGGGTAAGGGGGGGCAGAGGGGCTGTGACTTTTCTGAAGTCCACGATCATCTCCACTGTCTTCAGAGCGTTCAGCTGCAGGTTGTTGTGGTTGCACCAGGACGCCAGCTGGGCCACCTCTCTCCTGTAGACGGACTCGTCGCCGTTGGAGATGAGCCCGATGAGGGTGGTGTCGTCCGCAAACTTGATCAGCTTGACAGACTGGTGGCTGGAGGTGCAGGAGTTTGTGTACAGGGAGAAGAGCAGGGGAGAAAGTGCACAGCCCTGGGGTGATCCGGTGCTGATGCTAACAGAGTCTGAGACAGTCTTTCCCAGCTGCACATGCTGCCTCCGGTCCGTCAGGAAGTTGGTGATCCACCTGCAGAGGGAGTCAGGCACGTTGAGCAGGGACAGCTTGTCCTGGAGCAGAGCGGGGCGGATGGTATTGAATGCAGAGCTGAAGTCCACAAACAGGATCCTGGCGTAGGTTCCCGGGGAGCCCAGGTGCTGCAGGATGGAGTGGAGGGCCAGGCTGACCGCGTCGGCCACAGACCTGTTGGCTCTGTAGGCAAATTGCAGCGGGTCCAGGAGGGGAGTGATGATGGTCTTGAGGTGGGGCAGGACCAGGTGCTCAAAGGACTTCATGACTACAGAGGTGAGCGCTACAGGTCTGTAGTCGTTAAGTCCAGTGATCCGTGGCTTCTTGGGGACAGGGACGATGGTAGAGGTTTTGAGGCAGGCCGGCACGTGGCATGACTTCAGGGAGGTGTTAAAAATGTCTGAAGACAGGAGTCAGCTCCTCCGCACAGTGTCTCAGGGTGGAGGGAGACACGCCGTCCGGACCGGGGGCCTTGCGCAGGTTCAGTCTGGAGAACTGTCTGTGCACGTCCTGCTCACTGATGGCAAGGGCGGGGGGGAGGGGGGGCCGCCTTTGATGAAGTGGGGACCATGGAGGCAGTGGCGCTGGGGGGAGGGGGGGAGTTGGACACAGCTGACAAGGTGTCAAAACGGGCATAGTGTTGGGACAGTCTTTGACAAAGGGCTTTGTCATCCTGTCCCTTAGAAGCCTGAGGCCGATAGTTGGTGATTTGCATCAGTCCTCTCCACACAGAAGCAGAGTCGTTAACAGTGAACTGCTGCTGGAGTCTCTCAGAATACATAGATTTAGCTCTCAGCTCTCTGCTAAACTGGTATTTGACCTCCCTGTAGCAGTCCCTGTCTCCACTTTTCAACGCTGCTTCCGTCTCCTTCCTGATCTGAGCTTAGCTGTGAACCAGGGCTTGTCGTTGGAGTAACTCACCCTGGTGCGCGATCGAAGAATGCTCTCCTCACAAAAGTGGATATATGAGTTCACAGTGTCCGTGTACTCATCCAGATCATGCGTGGCTCTTTTAAACATGTCCCAGTCAGTTATTTCCAAGCACGTGTGCACAGCTCCTCCCCAGCTTCACTGGTCCATTTCCTCGTAGTGCTCACAACAGGTTTAGTGAGCTTCAGTCTCTGTCTGTATGTGGGAATCAGGTGGACCATCACGTAATCAGATAGTCCGAGCGCAGCGCAGGAACAGCGCGATACGCGTCCTTAACTGTAGTGTAACAGTGATCCAGCGTGTTCTCTCCTCTGGTGGGGCATTTAATAAACTGTATCGGGGGAGTTCATGGCTCAGGTTGCTCTGGTTAAAGTCGCCAACCACAATAACCAGAGAGTCCGGAAAAGTCCGCTCCGCTTGCTGAATGTGATCCGCGAGCACGCGCTGAGCCTCGCGCACGTCCGCGTCAGGCGGGACGTAAACAGCGGCCAGGATGAATGAAGCGAACTCACGCGGGGAATAAAATGGCTTGCAGTTGATGAATAAATATTCCAGAGCGGGAGAACAGTGTTGGGAGATCAGTTACATTGGAGCACCAGCTGCTGTTGATGTAGAAGCAGACTCCTCCTGTGGTCTTGCCAGAGAGCCCCGTGTCTCGGTCTGCACGAAACAGCTGAAATCCCTTGAGGAGGAGCGCGCTGTCCAGTGTCTTATCCTTAAGCCAGGTCTCAGTGAAGCAGAGGGCACACGAGGTGGAGAGGTCCTTAAATCGCATCAGCAGTCTCAGTTCATCTACTTTGTTATAAAGAGAGTTGACGTTGGACATAAAGATTCCAGGCAAAGCCGTGCGCATGCCTCTCCTGCGAAGCCGCACGAGGGTGCCCGCTCGTCTTCCTCTCTTTCGCCGTCTCACTTTTTGGGCTAAAAAGTGAACCAGATCGGCGGCAGGAGCCAAAAAAACTGGGAGTAGGTCCATGGGAGTGAAAGTCCTGATATTTAGTAGCTCTTCACGGGTGTAAGAGCAGGCAGACACACAATTGAAGGACAAAAACAAAGAAAAGCACAGCGAAGCACCATGGCGACCACTGTGGGCGCCATCTTGGATCTTGATTTTATTTTTAGGTGTTAAGTTTGATTTACAGATTTTCTTTAGGCGATGTTGGTATTCTTTTTTGATTATTTCCCTCATTTTCCTGTGTTCAATAGTTGTTTTCTTCTATGCCCAGATATTTTCTGCTGATTCCTCTGCCAGGTCTTTGATGTGCTTATTGTCATCTATTTGGATGTTCTCTGATGCTGTTTTCTTTCATTTTTTATTGTACATTTTGCACATTTGTCAAGTCCAAATTGCATGCAGATGTCAGTACTGTTCACATGTTCTCAAAAGAAAAGTTGATTCAGTTTCTGTTCTGATTCTGCATAGAGCTTGAGGTCGTCCATGTAGAGCAGATGATTCACTCTCTTGTTCCCTTTTCTTGTTCTGCCTTTGCTTAAATCATACCCGATATCAAGATCTGATCAGATTTTGCTTAAGGGGTCGATACACAGACAGAAGAGCAGTGGTGAGAGGCTGTCCCCCTGGAATATTCCTCACTGGATCCTGATGTCTGGGATTGTTATTTGCCCTTCTTTATGGTTAAGTGTAATTGTGGTTTTCCACAGCCATCTGGACCTCCAGAAAAGTTTTAACCTCTGAGTTGATGTTATACAGCTCCAGACAGTGTATTATCCAGGAATGGGGACACTGTCGAATGCCATTTTGTAATCTATCCACGCCATGCTCAAGTTTCTCTCTCGCCTCTAGCAGTCTTCCAGGATGGTTTTGTTAATGAGCAGTTCTTTGGCTCCCAGCTTATTGCTTATGCAGCCTTATTGCTGTGCTTGCAAGTAGTTTTCTGTATCCAGATATTCATAAATGGCCTCAGTAATGAGTTCTGTCAGCCATTTGTATGTGGTTGTGAGGCAACAGAGGGATCTGTATTTATTGACTTGTTGGGTTTCAGGACTCTTGGGCAGGAGTATGGTGTTTCCATATGTGAGCCACTCTGGTGCTTCTTCTCCCCTAACAAGGCTAAATGCCTCTGCATAGTGTTTGTGCAGTGCTGTCATCTTTTTGAGCCAGAAGTTTGGAATTTTATCTATTCCAAGGGATTTGAAGTTGAGATATTTCCTGATTTTTTTTCTTGATCAGTTTCTTCTGTGATTTGTAATGAGGGCATCTGTCATTTTCCTGGCTGAATCTTTTTCAGATTTAGCAAGTAACTTAAAGGAGACAGAATTACTTTGGAGTCCACTGTGCTCATTGGGACCTTCAAAGCAGCAGAAATTTTTATGTACTCTTCCCCAGATTTGTGCCTCGAGACAATCCTGTCGGAGGTCTACAGATAATTCCTTTGACTTCATGCTTTGTTTGTGCTCTGACATGCACTGTCAAATGTGGGACCTTATATAGACAGGTGTGTGCCTTTCCAAATCATGTCCAATCAACTGAATTTACCACAGATGGACTCCAATGAAGCTGTAGAAACATCTCAAGGATGATCAGTGGAAACAGGATGAACCTGAGCTCAATTTTGAGATTCATGGCAAAGGCTGTGAATACTTATTTACATATGATTTCTTAGTTTTTTTTATTTTTAATAAATTTGCAAAATCTAAGAAAAAAAATTTTCTTCAGGTGTGTGTAGAATTTTGAGGAAAAATGAATTTAATCCATTTTGGAGTAAGGCTGCAACATTACAAAATGTGGAAAAAGTGATGGGCTGTGAAGACTTTCCAGATTCACTGTATAACTGTACAGTCAAAGAGTTTAAATTATTTTTCCACTGGGTTAGATCAGTCAAAGTCAAACACAAACTGAGACCAGTACAAGTGTGTCAGATGTAGTTATTGAAAATATTAATTTAATATTATTATTTTGTTTTAGGACAGTTTCTCAAAGACTCAACCTGAACATTTTCTAACTTTTTACCTGTTTCGTTCTCACAGAGTCTCTGAGGTCAGAGAGTTGTCATCACTGTTACTGTGACTTCCTGTTTTCAGTCGTCTCTTCTTTGGTTTGGGTTCTTCTTCTTCTTCTTTAGTGGATCCTGAGTCTACATGCCGGCTTCCTTCCTCATCTTGGATCTCAGTTCCAGCAGAGTTGTGAGAGAGGAGCTGCTCACTGTTTGGTTCTGCTTCACTCTGCTGCTTTTCCTCACAAACATGAGTCCCCATGAAGGGATCGGCCTCCAGCTTCACTACCAGCTCTTCTCCCTCCTGACTGATGCACAGTTCCTCCTGTTCCTCTGCAACCTGTGGAGCTTCTGGTTCCTCCTGGTCCAGGACAGAGTTCCTCTCCTGGTTCCAGAGCTGCTGCTAAGTCAGAACTTCCTCTGCTTTACATTCAGGTTGATGTGACAAATCTGGAGGAACAAAGACAAAAAACTCAGAAAAAGAGTTTCACTATACAAATGAATAAGAAAAAAATGTGTCAAATTTAGGATTTAAAAACAAGAGATTGCACATTTAAGACGCATCCATGACTGAAAAACAGATCCAGAGTTTTCTAAAGCCTCATTCATGTGGGGAGCCTTGAATAACGAAACTGAGTTGCATTTAATTCAAGTTTATTTCAAGCAACATTCCCACAGTCTGCTCTCATTCCTGAGCAGAGAAACAACAGGGAGACACACACCTCAGTCCTCACCTTTAAACATTCTCACATCAAAGCATCTCACATAAAAGAATCTCCCTTTATTCCCCTACATCAATTTATTCCCCTACATCAACCTTTTATTTACATAACTTCCCCCCTCTCTCCTCTCGAGCCTTAGAGGTCAGGAAGCCATCTGTTCACACCTATATTTGAACCTCAGAGGTCAGGAAGTCTTCCGTCCACCACAGGGGGTCCGGCTCTCCTTCAGAGGTCAGGAAGTCTTCTGTCCACCACAGGGGGTCCGGCACTCCTTCATCGTGAGGTTAAATCAATGTCCAACATGTGCATGCACAACTACACAGCCATATAACCCCCCCCCCAAACGATGAAGAAAGGACTATTCCCTAAAATTCAATAACACATTACAGGCTACTGTATAATCAATACCAACATTCAGTCTGTGCGCCGCTTGGGCTTCAACCGTCTGCCGAATCTGCTGTGAGTTGGCCCCGCCTTGCCTGCGGTGCCGTCCTGCTTCGGCTCTGTTGACTGAGGGAGAGAGTGATTATGTGCCCCTTGTGGGGGCCTGCCTCGTTGAGGCGCCACTGCGACCGGCACAGATCCGTCCTTCATGACAAAAGCAGGTTTTAGTCTGTCAATACTGACTGTCTCTTTTCTGTCTCCCAAATCTAGCACAAATTGCTTATCACCTGCCTCCAGCACTCGAAATGGCCCTTCGTAAGGAGGTTTGAGCGTTGCTTTTAGGGCTTTGCGCCTGACAAAAACGAAATCGGCATTTTTCAAAGCCCTGGGGACGAAAACTCGTGGAAAAGCGTGATGAACCGGACCCGGAAGCGTGTCTGCTCTCGTGCGAACTAACGGTCCTAGAGCAGGGAGAGGTGGCGGCTCTGGGTGCTCTGGTAAAAACTCGCCTGGCAGCCTAAGAGTTTGTGCGAATACCAGCTCCGCTGGGGAGGCGTCTAAGTCCTCTTTGGGCGCAGAACGCAACCCTAATAAAACCCATGGCAGTTTATTTACCCAATCTGCATCCGTGAGCGACGCTCTGAGTGCTGCCTTCAAAGACCTATGAAAACGCTCACAAACCATTAGCCTGAGGGTGGTAAGCCGTAGTGCGGTGAATTTTGGCTCCTAAGCCGTTGGCCATCGCTGACCACAGCTCAGAGATGAATTGAGGTCATCTATCGGACGTAATGTCCGACGGAACCCCGAAGCACGCCACCCAAGCCGTTAAAAAAACGCGAGCCACCTCCGTGGCCGTGGTCGTCACAAGCGGGACCACTTCCGGCCAACGTGTGGTTCGGTCCACCATTGTCAAAAGATGCGTGAACCCCTGCGATGCCGATAGGGGGCCCACAAGGTCGACGTGTATATGGTCGAACCTTCTGGCTGGGATGCGAAACGGTTCTAACGGGGCCCTTGTGTGCTTGTGAATTTTGGCCCGTTGACAGGAAATGCAGGCTTTCGCCCATTCCTTCACGTGCTTGCGCAGGCCCGGCCAAACAAACTTTTCTGCCACCATTTTCACCGACGCGCCCACCCCCGGGTGCGCCAGCGAGTGGACCGAGTCAAAAACACGGCGGCGCCACGTGGCCGGAACCACCGGACGCGGGCGCCCCGTCGACACATCGCAGATCAGGGGGGGCATACCGGTTTGTAAACACTTGCTCTCCAGCCTTAACCCTGTTGGTCCAGACTGGAGCGCGCACACATCTGCGTCTGCCCCCCGGTCCGCTGCCATGGCTGCATAATCTATACCCACGTGCACCGGGGCTGCGCGCGCCACCGTGCCGCTCTCCTGCGGCGCAGTCACGGTGGCCCGTTCTGCCTCTGCGCGTGGTGGCATCGTGAACGCGCGCGAGAGACAGTCTGCTACAACATTGAATTTGCCCGCAACGTGCCTAATGTCAGTGGTAAATTCCGAGATCGCGGCCAGCTGCCTCTGCTGCCTGCCGGACCACGGTTCTGAAATTTTAGCCATGGCGTATGTGAGCGGCTTGTGGTCTACATAAGCGGTGAAGCACCGTCCTTCCAGCCAGAACTGGAAATGACGAACAGCCAAATGCAGCGCCAACAGTTCTCTGTCGAACGTGCTATATTTTCGCTCAGCCGCGCTTAAGGATTTGCTAAAGAAAGCCAAAGGCTGCCAAACTCCGGCGACCTGTTGCTCAATAACGGCCCCTATGGCTACATCTGAAGCGTCTGTCGTCAGCGCGATACGTGCTGCTGGGTCTGGGTGGGCCAGGAGTGCAGCGTCAGCCAAGGCTTTTTTAGCCTCTGTGAATGCACGCTCCCGCTCCGGGGACCATTCAACCGCCTGGGTCGGTTTTTGCTTTTTGAGCGCGGCATATAATGGTTGCATGATTTGAGCTGCGTGGGGCAGGAATCTGTTGTAAAAATTCACCATCCCCAAGAATTCCTGTAGTGATTTGACCGTTTGTGGCCGGGGAAAATCCGCTACCGCGCGTACTTTATCTGGTAACGGAACCGCTCCCTCTGGGGATACGCGGTGACCCAAAAAAATCGATCCGCTCGACGCCGAACTGGCACTTTGTTGGGTTAACTATTAAGCCGTGCTCTCCCAGCCTCCTAAAAACTGCTGTGAGGTGCTTTTCGTGTTCGTCCTCTGAAGTACTCGCGACCAAAATGTCGTCGAGGTACACAAACACGAAAGGGAGATCGCGTAACACGGCATCCATCATCTGCTGAAACGTTTGCGCCGCTCCTTTGAGACCAAACGGCATGCGTAAAAACTCGAAAAGTCCGAACGGGGTTATTACCGCTGTTTTAGGAATGTCCTCCGGCTGGATTGGGACTTGATGATAGCCGCGAACCAGATCAATCTTTGAAAAAACGCGTGCCCCCGCCAGGTGCACCGAAAAATCCTGAATGTGCGGGATGGGATAACGATCATGTGCCGTAGCATTGTTTAGCCTGCGGTAATCACCGCACGGTCTCCAGGAGCCATCGGCTTTCGGTACCATGTGCAGCAGCGAAGCCCACGGGCTTTTTGACCTACGAACGATGCCCAGCCTCTCTAGGCTGGCGAACTCCTCGCGCGCAATGGCGAGCTTAACTGCATCCAAGCGCCGAGCTTTTGCAAACACGGGAGGACCAGATGTAGGTATAAAATGTTTCACTCCGTGCTTCGCGACTGCCGCTGAAAAAGTGGGCACAGTGAGCGCTGGAAATTGGGTGAGGAGTGTGTGAAACTTACCACCTGCTGTAGCGACGTGGGTCTGTGCTGGTGGCGGGGACACTCGAGCTGAACAGGGGAGAGAGTAAAAAGAGAGTGCATTTACCAGCCATCTATTAGCAAGATCAACTAACAGATTGTGTGAACACAAAAAATCCGCGCCCAACATGTTGAAACTCACCGCCGCCATTACAAAAGTCCATTCATATGTGCGGCCATGTAAGCATAAAGGCAAGGTCCTTCTCCCGTAGGTGTTGATGCTCGAGCCATTTGCCGCCGTAGCTCCGCTACCGTGGGGTCCAGCCACCCGGTCCGCGTATGTTGGGGTGATGAAGCTCACTTGGGCTCCGGTGTCTGAGGAATTCTCGTCCGGAGCACGCATCCGCGATGTAGAGCAGCTTGTTGTCTTCCCCGAGAGTCGAAGCTGCTAACGACGCTCGGTCTTGCCGTTTCCCGAACTCCTGAAGTTGCAGGGTGGCACACACCTGCGTGCCCTCTCAGCGAACCTCCGATGGTAAAAGCAGAGATCCTCTCCTCCGTTGCGTCGGGGCCGCGCCTCTGCCGCCGGCCCAATGGCTCCACCTTGTCGCGGCCGTGCTGCCGCCGTCGTCTGCCAGCCTGGGTCTGCCACCTCTGGCTCCCCGCTGTCGTGGGTCGCTGCTGCGGTTGCTTGCCCGCCGCAGGCGTCCAGAATCCCATCTGCTTCCTGGGCCAGCTCCCGGAACTCCTCCAGGGTGTGACATTTCTTGCCAGCCAGCGTGCTTCTCGCATGTGTCGGGAGGGTGGAGAGGAAGATGAACTGGAAAAGGAAATCATCCTTGTCCAACCCTCTCAGCTGTATCATCTCCTCCATCAGGGCACTCAGCCTGTGTCCTCCCTGGTCTAGCAAAGACAGGATCCTCCTCGCCCTCACTTCGGCCGAGGGGGTGAAAAACTTAATGAGGGTGGATTTCAGCTTGTCGTACATGCCGGTCGCTGGTGGCTGCTCCACCAAACTCTGCACACACCGAGCTGTGCTGTTATCCAGTTTAGCGATGACATGGTGGAATTTAGTGTCATCCACCGTTACTCCTGCGAGGGCGAACTGCGACTCTGCTTGTAGGAACCACGACCGTGGGTTATCCTGCCAGAAATCTGGCAGCTTGACGGCCACAGCGTTCGCCAGCTCTGGACTTGGTGAGTCCGGGACCCTGAGACCTTCTCCGGTCATTCTCAACGTCGTTAGTCACCAATGTGGGGAGCCTTGAATAACGAAACTGAGTTGCATTTAATTCAAGTTTATTTCAAGCAACATTCCCACAGTCTGCTCTCATTCCTGAGCAGAGAAACAACAGGGAGACACACACCTCAGTCCTCACCTTTAAACATTCTCACATCAAAGCATCTCACATCAAAGAATCTCCCTTTATTCCCCTACATCAATTTATTCCCCTACATCAACCTTTTATTTACATAACTTCCCTCCTCTCTCCTCTCGAGCCTTAGAGGTCACGAAGCCATCTGTTCACACCTATATTTGAACCTCAGAGGTCAGGAAGTCTTCTGTCCACCACAGGGGGTCCGGCTCTCCTTCATCGTGAGGTTAAATCAATGTCCAACATGTGCATGCACAACTACACAGCTGCGGATTTTTATCTGGGAGCACCAGCGCATATTCAGCAGTCTGCGCTGACGATCGATCTCTTCCTTGTACTGGTTGGTGATTAGTTCAAACTCTGTTATTTCTTCAGCAGCAGCAGCCAGTCGCTCTCTCACCAACTCTCTCAGACGCCCACCTGAAAACATCTTGATGGTTTATTTACTTCCTCCAGATGTTGTGATGTGGCTGCTGACGGTCAGAGCTAGCAGGATGAGGCTAGTTCAGTTAGCCTGAAGGCCCAATAAAAGTCCTCAGACTCAGAATGTGGACTTCTACATGGTTCTTTATTCTCCAGCACTCAGCACAGACCATCAATGGCAGGTCTGCACAGAGCTACATCAGCTATTCATCCATGAGGAGCAGAACAGGAGCTGAACCACCGACACCGACCAGCTAAACGTTCTCACCAACCTGTTCCTGCAACAATCAGAAAACAGATGCATTCTTCACTATGATCCACCTGGCAGGTACAAGAGACCATCTCCTTTCTGCTTCCTTATTCTTTAGAATGCTATGAATATAATCCAGTTTTAAAAAATTAAAACTTCCTAATTTTCTATATTCACGTGAGTGGAAAACAAACCACATGTTCAAAATGACGAGGTTCTTGACGTCAGTGTCTCTTTATTCAAGCGGTCCACAGAATCTCACATAACACAAAGTCATGGAGAGCAGCTCCCCAAACAGAGCAGCACACCAGCATTTAACCCTCAGAATGTCTCCTGATTGTCTCACACCTTTTGTCCTCTGGAGTCCAAAATGACCCCGCCTGGTTTGGTAAAAAGCTTAGAGCAGGGGTCACCATCCTTTTTGAAACCAAGAGCTACTTCATGGGTATCGAGTCAGGTGAAGGGCACCAGCTTGACACACTCCTCTAAAATAACAAATTGTGTGTGTGTGTGTGTGTGTGTGTGTGTGTGTGTGTGTGTGTGTGTGTGTGTGTGTGTGTGTGTGTATATGTTATCAATAATTTAGAGTGGGTAACAGACAAGATCAATATTCAACACTTTATTTTTATTAATCTCAGCAATTGTTCAGATGATCACTTCTAAATTTCATTAAAAAAATGTCCAGTTTTCACCAGTTTTCACCAGTCCCTTTTAACCATAAAAAACTAAACCCTTTTAATTCATGAACTATGTTGAACCATGTTTGAAAAAGTTATGCAACATTTAAGAAAAATCAGCTTTCATATTAAATAAATCTTATCACATTTTTAACTGAACAAATCTGCTGCAATTCTGCTCAAAATCTGTTACATTTAATAAACACTTTTGTGTGTTCTTCTTCACTGGGATTATATCCATACAGTTCTTGCCAAGAATCATGCTTGAGTAATAACAGCGCTGTCCTTTCATGAGAAGAAGCTAAACAGCACTGAGAGTGCTTATGTGCACGGTGGCGCAGTGGTTAGCACCGCGGCAGCAGTTTACCCTCGGCTGGGGGATCGCGGGGATCGTGGGTTCGACCCCTGCCCCCGGCCAACAGTGATCTGTGTGGAGTGTGCATGTTCTGGTTTTTCATGCAAAATCATGCAGGTTAGGGAGTTAAGGGGCGCTTGGGCACGCAGCAGCTGGTGGCTTGTCACCGGACTGCAGAACAAATCCACCTACGGGTACAAGATAAGTCCCAAAAAAAAAAAAAAAAAGCGTGGGTAGTGAAGTGCCGCTCCACATAGTGCCGCTTCGCCGTCGCCCCACAAATGAAACACATGCAGCTTCCTTTCACGGTAGTAAAAAAGAACTCTTCCTCCCGCTCACTTTGAAAATGATAAATTTTCTGTCTTTTTTTTTGCCATGTTTTTGGCCTAGGAAACTGCACTCCGCCCACCATCTTCACTGGCCGCTAGCTTACGCTCCACAAGCGCGAAGGTTTTGTCATGCGCACAATACTGACCTTTGAACTAGGTCAGATTCACCTTAACTTTACGTATAATAAACATATTTTCATTTTTTATTTTTAAGACATTGTCATTTTAAAATCTATATAAATGCAAGTGTGATTTTAAAAAATAGCGGCAGAAAAAATTACATCTTAGATGCAGCTCACTTGCGAGTTGTGCTATTTATAGAACAGGCCTGCGGGCCACTTGGTGCCCGTGGGCACCGCGTTGGTGACCCCTGGCTTAGAGTATACACTACCGTTCAAAAGTTTGGGGTCACTCAGACAATTATTTTGTGTTTTCCATGAAAAGTCACACTTATTTACCACCATGAGTTGTAAAATGAATATAAAATATAATCAAGACATTGACAAGGTAGAAATAATGATTTGTATTTGAAATAATTTTTTCCATCAAACTTTACTTTCATCAAAGAATCCTCCATTTGCAGCAATTACAGCATTTTTTTTTTTTTTTTTGTTACTTATTTGTACCCGTAGGTAGACTTGGTTTGCAGTCTGGTGACAAGCCACCGGCTGCTGGTCGCTGCGTGCGCGAGCGCCCTAAACCTACATGTTTTTGGTGTGCGGGAGGAAACCGGAGAAATCCCGGAGTAAACCCGCGCAACACAGGGAGAACATGCAAACTCCACACAGCTCACTGTTGGTCGGGGGCTGGGATCGAACCCACGATCTCATGATCCCCGCGGTCCCCCGGCCGAGGGTAAAACTGTGCTGCCACAGTGCTAAACCACTGCGCCACCGTGCAGCCCCAGCATTGCAGACCTAACATGATTGCACAAGGGTTTTCTAATCATCCATTAGCCTTCTGACGCAATGAGCAAACACATTGTACCATTAGAACACTGGAGTGATAGTTGCTGGAAATGGGCCTCTATACACCTATGTAGATATTGCACCAAAAACCAGACATTTGCAGCTAGAATAGTCATTTACCACATTAGCAATGTATAGAGTGTATTTCTGATTAGTTTAAAGTTATCGTCATTGAAAAAGTGCTTTTCTTTCAAAAATAAGGAAATTTCTAAGTGACCCCAAACTTTTGAACGGTAGTGTAAATTGTCAATTAATTCTCTATTAAACTTTTAGTCTTACGTCAGTTCAACTGGTCACCACAATTTTTCCCTTTGGTTTAGAACTCAGGACCAACAGTCCTTGTTTACGTCAAGATCTACCCTGTTTGTGAGTTGATCCTCATGTTGTTCTGGGGTCATTCTGAGGGTTAAACACACACAGATGACATCATACTTCCTAGCAACAGATAAGTTCTGTCTTCTGTCTTTGCTGCACGGTGGCGCAGTGGTTAGCACTGCGGCAGCACAGTTTACCCTTGGCCGGGGGATTGTGGGGATCGTGGGATCGTGGGTTTGATCCCAGCCCCCGACCAACAGTGATCTGTGTGGAGTTTGCATGTTCTCCCCGTGTTGCGTGGGTTTACTCCGGGATTTCTCCGGTTTCCTCCCACATGCCAAAAAAAACATGCATGTTAGGTTAATTGGCTGTTTTAAATTGCCCCTAGATATCTGTTTCCTATAGGCCCTTAGAATAGAGGGTTGGTATTAATGAAAGCGCTTTGAGTGGTCTTTGTGACTAGAAAAGCGCTATATAAGTGCAGGTTAGTTAGTTAGTTAGTTAGTTCTCTGGCATGGGAGAGAGTCTCAGTTCAAACTTCATCCCTCTATCTCCAAGCCCACCTGAGGGCTAAACTACGAAGCTCGTTCAACTTATCCAGCTTGGGTGTGCATGTGTGAATCCATGTCAGCATGTGGGGAGAACACGGGGGGAAACCAGAAGACTACCCCAACCCACAACCAAACCCATCGTCCACAAATCCCCATCACCCCACCAGGGGAGCACAGCCCCCACCCCATCGGCCCTATGCTGTAGAAACCAGCTCTGGCCCCGCCAGAGGCAACCAGCATACCACCCACCATCACGGGATGCATGGCCAAGGGAGCCCCAACAAAGACCAAGGTGGCCAAACCCCCAGCCGGCCCGGCACTGGCAGGGCCACCCCCAGTGGGACACAGGAAGAAAGAGCCAGAGGAAAGCCCTCCAGCAGTTTTCCCCCCACAGGGAGGGATATCAGAGGACAAACCCATCAGAACACCAGCCAGCCGCTGCCCCACCACCCAGACATATTTTCAGTAGAACTTCAAAAACCAGACCATCAATGACGAAGTAGCTCATTCTGGCCTGATGACATCAGAGTGTTCTTGTGCTTGTGCACCGTGATCTGGAAAAAAAAAACTGTGTGCCCTGTATGCCAACAACAGCTTGTCACTCACAGCTCAGCACTTCTGCTTTTCCTGTGGTCAGACTTTCTACTTATTTTTTAATTGCAGTCTCTAAAAAATGAATGAATCTTTATTTCGGATAGATTAGATTAAAAGAAAGGAACAGAATAATATAACAAGGGGGAAAAATCCAACAACATCAAATTAAATAATAACTCCTCAGATTATACAATTCAACATAAGTTATCCGAAAAGGGTGATTGCTGAAGCCGCAGCTTATATTGCCCACCCATGTTCCATCTAAGAATTCAAAAAGAAAAGAAAAGTCATTACAAATCAGAGCAAAGCGAAGAAAAAATGTGACGAAACAAAACTAAGCAGCAGCACAACACAGACTGGATATGATAATCCTGATGTCATTTTACATGTCGTTTTTTATGTTTGAAGTATTTCTTCCTTTAGTTTTTGTTTAAATTGTCCAAGCGTTGTACATGATTTTAATTCAGGTCCAAAAGCGTTCCACAGTCTGACTCCCTGCACAGACACAGTGTTGCTTGGTGGTAGTTCTCACTGAAGGTTTTTGAAATATATATGTTCCTCTGAAATGATTTTGTTTCTCCCTTACTTGGAACAACTGAGGCCAACTGGAGATCTGCAGCACTACGGTATCGCTACGTCTAGGCAGGATTCTGACTTAGAGGGGTTCAGTCATAATCCCACAGATGGGAGCTTCGCACCAGTGGACAACAATGGACAGAAAACAGATTCTAGCATTGGTAGCAGCTCTGGATGCAAAATATGACGACACGGCAAACGGGAGTCTGGGTACAGACAGTACCGGTGTCCTATGTCCTGCCCTTCCTTAATTCTGACTGGCAGCTTAGAAAGGTCTGACATTGACGAGCTCAGCTCGAGTCTGAAAAGTTTAACTTTTTTCAGCCCTGATCGCTGCGGCAAAAAGCGGCCACTGCAGAGAGCGTTTCAACGCCGAGGGGCTCAGCGCTGGACTACATGGAGAATGAATAGAAAATAGTCACCCACAGCGGAAAGAAAACATATTTGGTGGACACGCAGCCTTACAGTAAGCTATTAATTCAATTCAACTGTATTTATAGAGCGCCATTTCAGAACAACAGTCATCTCATAGCACTTTCAACTGTAGGGGGAACCCCCACAGTTGCAGAAAGACCCCAGCAATCAGGCGATCCCCTGTGAGCAAGCACTTGGCGACAGTGGAGAGGAAAAACTCCCTTTTAACAGGAAGAAACCTCCAGCAGAACCAGGCTCAGGGAGGGGCAGTCATCTGCTGCGACTGGCTGGAGGGTGAGGGGATAGAGAAGATGAAAAGAACAGACATGTAGAGAGCAAACAGCACGATGGGGACTCAATCTATGGGAGAGAACAAACAGATGTTAATGACCAGCAAAAAAAAAAAAAAATATTTCATTGAGAGTGAAGAAAGGAGTGAGGCCCAGTGCATTGTTGGAGGTCCTCCAGCTGTCTAAACCTATTAGCAGCATAACTAAAGGAGAGCTCAGAAACACATGATCCCTCCCTAATTGTAGGCTATATCAAAAAGGAAGTTTTTAACCCCATTCTTAAAAACAGAGCTCGAGTCTGACTCCTGAATCCAGATTGGCAGCTGGTTCCACAGGAGAGGAGCTTGATAACTGAAGGCTCTGCCTTCCATTGTACTTTTGGAGATTCTAGGTATTACAAGTAATCCTGCATTTTGGGAGCGTAGTGCTCTGTTAGGATAATACGGTAGTGTCAAATCTTTTAAATAAAAAGGGCCTGATTGTTAGGTGCTTTGTAAGTAAGAAGAAGGATTTTAAACTTAATTCTAAACTCTATGGGAAGCCAATGAAGGGAGGCCAGAGCTGGAGGGATATGATCTCTCTTTCTAGTACCTGTTAAAACTCTTGCTGCAGCATTTTGGATCAGCTGAAGACTTTTTAAAGATGTTTTAGGACAACCTGATAAAGAGTTACAATAATCTAATCTCGAGCTAACAAAAGCGTGGATCAGTTTCTCAGCATCACTGAGACAAGATGCTCCTAATCTTGGCAACATTACGCAAATGATAGAAGGCAGTCTTAGAAACAAATTTAATATGTGAACTGAAAGACAGATCTTGATCAAAAATAATTCCATGGTTCCTCACAGAGCTATTAAGAGAAAGAGTAACCTCATCCAAACTGAAAGTTTGATTTGAAAAGGTATTTCTAAGGTTTTTTGGACCAACAAGAATGACTTCAGTCTTATCTGAATTTATTAGCAGGAAATTACAAGTCATCCAACCTTTGATTTCCTTAAGACAAGCTTCCAATTTAGCTAATTGATTACTATCATCTGGCTTCATTGACAGATATAATTGTGTGCCATCTGCCTAACAATGAAAATGTATACAGTGCTTTCTAATAATGTTGCCTAACGGAAGCATATATAAACTAAAAAGAGTAGGGCCTAGCACAGATCCCTGTGGAACTCCATGACTGAGCTTTGAGTTGAAAGAAAACTCATTATTGACATGAACAAACTGGAACCTATCAGATAAATAAGATCTAAACCACTGCAACGAAGTTCCATTAAGTCCGCCATAGTGTTCTAATATATCAAGTAGAATATTATGATCAATAGTATCAAAAGCTGCACTAAGATCTAAAAGGACAAGTACAGAAACTAGTCCATTATCAGATGTGATGAGGAGGCCGTTAGTGACCTTTGCTAAGGCTGTTTCAGGACTATGATGGATTCTAAACCCAGAATGAAACTCTTCAAGTAAACCATTTCCCTGCAGGTGGTCAAATAATTGCGTAGCAACAACTCTTTCTAAGATTTTTGAAATGAAAGGGAGATTAGAGATTGGTCTATAGTTAGCTAAAGCTCCTGGATCCAGTGTTGGCTATTTGAGTAAGGGTTTAATTACAGCCGTTTTAAAAGCCTGCGGTACATGGCCTAAAGTTAATGAAGAATTGATTATATGAAGAATAAAGCTACCAATAAGCGGGAAGACTTCTTTAAATAACCTGGTAGGAATAGGGTCTAAAAGACAAGTTGAAGGCTTGGATGAGGAAACTATTTTGTCTCACTCTAAAAGTTCAATTGGAGTCAACTCATCAAGACAGATATCAATTGAAGGAGTTGTAGTAAATCAAATCAACCTTTATTGTCATATTGAGCTCCAGGAGATCGTCACTTCCTTGTGGTAACGTATCGTCACCTCCTGTTTTGCTGTCTGCCTGTGTGGTTTGCTCTCCAGCTCTCCAGCCACTAGCTAGCCACTAGCTATGGCTACTACCTGTGTTGGGCGCATGCGCACGCAGCGACCAGCAGCTTGGTGATATAGTGCGTGTGTGCGTGTGTGTGTTTTTTGTACTTTTTTACGTTTTTAGAAAATCCTCTGTGTCGTTTCTGCCCTGGAGCGTTTGTGGAATATATGGCGAACAGCTCCCTGGTATCTGCAACATGGATTTCCTCTCATATCTCGCACCGCTGCTTTCTGTGTTCTGGCTCTTTGTCTCTGAGGTAAACGCGTTCGGCTCCATGGCGAGCAGAATAGCGGGCAGAATACAATATTCCAGGGACGTGTTGCTGCGCTTTAACACAGCTGGTGCAGAGTCTCTGATTGCGCCCAAATTTCAGCTGCCGGACTTTATTTTGAGACACGGACACAGCGGTGAAAAGAGAAGCGGCAGGAGGAAGCGTGGAAGACGTGGAGGTGTGAAATTGCGCCTTAGGAGACGTCAGTTTGGTAACATTCCTCTTCCTTCGATCATTTTTGGGAATGCACAATCTGTGAGAAACAAGGTGGAGGAAATTCAAGGCAATGTACGTTACCAGAAGGATTTTAAGAACTGCTGCGTCATGGCTTTCACTGAATCTTGGCTTACTGCGCATGATCGGGATGCAGACCTGTGGATTGACGGCTTTGGAGCTCCGCTGCGCTCGGATCGGCAGGAAGAGGTAACTGGGAAGCTTCAGGGGGGCGGAGTATGTTTATACATTAATAAGCAGTACTGCACATCTGTCACGGTCAGAGAGCGCATCTGTACACCCCCTGTGGAGCTGCTGTCTGTGTCACTACGCCCCTTTTATTTGCCTCGAGAGTTTCCCCAACTTTTCATCACAGTTGTGTACATTCATCCGAGGGAAGACGCTGACTCCGCCTCCAGCACCATCTCTGATGTGGTGCAGCGGCTGCAGTCAATTTCTCCAGAGGCGCCAAACTTCATTCTTGGGGATTTTAACCATGTTTCTTTAAAGAAGACACTTAAAAACTTTCATCAGTATGTCTCCTGCCCAACCAGGCAAAAAAAGACATTGGACCTGTGCTATGGATCCATAGAGAGGGCCTATAAATCACTCCCCCTTCCTCCTTTAGGATCCTCAGATCACAACTGTGTTCATTTGCTGCCCACATATAAAACTGCTCTCAGAAGAGGCAAGGTGGAGATGAGAGACATTGATGTGTGGACAGAAGATTCAGAGCACAGCCTCCAGGAATGCTTTGACTGTACAGACTGGAAGATGTTTATAATGGCCTGTGGGGATGATTTGGACTCTCTGGCTGAGCTCACATGCTCATACATGGCTTACTGTCAAAATAAGTTTGTTCCACGTACACATGTCAAAATATATCCCAACAACAAACCATGGGTTACTAAATCAGTTAAATCCTGCTTACAGAGGAAAGCTCTTGCCTTTAAACAGGGGTCTGTTTCTGCGCTACAGGTTGCCACCAAGGAGCTGAAGGCCGAAATTTTAAGAGCAAAACAGAATTATAAATCAGAGTTGGAAAGCAAGATGGCAGCAAATAAACTTGGTTCGGCCTGGGCCAGTATGAAAACTATTGCAGGCCTTCAGAGCACAGAGCGCAGTAATCGTGTGTTTTTAGATGGTTTTAGTTCAGACACAGAGCTGGCTAATGCTCTTAATTGTTTTTATGGTCGTTTTGACTCCTTTGATTTTAGCACAGAAATCCAAGATTTGAAACAGAAACTCAAAGACAATCAGCACTTTAATATTGAGATGCAGGATGTTAAAAGGGAGTTCCGCGCTGTAAAAGTGAGCAAAAGTCAGGGCCCTGACAATATATGTGGACGCCTGGTAAAGTCCTGTGCACATGAACTGAGTCCTATATTTCATTATATTTTCAATAAGTCCTTACAGACACAACATGTGCCTAAGGTCTGGAAAAATGCCGTGGTTGTTCCCGTTCCAAAATCCAGCTGTCCTAAAACGGTAAACGACTTTAGACCAGTTGCTTTGACTTCAATTTTAATGAAAATTTTTGAAAAACTGGTCAGACGTGAGGTCCTAAGGCAGACTGAACATGCATTGGATCCTCTGCAGTTTGCCTATAGGCCTCACAGAGGAGTGGAGGATGCCACTGTCACTCTGTTTGACATGCTTTTTAAACATCTGGATTTTAATGGGACACACGCCAGGCTTTTATTTGTGGACTTTTCTTCTGCCTTTAATACAATCCAACCTCATATTTTAGTTGAAAGGCTCCTGCAACAATTTGATTTAAGCAATAATCTGGTGGGTTGGATTCTGGATTTCTTAACCAACAGGACGCAGAGAGTAAGAGTCAATGGCACATTGTCTGACCTAAAGTGCTCTTCTACTGGCTCTCCTCAGGGGTGTGTGTTGTCACCACTACTCTTCATCCTGTACACAAACATGTGTCGGAGCAGACATGACAACAGACACATTATAAAGTATGCTGATGACTCAGTCATTGTCAGTCTCCTCCAGGATGGTGAGAGTGGCCACGGCCCAGTAGTTGATGACTTTGTTCACTGGTGTGAGGATTCCTACCTGCAGCTGAATACAACAAAAACAAAAGATATGATTATTGACTTTAGGAGGAAAACTCCCAGGCACAAAGTCACCATACTAAAAGGCCAGACCGCCGAATGTGTACAATCGTACAAATATCTTGGGACAATTATTGATAGTGGATTGAACTTTGAGGTGAACTGTGAAAGGGTGTGCAAAAAGGGTCAGCAAAATTTGCATTGTTTGAGGAAACTTGCACGCATCCAAATTGACCGAACCATAATGACTATGTTCTATCGGGCTTTTATTGAATCTGTTTTATCCTTTTCTTTAGTGTCATGGTTTGGTCAGATAAAAACTGAAACAGAGGAAATCCTTGGATCAGGTAGTCAGATGGTCCAGTCGTTTGCTTGGTGAGTCACAGCTGAGCCTGACATCCCTGTACACCAGACAAGTACAGAGGATGGCCGACTCGATTTTAAATGATGACTCCCACCCTTTGCACTGCAACTTTCAGCTTCTTCCCTCCAGACGGAGGTTTGCTGTCCCAAAAAGTAGAACCCAGCGCTACAAAAACAGCTTTGTCCCTGCTGCTGTCAAAGAGTTGAATAAGCTATAAAAATTATATTGTACATATTTTATATTTACCTATTTTGTAAGATGTGTGCCTGTGTTTGTGTCTATGTTGAATGTAATTAGTGGCTTGTAAATATGGATGTCACCAACTGCAAAACAAATCTACCTACGGGTACAAATAAAGTAACCTGAACCTGAACCTACCTCTCTTTCCTCTCCTCCTCTGGTGTGCTCTCTCTGTCAGATGTTTAGCTACACCTCTGCCTCTTTTAGTGATAACGGTAAATGTAATAAATGTTGTCTTTTTGAGGCGCTCGAGGCGAGGTTGTCTGATTTGGAATCCCGGCTCCGCTGCATTGAAACACCGTCTGCGCCAGTTAATTTCGACGGACGCCCATTAGCTGCAGCGGAGCTAGCTAGCTTAGGTCCCACTGTCAGCGGTTCCCTGGCTCTCCTCAGCAGCGAGGAGACTGGGTGGGTGACGGTGAGAAGGAAGCCTAGTCGCAAAGCCCCGGTTCACCACCAACCTGTTCACGTTTCTAATCGTTTTTCCCCGCTCAGCGACACACCCGCTGAGGAAAAAACTCTGATCATTGGCGACTCTGTAGTCAGAAACGTGAACCTAGAGACTCCAGCGGCCATAGTCCAATGTATTCCTGGGGCCAGAGCAGGCGACATCGAGTCAAATTTGAAAATGCTGGCTAAAAGTAACTGTAAATACTCCACAATTGTTATTCACGCCGGCATTAATGACATCCGTCTCCGGCAGTCGGAAGTCACGAAACTTAATATAGAATCGGTGTGTGAGTTTGCAAAAACGATGTCTGCCACTGTAGTATTCTCTGGGCCCCTCCCCAATCTGACCAGTGATGACATGTTTAGTCGCTCGTCATCCTTGAACCGCTGGCTGTCTGTGTGGCGTCCTGCAAATGACGTGGGCTACATTGACAATTGGAGCTCTTTTTGGGGAAAAGCTGGTCTTATGAGACGAGACAGCATTCATCCCACTTTGGATGGTGCTTCTCATTTATCTAACAATCTGGCATCTTTTTTTATCCAAATTTCCAAAACCCTGACTACTCAAAGTTGGGACCAGGAAGCAGTCGTAGTCTTACACGCCTCTCTGCAGCTCCTCTTCATCCGCCACCCCTCAGCTTAGCCCCTGTCTTCCCCATCAGAGAATCGTTGTCTGCTCCCTCCAAAGTAAATAAAAATATAATGTATAAGCATCCCAAAGTGATAAAGCAAAATATTGGTAAAACTCAAATTAAACATAAAGCCTCTAAATTGAATGATTTGGCCTCTGTTCCTCCTCATAATTTAAAAATTAAATGTGGTTTATTAAATATTAGGTCTCTAACTCCCAAGTCTCTGTTAGTCCATGATCTGTTAATTGATCATCAGATTGATTTAATTTCCCTTACAGAGACTTGGTTAGGGCAAGAGGATTATGTTGGTTTAAATGAATCAACTCCCTCTGGTTATTTAAACTGTCAAAATTACAAATTACTAGTTAATGTAAAGCAAAAAACATGTTATAATTCCTTTGAGGGCCTGGTCCTCAGTGTTGGGCACTTTAGCAATTCCAGGTTAAACCCAATTTTATTTGCCATAGTTTATCATCCCCCATCAACCTATTCAGAATTTTTATCCGAATTTGCTGATTTCTTAGCCGATTTAGTGCTGAAATCTGATAGAATAATTATAGTAGGGGACTTTAATATACATGTGGATGTAGATCGTGACTGCCTTAATGTGGCTTTTAATTCAATATTAGACTCGATTGGGTTTTCTCAGAAAGTAGGAAATTCTACTCATTACCTCCACCATACATTGGACCTTGTTCTGACATATGGCATAGAAATAGAAAATCTTGTAGTGTCTCCTCATAACCCTGTACTGTCAGACCATTGTCTGTTAACCTTTGATTTTACTATTTCTGACTATTTGGCTCCTAAAGAAAAATATTATCACAGTAGATGCCTCTCAGATGATGCTGTTTCCAAATTTATGCAGATTGTTTCCTCTATGCCATGTGTCAACACAACGGAAATAAGCTATAGACAGCTTGCTCCTTCTGTAATTGATAACATGGTGGATAGTGTTTCAGCTTCTCGGCATCAGGCTCTAGACTTGGTGGCCCCCTTAAAAAAGAAAAAGTCTAAGCAGAGATTTTTAACTCCTTGGTTCAACACAGAAACTCGTACCTTAAAACAGAAGACTCGTCAATTAGAAAGAAAATGGCGCTCTACTAATTTAGATGAAATCTATTTAGCTTGGAGAAATCATCTTTTAATTTATAAAAAATCTCTTAGAAAAGCTAGAACGAGTTATTACTCTGCATTAATAGAAGAGAACAAGAATAATCCCAGGTTTCTTTTCAGTACTGTAGCCAGGTTGACAAAGAGTCAGGACTCTGTCAATCCTAGCATCCCCTTAGAGCTTACTAGTCAGGACTTTATGAACTTTTTCAATAATAAAATTTCATCCATCAGAGATAAAATCAATCAGATTCTTCCCACAGTTAACTTAAATACTGTAACTACTACAACTCCTTCTACTGATGTCTGTCTTGATGAGTTTACTCCAATCGACCTTTGTGAGTTAGACAAAATAGTTTCCTCATCCAAACCTTCAACTTTTTTTTTTTTTTCCCTTGCCTTCTGATTGTTGCTCTGAGTGTTGCTAACCCTGTGCTGTTGCAATCCTGGAATTTCCCCGTTGTGGGACTAATAAAGGCTTATCTTATCTTATCTTATCTAACTTGTCTTTTAGACCCTATTCCTACCAGGTTATTTAAAGAAGTCTTCCCACTTATTGGTAGCTTTATTCTTCATATAATCAATTCTTCATTAACTTTACGCCATGTACCGCAGGCTTTTAAAACGGCTGTAATTAAACCCTTACTCAAAAAGCCAACGCTAGATCCAGGAGCTTTAGCTAACTATAGACCAATCTCTAATCTCCCTTTCATTTCAAAAATCTTAGAAAGAGTTGTTGCTCCGCAATTATTTGACCACCTGCAGGGAAATGGTTTACTTGAAGAGTTTCAATCTGGGTTTAGAATCCATCATAGTACTGAAACAGCCTTAGCGAAGGTCACCAACGACCTCCTCATTGCATCTGATAATGGACTAGTTTCTGTACTTGTCCTTTTAGATCTTAGTGCAGCTTTTGATACTATTGATCATAATATTCTACTTGATATATTAGAACACTATGTTGGACTTAATGGAACTTCGTTGCAGTGGTTTAGATCTTATTTATCTGATAGGTTCCAGTTTGTTCATGTAAATGATGAGTTTTCTTTCAGCTCAAAGCTTAGTCATGGAGTTCCACAGGGATCTGTGCTTGGCCCTATTCTTTTTAGTTTATATATGCTTCCGTTAGGCAACATTATTAGAAAGCACTGTATACATTTTCATTGTTATGCAGATGACACAATTATACCTGTCAATGAAGCCAGATGATAGTAATCAATTAGCCAAGTTAGAAGCCTGTCTTAAGGAAATCAAAGCTTGGATGACTTGTAATTTCCTGCTATTAAATTCAGATAAGACTGAAGTCATTCTTGTTGGTCCAAAAAACCTTAGAAATTCCTTTCCAAATCAAACTTTCAGTTTGGATGCAGTTACTCTTTCTCTTAATAGCTCTGTGAGGAACCTTGGAGTTATTTTTGATCAGGATTTGTCCTTCAATTCACATATTAAATTTGTTTCTAAGACTGCCTTCTATCATTTGCGTAATATTGCCAAGATTAGGAGCATCTTGTCTCAGAGTGATGCTGAGAAGCTGATCCACGCTTTTGTTAGCTCGAGATTAGATTATTGTAATTCTTTATCAGGCTGTCCTAAAACATCTTTAAAAAGTCTTCAGCTGATCCAAAATGCTGCAGCAAGAGTTTTAACAGGTACTAGAAAGAGAGATCATATCTCTCCGGTTCTGGCCTCCCTTCATTGGCTTCCCATAGAGTTTAGAATTAAGTTTAAAATCCTTCTTCTTACTTACAAAGCTCTAAACAATCAGGCTCCTTTTTATTTAAAAGATCTGATACTACCGTATCATCCTAACAGAGCACTACGCTCCCAAAATGCAGGATTACTTGTAATACCTAGAATCTCCAAAAGTACAATGGGAGGCAGAGCCTTCAGTTATCAAGCTCCTCTCCTGTGGAATCAGCTGCCAATCTGGATTCGGGAGTCAGACTCGATCTCTGTTTTTAAGAATAGGGCTAACACCTACCTTTTTGATATAGCCTACAATTAGGGAGGGATCATGTGTTTCTGAACCCTCCCTTAGTTATGCTGCTAATAGGTTTAGTCAGCCGGGGGACCTCCAGTAATGCACTGGGCCTCACTCCTTTCCTCACTCTATGAAATATTTTTTTTTTGCTGGTCATTAACATTTGTTTGTTCTCTCCCATAGATTGAGTCCCCATCGTGCTGTTTGCTCTCTACATGTCTGTTCTTTTCTTCTTCTCTTTCCCCTCACCCCCCAGCCAGTCGCAGCAGATGACTGCCCCTCCCTGAGCCTGGTTCTGCTGGAGGTTTCTTCCTGTTAAAAGGGAGTTTTTCCTCTCCACCGTCGCCAAGTGCTTGCTCACAGGGGATCGCCTGATTGCTGGGGTCTTTCTGCAACTGTGGGGGTCCCCCCTACATTTGATAGTGCTATGAGATGACTGTTGTTGTGAAATGGCACTATATAAATAAAGTTGAATTGAATTGAATTGAATATTGCTGTACATACAACAGTTGTGCAGGCAAGATGAAATTGCGTTTCTCTCGGCATCCATGTAAGTAGAAGAACATGATTTAAGACACACTCACACATATCTTCACCCCGCACCCCACCACATCCATTTACGCATCCCTGAGAACATACTTGAAAAAATTAACTAACTATAATATACAAATAATGTACATAATGTTCGTAGGTGTAGTAGCGTATATGAGAGATTCCGGATCAACTGTTCAGCATCCTAACAGCTTGTGGAAGGAAGCTGTTAACCCCTTGCACTCCGGTCAATTTTCCTAAAAACGCCAAAAAAAAAATGTGCCCAAAGTAAATCGAAAGCTGTTCTTCAACCCTTTGCAGCATCTTCATGGGGTTGGTCTCATTTAAAAGAAAACACTTTGAATTTTTTGGCAAAAAAAACCATGATCTCTAAGTGTTCCGGCCACTGAGTTACAGTCATCTAAGCATAGTGAACTTGAAGAAAATACATTTGGCATGGGTGTTTTTTTTTGGATACAAATGCTTGCAAATAACACACAGCTTCAGATCCGGGCTGGAAAATGCAACAGAAATGTAGAACCAAGTGTTTTTCAGCTGAGGTCCAAATTTTGTAACAATACCACAAAAAATGAATATTTTACACAGCTTTGTTCTCAGGCTGTTCCCAGGCATTTTGGAACTGTGCCAAATTGTGCCAAATGGCACAGTTTGGAAAAACGTCTGTAACTTCTGAATGATTCAATATAGAAGCTTCATTTTAGGCTCTAATGAAAGGTCACACTCAGGGCTGTCTGTGTGTGTGTGTGGGGGGGGGTTGTCTCCCCCCCCCCCGCTCGCTACAGAGGATGGACTTCGGCCATCGCTACACAACGTATTAGCCTCATGTGGTGATGTGGGACAGCAGCGCAATCACCGTGGCTCCCCCTCCCCCCTCGCTGCAGAAGAATAGCGGGGGGGGGGCGTTCACAGCCTGTACGCAGCGAGCAACCCCTTGTACCGTGGCGCACGAACTTCAGACTTCGTGCGCCACACAGTTGTAATTTACCGATCGGTCAAAAGTCATTTTGGATTACAATTTTCAGGGATAGAGAATAATTTAGCTTCTAACACCTTATCTCTTCACAGCAGCAGTGTCCTGGCCAACTTCTCTTTCTCATTGTCAGACGAATGCGACGCTGGTCCGCTCTGGTTCTGGTCTCGCGACCTGATCAAAACATAATTCAATTATTACGGTTTTGTGCTTCCATGATTGCGGTTTTTGGCGAACGATTTTTCAAAACAAATAACAGTGTGGCTTATATTAATCATATATTCCATACCTACATATGTATAGACATATTAGAATGTTTAGTGATTACATATGTGGAATGACCTAACGCCTATGAACAGGACAAGAGGTCTCAACCGCCAGCGAGGATCAGAGAGCAGACAGAGTCGCAGCGGTGGAGACCGGATCGATCTCCCTGACCACCCAGGGTCAGGTGGAGGAGACGGAGGACAATGGAGGGGGATTATGTTAATGCGGGATGTCAGCTTTGATATGCAATGTCTTTTGTTGAGTGCGAGTAGAAGTATGAAGGTCTGACTGCATTCGACCTCTTATTCTGCTTCTGCACCGAGATGAGATGTTAGGGAGGTGAAGCTGATATTAAACTTTGATTTATAAAGCCATATCGCTTCTTCATTTCCAACTCCCTACACTGGTGACCAGACGTGAGGATGGAACAGAGACGTTCTCCCGCGATTAACTCATCAGAGGCGACCCAGGCAAGCGCCGGCGCCCATGCAGACAGGGGAACGGATGGAAGACGTTCCTCCACGGCAGAAGCGACAGAGAGGGCTCAACCGAGCACCATCCCCAGCCCCGCCGTGAGAGCAGAAGAAAGGCGCTCTCACCCGGCGGACACATCAGGGACAGCCCACACAAGCGCAGTCACCGTCAAGCTACCAGAATTCTGGCAAGAAGACCCGAGCTCGTGGTTCCAGCAAGCTGAGGCTCAGTTTGCACTGGCGGGCATAATTGCGGACGAGACGAAGTTTTATCACATCGTCGCCAAACTCGACGCTGCCACGTCAAGATGTGCACGGCGCATAATCCAACAGCCGCCCGCCCATGACAAATACAGAGAACTTAAGGCGACCATCGTCGAGAACTTCGTCCCCTCAGCCAAGGAGAGAGCAGAGAAGATCCTGGCGATCTACGGCCACAGAGGATGCAGACCCAAGGCCCTCATGGAGGACATGCTGCAGCTCAAGGAAGAGGACAACGACAACTTCCTCTTCCAACACATCTTCCTCAGCACTCTGCCGCCACACATGAGAGGGACGCTGGTCAACATGCGGTGCAGCACCCAGCAGGACTTCCGCGCGCTGGCCCGAGAAACGCAGCGGCTCATCAACGCCTGCGGGGAACAGATGGCCACAGCAGCATCCGCAGATCTCAGCGCGGAAGCCCAGAGCAGCGGAGAACTACAGGCAACCGAGCAGAGCCCGCCCACCATGGCGGCAGCACGACCAAGGCACAGCAAGCGGAATGACATCTGCTATTACCACCACCATTTCGCCGAAAGGGCATACAAATGCGTGCCCCCCTGCAAATTCAAAAAGTTCTGGAAACACCAAAGCCGAGAACCGTTAACAGCCGCGGCTCTGGGCGAAAAAAATAAGCTACTTTATGTGACTGACGGACACACCGGGAGACAGTTCCTGATCGACACTGGAGCTCAGCTGAGTTTTATCACCCCTTCCCACGCAGACCGGGCCATGGGTCCCCGGGGAAATGGAGCGATGGCAGCCAACGGCTCGATCATCGATACCTTCGGTGAGAGGAACCTGCCTCTTTGCATCCACGGCTGCAACTATAGATGGACATTTATTGTAGCGGCGGTGAGTTTTAACTTGTTGGGCGCTGATTTTTTGTGTGCACATGGGTTGTTAGTTGATCTAGCAAATAGGCGCTTGGTTAATGCACTGTCATTTGCTTCTATCCCCTGCTCAGCTCGAGTTTCTCCACCACCCGTGCAGGCCAGCGTCACAACAGCAGGAGGTAAGTTTGACCAACTCCTCACCCAATTTCCAGCACTCACAGTTCCAAAATTTTCAGCGACAGTAGCGAAACACGGGGTTGAACACTTCATCCCCACAACAGGCCCACCCGTGTTCGCCAAAGCTCGGCGCTTAGACGCGACCAAGCTTGCCATAGCACAGGACGAGTATACCACCCTGGAAAAATTAGGCATTATTAGACGCTCGAAAAGCCCCTGGGCATCGCCACTCCACATGGTCCCGAAAACCGACGGTTCATGGAGACCTTGCGGCGATTACCGCAGATTAAACAATGCGACAGCGCATGACCGCTACCCAATTCCTCACATCCAAGATTTTTCACTACATCTGGCGGGTGTGCGCATTTTTTCTAAAATAGACCTTTTCCGCGGCTATCACCAAGTCCCCGTTCGAGCAGAAGACATTCCTAAAACGGCTGTAATAACCCCTTTCGGTCTTTTTGAATTTTTGCGGATGCCGTTCGGCCTCAAAGGCGCTGCTCAAACCTTTCAGCGTATGATGGACGCGGTATTACGCGACCTCCCCTGGTAGCCAGCCCGTCAGAGGAAGAACACGAACAACACCTCACTACAGTTTTTCAGAGGCTAGAAGAGCACGGGTTAATAATCAACCCAGCCAAATGCAAATTCGGCGTGCCACAAATTGATTTTTTGGGACACAGAGTTTGACACAGAAGGGGGCAGTCCCATTGCCAGACAAAGTCCGCGCGGTAAAAAATTTTCCACGACCACAAACGGTCAAATCGCTGCAAGAATTTTTGGGAATGGTGAATTTTTACAACCGTTTCCTCCCCCGCGCAGCTCAACTCATGCAGCCCCTGTATGCCGCGCTCAGAAAACAAAAGCCTTCCAACGCGGTCGAATGGACCCCGGAGCGCGAACACGCCTTCGCGGAAGTAAAAAGTGCTCTAGTGAATGCCACATTGTTGGTTCACCCCGATCCCTCGGCCCGCATAGCGTTAACCACAGACGCTTCAGACCTGGCCATAGGGGCAGTCGTGGAACAATATGTTGGCGGAACCTGGCAACCTTTAGCATTTTTTAGCAAATCTTTAAACCAAACAGAGCGTAAATACAGCACTTTTGACAGGGAGCTGCTAGCGCTTCATTTATCCATCCGCCACTTCCAGTTCTGGTTAGAAGGGTGGCGCTTCACAGCTTTTGTAGACCACAAACCGCTCACTTTTGCGATGGCTAAAATTTCAGAACCATGGTCAGGCAGGCAGCAAAGACAGCTAGCTGCAATTTCAGAGTTCACCACAGACATTCGACATGTGGCAGGCAAACTTAATGTGGTAGCAGACTGCCTCTCTCCCGCTGTGACATCGCCAGAGCACGAGGAGACAGATTATACTACCTCAGCCACAGAACTCTTCGCCAACGCGGACGCGTACGCGGCCCCAATTCACGTATGGATAGATTACGCAGCCATGGCAGAGGAACAAAGCAGCGACGTGGACGTGCGCGCGCTCCTGTCTGGACCAACAGGGTTAAGACTAGAGGAAAGGGGTTTACGTGACGGTGTACCCCCCCTAATCTGCGACGTTTCAACCGTCCGACCTCGCCCGGTAGTCCCAGCTGCATGGCGCCGCCGCATATTCGACTCGGTTCACTCCCTCGCGCACCCAGGGGTGCACGCCTCGGTTAAAATGGTCGCAGAAAAGTTTGTTTGGCTGGGCCTATGCAAAAATGTAAAGGAATGGGCAAAAACTTGCATGTCTTGTCAGCGCGCCAAAATACACAAACACACAAAAGCTCCTCGAGAGCCTTTTCGAATCCCAGCCAGGAGGTTTGACCATGTTCATGTCGACCTCGTGGGACCACTACCTTTGTCTCAGGGTTTCACACACCTGTTAACGATGATAGACTGTACTACACGCTGGCCTGAGGCGGTCCCTTTGGCGTCAACCACGGCTGCGGAAGTCGCTCACATTTTTTTTAACAAACTGGGTGGCACGTTTCGGCGTCCCATCAGACATCACATCCGATAGGGGGCCTCAATTTGTCTCAGAGCTTTGGTCAGCCATGGCCAGCAGCTTAGGGGCGACAATTCACCGCACAACCGCATATCACCCTCAGGCTAATGGGTTATGCGAGTGTTTTCACAGTTCTTTAAAGGCCGCCCTCAGGGCCTCACTAACGGATACAGATTGGGTGAATAAACTTCCCTGGGTTTTATTAGGGTTGCGTTCTGCGCCTAAAGAGGATCTAGACGCCTGCCCAGCAGAATTAGTTTTTGCACAACCTCTCAGACTCCCAGGTGAGTTTTTACCAGAGAACCCAGAGCCCGAGCATCTTCCAGCCCTGAGGTCTTTAGGCAGCACCGGACCGGACACTCTCCCCGGACCGGCACATCACTCTTTTCCACGGGTTTTTGTCCCCCAAGCTTTAAAAAACGCCGAGTTCATTTTTGTTAGGCACGAAGCTTTAAAATCAACCCTCCGTCCACCATACAATGGACCATTCAGAGTGCTGGAACCTGGTGATAAGCATTTTGTGCTTGATTTAGGGGACAGAAAAGAAACAGTCAGCACTGACAGACTTAAACCTGCCTTCTTGTTGAGAGACGAACCTGCACGGGTGGCGAGAGCACCTCGGCGGGGTAGACCCCCCAAGAAAAAAAACTCAGCCCCCCTGCAGGGAACAAATAACCACTCTCCTCCCCAAGCTGCAGATTCCTTACAGGAGGGTCCCACCACGACGCCAAAGCGGACCCACAGCAGATTCGGGAGAAGATTAAAACCCAGACGGCACAGGGACTGATACAAATTGACCAGGACTTGTTAACTATTTTATCAGATTGTGCCGTGACAGTTCTAAGGATGATTTGTGATATTACTATACTGTTGTTACCACTGAATTCTCTACAGGAGCATGACTGCTGTAAAGATTTTTCCTCGTTTTCCCTGTCAAGAGGTTAACAGTATAATATGTCAGAGATTATCTTAAACTGTAAACTTAATTTGATTGTCCTTTTCTTAGTCGTTTGGGGGGGGGCTGTGGCTTATATTAATCATATATTCCATACCTACATGTGTATAGACATATTAGAATGTTTAGTGATTACATATGTGGAATGACCTAACGCCTATGAACAGGACAAGAGGTCTCAACCGCCAGCGAGGATCAGAGAGCAGACAGAGTCGCAGCGTTGGAGACCAGATCGATCTCCCTGACCACCCAGGGTCAGGTGGAGGAGACGGAGGACAATGGAGGGGGATTATGTTGATGCGGGCTGTCAGCTTTGATATGCAATGTCTTTTGTTGAGTGCGAGTGTAAGTATGAAGGTCTGACTGCGTTCGACCTCTTATTCTGCTTCTGCACCGAGATGAGATGTTAGGGAGGTGAAGCAGATATTAAACTTTGATTTATAAAGCCATATCGCTTCTTCATTTCCAACTCCCTACAAACAGTAGTAATTAAAAAAAGACTGGCGAAGGCGTGTGTGTCACTCAGCCTTCGTCGTCAGCCTCCGTCGGTCTATGATGACCATGGAAGAAATCATAACGTCTACTCTGCTGGAACCAATACAAAATAAGCACTGCCTGTGGCCAAACATGCCAATCCACGAATGGATCCTGTCACCCAAGTTGCATTTGTGGATGGTCTCCATGCTGCTGGGTCTATGGGGCTCTTCCTGCGTCCTTTTTTGATCCGCTCCAGCAGCCAGTCTTCACCCAGCCTTAAAAAAAAAACAGCTCACGAACTTCTCTGCTTCAATTGGCTCACTGCATTCAAAGCATTGGGAGGCGGGTCCTCCTTCCTAGGTTTTCATTCATTGGTTCTTCAATGTTTCAGAAACCCAATTCAAGGCTCTTATTAGTCGAATGAGAGGTCAATCAGATGAACTAATGTGTTTGCAGCTGTGTCTGCAGCTTTTTTTTCCAGTGGCGCTTGGACGCCAACACCAACTACATCACCACCATCAGGACCATGCGTCCGAGAGCGCGCGAGGACACAGAGACTTGCCCGCCCGCGGTACAACGGAGCGCAAGAGGTTAATCAGTCTGGTGGTTGTGCCTATGATGCTCCGGAATCGTTTCCCAGATGGCAGAAGTTCAAAGTGTTTATGCAGAGGGTGAGAATGGTCCTTGACAATCTTCTGTGCCCTGCTCCTACAATGGTTCTGAAAAAGTTCTTGGACAGAGGGGAGTGAGATTCCAATTACCCTCTCAGCTCCCTTAACTATCCTCTGCAGGGCTTTTTTGTCTGACATACTGCAGCTGGAGTACCATGTAGCAATGCAGTATGTCAGAACACTCTCCACCACACCTCTGTAGAAGGTCCTGAGGTGCAGATGGGGAGAGAGGCCTGTTTGAGTTTCCTCAAGAAGTGCAGTCTCTGCTGGGCCCACTTCCTTATCCCCAAGGAATTCTTGCTCCAAGTCCAGGTCCTGCGAGAGCTGCACTCCAAGGAACTTGATGTTCTCCACTCTCTCCACTAAATGGCCGCCGATGCTGAGGGGGATGTGTTCAGGCTGTGACCGCCGGAAGTCGATAATCATCTCCTTCATTTTGTCCACGTTGAGCACCAGATTGTTCTCCCTGCACCAGCCCTCCAGGTCTCTCACTTCTTCCCTGTACATTGATTCCTCATCCCTCTGAATAAGTCCCACCACCATGGTGTCATCTGCAAACTTAATCTGGTTCCCCTCGTGTCTGAATACACAGTCGTGTGTTACAAGTGTAAACAACAGTGGACTGAGTACGCAGCCTTGAGGGGATCCGGTGCTCAACGTGACAGAGTTGGAGATGTTGTTTCCAACCCGGACAGACTGAGGTCTCTCAGTCAGGAAATCCAGGATCCAGAGACATGTGGCGGTGTTCAGACCAAGAAGGAGTAATTTCTCCATCAACCTCTGGGAAATAATGGTGTTGAATGCTGAACTGAACTCAATGTACAGGAGTCTGGCGTAGGTGTCTTTCTGATCCAGGTGGGTGATGACAGAGTGCAGGGTGGTGACTATAGCATCCTCCGTGGAGCGGTTTGAAGAATATGCAAACTGGAGCGGGTCGTGTGATGCAGGGAGGCAGGCTGTAATGTGTGGTTTGACAAGCCGTTCAAAACACTTCATCACGATTGGTGTCGGTGCAACAGGACGATAGTCATTCAGACAGGACACAACTGGTTTCTTTGCCACTGGTACTATGATAGAGGTGTTGAAGCATCTGGGAACAATGGCCTGACTCAGGGAGATGTTATATGTCAGTCAGTACATCCGCCAACTCGCTCGCGCAGTCTCGGAGCACACGTCCCGGGATGTTGTCTGGACTTGCAGCTTTACGTGGGTTGACTCTGGTTAGGGTCCTCGGTGTGTCCGCTGTGTTGATGGTAAAAGCTGGTCCGACCGATGGCGGGGATTTGCCAGCCCTCCCTCTGATTGTCGAGTTTGATGCTTCAAAACGTGCAAAAAAGTCGTTGAGCCTGTCTGGAAGTGAAGTGACGTCATCATCGACCCCCTGCCTAGACTTATAGCCCATCAGAGACCGAACTCCCTGCCACATCTGCTTGGTGTTCCTAGTGTCAGAGGTGTCCCTGGATTTTCTACACATAGGCGCACTTCGCTGTCTTAATTCCCTTTGAGAGCGCAGACCTAGCTGAGCGGAGGGCGATCCTGTCATTCACTCTGAAGGCTGCATCTCTGGCTGTAAGCAGCGAACGCACCTCTGCGGTCATCCAGAGCTTATGGTTTCCCCGCATGGTGATGGTCTTCACTGTAGTGACATCCTCTGTGCACTTCGCGATGTAGCTGGTGACCGTCTCAGTATACTCCTCCACATCTGTCTTGTCTTCCTGGAAGGCTGCTATTTTGAAGTTCTCCCGGTCTGTGTGCAGAAAACAGTCTTTCAGTGCAGAGGTTGCACTCTCTGGCCAAATCCTGATTTGTTTCACTACTGGCCTGTTGCGCTTCAATAAAGGATTGTAAGCAGGCACCAGCATCACGGATATGTGGTCAGAAAGGCCAATGTGGGGGCGGGGTATCACCTTATATGCATCTGTGTTTGTGTACACTAAGTCCAACATATTCTCTCCTCTGGTCTTAAAGTCTACACATTGTTTAAACTTGGGGAGCACAGTCTTTAAGCTGATGTGGTTAAAATCCCCCGCAACCACCACAAAACTGTCCGGATGTAAAGTTTGGATTTCGCTAATAGCATCGTGCAGTTCCCCGAGTGCCTTCTTAGCATTAGCGTTAGTGTTAGTGCTCGGTGCTAAGTAAACAGCCGCTACAAACACGTTGCTGAATTTCCTCGGCAGATAAAATGGCCGACAATTTACAATAAGGGACTCCGCCAACGGAGAGCAGTGTTTAGATACTAATGTGGCGTTAACGCACCAGTTCTTGTTAAAGATGCATAGCCCACCCCCACGGCTCTTACCAGAGCTCGCCGTTTCTCTGTCAGCTTGGAACACTGTGGTACCTTCCAGTTGAATGGCCGTGTTAGGGATGTTGTCGGAGCCATGTCTCTGTGAACGCGAGCACACAGCAGTCCCTTCACTCTCTCCGGGTTTCTTTCAGCAGACGCAGCTCATCCAGTTTGTTGTCGAGGGAGTAAATATAGTAGTTACAATATTTAAGTTAACGGTGGGAAGAATCTGATTTTATCTTTGATGGACGAAATTTTATTATTGAAAAAGTTCATAAAGTCCTGACTAGTAAGCTCTAAGGGAATGCTAGGATTGACAGTCCTGACTCTTTGTCAACCTGGCTACAGTACTGAAAAGAAACCTGGGATTATTCTTGTTCTCTTCTATTAATGCAGAATAACTCATTCTAGCTTTTCTACGAGATTTTTTATAAATGAAAAGATGATTTCTCCAAGCTAAATAGATTTCATCTAAATTAGTGGAACACCATTTTCTTTCTAATTGACAAGTCTTCTGTTTTAAGCTACAAGTTTCTGTGTTGAACCAAGGAGTTAGAAATCTCTGATTAGACTTTCTTTTTTAAGGGGGCCACCAAGTCTAGAGTCTGACGCAGAGAAGCTGTAACACTATCTACCATGCTATCAATTACAGAAGGAGCAAGCTGTCTATAGCTTATTTCTGTTGTGTTGACACATGGCATAGAGGAAACAATCTGCATAAATTTGGTAACAGCATCATCTGAGAGGCATCTACTGTAGTAATATTATTCTTTACGAGCCAAATAGTCAGAAATAGTAAAATCAAAGGTTAACAGACAATGGTCTGACAGTACAGGGTTATGAGGAGACACTACCAGATTTTCCATTTCTATGCCATATGTCAGAACGAGGTCCAACGTATGGTGGAGATAATGGGTAGAATTTCCTACTTTCTGAGAAAACCCATCAAGTCTAATATTGAATCAAATGCCACATTAAGGCAATCACTATTTACATCTACATGTATATTAAAGTCTCCTACCAGCCACTACCATTATTCTATCTGATTTCAGCACTAAATCAGCTAAGAATTTGGCAAATTTGGATAAAAATTCTGAGTAGGTTGATGGAGGACGATAAACTATGGCAAATAAAATTGGGTTTAGCCTAAAATTGCTAAAGTGCCCAATACTGAGGGCCAGGCTCTCAAAGAAATAACATGTTTTTTGTTTTACATTTACTAGTAATTTGGAATGGTAAATTGTTGCTACTCCTCCTCCACGACCAGAACTTTTGGGATTTTGACAGTTTAAATAACCAGAGGGAGTTGATTCATTTAAACCAACATAATAATTTATGTGTACATATGTATATTCGCTGCTCTTGTTTTTCTTGTCTTCTTGATTGTTGCTCTGAGTGTTGCTGTTCCTGTGCTGTTGCAATCCTGGAATTTCCCCCATTGTGGGACTAATAAAGGCTTATCTTATCTTATCTTATCTTCATCCTCTTGTCCTAACCAAGTCTCTGTCAGGGATATTAAATCAATCTGATTATCAATGAACAGATCATGGACTGACAGAGACTTGGGAGTTAGAGACCTAATATTTAATAAACCGCATTTAATTTTTAAATTATGAGGAGGAACAGAGGCCAAATCATTCATTTTAGAGGCTTCATGTTTAATTTGAGTTTTACCAACTTTTTGTTTAATCACTTTTTTTTTTTTGTTACTTATTTGTACCCGTAGGTAGATTTGGTTTGCAGTCTGGTGACAAGCCACCGGCTGCTGGTCGCTGCGTGCGCGAGCGCCCTAAACCTACATGTTTTTGGTATGCGGGAGGAAACCGGAGAAATCCCGGAGTAAACCCACGCAACACGGGGAGAACATGCAAACTCCACACAGCTCACTGTTGGTCGGGGGCTGGAATCGAACCCACGATCTCCGCGATCCCCCGGCCAAGGGTAAAACTGTGCTGCCACAGTGCTAAACCACTGCTCCACCGTGCAGCCCAAAGCATCCCTTTGGGATGCTTATACATTATATTTTTATTTACTTTGGAGGGAGCAGACCATGATTCTCTGATGGGGAAGACAGGGGCTAAGTTGAGGGGTGGCAGATGAAGAGGAGCTGCAGAGAGGCATGTAAGACTGCAACTCTGCTTCCTGGTCCCAACTCTGAGTTGTCAAGGTTTTGGAAATTTGGATAAAAAATTATGCCAGATTGTTAGATAAATGAGACGCACCATCCAAAGTGGGATGGACGCTGTCTCGTCTCATAAGACCAGGTTTTCACCAAAATGAGTTCCAGTTGTCAATGTAGCCCACGTTGTTTCCAGGACACCACACAGACAGACAGCGGTTGAAGGATGACAAGCGGCTAAACATGTCATCACTGGTCAGATTGGGGAGGGGCCCAGAGAATACTACAGAGGCAGACATTGTTTTGGCAAAGTCACACACCGATTCTACCTTAAGTTTCGTGACTTCCAACTGCCGGAGACTGATGTCATTAATGCCAACGTGAATAACAATTGTGGAGTATTTCCAGTTACTTTTAGCCAGCATTTTCAAATTTGACTCGATGTCGCCTGCTCTGGCCCCAGGAATGCATTTGACTATGGCTGCTGGAGTCTCTAGGTTCACGTTTCTGACTACAGAGTCGCCAATGATCAGAGTTTTTTCCTCAGCGGGTGTGTCGCTGAGCGGGGAAAAACGAATAGGAATGTGAACAGGTTGGTGGTGAACCGGGGCTTTGCGGCTAGGCTTCCTTCTCACCGTCACCCTCCCAGTCTCCTCGTTCCTGAGGAGGACCGGAGGACCACTAACGGGTCGCCCTATTCTAGGGAGTTCCACTGCAGCTAGGGGACGTCCGTCAAGATTAACTGGGGCAGATGGTGTTCCAATGCAGCGGAGCTGGGATTCCAAATCAGACAACCTCTCCTCGAGCGCCTCAAAAAGACAACATTTATTATATTTACCGTTATATTTAAAATATTTACCGTTATCACTAAAAAGAGGCAGAGATGTAGCTAAACATCTGACAGAGAGCACACCAGAGGAGAGGAAGGAGAGCTAGTAGCCATAGCTAGTGGCTATGGCTGTGATGTGTCCAATTACTCAAGCAGAAGTAACATGAGTAAGAGTTTGTGTGTGCGTGCGCCCTCACTTCAGGTCAGAGCAACAGCACCTCAAAATGTCTCTGCACATCCCTGGAGCACAGTTTTCTCCAAGTTTTCCATAGTTAGCATTAGCCTCTGGATGGAGCCTGCCTGCTGTGGCAGACCATTCCCCTCCAGCTCCACCTACAGGAATATAACTGACTAGAGTGCTCACAGCCTACATTTTGATGGCAAATTTAGGTGCCATATTGGTACTGGATAGGGCTGTCACGGTGAAGGAATTTCTCCTGTGGTGACGGTGGATAGCTCAACAGCACGGTATGCGGTATCATAGCAAATGTTTTGAGGTCCCAGTGGTTTCGTAATTTAGACAGGGTTCATAACTTATGTGGCAAATGATGGAAGCTATGTTGAGAATGGCTGCAGCTCCGCCTCAATTTATGTGTGTTTGTGACGGAACTCTTCCTACAGTCATGAACTGCTGATTCTGTAAAAAAATGAAAACAATCATTTTCATAAAGCAGTGGCAGTAACTCCAACATTTCAACTACAGGGTGTGGGGATTGGTTGGAGACAGCTGCTACATTCAGCTTATTTAAACACAACAGACTCTGTGCAGAACCCTCTGTGGCTCTTGCCTCTGTCTAATGCTGCAGTTCGAAAAATCCCATTCATACAGCAAACAAGCAATGCACTATGCAGTAGCAGAGCTTCATCTTCAGGATCATAGACTCAGAAGAAACCCACCCAGCCATTATTTTATTAAATTTGGGAACCCCCCCCCCCCCCCACACACACACACATCTGCCACAAGCAATCTGATCTCACCAAAAGTAGGACAAATAACACACTTTATGCCCTGCAAACATGCTGCGCTCAGTAAAAATACACTTAACATTGAACAATTTATTTAATATTCAATAAGTGAAAAACAAGATTTTGCCACACACAAAAAAGTCAACACTGTTGATGCGGTTGCTGGTTATCCTCTGTGGTAGGCTTGTCCATAGCGCAGCATTACATCATTGCGGTTATGGCGACACCCCTAGTACTGAATATAGCCCTGTTGATGGCTCCTGCAGCACTGTGATAACAGGATATCCAAAAAATGGTTTGTTCTATTTATTATTATCACGTAAGTAAATTGGAATGTTACAAGTTAAAATAAGTAATTTGGACAGTATGAAGACAAATTTTGATTTTGATTTTTGTATACTTTATTGATCCCCAGAATTTTAAGTGTATAGTTAAAATAAGTGTAATGTTAATAATAAGTGTAAAGTAGTTGATTAAATTGGTCCTTTCAGTGACAGTCAGGGTCACATGTAAACATTTTTCTCCACATAATCAGATTATTTGTATCAACAGATAAATTACAAGAATAAATGGATTTTTTTTTAATGACAAATGAGTTGAAAATAATTTTTGGTCATTTTACAACGATTAAAAAGGTCACAAATTGACTTATGAGGTTTTGTAAACATCATGTATTTATTTTGCATGTACTGTGAATTGAATTATTTTGTGTTCTGATAAAGTTTTGCTTCACCGTATCGCCAACAAGGCCAACAACAGTTTTCAAGCAGGGAACCTCCAGTCTGCCTAAAAGCTGTGCCAACCACCCCCCGCCAAAAAACAGCAGTCATTATCCCCCCGCTAGCTGCCAATGGCATAAGCCTCGTCACGAACCCAATGACCAAACTCCAACGATGGCAAGAGCACTACATGAGCATCCTCTGCAAGCCCCCACCTCCCACCTCAGATAAGCTGCAGCAGTATGCCGATGCCGGTGTTGAAGACAACTCAATCAGCCTCGCTTCACCCTCAATCAGTGAGTTGTCAGATACCGTCAACAAGCTCCCCTCTGGGCGAGCCCCCGGCACTGATGGAGTTACAGCAGAGATGATGAAAGCCTCCCTCACCTTCGTCATCCCTCGGCTGGAACATCTGTGCCGCTTCATCTCGGCAGAAGAACGTATCTAACTAACTAACTAACTAACCTGCACTTATATAGCGCTTTTCTAGTCACAAAGACCACTCAAAGCGCTTTCATTAATACTAACCCTCTATTCTAAGGGCCTATAGGAAACAGATACCCAGGGACAATTTAGAACAGCCAATTAACCTAACATGCATGTCTTTGGCATGTGGGAGGAAACCGGAGAAATCCCGGAGTAAACCCACGCAACACGGGGAGAACATGCAAACTCCACACAGATCACTGTTGGTCGGGGGCTGGGATCGAACCCACGATCCCACGATCCCCACAATCCCCCGGCCAAGGGTAAACTGTGCTGCCGCAGTGCTAACCACTGCGCCACCGTGCAGCCCAACCCTGGCAAGTGCAGGGATGAGGTCATTCTGTCCTTCTATAAGAACAAGGGTGACCATCAGAACAGTCAGCTATCATCCCATCATGCTGCTGTCCATCCCTGACAAGGTAATCACCGCTGTCATCCTGAGCCGCATCTGCCCCCTACTCCTTGCCAAGCACTGGCGCCAGAAGGCCGACTTCACCCCTTGCCGATCCACAGTGGACTGCATCCTTGCCTTGAATGTCCTGGCACAGCAACAAAGGGAGTACTGCCAACCTCTATATGTGGCCTATGTTGACCTCAAAGCTGCCTTCGACTCCCTAGACAGGAACACCCTCTGGCAACTCCTTTGTGGCATTGGAGTCCCGCCCAAGTACATCAACATTCTCCGGAATCTCTATACCAACACCATATGCAGGGTACGTGCCAAGAGTGATATGTCAGACCCTTTTGTCACCACCTCTAGAGTCCAGCAGGGATGCGTTGCCACCCACCATCTGGATACATTTCATCAGACCTGCATCTGTAACATCCTCGGCATCCGATGGTTCCACCACACCACAAATGATGAGGTCAATAGGAGGGCTGGCTGTCCTATCACCATCTCTACCGTCATCAGAAGAGGGAGGCTGCGTCTCCTCGGTCACATGGCCAGGCTTGAAGATGGGACAGCGGCAAAGCAAGCCCACTCCGCAAGTGCTCGTCCACCCCCCCAAGGCTGGCATCGCCCCAAAGTTCAGCCCAGACTGTCCTGGATGACCAAGATTGCAATGATAAGATCTCTGGCTGACCTCATCACACTAGCCCAAGATCACACCGTGTAGCATTACCAGTTGGTTTGAAATAAACCAACTGGTTTGAAATAAACCAATAAACCAATAGCTCCTCTCCTGTGGAATCAGCTGCCAATCTGGATTCGGGAGTCAGACTCGATCTCCGTTTTTAAGAATAGGGCTAAAACCTACCTTTTTGATATAGCCTACAATTAGGGAGGGATCATGTGTTTCTGAACCCTCCCTTAGTTATGCTGCTAATAGGTTTAGTCAGCCGGGGGACCTCCAGTAATGCACTGGGCCTCACTCCTTTTCTCACTCAATGAAATAATTTTTTTTGCTGGTCATTAACATTTGTTTGTTCTCTCCCATAGATTGAGTCCCATCGTGCTGTTTGCTCTCTACATGTCTGTTCTTTTCTTCTTCTCTATCCCCTCACCCCCCAGCCAGTCGCAGCAGATGACTGCCCCTCCCTGAGCCTGGTTCTGCTGGAGGTTTCTTCCTGTTAAAAGGGAGTTTTTCCTCTCCACCGTCGCCAAGTGCTTGCTCACAGGGGATCGCCTGATTGCTGGGGTCTTTCTGCAACTATGGGGGTTCCCCCTACAGTTGATAGTGCTATGAGATGACTGTTGTTGTGAAATGGCGCTATATAAATAAAGCTGAATTGAATAAGAAAAAGATTCTTCCATTCCTGGAAAAGAGCTAAGACCCCCTTTCTTACCCTTCATCTAAAGACCACAGCTTTGAAGCCACATTCCATTGGTGAATTGACCCTCAAATCTCCCCTCCATGCCAGGAACGGTTTGGAACCCCCTATCATAAATTTGATGGAGTATATTCCCATGAGACAGTTTGACGTTTTAATAGCCGTCTGAAATTTTCCAGATCTGCACTCCCTTTTCTCTCCAAACTCAAGAGTCCAACATTGCCTTCCATTGGATAAAACAGGAATATTTCTCTCTGAAGTTAAACTATTAATTGTGAACAGCGAAATAACTTCTTTTCCCCCACATACAGTATCCACTTTCGAAGAAAATGGCAGGACCCTGTACTGGACAGTTGTGGTTTGAAATGCTTTTATGGATACAATTTGATGTGTTGCTTTATTTTAAGGATAAATTAATTTTGCATGCCTTCCATAAAGAAATTATAACATTTACAACGTAGACACATTGTTCCTTTATTAAGTAAAATATGTTAGTCACTCAGCAGCATCTGCAGTGATGCGGACGTTGTACCGGTCTGTTGTGGTGAAGAGGGAGCTTAGTTCTAAGGCAAAGCTGTCGATTTACCAGTCAATCTACGTTCCTACTCTCACCTATGGTCACGAGCTTTGGGTAATGACCGAAAGAACGAGATCGCGGATACAAGCGGCTGAAATGAGCTTTCTCCGTAGGATTGCTGGACTCACCCTCAGAGATAGGGTGAGGAGCTCAGTCATCCGGGAGAGGCTCAGAGTAGAACCGCTGCTCCTCCACATTGAAAGGAGTCAGTTGAGGTGGTATGGGCATCTGATTAGGATGCCTCCTGGACGTCTCCCACTTGAGGTGTTTCAGGCACGTCCCACTGGGAGGAGACCCCGGGGCAGACCCAGGACTCGGTGGAGAGACTATGTCTCCCAGCTAGTCTGGGAACGCCTTGGTATCCCCTCTGAAGAGCTGGAGCAGGTGGCTGGGGAGAGGGAAGTCTGGGCTTCTCTGCTTGAACTGCTGCCTCCGCGACCCGGACCTCCGGAAAAGCGGTAGAAGATGGATGGATGGATGGATGTTAGTCACTCAAGTTTTTAAGAATTTATGCTTTAATAGGCAGCATATGTATGTTTAGAAGGATTTCATTTTCATGTCAAATTCTCTCTCCTTGTCTTATGGGTGAGGCTACATTCCAAAAATTACGAACTGACCAATCAGCTTCCAAGTCTCCACACATCTCCTTTTTAGTCAGTTTACGATCTCTGCTGAACAAAGAAACTCAGTGCAATTGGTAAAAAGTTTACACTAATGGGCAGATCCAACCCTGATCTTTGAATGTTGTGGGGGGAAAAAAACTTTCCTTTGTCACAGTTGCAGTCAAGTTTCAAGTTTGGAGTGACTGCTGAAGAATCAGTTCCTGCCTCTTCCCTTTTTTTTTTTTAAGCAGGCCCAGAGCTATACTCTGTTGTGCAAACTTTTTTCTTTTTCTTTAAAATTCACTTTTTCCTATTTTACTCCTATTCTTAAATTACCGTGTTTAGACGATTTTGTTTGATTTTAACTTAGCTTAAATCAACTTTGTTCTGACCACAACACATTGGAAGAATGTAGAATTTGTGATTTATATATATATATATATATATATATATATATATATATATATATATATATATATATATATATATATATATATATATACGTATATATAATTTATCAAGTTTGATTTTCTGATCGGACTTTGAAAGATAAACAAATATCTGGAATTTGATAACCTGGAAAAATTCCTTTTCCTGTGCATAAGACAGCCTCGGCAAGCAGAATGAGCATCGAGCTTCCACGTACAGTTGTGTTCAAAATAATAGCAGTGTGTTGAAAAATGTGAATAAACGTCAAAATTCTTCAAATAAATTGAATTTTAATGAACAAATGCATTGGGGACACTGCACATTCTATTTCAAAGCAAGAAAATTGGAAAAAGTAATTGAATTTGATAATATTTTACAGAAAGTCAAGAAATATAATGTTCAAAAAATAGTGTTGACATCGTCTTTAGTGTGTTTGGGGTCATTATCTTGTTGAAACACCCATTTCAAAGGCATTTCCTCTTCAGCATACGGCAACATGACTTCTTCCAGTATTCTGATATATTCAAACTGATCCATGATCCCTGGTGTGCCATAAATAGGACCAACACCATAGTACGAGAAACATCCCCATATCATGATGCTTGCACCACCATGCTTCACCGTCTTCACTGTGTGCTGTGGCTTGAATTCAGTGTTTGCAGGACGTCTGACAAACTGTCTGTGGCCCTTAGACCCAAAAAGAAGAATCTTACTCTCATCAGTCCACAAAATATTAGCCATTTCTTTTTAGGCCAGTCAATGCAAATTGTAACCGTTTCAGCACGTCTTTTTTTAATGACGGGACTTTGCGGGGGCTTCTTGCTGGTAGCTTGGCTTCACATAGACGTCGTCTGATTGTTACAGTACTCACAAGCAACTTTAGATCTTCTTTGATCCTCCTGGAGCTGATCATTGGCTGAGCCTTTGCCAGTTTGGTTATTCTTTGATCCATTCGAATAGTCGTTTTACTTTTTCTTCCTCGCCTTTCTGGTTTTGGCTGCCATTTTAAAGCGTTTGATATCATTTTAGCTGAACAGCCTATCATTTTCTGCACTTCTTTATAGGTTTTCCCCTCTTATTAATTTCTTAATCAAAGAACGCTCTTCTTCTGAACAGTGTCTTGAACGACCCATTGTACTCTGTTTTTCAAGGACAAATGCACAGCCAGCATATGCAGTGTCAGTTGCCTTGATCCTTAAATAAGGGCCACCTGTTTAACACCTATTTTTTTTTCACAGAATCAGTGACCTCACTAAGTGAACTCAGCACTGCTATTTTTTTGAACACGCCCCTTTCAGTTAATGATTCAGTTTCACAGAATCAGCAGCATGCACGTCATGCCTGTTGGGTCTGTTGGTTTTCTATACCTTTACTAAACCTTCTACAAACTTACTTGCAGTGTAGAAGTTGAAATTCTAACAAAAACAGTGATTTATCTTGCTAGTGATGTGGGACTGCTATTATTTTGAACACAACTGTATGTGATCCCAGGAGTTGGTCGAGCCATGGGGCAGAACCCATCTGCCATTCTCTCTCAACAGAATCTACGCCTATCCAGCTGGATCAAGATAGTTCCGGACTGCCTGCTACCACCAGAGGACACAATCTGACTCTGCTGTGCTGAAGGTCTGTTGTCCAAATTAGATTTAATTCTTCAGAATATTCATGGTGTAAGTTCTATAAACCTAATATCTTAAAATTCCTGTCAGAACTTCAAATGCATTTGTCTTTTTCATTAATCTGTTCCTTTTCAGAGTAACACGAATTTTCCTTTTTATGAAATAGATTAATCATCATTTTCTTCATAAATTGCATCCATTTTTCTTAACAAATGCTATTTTATGGTCCTTCATTTTCCATTACAATGCCAATTGAAGCTATGTTTTTCCTTGGTTCCACAAATGTTTGACAATACACTTTATGCTCAGTAACCCACTACCAGTCTAACGAGCTCATGATACATGCTGAATTCACGGTCTTAAAGTCATCTGAATGTGTTCATATATCCTGAAATTTCTCATTTGACTATTAGAAAGACATATGGGAGTTATTGTTTGATTCTATGTCCATCTTCTTTATTAAAAGCAGACAAGAACTTAGAGGGTGTTTTTTTAGACTGATTCATTATTGGTACAAATACAGAATTATTAATAAATTGTCCATTCTTTTGGGCTGGTGCCCCACGAGCTTATGTGTGTTTGTAATGAAAAGAAACCTCATTCCTACTCACATGCATATTTACATTAATACTTTTATCAACCATAAACTACACATAAAACCCTACACCCTGCCTTCAGATGATTGGCTGCAATGGTCACTAGTAATAAAGTTTTTACAAATAATCTTTAATTAAAAAAAACCCAGAGGTGCTGCTTGAAGAAGAACTTGTTCCACTTTACTGTGCTGCATTTTTACTCCCCCCTGCAGAAACGTGCAGATCACATTAGACCTTCCAGTCAGACCAAGTCAGCTACAGTGAGTGGCTGCATCTCAGTTCAGCTTCTGCATCCTCCAAGTGTGCGTTACTATTCCAGATACTTCACTGCGCTACATCAAAGGCTGTCCCATTCCTTGGGCTCCTTCACATGTGGCCAACAATTGCAGCCAACAAATGCAGCCTTCAAACCCCCGAAAACGAAGGATACATGAAGAGTACCTTGTGGCCCTGACATATCCCAGCATTAAGTGCATGGCTCAGCCTGGCTTTTGTTTCCAGCTCAGCAAAAAGTTGAGCGAAGTCGGAAACAGTTCAAAGCAGGGATGTTAATGATTAATTGACTTTCAAACTGGAAAAGCACTCAGAGCGCAGACCTCCGCCAAGCACCACAGTTCCCCCATACAGTGTTTGTGTGTATGTTTTCAGATTCCTTGACCATGAAAACATATGACTAGCAATTGGATTCACAATGATAGGATTAGTGGTTCAGTAGTTATTGACGAAAATGGCATTTTCCGTAATGGCGGTTTAGCGCCACAGTTCCCGCCATACAGTGTTTGTGTGTACGTTTTCAGATTCCTTGACCATGAAAGCATATGACAAGCAATTGGATTGACAATAATAGGATTAGTGGGTTAGTAGTTATTCACGAAAATGGCATTTTGTGTAATGGTAGTTTTCTTGTGGACGGTGATCCAGATCACCACCAAAATCTAATCATCTGTAGGATACCCCATTTCTGACGATCTGTGAAAATTTCATGAAAATCCGTGCATAACTTTTTGAGTTATCTTGCTAACAAACAAACAGACAAACAAACCAACACCGATGAAAACATAACCTCCTTGGCGGAGGTAATAATTGTTGATAAGAATTTAGTTGACTAAATTAAATTAGTTGTCAATAAATTGCTAACTCAGCACTCAGCAGTCCTTTTCAATGGAGGGCATGCAATGACATCACTTCGCTTACATCCATGCCCCCCATTCCAGATTGAGTGGCAAAACAAATCAAAGATGGCTATGTGTAGCAGTAAAAATGCTGACAGAGGAATACAAATGATGCTATGCTCGAACTGAAGGCAGTTGGACTTGACAGCAACTCTCATAGCTTTCAAAAGAATCAGTGATCCGCTAATATCCACTAGTAGCCAGAAATTCATTTCCCTGATATTTATATGTACTTAATTTCAACACCAGGAAAATACACAAAGCAGAGCCTGAAAGCATTTAAAAGCCTGGACAATTGATCATACTTCATGGCAGGATTTGTAGGCAAAATTAAAGTAACGAAGACACCTATGGATATTCTGGTTGTCTATGGACAGGTATGTACAGTGGGGCAAAAAAGTATTTAGTCAGCCACCAATTGTGCAAGTTCTCTCACTTAAAAGATGACAGAGGTCTCCAATTTTCATCATAGGTATACCTCAACTATGAGAGACAAAATAAGAAAAAAAAAAATCCAGAAAATCACATTGAATGATTTTTAATGAATTAATTGAATTCCTCAGTAAAATAATTATTTGGTCAATAACAAAAGTTCATCTCTGTGGCGGTTTGGGAAAACCCCCACAACACACAGGGACAGACAGCTCGCTACTCCTGGGTTTTTTCCGCTGCATGCTGTGATCTAATCTGCCATTTATGCATTTCACTGCTGTGAGGTTAATGTGCCATCCATGCATTGTGTTCATGCATCCTGTCTGCGCCTCTCATATGCAAATGCTTATATCGACCCATGTGAATGCTTTGATGTATTGTTGTAGCTGAGTATATAAGCTGTCTGAATTTCATGTTCAACCTCTCATTCTCACTCTGCAACTGCAGGACACAGACATTGTGTCCCCTCTTCACTGAGAGCCGTGGGCTCGCTCCCGGCGCGCACGCACGGCGCCGGGAGAGGAGCTTGTGACGGCGGTATGATTAATAAAACCTGCTTAAAACCTCAGCATCGCTGCCTTATTTTATCATCCGCCGCAATCTCAATACTTTATGTACCCTTCGTTGGCAATGACAGAGGTCAAACATTTTCTGTAAGTCTTCACGAGGTTTTCACACACTGTTGCTGGTATTTTGGTCCATTCCTCCATGCAGGTCTCCTCTAGAGCAGTGATGTTTTGGGGCTGTCACTGGGCAACACAGACTTTCAACTCCATCCAAAGATTTTCTATAGGGTTGAGATCTGGAGACTAGCTCGGCCACTCCAGGACCTTGAAATGCTTCTTATGAAGCCACTCCTTCATTGCCTGGGTGGTGTGTTTGGGATCATTGTCATGCTGAAAGATCCAGCCACATTTCATCTTCGATGCCCTTACTGATGGAAGGAGGTTTTCACTCAAAATCTCACAATACATGGCCCCATTCATTCTTTCCTTTACATGGATCAGTCGTCCTGGTCCCTTTGCAAAAAAACAGCCCCAAAGCATGATGTTTCCACCCCCATGCTTAACAGTAGGTATGGTGTTCTTTCTCCTCCAAACACAAGTTGAGTTTTTACCAAAAAGTTCTATTTTGGTTTCACCTGACCATATGACATTCTCCCAATCCTCTTCTGGATCATCCAAATGCTCTCTAGCAAACTTCAGACGGGCCTGGACATGTACTGGCTTAAGCAGGGGGACACATCTGGCACTGCAGGATTTGAGTCCCTGGCAGCGTAGTGAGTTACTGTTGGTAGCCTTTGTTACTTTGGTCCCAGCTCTCTGCAGGTCATTCACTAGGTCCCCCCGTGTGGTTCTGGGATTTTTGCTCACCGTTCTCATGATCATTTTGACCCCACGGGGTGAGATCTTGCGTGGAGCCCCAGATCGAGGGAGGTTATCAGTGGATTATCAGTGGTCTAATAATTGCTCCCACAGTTGATTTCTTCACAACAAGCTGCTTACCTATTGCAGATTCAGTCTTCCCAGCCTGGTGCAGGTCTACAATTTTGTTTCTGGTGTCCTTTGACAGCTCTTTGGTCTTGGCCATAGTGGAGTTTGGAGTCTGACTGTTTGAGGTTGTGGACAGGTGTCTTTTATACCGATAACGAGTTCAAACAGTTGCCATTAATACAGGTAACGAGTGGAGGACAGAGGAGCCTCTTAAAGAAGACTTTACAGGTCTGTGAGAGCCAGAAATCTTGCTTGTTTGTAGGTGACCAAATACTTACTTTACCGAGGAATTTACAAATTAATTCATTAAAAATCCTTCAATGTGATTTTCTGGATTTTTTTTTTCTTCACTTTGTCTCTCATAGTTGAGGTATACCTATGATGAAAATTGGAGACCTCTCTCATCTTCTAAGTGGGAGAACTTGCACAATTGGTGGATGACTAAAAACTTTTTTGCCCCACCGTATATATCATTATTACTATTATGTTTTTTTTTTTTAATGTTGATACCATTAGCTAACCAAGCATTAGCTAGCTATCATTTCATGTTTTTCCCCACATCTAACAGTTATTCATTAACTGTGTGGGTAAAACACAGCAAGTGAATGCCTTTAATAAGCTAATAAATCACCATCCTCTTTACAGTGAACAAATCCAACATACCTGTGACAAAATGAGAACAACAAAGCTACGTTTCGGTGCATGGATTCTAGTTGCTTCTGCCGATTGCAGCAACCCATTTGCTTCTCCTTTCTTTAGTTGTTGGCAGTCTGTAAAAGGATAGCTCAGACTTCTTGCAGAATCTATTTGATCAATCAATTGCAGAACAGCTCTTCCCCCATTTTATATGTGCTTTGAAGGCATTAAAAGGCAGGAAAGTCTCCTCCTCAGGTCGGTGCTACCGACGGTGCCAGGAAGCTAGGCTAAGCTAGGCTAATGCACGGTTAGCCGCTAACAAACAAAACTGGACTTTCTGGGTAACCTTACACTGCTCTCGTTCTTTGCATTTACAGATCACTGGATTGAGAATGCACTTGTACATGTACAGATTGGATCCCGAGGTCCGCTTGGGGTGCACACTTGGAGTGCGCACTTGGTCAGGGGTCCACTTGATTCTCCACTTGAATCCTGGATTGTGATGTCATGCGCATGTGCCGTCTATGGGAGCTTATTCAATGAACTGTTGTGGCGTTGCCGTCCAGGCAGGGACGCACGTGATCACCCACTACTGCCTTTCAACCGAAATGAAAGAAAAAGCAGAAGAAGACACCAAGCCCCCAGAGCGCATGTGCTGTGCAGAGCGATAAAACTCGCCCTTCCGGGTTATGTCGGAGAGTCACAAATTCCAATGGCATGCAAGCTTGAAGCTCCACCAGCCTGCTTCAAATCAGCGAGGCAGAGAAATGGACCAGAGCAAGGCAGAGACTACATGAGCGTAAAAACCCATCCCTGCTGTCTTCAACCCACTGCTAGATGGGAAAGCAGACCAGACTCAAGTTCCCACTGAGGTAACAGACAGCAGAGGGAGCCCAGATCATTCTGGGTTTGTCTGGATTTCTGGGGTGCTGTGATAGTGTTGAACATGCAACAGATGAAGCAACTCCCAATTTATTGTCATGTTAAAACAGTCTACTAGTGCTCCTCAGTAAATTAGAATGTGAAAGTTATTTTTTTAATATAACTAAAAAGATACATTTTATGATATTGGCAACAGTTTTTTTTAATAAATTAACATCATGACAATTGTAAATTCCTGAGAAGAACCAACACATAGTGGACACTATACAGAACTAAATTTGTTAAACTATAAAACCTGCCATTATCTGTAGTAAAAACATGCAAAATAAATCATTGAGGAATAGGATGTTCATGTTTTATTCAGTATATCAAAAACAGTCAATATTTTTATGTTAAAGATAGACTGTACTGAGGGAAATTCAGATTCTTAAGAAAATTGCTAATCAATTAATTGTTAATTGATCAATAAGGTGAATCAACTACTGAATAATGAATTAATCAATAACTTGCATCCCTAGTTCAACGTGAGGTGTAAGTTATTTACCCGCGTCGACCCGACGCAGCAGCGACATGCGTTCCTATTGTGTCGCCCGACATGCACCTCTCCTTCTCAGTGTTTGTGAACGCATATGTCAAAATGATGTCACATTGGTGACGTACATCCACACACAAAAAAACTGTCTTATTTAAATGTTTTTCTGGTACCATTTAACACTGCGTTATTAAGTCGAAATGAACTTATTACAGAAAAAGAGAGCGTGCTGTAACTAAGAAGTTTTTGGAAATATCTGATCACGTGACCGGATATTACACGGTTAGCTTTTTAATAACTCTGCTTTATTTATATTCAAGAAAACAAACAAGAACAGAGAAAAAGAAGAAGCCAACTTTATTGTCATTCAGTCCATCCAGCTGTTGTGTGTGAGAATGTGTGTGTATGTGAAGCCGTGCCCACCCACAGGGTGACGTCCGGCGGCCACGGCCCACTCTATATATAAACCTCAAGTTCAGGAATAAAGTTGAGTTGTTGGCTGCATGAAGAAGACTCCTGTCCGCTCCTGATTTACACACAGAACAATGGCGACAAGGATAAAAATGGAAGCGTGCTGGCTACCTCCACCACTGCTGCCATTTCTGGAGCGTGTGGGTGAGCCGGTGGTCCCGGGGCTGGAGTGGAGACGGAGTTTCGAGGAGTACATTGGAGCATTGGGTCTCCATGGGCTTGACGGGAGACGGCGCTGGGCACTCCTGGTCCATAGCCTTGGTGTGGAGGGCTGGAGGATCCTTGAGTCGCTGGATGCAAACGAGGGCTATGCGTAACGGGTCCCCTTTTTGGGCAGTGACGATACCAGTGTGATGGTTCCTACTAGGGCACTCAAACGGCTGTGATCGGGGACACTAGTGTATACGTGTAGGCGGCATATGGATCACGATGACACCAGACTGATGTTTCCCACAATTTATTTGCTCCTGTTGGAGAAATAAAACAATACACATCACTCTTCGTCTGCACCTCGATCCTACACAGGCTCCCCCAGCAAAGCAAAGCAGTACTGTGGGGGAAAGGAGGAGCTACCGGAGCCTCGGAGGTACGGGAAGGGCGGATGTGGGCAGTGTACCGCCAAAGTAAAAGCACTCAAGTAAATAAAATTCACAATAATATAAAGGAAAACATGACTGAGAAAAGGAATGTTTAAGGTGCATTTTCAACTCTGTTACACCCACCCCACTGAATTTTATCAAACTTGAGCCACAGCTACACAGAACTCATGACAATAAACAAAACACCTGGGGTTAGTTAAAGAACACCATCTGAAAGAGTGTCCCACACAAGGACAAAGTGGCATGAGAGCAGCGCTTATCTCTCAACCCAACCACTGGTAATGGAGTGCCTTGTACACCCCACCAAAAACCCTAACTATTAGTGTAGTAAAAGCTCATGTATAATAAAATAAAATAGCTGATCACTAAAATTCAAGGTCAAGTCCACAAAGGATAGTCCACTCATGTAGCAATTAGTCAGTCAGGGTCTGAAACAGACCTACAAACAGCCGTAACATTGAACTTGTCCTGAATTACATCTTGCGTGGACATTGTCTGCACTAGTCTATTTACAGGTCTAATCAGGTGACCAAATCTTGACCCGATTTGAGATTGGGCACTGGGAAGGTCACAATGTGTACGTGGCGTCTGGTCAACAGTACAGTGAACAAGGGGAGTGTCTGTCTCTCGGAGTCAGGAACAGAAACTAGTTGACTGTCAAGTGTTTGTCCACCATGAGTATCAGTAGCAGCTGTAGTCACAGGTCTAGAGTCAGAGGACATGGGATGATCTACACCTTGAGCAACAGGTGCAACTGAAGAGTTCTGGGGGTCAGAGGACACACTTGTCACATCAGAAACGTCTACCTGTGACACAGATGGTTCAGTGAGCTGTGTGATCCACTCAACAGTTCTCCTTTCAGAATCAACAGGTTCTGGATCAACTAATGGTTCACGTGTTTCTCCACATGAAGACGGATCACCTGTACCAGCCTCTCTCTCTCCCTCGAAGAGGTCCACAGATGTATTTCCCTCATCACCAATGTCTGTAGCTAAGGTTTCTGGAAGTAAGGTGGATGAACCATGGTTGGACACATCGCACACATCCACCCACAGATGTATTTCCCTCATCACCAATGTCTGTAGCTAAGGTTTCTGGAAGTAAGGTGGATGAACCATGGTTGGACACATCGCACACATCCACCACAGGAAGAAAATTTATCAGCATCAACAGATTCCTGTGGACCACTTTTGTCCGTCCAGTAAGAGTGTCAAATTCTGTATGTATGGGTCTGCGGGTTCACATCCATTACAGTGTAAACAGTTGATTCCCACTTATCAGCAGTTTTCTTTTTGCCTCTCTCCTTTCTGTTGGCCAAAAGCACCCCGTCACCAATCTCAATCTTGGGTCCTGTCACTTTCCTGTTGTAAAGATTAGCATGTCTGTGTTGCTCCTTAGTAGCACGGTCCTGAGCAACCATCATTGCTTCTTTTAGCTCACAGGTGAGAGTTGCCACATACTTGTCATAACTGGTTACATCAGCATCGCAAAGAACAGAACGAAACATGACATCTACTGGCAAACGGGGCACACGGCCATACATGAGGTAAAAAGGAGGAAAGCCAGTCATCTCATCGGCTATACAGTTGTACATAAATGTCAAAGTCTGCAACCGTCATGGCCAGTTAGCTTTCACCTCAGGGGACAGTGCACGAATCATCCCACCCAGTGTCCTGTTAAACCGTTCGACACTCCCATTTCCCATTGGGTGGTAAGGGAGATTTCCTGACACCGGACACTTTGAGGAGTTCACTGATTAATTGACTTTCAAAATTAGGACCTTGGTCACTGTGGATTCTTTCTGGGAATCCAAAGACACAAAAGTACTTTTTCCACAGAACATTTGCCACTTGCTTAGCTGTTTGATCCTTACAAGGAAAGGCCTGAGCCATCCTGGTAAAGTGATCTGTTAGAATAGGAATGATGACTGTTTTACCTGGGATAATGGTAGGGGCTAATCACCTCTAATTATCTCGTCCATTATATAACAGGTGTGAGATATCGAGTAAGATGTTGTAATTGATGATATTGGACTGCATGGCCTTGCATTGTTGATTGCAGAGTTCTTATTGCTTGATTTAGTGATGGGTCCATGAGGCGTTTCGACACATTGCAAAACTGTATTGATACTGTGTTGAAACTGTGTCGCTGAATACTGACACCTGCTGGACCTTAAAAATCCCTACAGGCAACCTAGTTGACAGACTCAACTGACACTGATTTGATGACCTAGTATATACAATAACATACTGCTAAAAAAAAATAAAACTGTCCACTTAGGAAGCAACACTGACAATCAGTTTCACATGCTGTTGTGTGATTTTGTTGTCAGCACATTCAACTATGTAAAGAACAAAGTATTTTAATATTTCATTCAAATCTAGGATGTGTTATTTAGTGCTCCCTTTATTTTTTGGACCAGTATATAATTTAAGTCATTGGATTTTATATTGTATTATTTCATATCTTCATTTTAATTTCAAATATCATTGATATTTTTAGATACAGTCAATAAATTTGTATCACCATTACAAGCCCGGTACCGTGGCTCAGAGAGATCCGTCGCTACCAGAAATCCACGGAGCTGCTCATCCGTAAGCTGCCCTTCCAGCGCCTGGTGAGGGAGATCGCTCAGGACTTCAAGACCGACCTGCGCTTCCAGAGCTCTGCCATCATGGCTCTGCAGGAGGCCAGTGAGGCCTACCTGGTGGGTCTCTTCGAGGACACCAACCTGTGCGCCATCCATGCCAAGAGGGTCACCACCATCATGCCCAAAGACATCCAGCTGGCCCGCCGCATCCGCGGAGAGAGAGCTTAGACTTTCAGCTGCACATTCACCAAACACAATGTTCCGCACTGTGTGTCTATATATAGTATTTATATTAATATGTACATATGTATACTCGCTGCTCTTGTTTTTTCTTGCCTTCTGATTGTTGCTCTGAGTGTTGCTATCCCTGTGCTGTTGCAATCCTGGAATTTCCCCATTGTGGGACTAATAAAGGCTCATCTTATCTTAAATAATGTGAACATGTATCATAACGTGAAAATCTAAGTGAACATGTTGTGAATGAGGATACTTGTGGACTGTGATTTTTTTTATTGATTTATTTTTATTTTTTTTAACAAAAAGTTCTTTTTACAAATTTTTATTAAAAAAAAATAAGTTTTTCCAAAGTTTTAAAATTCAGGCGGTTGCGCTTTTTGGACACAACTTCTCCAGCTGTTGAAAATACACGCTCACATGGCACAGATGAGGCTGGAGTGCAGAGAAATCCTAACGCCAGCTGGAAGAGGTTTGGGTAGCTGGCCTTTTGATTGTCCCAGTATCTCAGAGGATCCTGGGACCTGGCAATATTGCCCTCTGCCAGGTATCTCTGCACCTTCTGGATGGCATCAGCTGTGGCGTTTTTGGTCTGCCTGCCCACTTCGATGTCCAAAGGTTGTCAAAGGTTATCTAAAAAAAAAAAAAAACAACAACAAACTGGCATTTTATTACATGATTTCCAAACAACAACAAATTATGCTGAATAACATGCCTGAAGTGGGTGCAGACAGCTGTTGTGAAGACGGTCCCGGCTGGGGCTCATTTGTGTGTCGGATTACAGATGCACATTCTGCCCGCAGTCTACTGATGGCGTCATTGCACTTGAAGGAACTATGGAACCCCAGTGATTTAAATCTGGGATCTAGAAGTGTGGCTAGGGTCAACACACTTAATGACTCCAGGTTGGAAGCAGTGTCTGTGACTCGACGCTTCAGGTGTTCTTGTAGGTGTATGGCTGCCTGTGTGTGCAAGGTTGAAGCATTACGCTCTAGTGTAAGAGCATTTTCATCATCGGGATGACCTTTGACCCTGACACTCGCCTCTCTTCAGACAACTCCACTGTAGCTTGATGGAAAGGAGCAAGCACAAGAAGTGTTTCTCCTATGATGGTATACTCATCAGCTGTAAGTGGAGTCAAATCGCTTTTTAGAGAGGCCAGAGATACCCACACTGGTTCCCTCTCATCATGTAGCCTTGACAACATTTCATATGTGCTGTTCCAGCGTGTTGGCACCTCATTGAGAAGTTTCAGGCTTGGTCGTCCCATCTGTTGCTGCACTTGAGCAAGCTTCTCCTTGGCTGTAGTGCTTGATCTGAAGTATGTGACAATGTGCCTAGCTTTGTGTCTGATGGATGTAAGTGTGGGGATCTGATCACATGATTTACTAACTAATAAATTTAGACTATGTGCAATGCAAATTGAGTGCCGAATTTGAAGCTGTTGAGTGGATGCAATCATGTTTGGTGCTGCGTCAGTCACAAGACACTTTACTTTATTGGTTATGGCCCAGTCCTCCATCATGCCCCTTTTGACTTGGGCCAAATTGTCAGCCGTGTGATTTTGTGGAAAGTACTGTACTCCCAACACAGACGTACACAACTGTAAATTCTCATTAATGTAGTGACAGGTAAGAGCCAAGTAAGCCTCCATGTTCACAGATGTCCACATGCCAGCTGTTATACTCACTGCCACAGCTTGCTGTACTTCCTTTTTCACTCGTTCCCGTTCCTCCTCGTACTTTTTCGCCAGCATTTGTTTGATGGTCTGAAAATTATACCAAGTCAAACCAAAAGCAAATCCATATATTTAAATTAAAGATTAAATAAATTGGATATATCAACTACTACTTTAGATAATTTCTACAAACCTTTCTGGTTGGCAAAACATATGAGGGCTGAAGGGCCTGAATCAGTTCCCTGAACCCTTCACTCTCCACAATGCTGAGGGGCTGGCAGTCCTTCACGATGACATTGAGCACAGCTTCATCCAGTACCTGCTTACTGGAAGCTTGATGGTTAAAAATGAAGTCAAAAATAAATTAATAGGAATTAATTATCAATAAAGCAACGGTGAGTAAGTAGTAGTAGGGCTGTATACCTGCATCTATCCTGGGTGTATCCGGGACTTCATGTTCATGCCTGGCCCTATAATGCCTCAGCATTGAGGAGGCGCTTTTGTTTAAATACGACAGCTCTGTTGAACAAATGTGACATTTAGCCTGCAGAAAATATGAAGAGTAAACTAAGAGTCACTATCAAATGAATTTGAATTCAGATAGATCAAGTGGAAACTCTGAGAGGACCAGGATGAAACAACAAGGACATTAAAACAAAGAAAATAGTCTTTTAAAAATACTATATTTTTTGGAAATACCTTATTTTCCGATATCAGATCAAAATGGTCCCACACAGTGGAAACCTTTCTTTTGCCTTGACGCTGCTGCTCGTCCTCCATAATTCGTGATAAATTTGTACAAGGACCGTTCGCAACACATACGAGTCTTTGGGTAAATGCATCCCCGTTGACAGATGCGCTTCCTTATAAACGCGGGCGCGTCAGTGTTTCGATGCCCTAGCGTCACGTGACCGATACAGTCCCTGTATCGGTCACATGACTTTCTTAAAGCGACACGCACCGACACGCACCGAAACTGGGTTTCGCTCTATGAGCCCGATGCATGCGCCAACGCATCGGTGTTGCCAGACCCATCACTACTTGATATGCTTCTTGGCTGAGGAAGTACCTTTTGTTTTGTAAGACTGTGTCAGATGATTTTCCTGGACTGGAGATTACTTGTAAGTTTGAATAAATTGGATTAATTGAAAAAGAAGATCTTGCCTCACCTTCTCTCTTGCCACGTTCACATTTGGTGGCAGCGGTGGTCCGTGCTGTGGACGCCGTGGCGTTCGGCGGACGGAGGAATCCATGGCCAGAAGGAAAGTGAGGCAGGAGGAGCGGTCTGACCTGGATGCAGGTATGACGGATGAGGAACCGGGAGTCAGCGGACTGGGCGAGCTCGAGGAGCTAACGAGCCTGGTGAAATTGGTGGTACGTTCGCTGACAGTCAGAGACTGGCAGATGGAGGAGGAAGCAGCTCTCCATGACCAAAGGTGGCAGGCTGTGAATGAACAAATTTGTCAGGTACAGTCGCAGGTTGCGGAGCTGAGAGAGGAGTACGGGAGCCGGGCAGAGCATGGTCGTGACGACGGGGCTCCGGGGGAGGACCCCAGGGTGACGGCCAGTCAGGTCGGCCCGCAGGAGGAAGATTTGCCGCTGCAGGTGCAGCCGAGGAGGACATCAGTGCACCACGAGCCCAGGCTGAATCCTCTCTCACCCGAGGACGACATAGAATATTACCTGACGACGTTCGAGAGGATCGCTACAGTCTGCCACTGGAGGGAAGAAGAGTGGGCTATCCATCTTGCTCCTTTACTTACAGGTAAAGCGCAGAGCGCATATGTTTTGATGGATGTGGCTGACACAGATAATTATGGAAAAGTTAAAGAAGCTATTCTGAGTAAATTTGAAATAACATCTGACATTTATAGGAGGAGGTTTCATTCCTTGGACATTTATCAGGACAAAACCCCTCGCGAACTTTATGTACACTTGAAAGACTTGTTGTATAAATGGATTAAGCCAGAGACCCTATCGTTAAAAGACGTTATGGAACAGCTTATTTTGGAACAGTTTTTGCGCATGGTGAACTGGGAGTCTGGATACAAGAGCGGGACCCGAAGACTGCAGAGGACGCTGCTCGTCTGGCAGAGATTTTTCTGTCAGCTAGGTCTGGGAGCAGGAGACCTACTCTCGGCCGTGACAGATTTTTCACCACTCAGAGTGAGTTTAATGAGGGTGAAAGGGGTGGCCCAGCTCGAAATAGGTTGTATTCCAGGCCCAGTCAGATCACAAACAGCAAATATGATAATAGCAAAAAGTCACGAGTTGTTGCAAATAAAGATATACGCTGTTATCACTGCAATAAAATCGGTCACACCCAATACTCATGTCCTGCCATAAGGAATCAGAAACCGTCACTTTTATGTTCAGTTCCTAGACCCACTTCTTCAGCCTCAGTGCACAGTGGAGTATATAAAACAAAAGTGTTGCTTAATGGTCAGTGTGAAGAGGCCCTGTTAGATTCAGGATGTTTTCAAACAGTTGTGCTACCTAGTTTGATCCCTAGGGATTTATGGAATGACTCAGAAATAAACATCAGTTGTGTCCATGGGGATAAGAAACTGTACCCGACCGCTGAGGTGTATTTAACAGAAGGGGGTCAAACTTCAGAATCAGAATCAGAATCAGAATCAGAATCAGGTTTATTGCCATTGTTCATGTAGTACACAAACTAGGAATTTGTCTCGGTACAATGCTGCAACATTAAACATGATAAGATAAGAGAAATAAACTATACATGTAATAAAGTGTAGGATAAGATTAAGTGATACTGGTCAACAGTTAAAATATATATTAGCCAGCAGCAGATACTGTGGAGAACTATATAGTGCAGTCGGTAATGCAGGAAGAAAACAGTGATGATTGACATGAGTCTGGTTGAGCTGCTGTACATGGTGCACGAGAGTCACTTAGTGTTCAGCAGTCTAATGGCAGAGGGGAAGAAGCTGTTCATGTGACGGGAGGTTTTAGTCTGGATGGACCGAAGTCTTCTACCAGAGGGGAGGGGGGCAAACAGTACATGACCAGGGTGTGAGGGATCGGCTATGATCCGGCCAGCACGCCTCCGGGTCCTGGAGATGTACAGATCCTGGAGAGATGGGAGCTTGCAGCCGATCACCTTCTCAGCAGTGCGCACGACGCGCTGCAGCCTTAGTCTGTCCCTGGCAGTGGCTCCTGCGTACCACACGGTTATGGAGGTGGTGAGGATGGACTCGATGATGGCTGTGTAGAACTGCACTAACATCTTGGTGGGTAGCTTGAGCTTCCTCAGCTGCCGCAGGAAGAACATCCTCTGCTGGGCTTTTTTGATGAGTGAGCTGATGGTCAGCTCCCATTTGAGGTCCCTGGTGATGGTAGTGCCTAGGAAGCGGAAGGAATCAGCAGTGGTGATGGGAGAGCCTGAGAGGGTGAGGGGGGGCAGAGGAGTAGTGACTTTCCTGAAGTCTACAATCATCTCCACTGTCTTCAGAGCGTTCAGCTGCAGGTTGTTATTGCTGCACCAGGACGCCAGCTGGGCCACCTCTCTCCTGTAGGCGGACTCGTCGCCGTTGGAGATGAGCCCGATGAGGGTGGTGTCGTCCGCAAACTTGATCAACTTGACAGACTGGTGGCTGGAGGTGCAGGAGTTGGTGTAAAGGGAGAAGAGTAGGGGGGAAAGTACACAGCCCTGGGGTGATCCGGTGCTGATGCTAGTATAGTCTGAGACAGTCTTTCCCAGCCGCACATGCTGCCTCCGGTCCGTCAGGAAGTCGATGATCCACCTGCAGAGGGAGTCAGGCACGTTGAGCAGGGACAGCTTGTCCCGGAGCAGAGCGGGGCGGATGGTGTTGAATGCGGAGCTGAAGTCCACAAACAGGATCCTGGCGTAGGTTCCCGGGGAGTCCAGGTGCTGCAGGATGGAGTGGAGGGCCAGGTTGACTGCATCGTCTACAGACCTGTTGGCTCGGTAGGCAAACTGCAGCGGGTCCAGGAGAGGGGTGGTGATGGACTTGAGGTGGGACAGGACCAGGCGCTCAAAGGACTTCATGACTACAGAGGTGAGCGCTACAGGTCTGTAGTCATTAAGTCCAGTGATCCGTGGCTTCTTGGGGACAGGGATGATGGTGGAGGATTTGAGGCAGGATGGCACGTGGCATAACTTAAGGGAGGTGTTAAAAATGTCTGTGAATATAGGAGCCAGCTGTTTCGCACAGAGTCTCAGGGTGGAGGGAGACATGCCGTCTGGGCCGGGGGCCTTGCGCGGGTTCAGTCTGGAGAACTGTTTGAGCACATCCTGCTCACTGATGATAAGGGGAGGGGGGGAGGTGGGGGGGGGTGCCTTAAATGAAGTAGGGAATGTGGAGGCTGTGGAGCTGGAGGGAGGGGGGGAGTTGGACACAGATGACGAGGTGTCAAAACGGGCATAGTGTTGGGACAGTCTCTGACAAAGGGCTTTGTCATCCTGACCTTTAGGAGCCTGAGGCCGATAGTTGGTGATCTGCCTCAGTCCTCTCCACACGGAAGCCGAATCATTAGCAGTGAACTGCTGCTGGAGTCTCTCTGAGTACACAGATTTAGCCCTCTTCAGCTCTCTGTTAAACCGGTATTTAACCTCCCTGTAGCAGTCCCTGTCTCCACTTTTCAGCGCTGCTTCCTTCTCCTTCCTGATCTGTCTGAGCTTAGCTGTGAACCAGGGTTTGTCATTAGAGTAACTCACCCTGGTGCGTGATGGAAGAATGTTCCCTTCACAAAAGTGGATATATGAGTTCACAGTGTCCGTGTACTCATCCAGATCATGCGTGGCTCCTTTAAGCATGCCCCAGTCAGATATTTCCATGCACGTTTCCAGCTTCTCCTCAGCATCACTGGTCCGTATCTTCGTAGTGCTCACAACAGGTTTAGTGAGCTTCAATCTCTGTCTGTATGTGGGAATGAGGTGAACCATCACGTGATCAGATAATCCCAGCGCAGCTCGAGGGACAGCGCGATATGCGTCTTTCACTGTGGTGTAACAGTGATCCAGTGTGTTTAATCCTCTGGTGGGGCATTTAATAAACTGTTTGTAGCGGGGGAGATCGTGGCTCAGATTGCACTGATTAAAGTCGCCAGCCACAATAATCAGCGAGTCTGGAAAACTCCGCTCTGTGTGTTGAATGTGATCCGCGAGCACGCGCTGAGCTTCGCGCGTGTCCGCGTCGGGAGGGGCGTACACAGCGATCAGTATAAAAGAAGCAAACTCCCGAGGGGAATAAAAAGGCTTGCAGTTGATAACAAGAAATTCCAAGGCAGGAGAACAGTGTTTGGAAATAACCGTTACATCAGAGCACCAGCTACAGTTGATGTAGAAGCAGACACCGCCTCCTGTGGTCTTGCCGGAAAGCTCTGTGTCACGATCAGCACGGAAGAGCTGGAAGCCGTCGAGGCGCAGCGCGCTGTCCGGTATATTTTCCCGGAGCCAGGTCTCAGTAAAGCAGAGGACAGCTGAGGAGGCGAGGTCCTTAAAACGCATCAGCAGTCTCAGTTCATCCACCTTGTTAGAGAGAGAGTTGGTATTGGACAGAAATATGCCAGGCAGCGCCGTTCGCGAGCCTCTCCTGCGAAGTCGTACGAGAGCGCCCGCTCGTCTTCCTCTCTTCCGCCGTCTCACTTTCCGAGCCAAACAATAAACCAGATCGGCGGCAGGGGCTAGAAAAACTGGGAGGAGGTCCGTGGGGGTCAAAGTCCTGATATTTAAAAGTTCTTCACGGGTATAAGTGCAAGCAGACACACAATTGACAAACAAAAACAAACAAAGAGCGCAGCGAAGCACCATGTCGACCGCTGTGGGCGCCATCTTGATGGAATTTACTTATCTCCTTCCTGTAGCTCTTGTGCCTGATTTGCTGTATCCCGTTATTCTTGGCAATGATGTTCCAACTCTGGACATCATACAACAGGTTAGAGAGGAACAAACAGAGGAGAGACAGGCAGGTGGCGCTGTTGAACAGAGAGTAAATACACCTGTGGTGAAAAATTGTAATATGGTGACAACTAGGGCACAGAGGGCACAGAGGGTTGCCAATGCTCTTCAGGAATTACCTTTTTATGATTCTGAGATAGAGGTAGGCCCTATTAAGCAACACAAATCCAAGGTTCAGAAGAGAAGAGATAAGGTGTTAGTGTCAGCAAAGAATTTGGGTGAAGAAACACCACAATTAAGCCAGTCAGTAGAGTTTGACATCCCTCCTGACATAGCTATATTGCAGAAAGCTGACCCAACACTTAAGCCCTGGTTTGATAAAGTCTCGGAGATTGAGGGCGTGAAACAGGGTAAAACTGATTGTTTGGCTGAGGCCTTGTATGTCATAAAAAAGGGCATTTTATATCAACAGCATGGTGAAGTTATGGCCATAGCTTTACCACAGGACCTCATACCAAAAATTATGGAACTAGGACATGTTATCCCTTGGGCAGGTCATCTAGCATTCCAAAAAACTCTACAGAGAATTGCTAGAAGGTTTGTGTGGCTGGGAATGTATACCCAGGTAAAGGACTTCTGCACGACATGCTTAGTATGTCAGATTACAGCATCTAGGGGAGTAGCACGTGCCCAACTGCAACCATTACCCATTATTGGAACACCATTCGACAGAATAGGGATGGATATAGTTGGCCCCCTAGAGAGAAGTTCTTCGGGTAATAAATGCATTCTTGTAATTTGTGACTATGCGACTCGGTACCCAGAAGCCTTTCCCCTGAAATCTATTAAGGCTAGGCAGGTTGCTAACTGCCTTATCCAGTTGTTTTCAAGGGTAGGCATACCTAGAGAAGTTCTGACAGACTGTGGAACAAATTTCTTGTCCAGACTGTTGCAGCAAGTGTATAAGCTGTTGGGGATTAAGGGCATTAAGACCACCCCTTATCACCCTCAGACTGATGGACTAGTGGAGCGATTTAATCAGACTCTTAAAAATATGCTGCGGAAATTTGTTTCTGAAACGGGCTCAGATTGGGATCAATGGGTACCTTATTTACTGTTTGCTTACCGGGAGGTGCCCCAGGCTTCAACAGGGTTCTCATCTTTTGAACTACTCTATGGTCGTCAGGTGAGGGGCCCACTGGATTTATTAAAGGAGCACTGGGAGAGACCACCGAGTGATCAGGACGATGTGGTCTCTTATGTCATTAAATGAGAGAAAAACTGGATCGAATGACTGCTTTGGCTCAGAAACACATGACGGCGCAGGCCAAACAAAAAACCTGGTATGATAAGAAGGCCAGGAAAAGGGTTTTTCACCCAGGACAACGGGTTTTGTTATTGCTGCCCTCATGTGACAGTAAGCTGTTGGCTCGATGGCAGGGGCCATATGAAATTTCCAAAAAACTAAGTGCAGTGACATATGAACTATATATGCCTGACAGGAAGGTAAAGTATCAGACCTTCCATATTAACTTATTGAAAGAATTTCAGCAGCCTGGTCATCAGCAGCAGCAACCTGCTCTTCAGGAGACACATCAGCTCTTGATCTGTGCGACGGAAGTGAATGAGGAAAAAGAACAGTCCTTTCCCACAAATGTGTCAGAGCCTTATTTATTTCAAGTGTCTCATTTGCAGGTGGATCAGCAGAGAGAGTTAGAGACATTATTGGATCCAGATTTGTTTCAGGAGAGACCTGGTTTTACCACGTTGGTACGTCATAAGATTTATTTGAAAGAGGAAACTGTTCCACATAGAAAATCGTATAGGATCCCGGAACGATTGGTCCCAAAAATGAAAACAGAAATTGACTTGATGTTGCAGCTGGGAGTGATTGAGGAGTCAGTCAGTGAGTGGTGTAGCCTGATTGTGCTGGTCCCCAAAAAAGGACGGCTCATTAAGATTCTGTATTGACTTTAGATACCTTAACTCAGTATCTAAATTTGAGTCATACCCCATGCCCCGGATTGATGAATTATTAGAGAAAGTGGGCAAGGCTAGATTTATTTCTACTTTGGACCTATGTAAGGGGTATTGGCAGGTGGCATTGGCACCAGAAATAAAGGAACTTACAGCCTTTAAAACACCGTATGGCAGTTTTCAATTTAGGGTCACGCCATTTGGCCTTCAGGGGGCACCTGCAACATTTCAGCGGCTGATGAACCAAGTATTAAGGAGAGTATCAAACTTTGCGGTTGTCTATTTGGATGACGTGGTCATTTATAGTCAGACCTGGGAAGAACATCTGATACACCTTAGGCAGGTCCTTCAGCTAATTAAGAGGGCAGGACTGACAATTAACCCCCGCAAATGTGCATTTGGACAACAGCAGGTGGAGTACCTGGGACATGTGGTTGGTCAGGGGGTCATTAGACCACGAATAGGTAAAGTGGATGCCATTCAGACTTACCCTGTACCCACCACTAAGAAGAGAGTGCGATCATTCATGGGAATGGTAGGATGGTACAGCAAGTTCATCCCCCACTTTGCTGAAAGAGCAGCAGTGTTGACTGACCTTACTAAGGCTTCAGCACCAAATAAGGTAAAATGGACAGAGGAGTGTGATAGAGCGTTTGAGGATCTGAAGAGGGCTATTTCTGGGGAGAAGGTTCTCTACAGTCCAGACTTTGCTCGCCCATTCATTTTACAGACTGATGCTTCAGGGGTTGGCATTGGAGCAGTCCTTCTCCAGGAGGAGAAGGGAGAGAGACACCCAGTACTGTTCTTGAGCCATAAATTGTTGGACCGGGAGACAAGATACTCTACGGTTGAAAAAGAATGTCTTGCCATAAAATGGGCAATAGGGTCTCTAAAATATTATTTATTAGAGCATCATTTTTTGCTAGAGACAGATCATCGGGCTTTACAGTGGTTAGACAGAATGAAGGATGTGAACAGTCGTCTTACAAGGTGGTATGTGTCCCTCCAACCATATAATTTTACTGTTCAGTATGTGGCAGGGAAAACCAACCTTGTGGCTGATAGCCTTTCTAGAATACATGACTCAGAGTACTGTATTCTCGGAAAGAGGGGAGGAAATGTGACGATGGGATGTCACCACTGTATGTCTGGTTATATTGTGTAATTATGTTGTATCTGTATTGTTGTAATGTCTGTATGATTGTTTGTTAAGATGCACATAGTAGTTTAGGATTTGTCTTTGTTAATTTGAATGCCCTGGGAGATAATTAGTATGATTAAGAATTTGGTAAAATAATTGTTAAAGGATTTATTGCACATACCTTTGCCAACATGCTTCCTGTGGGTGTCCAGACAAAAGACTCCGTTGGGGGTTGAGGGCCTTATATAGGACACCAGCAGGGAGCAAACATGTATGGTGAGTTAGAGGGGTGGTTTAATATTTGTAAATAGGGGTTAAAGTTATTTATTGAACTATTTATATTACTATTTATTGTATGTTATTTATATTTATATTGTGTATGTTTGGGGAAAGTATTTATGTATTTTTAGATGTTAGTGGGTATGTGTTTAGAATAGGAATGACTGTTTTACCTGGGATTATGGTAGGGGCTAATCACCTCTAATTATCTTGTCCATTATATAACAGGTGTGAGATATCGCGTCAGATGTTGTAATTGATGATATTGGATTGCATGGCATTGCATTGCTGATTGCAGAGTTCTTATTGCTTGATATGCTTCTTGGCTGAGGAAGTACCTTTTGTTTTGTAAGACAGTGTCAGATGATTTTCCTGGACTGGAGATTACTTGTAAGTTTGAATAAATTGGATTAATTGAAAAAGAAGATCTTGCCTCGCCTTCTCATCCCGCCACATTCACAGTCAGCCAGAAAAATCTCTGTCTGGATAAACTGAGGGTTCGCGACTGGGCTTGATGACCAGCATCATCATGCACGCCTTTCAAGACCTCATCCTTAAGTGAGTCTACGACAACATACTGAAGCCGTTTGGACTTGGTTCTCTGGTCTCTTGAAACTCTGTACAGAACACCATTGCTCACAGATAGCTTATCCCAGTGTTTCAGATATTTAATCACTGAAAATGATTCTTTCACCCTTTCTCTCCTTGAGGGTCTCCGATGTCTTTCAACATAGAACAGGACACGAGAGAGTTCCATCCTCCAACTGTTTGTCATGCAAAGCCTTTTCAGAATAGGCAGGCAACGGGTCTTGACCTGGTGGGACTAACTGGGGCAAAAACTGCAAGGCTTCAATTGCCCGAGCCCTCGGACCAGCATCCCACTCAATGTGTGACTGCATCACAGCAGACACTTCTTCTGAATTCACAATCTGAGTGTGTGCCTGGGAGGTATGAGCATTGTCACACATCGCAGCCGCGTGACCACTGGATGAATGAAAAGCATCCTGAACAGAGGCAGTAGACACATTTTTGACTTCACTGAGGAGTTTCACATATGGCTCATTGAACAGTCTGTGACCAATATTTTCCTTGACAAAAGGCACACGGCTTAATGCATCAGCCACAATGTTCTGCCGCCCTGGAACATACTTTATGTCAAAGTCATACGCAGCCAACTTGGCTACCCAGCGTTGCTCACAACAGTCTAACTTGGGCTTTGTCAGTATGTGAGTCAAAGGATTGTTGTCAGTCCAAACAGTGAATTTGTGACCCTTTAGCCAATGTCTAAACTTGTCAGTGATGGACCATTTCAAAGCCAGAAATTCTAGTCGGTGCGCTGGATAGTTTTTCTGAGACTGTGTCAGTGACTTACTGGCAAAAGCAATAGGTCTGGCATGACTTTCACCTTCCTGGACCTGGGATAGAATGGCACCTATCCCATCCAGAGATGCATCAGTTGAAAGCATGAAGGGACGGTCAAAGTTAGGATGAGCCAAGACCACAGTGTTAACAAGTGCAGATTTGAGACTTTCATAGGCATGTATGTGCTCTTGGGTCCAATCAGAAGCACAAAGCTTTCTGCAAGCCATCTTGGTTTTCTTACATCTGCCTTTAAATTTTCCACCTTTCAACAGGCTGAACAATGGCTTGGCAATGGCAGAATATCCTGGCACAAAATGCTGATAGTAATTAACCATCCCCAAAAAGGATCTAAGTCTTTTTTGGGACGGTGTCACACCATCAGTGTCCATAAGGTCAACACAAGTCATTTTTGCGATGTTTTCAACCTTACTAGGGTCGGTTGAAACACCATTCTCATCAATTACGTGACCAAGAAACCTCACAGATCTCCTGAGGAAAAAACACTTTTTGGGTGCCAACTTCAAGTTGTGCCTACGCAGCCTGCTGAACACCATCTCAAGACGCTGCAATGCACTCTCCTCATCAGATGCAAAAATCAGCAGATCATCCAAATAGCACAACAAAGTCAAGTAATTCTTGTCACCAAAAGTGGCAGTCATCATGCGCATAAAACTAGCAGGACTATTGCATAATCCCTGGGGCAGGCAATTGTACTCATATAAGCCCATTGGAGTGGTAAAAGCAGAATACTTCCTGTCATCCTCATGAAGTGGCATGTTGTAGAAGCCGAACGTTAAAACCACTGTGCTGAAGAGGCAGTTACCTCCCAGTGCTGCCAGACAATCTGCCTGGTGAGGGAGAGGGTGAGCGTCTTTCAGAGTCCCCTTATTCAGCCAGCAAAAATCCATGCAAATGCAGAGGTCGCCATTCTTTTTCCACACAAGAACCAAGGGAGATGCATACTCGCTAGTCGATTTCCTGATAATGTCTTTTTCCTCCATTTTATTCAGCACCTGGCTTAATTTCTGATACTGACTAGGGGGTACACGCCTATATGGGAGTCTGAATGGTTTATTATCAGATAAATGTATGCGGTGTACAAAGCCTTTAGCTTCTCCGCAGTCTAGGCGTGAAAAGACATCCTCGTACTGAAGTACCAAGTCAGCCATTCTCTTTTTGCAGTCCTCTGACACTTGGCATGATTTAATGTCTATGTCACAAAGCCCCACTGACTTGAGTTTTTCTTTTACAGACTCCATACCGGCATCACATGCCATTGTAGACTGTGTGTAGCAGGTCACTGGCACACTAGACTGCTCAGCTGCGTCCATGTCCTCAAGGGCTACACATGTGTAGACGTCAGCTAGCTTTGCATTGCACCGTAACAACACAGGCTTGTTGGATGTGTTGATGAGTTTGACCCACCTGTCACCCCACATAGGAGTTACAATCTTAGCTACTAGGACACCCCTAGGAGCTGAACGAGAAGTTGTGGGCTCTGTCATGACTGTACTGCCTGGAGATACAACAGTGTCTTTAGGCAATTTACCCCAAACAAGGTACTCACGCCCAGGTTCAAGGTAGGTGGCTGAGTTACATCTGACAGTACCAACTTTGTCAGGAATGTCATTTCCTTTCCAGGGGTTCAAACCAGTGAGCATAGACAAGAACTGCTCAGCTTCTGGTTCTGCAGTTGGGCAGGGGCCAGACACTGTTTTCCAATAGGACTTGCATTGTTTTAAATGGAGCAGGATGTGCTTTATGACATTGATACCAATAATCAACTCATCATTCCTTCACTTCCGCCCTCCCAAGAGAGTAGACGCTTTTTCCTTCTCTCCTGCTCTGACTTTTTTCCTCCCCTCCCAACTACTGGATCCCAGCTTGCTGTTGTCTGTCTGCGTCTAACTGCGACCGTCGAAAAGAAATTATGGAGTTAATAAGCTGGGCTTTGAACACAATTGACACTATTTTTTCAACAAGGAAAAGTGCTCCGGGGGAAGCTGTCTGCCCCGCAGGAACGGCTCCAGCGGGCTATTTACGTGACACAGGTAATTGGAGAATCCTGTGTCTCACTAATCTCTCTATCGAAGATATTGAAGATTTGTTTATCTACGTAATAATGGTGATCGGGATCTTTCTGATTGGGACTGGAATTGTCCTGGTTTACTGCAAATTGCTGAAGATGGATACAACCTATCAAAATGCTGGCCAGGCGAGGTGCATCTATCAAATTGAAAAACTGGAGAAGACCCTGATAGCGACTACTGGAGAACTGTCTCGTAAGGTGGATTACATCATGGTCTCGCTTAGGTCTTTCCACGACGGATTTAAAGCCCCGCAATGAAGGATTAAATACTGAATCTACAGAAGAAATATAAGCCTTCTCTGTGATCAGTCCTATTTGGCTCAATTCCCCATGAAAATTCCTCCTGGCTGTCTGCAGTCTGTGTTTTCAAAATCATCGAGCACAAGGCCTTGGACAGCCATCTGGACTGTGCCAGATAAGGACTCGGCGGCAGCCAGACAAAACATCTCCTGCCAAGTGCCCTTGGTGTCTCTCTTATTATCATCAACACTGCTCAACACCGCACACACATTGATCCATGAACTGAATAAAGATATACACTGCTCTCTTGTGTCTTGTCAACCCTGTGTAGCGAATGTGCATCGAGAGCTTTTTTTTTCCTTGAAATCTTAATATTGATTAATTATGTAACCAGTATTTTGAATCAATGATTTTTTTGCTCCTTCCTATTGTTCCTCATATTATTCTTATTCATGCTACTGTACCCACTATCCTGTTGGCAGGCGCGTCTCTGATGCTGCCGCGTCACTGGAAATGCAGGTTCATTTTCTGTGTCAAGTCAAATTCTCTCGTATGTTATCAGTGATCTGTTAATGTACTTGGCAATAAATCTATTCTGATTCTGATTCTGATTCTGATCATGCTGACCACAGACAACCAAAGTGGGAACTAGCATTTTACAACCATACACCTCCATCACAATGTCAAAAGCACTCTTTGGCCTGATACGCTGTCCACCACACCCAACCAGCATCACATTCACATCAATCTGGTTCTGATTTGTTATCACTCCAGCAGTTCTCAGTTTCTTCTCTGCATCCTCGTTGATACTGCAGGCCATGGAGCCACTGTCCAGCATGCCGTCAATTATCACTGCACCACCAAAAGCCACTGGCGTGTAGAAAAGGCTGGAACCATTGCCAATAATGTGAATGTTCTGATACACAACAGCTACATCATCGCATGAGCTTCTCACCGATGCAAGAATCGACTCAGCATCAGATGTGTCACTGCAGTGGAAGCTTGAGGTGAGACCTGCACTGCCTCCCTCCAAGTACAGGTCAGTTAGTTTCCCTGAGACTGAGAAGGAGGTTGACAGTTGTTGTTGGGACAGGCCAGTCTGGTATGACCAGGGGAAAGACAGGTAAAACAGTTTCTCAGACATGCAATGTGAAATGGTGGAGTGATGTGTGTCATTACAGACCTTACAAGTTGCTTCTCTGGGGCGTCTCTGACGAGGGGCACGTTCAAATCTGTTGCTCTCAGTCAGGTGAGGAATTGTACACTGCTGCAACTTCTCCATCATTTCCTGAAACATGTTCACCATGCGACCAAGGAGCTTCTCCTCTGACTGTTGGAGATTTTGAGCAACAACCGGCACACTAGCACAATCTGAGTTGAGGGTATTTGGGGTAGGGTCAGAGATGGGGAATGGAGAGGGACCCTGACATGTAAACTGTCGGGTTTGAGGAAGTGAAGAGGGAATGACTGTGGTGTGGCACTGTTCTGGCATGGTCATGGCTGAAGATGGCAACCTGGGTATGTCAAATGTTACAGTGGCTGTGTGACTCATTAGCTGTGGACCATCAGGTGCTCTGGCACTAGCTCTAACCTCTCTCTGATAATCGTCAATTCTCAACTGAACATCACGTGAGGTCCATTCATGAGGTGGTTTCCACTTCAAGGTGCAAGACAGATCAGGATCAGGACAATTTTTGACGAACATGATAGCAACCTCTTTGCTCATGTCCTCAGTCTGCTTGCCTTGTCTACGCAGGCCCTCGAGAGCCAGGTCTGCTGCTTTGTTCAGCCTTATCCAGTAGTCCACTGGGTTTTCTCTGTGCCTGGGCAGGGTTGCATAAAAATTTGCGAGCGGAAGACATGAGGAGGCATCACAGAAGTAATGGAGAAGAACATCATAGATTATCTCAGGTTTCTTTTTAGCATCTAGCTCCAGGTCACTACGCAGGGCAACTTTCACAACATCTCTGGCTTTGACCAGTAAATGACTCATTATTTCTCCTGCTTGCTCACACACAGGAATCTCTCTCTTCTTAAGGTCAGTCTTAGACAAGTCAATCCAGTCCTGAACTGATTATTTGTCAGTACTGTCACCTCTAAATATGGGTAGTTCTCTGTCTGACTTGACATGGACAGTCACTGTCATAACCCGAGTGTCGGTTCTGGCCACACTCGGGTCTCATATCTTTTTGTTCCCTGGCTTTGGCAGCTGAGGTTTCCTTCCAGCTCCTCGGGTTCTTATTGTGAAGGCGCCCGGGGGAGCTCCCTGCTGTCAAAGTCAGCTGCTCCTCAGCTGTCATTAGGAGCAGCTGTGCCGCGTTGGGGTCATTAGTCGCCAGAGATATAAGCGGGTGCTAAATGTCCTCCAACGCGGCAGTCTCTGTTATGTTCTGTTATATCCTGTTATGTTCACCTGTATGTTCAGCTATGTTCCGTCGTGCTCCTGTTATTCTCCTTGCTCATCGTGGTTAATGGACTTGGGAATCCCCCGTTACTCGTCTGTTAACGGTCCCGTTGTAAGGTACGCTCTGTGTGACTGTATCTTTGTGATTATCTCGTCTGGCGCATCGGGTGTTCCCCGGCTCAGACTTCACCCTGTTCACTGTATGTGTTCTGTGAGTGTTCTGCCCACTCTACAATAAATTACCACTGCAAACTCTCTGGTGACTGAGGCGTCTTGTGACGGTCCGTGAGGGCCGTCATGACAGTAGACTGCCGCCTAACGCCCGGAGAGGAGGCGTTGTTTCGAGACGCCATTCACCGTGCAGTTTGCAGTAGTGGACTGTTTATTCTTACCTGTCTGAGTGTCTGCAGCGGGGAGTATGTCGTCATCCAGGGGCCGTTGTCGGCGCCTTGGCAAGCAGCAAGCGGAGGTTCTGAAGGAGGTAGACTACACCATCTTCACCGCTACGCTGTTGGACGCTCCCAGCGACATTTGTAGATACCTGGACCTAGCCGAGGAGATTCTGGATTCTCTTCCCCGCTTCGCCAATCATCCAGAGGTAAGCGTGAGGAGAGATGACATCGCCACCCAGCGTGAGAGACTCCGAGGGCTGGAGGGAAATCCTGGCAGGAAGCTGAAGCGGAGGAGACGTCGCCCCTTGCTTCGGGATCCCACTCCTGCCTCCGTTCCGGCCCGGGAGTTCGCACCACCCAGAGGTCTTTTCCCATCGGGCATGTCGTCACTTGGGATTCCCCCAGAGAAGCTGCAGATGACAGCAGAAAAGATCTGGGACCGGGTGGCTGCTGCTTGCTCCGCTAAAAATCCTCCAGCGTGTATGAAGCATGTGGTGGCGGCGGTTAGACTCGTGGAGAGGAATCCAGCACTGCGTGAGTTTCCTGAGTTCGCTGACTTGCTTGCCGCTGTTTCTGTACAGGAACAGCGATTTCCGGACCTCACCTTCGCCTCACCCCCTACAAGGAACCGTCGTCACTCCGGCTTCCAACCTCTGCTAGAGCCCCGTCTGGATGCTGTTCCGGGTCGCCGCAAGGGCTCAACCCCCCACACAGCTGTCACTCCTGCGCCTCGTCAGAGGGGAATCCCCACAGCCTCGTCTTCTCCCGGGCCCTCGCCTGCTGTCCCGTCAGCGCTCCATGCCCGACTGACCCCGGCTGTCGCCCCCTCCTCCTCGTCGCCTATCCTGGCTGCTGTGTGTCACGAGAGCTCCGTTTCGGCGAGCTTCATCCCGGATCCGCCTCGAGTGGCCTCATCTCGTCTTCCCAGAGGGCCCTCTGTCGCCATCCAGCGGGGAAAGAAAGGAATGACGTCCCCCACAGCGGAGACCATCTTACCCTTAGGGGAAAGGCAAGTGCATGATAATTTCTCTTCTTTTGACATTGTTGTGCCTTGTCTGACTCCTAGGGGTAGAGTTCGGGGTATGCAGCCCCCCGAGCTCCCTCCACCCGCTGTGGATGAAAATATTAACCCTGCTTCCTCTGTGTCTCCCTCCGCTGAGCGGTCCTCGACGTCAGGCCAACATCGCTGGATGAGGAGGGGGCCTGCGGTTCTGGAGAGCCTGGTTCCGGTTCCGCAGCCACGCCATGGGTGGAGGAGGAAAGCGGACTGCAGCGTGGAGCCATCGCCGATGAAGAAGCGTCCCCGAGGTTCCACGGAGGAGCGGTCCGGTCCAGCAGGGCGAGATTCTCCTGCCACCACGCCGTACGGGCCACCGGCGTGGACATCGGTGCCAGAGGACTCTCTGGCTGCACGCACCATCATGCCAGCTGCGGAGCCCAACGCAGCTGAGTGGGAGCCTGATGACAACCTCCTGACTTCTGAGCCCGAATCATCGCAGTCCTGGACGGCGTCAGAACCCGAGCTCAGGCAAGTGCTCTGTTTTATCTTTCTTCTTCACCTTTTAGAGCACTTTTGCCTGTCTCAAGGGGAGTTGAGCCGGGTGCAGCCGCCCGCTGCATCTGAGCTTATCTCGCCGGGTTCTGGCGCTGCCGGTGATCCTGATCCCGGGTTTTCTCTCTTGTGTGAGTCTTCTCCCAGGGTCGCCGGCGAGGGGCTGCTCTCGCCTGCTGCGCCAGAGGTTCCGGTTTCGGGGTTGGAGGTCGAGTCTGGTGCCACGCCGACCGGGTCCACCGGGAGTTCTGTTCCGGTCCAGTTGGGGTCCACCGGGAGTTCTGTTCCGGTCCAGTTGGGGTCCACCGGGAGTGCGGTTCCGGAGGCCCAATCGGGGTCCACCGTGGGTTTGGTTCCGGAGGCCCAATCGGGGTCCACCGTGGGTGCTGCACCAGCAGGTCCTAGGTTCGGTGAGGGAGCTGCAGATCCCCAGCCACCGGATGCTGGACAGGCTAGTTTTCTTCATCACCCTCATCTCCACCGTCATCCTCCTCGTCTCCCTGAGGAGCACTACCCATCTCCACCTGGGGCCGTTGGGGTCCCGAACGCTCCGCCCGGTTTTCCCTCATCTCCCCCCTTTTCTGCGGGACCACCGGCTGCTTCCTTCCAACGGTTCTGGTGGGCTGGTGTTGCGGGACAGCCGCCTGAAGGACTGTTTCGTCAGTTTGGTTCTCTGGGTCGGCCCCCCCGACCTATTTGTATTCCTGTGCGGTGACCTGCTCCGGCCACCTGAAACTCTCTTCTCCCGAGCATGGGACTGGGGTAGGCCGCCCGAACTGTCCTCTTTTCCCCTCCCTGTTCTGTGGCCTCTTGTTGCCGGACGACCCCCCGAACCTTTTGCCCCCATCCCTCCGGGCCTGGACTGCACCCTTCCCGGGTTCCTGATCACGTTGTGGGACTGTTGGGGTGTGTGTGTGTGTGGGGGGGGGGATTGTTTTGTTGCTCACCAGCTTGTTTCTGGGTTTGGTGTTTTTTTTTTTTTCTTCCACCTTGTGTCACTCTATTTGTCAAAAGGTTTTGCCTATTTTGAACTTATTGTGGTTGCCTACATTTTTGGGGGTTATGGGTTTTTTTTCTCCCCCTACCTTTGTAGCTTGTTGGTTGTTTGTCTCTCTCCCTCCTGCCAGCACCCCATCCACCCACCCTAGGGGGGTGGGGGGTGGGGGGGGCTTGGGTGTTACTCAGGCCGCTCAGAGCTCGGCCTTGAGGGGGAGGTACTGTCATAACCCGAGTGTCGGTTCTGGCCACACTCGGGTCTCATATCTTTTTGTTCCCTGGCTTTGGCAGCTGAGGTTTCCTTCCAGCTCCTCGGGCTCTTATTGTGAAGGTGCCCGGGGGAGCTCCCTGCTGTCAAAGTCAGCTGCTCCTCAGCTATCATTAGGAGCAGCTGTGCCGCGTTGGGGTCATTAGTCGCCAGAGATATAAGCGGGTGCTAAATGTCCTCCAACGCGGCAGTCTCTGTTATGTTCTGTTATATCCTGTTATGTTCACCTGTATGTTCAGCTACGTTCCGTCGTGCTCCTGTTATTCTCCTTGCTCATCGTGGTTAATGGACTTGGGAATCCCCCGTTACCCGTCTGTTAACGGTCCCGTTGTAAGGTACGCTCTGTGTGACTGTATCTTTGTGATTATCTCGTCTGGCGCATCGGGTGTTCCCCGGCTCAGACTTCACCCTGTTCACTGTATGTGTTCTGTGAGTGTTCTGCCCACTCTACAATAAATTACCACTGCAAACTCTCTGGTGACTGAGGCGTCTTGTGACGGTCCGTGAGGGCCGTCGTGACAGTCACGTGTGGAGGGTCATATTTGGTAACATCACAATGTGCAGTTCGATCAGTAGGAAAAGTCTGGTTGTCATTGGTCATATTCACAACACCAGCAGACATTAACTTAGCAACTATAGACTCACCAATTTGAGCACCAAGCTGCCCTACCATATCTGTAAGTTGTTCAATGGCATCAACATTACTGCAGGGAGTGGAAACATGAGGACCTTTACCCATGAACTCACCAACAGGAATACAACCTGGGCTCTGACCTAATCCTGTATCCCCACCACTGTTCATGAATTTGGAATGTCCCACATCTCCACTATTAGCAATATCACCGCGCCAAACACCTCTTCCTTTTGGCAAAACAGGTGTTGTGTAATTATCCATGTCTTTTTTGGTTGATAGTATTACTTCACACAGTGAAATGTACTTGCGTTGTGAATAACTCCAAAGTAAAGTGACATAAATTAGAGTACAGGATCACAATTATTACTACGACTTCAAATACCATAAATGTACTGTGGGTAATCAGTTAAAATGCGTCTCAACAGTCCTTTATATATCTGACCACATATACGTCCCAGCGTAGACCTAAGTTGGTAATGCAGCATCCACAGTGACCGGCGTCGAGCTGATCTGAAGCTCCAAGGGTCACGTCACCAGTGTAACGGGTCCCCTTTTTGGGCAGTGACGATACCAGTGTGATGGTTCCTACTAGGGCACCCTTAAATGGCTGTGATCGGGGACACTAGTGTGTACGTGTAGCTGGCATATGGATCACGATGACACCAGACTGATGTTTCCCACAATTTATTTGCTCCTGTTGGAGAAATAAAACAATACACATCACTCTTCGTCTGGACCTCCATCCCACACAGGCTCCCCCAGCAAAGCAAAGCGGTACTGTGGGGGAAAGGAGGAGCTACCGGAGCCTCGGAGGTACGGGAAAAGCGGATGTGGGCAGTGTACCGCCAAAATAAAAGCACTCAAGTAAATAAAATTCACAATAATATAAAGGAAAGCATGACTGAGAAATGGAATGTTTAAGGTGCATTTTCGACTCCGTTACATATGCCAATGTTGTCAAGTAGATGACCGACCACTTTGCTAAGCAAACGTGGACCAGGAGGCTACGGGTGATGGAGCTTTTGGCCCCAGGGTTGAGCGAGCTAGTTTGCTTCAGGAGGCTAGCTACCTGTTCTGCACCAATGGACGGGCTAGCAGATAAGCTAACTGCGTGCCAAATCAAGGTTAAGGGCGTCAAGATGGAAGCTGAAGAGGGGCCGAGACAAAGTGAGGAAAAGTCCCTGATCACTGAGGACGGCGAGCCTGCCGTGGAGCCCAATCTGACACAGGACCACAGCGCTGACGGGTTGGGCATCGCAGTGCACAAGAATGGCAGAGGGGAGAGGCAGCAGGAGTCAGCCCGGTACTGGAGGCTAAACAGCGGGAGAACGGGACCATTCAGGCTGAGGGCGCCGGGGTGGAGCAGCAACAGCCGGGCTCGGAGATGACGCAGCAGGGCACCTTGAGCGAGGATGCCGAGAGCGGCGATGAAGTGCCCAGGTCAGAGAGTGGAGCCAACGAGAACGACGCTGAGAGCCCAGAGGGAGAACAGCCACAACCGGACAGGGAGTCTTTGCAGCGGAGCGCTTTGAACGAGGGGCCCGAGAGCAGTGACGAGATGCCCAGGTCGGAGGATTGCGCCAACGGGAGTGTCACCGAGATCCCCAAGGGAGAGCAGCCGCAGCTGGACACGGTGACAGTGCAGCAGAGCACCAGGACCGAGAGTGCTGGATGCAGCAGCAAGGTGCCTGGGTCAAAGAACGACACTGGCGAGGGTGTTGTGGTGAACACCGGGAGTGAGCAGCAGCTGTGCGCCATGGAGGTCGGGCAGTGCCTTAATGCCGGAGCTCCATGTTCCGTGGACGAGGGCGCTAGGCCGTACGGCAAGGCACCTGAGGCTGTGAGCGGCGCCGACGAGAGAGCTTCAGTTCTTTCCAAAGTGCGGCCACTGGGGGCCGGAGTGTCTGGAGCCATGATGGCGGTGAGGAAGACAGTCAGGAACGGCTCGTTGGCCATGGAGAGACGGCGCACCAGACAACAGCACTGCAGACTCAGAGGGAAGAAGCACCAAATGGTGGGAAAAGACATTTTTGCCGGGGAGGGGGGCTTCGACCCTGGGAGTAGACAGCGGCCAGGTGCGCAGATGCTGTGGGGTTGCCCAGGTCCTCCATGGCAGTGTGAAAAATGGTGGCTGCCCAGAGACATTGGGGTTACCTAAAAAATTCTTTTGTGTACATATTTGTATATACTGTATGTATTTTGTGTATATATTTCATGCTGGTGTGCATGTGAGTGAGAGTGTGGATAATATGGGATTATTTTATGCATTTGAAAGAGACGAGTTCCAATCTGAGTTGTTCTTTGTGTGAATGTGATCGGTTCTTTTAGTACAATATATTATTCCCATGTTCTTAGCGAGTGATTCGGGTTTCAAATTTGGGAGGTTTACAATGGTTGTGTGATTTCCCATTTTCTAAGGGGGGAGGGAATGTTGTGTGTGAGAATGTGTGTGTATGTGAAGCCGTGCCCACCCACAGGGTGACGTCAGGCGGCCACATCCCACTCTGTATATAAACCTCAAGTTCAGTAATAAAGTTGAGTTGTTGGCTGCATGTAGAAGACTCCTGTCCGCTCCTGATTTACACACAGAACAACAGCCAATCATGTACAGTAGAACAAAATGACGTTTCTCTGATCTCCAATGTTCCTCACAGCTAGAATCAGAGGAGCCGCTGCCATGCAAGGCGCCGCCACAAACAACTTTTTCCTTCCCCCGTTCTAAAACAACATGAAAGAGAATAAGGGAAAAAAGAAAAAGCAAACCCAAAAAACAAACAAAAACATACAATAAATTTGGGTATTCATAGAAATTCACCATGTACAAGGGATATCACAATTGAAATTTACACATTTTAGTAGAAAAGTCCATTCATTTTTTCAAGATTTTTTTTTAACAATATGTAAAGTTTTTGCTGCTTTTTTGTTTGAGATTTTTCTTCTTCTTTTAGATTTGATTGGCGGTTGGCTACCAGCTCACAGGTGCATTACCGCCACGAACTTCACTCTATCATCACTGTGATTTTGTTTTGTAATGCATTATATCTAACAATTATATATATGGTGACAAATGACATGTCTTTGTGCAGCCCCTTCCACAATTCACAAACGAGCATTTCCAGCCTGGAAGTAATTGTTGAAAGCAGACAAGAGTCTTTATTGTCTAAAAGTCTACTCAACCACATGATGTTCCATACAGTTACTCCTTTTGTCATTGGAAATACTGATGCTTGTTTTGATGAGATTTTGTCCATTCTTTACAATTGTAGAACTACAGAGAAATTCTGAACCATCTTGGCAAGGTCTTTTTTGAGCAACCTACTGTGCAATAATAATAATAATAATAATAAAAATCAGAAATGTAAAACAAAATACAAGTCGAATAGAGATTGAACTAACTTCAGATCACCAACAATAAGAGACTTATGAACTGCAATATCATGATTTTCACGGAAACATGGCTACATAGTGGAATACCCGACAATGCTATTGAGCTAGCCGGCCTACACACGCTCCGAGCAGACAGAGCAGCAGAAGACTCCGGTAAGACTAAAGGTGGGGGATTGTGCATTTATATCTACAAGGCTTGGTGCACGAACTCTGTCACTGTTGAGAGACACTGCTCAGCTAACCTGGAGTTTCTCATGGTTAAATGTAGACCTTTCTATCTGCCACGCGAGTTCACTTGTACCATCATAACAGCTGCTTACATTTCTCCGGATGCTAATGTTAAGCTTACTATGAAAGAACTGCATGCAGCTATTAGCAAACAACAAACTGCACACCCAGAGGCAGCATTTATTGTGGCGGGTGATTTTAACCACTCTAACCTCAAGACAGTGCTTCCTAAATTCTACCAGCATGTCTCCTGTCACACAAGAGGGGACAAAACATTGGATCATGTTTACACCAATATTGTGGGAGCCTACACAGCAACTCCCCTCCCCCACCTAGGTCAGTCTGATCACTTATCCTTGTTCCTTACCCCCAGGTATGTACCGCTCATCAACCGGGTGAAGCCATCAGTGAGGACCATCAAAGTGTGGCCAGAGGGGGTTGACTCTGTACTCCAGGAGAAGTTTAGGAACACAGACTGGAGTATGTTCACCTTTCAGGCTACCTGCGGCTCCCACATAAACATCGACTCTTACACCCACTCAGTCCTGGACCATATCAACACCACCATTGACAGGGTCACCACGGAAAGACAGATCACCTCGTACCCAAATCAGAAGCCGTGGATGAACAGAGAAGTGCGGCTTCTGCTAAAGGCAAGTAACAATGCCTTTAGATCTGGGGATGCACAGGCCTGCAGTTCATCCAAGGCTGTTCATCCAGGACTGGCGCCTAGCGGCTGCCCCGGCCTTGGATGCGCTCTGCAGAGCGTGCCCAAATGCCAAGTCACGTTTCGTTACCTTGTATTCATACATGTGTAATGACAATAAAGTTGAATCTCATCTCTCATCTCATCTGAAGAGGGGCATCAAGAAGGCCAAGCACAGCTACAAGCTGAAGGTGGAGGAACATTTTGGGGACTCTGACCCCCGACGCATGTGGCAGGGCATTCAAGCTATCTTTGATTATAAGCCCAGCAACTCCATACCTATAGCCATGACTGTGCCCTTTCTCAATGAGCTAAATGACTTCTATGCTCGTTTTGACAAGGACAATAACGAAAAGAACATCAATTTCCCACCCTCTGACGACCTCCACCTCCTCACACTCACCCACACCGACATCCGTAACGCACTGAGTCATGTCAACATACGTAAGGCTGCTGGCCCTGACGGCATTCCTGGGCGTGTGCTGAGGGCATGCGCTGAGCAGCTGGCAGGGGTCTTCACAGACATCTTCAACCTGTCCCTGGCCCAGGCCGTGGTACCAGCGTGCTTCAAGACCACTTCAATAGTACCAGTGCCGAAGCATTCAACACCATCATGCCTAAATGACTATCGCCCTGTGGCACTGACGCCCATAGTCATGAAGTGCTTTGAGCAACTGGTCTTGGCACAGCTCAAAAAATGCCTGCCCCCTACACTGGACCCTCACCAGTTTGCCTACCGGAGCAACAGGAGTACAGAGGATGCGGTTTCTACAGCGCTGCACTATGTACTCTCACACATGGATGACAAGAACACCTACGCAAGAATGCTGTTTGTTGATTTCAGCTCAGCATTCAACACAGTTATCCCCTCCAAGTTGCTCACTAAACTTGGGGACCTGGGAATCAGTACCTCCACCTGCAACTGGATCATGGATTTTCTGACCAACAGACCCCAGCATGTTAGGTCAGGCCCCAACCGTTCTTCCGTCATCACACTCAACACTGGTGTACCACAGGGCTGTGTGCTCAGCCCATTCCTCTACTCCCTCTTCACCCATGACTGCAGGCCTATGTATGGATCCAATTCCATCATAAAGTTCGCAGATGACACCACGGTGATTGGACTCATCAGAGACAACAATGAGTCAGATTACAGGGCAGAGGTTGAGCACTTGGCTACTTGGTGCGCTGACAATAACCTGCTCCTTAACACCAGCAAAACCAAGGAGCTCATAGTGGACTACAGGAAGGAGAGGGGAGAGACACATGACTCCATCCATATCAATGGCATAGCTGTTGAACGTGTCCCCAGCTTCAAATTCCTGGGGACCCACATCTTGGAGGACCTGTCCTGGTCAGTTAACACCACCAGCCTGATCAAGAAGGCCCACCAGCGCCTCTTCTTCTTGAGGACACTGAAGAAGAACCATCTGTCAACTGACATCCTGGGCAACTTCTACCGCTGCGTGATAGAGAGTACCCTGACCAACTGTGTCACAGTCTGGTATAGGAGCTGCTCTGTCGCTGACCGTAAGGCGCTGCAGCGGGTGGTGAAAACCGCCCAACGCATCACAGGGACTCCACTTCCAGCTATAGAGGACGTCTACAGGAAAAGATGTCTGCGCCAGGAACGCAGCATTCTTAGGGACTCCAACCATCCTGCTCAAGGACTGTTCCAGCTTCTCCCCTCCAGAAGGCGTTTCAGAAGCCTTCGGACTAGAACCAGCAGGTTTAAGAACAGTTTCTTTCCAACAGCTGTCACGTTATTGAACTTAGTTCCCCGCTGACTCTCTTACAATCATCTCTTACCATCCTCACCTGTACATAACTGCCCATCTAACTTATTGTACATTATTTGCACATAACAGTACTCCTAACTTTCTGCACTGCTGCATATATTTGCATATATTTGCTTAAATTGCACATACTGTTAATTACCGTATATACTGCACTGCTGTCCTTTGCACTTCTGATTGGATGCTAAACTGTGTTTCGTTACCTTGTATTCATACATGTGTAATGACAATAAAGTTGAATCTAATCTAATCTAAGTTAGACATGATGACTTTTCAAAATATGATAATTTTGTTAAATCAGAAAAAGAAAAAGAAAAGTTTGAAAATCAGACATGAAAATCTGAAGGTTATTCAAAACCTTATCTATTAATTTGCAAAATAAATTTTTCAATGAAAAATCCATAACTATTGCTGCGACTTCTTCAGGAGTCTGTGAACTAGAACTGAGCTTTCAGGGTCAATTTCCTGGACAGCCGATGTAGTTTGTTCTGCTCAGAGCGTCCAACACCAGACCTGATCTCTCCTTTTTGAAGGAGTCTTGCAGCAAATGCTAAAAAGTGAAAAATGACATTTGAAATCAAATCTACAAAATCACGTCAACCGACATTTCAAAGTTTTAACTATTATTTTATAAATTGTTGTAAACCGGAAATACGTCACACGTTGGGCATGCGTATGTGTCGAGCGTCAGACCGTGAAGTCGAAATGCGCACGCGTTGTAACAGAGCCTGTTCTACCGCCAGATAATATTGTCACGTGGGGATTCGAGATTTGGTGAGTAAAACAGTTGAAAAGACTTTTGTGTGTCACCAACAGATGTGAGGAATGTTTGTGAGACGACACTGATGTGACCCGGAGAAGGTTCTGGTTCTGCTTTAAAAGGACTGAAAACGACGGTGAACCGCGCTAACAGCAGCTAACTCAACTAGCCTAGCATAGCATAGCCGCTTTGGAAGAATTTTTCCCGATCGTCCAGATTTCTGCTGCATTCCAATTGCTCTCTCCTTCCGCATATAGTGTAAAATTGAGATGCACCTGTCGTCATTTATCTTCCATTGTTTTATGTTCTTCTTGGCTCCATTTGCTTTTAGATTCGCTTATTTTGATGTGTTCTTAGCTCAGTTTATAAGTATGGGTTTTTAGTTCCCTTTGTTCTGTGTGTTCTTAGTTTTAGCTTGTATTTTATGTGTTGTAGCTCCACTGTTTGCTCAGTGGAGACCCTCATGCCGGATGCTGCCTGACCCATCTGCAGGGGTGCTGGTCTCGTGGGTCGCTCTAGCTTGGGTGGGTGGGGGTTTTTTTGCCGCTGCCTGCAGCTGTGGTGTGGGCCCCGGCCTGTCCTGGTTGGGGTGGCCTCTGTGGCGCGCTGTCTGGTTATGGGCTGTGTGGTCTCCTGCCATTGGCGGGGGGGGGCTCCACAGGATGGTTGCTCTTTCACATTGAGCCTCGGTGCCTAGCGATGTCTCTTTTATTTTATATGTGTGTAAGAGAAGTAGGGGGTGGTTGTATGTGCCTGTTTGTTTTGTGGGCATGTTTGTGGGAGGGTTGGAAGGGGTGAGGATGTATCGCATAAGTATATGTAACTACATGTGTCTGCTGTTTTTATCTATGTAAAGCACTTTGCGCAGCGTCTTATGTTTGAAAGTGCTATACAAATAAAGTTTGATTGATTGATTTAGCCCTTGAACAAATATAAGCACCATTGGCTCTTTCTGTGTAGAGGTCATCTAACTATGACTGTAATTGATGCAATTCGAGGTTGTTTATATCATTTAGTTGGGTTTGGTCACATCCATCCATCCATCCATCTTCTTCCGCTTAATCCTTTTCGGGTCGCGGGGGGGCTGGAGCCTATCCCAGCATCTTTGGGCAAGAGGCAGGGTACACACACAGCACAGTAAAGGCGTTTTTCCATTTGGAACTGTTTGGCCTCCTTTAGCACGGTTCGGTCTCCATTGTCCGCTTTTCCTTTTGGCACCCAATGGCCTCACAGTTCGTTATTTCGGAACTGTTCCACTTTTATCGACACTTTTATCAGCACCGTTAAAAGTAAGTCCGAAGGGTACTGGCACGGTTTCGTCACGCCACTGCTGGCCATTCATTGGTCTGGGCGTAGCATCATGAGAGCGGGCGTTACGCTGACTTTCGAGAATCGTTTGCTGGTCGCCATCTGCAATTTTTCGTCAGTGAGCCCGCAAACAAATTGACATGGTTTATACCCAAGAGACAGACGCTGACACGAGTGATACAGACAATTATCTTTATTGTGAGTTAATGAGTGAAGTGTGAGCGAATGTGTGAATGCTCGTCTGGCCACTGGAGCTGAGCCCGTCTTGTGGTAACCCGGCAACCCTGGAAATACACAAGCACAAGGTTACTGTTGCACAGTAGCAATGTTCGGCGAATATGCTGCAGGGGCTTACTTGCAGGTGCCACAGTGAGAGGCTGACTGGCTCCTGGTGTCCGTGCGACATCGTGCTCGTGGTGTCCGGTGCTGTGGAGGTGAGGAGTAGCTCCGCAGAGCGGGAGACCGTGTCTTGTCAGCAGAGGAGGGTGGTCCGCTGCCAGGGAGGTCCACCTGTGCACTGGGGAAAGGACTAGCAGAGGAATTAAGATGTGATGGCTTACGTGGCCTGGTTTGGCAAAGCGTAGATTTCTTCACGAGAGGTCGAGATCTTGGCACGTTGCTTAGCGAGAGTGACAGACGACTCCGTGCTGAGGCATCCGCGCGTTGGGCTTTTATGGCCCGCTGATTGCCACCTGCTGAAGTGAGCGCAGCTGATGTTGATGATGCTGATGACGGCCTAGTGGCCATCATGACACAAGTGATATTATAAACCACAACGATAGAATGGCTTAACAGAAATCAGCAGAAATCTAACACCGCGGTTCAGCAGAGTTTCCTGTGCGTTTCGGCTGATGAGAGAATGCAGAGGGAAGCAGACTGAGCTCGCAGTGGTGTGCACAAACAGACGCACCAGAAAATAGACAGAGACGGACCGGGAATTAGACCCAGCCAACCGGATTGAATTGAATGTACAGCCGCGACGCACCCAACTTCAGCAGTTGAAGCCGTGATATTGTGATATACAGGACGGTGAGTGATGTGATATTCATGCTTTATGTTATTTTTTCCAACAGTGGAAAGTTCACTTAGGACAGACGAAAACTTAATCGTGTTTAATCGATGACCTAGCTTAATGCTATGTCCTGTGGTTTATATTAATCATATATCCCATACCTACATATTTATAAGCATATTAGAATGTTTAGTGATTACATATGCGCAATGGCCTCACGCCTCAGAACAGGACAAGAGGTCTCGACCGCCAGCGAAGATCAAAGAGCATACGGAGTCGCAGCGGTGGAGACCAGATCGATCTCCCTGACTTCCCATGGTCAGGTGGAGGAGACAGAGGACAATGGAGGAGATCGATCGCCCTGACCTCTCTGGGTCAGGTGGAGACGGAAGACAAAGGAGGGGGGATTAAGTTAATGTGGGATGTCAGCTTTGATATGCAATGTCTTTTGTTGTGTGTAAGTATAAGTATGAAGGTCTGAATGTGTTTGACCTCTTATTCTGCTTCTGCACCAAGATAAGATGTTAGGGAGCGAAAGCTGATATTAAACTTTGATTTATAAAGCCATATCGCTTCGTTATTTCTAACTCCCTACACTGGTGACCAGACGTGAGGATGGAACAGAGACATTCTCCCGCGAGTAACTCATCAGAGGCGACCCAGGCAAGCGCCGGTGCCCATGCAGACAGGGGAACGGATGAAAGACGTTCCCCCACGGCAGAAGCTACAGAGATGGCTCAACCGAGCACCATCCCCAGCCCCGCCGTGAGAGCAGAAGAAAGGCGCTCTCACCCGGCGGACACATCAGGGACGGCCCACACAAGCGCCGTCACCGTCAAGCTGCCAGAATTCTGGCAAGAAGACCCGAGTTCGTGGTTCCAGTAAGCTGAGGCTCAGTTTGCACTGGCGGGCATAACGGTGGACGAGACGAAGTTCTATCACATCGTCGCCAAACTCGACGCTGCCACGTCAAGATGTGCGAGGAGCATAATCCAACAGCCGCCCGCCCATGACAAATACAGAGAGCTTAAAGCGACCATCGTCGAGAACTTCGTCCCCTCAGCCGAGGAGAGAGCAGAGAGGATCCTGGCGATCTACGGCCACAGAGGATGCAGACCCAAAGCCCTCATGGAGGACATGCTGCAGCTCAAGGAAGAGGACAATGACAACTCCCTCTCCCAATACATCTTCCTCAGCACTCTGCCGCCACACATGAGAGGGACGCTGGTCAACATGCGATGCAGCACCCAGCAGGACTTCCGCGCGCTGGCCTGAGAAGCGCAGCGGCTCATCAACGCCTGCGGGGAACAGATGGCCACAGCAGCATCCACAGATCTCAGCGCGGAAGCCCAGAGCAGCGGAGAACCACAGGCAACCGAGCAGAGCCCGCCCACCATGGCGGCAGCACGACCAAGGCGCAGCAAGCGGAACGACATCTGCTATTACCACCACCGTTTCGCCGAGAGGGCGTACAAGTGCGTGCCCCCCTGCAAATTCAAAAATTCGGGAAACACCAAAGCCAAGAGACCGTTAACAGCTGCGGCTCTCTGCGAGAAAAATAAGCTACTGTATGTGACTGACTGACACACCGGGAGACAGTTCCTGATCAACACCGGAGCTCAGCTGAGTTTTATCACCCCTTCCCACGCAGACCGGGCCATGGGTCCCCGGGGAAATGGAGCGATGGCAGCCAACGGCTCAATCATCGACACCTTCGGTGAAAGGAACCTGCCTCTTTGCATCAATGGCTGCAACTATAGATGGACATTTATTGTAGCGGCGGTGAGTTTTAACTTGTTGGGCGCTGACTTTTTGTGTGCACATGGGTTGTTGGGTCATTTGCTTCTATCCCCTGCTCAGCTCGAGTTTCTCCACCACCCGTGCAGGCCAGCGTCACTACAGCAGGAGGTAAGTTTGACCAACTCCTCACCCAATTTCCAGCACTCACAGTTCCAAAATTTTCAGCACCAGTAGCGAAACACGGGGTTGAACACTTCATCCCCACAACAGCCCCACCCGTGTTCGCCAAAGCTCGGCGCTTAGACGCGACCAAGCTCGCCATAGCATGGGACGAGTTTGCCACCCTGAGGTAATATAATCTGTCTCCTCGTGCTCTGGCGATGTCACAGCGCGAGAGAGGCAGTCTGCTACCACGTTAAGTTTGCCTGCCACATGTCGAATGTCTGTGGTGAACTCTGAAATTGCAGCTAGCTGTCTTTGTTGCCTGCCTGACCATGGTTCTGAAATTTTAGCCATCGCAAAAGTGAGCGGTTTGTGGTCTACAAAAGCCGTGAAACGCCGCCCTTCTAACCAGAACTGGAAGTGACGGATGGATAAATGAAGCGCTAGCAGCTCCCTGTCAAAAGTGCTGTATTTGCGCTCGGTTTGGTTTAAAGATTTGCTAAAAAATGCTAAAGGTTGCCAGGTTCCGCCAACATATTGTTCCACGACTGCCCCTATGGCCAGGTCTGAAGCGTCTGTGGTTAACGCTATGCGGGCCGAGGGATCGAGGTGAACCAACAATGTGGCATTCACTAGAGCACTTTTTACTTCCGCGAAGGCGTGTTCGCGCTCCGGGGTCCATTCGACCGCGTTGGAAGGCTTTTGTTTTCTGAGCGCGGCATACAGGGGCTGCATGAGTTGAGCTGCGCGGGGGAGGAAACGGTTGTAAAAATTCACCATTCCCAAAAATGCAGCATATAGCGCGATTGCAGACAATCGCGCTATATGTGTCTGTAGGATTTTCTTTCCATGCACACAAAAAAAGCATTTTTTCCCGGATCCAACTAAGTGCCAAATTTAAAGTAGTGTGGGCGGTTCGGTTAACCCCCACAACAGATTAAGGACAGTCAGCTCTCTTCTCTTGGTTTTTCCCGCTGCACTACTGAGATGTAATGTGCCATTCATGTATTGTGATGTAATGTGCCATTCATGTATTGTGATGTACTGTGCCATTCATGTATAGTGTTCATGCGTCCTGTCCTTACTGTGACCTAGAGGCTGAGATCAATATGTAGATGTGCCTTGTAACCTCTTTGTCCTACACCTGGAGCAGAGGCTAGCAAATCTGCTTATTGTTATGTAGGTCTTTCAAATGCAAATGTCTCATGCCTGTTCTGCAGTCCCTTTGATCGTACCAACCACTGTGAATCTGCTTTGATGTATTGTCTGAGTTGGGAATAAATACTGCACAGGTTCTGTAACTCGCTCTCTCAATTCCACTTCCTCAACTGCTGCTGCTGGACACAGACTTTGTGTCTCCTCCAAGAGCTGCTGAGCTCGCTCCCGGCGCGCATGCACGGCGCCGGGAGCGGAGCTCGTGACGGCGGTATGATTAATAAAACTTCCTTAAAACCACAGCATCGCCGCTTATTTTTTCATGCCGCTACAGTAGCACAATTTCCACTTAATATGAAAGTGACTGAATTGAGATTTATTTGTGTGAATATTAATTACAGAGTAATTGAAAATGAATGGCACATCCAATAATGGTCACTTTGGCTTATATTAATCATATATTCCATACCTACATATGTATAGACATATTAGAATGTTTAGTGATTACATATGTGGAATGACCTCACGCCTCAGAACAGGACAGGAGGTCTCAACCACCGGCGAGGATCAAAGAACAGACGGAGTCGCAGTGGTGGAGACCGGATCGAACTTCCTGACCACCCAGGGTCAGGTGGAGGAGATGGAGGACAATGGAGGGGGATTATGTTAATGCGGGATGTCAGCTTTGATATGCAATGTCTTTTGTTGAGTGTGGGTATAAGTATGAAGGTCTGACTGCGCTCCACCTCTTATTCTGCTTCTGCACCGAGATGAGACATGTTAGGGAGGTGAAGCTGATATTAAACTTTGGTTTATAAAATCACATTGCTTCTTCATTTCAAGCTCCCTACAGTCACCATAACATAAACCGCTTGTTTATTTATTTTTATCAGATCATTTCTGTGATCCTTTATGAGTTATAGTCATAATAGTGTATCTTGCACCTTGGGGAATGGGAGATGTTCAGTCATCATTAGAATTTAGTTTATATGTGTATAGTATTTCATCTTTAAACTCATCCAGTAATAGAACACATTACAAATATTTGAGACCCATTGTAGTGCTTCCTTTTATATTTTAGCAATACAAGCAGAAAACACCACCCACACCTGAAACCAGGACGACACAGCGGTGGCTAAATTTGATTGATAACGTTATTTCACACCATCACAACAACTCAGTATTTAAACTCTGTATAAATGGTGTAGAGATTGAAAGGGTATCCAAAATTAAAATCCTTGGTGTAATAATTGATAATAAACTGTGTTGGAAGTCACATATTAATTATATTAAAGGTAAAATATGCAAATCAGTCACAATACTGCGCAGAGTGAAATATTTGCTGAATCAACCCACACTATAGACTTTGTATCATTCATTAATGCTCCCATACATGACAGCCATCCATCCATCTTCTACCACTTTTCCAGAGGTCCGGGTCGCAGAGGCAGCAGTTCAAGCAGAGAAGCCCAGACTTCCCTCTCCTCAACCACCTGCTCCAGATCTTCAGAGAGGATACCAAGGTGTTCCCAGACCAACTGGGAGATGTTGTCTCTCCAGTGAGTTCTGGGTCTGAGAACTACAACCAAGCAACACTGTGTTTCAGTGCAAGGAGTCAGACTGTGGAACGCTTTTGGACCTGAATTAAAATCATGTACAAAGCTTGGACAATTAAAACAAAAACTAAAGGAATAAATACTCCAAACACACACACGTGGACAAAATTGTTGGTACCCCTCTGTTAATGAAAGAAAAACCCACAATGGCCACAGCACAGTGACTACTTGTCACCCTTTAAATAGGCCGATTGATTACAAGTTTGTAGACACCTGTGATGTTAATTAGAGGACACATTTTGTTTGAACATGTCCCTATGATCATGTTCATGTGCCTATGGCCTTTTTTCAATCTTTTCTAGGGGTACCATCATTTTTGTCCAGGTCTATTTCATGAGTTTGTTTTTTAAAATAATTCTGTTGAACCACAATTCAAAAGCATTGTCTGATTTTCACTGGTTAATTTTCATAGAATTTTTAATTATTACCACTTTTGTCAGATTCAAGTTATTTCTGTGACCATTGTGGGTTTTTCTTTCATTAACAGAGGGGTACCAACAATTTTGTCCACGGCTGTATATACAAAACGACATGTAAAATCATACAAGGATTATCATATCCAGTCTGTGTTGTGCTGTTGCTTATTTTTTGTCACGTTTTGTCTCAGTTTCTTTTTTTTTTTTACAGTTTGAATTTTGCACATTCTAAATAATCTGTAATTTGCTGCTGATTGGAATAAACAATTTAGTGATTTATTTGTTTGCATCATGATTTTCTATTTTGTCTCTTCAGACACCGGTGGGTAAAGAGTCAACAGTACGAACCATTTATCAGTGACTTTGAAAATAATGGCTCATTTTAAGAAAAGTAACCAACACAATTATTTGCTGAAGACTGTAAAACAAAATAGAGACATCTGCAAAAGTACAAAGGTTTGTCTAAATTCCCAGGGCAATACTACATGAATACAAGTATAGTTCACTGTTGATGCAGAGAATATATATTTATACAGTATCTACATGTAGTCAGCAATACTCAATACGATATATTTCCAGTTAATCCACGTATTTCTCCATGTAACCTTGGGACTACTTTATTTTAATTACTTCTAATCCTAGATCCATTTGTTTTGGCTTAAAATGCATCATAATTGCTAAATATATCTTATGCCCAACTCAGTACTGTTTACCTGTTGAAATATATATTTAACGGCTCATATGGCACCTGATCCATGTTTTGCCACGACACCACTGGCTGGAGCAGATAAATTCCATGACGTCTCAACAGTCTCTCCATGATTTTGACACAGATCATGTATTTTTACCTAACCATCTATTTGTCGAGAAAAGTAATTTTTGATATCCATGCGCTGTGAGCCAATAAATGATTAAAATCTAACAATACTTCACGGTCTGATTAATGATTCTGTATAATATATGGGTCTCACTTTCTGACATGAGTGTCCTAAAATATTTAACTTTTGCATTATTTTTGGAGATTTATTGCTTCATGTTTTGATGTTGATTTTACTGAACAGGAATATGGCACTGCCTCACGGGGAGCGTAGCGCCGCCTCCAACTCCCTCCAAATCCCGCCTCCGACTCCCTCCTTCTCCCACCCATACTACTGTGACCTTGTACTGTGGAAAAACATGCGCGCCGAACTGTACCGAACTGTACTGTTCCGTTCCAGGCCAAACGAGGCCAAACTGTTCCAAATGGAAAAGTGCCTATAGAAGCCCCTTTTACAGACCCATAACAAAGATCAATGCTGATGCTTTTTGTGTTTTAGCACAAGTCTCATCCTGTTCATGTTTTCAGTGAAGTATTCAAATTACAGAGGTTAAAATCTCCAAATTTAAATTTTGGTTCCTCTGGGCAAAGTGTGTCAAGTTTATGTGACATCAGCAATCAGCTGAGCAGCAGCTGACACATTGATGTGTGGATGAATATCCAGTCATGTGAAAAAATTAGAACACCCCATTAAATATTCAATTCTTTATTCATAAATGTTCATATATCCAACCTTGTTTTTGTTTTTATTTGCCTTTTTTAACATTTATTTTAGCAATTCTAAGTGGGAATGAATATGGGGGGGTCCTAATTTATTCATTATTTATTAGCGGCATCATCTGCTGCCTTGGGCGCCTCGCTGTACCGTCCAGTCATATTTCAGTCTTTGCATCCCCCAATCCCCCTTCAAATCACCTACTGCATGTCATCATATCGATCTAGCTATATATAATATTACGTACTTCTAATCAGAGAGCGGGAAGCCAACCACCGACCCTCCGATCAGAGGTAGACCACACTCTTCCCCTGCACCACAACCACAGTGAATGAGAGTTGATCTGAAAAGGTTTTGTTGGATTAGTCAACTCTTCCTTATCTGTAGACCCCTGGTACAGGGCTACAGCTGCCGTACCTATTCATAGTTTTTGATCACGTGACTTCCGGTGAGGTGAATAGGGATGAGAATCCTCCACGGATCCGAGGAATTCCTCGGATTTGATCATGTCTAGGGTCATTCTCGTGAATCGTCTAAATTCGAGGAGAATTTTTTTTGGGGGGGGGGGCTGTTATGAGCGGCGAGTCGTATTTTTGATCGGCTGCTCAAATCCACCGCGCAGAACGCGCTACCCAGCGAGATCAGTAATGTAATGTAACAAGGCCACTGATTGGCTGATACTTATTGAAGCAACCAACAGACGATTTTGTTATTCCTTTGTCATATCCCACACACGGAGTGAAATGCAAATGGCGGACAATTCAATCAACCGAGTTTTCCCGATTTTGTGAAAATGGTGAACCTAAAACTCACGAAAGACAACAAAGCAAGAAGACAAAGGGATAAGGAACAAGTTTCATTGGGAATGGCTCAAAAAAACTGCGTCAATGACTGTAAAGATCGGTAAAAATACCGAAGTTGTGGTTGAAAAAATGGCCGACTTCATAGCAAAATGCGAAGTACCAGGGAAAGCCCAGTGTGTTTATTATAACGATTTCTTGAGTTATGGATCTTGTGGTTGTGTTGCCTTAGTTGAACACTGTTCAAAACAGAAACATCTCAAAATTGTGGCTACAAGGAGATCGAACTACTCGCTCATGAAAACAATCGATGGACACGGTTAAATTCAGATGCCAGTCAATCAAAGTTCATCACAATCGGCCCCGATTACAGCAATTAGTGATCGGAAGACACATTCCGAGGTAAGATTTTTTTCTCATTATAAGTAATGTACTTGAGAATTTTTGCGTAATGAATTTGTTATGAAATAGCATGTGTAAGTTGTGATGTGAATGAATGAATGAATGAATGAATGAATGAATGAATTTATTTCGGATAGTACAGTACAGGTTGAAAGAAACTGAATAATATAACAACAAGGTCAAATTAGACAAAGACTCCTCTGATTATACAAGTCCACGTAAGTTATCCGAAATGGGTGATGGCTGAAGCCCCAGCTTATATTGCCCACCCATATTCCATCCAGGAATTCAAAATAAAAAAAGAGAAAACAGTCAAGAGCGATTACAATTCAAAACAAAGCTAAGACAAAATGTGACTGAGAGAAAAAAAGAAAACTAAGCTAGGCTAAGTTAAGCGGTTACTATTCAAAAACAAATCTAAGACAAAATGTGACAGAGAAAAAAAACACTAAGCTACAACACAACACAGGCTGGATATGTCAATCCTTATGTGACTTTACATGTCGTCTTGTAAATATGTTTGGAGTATTTCTTCCTTTAAGATAAGATAAGATAAGCCTTTATTAGTCCCACAACGGGGAAATTCCAGGATTGCAACAGCACAGGGATAGCAACACTCAGAGCAACAATCAGAAGGCAAGAAAAAAAAAACAAGCAAGCAAGAGCAGCTAATATACATATGTACATATTACTATAAAATATATATATACACACACACACACAGACACACAGTGCAGAGCATTGTAGCTGGATGGATAAATATATGAATATATGAACACACAGTGCAGAGCATTGTAGCTAGATGGAATAAATATGTAAATATATAAACACCCACAGTACGGAGCATTGCAGCTAGGTGGAATAAATATGCAAGTATATAAACACACACAGTGCGGAGCAATGTAGCTAGATGGAATAATATGTAGATATATAAAAACACAGTGCGGAGCATTGTAGCTAGATGGAATAAATATATAGATATATAAATATAAACACACCCAGTGCTGAGCATTGTAGCTAGATGGAATAAATATGTAAATATATAAACACACACAGTGCAGAGCATTGTTGCTAGGTGGGATGAAACAGCATAACCGTCTATTTAGTTATCCTACATGGTATGATTATGTGCCCATACATATTCTCACCCTCCATAGTGACCGGTATGTTCCTAGTTGTATGCCGGAGAGGACCATAGTGTAAGTCTATTGCATCTTTTGCATTCAAAAAAACTATTAGTTTGTTACGTCTTTTTGCTATCTCTGCGAGCAGCCCTGCTTAGGTTGTACAGTCTGACAGCCGTTGGTAGGAAGGACCTACGAAACCTCTCGGTTGTGCACCTGGGATGATGTAGTCTGCTGCTAAATGAGCTCCTCAGTGCATCCAGTATGTCCTGCATAGGGTGGAACTCGGACTCCAGCAGAGATGACAGTTTAGCCACCGTCCTTCTCTCTCCTATCTCCTCCATCGGATCAAGGCGCTGCCCCAGGACAGAGCTAGCTTTCTTAATCAGTTTGTTCAGTCTCTTCCTATCGGCTGCAGTAATGCCACTGCCCCAGCAGACCACTCCAAAAGTGATGGCTGATGCCACCACCGTGTCATAGAATGACTTCAGCAGCGCCCCTTGTACACCAAAAGACCTGAGTCTCCTCAGCAGGAACAGCCTGCGCTGTCCCTTCTTGTAGAGTGCGTCAGTATTGTGTGACCAGTCTAGTTTATTGTTCAGATGAATACCCAGGTACTTATAGGATGTCACCATCTCGATGTCTGTTCCCTGTATATTTACTGGTGCTGTGAGGGGCTGCCCATGCCTGCGGCAGTCCACCACCAGCTCCTTAGTTTTCCTCGCGTTGATCTGGAGGCAGTTCGGATGGCACCTGTCCACAAAGTCCTGGATAAGCCCTCTGTACTCAGCTTCATCTCCGTTGGAGATGAGACCAACGATCGCAGAGTCATCAGAGAACTTCTGTAGATGGCAATGTGTTGTGTTGTGTGAGAAGTCCGCAGTATAAAGAGTGAACAGGAAGGGAGCCAGCACCGTTCCCTGGGGGGCCCCCGTGCTACTGATGATCGTGTCGGAAACATAGTCCCGGGTTCTCACAAACTGAGGCCGGTTCGTGAGGTAGTCCAGGATCCATGATGACAGGTGCTGGTCCACCCCTGCGCGCAGCAGCTTGTCCTTCAGGATCATCGGTTGGATGGTGTTGAAAGCACTGGAGAAGTCAAAGAACATGATCCTCACCATATTCCCGGGCTTCTCCAGGTGGGACAGAGAACGGTGAAGGAGGAAGATCACCGCATCCTCCACCCCAATGCCATGCTGGTAGGCGAACTGGAGTGGATCCATCGCTGGTTCCACCAGGGGGCGGAGATGAGCAAGGAGCAGTCTCTCCAGGGTCTTCATCAAGTGGGACATCAAGGCCATCGGTCTGTAGCTGTTCAGGTCTTTGGGGTGGGAAGTTTTTGGTACAGGTACCACACAAGATGTTTTCCACAGCTGTGGTACCCTCCCCAGTTTCAGGCTCATGTTGAAGATATACGTCACAATCCCACACAGCTGGTCTGCACAGGACTTGAGGAGCTTTGCGCTGATGCCGTCCGGTCCCGACGCCTTCCTCGCCTTGATCTTCCTCAGCTCCGTCCTCACCTGGGTCTTGGTCAGGGTCAGGATGGGGTGCTGTGTGTTGGGAGTGGGGGGGGTGTCGGTGGAGTGGGGAGTGGGCAGCAGGACTTGATTTCTTAGAGGCAGCAGTGGTTGTTGTGCAGACAGGGGGGAGGGCGGTTGGTCAAATCTATTGAAAAACAGATTCAGGTTGTTCGCCCACTCCCTGCCCCCCGTGGCCTGGGGGGAGGTATTCTGGAGCCCCGAGATGGTTTTGAGGTTTCTCCAGACCCCGCTGATGTCGCTCTGTTGCAGCTTGTCCTCCATCTTCTTCCTGAAGCTGTCCTTGCCTTCTCTGATCTTTCTCCTCAGCTCCCTCTGTACGGACTTCAGCATCTCCCTGTTCCCCGACCTGAAGATCCTCTTCTTCTCTCTCAGAAGTGTTTTTATCTCAGGGTTGATCCAGGGTTTGTTGTTTGAGTGACGCCGTATGGTCTTGGTGGGAACGGATTTGTCCACACAGAAGCTGAGGTAGCCCGTGAAGGTGTGAATGAGGCCATCGATGTCCTCACCATGTGGATCGCAGAGCTGCTTCCAGGCAGTGGCTTCAAAACAGTCCTTTAGAGTGTCCATTGTCTCCTCAGACCATAACTCCACAGTGTGCATGGCCGGAGGTTGTCTGTGCACTAGGGGTTTGTACACCGGTCGGAGATGAACCAAGTTGTGATCCGATCTCCCAAGTGGGGGGAGTTGTGATGAGGTGTACGCCTCCTTAGTGTTTGCGTAGAACAAATCCAGTGTTTTATTGTCTCTAGTGTGGCATGTGACATACTGGGTGAAAGTGGGCAGAATGGGAGACAGTGAAACGTGGTTGAAATCGCCTGAGATGAGGAGAAGAGCATCTGGGTGTTCTGTCTGCAGCCTGCTGGTTACTGAATGGATGACGTCACGCGCTGTCCCAGCGTTCGCCGTCGGATTTGCATAAACAACAATGCAGATCACGTGTGAGTGTTCTCTCGGGAGATATGTAGACCTCATGCTAACAGCTAGCAACTCAATGTCTTTGCTGCAGTGTCGTTGTTTAACAGTGATATGTCCCGGTCTGCACCAGTTGTTGTTAACATACATTATCACTCCACCGCCCCTAGTTTTGCCACTCTCTGGTGTTCGGTCAGCTCGTATCATGTGAAAACCCTCCAGCTCAATGTTAGCATCTGCTGCTAGTTCAGTTAGCCACGTCTCAGTAAACAAAAGGAGAGAGCACTCCCGGTAAGTGCTATCATAACGGGAGATAGCCGCTAGCTCATCTAACTTTCCCAGTATCGACCGTACATTTCCCATGACAACAGATGGAAGGGAGGGTCTGTACCTTATATTTTTTGTCCTCCGCCTTACTCCAGCCCGGCAGCCGCGACGCTTTCGCCTCAATTCTCTCGGTATGTCGAGTTTTTCCAGTGGGACCGGGTGGCGGTTAAATGCTAGCAGCTCTTCCCTGTTGTATCGTATCCTGCTATAAACAGTGGCTCCGTCCACCGGCTCAGGAGACATTTGGGACGATCTGTGTGTCCGTGATATAAGTGGGGTGAAAAAAAAAAGTGATCAAAAGAGAGAGGAAGGGAAAAAAAACTCGGAATCGAGCCGCTGTTGCAAAAGGCAGCCTACTGGTGTGGCGCCGAGAGGAAAGTTTTTGTTTAAATTAGTTTAAATTTAGTTTTTGTTTAAATTGTCCAAGCGTTGTACATGATTTTAATTCAGGTCCAAAATCGTTCCATAATCTGACTCCTTGCACTGAAATACAGTGTTGCTTGGTGGTTGTTCTCACTGTAGGCTTTTGAAATATACATGTTCCTCTGAAGTGATATCATTTCTCCCTTGTTTGGAACAACTTTTGGATATTTGCGGGCAGTGATAAATTCTTCACTTTGAACATTATTATTGCAGTTTTAAAGTCAACCAGATCTTTCAACTTGAGAGTTTTTTGTTTAAGAAAAAGTGGGTTTGTTGGTTCCCTGTAACGTAACTGGTTCCCTGTAACGTCACGCCTGTTTTGAAACACTGTTGATAATTTGAAACACTAATTAAACATCTTTTAGGTTTTACTTACTTTCTTAGATTATCTTTCAAATATTAAAATATACTAATATGCAACTTTTTTATATTCCTAGTAACACTAACAAATGCACACATTAATAAATCAAAATGCTTGTAGAATGTCAGTATATTTTAATAAATGGGTGATGGACTTGGTGATGGAATTTTGTTAATATTTATAATTTATTTTACTTGGTTAAATTATTTTGTCTGTTCTGGAACTATGTAAATGTAATTCTGTGTCAGTTCTATGGGCGGCAGTTTAGGGGGCAGCTGTGGCGCAGGTGTAGTGTGACTGACTACTGATCGGAGGGTCATGGGTTCGATTCCCACTCTGTCTGAAGTCTGCATGTCAAAGTGGTCCTTGAGCAAGACACTGAACCCCCAGTTGCTCCTGGTGGCCAGGCTAGCGCCTGTGTGTGTATGGCAGCTCTGCCGCCATCAGTGTGTGAATGTGTGCGTGAATGGGTGGATAGCAGGATCTGTAAAGCGCTTTGGTCATCCAGAGATGAGAAAAAGCGCTATATAAGTGAACGCCATTTACCATTCTAAACATATTAAATAGTAGTAAAATATAATTTAGTATTATTACATCAACATACCATTCAGATATCATAAATTTACACATGTGATGCAGCAGCAGATTAAAAAGGTAAACTATAAATGCATTTGTACTTACTTCTAACTTTAAATATAAGCCCACATTTGAGCATTCTAAAACACCAGATTTTGTTAGCTTCTGGGGGGCAACGCGCTGTGAGTGATCCCTGCGTCTCTAGAGTGTCAGAATGCGAGTGATCAAAGAGAGGATGAGGCATATACAGTCAGCTCTTTTATACTGAGATACAGACAGTGCATGCATGGCATATTAGCATAACAGTCAAGCAGGACTGCATGGACATTTACATGAGAGTCACACTGTCACCACGGGTTGAGATGCCGTCTCGGCACTCAGCCCATGTTTTCCCTCATCCCTGCTTCCCATTGAGCAGCGTCTCAGCTGGCCCCCAGCTGGCAGCATTATGGACGGCTGGGGCCAATTAGTCTTCATCAGCTGGGGCGCTGCCAATGAGGATAAATAGGAGCAGCCTCGATGACTCGGGGCTGCGACATAAACACATTGCTAAGCTGAAGCCCCTTCGTCTGGTGTCAGCTTATACTCCTCTTGCAGCATTCCTGTGTTTGTATCCCGCTGTGAGGATGTACGTCTTGCTACCCCCACGTCCGGTACGAGCTGCTTACCTCTGCGCTGTGCAACCTGTGAGTGTACCTCTGCATGAGTATCTGTGCTCTCCTCATCCCTTCCCCTTTACCCTGAATAAAATATCACGACTCACTGGCTTGCCCCTGGCTCTGATTGCCCGGCTCCCTAGAGCCGGATATGACAGTATGTCGCAGCCAGAAGAGTTGCCGGCGGCCGTGAGTCGCTGTGGAAATGTACCTTTCTGTCCGGGTGTCAGCGCTGCTAGCATGCCGTTTCCCAGGAGTCACTTCCGGCGCCAGGGCGACGAGCTGAGGTCCATCTCGGAGGCTGTCGACGGGACACTCTTCACCCTGCACGACGCCTCCAACGCGAGACGCTGGCATCCGGGCCGTGCTGAGGAACTCCTGGACTGTCACCCTCACTCTCTGTACCATCTGGAGGACAGTGCCAGGATAGACGCTGCAGGTACACAGCGAGAGAAGCTCCACGGGGTGGATGGAAATCTCGGCAGGGAGTCGAAGTGGGCGACGTCTTTCCCCGCTTCGGAGTCCCGTTCCTGCCGCCATTCCAGTCCGGGAGTTCGCGCCAACCAGAGGACTTCCCCCGACCTGCGCCACGTCACTCGGGATTCCCTTCAAGGAGCCGCAGCTGACAGCAGTTATGTCCGGGGTCGAGTGGCTGTCGCGAGCTCCACTGTGTTTCCTGTCACCACCTTCAGGCATGTGGCGGCGGCAGTGAGATTGATGGTGAGGACTTCAGGGCTACGAAGCTTTCCCGTGCTCAACGCCTTCCTCGTCTCGATCTCCGATCTGGAGCGGCGAATCCTGGGTTTCCCCCTCGCTTCGTCCCCTGGGAGTAGCCGTCATCACATTGCCGAGTCACCTCTGCACGAACCCCGTCCGGATCCAGTTTTGGGCCATCGTCAGGACAGTTCCTCCCACGCAGCTGTCACCTTTTCGCCTCGTCTGTGTGGAGATTCTACAGCCCCGTTCCCTGAGCCTCATTTCCCCGCTGTCATTCCTGGACATTCGGGCTGGCTCACCCCGGCTGTTTTCCCCTCCTCCTCGACGCGCTTCCTGACTGCTGTGTGTGCCTGGAATTCCGGCTTGGTGAGCTCTCTGCTGGAGACAACGCGAGCGATCCTCAGACGAACTCCCGGGGGGTCCTCCGTTATCGCCGGGCGGGGAGAGGAAGAAGCAGAATCCACTACAGCAGGCGGTACTCAACCTCCAGGGGGCAGGCAAGTCATTGTTTTTTCACACCTGCTTAATGATTTGCTCTGTCACATCCCTGGAGGAGAAGTTCAGGGTTCGCAGCTCCCTGAACTCTCCCCACCTGCTGTAACTTGTATTCCTAATCCCGCATCCTCTGTGTCTCTCTCCGCTGAGCGGTCCCCGGCTCCGGGTCAACGTGGTGGGATATGGAGAGGGCCTGTGGTTCCGCAGCTACATTGCGGACGGAGGAGGGGGACTGACTGCTGCGTGGAGTCTACGCCGACGACTGAGCGTCCCCGGGTCTCCACGGAGGAGCGGTTCGGTCCGGCGGGACGAGATTCTTCTGGCTTCACGCCGAGTGGATCGTCGGCGGGGTTACCTGAGCTGGAGGAATCTCAAGCTGCGCTGACCATCGTGCTGGCTGCGGGGCCCGACGCGGCTAGATGGGAGCCTGACAACGACCTCCTGACGACGGATCCTGGATCTTCGCAGTCCTGGACGGCGTCAGAACCCGAGATCAGGCGAGTGCTCTCCTTTCTTTTCTCTCTTTTTATCCCCGAGCACTTCAGCCTATCTCCAGGGGAGACGAGCCGGGTGCAGCCGTCCGCTGCGTCTGAGCTCGTCTCGCCGGGTTCTGGCGCTGCCGGTGATCCTGATCCCGGTTCTGTTTTCTCTTCTGAGCCTTCTTCCAGGGTCACCGGCAAGGAGTTGCTGTTCCTCGTGGTGCTGGAGGGTCCGGGTTCAACGTTGGAGGTCGGTTCTGGTGCAGTATTCAACGTGGGTTCGCCCGAGACCCAGTCGGGGTCCAACGTGGGTTCGCCTGAGGCCCGATCGGGGTCCGACTGGGTGCTGCCCCAGTATTGTCCAGGTCCGGTGAGGAGGTGGCCGTTTTCCTGCGGCCTGACGCCCGCCGCCCTCGTCATCGGCTCTCCCCAGAGCCTCTTCCACCGGGATCCGCTCTGATCCTTCGCCCGTCTCAACGGTCCTGGTGGTTGAGTGATGCGGGTCGACGACCCGACCCACAGAACTTTCGGTTCGGTGATCTGGTTCCCCCCACTGGTCTGTTTCCCTCTGGGCAGCCTGGTTCGGCTGCCGGTGGACTGGATTCCTGGGATCTGGGTCCAGAGTTCGCCGTCCGAACACTTCTCTTCCCCTGATTCGCCAGCTGGACAATGGGCGGGGAGATCTCCGGAGCCATCTCGGCCATTTTTGGACTCTGCCTGCCATTCACCTCGGGTGTCACTTTTTCTTTTGTTATTAGGGTCACTCGGGTGTAATGTTTTGTCCTGTTGGTGGATTCGTTTTTATAGTGCTGTGTTTTCCATCGCTCATGCTCAGCATTTTACTTTTTGTGCCATGTTTTTAGCCTCGTTTTTTGCATTGTAGAGTTATGTTTTGTTTTCTGTAACACCATGCTCTGCAGTTATCCATTTATTCCAGTCACTTTCATTTCTTTAGGTGACTGGGTATTTATATATTCGTGTGAGTGGGTTTTTCTTTGCCTGCACTCAGTATTTCTCTTTTATGTCCTGTTTGTTCATTATAGAGTCATGTGCCTTGTTTTTCGTAACACCATGCTCTGTAATTGTCTATTTGTTCCAGTCACCTTCACTTTTCTTGGTGACTGTGTATGTACTTAAATTAGCGCTGTGTATAGGTTCCCCTTTATTTAACCGTACTCAGCATTTTTGCCCTGTACCTTTTTGGTGGTTCTTTTTTCCTTGCTCTGGGTCACGCATGGTTGGTGCTCTCTGGGTAGTATGTAACCGGCGTGCTGACCCAGTTCTTCTCCCCATCTGTACCTGGGTTAATTATTCTGTTTTGTCAGTATTGTATTTGGGTTTTTCTTTCCCGCTACCCTACATTGCCCTATTGGTGTGGTCCTTCCCTTGGCTTCTTCCCTTCCGGTCCGCCTCCCTTCCTCCCACCCTAGGTGGGGGGGGGGGGGGCTGGGATGTTCCTGGTCGTTCAGGAGCCCGACCTTGAGGGGGGGGCTCTGTCACCACGGGTTGAGATGCCGTCTCGGCACTCAGCCCATGTTTTCCCTCATCCCTGCTTCCCATTGAGCAGCGTCTCAGCTGGCCCCCAGCTGGCAGCATTATGGACGGCTGGGGCCAATTAGTCTTCATCAGCTGGGGCGCTGCCAATGAGGATAAATAGGAGCAGCCTCGATGACTCGGGGCTGCGACATAAACACATTGCTAAGCTGAAGCCCCTTCGTCTGGTGTCAGCTTATACTCCTCTTGCAGCATTCCTGTGTTTGTATCCCGCTGTGAGGATGTACGTCTTGCTACCCCCACGTCCGGTACGAGCTGCTTACCTCTGCGCTGTGCAACCTGTGAGTGTACCTCTGCATGAGTATCTGTGCTCTCCTCATCCCTTCCCCTTTACCCTGAATAAAATATCACGACTCACTGGCTTGCCCCTGGCTCTGATTGCCCGGCTCCCTAGAGCCGGATATGACACACACATATCAATAGCTGGATTACTGGCGCCGGAATTCCTCTCTGCTCCGGGGCTGTAGGACAAAAGAGGATGCAAGGCACATCTACATATTGATATCAGTCCATACATCTCATTGCTCTGCTAATTGCTCAAGCTGAGTGCTCTGCCTGTCCAGTAGAGTGTGGTGGGTCACCCACACCGCTCCCTCCCAGAGCGCTCAGCAGGGGAACGAGGCGGCGATCGGCCGACTTTGGAAGCAAGGTGCGGAAAAAAAAATGTGGGGGGTGAGGGTGTGTGTGAGTGTGTCTTAAATTATGTTCTTTTACTTGTATGGATGCCGAGAGAAACGCAATTTCATCTTGCCTTCACTACAGTTGTATGTACAGCAATATGACAATAAAGGCTGATTTGGTTTGATTTGACATGCATATAGTTACCGCCGCCAAAGGAGGAGGTTATGTGATCATCGGCGCTGGTTTGTCTGTTTGTTTGTCTGTTACCAAGATAACTCAAGAAGTTATGGACGGATTTTCATGAAATTTTCACAGATTGTCAGAAATGGGGTATCCTACAGATGATTAGATTTTGGTGGTGATCCGGATCACCGTCCACAAGAAAACCGCCATTACACAAAATGCCATTTTCGTGAATAACTACTGAACCACTAATCCTATCATTGTCAATCCAATTGCTAGTCATATGTTTTCATGGTCAAGGAATCTGAAAACATACACACAAACACTTATTTATTTATTTAGCGAATGCAAAGTCCTTAATCCAAGCAGTTGCCTCCTGGTTTGCTGTATGGAGGGTGTGTAATCCTCCTTCCAGTCTTTGGAGCGGGCAAGCCTCTATGATGTGTTCCATAGTTTGCTCCTCTCCACATGCGCACAGTGGGCTAGGGCTACTGCCCCATCTGTGAAGGCTGGCCAAGCAGGGGCCATGTCCAGTCCTGAAGCGATTGAGTGTAGACCACTGTCTCCTTGGGAGGTTGGTGCCCGGGACCTGTTGGTTGGGGTTTATCACCAGCTGTTTGTTTGGGACCTCCTTGGTCTCCCATTCCTCTTGCCAAGCTGTCTGGATGGTAAAGTCAGCTGGGGGAAGGTTTTTCCAAATCGGCCGTCTGGATGAAAGTCGGGCAGTGGGTGGGGTGTAGATATCTGCATGGATTGGTAAGTGAGGAAAATCTTTAACTTTTTGGAGCATCCTTTGAGTTAATGCTGCTCGCCGGATGTGTGGAGGGGCTATGTTTGACAGTACAGAGAGCCAGGGGAGTGGTGTTGAGCGGATTGTTCCAGTTATAGTTCTCATGGTTGAGTTGAGCTGGGTGTCTACATGGTGTGTGTAAGATGACCTGGACCAGACAGGGGCACAATATTCTGCTACAGAGTATGAAAGGGCCAGTGCTGAGGTGCACAGGGTGGAGACTGCCGCCCCCCATTTTGCACCAGCAAGCTTGCAGAGCAGGTTGTTTCGTACTTTCACCTTAGCAGCCGTCCACTTTAGATGTTCCTTGAAGGATAAGGTCCTATCAAGGGTCACTCCAAGATAAGTTGGATTTGGGGCATGCTTAAGCTTGAGTCCGCTCAGGTGGATGTTTAGTTCTCTGGCAGCTTTTGCATTGTGGAGATGAAATACACTGGAGACGGTTTTTGCTGGGCTTGGTTTTAGGCGCCAGATTTTGCAGAACTGGTCCAGTTTAGCAAGATCTTCCGTGAGCACCCGTTCCAGTGGTTCAAAGTCTGGTGCTTGGAATGCCAGACAGATGTCGTCTGCATAGATGAATTTGCGGGATTTTGTAGTAGGCAGGTCGTTTATGTAGAGGTTGAACAGAGTTGGAGCTAGAACTGAGCCTTGTGGGAGTCCGTTTTTCTGCATTCTCCATGCACTTGTGTTCTGACTGAGGTGGACTCTGAACCTTCGGTTGGTCAGCAGCGTTTTTATAATTGCTGTTGCCCAAGCAGGGATCGCCTTTATAAGTTTCAGGAGGAGGCCTTTGTGCCAGACCGTATCATAGGCGGCTGTAAGATCGAGAAACACAGCCCCTGTCTTCAGTCTGCTCTCGAAGCCATTTTCAATGAAGGTGGTTAGGGCCAGTACTTGTTCTCCTGTACTGCGGTCCTTGCGGAAACCTGCTTGATCCACACTTAGAATATCCTCTATTTCTGGGGAAATGCGTTGCAGTATTAGGCGCTCCATGATTTTGTAAGGAACGCTGAGTAGGGAGATTGGGCGGTAGCTTGCTGGTAGTTTGTGGTCTTTGCCAGGTTTTGGGATGGCAATGACCTTTGCTGCCCGCCATTTCTTTGGGATCGAGTTCGTTTGTGTGATCCTTGTGTAGAATTGTGTCAACCAGGTTAGGGCTCGGGGGCCAAGATTTTTCATGAATTCTGGGAAGATGTTATCGTATCCTGCTGCCTTTCCACATTTCAGGCCCTGTAGGACTTTCTCCAGTTCAGCAGCCTCGAAGGGTTCAGGGTTCGTTTCCTCTACAGGCATTTTTTGGTGTTTTTTTAGCTCAGTTGTAACTGCTGTTCTGGTGTCTTTGTCTTGGGGTGCTTTGGCGATAGTCAGTAGGTGGGATGCAACTTGGTTGGGTGTGACGGATGCTCGGCTTTGGCTAGGGGGCTTCTGTGCAGCTCCTAGGCGACGGATGAGGCTCCAACATTTCCTGCTAGAGTGGGTAAAGCTCCGGTCAGCAACTGTCTCCTCCCATTTCTTTCGCCGGGCTGTATTTAGCGATTCAATGAGATGGTCTGCTATCTCTGGGTCCCCTGATGTTTGATAGGATTGTAGGAGGGCAGCACTTTCTCCGTCCAAACATGGGACATAGAGGGGTCGGTAGCCTCGTGGGATTGCAGTATGGGCAGCCTTGAAGATTGCGCTGCAGAAGCGGTTGTATGCTTCATCTACAGTGATGGTGTGGAGTGGGATGGTAACAACGCTCCGGTCCAGAGTTTCACTGAATTTCTTCCAGTTGGCTTTGCGGAAGTTCCAGCGCATCTTCCTTGGGCTGTATATGACTGGAAGTTGTAGGCCAATGTGTACAAGCAGGGGCCGGTGTTGGCTGTGTGGAAAATCATCAAGAATGAGGATCTGTGTAGGATATGGCTCCCCATTCAAAGAGCTGACCCAACACAGGTCAGGAGAATAGTCCTTCTTCCACCTAGCAGAGTGGAAGGTTCCTCTTTGTTTGGGGTCGTATATCAAAGCGAGGTCATTTCTGGATGCCCAGTCTGAAAGTGCCTCCCCATCACTGTCCACTGCTGGGTACCCCCAGTCAGGGTGATGGCTGTTAAAGTCCCCCACATAGATGGCAGGGTGGGGTAGGGTGGGTAAGACCTGCAGATCACTGTATACAGTTCCCCCCATACAAACACTGTATGGGGGGAACTGTGGCCGCCATTACCGAAAAGGCCATTTTTCAACAGTAACTACTGAACCACTAATCCTATCATTGTCAATCCAATTGCTAGTCATATGTTTTCATGGTCAAGGAATCTGAAAACGTACACACAAACACTGTATGGGGGGAACTGTGGCCGCCATTATGGAAAATGCCATTTTCCAGAATAACTACTGAACCACTAATCCTATCATTGTCAATCCAATTGCTAGTCATATGTTTACATGGTCAACAAATCTGAAAACGTACACACAAACACTGTATGGGGGGAACTGTGGCCGCCATTACGGAAAATGCCATTTTCGTGAATAACTACTGAACCACTAATCCTATCATTGTCAATCCAATTGCTAGTCATATGTTTTCATGGTCAAGGAATCTGAAAACGTACACACAAACACTGTATGGGAGGAACTGTGGCCACCATTATGGAAAATGCCATTTTCGTCAATAACTACTGAACCACTGCTTGTCATATGTTTTCATGATCAAGGAATCTGAAGACTGTATGGGGGAAGTGCGTCGCTTGGCGGAGGTCTGCGCTCTTCGAGTGCTTTTCTAGTTTACTCTGAAAAGCTTAAAATAGCATGATATAGGCCCTTTAATGTGCACCGCGTCATTAGGCACGAGAAGTCATCAATCATGACTCTTTGTTTGCTTGCGGCAAGTCCCAGAAAAAAGCTCCATGAATACCTGGTGTCATTGGAAAGCTTAGAAATCATACTTTCTAAAAATATCTATGTTTTTGCGGAAGACATAACGCCTGACCGATCGAACGCAAGTTTTCAACCTAGCCAAAATCATCTTTTTCTTGGTCAGTTTTTGTGCACTTTGTCCAAATTAAATATCATTTTGAAGGTCTTTCAATACAGAATATGGAAATAAAGTTACATCAGTTTTGAATCAGTCTTATATAATTTTCGGCTTTAATGAAATAGAATTCCCTCAGCAGCTTCCTGCCAACATGGCTGTATTTTGCGTCCAAAATTGGGTAAAAGCAAATGCACAACTGATGTAGTTTACGGAGCTTTATTACAGTCATAGTTATTTACATAAAGAGGCTTACGGCACTCGCCTGCTTGCCAGGTGGCTCCCGCGATGAAAGAGGCAGAGCCTCTTCCGCCTACTTCCTTTATACCTCTAGTGGCGTCACCACCGGAAACCGGTAGTTAGCCACCCCGGTCTAGCCCATGTCCAACCCGGCCGCCATCTTAGTCATACAGCCAATTTACATACACAACATTTCTCCACCCCCCCTCTTCAAAAACACCATGTGCACAGATAGCCCACCCAAACTTGCTTCCCGACTCACACTCTAAAACAAAACAATCACAGAAACAAATAAACTTCCTATCCATGCATACAACTAAGGCTGGGGGGCCAGGTAGACTACCAGCACCCCCACACAGCTGGGCAGATTATTCTGCTGCCAAACATTCAAACAAAGCCGTGTCTCTCAATTAAAATAATCCCAGAACAGCTCCACGTAGAAGACATACAAAATTACAAAACACACGACGACTACTGGCACCTCACCCCAACATTCACCCCCCATAACGGGTACATCATACTACATTTTAAACGTTGGGTATGTAAATCTGCACAAATAGACGTCTTAAATGGAGTAAACACACCCCACCACCCCAAACTTAGGCATAAAACTAACACATTAGTAAAATCCAGTTTCAACATATCCATTCAACTACAGTCATTGAGCCAATAAAATCCCACATCTACAATTCAAGCCCCTTAACATTAAAATTTAACTTCTAGGTGTCATAAAACACCCCATTTCTCACATTTCACACTTCAAGGTTTTCTCTGTTTTTTCTTTTTTAATTAAATCGGGGTACCACACCAGCAGTAAAACGAACACATCAGGATGAGAGCAAAAGCACATCTAAATAACAAACAGAAAATAAAGACAAAACAGTGCTCTCAGTCCGTTGACGGGTCCTTCTCCAACCGCTTCCCTCTCTTGACCTTGGGGCTCCCACTGCGTCGCTTCTTCTTCTTCTTCTTCTTCTTCTTCTTCGTCTTCTTCTTCGTCTTCCTCTTCGTCTTCTTCGTCTTCTTCATCTTAGTCTTCGTCTTCTTCTGTATTTCCCAGTTTGGGATCAATAAAGTACATCTATCTATTCTTCTCTTTCACTTGACGTCACTCATTCGGGTGCCTCCAGGTCTTGTCAGACAAGCGCAGATACCCATCACTCCAAGCAGCCTCCACCCAGAACCGTCTCCGCTCATCGCGCCGCTCACGCAAACTATGATCTCCTTTCATCCGGCCTCAACCATGGGCTGCACCATGTCTCCAACACGCAGGGGAGCCCGTGTCTTCTTCCTCTGGTGATGTTGGGTCTGACTGGTCTCCACCACCGATCTGGTCGATTCGTAGGCCCAGTCCGTGCCATCCATGGACGACCATCTTTCTGAGCAATTTCAGGTTCAGGTTACTTTATTTGTACCCAGAGGTAGATTTGTTTTGCAGTCAAGTGACATCCATATTTACAAACCACAATTACATTCAACATGAACACAAACACAGGCACACATGAAGCTGACTATATACTGTAGTGATACAGAATGGTCATTGAATGTATCATGGGCGCATGCGCAGTGAGTTGTTTCTACAAATAAATGAAGTGAACCTCCGCTCCGCTCTCGAATTCCCTTTATTATATATTTCATAAAGTACACAGTACAATACATGGTGTCAGAAGTCGGCGAACCATCTCTAATATGAAGACAGAAGCTTTAAAAAGCATGTAAGCGACGTTTCCTTCCAGTTGGGCTGTACAGAGGAAAAAAAGTTTTCAAGTTCACGAGCTGAACTAGCAAGCATTCCAAGCTAGCGAGAACGTGACGAAGACGTCGGAAGGTAATGGATACGTTATTTTCCATAAACCCGCCTGAGGCATTTGACTTCAGGGACGTCGCTAGTTGGCCAAATTGGATCAGACGTTTTGAAAGATTCCGCATAGCTGCCGGACTCGACCAGAAGAGTCAAGAGTATCAAGTGAACTTGCTAATATACACTATGGGAGACTCGGCAGATGATGTGCTTAACACTTTAGCACTGGCTGAAGCGGACAAGAAAGACTACGAGAAAGTAAGAGACGCTTTTGAAAAACATTTCATCTGTGAACATAACGTGATATATGAGAGGGTCAAGTTTAACAAACGCTGCCAGGAGCCTGGTGAATCAGCCGAGGCGTTCATCACAGCCGTCCACAAGCTAGCTGAGTATTGTCAGTATGGAATCCTCAAAGAGGAGATGATAAGAGATCGCTTAGTCGTGGGTATTAAAGACCACACGCTTTCAGAGAAGTTACAGCTCGACTCAAAGCTAACTCTAATGAAAGCAATGACGAAAATTCACCAAAACGAGGAAATTAAAAAGCAACAAACCACACTGAGACAGACTAGCATGGATGGTGTTGAAGGAGCTAATATGGATGCAGTTAGGTTCAAGCAAAAACAAAAATCGGGTCAACAAGGAAACAAAACAAATCACAGACCAAGTCAGACAAATGCAAACGACAGATGTGGCAGGTGTGGAAAAGCACATGGAAATTCATTTAAAGAATGTCCTGCTCGCAATGCAGACTGCAAAAAATGTCAGAAAAAGGGGCATTTTGCTGCTTGGTGTAAAACAAAAATGAGAGTGGAGGAACTTCAGCAGAAGGACATGAGTGAAAGTTTGGAGACATTGTTTTTGGGCACAATGACTACGGCACCTCCACCTAATGTGCGTGGAAGAAGTCGATTGGAGTAAATGGCCAGCAGGTAGTGTTCAAGCTCGACACTGGTGCTGCAGTGACAGCCATCCCAAAACACATGTACTCTGAAAAGCTACACGGGAAACTTTCACCACCAAGCAAAAAACTGTGTGGACCAAGCAATGTTCCTATCGCAGTACAGGGATGCTTCACCGCCGACATGAGCTACAAGGGCTCTGTTGTGAAGCAGCAGGTGTATGTTGTCCCAGGGTTAGCTACCCCACTACTTGGCTTGCCAGCCATACAAGACCTCAGCTTGCTTAGTCAAGTAGATGCCATTGCAACAGAGAATGCTTATGTGAAGCAATATCCCAGAGTGTTTACTGGTTTAGGGAAGCTAGAGGGTGAATATAGGATTAAATTGAAAGAGAATGCCACTCCATTTGCCCTAGCGGTGCCATGCCGCTTGCCTCTGCCATTAAGAGGGAAAGTTCAAGAGGAGCTGAATAGGATGGAGGCAATGGGAGTTATTTCACCCATCGAAGATGCAACTGAGTGGTGCTCCAGAATGGTCGTAGTACCAAAGCCAAATGGAAAAATCCGTATATGTGTTGACCTCACCCACCTAAATGAAAACGTGTGCAGAGAAAGACACATCCTCCCTGCAGTTGATGAGACGCTCGCTAAACTAGCTGGAGCTAGAATTTTTTCAAAGCTAGATGCCACTGCAGGTTTTTGGCAAATCCCTCTGCATAGGGAATCGTCCCCACTCACCACCTTCATCACGCCATTCGGACATTTTTGTTTCAACCGACTTCCTTTTGGAATATCCTCAGCACCAGAGCATTTCCAGAAGCGCTTGACACAAATGCTGGATGGCCTGAAAGGAACGGTCTGTCATGCAGATGACATCTTGGTGTTTGGAGCCACACCACAGGAACATGATGAAAGGCTGCATCGAGTGCTGCAACGCCTACAGCAGCGAGGCCTCACCTGAATGACAAGTGCAAGTTTGCAGTGACTGAGGTGAAATTCCTTGGGCATATCGTCAGCAGAGAGGGAATACGGCCAGATCCCGACAAGATCAGGGCCATTGCAGCCATGCCACCACCCAAGGACGTGGCAGACGTCAAAAGATTCATGGGGATGGTGAATTACTTGGGAAAGTTTTCCCCAAACATTGCAGAGATCACAGGACCGATCAGGGACCTCCTGAAAGCTGATAACACGTGGACATGGGGGCCAGCTCAACAGACAGCCTTCGCAAAGGTGAAAGAAGAGCTCAGCTCATCGGCTGTACTTGCCCCATACTGCACTGACAGGCCGACTAGGGTGTCAGCAGATGCATCCTCCTACGGACTGGGGGGTGTTTTGTCACAACTTCAAGCTTCAGGAGAGTGGAGGCCAGTGGCCTTTATTTCCCGCAGTATGACAGAAACTGAGCGTAGATACGCCCAAATTGAAAAAGAGGCCTTGACCATCACGTGGGCGTGTGAATGGTTCCAAACTTACCTCCTGGGCCTACACTTTGAGGTCAGAACAGACCACAAACCCTTGATAAGTCTCCTCAGCTCAAGAGCACTTGATGACATTCGCCCTCGTGTGTTGCGATTCAGATTGAGACTCCTGCAGTTCACATACACCATTGTGCATGTTCCGGGAAAAAATCTCATAGCAGCAGATGCTCTTTCAAGAGCTCCCCTTCAAGGTGCAACAACAGAGGAGGATCTCGTGCTCCAGAGTGACATGACAGCTCACATCAACGAAGTCATTCAGCAACTGCCTGCATCGCAAGAGAAACTGATGCAGATTAGGCGAGCTCAGGAAGAGGATCCAGTATGTGCGCAGCTGCCTTCTCTGATCCGCACAGGTTGGGACAGACTGAGTTCAGTTCCGCAGCTGAAGTCCTATTGGCAGTACCGAAATGACTTGTTGATGACTGATGGTCTCCTGATGAAAGGGAAACGAATAGTGATTCCAGCAAGCATGCAACCAAACATTTAGGAAACGCTTCATCAGGGCCACCAGGGAATGGTGAAGTGTATTGCGAGGGCTCATGAAGCAGTATGGTGGCCAGGTCTGACACGTCAGATAAAAGAAAAGGTACGCCAGTGTGAAGTTTGTGCTAAGGAATGTCACAATGCACCAGAACCTCTCCTGACCACACCCTTGCCATCACGCCCATGGCAAAAGCTAGCCGCCGACCTGTTTGAATGGAAGAAAGGTCATTACTTGGTGGTCATTGACTACTACTCCCGATTCATTGAGGTTGCCAACGTCACAAGCACTCTAGCGTCAGCTGTGATTCTTAAAATGAAAGCCATCTTCAGCCGTCATGGAGTACCTGACACACTCATCACCAACAACGGCCCACAGTTTGCAGCAGCAGAGTTTGCAGAGTTTGCTGCAGATTACAAATTCCAGCATCTCACCAGTAGCCCCCGTTACCCCCAAAGCAACGGAGAAGCAGAACGTGCTGTTAGAACCGTGAAGGCCCTGTTGCAGAAGAATGAGGACCCTCACAAAGCGCTGATCGCATACAGAGCGACCCCTCTCGCTCATGGGGCATCGCCCGCGCAGCTCCTAATGGGGCGTAACATCCAGACACCTCTCCCAGTGTGTCCAAGCACCCTCACACCAGCTTGGCCGGACTTGAGAGCTTTTGAGTTGAAAGACGAAGAGCTTAAAAGAAAGCAGGCTGAGGGATATAACACACGGCACAGAGCACAGGAGAAGAAACCGCTCCAGCCAGGCCAGAGAGTCTGGATCAAGAATGAACCACGCACTGGAGTAGTTTCCGGATCAGCTGGGACACCGAGGTCCTACGTCGTTGACACTTCGAATGGCAATCTCAGAAGAAACCGCTCTCATTTGAGAGTCGTGCCTTCACCATCGACCACCCCAGATCAGGGCATACGCACCAGAGTGGGCAGAGCGGTCAAGCCAGTCAAAAGACTGAATTTGGAGTATAGTGTTGTGTGTATACACGGAGCAGAATAAACCTCCATACCACAACAGAGAGGATCAGGTAGTCCACCCTGCCTCTCAGTTAAGTTCTTATGTGTTATGAGTTTGAATGTTGCAGTATTGTAAAAAAAAAAAAAAAAGGAGGGGACAAGAATGAGATGAATAATGAGATGCAAAAGGTGCACATTCAAAGTTTATTTTGAGGATTTTGTTTAGTCTTAAGTTAATGTGATAAAAAGATATAATTCATGATTTTTGTAAACAGCTGGGAAACATTGGTTTAAAAGGGGGAGATGTATTGATACAGAATGGTCATTGAATGTATCATGGGCGCATGCGCAGTGAGTTGTTTCTACAAATAAATGAAGTGAACCTCCGCTCCGCTCTCGAGGTCCCTTTATTATATATTTCATAAAGTACAAAGTACAATACATATACATGATAAAAAGTACTCAAGTCTCCACCAATCAGGACATAAGACAAAGAGATAAGAGAAAATAAAAACACAAAAACAAAAACAAAAACAAACAAACAAAAAAAACAAAAAAACCCAAGGAGATAAGAGAGAAGGGTCATATTAAAAAGTTAAAGACTAGTCAAAGAGGTTAAAAACTCAAAAGTCTAAAACCCAATAAAAGATTTAGAACCCAAATAAAAAACCTACAAAAATAAGTAAATATAAAATAAAATTAATAAATAGGTAACTAAATTATGTGCAATATATTGTTACAACTTGTTCAACTCTTTAACAGCAGCAGGAACAAAGCTGTTTTTGTAGCGCTGGGTTTTTCCTTTTGGGACAGCAAACCTCCGTCTGGAGGGAAGAAGCTGAAAGTGGCAGTGCAAAGGGTGAGAGTCATCATTTAAAATGGAGGTAGCAATCCTCTGTACCTGTCTGGTGTACAGGGATGTCAGGCTCAGCTGTGACTCACCAAGCAAACGACTGGACCATCTAACCACCTGACCCAAGGATTTCCTCCGTTTCAGTTTTATCTGACCAAACCATGACACTAAAGAAAAGGATAAAACAGATTCAATAAAAGCCCGATTTATCAACACGCTCTCTGGTCTTGCCCCTTCAGGATCCAGCATGGGTACTTCATACTTACAGGCCGCCTCTGGGGTCCCATCGTGCCGTCCCGCACCCTTATCCAGAGAACCAGAAAAACCGGCATTGGGTCCAACCCGAGGCAGCGTCGCGCAGCACCGAACGTGCTCTCCCTCATTACACATGTCCAGCCAGTCTGATTCCCTCACCTCCACACCATCCACCAACAGAGTCGGTTGGTTCCACAGTCCGCAGCCCAACCACTCCTCACCCGACACATTGCCAATCGAGAAACTCAGGCTATCAAAGAGATTACATCCCATGATGTTAACCCCCCCGGCGGTGACGTGAATGCAGGCTCGGGGCACAACAACAGACTTATCTTATCTTATCTTTTCTGGACTGGACCGCTGTACAGTGAACATGCTCTGCTAGTTGGTCCCGAATCATTTCATCTTCAAGGCGTCTGAGATCACTTCCCCTCACCAGCCTTTGGAGATCTTCAATGAACCTCATCACTGGTTCTCCCAACCACTGGTGGCACTATCCAAACTGGATGTGCCAGACCGTGGTGCTCTCTGGAGCGCAAAAATGGCACGCCATCAACTCCACAATGCCATCGAAGCTATCAGCTCCCCCCAGGCTCTCTAATACCCAAATAATACCTAATAACCCTCAGTACCCAAATTATGGACTACCACAGCCCTCGCGCAAAGCCTCTCATGCTCTCAAAATCTGACAAAAGTGGTAATAAATAAAAATTCTATGAAAATTAGCCAATGAAAATCAGACAATGCTTTTGAATTGTGGTTCAACAGAATTATTTTAAAAAACAAACTCATGAAACAGGCCTGGACAAAAATGATGGTATCCCTAGAAAAGATTGAAAATAATGTGACGATAGGGACATGTTCAACCAAGATGTGTCCTCTAATTAACATCACAGGTGTCTACAAACTTGTAATCAGTCAGTCGGCCTATTTAAAGGGTGACAAGTAGTCACTGTGCTGTTTGGTGATATGGTGTGTCCCACATTAAACATGGACCAGAGGAAGCAAAGGAGACAGTCGTCTCAGGAGATTAGAAAGAAAATTATAGACAAGCATGTTTCAGGTAAAAGTTATCAGACCATCTCCAGGCAGCTTGATGTTCCTGTGACTACAGTTGGACATATTATTCAGAAATTTAAGATCCACGGGACTGTAGCCAACCTCCCTGGACGTGGTCGCAGGAGGAGACGGATTATACGAATGGTAACAAAAGAGCCCAGAACAACCTCTAAACAAATTCAAGGTGAACTCCAAGGTCAAGGTACATCAGTGTCAGATCGCACCATCCGTCGTTGTTTGAGCCAAAGTGGACTTCATGGGAGACGACCAAGGAGGACACCGTTGTTGAAAACAAATCATAAAAAAGCCAGACTGGAATTTGCCAAACTGCATGTTGACAAGCCACAAAGCTTCTGGGAGAATGTCCTATGGACAGATGAGACAAAACTGGAACTTTTTGGCAAGGCACATCAGCTCTATGTTCACAGACACAAAAATGAAGCATACCAAGAAAAGATCACTGTCCCTACTGTGAAACATGGAGGAGATTCTGTTCTGTTCTAGGGCTGCTTTGCTGTATCTGGCACAGGGTGTCTTGAATCTGTGCAGGGTATAATGAAATCTCAAGACTATCAAGGTATTCTAGACAGAAATGTGCTGCCCAGTGTCAGACAGGTTGGTCTCAGTCACAGGTCATGGGCCTTGCAGCAGGATAATGACCCAAAACACACAGCTAAAAACACCCATCCATCCATCCATCCATCCATCTTCTACCGCTTTTCCGGAGGTCCGGGTCGCGGAGGCAGCAGTTCAAGCAGAGAGGCCCAGACTTCCCTCTCCCCAGCCACCTGCTCCAGCTCTTCAGAGGGGATACCAAGGCGTTCCCAGACCAGCTGGGAGACATAGTCTCTCCACCAAGTCCTGGGTCTGCCCCGGGGTCTCCTCCCAGTGGGACGTACCTGAAACACCTCAAGTGGGAGGCGTCCAGGAGGCATCCTAATCAGATGCCCATACCACCTCAACTGACTCCTTTCAATGTGGAGGAGCAGCGGTTCTACTCTGAGCATCTCCCGGATGACTGAGCTCCTCACTCTATCTCTGAGGGTGAGTCCAGCAATCCTACGGAGAAAGCTCATTTCAGCCGCTTGTATCCGCGATCTCGTTCTTTCGGTCATTACCCAAAGCTCGTGACCATAGGTGAGAGTAGGAACGTAGATTGACTGGTAAATCGACAGCTTTGCCTTAGAACTAAGCTCCCTCTTCACCACAACAGACCGGTACAACGTCCAGATCACTGCAGATGCTGCTCCAATCCGTCTGTCGATCTCTCGCTCCATTTTCCCCTCACTCGTGAACAAGACCCCAAGATACTTAAACTCCTCCACTTGGGGCAGGAGCCTGTCCCCAACCCGGAGAGGGCAATCCACCTTTTTCCGGCTGAGGAGCATGGACTCGGACTTGGAGGTGCTGATTCTCATCCCAGCCGCTTCACACTCAGCGGCAAACCGTCCCAGCAAGAGCTGTAGGTCATTGCTGGATGAAGCCAACAGGACAACATCATCTGCAAACAACAGAGATGAGATCCTGTGGTCACCAAGCATGACACCCTCCATTCCCTGGCTGCGCCTAGAAATCCTGTCCATAAAAATTATGAACAGAATCGGTGACAAAGGGCAGCCCTGGCAGAGTCCAACTCTCACTGGGAATGACTCCGACCGAATGTTGGCAATACGAACCAAACTCTCACAACGGTCGTACAGAGACCGAATAGCTCGTAACAACAAGCCCGATACCCCATACTCTAAAAACTAAAAACTCATACTCTAAAAACTAAAAACACCCAAGAATGGCTAAGAGCAAAACATTGGACTATTCTAAAGTGGCCTTCTATTGGCGCTTTCCCACAAGACCCAGTTGGCCTTACTCTATACTACTTGCTACTAGTCGCCTCGGCTCACTTGTGTTTCCATTACAGCAGGGTACACCTTGGGTCGGTGGGATTTTTTTACAGCAAGGCGGCACCACACTCCTGTGACGTAAAACATGCGACCCAAGCAAAACATAACATTGCAGCTGTACAAGACGACCCCTTGGTCTGTGGCTTTTTGTCACCGTAAATGCCAAAAAGGACCACCAGACAAGGGTACAGGCAGTGAGATGAAACACTCTGGAATAGTACTACAGCTTCTGGGAGAGCCGAAGACGTGAGGATACAAACTAGATCATATATGACAGTAAGCTCATGGTTGCTAATGCTAGTTTGCTTTAAGTACGTCGTACTACACTGTAATGTCTGCAAGTTATCGCTGTTAGGTACTAAAATATGTACGCTGTGTGTGTGTGTTTTAGATGGCTCTGTTGTGGGAAAATTACCGCTTCAATCGGTCGGTCTGGGCGTTCAACACAGCCTGTCACTGATGTCACCCCAGCTTCACAAACGATCAGTGGTTATAGAGCTTAAGCGTGTCTGTAGAAACGTTTAGATTCCTGTGCAACAAGTTGCTCTGATCTGCATGAAAATCATGGACAGACTGTCAAGTAAACAGTACTAAGTTAGGTATAATCAGATATATTTGACAATTATGATGCATTTTAGGCCAAAACAAACTTGATCTAGGATTAAAAGCAATTAAAATAATGCAGTCACAACGTTACATAGAAAATACTTGATTTACTAGGTACATGTACTGTAGAAATAAATATTCTCTGCATCAACAATGTACTATACATGCATCCATGTAGTATTGCACTGGGAATTGCACTGACAATAAACCTCATCTGCAAAAGTTTTTTGCAGATGTGTCTCTTTTTTTATATGTGAAGGTTACCACCAAGTGACATAAATTAAATATTGAAAGATTAGAAAAGCTGTCTAAGAACAATCCAGCAGTCTGAGAAATCACTTTTGGTTTGGTGTAAGTCTGTCAACAGAATTATGAACCATAAAGCAGTTTGTGTTAAAATGATAAATCCCATTAAACTGTAACCCAGGGGTCTCCAATCATGTGTCATGGAGGGCCAAGACCCTGCAGGTTCTCTCTTCTACCCAGTCTCTTCAGCAGGTGTTGTCATTTATCAGCAGTCAGTGGAATCTGCTGTTGAAGACACTGTTTGGAGGTAAAGCCTGCAGGGTCTTGGCCCTCCATGGCACATGATTGAACACCCCCGCCCAAACCCATTAAGATAAAGGACATACGCTAATATGGCCCAGAATTCCTCCATATACTGGTACTGTCACTTAAGTGTGCGAGGTCTTCTGCGGTGGCATATCCAACAATACAGTCTTCAGTTAATAAAATAATTGTTTTGGTTATTTTTTTCTTAAAATGAGCCATTATTTTCAAAATCACCGATAAATGGTTTGTACTGTTGACTCTTTTCCCACCATTGTCTTAACAGACAAAATAGAAAATTATGATGCAAACACAAGTCACTAAATCGTTTATTACAATCAGCAGCAAATTCCAGATTATTCAGAATGTGCAAAATTCAAACTGTAAAAAAAAAAAAAAAACAGAATGGGTCACACATGCCGGCCACACTGCCTCACTGAGAAGCAGCTGGGATGTGGCGCTCAAACAGGTCCCAGTTCAGCAGATCTTAGGCCTGCATCTCTGTAAATAGTGAGGCAAGGTCCAGTTTGGGTGGATTGTTTCCCTCTTTCCTAGACAAAAGACAGAAATGGGTGGTGGTTAATTAAAGCAAGTTTAAAACATATTTGGGAAATACACTTGTTGCTAAAAGGCAATGGTGGAATGTGAATGAATGAATGAATCTTTATTTTGGATAGATTAAAAGTAAAGATTAAAAGAAAATAGAATAATATAACAAAGGGGAAAAAATCTTACAAGGTCAAATTAAACAATAACTCCTCTGATTATACAGTTCAACATAGATTATCTGAAATGGGTGATGGCTGAAGCTGCAGCTTATATTGCCCACCATATTCCACCCAAGAATTCAAAAGAAAAACAAAACAGGAGTGATTACAATTCCAATGTGACAATAAAGTACTTCATTGTTGTATTTAACCACAATTTTAATGTAGCTGCACTTCAGTAAAGTACAAGGGCTGGGTTACATTTAAAATCATCTGTTTTCACTGTGGCCTCAGCAATCAGAATGAATTAATACATTCACTTGAATGGAATATAGTACTTTCGCTGATGGTGTGCATCACCGAGTATGGAGTCGCTCAGTCAAAATATGGAATTTTTCATCAATAAAAGTTTAGCCACCGCTTTGTCGCCGCTGTGTCTCTTCTTGCCCTGGCTTCAAGTGTGGGTGGTGTTTTGTACTTTTATTGCTAAAATATAAAAGGAAGCATGACAATGGGTCTCAAATATTTGTAATGTGTCCTGTTAGTGAATGAGTTTATTGATGATAGACTATAAACTACACATATAAACTAAATTATATTGATGACTGAACAACTGCCATTCCCCAAAGTGCAAAGTGGGTTCAAAATAATGGCAGTGTGTTGAAAAATGTGAGTAAACGTCAAAATTCTTCAAATAAATTGTATTTTAATGAAAACAAATGCATTGGGGACACTGCACATTCTATTTCAAAGCAAGAAAATTGGAAAAAGTAATTGAATTTGATAATATTTCACAGAAAGTCAAGAAATATAATGTTCAAAAAAATAGCAGTGTTGACATCTGTCTTTAGTGTGTTTGGGGTCATTGTCTTGTTGAAACACCCATTTCAAAGGCATTTCCTCTTCAGCATATGGCAACATGACTTCTTCCAGTATTCTGATGTACTCAAACTGATCCATGATCCCTGGTATGCGATAAATAGGACCAACACCATACAACGAGAAACATCCCCATATCATGATGCTTGCACCACCATGCTTCACCATCTTCACTGTGTACTGTGGCTTGAATTCAGTGTTTGCAGGACATCTGGTTCCAAGGTTGTCATAGCCAGGAGCGGCACTGGGGTTAAGCTCCCAGTGCTCATAAAATGCTCCTTATGGCGTGCGTCTCAAAAAAACTCTGACAACTAAGTCCAACTCCTAGCCTGCCCATGTGGTTTAGTCTCTAAGCCCGGCGGAACTGCTTTTACTAATAGGAGAAGGGGCGAGGGCAGACCTCTGGCGCCTTAAAACCAGATGCTTCGGGTAGATGGTGGCTCGTCAACCTGGGAAGGTAGCCCATCTAGTGGAAGGTAAACCCTGATTTCAAACCTCCGCTGCCTTGCGGCACACCCGGTCACGGGAAAGGCTTTGGGAGTCAACCCTGAGGAATAATCCGGAGTCGGAGTCCCTAAGGCAGTTTTCTGTTGTGCTCAACATTGTTCTGGCAGCTCCTGCGACGGCGCTGGTGCCAAACTGTAGCAGCCCTGCTGTTCCTTTGGATTCATCAGTGACGTGGAGAGGGGGGACATGCTGCATGGGCAACATCTTGTCCTCCATATCTTCCTGCCCAGGCTTGAATCCTACCAACACCCAACGCTGGAAGGTAGAACACCGGATCACTGGAGAGGACACTCCAGCTTCACCTTTGGCGTAGACAAACCATGGGGAATGACAGTTACCGGTTATAAGCCACCGCTCAATTGGCGTAGAGCGTGACGCCAGGGGTTGTTCCTGACGGTGGGAGGGATCATTGGATCTCACTGGACAGCTACCGCCCGCCTCAAGCTGGGCAGCCCCCAGCCAATAAGGTGTTGTCCCGCCACAGCTTGCTTTCCTCATTGGGTGCATGGGGATGAGGAGAAGTCCGAACGGCAGGCTGAGAACCTTCGCACCAGGCAAGACAAAAAAACAAAAGAGACCAACTCTAAAACTGGGAACTTGGAACATCCGCACTATGATGACAGGACTCGCTGCTAACCTCAAGGACATCAACGACACCAGGAAAACTGCCATCATCAATAATGAGCTGAAGAGACTGGGAGTGGATATCGCCACTCTCCAGGAAACACGGTTGGCTGACGCAGGCACACTGAGAGAGAAGGACTACATGTTCTACTGGCAGGGAAAGGGCAGTGACGAACACAGGGAACACGGAGTGGGCTTCACAGTGAAGAACACCTTGCTGAAGATGGTGGAACCGGGCAGCAATAGCTCTGCATGACTCCTCACCCTCCGCCTGAACACCACTCAAGGCCCAGTCACCCTCGTCAGTGTGTATGTCCCAACACTGACAGCCACACCAAAGGCAAAAGACGAGTTCTACGAGAATCTCGCAACAACTGTCAGGATCATCCCCAACTCTGAACAACTCATTCTCCTTGGAGACTTCAATGCCAGAGTGGGTGCTGACCACAACTCCTGGCCCTCCTGTCTTGGACCATTTGGCGTGGGCAGAATGAACCACAATGGACAGCGGCTGCTCGAGTTCTGCACATATCACGATCTGTGCATCACAAACTCATTCTTCAAGACCAAGCCCCAACACAAGGTTTCCTAGCGACATCCACGCTCAAAGCAGTAGCACCAGCTGGACTTGATCCTGACCAGGCACACCTCACTGAAGAACGTGCTAATCACCCGTTCGTTCCAGAGTGCAGATTGCGACACAGACCATTCATTGGTGTGTTGCAAGGTCAAGCTGCAGCTGAAGAAATTCCATCATGCTAGACAGCCTGGAAAGGCATGGATTGACACCAGCAAGATGGCCCAACCAGAACTTGAGCAGTTTGCCTCCACCTTTGAAAAGGAACTTGGTGTACCACAAGAAGGAGAATCTGCAAAGCAGAAGTGGGAAGAGCTGCGAAACACTATCCACCGCACAGCCTTGGCTACCTTTGGGAGGAAGACCTCGAAGTCACAGGACTGGTTTGATGCCAAGTTGACTGAGATGACCCCGGTCATTGAAGCCAAGCGCTCAGCACTTGCTGAGTACAAGAAGTACCCAAACGAGAAAAATCTCCAGATTCTCAGGGCTGCGAGAAGCAAAGTTCAGCAGACTGCTCGGCGCTGTGCCAACGAGTACTGGTCTCAGCTCAGCCAAGACATTCAAACCGCTGCCATAACAGGGAACATCTGTGGTATGTGCGATGGCATCAAGAAAGCACTTGGTCTGGCTCAGAGCAAGACGGCCCCCCTCAAATCCTCCACTGGGGAGATGATCACAGAAAAGAACAAGCAGATGGAGAGATGGGTGGAACACTACTCCGACCTCTACTCCAGACAGAACACCGTGACACCGTCAGCCCTTGATGCCATCGACTGCCTGCCATCCATGGATGAACTTGATGCCGAGCCAACCATCGACGAACTCAGCAAGGCCATTGATAGCTTGGCCGCTGGCAAGGCACCCGGCAATGACGGCATACCCCCCGACCTGATCAAGCACTGCAAGACCACCCTACTGCTGCCATTGCATGACGTCCTCTGCCAGTGCTGGAAGGAAGGTGCCATACCACAGGACATGAGGGATGCCAAGATCATCACCCTCTACAAAAACAAAGGGGAGAGAAGCGACTGCAACAACTACAGGGGCATCTCCCTCCTAAGCGTTGTTGGCAAAGTTTATGCACGAGTTGTTCTCGTTCGTCTACAGAAGCTTGCCGAACGTGTCTACCCCGAGTCTCAGTGTGGCTTCCGCGCTGAGCGATCAACGGTAGACATGATATTCTCCATCCACTAACTCCAGGAGAAATGCAGAGAACAGAACATGCCCCTCCCTGTACGTCGCCTTCATCGACCTCACCAAAGCGTTCGATCTGGTCAGCAGAGAGGGCCTTTTCAAGATCCTGCCAAAGATAGGATGCCCACCAAAGTTGCAAAGCCTCATCAAATCGTTTCACACCAACATGCAGGGGATAGTGCAGCACGACGGCAACGTCTCAGAGCCATTCAACATATGCAATGGAGTGAAACAGGGCTGTGTACTTGCGCCAATCCTCTTTGGGATTTTCTTTGCTATGCTCCTGAGGCATGCCTTCAGCACAGCAACAGAGGGAATCTACCTGCACACAAGATCTGACGGCAGGCTTTTCAACCTCGCCCGCCTGAAAGCCAGAACCAAAGTACGAGAGGCTCTAATCAGAGACATGCTGTTCGCAGACGATGCTGCAGTTGCAACCCACACACAGCAGGAGCTTCAGACCCTGATGGATTGCTTCTCCAAGGCATGCAAGAACTTCGGGCTTACCATCAGCCTGAAGAAGACTAACGTCTTGGCGCAGGGCACGGAAGCACCACCAATCATCACCATCGATGACTACGAGCTGGAGGTTGTGAATCAGTTCACGTACCCGGGGTCCACGATCAGCAACAACCTCTCCCTTGATACAGAGATCGACAAGAGGATTGGAAAATCAGCCTTCACACTTGCTCACCTCACCACACGAGTGTGGGAGAATCCCAAACTCTCTGTCAAGACGAAGATGGCAGTGTACAACGCCTGCATCATCAGCACACTGCTCTATGGGAGTGAGACGTGGACAACATACTCCCGGCAGGAAAGAGACTGAATTCCTTCCACTTGCGCTTCATTCGCCACATCCTGGACATATCCTGGCAGGACAAAGTGCCCAACACAGAAGTTCTGTTCCGCACCGGCCTTCCCTCCATGTTCACTCTACTCAGGCAGCGCAGGCTCCACTGGCTAGGCCAAGTTCACTGTATAGAGGATGGCAGAATCCCCAAAGACATCCTCTACGGAGAACTGGCGACTGGCAAGAGAGACGTTGGCCACCCACAGCTGCGCTTTAGAAACGTCTACAATAGAGACATGAAGGCCCTTGAGATCGACACAGAGCGCTGAGAGGACCTTGCAACGGACCGCTCCAAATGGAGAGGCACCCTGACCAGACAGCTCAAGGCGGGTGAAGAGAGACTGACTGCTGCAGCAGATGAAAAAAGGACCCGCAGGAAGAACCGCCACAGACCCAGCAGCACGGAGACCACCCACAAGTGCGACCTGTGTGACAGGGACTGCCATTCGCACATTGGCCTGTTCAGCCACAGGTGGTGCTGTTCCAGCAGAGTAGACGTTTAGGATTCTCTTCCATGGTCATCATAGACTGACTGAGGCCGACGATGTGCACCACCATGCTTCACCATCTTCACTGTGTACTGTGGCTTGAATTCAGTGTTTGCAGGGCATCTGACAAACTGTCTGTGGCCCTTAGACCCAAAAAGAACAATCTTACTCTCATCAGTCCCCAAAAACCCTAACCAGGGTCAACCCACGTAAAGCTGCAGGTCCGGACAACATCCTGGGACGTGTGCTCTGAGACTTCGCAAGCGAGTTGGCGGATGTACTGACTGACATTTATAACATCTCCCTGAGTCAGGCCGTCGTTCCCAGATGCTTCAAGACCTCTATCATAGTACCGGTGGAAAAGAAACCAGTTGTGTCCTGTCTGAATGACTGTCGTCTGTTGCACTGACACCAATTGTGATGAAGTGTTTTGAACGGCTTGTCAAACCACACATTACAGCCTGCCTCCCTGCGTCACATGACCCACTCCAGTTTGCATATTGTTCAAACCGCTCCACGGAGGATGCCATAGTCACCACCCTGCACTCTGTCATCACCCACCTGGATCAGAAACACACCTACGCCAGACTCCTGTACATTGATTTCAGTTCAGCATTCAACGTCATTATTCCCCAGAGACTGATGGAGAAATTACTCCTTCTTGGTCTGAACACCGCCACATGTCTCTGGATCCTGGATTTCCTGACTGAGAGACCTCAGTCTGTCCAGGTTGGAAACAACATCTTCAACTTTATCACACTGAGCACCGGATCCCCTCAAGGCTGCATACTCAGCCCACTGTTGTTTACACTTCTAACACATGACTGTGTATCCAGACACGAGGGGAACCAGATTATTAATTTTGCAGATGATACCACGGTGGTGAGACTTATTCAGAGGGATGAGGAATCAATATACAGGGAAGAAGTGAGAGACCTGGAGGGCTGGTGCAGGGAGAACAATCTGGTGCTCAACATGGACAAAACGAAGGAGATGATTATCCACTTCTGGCGGTCACAGCCTGAACACGTCCCCCTCAGCATCGGCGGCCGTTTAGTGGAGAGAGTGGAGAACATCAAGTTCCTCGGAATGCAGATGTCGCAGGACCTGACCTGGAGCAAGAATTCCTGGGGGATCAGGAAGCGGGCCCAGCAGAGACTGCACTTCTTGAGGAAACTCAAACAGGCCTCTCTGTTACACCTCGCTCTCGCCGGTCATCAGCGCCAGCTGTGCGCACACCTGCGCCTCGTTAGCGATGAGCTATTTAAACCCCTCTTCCTTCTGCTTCGGCCTTGAGTCGTCTGCTCTACAACGCTCCCAACAACTGCGACTGTCCCGGTTCCCACCGACCAGCACATCTTGCACGTAAGCTCATCTCCAAATCCTTACCTTCTCTCCAGCTTCTCCCCTCTGCACAGGTGGATCTCCAGGCGGCGGAATTCCCCTTCCTTGCCTCACCTCTGCCAGCTTTGCACCGGCTCGTCGGGAACGCACAGCCGCGCTGTCTTCCAGGCTCAGCTGCCACACCAACGCCAGCCACCCTTTCGCCTGCACGTGAGCAAACATTGTGCTTATTTCACTATGAAGCAACTGGCTGTCATTAACCATCTGCTCTGCTCTCCCCATAGGGTTACTTGGTCGAATGGCGAGCTGCTCCGCGCCTGACGCACGCTGTTCACCCACACTACATGCATACGTTCACTCACGCACTCATACACTACTTGCTGTTGAATAAACGCTTTAAATCTTCCCGAGCCTGTTTGTGTGTTCCCTGAGCCCCACATTATGTCAGTACGACTCCAGCAAAGTGGCTCAGCGGACAGCGGGCTCGCACGCCTCGAGGCTCGGGTGGACTTAATTGCTCATCAACAGCAAGTAATATTCAATCAACTCACCCAAATTGGCCAGCGGCTGGATCGTTTGGATCCCTTGCAGGTTTTCCCTCCGGCACCTTCCGGTGGGCCAGGTTTAGTTCTTTCCGCTAGCCCTGCTAGCTCGGGGCCACCGACCCGACTCACTCCTATCCCGACCCCCGCGCGCTTCAGCGGGAAACTCGGTGAGGCACGGGGGTTTCTCCTACAGTGTGAGTCGGTGTTTGCGTGGGTGCCCGGTGACTTCTCTTCCGATCATAGCTGAATTGGGTATGTTGCTAACCTTCTGGAAAGGCGGACGTTAGCTTGGGCCTATGCCGTCATGGCGAGACCCAGCTACGCGAGCCTGACCTTTGCCCAGTTCGTGCACGATTTCAAGGAGGTGTTTGACCACTCCAATCGCGACAATGTGTTGGCCACCCGGCTGCTCAATCTTCGTCAGGGTAGCCGGTCTGCCGCCGACTACACTGTCGACTTCCGGGTGGTTGCGACAGAGGTCGGTTGGTGAGGCTGTGGTCAGCAGCATCTTTGTCCGCAGCCTCAATTCCCTCTTGCAGGATGAGCTGGCCTCCCGGGAGTTGCCGGACCGGTTAACCGATCTAATCTCATTGACAATTAGTCTGGACAACAGGCTGAGGGAATGGGCTGCCGAGCGTCGGGCTTCCTTTCGCTCGAGTGGGACTTCCGCCCGGGTCTCTCAGTCTCGCCCCCTGGCATTACTCGAACTGGGGTCCGCCAAGGACACTGAGGCAATGCAGGTCGGTCGGGCCAGGCTTCCGCCAGCGGAACAACAGCGCCGCCGAGAGTTGGCCCTCTGCATGTATTGCGGAGGGGACCAACACTCTGTGGAAGACTGCCCGATTTGGCCAAAAGGGGGACATCCGCAAGTCGCTGTAGGGGGCCTCGCGGATGCATCCCGTTCAAATCCCCTCACCAAGTGTCTTCTCCTGGTCAGATTCTGCCATAACTCCACGGGGCATGTCACGCACGCACTGGTGGACTCAGGGGCGGAGCAAAGTTTTATTTCACAAGGCCTGGTAACCCGCTTGGGCATTCCCTGCCAAGCTCTGCCAACCCCCATTAAACTAATCACCCTTGCTCACATGCCCTTAGTGACCACCACCCACAAGACTAAACCGGTCCTGGTGATCATCTCCGGCAACCACAGGGAGGATCTCAGCCTGATTGTGCTACCCACCTCGGCCTCTCCTGTCATCCTGGGTTATCCCTGGTTGCAGCTTCACAATCCCACCTTCGACTGGCAGTCCGGCAGCGTCCTCTCCTGGAGCACCTTCTGCACGAGCTCCTGTCTCCAGTCTGCCGCCTGTGCCACGTCGTTGCAGCTCCCAGCGCCTGACTCGCCACCTCCGGACCTATCCTCGGTACCACCAGAGTTCCATGACCTCGGACAGGTGTTCAGCAAGTCGAAAGCACTGTCTCTGCCCCCTCACCGTCCCTACGACTGCGCCATTAACCTCCGCCCGGGGGCGCCACTGCCATCCGGCCGCCTCTACAGCCTGTCTGCCCCGGAGCGCGAGGCCATGGACGCTTACATCAAGGAGTTGCTCAGCGCAGGTATTATTCGACCATCCTCGTCCCTGGTTGGAGCCGGCTTTTTCTTCGTGGGAAAGAAGGACGAGTCCCTGTGCCCGTGTATAGACTTCCGGGCGCTGAATGACATCACCATTAGGGACAAATACACGCTGCCCCTGATGGACTCGGCCTTCAACTCCCTCCAGGGGGCCACCTGGTACACCAAACTAGACCTGCGCAGCGCGTACCACCTCGTCCGGATCCGGGAGGGTGACGAGTGGAAGATGGGGTTCCGGACGCCCAACGGCCACTTCGAGTACCTGGTTATGCCATTTGGGCTCACCAACGCTCCGGCCGTCTTCCAACGCTTGATCAACGACGTTCTTCGGGACTTTCTGGGGGTCTTCATGTTCGTTTACCTGGACGACATTCTAATCTTCTCCCAGTTCAGAGAGGAACACCAGGTCCACGTGAGGTGGGTTCTTCAGCGCCTCCTGGAGAACAGGCTGTACAGTGGGGTAAAAAAGTATTTAGTCAGCCACCAATTGTGCACGTTCTCCTACTTAAAAGATGAGAGCGGTCTCCAGTTTTCATCATAGGTATACCTCAACTATGAGAGACAAAATGAGAAAAAAAAAAAATCCAGAAAATCACATTGAAGGATTTTTAAAGAATTTATTTGCAAATTAGGGTGGAAAATAAGTATTTGGTCAATAACAAAAGTTCTTCTCAATACTTTGTTATATACCCTTTGTTGGCAATGACAGAGGTCAAACGTTTTCTGTAAGTCTTCACAAGGTTTTCACACCCTGTTGCTGGTATTTTGGCCCATTCCTCCATGCAGATCTCCTCTAGGGCAGTGATGTTTTGGGGCTGTCGCTGGGCAACACGGTCTTTCAACTCCCTCCAAAATTTTTTATGGGGTTGAGATCTGGAGACTGGCTAGGCCACTCTAGGACCTTGAAATGCTTCTAACGAAGCCACTCCTTCATTGCCCGGGCAGTGTGTTTGGGATCATTGTCATGCTGAAAGACCCAGCCATGTTTCATCGTCAATGCCCTTGCTGATGGAAGGAGGTTTTCACTCAAAATCTCACGATACATGGCCCCATTCATTCTTTCCTTTACAGGGATCAGTCGTCCTGGTCCCTTTGCAGAAAAACAGCCCCAAAGTAAGATGTTTCCACCCCCATACTTCACAGTAGGTATGGTGTTCTTTCTCCTCCAAACACGACAAGTTGAGTTTTTTCCAAAAAGTTCTATTTTGGTTTGATCTGACCATATGACATTCTCCCGATCCTCTTCTGGATCATCCAAATGCTCTCTAGCAAACTTCAGATGGGCCTGGACGTGTACTGGCTTAAGCAGGGGGACACGTCTGGCACTGCAGGATTTGAGTCCCTGGCAGCGTAGTGTGTTACTGATAGTAGCCTTTGTTACTTTGGTCCCAGCTCTCTGCAGGTCATTCACTAGGTTCCCCCATGTGGTTCTGGGATTTTTGCTCACTGTTCTCGTGATCATTTTGACCCCACGGGGTGAGATCTTGCGTGGAGCCCCAGATCCAGGGAGATTATCAGTGGTCTTGTATGTCTTCCATTTTCTAATAATTGCTCCCACAGTTGATTTCTTCACACCAAGCTGCTTACCTATTGCAGATTCAGTCTTCCTAGCCTGGTGCAGGTCTACAATTTTGTTTCTGGTGTCCTTTGACAGCTCTTTGGTCTTGGCCATAGTGGAGTTTGGAGTCTGGCTGTTTGGGGTTATGGACAGGTGTCTTTTATACTGATAAAGAGTTCAAACAGGTGCCATTAATACAGGTAACGAGTGGAGGACAGAGGAGCCTCTTAAAGAAGAAGTTACAGGTCTGTGAGAGCCAGAAATCTTGCTTGTTTGTAGGTGACCAAATACTTATTTTCCACCATAATTTGCAATTAAATTCTTTAAAAATCCTTCAATGTGATTTTCTGGATTTTTTTTTTTTTCATTTTGTCTCTCATAGTTGAGGTATACCTATGATGAAAATTGGAGATCTCTCTCATCTTTTAAGTGGGAGAACTTGCACAATTGGTGGCTGACTAAATACTTTTTTGCCCCACTGTATGTGAAGGTGGAAAAGTGTGAGTTCTACACCAACCAGACTTCCTTCTTGGGGTTCGTAATTGCTCATAACCAGGTCCTCCCCGACCCGGCTAAGGTCAAAGCGGTGGTGGAGTGGCCCACCCCCTCCTCCAGGAAGCAGGTGCAACAGTTCCTAGGCTTCGCAAACTTCTATCGCCACTTTGTACCGAAGTACAGCGCCATCTCCGCTCCCCTGACCCGCCTCACCTCCCCCAAGGTGCCGTTCCGGTGGAACGAGGAGGCTGCGTCGGCCTTCAGGACCCTGAAGACGGAGTTCGCATCCTCCCGGGTCCTCACCCAGGTGGACCCCTCCATCCAGTGCTTGGTCGAGGTGGACGCATCCGACACGGGGGTGGAGGCAGTGCTCTCTCAGCGCTCGCCGATGGATGGACAGGTGCGTCCCTGTGCCTTCTTCTCCCGACGCCTCTCCCCCGCTGAACGGAACTATGACGTCGGGGATCGGGAGCTCCTGGCGGTGAAGCTGGCTCTTCAGGAGTGGCGCCATTGGCTGGAGGGGGCTTCTCAGCTGTTCGTGGTCTGGACCAACCACAAGAACTTGGAGTACCTGAGGACGGCCAAGCGCCTGAATGCCCGCCAGGCACGTTGGTCGTTGCTTTTCGGTCGCTTCAGGTTCACCATCACCTATCGACCTGGATCCAAGAATGGTAAACCGGATGCACTCTCCAGGCAGTTTGAGCCCGAAGACCCGGCGGACTGTGAACACACCATCTTACCATCCCCGTGCATCGTGGGGGCTGTTTCATGGGGAATAAAGGCCAAGGTCCGGAAGGCACAGGAGGCAGAGCCCGATCCTGGCGGCAGTCCAGTCGGTAGATTGTTCGTCCCGTCTTCGGTCCAAGGCGACGTCATCCATTGGGCCCACACGTCCAAGTTTGCCTGTCATCCTGGCATCTCTTGGCTGGTGGAACTTATTCAGCGGTCTTTCTGGTGGCCGGGTCTCAGGGGTGACGTTTCCAACTATGTCTGCGCCTGTCCTCAGTGCGCTATGGGTAAAACCTCCACTTCCCCCCCAGCGGGTCTCCTCCACTCTTTACCAGTTCCCGGGAGACCGTGGTCCCATGTGGCCCTGGACTTCGTTACCGGCCTCCCTAAGTCCAACTCTTACGACACCATCTTGACCATTGTTGAGTTCTCTAAGGCGGCCCATTTCGTGCCTCTCCATGGGCTCCCCTCGGCTCGGGAAATGGCCGAATTACTGACCCAGCATGTTGTTAGGTTGCATGGGATCCCGGTGGATGTGGTCTCGGATCGGGGGCCCCAGTTTGTGTCTAGGGTATGGGGTTCTTTCTGCAACGCGCTGGGGGCCACGGTGAGCCTGTTCTCTGGTCACCATCCCCAGACTAACGGCCAGTTCGAGGGCACGAACCAGGAGTTGGAGGCGGCCCTGCGCTGCGTTACCTCTTCCAATCCCTCCTCTTGGAGTACCTGCCTACCCTGGGTCGAGTACGCGCATAACTCCACCTTGTCCTCGGCTACCGGCATGTCCCCCTTCCGGGCGTCCCTGGGGTATGACCCACCGCTGTTTCCAGAGGAGGAGAAGGAGGTGGTGGTTCCATCTGTCCACGCTCATTTGAGGCGCTGCCGGCGCATATGGACCAGGACGCGCCAGGCACTGTTACGCACGGCGGAGCGCAACTCCTGCATCGCCAATTGCCACAGGAGGGCCGCTCCCGAATATCAGATGGGTCAGCACGTCTGGTTGTCTGTCAAGGATATCATGTTGAAGGCAGAGAGGAAGAAGCTGGCACAACGTTTCATCGGGCCGTATACCATCACCAAAATTGTTAACCCGGTGGCTGTGCGTTTGGCTCTCCCCCCCCCCTCCAGGTCCATCCTACGTTTCATGTCTCTCGTGTCAAACCTGTGCTGTCTGACCCTCTCTGTCTTCCTCCCAAAACCCCTCCTCCCCCCAGGTTGATCGGTGGAGATCCTGCTTGGAGTGTCACGGCCATCCTGGACACCCGCCACCGTGGCCGCGGTCTCCAGTACCTGGTGGATTGGGAAGGATATTTCCCTGAGCACAGGCTGGGTGCCCCCGTCCTGGGTGCTGGACAAGAGCCTCATCACGGAGTTCCATCGGGTGCACCCAGGTAAGCCAGCGCCGGGAGGCGCTGCTCGGGGGGGGAGGTACTGTTACACCTCGCTCTTGCCGGTCATCAGTGCCAGCTGCGCGCGCACCTGCGCCTCGTTAGCGATGAGCTATTTAAACCCCTCTTCCTTCTGCTTCGGCCTTGAGTCGTCTGCTCTACAACGCTCCCAACAACTGCGACTGTCCCGGTTCCCACCGACCAGCGCATCTTGCACGTAAGCTCATCTCCAAATCCTTACCTTCTCTCCAGCTTCTCCCCTGTGCATAGGTGGATCTCCAGGCGGCGGAATTCCCCTTCCTCGCCTCACCTCTGCCAGCTTTGCACTGGCTTATCGGGAACGTGCAGCCGCGCTGTCTTCCAGGCTCAGCTGCCACGCCAACGCCAGCCACCCTTTCGCCTGCAAGTGAGCAAACATTGTGGTTATTTCACTACAAAGCAACTGGCTGTCATTAACCATCTGCTCTGCTCTCCCCATAGGGTTACCTGGTCGAACGGCGAGCTGCTCCGCTCCTGACACACGCTGTTCACCCACACTATATGCACACGTTCACTCACGCACTCATACACTACTTGCTGTTGAAAAAACGCTTTAAATCTTCCCGAGCCTGTGTGTGTGTTCCCTGAGCCCCACATTATGTCACTCTCTCCCCATCTGCATCCTCAGGACCTTCTACAGAGGTGTGGTGGAGAGTGTTCTGATGTACTGCATTGCTACATGGTACTCCAGCTGCAGTATGTAAGACAAAAAAGCCCTGCAGAGGATAGTCGAGAGAGCTGAGAGGGTAATTGGATTCTCCCTCCCCTCTGTCCAAGAACTTTTTCAGAACCGTTGCAGGAGCAGGGCACTGAACATTGTCAAGGACCGTTCTCACCCTCTGCATAAACACTTTGAACTTCTGCCATCTGGCAAACGATTCCGGAGCATCAGAGGCAGAACCACCAGACTGATTAACAGCTTCCTTCCACAAGCTGTTAGGATGCTGAACAGTTGATCCGGAATCTCTCATTCATACTACTGCACCTACGGACATTATGAATATTATTTGTTTATTATAGTTCTGGTTAGTTTTTTCAAGTATGTTTCAGGGATGTGTGAATGGATGTGGTGGGGTGGGGGGTGAGGATATGTGTGAGTATGTCTTAAATCATGTTCTTTTACTTATATGAATGCCAAGAGAAACACAATTTCATCTTGCCTGCACTACAGTTGTATGTACAGCAATATGACAATAAAGGTTAATTTGATTTGAAATATTACACCATTTCTTTTTAGGCCAGTCAATGTGCTCTTTGGCAAATTGTAACCGCTTCAGCACATGTCTTTTTATTAACAATGGGACTTTGCCTAGACCAAAGACAGAAATGGATGGTGGTTAGTTCAACCAAGTTCAAAACATATACAGGCACATCTCAAAAATTAGAATATCATGAAAAAGTTTAATATTTTGGTCACTTATTTCAGAAAGTGAAACCCATATATGGATTCATTACAGGGACAGTGATATATTGCAAGTGTTTATTTTAATTTTAATGATTATGGCTACAGCCCATATTAACCAACATTTCAGCGGCCACCATTTCTATTAAAAACTATTTTTTAAAATTAATTTTATGTAATATTCTAATTTTTTGCCAAACTGAATTTGGAGTTTTCAGGGACTGTAAGCCATAATCATCCAAATTAAAATAAATAAATGCTTGTAATGAATCTATATTAGTATATGGATTTCACTTTCTGAAATGAGTGACAAAAAATATTGAACTTTTTCATGACATTCTAATTTTTGGAGATGTACCTCCATTAGGGAAATATACTTGTGAAAGTCAGTGGTGGGATGTGACAAAAATGCTTCGTTTCCCTGGCAATTACCTCAGGATCCACTCTGTCCATGTACAAGTACATTTTCAATCCAGGGATTTATGGTGGAACAGAAACAGCACAACAACACTGTTCCAACACCTTTTATGGAAAATCCACAGAATAGGTGTGTGGGTCTATTCTGACGCTTTAGAAAATTATATGAATCACTTTATGTAAATTACTGGTTTGAAAATGCACTTGTATATGTTGAGATTTTGGATCCTGGGGTCCTCTTGACCTGTATCCACAATATAAACAACATGCTGAGGGAGGCTAACCCCTGGCATGTGGAAACAGATTCTAGTCAGAAATTACACACAACTTAATGCACAGCATCAAAATGCAACACGTACACAAACCAGGACTTTAACCAGGCTTAACATATTTCATCGTTTTGCTCTCACAAGCGAATACTTCGGACAAAGCAAGCGTGAATCAGCAGAGTTGGCTACTAGCTAGCTACTAGCTAATACTCGTTAGCCAGGACAGGACGGCGCTGTATCGCTCAAAAAAGTGAGCTTACCACCAACAACATAAATAAGCAAACAGATGCACAATATCACAGATCACTCACCATCGATGGTTCTCTCACGTTCATCTTCAGCTTGTCCGTAGTCCGGTTCTATGCTGGGCTGGATCTGTATCGGTGCGGGTCGCTCCTCTCACTGTGGATCTGCCACCAAGCACAGAAAACTCCACACCTCTTTGTTGGACCACGGTATAGATTTCCGCAAAACCTACAACGCCATCTCTATTAATATCGTATTTACTCAGTGACCGAGTTTAGTCCGTGAACTATTGCAAATGGCGGTCGTGTAGATACCACAGAAGATGGCCACTTTCGTGACATTACGCCTTGACCAATCAGTGGCTTGTAGTCTGTCGATGTCACATTTTCGGCTCGACTCAGCACGGTTGTACCCTGTCCTTGAATAGGTACAAAAATAGGACCTGTTAACCGGTGCTGGGTATAATGGAAAAGGCTATAAACCGAGCCGAGTCGTACTGTGTAGAGCCAAGTGGTGACAAGTGAAAAAGGGCCATATGAGTCCTGATCTAAATCCTATTGAACTCCTGTGGAAGGAGCTGAAACATGCCATCTGGAGAAGGCACCCTTCAAACGTGAGACAACTGGAGCAGTTTGCTCATGAGGAGTGGGCCACAATACCTGCTGAGAGGTGCAGAAGTCTCATTGACAGTTACAGAAATCGTTTGATTGCAGTGATTGCGTCAAAAGGTTGTGCAACAAAATATTGAGTTTAGGGTACTATCATTTTTGTCCAGACCAGTTTCATGAGTTTTTTTTTTTAAATAATTCTGTTGAACCACAATTCAAAAGCATTGTCTGATTTTCATTGGTTAATTTTCATAGCCTTTTTATTTATTACCACTTTTGTCAGATTCAAGTTATTTCTGTGACCATTGTGGGTTTTTCTTTGATTAACAGAGGGGTACCAGCAATTTTGTCCACGTCTGTACAGTCATATTTTAGCTGGAATTAGAGGTGAAATGAAAATGTCTAATAATTTATGGGGATGTATTTAAATTGTGGCACATATGTGGGTTTCATATGCTTCACATATATATTACTGTGTGCTTATTGTATGCTTCACGTCTCAGAGGAACAAAAGGACTGAACCTCCTAGGGGTAACAGGAGGATATGAGATCTGGCCTTTTTTATGCAAAGAGATGGCCTTGAGGGATTTCCTGACCACCAGTTACTTTAGGTGGAGGTGAGAAGACCTGGAGGGAGATGCGTTGTGTCTTGGGATTAAAAGACAATGTGACTGTGTTCTTTGATGTCCTGGGGTATAAAAGGGACAGATGTTGGGGGATTCATTCTCTTTCTGTTTTTGGATGTTGGAGAATGTGAATAAAACTGGACTTGTGAAATAAACTCAGCCTCATCCTTTCACACTCTCCACACTGGTGACCCTAAGACATATCATGAGCAGAAGTAATTCTCCCGAGCCAGACTCGTCAGGAGCCAGCCAAATGAATGCAGCCACAGTGCAGCTACCGGACTTCTGGCAGAACAATCCGCGCTCCTGGTTTAACGCGGTCGAGGCGCAGTTCAACCTCTGGAGGATTTCGGTAGACGTCACAAAGTTCTACCATGTGGTTGCAAAGCTGGACAACCACACAGCCCAGCGAGTGGAGAGCCTGATCAACCACCCGCCGGACAGCGACAAGTACAGCACGTTGAAGGCTGCACTCATCCATTACTTTACCCCCTCGGTGGAGGAGCGAGCAGAGGGGCTCCTGGTGCTGACTGAATTTGAGAGCGACAGACCTGCAGACCTGATGGAGAAGATGTTGAGGTTGAGAGACTCCGAAGATGATAACTTCATTTTCACCCACCTTTTCCTCAGGACCCTACCGTCAGCGGTGAGAGTGACCCTGGCCAGTTCACCACTGTTGGCCCAACGAGACTACCATGAGCTGGGCCAGGAGGCGCAACGACTTGTCAACGCCAATAAATGGCGCGCGGCTACGGCTGCAGCAGCGGAGCTAGGCGCAACGTCCGGAGACGGCAGGGGGCCAGAGGCTGCAGCACCAGACTCACCGACGACGGCGGCGGCAGGGGCCAGGAGACACGGAGCAGACGACGTCCTTTGCTTCTTCCATTGCCGCTTCGCAGAGAGGGCACGCAAGTGCATTCCACCATGCCATTTCAAGCACTCGGGAAACGCCAAGACCGGGGGTCGGTAGCAGCTGCGGCCCTCGGAGAGGAGAACAAGCTTCTCTACTTGAGGGATGCGCGCTCGGGGAGACATTTCCTTATGGACACAGGCTCCCAGCTGAGTTTCATCACACCTTCCTACGCTGACCGGCTGGTGCCTTCCAGTGGTCCCGGGGTGTCAGCAGCGAACGGCTCGGGGATTAAGACCTTCGGTGAGAGGACTCTGCTTCTGTCTTTACACGGCCGTACATTCGAGTGGACTTTCGTCATAGCAGCAGTCAATTTCAACATGTTAGGGGCTGAATTTTTGTGATCACATGGTTTGTTGGTTGATCTTGCTAACAGACACCTGGTTAATGCACTCTCTTTTTATTCTATTCCCTGTACAGCTCGAGTGGCCCCGCCAACAGCACAAGCCAACGTCACAGCTGCAGGTGGTAAGTTCTACACACTCCTCACTCAGTTCCCAGCACTCACGGTCCCAACATTTTCGGCGACTGTGGCTAAACACGGGGTAGAACATTTTATTACTACCACCGGACCGCCCGTTTTTGCAAAAGCTCGGCGCTTGGATTCAGCTAAACTGACCATAGCGCGCGAGGAGTTCGCCAACCTGGAGAGGTTGGGCATCATCAAGCGTTCGAAGAGTCCATGGGCTTCACCGCTTCACATGGTCCCGAAAGCTGATGGCTCGTGGTGACCTTGCGGTGATTTCCGCATGTTGAACATCGCTACAGCGCACAACCGCTACCCGATCCCACACATCCAAGATTTTTCAGTTCATTTGGTGGGGGCGCGCGTTTTTTTCTAAAATAGACTTGGTAAGCGGTTACCACCAGGTCCCAGTGCGAGCTGAGGACATACCCAAAACAGCGGTAATAACTCCTTTTGGGCTTTTTGAGTTTTTGCGCATGCCGTTTGGGCTTAAAGGCGCGGTGCAGACGTTCCAACGCATGATGGACGCGGTCTTGCGTGATCTCCCCTTCATGTTCGTCTACCTGGATGACATATTGGTAGCCAGCACGTCCGAAGACAAACACGAAAACCGCCTCATGGCAGTTTTCCAGAGATTGGCAGAGCATGGGTTAATAATCAACCCAGCGAAGTGTCAGTGACGCAGATTGATTTTTCTCATTCGCATTCTCTGAAGTCAAAACAGCCCTGGCAAACGCTGCATTGTTAGCACATCCAGTCCCAACGGCCCGCATGGCGCTTACTACTGACGCGTCAGATGTGGCCATAGGGGCGGTCGTGGAACAGTATGTAGCCGGAGCCTGGCAACCGCTTGCCTTTTTCAGCAGGACCCTGCGCGATAGCGAACGAAAATACAGCGCATTCGACAGGGAGTTGTTAGCTCTCCACTTGGCCATTCGCCACTTCCAGTTCTGGCAGGAAGACGCTGCGGAGGTGGTGCAGCCTTCTTACAGCAAATACGGAAGAAGACTGAGGCCCAAGCGGCACGTGGACTGATATGTAGTGATTTTATTATGACATGCAATCTGTGGTTATGTTGTTCCATCTTAGACGTTTGTGGGGGGTCATGTGGCACATATGTGGGTTTCATATGCTTCACATATATATTACTGTGTGCTTATTGTATGCTTCACGTCTCAGAGAAACAAAAGGACTGAAACTCCTAGGGGTAACAGGAGGATGTGAGATCTGGCCTTTTGTATGCAAAGAGATGGCCTTGAGGGATTTCCTGACCACCAGTTACTTTAGGTGGAGGTGAGAAGACCTGGAGGGAGATGCATTGTGTCTTGGGATTAAAATACAATGTGACTATGTTCTTTGATGTCCTGGGGTATAAAAGGGACAGATGTTGGGGGATTCATTCTCTTTCTGTTTTTGGATGTTGGAGAATGTGAATAAAACTGGACTTGTGAAATAAAGTAACCTGAACCTGAACCTGAACCTAAACTCAGCCTCATCCTTCCACACTCTCCACAACATTTTCAATAAAAATTTTTAAAACATTTGCTTTTAACTGATTTATGTTTTTGTCATAACTTAACTTTTGAAAAAAAAAGTTGTTAAAAATGTAGCTATGATGTTTTTTTTAGGTGTTTGCAGTTGTTCTGTATTTTTGTATAGTTCAGTAGGGTACTGTATCTTTAAGATTGGGCTGCACGGTGGCGCAGTGGTTTAGCACTGTGGCAGCACAGTTTTACCCTCGGCCGGGGGACCGCGGGGATCATGAGATCGTGGGTTCGATCCCAGCCCCCGACCAACAGTGAGCTGTGTGGAGTTTGCATGTTCTCCCCGTGTTGCGCGGGATTTCTCCGGTTTCCTCCCGCATACCAAAAACATGTAGGTTTAGGGCGCTCGCGCACGCAGCGACCAGTAGCCGGTGGCTTGTCACCAGACTGCAAACCAAGTCTACCTACGGGTACAAATAAGTAAAAAAAAAAAAAAAAAAAAAAGATTTACGGCAGAACCTGCTTTACGGTAGTCTCTCACTGCCCTCCATGGCGACAGACACTGCTGGGAAAACAGCGAAAGAGGCGGTTTGCTGCTGAACTGCTGTCAGGAATCCTGCTCATGTGAGTTCAGATGTTTGTGGATTTAAGGAGGTTTTGAGCTGCAGCTAAACCTTAAAACTGTCTGGATGTGGAGGTAGCAGCTCCTGAAGACCGTTAGCTCGGTGCTAGTTAGCCACAAGGCTAACAGGCTTTTCCACGTTCTGTGAAATTCAAGTGTGTGAGTGTGAGTTGATGAGGAATTGTGTTACTGAAACAGTCCTGCATGACAGCTGCATCGGTGACTGGAGCGCCAACATTAGCGGAGTTTTCCTTTGGTTTCACTGCCTGATGTTCTAGTTCGAGGGGATGCAGATGACGTCATCAATCACAACTCATGACAGTAAAAAAATACTGGGTGGCAAAAATGAGTGGCAGCATTAGTGGGTTTGCATTAAAACCCACACAAAACAAACCCAGAGTAGTCAGTCAGAGCAGTATGCAGAGAACCTGCTTCCATGGACCTTTTCACAAATGCATGATGGCAGCTGATCGTGACGCGTTGGGCAAAGTATCCAGAGATTGAGGACAAAGCTGGGCCGCATCAGTGCACTGGCTATATATTTATATAATTTTTAAAATTTTAATATGTAAATTCTGATGGCATGTTAAAGATTGTATTGTACAGTATGCTAGTATTAGATTGATATTAGATTGAGGGCCGAGTGGCTCTATCTGCTGTAGTTTTTGAGTTGATCGATCCCCATCTAGAGAGTAGCTGATTTTCACAGATATGCTAACACATATTTTCCAAAGCATGAATCAGTTTGTTGGCAGGCTAAGTATATGCATGTCTATCTATAAATTCACTAAATCTCTAGTTTGTGTTTCTGTTCCACGCATAGCTCTCGAACTGTTGGTTTCCTGATCTTACAAGGGTGTGCATCTCCGAATATGGAGTCGCTGAGTCAAAATATATCATTTTTTTCAATAAATGTTGTAGCCACTGCTCTGCAACCACTCTCTGTGTCTTCATGTCGTGTGTCTGTGACATCACGACCACGCTGATTGGATAACACACACCATCACAACCTGCTGGTCACCACAGCACTTCGCAAACAAAGATTTTAGTGCTTTGCTGCTGTGTGCATCCCCGAGTATGGAAGTGCTCTGTCAAAATATATACCATAATGTTGCTGTGATTGATAATTTGGCATGGAGAACCGGGGGTGGGGGGGTGGGGGGGGTAGGTCATTTGGATTTTCATCTGGGGGGCCAGTGGTGATGAAAAAAAGTTGTTTGAAAGCAGAAACTGAGCCAAAACCTTCTCTGGATCAGCTGATCTTGCATTTGTTGGTGGCCGAAAAAATTCTTTTTAACACTTTTACAGAAATTCTTCTTCTTCATGGTTTGCACTCACTGTTGTGGGCCTTCACTTGATCCAAAATGCTGCAGCTAGAGTTTTAACAAGTACTGCAAAGAGAGATCACATCTCTCCGCTTCTGGTCTTCCTTTATTGGCTTCCCATAGAATCTAGAATTAAGTTTAAAATCCTTCTTCTCACTTACAAAGCTCTAAATAATCAAGCCCCTTGTTATTTAAAAGATCTGATAGTATCTTATCATCCTAACAGAGCACTACACTCCCAAAATGCAGAATTACTGTAATATGTAGAATCTCTAAAAGTACAAAGGGAAGTAGAGCCTTCAGTTATCAGGCTCCTCTCCTTTGGAACCAGCTGCCAGTCTGGATTTGGGAGTCAGACTCAATCTCTGTTTTTAAGAACTGGACTAAAACTTTCCTTTTTTATATAGCCTGTAGTTAGGATGGGATCAGGTGACCCTGAACCCTCCCTTAGTTATGCTGCTAATAGGATTAGACAACCGGGGACCTCCAACAATGCACCAGGCTTCACTTCTTTCTTCACTCTGTGAAATATTTTTGCCGGTCGTTAACATCTGTTTGGTTTCTCCCACAGATGGAGTCCCCGTCGTGCTGTTTGCTCTCTACATGTCTGTTCTTTTCTTCTTCTCTGTCCCCTCACCCCCCAGCCAGTCGCAGCAGGTGACTGCCCCTCCCTGAGCCTGGTTCTGCTGGAGGTTTCTTCCTGCTAAAAGGGAGTTTTTGCTCTCCACTGTCTCAAAGTGCTGCTCACAGGGGATCGCCTGATTTCTGGGGTCTTCATTGTGAGGTTTTCCCCTGCAGTTTGAAAGTGCTTTGAGATGACTGCTGTTGTGAAATGGCGCTGTATAAATAAAGTTGAAGTGAAATGAAAATTGCTGTGTACTTCCGCTTCCTACCTGTTTACACAGAGTTTATATAATTTGATTTAAAAAATGGTTAAAGTACAAAAAATCCATCTATCCATCCATCTTCTACTGCTTTTCCAGAGGTCCGGGTCACAGAGGCAGCAGTTCAAGCTCAGAAGCCCAGAGTTCCGTCTCCCCAGCCACCTGCTCCAGCTCTTCAGAGAGGATACCAAGGCGTTCCCAGACCAGCTGGGAGACATAGTCTCTCCACCGAGTCCTGGGTCTGCCCCAGTGTCTCCTCCCAGTGGGACGTGCCTGAAACACCTCAAGTAGGAGGCGTCCAGGAAGCATCCTAATTCAATTCAATTCAATTCAATTCCACTTTATTTATATAGCGCCATTTCACAACAACAGTCATCTCATAGCACTATCAACTGTAGGGGGAACCCCCACAGTTGCAGAAAGACCCCAGCAATCGGGCGATTCCCTGTGAGCAAGCACTTGGCGATGGTGGAGAGGAAAAATTCCATTTTAACAGGAAGAAGCTTCCAGCAGAACCAGGCTCAGGGAGGGGCAGTCACCCGCTGCGACTGGCTGGGAGGGTGAGGGGACAGAGAAGATGAAAAGAACAGACATATAGAGAGCAAACAGCACGATGGGGACTCAATCTATGGGAGAGAACAAACAGATGTTAATGACCAGCAAAAAAGAATATTTTATTGAGAGTGAAGAAAAGAGTGAGGCCCAGCGCATTATTGGAGGTCCCCCGGCTGACTAAACCTATTAACAGCATAACTAAGGGAGGGTTAAGAAACACTTGATCCCTCCCTAATTGTAGGCTATATCAAAAAGGTAGGTTTTAGCCCTATTCTTAAAAACAGAGATTGAGTCTGACTCCCAAATCCAGACTGGCAGCTGGTTCCACAGGAGAGGAGCTTGATAACCGAAGGCTCTGCCTCCCATTGTACTTTTGGAGATTCTAGGTATTACAAGTAATCCTGCATTTTGGGAGCGTAGTGCTCTGTTAGGATAATACGGTAGTATCAGATCTTTTAAATAAAAAGGAGCCTGATTGTTTAGAGCTTTGTAAGTAAGAAGAAGGATTTCAAACTTAATTCTAAACTCTATGGGAAGCCAATGAAGGGAGGCCAGAACTGGAGAGATATGATCTCTCTTTCTAGTACCTGTTAAAACTCTTACTGCAGCATTTTGGATCAGCTGAAGACTTTTTAAAGATGTTTTAGGACAGCCTGATAATAAAGAATGACAATAATCTAATCTCGAGCTAACAAAAGCGGGGATCAGTTTCTCAGCATCACTCTGAGACGAGATGCTCCTAATCTTGGCAATATTACGCAAATGATAGAAGGCAGTCTTAGAAACAAATTTAATATGTGAATTGAACGACAAATCTTGATCAAAAATAATTCCAGGGTTCCTCACAGAGCTATTAAGAGAAAGAGTAACTGCATCCAAACTGAAAGTTTGATTTGGAAAGGAATTTCTAAGGTTTTTTGGACCAACAAGAATGACTTCAGTCTTATCTGAATTTAATAGCAGGAAATTACAAGTCATCCAAACTTTGATTTCCTTAAGACAGGCTTCTAACTTGGCTAATTGATTAGTATCATCTGGCTTCATTGACAGGTATAATTGTGTGTCATCTGCATAACAGTGAAAATGTATACAGTGCTTTCTAATAATGTTGCCTAACGGAAGCATATATAAACTAAAAAGAGTAGGGCCAAGCACAGATCCCTGTGGAACTCCATGACTAAGCTTTGAGCTGAGAGAAAACTCATCATTTACATGAACAAACTGGTACCTATCAGATAAATAAGATCTAAACCACTGCAACGAAGTTCCATTAAGTCCAACATAGTGTTCTAATCTATCAAGTAGAATATTATGATCAATAGTATCAAAAGCTGCACTAAGATCTAAAAGGACAAGTACAGAAACTAGTCCATTATCAGATGCAATGAGGAGGTCGTTAGTGACCTTCGCTAAGGCTGTTTCAGTGCTATGATGGATTCTAAACCCAGATTGAAACTCCTCAAATAAACCATTTCCCTGCAGGTGGTCAAATAATTGCATAGCAACAACTCTTTCTAAGATTTTTGAAATGAAAGGGAGATTAGAGATTGGTCTATAGTTAGCTAAAGCTCCTGGATCTAGCGTTGGCTTTTTGAGTAAGGGTTTAATTACAGCCGTTTTAAAAGCCTGCGGTACATGGCCTAAAGTTAATGAAGAATTGATTATATGAAGAATAAAGCTACCAATAAGTGGGAAGACTTCTTTAAATAACCTGGTAGGAATAGGGTCTAAAAGACAAGTTGAAGGTTTGGATGAGGAAACTATTTTGTCTAACTCACAAAGGTCGATTGGAGTAAACTCATCAAGACAGACATCAATAGAAGGAGTTGTAGTAGTTACAGTATTTAAGTTAACTGTGGGAAGAATCTGATTGATTTTATCTCTGATGGATGAAATTTTATTATTGAAAAAGTTCATAAAGTCCTGACTAGTAAGCTCTAAGGGAATGCTAGGATTGACAGAGTCCTGACTCTTTGTCAACCTGGCTACAGTGCTGAAAAGAAACCTAGGATTATTCTTGTTCTCTTCTATTAATGCAGAATAATAACTCGTTCTAGCTTTTCTAAGAGATTTTTTATAAATTAAAAGATGATTTCTCCAAGCTAAATAGATTTCATCTAAATTAGTAGAGCGCCATTTTCTTTCTAATTGACGAGTCTTCTGTTTTAAGCTACGAGTTTCTGTGTTGAACCAAGGAGTTAGAAATCTCTGATTAGACTTTTTCTTTTTTAAAGGGGCCACCAAGTCTAGAGCCTGATGCAGAGAAGCTGAAACACTATCCACCATGTTATCAATTACAGAAGGAGCAAGCTGTCTATAGCTTATTTCCGTTGTGTTGACACATGGCATAGAGGAAACAATCTGCATAAATTTGGAAACAGCATCATCTGAGAGGCATCTACTGTGATAATATTTTTCTTTAGGAGCCAAATAGTCAGAAATAGTAAAATCAAAGGTTAACAGACAATGGTCTGACAGTACAGGGTTATGAGGAGACACTACAATATTTTCTATTTCTATGCCATATCAAACCAAATTACTAATTAGTGTAAAGCAAAAAACATGTAATAATTCCTTTGAGGGCCTGGTCCTCAGTATTGGGCACTTTAGCAAATTTAGGTTAATAATAATAATAATAATAATACATCAGTCTTATATAGCGCTTTTCTAAATACTCAAAGATGCTTTACAAAGCAGCATAGGGACAAACATACAGAGAATGGGTAAACAGACAAGGTAGGTACACATAGGTAGAAGAGGCAGTCAGTTTTCATAGGTAGATTTGAAAAGATGGGCCAGGAGAATACTACAGTGGCAGACATCGTTTTTGCAAAGTCACACACCGATTCTACTTAAGTTTCGTGACTTCCGACTGCCGGAGACGGATGTCATTAATGCCAGCGTGAATAATAATTGTGGAGTATTTCCAGTTAGTTTTAGCCAGCATTTTCAAATTTGACTCGATGTCGCCTGCTCTGGCCCCAGGAATGCATTTGACTATGGCCGCTGGAGTCTCTAGGTTCACGTTTCTGACTACAGAGTCGCCAATGATCAGAGTTTTTTCCTGAGCGGGTGTGTCACTGAGCGGGGAAAAACGATTAGAAACGTGAACAGGTTGGAGGTGTACCGGGGCTTTGCCACTAGGCTTCCTTCTCACCGTCACCCACCCAGTCTCCTCGCTGCTGAGGAGAGCCGGAGGACCACTAACGGGGTTAGCTATGCTAGCTAGCTCCGCTGCAGGTAAGGGGCGTCCGTCAAGAGTAACTGGCGCAGACGGTGTTTCAATGCAGCGGAGCCGGGATTCCAAATGAGACAACCTCGCCTCAAGCGCCTCAAAAAGACAACATTTATTACATTTACCGTTATCACTAAAAGAGGAAGAGGTGAAGCTAAACATCTGACAAAGAGAGCACACCAGAGGAGGAGAGGAAGGAGAGCTAGTAGCCATTGCTAGTGGCTAACCCAAAGCTCAGGAGAGTGAGGAGAGCAAACCACACAGACAGACAGCAAAGCAGGAAGTGACGATACGTTACCACAGGAAGTGACAATCCAATCACTTTAATTGGATTTAAAGTGATTGGTGATTTAATTGATTTAATTAAAGTGATTAAAGTGACTGATTTAATTAATCAGATTGCCATACCACCTCAACTGACTCCTTTCAATGTGGAGGAGCAGCGGTCCTACTCTGAGCCTCTCCCGGATGACTGAGCTCCTCACCCTATCTCTGAGGGTGAGTCCAGCAATCCTACGGAGAAAGCTCATTTCAGCCGCTTGTATCCACGATCTTGTTCTTTCGGTCATTACCCAAAGCTCATGACCATTGGTGAGAGTAGGAACGTAGATCGACTGGTAAATCGACAGCTTTGCCTTAGAACTCAACTCCCTCTTCACCACAACAGATCAGTACAACGTCTGTATCACTGCAGATGGTGCTCCAATCCGTCTGTCAATCTCTCGCTCCGTTCTCCCCTCACTCGTGAACAAGACCCCAAGATACTTAAACTCCTCCACTTGGGGCAGGAGCCTGTCCCCAACCCAGAGAGGACAATCTACCTTTTTCTGGCTGAGGACCATGGACTCGGACTTGAAGGTGCTGATTCTCATCCCAGCCGCTTCACACTCAGTGGCAAACCATCCCAGCAAGAACTGTAGGTCATTGGTGGATGAAGCCAACAGGACAACATCATCTGCAAACAACAGAGATGAGATCCTGTTGTCACCAAGCATGACACCCTCTGTTCCCTGCCTGTGCCTAGAAATCCTGTCCATAAAAATTATGAACAGGATCAGTGACAAAGGGCAGCCCTGGCAGAGTCCAACTCTCACTGGGAATGAGTCCGATCGAGTTTTGGTAATACGAACCAACCTCTCACAATGGTTGTACAGAGACCGAATAGCTCATAACAAGCCCAATACCCATACTCCCGAAGCACCCCCCACAAAAAACCACAAGGGACGCGGTTGAATGCCTTCTCCAAGTCCACAAAACGCATGTAAACTGGTTGGGCAAACTCCCACGAACCCTTGAGAATTCTCGAGAGGGTAAAGAGCTGGTCCGATGTGCCACGGCCAGGACGAAAACCACATTGCTCCTCCTGAATCCGAGGTTCGACCAACGGCCAGACTCTCCTCTCCAGTACCTTGGCATAGACCTTCCCAGGGAGGCTGAGGAGTGTGATCTCTCTAAAGTTGGAGCACACCCTCCGGTCTCCTTTTTTGAAGAGAGGAACCACCACCTCGGTTTGCCATGCCAAAGGCACTGCCCCCAACTTCCATGCAATGTTGCAGAGGCGTGTCAACCATGACAGCCCTACAGCAGCCAGGGCCTTGTGGTACTGAGGGCGAATTTCATCCACCCCCGGGGCCCAGGCACCAGGGAGATTTTTAACCACCTTGGCGATCTCAGCCCCTGTGATAGGCGAGTCATCCCCCTCGTCCACAAACCCTGCTTCCTCTGTTGAAGGTGTATCAGTGGGGTTGAGGAGATCCTCAAAGTGTCCCTTCCACCGCCCGATGATATCCCCAGTCGAAGTCAACAGCGCCCCATCCACACCATCCACAGTGTGGACAGGGAGCTTCTTTCCCCTCCTGAGCCGCTGGACAGTTTGCCAGAATCTCTTCGAGGCCAACCGAAAGTCTTGTTCCATGGCTTTACCAAACTCCTCCCATACCCGGGTTTTTGTTTAAGCAACCACCTGAGCTGCACTTTGCTTTGCCTTTCAGTACACCTCAGCTGCTTCGGGAGTCCCACAAGCCAACCAAGCCTGATAGGACTCCTTCGTCAGCTTAATGGCCCCCCTCACCACTGGTGTCCACCACTTTGTTCGGGGGTTGCCACCACGAGATGCACTGACCACCTTGCGGATATATATATAATAATATTCCTATATAATAGGAAGATGGGTAACATCTCGGAGTCGCTGGGTGCTCTCCAGGAAATGATTTTAAAGCCTGGAAATGTATATGGAAATGTACATGCAAATTGCGATGCACAGAATCGCATGAGAGGTGAAATTTCTATGCTCTAAGTGAACTGTGCCTATCAGGCCTTGATTCGGCGTCCTTGAGAATCATTCCTCCAGGAGAAAAGATAAAGCAGAAAGGAGTTTTGGCTTGGCTTCTCTTTAACCCAAACAATTGCTGATGTGCAACAGTCTGAACTCTCCAAGGACAGCCATGTGACTAACATGGAATTTTACCATCTGGCATGAACTGAAGGGAGATGAACTCTGTGGACATGTTATCTATGTTTTAGGACACTAAGGACATAACATCTAGCCGTTGCCTAAGAGAGGATTTTTGTTGTCCACCAGTAACTGATATTTCACACACTGCATTCACACTGATATCACATGACTGACATACACACACTGGTCTCTCTCTTGCTTTGTTAATGTGTGGATCTGTATTGTCTGCTAAATGTGCTTAGAGGTTTTTTTTCTATGTGATCACAATCTTGCTCACTCAAGCTATATTTTGATAACTATGTTTTTTTCTCTCTGCCCAATGTGTCACCCCCTTCCCCCCTCCCCCTCTTTACCCCCCACTGCATGAGGCGCCTGTATGGCTGCCACGTCATTAGGGAGCGCTTAACATGAGCGCACCTTAGTGATAAGTAAAATTCCTTGTACGTGTAAGGATACTTGGCAATAAAGTTGATTCTGATTCTGATCCCAGGAGCTATGTTGTCCTGGACAATTGGCCTCTGATAGGGTCACCCAAGACAAACTGGTCCTGGGTGAAAGGCCAGACTAAGAACGATCCAACAGACTCATGATAAATACTAGATCAAGGATTCAGTGTACCCCGCCCATTATGGGGTTACCGGGGCCCCACCCTGGAGCAAGGCCTGGGGGAGGGGCTCGATAGCTAGCGTCTGGTGGCCGAGTTTCCACCCATGGGACCCGGCCGGGCTCAGCCCGAAGGAGTTACATGGGTCCGCCCTCCAGTGGGCTCACCACCTGCAGGAGGGATCATGGGGTTCAGGTGCTATGTGGATTAGGTGGCGGTCAACAGCGGAGACCTTGACGGACTGATCCCAAGCTTTTGGTACAAAAAATCAAACAGTTTAAAAATGTACAGCAAGGCAAATAAAAGTAAAACGTGTTAAAACCAGAGGCATCAAAAGTAAATATAAAAAATTTTTGCAATTTAAAAAAAAAATAATTCTAAAGTTCATGAGATTTGGAGGTCTAAACCTACAAAAATAGCTTTACAAGAAGAAGCAGAAGCACAAGATTAAAATTGTCATCCAGCATAAAACATAAAAGCACAAATTTATGTTTTACTTCTGATAAACCAGGTGTTATGAGCTCTTTACTCTGTGTAATCTGATTACATGCTGTGGGCCATCAAACTTGCACTTTCTGATCACGGATGATGTGCTGATCTCCTGTTCCTGATTCCTCATTTTTTTTGTATGTTTGTCGCACTTAAATATTTCAGATCATCAAACTAATTTAAATATTGGACAAAGATAACACAAGTAAACACACAATGCAGTTTTTAAATGAAGGTGTTCATTATTAAGGGTGAAAAAAATCCAAACCTACATGGCCCTGTGTAAAAAAAGTGATTGCTCCTAAACCTAATAACTTGTTGGGCCACCCTTAGCAGCAACAACGGCAATCAAGCATTTGTGATAACTGGCAGTGAGTCTTTTACAGCACTGTGGAGGAATTTTGGCCCACTCATCTTTGCAGAATTGTTGTATTTCAGCCACATTGGAGGATTTTGGAGCATGAGCCACCTTTTTAAGGTTATGCCACAGCATCTCAATTGGATTCAGGTCAGGACTTTGACTAGGCCACTCCAAAGTCTTCATTTTGTTTTTCTTAAGCCATTCAGAGGTGGACTTGCTGGTGTATTTTGGATCATTGTTCCTCTGCAGAACCCAAGTGGGCTTCAGCTTGAGGTCACAAACAGATGGCAAGATATTCTCCTTCAGGATTTATTAGTCGACAGCAGAATTCATGGTTCCATTTACCACATGAAGTCTTCCAGGTCCTGAAGCAGTAAAACAGCCCCAGACCATCACACTACCACCACCATATTTTGCTGTTGGTATGATGTTCTTTGTCTGAAATGCTGTTACTTTTATGCCAGATGTAATGGGACACACACCTTCCAAAAAGTTCAACTTTTGTCTCGTCATTCCACAGAGTATTTTCCCAGAAGTCTTTAGGATCAAGATTTTTTCTGGCAAAAGTGAGACGAGCCTTTATGTTGTTTTTTTCTCGGCAGTGGTTTTTGTCTTGGAACTCTGCCACGCAGGCCATTTTTGTCCAGTCTCTTTCTTATGGTGGAGTTATGAACACTGACCTTATCTGAGGCAATTGAGGCCTGCAGTTGTTTGGATGTTGTTGTGGGGTCTTTTGTGACCTCTTGGATGAGTTGTCGCTGCATTCTTGGCGTAATTTTGGTCGGCCAGCCACTCCTGGGAAGGTTAACCACTGTTCCATGTTTTCACCATTGGTGGATAAGGCTCTCATTGTGGGTCACTGGAGTCCCAAAGCTTTAGAAATGGCTTTATAACATTTTCCAGGCTGATAGATCACTTTTACTTTGCTTCTCATTTGTTCCCGAATTTCTTTGGATTGCAGCATGATGTCTAGCTTTTGAGGATCTTTTGGTCTCCTTCACTTTTTCAGGCAGATCCTATTGAAGTGATTTCTTGATTGAGATCAGGTGTGGCAGTAATCAGGCCTGGGTGTGGCTAGAGAAATTGAACTCAGCTTTCCAAAGATGTGATAAACCACAGTTTATTTATGTTTTAATGGGGACAATCACTTTTTCACACAGGACCATGTAAGCTTGGATTTCTTTTTACCCTTAATAATAAACACCATTTAAAAACTGCATTTTGTGTTTACTTGTGTTATCTTTGTCTGATATTTAAATTTGTTTGATGATCTGAAACATTTAAGTGTGATAAACATACAAAAAATGAGAAATCAGGGAGGCGGCAAACACTATTTCACACCACTGTACTTGCCCAGTACTTAAGAGTTTGCCCTCTGTGGTCCTATTATTTTTTTTTAATGAACTAATTAATTCACCACCCCAGCAGGTAGTGGTAGTACACCGTAACAGCAGGCGTTTAAAACATGAAGGAGAAGACGAATTTTTGTAAAACTGTTAAAAAAAACTTTTCTCAGTCATCTTAAATGTAAGGAATATTTTTCAGCTGACCTGGAGAAGGTTTTGGCTGTTTCTGCTGTCAAACAACTTTCCTTCATCACGGCTGGCTGTCCCCAGATGAAAATCCACACCAGGTCTGTGGGACGACAGTGCTCTGAATCAGGCTTTATAAAGCTCCAAATCCATTTGTAAATCATTGGATTATAAATGTACAAATTGGATCCTGGGTCTGACTTGGCCTGTTCACCCATTAGGAATGTTCCTATTACCAATATTACAGACCAGTTTATTCGTCCAACTTGGCTGTTTTTGCTCCTTTTTTAAGATTCACACATGTTTAGTGGCTCCAAATGTCTCTTTCTACAGTAGAGGCTGCTCAGTCCTGTAAAACTCTTGGATAGTAAGATGGAGCCATTTGGAACGTAGAACTGGTCCAGACCTCTGTCTCGTCAATAATCATGATGTTGTTGTGTGTTTGTTGATGTCACAGCTGGTGAGTTCAGTGGTGGACTAGACGCATTGAGTGAGGAGCTCGTGAAGAAGAAGCATGACTTCACCAGAGGAGGTACCAGTTTAATTCTTAAAGCTTTCTCCTCACTAAAATTATCTTGATTCTTCTTTGTGATTATTTTGTTTCAGGCTAGGCTAACTTAGATTGATTAAATCTCCTTTTGGGGGATTCTGTTGACCTTATTAAACTGTAATCCTGTAAAATAAATTAAGGTGAAGGTGATCTTGTCGACATTTTGATCATTTAATATGCTGTCTTCAATGTACAACAGTAACATGCAGATGAAAAGATCAACTGAAGTTTAGGTTTAACCCTTGACGTCGATTGTCGCGAATTCGTATCAATCCGCTTGCGGTCCAAATGCAACCAAAATACCGTCCGTATTCCTCCACTACCGGTTGATGCACTTCCAACACTGTGCTCTTTTGGGAAATTTGGGGAAACTCACACGGGCCAAAAGAAGTCCCAGCCTCAGGAAAGGAACTTCAATAAAACTGCTGAGTGGGGTTTGCGATGGACTTGGTGCTGACTTTAAGGTAGCCGCCTTGTTGTGCAGGAGATGTCCAGAGTGGGCTGGTCAGTGCTGCTCATGGTGGAGTGTTTTTAGCCTTAGTCATTGCTAACAGTGCTGTTGCTGGTTGGCTCTGAGATGAGTGCGGGCCCGGGTGCTCTGAATGTTTTTCTTTTCATTTCGTATGGCAGTCCTTGTGGGTTTTGTGTCATGTCAAAGTCTTTCCTTCCATCTTTGTCGTAAAAGACCCAACACCTGAGCTAACTTTTTGGCACATTCAACTGCTCCCTAGCTTTCACAGCTGGCTGCAAATCTTGCTAGACAAGATATAACTTGATTCGAGAATGGGGGCTTTTGCAACATCTGGCTGCGATTCTCAGTGACAAACTATGACGTCACCTGACTGTGTGCTTGCTTTGCACCATCTAGTGGACTGAAAACACAATTGAGACCCTTAAAGGTCTAATGAGGTTTTGACTTCCTCTAATTTTTCAACACATAATACAAAATGACAAAATAGGTTGGTCTGTGCAGTTTTAAGTCAAACAGGGTTTTTTTTTTTCCACACAAATATCCAACATTTTCATGAGCATCACATCACCAATTAAGTCAGTGGCTTGAAAACCCCGCTGCCATGTTGTCACATCATCGGAAGAACACAGGGCTTGGCTGCCCATTGTACACACAGGATGGAAGCGGTTGAAAACATCGACGATTGTTCCAGCACATGTAGTCTAGAATTGGTTTGTGTTGTCCAGTCTTCAGATGATTATAGTTCAAAAGAATGGGATGATAATGAAGAATCTGTGGGCATCAGACCTTATAGGTTTGAGCCGTGCCAATTAGGAATCGTGCCCAGCGAGTGAGACTCAGAGAGTGACGGTGGAGAGGCACACATGCCCACCGCAGCAGCAGTGACAAACACACGGCAGGGGAACACCAGTGTTATTCTTTTGTTACAGATATTGCAACAAATTATTTGTTCATAAATATAATTTATTTAAACCCGATTTTTCAATAAAATCATAGCAGTGTATTCTCTGTGGCTCAGGCATCGGGTTTATTATGGATTGTATTTTGAGTTGTTGTTGTTTTTGTTTTGTACATGTGTTTTTTGTGCGTTTTGAGCTACTTTCAGGTGGGCACTGCCCAAGATTCGCCAGTCCGAACACACGCGCCCTCTCTCTTTGACAGTCAGCTGTTCATAGTTTGTGTGCATCATCTGCCGTGTTGTCAGCCAGCCAGTGTTGCCAATGCTATCATGACGTGTTAGCCACTCCACACAGCCGTGGTTCTGTTGCACCCTTTGAAGCGATGTCGGCCCTAGGACGCAACCGTGGTTAACACGTCTCCTCTCCGTGTTCGCTGGGCGATGTTGGCCCCGAACGCCAACTGTAGGTGTTTGTTTATTTTTGTGGGTCTTCACCTTTTTGGGAACTGTTGTCATCATTCTTATGTTCAGTACATGTGCTGTGGTGAATTCTGAGTGTAAATCCATTCATCATGACCCTCTGTGCGCTCTTACGCAGGGCAGAGAGAGGGAGGATGAAATAAGGAGGATTTGCGTGCAGGGTTCACCACAGCACATTTAATACAGAAAGACAGACAGTTCCCTGAAAGGTGAAGACATACAAGAAACAGAGACACACTTGCTGATGGCGTTCGGGAGCCGGCATTGCCCAGCGAACGAATGAGAGGAGACATGTTTGCCACAAGTGCGCCCCAGAGCCGACATTGCTTCAAGGACGCATGAGAGCCACATCGAACATGTAGTGACTAGCGCGTCGTGAGAGTGCTGAAAATACTGGCAGACAAACAGCACAGATGACAATACTATGGACCAGCAGTGCATGACTGGCAAACGGCCGTGAAGTACGCGCACTGCTGGCGATGGTGTGATGAGAAGCACCTGGACGAGGACCGGGAAAGATAATCAGGGGGAGTTTGAATCAGCTGGTGATAATGAGAGAGGGGACGTGACCGGACCGGTGAGATGTCGGCATGGGATCACAGAAAGTAGGTCAAAGCTGTGTGTAAATCCATTAATCCTTCCCTTCCGCCACTCCTCCTGCATAAAAGTGCATGAGGAGCTCACGAGGAAGCTTTTGACAGTTGGAGCTTAATCGTGTGATGTGGTCTTTCACGGTTTGCTGTTTATCTAAGCCTGAGACATAACACGAAGGCATAGCCGTAAAACTAAAACAAGAAACCATAGAAGTTGTGAGCTACAAAACTGCTGTCATTCCAGTCAACAACACCGGTGTCCGTTCTGTTGCTGACGTCATGGTGGTGCTGCCCTTCATTCAGTGGGCGGCACCACAGTCCAGTCAGCGGCTGCGGTTTTTTGATGATAACTAGTTTATGCAGGCGCGGTTGTAAATATTATATTGATCATCAGCAATGACTTTTGGGTTTACACAACATCTTAAAATATGTCAAAATCGTGTCATCAGATCCTTGTTTTGTTTTTTTTTTTTTTGATTTTGTGTACTTTATTGATCCCCAGAGGGGAAATTGAGGGCCTCCACCTGGATGGATGAAGCAGCCACGGTACGGCGCTATCCCTTTACCATTCACACACACATTCACACCTAGGGCCACTTTTTAGAGTCTTCAATGAACCTAACCTGCATGTTTTTGGCCTGTGGGAGGACACCGGAGAACTCCCGGAGTCAACCCACGCAGACACGGGGAGAACATGCAAACTCCACACAGATCAGTGTTGGTCAGGGGCTGGGATCGAACCAGGGATCCCATGGCCAAGGGTGAGTTGCTAACCACTGCTCCACCGCACTGCCCAAGTTGTACCTATAGTTCCTTTGGTGGAAACAATTCTAGTTTTGGTAGGCCAGTTTGTTTTTCTAACTCTGCTGTTGTAGCTTCATTTGAAGGCTCAAATATTTTTAGTGGCTCCATGCAGATTTTTTTTTTTTTTTTTTTTTTGCCAAAATTGCTCAATTTTTTTTTTCTTTCATACAAGTTGCTGAGTACTGGACTAGAATCAGAATTATTGTTTCATGCTCCTTTTTAAGAATTTTTTTTTTTCTGAAATTACATAAACCCAAAGGATTCAAAGTCACAGTTTGAAAAGGTTTTATAGGCTTATTTTATTATAGAAAGATTAACCATTAGATTATAGTGCAAAAAACCAGCCAGAGGGGGTGAACAAGCCAGTGTACTCCTAGTGCCTGTCCCAAGCCCATGTAAATGGGGAGGGTTGTGTCAGGAAGGGCATCCAACATAAAACCTTTGCCAAATCTAACATGCAGATCATGACAAATGAGAGTTTTATACCGGATCATTCAAGGCCTGTGTTAATGACTACCACCGCTGCTGTTAATCGACAGGGTGCCGGTGTCAATTGGCCTACTGTTGGTGGAAGCAGGGTTTCCTCTGGTAACATTTCCCGATGGTGGCCTGCCATGTCAGAAGATTTTCTGCGGCTCTATCAGGACATGTAAATTTGAGAAAAATTTATGAAGGAATGACTATCCGCAAGCACCACACGAACAACATGTGTGACCGTGATCCGCGTGGAGCGAAGCGCCCCGCCTGAGTGTTCTAGTCACCAGCCAGGCAGAGTGTCTCGCTACTAGTGTGACTGTCCAAGAGAAACACAAACATATTAAAGTACTATAAGCACGGAAAAAAATCAGCAGAGGTATGCAAGTACTGGAGGCATTTATCATGGTTTTAACTCGCTGGTAACGGGAGCAATAATGGAAGAGTTGCTTAGCTAACAGGTGTGGTTAGGAGCTCGAGTTGGTTGATTTTGTTTACTTATTTTTGTTTTTCTTATTTCAGTCAAGAATGAAAATGAGCTGTTTTTAACCTTTACCTTACATAATATTAACTAAATTATATTCATTATTCAGTGTTTCTTCTGGCTTAAAGACCTTGGCGCGGTGGCAACATATTTTTCCGGGGTGGGATGGGGCAGAAAACACATGACACGATTGTAACCGGAAATGTTAATTTTACATTATTTCTTTTTTTTTTTGTAATTTTGCACAGAAATATTGCATCATGGAACTTTCCATTTGAAGTATTGAACTACCAAGGCTTAAATGTTGGCATTTTGGGCCAGTTGGGGTCCCACCCAGATGTCCTGTGTTTGGACTTTTTACTGGTGTCATCCTTCTCTCCTCCCTCTGCTCTCACCTCTCCTGGACCCTCTGCCTGAACACTTTCCTCTCCTTGGCTCCTCTCTTCTGTCTCATCTTTCCCTCTCTGAGCTCTGTCTAATTCAGGTTCTCTCTCTGTCTATGGTGGTATAGAAACAAGCTAGAAAATACCAAGTGTCATGTTTTGTCCTGCAGGATTTTTTTTTTTTTCATGGTTTACATAAATAACCAAAATGCGCCACCGGGCTGCACGGTGGCGCAGTGGTTTAGCACTGTGGCAGCACAGTTTTACCCTCGGCCGGGGGATCGCGGGGATCATGAGGTCGTGGGTTCGATCCCAGCCCCCGACCAACAGTGAGCTGTGTGGAGTTTGCATGTTCTCCCCGTGTTGCGTGGGTTTACTCCGGGATTTCTCCGGTTTCCTCCCGCATACCAAAAAAAAACATGTAGGTTTAGGGCGCTCGCGCACGCAGCGACCAGCAGCCGGTGGCTTGTCACCAGACTGCAAACCAAGTCTACCTACGGGTACAAATAAGTAACAAAAAAAAAAAAAAAAATGTGTATTTTTTTGTATTTTTATTCTAGTGTTTGTTTTTGCCATTGACAAAGAGTAGGAAAGGGGAAAAAACATAGTAATTTACTCATGCATACTTAAATATATGATCAGAGGTGGGTATAGTAGCCAGAAATTCTACTCATGTAAAAGCAGTGCTTTGAAATTAAAAATTAAAAGGAGACAACCAAAAATTTCTAATTGAGTTAAGGGTGCAAAGAGCATCTACTTCAAAACTTGAGAAATGACTTCAGTCTTGAAGGTTTGAGGTTTTTCTCCAAAATTTATAACAATTTTCTTGCAGTTTTTTACTTTTCTCTGTAAATTTATCTAAATTTGCAACGATTTTCCTCAAATTTGTAATTTTCTCTTGAAACATTACAACTTTTCTTGTACATTTGAGACTATTATAAATTTGTGGATTATTTTGTGGTTAATGTTTATCTTTTTTTTTATCCAATCCAACTTTATTTATTAAAGCTCTTTAAAAATGACAGTTGACACAAAGTGCTGTACATCAACGATAAATAAAATACAAAAGCAATAAAATGCAGGTAAAGTTCAAAACAGCACAAACAAAACAATCATCATACAATAGAGACAATAAGAACAAAATCAGTGTCTCAAACTGGGTCAAAAGCCAGAGAATAAAAATGGGTTTTAAGAGGAGTTTTAAAACTGGACAGTGAAGAGGCCTGTCTGATAGACAAAGGCTGATTATTATAAAATTGCTGTTTTTTTAAAAATAAATTTTCAACAGAATGTGGCAAATTTTTTCCTGTTTTCCTCAGATAATTTAAACTTTTGACCATAATTTTGTAGAGCCAGAACAAAACAATAACTCTGAATTCAAAGAAATATAATAATTAAAAGTATATTTAAAGAAATGAATTAACATAAATGAAAAAATATGCAGTTATTTCTGTTATAATATTTCTATGTATTTATCATTTTTTAGAAATCTCACCAACCAGACAGCAGGAAAAACCTCCCTTATTTTGAAATCCAAATGTTGGCACATTTAGTTTGTCTGAAGGCTGTTGACGGATTAAAGTCATTGACTTTGTGAATTCCGGTCATCTTAACTTGCCAGGTACATAATAATGAACATAAATTATTAGTTAATATTGCAGTAGCTGGAGAAGTAAATCCTCAGCGATTCATCAGTCACTTTTGCCTTTCCCTGCAATGAAGCCTAACCAGACCTGTTAGCCAAGTGACTCCTCATTGTTGTTCCGGTTACCAGCGGGTTAAAATCACCAGAAATGTTACCAGTGTGGCGGCATGAAATAAGGAGTGAACTGAGAGTTTTTAGGGAGTTTATTAATCATACCGCCATCACGAGAACTCACTCCAACGCCGTGCAGCGCGCCAGAGCGAACCCGGAGGCTCTCCTCAGCAGATAGTGGATGCGTCTAGTCAGATGAGCAGTGAGAGAGAGAGAGAGAGTTACAGAGCATATGCAGTTTTTATACCCCACTACAGACACTGCATTCACAGCCGTAGGTATGGACATTTGCATAACAATAGGAAGATTACTGGCCGGAATTCGCCTCTGCTCCGGAGCTGTAGGACAAAAGAGGTTACAAGGCACATCAACATATTGTTATCAGTCCATAGATCACGCTGCTACGTTAATTGCTCCAGCTGAGCGCTCTGCTTGTCTCAGTATGTTGTGGGGGTTACCCATACACTCCCCCCCAGAGGGCTCAGCGGGAAGCTGAGGCCTCGATAGTCCAGCTTGGGGAGCGAGCTGCGGGGGAAAGCTTGCTGCAGGCGGCGGTGGAGGGAGGGGGGTGGGGGTAGCAAGTGCCGGCCCAGGACGGCGAATTTGTCTGGGCCGCGCAAAAATTGCTTGTGGATCCGCGATGTTGAGGGGCTGTCCCGTTGAACGTGCGGAGGTCCACAGCAGCTGTAAGAAGAAAAATTAGTCTCTGACTCCTCGCGGCCATGAAGAAAAAAAAAAAAAAAAAAAAAGGAGCTGCAGCAGTGTGGGACTTGGCGTGTTGACTTTAGGTGTGCGCGCAGTCCTAAAGTCCTCGGGGACAGCTGACGGCTGAATTCCCTTGTGAGCCGTGGCTGAGACCATTACAAAATCCTGTGAGCGAGCTGCGTGCGTGCTTCAGGTGTGTGAGCAGCCCTGAGGGTTCTGTGTGCAGCGGCGAAGGACGATGGCGGTCTGTGTGGAGCCAGTATTGTCCTGTGCGTGGTGCGCTGTCCTCGGAACCCCCCGGTGTGAGTGCGGGGTTCGGTGCATGGCAGGACCGCTGTAGAGGCGAGTCAGGGTTAGGGAGCTTGCTGGAGATCAGCGTCGTCGGCGCCGATGGTCATCCCTGTAAGCTGTTGCGTCGTTCGCTGTGTCGGGTCATGGTGCGTTGGAGCGGTGAGAGGGAGGAGACTATCTCTGTCCCTTGGGCTCGTGCAGATGTGTTGGAGCGGTGAGAGGGAGTAGGCGTTTTGTGTCCCTCGGCTGGTCTCAGCGTGGATGTCCAGATCTCAGGCGTGCAGATCTCACCATGAAGCGTTCTGCAGCTTTCCCGGTCGTGGGTGATCTCCGGAGAGTTCGCCTGGTGGTGGCTCTGCGTCGAGGTCTCCCTGTAGCAGAAGGGAGGGCAGATCATTTGCGTCAGGCTGCTGCATTTGCTTGTCGTCGGAGAGTCACCGCCGGGGGCTGCCAGCGTGTTCTTTTCTTGGTCGGGTCACTAGTGTAGCTGTCCAGACCAGAAGGTTGCGTTGCACAAAGCGTGTGCTTTCTCGGGGTCACCAATGTGGCGGCATGGAATAATAGGCAGCGAACTGAGAGTTTAAAGTGGGTTTTATTTCGTTCCGCCATCACAGAACTCACTCCAGCCCTATGGGTGCGGGCTAGAGCGAGCCCGGAGGCTCTCGTCAGCAGCAGTAGTCAGAAGCAGTGGTCAGAGAGAGAGAGAGAGAGTTACAGAGCATATGCAGTTTTTATACCCCACTACAGACAATGCATTCACAGCCGTAGGTATGGACATTTGCATTTGAGAGTCACACATAACAATGGGAAGATTACTGGCCAGAATTCGCCTCTGCTCCGGAGCTGTAGGACAAAAGAGGTTACAAGGCACATCAACATATTGTTATCAGTCCATAGATCACGCTGCTACGTTAATTGCTCCAGCTGAGTGCTCTGCTTGTCCCAGTATGTTGTGGGGGTTACCCATACCAGAGGAAATCCTGATAATGTAGTTGGATGTCTCGATTATTTTGGGAGATGTGTGTAAAGAGTGACATGGATACAAAAGTCTAGAGAAACCTTCAGCTTTAGACAGAAGAATTCGGCCCTGTAGAGAGAGGTCTTTTCTTTAGCCAGTAATTGAACAATTTCTGTACATCTCTAGTTCTGGGAGCAATATTTGAATCAATTCTTTTAGTTGCATCTTTTGTAATTATATGTATATATATTAATTATATTATTTACCTCCGCCAAGGAGCTAATGTAATTGGGGTGGTCTGCTTGTTCATATGATTATGCAACAACTACTGTACAGATTTATATAGAGTGATGATACTATAGAGTGAAGTATGTGGCGGTAATGCATCCATAAGCTGGTTGCCAACTGCCAATACAATCTAAAAGAAGAAGACGATTTTGATGAAATTTTCACCAGAGGTGGTTCTTGGCCTAAAGAGGAACCCATTCCATTTTAGTCATGATCCAAGAATGCATACCTCTGCCATTGTCATGAATTGCCCCTCAAGGCAGGAACGAAGATCCACATGGTGAACTGTAGTTGCGAGATTTGTTGAAGGGAACAAAAATTCCAAATAGTTCGCAAAACACAAAAATTCCAATAGTTCACAAAATAACTTGCAGGCAGAGAAGGTGGGATTAATCAGGAAATTGCAGCAGAACGGGGAATGGGTTCTGATGCACAGTGAAAGAAAGCAGAAGCTCCAACAATGAATGACAGAAACAAGGAACTTAAATAGGACATGGAGTCAATGAATATAACTGGATGCAGGTGTGGATCACATGAGCAGGCAAGGGGTAACAAAGCTTACAATAGAGATCAGCTGGGAGTAATGAGAGGGGAAGATGGGACTGACAGCTGACAGGAGCACCGCCCACAACAGAGCAAAAAACCCAGAAGTGCCACTGACAGCAGCAGCCCCAGAGAGGGAGAGAAAAAACACAACAGGATACAATTATGATATGATGGCAAGTGAAGACAAGTACCTGAAATATGTAAATAACAAAACCATAATGAACGTAACCAGGAAAATAAATCATACTAAGAAACAATGCAGAATATAGGAACATCAACCAAAAATAAAATAACAGGAATAAGAACTCAAAAATACAACATCACACATCCATCCATCCATCCGGGGGTGGTGGGGTGGGCTGGAGCCTATCCCAGCATCTTTTGTGTAAAAGGCAGGGTACAAATATAAAAACACACATTCTACATATTGTATGTACTTCCCAACAACAGAGTTGTGAAAGGTATACTCTTCTGTACTTGTATGTCATCTATTCTGGTTAAAGTACTGATTCAAGTTTTTATTCATGTAGGGGTAACAAGAGAAGGACTGTAAAGTGTTCAAGTTCAAAGTACTTTCCCCAGAAATGATCTTGTCCTGAGCTGATAGAATGTCATGTGGTACGTTGTCAAAAGAATATAAACTCATCATTTTTGAAGCTGGCAACTTGGAACATTTTCCACAGAAAAAGTGCATAGATTTAAAGTTTGTTGCTGCTTGTTCTTTAGAAAATGTGAAAAGGTTGTCAAAAATATGAGTAAGTCCACAAATACTTGATATATTGGCCAATACCTGGAAAAATGAACTTAAGTGCAGTAATTCAGTACTTGTACTGTTACTTCCCACCACTACAATGTTATTGTGATTTGCATTGTCCTAAATAACTTTACATTTCATGCATATGAAATGTAAAGTCTTTAACTAGTCTTTAACTTTTTAATATGACCCTTCTCTCTTTATCTCTGTTTTTCTCTTATCTCTTTGTCTTATGTCCTGATTGGTGGAGCCTTGAGCACTTTTATCATGTTTATAGTCAGCTACATGTGTGCCTGTGTTTGTGTTCATGTTGAAGTAACTGTAGTTTGTAAATATGGACGTCACCTGACTGCAAAACAAATCTACCTACGGGTACAAATAAAGGAACCTGAACCTGAACCTGTCTGGTGTGAGGATAACAATGTAGAAGCAGAACAACACTTAAGGAAAGAAAGCTTTTATTTACAAAATGTGCAAAAACTTTAGACTGCTACATATGAAATATTACACACAGCCAAAAATATCAAAGCTGTGATAGTTACTTTTTTTTACAGTCCCTCAAGCACAGACAACGCGTCCCATCAGTCCAACAAGGGTGTTGGTCCTGTCCTCCATCTTCTGGATGCTTTGCAGCAAAGCGGAGGTCAGCTGCTCCTCCCTCCTGCTCTGCTCCTGCTGTCTCCCGTCTGACCGTAGTCAAGAAGGAGGTCCATGTTTGTGTCCCACTTCTGTTTCCCTGTTTTAAAGTACAAAAATAAGCAATATAAAATAACCACACACTGAAAAATGCAGGAATCGTCAATCCAAGATTGAATGTGTCTATTCAACATCCATTTACTGTTGGTGGCATCACAACATTCAAGTGTGTGATTCTTTTAATTCACTCCCTCCTTTGTGTGAATGAGTCATGACCTGAACATAAATTACCTAATCTGGTCTGATTAGAAGAGCAGCAGGAGGACAAGCTTGGTGCTGGTGAAGGTGAGCTGGACACCACAGGTCTGGGTGGTTCTCCCTCATCATCCAGCTGTGATAAATCTGTAAATACAAAAAAAAGTGTTTTTGTTTGTGCAGTGTCCAACTTGAGCCTTCCATTAAATGTGCAGACATAGAAGGCAATTTTATTCAATATCAATGTTAGCAAAGCTGACATGTCTGATTATGGAATAGAAGAATAGGAATAGAATCGGCTTCATTGTCACTGTGCAGTTGTACAGAACAATGACATTGTAGGAGCTCCACCAGGCTACTGTGCAATAAAGTAAGAGAAGGATTAGATAAAATACGGCTACACAACACACGATTAAACACGAGTGAAATTTTTTTTAAAAATGGCCTAAGGTTATGAAAATATTACCAAAATAGTAAAAAAGACGACGTTACTAGTGTCTGGTAGAAAAATCTCCCATAACACAACACAAGGCACCCATTCATACACAGTATTGATGCCACAAAAAACGTATTTTGCACTGGATGTCTTTATAAAAAAAAAGTATTCTGTAAGACGCTAAGATTTCTGTTGTAGTTTCTCAAACGCACATTTCTTTATGGCGAGGAGAAACATTTGCGGTAAAAACACTGTTAGCTTGTTAGCATAGCTAACCAAAAATACTATTGTCACAAGAGTGACTAAAAAAATATCCGCACTTTGGCCGTTACATATCAATACAAGCGAAATACATTTGTCAGCAGAGACGGCCTGTTCATTTCTTTATGGCGAGGACAAACATTTGGTCGTAGGAAAAGCACTGTTCGCTTGTTAGCATCGTCGTCGGCCTCCGTCGGTCTATGATGACCATGGAAGAGAATCCTAAACGTCTACTCTGCTGGAACAGCACCGCGATCCGGTGTTCTACCTTCCAACATTGGGCGTTGGTGGGATTCAAGCCTGGGCAGGAAGATATGGAGGACGAGATGTTGCCCATGCAGCATGTCCCCCCTCTCCACGTCACTGATGAATCCAAAGGAACAGCAGGGCTGCTACAGTTTGGCACCAGCGCCATCGCAGAAGCTGCCAGAACGATGTTGAGGACAACAGAGAACTGCCTTAGGGACTCCGACTCCAGATTTTTCCTCAGGGTTGACTCCCGAAGCCTTTCCCGTGACTGGGTGTGCCGCAAGGCAGCAGAGGTTTGAAATCAGGGTTTACCTTCCCCTAGATGGGCTACCTTCCCTGGTTGACAAGCCACCATCTACCCGAAGCATCTGGTTTTAAGGCGCCAGAGATCCGCCCTCGCCCCTTCTCCTATTAGTAAAAGCAGTTCCGCCGGGCCTATTAGAGACTAAACCACACGGGCAGGCTAGGAGTTGGACTTAGTTGTCAGAGGCTTTTCGAGACGCACACCATAAGGAGCATTTTATAAGCACTGGGAGCTTAACCCCAGTTCTGCTCCTGGCTATGACAACCTTGGAACCTTGTTAGCATAGCTAGCCGAAAATACTATAGTCACAAGAGTGACTAAAAAAAAAAATCCGCACTTTGGCTGTTACATATCAATACAAGCGGATATACTGTGTATATACTGTATATATATATATATATACAGTATATATATATATATATATTCGTTAACGTCTGCCATTTTAAAGACAATACACTTACCAACGTGTTTTGAACAGTTTGTTGTCCGGACTAATCCACGGTAGTGACGATGGTCCAGCTGGCTGGCCTGTCCCCCAAAACAGTTCATCACATGAGTGGCTCCCTCTAGCTTATCTTGTATTTCTGTTTATGTCCATAGAGCCAAGAAATCTGTCTCCTCTTCACTCTAAATCTGTTTGGTTTTGGAATCCGTCGCGTGCTCTGCTGTTTGGAAAGCAACATGGCGGTCAGTAATGTTTTGAAGCTGGTCAGTTAACCACACCCATGGCTGTGGACGTAGCCAACGTAAACTGGTGCTGCCGCTGGCCCAGCTAGGAGTTGGGGCCACGATAGACCCACTTTTGAGAGCCTGGGACTGGTGCTTTAGTCGGTGGAAAACCAAAGAACTGGTGCTAATGATGCTCTGGCTCCAGTTAAGCACTGGAACCAGTTTGGTGGAAAGACACCCACAGTGTGTTAGCATGAATCCTCCAAAACTACTGGATAGACTCTGATGCACTTTTCACCAGAATTGGCTTGTTGCCTACACATGAACCCATTACATTTTGGAGGTGATCAGTGGGGGACAGAAGGAGTCTTGGCTGAGGTATGTGCTCTCTGTGTGCTTTTCTAGTTTTGTTTGTGAAATCACTATAGGCCTGTTCTGTTTTACTTGTTTACTACACACTGCAGTGATATGACACTGCACTGTTGGTTATATCGCTCTATGACTATGAACCTTGTCAGTCAACTATAAGGTAAAAGAGAGGAGGGAAAAAGTTGTCATGGCGGCCGCTGGGCCATCATCAGCCCCGGCTGCGCACACACCTGCTTCCAATTCCCAGCAAGCCATAAAAGCCAGATCCACTGACAGCGCAGCACGGAGCCGTCTGTCATCACCACTGTGCAACGCTCCATGCCCACAATCTCAGACCAAACCAGCTCGTCAAGCCTCGTCACATAAGCCACCATCATCCTTACCTTGTCAAAGTATTCTCCCCTGTGCACAGGTGGATCCCCTTGGCGGCGGACCTGTCCCCCGTAGCAGCGGGGCTCCATCTCCTCCTTCTCGGATCCTCTCCTCCTTGTCATGACGCCCAATTCCCCACTCACCTCCCGACACCCGCTCCTGGAGCAAGCAAGAGTCTCCCGGCGACACCTGCAAGTAAGCAGCAATCATTGTTACACCTCCTTGCTGCGAGCAGTACTAATCCTTGTGCTTTGTGTTCCTAAGGTTGCCAGGTCGCAGCGGGACTTGCTCAGCTCCAGCACACTACCAGCATCACACTCACCCTCACATTCACACACCAACACTGTACACTGTGTAATACCTTGTGTGTGTAACACTACTTTAGGTGCAGTCTTGTCCCCTTTTGGTAGTACTGGGTATGGCAGTGTAGTTACCTTTCACCTTACTACCTGGACAGAAGGGACAATTGGGCCAGGTCAGATAGACTCTAGGTTCGTAGGAGCTTGGGGGGTGCAACAACAGATGACACACACACAATAGTATGGGAACTTGCAAATATGTGTATTTTTTACAGTGGTGTACACTTAAAGAGTACCTGTGGTGGTCGTGAAAACGCATTCAACTTGAAAACATTAGACAAAGTATTCGTTATTTAGGTAAATAATTGTTGCCAGCCATCTACCACCAGAGATGTATGCAAATATGGCCGCCGGCATGGCCAGTCAATGAAAACTATGCACACCGCCCTGACACATGCGGATGTGACGTCACATCGTTGATACTGAAAAGTCAATACTCGGCGTGTACCAGCGACTACGGTGCTTTTATCAGTGTTTTTGTTCTATTATTATTATTATTATCGACCTTTGTAACCTAGGAGCTTAGCCTGTAAATCTTCCTCATAACACGAGGCTTCAAAGTGGTCCTCACACGCAACGGAATTTCGTCCGAAAGGAAACGTCTGCAGTGTGTGCCCTGTTCCGAGATTGTGCAACCACTTTTCCGCGACGATCTTCCGACAAGGTGTGCTGGGTTTGGGTACACAAAAGAAGTGTTTATCTTTGTTTTTTCACTTATTATTGAGACATCCAAGATCTGTCACCTCAGAGGTGAAAGGTGCAAAGGGAGACAATTTCAGAGGGTGTGCGCGTGTGTGCGTGCGAGGAAGGCTGCGGGGCTTTATGTGGCTGCAGGTCTTTTATGTGGCCGTTTGTCCTGTTTATGTGCTCCTGCCTCTCCTCTCTGCGCTCTGCATTGATGGCAGCGTGCCTGTAATTGATGGCACCATATTGCTGTGGTGTAGCAGGTTTAATGGGGCTTGACAGAGCAAGGGAAAGCAGCATGCAACCAGGGAGGGAACTTAACCCTTTCGCACGCGCTCCACCCACCACCCGTGGCCCTTTTTCCTCGTTCCCCCCCCCCCTCGCCGCCCCCTTCCCACTCGCTTGCACATCAGTGTGTGCAAACGCAAATGAGAATTCAAATAGGCTCTCGGTGATTAGCTTGTTTACGATTCCTACTGTTATCAGTGGTCATGGTGTTGGCAGTTTGGTTCGTGATCAGGGAAGCTCAGACACCCCTCTGACTCCACTTCTGAAAATAAATACTCAACAGCTGCTGACGCTGTCCGCTGTTTTGCTCAGAGGAACCTAAATGTGTTTGACATAGGTTAACGGCTGGGGATTTATTTCCTCACAACTTTGCTCCCAGGCTGCGCTCCCAGAGGTGGCCTACAGGGGACAGATCGCGGTATCAACGTTACTACGTCACAGGAAGCGTCCTGGCAGGCCATGTAGCCGCCAGTATGGCTGCGTGCATGTTTTGCTGCCATAGCTGAACCAGCACATCGGCAGTGGATTTATATCGCATTGCCGGCGCTCTGTTCAGAATAAAAACTTAAACTAGAAAGTGAGACAGGGGCTCAATATAATATCTTTATTTCATGTACGACCACAGGTACGCTTTAAACAAACATAGAGCGCTTGAAACAATAATAAAAAAAATAAAAATAAAATACCCCAAATATGTTTACAGTGTGTTCAGTCCTTTTGTATCCGTTCCAGGTGACCAGTTGGATCACCTCTACCAGTTAATAGGGTTCGGGCTTCAGCTCGCCATCCAGATCTGGAGATCCACGTTCTTCTGAATCCAGCAAAAAAACCCTGACCTATAGAATAGGTCAGAACAACAGGCTTAAGCTATGCTGTATAGCTTGTCACAAAATATTTCCAAGCTGTACAACAAATAATACTTTTAAACATCTTTAAACCACAGATGTAACATTCACTCTTAAGTAACAATCAATAGCAAGGGGAATTGGACCTTTGCTATTTCCCACAGCCTTGAAAAATGTCATTTCCCCCATGAAAAACCTAGCCGGAATTAACATCGGAGGTTAGCATTTTAAGCTAGCGGTTAGCATTTCACATACACAATGAATGGCACTCACCACGCCTAGCAACACGTGCTTCAGAGGGGATTCCCACGCTCACGTGAATTCACAGCCTTTGGATTCAAATCATAAAATTTAACAAAATAGGTATTAGAATTTGACAATACAGCAATACCTCGTTTCTCATGTTGGTTTAGGCTTACCAATCTCAAGAGTTTTATCCAGGCAAAGGCTGCTACTAGCACGTTAGCTCACTGTCTCAGTAAGGGATCGCGCTCTCTCGGTTGTGTCTCTGCCGTGACTGAAAGCGTTCTGCAGGTTACACCAAGACCGAGCAAGAGAGCGCGTGACCCCATTGGCTGATGCTGCCAACAAACGACGCAGCCATTGGTTGCTCAATACACCAAATAAAAACACTAGGAACCCCATCAGAGCCCCTTAGAAATGTTTTTAACTAGTTATGGATATAGTTTATGAACTTATTTATCTATACATTTATCCTCAAAATATCCATTCCCACTGTGAAATGAGTGGGGGTTTTTTTTGTTTTTTTTAAAGCGGTATCGATATTTATAATTTTATTTACGTTTTTAACACTGGGTTACAACTGTAATAAATAATAATAATAATAAATAATTGTAACTGGACTACTCGTGTCTGTCGTCTGTCTCCTGGGTCAAACACCATGTCAGTACGACTCCGTCAAAGCGGCCCAGCAGACAGCGCGCTGACGCGCCACCTTAACACCCTTGGCGCACGAGTAGACCAAATAGCCTACCAACAGACAGTTATATTAAAGCGTACCTGTGGTGGTCGTGAAAAAAAAGATATTGAGCCCCTGTCTCACGTTCTAGTTTAAGTTCAAGTTCAAGTTCAAAGCAATGTGATATAAATCCATTGCTGATGTGCTGGTTCAGCTATGTCAGCAAAACATGCGAGCAGCCATACTGGCAGCTACATGGCCTGCCAGGACGCTTCCTGTGACGTAGTGTCGTGGCTACCGCGATCTGGATCAATATTGGCTGAGCCTGGAGTGCCCGGATGAGCAGTGGCTTTCGGGATATTCAAATTCAAATTCAAACGTTTATTTCAAACTCAGGGTTCATATTAAATGCAGAACTAAAACGAGTAGAAAATAAATAAATAAATGCTTAAATTCAGCGGGTCGTCTCGTCTGATCTGAGGTCGTAAGGGCTGCCAGACGGCCGATGATTCGGCGCAGGGCTCCTCCCTCGCTGCTAAAAGTAGATCAGCAAACACTCGGCACTCTTGTAACAACAAAAACATACAATGCGATATGGATATCGCAACATGGCGGAATGTAAAGCCTTTGGATGTCTCAATAATAAGCGAAAAAACAAAGATAAACACTTCTTTTGTGTACCCAAACCCAGCACACCTTGTCGGAAGATCGTAGCGGGAAAATGATTGCGCAATCTCGGAACAGGGCAGACGTGTCCTTTCAGACGAAATTGCGTTGTGTGTGAGGACCACTTCGTCACTTTCACCCTCAGAAGACCTTTCTGGCTCAAACCTGTAGCCATGTTGGACGAATTCTTCCTCAGAGTCCGATAATTCAGCCATAATAGAATAAAAACACTCACAAAAGCTCCCTAGTCTCTCATACAGGCGGAACATTGACTTTTCAGTAGCAACGTAATGACGTCACATCCGCATGTGTCATGGCTGCGCGCAGAGTTTTCATTGGCTGGCCATGCCTGCGGTCGTATTTGCATATTTCTCTGGTGGTATATGGCTGGCAATAATTATTTAACCAAAAAACGAATACTTTGCCTAATGTTTTCAAGTTGAATGCGTTTAGACGACCACCACAGGTACGCTTTAACCCAATTAACACAGATTAATAATCGGCTGGATCGCTTGGAGGGTCACCAGGCTTTTCCCCCGGTCGCCGGGGCACCACATGCCCCCGCTAATCCACCAGTGTGCCAGGTACACCAGCCCCCCTCATCTCGCCTCACCCCTGTGCCTACCCCCGCCCGCTTCAGCGGAAAACTCGGGTAGGTGCGGGGTTTTTTGCTTCAGTGTGAGACGGTTTTTCACCGTGTCCCGGGAGATTTTCCCTCCGACCACAGCAAGATCGGTTATATCTCCAACCTACTCGAGGGTAGAGCGTTAGCTTGGGCATATGCGGTTATGGCTAAGCCCAGTTACTCCAACTTAATTTACCAACAATTTGTAACCGATTTTGCTGAGCTTTTTGACCACACCGATAGGGACACGGTGTTAACTGATCGTTTGTTAAATCTTCGGCAGGGCAGTAGATCTGCTGCCGATTTCTGTTGATTTCCAGGTGCTAGCAACAGAGGTGGGGTGGGAGGATACTTCACTATGTAGTATTTTTGTCCGTCGTCTTCGCTCGGAGCTAAGGGACGAGCTAGCGACACGGGACAAGCCAGACAATTTAAGTGAATTAATCTCTTTCACCATTAGTTTGGATAATAGACTGAAAGAATGGGCAGCTGAGCGAAGGGCTGCTGGTCACTCGGCCACGTCACGCCCCCGTTCCTCTCGACCACCCCTGCTGGCTCTGCCTCCGTCGGAGGAACTTCTGGGGCAGGAGGAAATGATTATCGGGCAATCGTGAATTTCGGCTTCTGAGAGACAGCGCCGGAGGGATTTAGGGCTGTGTTTCTACTGTGGTAGTGAGTCCCATGAAGTAGCTGAATGCACTAACCGGGTAAAAGGGGAGGTCTGTGGGTCACAGTAAGGGGACTCACGGACGTAGATCAGACAAAACCCCTCACCAGTTGTCTTGTCCCCATTAGACTCATTTACAAACACAGAGAACATACCACACACACCCTCATTGACTCTGGAGCTGAGCAAAGCTTTATTTCAGGAGATCTGGCAACCTGCTTGGGCCTCAGCTGTCAACCCCTCTGGCCCCCTGTCAATCACATCACCCTGTCAAAGACCCCGCTAACTGCTGTCTCCCACCAAACAGTCCCCGTGTCGGTGCTTGTTTCTGGGAACCATCGGGAGGACATCCGGTTCCTGGTGCTGCCCACCTCCACCTCCCCAACCCCACATTTGACTGGCAGGCAGGAAATATCACCGCTTGGAGTTTGTTCTGCCTCAACGCCTGCCTCCAGTCCGCAGCATGTGCTCCCTCTGTGCCAATGGCCCCTCCTACGTCACCGCTCCTGGAGCTGTCCAAGGTACCAGAGATCTATCACGATCTGGGAGCTGCTTTTAGTAAGTCACGGGCGCTGTCCCTTCCTCTCCACCTCCCTTATGACTGTGCCATCAATCTCTGGGCTGAAGCCCCGCTTCCAGCAAGCCGGTTATACAGCCTCTCAGCCCCAGAAGATGAAGCCATGGACACTTGCATTAAGGAGTCCCTCAGCTCCGGAATCATCTGACCATCTTCTTCTGCGGTGGGGGCAGGATTCTTCTTCGTGGGGAAGAAGGATGGCTCGCTACGTCCCTGCATTGATTTCCAGGGTCCCAACGACATAACCATCAAAGACAAGTACACGCTGCCTCTGATGAACTCCGCCTTTGACTCTCTCCGGGGGGCGTCATAGTTCACGAAGCAGGACCTTCGCAACGCCTATCATCTGGTGCGAATCAAGGAGGGCGACGAGTGGAAGACGGGCTTCCGGACCCCAAGCGGCCACTTCGAATACCTGGTGATGCCGTTTGGGTTAACCAACGCTCTGGCCGTCTTCCAGCTCTTAATTAACGACTTCCTCCGAGATTTCCTGAACTTCTTCGTGTTTGTTTACCTGGATGACATCCTCATCTTTTCGCGTACTTTGGAGGAGCACCAGGTGCACGTCAGACGGGTCCTACAGCGCCTCCTGGAGAACCAGTTATTTGTCAAGGCTAAGAAATGCGAATTCCACACCAGGTCGACGTCGTTTTGGGGGTTTGTGATTGCACATAACCAGGTGCTCCTGGACCCCCAGCCAAGATCAAGGCGGTAGTGGACTGGCCCACCCCCACTTCCAGGAAGCAGTTACAGGGGTTTTTGGGATTCGCCAGTTTCTACCGTCATTTCATGCCAAATTTTGGGATCATCGCCCGGCCCCTGACCAGCCTCATGTCCCCCAAGACCCCCTTCTGTTGGAGCGAGGAGGGTGCTGCGGCATTTGGGAAGCTGAAGGAGGAGTTCGCTTCATCCCGCATCTTGACCCAGGTGGACCCGGACCTTCAGTGCTTGGTGGAGGTGGACGCCTCGGATTCTGGAGTTGGGGTGGTCCTCTCGCAACGCTTGCCTGTGGATGGGGTGATTCGTCCATGCGCCGCCTTCTGTCACCGTCTGTAACCCGCCGAGAGGAACTACAGTATTGGCGACAGGGAGTTGCTGGCAGTCAAGCTCACCTTAGAAGAGTGGAGGCACTGGCTGGAGGGGGCTGCTCAGCTGTTCATCGTCTGGACGGACCATAAGAACTTAGAATATCTCCGGAGGGCCAAACGACTGAACTCCTGCCAGGTCTGCTGGTCTCTCTTTTTTGGACGTTTTGATTTCACAATCACTTATCGACCTAGGAGCAAGAACGTGAAGCCGGACGCCCTCTCAAGGCAGTTCGAGGCAGAGACGTCTGAGGATCAGGAGAAGACCATCCTGCCTTCATCCTGTGTTGTGGGTGCCCTCGTGTGGGAGATCCGAGATAGAGTCACGAAGGCTCAGGAGGGTGAGCCCGACCCGGGGTGGGGGGGGGAATTGTTCGTCCCCACCACTGTCAGGAGTGAAGTCATCCAGTGGGCCCATGCCTCCAAGTTAGCGTGCCATCCTTGGATCGCTCGCACCATCGCCTTGCTCCAGAGAACCTTCTGGTGGCCAGGGTTGAGGAAGGATGTCACCAGCTACGTCCGGGCCTGCGCCCAGTGCACCACCGGGAAATCATCCCCCCCCTTCCCCCGGCGGGTCTTCTCCATCCCCTGCTGGTCCCTTCTCGCCTCTGGTCTCATTTGGCTTTGGATTTCGTGACGGGCCTGCCCCCTTCTGACCACTTCACCTCAGTCCTGACCATAGTGGACCGCTTCTCCAAGGCAGCCCATTTTGTGCCCCTCTGTGGGTTGCCTTTGGCACAGGAGACGGCGGATCTCCTGGTGCAGCATGTGGTCCGTCTTCATGGCATCCCTTCGGATATTGTCTCGGATCGGGGCCCTGAGTTCGTCTCCCAGGTCTGGAAGGCATTCTGCATGGTGTTAGGGGCCACGGCAAGTCTCCCCTCGGGATATCATCCACAGAGCAATGGCCGGTGTGAGTGAGCTAATCAGGAGCTGGAGGCTGTGCTCCGTTGTGTTATATCATCATGCTTCTCTTCCTGGAGTGCGTTCCTGCCTTGGATTGAGTACGCACTTAACTCCACGGTGTCCTTGGCAACTGGGATGTCCCCCTTTAAGTCATCGTTGGGGTATGATCCACCGCTGTTCCCGGAGGAGGAGAAGGAGGTTTGCTGTCCCCTCTGTTCAGGCTCACGCTAGGCGCTGTCGCCGGATTTGGACCATCACCCGCGAGTACTGTCATGGCGGCCGCTGGGCCATCATCAGCCCCGGCTGCGCACACACCTGCTTCCAATTCCCAGCAAGCCATAAAAGCCAGATCCACTGACTGCTCAGCACGGAGTCGTCTATCATCACCACTGCGCAATGCTCCATGCCCACGATTTCACACCAAACCAGCTTGTCAAGCCTCGTCACGTAAGCCACCATCATCCTTACCTTGTCAAAGTATTCTCCCCTGTGCACAGGTGGATCCCCTTGGCGGTGGACCTGTCCCCCGTAGCAGCGGGGCTCCATCTCCTCCTCCTCGGATCCTCTCCTCCTTGCCATGATGCCCAGTTCCCCGCTCACCTCCCGATACCTTCTTCCGGAGCAAGCAAGAGTCTCCCGGCGACACCTGCAAGTAAGCAGCAATCATTGTTACACCCCTTTGCTGCGAGCAGTACTAATCCTTGTGCTTTGTGTTCCTAGGGTTGCCAGGTCGCAGCGGTACTCACTCAGCTCCAGCACACTACCAGCATCACACTCACCCTCACATTCACACACCAACACTGTGTTAATAAATAATTGTAACTGGACTACTCGTGTCTGTCGTCTGTCTCCTGGGTCAAACACCATGTCAAAAATCTCAAAAACTGACCTGAAAGATTCAGTAAACCATGATGCTGCAGGTTTCCCTGTGGCTGAAAGACCTTGGTGTGATCACAACATATTTTTCCGGGGGGGGGGGGGGGCAGTAAACATAAGGATTGTACAACCGAGGCTTGAATACTGGAACATTGGGCCAGTTGGGGTCCCACCCAGACGTCCCGTGTTGAGACTTTTTAGTGGTGTCATCCTTCTCTCCTTCCTCTGCTCTCACCTCTCCTGGACCGTCTGCCTGAACACTTGGCTGTCCTTTGCTTCTCTGTTCTGTCTCATCTTTCCCTCTCTGAGCTCTGTCTAATTCAGGTTCTCTCTCTGTCTATGGTGGTATAGAAACAGGTTAAAAAATATCAAGTGTTTTGTGTTGCAGGAAAATGACAAAAATATGTGTATTTTTATTCTAGTGTTTCTTTTTTTTTTCCACTGAGACAGTAGGGAAGGGAAAAAGCATTTGTAATAGTAATGTACTCATGCATACTTAAATTATATGATCAGGTGGGTATCGTAACCAGAAATTCTACTCATGTAAAAGCAGTGCTTTGAAATTAATAATTAAAAGTAGTCAACCAAAAATTTCTAGTTGAGTTAAGGGTACAAAGAGCACCCACTTAAAAACTTGAGTAATGACTTCAGTCTTGAAGGTTTGAGGTTTTTCTCAAAAATTTATAACAATTTTCTTAACTTTACAGAGAAAAGTAGAAAACTTTATCTAAATTTGAAACCATTTTCCTCAAATTTGTAATTTCCTCTTGTAAAATTGACTTTTCTTGTACATTTTAAACTTTTTTTTTTAAATAAATGTGTGGATTATTTTATGGCTTATTTTTGGACATTCTCCTAAAGGACTTTTTGGCAGAGAGCAGAATTCATAGGTCCATTTACCACAGCAAGTCTCGCAGGTCCTGAAGCAGCAAAACAGCCCCAGACCATCACATTACCACCACCATATTTTACTGTTGGTATGATGTTCCTTTTCTGAAATGCTGTTACTTTTATGCCGGATGTAATGGGACACACACCTTCCAAAAAGTTGAACTTTAGTCTCATCAGTCCACAGAGTATTTTCCCAAAAGTCTTGAGGATCAACAAGGTGTTTCCTGGCAAAATTGAGATGAACCTCTATGTTGTTTTTGCTCAGTAGTGGTTTTTGACTTGAAACTCTGCCATGCAGGCCATTTATGCCCAGTCTCTTTCTTATGGTGGAGTCATGAACACTGACCTTAACTGAGGCAAGTGAGGCCTGCAGTTCTTTGGATGTTGTTCTGGGGTCTTTTGTGACCTCTTGGATGAGTCATTGCTGCAGTCTTTGGGTAATTTTGCTCGGCTGGTCACTCCTTCGCCATTTGTGGATAATAGCTCTCATTGTGGTTCACTGGAGTCCCAAAACTTTAGAAATGGCCTTATAACCTTTTCCAGACTGACAGATCTCAATTACTTTGTTCCTCATTTGTTGCTGAATTTCTTTGGATTGCAGCATGGTGTCTAGCTTTTGAGGATCTTTTGGTCTCCTTCACTTTGTCAGGCAGGTCCTATTTAAGTGATTTCTTGATTGAGAACAAGTATGGCAGTAATCAGGCCTGGGTGTGGCTAGAGAAATTGAACTCAGTTTTCCAAAGATGTGACAAACCACTGTTAATTTGGGTTTTTTTTTTTACCCTTAATAATAAACACCTTCATTTAAAAACTGCATTTCGTGTTTACTTTTATTATCATTGTCTAATATTCAAATTTGTTTGATGACAAACATACAAAAAAAATGAGGAAGGGGGCAAACACTTTTTCACACCACTGCAGGTGTTCCATGCTTGTGGCATCATTTTCAAAAACACTTGAGGCTGTAATTGCTGCCAAAGATGCATCAACAAAGTTGTGAGCAAAGGCTGTGAATACTTATGTAGATGTGAGTTCTTAGTTTTTCATTTTTTATAAATTTACAAAAATCTCAAAAACTTCTTTCACGTTGTCATTATGGGGTATTGTGTGTAGAATTTGGAGGGAAAAATTAATCTCTTTTGGAATAAGGCTGAAACAACAAAATGTGGAAAAAGTGTTCAGCGCTGTGAAGACTCTGGATCCACTGTATTTAATATTGGATCATTTTCCTCAATGAATAAATGAAAAAGTAAAATATTTTTCTCATTTAACTGGATTTTCTTTATCTACTTTTAGGACTTGTGTGAAAATGTGATGAGGTTTTAGGTCATATTTGGGTCATATTGGGCTGCACGGTGGCGCAGTGGTTAGCACTGTGGCAGCACGGTTTTACCCTCGGCCGGGGGATCGCGGGGACCGTGAGATCGTGGGTTTGATCCCTGCCCCCGGCCAAGAGGGATC